>CM059425.1:233694947-236248283 GCA_030390025.1 Squalus acanthias | reverse complement strand
CCCACTGACACTCACCCACTGACACTCACTCACTGACACTCACCCACTGACACTCACTCACTGACACTCACTCACTGACACTCACTCACTGACACTCACTCACTCACTGACACTCACCCACTGACACTCACTCACTGACACTCACCCACTGACACTCACCCACTGACACTCACTCACTGACACTCACTCACTGACACTCACTCACCCACTGACACTCACTCACCCACTGACACTCACTCACCCACTGACACTCACCCACTGACACTCACTCACCCACTGACACTCACTCATTCACTGACACTCACCCACTTTCACTCACTTACCCACTGACACTCACCCACTGACACTCACACACTGACACTCACTCACTGACACTCACTCACTGACACTCACTCACTCAATGACACTCACCCAATGACACTCACTCACTGACACTCACCCACTCACTGACACTCACCCACTGACACTCACTCACTGACACTCACTCACCCACTGACACTCACTCACTGACACTCACCCACTGACACTCACTCACTGACACTCACTCACTGACACTCACTCACTGACACTCACTCACTGACACTCACTCACTGACACTCACCACTGACACTCACTCACCACTGACACTCACTCACCCACTGACACTCACTCACTGACACTCACTCACTGACACTCACTCACTGACACTCACCCACTGACACTCACTCACACCCCACTGACACTCACCACGACGACATCACTCACTGACACTCACCCACTGACACTCACTCACTGACACTCACTCACCCACTGACACTCACTCACTGACACTCACTCACTGACACTCACTCACTGACACTTCACTCACTGACACTCACTCACTGACACTCACTCACCACTGACACTCACACACCCACTGACACTCACCCACTGACACTCATTCACTGACACTCACCACTTTCACTCACTCACCACTGACACTCACCCACTGACACTCACCCACTGACACTCACTCACTGACACTCACTCACTGACACTCACTCTGACACTCACCACTGACACTCACTCACTGACACTCACTCACTGACACTCACTCACTCACTGACACTCACCCACTGACACTCACTCACTGACACTCACCACTGACACTCACCCACTGACACTCACTCACTGACACTCACCACTGACACTCACTCACCATGACACTCACCCACTGACACTCACTCACCCACTGACACTCACTCATTCACTGACACTCACCCACTTTCACTCACTCACCCACTGACACTCACCCACTGACACTCACCCACTGACACTCACTCACTGACACTCACTCACTGACACTCACTCACTCAATGACACTCACCCACTGACACTCACTCACTGACACTCACCCACTCACTGACACTCACCCACTGACACTCACTCACTGACACTCACTCACCCACTGACACTCACTCACTGACACTCACCACTGACACTCACTCACTGACACTCACACTCACTGACACTCACTCACTGACACTCACTCACTGACACTCACTCACTGACACTCACTCACTGACACTCACTCACTGACACTCACCCACTGACACTCACCCACTGACACTCACTCACTGACACTCAACCACTGACAATCACTCACCCACTGACACTACTCCACAACCCACTGACACTCACCCACTGACACTCACTCACTGACACTCACTCACTGACACTCACCCACTGACACTCACCCACTGACACTCACTCACTGACACTCACCCACTGACACTCACTCACTGACACTCACTCACTGACACTCACCACTGACACTCACTCACTGACACTCACTCACCCACTGACACTCACTCACCCACTGACACTCACCACTGACCACTCATTCACTGACACTCACCCACTGACACTCACTCACCCACTGACACTCACCCACTGACACTCACCCACTGACACACACTCACTGACACTCACTCACTGACACTCATCACTCACTGACACTCACCCACTGACACTCACTCACTGACACTCACCCACTGACACTCACTCACCCCTGACACTCACCCACTGACACTCACTCCTCACTGACACTCACCCACTGACACTCAACCACTGACACTCACCCACTGACACTCACTCACTGACACTCACTCACTGACACTCACCCACTGACACTCACTCACTGACACTCACCCACTGACACTCACTCACTGACACTCACTCACCCACTGACACTCACTCACTGACACTCACTCACTGACACTCACTCACTGACACTCACTCACTGACACTCACTCACCCACTGACACTCACACACCCACTGACACTCACCCACTGACACTCACTCACTGACACTCACCCACTGACACTCACTCACCCACTGACACTCACCCACTGACACTCACCCACTGACACTCACTCACTGACACTCACTCACTGACACTCACTCACTCAATGACACTCACCCAATGACACTCACTCACTGACACTCACCCACTGACACTCACTCACCCACTGACACTCACCCACTGACACTCACTCACTCACTGACACTCACCCACTGACACTCACCCACTGACACTCACCCACTGACACTCACCCACTGACACTCACTCACTGACACTCACCCACTGACACTCACTCACTGACACTCACCCACTGACACTCACTCACGGACACTCACTCACCCACTGACACTCACTCACTGACACTCACTCACTGACACTCACTCACTGACAATCACTCACTGACACTCACTCACTGACACTCACCCACGGACACTCACTCACTGACACTCACTCACCCACTGACACTCACCCACTGACACTCACTCACGGACACTCACTCACTGACACTCACCCACGGACACTCACTCACTGACACTCACTCACCCACTGACACTCACTCACTGACACTCACCACTGACACTCACCCACTGACACTCACTCACTGACACTCACCACTGACACTCACCCACTGACACTCACTCACTGACACTCACTCACTGACACTCACCCACTGACACTCACTCACCCACTGACACTCACCCACTGACACTCACTCACTGACACTCACTCACTGACACTCACTCACCCAATGACACTCACTCACAGACACTCACCCACTGACACTCACCCACTGACACTCACTCACCACTGACACTCACTCACTGACACTCACTCACTGACACTCACTCACTGACACTCACCCACTGACACTCACTCACTGACACTCACTCACTGACACTCACTCACCCACTGACACTCACCCACTGACACTCACCCACTGACACTCACTCACTGACACTCACTCACTGACACTCACTCACTGACACTCACTCACTGACACTCACTCACTGACACTCACCCACTGACACTCACTCACCCACTGACACTCACCCACTGACACTCACCCACTGACACTCACTCACTGACACTCACTCACCCACTGACACTCACTCACTGACACTCACTCACCCACTGACACTCACTCACTGACACTCACTCACCCACTGACACTCACCCACTGACACTCACTCACTGACACTCACTCACTGACACTCACACACTGACACTCACTCACTGACACTCACCCACTGACACTCACCCACTGACACTCACCCACTGACACTCACTCACTGACACTCACCACTGACACTCACCCACTGACACTCACTCACCCACTGACACTCACTCACTGACACTCACCCACTGACACTCACCCACTGACACTCACTCACCCACTGACACTCCCCACTGACACTCACTCACTGAACTCACTCACTGACACTCACTCCACTGACACTCACCCACTGACACTCACTCACTGACACTCACTCACTGACACTCACCACTGACACTCACTCACTGACACTCACCCACTGACACTCACTCACTGACACTCACCCACTCACTGACACTCACCACTGACACTCACTCACTGACACTCACTCACCCACTGACACTCACTCACTGACACTCACCCACTGACACTCACCCACTGACACTCACTCACTGACACTCACTCACTGACACTCACTCACTGACACTCACCCACTGACACTCACTCACTGACACTCACCCACTGACACTCACTCACTGACACTCACTCACTGACACTCACTCACTGACACTCACTCACTCACTGACACTCACCCACTGACACTCACTCACTGACACTCACTCACTGACACTCACCCACTGACACTCACCCACTGACACTCACTCACTGACACTCAACCACTGACACTCACTCACCCACTGACACTCACTCACCCACTGACACTCACCCACTGACACTCACTCACTGACACTCACTCACTGACACTCACCCACTGACACTCACTCACTCACCCACTGACACTCACCCACTGACACTCACTCACTGACACTCACCCACTGACACTCACTCACTGACACTCACTCACCCACTGACACTCACTCACTGACACTCACTCACTGACACTCACTCACTGACACTCACTCACCCACTGACACTCACACACCCACTGACACTCACCCACTGACACTCACTCACTGACACTCACCCACTTTCACTCACTCACCCACTGACACTCACCCACTGACACTCACCCACTGACACTCACTCACCCACTGACACTCACCCACTGACACTCACTCACTCACTGACACTCACCCACTGACACTCACCACTGACACTCACCCACTGACACTCACTCACTGACACTCACTCACTGACACTCACCCACTGACACTCACTCACTGACACTCACCCACTGACACTCACTCACTGACACTCACTCACCCACTGACACTCACTCACTGACACTCACTCACTGACACTCACTCACTGACAATCACTCACTGACACTCACTCACTGACACTCACCCACTGACACTCACTCACTGACACTCACTCACCCACTGACACTCACTCACTGACACTCACTCACGGACACTCACTCACTGACACTCACCCACGGACACTCACTCACTGACACTCACTCACCCACTGACACTCACTCACTGACACTCACCCACTGACACTCACCCACTGATACTCACTCACTGACACTCACCCACTGACACTCACCCACTGACACTCACCCACTGACACTCACTCACTGACACTCACTCACTGACACTCACTCACCCACTGACACTCACTCACTGACAATCACTCACTGACACTCACTCACTGACACTCACCCACTGACACTCACTCACGGACACTCACTCACTGACACTCACTCACCCACTGACACTCACCCACTGACACTCACCCACTGACACTCACTCACTGACACTCACCCACTGACACTCACTCACTAACACTCACCCACTGACACTCACCCCCTGACACTCACTCACTGACACTCACCCACTGACACTCACTCACTGACACTCACCCCCTGACACTCACTCACTGACACTCACCCACTGACACTCACCCACTAACACTCACCCACTGACACTCACCCACTGACACTCACTCAATGACACTCACTCACCCACTGACACTCACTCACTGACACTCACTCACTCACCCACTGACACTCACTCACTGACACTCACTCACCCACTGACACTCACCCACTGACACTCACTCACTGACACTCACTCACTGACACTCACTCACTGACACTGACTCACTGACACTCACTCACCCACTGACACTCACTCACTGACACTCACTCACTGACACTCACTCACCCACTGACACTCAACCACTGACACTCACTCACTGACACTCACCCACTGACACTCACCCACTGACACTCACTCACCCACTGACACTCACTCACCCACTGACACTCACTCACTGACACTCACTCACTGACACTCACTCCCTGACACTCACTCCCTGACACTCACTCCCTGACACTCACTCACTCACTGACACTCACTCACTGACACTCACTCACTCACTGACACTCACTCACTGACACTCACTCACTGACACTCACTCACTCACTGACACTCATTCACTGACTCTCACTCACTGACACTCACTCACTGACACTCACTCACTGACACTCACTCACTGACACTCACTCACTGACACTCACTCCCTGACACTCACTCCCTGACACTCACTCCCTGACACTCACTGACACTCACTTACACTCACTCACTCACTGACACTCACTCACTCACTGACACTCACCCACTGACACTCACTCACTGACACTCACTCACTCACTGACACTCACTCACTGACACTCACTCACTGACACTCACTCACTCACTGACACTCACCCACTGACACTCACTCACTCACTGACACTCACTCACTGACACTCACTCACTGACACTCACTCACTCACTGACACTCACCCACTGACACTCACTCACTGACACTCACTCACTGACACTCACTCACTCACTGACACTCACTCACTGACACTCACTCACTGACACTCACTCACTCACTGACACTCACCCACTGACACTCACTCACTGACACTCACTCACTCACTGACACTCACTCACTGACACTCACTCACTGACACTCACTCACTCACTGACACTCACCCACTGACACTCACTCACTCACTGACACTCACTCACTGACACTCACTCACTCACTGACACTCACTCACTGACACTCACTCACTCACTGACACTCACCCACTGACACTCACTCACTCACTGACACTCACTCACTGACACTCACTCATTCACACTCACTCACTCACTGACACTCACTCACTGACACTCACTCACTCACTGACACTCACTCACTGACACTCACTCACTGACACTCACTCCCTGACACTCACTCACTCACTTACACTCACTCACTCACTGACACTCACTCACTCACTGACACTCACCCACTGACACTCACTCACTCACTGACACTCACTCACCGACACTCACCCACTGACACTCACCCACTGTCACTCACTCACTGACACTCACCCACTGACACTTACCCACTGACACTCACCCACTGACACTCACTCACTGACACTCACTCACTGCACTCACCCACTGACACTCACTCACTCACTGACACTCACTCACTGACACTCACTCACTCACTGACACTCACTCACTGACACTCACTCACTGACACTCACTCACTGACACTCACTCACTGACACTCACTCACTGACACTCACTCACTCACTGACACTCACTCACTGACACTCACTCACTCACTGACAATCACTCACTGACACTCACTCACTCACTGACACTCACTCACTGACACTCACTGACACTCACTCACCCACTGACACTCACTCATTCACTGACACTCACTCATTCACTGACACTCACTCACTGACACTCACTCACTCACTGACACTCACTCACTGACACTCACTCACTCACTTACACTCACTCACTCACTGACACTCACCCACTGACACTCACCAACTGACACTCACTCACTGACACTCACTCACTGACACTCACTCACTGACACTCACTCACTGACACTCACTCACTCACTGACACTCACTCACTGACACTCACCCACAGACACTCACCCACTGACACTCACCCACTGACACTCACCCACTGACACTCACCCACTGACACTCACCCACTGACACTCACCCACTGACACTCACCCACTGACACTCACCCACTGACACTCACTCACTGACAATCACTCACTGACACTCACTCACTGACACTCACTCACTCACTGACACTCACTCACTGACACTCACTCACTGACACTCACTCACTCACTGACACTCACTCACTGACACTCACTCACTCACTGACACTCACCCACTGACACTCACCCACTGACACTCACCCACTGACACTCACCCACTGACACTCACCCACTGACTCTCACTCACTCACTGACACTCACCCACTGACAATCACTCACTGACACTCACCCACTGACACTCACTCACTGACACTCACTCACTCACTGACACTCACTCACTCTCTGACTCTCACTCACTGACACTCACTCATTGACACTCACTCATTGATAATCACTCACTGATACTCACTCACTGACTCTCACTCACTGACACTCACTCACTGACACTCACTCACTGACACTCACTCACTGACACTCACCCACTGACACTCACCCACTGACACTCACCCACTGACACTCACCCACTGACACTCACCCACCCACAACTCACTCACTGACACTCACTCACTGACACTCACTCACTGACACTCACTCACTGACACTCACCCACTGACACTCACCCACTGACACTGACTCACTGACACTTAGTCACTGACACTCAGCCACTGACACTCACCCACTCACTGACCCTCACTCACTGACACTCACTCACTCACTGACACTCACTCACTCACTGACACTCACTGACACTCACTCACTCACTGACACTCACTCACTCACTGACACTCACTCACTCACTGACACTCACTCACTCACTGACACTCACTCACTCACTGACACTCACTCACTCACTGACACTCACTCACTCACTGACACTCAATCACTCACTGACACTCACTCACTGACACTCACTCACTGACACTCACTCACTGACACTCACTCACTCACTGACACTCACTCACTGACACTCACTCCCTGACACTCACTCCCTGACACTCACTCCCTGACACTCACTCACTCACTGACACTCACTCACTGACACTCACTCACTCACTGACACTCACCCACTGACACTCACTCACTCACTGACACTCACTCACTGACACTCACTCACTGACACTCACTCACTCACTGACACTCACTCACTGACACTCACTCACTGACACTCACTCACTGACACTCACTCACTCACTGACACTCACCCACTGACACTCACTCACTCACTGACACTCACTCACTGACACTCACTCACTGACACTCACTCACTCACTGACACTCACCCACTGACACTCACTCACTCACTGACACTCACCCACTGACACTCACTCACTGACACTCACCCACTGACACTCACTCACTGACACTCACTCACTCACTGACACTCACTCACTCTCTGACTCTCACTCACTGACACTCACTCATTGACACTCACTCATTGATAATCACTCACTGATACTCACTCACTGACTCTCACTCACTGACACTCACTCACTGACACTCACTCACTGACACTCACCCACTGACACGCACCCACTGACACTCACCCACTGACACTCACCCACCCACAACTCACTCACTGACACTCACTCACTGACACTCACTCACTGACACTCACCCACTGACACTCACCCACTGACACTGACTCACTGACACTTAGTCACTGACACTCAGCCACTGACACTCACCCACTCACTGACCCTCACTCACTCACTGACACTCACTCACTCACTGACACTCACTCACTGACACTCACTCACTGACACTCACTCACTCACTGACACTCACTCACTCACTGACACTCACTCACTCACTGACACTCACTCACTCACTGACACTCACTCACTCACTGACACTCACTCACTGACACTCACTCACTGACACTCACTCACTGACACTCACTCACTGACACTCACTCACTCACTGACACTCACTCACTGACACTCACTCACTGACACTCACTCCCTGACACTCACTCCACTGACACTCACTCACTGACACTCACTCACTGACACTCACTCACTCACTGACACTCACTCACTCACTGACACTCACTCACTGACACTCACTCACTGACACTCACTCACTGACACTCACTCACTGACACTCACTCACTGACACTCACTCACTGACACTCACTCACTGACACTCACTCCCTGACACTCACTCACTGACACTCACACTGACACTCACCCACTGACACTCACCACTGACACTCACTCACTGACACTCACTCACTGACACTCACCCACTGACACTCACTCACTCACTGACACTCACTCACTGACACTCACTCACTGACACTCACTCACTCACTGACACTCACTCACTGACACTCACTCACTGACACTCACTCACTCACTGACACTCACCCACTGACACTCACTCACTCACTGACACTCACTCACTGACACTCACTCACTGACTGACACTCACCCACTGACACTCACTCACTGACACTCACTCACTCACTGACACTCACCCACTGACACTCACTCACTGACACTCACTCACTGACACTCACTCACTCACTGACACTCACTCACTGACACTCACTCACTGACACTCACTCACTCACTGACACTCACCCACTGACACTCACCCACTGACACTCACTCACTGACACTCACTCACTCACTGACACTCATTCACTGACTCTCACTCACTGACACTCACTCCCTGACACTCACTCCCTGACACTCACTGACACTCACTCACTCACTTACACTCACTCACTCACTGACACTCACTCACTCACTGACACTCACTCACTCACTGACACTCACTCACTGACACTCACTCACTCACTGACACTCACTCACTGACACTCACTCATTGACACTCACTCACTCACTGACACTCACCCACTGACACTCACTCACTCACTGACACTCACTCACTGACACTCACTCACTCACTGACACTCACCCACTGACACTCACTCACTCACTGACACTCACTCACTGACACTCACTCACTCACTGACACTCACTCACTGACACTCACTCACTGACACTCACTCACTGACACTCACCCACTGACACTCACTCACCCACTGACACTCACTCACTCACTGACACTCACCCACTGACACTCACTCACTCAGACACTCACTCACTGACACTCACTCACTGACACTCACTCACTGACACTCACTCACTGACACTCACTCCCTGACACTCACTCCCTGACACTCACTCCCTGACACTCACTCACTCACACTCACTCACTCACTGACACTCACTCACTGACACTCACTCACTCACTGACACTCATTCACTGACTCTCACTCACTGACACTCACTCACTGACACTCACTCACTCACTGACACTCACCCACTGACACTCACTCACTCACTGACACTCACTCACTGACACTCACTCACTGACACTCACTCACTCACTGACACTCACTCACTCACTGACACTCACCCACTGACACTCACTCACTCACTGACACTCACCCACTGACACTCACTCACTCACTGACACTCACTCACTGACACACACTCACTCACTGACACTCACTCACTGACACTCACTCCCTGACACTCACTCACTGACACTCACTCACTCACACTCACTCACTCACTGACACTCACTCACTGACACTCACTCACTGACACTCACTCACTCACTGACACTCACTCACTGACACTCACTCACTGACACTCACTCACTCACTGACACTCACCCACTCACTGACACTCACTCACTGACACTCACTCACTGACTGACACTCATTCACTGACTCTCACTCACTGACACTCACTCACTGACACTCACTCACTGACACTCACTCACTCACTGACACTCACTCACTGACACTCACTCACTGACACTCACTCCCTGACACTCACTCCCTGACACTCACTCACTCACTTACACTCACTCACTCACTGACACTCACTCACTCACTGACACTCACCCACTGACACTCACTCACTCACTGACACTCACTCACCGACACTCACCCACTGACACTCACCCACTGACACTCACTCACTGTCACTCACTCACTGACACTCACCCACTGACACTTACCCACTGACACTCACCCACTGACACTCACTCACTGACACTCACTCACTGCACTCACCCACTGACACTCACTCACTCACTGACACTCACTACTGACACTCACTCACTCACTGACACTCACTCACTCACTGACACTCACTCACTGACACTCACTCACTGACACTCACTCACTCACTGACACTCACTCACTGACACTCACTCACTCACTGACAATCACTCACTGACACTCACTCACTCACTGACCCTCACTCACTGACACTCACTCACTGACACTCACTCACTCACTGACACTCACTGACACTCACTCACCCACTGACACTCACTCATTCACTGACACTCACTCATTCACTGACACTCACTCACTGACACTCACTCACTCACTGACACTCACTCACTGACACTCACTCACTCACTGACACTCACTCACTGACACTCACTCACTCACTTACACTCACTCACTCACTTACACTCACTCACTAACTGACACTCACTCACTGACACTCACTCACTCACTGACACTCACCCACTGACACTCACCCACTGACACTCACCCACTGACACTCACCCACTGACACTCACCCACTGACTCTCACTCACTCACTGACACTCACCCACTGACAATCACTCACTGACACTCACCCACTGACACTCACTCACTCACTGACACTCACTCACTCTCTGACTCTCACTCACTGACACTCACTCATTGACACTCACTCATTGATAATCACTCACTGATACTCACTCACTGACTCTCACTCACTGACACTCACTCACTGACACTCACTCACTGACACTCACCCACTGACACGCACCCACTGACACTCACCCACTGACACTCACCCACCCACAACTCACTCACTGACACTCACTCACTGACACTCACTCACTGACACTCACCCACTGACACTCACCCACTGACACTGACTCACTGACACTCAGCCACTGACACTCAGCCACTGACACTCACCCACTCACTGACCCTCACTCACTGACACTCACTCACTCACTGACACTCACTCACTCACTGACACTCACTCACTCACTGACACTCACTCACTGACACTCACTCACTCACTGACACTCACTCACTCACTGACACTCACTCACTCACTGACACTCAATCACTCACTGACACTCACTCACTCACTGACACTCACTCACTGACACTCACTCACTGACACGCACTCACTGACACTCACTCACTCACTGACACTCACTCACTGACACTCACTCCCTGACACTCACTCCCTGACACTCACTCCCTGACACTCACTCCCTGACACTCACTCCCTGACACTCACTCACTCACTGACACTCACTCACTCACTGACACTCACTCACTCACTGACACTCACTCACTGACACTCACTCACTCACTGACACTCATTCACTGACTCTCACTCACTGACACTCACTCACTGACACTCACTCACTGACACTCACTCACTGACACTCACTCCCTGACACTCACTCCCTGACACTCACTCCCTGACACTCACTCCCTGACACTCACTCCCTGACACTCACTCCCTGACACTCACTGACACTCACTCACTCACTTACACTCACTCACTCACTGACACTCACTCACTCACTGACACTCACCCACTGACACTCACTCACTCACTGACACTCACTCACTGACACTCACTCACTGACACTCACTCACTGACACTCACTCACTCACTGACACTCACTCACTGACACTCACTCACTGACACTCACTCACTCACTGACACTCACCCACTGACACTCACTCACTCACTGACACTCACTCACTGACACTCACTCACTGACACTCACCCACTGACACTCACTCACTGACACTCACCCACTGACACTCACCCACTGACACTCACTCACTCACTTACACTCACTCACTCACTGACACTCACTCACTGACACTCACTCACTCACTGACACTCACCCACTGACACTCACTCACTGACACTCACTCACTCACTGACACTCACTCACTGACACTCACTCACTGACACTCACTCACTGACACTCACTCACTCACTGACACTCACCCACTGACACTCACTCACTCACTGACACTCACTCACTGACACTCACTCACTGACACTCACTCACTCACTGTCACTCACCCACTGACACTCACTCACTCACTGACACTCACCCACTGACACTCACTCACTCACTGACACTCACTCACTGACACTCACTCACTGACACTCACTCACTCACTGACACTCACTCACTGACACTCACTCCCTGACACTCACTCACTGACACTCACTCACTCACACTCACTCACTCACTGACACTCACTCACTGACACTCACTCCCTCACTGACACTCATTCACTGACTCTCACTCACTGACAATCACTCACTGACACTCACTCACTGACACTCACTCACTGACACTCACTCACTGACACTCACTCACTGACACTCACTCACTGACACTCACTCGACACTCACTCCCTGACACTCACTCCCTGACACTCACTGACACTCACTCACTCACTGACACTCACTCACTCACTGACACTCACCCACTGACACTCACTCACTCACTGACACTCACTCACCGACACTCACTCACTGACACTCACTCACTGACACTCACCCACTGACACGCACCCACTGACACTCACTCACTGACACTCACTCACTGCACTCACCCACTGACACTCACTCACTCACTGACACTCACTCATTGACACTCACTCACTGACACTCACTCACTGACACTCACTCACTGACACTCACTCACCCACTGACACTCACTCACTCACACGAGATAATGGATGATTGCCTGCAGTGGTTCAAGTGAGTCAGAGCAGCATTGTGTCATCAAAGAAAGAACTTACATATGTGTCGCATATTTTTTGTCCTGAGGATGTTACAAAGCGTTTCACAGCCAATGCATTACTTTTGAAGTGTTGTTTTGAAGGCAAATGTGCCAGCCAATTTGCGCCAGATGCCACAAACAACAGCGTCATAAATAACCAGTTAATTTGTTCTGGTACTGTTGGTTGAAGGATGAATGTCGGCCAGGACACCGGGAGAACCCACTTCTTTTCTTTGAAAAAGTGCCCTGGGAGCATTTATGTCCCCCCTGAAAAGGCAGACGGGGGCTTGGTGTAACAACTCACTTGACAGATGGCACCTCTGACAGTGTAGCACTCCCTCAGTATTGCACTGAAGTCTTAGCCTAAATTTACATGCTCCAGTCCTGGAGTCGGGCTTGACCTCCCAACCTTCTGACTCAGATGAGCATGCAAAGAAGAAGCTTGTTCTCCGTCTGTTGACACCTCCTGCTCGCGGTTTACTTTTCCGCCTCCTCCTAATTGTGTCCCGATCTACCAGCTTCTAATATTAACACAGAAAAGATTAATGAGAAGAGAGAGCACGGAAGCTTTGGAAGACTTAAAAAAAGAATTATGCAATATTCCAAAAAGGGGCCAAGGACATTTAGTCCTGAAAGAATTAAACTATGCTTGATAGTTGGCTCGCTTAAATATTTCCATTTATATAACACAGAGCAATTTAAAACCACGGGAAATTTCCACAAAAGCATCATATAATGAAAGAGACCATTACTTTAATTGAAGTAATTGACTTTATAAGATCTCTTGGGTACTCAACAGGCACCCAGAATCTGCTGCCTCTCGCCCAAGCCATGAATCTCTGGTTGTGTTGAGTTTTATTTCGATTGAGATACCTGGACATGCTCCAAAGCCAGGGTCCCCAAAAAATTTATACAGGCTGGGAGTTTCCTCACCCCGGCCTTGTGGAAGAGCAGTGAGCAGGTAGAGCGAGTGAGGCCAGGATTACAGGCCCACTATCAGGTGGATCTGGGTCCCACCTGGGGCGGGGTCCAGGCCTGGGCTCTAGCTTGAAAGCCCGAAGGAGTTTAAAATTGCCGCCGCCTTCTTTGACCCTCATATAAAAAGGGCTGATGGGCACACCTGCCGTGCTTCCGGAGGGGCCCCAGCATTTTACCCCCCGCCCCCCCCACCCACTCCAGAAGGGCCATCCAGGGCTGCAATTTATGGCTTGCTCAATCTGACAAGCCTCCCTATCCTCCCAGATTGTCCGGGAGTCTCCTGGAATGGAAGGTGAGTCTCGCGGGCACTACTGATAGCAACCTGGGATAAAAGTAGAGCTTGGCTCCTGTGGCTTGCACTTGCGGACTTCCTACCCCACTGAGCGCGCACGATAGGGGAGAGGAGAGGAGAGGAGAGGGTGTGTTCTGGTACAGAATAGTACTTTTATTCCTGAACCTTTTGCAGCATTCTTGGTCTTACTCCAGTGTTTGCTGCTCTCCTCTCCTGAACTCTAGGTCATAAGAGTTTGGTGTCTCACTCTCCTGATTCGCCATCCCAAATGTCACGTGATCAAATGTCACGTGATCAAACCTCCAGGAGTAAAGGTTGCTGCTGGGGGGGGGAAGAGTATCTTTGACTCATGTAAAAGAAATTTTGACAAATGCTGAGGTCAAAGGTTATAAAAGGCTGGTGCCAATAGTTATGAAACACCAGTGACCTGCACCTCCTTTGAACAAATTCCACTTCAACTGTTGTGGAACCCTAACCCAGTCGCAGTCACTGCCTTCAGGGGAGGAGAGAAAAGGATAGAACTCAACAGATGGTCATGTTCATTGTACTATTCAGTACTTATGGATCAAACCTGCACATTCTGGCCATGAAATTGTACTGATGTCATTAGAAGGCATGTTTACACATTGAATCTGGCCTGATGTTGCTCGTGCATATGTAGTTTTACAATAGAGCTTAAAACGGTCTGCAAACACCATAGTGAAAATCATCCCGTGCAAGGCTGCTAAGCCACTTTGGTATTAAATATGCACAAAGACAGGTGTCAGCCGTAGCTCAGTGGTTGCACTCTTGCCTCTACATCAGATTATGGTTTGAAGTCCCACTCCAGAGGCTTGAGCACAAAATCTAGGCTGACACTCCAGCGCAGTACTGAGGGAGTGCTGCACTGTCGGAGATGTACGGGCTGGATTTTGTCTTGGGGTCGGGTTGGAGTCGTGTCATCCGCATTTCGTGTTCCCCCCCGACTCCAGATTAATGTGGATGAATGATGCAATTTTCACTTAATTGGGCAATTGAGTTCCAGCATGTGGGAACCCATGAACTAATTAGTGGTTTCAGTCTGAAAGTCGCCTCTGATGATGTCATCATTGCTGACTGCCTAGTCTCAGAGACTGTTGATGAGAGAGGACCTGCCTGGCTTGCTTTTGATGTGAGTGGACCTGGATGCAAAATATGGGGGGGGGGGAGAGAGAGAGGAGAGAGGGGAGAGGGGGGAGGAGAGAGAGAGAGAGAGAGAGAGAGAATTTTTTTGCATCCAAGTCCTCTCACAGCAAAGGCCAGGCAGTCTCTGAACACATTATATGCAGCAGCGGCGACTTTCAGACCTAATACTACTATTACCTTCCTCACATCTCCGTTGTAATAGTGGACCTGCAGCTGATAGTCAGCTGTCCACTTGTGCTCCCGCCAGGTTTCACTGGAGTGTTTCACACCAGGCGTACTTCACGTCAGAAAAGGGTTAAACTAGCTAAAACGTTTCAAAATGGCATTACAGAGCCAATTTAGAGCTTGTTAAGGGCTTTAATGGCCTCTCCCGCCTCTTAGAGGTGGGACGGAGTCGGGAACCCCGCGACTGATTTTGTCAACATTGCGTGGAGGCGGGATGGAGTTGGGATGGGGTCGGAAACCCCGACCCCGCAAATTTAACCCCCCACACGCCTCCAAACTCGACTCCATGGGTCATTCAAAATCCAGCCCGACGTCTTTTGGATGAGACGTTAAACCGAGGCCTTGTCTGCCATTTCAGGTGGACTTAAAAGATCGATGGCACTCTTTCGAGAAAGAGTAGGGGAGTTCTTCATGGTGTCTGTGTCCTGGACAATATTTATCCCTTAATCACTAAAAAACAGATGATCTGGTCATTATCTCATTGCTCTTTGTGGGACAAATTGGCTGCCGTGTTTCCTACATTACAACAGTGACTACACTTCAAAAGTACTTCATTGGCTGTAAAGCACTTTGGGACATCCTGAGGTCATGAAAGGTGCTATATAAATTCAAGTTCTTTCTTACCACAGATCTGTAAGTACCTGCCTATCCTCATAGTAATTGAGAGACAGGGAGGTGACTTTTCACAGGTTTGTGAAAGTGAGGAGGGACAGGCGAGAGTAGGAAGGGCCACAGCAAATTATCCTCTCCAACAAATTTGATGCACTGTCTTCCTGTGGGGAGGCTGAGTACTCTGGGCAGGAGCATCAGATCGATTACTATGGCAACAAAAAACAATCAGAAAGACCAAATAGAGAAAGTGGAAATAGATGAGGTGAATTTACAAATGAAAAAGAATTCAGCAAAAGGGATAGCATGCAGAAGGAATAAAGGGCGTGGAAGATGAAAATCAAATCAACCAGTTCCAAGAAGGGTAAAGACTGAGATAAAGGGGCAAGACATCAGCTTAGACCAAAAACCTATGAGAGAAAAAACAGCATTAAATGCAATCAAAATTAAAAGATAAAATGCGTGTAAGGAAAATAATAGCGAAGTTAGGTAAGCTAAAGGAGGACAAAGTGCTGGGATCCGATGGGATACATTTGAGGATTCTGAGGGAAATGGGGGAAAGCTAGCAGAGGTTCTTGAAATGATAGGGGGAATTTTCAACTAGGAGCGGACTTGGGGCGGACACAGGGCAGACTTTAGCAGTGTGAGGCCTGGGCAATTTTAACTCTTGGGCCTCATCTGCATGCGACCGGCCAGCAGCTTTTGTCCGGTGGCCGGAAGCGGAAGTTCGAGTCGGCACCAAAGGAAGGCTCGTGGACAAGAAGGTAAGTCACGCAGAGAGGGTTTTCAGGAGGGCCTCACGTGAGGGACGGTGCGAAAGCTCGGGGCAGTGGAGGCCTAAAATTTACTTGTGAGGCCAGGAGGAGCACTCCTGCTCCGTGCGGAAAGCAAAAATAACTTACCTTGAATGGCCTCTTCTGGTCCCAGATCCTCTTATCGCTGTCTTCATCTGGCAGGAAAGTTGCAACGACCTCCCGCTCAGGCCAGAGTTAAAATAGCAGTCGGGGCCTGATGATGTCACCAGACCCTGATCTGCATAAGAACATAAGAAGTAAGAGCAGGAGTAGGCCATACGGCCCCTCGAGCCTGCTCCACCATTCAATAAGATCATGGCTGATCATCGACCTCAACTCCACTTTCCCGCCCGAACTCCATATCCCTAACCCATAGAGTCCAAAAATCTATCTGTCTCAGCCTTGAATATACTCAAAGGGCTGGATTTTGATACTGGGGTGGGTTGGGGTCGTGTCATCCACTTTTCGTCTTATCCACCCGACTGCAATTGGATGTGGGAGATTGATGCGAGTTTCACCTAATTGGGCAATTGAATTCCAGCATGTGGGAACCCATGACCCAATTAGTGTTTTCAGTCTGAAAGTCACCTCTGATGATGTCATCATTGCTGCTGCATTGAAGGTCTGCAAAGACTGCCTGGCCTTTGCTGTGAGAGGACCTGGATGCAAAATGAGCAGCAGCAGCCCTAAGTCTGCTCCCAGATATTTTTGCACCACCACTCCCAGATATGTCTCCCATCCATCCATCCCTCCATCCATCCATCCCTCCATCCATCCAGCCAGCCAAATGTGCTCCCGCCAGGTTTCACATTCGTGGTTCAGAACAGGCGTGCTTCACGTAGAAAAAGGGTTAAAATCACAAAGGCCTTTCAAAATGGCATTATAGAGGCAATTTAGTGCTTGTTAAGGGCCTTAACAGCCTATCCTGCCTCTTAGAGGCAGGACAGAGTCGGGACCAGCAGACACGATTTAATGAAAATTGCGTGGAGGCGGGATGGAGGCGGGCTTGTGCCCGCCCGCCAGTTTTCGCAATTTTAACCCCCCACATGCCTCCAAACCCACCTCCACGGGTCAATGAAAATCCAGCCCAAAGACTCAGTATTCACAGCCCTCTGGGGCAGAGAATTGCAAAGATTCACAATCCTCTGAGTGAAGAAATTGCTCCTCATCTCAGGCTTAAATGGCTGACCCCTTATCCTGAGACTATGCCCCCTAGTTCTAGACACTCTAGCCAGGGGAAATAACCTCTCAGCATATTTAAAGAAAGACCCCACTGGCTTCAGGATCAGCTGAAGCAGGCGGGAAATCGGCGGGTAAGTCAACCGGGGCATTTTAACAGATCATCCACCCTGGTTCCGCTCGGATCGCCCCAATATATTTCGGAGTTCCATTGAGAGTGGACGGGACACTGGCCAATGTAATACCCATTTAAAAAAAGGGGAGACAGAGCGAACCTAGGTAAATTACAGGCAGTTAGTTTGACATCTGTGGCAGGGAAAATTTTGGAATGTTTAATTAAAGATGAAATTATTAAATATCTAGATGAAGAGAAAATAACTAGATGCAGCCAACACAGATTTCAGAAAGAAATATTGGGGGCTAAATTCGGTTGATTTGCGCCTCCCGTTAGCGCCCTAAGAGGTGAAATTCGGCGGGAGGTTAGCGGCAGCGCTAACTGTTAGCACCGCGCGGCTGGCGATGACATCATCACCATGCGCAGCGCCCCGCTCGCGCCCCGGCTGTAACATTGGGTGGCACCCCCCAACTTACCGCCGGACGCTATGTCCGCCAGGGTCAAGGGGGCCTACCTGCGGCCGGGGCGGCGCCAGTTAAAGGGGAGGTGGTGGGTGGCCATTTTTGTTGCTGGCCACCTGCCAGCACCTGCCCCTGTTGCTGTCCCCAGCCCCCGTGAAGCCTCCGTGAGTCCGGCACTCCACTTGAGTGCCGGGCTCGTTTGCCGGCACTCCCGATATCTGGTGGACCAGCTGGGCACAGGGAGGCGCTGCACCAGGCCCCTCCCCTTTAATAAGGGAAGGAAGGCCTACAGTACCGCGGCACGTAGCGCTGCAATATTGCCTCGCAGTGCCCCAAGAGGGACTCGGGGCGCTTCCAGGGAAAATCGGCCGCGTGGGCACAAACTTTTTGTGGATGGGGCTTGCAGTGGATGTGGTGTACATGGACTTTCAGAATTCCTTTGCCAAAGTACCACACAAGTGACCATTGGAGAAGATGATGGAGTATAGAATTAGGGAGAGGATAGCAAATTGGATTAAAAACTAGTAAGAAGGGAGGAAACAGTTCAGGGCAGTGCCTCAGACTGGTTGGAAATGGGTCGCGGTATCCCACAGGGTTCTGCTCTGGGGCCACTTCTGTTCATTGTGTTAGTGCTAGAGGGAGTGGTGGCCAAATTTGCAGATGATTCTAAAATAGGAGGCATACTAAATAGTTCTGCGGACCAAAGCAACTAGCAGGTGCGGCGCCGCTAACGCCTCGCGCGAAATTCAGCGGGAGGTTAGTGGCGGCGGTAGCTGGTAGTGCCCCGTGGTGCTGCGCCTTTGGCGATGACATCAATGCCGTGCGCAGCGCCCCGCTCGCGACCCGACCGCAAACATGGGCCGCGCCCCTGACGTACCGCCGGACGCTATGTCCGACAAGGTCAGGACAGCGTACTTGCGGCCGGGGTGGCGATATTTAAAGGGGAGGTGCCGGGTGGCCATTTTTTTTGTGGGCCGCCTGCCAGCACCTGCCCTGCTCCCGCGGGGTGCCGGCCGCGATCGGTCAGCCTGGCACTCCTCCTGAGTGCCGGGCTCTTTTGCCAGCACCCGCTCCCTGGTGGCCCAGCAAGGCCCCGGTTCACGCTGCGCCTTTAATAAGGGGAGGGAGGCCTGCAGTACCGCGGTGCTACGTGCCGGTGCGCGTGGCACTTCGGCACGTAGCGCTGCGATATTGAACTGGAGCGCCCCAAGAGGGAGGGGGAGCGTTTCCAGTAGCGCCCCGCCTCCTGCTTGGGGCGCTACCATTCAATTTCGGCTGCGGGAAGACTAATTTTTTCGGGGCGCTAAACCTGGCGAAGTTAACGCCCCGAAGGGGGAGCGAGCCAATTTTCCCCCCCATGTTAACATCTAAGAATTGGTTAGATAGGTGGTTGAAGAAAAGGCGGCAAAAGAGCGATGGAAACAGGGTGGGCTCATGAGATTAGGGCCACTGCTCATGGCGGGGATAAACATTAGTACAAATTGGTTGGGCCGAATGGCCTGTTTCCGAGTTGTAATTTTTATGTAATTCTATGCAATTTAATTCATGTATGATGCATCACCGAATTTGTGACCTGTGCTCCCAGTGGATGAAGCTCCTCACTGGCCAGATAATTGCACCTTAAATAACATGAGTGACATATATATGGTATGAAACTAAACGTATTTTGACCTTTTTTTTTATCAGTAACGCTGTTCTATGTCCAGCTGCTGTGGATGGGGGAAGACCTCATTTGTTTGAAATTTCCTCAGTGTTCAATGGGATTTGAGAACAATAAGAGCGCTATGAAGGTCGAGAAGAAGAAGTTAAGTTCTCATTCACAGAATCCCCACAGTGCAGATAGAGGCCGTTTCGGCCCATCGAGCCTGCACCGACACATATCCCACCCTATCCCCGTAACCCCACGTATTTAATCCCCCCTAACACACAAAGGGTCAATTTATCATAGCCAAATCAACCTAACCCGCACATCTTTGGACTGTGGGAGGAAACCGGAGCACCCGGAGGAAACCCACGCAGACACGGGGAGAATGTGCAAACTCCACACAGACAGTCACCCGTGGCCGGATTCGAACCCGGGTACCTGGCGCTGTGAGGCAACAGTGCTAACCACTATACCACCGTGTTGCCTGGTGCTTCACAACTTTAAGACGTAATGCGAAGAAACTGGCTGTGAGTGGAGCAGAAATTTTAAGATGGCATTCCTGCTCATTTAAAATGTTCTTCTGATTGGGGAAGTGGGGGAGGGGAACGCCCCCAATTAACTATTGTGTGACCATGACGCGAGGAGGCTGCCTAATGGGGCTTGTCGTAGAAAAGATACCAGCTGGCTTTGTAAATGAAAAATTTACATCATCATAGGACAGCACATAACACTGTGGTGCACAAGATCACGAAAGACATTGTCATTAACATTAATGATAATTGGCGGAATAAATTTGGATTACTTGACGTGAAATCCTGAACCACAAGGGATTACTGAAGGGAACAGAATCAGACTGGGCTTGTCTCTGACTTTTTTTAAAAGATTAACTCTGCACAGTACGATTTCGGTTGGGACTTCGCCATTTTGCTCACGTGACAGAATACTCTTGGGACATTCTCAGCACCCGAGGGATATTAGGAGAAAATGTACATAACAAGAAGGAGTGAGTTCAAGGTTTCACAGAGGCCGGTGACAGATGTTGAGGATGACGCAGGTGACCCCTCGGATGATCCTCATCAGGTTCCTCACATCTGGCCTCAGCTTCAATCCTGTTAAATTACCTTTGAAGCCAGGAGCGAACACAGTGCTTTAACCAATGGAGGGAAAGGATGCAGTGACTGAACGAAGCAAAATTAATAATAAACTACAGAGGATTCCAAAACATCTGTTACAGCAATGTACTTATATTTACAGTAATTAAATTATAAGGCTAATTGTGAATACATTTGGGAAATGCCATGGATTACATTTTCTCTCTGATCTCTCACGTTTATACTGCCGATGTTTAGCTTAGCTGTCAGGGGGCTGAAAAAGCGTGGGTCCCTGATGCCGGAATCAGTGCCGGAATCCGCCGACCGGGAATCTCTTTCACTGACCCTGCCGGATTGTGTAGGGTCGGGGGAACATTTCTCAATTTAAATATTCCAGGTGAGGGCCCACATCACTACGGCTGCATCTCACGCACGCACCACAATGGGCAAGTCCAAACTGTGACCGGGGCTCAGTGCTCCACCGTGCCCCACCAGCTCGAGGCCCAGCAACCTTTAGGTCTGGGCCTATTGACCCCCTTGTAAAAGAGAACAATGCTTCACTGCTTCCCAAATTTTATTTCAGGTGTCTTAATGTTTCAGCTTCTGTTTAGTGTAGTTTTTTTTAAAATTGTAATTAATGCTTATTATATTAATGTTATGAATAATTTATTTTGGAGCTGTTAAGTGTATTCATTTAATATTTCTTTTCATTTACTATTTCCTGAAAGTTTTCCTGTTGTTTCCATATCAGACCACTGAGGAAATGTTTATGTACTGAGAGGCCCAGCAGAGTTACCGATATCATAGAACAACTGATGGGCCTTCAGTACCTGCCCCACTACAGAGGTTAAAATCAGAGCAGCTCTCTGATTCCTGTGAGGGAACAGCTTAAGGTAATCAATCTCTCTGCCATCAATTACCTCTGGTTTGACCGATGGTGGGGCCTTCAGTAGGCCCATAACAGAACCTATGCCTGCAATCAGCAGGTGTAGGCCCACTGGACCTATCAGGGGTGAGCTGAGCAAAACTCCTGGGGTCATTCAGGAACGCCCCAAACACATCTCCAAAGTTGCTCTTCGATGTTACAGGGATGGGCCTAGGGAGTGCCCCCCCCCTCCCCACCCCGCCCCCGCCTTCACCCTTATCAAGTCAACTTGACTTCAATGGGGTGGAAACCCAAGGATCTGGATTACGTCCCAAATTCCGGCAGCAACCCCTTTGGATTTTCCCCTCAATTTTGTCCACTGCCTCCCCACCCCACCATCCCACCCCCACATCACAAAAGTTTTACACTGGGATCTGTAAAGTGTTTCACACAATTCCAATGTTAATATTATTTCAGTCTGCACCACAGCCTCTGACTGGAAGCTACACCAAGCATAATGCCCTTTAGCAAGTCACTGTTACCTCAGTACTGGGGGGTGTGTGGAAAGCACCCCGTAAAAGTATTTCATGCTTTAAGTGTTGATGAAAGAAGGCAAGTCAGGGAAATCAGCAGACACCAGCGTTGGACTGGCCACACCCACCATTGTTCCAATAATTATACTTGCAGGTAAAAACAGAAAATGATGGAAACACTCAGCATGTGTTGAAAGACAAGAGTTAACGCTTCAGATTTCCAGTAACTGCAGTATTTTGCTTTTGTACTATTTCTGCAGGCTCTGGTACACCTATCTGCCAGTGTTAATGGGGAACTGTCTGAACAGGATCTCTGTCTGTAGGGAGCCAGTAACTGGAACTTACAATTGAGAGCCTTGGCACACTCCTATCATCAAAGTGCTCCACACATAAAAGCCCCGTAGCACACAACCTAGCTGCATGATGGATGGTCATAGTGACCATAGGGTAGGAACTTCTTGTGGCAGTCAAGGTCACCAGCGTCCTCAGCTTTTCTGCCTCTACCTCCTTCCAGACTAGCATACCTGCAGTGTTAGCCAGTATCCTGCCCAACACATGTGACTGGTACATTGGTCATGGTATTGTCACAACAGTGTGTCACAGCTGCCCAATCTCACTGCATTGCTGCATTGCTCCAAGTACAGGGGTCCTTGATGGCAATCAGTAGGTTTCAGCTCCCCCTCTGCCACCACCACTTGCTCCTCCACATCTGTCCCTTGTGACTCACTCAAGCTACCTCCTCAGAATGGAATCCTCCAAGAAGTGTGTGGCTGTGTTGTTGCCTGCAAATGCTGATGAGATGGCACAGGGTGCTATGCAGTACTATTTTGTCCTGGGCCTCTGGTAATTCTTTCAGGGTCCTGTTGCAGGCCTACAATGATAGAAAAGTGACTAATGTTACAATACAATCTCCAAGGATACCTTCCAACAAAGCTCTCATTGTAGGATACTTCATGTTTGTGTGGTTATTTGTATGCCTGGGTGGGAGTTCATGAGAAGGGGACAAGACTTAAGAACTGGATGGTAATAACCCATAGCTTGGGAGAGTCCTGTGCTTAATCTTCTCTTACTCGCTTGTTGCTCTTATAGGCAAGGTCATCCAGAAGCTTTCTCCAAGGGTTTAAAGGGCATGTAATTTCTGACCCCTCTTCCAGTTCATATCTGTCCCCATGTACCAGCTAGTCAGCCAAGCAAAGCAATAGAGGGTGAATTTCTGTTGCGGGGGGTGGGGGGGGGGGGGGTTCCTTGGTCATCCGCCTTAACTTCTTCAGGAGATTTGAGGAAACCTGGAAAAACGGCGTGAACGTTTACACCGTTTTCCCGGGGGTTTCTGAGGCCCTTCCACGGAAGTCAGGGCGGATGAGCGGGAGAATGCCTATGGAAATTCACCCCCAGACTGGACATGCTTGAAGTGGGAGGAGCACATGCAAAATGAAAGGTGAATGCAGCTCACCCTGCGTGTCATTAAGTGACCATCCGTAACTTGCTAAAGTTGTGCTGCGGGGCTTTTATGTGTGGAGCCATTTGATGATACGAGTGTGCCAAGGCTCTCAATTGTAAGTTCCAGCTATAAGGTGTGCCCTACGGGGATGCATGATCAGTAATTAAAGAACTGTAAGGTTGTGTGAGCTGCCAGTAATTGTGTAACAGGTTGCCTGGCAACATTTTGTGGTATGTATACATGGGCTATGGCTGGGCTTACCTTGGCAGCTGTAAGGTTTCCAAGATTTACAGATCCCCAAAACCTAAGGAAAAAGGACTTTGGAACTACCTCAGAGTGATAAAAAATGCATTTGGGCCTAACCTAAGGAATATAAGACCAAAACCCAAGTTTTGGCATTTTAAAAACATGTCTGGGCCTGTAAAGGGAGAAAAGGCTGTGAAGGAAGTTGGGACGACCTCTGTAAAAGCAGTTTTGGTTATTGCAGTTAATTGCAATGTCTGGGGACCGGGATGACCCTACTCAAGCCCCAGCAGGCATTAACATTTTGACAATAGACCCTGGGAGAAGACAGTCCCACCCAAAGACAGGCCCCATCAAAACCATTTACAGAACCCATTAAAGACATGCATAAAGCAAATATTCTATAGAAGTCCTAGGCCCAGTCAAGAAACCCAAAACATGAGGACAATTCAAACTCCGATTAAACAACAGATCGACAGGATGGAGCTATCCTGAAACCACTTCACACATTTATAAAACCCAGTTAACGTGCTAGTAAGTAATTACCGATTTACAAGCCCGCCAAAACTAGACAATGAACCGAGTAGATTTGGCGGGTAGATAAGGCCTCTTCAATTCTGTATAATTGAAAGGCCCACCAAGCACCTGAGGAGAAAGAGAGACAACACAGTTCAAGGTCGTTGGGTCGAGCAGTCAGTCGCAACCGGTGGTCATCAGAAGGAGAGACCAAGAAGAAGAAGGCCTGAGCTGGAAGCGAGTCGGCATCGCTCACCACTCAGACACACCTGAGTCCAGCTCGCGAAGACACCACCTCGACAGACCTCCAACAACGGCCCCAACACAGTCACCCAGAGCAACAAGCAGCAACAAGTCACCGACGGCTCCACGAGGTCGACCGACACACAAAACAAGGCCTAAAACCATCGCGGAAACCAAAGGCCTCACGAAATCAACAACCGCGCATTACCCCCAACTGACCGGGTAATAGCAGGCCACCGCGACCAACAAAGGCCAACTCCAGGGAAGAAAACCCGAAGAATCGCAAAGTTTCCACACTGCAAACTACTCCTGACTTACCCCCGGGTAAGATTTTCCCCAAAGACTCTAAGCCCTACTGCTAAACTAAAGAAATTGGGTACTCACCGGATAAATCCAAAACAACATCCTACCGCATCAGCGGACTCGCGAAGACTGACCAGAGACCCAGGTGAAGTCCTCTACCGCGTACGGGGTACGGCAGACACTAACCGCCATAAACAGCGAACCCCAAAACCGCGATTTAGCCCAACTGTCAAAGGATTGGTGAGCATTATCCCTGGTCCTTCAAAACCTAACTTAGCTAGTAAAGTGGGGTTGGGAGGGGTGACGTATTGTTCTACTGTCATTTCCCTCGCTTGTACCGAAGTGTTCCCCACCTTTAGAGTGAAAAGAGTGTTATTATTTGTGTCTTACCTTTTAATAAAGATTGAAGTTCTTTCATCAAACTCAGTTGTCTGCTGCACCTTTTGTATCACAACCCCCAAATAAGTCCAAGGTCTAGAACCAAGGGAGTGGGAGCGATTCGAACCGCTCAGAAGTCAGAGGTAAAGCTGACACAAACCACCACCCCCTACATAGCTTAAGGTGTGCATCGTCTGATCCTAGTTCTTGTGGGCAGATCTCACAGCATTAAGACTGTCTGCCATGCCCAATGCTGCGTGCACTACTCGCAAGACCTGCCCTGCTGTCCTGTGGGGAGGGTGCCCTGAAGTGACAAACAGTGCATCTCCACCTCGCACCCACCTCCTGTAACAACAGCTCCACTTGACTGGACTTCACACAGGCTGTTCGAGTACTCTGCCACTCCATCACTTGTTCACCAAACCCATTCTTCTGCCTCCAGCCCACTTGTCGTGCGGCAGGCATTCGTTGCTTCGGAGTAATGAAAGCAAGAAACTGAATGCCCTTCTGTGTTTAAAATGTAATAGTTCAACTCAGCTTTTGGCAGCCGAGGGTAACGGTACTCCTGTGAACTTTGATGCTTGTTTGAATGATACAGAGGGAGTGCAGCGTAGGTTTACCAGAATGATACCCGGACTTCAAGGGTTAAGTTACGAGGAGAGATTGCACAAATTAGGTTTGTATTCCCTAGAATTTAGAAGGTTAAGGGGTGATCTGATCAAAGTTTTCAAGATATTAAGGGGAACAGATAGGGTAGATAGAGAGAAACTATTTTTGCAGGTTGGGGATTCTGGGACTGGGGGCATAGTCTAAAATTTAGAGCCAGACCTTTCAGGAGTGAAATTAGGAAAGACTTCTACACACAAAGGGTGGTAGACGTTTGGAACTCTCTTCTGCAAATGGCAATTGATGCTAGATCAATTGTTAATTTTAAATGTGAGATTGATAGCTTTTTGTTAACCAAAGGTATTAAGGGATATGGGCCAAAGGGCGGGTATATGGAGTTAGGTCGCAGATCAGCCATGATCTCATTGAATGGCGGAACAGGCTCGAGGGGCTGAATGGCCTACTCCTGTTCCTATGTCTCTATATGGCTTTATTCTGAAGGAATCTGCCAGGCTCAATCCTAACAGCCAAAGCAAAATACTGCGGATGTTGGAAATCTGAGATAAAAACAGAAAATGCTGGGAATACTCAGCAGGTCAGGCAGCATCTGTGGAGAGAGATACAGAGTTAATGTTTCAGGTCGATGACCTTTTGTCAGAACTCTGATGAAAAGTCTGATGAAAGGTCATGGATCTGAAACATTAACTCTGTTTCTCTCTCCATAGCCTGACCTGCTGAATGTTTCCAGCATTTTCTGTTTTTATTTCAATCCTAAATGCTGGCTTTTTTGTCAGATTGTTTCTCTGCATTATTGTTGTTCTGTTACTCTGTATTTAGAGTTATCTGTCTGCGTCTGTAACCGCTCTTTGGTTTAGTCCCTGCAGTGCTCCCTAAAGATAGAAAAGTGATTTGGGGTGAACCGCTGTGTGCACCTGAAGACGAGACCTTTGTCTTTGGAAAACCAGCCTTTTCTTCCTAATCTCACACCAATTCCAATAAAAGGAAGAAGTTCACTCCAGACATTCTTCCTGAAGATTAGACTGAAAGGGAAGGAACTGTCTGGGGAGGAGAAACTTTTTGTTCAAGGGACTCCCTCAATGTCTATGCAACAAAACTGTATTTTTTATTCTTTATTTGAGGGTTACAGAGATATTAACAGCGTTGCTTGATTTTTTTCATGGGAGATAGGGGAATGTAATGTATTATCACATGGTTTGTCACATGGTTTAGTATGAGCATGCTCAGTTCGCTCTGGCCTAGTAAACAAGCACCTTGACTAGCAACTCATTGTGTGTCTGTCCTTCATTTGTTCTACCCACATATATTACAGGGAAGTAACTTTCTTCTTCTTTAAAGTAGGATATCAACAGGTGATGGGTAAGGGGGGCAGTCCACGATACAATAATCATACATGGATGTGGTTACAGAGAACTTGATTGGCCTTTTCTTACTCCAGACTGTCTTATGCGCTTATATTTCTGACTCCCTCAGAGACCTGCCACGTTGGACATCCTTCCTTTGAGGCTGCTCCAGTAGCACACTGAACAGGAGGGGCCATCTGTGTCCTGTGGAGGTTGCATACATTTTAATGGATCAGCGATTTCGGAACACTTTGTGATCTCACCCAGATCTGTCCAACCACACATAGCCAGAAAAGTATTCATCATGCTGGCTGTCGCCCTTCACATGAATACTTTCAGTAATAGAAGGCAATTACCCATCCTGCGGAAGCATGTAGGATGGATCGTACAATGAGATTGGACCTGGCACGGGCATCTGAAAACAGACCGCCAATGATAAAACCTGCTCAAAAATTTTCCCTCCAAAATGTTGAGCTGGGCTACCAGTTCCAAAGGTCAATCTGCAGTCGTGAGACACAGGAAATGGATAGTTGAAAGGACAGATGTTTCTGAACTCAAGCGATCCAAATTCTGTCAATTCAGGAAAAACCTCAATATCCAATTCAAGTTTAGCGCCCATCCCTACACAAACTCATCCTTTTGCAAAACTGGGAGGACATATTGGTGTGGATTTTCTATCTGGTGAACACTCATGGCTGCAACAGTGTACAGCAGGCCCTCTTTCACTTGCAATCCATACAGCCATTCTCGCTAGACCTTACGTCCAGGAAGCCCTTTTGGTTAGTGGCCATGGCACTTAAAACTTCGGCACTCTCATCTAAGGACAAATGGTGGAGGTTGTAGGAAACCAGCAGGTCACGAATGAGGTCCTGAGGATGGACCTCACAGTTCAAACACCCGGCTTCACCATGCCACGTAAAATAAGGGTCAGTGCGAACCACACCCAAACGTCATATGGGCGCTGCAATCACACGGTCTGGCCTGTATGTGACTCCAGTCCCAAGCCACTTAGTTATAGCAAAACTCAGTGCAACTAGGGATGGGCAATAAATGCCAGCTAGGATTTACTGTTTAAAGCCTGTTAAGTGAACGTGTCTACGACAAGGGGAATTTGTGTGTGGGCGGGGGTGGGGAGGGGGGGGAAGAATATTGTGAGTTCTTGAAGTTGGCCATTTCCATGTCAGTCTACACCTAACACCATGGGGAGATTTTACAAATCCTCGGTCTCGTCGTAGAGCTTCACGTGTCAGGATCACAGATTGGGAATTTGGGGGGTCAGCGAGCCCCACGGGATTTTCCATCCATTCCTGACCCAGTTTCCTGGTGCAAGAGCTTCATTATACATTATAATCCATCTATCTGGCAATGATGGAGCAGAACTGCCTCCACAAGCTTAGGCTCAACAGAGGAACAGTTACAGAGCTTTGCCATGTGCTTCAAGGGGACCTGTAGCAAACCTCCATCACACAGATGACACAGAAAGGAATTCTACTCCATAAATATTCAGCTGGTCAGTAAACACCCAGACTGTATCTTGCTGCTCAATTTCTGCCTGCAGTACTTTCTGTTTAAGGTAATCATTTGTGCCAGAGTTATTTGAAGTTGAAGACAGAAAGAGGAATGAGATTCTTTGGAGACCAAGACAACCCTCTTCAGCCCTGGCTAATGACACCATTGTGGTAGCCATGAACAGAGATACATCACAGATAAAATGAGGCACATGAAGCTACCAGGATCATTCTAACCACTGGCATCTGGAAGCAGCACTTCAGATATCTAGATAGATTGGAGGCAACTTACAGAACAGCCCCGCCAGAGACTGCAAAATCATCAGGGCCTGCCGCATGCTGCACAAATTAGCTCGGCAAAGAAGGCTAATCATGGAAGAACATAAGAACATAAGAAATAGGAGCAGGAGTCGGCTATTTGGCCCCTCGAGCCTGCTCCGCCATTCAATGAGATCATGGCTGATCTGATCTTGGGCTCAGCTCCATTTCCCTGCCCGCTCCCCATAACCCTTCACTCCCTTATTGTTCAAAAATCTGTCTATCTCCACCTTAAATATATTCAATGACTCAGCCTCCACAGCTCTCTGGTGTAGAGAATTCCACAGATTTACGACCCTCTGAGAGAAAAAATTCCTCATCTCAGTTTTAAATGGGCGACCCCTTATTCTGATACTATGCCCCCTAGTTCTAGATTCCCCCATGAGGGGAAACATCTTAAAGAGGAGACCAAACCCCAATTTGCAGGATTCAGACCCTGACCCAGACAATGACACTGTGGAGACACCTGTGCAGCTCGGAAAATTGGTGCACCCTGGACACGCATCCAAGATACATTCAGCGAAATGCCCGAGCTGCACTTTTAAGGAACCCAGCTGGTCTTTCCCACTTTCCAGCATATCTACTGTCATTTGCACAGGGGGCTGGGTGGGCTGGATGTGCCTCCTCCAGTGATGCCCCTGCTGTCGGGCACTCCCTCAGCACAACCACTGATCTGAGTGGAAGCAGCTTAAGGGAAATAATGAGAACTGTGAAGCCCGGTCTCATGTCTCTCTCCATCTAATCCTGCAGGAAACTGGATAATAGCCTCTTGCATACCGGAGACCAAGGCCTCTATAGCAGCCATCTGAGCATTCAAAAAAGATGTGTTGACTGGGCTTAGGAGCAATGTCACTGTGGGCTGTTGTAGATGTTGGCATGTACTCCACAGTAGACTGCACTGCAGCTGCACAGATGTGTCTACTCATAGGAACATAGCAACAGGAGTAGGCCATTCAGCCCCTCGAGCCTGTTCTGCCATTTAATTAGATCATGGCTGATCTGTATCTTAACTCCATCCACTTGCCTTTGTTCTGTAACCCTTAACACCCGCGCTGGACAGAAACCTATCAATCTGAGTTTTAACATTTTCAGTTGAACTAGCCTCAACAGCTTTTTGGGGGAGTGAATTCCAGATGTTTGTGTGAAGGAGTGCTTCAGCCTAGCTCTAATTTTAAGTCTCTCCAGACTCCGATAGCCAGACCTTGCAGTGTATTCTGCACCGACTAAACCGACTCCTGTCGGTGATTTGCTCGGACAGCAATTTTCTTTTCTGTGCTGACCTTGTGAGGTCCAAATCTGTCGGCACTGCAGCTGAGGAAAGAATCGAGCTGCCTCTCCAACCACCGGGTTCCTGCTCCTCCTGCCCCCCTCTGTCACTCACACGGTGCCAGCCCCTCCACGACATCAATCCTCCACCACCTTTGCTGGTGCTTGACACGGTTGGTGCGAATGGTGCAGGCTGCTTTGAGGGGCTGGCCTTCTCGGGACCACCGTTATTGCTAGCAGGCCATTTTTCCGAACTTAAGAAAGCAGAAGCGGAATGTAGACTATAAGGCAGGCCGCAAGACAGCGCTTGCGTTGTAATATGACTGCGTTTGATGCGTTTGTACTTGAGTGAATGCCTGCATGTGAGTTTCCGAGCAAGTAGGGGAGAGGACACCAGCCGGACAGTCCGGTCTGAACCCCGGGCTTGGAGTTACTGCAGCTTCACCCCAACTCCACTCACTCGACGCTCTCAAGTTTCTGGGTCCTCCTCCAGTTCAGATCTGTTCCCTTCTGTTATGTGTAATTTTGTTCTGTAAGCCAAGAAGTGAGCTGGAGATGTTAGAGTTTTACACGCAGGGATGGCGTGTGACAGTAAATGAACGTGCATCAGCAGCTAGGCTGTGTTAGAAAGGTTTGCCCCGTGCAATCCTTTTAGGACTTCAGTGTGACCGTTGAAAGTTGCAGCAAGGGAAATATTCTAGGGGCGGTGAGGATGTCTGAGTGCCGTGCTTCTGTAAATGAGTAACAGATTGTGAGGAAACACTTTGTGGCATGCACATGTGTGGCGGTTACTCGGTACAGGAAGCTGTTATGTAGCCTTACCGTGGCAACTTTCTTCCCAGTCTGCCATCCTCTTACATGTTTGCATCCAGGATCTCCCGTGACAGCTTTCATCCTGTCAGCTAGCTGTCGCCAGCCTTGACGTGCCAGCCTTTCCCTAACTTCATCCAACATAACTTCAAGCATAGCATTTGTGAACCTGGGCATGTGTGGGCAAGACACGTCCATTGTGCAGGAATTTGGCAACTCAAAAAATTCCTTCCCTTGTGTGACAGGTGAGAATGCAACCCTTTTCATGGGTGTTGGAGTTCTTTAAATTGCTGTCACCAGTGTTCCCTCTGCAAACGTTCCCTCGGGCAGCCCACTGTCTGGGTGGAAGCACACAAAGATTTTGTAATGTATTCAAACCTCAAGTATCAGGAATAACTGAGCCATGCAAGGTTAGATGGTGGAAATACTCACATAGAAGCATACATCAAAGTACTGGCTCTTTGAAAGAGGTATCCAATTAGGCCCACTCCCTTGAAAATCCATGAAGAAGGAAGGGGCTGAGAGGCTGCAGCCGGCGTAAGTGCCAAGATTCAATTCCAACGCTGACTCTGGGAAAGCTTGGAAGGTCAGGGGAAGGTTCCTTAATTTGCTTGTCGAAGCTGGACGCTTACACCATGAGGGGCATATCTAGGGTGTCCACCATTGCAAACATGCCAGAAAGTCCAGTGGAGGGGGTCAGGACAGAAGGAATCTGCACCCCTTTCCCCACTCCAGAAACAACAGAGAGCTGCCCCCTCTTTGTAAGGGGACCATTTAAAAACTTTTTAATTAAAAAAAGGCACCTTTTATCCACAATCTTAGTCTGGACCAGGAGGTGGGCCCCCAAACCACTGGTTGTTAGGGAGGTAGACCTCATCTGACCAGACATACCTCCTCTGAGCATACGCCAAGTTCCACTGAAGGCCCGGAGCTTTGTAAAGTACCTATGTAGGGACTCTCTACCCATAGCCATGGCACCCGCACTGCCAACAGGCTATTGCGGAATTCCTGACTTAAAGATGGGTACGCAGGAATTGCGCAACAGCTTGTTGGCAGTGTGGTACCCATCGTACCCAGGTCCCAGCCTAGTGTCTGGAGTGTGTGAAGTGAAGAAGGAGTCCTGAGAGAAGCTGCTGATTCTGCAAAGGCTGCCAAGTGAGAGAGGATGGTGCTAGGGGATGGTGTGAAGGGAGCAAGGAAGAGGTGAGTGTGCGATTGCAGCGAGAGGTGGTGTAGTGAGGCCTTGTGCTGGGTGGTGAAGGATGTGATGGAGGGGAGGGAATTGTTAAGAATGCTGGGGGAGGCAGATGAAGGACTGCTGGCATGTATCCTAGCGAGAGAGAGGGATAAATGAAGAGCTGTACTTACCCTTGCTACTCTAGTGTGATCACTGAAGTGCTTCTTGCCAGGTCCTGGGGATGACACTCCTGAAACTGATGACCTCTAAAATCTCCCTCCATGCCTGGTGGCCAGAATGTTTCGCAACCCTCCTGGCTCTGCCGGGGAATAGGAATTCCCTCCGCACCCTCATCTCTTCCACGAGCACCTACAGGGAAGCTTCTGAGAACCTGAGGGCTTGACTGGGACTAATTTCAGAGAAGATTCTTCTTCCAGCACCTTGGAGACCAAAGAAGCCACAAGGCAATGCGACCTCGCTTTAAGAGGTAAACTCCCGCTTGAAATAGGCCTCTGGCTCCCTGGAACTGGGTGGCCTTCTGGTCAGGTCAGTCAATTCAACGGGAAACTCACCGGTGAGGTTAGAATGAGGCCCGGGCGTTAAAGTAACCCGGGCCTGTTTCTGGCTGCAGCAGGTGAGTTTTAAACTAATACAAAAACTCAACCGCCGATAACTGACCCGGACGTAAAACCGGGGCCAAGGTCTTTGTTGACATGCACTTTGCCCTGCAAATCTTTTCCAGAATAACCCGAGAACATCAACAAATTTGATGTGAATGAAAACAGAAAATGCCGCAATTGCACAGCAGATCATTCAGCAGCTGAAAGAGCAAAATAGGGTTACTGCTTCAGACGCATGACTTCTTCACTGGTCGGAGAGTCAGTAAGAGAGGACACAGATTTAAGATAATTGGCAAAAGAACCAGCGAGGAGCTGAGGAGAATTTTTTTTACGCAGCGAGTGGGGGAAACAGATTCAATAGTAACTTTCAAATGGGAATTGGATAAATACTTGAAAAGGAAATAATTGCAGTGCTATGGGGAAAGAGCAGGGGAGTGGGACTAATTGGAGAGCTCTTTCAAAGAGCCAGCACAGGCACAATGGGCCGAATAGCCTCCATCTGTGCTGTAAGAACATAAGAACATAAGAAATCGGAGCAGGAATAGGCCACTTGGCCCCTCGAGCCTGCTCCGCCATTCAATAAGATCATGACTGATCTTGGGCTCAAAACCACTTCCCTGCCCGCTCCCCATAACCCTTCACTCCCTTATCTTGCAAAAATCTGTCTATCTCCACCTTAAATGTATTTAATGACCCAGCCTCCACGGCTCTCTGGGGCAGAGAATTTTTTTTAGATTCTATGATTCAGATCAACCCAAAACATTAACCTGTGACCCTGTTTCTGATACTGATTCTGACTTTACTTTACACCTACCAGCAATGGAGATCTTCTTTCTGACCTCTACCAGTAATTCACATGTTTGCATTCAATTCACTGATAATTTCACAAAGGGTTAAACCCAAATACTTGTACTTTCACCGTCCCACAAACCCTTTCCAGCTGAGGAAGTTGCTAGAATTGCCGTTTAAGTGATGTGGAAATGCCAACGTTTAGTGTAATGATGAAGACGAAAATGGTTTTGCAAGCCAACTGCTTTTTAACCGCGACTCTGTTTTCCTAGCTAAAGTCACTAACCTCTGGATGGTAAAACCATAAAATGTTTGTGTTCCAGAGACGTTGCCTGGGAAACAGAGTTTTCTTCTAAAAAGATTGAAATTGCATATTTAAGATTAGCAACATAAAGCAGTCGGTCCATTATAGCCAAAGAGTTTCTGGAAAGAATACAAGGCATTGTTTTATATAAACATTATTATGTTTAATCAAGTAACCAAGAAATGGCCAACTTGGTACTTTCGGGATCTTGTAGAATGCCCCTTATGGCGCCTCAATCATTTGTCTCCCTGTTCTTTTTTAGTTGTCTGAACTTGCTGTGCCTGTTTCTGCTTCCATGTGTCACAGATTTGTTTTGCTTTTACATTTCATGAATAAATTGTTAACAATTGCTGCAGTTTTGTGTCTGGAGCCTGCAAGAAACCTGGATACCATCCCAGTCCCATTAACCAAGAACTCACACTAGACAGCACAATTACTCTCATTTCTGCACAACAGTACTAATCATTGGAAATTAAATGTGCAAAGTGACCTTGGAATAAACTAACTGGCACAAAAAAATGTCAGCGTTTAGGGTTGTTTCAGGGAGCAACTATTGTTGTAGAAATTAGTTTGCGTTTCGCCTAGTTTTCGGGCGCGGAATCAGCGTCTCGCTTACCAATTTCAGGATGGGACGTTCCGCGCCAGAAGCGCGTGCCAAATGCGGCATTCCACCATATTGGTTAAGGCGCACCTAAGGCACCCCTAGCGGCCACCAAAAATGAACGCTGGGCTTATTATAATATTTAAATAGGGGTCCTGCACTTGTATTAGGACCCTTTTGGGAAATTGGTGCCCGGGAGCGTTTGATTCGCGCATTCTTATACCTGCCCAGATAAACATGCAGTGAACACTCAGGAAGCAGGCTGAAGCAGGGATATTTAGAGGGATGAGCTCCACTTCCATTAAGGCAAGTCTCTGGATTAGCGTTTTTGGTTGCTGGGGATTTTGGGGGCAATTTTTTGACGGTTTTGTCTGAGTTTGGAAAGTCTTTCATGCCAAATAGCTGTCAGAGATGTGACTTTTGGGTGCAGCTGTACTCCTAGGCTGTCATGTGCTGATACAAAAGCAAGATACTGCAGATGCTGGAAATCTGAAATAAAAACAGAAAATGCTGGAAATACTCAGCAGGTCAGGCAGCATCTGTGGAGAGAGAAACAGAGCCAACGTTTCAGGTCGATGACCCTTCGTCAGAACTGAAAAAAACTGGAGATGGAACAGGTTTTTAAGCAAGTGCAGGGGCAGGGAAAGGGAGGGGAGGAAAGAACAAAAGGGAAGGTCTGTGATAGGATGGAAGGCAGGAGAGATTCAGAGACAAAAGGGATGATGGTGCAAGGCAAAAGGACACCCAGGTCTCGTTGCACTTCCTCTTTTCCCAATCTATTGCCGTTCAGATAATAATCTGTCTTCCTGTTTTTGGCACCAAAGTGGATAACCTCGCATTTATCCACATTATACTGCATCTGCCATGGATCTGCCCAATCACCCAACCTGTCCAAATCATACTGGAGTTTCTCTGCATCCTCCTCACAGCACACATGCCCACCCAGCTTTGTGTCATCTGCAAACTTGGAAATATTACATCTAGTTCCCTCGTCTAGATCATTAATATATATTGTGAATAGCTGGGGTCCTAGCACCGATCCCTGCGGTACCCCACTAGTCACTGCCTGCCACTCGGAAAAAGACCCGTTTATTCCAACTCTTTGCTTCCTGTCTGCCAACCAGTTCTCTATCCAAGTCAGTACCTTACCCCCAATCCCATGTGCTTTAATTTTGCACGCTAATCTCTTATGCGGGACTTTATCGAAAGCCTTCTGAAAGTCCAAATATACCACATCCACTGGCTCTCCCTTATCTATCCTACCAGTTACATCCTCAAAAATTTCCAGTAGATTAGTCAAGCATGATTTACCTTTTGTAAATCCATGTTGACTTTGTCCGATCCTGTCACTGTTTTCCAAGTGCTCTGCTATTACATCTTTTATAATGGACTCCAGCATTTTCCCCACTACCGATGTCAGGCTTACCGGTCTATAATTCCCCGTTTTCACTCTACCACCTTTTTTAAATAGTGGGGTTACATTAGCTACCCTCCAATCCATGGGAACTATTCCAGAGTCTATAGAATTTTGGAAGATGACCAGCAATGCATCTACTATTTCTAGGGCCACTTCCTTAAGTACCCTAGGATGTAGATTATCAGGCCCTGGGGATTTATCGGCCTTCAATCCCGTCAATTTCCCTAACACCATTTCCCTACAAATACTGATTTCATTTAATTCCTCCCTCTCATTAGACCCTGTTCCCCGACATCTCTGGGAGGTCATTTGTGTCCTTCTTTGTCAAGACAGAACCAAAGTATGTATTTAATTGGTCTGCCATTTCTTTGTTCCCCATTATAAATTTCCCTGATTCTGATTGCAAGGGACCTACGCTTGACTTCACCAATCTTTTTCTCTTCACATATCTATCGAAGCTTTTACAGTCAGTTTTTATGTTCCCTGAAAGCTTACTCTCATATTCTATTTTCCCCTTCTTAATTAATCCCTTTGTCCTCCTTTGCTGAATCCTAAACTTCTCCCAATCCTCAGGTTTGCTGCTTTTTCTGGCCAATTTATATGTCCTCTCCTTGGATCTTATGCTAACCCTAATTTCCCTTGTTCACCACGGTTGAGTCACCTTTTTTGTTTTATTTTTATGCCAAACAGGGATGAACAAATTCTGTAGTTCATCCATGCGATCTTTAAATGTTTGCCATTGCCTATCCACCGTCAACCCTTTAAGTAACGCTTCCCAATCCATCCTAGCCAACTCGCGCCTCATACCATCGTAGTTTCCTTTATTTAAATACTTGACCCTAGTCTCTGAGTCAACTACTTCACTCTCAATCTTAATGAAGAATTCTATCATATTATGATCGCTCCTCCCCAAGGGGCCTCGCACAACAAGATTGCTAATTATTCCTTTCTCATTACCTAATACCCAGTCTAAGATGGCCTGATCTCTAGTTGGTTCCTCGACATATTGGTCCAGGAAACCATTCCGTATACACTCTAGGAATTCCTCATCCACAGTATTGTTACTAATTTGGTTAGCCCAATCTATATGTAGATTAAAGTCACCCATGATAACTGCTGTGCCCTTATTGCTTGCATCTCTAATTTCCCATTTAATGCCATCCCCAACCTCAGCATTACTGTTTGGGGGTCTGTATACAATTCCACTAACGTTTTCTGCCCCTTGGTATTTCTCAGCTCTACCCATACAGATTCCACATCATCAGAGCTAATATCCTTCCTTACTATTGTGTTAATCTCCTCTTTAACCAGCAATGCCACCCCACCTCCTTTTCCTTTTTGCCTGTCCTTCCTGAATATTGAATACCCCTGGATGTTGAATTCCCAGCCTTGGTCACCCTGGAGCCATGTCTCCGTAATCCCAATTATATCATATCCGTTTACATCTATTTGCACAGCTAATTCATCTACCTTATTAAGAATGTTCCTCGCATTAAGACACAAAGGGGTAGAAATTAGGTCGCGCCCCATTTGGGGCGCAAATATCGTCTGGACGCAAATATTAGCGCCTGGCGCTAATTATCGGCACTGACTGGAAACTTCACTTTTACCGCCCCGGGAGGTGAGTGGAGCGCTAAATCAGGTGCTGCACACCTGTCTTAAGGTGCAAAGGCCGAGCAGTGAGGCGCTAACTCAGAGCGCTGGCGAAGCTCATGTAATGTCAGTCAGCAATGGAACACACACACAATGGCACGGGCCAGTTCTTAAAGAGGATGGTTAATCTTGCTTTCCATCCACATCCTGTTCATTGCAGCCTTGAATCTCGGGCTGGAGAGACTTGCACATCAAATGTGCTGGAAAGAACAATGGAGAGTACCAGGCAAAGAGCTCAGAGTGCAGCTCCCACAGTCTCTGCTAAATCGATACAACGAATGGCAAATCAAAATGAACCTGCAAAGTGCTGCTCAGTACCCAAAACTTCTTCACACAACGTTGAATCTCTCCAGAAGTCTCTCCCTCTCTCTCTCAGAATGACAAGTTCAAAAATGCCACCAACAATAAAAGACAGGAAGAGGCCCCCTTTAAATAGCGCCCCCCCCAGCCCCACAGCGATTGATAGCGTTCCAGTCTTCTGGTCGTTGGATGCGCCAGGCGGTAAGGCAGGGGGCGCCACTCAATTTCTGCTCCGGGGCGCCACAAGGGCGTTGCACCATGGAATGACGTCACAATCTGCGCGCGCAGGTGGTCGCAGCGGTAAAGTTTAGCGCCGCCACACAATCTCTAGTTAAGTTCCCGAGCGGCGCAAACATCGCTGCACCCGGGCGTTAGCGGCTTTGCGCCCCATTAGCGCCCTCTTAAGGCGCTAACGGGAGGCGCAACCAACTGAATTTTTACCCCAAAGCCTTCAGGCTTGTTTTTTTAACACTCTTAGTCCATTTAGAATTATTATTTACTGTAGCCCCGTTTGATTTACACCCTTGATTTCTCTGCCTTCCACTTTTGCTTTTCTCCTTCCTGTCTTTTGTTTCTATCCTTGCTTCCCTTTCCTCTGTCTCCCTGCACAGGTTCCCAACCCCCTGCCATTTTAGTTTAAACCCTCCCCAACAGCACTAGCAAACACTCCCCCTAGGACATTGGTCCCGGTCCCACCCAGGTGCAAACCGTCTAGTTTGTACTGGTCCCACCTCCCCCAGAATCGGTTCCAATGTCCCAGGAATTTGAATCCCTCCCCCTTGCACCATTCTTCTAGCCACGTATTCATCTGAAATATCCTTCTATTTCTACTCTGACTAGTACGTGGCACTGTTAGCAATCCTGAGATTACTACCTTTGAGGTCCTATTTTTTAATTTACCTCCTAACTCCCTATATTCAGCTTTTAGGACCTCATCCCGTTTTTTACCTATATCGTTGGTACCTATATGCACCACGACAACTGGCTGTTTACCCTCCCCCTCCAGGATGCCTTGCAGCCACCCCGAGACATCCTTGACCCTTGCACCAGGGAGGCAACATACCATCCTGGAGTCTCGTTTGCGGCCGCAGAAACGCCTATCTACTCCCCTTACAATAGAATCCCCTCTCACTATAGCTCTCCCACTCTTTTTCCTCCCGTCCTGTGCAGCAGAACCACCCATGGTGCCAGGAATTTGGCTGCTGCTGCCTTCCCCTGATAAGCCATCTCCCTCAACAATATCCAAAGTTGTATATTTGTTTGAGAGGGGGATGGCCACAGGGGACCCCTGCACTACCTGCCTCCGCCTACTACTCTGCCTGGTGGTCACCCATTCCCTTCCTGCCTGTGCAGCCTTTACCTACGGTGTGACCAACCCATTAAACGTGCTATCCACGATATCCTCAGCATCGCGAATGCTCCAGTATGTATCCATTCGCAGCTCCAGCACCGCAATGCGGTCTGCCAGTTGCTGCAGCTGGATACACTTCCCACACACATGGTCGTCAGGGTCACAGGAAGTGTCCCTGATTTCCCACATAGCGCAGGAGGAGCATGCCACGGGGCCGAGCTGTGCTGCCATGACTTACCCTTTAATTAATTTAAATTAAATTAAATCAAATCAATACCACTAATTACACTACAATTAAATGATATACTCAAGGGCCCTTGGTTACTAGCACTCCCCGCTACACAACAGAGACCTTAGAAACTATAACCATAAAAATTAAGACCTTCTAAACTTTATAAACTATCAATCTTAACTGTCAAACTATAGAGTAGTATGAATACTCAACTGGCCGTACTCACCCAATCAGCTGCTTCCTCTTGCCCGCGTCACTTTTTTGATTCGTGACATGGCCCTGGAACGCCGCCGCCGGTCTGCGAGATTGGTAAGCCTCTGAAAAAAAGCCCACGAAAGTCACAGAACTGACAACAGTCCTGCTGCCAGACCGGCAAACCATATCCATGACAGGGACATCAGTGATCGTCAAGGTAATCACTTCCTTCAACTTTGACTCTACGGAGTCCTGGCAAACCACCTCTCGCTCTCAACCTGTATTGCACAGTTGGATAGTGCAGGTCAAAGATTACAGTGCTGACTACTGCACTTGTGAGTGACAAAGTGCTCTTCATTTTCCTGGCCAGGGCCATTTGTATTGCCCAGGTGGACTCCTGGCATAGGCCCACCTCCTAGGCAGGGACTTGCACTGGGATCAGGGGTGAAAACAGGAACGTATCTACCTCTTAGGCCTGGAGAGCATCAACTGTAAGAGCCTGCGGCCCTCAGCCTAGGATTGTCTAGAGAGGGAGATTTCTTTTTTCTTGAATGACTTGATCACTTTCCTGCTTTATTTTTCAGCCTTCCTTCAGGACCCCCACGGACCCATAGATCTACAGGGGTTCCTGGCATAAGCCTTCACTGCCAAGTTTCTTCAGGCACCACTCTGCTCGTGTGCCCCTTGGTAATGTCAAAGGAAAATGAGGTGGGGAGCTGCCAATGCCTGGCCCACACCTTTTGCCAGGAATTCCTACATTCTGGACCCTCAGTGGGATCCGGTGAATGATCATCCAAGGGACACTTGGTCAGACCAGGCACACCTATCTGCCAAGGGTGAAAGTGGTATTGAGTAGGCTAGGGCCTATATTTTCTGGAGTTACGAAGAATGAGATGTGATCTCATTGAAACGTATATAAATCTTACAGGGCTTGACAGGGTAGGTGCTGAGAGGCTGTTCCCCTAGCTGGAGAGTCTAGAACCAGGGGTCATAGTCTCAGGATAACAGGTAGGCCATTTAGGACTGAGATGAGGAGACATTTCTTCACTCAGAGGGTTCAGCATCTTTGGAATTCTCTACCCTAGAGGGCTGTGGATGCTCAGTCATTGAGTATATTCAAAACTGAGAGCGATAGATTTTTGGACATTAAAGGAATCAAGGGATATGGAGAATAGAGTGGGAAAGTGGAGTTGAGGTAGAAGATCAGACATGATCTTATTGAATGGCGGAGCAGGCTCGAGAGACCATATAGCCTGCCCCTGCTCCTATTTCTTACGTTCTTATATTCTTAAGTGGACCCACCTCAGAGTCCAGCACAGGATCGTGGCCTGGATCCCAGAAGAAAAAGGGAGAAAAACGTTTAGAGTTTTTAAATGCGGCCACCTCCATTGGGCTTTCCACCATCTTTACAACGGCAGGCATCCTCGTGGTATGGGTGCCCGCCATTGGTAGGAAAATGAAGAACCTCCTCCTGAGCCCTGAACGTCTATCAGGGTCACTGATGGAGGTTCCCAGTGGGTGCACCTCAGCACAGACACCAAGATACACCCAGTCACAGATTGTCAGGGCCTCTTTGTTTGCTGGCTTCAAATCCTCAGTGGGGGCAACTTTGACTTTGTGCGATAGTGTAAAATGGGCGATAGCAGATCGGCAGTCCGTTTAACACCTCTCATGATTTTTATTTCCTTTGACTTCACTGGAAGTAAAAATCAGGAGAGATGTAAAACGAGCTGCCGATTCGCTCTCACCCAATTTACACTATTGCACAAGAATCAAAATTATCCCCAATAGGTTTTTCATGACTATGGCCAATGCCTCACAGAGTCATTCTCTACACTCCTTTCAGCCTCCTAGAATGCATGCCATCTGGCACATTGGTAAAATACAAATTAAAACAATACAAAACGCATCATTGTTATTTCTGTATCAGACACTAAAACAGCACAGGCTAAATTACATGTAAGAATAGTCACTAAAACCTTTTTGCTCCTCTCCTGCTGTCACCTTTCCTGATATTATTTCACCAACCGAGAACCAAAACCAGGAGTCAACATAAAAATGACTTAAAATGAAACGACGGGTATTACTGCGGCAACCTATCCTTGAATCCCGAGGGTACATGGACGCGGGCTGTTGCTATATGGTCACAAGAATATTGAATTTCAGCAGGGTATACGAAGGGTTGATTAAAGAAGAGTACAGGAGACCATCTGTAACCCTGTCAGTGAAACCTATTCAAAAAGCTCATTGTTGTGGGGAGTGCATTACTGAGACGAAGCTTTACACACTTTCTAAATGAGTGAGTGAGCCATAAAGAATACTCTTTCAATCTGAGGATGTGATATAACAGAGCGATCCTTGTAATGAGAGAGCTGCTGCAATGGCAGTACAGGCAGCTGTCGGTTTCAAGCAAGATTTATTTTGAAATGACTTGAACTCTTGTTCTACATGTGTGATTGTGACAGTCAGTCTTTTTATGAAGCTGTGAATAATTTATGTGAACTACCTTTGTACTATAAAATAACTCACTACACCAGACCACTCTACAATATACTACAGCCCAGAACACATCAGACCACTCTACACCACAACACAACACACCACAACACAACACACCACAACACACCACAACACACCACAACACAATACACACCACAACACACCACAACACAACACACCACACCACAACACAGCACAACACAACACACACCACAACACACCACAACACAATACACACCACAACACACCACAACACAACACACCACAACACAGCACAACACAATACACACCACAACACACCACAACACAACACACCACAACACAACACACCACAACACAATACACACCACAACACACACACACAACACACCACAACACACCACAACACAATACACACCACAACACACCACAACACAACACACCACAACAACACACCACAACACAACACAACACAACACATCACAATACACACCACAACACAACACAACACCCCCCACAACACAACACACCACAACACAACACACCACAACACAACACACCACAACACACCACAACACAACACCCCCCACAACACAACACAACACAACACCCCCCACAACACAACACAACACACCACAACACACCACAACACAACACAACACACCACAACACAACACACCACAACACACCACAACACCCCCCACAACACAACACAACACACCACAACACAACACACCACAACACAACACACCACAACACACCACAACACAACACAACACACACAATACACACCACAACACACCACAACACAACACACCACAACACACACAACACACCACAACACACCACAATACACACCACAACACAACACACCACAACACACCACAACACAACACAACACACCACAATACACACCACAACACACCACAACACAACACACCACAACACAATACACACCACAACACAACACACCACAACACAATACACACCACAACACACCACAACACAACACACCACAACACACCACAACACAACACACCACAACACAACACAACACAACACCCCCCACAACACAACACACCACACCACACCACAACACAACACACCACTCCACACCACAACACAACACACCACAACACAGCACAACACACCACAACACACCACAACACAACACAACACAACACACCACAACACACCACAACACACCACAACACACACCACACCACAACACAACACAACACAACACACCACACCACAACACACCACAACACACCACAACACACCACAACACAACACACCACAACACAACACACCACAACACAACACACCACAACACAACACACCACAACACACCACAACACACCACACAACAACACACCACAACACACCACAACACACCACAACACAACACACCACAACACACCACACCACAACACACCACAACACACCACAACACAACACAACACAACACACCACAACACACCACAATACACCACAACACAACACAACACACCACACCACAACACACCACAACACAACACACCACAACACAACACACCACAACACACCACAACACACCACAATACACCACAACACAACACACCACAACACACCACACCACAACACAACACACCACAACACACCACACCACAACACACCACAACACAACACAACACAACACACCACAACACACCACAATACACCACAACACAACACAACACACCACACCACAACACACCACAACACAACACACCACGACACAACACACCACAACACACCACAACACACCACAATACACCACAACACAACACACCACAACACACCCCACAACACAACACACCACAACACACCACACCACAACACAACACAACACACCACAACACAACACACCACAACACACCACAACACACCACAACACAACACAACACACCACAATACAACACACCACAACACACCACAACACACCACAACACAACACACCACAACACACCACAACACACCACACCACAACACAACACACCACAACACAGCACAACACAACACAACACACCACAACACACCACAACACACCACAACACAACACACCACAACACACCACAACACAACACACCACAACACAACACACCACAACACACCACAACATACCACAACACAACACACCACAACACAACACACCACAACACACCACAACACACCATACCACACCACAACACACCACAACACAACACACCACAACACAACACACCACAACACACCACAACACACCATACCACACCACAACACACCACAACACAACACACCACAACACACCACAACACACCATACCACACCACAAAACACCACAACACAACACAACACACCACAACACACCACAACACAACACAACACAACACAACACAACACAACACACCACAACACAACACACACAACACAACACAACACACCACAACACAACACACCACAACACAACACAACACACCACAACACACCACAACACAACACAACACACCACAACACACCACAACACACCACAACACAACACAACACACCACAACACACCACAACACAACACAACACAACACACCCCACAACACAACACACCACAACACACCACAACACACCACAACACACCACAACACACCACAACACACCACAACACACCACAACACAACACAACACACCACAACACACCACAACACACCACAACACACCACAATACACCACAACACAACACAACACACCACAACACACCACAACACAACACAACACACCACAACACACCACAACACACCACAACACACCACAACACAACACACCACAACACACCCCACAACACAACACACCACAACACACCCCACAACACAACACAACACACCACAACACAACACACCACAACACACCACAACACACCACAACACAACACAACACACCACAATACAACACACCACAACACACCACAACACACCACAACACAACACACCACAACACACCACAACACACCACACCACAACACAACACACCACAACACAGCACAACACAACACAACACACCACAACACACCACAACACACCACAACACACCACAACACACCACACCACAACACACCACAACACAACACACCACAACACAACACACCACAACACACCACAACATACCACAACACAACACAACACACCACAACACACCACAACACACCATACCACACCACAACACACCACAACACAACACACCACAACACAACACACCACAACACACCACAACACACCATACCACACCACAACACACCACAACACAACACACCACAACACACCACAACACACCATACCACACCACAAAACACCACAACACAACACAACACACCACAACACAGCACAACACAACACAACACAACACAGCACAACACAACACACCATACCACACCACAACACACCACAACACACCACAACACAACACACCACAACACAACACACCACAACACAGCACAACACACAACACACAACCCACAACACACCATACCACACCACAACACAACACACCACAACACACCACAACACAACACAACACAACACAACACAACACACCACAACACAACACACCACAACACACCCCACAACACAACACAACACAACACACCACAACACACCACAACACACCATACCACACCACAACACACCACAACACAACACACCACAACACAACACACCACAACACACCACAACACACCATACCACACCACAACACACCACAACACAACACACCACAACACACCACAACACACCATACCACACCACAACACACCACAACACAACACAACACACACAACACAGCACAACACAACACACCACACCACACCACACCACAACACACCACAACACAACACACCACAACACAGCACAACACAACACAACACACCACACCATACCACACCACAACACAACACACCACATCACACCACAACACACCATACCACACCACAACACAACACAACACACCACAACACACCACAACACAACACACCACAACACAGCACAACACAACACAACACACAACACACAACCCACAACACACCATACCACACCACAACACACCACAACACACCACAACACAACACACCACAACACAACACACCACAACACAGCACAACACACAACACACAACCCACAACACACCATACCACACCACAACACAACACACCACAACACACCACAACACAACACAACACACCACAACACAGCACAATACACAACACACAACCCACAACACACCATACCACACCACAACACAACACACCACAACACACCACACCACAACACAACACAACACACCACAACACAACACAACACACCACACACAACAACACACCACAACACAACACAACACACCACAACACAACACACCACAACACAACACACCACAACACAACACACCACATCACACCACACACCACAACACAACACAACACACCACAACACAACACACCACATCACACCACACACCACAACACAACACACAACACACACCACAACACACACAATACAATACAACACAACACAACACAACACACTCACCACACTCCACAACACAACACACTTCACCACACCACATGGTGTGTTGTGTTGTGGTGTGATGTAGGTGCAGTGACTTTGTTTTTTATAGTATAAGGTAGTCCACATCAATTATTCACAATTAATCATAAAAAGACGGACTGTCACAACTACATTCTTACAACTCTCTGGGTAAAGAAGTTTCTCCTGAATTCCCTATTGGATTTATTAGTGACTATCTTATATTTATGGCCCCTAGTTTTGGTCTCCCCCACAGGTCGAAACATCTTCTCTGTGTCTACCTCCCTATCAAACACTTTCATTATGTTAAAGACTTCTATCCTACTCTTGCATAGTTTACATGCAAGACCCCTGGTCCTCCCCCTTCTGTCAAATTGAAATAATGTAACAGTGGGTACGCAAACCAACCCTTTCATTATTTTATATATCTCTATCAGGTCACCTCTAAGTCTAGGTGCTGCAAGTCCACAGCACCTCTAAGATGGGTCTTGAACGTTGATTTCTTCCATTGCTAGGGGTGTGCCAGGTAAATGCTCGTGTGGTGGCAATACAGAGGTAGAAGATATTAAAGCAGGTACGAGAATCTTTGCTTTGGTGCTTCCACTAGTGATGCTTGTGCTTTGTGTTGCATTGTGTTGTACAGTCCATGCATGCCAACCCAGTGGACTAGGAAAAGTTGACCAACAGTTCAAAACAGCTCTGAATAAAAGCCTGACATGTAAAAGAAAATATTTACACTGCAAGTTCAGTGGGACAAGGTTTTGTAACTTAAGGTAGAGGCATCTCCAACATTCCTGAAGAGTGAAGGCATAAGATGTATTTTTTTAGAGGGGTATGGGGTCATGTTCTCTCCCACCAGGCCAAATGCTACTCCCAGAATCTCCTTTCTCTCTTCCCTCTAAGTCCTGTCATGATCATCTCTTCTCCTCTATCTCCCAGCTCCCCAGACAACCCTTATGCGCCACCACCACGTGACCATGGGTTCTCTTCGTTCTCTTTCTCCTCCACCTCAAGTGCTGCTCCTGGCTTTTCCACTCCTCTTTCTCCAGTTGGTGATCCTGGTATTTCTTGTGCCTTCTCCTCCCTCTCTCCCCTTCCCCTAGTTGCCTTTCCCGCACTTCTCCTGACTATCAGATTTTGTTTGGTAACACTCCTGTGAAGCGCCTTGGGACCTTTTACTACGTTAAAGGTGCTATCTAAATGAAAGTTGTTGCGGTTGTTGAAGGCACAGTTCACCACGGGCAGGAATTCCTGATCTTGCAAGAACTATTGCTCACAGCGTACAACGCCACCCACCGCACTAGGAGCACCAACAGGTTGGAGTGCGGGAATGGTGCGTGGGCTGAAGCTTGGCCCGTCTCGATTTTGGACCTTAAATGAAGCACGAGCTTCCAGAATGCTGACTGTCCATGTAAATCACGACCAGTTGGCATACTATCTGTCCTTGAACTCCAGATGGTCCAGGCTCATTTATGGAGAGAAGAAAAGCAATGTTAGGAATGTATAACAACTTCCATAACTACATCAATCTCTACAGGAGCCTGCAATGTTATAAATGTTTTCTGTGTGGCTTCCTGCTTCACTGCACTCTTTATAGAAACAGATGAACCTGCCAGACCTCTAGGCCATTGAACCTACCACCTTTTCAGTGCAAGTGAACATGGCGCCTTGACTAGTATCATAAAAATCTGGTCCAAGGAAAGAGTTTGAAGCAAAAAGTAATTTTACAACCTCAGCACTTGGAGTCACTATGAATCCTCTAGATCTAAAGCCAGAAGGATGAAAGACTTGCATTTTTATATGGCGCCTTTCACGACCTCAGTACGTCCCAAAGCGCTTTACAGCTAATGAAGTACTTTTGAAGTGCAGTCACATTGTAATCTAGAACTCACATTTTTGCATAATTCTGTCATTACTGCCCTAGTTAGCATAATCCTCTCGACACACTGTTCCTCAGATAATGGCCCAAAAATTAGTCCCGCGACGCGAGAGTACGCACTGCGTACTCTCGCGTATTCTGTCACCAATTGCCGGTTTTCTGCATGCACTGCGCATGCGCTGAAAACCGGCACTTGGTTTTTGGAAAAGGGGGCGGTTCCTCGGTGCATCGCGTGCGCGCTACAGGCTGCGCGCACGCTGTGCACTTAGTGCTTTGGACGCGCAGGTAAGGACAGAAGATTTTAGAAATGAAAAAAGGAGGAGTAAGACCCACTTTTAACAAGGTAAGTAGTGAATTAAGTATTATTTTGAATTTTTTTTAACAGGTATATCTTTTTTAGAGACTTTAAAGACAGGTAAGTTTATTTTTATAACTTTTTAAAAGATTTTAAATTTTTTCAAAAATTTTATTTTTTATTTAAAATGGTTAATTTATTTAACTATACTTATTTTATTAATGTGATGGTTTTTTTTTTAATTTAATTGAGGTTTAGCTGTTATTTTGGGGGGGTGTAAGATTCATAGCTTTCACAGCACGTATGTGAAACTTATGAATGGAAGATGGTGTGCTGCCATTGGCTCTAACTGAGTCACGTGATCCCACAGCTCGCACGAATTCACTACGCCGGTGGGATACGCAAGCACTGCCCGGCTGATGTCTGGAACATCAAGTTCGTGCGAGCTGGATCTGAAAAAGCCAACGCGGAGTGAGAGATCGCGGGGAAGCCTTACCCCCGCGGGAACAGAGCGAGATCAATTTCTGGGCCAATGTCTGGTAATTCACCATTGGCTGATACTTAGACATGCCCTTGACCTTAATCTTTCCCTTTTCCTCTTTGTTTGTCCCTCACGTTCTTCCTCCTCCTGTTGAGAGAAAACACTCTTGCTTCAGCAAGAAAAGACATTTTACAAATGACTGAAAGTACTGTGATTGGTCGGGTGCTCGTTAGACCCAGCTTAGTTCAGGGTGTGGTGCTGCTGCATAAAGGCTTTCAAATATCAGAAAATGGAAGGTTGAAGCACAAGAGGTCTGGACTGTGACAACTGACTGAACTGGTGATTTTTAGTTCTATGCCAGTATCAGAATATGTGGATTGCCAGTAAATCTTATCAACGCAAGTGCACGTTCTGAGAATACAAGGGCCAGTATCAAAAGGACACAAGCAGAGTCGCTGATCACTGCGAGAACTTACTGCCACCACTTAGGCCATTGGAGCCTTTCGCCATAATCCATTGATTCTCCCAAAAATGCTTCTAATGTCACACACAAATTTTTTATGTTGTGGTACCAAATTAAACTGGCAGGCACTTGCATGCTGCTTTGTCATGCGCTCGCACCGAGTGGGTACTTGATTGGCACCGTCTGCCCTTACAGATAGAATCGTAGAATAGAATCATGGAATGGTTACAGCACAGAAGTTACAGCCATTCGGCCCTGTAGCACGGCACGCAATGTATTTGTCATTGGAACTCTGCCCACAGCCATTTCATGCAAGAAGTCGTTGACCTTATTAACATGTCGCTGGCTCCTGCCTCACCCTGGCTATCCTCAGTCTGCTGAGGTGGATGTGATGGGTGCGCATAAGGCAGGCTTCCAGCTACTCCACCATCAGGTCGGCCTCAGCAGAATGAGGTACAGCCAAGGTCAGGAAGCAGTACTTGGTAAAGCACACAGCACAATTAAAGAGGAGCAAGTGGAAGTGGCAGCAGAGAAGCAGGAAACAGCTGAATGGAGGCCCAGGGTCAGCTATTTCTCAACTGTAGAGGCAGGGATTCTTATCTTGTGTGGGGCACGGGGCTGCCTACAGAAGGACGTTCATTAATGAGGTGCCGTGCAATCACACCTGCTGTTCTTCCCTCCTCCAAATCTCGGCATGCCACAGGAATACCAAAGGAATTTCCCATGCTGAGCAACCTGCTTGTTGCAAGTGAAATAGTAGCTGTCAGCAAGTATAATGTGGGAAAAGGATTACGAAAGAGTAGCAACAACCGCCAGCAGGAAGTAAAGAAGAGAAGTAAGATAAAGATATCTAAAAAGTAAAACAACCCAAAACTTTAGATCCAATAGTAAACACCTTGAAGAAACACATTTCCAAAGACTGAATAGCAAATTTCAACAGTGCCTATTTTATCTGGATGAACAGCGTGAATGGATTGACCAGATGAAAACAATCAGTGACTTTGGCATGGGACCAATTTCCATGTCATTGCCTGAAATTATGAATGTAATGGGCACTCACACGGTCATTGACAAGGCCTCCAAAAAGGCTTGTAAAACGTTTGGTTGCTGAATTCAACACCTCAGGAATTGGGCATTCCAGCCTGCTCACCTAATTGAGCAAGCTGCCCTTCCAAAATATGACAGAGCACACCATCGCTGAATCCGTCCTATTGTTACACCAATACTGTTAAACACTACTCATCTTATTTTACCCTAGCGAAGAAGCCACTGGCCGGAATTTTCTGGGGTCCGTGCGGGCACGATTGGAGACGGGTCGGATGGGAAATTTGAAATACCTTGCAGTGGGTCAGGAACCCGCCGTCATCCCACCCCCACATGCCTTTTCCTTGGGTGTGTTTGCCGACTGGCAGAGGTGGGCGAGCTAATTTAAATCATTATGAGGTACTTGTCACACCCTTAAGCGTCTTTTTCACCCTACCTTTCAAATTTCCCTGGATGAGCACAGGGAATCACGCAGCTCGGGAACCACGTCTGTGAACCTGAGGCGGAAGTTGAGTGGCCATTGATCCAACTCATTAGTGCACAGCTTGAAAAGCACAATAAAAACTTCCACCTCACAGCTGATCACTTTCTTAAGGCAGATGGTGTTGCTGATTTAGCATTCTAGAGGTTGTAAGTGTCACCTCTTGGTAGAACATTGACAGATTGCTTCTGTCACCTCCACTTGACCTGCCATCTATTCCATCAGCATGGGTGCCATTTATACTGTCTCACCTTGGTCCTCAGAATCGGACCACGATGAGCCCCAACACCAGCAGCACCAGACACACCAGCAGCACCAACAACAACAACACCAACCTTCTCCTCAACCACCTGATGCTGCACAGGACAGAGGGCATCTGCACAGGGCTGCACCGTGCCAGAGGCGATACCCCCAACACAGGATATACAGGCAGAGGATGAGCTTCCTCAACATGACTGAGCAGCAGTGCCAAAGGAGGCTCAGGCTATCGCGCCAGATCATCGCAGATTGTTGGAGGAAGACCTGCAGCCCAGAGGAGCGGGTGGACATGCCTTACCAGTGGCTGTCAAAGTCATCAGCGCCCTCAACTTCTTTGCCTCAGGCTCCTTCCAGGGGTCTGCAGCAGACATTTGCGGCATCTCGCAGTCGGCCGCCCACAGATTCATCTCACAGGTCACCGATGCCCACTTTGACAAGTCAGCCAATTATATTAACTTTGCTACTGATGAGGCCAGTGTTACTGAGCAGGCACTCAGCTTTGCCACTCTGGCTGGCTTCCCACGGGTGCAGGGCGCCATCGACTGCACACATGTGACCATCAGGGCACCCCATCATAACCCAGGAGTCTTTCTCAACTGCAAGAGCTCCCACTCCCTCAATGGTCAGCTGGTCTGCAACCATAGGAAGATCATCATGCATGTGTGTGCCAAATTCCCTGGCAGGTGCCATGACTCTGTTGTCCTTCGCCAGTCCACCCTCCCTCAGCTTGACAGATCTGGAGGAGCCTTTCAGTACGCACCAGCCAGGGTCTCCAGAATCCAGCAAGGATTAGCGCTGCATGAGGAGCAAGGCACTGAGAGCACAGCCTCTTCAGAGGAGGAGGAGGAGAATCAGCTGGAAGACGAGGAGGAGGAGCTGGAGGAACCAGTGATCCAGATTCCACCAGCACCCGAGCACATTGCTGCCCAGGAGGCCAGGGATGGGCTCATCATGGCCAGATTTACTTAACTTTACGCATTACACACATATGGCTGCCACATGCTGCGTCAGGTTGGCACCAACCCACAGCAACACCATAAAGGATCCCTACAATGACCAAGCCATTCCTTTCGCACTGACCACCATTGCTGGAGGTAATGCTATGTCTCACCATTCACTCCAACTCATTAAACCACAAATTTGTCCAAGACTGCAAACTGGTGAAAATAAAGATTTTTATCTGTGACATCACAGTAATGGAAACTTTACAGAAACATTTAATAAAGCACCCAAGTGGCTACCCATGTGAATCTACTTGTGTTTCATCTTTCTCTTAAGCATGCTTCTGCGAGGTGCTACCCCTGTGGCTTCAGCAGAGGTAGAGGCAGCCTGCTCACTTCCTTGCTGCGACTGCACAGACCCTTTTGGCAGACGTCCTCTGGGTTTTGGAGCCTGTGATGGCCCCGCCAATGTCTGCTCCTCCTGCGACTGCAGGGGCAGACTCAGCCTTCGCGATCCGAGGAAGCTCTGACTGACGGGGGTGGGGGGGGGGGGGCAATGGGGGAGAAGTGGGAGCATTTTGAGAGGAGCCCCCCACTTGCATGTCCCCTCTCACGGGCCATCCGCACTTCCCTGCTAGCAAGGAGCTAGAGAGCACCTTGCTGCACAGCAGTGGGGCCATGAGGACCCACTTCTTCATTGACATCCCTCCTAGAGAGGACGTCTATGAGTCTCTGCCATCTATTCTCTGTAGAGACCAGGTGCTCCTGTGAGTGGCGCATTAGCTGCTCCATGCAAGTGGCCATCCTTTCCATGGAGGAGCATACAGTTGCCATCGCCTGCGACACAGTGATGCTCATGTTGGAGATGGACTCCTTCATTCTCTGCACATTTGTAGATATCGCGGTCACAAAACCTGTCAGAGTCTCCTGCACTTCTTACTACACCTCTAGGAACGCCCTCTTTCTGGATGGCCCCCGAGGGTCAGCGTCTGCGAGGAGTCTCCACTGCTGTCCCTGTCGCCACCATCTGTTCTTGCTCACTTGTGAGTTGTGAGACACCAGGTGACAACACTACTCTATCTCACGTTACACACACCGAGGTGTGCGTATCTGCACTGGTGCTGGGTGCGCTTATGTCTGGTGACAGTGCGCCCGCAGATGCTGGAGGCGCCTCTGAGGAGTCGTCTTCCTCTTCCTCCTGGACAGTGTGTGTGAGGGGGGGGGAGGGGGGGGGACGGCTCTTGATGGACCTGTGGGTGAGTAAAGAGATGAGTTAGATATGTCATATGAAGAATGGGTACAGATAACATTATGCACATGATGAACATTCACTGGCTGCTGACATCAATCCCCAAAGGAGTGACTGCTGTATGCCATGTAGCTGTATGATATGTAATTCTGTCACCAAGTTGCTGAGATGTCCCTCTCTCTCCGTCTCCCATCTCCAGCTGCTCGGTGACTCCAGAGACTTCCAATGCAGCCTCCTCTGCTGTTGTGAGGGTGGTCAATGATGGAGGGCCATCGCCGGTTCTCTTCCCTCTCCTTCTTATTGTGGGCTCTCTTTTCCTGCAAGGAGGGAAAGAAGAGAAGGTTGAGTGAGAGTGATGGAATGAGTGCAAGGAATGGATGGGTTACATCTTTAGAGGGAGACTATGATGGATTGGGGTGGCAGTGCAAGTGGCCTCCTTGTGTATTGTTAGTTGGTATGATTGCATTAGGATGAGGCTGAGTGTGAGGGGTGGTTAGTCAGATGGGGATGTGATAATGTTGATAGAGAGAGAGGGATGGGTGGATGTACAAGGTATGTTGGTGTGAGTAAGGATGTGCAAGAGCAGGGTTGGGAAGGCAGAGTGATGGGGATGTGATGAGAGGCACAGCAGGATGAAGTTGAGTGTGGCTTTGCACTCACCTTTCCTGAGATCATTGCGGCACTGCACCCAGGTTTTCCTGACCACATCCCTGCTGTTGACCTCCTCTGCTATTTGGAGCCAGGCTTCTTTTGTCTCCTGGGGAGGTCTCTTCCGCCCATTGGAAGGGAAGAGGACCTCCCTGCATACTCTCACTTCCTCCACAAGCATATGGAGGGAATCCTCAGAGAACCTGGGTGCAGCCCTCTGTTGGGTGCAGCCCTCTGTTCAGTGCAGTCATGTCTGGCACTGTTTGGAACACTCCAATGGTGCAGTGTGCGGCCTGCACACTCCTAGATGAACCTTCAAATTCAATGTGGCCATGGCTCCTTTAAATATCCCAGCTGAAGACGCATCATCGCTGACATCATCAGACCCGCTCCATTTAATTGGGCCAGGTAATGTGCATTTAATAGGCCCCATTAACGGAAAGTCGATTTCAGGAACGGCATGGTATGAAGAACGGGGTCGCGACCCGCCCCGACAACCGCCTACACCTGACCCGCCCAGGTACAGAAAATTCTGGCCATTGTCTTTGGGCCCTGCTACAAACTCTACCTTACCACCGATTCCATCCTCCTCACCAACCACTGTAGTCTGTTCACAGTCTCGGCGTCTTATCTGACCCCCAGCTGATTTTCGGACCCTATATCCTCTCCATCACAAAGACTGCCTACTTCCACCTCCATAACATTGCCTGCCTTCATCTCTAGCTGAGCCCATCTGCTAACAAAGCCCTCATCCCTGCTTTTGTCGCCTTCAGACTCAATTATTCCAATGCTTTCCTGGCTGGCCTCCCATTGTCCATCCTCCATACACTTCAGCGCAACCAAAACTCTGCTGCCCATATCCTCACCCATCGCCTCTGTGCTTGCTGACCTACCAACACCTTCTTTGTAAAATTCTCATCCTCATCCCTCCCTAACTCTGAAACTTCTGTCACCCCATGTTTGGAGGATGTTCCTTCAGCCATCTTGCCCCTAAGCTCGCATACTGCCTTCCTACACCTCTCCACCTCTCTCTCCTCCTTTAAGACCCTCCTTAAAACTTTGACCAAGCTTTTGATCACCTGTCCTAATATCTCTTTATGAGTTCAGTCTCAATTTTTGTCTGATTACATTTCTGTGAAGCACCTTGGGACGTTTTTCTATGTTAAAGGTGCTATATAAATACAAGATGTTGTTGCTGCTGTGTTTGATAATGATGAAATGCTGACATTATCTGTAGAGTAACAAAATCCACCATTAAAACCAATTATTAAGGGTTAGATCATCTACTTTAGACGAGATGTAATCGTCTAGTTTAGCCAACATTTCTGCGTATGCAGAACCTAAACCAAATGAAGTATGGTAAAGTACCACAGAGCCTACAAAGTAGAAGAGAAAAATAAAGTCGGTCAAATATAACATCGTCCTCAGAATACAATGCATTGTAGAATGGTATTCGCTAACACGGATCACGTGGGAGTAAACCAATGATTCTGTTTGCCTCAATTTTATACTAAAAACCGTCTCAGTGCTATTATTATACTGTGTTATGGGGACAATGTGTTTGCGAAAATGTAGGTTTAGAAACCAATGTATACGTGAAGTGGTACAAACCACATCACGGGTGATGTTGCTGTATAAGTGAATACAGGGAAGCAGTGAGTACCTGTTAGGGGAGTGATATCAGGTTGGGAGACAGTGCTGACTAGAGTGCCTCAGGGATCAGCGTTGGACTGTTTCTAATTTGCATTAATGACGTGAAATAGAACCTCAAGGGAAACTGACGGGGAAGGTAAGGTAAGCAGCTTTGAGACCAACCAGGTGAATTAGATAAAATATGTGAATGGGTGCAATAGTGGCTGATGAAATTAAGTATAGACAAGTGCAGAGTATTGCAATGTGTAGAAAAAAATAGGTGACATACATACTCCTTGAATGGTGTGGATATAGCTAGAGATCAAGTTGAAAAAGATCGAGGGGTGTTGGCAGACACAACATTCAACATATCCAGTTACTGGTGGATGCGGGGGTGGGAACAGCAATCAACAAAAGAACTAGAATGATAAACTATATAGACAATACAGTAGATTCGGAAGGAGACACATCAGATGTGAGGCTATCTTGAGGCTATCATGTGATCAGATAACAGCTGTGCAGTAATTGAGTGCAAACTTTTTGTGTTATGTGGGCCATGGGGTTAATGTGAGGAGCCCTCGTGACTACATGAGCTCCATCTTTGGTGTCCTGCTCTCAAGGGAACTCTGCCACCTGATGAAAGCTTTGCACTCTGTCCAGCTGATGCTTTCATTCTACAGGGAAAGGCATCAGCTGGACATAACGTTTGTCACTTGCATGCTACACTTCATCCTACAGGGAAAGTGATGCACTTGCAAACTTAACGTTTATCACTTACATGCTACATGTGTGCACTGCAGACTACCTAATATGGCAGACCACCCCTGGCATGACTTTAATGGATCAATAGCCTGAAAGCTTCATGCTATGGGAACCGTTACTTCAATGGCAATATTTGTCTCGTTCCAGATGTTTTTCTCAAGTCATCCTGTAACTAATGGTACGATTCTGTCATGTCCTGTCTTGTAAACAGGCCTCCTCTGACCTTTCCAGGTGAAGGAGTCAATTGTGCGGGTCCTGGGGTAGTGATGGGTGTGGACACAATGCCTCAGGTGGCAATGCACCTGCATTTGCTTCACCTCACAAACCTCTCTTTCTTATCTCAATCTTGCAATGCATTCAGAATCCCCAAAGGAAAACCCATCCTAACTACTTTGTCTGGTCCAATTTAGACAGCAACCAAGCCTAAGGAAGGAATGTATTGGAAATAAATCTTAAAGGCAAAGACGACGGACTACCCAGCAAAACCAATGAATGCATGTGGTATAATATCATTAAAATGGTCCCCCGAATAAATCCACTAACTGAAACGAGTCACATGGGCAAGCAGCTAAAGGAGGAGGCTCGCCCACAGCTTGCAATTTGTGTTAGGACCTGCTTTATGTATTAATACATGTTGACAAGGCCTGTGCACACTAGTAACTCTGTTCCCTATTGCCAAAAAGTGCAATGCGTAGCGAATTGGGCAAAGCACCAGGTCATGTGGCTAATTTTTAGCCTCCTGCCTGCTATTACTGAGACCCCGCACCAACAGCAATGCCGTGGAAAATTGGGGCTCGCGTGCTGTACTGAAAATAGTTTATTATTATTATTCAAATGAAATACATGAAATGTAAAGAATGCACCATCATAAGCAAAGTGATGAAGGGTGTCATCGACAGTGCTATCAAGCGGCACTTACTCACCAATAACCTGCTCACTGATGCCCAGTTTGGGTTTCGCCAAGACCACTCAGCTCCCGACCTCATTACAGCCTTGGTCCAAACTTGGACAAAGGAGCTGAATTCCAGAGGTGAGGTGAGAGTGACTGCCCTTGACATCAAGGCAGCATTTGACCGAGTGTGGAATCAAGGAGCCCTAGTAAAACTGAAGTCAATGGGAATTGGGAACTCTCCACTGGCTGGAATCATACCTAGCACAAACGAAGATGGTTGTGGTGGTTAAAGGTCAATCATCACAGCCCCAGGACATCGCTGCAGGAGTTCCTCAGGGCAGTGTCCTAGGCCCAGCTGCTTCATCAATGACTTTCCCTCCAACATAAGGTCAGAAATGGGGATGTTCGCTGATGACTGCACAGTGTTCAGCGCCATTCACAACTCCTCAGATAACGACGCAGTCCATGCCCGCATGCAACAAGACCTGGACGATGTTCAGGCTTGGGCTGATAAGTGGCAGGTAGCATTCGTGCCATACCAATGTCAGGCAATGGCTATCTCCAACAAGCGAGAGTCTAACCACCTCCCCTTGACATTCAACGGCATTACCATAACCGTATCCCCCACCATCAACATCCTGGGGGTCACCATTGACCAGAAACTTAACTGGACCAGACACAGAAATACTGTGGCTACAAGAGCAAGTCAAAGGCTGGGTATTCTGTGGCGAGTGACTCACCTCCTGACTCCCCAAAGCCTTTCCACCATCTACAAGGCACAAGTCAGGAGTGTGATGGAATACTCTCCAATTGCCTGGATGAGTGCAGCTCGAACAACACTCAAGAAGCTCAACACCATCCAGGACAAAGCAGCCCGCTTGATTGGCACCCCATCCACCTCCTTAAACATTCACTCCCTCCAAAACCAGCACACCGTGTCTGCAGTGTCTACCATCTACAAGATGCACTGCAGGAGCTTGTCGAGCCTTCTTTGATGGCACCTCCCAAACCCGCGACCTCTACCACGTAGAAGGGCAAGAACAGCAGGCGCATGGGAACACCACCAACTCCAAGTTCCCCTCGAAGTCACACACCATCCTGACTTGGAAATACATTGTTGTTTCCTTCATCGTTGCTGGGTCAAAATCCTGGAACTCCCTACTTAACAGCACTGTGGGAGTACCTTCACCACACGGACTGCAGCAGTTCAAGAAGGCGGCTCACCACCACCTTCTCAAGGGCAACTAGGGATGGGCAATAAATGCTGGCCTTGCCAACTACGCCCAGATCCCATGAGTGAATTAAAAAAAAGTCATATGGTGCACAGCAAGATCTCACAAACAGAAAGCAGATGAATAATGGGTGGTGTTGTTTGAGGGAAGAATGTTGGCCAAAGCACCTTCCTGCACTTGGTAAACAGATGCTGAGATGTCCAGGCTAAGTTGTCCCTTAACGCGTTAGGGGCTTTCTTAATGGGGTCAGCAGCCATGGGTGCAGAGGATAGCTTAGTGCTGCTAAGAGTGTTTCACATCCTTCAAATAATATGGGCACCATAGATTCTGGACAATGGAATCATCGCAGCTGCTTCCTGGTAATGGCCACTGGTGTGCCTGATGATAATGCTGTGGCCCCCATACCACCTGAGTAGTAATTTAGTACAAACACTTTAATTTTTATGAAGGCTATACAGTTGATATGAAGAGTCCCGATGCCCATATGGGTTTGATGTGCAACACTTTGCAATCGGGGAATCCTATCATTTGGTGAAAGTTGTGCATCCAGCTGAAGTTTCCTTTACATAGGAAAAGTGTCGACGGTGTTGCCCCTTGCAAACATAGTGATTGTCGCTTTACTGATAAAAGTCTGCACTGCTGATGGCCTGATGTGGCAAATGTTTCCTGGGATGGTTTGGAAGGATGCAGTGACATAGGAATAGGCTATCCAGCCCCTTGAGCCTGTTCCGCCATTCAATAGATCATGGCTGAACTGTGTCTCAACTCCGTCTACATGTCTTAGTTCCATATCCCTTAATACCCTTACCGAACAAAAATCTATCACTCTCACTCTTGAAATTCTCAATTAACCTAGCATCCATGGCCTCTTGGAATAGAGAATTCCAGATTTCCAGTACCTATTGTGTGAAAAAGTGCTTCCTCATTTCACTCCTAAATGGCCTAGCTCTAATTTCAAAATAATGCCCCCTTGTTCTGGATTACCCCACTAGAGGAAAGAGTTTATCTGTAGCTACCCTATCAAATCCCTTTATCATTTTAAACATATCGATTAGATCACTCCTTAATTTTCTAAAGTCAAGGGAATACAAGCCAAAGTTATGCAACCTTTCCTCCTAATTTAACCCTTGTATCATTCTGGTGAATCTGCGCTGTACCCCCTCCAAGGCCAATATATCTTTCATGAGGTGCAAGGCCCAGGCTTCATGCTGTGGTGACCTTCATTTCTACAGGCAGAGCTGTCCTGATCCAGGTGTTGTGTGCACCAGATAGCATACCTCTGTGGCAGCTTGTTTGTGGAGCAGAGGTGGAAGCCAGGAGGACTCCTCTGATATTGTCCAGGTGATGATCCTGTGGTATTAATGGTATGGCTAGAATGTCTCACGGGCTGTTCCACCTTCATTTATTGGTCCCTCACAAGCTCCACTTCCTCGTTTAAATTATGCAGTACATTCAGAACCCTCAAAGAATTGCTCATCTTCACCTCAGTGTAAGTTACAACATCAATCAAACAGAAGCTAGGAATAATGAAGAAAAGTATTGCTGTGAACAAAAAAAAGTAAAGATGAAGATCGACCCAGCCAAGCCACCTAATGCATAGAGTAAAATGCAGACAAAATTATATGTAACACACATGGTTGAAAATAAACTTCCTGTGCCACAACACACATTACTCACCCTCTGCCTTTAAGACACCTACTTCAGCAAGCCAGCTGACAAACAGTGCTGTGCAGCTAGTTTTTAATGGCCCACAGTGAGACATAATACAATGGGATTTTAATATGTTAATGAGGCTGCACAGGCTAGCAGTATGTTGGGAACGCGAGGTTGAACGCTCGATTTTGTGACCTATATGGGCTGTGTGCATGACCCTACCATTGATACAGTGCCTCACAAACCGGACCCTCTCATTTCAAAGAATGATAAATGTTTAGAATCATTATACCAAACAAGGTAACAGAGGCAAAAAGATTGGGGTTGTTCAAACTACAGTTAAATGCCATAACAGGAGAGTCAATGTACTGGAGATTTGAACTTCAATTCATTCTTTCATTCTTAACTTTTCCAAGTTGAACATTCCCTTGTTGAAAGTCTTTTTTCCTTTTGCTGGCGATTACTATTTTTGCAGTTCATGCTCTTCTTTCAGTTCCACATCAGCTAAAAGTAATTTTATCCTTTTTTAATATTAATAAAATGGTGGTTGTATGATTTATCTGCTTAGTTATTTCCTCTTCTAATTCCCTTTCATCTTTGGATTGTGCGGTTATTTGGTGACCCCAGATATAAACGCACAGAGTCACATCGGACGATGGCACACTACATGCTGTATCATGCCACAACCAGAGCTCCCAGCCAAAACGGTCATGAGCACGAAATATAAAAATACTAAAGGACTAAATATATCCTGTGTGGACTGTGTAAATAGAGTACACATCGAGACTGGTTGAAAATAAACTTCCTGTGCCACAGCCCGCATTACTCACTCATGCCAGTGACTGTTATGAGTTAGACAGCAGATGCCAATCAGTGGCTTATTTGCCATTAACCACAGAGTCCTTCTGAATATCTGTATGTGAAGGGGTCGGGAGTCAGAACCATTTCAAATGGAGCAGCAGTCAATTCAGGCCAGAAATGTATTTTTAAATATTTGTTAACATAGAAACATAGAAGATAGGAGCAGGAGTCGGCCATTCGGCCCCTCGAGCCTGCTCCGCCATTCGATGAGATCATGGCTGATCATCCAAATTCAGTACCCTGTCCCTGCTTTCTCCCCATATCCCTTGATCCCTTTAGCCTTAAGAAATATATCTAACTCCTTCTTGAATATATTTAATGAATTGGCCTCCACTGCCTTCTGTGGTAGAGAATTCCACAGGTTCACCACTCTCTGGGTGAAGAAATTCCTCCTCATCTCAGTCCTAAATGGCTTACCCCTTATCCTTAGACTGTGACCCCTGGTTCTGGACTCCCCCGACATCGGGAACAGCCTTCCTGCATCTAGTCTGTCTAGTCCTGTTAGAATTTTATAAGTTTCAATGAGATCCCCTCTCATTCTTCTAAACTTTAGTGAATATAAGCCTAATCGCCCCAATCTCTCCTCATACGTCATTCCTGCCATCCCAGGTATCAGTCTGGTGAATCTTCGCTGCACTCCCTCCATGGCAAGAACATCCTTCCTCAGATAAGGTGACCAAAACTGCACACAATACTCAAGGTGTGGTCTCACCAAGGCCCTGTACAACTGCAGCAAGACATCCTTGCTACTGTACTCGAATCCTCTCGCTATGAAGGCCAACATACCATTTGCCTTCTTAACCGCCTGCTGCTTCTGCATGCTTACCTTCAGCGACTGGTGCACAAGGACACCCAGGTCTCGTTGCACTTCCCCTTTTCCCAATCTATTGCCGTTCAGATAATAATCTGTCTTCCTGTTTTAGCCACCAAAGTGGATAACCTCGCATTTATCCACATTATACTGCATCTGCCATGATTCTGCCCAATCACCCAACCTGTCCAAATCATACTGGAGTTTCTCTGCATCCTCCTCACAGCACACACGCCCACCCAGCTTTGTGTCGTCTGAAAACTTGGAGATATTACATCTAGTTCCCTCGTCTACATCATTAATATATATTGTGAATAACTGGGGTCCTAGCACCGATCCCTGCGGTACCCCACTAGTCACTGCCTGCCACTCGGAAAAAGACCCATTTATTCCAACTCTTTGCTTCCTGTCTGCCAACCAGTTTTCTATCCAAGTCAGTACCTTACCCCCAATCCCATGTGCTTTAACTTTGCACGCTAATCTCTTATGCGGGACCTTATCGAAAGCCTTCTGAAAGTCCAAATACACCACATCCACTGGTTCTTCCTTATCTATTCTATCAGTTACATCCTCAAAAAATTCCAGTAGATTAGTCAAGCATGATTTACCTTTTGTAAATTCATGTTGACTTTGTCCGATCCTGTCACTATTTTCCAAGTGCTCTGCTATTACATCTTTTATAATGGACTCTAGCATTTTCCCCACTACCGATGTCAGGCTTACCGGTCTATAATTCCCTGTTTTCTCTCTACCACCTTTTTTAAATAGTGGGGTTACATTAGCTACCCTCCAATCCATGGGAACTGTTCCAGAGTCTTGAGAATTTTGGAAGATGACCAGCAATGCATCTACTATTTCTAGGGCCACTTCCTTAAGAACCCTAGGATGTAGATTATCAGTCCCTGGGGATTTATCGGCCTTCAATCCCGTCAATTTCCCTAACAGCATTTCCCTACAAATACTGATTTCATTCAGTTCCTCCCTCTCATTAGACCCTATGTTCCCCGACATCTCTGGGAGTTTATTTGTGTCCTCCTTTGTGAAGACAGAACCAAAGTATGTATTTAATTGGTCTGCCATTTCTTTGTTCCCCATTATAAATTCCCTTGATTCTGACTGCAAGGGACCTACGCTTGACTTCACCAATCTTTTTCTCTTCACATATCTATAGAAGGTTTTACAGTCAGTTTTTATGTTCCCTGCAAGTTTACTCTCATAATCTGTTTTCCCCTCTTAATTAATCTCTTTGTCCTCCTTTTCTGAATCCTAAACTGCTCCCAATCCTCAGGTTTGATGCTTTTTCTGGCCAATTTATATGTTCTCTCCTTGGATCTTATGCTATCCCTAATTTCCCTTGTTAGCCACAGTTTAGTCGCCTTTTTTGTTTCATTTTTATGCCAAACAGGGATGAACAAATTCTGTAGTTCATCCATGTGATCTTTAAATGTTTGCGTTTGCCTAACCACCGTCAACCCTTTAAGTAACATTCCCCAATCCATCCTAGCCAACTCGCGCCTCATACCATCGTAGTTTCCTTTATTTAAATTCAGGACCCTAGTCTCTGAGTCAACTACTACTTCACTCTCCATCTTAATGAAGAATTCTATCATATTATGATCGCTCCTCCCCAAGGGGCCTCGCACAACAAGATTGCTAATTAATCCTTTCTCATTACATAATACCCAGTCTAAGATGGCCTGATCTCTAGTTGGTTCCTCGACATATTGGTCCAGGAAGCCATCCCGTATACACTCTAGGAATTCCTCTTCCACAGTATTGTTACTAATTTGGTTAGCCCAATCTATATGTAGATTAAAGTCACCCATGATAACTGCTGTGCCCTTATTGCATGCATCTCTAATTTCCCATTTAATGCCATCCCCAACCTCTGTATTACTGTTTGGGGGTCTGTATACAACTCCCACTAATGTTTTCTGCCCCTTGGTATTTCTCAGCTCTACCCATACAGATTCCACATCATCATAGCTAATATCCTTCCTTACTATTGTGTTAATCTCCTCTTTAACCAGCAATGCTACCCCACCTCCTTTTCCTTTTTGCCTGTCCTTCCTGAATATTGAATACCCCTGGATGTTGAATTCCCAGCCTTGGTCACCCTGGAGCCATGTCTCCGTAATCCCAATTATATCATATCCGTTTACATCTATTTGCGCAGCTAATTCATCCACCTTATTATGAATGCTCCTCGCATTAAGACACAAAGCCTTCAGGCTTGTTTTTTTAACACTCTTAGACCTTTTAGAATTATTGTTTACTGTGGCCATGTTTGATTTACACCCTTGATTTCTCTGACTTCCACTTTTGCTTTTCTCCTTCCTGTCTTTTACCTCTATCCTTGCTTCCCTTTCCTCTGTCTCCCTGCACAGGTTCCCAACCCCCTGCCATTTTAGTTTAAACCCTCCCCAACAGCACCAGCAAACACTCCCCCTAGGACATCGGTCCCGGTCCTGCCCAGGTGTAAACCGTCCAGTTTGTGCTGCTCCCACCTCCCCCAGAACCGGTTCCAATGTCCCAGGAATTGAATCCCTCCCCTTTGCACCATTCCTCTAGTCACGTATTCATCTGAAATATCCTTCTATTTCTACTCTGACTAGTACGTGGCACTGGTAGCAATCCTGAGATTGCTACCTTTGAGGTCCTATTTTTTAATTTACCTCCTAACCTCGCTATATTCAGTTTTTAGGACCTCATCCCGTTTTTTACCTATATCGTTGGTACCTATATGCATCATGACAACTGGCTGTTCACCCTCCCCCTCCAGAATGCCCTGCAGCCGTTCCGAGACATCCTTGACCCTTGCACCAGGGAGGCAACATACCATCCTGGAGTCTCGTTTGCAGCCGCAGAAACGCCTATCTATTCCCCTTACAATAGAATCCCCTATCACTATAGCTCTCCCACTCTTTTTCCTCCCATCCTGTGCAGCAGAACCACCCATGGTGCCAGGAAGTTGGTTGCTGCTGCCTTCCCCCGATAAGCCATCCTCCTCAACAATATCCAAAGCGGTATATCTGTTTGAGAGGGGGATGGCCACAGGGGACTCCTGCACTACCTGCCTGCGCCTACTACTCTGCCTGGTGGTCACCCATTCCCTTCCTGCCTGTGCAGACTTTACCTGCGGTGTGACCAACTCATTAAACGTGATATCCACGATGTCCTCGGCATCGCGAATGCTCCAGTATGTATCCATTCGCAGCTCCAGCGCCGCAATGCGGTCTGCCAGTAGCTGCAGCTGGATACACTTCCCGCACATATGGTCATCAGGGACACAGGAATTGTCCCTGATTTCCCACATAGTGCAGGAGGAGCATGCCACGGGGCCAAGCTGTGCTGCCATGACTTACCCTTTAATTAATTTAAATTAAATTAAATCAAATCAATACCACAAATTACACTACAATTAAATGATATAGTCAAGGACCCTTGTTTACTGGCACTCCCCGCTACACAACTGAGACCTTAGAAACTATAACCACAAAATTAAGACCTTCTAAACTTTATAAACTATTAACTTTAACTATCAAACTATAGAGTAGTATAAATACTCACCTGGCCGTACTCACCCAATCAGCTGCTTCCTCTTGCCTGCGTCACTTTTTGAATCGTGACGTGGCTCTGGAACGCCGCCGCCGGTCTGCAAGATTGGTAAGCCTCTGAAAAAAGCCCGCGAAAGTGAGTTTAAATACTCACTGTACCGTCGCTCTCTCCGCTCCTGACACCGGCCTCTGAAAAAAGCCCGTGAAAGTGAGTTTAAATACTCACTGTACCGTCGCTCTCTCCGCTCCTGACACCGGCCTCTTGGGATGTGGGCAACACTGACAAGGCAGGATTTATTGCCCATTCTTAGTTGCCCTGAAGGCATTAACAGTCACCCACATAGAGTGGGACTGGAGTCACCTATAGGCCAGACCAGATGGCAGCTTACCTTCCCTGAAGGACTTTAGTGAACCAGGTGGGATGTTATGATAATTCTGTAATTTTCTGGCCCATAAATGATCAGATTTATTGAATACAGTTTCACAACATGCCATGATGGGATTTGAACTCACAACCTTTGGACAGGGGGCTCCCGAGGAAGGGGAGGGGAGAGGGAAGGAGGAGGTGGCTTCCTACAACCAAATGGGAGCCTGCCAGTGCTCGGAAGTGGCAACGAGGAAGCTTAAAGGGGTAGAAGCGCCCAGGCAAGACAGAGGCCTTCAGCAGGTAAGTGCTGGGCCTGAATTGGAGGGAGAGAAGGCTGCTACGAGGCCCTCTCCTTCCACTGCGGGGAACTCTGGGACTTTACCACTGCCTCCCGGGATCCACCATCACCTTTCCACATGGCAGCTGGAAAGTGTCAGTAAGTTGGTGGATAGGAGAGAAATCCGCCAGGGACCCGGGCCCCAACCTCCACTGCCATTTGCATGTGGTGGACAGGGAAGGAGTGGCAAGCGACAGCGCTGGTGGGGGGTGGGGCAGAGGGGAGGGAAATCTCACTCGAGGGGGCATAAGGCTTCACTGCCTGAACGTCCCTCATTCTCTGCCCTGATCCTCTGTGATTTCGGGTGGGATCGCAGATCAAACGACCGAAGAAGCAACAATTTCATCTATACTTTTAGTTTCGCTTATTCAGATCATACTGTAAGTTGTAAGGGTTGAAATGACTGTTTGTATGTTGTTGTAAGTGTGCTTAACACACCTGTACCAAATTCCTCACTCCACTACTTAACAGAGGTGCTAACCTGCTTAAAATGAATGGGTTAGTCTCTCAGCTAAAATAATGGAGAGTGGATTTTGATGTGAGCAGGTTAAGCGTTCCTATGATAATATTGCCCTACAGAATCATAACTGCAATTAGCAAATGGAAGGAAATACAATAAAAAATTCACACTCCTGAACAGCCTGTAGTTTGCTTTCATAAAACGAGCTGAACAAGGGCTGCAAAGTCTTCGCGTTTCGCTCTAGATTTATGACTATAAAGCTCCAAGTTCTCTTGCCTTACGTCTATATTTAAGCAATATAAGATGGTGGTAAACGCACAAGGATATGCCTGTGCGATCCAATGCAAATACCAGCTGTCTGGGTTAGACAGGCTCGTAACCACAAAACTGGGAGTTGTCAGGAAAACCTGAGCTCATTATTGGAATTGATGTTGAAGTGAAAAGTATTGAAACTGGCTTTGGCATCCTGGTGAGGTGGCAGAGGTTGAAAGCATTGAGCTGCAGCATGCTCTACCGTACTAGTAACACTGCCAATCTTTTCATGTGCGGTGATTAATATTATGTGGCAAAGTTCTGGCACATTCACACAGGTGCACAGAGCCAAGACCCCAGGATTCTTGGCCGCACCTCAATCAGTGTTAAACAAAAAATGGCTTCTCCAAATATAAGTCAGGTAGAGTTTCTACTGCTACACGAAACCTGTTAATACCTTTGTTCAATTGAAACTAACATCACCCCATTTATCATCCTGCCAGCAATAAGCAAACTCTCAATATTGACTTGAATCCAATGAGACTCAATGGGTGCCAGAGGAACAGTCCCCTATTGACGAATTCTCACATTAACCACATCATGATAATAGGTCACCATCTCTATCAGAGGCACATATCTAACCAACAAAGAGAATTGAACAATTCCACGCTGTAAATAAATTAGCTGTTGCTGCTATACACAGCCACAGGTTATTTTGGTTCTAAACAGTGGTTCACTGTGATAGAATGAAGGTCTGGGTGACTCTGATTTCATAGTAAAATCTCTGTCCACTGAGCATTGTTCTATTCTTTGTATAGTACCAGGTGCATGGCCACCTGCTCTGTAATGGGTTTCTTACTGTACCTGTAATTCTTTAGGTTTGTTCAGTGCCCTGTATTAATTGATGGCCTGAATACTTCATTTGCGAGGACGATGATTTGTCGTTTTTCAGAATTAAGGATGCTGTGCTTTATCTTTAACTTTGTCCATTGAAAAGTCGGCAGTATCCGCTGCTTGTATCTTTATTTGTTTTGTTTTCCTCATGTAATCATGTACAATAAATAAGTCATCACTTTTTTTTATGTTACCTCTATTGGCTTCTTAACAGTGGTTGTTTATACTCCTGAGTGTAGTGGTGGGTGAGTCTGTCAAATCCACATTACTTATAATGTGACAAAATATGGAATGTAATGTTATAAATATTTAGGTTAGTTAGAAACCACAATGATGATGGAGACAAAATTTTGAAGTGGGCAGAATTATGGCAATTTTCCTTCAATGCAAAAATGGGAGACAGACCTCCACATTGAAAGGCGTTGAACTAGCTAGGAGAGAGGGTCAAAGAGTTCGAGGGGTGAGCGTGGACTCGACACTGATCATTTCCAGTCATAGCAGAGCAGTAATCAACCAAGAAAACAACTATACTGCCAAATTAATCGAGTACAGGGCTGACAGCAGCAGTGCACCCCTCTAGACTCAGGAGCCTCATTATTACGCAGCCTGAGCCATCAACATGGCTGGGAAACACCCCTGGTTCAGGCCCACCCCCTGGACAGTCCTAGCGGTGACAAAACTTGGACGAAATTTCAGGCCCCTAAGGCCTGCACCTGCTCTCCTGGCTGCCAGCCTACGGCCTCCTGGCTGCTGGAGAACCATTAACTGGCTTCTGGAGAGCAGCAGCCAGAAGGCCCCAGGACTGGCGTGCTGCTGGGTAAGTGCAAAAAACTTTAAGATTTACCTTGTGGCTCCCCTTTAGCTTGCTGCCAGGCTTGCATTCCTGCACAGGTCATCCTTGCTTTGGAATAATTTAGAAATCAAGGGAGGGGCTAGCCTCGTAAATTTCAATCGGTCAGAAATTTATCGGGCATCAAACAGGCACAATAATAGCCAATGAGTAACTTGGAAGTGCAGTTAGTGTCGTTATGCAAGTGAAAATGGCAGCCATTTTGCAAACAGCAAAATCTCACAAACAGCAATTAAATGAATGATCGGTTAGTCTGACTAATATTGGCAGTGTTGGTTGAAAGAGGACTGTTTGCCAAGACGTCCGGAGAACTACCGGCTCTTTGGACACTGCCATGGGATCTTTATTAACCACCTGAACAACTGGAAGAGGCAGATCAGGCCTCAGTTTAACATCTCATCCAATGGATGGCAGCTCTGGCAATTCAGCATTCCCTCCGTGCTCCACCGAAGTGTCAATCTAAATTACGTGCTCAAATCCTGGAGCAAGGCTTGAACCCACAATCTTCTGACTCAGAGGCAACAGTACTCAACTGAGCTAAACTGACAACTAAACAAACAATCCATAATCTTGAGGTATTTTTTCTTCCAGACACCTCCAATGACTCATCAAGTTCTTACGAGTTTCAAGAAATTTTGGTCAACCAGTGAGCTCTTGTAGTCACTGCTGAACAGTGAGCGCATGGAAAATGAACCACGTTAAAATCGGAGCCTTCCTTTTCAAAGGGCTGTAGTTATGTTAACAAGGCAGAACTTATGACAATTACAGATTCACTACATATTATTCTGAATTGTATCTGACACATAATAATCTACTGAGCCAAATGTCCCTTTTTCTCCAAAAGACAGTGCTCATTTCAGGCATCTAAATGTCATCAGTGAGAAACGTAAACATTGAATACCATGGCCCGTATTTTCCGATCCCTACGGGTGTATACGAGCCGGTTTCAGGCATGCGAAGCACATGCGCTGAAAACCGGCACTTCCGATCTGTCAGAATCCTCTTGACAGATCGGACACCTGCCCTGGAGAAGGGCCTCTGCGGGGGGGAGAGTTCCGCTTTCTGCAGAACCTCCGCCCGCTGAAAACCCTTAGAAATCTTACGCCTGGTAAAAGCAGGGGTAAGGCCTGCTTTTACCAGCATAAGAGTTTAAAAAAAGTTAAAAAAAAAAAAAAAATTCACTCATTTGTAATTTAAAAATACTTTTAAAAAAGGTAAGTTTATTTTTAGTCCTGTAAAAAACTTTTGTTTAAAATATTTAATTTAATGTAATTTTAACTCATTTTAAAAAAGTGATGGTTTTTTAAAAATGTATTTAATGTTTTGATGTCTTTTTTCAGTGATCTCCATTCATATATTTGACAGGTCTATCTGTCAAAAGTATGAAGGGGATTCCCTTCTCCCATTGGCTCGCCTGGCCCACGTGATCCCAGGGACGCTTGCGAACCGCAATCGCCTCTGGGATACGTGGGCCCTGCGCATTTCATCGTGGAGAGGCCCAGGAGTGGAAATGGCCGGACCTCGGGAGACCTCAGGTAAGGCTATAGATTTTTTCCCGATAGGAGGCATCCGTACGCAGGAAGCCTCCTATCGGAAATTACGGGCCAATAACTTCCCATCAGCCATGCTCCCAACAGAACTATTCCTCCTCGGTGTATGCAAAACATGCTATAAACACAGTCTGGCAATTAGAGCAACAACATTGTCAAATGGCAGAAAACGAGCATTGCAGAAATATTTTTTGTTGTTATTGGTTTAATATTTATTTATTAATCCCCAACTTTATCTCCTCTCCTGAAAGTATTTCTTACTTCCCTGCTCGAAGGACCGAATGGTCTACTCCTGTACCTATTTTCTATGTTTCTATGTAACTCAGCAGAGTCTGGAAATTTAACTTGGGGCTTTCCGCTGAGTGGGCGGGGCATTTATCCACTAGGTCAGTTAAGTTTCAAAAAATGGCCTTGAAGTTTTCACTCCATCATGAGTTCCTTTACAGTGAACTTTAACACTGAATGTTATTCAGAAAGAAAAAGGAAGACTTGCATTTATATAGCGTCTTTCAGGCCCTCAGGATGTCCCAAAGCGCTTTACAGCCAATGAAGTACTTTTGAAGTGTAGTCACCGTTGTGATGTAGGAAACGCGGCAGCCAATTTGCGCACAGCAAGCTCCCACAAACAGCAATGTGATAATGGCCAGATAATCTGTTTATTTTTAGTGATGTTGGTTGAGAAATAAACATTGGCCAGGACACCGGAAAGAACTCCCTGCTCTTCTTCGAATAGTGCCATGGGATCCTTTACATCGCCCTGAGAGAGCAGAGAGGGTGAAGTCTCATCAAGCAATGGCACCTCCAACAGTGCAGCACTCCATCAGTCCTGCACTGGAGTGTCAGCCTCGATTTTTGTGTACGAGACTCTGGAGCGGGACTTGAACCCACAACCTTCCAACTGAGCCACAGCTGACCCTGGTACAGTAGCAGAATTTCCCATCTTGCAGAGAAGAGAAAAGAAAATCTCTCAGTATAAATCCTGTGCACTGATGTGTCGTGGAACAGTATTAATGGTTACCATGGAGGTGTCTACGATCAGACTATGCTACTGAAGGACGATGCATGGTGGCTACAGGCAGCAACATAGGGAAACATTTTTTTAAGAACCGGAAGTTCTTCTGATTAACTCAGAATTGTAACGTTTGGCTGCAATTCTGTAAGACTCCAAGAGAGTTTTAACAGGAAAGATTCTGATCGTATCTGTACCAGCGTTGTGTTGCTTCCTCATGACACCCTGCTGAAGTCACGCTACTCCTTGACAGTGCTCGCTCCAGCAGCTCATCGCAGGCTCCCCTGGTCGAAATTGCTGTGCTGAGCACAGAGCTGGTTGTTCTGCTGACCTCAGGGCTAAGGCATCAGCAAAGAATACCATCATTGATTTCTGTCAAGTTGTCACAACCAAGCTGTTTGGCCTGAATCTGTGCTGACTTTAAACTCTTACATAAAGTAGTTCTCTAACATTTCCACTTGGCCACTTTGACAGCTGTCTGGCGATTATATCTGACAGAAATATACAGCAAGATATAGATTTAAGAGACAAAGAGAGGTTGTCAGTTATTGGACGCCTCTAGATACCTTATTGCTATGCCAGTAGAATAAGGATTTATTAACTTCACATTAGCAGAAATTATTCAAGATAGAAAAAAATTATGCACCAACTATTGGAAAAGCAAACAATGGCAAGACCTATAGTTAAGTTCTTGGTTCAGTATAAAAACCATCTGAAAAGTGTTAGATACCCTTCCAAAATATTTAGACCCTGCCATTGCTGGAGACCTCTCACAATGATAAATGTTTTGCTGCAATAATAGGGGAAGCGGAATCAGTGAACTGAATTTGAGTTCTATAAATGGCAACTTCTTTTGAATATTAAAGAGTGAATTTGTTTTTTGCTTCTGACCACAAATACTGATATGGAAATACTGCCTGTGTGTACAGAACATGTGAGAGAGGCTGATGTACGTGGAAAAACCCCATTACTGAGTAATGTTGGACCAAATAATAACTCATACAAACAATGGGCTCCAGTGGCTGAAGAAGTCCATCTCATGACTGACGCTCCAGCCTATTCTTCTGCATTTTATTTCTATCACATGGGTTTGTTATAGAATTTGTTCTTTTTTTAATTATGGGAATTTTCTCTTTGCTCCAGATTTTTAAGGGTTGGGCAGTTTTGTATAGTTATGATTAGTTGCTAGTATTTTGGTTCAAGTCTGAGGGAGGGTGAGGAGGGTAATTGAAGTGGGGCAACTCTGGGGACAGGAAGGTCCTGTGTCATTGTGTACACCTCCTTAGAGGTGTATGAAGATTGATGGATCTGGTGTGATAAAAGTCACAGACTAGTGCAATGGCAGTCGGGCCAAAACTTGTAGGAGTCGGAAGCTGGTGTTGCGTAAGTAGCAGGTGTTAGTGTTCTACAGTATAACAGTGGCAGCAGTGTATGCAGCACCTGCCCTATACCACTTGTGCGGAGATGGTTAAAATAGTTCTAGCAGAAGTCACGCACCATTACTTCACAGACCACATGACTGACATAAACATCAATATGTTGACAAAAAAAAATAGATATTAGCTGATGTCCCGATGCTCACTGATATCTGAAAAATGGGTGTGGTGTTTAATCTGGTCCCATTCTAAGCAGAGGATCACAGTATAGCAGGGAGTGAAGCAAAGTGGAAGGCCAGAGTGGATGACAAAGGGGGCCGGCAAGAAGGAAACAACATTTTCAAATTTAAAGCACTGGACCGCAAGACAAGTAGAGGCTTCCTTCAGCTAATTATTAACTTTAAAACCAACTGAGTTAACTCATCACAGCAGTAATAATTTTTTTTTAATATTCGTTCCTGGGATGTGGGCATCACTGGCAAGGCCAGCATTTATTGCCCGTCCCTAGTTGCCCTTGAGAAGGTGGTGGTGAGCCGCCTTCTTGAACCGCTGCAGTCCGTGTGGTGAAGTTACTCCCACAGTGCTGTTAGGGAGGGAGTTCCAGGATTTTGGCCCAGCGACTATAAAGGAACGACGATATATTTCCAAGTCAGGACGGTGTATGAATTGGAGGAGAACTTGCAGGTGACGGTGTTTGCATGCGCCTGCTGCCCTTGTCCTTCTAGGTGGTAGAGGTTGTGGGTTTGGGAGGTGCTGCCGAAGAAGCCTTGGCAGGTAATTTTTGATAAAGCAGTTCGGGAGCATTTAAACTAGTATGGCAGGGGGCTAGAAACCTATGTAGTGAAATAGAGGAAAGTGAAAGGCAGACAGAAATAAATGGTAAAAGGGTGAGGAACAAAAAACAAAGGGCCAAACCAATTCATAAAAAATGTGAGCATAAAAAAAGCCTGAGGGTTTTATACCTTAATGCGAGAAGCATCAGGAACAAGGTAGATGAATTAGCTGTGGAAATAGAGGTTAATAATTATGATCTAATTGGGATTACGGAAACATGGTTGCAGGGTGAGCAGGGCTGGGAGCTTAACATACAAGGGTATTCAGTATTTAGGAAGGATCGACAAAAAAGAAAGGGAGGAGGGGTAGCATTGCTGGTAAAAGAAGGGATAAATGCAATTGAAAGGAAGGATATTAACTCAGTTAATACAGAATCTATATGGGTGGAGCTAAGAAATAGCGAGGGGCGAAAAACATTAATAGGAGTGGTATATAGGCCTCCAAATAGTAAAATAGAGGTTGGGGAGGGCATCACGAGGGAAATTAGAGAAGCGTGCAATAAGAGCACAGCTGTCATCATAGGTGACTTTAACTTGCATATAGATTGGAATAGCCTAATCAGTAAAAATAATGAGGAGGAGGAATTCCTTGAGTGTTTAAGGGATGGTTATCTGGATCAATATGTCGAGGAACCAACTCGGGAACAGGCTATATTGGACTGGGTACTGTGCAATGAGAAGGGACTAATTAGTAATCTTGTTGTACGGGGACCCTTGGGTCAGAGCGATCATAACATGATCGATTTCTCACTCGAAATGGAGAGCGAAGAAATTGACTCAGATACCAAGGTCCTGAATTTAAACAAGGGGAATTATGATGCCATTAGACGAGAACTGAGTAGGTCTGATTGGACAACGTTCCTGGGAGGACTGGAGGTAGATAAACAATGGCAAGCATTTAAAGGTAGAATGACAAAATTGCAAAAATTGTTTATACCAATCTGGCATAAAAGGAAATCTAAAAAGGTGACTCAACCGTGGATAACAGGGGAAATTAGAGACAGCATAAAATCCAAAGATAGGGCGTATAAATTAGCCAAAAAAAGCGCCAGAGCGGAAGATTGGGAACAGTTTAAGATAGAGCAAAGGAGGACAAAGGGCTTAATCAAGAGGGGCAAAATAGCTTACGAAAGCAAGCTGGCGGAAAATATAAAAACTAACTCCAAAAGCTTTTATAAGTATATCAAGAGGAAAAGACTGGTGAAAACCAAAGTTGGCCCATTGCAGTCAGATACGGGGGAATATATAACGGGAAATAAAGAAATGGCAGACCAACTAAATGCATACTTTGGGTCAGTCTTTACGAAGGAAGACACAAAAAACCTCCCTGGGATATCGGGAAAAATAGGGACATTTGCAAAGGAGGAACTGACGCAAGTCAATATCTCTAAGGATATGGTGTTAAGGAAGCTAAAGGGATTGAAGGCGGACAAATCCCCAGGGCCTGATAACATGCATCCTAGGGTGCTGAAGGAGGTGGCCCTAGAGATAGCGGATGCACTAAGTATGATTTTTCAGAATTCATTAGACTCGGGAACAGTGCCCATGGATTGGAGGGTAGCTAACGTTACCCCACTATTCAAAAAGGGGGGTAGGGAAAAAGCAGGTAATTACAGACCTGTAAGCCTTACATCAGTTGTGGGCAAAATGCTGGAGTCCATCATTAAGGATGAAATAGCGGAGCACTTAGCAAATGGGGACAGGATAGGACAGAGTCAACATGGATTTACAAAGGGTAAATCGTGCTTGACTAATCTATTGGAATTTTTTGAGGGAGTAACTGGTAAAATAGATGGGGGAGAGCCAGTAGATGTGGTGTACCTGGACTTCCAAAAGGCCTTCGATAAGGTCCCACATAAAAGATTAGCAGGGAAAATTGAAGCTCATGGGATAAAGGGGAAAGTATTGACGTGGATAGAGAACTGGCTGTCAGATAGAAAACAGAGAGTTGGAATAAACGGCTCATTTTCTGAATGGCTGGCAGTAACAAGTGGGGTACCACAGGGATCTGTCCTGGGTCCCCAGCTGTTCACAATTTACATTAATGACCTGGATCAGGGAGTCGGATGCAGCATTTCCAAATTTGCAGACAACACTAAACTAGGAGGAGGGGTGGGCTCAGAGGAGGAGACCAGGAAGCTCCAGAGCGATTTGGACAGACTGGGTGATTGGGCGGATAAATGGCAGATGCACTATAATGTGGACAAGTGCGAAGTTATCCACCTTGGGTGCAGGAACGGGAGGGCAAATTATTATTTAAATGGCAATAAATTGGGAGAGGGGGAAGTACAGAGAGACCTGGGTGTTCTTGTACACCAGTCACTGAAGGCGAGCATGCAGGTGCAACAGGCGATCAAGAAGGCAAACGGTATGCTGGCCTTCATAGCAAAAGGGTTGGAATACAGGAACAGGGATACCTTGCTGCAGCTGTACAGGGCACTGGTGAGACCACACCTCGAGTACTGTGTACAGTTTTGGTCGCCTCATCTGAGGAAAGATGTTCTTGCCATGGAGGGGGTGCAGCGGCGATTCACCAGGCTGATACCAGGAATGGCGGGATTGACCTATGAGGAGAGACTATGTAGTTTAGGGATGTACACACTGGAGTTTAGAAGATTGAGAGGGGACCTCATAGAAGTGTATAAAATTCTGACAGGTCTAGACAGACTAGATGCAGAAGGAATGTTTCCCTTGGCGGGTGAGAACAGAACTAGAGGACATAATTTAAGGATAAGGGCTAAACCATTTAGGACAGAAATGAGGGGGAATTTCTTCACTCAGAGGGTGGTGAACCTGTGGAACTCATTGCCACAGAGGGCAGTGTACGCCAGCTCATTAAATATATTGAAGAGGGAATTAGATTTATTTCTACAGGCAAAAGGGGTTAAGGGTTACGGAGAGAAGGCGGGGACGGGATACTGAATTGGAGGATCAGCCATGATCTCATTAAATGGCGGAGCAGGCTCGAAGGGCCGGATGGCCTACTCCTGCTCCTATCTTCTATGTATCTATGTATCTATGTATCTTGTAGATGGTACACACTGCAGCCACGGTGTGCCAGTGGTGGAGGGAGTGAATGTTTAAGGTGGTGGATGGGGTGCCAATCAAGTGGGCTGCTTTGTCCTGGATGGTGTTGAGCTTCTTGAGTGTTGTTGGAGCTGCACTCATCCAGGCAAGTGGAGAGTATTCCATCACACTCCTGACTTGTGCCTTGTAGATGGTGGAAAGTCTTTGGGGAGTCAGGAGGTGAGACACTCGCCGCAGAATACCTAGCCTCTGACCTGCTCTTGTTGCCACTGTATTGATGTGGCTGGTCCAGTTAAGTTTCTGGTCAATGGTGACTCCCCAGGATGTTGATGTTGGGGGATTCGGCGATGGTAATGCCGTTGAATGTCAAGTAATAAAATGTAGTTCATTTAGCAGAGTTCCACACAATCTCAATCACAGTTTTGACTCAAAGTTCTCCAACAGATACCCAAAGCATGACCGATATCAGTAGACTAGTCACTGCCTGTTAGTCCACTTCACTAGGCAGCTTACCTGTTTAATAGCACGAGGGACACAATGGACTGTAATGGCAGCTATTCTGAGAGAATTGTTTTCTCTCCTCGATCCGATTTCCAACTAGAAGGAAGAATTTTTTTTGTATGTAGAAAATCAGAACGTATCTTCAGTTTCAACAGAAGGTGGTCACCTTAATCTGCATTCTGAGAGTTGTAGTCCACCAGAGTAATTTCAGTGGTTCAGTTCTCCTGTTTACTGGTTGTTTATTGGTGGGTTTTATACTGTTTGCTTTTATTGTTAACTTTTTGCTGTTTCCCGATTCTTCATTGGTAGCCTTCCCACCTGCTGATTTGTTGTTCATTTGGTCGTGTTCCTACCTGTTTAGCATCATTCAGTTAACATTCATTGCGATTCATGTTTTCATGAATATGATATTAGAGCCAATCAGCAGGAGTTGTTGCAGATACTTGGCTAGTGTGACGCTTTGAAGTGTAATGGACAATTTTCTCATGCTCTACACATGCGCACTGGGCATAAGACTGTTATTTGCGTAGCTAGATTTGCTGACTGATTCCTCATCGGTTTGAGTGACACTAGTAATAAAAACAGGAAATACACATGGGGGTCAGTCAGCATATGGAGGAGATAGATTGGCAGACATTTCATGTGCTGTTCTTCGCCAGAACTGTTTGCATTTCAGACTTCTTGCATTCTTTTTACTTCTTCAGTGTTGTTTCCTGGAGGCACATTTGGTGCATCCTCCATATTGTGAGAGTAAATCTCTTTCCTTTCTTTTCTTAATAGATGATGAGGCATTTTGGATTTGTGATAACATCGCAACCACTGTTATTATCAAATGAAAATAAGAATTTCTATAACAACAGTAATGCTATTTTTGGGAGTATCATTACTAGCTCATAATTCCTGACTTTAGTACCCTTGGAGCAGTGGCCTTAGGAGGGGAGTTCAAATCATGGCATGTTAAGGGCATTGAAAGGCCTTTGCAATTCATTGACAATGAAGCCAACAAATCTTTCAGTACACTAGTAGCAACCTGGATTTTGCCTGTGTTGCCTGAACAGGATTTTGTTTTTAAATTTATAATCAGCTGGAATTTATGCTGGGATTATCCAGCGGGAGATCTATGCAACGCCTGGAGAAACGGCATAGGCACCTAAAGAAAGCAGCTTTTCATGTCATTTCTCCGAGGATTCCACTGATCTTCTACTGAAGTTACGCCAGGAAATTGGGAGAACCCTGTACAAGTTCAGGGGCAATAGTTCTGAAATGTTAAATTGAGCATTTTATTAACAATAAGGCATGAGCCTGAAACCAGGCTGGTTACTATGGTGATTTCAAGTGTTAATTAGCTCTTCCAAGGGGGAATCATTGACCTCGATATTTACAGGGAGGCGGGGAGCGTGTGGGCGAGGCCGAAAGTGGCCAAAGAACCAGCAAGGCCAGGGACGCTGAGGTCCTGCTGAACTTAACGGTCGGACATCATTAACATTTTTTAAATTCTGTTTCCCGCCCGGCTGCCGGTCAAATTGACAGCCTGGCCAGCGGCCAGGAAGTAACACCAGCAGCAGTAGGCCGCAGCCGGTGACCCTTGGGGAAGGTCCCCGGCAATCGAGAGAGGCCGCGATCAGCAGGGTGGAGAGAGGCCGCGATTGGGAGGGGGGAGAGAGGCCACGATTGGGAGGGGGGAGAGAGGCCACGATCAGCAGGGGGAAGAGAGGCCACGATTGGGAGGGGGGAGAGAGGCCGCGATTGGGAGGGGGGAGAGAGGCCACGATTGGGAGGGGGGAGAGAGGCCACGATCAGCAGGGGGAAGAGAGGCCACGATTGGGAGGGGGGAGAGAGGCCATGATTGGGAGGGGGGAGAGAGGCCATGATTGGGAGGGGGGGGAGAGGCCATGATTGGGAGGGGGGAGAGAGGGCGGTGCTCAGGAGGGGCGAGACAGGGCGGTGATCGGGAGGGCTGGGGGAAAGCTGACGATCAGTCTGGGGGAGGCTGAATCTTCCTTGAGGGGTGTCGGGAGCACTCCTGTTCCTCCTGGCCCACAAGGAGTGCTGAAATAGACACTGACCTTGTGGAGCTGGCAGCTCCCGCCTCCCTTTCACTGCCGGGTTTCCTGACCACCTCTCCACGGCGCGACACTTGGACGGCCCGTGGGCAACACGGTGGCATAGTGGTTAGCACTGTTGCCTCACAGCGCCAGGGACCCGGGTTTGAATCCCCGGCCTCGGGTGACTGTCTGTGTGGAGTTTGCACATTCTCCCTGTGTCTGCGTGGGTTTCCTCCGGGTGCTCCGGTTTCCTCCCACAGTCCAAAGATGTGCGGGTTAGGTTGATTTGGCTATGATAAATTGACCATTAGTGTTAGGGGGGATTAAATAAGTGGGGTTACGGGGATAGGGTGGGATATGTGTCAGTGCAGGCTCGATGGGCCGAAATGGCCTCTATCTGCACTGTGGGGATTCTGTGATTCTGTGATATCCACTGCCATGTAAAAGGTGGTGGGCACGGGCGAGTTAGGGACGTGTTCCCCATATTTCACTCTTTAATCCCCCCCTCCCCCGACCCTCTCCTGCCCATGTGGGGGGGTTAATCTCGAGGCCACTGTGTACAATCCCAAGCATTTCATACTATTGCGAATGATGGATCCCTTGAAACATCTAGGGATCTAGTTGTTGTTCCATTTCTACATCCAGTAGGGGGCTTCGCTCCCACAATCAAAGGGTAGGTGGTCCACCCAGGGTAGTAACTTTAATTGACAGCTCACTGGGCCAAACCCCTCACTCCCATCTCACAAACTTAAGGCAGATGACAGGGACGTTTCTTTCTATCTCCCAGACCCAATGCCAATCTGTTTTAACCAGCAGCTGCAATAAGTTTAGTGCATTTTAAAAAAAACTCTGACCCACCAAGCTTTGAATACCTTAGCTGGAGAAATGAACCCACGTTTCCAGGGCTAGTAATTTGCATCTTTATTCATGTGCTTAACTGAGTAGTGCAGGAGATTGATTGTTTTTCCACCATGTAAACTGCATACTTTTCATTCATGTATTTTATGCAAAATACACCAGTTGTTGGTTTAAAGTTGTGCATCATCTCGATAGAGTGCCTTTTAGTCTGTCTTCCATAAAGAGAGGAGAGAGCACAAGTGATGGCTCATGCAGCTTGTATATGGAGCAAGACTCCTCTATTACAATCCTCAGCTCATGCTATCGTTTAGCTAGATATTAGGCTGTAAAAAGTGCACTCTGGATCATAGGGGATGTAATGCAGAGTCTCTTAATGTCTCTTAATCTCTCCTGCCTTCCATCTAGAGCCATCTTTTGTTTCTTAACTTGTCCCATTACCATCTCCTTTTGCCTTGCACCATCTCTTAACCTCTCCTGCCTTCTATCCTATCACAGACCTTCCCTTTTGTTCTTTCCTCCCCTCCCCCCTTTCCCTGCCCCTACACTTGCTTAAAAACCTGTTCCATCTCCAGCTTTTTCCAGTTCTGACGAAGGGTCATCGACCCGAAACGTTAACTCTGTTTCTCTCTCCACAGATGCTGCCTGACATACCATATCCATGCTCGCCAAAGCAGATGGAACCTCAAATCCATGGCAGAGTGTTGGAGAGGGTAGATTTGAGAATTAAAATGTTTCTCCTGGATGACCCATGTAATAGAGCCAATGTACATTTATGCCCCTACAATTTAATGGCCTTCAGCGGTCAATTCTTGAAAGTCCTCTTTGTCCGTTTTCCATAGCTGCTGGTTCCTGAATTCTGGCCGGGCGTCCCCCACAAATATTTAAATGAACTGATCTCCCATGACATTACCTACATTACAACAGTGACTTCACTTCCTGTTTGTGGGACCTTGCTGTGCGCAAATTGGCTGCCGTGTTTCCTACATTACAACAGTGACTACACTTCAAAAGTACTTCATTGGCTGTAAAGCGCTTTGGGACGTCCGGTGGTGGTGAAAGGCGCTATAGAAATGCAAGCCTTTCTTTCTTTCTTTCTATGACTGACGATGTGTTGGGACTGCATCATCTGCCCCACAGTGTTAATGTGCTTTCAAATTTTCATTTGACAGAACCGCCTACATAGAGCGACTGTTTGAACTTTAGTTCTGCATTCTGATCAATTATGATGCAATTAAAATTTTGTGACCCTGAACATAGTCTAATACGTTGTAAAACTATTATAAGATGACTACATTATCCTCTACGGGTACCTGGGAAAGATTTGCAACTGTGAAAATTTATACAATCTGGCACAACTCAAACCCAGAAAATAAAGGCAGAAAATCCTAACAATGATGAACTAAGGATAGGAAAGGGAAGTGACACCATGCTGCGGGCTTTCTATTTTTCTGTATTTGAAATGACAATGTATAACATTCATGGAGAAGAAAATACAATGACATGGAAATTCATGAAAAATAATTGTTTGGTCAAATGATCAATTAAACGTTTCATGGCAAATAAATAACTTTTGGATTTGCAAATTAAAGCAAGAGAAAGTGTGCTTAAATTTACATTTCATATTTAAACTGCACAAAATAGAATTGACAGAAGTTTAAAAGGTTCAAAATGGCCTCTCACTTAAAGGATCCCCACAGGGTGATATTGCAGTGAACTCTGGCAGGGTAACATTGGAGACGCCAGCAGGCACAGTTACATCAGGATCGCGGCCTGTAGATATTTGGTCCCAGGATGTTTCATGCTTGTCTGCCTGGCAGGAACCTGTGTTGGTGGTGACAAAATTAAGATGAATGCATTTTGTCAACACATCAGATAGCAGCTAACAAGTAGTTAGTCAGCTGGTACCGTCTTAGTCACTCTCTTCTTGTCACCCTCCCAACCAAGCGTGAAGATAAAATTTTATCTTTCAGAATGGAAAATGCATAGAACAGGCACAATTCAGGAAATTATTCGACTGCTCATGTGTAGCATTATTTTCATAAAGGGACAGATATATCTGAATACAAATGGTCTGAATTGTGACTACTTTCCGTTATTTCTGAACATGTAAAATTTGGATTAGATTGAAAAATGCCTTGCCATTGCTCCCCATAAAGAAGAAAGCACAGTTGTCACAATCTTAGGACATCCCAAAGTGCTTCACAACCACTTTTTTTTGAAGTGTAGTCATTGTTGTAATGTAGGCAAACATAGTAAGCAATTTCCACACAGCAAGTTCCCATAAACAGCAATGAGATCAGCACTTCCCAAATCCACCACCTCTACCACCTAGAAGGACAAGGGCTGCAGGTGCATGGGAACACCACCACCTGCAAGTTCCTCTCCAAGTCACACACCATCCTGACTTGGAAATATATCGCCGTTCCTTCATCGTCGCTGGGTCAAAATCCTGGAACTTCTGTGAGTACCTTCACCGCAAGGACTGCAGCGGTTCAAGAGGGCGGCTCACCATCACTTTCTCAAGGGCAATTAGGGATGGGCAATAAATGCTGGCCTTGCCAGCGATGCCCAGACCCCATGAATGAATTAAAAAAAAGATAAATGATTAGTTAGTCTGCTTTTAGCGATGTTGGTTGAGGGATAAATGTTGGGCCACCAGCAGAACTCTTATTCAAATAATGTCATGGTATTGTCACTAATCACTTGAGAGTGTGGACAGGGCCTCATTTTAATGTTTCCCCTGAAGGACAGCACCTCTGTCAGAAACAGTCTGGATTATAGGCTTAAGTCTCTAGAATGAAGCTTGAACCTACAACCTTCACGACTCAGAGGCAAGAGTACTACCACTGAGCTAAGGGCTGACGCCTAGATTTTCACCATACAATAACATTCTTTTATCAAAGGTTCTTCTATCCTCCTATTATGGCTCTTAAATTGAGTGGATGCCTTACCATAAGTAAGAGGCACATTGCTGTTTTATATATATGAATGGAGGCCTGCTTCCTGATACATACTTTTCAGGAAAGATACCCGCTATACGTAATAATTCAAAACTTTCAAACTAGCCAGGATCAATACCATCTGGAACAGGATTAAATCTGTGCTATTCATTTCCAGGATAAATGTATCCACATTCTGTGCCCATTTGGGAAATGGAAAGTAATAGTAACATAATGATCACCCACATCAAACGCTATACTCATTCCAGTCCTGACAAGACTTATTCATTGATATTTATCCATATTTCAATATGATTTATTACTTTTAACATTCTTTCAAACAGTGAGGCTTTGATCTCAACTCAGACATCACAGGAAATCTGCTGAAAGCGAATAAAATTCGCCTGAAATTATCCATGAGTCCCACAAGCCAAAATGTTAATACAACAAGCTGACTGTGCAATAAATTGCTAGCATTTAATTTACCACCAGTTTTATGAAGACCTAATTCCACTAAGCTGAGAATTTTTCTCTTGCTAATGGTAAGTTAACTACATGCAAAGGTGCAGAAGGAATCCAATTAGCTATCAGTGTCAGTAACAACTCTTCTTTGGTTGCTTATCACCATGCTTGAGACTCACAAGTAAAAAGAGACAAATTGGATTTGTCCTCACAGTAGCTTATTCACTTAATTGAAAGGATTGATTAGTAACAAGTCCCCTCCCGACCCCTTTTTCCTGTACATCGATAACTGTTTTGGTGCCACCCTGAATTGGAAAATTTCCTGCTCTCACCCTGAATTGGAAAATTTCAGCAACTTTGCTTCTAATTTCCACACCTCCCTCATGGTCCATCTCTGTCTCTTCCCTTCCTCGACTTCTCTATCTCAATTTCTGGAGATAGGCTGTCCACCAATGTCTAATATAAGCCTACCAACTCCCACAGCTACCTTGATTAGACTTCCTCCCACCCCGCTTTCTTTAAGGACTCCATTCCATTCTCCCAGTGTCTCCGTCTCATCTGTTTCAACTATGCCACCTTCCACACCAGTGCTTCTGAAATGTCTTTGTTTTTCCTCAGTCAAGGATTCCCCTCCACTGTGATTGACAAGGCCCTTGACCGTGTCCGTTCCATTGCCCGCATTTCCACCCTCTCCCCTTCTCCGCACTCCCAGAAACATGATAGTGTCCCCCTTCCACCCCACAAGCCATCACATTCAACGGATCATCTTCCACTATTTCCACCAACACCAGCGTGATGCCACCACCAAATACTCCTCTCCCCTTTCAGCATTCTAAAGTGACTGTTCCCTCCGTGACACCCTGGTCCACTGTTCCATCATCCCCAACACCTGCTCCCCTTCCCATGGCACCTTCCCATGCAAGCGCAGGAGATGCAACACCTACCCTTTCATCTCCTCCCTTCCCACCGTGGAGGGCCCCAAACACTCCTTCTGGGCGAAACAGCGATTCACTCATATTTCTTCTAATTTAATATACTGTATTCGCTGCTCATGATGTGGTCTCCTCTACATTGGGGAGACCAAATGCAAATTGGCTGATCACTTTGCTAAACGCCTCCATCAAGTGACTCATTTTTGACAGGTGCAGTATTGATTGTCACCATTTATGTCATGCCTTTCCCAATACACTTTGCAGCCAATGTATTATTTTGATGCATAGTCACTGTTGTTTTGGAGGGAAACGCAGCAGCCAGTTTGCACACAGTAACGTCCGACAAACAGTAACAAGATGAATGAGTGGTTAATCTGTTTTGGTGGTGTTGGTCGAGGGATGAATGTTGACCAGTGATACAGGGAGAACTCCCTGCTCTTCAAACAGTGTCACATTAACTTAATACATCCAACTGAACAGGCCTCAATTTAATGTCTCATTGAAAAGATAGTACCGGGTTGCATTCCCTCAGCACTACAGAAAGAAAGACTTGCATTTATATAGAGCTTTTCACGACCACAGGACGTCTCAAAAGCGCTTTGCAGCCAATGAAGTACTTTTGAAGGGTAGTCACTGTTGAAATGTAGGAAACACAGCAGCCAATTTGTGCACAGCAAGCTCCCACAAACACCACTGTGATAATGACCAGATAATCTGTTTTAGGTGTTGGTTGAGGGATAAATATTAGCCTGGACACCGGGGATAACTCCCCTGCTCCCCTGCACAAGTGTCAGTCTAGATTCTGTGCTCAGGTTCTGAAGTGGGACTTGAGCCCAGAATTTCACTGCTTAGGCAAACTGACACTGGAGGATTCTATCTCCATGCGGTGCCTCATCTAGAAGCCCGTCTTAGAAACCAACAAAGCTTGCCCAACACAAGGAGACTGGCTTGTTCCTAAAAGTTGCTGACTATTCCCTGTTTGGTTTTCAAGATTTAGCTTCCTATCTGGCAACATATGAATTTAGGTTGCCTGTGAGAAAATAGAAAGGATACAGAAGTGATTTAAAGTTTTTCAGTTGATAGAAATTATTTATTACTGCCTTCTTTGAAATCTGCAGCTGCATAAACTCATCTAAATTCCCTTCCTCTTTTGCCCCACACCTGTAAATCAACTTTACATTCTTTCCCAATTAGCTCTCCTCAGAATTCCAAATTTATGCATTTTACGATTTCCTGTATTTATGTTATAAGCAGGGATCTAAGCTGTTAAAATATTCTCTAACACCCTGCTGCCTCTTACTATTAACACATCCATACACATTAATAAAACTTCACACCCTGGGCCAGCCCCACAAGGCCTCTGAGTAGAATAGAGTTCTTTAATGGACTATTTGAAGCAGGAAAGCTAAATGTTCTCAGTAAAATTACAGTAAATATACTGGATAATCATGAAAAGGAATATTTCCCCAACAGTAACCTTTTCTTGTATTGAGGCATTACTCATGCTTTCAAATATGAAATAGAAAAAGCTCATCAATGATGGGTACAGTAGTGTAGTGGTTATGTTACTGGACGAGTAATCCAGAGGTCTGCACTAATAATTGGGAGAACATAAATTCAAATCCGACCATGGCAGCTTGAGAATTTGCATTCAGTTTAAACAAGAAATCTGGAGATAAAAAGCTGGTATCAGTAAAAAGTGACCATGAAGCTGTTGTAAAAACCCAACTGGCTGCCGAATGTCCTTTAGGGAAGGAAACCTGCCGTTCTTACTTGGTCTGGACTCGTGTCATACCAATGTAGTTGACTCTTAACTGCTCTCTGATGTGCCCGAGCTAGCTACTCAGTTGTGTCAAAATCGCTACAAGTGGTTCAAGAAGAAGGCCCACCACCACCACCTTCCCAAGGCAACTAGTGATGGTCAATAAATGCCAAGCTTGCCAGTGAATAAAAATATAAAATAATTAGCAAGGAGCCAAAGGAGTGTAAATCAAACAGTGGTATAAGAAAGCGATCATGGGGATAGCACTGATAAGTCTATAAAACCATCAGCACAGTGCTTAACTATAGTCAAAAAATATTCTGGATTGTTTTTACAAATTTAAATAAAGAGAAAAAGAACTTGGATTTATATAGCATCTTTCTTTACCTTGGGATGTCCCAATATGCTACACAGCCAACAAATTACCTTTAAAGTGTACTCACTGTTGATTTGTAGGCAAATGTGGCAGCCACTTTCTGCACAGCAAGAACCCACAAACAGCAGCAAGATGAATAACCAGTTTTGGTGGTGTTAGTTGGGGTATGGATGTTGAACTGGATACTGGGAGATCACCCTGTTCTTTCAAAAAGTGCCATGGGATTTTTTACATCATCTGGACAGGTAGACAACATGAGACGATATGGTATCCCACAGAGCCAACAGGAAAGCTCCAGTCCCTTTTTTTTCTCATTGAATTCCCATTACTGTTTCTGAAACTGGCTGCCCTCTATAAATTACCAAATTTATTTGACTGAAGTCCATTGGGAAACTTAAAAGAATATGGCTGATTCCTATAAATCTTCAGGAATACCTAAATAGATGCCATTGAATACAAATTTAAAGGAATCAAGGTTTTCTTACAAACTCATGGGAAAGGGTCTTCACTGAAAAGACATTTATGCAAAAAAATAATTTACTTGACTTATATGAGAGAATACTATCGGCGATCTACTCACCACACAGCAATCCTTTGCAACACTGGTGTGTTGCCATTCAGATCAGACTATGCAGTATGGTGTTTATGCTGATATCAGCAGAAAATGATTACTGCCAGTGAACTAAAAAACATCAAGTTAACTAATTACTAAAGAGCTAATCCTATTAACTGAACTAGCTCTGCAACTTCCATGTTTCCACCAGGGCAATAAGTCACGATGTGCTTCACAGCCAACAAGCTTACATTTGGACAAAACATATTTAACCATTGGCAGACTTAGGGAATATGTGCAATGTTATTTTTTACATACCTGACTGAATTACCAATATAACTGAGCATTTAAACCTCAGTGATATAATAAGATGTATCCTGAAGCAATACTAATTATTGTTTTCCAACATAGGCACTTACGCCAATGTGTCCAATCTATAAATTAAGATTGTACTACTGCAGTGTTCTGAATGGGCATTTTGAAAATGTTTACAATTACAAAATCTGTTTGGATAAAGTTAATTTATATCAACTGGCACAAGTCATGCGACTGTCTATATTTAATAAAAGTAGAATATGGACAACAGTATTGGCAAACAATGATGTAGAACAGCAATGGGAAACATTTAAAACGATGTTCGATAGAGTCCAGGAAAAATATATTCCGTTAATAAACAAGAACGAGCTAAACACTAATGAGACACCGTGGATGAATAAAGCCATGAGGGAAAAATTGAGGGTAAGGAAAGAGGCATACATTAAGTACATGGACAGCAGGGGAGAGCATGATAAGGGAGAATATGAAGGGATTAGGAGAGAAGTCAAAAAACAATTAGGAAGGCAAAGAGAAACCATGAAATTAAATTATCAAGGAACATAAAACAAAATAGTAAAATATTTTACAGGCACATAAATAAAAAAAGGAAGGTTGGGATGGGAATAGGGCCATTAAGGGATGGAGAGGATAATACCACAGGCAGCAATAGAGAGATGGCAGAGATAATGGCCCATATTTTCCGATCGGAGGCTTCCTGCGTGCGGAGGCCTCCGATCTGGAGAAAATCTACGCCCTTACCTGAGGGCTTTGGAGGTCTGGACATTTCCACTCCTGGGCCTCTGCTCTACGAAATGCACAGGGCCCAGGTATCCCAGGGGAGTATGCGGTTCGCAAGCGTCCCTGGGATCATGTGGGCCATGGGGAACCAATGAAAGAAGGGAATTCCCCTTCATGCTTTTGACAGGTCTCTCAGCTTAGACCTGTCAAAAGTATGAATGGAGATCACTCCAAAAACACATCAAAACGGAGATCGAGGGTTTGGGGGGAGTCGGAGATATGGGGGGAGTCGGAGATCGAGGGGTTGGGGGGAGTCGGAGATCGAGGGGGGAGGGGGGAGTCGGAGGTGGAGGGGTTGGGGGGAGTCGGAGATGGAGGGGTTGGGGGGAGTCGGAGATGGAGGGGTTGGGGGGAGTCGGAGATCGAGGGGGGTGTCGGAGTTCGAGGGGGAAGTCGGAGATCGAGGGGGGAGTCGGAGATTGAGGGGGGAGTCGGAGATCGAGGGGGGAGTCGGAGTTCGAGAAGGGGAGTGGGGGGAGTGGAAGATCACGGGGAGTTGGAGATCGCGGGAGGAGTTGCAGTTCGAGGGGGGAGTCAGAGATCGAGGGGAAGTCGGAGATCGAGGGGGAGTCGGAAATCGAGGGGGAGTCAGAGATCGAGGGGGGTGTCGGAGATCGAGGGGGGAGTCGGAGATCGAGGAGTGGGGGAGTTGGAGATATGGGGGAAGTCGGAGATCGAGGGGGGAGTCGGAGATCGAGGGGGGAGTCGGAGATCGAGGGGGGAGTCGGAGATCGAGGGGGGAGTCGGAGATCGAGGGGGGAGTCGGAGATCGAGGGGGGAGTCGGAGATCGAGAGGGGAGTCGGAGATCGAGGGAGGAGTCGGAGATCGAGGAGGGAGTCGGAGACTACGAGAGGAGTCGGAGATCGAGGGGGGAGTCGGAGATCGAGCGGGGAGTCGGAGATCGAGGGGGGAGTCGGAGATCGAGGGGGGAGTCGGAGATCGAGCGGGGAGTCGGAGATCGAGCGGGGAGTCGGAGATCGAGGGGGGAGTCGGAGATCGAGCGGGGAGTCGGAGATCGAGGGGGGAGTCGGAGATCGAGGGGGAGTCGGAGATCGAGGGGGGAGTCGGTGATCGAGGGGGGGGCGGGGTTGAGATCGAGGGGGGAGTCGGAGATCGAGCGGGAGTCGGAGATCGAGGGGGGCGGGGTTGGAGATCGGCGGGGGATTCGGTGATCGACGGGGGTGCGGGTTGGAGAGTCGAGGGGGATTCGGAGATCACGGGGGTGCGGGGTTGGAGATTGAGGGGGGAGATTCGGAGATCACGGGGGTGCGGGGTTGAGATCGCGGGGGGATTCGGAGATCACGGGGGGGCGGGGTTGAAGATTGAGTGGAGATTCGGAGATCACGGGGGTGCGGGGTTTGGAGATCGCGGGGGATTCGGAGATCACGGGGGGCGGGGTTGGAGATTGAGTGGAGATTCGGAGATCACGGGGGTGCGGGGTTGGAGATCGAGGGGGGATTCGGAGATCATGGGGGGCGGGGTTGGAGATTGAGTGGAGATTCGAGATCACGGGGGTGCGGGGTTGGAGATTGAGTAGAGATTCGGAGATCACGGGGATGCGGGGTTGGAGATTGAGTAGAGATTCGGAGATCACGACGGTGCGGGGTTAGAGATCGCGGGGGGATTCGGAGATCACGGGGGTGCGGGGTTGGAGATCGCGGGGGGATTGGAGATTGAGTGGAGATTCGGAGATCACGGGGGGTCGGGGTTGGAGATCGCGGGGGGATTGGAGATTGAGTGGAGATTCGGAGATCACGGGGGGGTCGGGGTTGGAGATCGCGGGGGGATTGGAGATTGAGTGGAGATTCGGAGATCACGGGGGGGCGGGGTTGGAGATTGAGTGGAGATTCGGAGATCACGGGGGTGCGGGGTTGGAGATTGAGTGGAGATTCGGAGATCACGGGGGGGCGGGGTTAGAGATCGCGGGGGGATTCGGAGATCACGGGGGGGCGGGGTTGGAGATTGAGTAGAGATTCGGAGATCACGGGGGGGCGGGGTTGGAGATCGCGGGTGTGGGGCTTCAGCCGATCACAGGGTGTGTAAAATGAATAGCTCGTTGGGCCTGGAGGAAACACTCCAGCTCCTCCTGGTCCACAAGCATTGCTGTAAAAGCACTTACCTCATGGATCCGGGCCTTCTCGCTACTTTTTGCTTGCTGGGAAATAGTGATGATGATACCATTCGACTGCAACGGGACATAGAAAGGCTAGCAGAATAGGCAGACAAGTGGCAGAATGAATTTAATACAGAGAAGTGTGAGGTGATGCATTTTGGCAGAAGGAACAGGGAGAGGCAATATACACTTAATAGCACAGTTTTAAAGAGTGTGCAGGGACAGAGGGACCTGGGAGTTAATGTGCATAGGTCCCTGAAGGTGACGGGACATATTGAGAGAGTGGTTAGCAAAGCATATGGGACCTTGGGCTTCATAAATAGAGGTATTGAGTACAAAAGTAGAAAAGTTATGCTGAATCTTTATAAAGCGCTGGTTAGGCCACAACTGGAGTATTGCGTCCAGTTCTGGTCACCACACTTTAGGAAGGATGTGAAGGCTCTTGAGAGGGTGCAGAGGAGATTTACCGGAATGGTTCCGGTGATGGGGGATCTTGGCTACAAGGACAGGTTGGAGAAGCTGGATTTGTTTTCATTAGAGCAAAGGAGGTTGAGGGGTGATTTGATAGAGGTGTACAAGATTGTGACGGGTTTGGATAGGCTAGACAGGAAAAGGCTGTTCCCACTAGTTGATAGTACAAGGACTAGGGGACACAGATTTAAGGTTTTGGGCAAGAGATACAGGGGGGAACGTGAGGAAAAACTTTTTTACGCAGCGAGTGGTGAGGACCTGGAACTCGCTGCCGACGAAAGTGGTGGAAGCGGAGACACTCAATGTTTTCAAGGGGAGACTGGATAGGCACTTGAGGGAAATAAACTTGTAGGGCGACAGGGATAGAGCGGAGGAATGGGACTGACTGGATTGCTCTGCAGAGAGCCGGCATGGACTCGATGGGCCAAATGGCCTCCTTCTGTGCCGTTATGACTCTATATGACTCTATATTTCCCAAGCCCTGGGAAACCCGTACAACATGGGGTAAAAATAAAAATCCTCTTAAAATGGAGTCACACAGACTCCTCAAAAGATTTTACTGACCTACCCACCTCCTGAGAGTGGATTGGTCACCTGCCCCCCCGACTCGTTAAAACCGGAAATGGGCGGGTTGGGATTGGGTTTCAGAATTTTTACATTTTTACCTCCCATCCGACCCAACCTATGCCTCTTTGGGGGTTAAAATTCCCCCTCATTATGTCAGCAAACACATACTAATAAGCAATCAGGGAATTCCCACAGCCATAGGCGTTCTGTAACTGCCTGGGTTGAACATGGGATAGTTAACTCTGAATGCAAGGTACAAAAATGCAAGAGGCAGCGCAGTTTTAGAGAGAGTTGTACAGGCGGGAGATGCAGTTTTTGAAGCTTCACTGATGATGTTCTCTGTGGGCTTCTAGGATTGACACAAGATGCTGAGGTGCAGTTCCTGGTGACTGTAAGTCCCCTCGCAGAAAGCTGATCGTAATTCATCACAGATTGACACTACATTGGCAAAGTCGCCAAAAATACACAAGGGCAGCTGCCATGGGAAATGGAAACATTTAAAATGACACAATAAGGGGTGGTCTTCTGAGGTTGAGAACAAGGCAACATTTCAAGGTAAAGTGGATGGAACTTTTGTCTGCATTTGGCCCATGCTTATGTTATATCTGACCTGTGAGTGCTCGACGGTGACACGAGGTGCCAAAAGTGGAAACATTTTCCATTCTCCAGCACTGACATCAACTACCTAAGGAGCACAAACATTCACCCAAAAATGAGACAGAGTTTGACTGTGTGATTCTGGAAAGAGAAACATTTTCCAGGCATTCACGAGTTGTTTGATCAGAAGAGGAAGTACGCCAGATGTCAGAGCACATTACACAGAACCATATTTTTAGGTCAGTTATCAACAGTTCACAGTCTACTGTATTCGAACCATGATAAAATAAATGTCTTTATTATAAATAAATGTCAGATGAAAGGTCTTGCTTTAATATTCTAATTGACTACAATGGATTACATTCCTGAGCAATGGCCTAAATATGAGAGCAGTTTCTTTGGCATTCTTCAACGTGACTTCTTGTCATGTGTTTTGGCTCAGCTTCAATATATCTTTCGCGTGCCTGATTAAAGAATCCTCAAAGCTGTCCTCTACGCCGAGCTGCAATCTGGATATCGCAACAGAGGTGGGCAGATGAAGCACCATGAAGCCCACCTTGAAATCAGCACTTGGGAAGACACAGCCACCAACAGACCACGATGGCCTCACCTCGGCCAGGTCGCTTTGAATGAGTTTGAGGCTGCCAGGTTGTGAGATCTGGTTGCCAAGCGCCTTACACACAAGGCGACTCATCAACCCGCCTCATCTATTTCCAATGAGATATTTGAGGAGGGAGGGAGAAAACAGAGAACTATCAGTCAGTTAGCCTGACATCAGTAGTAGGGAAAATACTAGAATCTATTATTAGGGATGTGGTAACAGGGCACTTAGAAAATCATCATATGGTTAGGCAGAGTCAATACAGTTTTATGAATAGGAAATCGTGTTTGAAAAATCTATTAGTGTTTTTTGAGGGTGCATTTCTGGTATCATCCTTGTAAATCTTCTCTGCACCCTCTCCAGAGTCTCTATATCCATTTTATAATGGCCCAGAAATTGATCTCGCTCTGTTCCCGCGGGGGTAAGGCTTCCCCGCGATCTCTCACTCCGCTTGTGCTTTTTCAGATCCAGCTCGCACGAACTTGATGTTCCAGACATCAGCTGGGCAGTGCTTGCGTATCCCACCGGCGTAGTGAATTCGTGCGAGCTGTGGGATCACGTGACTCAGTTAGAGCCAATGGCAGCACACCATCTTCCATTCATAAGTTTCACATACGTGCTGTGAAATCTATGAATCTTACACACCCCCAAAATAACAGCTAAACCTCAATTAAATTTAAAAAAAAACCCATCACATTAATAAAATAAGTATAGTTAAATAAATTAACCATTTTAAATAAAAAATTAAATTTTTGAAAAAATTTAAAATCTTTTAAAAAGTTAGAAAAATAAACTTACCTGTCTTTAAAGTCTCTAAAAAAGATATACCTGTTAAAAAAAATTCAAAAAAATACTTAATTCACTACTTACCTTGTTAAAAGTGGGTCTTACTCCTCCTTTTTCCATTTCTAAAATCTTCCATACTTACCTGCGCGTCCAAAGCACGAAGTGCACAGCGTGCACGCAGCCTGTAGCGCGCACGCGATGCACCGAGGAACCGCCCCCTTTTCAAAAGACCAAGTGCCGGTTTTCAGCGCATGCGCAGTGCATGCAGAAAACCGGCAATTGGAGAGAGAATACCCGAGAGTACGCAGTGCGTACTCTCGCGTCGCGGGATGAATTTTTGGCCCAATATGGCGACCAGAACTGCACACAGTACTCCAAGTGTGGTTTAACCAAGGTTCGATATAAGTTTAGCATAACTTCTCTACTTTTCAATTCTATCCCTCTAGAAATAAACCCTCGTGCTTGGTTTGCTATTTTATATGGCCTTGTTAACCTGCATCGCTATTTTAGTGATTTGTGTATTTGTACTCCTAGATCCCTTTGTTCCTCTACCCCATTTAGATTCTTATTTTCCTCGTAATATGTGACCTCCTTATTTTTCTTACCAAAATGTAATACCTCACATTTATCTGTGTTGAAATTCATTTGTCAATTATATGGCCATTCTGCAAGTTTATTAATATCTTCTTGTAATTTGTTGCAGTCCATGATTTAGATGAGGGGACCGAGTATAATATATGTGCGGGTTAGGTTGATTTGGCTATGATAAATTGACCCTTAGTGTTAGGGGGGGATTAAATATGTGGGGTTATGGGGATAGGATAGGATATGTTAGGGGGAATTAATTACGTGGGGTTACAGGGGTAGGGTGGGATATGTGTACTGTGGGGATTAAAGCAGGGATAGGGTACTAGACTTGGATGATCAGCCATGATCGTATTGAATGGTGGAGCAGGCTCGACGGGCCGAATGGCCTACTCCTGCTCCTAGATTCTATGTTTCTATGTTTCTATATCCAAGTTTGCAGATGATACAAAGCTAGGTGGGAAAGTAAGCTGTAAGGAGGATGCAAAGAGGCTGCAAAGGGATATAGTCAGGTTTAGTGAGTGGGCAAGAAGGTGGAAGATGGAGTATAATGTGGGTAAGTGTGAAATTATCCATTTTGGTAGGAAGAATGGAAAAGCAGAATAATTTTTAAAAGGTGAGAGGCTAGTAAATGTTGGTAGGCAGAGGGATTGGGGTCCTTGTACACGAATCACAGAAAGTTAACATGCGGGTACAGCAAACAATTAGGAAGGCAAATGATATGTTGGCCTTTAATGCAAGGGGGTTGGAGTACAAGAGTAAGGAAGTCTTGCTACAATTCTACAGGGCTTTGGTGAGATCACACCTGGAGTACTGTGCACAGTTTTGGTCTCCTTACCTAAGGAAGGATATATTTGCCTTAGAGAGGGTACAATGAAGGTGCACTAGACTGATTCCTGGGATGAGAGGGTTGTCCTATGAGGAGAGATTGAGTAGACTAGGCCTATATTCTCTGGAGTTTAGAAGAATGAGAGGTGATCTCATTGAAACGTATAAAATCTTAGAGGGCTTGACAGGCTGTTTCCCCTGGCTGGAGAGTCTAGAACTAGGGGTCACAATCTCAGGATAAGGGGTCGGCCATTTAGGACTGAGAGGAGGAGAAATTTCTTCACTCAGAAGGTTGTGAATCTTTGGAATTCTCTACCCCAGAGAGCTGTGGATGCTCAGTCATTGAGTATATTCAAGACTGGGATCAATAGATTTTTGGACACTATGGTAATCAAGGGATATGAGGATAGGGCGGGCAAGTGAGTTGAGGTAGAAGGTCAGCCATGATCTTATTGAATGGCGGAGCAGGCTTGAGGGGCCGTACGGCCTACTCCTGCTCCTATTTCTTGTGTTCTTGTGCAGCCGTATATGTGCATCCAGGATTGGGCTCTTCTTCAATCAATGCACCCACAATAACTGAGACTCATCTGTTGATTCAATGGGAGGCTCCATCACTCCTTTGGTCTAATTTCCTGTATATACTAAATGTGTAACACTAGCTTCAGCTTATACGATCTTCCTTATCTTTCGTAAGTTGCACAATGTGCATTTTGACACACAATTAGAAGAGGTTCAGAAGTCCTTTTCTATTAAACTCTGTAGTTTAAGCATTACCTATAATTGTCTTCTTATAAACATCGGATTTGTAAATTCGGATTTTGTTAGATAAGCTCAATTTTATGTCCTGAGATAATAAAGAATAACATCAAAAATCATTAGTGCTCGATAGCCTAATTGAAATCAGTAGCTCTGGCTACCTAAATTTGAGGTCGCCCGAAAATCGGTACGAGGGGATAACCAGCAGGAATTTGGTGAACCAATCCTTCGTGTGATTCTGGTCCCACTACCACTCTGATTTTAGGCGTTGACGGGGCGGTAGTAAGATGGAAATCGTCCCCAATGTGTGTCATTAACATTGGAAACAAATAACACAGGGAAGCGATTTTGACCTGCCCGAAGCCAGCCAGCTGCTTCTCTCTGCCTATTTCGGGTGAGCAGTTGGCTGGTGGGATGTACCCAGACACCCTGCCCTGTGAAGGAATAGCCATATTCAGAAAAATACACCATCCTATGAAAGATTTCTGACTTTATTAAACATGACAAACTGGGCTTAGAAATCTGAAAGCCTCAACAAAGAAAAGCTGTAAACAGAATACAGGCTTTTGAGATAAGATAAGTTGTTGACTCTGAAACAATAGCCTCATTGAAGCAGAGGGTTAAAGCTTCCAGAAAGTCTGCAGCTTGAGAAAGAAGACAATACCATACCCAGTTAAAGTGTCTTAAACCAACACTTCGAAATGAATCACATAAATTAAAGAAACATATGCCTTCATAAATATAACATCAAATGAAACACAGGAGACATCAAATGAAACAGGAGACATGATTATGTGTTGCAACCAGTTGAGGTAGCTAAGAAGACAATGATGCACCCAGTCGAGGTATTTTTAATTTACATGTTGTAAAAAGATACAAACAGAAGACTTTCATAAATATGACATCAATAGATGCAACAGCCATCACATTGTTTTTGTGTTGAACTTGGAACACCTAGGAAACACGAAGTCTGTAATACAACCAGCTAAGGTGACTTAAGAATTGCATAGAAGACCTTCGTAAAAAAGACATCAAATAGAACCACTGCTGTCACATTGTTTTTATGATAAGTTTTGAACACCTAGAGGAGAGACACGAGTCTGAAAGCTACAAGCTGAACTAACTGTAAGAATAGAAGGGGTCAACAGAAAAATGACTAGAGTTAATTAGCTTACATCAGCAGAAAACTTCAAAGGATATACCACTGAGAAAGAGTATAAAGATTGGATTTTCAAATGGGAAGACAGAAGTTGCTTGAAGGGGCAAAGTGGTTCTTAGACTTCAGAGGCAGGCTCTGTAAGTTTTCAACTCTTTAAGTCTCGGGGATCAAAGGTACTTCTATATGATTTTGGTGGATATTCTGGAATAAGACTAAGTAAGAAATGTAAAAATGTAACAAAGTTAAGATTTGAGAATAAGGATCTCTGATGATAAGAATTGTAAGCTTTTGTTTTTTGAACTGTTAATGTTGCGACTGAATCACCAATTGTAATTACATGTCGGTACGTGGCTAGAGGAATGGTGCAAGGGAGAGGGATTCAAATTCCTGGGGCATTGGAACCGGTTCTGGGGGAGGTGGGACCAGTACAAACCGGACGGTCTACACCTGGGCAGTGCCGGGACCGATGTCCTAGGGGGAGTGTTTGCTAGTGCTCTGGGGGAGGGTTTAAACTAAAATGGCAGGGGGTTGGGAACCTGAGCAGGGAGACAGAGGAAAGGGAAACAAGGATAAAAGCAAAAGATAGGAAGGAGAAAAACAAAAGTTGCAGTCAGAGAAAACAACGGTTTAAATCAAACATGGCCACAGTAAATACTAATTCTAATAGGTCTAAGAGCGTTAAAAAAACAAGCCTGAAGGCTTTGGGGTAGAAATTAGGTCGCGCCCCATTTGGGGCGCAAATATCGTCCGGACGCAAATATTAGCGCCTGGCGCTAATTATCGGCACTGACGGGAAACTTCACTTTTACCGCCCCGGGAGGTGAGTGGAGCGCTAAAGCAGGCGCTGCATACCTCTCTTAAGGCGCAAAGGCCGAGCAGTGAGGCGCTAACTCGGAGCACTGGCGAAGCTCATGTAATGTCAGTCAGCATTGGAACACACACACAATGGCACGGGCCAGTTCTTAAAGGGGATGGTTAATCTTGCTTTCCATCCACATCCTGTTCATTGCTGCCTTGAATCTCAGCCTGGAGAGACTTGCACATCAAATGTGCTGGAAAGAACAATGGAGAGCACCAGGCAAAGAGCTCAGAGTGCAGCTCCCACGGTCTCTGCTAAATCGATACAAGGAATGGCAAATCAAAATGAACCTGCAAAGTGCTGCTCAGTACCCAAAACTCCTTCACACAACGTTGAATCTCTCCAGAAGTCTCTCCCTCTCTCTCTCAGAATGCGTAGTTCAAAAATGCCACCAACAATAAAAGACAGGAAGAGGCCCCCTTTAAATAGCACCCCCCCCCCCAGCCCCACAGCGATTGATAGCGTTCCAGTCTTCTGGTCGTTGGAAGCGCCAGGCGGTAAGGCAGGGGGCGCCACTCAATTTCCGCTATGGGGCGCCCCAAGGGCGTTGCACCATGGAATGACGTCACAATCTGCGCGCGCAGGTGGTCGCAGCGGTAAGTTTTAGCGCCGCCGCACAATCTCAAGTTAAGTTCTCGAGCGGCGCAAACATCGCTGCGCCCGGGCGTTAGCGGCTTTACGCCCCATTAGCGCCCTCTTAAGGCGCTAACGGGTGGCGCAACCAAGTGAATTTTTACCCCTTTGTGTCTTAATGCAAGGAGCATTCGGAACAAGGTGGACGAATTAGCTGCGCAAATAGAGGAAAACAAAAATGATTTGATTGGGATTACCGAAACATGGCTCCAGGGTGGCCAAGGCTGGGAACTTAATATCCAGGGGTACTCAATATTCAGGAAAGATAGGCAAAAAGGAAAGGGAGGTGGGGTAGCATTGCTGGTTAAAGAGGGGATTAACACAATTGAAAGGAAGGATATTAGCTCTGATGATGTGGAATCTGTATGGGTTGAACTGAGAAATAACAAGGGGCAGAAAACGTTAGTGGGAGTGATATATAGACCTCCAAACAGTAATGCGGAGGTTGGGGATGGCATTAAAAGGGAAATTAGAGAAGCGTGCAATAAGGGCACAGCAGTCATCATGGGTGACTTTAATCTACATATAGATTGGGCTAACCAAATTAGTAACAATACTATGGAGGAGGAATTCCTGGAGTGTTTACGGGATGGTTTCCTGGCCATCTTAGACTGGGTATTATGTAATGAGAAAGGATTAATTAGCAATCTTGTTGTGCGAGGCCCCTTGGGTCGGAGCGATCATAATATGATAGAATTCTTCATTAGGATGGAGAGTGAAGTAGTTGACTCAGAGACTAGGGTCCTGAATTTAAATAACGGAAACTACGATGGTATGAGGTGCGAGTTGGGTAGGATTGATTGGGGAATGTCACTCAAAGGGTTGACGGTGTATAGGCAATGGCAAACATTCAAAGACCGCATGGACGAACTACAGAATTTGTTCATCCCAGTTTGGCATAAGAATAAAACAAAAAGGGTGACTCAACCATGGCTAACAAGGGAAATTAGGGATAGCATAAGATCCAAGGAGAGGGCATATAAATTGGCCAGAAAAAGCAGTAACCCTGTGGATTGGGAGCAGTTTAAGATTCAACAAAGGAGGACAAAGGGATTAATTAAGAAGGGGAAAATAGAATACGAGAGTAAGCTTGCAGAGAACATAAAAACTGACTGTAAAAGCTTTTATAGATATGTGAAGAGAAAAAGATTAGTGAAATCAAGCATAGGTCCCTTGCAGTCAGAATCAGGGGAAGTTATAATGGGGAACAAAGAAATGTCAGACCAATTAAATACATATTTTGTTCTGTCTTCACAAAGGAGGACACAAATAACCTCCCAGAGATGTTGGGGAACATAGGGTCTGATGAAAGGGAGGAACTGAAAGAAATCAGTATTTGTAGGGAAATGGTGTTAGGGAAATTGAAGGGATTGAAGGCCGATAAATCCCCAGGGCCTGATAATCTACATCCTAGGGTACTTAAGGAAGTGGCCCTAGAAATAGTAGATGCATTGCTGATCATCTTCCAACATTCGATGGAATCTGGAACAGTACCCATGGATTGGAGGGTAGCGAATGTTACCCCACTATTCAAAAAGGGTGGTAGAGAGAAAACGGGGAATTACAGACCGGTAAGCCTGACATCGGTAGTGGGGAAAATGCTAGAGTCCATTATAAAAGATGTAATAGCTGAGCACTTGAAAAACAGTGACAGGATCGGACAAAGTCAACATGGAGTTACAAAAGGTAAATCATGCTTGACTAATCTATTGGAATTTTTTGAGGATGTAACTGGTAAAATAGATAAGGGAGAACCAGTGGATGTGGTGTATTTGGACTTCCAAAAGGCTTTTGATAAGGTCCCGCATAAGAGATTAGCATGTAAAGTTAAGGCACATGGGATTGGGGGCAAGGTATTGACTTGGATAGAGAACTGGTTGGCAGACAGAAAGCAAAGAGTTGGAATAAATGGGTCTTTTTCCGAGTGGCAGGCAGTGACTAGTGGGGTACCGCAGGGATCGGTCCTTGGACCCCAGCTATTCACAATATATATTAATGATCTAGACAAGGGAACTAGATGTAATATCTCCAAGTTTGCAGACGACACAAAACTGGGTGGGCGTGTGTGCTGCGAGGAGGATACCGAAAAACTCCAGGATGATTTGGACAGGTTGGGTGATTGGGCAGAAGCGTGGCAGATGCAATATAACGTGGATAAATGCGAGGTTATCCACTTTGGTGTCAAAAACAGAAAGGCAGATTATTATCTGAATGGCAATAGATTGGGAGAAGGGGAAGTGCAACGAGACCTGGGTGTCCTTGTGCACCAGTCGCTGAAGGTAAGCATGCAGGTGCAGCAGGCGGTTAAGAAGGCAAATGGTATGTTGGCCTTCATAGCGATAGGGTTTGAGTACAGGAACAAGGATGTCTTGCTGCAGTTGTACAGGGCCTTGGTGAGACCACACCTTGAGTACTGTGTGCAGTTTTGGTCGCCTTATCTGAGGAAGGATGTTCTTGCCATGGAAGGAGTTCAGCGAAGATTCACAAGGCTGATACCTGGGATGGCAGGAATGACGGATGAAGAGAGATTGGGTCGATTAGGCTTATATTCACTAGAGTTTAGAAGAATGAGAGGGGAACTCATTGAAACTTATAAAATTCTGACAGGACAGGACAAACTAGATGCAGGAAGGATGTTCCCGATGGTCGGGGAGTCCAGAACCAGGGGTCACAGTCTAAGGATAAGGGGTAAGCCATTTAGGACAGAAATGAGGAGGAATTTCTTCACCCAGAGAGTGGTGAACCTGTGGAATTCTCTGCCACAGAAGGCAGTAGAGGCCAATTCATTAAATAGATTCAAGAAGGAGTTGGATATATTTCTTAAGGCTAAAGGGATCAAGGGATATGGGGAGAAAGCAGGGACATGGTACTGAATTTGGATGATCAGCCATGATCGCATTGAATGGCGGAGCAGACTAGAGGGGCCGAATGGCCTACTCCTGCTCCTATCTTCTATGATTCTATGATTCTTTAATAAATCTATATTTTTTTAGAATTGTCTCAAATAGTACTTCTGTATCAAACTCGCGAACTCAATCTCTGTACACTCTTTGGTGAGGAGTTGCAGAATTCTGGGGGAGTTTTCCGGACCCTCATAATATCCGGAAGGTTACAGTCTAGCCAAACTTATTAAAGGTGCTATCTGGAGGATGGTAACATCTTCAGGTCGTTCCTTTCCTTTAGGGAGCGATAGTCTGGACCTTTAGACCCAATTAAGCGTCTTTAGGATCCGGCTACCTCTAACTTTAGTTGAAGGTGAACGTCTGGGGAATACGCCTGATCCAGGGTAGCCCGAAAAGGGCTAGGACTAGTAATAATCCTTTCAGCCCCTCGCCCGCCCGAAACCTGCTCCCAGTTAAAATCTCCCCCTTAGTCTTATGCAAAAAACAGAATAGCCAAGTAACTTAAACTAATATATAGCTACAAACTTCGGCATCCCATCTTTCTATTTGCAAAAGTTCGTGCACAGGCCACAAGGAAAATAACAAATCAATGAAGGGTGCCTGTCACATCTTCTTGATATCTGCCTTGTTGCCGATCCCCTTTGGCCTCTTTCAATGGTAATACAGGAAACTCATTGGTATCCGGCACCGACGGGACCGGCGTGGTGCCGGTTGATCAAAAGTTCCGGATAACGGAGAGTTATATCTACCGAGGCTATTCTTAACAAACAAAAATCAGACTCCTGTTACTGCCGTGTTCGGACTTCTGACAGTGCTAGGAGGCCGAGTAGTGGCACTTTGGAGAACTACCCCCCACTGACTAACTCGGCGTTCGCGGGAGACTCAGACTCGGACTCGGCAACATTGCCGGTTATTTGAGAGGAGTTTTCGGAGTACTCGGCGTTCGCGGGAGACTCGGACTCGGACTCGGCAACATTGCCGGTTATTTGAGAGGAGTTTTCGGAGTATGATTTTTGCCGGTTAAGAGAGAATTCCAGATATTTAGGTGCCGGTTAAACAAGAGTTTCCTGTATTGTGCAGCATATAATATAATATAATTATTCTTCCACATTGCTCTGGGTGTTACTACTTGGCACCATTGAGCAAGCCGAGCAATTTCTGCCTTGGAAATCTGTATTATTGTGACCTCTTTTTTATGTGGTCTGGAGGTTTCATAGAGATATTATCAACCACGCTTGGAATAGGTCATTCAAACTCCCAAGAGCCAATCTTGCATTCGGCCCTCAGTATTCATGCATCATGATTGCTAATCAGAAAATGAGCATGAACTTCCATAACTATTTGCCAGTGGTCACATATTAGCTAAATGTTAAGGGAGCAGTAATACTTTCTTTTGATAAAATGGAGGGCACTGCTACAGATGGATGAAAGACAAAGTGAGTGCAAGAATTTGTTTCAGGGAATGCCAGAGGACTGCAGGTGAACTCCCTACCTAACACTGCCTAACCTTCACCACACGGACTGCAACGGTTGGAGAAGGTGGCTCACCACCACCTTCTCAAGGCCAACTAGGGGTGGGCAATAAATGCTGGCCTTGCTAGCGACGTCCATATCCTGAGAATGAAATTTTTAAAATTCAGATCCGCCTCTACAGCTTGTGCTAAATGTCATTGTTGAATATTATTCAGGTGCAAGTTAAAAGAGGGGATATATTACCTCTATGATGTGCATAATGGCTAATCCGATTGATGTGTCCTACTGTGTCTGGAAGGACCCAGTAGTATAGAATGCTAGTAGATTAGTCACTCCCACTTCCACTGAGAGTGCCATTCTGGATGTTGCTCCTTGGTTGTAGCTCTGGTTCTAAGACCCGATACAAGTCAGCTATTGCCTCCCTGTCAAGTTACAGCCTAATTAAAAAGAAAGAGTTGAAAGATTTGCATTTATATAGCACCTTTCATGACCTCAGGACGTCCCAAAGCGCTTTACAGCCAAAGAGGTATTTTTGAAGTGTAATCACTGTTCTAATATAGGGGGAAACACTCCTTACACATTGCTCCTTGCTGAGGTCCAGGTAGGCAACACATGTCAGCCATGGCTCAGGTTGGTAGTGTTTTCGCTTCTGAGTCAGAAGGTTGTGGGTTCAAGCCCTACTCCAGAGACTTGAGCACAAAAATCTAAGCTGACACTCCAGGGCAGTACTTAGGGAGTGCTGCACTGCCGGAAGTGCCGTCTTTTGGATGTGACATTAAACTGAGGCCCCGCCTGCTCTCTCAGGAGACGTAAAAGATCCCATGGCACTATTTTGCAGAAGACCAGGGGAGTTATCCCCGGTGTCCTGGCCAATATTTATCCCTCAACCAACATCACTAAAAACAGATTATTTGGTCATTATCACATTGCTGTTTGTGGGAGCTTGCTGTGTGCAAATTGGCTGCCGCGTTTCCCACATTACAACAGTGACTACACTTCAAAAGTACTTCTTTGGCTGTAAAGCGCTTTGGAACATCCTGAGGTCGTAAAAGGCGCTATAGAAATGCAAGTCTTTCATTTACAGTGTCTTAGGTAGCAGTGAATCCTGAAGGATGGCCTCCTGTACTCTTGAACATTACTGACTATGGTCCCCTGCAGTCTTTGCTCCATAAATGTGTGCACCAAAGAGAGATGCTACAATTACGCTGCATTAATGAGTGAAACACTCCTCTTTGGCTAGTGCCATATCTACTATTCTGCAACACCTTTCAGAATCTACCAGCGCCATTTGGTACTTTTACAACAGTTTCAATTGTGCAAAATTGATGTGATCTACACATCACGTAAAGCCTGAGTAAATGTGCATAATTCCTATTAACTGCTACTTAACAAGTCAAAAAACTGTTTATGCAGAGTCAGTGCATTAGTGTGTCTTTAACCCCAAGAGCAATTTTAGGAGCATGGGCAAATGTTAGCAGCAACTATTGATGTTAACTAAGAAAATTTCATCCCCACAATGCACCATGAGCACAAAATTTAACACTTAGAGCAAATAGGTTTCCAGTGCATGTGTGTGAATGCACGAAGTGTGGTAAATAAGGTTGGTGAGCTGCAGGCACAAATAGACACATGGGAATATGATGTCGTGGCGATAACGGAGACCTGGCTCAAAAAAGGGCAGGATTGGGTATTAAATATTCCTGGATATAAGGTGTTTTGAAAAGATAGGGAAGGAAAGAAAGGAGGTGGGGTGGCAGTATTGATTAAGGAGAATATTACAGTGCTGGAGAGAGAGAATGTCCTGGAGGGGTCCATGACAGAATCTATTTGGTTAGAATTAAGAAACAATAGAGGAGCCATTACACTACTCGGTGTATTCTATAGGCCGCCAACTAGTGGGAAGGATATAGAGGAGCAAATTTGCAGGGAAATTACAGAGAGGCGCAGTGGTATACAGTCGGGAAGGAGTGGCCCTGGGAGTCCTCAACATTGACTCCGGACCCCATGAAGTCTCATGGCTTCAAGTCAAGCTTGGGCAAGGAAACATCCTGCTGATTACCACCTACCGCCCTCTCTCAGCTGATGAATCAGTACTCCTCCACGTTGAACACCACTTGGAAGAATAGCAAGGGCACAGAATGTACTCTGGGTGAGGGACTTCAATGTCCATCACCAAAAGTGGCTCGGTAGCAATACTACTGACCGAGCTGGCCAAGTCCTGAAGGACATAGCTGCCAGACTAGACCTGGGACAGGGGGTGAGAGAACCAACATGAGGGAAAAACCTACTTGACCTCATCCTCACCAATCTACCTGTCGCAGATGCATCTGTCCATGACAGCATTGGTAGCAGTGACCACCGTACAGTCATTGTGGAGACGTAGTCCCATCTTCACACTGAGGACACCCTCCATCGTGTTGTGTGGCACAACCATCATCAGCGAGAAGTGCCGAGTGGATGATCATATCGGCCTACTCCTGAGGTCCCCACCATCACAGAAGCCAGTCTTCAGCCAATTCGATTCACTCCACTGTGCTAAATGGGATAGATTCAGAACAGATCTAGCAGCTCAAAATGGACATCCATGAGGTACTGTGGGCCATCAGCAGCAGCAGAATTGTATTCCACCACAATCTGTAACCTCATGGCCCGGCATATCCCTCACTCTATAATTACCACCAAGCCAGGGGACCAACCCTGGTTCAATAAGGAGTGTAGAAGAGCGTGCCAGGAGCAGCACCAGGCATACCTAAAAATGAGGTGTCAAACTGGGGAAGCTGCAACACAGGACTACATGCATGCTAAAAAGCGGAAGCAGCATGCTATAGACAGGGCTAAGCGATCCCACAATCAATGGATCAGATCAAAGCTCTGCAGTCCTGCCACAACCAGTTGTGAATGGTGGTGGACCATTAAACAACTAACAGGAGGAGGAGGCTCCATGAATATCCCCATCCTCAATGATGGTGGAGCCCAGCACGTGAGTGCAAAAGACAAGGCTGAAGCGTTTGCAACCATCTTCAGCCAGAAGTGCTGAGTGGATGATCCATATCGCCCTCCTCCTGAGGACCCCACCATCGCAGAAGCCAGTCTTCAGCCAATTCGATTCACTCCACGTGATATCAAGAAATGGCTGAGCGCACTGGATACAGCATCCCGGCTGTCGTGCTGAAGACTTGTGCTTCAGAACTAGCCGCGCCTCTAGCCAAGCTGTTCCAGTATCGCTACAACACTGGCAGCTATCCGACAACGTGGAAAACTGCCCAGGTATGTCCTGTCCACAAAAAGCAGGACAAATCCCATCCGGCCAATTACCGCTCCATCAGTCTACTCTCAGTCATCAGCAAAGTGATGTCGTCGACAGTGCTATCAAGTGGCACTTACTCACCAATAACCTGCTCACTGATGCCCAATTTGGGTTCCGAATGTACCACTCGGCTCCAGACCTCATTACAAGCATGGACAAAGGAGCTGAATTCCAGAGGTGAGGTGAGAGTGACTGCCCTTGACATCAAGGCAGCATTTGACCGAGTGTGGCATCAAGTAAAACTGAAGTCAATGGGAACCAGGGGGAAAACTCTCCACTGGCTGAAGTCATACCTAGCACAAAGGAAGATGGTTGTGGTGGTTGGAGGTCAATCCTCACAGCCCCAGGACATCGCTGCAGGAGTTCCTCAGGGCAGTGTCCTAGGCCCAACCATCTTCAGGCTGCTTCATCAATGACAATCCCTCCAACATAAGGTCAGAAATGGGGATGTTCGCTGATGACTGCACAGTGTTCAGTGCCATTTACAACTCCTCAGATAATGAAGCAGTCCATGCTTGCATGCAACAAGACCTGGAAGACATTCAGGCTTGGGCTGATAAGTGGCAGGTAACATTCGCACCACACAAGTGCCAGGCAATGACTATCTCGAGCATCTAACCACCGCCGCTTGACATTCAACGGCATTACCATCGCTGAATCCCCCACCATCAACATCCTGGGGGTCACCATTGACCAGAAACTTAACTGGACCAGCCACATAAATACTGTGGCAACAAGAGCAGGTCAGATGTTTTGTATTCTGCGGCGAGTGTCTCATCTCCTGACTCCCCAAAGCCTTTCCACCATCTACAATGCACAAGTAAGGAGTGTGATGGAATACTCTCCACTTGCCTGGATGAATGCAACTCCAACAACACTCAAGAAGCTCGACACCATCCAGGACAAAGCAGCCCGCTTGATCGGCACCCCATCCACCACTTTAAACATTCACTCCCTCCACTATAGGCGTACCATGGCTGCAGTGTGCACCATCTATAAGATGCACTGCAGCAACTTGCCAAGGCGATGCCCACAACCTATGAACGAATAAAAAAAAATTATACAGCAGTGATAATGGGGGCTTCAACTATCCTAATATAGTGTAAAGGGCAGAGAGGGGGAAGAATTTCTGAAGTGTGTTCAGGAGAACTTTCTTGATCAGTATGTTTCCGGCCCAATGAGAAAGGAGGCATTGCTGGATCTGGTTCTGGGGCATGAGGTGGGTCAAGTAAAGCAAGTGTCAGTCGGGGAACACTTAGGGAACAGTGATCACAGTATCATAAGGTTTACATAAGAACAAAAGAAATAGGAGCTGGAGTAGGCCATTTGGCCCTTCGAGCCTGCTCCGCCATTCAATAAGATCATGACTGATCTTTTACCTCAACTCCACCTTCCTGCACTATCCCCATATCCCTTAATTCCCTTTGTTTCCAAAAGTTTTATCAAGTGCCACATAATATGCTTGCCAGCAAAGTTGAAACCCATGGAATAAAAGGGACAGTGGCAGCATGAATACGAAATTGGCTATGTGACAGGAAACAGAGAGAAGTGGCGAACGGTTGTTTATCGGGCTGGAGGAAGGTACTCAGTGGGATTCCCCAGGAGTCAGTACTGGGACCACTGCTTTTCTTGATATATATTAATGACTTAGACTTGGGTGTACAGGGCACAATTTCAAAATTTGTAGATGACAGAAAACTTGGAAGTACAGTGAACAGTGAGGAGGATAGTGATAGCCTTCAAGAGGACATAGAGTGGCTGGTGGAATGGGCGGATATATGGCAGATGAAATTTAATGCTGAAAAGTGCAAAGTTATACATTTTTGGTAGGAATAGCAAGGAGAGGCAATATAAACTAAAGGGTGCAATTTTAAAGGGGGGTACATGAACAGAGAAACCTGGGGGTATATGTGCACAAATCATTGAAGGTGGCAGTGCATGTTGAGAAAGCGGTTATAAAAGCATACAGGTTCCTAGGCTGCTTAAATAGAGGCATGGGCTGGAGTTTGATACTGGGGCGGGTTGGGGTCGTGTCATCCGGATTTCGTGTTATCCACCCGCCTGAAATTGGATGTGGGAAATTGATACAATTTTGACTTAATTGGGCAATTGAGTTCCAGCATGTGGGAACCCATGAACCAATTAGTGGTTTCAGTCTGAAAGTCGCCTCTGATGATGTCAGGGTTACGGGGAAAGGGTGGGGGAGTGGGACTAGCTGAAGTGCTCTTGCAGAGAGCTGGCACAGGCTCGACGAGTCAAATGTCCTCCTGTGCTGTAACCATTCTATGATTCTATGAATTAAGTCCCAAAGAGATTAAAATAGTGAGGTATATCTCTACTCCGGAGGCCTGTTAGGCTGTATGGCCTGCTTCTATGCTGTAAGTTCCATGTAATTCTACATCATGGGGAATATTGCAAAACGTTAACATACTTGCAATCCAGTTACTTGAAAATATTATTGCAGCTGTAAGTTTAATTTTACAACACAAATATGAATCACAAATGTGCTTTCAAAATTACAAGTACTTTAGAAACAGACCTGTAGTTTATCAAGCATTTTGAAATAATGCTATACATCTGATTACAATTACTTTTTTCAATTGATAGTCACCTGGATAGAAGACACATATTAAGTGTTCACTGCTGTTAAACAAACTGCAATAAATTATATGAATGAAAATTTCCTCCTGCTCATTATTTTTTGTAATGTTTACTTTTTATGAAATGTTTTTATCGCCCATCTCCAGTTGTCTTCAGATGGTGATGGTGGGCAATCTGTAACGATTGTGTTTTTTTTTACAACTGAGTGACTTGCTAGGTTACATTTTAGAGGGCATTAAGAGTCAACCACGTAATGTGGGATTGCAGTTGCACGGAAGCCAGAGCAAGTAGAAGTGGCAGGTGCCCTTTGCTGAAGGACATTAATGAATAAGTTGGATTTTTACAACGCGATAACACCTTCCATTTTTCCCGATGCTCTCACAAATGACCAGTAGATTTATTGCAAGTGAAATTGGTCTTCACTGGTAGCGCAAAACGGGCATTTCACACCAGCCCAATTTTCTTCTCTATTGTGGAAAAGAAAGTCAAGCGGGGCGTAAAACAGGTTCCCTTCTTCTTCTTCTTCTTTCCTATGGTAGTAGCAAAGCAAATCAAATGTCAATATCAAAGTCAGATATCCAGGCCAAAGCTTCCGGTGTAACAGCGTGGATATCTCGTAGACTGCCTGCAAATTTCCTCTGAGGGCAGTGCTCAATGATGTGCTCTGATTAGGAGCTCCACAGTCGCATGATGGGGATGATGACAGCCTTCTCGCGGCCTACCCTGTTACATGATCTTAGATCACAGCTACTGTCGTCTCAAAGGACACCGAACTTGTCGTTAAATCGACCTCCCGGTGACAGTAACAAACAGGTTCCCGATTCCTGATTGCCCATTTTGTGCCATCACCGAAGACCAATTTCACCCCCATTGTAATCAATTTCATGATTTTCCAGGGTGGATTTGAACTGCATAGCACTAAGGAATCAATGCCTCCAAGAGAAGAGGAGAGAAGGGGAATGAGTTGATGGAAAAAGAAGTGAAAATGGCATTTCCTTTGGAGCTGTAGCAGGCCTGATTTTTGGAGGAAGTAAGTCAGTCTGATGGACAAGGTTCCAAAATAATTTTGCAGTGGAGTGACTTTCGGACTCACAGGCAAGTACATCAGCATCACAGTTACTAATGAATTTCTCTGGATGTTACTGCAATAAATCTAGAATCTGAGGGCTGGTTTTTGTCTTGGGGTCGGGTTGGGATCGTGTCATCCGCATTTCGTGTTCCCCCGACTCCAGATTAATGTGGATGAATGATGCAATTTTCAGTTAATTGGGCAATTGAGTTCCAGCATGTGGGAACCCATGAACCAATTAGTGGTTTCAGTTTGAAAGTCGCCTCTGATGATGTCATCATTGCTGACTGTCTGGCTGTTGGTGAGAGAGGACCTGCCTGGCTTGCTTGATGTGGAGAGAGAGAGAGAGAGAGAGAGAGAGAGAGGGAGAGAGAGAATGAGAATCCAAGTCCTCTCACACCAAATGCCATGCAGTCTCTGAAGACATTCAATGCAGCAGCATCAGAGGCGACTTTCACACCTAATACTACTACCTTCATCACATCTCTGTTGTAATAGTGGACCTGCAGCCGATAGTCAGCTATCCACTTGTGCTCCCGCCAGGTTTCACTGGAGTGTTTCACACCAGGCGTGCTTCACGTCAGAAAAGGGTTAAACTAGCTAAAACGTTTCAAAATGGCATTACAGAGCCAATTTAGGGCTTGTTAAGGGCTTTAATGGCCTCTCCCGCCTCTTGGAGGCGGGACGGAGTCGGGAACCCCGTGACTGATTTTGTCAAAATTGCGTGGAGGTGGGATGGAGTCAGGATGAGGTCGGGACCCCCGACCCCGCAAATTTAACCCCCCACACGCCTCCAAACCCGACTCCATGGGTCATTCAAAATCCAGCCCTAGAGTTGGCTTGCATGAGACACTCATTCAGGACTTTGAAGATTTGGTGGGTACCTTGAGTTTTAAATGTAATACCTTTGAAAAATGAGCAACAGAAAATGTGAAGAATCTTAGTGTAAGTTCACAGGATCTTCTTGGCTAATAAGGTGTTAATAGTATATACTTTATGGAAGTGACATCTTAGCTGGCGACTAGGAGTGGCGAGTCAGTAAGTAACTGTTTTAAGGACAAAAGAGGAAACCAATAAGTTAGCACCAGGTGTTTCAGAACCTCAGACTCTTTGACTCCTGAGGTCTCCTCCTCATTCCCAGGCCAGTGGGACTGCTGAAAATGAGGTTTGTGACTGGGGTGAAGTCATCGGGAAACAGTAATAATTCTCCCTGGTGACAGAATAGAGATACTGGCCGGGGTTCTGTACTTGCCAGCCTATGATTTTCCGCCCATTAAATGAATGGGTGGAAAATCGTGGTCTGGCAAGCACAGATGCAGAAAACCCTGGCAACACTCTCTATTTTCAGGCGATATGGTACGGTGGAAATCCTGGCTTAATTGTGGAGACAATTTCAGATCCCTCTCTCTTCTCCTTTGCTGAAAACCAAGAGATATAAACATACAGACATATGAAAAAGGACAAGAATAGACCAGCTGGCCCATCAAGCTTGTCCCATCCTGACATAGTGCAACCTACACACACCATCACTCCACACCCACTCCCTGTTACACCCGTCATAAGAACATAAGAACATAAGAAATAGGAGCAGGAGGAGGCCATTTGGCCCATTGAGCCTGCTCCGCCATTCAACAAGATCATGACTGATCTTCTACCTCAACTCCACCTTCCCGCACTATGCCCATATCCCTTAATTCCCTTAGTTCCCAAAAATTTATTGACCTCTGTCTTGAATATACTCAATGACTGAGCATCCACAGCTCTCTGGGGTAGAGAATTCCAAAGATTCACAACCCTCATCTCAGTCCTAAATGGCCGACCCCTTATTCTGAGACTGTGACCCAGTGTTCTAGATCCCCAGCCAGGGGAAACATTTTCCCAGCATTAACCCTGCCAAGCCCCTTAAGAATTTTATATGTTTCAATGAGATCACCTCTCATTCTTCTAAACTCTAAGGTATATAGGCCTAATCTACTCAATCTCTCCCATAGGGCAATCCCCTCATCCCAGGAGCCAGTCTAGTGAACCTTCGTCAAGTCATGTAATGCCCTGGAAGAGGCAAAAAAAGACACATTGAGGAAAAAAACTCTGGAAATTCCTCTCTGACTCCAGGAGATAACAGTGACTGATATCATAGTTCCAGGTAACCCACCTACCTTCTATAACTCGAGATGTCTTCCATTTGCAGGAACTTGTCCACCTCACTTTTGATGACCTATAACAAATCCAAACTCACAGCTACTTCTGACTTTGGACTCAGAAATTGGAGGTGCGGTATCGAAATTTGCAGATGATCCCAGATTGTGGGGTACAGCTAATAATGTGGAGGACTGCATCAAAATACAGGAAGACTTAACAGGCATGCAGAGTGGGCAGATAAATGGCAAATTAAATTCAATATAGCAAAGCGCGAGGTGGTTCATTTCGGTAGGAGGAGTAAGGAGACCACTTATTCCTTGGAAGATAAGAAACTAAATGGGGTAGATAAGCAAAGAGATCTTGGAATACAAATACATAAATTGCTACAAATAGCAACACAAATGAATAAGACCATAAAGAGTACAAAGTACTGGGGTTCATTTCCAGAGGAATAGAATACAGAAGCAGGTAAGTAATGTTACATTTCTATAGAACCTCGGTTAGATCACATTTGGAGTATTGTGAGCAGTTCTGGTCTCCAAACTACAAAAGGGATATTGAAGCACTGGAGAAAGTGCAGAAAATATTTACAAGAATGTTATCAGAATTGAGAGGATGCAACTATTAGGAAAGATTGAGCAGACTGGGGCTCTAATAATATGGAAATGAGAATACTAAGGAGACCTGATAGAGGTCTTAAAAATTATGAAGGGGTTCAATTAGGGTAGATGTGGAGAAATTGTTTCCATTTAAGGAGAGGCTTGATGCATACATGAGGAAGAAGGGAATAGAGGGATACGGTGACAGGGTGAGAAGAGGTAATTAGAGTGGGAGAAGGCTTGTTGTGGAGTATGAACAGCAGCATAGACCAGTTGGGCTGAATGGCCTGTTTCTGTGCTGTAGAGTCTAGGTAATTCTATGTAACTTATTCCAGAGATCAATGATCCTCTTCAAAATGAAATTCCTCGCATCAAACCTAATTCTATGTTTTCACAATTTGTGTTGAAGCCCTCTAGCCCTCCCCTGTCTATCTAGCTCATAATAACCTATGCAGTTGGATATAATCTATTCCCTTCATTGTTTTAAAGAATATCCTGACACTCTATTTGGTTTTGCAACAGCCTTATGACACTGGTCATAGACCTTCAATGTTTCATGATCTATATTCCTTGAATGTGCAACCCTGCATGGTGTATACATGTTTGGAACTGCCCCAGCCCAAATGCGTTACGCTGCACATGTCTGTATTGAAAGACATCTGACAGATAATGGCCCATTCCCCCAGTTTAAATTCACCTGCAGACTATTTTTCTCGTCGAGGGTCCTAACCCACACACATATTTTTGTGTCATCAGCAAATTTGAGGGCTGTCCCTCGATTTGTTCATCCAAATCATTAATAAAAATGGAGCAAAGCAACAACCCCAACACAGATACAATAGCAAAATACTGCGGATGCTGGAAATCTGAATTAACAACAGAAAATGCTGGAAGCCCTCAGCAGGTCAGGCAGCATTCGTGGAGAGAGAAACAGAGTCTGTAACCCTTCATCAGAACGGGAAAAGGTTAGAGATGTAACAGATTTTAAGCAGGTGCAGATATAGGGAAAGGGGGGGGGGGAGGGGAGGAAGGAATTGAAGGAACAATCTGTGCTAGGGTAGGAGGCAGGAGAGATTAAATGTTGCAAATGGGGATGGCAGAATCATCAACAGCCGCCTGAAAATTGGGGGCAGGGGTTATAGTCTGAAATTGTTGAACTCAATGTTGAGTCCACAAGGTTGTAAAGTGCCTAATCGAAAGATGAGGTGCTGTTCCTCGAGCTTACGTTGAGCTTCATTGGAACAGTGTAAGAGGCCAAGGACAGAGAGGTCAGAGTGGGAGTGGAGCGGAGAATTAAAGTGACAGGCGACCGGAAGCTCGGAGGTGTTCCGCAAAGCGGTCGCCCAATCTGCGTTTGGTCTCCCCAATGTAGAGGAGACCGCATCGTGAGCAGCGAATACAGTATACTAAACTGCAAGAAGTACAAGTAAATTGCTGTTTCACCTGGAAGGGGTGTTTGGGGCCCTGGACAGTGGGAAGGGAGAAGGTAAAAGGGCAGGTGTTGCATCTCCTGTGCTTGCACGGGAAGGTGCCAGGCGAAGGGGAAAGGCTGTTAGGGGTGATTGAGGAGTGGACCAGGGTGTCGCGGAGGGAGCGGTCCCTTCGGAATGCTGAAAGCAGAGGTGAGGGGAAGATGCGTTTGGTGGTGGGATCACTTTGGAGATGGCGGAAATGGCGGAGGATGATCCGTTGAATGTGGAGGCTGGTGGGGTGAAAGGTGAGGACAAGGGGAACCCTATCGTGGTTCTGGGAGGGAGGAGAAGGGGTGAGAGCAGAAGTGCGGGAAATGGAACGGACACGGTCAAGGGCCGTGTCAACCATGGTAGAGGGGACTCCTCGGTTGAGGAATAAGGAAGACATATCGGAAGCACTGGTATGGAAGGTCAGAACAGATGCGGTGGAGACGGAGAAACTGGGAGAATAGAATAGAGTCCTTACAGGAAGCGGGGTAGGAGGAAGTGCAGTCCAGGTAGCTGTGGGAGTCAGTGGGCTTGTAGTGGATTAGGCACTTTGCAGCCTTCTGGACTCAACATTGAGTTCAACAATTTCAGACTATAACCCCTGCCCCCAATTTTCAGGCGGCTGTTGATGATTCTGCCATCCCCATTTGCAACATTTAACCACTCCTGCCTCCTACCTAGCACAGACTTTCCTTCAATTCCTTCCTCCCCTCCCCTTTCCCTGTCTCTGCACCTGCTTAAAATCTGTTACATCTCTAACCATTTCCAGTTCTGACGAAGGGCCACAGATCTGAAACGTTAACTCTGTTTCTCTCTCCACGAATGCTGCCTGGCCTGCTGAGTGCTTCCAGCATTTTCTGTTGTAAGCCCAACACAGATCCCTGTGGAGATTCCATGAGTGACTGGTCCCATGCAGAGTTACTACCGTTAATAACTACCAACAGTCTACACAGATACAACCTAAGAGCGGACAGTCAATCCATCAAGAGTCAATCCTATTTAGCAGCTTTTTGTGAATCACTTTATCAAAGGCTTTTTGAAAATCTAGCTCCACGATATCTAATAAGAACGTAAGAACATAAGAAATAGGAGCAGGAGTAGGCCATATGGCCCTTCGAGCCTGCTCCACCATTCCATAAGATCAAGGCTGATCTTCTACCTCAACTCCACTTTCCCTGCCCTATCCCCATGTCCCTTCCATCATCCACCAACTTTGCAACCTCTTCAAAAATGTTGATTAAGTTGGTGAGACAGAACCTCCTTTTCCAGAAACCATGTGAGTATTCCTTGGTAACCTCTGCTCTTTCTAGATGATCATACAATGCAACTCTAATAATACTTTGTAATGACTTGTCTTACTGAATTTACGCTAATGGGCCTGTAGTTTCCTGGTTCTGACTTACTGCCCTTTTTAAATATTGGTACCACATGGGCCTCTCTCCAGTCCATGGGAACAGTCCCAGACCTCACTGAACTGTTAAATACATGAGCCAGTGGTTTGCTCAATGCAGCTCCCATTTCTTTCAGCACCTTAGGGTGAATACCATCAGGGCCAGCAGCCCAATCTACTTTAAGAGGCCTAATTCGAGGGTCAATTGATTTGTTTTCCAACTCTGTGCAGACTACGGCTTGGGCTTTCGGCCATGAGCTGCAGGGAAAATGACTATAATCTTGGGCTCTTGAGGCTACTGCAGCATGGTAATTGCTTGAATTGCCTTTCCTTAATTGAGTGAAGCTTGCTGAAACCGGCCTAATTGTGTATGCAGTCAAGATTGGTTCCCAGCAGAAGGTCTCGTAATATTTCTAGCACAACGTGTAGTCTGGCTCAAGTGAGTGTTGGGCTGCTTTTGTGTGTCTAATTAAATTGTTTTTCTTCCACCCACATGCGTCCAGCACTTTATTTAAACTTGTAAACCGAAAGAGGGTCCTGCGCTGCCTTGGAGAATGTCAGGCCGAAAGGTACCGACTATAGTAAATTTAGGCCACTGCTAGTGACTTTAACAATGCAAAAATAAATTTAATTTCAATTAATCTAAGATCTACAGATATACTTAAATAAAGACAGGAATTGACAACATTTCATTCTGGGTATGGCAATACATGGCTGTCACTGTTGTCTGTGTGGCTTAATAATAATAACCGTCAGCCCCGATGTTAACTTAACCTGTCCGGCCAGACCGGGCTGGGTTTGGGCCGATCGCCCAATTTACATTGCCCGATTTCATGCTCTATTGACTTCAATGTTCTCGCTGGGCGGTTGTGGTTAAAATCAGGGTGATTTCCATTTATATCGTACCTTCCACGTCAAAACATCTTAACGAATTTGGCACAATAAAGGACCTTGCGAAGTGCAGTGACTGTTGTTATGTGGGTAAGCACTTTAAGGTTATTAGGAAAACAACATTGTTCTCATTTGAAGAACGTGAAGCTGTATAATATCCCGATATTACTTCCATTTCCAAACTGCAAAACCTCCCATTTACAGTCCAATCTGGTTCATAAATAACAATAAAAATGTTCTGGATCCTCTTTGAGCCTGAGCAAAGCAAATTCTCGTCGACCTGTGTGTAAGTTAAAGAGTCTCAATTTAAACCATAGAAATTTTCGATAGCTATCAATTAACGTTTTTTGATCCAGAATTTCAAGATGTGTGTGTGTGTGTATATATGCATGTGGATGTGCATCCATTTGTGTATATGTGCAATGTATGTGCATAAATCTGTCTATGTGTATGTGCATGAATCTGTGTATATGTGTTGGTACGTGCCACACTGTCATGATGTGGGATTTAGTATTTTGGTTTGCTGCCCGTATGTTCTGAGTAATAAGAAATAGAGAAGCAAATATAAATAGCGACAGTGACAATAATAGTCCATCATCGCAGTCTCTGTTGTCATGAAAGTCACCTGAAAAATGTTCAGGCTCAACAACCCGTGTTTGAAAGCTGACGGCTCCATATGTTTCTGTCCGTGGCTCGTCCAGATAAACTATTGGTCCCAGTTCCACCAATCTAGGAACTGTAAACTGCATCGTCAAAGTCTGCAACGCGCAAATGGTGCTGGCAAAATTCCCAATAGGCTTGCTGCTCCTCCCACTCAAGTATTTGCTCAGCAACAAAGAAATGCTGCCGCTTCAGTTTCTCTGGTCTCTCACGCAGTAAGAAAAATGGATATTGGATTCATTGGAATTTCATTATGTAAATCCAACATCATTTTCATGCCAAGTCATAAAACTATCCATCATTCAACAGTCTGTAGAAGTTGAAGCAAACATGTTTAAACAACTCTCCACTAAAAATCTGACAGTAAGTGAAATAGTTGCACTTAACAGATAGACTCAGTGACTGAAAATATAATACCCAAATATCAATGCATTTTTTGCAACCAAGATATTTTGGCCAGGATTTTTCACTGGAGTTTCAACACACTGGGTGGCTACATTAAATCCAGCAGCAGAATTCAGCAGGAACAGGGAAGTCAGACAGGGCTTTTTACAAAATGAGGCACTCCTAGGGTACAGGGCGTCATCAACTGAGTTGTGGAGAAAGTGAAGAAGGCTGAAAAAGGCCTGGAAAAAGAAGATAATCAAGTAGCACCAATCTATAATGCTCTGATTACGATGTTCTTCCCTTGAGACCTGGCTTTATTGTTTACCTGTAAAATTTTAACTTTGAAAGAAAACAATCACTGTAAAGTTTAAGGAGACACATTGGCCTAGAAATTCGATCGCGCTGCACTACAGGTTTAAAACAGGAGCGTAAAGATCCAATATGACGGGCAGCGCACACGTGCCTGTGCCGCGTTGGAATTACGCCACCCACCATATTGGATTGGGCTCCCTTGTAGGCATCCAGGGCGCATACCAGAACAATACATGAAGCTCATTATAATATTTAAATAACCGTCCTATACTTGTTTTAGGATCCTTTTCTGAAATTGGGCTGCCCCAGCACCTGACTTGCCACATGAGCAGTCAGCAAGAATCCTGCTAGAGTGCTAATTAAAGGGCTCATTCACTCCATACAAGTTAATTGCTGGTTTATCCTCTTACACTGCTACTTAAGTCCTGGGCCTTTTCTTGGCTATTATCTCCATTCCACAAGTTAATTCAGATTTCTGGGCATAACTCTGTGCTGGTGCTGGACTGCTTTTGTCTGCTTTGCAAACAGTTCGTTCCAGTCATGGGTGGTCTGCTAGGTCTGCCTTCGGGACTGGAGGACAAGGGGGAGCAGCGAAGAAGACATGAGAGAGCAGGAGCAGCTGGGAGAAGAGGGAGGAGGAGGGCACTGCGCAGGAGGCCAAACCCACAGTGGGTCTTCAGGGATCACTCCTCATACCTCAACTTCACCAAGGAACAATGTGTGAGGCGCCTTCGCTTCACCAAGAAGGCTGTCATGGAGATATATCACCTGCTGCAGCCACATTGCTTTGCGTGCTCCTCATCAGCAGTTTCGCATCTTTCCGAATAGGAAGGGATACCACTGCCTGAATGTGCAGCTTGTTTGTGACCACAGGCAGTGCATCATGCAGGTCTGTGCCCGGTTTCCTGGCAGCAGTCATGACTCATTCATCCAGTGCCAGTCGTCTGTGCTGCCTTTATTCCAACCAGGCCGTCAGATTACAGGCTGGCTCTGTACAACAAGGAAATCGCCTTCGGACATGGCTCATGACTCCTGTCAGGAACCCGGCACAGATGCAGAGCATGCCTACAATGAGAGCTCAATGTGGACCATGGCAAGGCTATGGGCCCAATTAACTTGGGGAGGCGGAGGGCCGATATTGCGCGGGAAACCCGGAAATAAGCTCAGTGCATCTGTCAGTGGCTATTTAATGCAGGCACCTCATTATCATTTTAGCTCCGGGTTTGGTGTCGATTGCACAGCAGCGGGCATGGTGCGGCCCGGCATGATGCAATCTTAACTCCGGTATTTAAAGGGACAATCCAAAGATGGAATTTGGAGGAGTTGGGAGTTGGAAGTAAGGGAAGATGAACTGAGGAAATAGATTCAGGACCGTCAAAGGCAGTGCCCCCCTTCAATGACGCCTCCCTTGATGTACTGCTGGGGGCTGTGAGGAGCCACCGAGAGAGACTCTTCCCCAGCAATGGGAGGAAGAAACCTGCTGCTGCCACAAAGAAGGTATGGCTGGAGGTGGCCCAGGAGGTCAGCAGCAGGATTCAGTGCAGGAAGCGCTTTAATGACCTAAGCAGGTGAGTCCATGGACCTCGCAGAAGACATATCCTCAGAGGAGCTGATTCCTTCTGAGGGTGCACTGTCACAGGACCCATGCTTACCATGCACCAGCTCAGATACTCGCACTTCGGTGGGACCAATTAGACAGATAGTTGGGTTTTCACCTGGTGACTCACACTTCACAAGTGAGCAAGAGCAGACAGTGGTGGCAGGGAGAGCTGTGGAGAGTCCGCGTAGGAGTGTGCAGCCCTCTCTAAGCTCTGTTCAGTCGGACACAGATGCTGTACCCCGGGAGCCGTCGATGAAAAGAATAATCAGCAGAAAATATGCGTTGTACTGGCAGGTCTTCCAAGCACACTCACCGCGATTGTAGACAGATTGGAGGAGTCCGCCTCAAACATGAGTGGGCTAATGCCGCAGGGCATTGCGATGATGTCTTCTTGCAGGGCTAGAGTGGCCAGCTCCGTGGAACATCAATCGTGGCAATCAAATGAGTCCATGCACGCATTGCCCATGGCCGTGCACACTCTGGATACTAACATGCCTGCTGCCTTAAATAGGATGACAGGTACCTTAGCCTTGGCCTCACAGTACCAAACCAAAGTACTCTCCAGCAGAGTGGTAGCAGTGAAGTGCAACTGGCCCATGAGAAGGATGATAGTGACAGGAGACATGGAAGTGGGGACTCCACTCAAAGCGCTTCCACTTCTCACCCGTTGACCGCCCGCCCCCCCCTTCAGTCAGGACCCAACATGCTGCCGCCTGTCCCAATGGCCGAGTCAGGTGGAGGTGGAGCAGTCTTTGGCGGGGCCCTCACGGGCTCCAAAACCGGAGCCCATCGGATAAGAGCATCTCACAGTCAGAGCAGGGATCTGAGCCTCTACCACTGCTGAAGCCACAGGGGTTGCATCACGTAGAAGCGGTGGGAAAAGGAAGAGTAAAGCTTTGTAGTTGTACAAGGGTATGCACATGGGTGTTTGAGAAAAAGTTATGTTGTGAAGTTTCCATTCTTCAGTAGAATCACATAAATGTTATTATTTTGCACCACTTTCCCATCTTGCCCATTCTTGGTTGCTGGATGCCAACTCACCTTTTAACTTGTTTGATGATGAATGGGAAGACATGAATTGATGGGAGCCAATGGGGGGATGTGCAATGGGCGGATCGTTGTTTGCAGGACTGCTTTGTCTCAGTGGCTTTGCAGGAGAGGGGGCGGGGGCTGGAAAGAGTGGGCATTGCATGTGGTTCTGGCATCGGTCCACTGGTAGTAACTAACTGAACCTTGCATTAATAAGGGTATCCATGGCATTCCGGGCAGAAATGTGAGTAGCTGGTGCTGCATTGACGTCGTCACCTTCCTCCTTCTCATCCTCATCCTCCTCCTCCTCCTCGAATTCATCTGTAGACAATGTGCACTCTACACCTTGTTCCTCCTGTAGCTCCAAACCTCGCTGCAGAGCGCAGCAAACCACAACCATTCTGGACAACCTGACTGCTGCGTACTAAAGGGCACATCCAGATCTGTCCAGACACCTGAAGCGCATCTTGAGCATGCCGATTGCTTGCTCAGTGAAATTTCTGGTGGCCATTGGCTTTCATTGTAGCGGTCTTGGGCTTTATTGGTTGGGTTTCTCATGGGTGTCATCAGCCAAGTTTGTACTGGGTATCCCTTATCTCCTAGCAGCCACCCCTTAAATCAGCTTCCAGGTCTAAATACGTCAGGGAGCTTGGAATGCTGCAAGACGAAAGCATCATGGCAGCTCACCGGGAATCTTGTGCACACCTTTTTGTGGTTGCACACCAGCTGCACATTGATGGAGTGGAGTTCCATTTGGTTGACGAATACTCCTGGTTGATCTGGGGGTGCCCGGATTGCATGTGCATACAGTCGAAGGTGCCCTGCACCTGTGGGAAGCCAGCTAGAGCCGCAAACCCGAGCACCAGATCATTCTGAGTGGCATCATCGCAGGCAGAATTTACGTAAGTGCCATCCATGGTAAATAACCTATCAGTCACCTGCTTTGTGCATTTGTGGGTGGTCGACTGGGAGATCCTTGATATGTCTGTGGCCGGGCCTCGGAAGGATCTGGAGGCAAAAACACTGAGGGCGCTGGTCACTTTGACAGCCATTGGTAACACGTGGCCTCCAGGTCCAGCAAGCAGCGGATCGTCTTCTGGGAGGCTGCAGATGTCTGCCACCACCTGACGCGACAACCTGAGCCTCCTGAAGCACTGCTGTTCCGACAGGTGAAGGAAACTCAGCCTCTGCCTGTAGACCCTGCTTTGCGGGCTGTGCCTCCTACAAGCTGCACCCTTCTGCTGCTACCCTCTCCGGTGTCCAGCTGCAGGTCAGTCAACAGCAGGCTGTTGCTGCTGCTGATGGTCATCTTGCTCCTCGTCCGAGGTCCAATCTAAGGCAGCCACGGCGCCACCCATCCTGATCTGATTCAGAAAACCTCCAAAATGTTGAAAGTAAACTCTCAGCCAACGTACTGTGAACAAACCCTTTCCCACTAGCAGGTAAGAAAGCAGCTGTGAGTACTGAGTATTTGTTGGAGTATTTGCATGACTTATAATTGCCGTTGTGTTCTCGCCTTGCCTTCACTGGCGAGTTTCAGGAAGCCCGGGAGACCTATGGAGGCGCCGTTAAATTTGAAAGTGAGTTGAAATATCACACCAATTGAGAGATTAGCATATGTTAATAGGCAACCCGCCTCTCCCGAGAGGGTTGCATGCAACCAACCTAACACGTCCGAGTTAAACACGGAAGTCGGCGGGTTGGAGCTGGTTTTTGGACGTGCTCACATTTTTGCAAACTTTAACACCCCACCCGCACCTAAATCCACACGCACCTCCCTGTTAAAATTCCCCTCTGCTCAGAAACAGCCAGCCCTTCTTCAGTATCCAGCTCTTCGAACTCCACTGTCAGGTAGTGACTCAACCTCAGGTCCCTCCTCTAAATCACTAAAGCCTAGAAATTGCTGTTGTGTTATTAGTGGAAGAATGCTTACTACATTCTTACGATATTCCTCCATCAGCTATTTTAACTCTGGTTTATTTTAAATGGGCTAACACGTCATTAAAATAGAACAGGTTAAGCATTCTTCCATTAATATCACCGAGAGTAACGTTTAAACTTCAAATCCTCCACAGTGTGTCTCCGGGCTGATGTCTGCTTCAAGTGCTGTGGTGAGGCTCGTTGTCAAGATGGATTGGCTTGCTGTTCTTGGGTCCTGGCACATCTGTACAAGAAGAAAAGAACACGTTAAGTATATATGCACAATGAGGCATGTTGTTGGTGCACAGGCAAGGCATTTTGTAAGGCACCACAGACACTGGTTCACACTTGCTGAAATGTATTTGTACAGATAAGGAATGCAATTCCAACTATATTAAAAAAGGAAAGTGTTCCTGGCCTTCAGTTTGGATGTTAACCAGCTGGGAGGTGTTTAATGCAGGTAGCAGCACGATTTTATGGGCTTATGCAAAGCTTACCTCAATGTAAAGTAACTTGCCTATGGAATGTTGAAGAGCTATTTGTGCACTTCTACTTGTCAGCAGCATGTGTGAATAATGACAGTCTTCAGATCTTCTCACTTACGGTTTTAGGCTATGCTTTCTACTAACCAACTAGTCTCAACCATCTCCACTACTTAATACCCATAATATTACAATTGGGAGAGATTATTCGACCAATTTGAGTTCAGTATACCAAGCTACGTTTGACACCGGCATCTTACTTATGATTGGTGTAAATGGCTTCCCACACTAAATGGTAGCTTATGTATCTCGGCAGTCATATGTTACATATGTTAGCATTGCTCTTGAGGTCAGACATCTTTTTCTGGATTTCCCCAAGTCCTCTGGGTGCATAACCCCAAGTTGACAGCCAGGGTGATGGCCTCCAATGTCTTGCTGTAATCTCTGTTTACTGTGGGCTTCCCATTCATACCTCTGTGCATTCACATCATCTACAATGAGCTGCAGCTCCTCATCACTGAATCTTCTGTGATCGCCCGGTACTTTTCACGCACCTCACAGTTGGATTACCGACAGTGCACTGTTTACCCTGGTTAGGGACTGTTTGGCTTGTTAAGCAGTATTATTGCAGGTGGTTTCAGGTTGGCCAATCAGCTAGGTGTTAGCATGAATGAACCATAACACACCAAAACCTCCAGAAAGAACACTTTCCTGACAGTAATAGAAATAACGGGCAAAAAAATGAACTCCCATTTAGGGTACTGTCTGTGCATTAAGAGGATTTTTGCCCTGATAGCTTCTGATAAGCCTTTGAGGAAGACACTTCTCAATAATTGCTGACTATCACCAACATCCAGACTGTATGAACTCCACAGTCAGGAACTGAAACATGCATAGATCAGGCAACTGGCTAGTCTAAAATACCCGAGGACTTTTTGCAGATATTGCAAAGTTTTGGGCAAACTCTCTCTGCAGCAAAATGTAATCCATTTTTAAATATTAAATGTTGCTGTACTGTCATAGAACAGCTCACAGGGGATAAAACCTTGGTGGGTAGCAGCTGTCATCTGTGTTTGGAGCCACAGTCCCAAAATCAGGTTACTTTATTAAGATACTGGCCCGTAATTTCCGATAGGAGGCTTCCTGTGTGCGGATGCCTCCAATCGGAAAAAAATCTACGCTCTTACCTGAGGGCTCCCGAGGTCCGGACACTTCCGCTCCTGGGCCTCTCCACAGTCGAAATGCGCAGGGCCCACGTATCCCAGAGGCGCAGGCGGTTCGCAAGAGTCCCTGGGATCACGTGGGCCAGGCCAGCCAATAGGAGAAGGGAATCTCCCTTCATACTTTTGATAGATAGACCCGTCAAATATATGAATGGAGATCACCCCAAAAAGACACTAAAACATTAAATAATTTTTTTTTAAATCACGTTTTTAAAATGAGTTAAAATTACATTAAATTAAATATTTTAAACAAAAATGTAATGTTTTGAAAAAATAATTAAAGCTTTTTACAGGGCTAAAAATAAACTTACCTTTTTTAAAAGTATTTTAAAATTATAAATGAGTGAAAAAAAATTATTTTTTAACTTTTTTTCAACTCTTATGCTGGTAAAAGCAGGCCTTACCCCTGCTTTTACCAGGCGTAAGATTTCTAAGGGTTTTCAGCGGGCAGAGGTTCTGCAGAAAGTGGAACTATCTGCCCGCAGAGGCCCTTCTCCAGGGCAGGCGTCCGATCTGGCAAGAGCACTCTTGACAGATCGGGAATGCCGGTTTTCAGCGCATGAGCTTTGCATGCCTGAAACCGATATTTTCAATGTCCCTACAGGTATGTACACAGCTCGTACACACCCATAGGCATCGGAAAATACGGGCCAACATTATTATTTATAATTTTTTTTATACCTATTGACTTTGTGGGTTATCCAGTTCCTAAAAAAATTAGTGGGGATGTTTGTGTCTCTGTGTCAGCTGTGACTCAGTTGGTAGCACACTTGCCTCTGAGTCAGAAGGTTGTGGGTTCAAGTCCCACTCCAGAGACTTGAGCACAGGAATCTAGGCTGACGCTCTAGTGCAGTGCTGAGGGAGTGCTGCACTGTCAGAGGTGCCGTCTTTCAGATGAGACGTTAAACCAAAGCCCCGTCTGCTCTCTCAGGTGGACGTAAAAAATCCCATGGCAGTATTTCGAAGAAAAGTAGGAGAGTTATCCCCGGTGTCCTGACCAATATTTTTATCCCTCAACCAACATAACAAAAGCAGATTATCTGGTCATTTTCACATTGCTGTTTGTGGGAGCTTGCTGTGCGCAAATTGGCTGCCTCGTTTCCCACATTACAACAGTGACTCCACTTCAAAAGCCCTTCATTGGCTGTAAAGCGCTTTGAGACGTCCGGTGGTCGTAAAAGGCGCTATATAAATGCAAGTCTTTCTTTCTTTTCTTCTCCTGGCCTAATGGCAAAATATGGTATGCAAACATGATTATGTATTGGTCAGTGGAATAGTTATGCATCCAATCCTTAGTGTTTTAGTTGAGGCGATTGTGTCCATATTCTCTGGCAGTCTGATTCTGACTAGTTATCAGTTCCTTGGCACTCCACTGGTACTTTCGGAAGAGACATTAAAACAAAGCCACATCTGCCCTCTCGGGTGGATGTAAAAGATCCCTTGACACTATTTCGAAGAAGAGCAGGGAAGTTCTCCCCGGTATCCTGGCCAATATTTATCCCTCACCCGATATCTAAACACAGATTATCTGGTTATTATCACGTTGCTGTTTGTGAGAGCTTGCTGTGCGCAAATTGGCTGCCGCGTTTCCTGCATTACAGCAATGATTACTTTTCAAAAGTACTTCACTGGCTGTAAAGCGCTTTGAGATGTACTGAGGTCATGAAAGGCGCTATATAAATGCAAGTTCTTTCCACGACGTGCGTGGATTCTTTAGCGCAGTCAAGACCATCTACGGCCCAAGCACCCAAGGTCCTACCCCACTGCGGGCCAAGAACGGAGAGGTACTCATCAAGGACAGAGAGGCAGTCAGTGCCCGCTGGAAGAAGCACTTCGAAGATCTCCTTAACCGAGACTCTGTCTTCGACGCGAGTGTCCTCAACTCCATCCCGCAGCATGCTACCCGCCACCATCTCAGCACAACCCCAGCCCGGCATGAGGTTGAAAAGGCCACCCGACAACTGAAGAACAACAAGGCCTCAGGAGCAGATGGAATCCCCGCCGAGGCACTAAAGCATGGCGGAGAAGCACTACTGGCTTGAATTCATGAACTAATTTCTCTTATCTGGAAGGAGGAGAGCATGCCAGAGGATCTCAGAGATGCCGTAATTGTGACCATCTTCAAGAACGGTGACAAGTCCGATTGCGGTAATTACAGAGGAGTCTCCCTGCTGTCTGCCACAGGGAAAGTCATCGCAAGGATCCTCCTCAATCGCCTTCTCCCAGTGGCTGAAGAGCTCCTCCCAGAGTCGCAATGCGGATTCCGCCCACTAAGGGGCACAATGGACATGATCTTCACCGCGCGCCAATTACAAGAGAAATGCAGGAAACAGCACCAACTGCGGTACATGGCCTTCTTTGATCTCACAAAGGCCTTCGACACTGTCAACTGTGAGGGATTATGGAGTGTCCTCCTCAAATTCGGCTGCCCTCAAAAGTTTGTCACCATCCTCCGCCTGCTTCATGACGACATGCAAGCCGTGATCCTGACCAACAGATCCACCACAGACCCAATTCACGTACGAACCGGGGTCAAGCAAGGCTGTGTCATCGCACCAACGCTCTTCTCGATCTTCCTTGCTGCAATGCTCCATCTCACCCTCAGTAAGCTCCCCGCTGGAGTGGAGCTAATTTACAGAACAAGCGGGAAACTGTTCAACCTCCGTCGCCTCCAGTCCAGATACAAGGTCGTCCCATCCTCTGTTGTCGAATTACAGTATGCAGACGACGCTTGCGTCTGCGCTCACTCGGAGGTCGAACTCCAAACCATCGTCAACACCTTCACCGAAGCATACGAGAGCATGGGCCTTACACTAAACATCCGTAAGACAAAGGTCCTCTACCAACCTGCCCCCACCACACAGTACTGCCCCCCCGATTATCAAAATCCACGACAAGGCCTTGGACAACGTGGACCACTTTCCATACCTCGGGAGCCTACTGTCAACAAGGGCAGACGTCGATGACGAAGTCCAACACCGCCTTCAGTGTGGCAGTGCAGCCTTCGGTTGCCTGAGGAAGAGAGTGTTTGAAGACCAGGACCTCAAACCCAGCACTAAGCTCATGGTCTACAGAGCAGCAGTGATACCCGCCCTCCTGTATGCCTCAGAGACATGGACCATGTACAGCAGGCACCTCAAAGCACTGGAGAGGTACCACCAACGCTGCCTCCGCAAGATCCTGCAAATTCATTGGCAGGATAGGCGCACCAACGTCAGTGTTCTCGCTCAGGCCAACATCCCCAGCACCGAAGCTTTGACCACGCTCGATCAGCTCCGATGGACGGGTCACATCGTCCGCATGCCCGATACGAGACTCCCAAAACAAGCGCTCTACTCAGAGCTCCGGCACGGCAAGAGAGCCCCAGGTGGGCAGAGGAAACGCTTCAAGGACACCCTCAAAGCCTCCTTGAAAAAGTGCAACATCCCCACTGACACCTGGGAATCCCTGGCCCAAGAACGCACAAAGTGGAGGAGAAGCATCCGAGAAGGCGCCGAACACCTCGAGTCTCTTCACCGGGAGCAAGCGGAAGCCAAGCGCAAGGAGCGCACGTCATCCCAAGCACCCCACCCACCCGCCCCTTCAACCACCGTCTGCCCCACCTGTGACAGAGACTGTAGGTCCCGCATTGGACTCATCAGTCACCTGAGAACTCATTTTTAATGTGGAAGCAAGTCATCCTCGGTTCTGAGGGACTGCCTAAGAAGAAGAAGATAAATGCAAGTTCTTTCTTTTGTCAGATTGCTGGTGTTCCTACACGGCAGCTTCAGCTTTGGCATATAAATACCTACATTTAGGACCTTTAAAATTGTGACCTGGAATTGGACCTTTACCAGACAAACAAGGATGAAGGAATCCTTTCTCTCAAATATACATTGAGGGGTGGAAATTCATTTAGGCCCATTTCTGGGAGGCCTGAGGCTCTCCCAAAGTTGGCCCTAGGGCCTTGTGGGAGAGCTGCCAACACCCGTTGCGCCTCAGGTAAGTTTCAGGTGGCGGGGGAGAGGAAAATGCAGGGAGCGGTGAGCGGGGGTCCTGAAACAGCCCACAGTAGGGCTGTGGAACTGGGAGAAACAATCCTGCTCCTCCTGGCTTCGCAAGATGGGGGGGGGGGGGGTAAAAAAGTTTCCCCTACCATTTATTAGGGGGTCTCTAGTGGTCCCTTTAAGTAGCGCTGGTTAGGCCGCTGTAGAATTGGAAAAATTAGTCAGAGCTTGCACAGCTGAATCAGGCACAAGAAACTTTGCATATTTAAATTGATCCAACGCTGCTTTCAGGTGGCCACCAAGATGCCTAAAAATAGTGAGGACCAACGTGGCACAGATTAGGTGCAGGACCTCGTGCCCAGAAACTGGTATATATTGCACCCGTTTTATGCTCGACAAGCAGGCAACATTTCTTATTGGGCACAAAATTGCCTGAATCTCCCACCAGTTTGCTTCACTGTGAGCCTACAAAGACGTATAGGAATAAAGCTATTGTGCTGATGTCATGTGCAAGGGTGTGAGTTAGTCATGGTCACTGAGGTACAGGAAACTCTGCACTGGATCTAATCAGCACCATGTGGAAGATTTTCTGATCAGATTTAGTTGGTGTTGTGTTATTAACACTTGACTGCTAGTATGCTGCCTTTGCCTGATCTTGTGGAATCAGCTTAATTTGCATAGTATGGGTGAGCTCCTCGTGTTGGAAGCTTGCTAGATAGGGTAGGAAGTTGTGTATAAATAGACTTAAGGGACTGCTTGTAAGGGGTGATTGGTAAATTTAAAGGGTTGCAGCAACATATGGACACAAAAGCATTAGTCAATTTTACAAAGACAACTAATATATATTTGAGCCTTTGCAAAGGTTGTTTGGTAACAAAACTGCTTGGCAAAATCCAGTGACTGGCGCAATAAGTGTGCAGGCGAGAAACCAAGTCTGTGACCAAGTGTGGAGCAGTGCAACACTCTAACCTCCTGTTTCTCAGCTGGCAAGGTGGAGATGATGCAGGGAGGAATTAGTAGCAAGGAGGGTGGTTCCACGGCACCTTCCCCACAAGACACACATTGCAATACACCTGGAAAAAAAAAGAGGCTAGGACTTTATGGCGCGACCAACCACACTGCCACTTTCAGCACCAGCCCTGTGGTATCTGTTGGCTTCAAGTGTCCTGGCAGAAGATGGCACAGATATGCATCAACTGTCTGCTGACTCAGAACCTGTGTAGCCGGTCCTGTATGTACACCTCAAAGGCAGAACACTTGGACATCATGGGGGAAAAATTCAGTTGGTTGCGCCTCCCGTTAGCGCCTTAAGAGGGCGCTAATGGGGCGCAAAGCCGCTAGCGCCCGGGCGCAGCGATGTTTGCGCCGCTCGGGAACTTAACTAGACATTGTGCGGCGGCGCTAAACTTTACCGCCGCGACCACCTGCGCGCGCAGATTGTGACGTCATTCCATGGTGCAACGCCCTTGTGGCGCCCCGGAGCGGAAATTGAGTGGCGCCCCCTGCCTTACCGCCTGGCGCATCCAACGACCGGAAGACTGGAACGCTATCAATCGCTGTGGGGCTGGGGGGGGCGCTATTTAAAGGGGGCCTCTTACTGTCTTTTTCTGTGGTTGACATTTTTGCACCACTCGTTCTGAGAGAGAGAGAGAGATTCGGAGAGAGAGAAAGAGAGACTTCTGCATTGAGTCAACGCTTTGTGAGGTAGTTTTGCCTACTGATCCTAACTTCGCTGGTACTTTGGTTGCTGTCCTTCATAACTTTGCTTGCAAAGAGACTATGGGGGCTGCACTGAATGGGGGCGTCGTCCTGCTCCAGCTGAATCGGAGGACACAGAGACGCAGAGAAGAGTGGCAATGATGGCCAGACGGAGGAGGGCCAACAGGCGTATGTACAGGAGAGCTTACCCTCCCAGGGTATATCGTGAACAGCTCTCCTACATTCATATGTCTGAGGAGCTGTGTTTGCGAAGGCTGCGATTCAGCAAGGAGGTGGTCACTGAGCTCTGCCACCTGCTGCAGCCAGATCTGCAGCCTCAACTGAGGTCCAGGACGTCTCTGTCGGTGGCAGTGAAAGTCACAGTGGCTCTCAACTTCTATGCTACTGGCTCATTTCAAGCTGCTGCTGGGGACCTCGCCAATATCTCCCAGTTCGCGGTGCATTGCTGCATCCGGCAGGTCACAAATGCCCTCTTTAAAAGGAGACGAGAGTTCATCTCTTTCCCCATGACCCCAGACAAGCAGCGTGACCGCGCTCTTGGCTTTGAGAGGATAGCGGGCTTCCCCATGGTGCAGGGCGCCATTGACTGCACGCATGTGGCTTTGCGTGCTCCACATGAGAATGCCGAGGAATTCCGGAACAGAAAGGGGTTCCATTCCTTGAATGTTCAGTTGGTCTGTGACCACAGACAGCTGATACTCGCTGTCAATGCCCACTATCCTGGCAGCAGCCACGATGCTTTCATCCTGCGCCAGACTACTGTGGCAGAACTTTTCGAGGCACCGCATCAGCCAGTTGGTTGGCTTCTCGGGGACAAGGGGTATCCATTGAGCACCTGGCTGATGACACCGCTCCGTACGCCCAACACCCCTGCTGAGCTGCGGTACAACGAGAGCCATCAAGCTACCAGGAACATCATTGAGCGCACAATCGGCGTGCTGAAGCAACGGTTCCGCTGTCTCGACCATTCTGGAGGAGCCCTGCAGTACTCGCCTGAGCGAGTATCCAACTTCGTAGTTGTGTGCTGCATGTTGCATAACATGGCAATCGTCAGGACCCAGCCAATGCCACCAGGCCTTGGAGCACCACCAGAGGAGGAGGAGGAAGAGGAGGAAGAGGACGAGGAGGATGATCATCAGCAGCACCAAGGCGGGAGGGCGGCCCACAATGGTGAAACTGCAAGGGCCGTCCGTCAACGGCTGATGGCAAGCCGCTTCTAGGGCCCCTGCTGTGGAAATGGCTTCTGCCATTGCTAACAACATCAATGAACCCAGCACGCAACCCCTAAGCCGGCCAAGGCACCAATGATTCCAAACACCAAACATGTATATTTTGAATACAAAAACTTATTTATTTTACAAACTCTGTGTGTGTCATTTCCTCATGACAAACTCATAGAAATAAACACAAAAAAACAGTCATTAACATAACTGGTTCTCACAACCTGGAGATAATGTCCAAAACACTAGACAAAAGTTGGACCACGAACCTCGGCCTTTAATAAAAAAATGACCAGCATTTTGTCACACCTCCTACTTTTTGCCCTTCGAGGGTGATCTCCTTCCCTTGTGCACTTCCCCCCTTCTAACCCTACTGCTCCTCCGTAATGGGACCTCAGTGGCTGCAGCAAGGCTGGTGGAAGGCTGCTGATTGTCAGACCCCGACACTGCAGATGCCCCTGAAGGACGGCCTCGACCAGTTCTAGGCCTGGAGGGCCCGGCTGCAGACTGCACCAACTCTGCATGGGCGGCAGCAGTCTGTCCTACAGGCGGTGGCAAGTGCAGTGGAGAAGTGACAGTGTTGGCAGCAGGAATGCTGTCATCGTGAGAGAGGACAGCAACTCCCTGCTCGACCGACACACTGGCACTCCCACGGGGCAGCACTTCAGCATCCGGAGCAATCTGCTGGAGCACAGATTGCTGGCCTGCTGCGGCGCGGTGAGAGCCCCGGGGACATGTGAACGAACCATCGAGGTTGGCAGCAGTCAGTGCTCGCGTGGCCTCAATCTGAGTCTGCATGAGAGCAGTCAGAGATGGGATCACGGCAGTCAGTGACTGAATTGCAGCACTAAGCATTAGTGTGGCATCCGCCTGTGCTACAGCGAAGTGCTCCACACTCCTTGCCAGTGACTCAATGCATTCGGGGCACCCTTCCCACTGCACCCATGAGCTCAGTGTGCATGCCCACCGCCTGGGTGTTCATTTCTGCGATCAGCCGCTCCTCCTCTGCGTCCATTGCAGTAGGAGTCGCTGGCATACTCTCCCTCTGGGGAGAAGGCCCCCGTTCTTCCCTACCCCCATGGCGTTGCTGCAGCCCGCTGGGTCCTGGAGATTCACCCTCATCAGACCCTTCCCCCCTGCTCCCCTCCAGGGAAGGCGTGTTCCCAGTGTGGGCATGGGCTTCCTCGGGAGAGGGTGGCACTGATGCTCCGGCTTCCTCTTCCTCCTCGGCTGCAGCATCACTCCCAGTGGCAGCTTCAGGGCCCGTCTCCTCAGCTGGTGAATCACCATCTGAAAGCAGGGAGGTACAAGAGTGGCTTTAGCGTGAGGACAGGGTGGCAGTAAGGGAGGAATAAGTGCAGCGAGTTAGCAAGTTGGATTGAAAGTGTCAAAGGCTGGTGTTGTGAGGGACAAGTGGAAGGACAGAGGACAAAAAGGTGATGACCTTACCATTGCTGTCCAGAACGGGGTCGGCGTCTCCAGTGGCGACGGGACCGATCACCCGGCTTGCCACAATCCTGTGGACGCGCTCCTCAAGATCGCTGAGGGGTTGCAGCTGAGGCCGCCCTCCACCTGTCCATTGCTGCTGTCTCCTATTATGCGCCAGCTTGGCCTGCAAGAAAAAGGACAGCATCTGAGTAAATATACAGCCATGGTCTTGCCTGATGTGCCTCCCATAGGTGAATAGCCCTTACTGTATGCAGCCATGGTCTTGCCTGATGTGCCTCCCATAGGTGAATAGCCCTTACTGTATGCAAAGTGTGGAATGTGTGTGTGTGTTTGATGAAAGGGCCATAGGTGTTGGATGAGTGTTGTGCATTGGGGTTTTAAGACCCTCTGGCCATAGAGTGAGGTTGAGATGGAGGGATGGAGAGGTATTGAGAAAAAGCCACTCACCCTGACGACCCGAGTGAGGTCGTTGAACTTTTTGCGGCATTGAACATGGGTCCTGGGCACCATGCTCCTGGAGGAGACGCTCTGAGCCACCTCCCTCCACACTCTTCTGTACTCGTGTGGCAAAGGCCTCCTGCCACTCTCAGGGAAGAGTATAGATCTTCTGCGCTCCACCGCACCAACCAGAGCATCCAAGGCCTGCTCGGTGAAGCGCTGAGCTCGTTCTCTCACCCTCTCCATCCTTGGCAGCAAAATGGATTCACAGGTCTCTCCAGGCCGAGATTCAAGGCTGCAATGAGCAGGGTGTGGCTGGGGAGCAAGTTGGCCCCCCCCCCCCCTTTAAGAACTGGCCGGCGCCAGTGTGTCTGTGTTCCCTCGCTAACTGGCAGCACCTGCGCTGCGCTCGCGCGCTGAGTTAGCGCTTCACTGCTCGGCCTTTGCGCCTTAAGAAAGGTGTGCAGCGCCTGATTTAGCGCTCCACTCACCTCCCGGGGCGGTAAAAGTGAAGTTTCCAGTCAGTGGCGATAATTAGCGCCAGGCGCTAATTTTTGCGTCCAGACGATATTTGCGCCCCAAACGGGGCGCGACCTAATTTTTCCCCCCATGTCTCTATCTGACCCTTTAGGGAAAAAAAACTGCCTTAAAATTTTATAAAATGGTACTGCCAGAACACTTGGCACGAAGTGTTCTGACCAATTGGGCAACATTTTCTGATACCCCATATTACTGGCGAGGCCTTACCCACAACAAGGAAAGTTATGGGTGCACTACTCAGAATTTTCCATTCTTTGAAATTAATGGATAGAAAATCACAGGCTTGTGTGTACTTGCGCGTTTCTGATAAGCTGCCCACTGTGTGTGACACCCCACTGGTGGCACACAGTCTCGGAAAGGTTTGCCCATTAAGTGAAAACAGAATAAAAAATCAAGAACAAAAGATTGAGAGAGAGCTTTGAAATACTGCTAAAAATCTTACTGTAGGGATCCGCTTCCTTGATCAGCATGTACTAGTAAATCCTACGGGGCAAAAATTGGCTTGCGCCCCCTGTGCAACATGATGGACCCTCCCCTTTTAGAACTGGAAGGCGCCAGTCTGTCTGAGTACAGGTGATTGACATTGCCTGAGCTTGAGTAGCGCTCTGAGGTAGCGCCCCGTTCCCCGACGTTAGCGGCCTAAGAGAGGTGTGTAGCGCTTGATTTAGCGTTCCAATCACCTCCAGGGGCGTTGGATAAGAATTTCCCGGTCGCCGCAGATAATTTGCACCAGGCGCTAAAACCTGTGCCCGGCAAATATTAGCACTTCAAAATGGGCGATACCAAATTTTTCCCCCTTAGTGTTTTAGTTGAGGCGATTGTGTCCATATTCTCTGGCAGTCTGATTCTGACTAGGTATCAGTTCCTTGGCACTCCACTGGTACTTTCGGAAGAGACATTGAAACAAAGCCACATCTGCCCTCTCGGGTGGACGTAAAAGATCCCTTGACACTATTTCAAAGAAGAGCAGGGAAGTTCTCCCCGGTATCCTGGCCAATATTTATCCCTCACCCGATACCTAAAAACAGATTATCTGGTTATTATCACGTTGCTGTTTGTGAGAGCTTGCTGTGCGCAAATTAGCCGCTGCGTTTCCTGCACTAGAGAAATGATTACTTTTCAAAAGTACTTCACTGGCTGTAAAGCGCTTTGAGATGTACTGAGGTCATGAAAGGCGCTATATAAATGCAAGTTCTTTCTTTTGTCAGATTCCTGGTGTTCCTACACGGCAGCTTCAGCTTTGGCCTATAAATACCTACATTTAGGGCCTTTAAAATTGTGACCTGGAATTGGACCTTTTCCAGACAAACAAGGATGAAGGAATCCTTTCTCTCAAATCTCATTGAGGGGTGGAAATTCATTTAGGCCCATTTCTGGGAGGCCTGAGGCTCTCCCAAAGTTGGGCCGAGAGCCTTGTGGGAGAGCTGCCAACACCCGTTGCGCCTCAGGTAAGTTTCAGGGGGCGGGGGAGAGGAAAATGCAGGGAGCGGTGAGCGGGGGTCCTGAAACAGCCCACAGTAGGGCTGTGGAACTGGGAGAAACAATCCTACTCCTCCCGACTTCGCAAGATGGGGGGGGGGTAAAAAAGTTTCCCCTACCATTTATTAGGGGGTCTCTAGTGGTCCCTTTAAGTAGCGCTGGTTAGGCCGCTGTAGAATTGGAAAAATTAGTCAGAGCTTGCACAGCTGAATCAGGCACAAGACACTTTGCATATTTAAATTGATCCAACGCTGCTTTCAGGTGGCCACCAAGATGCCTAAAAATAGTGAGGACCAACGTGGCACAGATTAGGTGCAGGACCTCGTGCCCAGAAACTGGTATATATTGCACCCGTTTTATGCTCGACAAGCAGGCAACATTTCTTATTGGGCACAAAATTGCCTGAATCTCCCACCAGTTTGCTTCACTGTGAGCCTACAAAGACGTATAGGAATAAAGCTATTGTGCTGATGTCATGTGCAAGGGTGTGAGTTAGTCATGGTCACTGAGGTACAGGAAACTCTGCACTGGATCTAATCAGCACCAGGTGGAAGATTTTCTGATCAGATTTAGTTGGTGTTGTGTTATTAACACTTGACTGCTAGTATGCTGCCTTTGCCTGATCTTGTGGAATCAGCTTAATTTGCATAGTATGGGTGAGCTCCTCGTGTTGGAAGCTTGCTAGATAGGGTAGGAAGTTGTGTATAAATAGACTTAAGGGACTGCTTGTAAGGGGTGATTGTTAAATTTAAAGGGTTGCAGCAACATATGGGCACAAAAGCATTAGTCAATTTTACAAAGACAACTAATATATATTTGAGCCTTTGCAAAGGTTGTTTGGTAACAAAACTGCTTGGCAAAATCCAGTGACTGGCGCAATAAGTGTGCAGGCGAGAAACCAAGTCTGTGACCAAGTGTGGAGCAGTGCAACACTCTAACCTCCTGTTTCTCAGCTGGCAAGGTGGAGATGATGCAGGGAGGAATTAGTAGCAAGGAGGGTGGTTCCACGGCACCTTCCCCACAAGACACACATTGCAATACACCTGGAAAAAAAAAGAGGCTAGGACTTTATGGCACGACCAACCACACTGCCACTTTCAGCACCAGCCCTGTGGTATCTGTTGGCTTCAAGTGTCCTGGCAGAAGATGGCACAGATATGCATCAGCTGTCTGCTGACTCAGAACCTGTGTAGCTGGTTCTGTATGTACACCTCTAGGGCAGAACACTTGGACATCATCTCTCTATCTGACCCTTTAGGGAAAAAAACTGCCTTAAAATTTTATAAAATGGTACTGCTAGAACACTTGGCACGAAGTGTTCTGACCAAATGGGCAACATTTTCTGATACCCCATATTACTGGCGAGGCCTTACCCACAACAAGGAAAGTTATGGGTGCACTGCTCAGAATTTTCCATTCTTTGAAATTAATGGATAGAAAATCACAGGCTTGTGTGTACTTGCGTGTTTCTGATAAGCTGCCCACTGTGTGTGACACCCCACTGGTGGCACACAGTCTCGGAAAGGTTTGCCCATTAAGTGGAAACAGAATAAAAAAGCAAGAACAAAAGATTGCGAGAGAGCTTCGAAATACTGCTAAAAATCTTACTGTAGGGATCCGCTTTCTTGATCAGCATGTACTAGTAAATCCTACGGGGCAAAAATTGGCTCGCGCCCCTTGTGCAACATGATGGACCCTCCCCTTTAAGAACTGGAAGGCACCAGTCTGTCTGAGTACAGGTGATTGACATTGCCTGAGCTTGAGTAGCGCTCTGAGATAGCGCCCCGTTCCCTGATGTTAGCGGCCTAAGAGAGGTGTGTAGCGCTTGATTTAGCGTTCCAATCACCTCCAGGGGCGTTGGATAAGAATTTCCCGGTCGCCGCAGATAATTTGCACCAGGCGCTAAAACCTGTGCCCGGCAAATATTAGCACTTCAAAATGGGCGATACCAAATTTTTCCCCCTTAGTGTTTTAGTTGAGGCGATTGTGTCCATATTCTCTGGCAGTCTGATTCTGACTAGGTATCAGTTCCTTGGCACTCCACTGGTACTTTCGGAAGAGACATTGAAACAAAGCCACATCTGCCCTCTCGGGTGGACGTAAAAGATCCCTTGACACTATTTCAAAGAAGAGCAGGGAAGTTCTCCCCGGTATCCTGGCCAATATTTATCCCTCACCCGATACCTAAAAACAGATTATCTGGTTATTATCACGTTGCTGTTTGTGAGAGCTTGCTGTGCGCAAATTAGCCGCTGCGTTTCCTGCACTAGAGAAATGATTACTTTTCAAAAGTACTTCACTGGCTGTAAAGCGCTTTGAGATGTACTGAGGTCATGAAAGGCGCTATATAAATGCAAGTTCTTTCTTTTGTCAGATTCCTGGTGTTCCTACACGGCAGCTTCAGCTTTGGCCTATAAATACCTACATTTAGGACCTTTAAAATTGTGACCTGGAATTGGACCTTTTCCAGACAAACAAGGATGAAGGAATCCTTTCGCTCAAATATACATTGAGGGGTGGAAATTCATTTAGGCCCATTTCTGGGAGGCCTGAGGCTCTCCCAAAGTTGGCCCTAGGGCCTTGTGGGAGAGCTGCCAACACCCGTTGCGCCTCAGGTAAGTTTCAGGGGGCGGGGGAGAGGAAAATGCAGGGAGCGGTGAGCGGGGGTCCTGAAACAGCCCACAGTAGGGCTGTGGAACTGGGAGAAACAATCCTACTCCTCCCGACTTCGCAAGATGGGGGGGGGGGTAAAAAAGTTTCCCCTACCATTTATTAGGGGGTCTCTAGTGGTCCCTTTAAGTAGCGCTGGTTAGGCCGCTGTAGAATTGGAAAAATTAGTCAGAGCTTGCACAGCTGAATCAGGCACAAGACACTTTGCATATTTAAATTGATCCAACGCTGCTTTCAGGTGGCCACCAAGATGCCTAAAAATAGTGAGGACCAACGTGGCACAGATTAGGTGCAGGACCTCGTGCCCAGAAACTGGTATATATTGCACCCGTTTTATGCTCGACAAGCAGGCAACATTTCTTATTGGGCACAAAATTGCCTGAATCTCCCACCAGTTTGCTTCACTGTGAGCCTACAAAGACGTATAGGAATAAAGCTATTGTGCTGATGTCATGTGCAAGGGTGTGAGTTAGTCATGGTCACTGAGGTACAGGAAACTCTGCACTGGATCTAATCAGCACCAGGTGGAAGATTTTCTGATCAGATTTAGTTGGTGTTGTGTTATTAACACTTGACTGCTAGTATGCTGCCTTTGCCTGATCTTGTGGAATCAGCTTAATTTGCATAGTATGGGTGAGCTCCTCGTGTTGGAAGCTTGCTAGATAGGGTAGGAAGTTGTGTATAAATAGACTTAAGGGACTGCTTGTAAGGGGTGATTGTTAAATTTAAAGGGTTGCAGCAACATATGGGCACAAAAGCATTAGTCAATTTTACAAAGACAACTAATATATATTTGAGCCTTTGCAAAGGTTGTTTGGTAACAAAACTGCTTGGCAAAATCCAGTGACTGGCGCAATAAGTGTGCAGGCGAGAAACCAAGTCTGTGACCAAGTGTGGAGCAGTGCAACATTCTAACCTCCTGTTTCTCAGCTGGCAAGGTGGAGATGATGTAGGGAGGAATTAGCTGCAAGGAGGGTGGTTCCACGGCACCTTCCCCACAAGACACACATTGCAATACACCTGGAAAAAAAAAGAGGCTAGGACTTTATGGCACGACCAACCACACTGCCACTTTCAGCACCAGCCCTGTGGTATCTGTTGGCTTCAAGTGTCCTGGCAGAAGATGGCACAGATATGCATCAGCTGTCTGCTGACTCAGAACCTGTGTAGCTGGTTCTGTATGTACACCTCTAGGGCAGAACACTTGGACATCATCTCTCTATCTGACCCTTTAGGGAAAAAAACTGCCTTAAAATTTTATAAAATGGTACTGCTAGAACACTTGGCACGAAGTGTTCTGACCAAATGGGCAACATTTTCTGATACCCCATATTACTGGCGAGGCCTTACCCACAACAAGGAAAGTTATGGGTGCACTGCTCAGAATTTTCCATTCTTTGAAATTAATGGATAGAAAATCACAGGCTTGTGTGTACTTGCGTGTTTCTGATAAGCTGCCCACTGTGTGTGACACCCCACTGGTGGCACACAGTCTCGGAAAGGTTTGCCCATTAAGTGGAAACAGAATAAAAAAGCAAGAACAAAAGATTGCGAGAGAGCTTCGAAATACTGCTAAAAATCTTACTGTAGGGATCCGCTTCCTTGATCAGCATGTACTAGTAAATCCTACGGGGCAAAAATTGGCTCGCGCCCCTTGTGCAACATGATGGACCCTCCCCTTTAAGAACTGGAAGGCACCAGTCTGTCTGAGTACAGGTGATTGACATTGCCTGAGCTTGAGTAGCGCTCTGAGATAGCGCCCCGTTCCCTGATGTTAGCGGCCTAAGAGAGGTGTGTAGCGCTTGATTTAGTGCTCCAATCACCTCCGGGGCGCTGGATACGAATTTCCTGGTTGCCGCAGATAATTTCCGCCAGGCGCTAAAATTTGCGCCCGGCCAATATTAGCACTTCAAAATGGGCGATACCAAATTTTTCCCCCTTAGTGTTTTAGTTGAGGCGATTGTGTCCATATTCTCTGGCAGTCTGATTCTGACTAGGTATCAGTTCCTTGGCACTCCACTGGTACTTTCGGAAGAGACATTAAAACAAAGCCACATCTGCCCTCTCGGGTGGACGTAAAAGATCCCTTGACACTATTTCGAAGAAGAGCAGGGAAGTTCTCCCCGGTATCCTGGCCAATATTTATCCCTCACCCGATACCTAAACACAGATTATCTGGTTATTATCACGTTGCTGTTTGTGAGAGCTTGCTGTGTGCAAATTGGCTGCTGCGTTTCCTGCACTAGAAAAATGATTACTTTTCAAAAGTACTTCACTGGCTGTAAAGCGCTTTGAGATGTACTGAGGTCATGAAAGGCGCTATATAAATGCAAGTTCTTTCTTTTGTCAGATTCCTGGTGTTCCTACATGGCAGCCTCAGCTTTGGCATATAAATACCTACATTTAGGGCCTTTAAAATTGTGACCTGGAATTGGACCTTTTCCAGACAAACAAGGATGAAGGAATCCTTTCGCTCAAATATACATTGAGGGGTGGAAATTCATTTAGGCCCATTTCTGGGAGGCCTGAGGCTCTCCCAAAGTTGGGCTTAGGGCCTTGTGGGAGAGCTGCCAACACCCGTTGCGCCTCAGGTAAGTTTCAGGGGGCGGGGGAGAGGAAAATGCAGGGAGCGGTGAGCGGGGGTCCTGAAACAGCCCACCGTAGGGCTGTGGAACTGGGAGAAACAATCCTGCTCCTCCCGATTTCGCAAGATGGGGGGGGGTAAAAAAGTTTCCCCTACCATTTATTAGGGGGTCTCTAGTGGTCCCTTTAAGTAGCGCTGGTTAGGCCGCTGTAGAATTGGAAAAATTAGTCAGAGCTTGCACAGCTGAATCAGGCACCAGACACTTTGCATATTTAAATTGATCCAACGCTGCTTTCAGGTGGCCACCAAGATGCCTAAAAATAGTGAGGACCAACGTGGCACAGATTAGGTGCAGGACCTCGTGCCCAGAAACTGGTATATATTGCGCCCGTTTTATGCTCGACAAGCAGGCAACATTTCTTATTGGGCACAAAATTGCCTGAATCTCCCACCAGTTTGCTTCACTGTGAGCCTACAAAGACGTATAGGAATAAAGCTATTGTGCTGATGTCATGTGCAAGGGTGTGAGTTAGTCATGGTCACTGAGGTACAGGAAACTCTGCACTGGATCTAATCAGCACCATGTGGAAGATTTTCTGATCAGATTTAGTTGGTGTTGTGTTATTAACACTTGACTGCTAGTATGCTGCCTTTGCCTGATCTTGTGGAATCAGCTTAATTTGCATAGTATGGGTGAGCTCCTCGTGTTGGAAGCTTGCCAGATAGGGTAGGAAGTTGTGTATAAATAGACTTAAGGGACTGCTTGCAAGGGGTGATTGGTAAATTTAAAGGGATGCAGCTACATATGGACACAAAAGCATTAGTCAAATTTAAAAAGACAACTAATATATATTTCAGCCTTTGCAAAGGTTGTTTGAGTAACAAAACTGCTTGGCAAAATCCAGTGACTGGCGCAATAAGTGTGCAGGCGAGAAACCAAGTCTGTGACCAAGTGTGGAGCAGTGCAACATTCTAACCTCCTGCTTGTCAGCTGCAAGGTGGGGATGATGCAGGGAGGAATTTGTAGCAAGGAGGGTGGTTCCACGGCACCTTCCCCACCTGGAAAAAAACAGAGGCTAGGACTTTATGGCGCGACCAACCACACTGCCACTTTCAGCACCAGCCCTGTGGTATCTGTTGGCTTCAAGTGTCCTGGCAGAAGATGGCACAGATATGCATCAGGCTGTCTCCTGACTCAGAGCCTGTGTAGCCGGTTCTGTATGAGCCAACTTCACTAAAACAGATTATCTGGTCACTAATCTCATTTGTTTGTTGGTCTTTTCTGTGCGCAACTAGGCTGCCACATTTCCCTATATTACAACAGTGACTACACTTCAAGAGTACGTCAATGGGTATGAAATGCTTTAGGATGTTTTGCAATCATAAAAAGCACTATATAAATGCAAATTCTTTCTTTCTATATGGGCGTGTAGTCAACTAAGCATTGTACACCGGGAAATTATATCGACATTTGAATGAAGTCGTTGGGGGCTAATTTTAATATCATTAACTGGAAACTGGTAGCCGTTTCTGACATCAGTACAACACTTGACTGGAAGCTTGGATGCAGCACTAAATGAGGGGAAATCTGGTGAAGTGGATCCTTGCCCATTTTTCCAATCAGTTATCCACTGTACATTAATTGGGTTGGTCAAAAGATTTACCCTCATATCCAATATATACTTGATTGGAAGCTTTCAGACTCACGGTATAAAATGGGTTTTCCCCCCAGGGCTGTCACTCTGTCTATTTGTTATACGTATATAAGGAAACACAACTGGGTTGACAGACAAGAAGCCCAACATTGCAAATGCTGGAAATGTGAGCTGGGCTGATACAGAATTTGGCATTGTGGTGAGGAATAAATTGCTGCAAGGGCATCAAGAACACTACTTAAGTGTTGTACATTAAGTAGATTCGTGCAATGTGTAGACAATGAGATAATTGCTTAACTTGTTAGCAAAAATCATGAAATTAGTCTTGAACTGTAGTCCTAGTCCAGGCATAGTATTAAATTGCAGAGCAGGTCATACAGTACATCTCCTCTTCAGTTCCTGCTCTTTGGGACTGTCCCTGCTCTCCTATAATAACTTCATCTGTTCTCTTAACATTTTGGTCAATTTGTTATTTTTATCATGGTTTGTAATAACATTTGGGTTGCCATCTGTTTCTGTAGTCTGAGAGTAGCTTATTGGTGTGACCAAGTTATACTGCTCAGAATTGTTTTGCTGATGTTAATGATCAGGAAGAGCATTGACGCAAACTAATCTCTTGCCTTTGAAATCAAGACCATTCTTTTACTACACCAGACATAACTGAATGTGCACTGCAGCAATGTAGCAACACGTTCATCACACAGGAATTGTCTGCGTTATGTCATGTAAAATGTAACATTATATTATGGAAAACAGAACAAAAGCAGTGAAATTAAATCACCAGCCAGTACCAGTTGGGTCGAATGGCCTGTTTCTATGCTATAAATTCTATGTAAATTGTCTAAATCTATTTACAAACCATGGATGTACAACGTAAAGACTGACTACACATTAAATTTGCTGATGCTATAAAAAAAATTCAATTGATAAGGGTGTTCCGGTCCTGTCCTTATCTGAATCCACACTCCAGTATCACAAATGACTGTGAATATTAAAGATATGTTTAATGAGTGGGTTGCAGACTATGTTAAGGCAAATGTGGCTGCCTGAGATATATATGTAGAGTAAAAGTCTTTGTACATTAAGACAAAAGGCAAATTAGATCTGGTTAAATGATTCCGAATACCATTGACTATAAGTCCATATATTATAGGATTCCTGTGTGCAGTTTTCCTGTCTATCAATTGCATCATATTATTTTTTCCGTATATTTATGGGAGTTATTCCATTACTACATTTAACCGTACTATGATCTACTTAAGGTTTATTTGTAGCAAAGTGCAATGGGTTACGTGTAAAAAAAACACAATGAAATACCTATGATGATTGTTGTAGGGGGTGGTGTTTTGTGTCAGCTTCACCTCTGACTTCTGAGCGGTTCAAATCGCTCCCACTCCCTTTGTTCTAGACCTTGGACTTATTTGGGGGTTGTGATAAAAGGTGCAGCAGACAACTGAGTTTGATGCAAGAACTTTGATCTTTATTCAAGAAAGTAAAACACAACACAAACACTCTTAACACTCTAAAGGTGGGGAACACTTCGGTACAAGCGAGGGAAATAACATTAAAAGAATACTTCACCCCTCCCAATCCCACTTCTCTAGCTAGGTTGGGCTCTGGAGAACCAGGGATAATGCTCACCAAACGAATCCTTGACAGTTGAGAGTTAGAGTTTAGAGTCTTTTGATTAAAAAGTTTCGTAAGGCCCTTGTTGCCGCGAGGTGTCCGATGGTCACTGAGGCGGTCGCTCTGGTCTCTTCTTGCGTGTCGGCCTACTTCTGGAGCTGTTGGCCTTCTTTGTTGAACTTCTTTCTGTTGAACTCTGCCTCTGTTTAAACTGTCTTCTTCCGAGCTGTGGAACTGCCTTCTTGCAGAACTGTGGAAACTGCCTTCTGCCTGCTTGTTGAACTCCTTGCTGCTGTGTAACTCTACTGGAGAACTCGAACTTAAACTGTTGTAACTGCTGAACTGACTTCTTGAGAAAACAGCCTTTCAATTATACTAATTGAAGCTTCCTTATCTGTGCATTGTAAGATTTTGGAGGGCTCGTTAACGGTAACAACTTTACTAAGTGTCAAATGGCTTTTGGGATGGCTTGCGTCCTGTCGATCTCCTTGGTTGATTACAGTTGATTGGTTTTGTGTTTTGTTTTCTAGGCTGGACTCAATCTTTCTATAGAATCAGCCTGAGTGATTTGTATTATGCATGTTTCTGATGGGCCCTGTAATCGGTTTTGATGGGGCCTGTCTTTGGGTGGGACTGTCTTCTCCCAGGGTCTATTGTTCAAATGTTAATGTCTGCTGGGGCTTGAGTGGGGTCATCCCGGTTCCCCAGACAGTGTAATTAACTGCAATAACCAAACTGCTTTTACAGAGGTCGACCCCACCTCCTTGTCCCTTTACAAGCCCAGACATGTTTTTTTTAAATGCCAGAACTTGGTTTTTGGTCTTAAGGGGTAGAAATTAGGTCGCGCCCCATTTGGGGCGCAAATATCGTCCGGACGCAAATATTAGCGCCTGGCGCTAATTATCGGCACTGACAGGAAACTTCACTTTTACCGCCCCGGGAGGTGAGTGGAGCGCTAAAGCAGGCGCGGCACACCTGTCTTAAGGCGCAAAGGCCAAGGAGTGAGGCGCTAACTCAGCGCACGAGCGCAGCGCAGCTGCTGCCAGTTAGCGAGGGAACACAGACACACTGGCGCCGGCCACTTCTTAAAGCGGGGGGGGCCACTTGCTCCCCAGCCACACCCTGCTCATTGCAGCCTTGAATCTCAGCCTGGAGAGACCTGTAATCCATTTTGCTGCCAAGCATGGAGAGGGTGAGAGAACGCGCTCATCGCTTCACCGAGCGGGCCTTGGATGCTCTGGTTGACGCAGTGGAGCGCAGACGATGTATGCTGTTCCCAGAGAGTGGCAGGAGGCCTTTGCCACGCGAGTTCAGAAGAGTGTGGAGGGAGGTGGCTCAGAGCGTCTCCTCCAGGAGCATGGTGCCCAGGACCCATGTTCAATGCCGCAAAAAGTTCAACGACCTCACTCGGGTCGTCAGGGTGAGTGGCTTTTTCTCAATACCTCTCCATCCCTCCATCTCAACCTCACTCTATGGCCAGAGGGTCTTAAAACCCCAGTGCACAACACTCATCCAACACCTATGGCCCTTTCATCAAACACACACACACATTCTACACTTTGCATACAGTAAGGGCTATTCACCTATGGGAGGCACATCAGGCAAGACCATGGCTGTATATTGTAAGGGCTATTCACCTATGGGAGGCACATCAGGCAAGACCATGGCTGTATATTTACTCAGATGCTGTCCTTTTTCTTGCAGGCTAAGCTGGCTCATAATCGGAGACAGCAGCAACGGACGGGTGGAGGGCGGCTTCAGCTGCAACCCCTCAGCGATCTGGAGGAGCGCGTCCACAGGATTGTGGCAAGCTGGGTGATCGGTCCCGTCGCCACTGGAGACGCCGACCCCGTTGTGGACAGCAATGGTAAGGTCATCACCTTTTTGTCCTCTGTCCTTCCACTTGTCCCTCACAATACCAGCCTTTGACACTTTCAATCCAACTTGCTAACTCGCTGCACTTATTCCTCCCTTACTGCCACCCTGTCCTCACGCTAAAGCCACTCTTGTACCTCCCTGCTTTCAGATGGTGATTCACCAGCTGAGGAGACGGGCCCTCAAGCTGCCACTGGGAGTGATGCTGCAGCCGAGGAGGAAGAGGAAGCCGGAGCATCAGTGCCACCCTCTCCCGAGGAAGCCCATGCCCACACTGGGAACACGCCTTCCCCGGAGGGGAGCAGGGGGGAAGGGGCTGATGATGGTGAAGCTCCAGGACCCAGCGGGCTGCAGCAACGCCATGGGGGGGTAGGGAAGAACGGGGGCCTTCTCCCCAGAGGGAGAGTATGCCAGACACTCCTACTGCAATGGACGCAGAGGAGGAGCGGCTGATTGCAGAAATGAACACCCAGGCGGTGGGCATGCACACTGAGCTCATGGGTGCAGTGGGAAGGGTGCCCGAATGCATTGAGTCACTGGCAAGGAGTGTGGAGCACTTCGCTGTAGCACAGGCGGATGCCACACTAACGCTTAGTGCTGCAATTCAGTCACTGGCTGCCGTGATCCCACCTCTGACTGCTCTCATACAGACTCAGATGGAGGCCACGTGAGCACAGACTGCTGCCAACCTCGATGGTTCGTGCACATGTCCCCGGGGCTGTCACCGCGCCGCAGCAGGCCAGCAATCTGTTCTCCGGCAGATTGCTACGGATGCTGAAGTGCTGCCCCGTGGGAGTGCCAGTGTGTCGGGCGAGCAGGGAGTTGCTGGCCTCTCTCACGATGACAGCATTCCTGCTGCCAACACTGTCACTTCTCCACTGCACTTGCCACCGCCTGTAGGACAGACTGCTGCCGCCCATGCAGAGTTGGTGCAGTCTGCAGCCGGGCCCTCCAGGCCCAGAAGTGGTCGAGGCCGTCCTTCAGGGGCATCTGCAGTGTCAGGGTCTGACGAGCAGCAGCCTTCCACCAGCCTTGCTGCAGCCACTGAGGTCCCATTACGGAGGAGCAGTAGGGTTAGAAGGGGGGAAGTGCGCAAGGGAAGGAGATCACCCTCGAAGGGCAAAAAGTAGGAGGTGTGCCAAAATGCTGGTCATTTTTTTATTAAAGGCCGAGGGTCGTGGTCCAACTTTTGTTTAGTGTTTTGGACATTATCTCCAGGTTGTGAGAACCAGTTATGTTATTGACTGTTTTTTTGTGTTTATTTCTATGAGTTTGTCATGAGGAATTGACACACACAGAGTTTGTAAAATAAATAAGTTTCTGTTTTCAAAATATACATGGCTGGTGCTTGGAATTATTGGTGCCTTGGCCGGCTTAGGGGTTGCGTGCTGGGTTGATTAGTGTTTGTAGCAATGGCAGGGGCCCTAGAAGCGGCTTGCTATTAGTCGTTGACGGACGGCCCTTGCAGTTTGACCATTGTGGGCCGCCCTCCCGCCTTGGTGCTGCTGATGATCATCGTCCTCGTCCTCTTCCTCCTCCTCCTCTGGTGGTGCTACAAGGCCTGGTGGCATTGGCTGGGTCCTGAGGATTGCCATGTTGTGCAACATGCAGCACACGACTACGAAGTTCGAAACTTGCTCAGGCGAGTACTGCAGGGCTCCTCCGGAATGGTCCAGACAGCGGAACCGTTGTTTCAGCACGCCGATTGTGCGCTCAATAATGTTCCTGGTTGCTTGATGGCTTTCATTGTACCGCAGCTCAGCAGGGGTGTTTGGCGTACGGAGCGGTGTCATCAGCCAGGTGCTCAATGCGTACCCCTTGTCCCCCAGAAGCCAACCAACTGGCTGATGCGGTGCCTCGAAAACTTCTGCCACAGTAGTCTGGCGCAGGATGAAAGCATCGTGGCAGCTGCCCGGATAGTGGGCATTGACAGCGAGTATCACCTGTCTGTGGTCACAGACCAACTGCACATTCAAGGAATGGAACCCCTTCCTGTTCCTGAATTCCTCTGCATTCTCTCGCGGAGCACGCAAAGCCACATGCGTGCAGTCAATGGCGCCCTGCACCATGGGGAAGCCCGCTACCCTCGCAAAGCCCAGAGCACGGTCACGCTGCTTGTCTGGGGTCATAGGGAAAGAGATGAAGTCTCGTCTCCTTCTGAAGAGGGCATTGGTGACCTGACGGATGCAGCGATGCACCGCAAACTGGGAGATATTGGCGAGGTCCCCAGCAGCAGCTTGGAATGAGCCAGTGGCGTAGAAGTTCAAAGCCACTGTGACCTTCACTGCCACCGACAGAGACGTCCTGGACCTCAGCTGAGGCTGCAGATCTGGCTGCAGCAGGTGGCAGAGCTCAGTGACCACCTCCTTGCTGAATCGCAGCCTCCGCAAACACAGCTCCTCGGACATATGGATGTAGGAGAGCTGTTCACGATATACCCTGGGAGGGTAAGCTCTCCTGTACATGCGCCTGATGGCCCTCCTCCGTCTGGCCATCATTGCCACTCTCTGTCTGCGTCTCTGTATCCTCCGATTCAGCTGGAGCAGGACGACGCCCCCAATCATTGCAGCCCCCATATTCTCTTTGCCAGAAAAGTAATGAGGTACAGCAACTAAAGTAGCAACAAAGTTAGGATGAATAGGCAAAACTACCTCACAAAGCGTTGAGTCAATGTAGAAGTCTCTCTCTCTCTCTCCCCGAATCTCTCTCTCTCTCTCAGAATGAGTGGTGCATAAATGTCGACCACAGAAAAAGACAGGAAGAGGCCCCCTTTAAATAGCGCCCCCCCCAGCCCCACACCGATTGATAACGTTCCAGTCTTCCGGTCGTTGGAAGCGCCAGGCGGTAAGGCAGGGGGCGCCACTCAATTTCCGCTCCGGGGTGCCCCAAGGGCGTTGCACCATGGAATGACGTCACAATCTGCGCGCGCAGGTGGTCGCAGCGGTAAGTTTTAGCGCCGCCGCACAATCTCAAGTTAAGTTCTCGAGCGGCGCAAACAGCGCTGCGCCCGGGCGTTAGCGGCTTAACGCCCCATTAGCGCCCTCTTAAGGCGCTAACGGGAGGCGCAACCAAGTGAATTTTTACCCCTAAATTCCTTATGTTAGGCGCAAATGCATTTTTATCACTCTGAGGTAGTTCCAAAGTCCTTTTTCCTTAGGTTTTGGGGATCTGTAAATTTTGGACACCTTACATTGTGTGAGATGTTACCCTTCATAGAGTTGACCAGAAAATTGAATTATATAACAGTGAATATGTATATGCTACAGTTCAAAGGTAAATATCCCAAAGGTGCATGCTGTTTCTTTTGGAGTTAGGAACAGTTTATCTAAACTTACCAAGCTTTGTAGCAGTAAACCAAGTTATTTGATGTCCAATGATATTAGTAGATTTTATAGTAATTGAGGCTATCATCATACTGTGCTACTGGTCAATGAACGGTACCAACAGAGGGTAGTTCACCGCACTGGAAATCATAATGCAGCTGCCCATGGTTGTAAACCCACATTACCTTTAGTGAGCTGTGCACACGCATGGTTACATGCAGGCACAGAGTTCCACTCTCAACCATATCAGGCATTTAGCTGAGGGTCTCGTTTGTGAGAACCCAGTAAATGGGCTGGATTTTGAAATTGGAGTCGGGTTGGGGTCAGGAATCACACATTCTGGCTTGTGAACCCGCCTCCATCGAGATGTGGCCAACCCACTGTATTTTCCCTTGATTGACCTTGTTGAGCCCGCCCAGTGGGCTCAGCAGGCCAATTAATGGCCACCCGGCAACAGGTGACGTCACAGACTGACATTTCATCTGTCAAGAGCTTTTGACAGATGAAATATCAGCGTTTGACAGCTCTGTGAAGCTGTCAAACACTCACAATATGATTTCTAACTTCAGTCCTTCCTTTCAGGCTGAGTTAGAAATCATTCCAGCACAGAAAACAGAAGGTTGCAGTTTTTGACAGAACCACAGCTTTCCTGCTTTCTGTGCCGGTGAGATTTCTAACTCCCGAGAACTGAAGGGCTGACACCTGCAGGAGGAAGTTAAGGTAAGTAAAACTTTTCCAACACTTAGCACTTACCTTACACACTTACCTCTGCACACATGCACCCATCACTCACCTGCCCATCGGATTTATCGATCCCTCCAACCCCTGCAGACCCACGGCCCGACCCGATAACTTGGAGTGGTTGCCACCTGTCGGGAAGCCCACACTTTTCGTTTTAAAATAGGGATTATGCAAAACTCTGCCTGTTAACTACCTGTTAACAGGCAGTTAATTGTCACTAATCCCTTCCCGCCTCGGGGAGTTGGGTCTCAGACCAGGTCGGGTACCCGCCGCCAGAGAAACTGGCATGGAGGCGGGTTGGAGTCGGGATGGGGTCGGGACCCCCGAATCTGCAACTTTAACACCCCCCCCCCACCCCGCCTCCAAACCCGACTCCACGGGTCATTGAAAATCCAGCCCAATGACTCTTCACAGCTTGTAAAGGTGACTCAGCAGGGTCATCTTGTGGGTCAATGTCACGGTCCTGCTCTGCCCTTGGCTGTGAGTGGGCCTCCTCCTCGGTCTCCACCTGCTCCATGGTTAACCCTCCTTGGATGGCAAAGCTGTGTGTGGAGCAGACAAAGATAATCTTAGAGACTCTGGCGGGACTCTACTGTAACAGTCCCACTAGTATGTCCAGGTAGCTGAATGATCCCGATGGCTGTATCTTCATTCAACTGGTGTTCCTGGTTGGTGTCATGTCCTAGGGCTGAAGAGGGTAGCCTTTGTCTGCTAGAGCCATCCTATCATTCAGCCTTCTCCCTCAAATAGCCCAGGTCCACAGGATTGTATTAAAATGAAGGAATCATGACTGCTGCCTGGGATATTGACCGATATGATCCAGCATCGCTGGTCACTGACCCCCTGCACATTGATGGAGTGGAACTCCTTGCTGTTCATGAAAGCCATGGCATTGTGTGTAGAGGACCAGGTGGCCATATGAGCCTCAATAATGCTGTGGAATTTGGTGGATCCTGCACTGTGTAAAAATTGCAGTGCTCTCACATTCTGTTGCCAGTTTTCCACAGAGAAGGTGTTTGCCTGATGTTTGATACTTCAGTGCGCTTCAGATTGACTGATGCTGCTGACATCACCTGTGGTAGCTTGGACTGAGTTTAGGCGAGTGGTCACCCTCGCTGCCACTGGCAGCACTATCTCTGTATTGCAGCTTGACTGCAGCTTGGATTCCCACGGCCAGCACAAGTCTGTCACTGCCATCCTGCTGATGCAGAGCCTGTGAAGTCAGGTGCGTATATGTGGATCCGTACATGTGGCTGAGGCCAGGTGAGGGCAGTCCACCTCTGGTGCAGAAGAGGCCATTCTATGTGAGTCTTTTACTTTTCTTTGTGGGGCCAGGAGGAGCAGGAGTACTCCTTTGGGCCTCACAAGGGAAAGTTGAGGCCGCCACTGCCCCGGACACCCCCCATTTCCGTACCACAAGACCCTCCCGGAACCCACGCCTGCCTGAGTGCCCATGGGTGGCCAAGAGCTGCCCGACTTTCCACAGGCTGACAGCCCGTTCCTGCCCACTTCCTGCCCACTTCCTGCCCACTTCCTGCCCACTTCCTGCCCGTTCCAGGCAGAATGTTGGCCGGTGACATGTTATTGAAGCCTGGTTGTTAAAATCGCCGTGGTCTCATTCTGCCGTGGATGGGCGGGATTCTAACTGCCGGAAACCCGCTGGCAGTTACAATCCCCCCCCCCCCCCCCACCACTGCCCGGGTAATTTTGTGCACAATGTAATTTGAACACAATTTCCATCCATTTCAATATTAGAATGAAGCACTCACACAGAATATTGTTTATCTAAAAGACTGTCCAGAAGATTAAGCACGGCGTGATTTGAGTGGGGATCTCTGCTGGATTTCTTGGTCTCACTCAGCAATTCCTGATGGCCCTGCTGGCTGGAAAATGTATCCTACTGTGTAAGCAGTAAATATAGATTTGGGATTAGGAAGAACTTCATGTTGTATGATATACAGCCAACGCCCTCCCCCTTTCACTGTACTGTCTCTATGAGCCATAAGAAAGCCACAGTGTAAATGGACGGCTCCATAAAGTGAATGCTTTAAATGCCTTTCAATTAATCAGGCAGCTATTACAATGAACATTATGTCAGAGATCAAGGTATATCCAAGAGCCTTATAAAAGAGGTCTGTTCTGTTAATCACTTTTCTGTGGTGCTCAATAAATTTTAATAAATTCACGACGTTATGTTAAATCTAATTTTTTGTATTCATTGGGGGAAAAATTCAGTATCGCCCCGTTTGGGGCGCAATTATCAGCCGGGCGCAAAGATTAGCGCCTGGCGCTAATTATCGCCTCCGACTGCAAACTTGACTTTTATCGCCCCTGGAGGTGATTGGAGCGCTAAATCAGGCGCTTCACACCTGTCTTAAGGCGCAAAGGCCGAGGAGCGAGGCGATACCTCAGAGCGCTGGCGAAGCTCATGTGAAGTCAGTCAGCAATGGAACACAGACACACTGGCCCCGGCCAGTTCTTAAAGGGGAGGGTTGATCTTGCTTTCCATCCACATCCTGCTCATTGCAGCCTTGAATCTCGGCCTGGAGAGACCTGTACATCAAATCTACTGGAAAGAACAACGTAGAGGTTCAGGGAAAGAGCTCAGAGTGCAGCCCCCACACTCTCTTCTAAATCGATACAAGGAAGGGCAAATCAAAATGAACCTGCAAAGTGCTTCCTCAGTACCCAAAACTCCTTCACACAGCGTTGAATCTCTCCAGAAGTCTCTCTCTCTCTCTCAGAATGCGTGGTTCAAAAATGTCGCCAAAAAAAAGGCAGGAAGCGGTCGCCTTTAAATAGCGCTCCCCCAGTCCCTTCCTGACTGCAAAACGCTCCCCTCAACCTGTCCTTGCTAGTGGCAGGCAGTAAGGCAGGGGGCGCCACTCAATATCCGCTCCGGGGCGCTACTGGGGCGTTGCGCACTCGACTGACGTCATGATCTGCCGGCGCAGGAGATCATGGCGGTACTGTTTAGCGCCGCCGCAAAATGTCTAGTTAATTTCGCGAGCGGCGCAAACATCGCCGCGCCCGGGCGCTAGTTGCTTTGCGCCCCATTAGCGCCCTCTTAAGGTGCTAACGGGAGGCGCAACCAACTGAATTTTTCCCCCATTATCTTTAATTCCAGACCTAGATCCTCCTCCTATCTTCTCATAGATGTGATTGGACATGAAGCAACCTCCCTTAAATCCGGAGTTGTTGGGGGCAAAAATCCTCAGCCCCTCAACCGCACTCCCGCCGCAACTCTGACAGGCGTGTTGCAGAAGGGCTGGATAATCGGCTAGGACTCAGAAACGCTAGGCCTCAGTGTTATTAGGGGGTTCCCGGCCTTCAGTGAGATCTGGCATATGATTGGTGGTCTACTTGGTGAGATTAGGCATACTGACCTGCTGAAGGGCGGGATTAGATGCTCCATTACGAAAAGGGATTAGTTTATTTTTATATTTAAATGCAGCCCCCTTACAAAGAGAGAACTGCTGGGGGCCACCTGAAACTTCTTTCTGTAAGGGCCTAATAAATTCTTTTCACCCCTCCCCCCCCACCCCACCCCCTGAACTGACAAACTCGACAAGGTTAACCTCCCACTGACCCCACAAACTCCAGCAGGGTCAGCACTGGAGGTCACTAGAGGGCGTGCGCAATGCTGGTGCAATGGCCCACACATTTTCTGGGCTGTTATCTGCCCTCATTGCCATTCTATAGTTGGCTACCACAAAGTGCTCTTGTAAAGGTGTGACTAAAGATATCTCAGCCTTTTCACCTCTGGGTGGAGTACTCCATCTCTAGCACACTGCAACCATCTGGTTGGGAAGCAAGTAGCATATCATTGGAGGATGTCTTCCTACATATTACAAAGTTAAATACTTCAAAAATAAAAAGGACCTTCCATTTTCTTGGTTGATGCTATGTTTGTTACGTGGTGATTAAGTTAAGGGTTGTGTCAATGTAACTGTTAAAGAGAAGTCTTTTTGTCAAGAGATATGTTACTTGCAATATAGGGCTAAAGTCACATGAATGGCACAAATGGAAATCTAGTATGGTGAACGAACAATTCAGCCATAAAGAATAACAACTGAATGTGATCCATTGCTGCCGAGACCATTAAATGTTGCACCCCACATGGAAGAAGGAAAGAACTTGCATTCATTGCACCTTTCATGTGCTTAGGATGATCCTAAAGCAATTTATAGCCAATGAATTACTTTCTGAAATGCAGTCACTGTCATATAGGCAGACGTGGCAGCCGTTTGCACACAGCCAGATTTCCAGAATGAGATAAATGATCAGTTATCAAAACAGAAAATGCTGGAAACACTCAGCAGGTCAGGGGCATATCGAGAGAGAGGAAGGTAGGGTTAATGTCTTATGACCCTTCGTCAGAACCAGAAATGATTACAGATGAACAGCTTATAAGGATGAACAGAGCCAGGGAAAAGGAAGGGTGACATTTCTCCTCCTTTGTGGGTCATTATACTCCATCTGCCACCTTCTTGCCCAATCATTTAACTGGTCTACAGCCCCTTTGCAGCCTCTTTGCATCATCACAGTTTACTTTCCCACCTAGCTTTGTATCATCAGCAAACTTAGAAATATTACACTCAGTCCCCTCATCTAATTAATTGATATAGATTGTAAATAGCTGAGGCCCAAGCACTGATCCTTGTGGCACTCCACTAGTTACACCATGCCATCCCAAAAATGACCCGTTTATTCCTACTCCCTGTTTTCTGAGCCCACAACCCCTTGTGTGGCACTCTATCGAATGCCTTCTGAAAATCCAAATATACTATATCCACTGGTTCCCTCTTATCCAATAGATTGGTCAAACACGATTTCCCTTCCATAAGACCGTGTTGACTCTGCCTTATCACATTGTGATTTTCCAAGTGCCCTGTCACCAGTTCTTAATAATAGATTCTAGCAACTCCGGATGACTGATATCAGGCTAACTGGCCTATAGTTCCCTGTTTTCTCTCTCCCTCCTTTCTTCTACAGCAGGGTCACATTTGCTACCTTCCCTTAGCTTCAGCTATTCCAATGCTCTCCGAACCGGCCTCCCATCTTGCACTCTCTGTAAACTTGATCTCATCCAAAACTCTGCGGCCCCTGTCCTAACTCGCTCAAAGTCCCGTTCACCCTTCACCCCTGTACTCGCTGACCTACATTGGCTTTCGGTCCAGCAACCCTTTGATTTTAAAATTCTCATCCTTGTTTTCAAATCGCTCCATGGCCTCGCCCCTCCCTATCTCTGTAACCTCCTCCAACCCGACAACCCTCGGAGATCTCTGCGCTCCTCCAATTCTGGCCTCTTGCTGCATCCCCAATTTTCATCGCTCCAACATTGGCGGCTGCCGAGGCCCTAAGCTCTGGAATTCCCTCCCTAAACCTCTCCGCCTCTCTCTCCTCCTTTAAGACGCTCCTTAAAACCTATCTCTTTGACCAAGCTTTTGGTCACCTGCTCTAATTTCTCCTTATGTGGCTCGGTGTCAAATTTTTTGTCTTTTAATACTCTTGTGAAGCGCCTTGGGACGTTTTACTACGTTAAAGGCGCTATATAAATACAAGTTCTTGTTGTTGAGCACAAAAAGAACTGAGGGAGTGCTGCACTGTCGGAGGTGCCGTCTTTCAGATGAGACGTTAAACCAAGGCCCCATCTGCGCTCTCAGGTGGATGTAAAAGATCCCATGGCACTATTTCAAAGAAGAGCAGGGGTATTATCCCCGGTGTCCTGGCCAATATTTCTCCCTCAATCAACACAGCAAAAACAGATTATCTGGTCATTATCACATAGTTGATTGTGGGACCTACCTGTGCGCAAATTGGCTGCCCCAATTCCTACATTACAACAGTAACTACACTTTGAAAAGTACTTCATTGGCGCTTTGGGACATCCTGAGGTCGTGAAAGGCACTATATAAGTGCAAGTCTTTCTTTTTGTTTAGTATCAGTGCCAGGAGGATTTGCATCTACTTTAAGATGTGGAGAAAATTCGTCTTCAATCACAGAAATCCTCACTGGACTACTGAGCCTTGAGATAACATGGAGAGAAGCTCCAAAGGCTGTTTCAGAATGGAATTTACTCAAAGCCTGGTGCAGTAACCTCTTCAAAACAAAAACTGGGGAGGGGAAGTGGGACTCAGATGCATGAAAGAAAGAAGCATTGGCTCAAAAGAAAGTTTTGCTTTGATGAGGTTGAAAATCAAGAAACTCAGAAGTAAAGATACTGACGTTTTTGCTTTATCATTGCAATGACTGCTGAAAATAGAACTGCCACAATGTGGTTTAATCGTGCGTTGTAATTAAGGTCCCAGGAAAAGATGGTTCCGAGAAAATACTAAATCTCGGGTAATGTAGAGCAAATACTATTCAAATACTGTAGATGACTGTTATCAATTAATAGCATTTGTAACTATTAAGGGAAACGTTCCTTTGGGAATAATAATTTAGCCTTTCAGAAAAGCTAATTGAAAACAAATTTAACAAATGGTTTCCTAATGAGAGCAGGAAATTCTAGCTGCAAGCATGCTTACCTTCCAGTGAGTGAAGTCTCTATTGGTAGTGGTAGCTTAGTAACCGCCAAACCTTAAGATTTCCTTGTGATAAGCAACTGTGTCTAAATCCTGTTGGAGAAAATGGTGTGCAACAAGTCAAAAGCATTATAATGTGGGAGCTGTATGTTTCAGTAGCTTGGAGCCAAGTCACATGAAGCAGAGGAAGATATTTTAGTTTAATAGCTAAATATCAGATATAACTTTGACTCACAGTAAGGGACAGAATTAAGGAGTATGGGATTTATCAATAAACTTGTTTTGATAACAAATCCTCGAACTGACTGGAATGTTCTTGAACTGTGCCTTCAGTGTGTCAACGGCATCTTTATGTTGTTAGAATATTATCGCTCCCAAGGCTGCATTTTCTATTACTTTTACTGGCTCTCATTTTAAATCTTCCCATTGTTTGGTAATTTTACCAATAAATTCACAAAGGTTGTATTGTCTAGACATTCCAGAGTGAGCACAGGTTTAAGAAAATTAGACATCACAAAAACTGCACCTGCACTGCTGAAAGCCTCTGATTCTTTCTCTATATTACTACAGTTGTACTAACAGTCAATCCGGCCTATTTTCATGCTTTGGTCAACCCCGTAGGAAACATGCTTGGGTGATGCAGGAAAGCCTCTATGTAGCCAGTGCTTCCTCTCTCCTTCGTATACCATGATCAATACTAGTGAAGTCTGAGTGTAACCTTTTTTTGCGAACTGTAAACCATTTAATTTTTAATGTCAAATGGGACATAATCTATGGGGTCAAAGTTGCATTGCAGCTGTTTGACCCTTTACATTATCTGTTGTACAACAAGAAGTTCACAGGGAATTGGTGTCTGTTCTGAACACCCCGTTCCAAGTGTTGACGCTAGGGCCCCGATCTTTACTGGGACGGGATTTCCAAGCGGGGGGTGAAGGAGTTCCGGTCGGGCCCACAGGCTCCCTACCCGGAAGCCAGCCTGATTGACAGGCTTGGCTCCCTGTTGGGCAGGGAATGCAGCAACAGAGGCTGCAGCCAAAGAGCAGGGGTAGAGATCGCAAGGATGGGGGGTGGTTGCAGTGTGGCTTGGAGGGTCGGCGGTAGAGATGGGGGGGGTCGGGGGGGTTGGTGATCCTGGGGAGGGTCGGTGATCGTGAGGAGGGGGTCGGTGATCGTGAGGAGAGTCGGTGATCGTGGGGAGGGTCGGTGATCGTGGGGAGGGGGTCGGTGATCGTGTGGAGGGGGTCGGTGATCATGGGGAGGGGGTCGGTGATCGTGGGGAGGGGGTCGGTGATCGTGGGGAGGGGGTCGGTGATCGTGGGGAGGGTCGGTGATCGTGAGGAGGGGGTCGGTGATCGTGTGGAGGGGGTTGGTGATCGTGAGGAGGGGGTCGGTGATCGTGGGGAGGGTCGGTGATCGTGGGGAGGGGGTCGGTGATCGTGAGGAGGGGGTCGGTGATCGTGAGGAGGGTCGGTGATCGTGGGGAAGGGTTGGTGATCGTGAGGAGGGGGTCGGTGATCGTGAGGAGGGTCGGTGATCGTGGGGAGGGGTCGGTGATCGTGAGGAGGGGGTCGGTGATTGTGGGGAGGGTCGGTGATCGTGGGGAAGGGTTGGTGATCGTGGGGAGGGGGTCGGTGATCGTGGGGAGGGGGTCGGTGATCGCGGGGAAGGGTTGGTGATCGTGGGGAGGGGTTGGTGATCGTGGGGAGAGGGTCGGTGATTGTGGGGAGGGGGTCGGTGATCGTGGGGAGGGGGTCGGTGATCGTGGGGAGGGGTTGGTGATCGTGGGGAGGGGGTCGGTGATCGTGGGGAGGGGGTCGGTGATCGTGGGGAAGAGGTCGGTGATCATGGGGAGGGTCGGTGATCGTGGGGAGGGTCGGTGATCATGGGGAGGGTCGGTGATCATGGGGAGGGGGTCAGTGATCGTGGGGAGGGGTCGGTGATCGTGGGGGGGGGGTCGGTGATCGTGGGGAGAGGGTCGGTGATCATGGGGAGGGTCGGTGATCGTGAGGAGGGTCGGTGATCGTGGGGGGGGTCGGTGATCGTGAGGAGGGTCAGTGATCGTGGGGAGGGGGTCGGTGATCGTGGGGAGGGGGTCGGTGATCGTGGGGAGGGGTCGGTGATCGTGAGGAGGGTTGGTGATCGCGGGGAAGGGGTCGGTGATCGTGGGGAGGGGGTTGGTGATCGTGGGGAGAGGGTCGGTGATCGTGGGGAGGGATCGGTGATCCTGGGGAGGGGGTCGGTGATCGTGGGGAGAGGGTCGGTGATCGTGGGGGGGTCGGTGATCGTGGGGAGAGGGTCGGTGATCGTGAGGAGGGTCGGTGATCGTGGGGAGGGGGTCGGTGATCGTGGAAGGAGGGTCGGTGATCGTGGGGAGGGGGTCGGTGATCGTGGGGAGGGGGTTGGTGATCGTGGGGAGGGGTCGGTGATCGTGGGGAGGGGCCGGTGATCGTGGGGAGAGGGTCGGTGATCGTGGGGAGAGGGTTGGTGATCGTGGGGAGGGGGTTGGTGATCGTGGGGAGGGGGTTGGTGATCGTGGGGAGGGGTCGGTGATCATGGGGAGGGGTCGGTGATCGTGGGGAGAGGGTCGGTGATCGTGGGGAGAGGGTTGGTGATCGTGGGGAGGGGGTCGGTGATCGTGGGGAGGGGGTCGGTGATCGTGGGGAGGGGGTTGGTGATCGTGGGGAGGGGTCGGTGATCGTGGGGAGGGGGTCGGTGATCGTGGGGAGGGGGTCGGTGATCGTGTGGAGGGGGTCGGTGATCGTGTGGAGGGGGTCGGTGATCGTGGGGAGAGGGTCGGTGATTGTGGGGAGAGGGTCGGTGATCGTGGGGAGGGGGTTGGTGATCGTGGGGAGGGGTCGGTGATCGTGGGGAGGGGCCGGTGATCGTGGGGAGAGGGTCGGTGATCGTGGGGAGAGGGTTGGTGATCGTGGGGAGGGGGTCGGTGATCGTGGGGAGGGGGTTGGTGATCGTGGGGAGGGGTCGGTGATCGTGTGGAGAGGGTCGGTGATCGTGTGGAGGGGGTCGGTGATCGTGGGGAGGGGGTTGGTGATCGTGGGGAAGGGTTGGTGATTGTGGGGAGGGGGTCGGTGATCGTGGGGAGGGGGTCGGTGATCGTGGGGAGGGGGTCGGTGATCATGGGGATTGTACATTCCTCCAAAGGCCTGGTTGTCAGTTTCTCGCCAGAGTCCAAATTCCTGGGCAAAAAAGGCGGATGTTGGCGTGGAGGGTTACAGCACAGATTTAGCAGAGTGAAAGCAGGCTTAAAGGGTTAAATTACACAGAGAGGCTGCATAAATTTGGCGATTATTCCCCTGAGTTTAGAAGGTTGAGGGGTGATCTAAGCGAGGTGTTTACAATCATAAAAGTTTTCGATTGAGTGGATAGGGTTAAGCTACTTCCATTGGTACGGGGGAATCCAGAACAAGGGGGCACAATCATAAAATTAGAGCTCGGCCATTTAGCAGTGAAATCAGGAAGCACCTTTTCCACACAAAGGGTGGTGGAAATCTGAAATTCTCTCCACCAAAAAGCTGCAGATGCTGGGTTAAGTGAAATTTTCAAGCCTGGGATCCACAGATTTTTGTTAGGTAAGGGTATCAAGGGATATGGATCAAAGGCGGGTTAATTGAGTTGAGCTACAGTTCAACCATGATTTAATTGAATGGCAGAACGTGTTCATGGGGCTGAATGGCCTAATCCTGTTCCTATCTTCCAGTAGCTGCAAGAAATGTGTTCAGGTGAAACCCTCCTGTCAGCCCCACCTTCTTCCTACACTAGGGGTTGTGTATAGGGCGCACGGAACTCAGTGCTAAGAACATAAAACATAAGAATTAGGAGCAGGAGTAGGCCATACTGCCCTTCGTGCCTGCTCCGCCATCCAATAAGATCATGGCTGATCTTCAACCTCAACTCCACTTTCCTGCCCGATCTCCATATCCCTTGATTCCCCTAGAGTCCAAAAATCTATCTATCTCAGCCTTGAATATACTCAAAGACTCAGCATCCACAGCCATTTCAGATAGAGAATTTCCAAGATTCACAACCCTCTGAGTGAAGAAATTCCTCCTCATCTCAGTCTTAAATAGCTGACCCCTTATCCTGAGACTATACCCCCTAGTTCTAGATTCTCCAGCCAGGGGAAACAATCTCTCAGCATCTACCGTGTCAATCCCCCTCAGAATCTTATATGTTTCAATGAGATCACCTCTCATTCTTCTAAACTCCTGAGGGTATAGGCCCAATCTACTCAATCTCTCCTCATAGGACAACCCTCTCATCCCAGGGATCAATCTAGTGAACCTTTGTCGCACCGCCTCTAAGGCAAGTATTTCCTTTCTCAGATAAGGAGACCAAAACTGTGCACAATACTCCAGGTGTGGTCTCACCAAAGCCTTGTACAATTGTAACAAGACTTCCTTACTCTTGTACTCCCACCCCCTTGCAATAAAGGCCAGCATGCCACTTGCGTGGAGCAGCGGCAGCAGCGGGAGCGGCGGACCTGCGAGGGAGCAGCGGCTGTGGGAGAAAATAAAGGTTGGTGATTTTCAGGCCCAGTTGCACAGCGGCAGCAGCGGCAGAATTCGAGAGTGACGTCACGGTACAGAAAGTGACGCCGGCGCAGCGGAAGAAGCTGATTGGTGAGTAGTGGGTGAGTGCTTTTTTTCTTCTTCAATTTTAAGTTTATTTCTTTTAAGGAAGTTCATAGTTAAGGTAATTCGGGAGAGCGAGAATCCAAGAGTTTAAATTTGAGGTAAGAGTTTTTTTAATTAAAAGTATGGTAGGGGACCTCAGTCCCGTGCGTTGCACGGCCTGCAGCATGTGGGAATTCTTAAACGCTTCTTGCAGTCAGGATGACCACATGTGCAGTAAGTACCAATGGTTCGGCCAACTTGAGATCCAGTTTTCGGAGCTTGAGCGTCAGCTGGAGGCACTGCGGTGTATCCGCGAGGCTGAGAGTTACGTGGATAGCACGTTTTTAGATGTGGTCACCCCGCAGCTTAAGAAAGTGCAGTCAGAGAGTGAATGGGTGAAACACCGTTGCGGGGAGGTTTGCTAGTACTGTTGGGGGGGGTTTAAACTAACTTGGCAGGGGGATGGGATACGGAGTGGAGCTATAGTAGGGGGTGATGCACAGCCAAATATAGAGGAAAAAACTAGTCAGTCTGGAAGGCAGAGCAAATATGTAACGGCACAAGAGAGTATGGCAAGGCTGGATGGCATTTATTTTAATGCAAGGAGTCTTACGAGTAAGGGAGATGAATTGAAGGCGTTGATGAACACATTGGAGTATGATATTGTTGCTATCACAGAGACATGGTTGAGGGAGGGGCAGGACTGGCAGCTCAATATTCCAGGGTATAGAATCTTCAGGCGAGACAGAGGTGGGTGTAAAAGAGGAGGGGGTGTCGCAATATTAATCAAGGAGTCAATTACTGCAGTAAGGAGGGATGATATCTAGCAGGTTCCTCTAATGAAGCCATATGGGTAGAACTTAAAAACAAAAAGGGGGCAAGCACTTTGCTGAGAGTGTACTATAGGCCCCCAAACAGTCAGGGGGAGATAGAGGAACAGATATGTAGGCAAATCTCAGAGAAGTGTAGAAATAATAGGGTAATAATAGTAGGGGATTTCAACTTCCCCAATATTAACTGGGATGGACAGAGTGTGAAAGGCTTAGAGGGTGCGGAATTCTTAAAGTGCATCCAGGAGAGCTTTTTGAGCCAGCATGTGGAAACTCCTACAAGAGAGGGGGCGGTACTGGACCTAATTCTAGAGAATGTAGCCGGGCAAGTGGTAGAAGTGTTAGTAGGAGAGCATTTTGGTGACAGTGACCATAATTCGGTGAGATTTAAGATAGTCATGGAAAAGGACAAAGATGGGCCGGAAATAAAGGTTCTAAATTGGGGGGAGGCCGATTTTAATATGATAAGGCAGGATCTGGCCAAAGTGGACTGGGATCAGCTACTTGTAGGAAAATCCACATCAGAGTAGTGGGAGTCATTCAGAAAGGAAATAGAGAGAGTACAGCGCCAACATGTTCCCGTAAAGGTCAAGGGTGGGACCTACAAGTCCAGGGAACCCTGGATGTCAAGGGATATACGAGAATGGATTAGGGAAAAAAAGGGAAGCTTTTGGCAGATACAAAGGACTAAAAACAGTGGAAGCCCTAGAGGAGTATAGAAAGTGCAGGGGGGTACTTAAAAAAGAAATTAGGAGAGCGAAGAGGGGGCATGAAAAAACACTGGCGGGCAAAATAAAGGAAAATCCCAAGGTGTTTTATAAGTATATTAAGGGCAAGAGGATAACCAAGGAAAGAGTAGGGCCCATTAGAGACCAAAGTGGCAATCTGTGTGTAGAGCCAGAAGATGTAGGTGAGGTTTTAAATGAATATTTTGCATCTGTGTTCACTATGGAGAAGGACGATGTAGGCATAGAAATCAGGCAGGGGGATTGTGATATACTTGAACAAATTAGCATTGAGAGGGAGGAGGTACTAGCGGTTTTAGCGGGCTTAAAAGTGGATAAATCCCCAGGCCCAGACGAGATGTATCCCAGGCTGCTGTGTGAGGCAAGGGAGGAGATTGCAGGGGCTCTGACACAAATTTTCAGAACCTCTCTGGCCACAGGGGAGGTGCCAGAGGACTGGAGGACAGCTAACATAGTACCATTATTCAAGAAGGGTAGTAGGGATAAACCAGGGAATTACAGGCCAGTGAGCCTAACATCAGTGGTAGGGACAGAATTAGTCTCCACTTGGAGAGGCTAGGATTAATCAAGGATAGTCAGCATGGCTTTGTCAGGGGGAGATCATGTCTAACCAATTTGATTGAATTTTTTGAGGGGGTGACTAGGTGTGTGGCTGAGGGTAGTGTAGTTGATGTAGTCTACATGGACTTCAGTAAGGCTTTTGACAAAGTCCCACATGGGAGACTGGTCAAGAAGGTAAGAGCCCATGGGATCCAGGGCAATTTGGCACATTGGATCCAAAATTGGCTTAGTGGCAGGAGGCAGAGGGTGATGGTCAAAGGTTGTTTTTGTGACTGGAAACCTGTGTCCAGTGGTGTACCGCAGGTATCGGTGCTGGGTCCTTTGCTGTTTGTAGTGTACATTAATGATTTAGATATGAATGTAGGAGGTATGATCAGTAAGTTCGCAGATGACACAAAAATTGGTGGAGTGATAAATAGCGAGAAGAGAAGCCTTAGTCTACAGGACGATATAGACGGGTTGGTCAGATGGGCAGAACAGTGGCAAATGGAATTTAACCCTGAAAAGTGTGAGGTGATGCATTTTGGGAGGACTAACAAGGCAAGGGAATACACAATGAATGGTAGGACCCTAGGAAGGACAGAGGATCAGAGGGACCTTGGTGTGCATGTACATAGATCCCTGAAGGCAGCAGGACAGGTAGATAAGGTGGTTAAGAAGGCATATGGGATACTTGCCTTCATTAGCCGAGGCATAGAATATAAGAGCAGGGAGGTTATGATGGAGCTGTACAAAACGCTAGTTAGGCCACAGCTGGAATACTGTGTGGAGTTCTGGTCACCACACTATAGGAAGGATGTGATTGCATTGGAGAGGGTGCAGAGGAGATTCACCAGGATGTTACCTGGGCAGCAGCGCTTCAGCTATGAAGAGAGACTGGACAGGCTGGGGTTGTTTTCCTTAGAGCAGAGAAGGCTGAGAGGGGACCTGATTGAGGTGTACAAAATTATGAGGGGCATAGATAGGGTAGATAGAAAGGAACTTTTCCCCTTTGTAGAGGGGTCAATAACCAGGGGGCATAGTTTCAAGGTAAGGGGCAGGAGGTTTAGAGGGGATTTGAGGAAAAACTTTTTCACCCAGAGGGTGGTTGGAATCTGGAACTCACTGCCTGAAAGGGTGGTAGAGGCAGGAACCCTCACAACATTCAAGAAGCATTTAGATGAGCACTTGAAACGCCATAGCATACAAGGCTACGGACCAAGTGCTGGAAAATGGGATTAGAATAGATAGGGCTTGATGGCCGGCGCGGACATGATGGGCCGAAGGGCCTCTTTCTGTGCTGTATAACTCTATGACTCTCTGCCTTCCTAATTGCTTGCTGTACCTGCATGCTAACTTTCTGTGTTTCCTGTACGAGGACACCTAAATCTCTCTGAACAGCAACATTTAATAGTTTCTCACCATTTAAAAAATAGTCGGTTTTGCTATTCTTCCTACCAAAGTGAATAACCTCACGTCAGTCGGTAAGTTGGCTATGTTGCTTTTTCAGAAAAGAGACCCGTCATTTCATTCAATTTTCCACCGGGCCATTTCCACCCACTTTACCCACATTATTTCCCAGGCCCAATGACATTCCAGGCCACTATCTCTATAAACCATCCATGAGTTGCCATAGAAACTGAGTACTGCCTGCTTGCGAGTACACCTTCCAAGTGCCTCTGTACAACAGAGGGTAGAAATTACTGTTGATGATGTTATCATATAGACCCTTAATATCTCATATCAAACCTCTCTCTGCTGTTTTATCTGAGGCATTAACACCTCTGTTAAAACAGCAGCGAGTGGAATTTGATACACGTTCACTAAGCACGAGTACCACAACACTTATCAACAGTAATTCCCAGCCTGAGAATTACATCTTGACGCCGGAGAATGACAAATCAGGAATGCTGTGACAGTTTATAACTCTGTTTGTAAGCAGCATTGCAATGATGTTGCCACCATACTGAAAGAACACGCAATTAATCCAGGCAGCACCACGGCTGCTTGTTACGTAAGCATTGAGCTTATGTAACAAGAACCAGGACTCAACTGTCTTGAGAAATGATCACAAGAAAATAGAGACTGAACTGAGGCTACAAAGCTCACACGTTGGATTTTGAGCATCGCAACGATTAGTTTGACTGATCGTGAATTTATAATAATTTGCTTAAAACTAAACAAGTAGTAATGCAATAGTAGGGCGATTTACCCATAATTCTTTGGCATGCATTACGCTGCCCTGCCCTCATTAGATTAGAAGTACTGGGGCAGGGTACAGCTGTGTACAGTAGTCCAAAGTCTCATCATGTACCGTGAGATAAAGAGCAGGCCCACAACATGACTGATAACTGGAACATAACTTTATCTCACTGAAAAACATTTATGCACAGAGCAAAACACATCTAAGGAGATGTGATGTGATGGCATTCCAAATCTCAATATTTTTTATATCTCAATGTGGGTGGTACATTCAATGCCACTTCTCAGAACACAATGAGAGCTAAATTATATCCATATTAATTGTTTAATTACATATGTGTCATGTAACAGACACATTCGATGCCTGTCATCACCCATTTTGCATTGAGGTATTTTGCACTGAGGTGTTTTTTGTACTTGTGCAAAAAGTCAAAAAGGGCTGCAAGTGACATTTTAAAATGCACACCTTGTTGTTGAAGTTTTCTTTTGTGCTTATCGATTTAAAGGACGCCACTGACTGACAATGGGCCAGAATTTGCAGTGGGTATGACGGCATACTCTCAGAGTAGGCCATCATACTGCCTTTGAAATGGATCGCAAGCTTGGGATTTCCGCAGGGGCTAAATCACTAACTTGCGATCGTTCTGCCAATTCTAGAGAACGGTACACTTTTTCCGCTTTTGGTATCCGTTGATGGTAACAAACAATCCCAAGTCAGATATAACAAAACAGAATGCAGAGTGAAGCTCTCTTTGCTTTAACAATGGCTCTCACCCCAACTTCTGAAGAGCAGCCCTGTTGCACCAGTGTGACAAATCCATTTTCAGCTCCAACCATTCTTGGGTCTCGAGTTGGACTGCTAATTTACAGCAATAAAGGCAGATTTCATGCTAGTAATTGGGCTGAGACTGGCTCAAGTCATTCCACTTACAAGCCTTGCAGATAGGCCCAGATGTTCTGATTGTAGTGCAGACAGTAACTTGTTTAAAATGAATGGGTCTCTGTTACCATTACAATCGGAAAATGTAGGCAATAGAGTCCAGACTACATTCAGCTCAGGTTTCAGAGGTGAAAGAACAGCATTGTAATCCACTGCACCACCCAGTCCCCTAGTAAGTCATATTTTAATATGCAAAGTAACCAAGTGGAGCTGTAAAGAGTGTAACAATTGAGGGTATATTGGATTACCTTAGGCCCAACATTTTTCTTTTTGTTGAAAATGGGAAAAAACATGTTTTTCTCCAAAATCAACAAAATGATAAAAGTTGTGGACTCGCATCTTTCAAACTTGTTTCACTGGAGGCAATGAAGAGTTAACAGCTAATCACAACACAGCCGCAAGAATGATCCTGTCACACTTCTCAAGCAGCTAACAAGCCACTATAAATAGTGCAAATTATGCTAATCCAGCTATGGAAAGCACAAATATCGGAGAAAATGTCTGAATGTCAGCAGAGAAAAGGTTACTTTACTGACAAGATTCTGTTAAGTTGGTAATGCTGCAACGCAAGCACATTTTTGGTGGTGTAGGATAACCCCAGCATGTTAAGAAGGCAGGAAGCCTGGCAATACGTGTGAGTCAATGTCAATGCCGTCTTTGTGACTTGGAAGACCCAGCAGGAAGCCTGGGAGAAGGAGCGTGGCTTAAAGAAGAACACAAAGGGAAGGTATGAATATTACTGTAAAGCTGTAGTGTAGCAGCACAGGACATGGAGAAACATGAAAGAAAGTAGCACTGCCCTTGTAAAAGATATATGCATTCTAATATGTATTTCAGGACCTGTCAGGCCTGATGCTCTGGCATGAAGGATCCATTCCACTAACAGTGCCCATTTTAAATGGACATCCAGGGCTGCTAGCTGGTGGTAAATGGAGGTTATGGAAAGGACACAGCGATATAAAAATCAGTGTAATTCAACCAGTGTTTAACTGTCTTTTTTTCCCTAGTGACACTTATGGGTATGTGGAGGAGCCCTGTGGCATTAAAGCTAAAGGTGTTTACTGGCACTGGTAGTGCAGTGTGGATGATTGACTGTCTCTGTAGATCTTCATGATTCAGGTGGCACATCTCCATCACAACCTCCTCAGTCACAGCCTACCCGCTTTGCCTAGGTGGCTGGCTTTTTTTGCGATCCACCCATTAGTACCTTTAATTCTGCCACCTTGAGCATCCCTGATTTTTAGGTAAGATTATTTGCTGGCACTGTATGTGATCGACTACTGGATTACCAGATGCTAGTACTTTAAACAATAGTCAGCATTTAAGCAGCGCCTCGATTTCAAAATTCTCATCCTTGATTTCAAATCCCTCCATGGCCTCGCCCCTCCCTATCTCTGTAACCTCCTTCAGCCCCACAACCCCCTGAGATATCTGCGCTCCTCTAATTCTGCCTTCTTGAGCATCCCTGATTATAATCGTTCAACCTTTGGTGGCCATGCCTTCTGTTGCCTAGGCCCTAAGCTCTGGAATTCCCTGCCTAAACCTGTCCGCCTCACTACCTCTCTTTCCTCCTTTAAGACGCTCCTTAAAACCTACCTCTTTGACCAAGCTTTTGGTCACCTGCCCTAATTTCTCCTTATGTGGTTCGGTGTCAATTTTTTTGTCTTATAACACTCCTGTGCAGCACCTTGGGACGTTTTACTACGTTAAAGGCGCTATATAAATACAAGTTGTTGTCGCTGTTGTTGCTATTGGTCATGTACCTCCTGTGGCTTTCGTGCTCCTAAATTGTCCTCTCCTTTTCCTCCTGCTCTACTGGGATAAATCCATGAATGGCCGCTACACCCTCGCACCTCTGTGTTATTCACTGCAGTGGTGATACTTTGAAAGCTTGTCCTTCATTAAGCTTACTAACTCTGGGTCTTACCTGGAGTCAAATATTAAATATTTGATATGAATATACAGCGGTGGAATTCTGCATAAGTTCTTCAATGCTGTCTTTTAACAACATCTTAACAAGTTATATTGGTCTTTGTTGTCCTTTATTAGCCTTTTTAGCTCCTTTTTTGAGGAGCAGGACTGTTGAAAGCAGTGCTAAACGTGGACACTAAGATTAGCAAAGCAAAGAATGTTGGGAGCCTTATCTGTTAAATTGCTCCGTCAAGTTTGTTTATTGAAGCTTCCCATGCCTGCAGTAACTAGCATCCACTGCTGTACTTCACATGTGCATACCACTGTGAGGAATGGCTGCTGCATACAACTGTAAGAACATAAATCTCATTAATCTGCCCTCGGTGCTTGCTGAGAGCACAGAAGGACAACTTGGTAGAAACTGCACTGCGATACCAAAGGGAAACAGATTGCCAATAGTCTAATATATACTCCAGCAATTGTGCAGCTGTAATGAGGGGCACAGAGGTGGAAAAATCAAAATTCAGTGCTAACTCATGGCAGTTTGTAGACTGAGGTCAGACTGAGATTAATAATGCCAGCACACAATAAAATGTACATAGAATCAAACCCTTATTTTTTACTGTACCTCCTACAGTGGACTTGCAGCATTCAGTTAAAAAGCAAGTATTTTATTTATTTGTTTATTCTTCCCTCCTCTAAACCATTCCTTTTCACAGTTATTTATATGATCTGTTACCTTAATGTAGTAGTGGAATCCTACATTACAATAGTGACTACACTTCAAAAGTACTTAATTGGCTGTAAATTGCTTTGGGATGTCCTGATGTTGTGATAGGCGCTATATCACTCTTTCCTTCCTTTATTCCAAGCTTAAAGTTCAGGTACATTGGGTCATATAGCATGTTTTGCTTTGAATCCGTGGCATAACTGAGTTAGAAGTTCTTCATTCTTTCAGTATATATAAAGAAATGTGCCCTCCATTCCATTCCAAGATCCTTTCTAACCCCATTTGGGGTTAAAGAAGCAGGTCTTTTCATTATTATTCTCTTTAAATATGCAAATGACTTGCAGAAGGAAGAGTGTTGTGAATAGTTTCTAAGGTGTTTAAGTGTGATGTTTTTAGTCACCATAACTATGAACATACCAAAACGAAGGAGGATTCAGAAAATTTCAGTTTGCAAATGGCAATGATGTCAGAGGAAGCGTTTGGTGATGATACTCCAGCCATCGTGAATGTGGGGCAACCTTGCTGGGCCAGCTGGTCTTTTCCTGCCTGCCATATTTGTATGTTTGTATGTTCGTAGAAGAGACTATTTGGTCCATTCAACCCACTCCTTCTATAGACTTTGTATAACATGGACTACCCCACTTATTTAGCCAATTGGGGAAAAGCTTTGCAAAATTTCTCCTTGACTCCTAAGATAGTCAAGCAAAACTGCACAATGTCTTTCTAAATTTACACTTATATTATTCAAACCTCACTAGCTGTTTTCTATAGATGGCATTCTCATGTATGCATTTGATGGGAAAAAAATTCTAGTCTCTAGTCCACTTAAGATTTGTTAATGTTATAGTCATGTTCTCTAATGCTGCACTCACTCACAGTCCAAGTTAAATAGCCTGGTATGCTTACATTATTTATGTCTCTCAGCATTTTAACGACCTGGATCAGTTATGAGGTAGGCAGTATTCCAGATGTGCTGATCAGAAATTACAATGTAATGGCGTAGAAAACAGATTACTGATTCAGACAAAGCCCTCAATGTAAAGGATTTTTGGCACTGGAAAAGAAAGAAACACTTGCATTTATATATCACATTTCACGACCTCAGGACGTCCCAAAGCACTTTACAACCAATGAAATACTTTTGAAATATAGTCACTGTTGTAATGTAGGAAATGCAGCAGCCAATTTTGCATACAGCAAGCTCCCACAAACAACAATGAAATAAATGACAGTTCATTTGTTTTAGGTATTGGTTGAGGGATAAATGTTGGCCAGGACACCGGGGAACTCCCTGCCCTTCTTCAAATTGTGCTATGGTATCTTTTATGTCCACCTGAGAGGGCACACAATGCCTCGGTTCAGAGCAAATGTAGAAGGAAGTAAAAGCCTTTGTAGTTGATGGTCACCATCACACTCATGATGGATGCCCTCATCTCAATCTTATCTCTGTCTTGAATGCAACCTAAAGGTGGTGAAGTGGTTGGCTTGCAGTCAAGAAGGAGACAAGGAAAGTCTCAGGCAATCCCATGGTGCCTCCATGACCTGAAGAGCTAAACCAATGGTAATCTTGCTACCAATAGGATCAGTCATTCCCGTAAGGTCAAAATGTAGAGGCTAGACAAATAGCATTCATGTTGGGAAGAGGCTGGTCACTGCCCGATCAGAGCCTGACAATCCCTCATAGTGGAATCGAATTTAAAGCTATAAGAATAGCTGACTCATGGGCCCTAATGACAACACTGTCCATTGCTGTACCTGTAAGGTGAAGCGTGCTCAGAGATTCTGCATCAAAATACATGGACTACATTCTGATGTTCACTAATGGTCTTGCCTTGGGTTGCCATTGGCGCCTGAGACAGTGGAAATAGCTCAGACAAACCCCTTCTTGTTAAAAGCATTCCTGAGTGGTTTTTTTTCCTTGTTGAAAGTGGAGATGAGGGGCAGAAGCCCCGTAACAGTGATCAATGGACAAGCGGAGAAGTGACAAGCAGGGTGAAGCTGCGAGACACAGCTGCAGACCTGCAGGTAGGTGGCCTGGGCCCCTGGTCGTTCCATTAAACTTGCTGTTATTTTGGCAACAAATTCTGGACCACTATGCTTTAATCAGTGTATTCATCTGCTGCTAAGGTTTAATTTGTGCTGTTCCTTTAAGGCCACAAGGTCTAATTCCTGTCAATAGGCACATCATGAGATCAATTCAAAGCTGATTGCTGTTACTGACAAAAGTTTACACATTAGCAAGAACTGACTGGCTTTTTTGTTCTTTTTAAACATGTTAGTTGTTTGTTGGTAAGTTCCCTATCTGTTCAGTGTGATTTATTCCTGATGGATTAATAGATTTAAACCAATCAGGTGCAAGTGTGACACCTACTTTCCATGCATTACACTTTGAAGTGAGATGGGTGTGCGAGACATAGGAGCTTTATATGCAGAATACTAAACAATCCTGTAAATGGTCCAAAAATTGTAAGTATGTTATTGTGCTCCAGGTTGATTTATCAGTAGATAATTGTTTTCATTGCATCAGTTTGGGGATATCACCAAGTCGTCATTAGTTCTGTTATACGCTATTAAGGATCTTTTCTGGACTAAGATATTTTAGAGATTATTGAACGTTTTCACCAGAGTACACAAAGTACTTTGAGGCTTGTGGCTAGGACCAGTGTATACTTACTAAAAATGTCAACAAAAGAAATAGCAATACAAAAATAGAAACTGAGTATGACCGAGTATTCATTTACGGCACAGACAGAATCAAGGCGAAACAAAACACAAGACTACTCTGTGTTAACTACTAAAAAGAAAGCACTGAATCAACCTTCATACTCCTGGGCAAATATTTGTTGTAAAAAGATCTCACCGGGATCAAATTATTGGCAAGCATTTTTCTGAAGCTTGAGAAATAAAAATCATCTGATCCAAACTCAAATAAATGAAGTGGTATTGGTTTTGATCCAAGTCAAACATTAAAAGTACACTCACTCACAATCACAGTACATCTTGTAATTCTGGCTGGCGTCTTCTGTGAAAGTGTTGCTAGGCTCACTGCATCAATGCAATGATGCCCCAAATGAATACACACATATCAATAATGGCTTCTAGTAATTTGTTACTGTTAAGGGATTTGGCCAAGGTAATGAATATGTTTATATATTCAGTGCAAACACATTCCAAATTCTGATTTGAGAACTGCAAATGCACTTGCCACTTTCCTCTTTAGGCAACATTCTCCATGTCCATCCCTTAGTGTCTGTGTTCTAAATACACAGAATATTTTGACATCTCTCTTAAAATAACATCTAATTCTGCAACAAGAAAATCTTGGGTAAAATGGGTTCAGCTTCCACATGGATGCTGATGACGCCCAGTTTTACCTCTCCATTGCCATCCTTGGCTCCATGACCAGCACCATGTTGTCAGATTGCTTGTCGGAGATTAAGTTGTGGATGAGCCTGGCTTTTCTTCAATTGAATGCTGCTAAGACCAAAGCCATCCAATTTGGCTTGCAACAAAAACCCTTGCCCTCAAATGCATATCCTTCCCCACGTGCTCACTTAGGTTGAACCAAACGTGCAGAAACTCGGAGTCCTGCTGGACCCTGAGCTGAGCTTCAAACCCCAAGAACACTTATTTGTATCTCTCCAGCATTGCCCACCTCTGCTCTCCCTTACCCCCACTGAAATCTTTATCTATTCTTTTACCTCCAGACTTGACAGTGCCAATTTTTGTCATTTATGACTGTAAATGGGGCAATATTGAGACAAAAATTGAGGGGAAAAAAACTGACATAGTGCTTGAGGTCCACCCTTTCCAATTTTTGGGTGGACCTCGATTTAGGCGGCCACATACACGCCCGGAAAAAGGTGGAGGCCTAATTATAGTATCCAAACAGAGTGCAACTGATGTTGCCAGGGCCCCCAATGCCATTGTTGTGTCAACCAGTGCTGCCACCACCACTTCCTCAAGCTGCCCACCAACCATGGGCAGTACAGGTCGGGAAGTGTCAATTAAAGCTTATATTTAAAATGCTGCATAGGTTTGGGAGACATTTTCTTGGTGATTTATAGTGATTTTTGGCTCCTTAAACCATTTTAAATGGTTGTAGTGGCTGTACCACCTTCTGAGGCTTCTGGTAACATACTATTTTCTGCATGGGGATCCTCTGGAAATTCCACTATGGCTAGAGGAAGGAGAGCTAGAAGAAACAGGAGGAAGGAGCAAAGAGAGCTGCAGCTACAGGGAGACCAGACAGAAGGAGGCATGCTAGCAGGAATCCTCTCAACAAGGTGTGTAGGCCCAGGACAACATACCTGCATTTACCTGAGGATCAGTGCATAAGGAGGCTACCCTTCTCTAGAGAGACTGTCACAGAGTTGTGTCGCCTCCTGCAACAAGACTTGCAACCCACTCCCACAGCCAGCATTGCATTGCCTGTTACAATCTAGATCATTGTAGCCCTGAATTTCTTTGCCTCGGCTGCAACGGGAGGACATCTGTGACATTGGTCAGTCTGCAGTTCATGCTTGCATTAAGCAGATAGCAGATGCCATGTTCGCTTTCCCCACGAACAACCAGAAACAGCAGGATAGGGCTCTGGGGTGCCCATAGATTGTAGGCTTCACCCGCCCCCCCCCCCCCCCCAACTCCAGGGTGCCATTGACTTCTTCGGAGGAGCCCGCTGCATTTGTTAATCGCAAGAGTTTCCACTCGATTAATGTGCAACTGGTATATTTTCACCAGTAGCATATTATGCAGGTCTGTGCCTGCTTTCCTAGCAGCTACCATGATGAAGATTTGTATTGTGGAAATCCTCCATTCCGCGCCCCCCGCCCCCCACACTTTGCCCCTGCACAGCAAGTGAGAGGCTTCACTTTTGGGGACAATGACTATCCCTTGCACACTTGGCACATGACTCCTCACAGGAACCCACACTCAGAGGCTTAACTGTGCTACCCTAAGATCCATGGGTAAAGTAGTAATAATAATCCCATTGCCTGGACAAGTCTGGTGGCTTCTTTCAATACCAAAGAGTATGATAGTGGTTTGTTGCATAACTTTGCTCTGCAATAGAGCCAACACATGGAGCCACCATTGGAGGAGGACTTTTATCATGAGGAGGGAGACGACACTGATGACATAGATGATGATGGTGAAGAACACCTGACTGCAGCCAGAGCTATTCGGCAGCAGCTCATTGAAGAGTACTTCAGCTAAACAATCCTGGCTCCCCTGCACTAACAGTCGTGTCCAACATCTGTCCCAGTCCTTCCACACTCCAATATACTACTATTGCCCAGAGACCAACATTGGTATTCATGACACCTGACATTGCAGAGCACCAGCTACTATAGGAGTACTCTGCATACAAATGTTTCAAAAATGTTTAGTATTTTATTGGCTTACACAAATGCCTACACCCTAATTATCACCCAGGTGTGATCCCATAGAGCTTGTCTTAAGTTCTGTATTACTTGCTCCAATGCTCCCATAAGGTGCTCTGTCAATGGCCTTTCATAGGAAGTGGAATGTTGCTGTGGTGTAGATAAGGGCTCTTGAGATGCTCTTGGTCAGCGAACACCAGGAGCTCAGGCCTGAGATGCCCAGCTGCAGATTACAGCAACTTAATAGGTGCCAGGATAGTTTGGCCCACTTGGCTTTCTGGCACCAGGATGGGCATTGGTTGAGGGGGTGGTGAGATTTCAGATGTGCTGTCGATCCTGAGAGAGGGGAACATGTTCCAGTCCCATTGTATGACTGCCCCTGCTATTGGGCTGAGACTCAGCAATCCAACTGATCTGCAGGAGAGCAGACTGTATGAGATCCATAATCTAATTGAAGCCCTTATCCATTTGGTCTTTCAGCCTGTCCAAGGCAGAGGAGATAGTGAAGCCCAGAGCCTGAAAGGCGCCGGTGTGAGCATCCCTGAGAGATGCTACTTCTGGTACCATAGACTCCTGCAAAGAGGGCCCAGTGGCAGTTTCCATTGATGTGACCACACAGTCCATTGTTGACTGCAGAGTGTAAATGCCATGCGCTAGAATCCCATTCAAGTTGGTAGTGGACTCCTCCACATTCTCCGAGGTGTTGTGGTAGCTCCCCGGCAGACAGTCCAATACATTCAGCAATTGCTGGTGCACAGAAAGCATATTTCTTTTAAAGGCTGGGCCCCTAAAGCCTGCATCTCTGCCCTTTTCAGCAGAGAGGACCCCAGCTTATCCGTTTCCTGGGTTGTCCTTTCCACCTGCACCTGCTCCTGCTCACTTATGATCTGTGAATCACCCAGTGCAGAGTCCTCTAACTCACTGTCTATATCACTTGGAGTGCCAATTTCTGTGCTGGTGCTTGGAAGAGTGCGAGTAGGTGACGGTTCATCTTCAGGAGTGTTGTCTCCCTCCATCTGAGCGGCTGCAGGACCCAAGTCATCTGAAGGACCTAAAAGAAAGTACAGAGGGGCGAAGGTTAGTACGTAATGGCTAGGGTAAGTGGTAGCAGGTGAGCGACAGCACAAGGTTGTCATGCTGCGTGTGTAAGTGTGTGAACTAACGAGTTAAGTTGAAAGAGAAAAGGAAGGGAAAATCCCCAACCTTCCAGCCTCCAGCCTGGCCATTTCCAATTCTGCATGCCCTGTCTCTGCCAGTGATACTGATGGCCACCTCCTCCATTGGTGTCAAGATGTGTATAGAGAGGCAGGGCCTCCTCCTGTTCTTGTACTCTCACCTCCTGTTGTGTGCCAGTTCTCCTGCAAGAAGAATGGGAGTGGGTTGGTGTGTACCCTGCTGAGGGTTTTGAAGATGTCTAAGGCAAATTAGCATAGTATTCATGCTGAGAGGAAGAAGCAGCAAGTGTGGGCAAGAGGGGGAGGTTGTTGCAGTAGCAGGTGTAGAATGTGTAAGTGTAAGCTGAAGTGCCTCAGTGTGACTGGAAGAGAGGCTTGTGAAGTGAGGGAGGGGAGAGTTGCTAGTGCTGGGGGCTAATGTCTGGTGTTGCAGGACTGTTAGAGAGTAAGAGTGATGTGAGGAGGAGTTTTACCTCGCCAATCCTGTTTAGGTCATTAAATTTCTTCCTGCACTGCAGCCAGGTCCTAGGGACGTTGCTGCTGGCATTGACCTGCCCAGCAACCTCTCTCCACTGCTGTTGGCTAATTTGACAGTGTACCCATTGCCTGTCTATTCCTCACTTGCTCCACGAGGACCTCTGCAGCTACATGGGAGAATTGGGGTGCTCTGGCTGACGTCCTGCTGCCTCAGTAACGCGCTGCCACTGACCACCTTTGAAAAGTACACCTCCGCTTTAAGAGATGCCTTTAAGTGGCAACAGGCCCACCGGACCTCCCACCCTCCCAGATGGTGAGCCACCTATAAGCAGCGTGAAGCACGCTAGCAGCCTGTCTAATCAATGCGAATGAGGCCTGACCACCAAAATTGATCTGGCCCCCGGCTGACGTCATCAGGCGGGCTAGAGAGAAAGCCCCACTCACATCCGCCTGAACTGTGCCACATACCAAAATGGCCCCTGACTTCTCCAACACCCTCTTCACCGGCTTCCTTAACTCCTACACACCCAACACTCTACCACTTGCTTCTTGTTTTGCACTGTCTTCCTCATCCTCCAGAACCTCTGTTGGCAACCCATCCCTCAACACATTGAATTAAAATCTTAATGCTTGTTTATGAATCCATTCATAACCTCGACCGCCTTGTACCTGTGCAACATTCGCCAGCCTTACATTCCAGCTCACGCCCTTTGTTCCTCTGATTCTGAACTCCTGTGCATCCCCCCTTCCCGCGAAGCCTTCAAACTTGGCCTTAATCAGTGCAATTTCATCCCTAAACCCTTCTGCCTTGCTACTACTCTTCCACCTTTAAAGGCCTCCTCAAAACCTACCTTTTCAGCCATTCTTTCAGTCAACTCTTCTACTGCAGCTCAGTGCTCGTTTATCCTCTTTGAGTGTCTTGGGACATTTACTACGGAAGTGGTGCTGTATAAATGCAAGTTGTCATTGTTGCAAATAAAAATGAACCTGGAGAATACTGTACACAAAGTTATACACCCAACAAAGTCATCAGCAACTTGTACAAGCTCCTCAAGTGTAATAAATATCAGATGCAACATCACCTTATTGCAATATTCTACTTTTTTTCCAGTTTTATGCTGATGCACATACCAGTATAATTTTAATCACACAGAATTCACAGGAGCATATGTGGATACCTAATGAGCCTGGTGACATAGTAATACATATTGGTGCACCAGTGTGACATGCTTCGGGATTTAGGTGTTTTGTTGGTGGAGGCCATCGAGGGAGGGATTGGTGGGCCAGAGATGCACAGGAGTTATGCAACTCGTGTATTACTGCCTTTGGGTTGGATCATCATTCTTGTAGTGCCTGGAGTGGGAGATGTTGTACTTCCATCTTTCTTCCCATATCAACTTATCCCTCCCTCTGAGGGGAGTTCTGTAGAATTGTTGCAGAATTCTCTTTCAATACAACATATACGTGAGTAGCTTTTGTGTGGCATAGTTAAGAGTTACACAGAAACTTAGGCCTGTAACTCCTCTCCGCTCACGGCCAAAGTTGCGGACTCTGTCCCAATGGCAGAGATGGTGCTGTTCACATGACCAGGGTGGGTGCATGGTGCCTGCAAGGGCGCTTCAGCAGCACATGCCCCAAACACCAGTCAGAATGTTGTAGCGGCGCCAAGACGCTCTGCCAGCAGAGAGGAGGCCCTGGAAGGGTTCAACAAAAATCTTCTTTTTGGCATCTTCTGCTCTCAATGGAGCAAGCGAGCTTCTTGGGGAAGGTAATTGATCACCATTGGCTTAAGGCCTTTGTTAGGGGAACTCACCCCAGTGGAATGGGCAGAATTCCCAAGGGTAGCCCAGGAGCTCCCACAGATAGACACCATTGATGTGGGGGTGGGGGGGAAGTACATGCAGAAGATCTGTCTATGCTCCCACACCCCCAGCATTTAAAGGGGCACTTTGGTCAGAATAGAATCCCAACAGAACTGAGTTTTACTCCAAATTCCTGGCCTTCCCAGGCAGAAATCTTTTCTGCCTTCCCCAAACTCCCAAATTTTGGGGCCTTAGGTTTTATGCGTGGCATTTTGGCTTGATGCAGCATGTAGCAATGACCCAGAATGCCAAAGGCGGTCCACACTCTGTGAATGATGTGAGTTGGCATAATGTATGTTCACGTGTTGCCTTGGTGAGGGGGTTTACGTGGCTCTATTTTATTCAGGTTCATTGTAAATTGTGTAATTTTCTTTTCTTGTACGTCGATGTTGCGGTTCAAGAGAGATTTGTTTGGTACTGTTAACATCCGAGGATACATGTTGATATAGTTACATATACATATATATATATATATACATACATACATATATATATATATATTTGTACAATTAGATCATTTCTAATTATTATATATAGAATCATAGAATCGTACAGCACACAGGAGGCCATTCACCCATCGTGCCTGTGCCAGCTCTTTGAAAGAGCTGTCCAATTAGTTCATTCCCCTGCTCTTTCCCCATTGCTATATAAATTTTTCCTTTTCAGGTATATATCCAACTTCCTTTTGAAAATTACTATTGAATTTGATTCCACCACCTTTTCAGGCAGTGCATTCCACATCATAACAACTCGCTGTGTAAAAAAATTCTCCTCATCTCCCTCCGGTTCTTTTGACAAGTACTTTAAATCTGTGTCCTCTGGTTACCGACCCTCCTGCCAGTGAAAACAGTTTCTCCCTATTTACTCTATAAACCCCCCTCATAATTTTGAACACCTACATGAAATCTCCCCAGAACCTTATCTGCTCTAAGGAGAACAACCCCAGCTTCTCTAGTCTCTCCATGGGGATGATTTTGCCAATGGGGACGTGATGGAGGCGGGACTGCTGCTTGTCGGGTTTTAGTCCCGCCTCTATCGACGTCCGGCCAACCCACGGGATTAGCAGGCCAATTAAAGGAAAGCTGGTTACAGGACACGTCAGCGAGTGACGTTTCATCTGTCAAGAGCTTTTGACAGATAAATTGTCATCGTTTGAGAGCTCTGTGAAGCTGTCAAACATTGACAATCTGTCCTCTAACTTGAGATCTGGGACACGGGCTTACTTAGAGATCTCTCCTAAGCAGAAAGCAGAAGGCTGATGCATTTGAGAATGCAGCGGCCATTCTGCTTTCTCTGCCGGTGAGATGAGGGACTCCCGAGACGTGAAGGGCTGAAGCCTGGAGGAAGATGCAAAGGTAAGTAAAGCTTTTAAAACACTTAGCTGTGCACACATGCACCCATCACAAGCCTGCACACCGGACATCTCGGCCCCTCCGACCCCCGCAGACCCACGGCTCGCCTCGCTGACCCTGGTGAGGTTCGGAACCGCCGGGAAGCCCACACTTTAGGGCTCAAAATAGGGATTATCCAAAAAACTTCCTGTTAACTATCTGTTAACAGGCAGTTAATTGATACTAATCCCCTTCCCGCCTTGAGGAGACGGGACCCGGCGCGGGTCGGGTACCCGCCTCCTGGGAAGATGGCACGGAGGTGGGTTGGGGGCGGGACGGGTACCCGCCCCCAGATTCTGCCATTTTCCCGGCAGTCCCGCCTCCAAACCCGCCTCCCCGGGGCTGGCAAAATCGCCCCAAAGTGACTGAAGTCCCTCAACCCTGGTACCATTCTAGTACATTTCCTCTGGACCCTCTCCAAGGCCTTGATATCCTTCCTAAAGTTAGATGCCCAGAATTGGATACAATACTCCAGCTGAGGCCTAACCAGTAATTTATAAAGGTTTAGCATAACTTCCTTGCTTTTGTACTCTATGGGCTCGATTTTGTCATTGGGGCGGGCTGGGGTTAGCCACCCGACTCCAATTGGATGTGGGAGAATTATGTGATTTTCCCCTAATTGGGCAATTGAGTTCCAGCATGTGGGAACCCATCACCCAATTAGTTTTTTCAGTCTGAAAGTCGCCTCTGATGATGTCATCATTGCTGCTGCATTTAAGGTCTGCAAAGACTGGGAAGCTTTTAGCCTTTGCTGCGAGAGGGACCTGGAAGCAAAATGAGCAGCAGGAGACCTAAGTCTGCTCCCAGATTTTTCACCACCACCACCACCACCACCACCACCACCACCACCAAATGCATAACATATAATTATATAGTGAGCTAATATATTCAATACCCTGCGTGCTTCTGATAGTCATTTGTTCTATTTTGAAATATTATATAATGAAGGACAAGGCCGGTGAGTGACACAACTTCTTTATTTCTGTACCTGGGGTGACAGGGCATAGATGGAGCAATCCAGTTATTTATTTCTGTGGGATGGGTAAAGGACCGAGATGTATTTATTTATTTATGGGGAAACAAGAGCACAGATATCAAGAAATGGCTGAGCGCACTGAATACAGCAAAGTCTATGGGCCCCGACAACATCCCGGCTGTAGTGCTGAAGACTTGTACTCCAGCACTAGCCGCACCTCTAGCCAAGCTGTTCAGTACAGCCATAACACTGGCATCTATCTGACAATATGGAAAACTGCCAGGTATGTCCTGTCCACAAAAAGCAGGACAAATCCAATCCGGCCAATTACCGCCCCATCAGTCTACTCTCAATCATCAGCAAAGTGATGGAAGGTGTCATTGACCGTGTTATCAAGCAGCACTTATTCACCAATAACCTGCTCACTGATGCCCAGTTTGGGTTCCGCCAGGACCACTCGGCTCCTGACCTCATTACAGCATTGGTCCAAACATGGACAAAAGAACTGAATTCCAGAGGTGAGGTGAGAGTGACTGCCCTTGACATCAAGGCAGCATTTGACCGAGTGTGGCATCAAGGAGCCCTAGTAAAACTGAAGTCAATGGGAATCGGGGGGGAAAACTCTCCACTGGCTGGAGTCATACCGAGTACAAAGGAAGATGGTTGTGGTTGTTGAAGGTCAATCATCACAGCCCCAGGACATCGTTGCAGGAGTTCCTCAGGGCAGTGTCCTAGGCCCAACCATCTTCAGCTGCTTCATCAATGACCTTCCCTCCAACATAAGGTCAGAAATGGGGATGTTCGCTGATGACTGCACAGTGTTCAGTGCCATTCGCAACTCCTCAGATAATGAAGCAGTCCATGCCCGCATGCAACAAGACCTGGACGACGTTCAGGCTTGGGCTGATAAGTAGCAGGTAACATACCTAACAAGTGCGAGGCAATGACTATCTCCAACAAGTGAGAGTCTAACCACCGCCCCTTGACATTCAACGGCATTATCATCGCCGATTCCCCCACCATCAACATCCTGCGGGGTCATCATTGACCAGAAACTTAACTGGACCAGTCACATAAACACTGTGGCAACAAGAGCAGGTCAGAGGCTAGGTATTCTGCGGCGAGTGTCTGACCTCCTGACTCCCCAAAGCCTTTCCACCATCTACAAGGCACAAGTAAGGAGTGTGATGGAATACTCTCCACTTGCCTGGATGAGTGCAGCTCCAACAACACTCAAGAAGCTCGACACCATCCAGGACAAAGCAGCCCGCTTGATTGGCACCCCATCCACCACCTTAAACATTCACTCGCTCCACCACCGGCGTACCGTGGCTGCAGTGTGTACCATCTACAAGATGCACTGCAGCAACTCACCAAGGCTTCTTCGGCAGCACCTCCCAAACCCGCGACCTCTTCCACCTAGAAGGACAAGGGCAGCAGGCGCATGGGAACACCACCACCTCCAAGTTGCCCTCAAGTCACACATCATCCTGACTTAGAAGTATATCGTCGATCCTTCGTCATCGCTGGGTCAAAATCCTGGAACTCCCTACTTAACAGCACTGTGGGAGTACCTTCACCACACGGACTGCAGTGGTTCAAGAAGGCGGCTCACCACCACCTTCTCAAGGGTAATTAGGGATGGGCAATAAATGCTGGCCTCGCCAGCGCCGCCCACATCCCATAAACGAGTAAAAAAAAATGATGCATTTATTTATGTGTGTAGGGCGGAAGAGGGACACAGATGCATTAATTTGTTTATGGGAACATATGAAAATGATAGGCAGGAAAAGCCCAACTGGTCCATCAAGCCTGCCCCACACTCATGATGGCTGGAGCATCATGACTAGACACTTCCGACCCCTCAGCAGCCATGTAATCTCCTGGGAGAGGCACAAAAAAAAAGGAGGAAAAAAAACAGGGCCAAAAAGGGGGATAAAATCTGGCAAATTCCTCTCCAACCCCATCAAGCAATTGAAACCAGTCTAGGTTCACATTGATTATGTATGTGTTAACTGCTAAACCACTTTTATATGTTGTGATCTCTGCCCCAGCCAAGAAGCAGTCCAGCTCCCTTCTGAATGCGTGCATAGAGTCAGCACCCACCACATAAGCCAGCAACGCATTCCAGAGGCTCCCTACTCTCTGGGAAAAGAAGAACCGCCTAACATCTAGCCTATTCCTACTCTTGCATAGTTTAAATGTATGACCCCGTGTCCTCCTCAATCTGTCAAACTGAAATAATCTATCAATAGGTATGCAATCCAGTCCTTTCATTATTTTATATACCTCTATTAGGCGCCTCTAAGTCTTTGCTGCTCTAAAGCAGATAGACCCAGCTCTTTAAGCCTATTTGAGTAACTAAGGTTCTTTAAACTAGGAATCATTCTCGTTGCTCTCAAACGAAACTTTTTCAAGGCCATTATATCACCCACCATGCGAGGGGGCCAAAATTGGACACAGTAATCTGGATGTGGTCTAACCACGGACCTGTATAAGGACAGATTGGTGTCCTTTAACTTGTATTGAATTATGTAGTTAGTTAATTCTTTTAAAATTTTTATCATTGAGCAAGACCACAGAAGATCTACTAGTGTTGTATAGCCCTTGTTCACAAAATTATTAATAATAATTATGTAGACTAAAAATCACTTCTTGCTCATTTTGACGATGAATCAAAGAAGCATCAATAATAGAACTGGTGCTAGATTTTTGCATTTTCACACATCTGATTTTTAATTTATGATGTTGAATCTCCATTCTGTTGGGGTTTATTCTTAATGATAAGTTTGAAAGTAAGCACGCATGAAGATCTTTAGCACAATGACAGAATTCATGACTGCAACAATATGGAAATTGTGAGTATGGGGAGGATATTGGGCATTCTCCTGCTACATTTACATGAATATCAAAGCAGGGAACTGTAACTAGAATAGGCAAAACAGCGTCAAGGATTCACTGTACATTATTGTTCTCATAATACAGTACTGACACATGCACAACTGTGTATCATGTCAGGGGTTTGGTAGCATTTTATATGCAAGCACATGTCTGAACAGGGCCAGCCATTGAGATGGAGGTGTCCTGGTCATTAAAATGACTGAACTAATGCTCCAAACATCCACCTCGGTTTCTGAATTGTTTGGACCACTGGCCTTTCTGTGAAAATATTATTAATAGTCATGCCCTCTTAAGCATATACAATAGGACAAACATCACTGTTTGACAGCAAAATTATTACTTCTTCACTGTAATAAAGGGAACTTATGTTTAGCATATGATAATAAGCACAATCTACTTAGCTTAAGTGTATGATTCTGCAAAGTATATAATTTGTTTTCAGCAAAAGTGTTACTTCTATGCAAGTCTCTTTAAGAGGCTTACGTGGAAATAATAGAGGAGCATTTTTAGTCTGCACCACCAATCTCACCCTTGTAAATGTTAATGTGTTAGTGTTCCATCACTTTGCTAGGGTCCCACCATCATAAGTAATGCAGTCCGAAGGCTTTAAGCTGTCTACACGCTCTTATTACTGAAAAATCAAACTACATAATTTTAAATACAACACTTTCTGGAGTGTAGAATATCTAACTGTCCTTTCTTATAGCTCAGTTGCTAGGTTGCTGCTGGCAATAAGACCAAAAGAGGTGCTTGGGTCCGTCCCCTCCAAAAGCAAGATAAATGTAAAGTGACTTGCTGGCAGAGGCCACGCAGCCGGGTGTTTTGATTGTTGGGAGTCTGAACGGCTGAAGAGGTCGCACCTGCACTTGAAGCAGTTTCACTGTGAGGACCTCCCCAGTTACTGGGGAAGTTAACGGCCCGTGGCAAACAATTGGCATTTGCAATTTTAAAACAACTGTGCACGCAGAAGCTTGGACATGTGCAGTCGGTTTAATGTGGATGTGGTGGCTGTAGAAACCGCCCCACAGTACAAATAGAGTGGTTGCTACAGTAACGGGAGCAGCAGCCAGCATTGAACAAAATCACTTCAGGGAGTGGTTCCGCAATATAAATAGAGCATTAATTATATACTCCCCAACAGGTGCATTGAACAATGTGGGAAATGGGTTTACACGTAACAGCACTGTACATTGTACACAGTCCTATAGGCCGTACATATACTGCTGGAGATTCCTTGGGCTGGATTTTGCCATTGGGGTGGGCTGGGGGCGTGTCAGGTGGTATTCGTGTCAGGAACCCGACTTCGATGTGAAGTAGGAAAAAAGTGTGATTTTCCCCTAATTGGGCACTTGATTTCCAGTGTGTGGGAACCCCTGGCCCAATGAGTCTTTCCATCCTGAAAGTCGCCTCCGATGATGTCATCAGTGCTGCTGGATTTAAGGCCTGCAAGCAGCCTTGCTTCTTCTGGAGACTGCAAAATTTATGCCCATTGTTGTGATCGCTTGATTCAGCAAATATGTCCAGCAGTAGGCCAAAGTGTGCTCCACGGTTCGATGACGCCGCCCTGCAGGCTCTGGTGGAGGGAGCAAGATCAAATAAGGAGGTACTCTTCCCTTCCTCAGGGAGGAAAAAGCCTCCCCAGCAGACTAAAGCTGTGTGGATGCAAGTGGCCCAGGAGGTCAACTCAATGTCTATGTGCCGCAGAACCTGGCTGCAGTGCAGGAAGAGGTTTCATGACCTTCTCCGCACAGGAAAAGTGAGTATGCCTTTCCCATCACCCTCAATCTGATCCCCATCGCCTCTCCTTACCAGCACTCAGCTTTGACAACCTCTTCCTCCACATCCCACTTAACACTGACATCCCTGCACCCTTACCCATTCCCTCTCTCTGTATGTTCACATTCACTTAACTATTCAACTATGCAGCCCTCACACTCCCTATCGCTGTGATGCTACGACAACAACTTACAACACACAGGGCGGGCCCTTGGGCTTGGCACCTCACGCCATCTTTGTCTCCTTCTAAGCATCTATGCTATGGAATCTCTACACTCACTCCTTCATTTTCACTCAAACTCCACTTGTGTCCCTCATTGCAGGAAAAGAGAGCCCAAATTAAGAGGGACAGGGCGAGGACAGGAGGAGGGCCACCCTCAGTAGCCCAGCTCACCACTGCGGAGGAGGCGGCCCTGGAGATTGTGGGAGTGGAGGAGGATGCGCAATTGGGGGACGGACAGACGGCTGCATCACAGCAAGCTGGTGACAGAATAGCTTTGCATCTCTCTCATTGACATTGCATGAGTAACTGATAATGATTCTGAAAGTCTAACAGATTGACTTATGATCATCTGCACAATTCAATGTGCATGCAAACTTTACCTCACATCTCCAACTCTTTCCTTTACTCCCCCACAGGACCATCAATAGCCCCCGTCCCCACTGTCCAAGAGGAAGAGCCTGAGCTTCAAGACTCCTCAGAGGAAGCTGCAACCTTTGAAGGCATAGCATCAGCAGAATTCAGCGCACCCAGCACCAGCGCAGACACTCACACCTCAGTGGGAACTGCGCGAGATAGAGTAGTGCTGTCACCTGGTGTATCACAGCTCACAAGTGAGCATCAGCAGATGGTGGAGACAGGGACAGCAGTGGAGAGTCCTCGTCGGAGGGCGCAGGATTCTGCCAGCTTGGCTCGGCTGCATGTCGACCCTGTGCCTCCGGGTCATCAGAAGAAGAGCGGTGCTGGAACTCCAGGAACAGGTGCAGGAGTCTCTGACAGGTTTTGTCTCCAGGGTCGCTGCGAGTGTGGAGCGAATGGAGGAGTCCATCGCTAACATGAGCAGAGCCTTTGTGGAGGCATTGGTGCATGAACGCATCACCATGGAAAGGATGGCAACCTCCGTGGAAAGGATGGCTATCGCCATGGAGGAGCTTAGTCGCCAGGGTCGTGAAAACATGGTCATTGTTCAGAATAGACTGACATTTCTTGAGGAGCGATGGTCAGCTATTGAGCAGAGAAACCAGACCTTCATGGAAGTCCTCTGGAGTTGGACTTCCAGTGCAGAAACGGGTCCTCATGGCCCCCCTGAAGTGCAGAAAGGGGCTGTCCAGCCACTTGCTAGGTCTGAAGTGGGACTGACCCATGAGAGGGATGTTGATGGCAGAGAACAAGGAAGTGGGGGCTCCTTTCCAAGTGCTCACACGACCATGCCACTGCAGAGCCCTCGGTCAGAGCCCCACCAGAGTCCCCACCCAACTGAGATGGGCGTCTCAACCCCTGCACAGCAGCAGGAGCAGCAGACTGGTGCTGAGCCCTCACAGGCTCGCAACCCCAGAGGACGCCCGCCAAAGGTGTCGAGGCAGGAGCAGCAAGAAAGTGATCAAGGGGCCTCCACATCTGCTGAAGCCACAGAGGAAGCACCACGTAGGAGCACGCGTAAGAGGAAGATAATGCACAAGTAGTCACAAGGGTAGTCACTTGGGTGTCATGTTGTGTTTATTTTTGAAATGCCATAAGTTGCTTGTATGATAAAAAATGCTGATGTCAAACTGTTGAAGTTGTGGCGTGTGTCATTTCGCAAATGGGACTTCCACATTGAGGGCTTAGGGTGACTTGCAATTGTCAGTATGGTGGTCAGAGTGATAGGAATCCGCAGGTTCTTGGTCATTGTCGATGGTCTGGTAAGAAGCTGCGAGGCAAAAGTGCTTGATTGTCTAGGCTAAGCAAATCTGGCCAAGTTGAGTGCGTCCCTTGCATCCCAGGCAGCAATGTGCTCGCAAGCTGCTGCCGCTGGTTGATGCGCCTCTGCAAGCTGTTCATTGTCGCTCTCCTCCTCCTCTTCCTCCTCATCTGAGGAGGCTATGTGATGAGCCACTTGTTCCTCAGGCATCTGCAAGCCACGATGCTGTGCCATGTTGTGAAGTGCACCGCAGACCACGACAATTCTGGAGACCCTGGCTGCTGAGTACTGCAGGGCTCCACCTGATCTATCAAGGCATCTGAAGCGCATCTTCAGCAAGCCGATGGTTTGTTCGATTATGGATCTGGTGGAAATGTGGCTGGAGTTGTAGCGCTCCTCAGCTTCGTTGGATGGGCTCCTTAACGGCGTCATTAGCCACGTCTTCAGGGGATAGCCCTTGTCTCCAAGTAGCCATCCGAAAAGTTGGTCTGGCGGACTGAAGAGCGGAGGCGCACTAGACTGGCACAGAATGAAGGAGTCATGGCAACTGCCAGGGTACTTGGCGCAAACATGCAAAATTTCCATCTTGTGGTCACACACCAGTTGTACATTGAGGGAGTGGAAGCCCTTGCGGTTGACAAAAATACCTGGATTGTGATGGGGTGCCTTAAGGGCCACATGTGTGCAGTCAACGACGCCCTGCACCCTTGGAAAGCCTGCCAGATTGTCAAACCCAACCGTATGCGCAGTTACACTTGCTTGATCCTTGGAGAAATTGATGTAATTATGAGCGATGGCAAACAGGGCATCGGTTACCTGCGTGATGCAAGTGTGTGCAGCCGCCTGGGAGATGCCGCTGATGTCTGCTGCTGATCCCTGGAATGAGCCTGAAGTAAAAAAGTTGAGTGCGGTGGTGACTTTGACGGCTACTGGTAAGGGGTCACCTGCTCCTCTGGGCTCCAGTTCTTGCTGCAGCATTGCGCAGATGTCACCCACTACCTCTCGTGAAAGTCGGAGCCTCCTTTGGCACTGCTGCTCAGTCATGTTGAGGTAGCTGATCCTCTGTCTGTAGACCCTGTTTTGGGGGTATCTCCTGCGGTGACGTGCTTCCATGTGCTGGCGTCTTCTGGCCTGTGCAGCTTCAGGTGGGTGAGCAGCAGCTTGGAACTCCTGCTGTTGCTCCTGCAGTTGGTGCTGCTGTTGTTCAGGGTTCTGCTGCTGCCGCGGCTGGTCTTCGTACGAATCTGATGTCCAGGAGGAAAGGAAATAAATGGTTCCCATTCTTCTGGTATATACCTCAGTTGAGGAAGCGCTCATTCAAGGTGGGGAGAGGGGTTTCCCAGGAGGTCACACTGGAGATGGGTGTCAGGCTCCAAACTTCCACAACAATGGGTATGCCTGCTAAAAGTTCCCCCAGACCTGAGACAACAAAGTTCTGCCACCTGCAAATGATGATTGCTGAAAACTCCTTTTTAATGGTGGAGCTGCAGCCGTTAGTAAGCAATCCACTTGTGATGCCGCCAGGATTCACTGGCGTGTTCCAGAGGAGACGTGCAGCACATGGGAAAAGTGTTAAAATCAGAAAGGCCTCTCAAAATGGGATTATAGAGGCAATTAACTGGTTGTTAAGGGCCTTAAGGGCCTATCCCGCCCGGAGGCGGGATGGAAACAGGGTCAGAAAAGACGCATGTGGGAAAATTGCATGGAGGCGGGATCGGGCCCGCCCGCCTTTTTTTGCGATTTTACCACCTCACACGCCTCCAATCCCACCTCCTCGGGCCTGGCAAAATTGAGCCCTTTATCTCCGCTGGTAAGCCTATGACCTTATTTGCTACACACCAATCCATTAAACCTAGACGTTCATATGGGACTTAGAGTTTGAGCAAATTCAAGTCCAATAATATATTTTTGGTTGATCCTGATCAATTTGCATGTTACATTCGGCCTTAATGAGTAGTGGTAATGATTAGTGATCAAATCATTAACCCCAGTAAAACCAATAATTAAAGGAAAGAATTGTGGGAAAACTACTCGGCTAGACCATTGAGCGCAGTGACGAATGTTAAACAACAGAGATTTGAAGAGCAATGCTTACTGTGTAAATCTGCTCTCAGAAGGTGAACCCAATCAAATCTTTCATGCAGTAGGAGGGGAAGAAACATCGGCATGCATTAGGACTAGCAGTACTTTTTATTGATAGTGAGACTTGTTGATTATTGTGAAATATTTGGCCTCTGTTTTGATTAGCCGTTCTGAAAAGTACACCCAGCCCTTTTCTCATGGATAATTTTTCTTCCCTTTTAATCTCTCCTATCCTCCCCCTGATGCCAGCAGGAAAGTTCCTTCTAGCGCCACAAAATCCAAAAATACACTGCTGGCCTGGGTTTGAACCCTCCACATTCACCTCCTCATCCACCACCCCCCCCCCCCCATCCCTACCTCCAGGACCTACCTGCGGGCATGCGAGGCATCCAAACCACCTGATGTTACGCTAGCCCGGAGCTGGCCAGCTCACTCGGGGCGGTCCAGCCTGCCAGCACCATTTAAATAAGGCCTGAGTTCAGAAGGGTTCAAGAATCCTCTCCCACTAGACAGCGGCCAGCCACTCACGAGTGAAAATCGGTTGAAGTCTTTCCTCTCTCTTAGGCCGCGATTTTGCCGGCGCTCAGAGAGCGGGTTTGGAGGCGGGTCCGGAGTTAAAATCAAAATGATTGACGCCGGGTTACGAACCCGCCACCATCCCGCCTCCACGCAACTGTACAGAGTGTCGGGTCTGCGAGTCCCGATCAGACCCGACACCAAGCGAGAGGAGAGCCACTTAAGGCAGTTAACAGCCTGGATAATCCTATTTTGAGAGGCGGTTTCCATTTTGCCACATTTTCAGCGTGTTCCACGTCGTGCGACAAACACGCGGATTGTGTCGGGTTTAGCAGCTAGCTGAATAGTTGACAGCTGCACCTGCAGAAGATAAAAGCTACCTGCAACATTAGTTCACTTTCAGATGCCAGAACTTTGTGTTTTGAGGTCTTGGAACACATTTTGCAGGTGTATTTGAGGTTGTAAGTGTTTAATCTGAGATCCATATACACTGTGACCTCCTTGGAAAACCCTCTCCCCACATTGACTGAGCGCTTATAACATCTCTTCCTCAGCTGACATATATACCAGCAGAATGGGAACCATTTATACCCTCTCATCCTGGTCCTCAGAATCGGAGGAAGAGCAGCCATGGCAGCAGCAGAACCAGGCACACCAGCAGCACCAACAACAGGAGCGCCAACCTTCTCCTCAGTCACCTGATGCTGCACAGGGCACAGGGCGTCAGCGCAGGGCTGCACCGCGCCACGCCACAGGAGATACCCCCAACACAGGGTTTACAGGCAGAGGATGAGCTTCCTCAACATGAGGAGAAGCTGGATTTGTTTTCAATAGAGCAAAGGAGGTTGAGGGTGATTTGACAGAGGTGTACAAGATTATGACTGGTTTGGATAGGCTAAGTGGGGAAAGGCTGTTCCCATTAGTTGATGGTACAGGGACTAGGGGACACAGATTTAAGGTTTTGGGCAAGAGATACAGGGGGGATGTGAGGAAAAACGTTTTTACGCAGCGAGTTGTGATGACCTGGAACTCGCTGCCGACGGAAGCGGTGGAAGCGGAGACACTCAGGGCTCGATTTTGCCAAGCACGAGGAGGCGGGTTTGGAGGCGTGCGAGGTGGTAAAATTGCAAAAAATGGTGGGCAGGCCCGATCCCGCCTCCGAGCAATTTTCCTAAATGCGTGTTTTCTGACGCCCTTTCCATCCCGCCTCCAAGAGACGGGATAGGCCCTTAAGGCCCTTAACAGCCCCTTAATTGCCTCTATTATCCCATTTTGAGAGGCCTTTCCGATTTTTAGACATTTCCCCCATCCTACACGCCTCCTCTGGAACACACCAGGTAAACCTGGTGGCCTCACCAGTGGATTGCTTACTAACAGCTGCAGCTTCACTATTACAAAGGAGTTTTCACCGATGATCATTTGCAGGTGGCAGAACTTTGTTGTCTCGGGTCTGGGAGAGCTTTTAGCAGGCCTACTCATTGTTGTGGAAGTTTGGAGCCTGACACTCATCTCCAGTGTGACCCCCTGGGAAACCCCTCTCCCCACCTTGACTGAGCGCTTCCTCAACTGAGGCATATAGCAGAAGCATGGTGACCATTTAATTCCTTTCCTCCTGGACATCAGATTCGGACGAAGACCAGCTGCGGCAGCAGCAGAACCATGAAAAACAGCAGCACCAACAGCAGCAGCATCAACAGGAGCGCCAAGCTGCTAGTCACCCACCTGAAGCTGCACAGGCCAGAAGGCGCCAGCGCGCGACAACATTGCTGCCCAGGATGCAAGGGACGCACTCCTCTTGGCCAGATTTGGTGAGCCTGCACAATCAAACACTTTTGTCTCTCACCTTCTTACCAGAGCATCCACAATGGACATGAACCTGCGGATTCCTATCAATCTGACCACCATACTGACAATTGCAAGGCGCCCTAAGCCCTCAATGTGAGAGTCCCATTTGCGAAATGACACAGGCCACAACTTCAATGGTTTCCCATCAAATCTGTTTATAATACAATGACAATGATGGCTGGTCCAAATACAAAATATCACAGCACCCAAGTGACTACCCTTGTGACTACTTGTGCTTTATCTTGCTCTTACGTGTGCTCCTACGTGGTGCTTCCCCTGTGGCTTCAGCAGATGTGGAGGCCACTTGCTCACTTTCTTGCTGCTCCTGTCTTGACGCAGTTGACGGCCGTCCTCTGAGGTTGTGAGCCTGTGAGGGCTCGCCAACAATCTGCTGCTCCTGCGGCTGTGCAGGGGTTGAGACGCCCATCTCAGTTGGGTCAGGACTCTGGTGGGGCTCTGACCGAGGGCTCTGCAGTGGCATGGTCGTGTGAGCGCTTGGAGAGGAGCCCCCACTTCCTTGTTCTCTGCCACCAACATCCCTACAGAAGTGCCAGGCAATGGCTATCTCCAACAAGCGAGAGTCTAATCACCTCCCCTTGACATTCAACGGCATTACCATCGCCGAATCCCCCACCATCAACATCCTGCGGGTCACCATTGACCAGAAACTTAACTGGACCAGCTACATAAATACTGTGGCAACAAGAGCAGGTCAGAGGCTAGGTATTCTGCGGCAAGTGTCTCACCTCCCGACTCCCCAAAGCCTTTCCACCATCTACAAGGCACAAGTAAGGAGTGTGATGGAATACTCTCCACTTGCCTGGATGAGTGCAGCTCCAACAACACTCAAGAAGCTCGACACCATCCAGGACAAAGCAGCCTGCTTGATTGGCACCCCATCCACCACCTTAAACATTCACTCCCTCCACCACCGGCGTACCGTGGCTGTAATGTGTGTACCCTTTACAAGATGCACTGCAGCAACTCGCCAAGGCTTCTTCGGCAGCACCTCCCAAACCCGCGACTTCTTCCACCTAGAAGGACAAGGGCACAGGCGCATGGGAACACCACCACCTCCAAGTTCCCCTTCAAGTCACACACCATCCTGACTTAGGAGTATATCGCCGATCCTTCATCGTCGCTGGGTCAAAATCCTGGAACTCCCTACCTAACAGCACTGTGGGAGTACCTTCACCACACGGACTGCAGTGGTTCAAGAAGGCGGCTCACCACCACCTTCTCAAGGGCAACTAGGGATAGGCAATAAATGCTGGCCTTGCCAGCGACGCCCAGATCCCATGAACGAATTAAAAAAAACTTGATGTCGTCATGTGCGCGCTTTGCCCCGGGGGAGGTGGTTGTTGGATCGCAATTTTGCTGAGAAACTCTGGCCAATTTCCCCCTTCCTAATTCTGGGGGTGCTATGGCCAATTGCAGCCCCCCTTTTTTTGTGCACATTACTGTAAGAAAGCCAAGTGAAACATGGAGAATAGTTTTTATTAACCTATCCCGTGGGGAAAAAAAGTTTCAGAAAGATTGGTGGCAAAACATAAGAACATAAGGAATAGGAGCAGGAGTAGGCCATTTGGCCCCTCGAGCCTGCTCCGCCATTCAATAAGATCATGGCTGATCTTCTACTTCATCACCACTTTCCTCCACTATCTCCATATCTATTGATTCCCTTAATATTCAAAAATCTATCGATAACTGTCTTGAATATACTCAACGACTGAGCCTCCACAGCCCTCTGGGGTAGAGAATTCCGAAGATTCACCACCCTCTGAGTGCAGAAATTTCTCCTCATCTCAGTCCTAAATGGCTGACCCCTTATTCTGAGATTATGACCCCTGGTTCTTGACTCCCCAGCCAGGGGAAACATCCTCCCTGCATCTACCCTGTCAAGCCCTGTAAGAATTTTGTATGTTTCAATGAGATCACCTCTCATTCTTCTAAACTCTAGAGAATATAGGCCTAGTCTACTCAATCTCTCCTCATAGGACAATCCCCCCATCCCAGGAACCAGTCTGGTGAACCTTTGTTGCACTCCCTCTATGGCAAGTATATCCTTCCTTAGGTAAGGAGACCAAAACTGTACACAATACTCCAGGTATGGTCTCACCAGAGCCCTATATAATTGCAGTAAGATGTCTTTACTCTTATACACAAATCCTCTTGTAATAAAGGCCAACATACCATTTGCTTTCCTAATTGTTTGCTGTACCTGCAGTAATTCATGTACAAGGACACCCAGGTCCCTCTGAATACCAACATTTCCCAATCTCTCACCATTTCTGCTTTTCTATTTTTCCTACCAAAGTGGATAACTTCACATTTCTCCACATTATATTCCATTTGCCATGTTCTTGCCCACTCACTTAGCTTGACTATATCCCCTTGAAGCCTCCTTGCATCCTTCTCACAACTTACCTTCCCACCCAGCTTTGTATCATCAGCAAACTTCGATATATTACACTTGGTCCCCTCATCCAAATCATTGATATAGATTGTGAATAGCTGAGGCCCAAGCACTGATCGTTGCGGTACCCCACTAGTTACAGCCTGCCAACACCACCACATCTGTGGATGTTAATTGCACCTTTAGACTGGAATTCTGGTAGTGGCTTATTCTAATTGAATATAACTTCTTAAACAATTGGTATACCATCATGCATAAAATATGAACACTTCCGTATCTACTTGTAAGCCAAATACAAAATGCCAGAATCTCTGAAAATATATGTATATATATATATAATAATTATGCAATGGCATAAGAAATAAATTGCAAGTACAATATGCGGTGTGTAAACCATGTGGTGTGAAATTCTCCCTCTCCGTGCTGCAGCGCACTTGAATGCAACAGCTTTTACTTTCTGTCAATAAAATTCAACTGCATTTGGGAACATTTGGCAAAATGGTTCATTCGCTACGTAAATTGGTTCTCATTTCCAAAATGTGTCTGCTTGATGCTGCCAACAAGAGTTGTGCCGCATATGTAGACGGTGGCACCCTGACAACTCCTCAAAGAATACTTTCTCCAGCATCAATGATGGGCCTCTATTTACTTAATAACAGAGTGAAGGCATATGATTTTGAGTTCAAAGTCGCAGATTTCTCCAGAAACTATCCCATCTGTTTTACTGCGACCACAGAAATTTCATCCAAAAAGGTGTTTTTGATCTACTCTCTGCCTCTGTTCCACTCATCATTTGTTTTTAATAAAAGCAGTTTATACTGCAGATGACACAGCCATTCCATGATGTGGCATTATGTAACACCAGTGCCCCTGCCAGACATCTGGCTGTCTGAAAGAAAGCTACGAGAATATGGATGGCTCCTTCGAAAGTTTCATTCATTTCTGGAATTGGTTGAAATTGTTGTCCTCAAAGAAGAAATATTTGAGCTTGTTAATATAAATTAAAATCTATTTGTTATGACTGCATTTTAAAAAATGAATGTCAGAGAAATCATCCATACCTTATCCAAAATATATCGTTCTTACACAGAACATTCAGAGAAGGGAAAGCACACAATATTTAGCTCTTTTGAAAAGATTTATCAGATTCAGCTTTTTGAATGTAATACTGTATATATAATCTTTCATCTTTTATTTTTAATTACACACTTTGGCAGAATCTCCCTCCGCTGCGACCTCTACCACCAAGGAGAACCGGAGCAGCAAGGTGTGGGAGCGCCATCAGCACCAAGTTCCCATCCAAGTCACACTTCATCCTGACTTAGACATAAATCGTTGTTCCTTCATTCTCACTGGGTCAGTATGCTGGAATTCTCTACCTAACACCGTTATGGAGCACCATCACCACAAGGACTGCATCGGTTCAATAAAAAAAGGCCACCACCTTCTCAAGGAAACTAGGGATGAGCATTAAATGTGACCTTGCCAGCATTGCTCACGTTCCAAGAACAAATCTTTCAAAAAAGTATAGAAAATATGCATGCTGTATGAAAACATGCATGTGTGTAAATGTACTCATTTACTTAGGTATCCTGATACCAGAAATTTTCAGAAACAAATATATTTTCAAATAATCTATGAACCTAATGGTACATTAAATTGCACTGCCTCTAATCCCCCATTGGTGAGCTGCCTATCAGCACTCATTCAGCACTGGCAGCTCGGCAATCAAATTAAAATGTGGCCCAACCATGAGAATGGTATGGGTCACTCGCTGGTGCCAGCGGGCGGGTGGTGCCATCACTCTACCCATCGCCCGCCCGATGTACACCCATCGAAAATCAGTCCCATAGTGTCTAAAGATTTTAAATAAAGTAAGTATCCTCTCACTACTGCTACTTACACTGAGCCCTCTTTTGACTGTGTATGAGTTTGTTTTTTCTATCCTGTTTCTGTTGGTATTGCCATTACAGCGCTCACTGAATGGTGATGTCATGCTCTAAGAAATCTCAATGCCACAGACAAGAAGTAAATCCAGTCAGTCTGCCTTGCTGACATATTCTTTTCAGGGTAGTAAGCGCAACAGAATTTATGATCCACTTGCCTATTGTGTCTTTGAAGCTGGAAGGAGCTCTATAGTGCTCACAAGATCTTAAGATAACTATGAATGAGAAAAGCCATTCAGCCCATCCTAGCTTATCCATCCAGAAAAAGATACCTCTCCTCACAGCACCCAACTCTCTGAAATAAATCCCAGGATTTCTGTTTTCCCTACACGAGTTCACCCCAAGTATTGCTCACTCTACTCAATGTTGCATATTACGGAACAAATGCATGTGTTAGTAGCATCTTAAGGCCTTTCATGATTGAAAATAAAAAATACGGTGATTTTAGAGCTTATTACTGTATATGAATTCTTCTTTTATGTTCTATTGTACCCTACTGTTTTCAAACTTGGCATTAACTTTCACAACAGGCCGAGGCCTGTTGTCTAGGTACCTCAATAAAAAAACACAAGCTCTTATTTCGCACAAATATTTAACGGTTATGGTCTGTCAATATTTTCATTAAACTTCAACAATTAATAAAAATTCTGTGCTCACCTGGCATCCAAAGAATTGTACATCAAGGGCTTGGTTCGAATCTGTTTGCTTCTTGTTGGCATTCCTTGTACAACACGTCAAGTTAGGGTGGTTGATTTCATCGCAGCAAAATACAAATTACATTGTGGACAGTTTGACCTCACCATAGTGTTGCAGGTCACACACATGCAAAATGTATTTAAATTATGTGAGAGAAAGATTTTCACTGAGCGCTTTGTCGAAAGAAACTGTAAACTTGTTCTGTGCAAACGTAGATTTTACACAGAGGAAATCTCCCATGATCGGCATGTCAATGTGGCATTCACATATACTGTGCTGCAACCACATATACTGTGGTATATACACATATACTGTGGTATATACACATATACTGTGGTATATACACATATACAGGCAAGATTTCAACCCAATGCTCAAAGAAGAGAACAAAACCTTCAAATGTTAAGAGTAGGGGACCAGGAGAGCAGAAGCTATAGGATCTGCTGCACAGAAACAGGCCTTCCTGCCCAACTGGTCCATGCCGGTGTTTATACTCCACACGAGCCTCCTCTCACTCTACTTACCTCTTCTTACCCTATCTCCATATCCTTCGATTCCCTTCTCCCTCAGGTATCCATCAAACCGCCCCTTAAATGCGTCAATGCTATCAGTTTCAACCACTCCAGGTGGCAGCGAGTTCATTGGCTGTAAAGCACTTTGGGACATCCTGAGATAGTGAAAGGTGCTATATAAATGGAAGTTTCTTTCTTTCTCTCTTTCTCTCTTACTCTCTCGCTCTTTCTTTCACGCTCTCTCTTTCTCACTCTCTCTCTCTCTTTTTCTCTCTCTCTCTTCTCTCTTTCTCTCTCTGTGTTAAGAAATTCCTCCTAAATACTTTGTTTAATCAGTTAGTGGGTAACTTATATGTGTGGCCCCCTATTTCTTGGACTCATCCACAAGTGGAAGTAGGTTCTCCACATCCACTGCACCGAACCCCTTTGTAGTTTTAAAGTCAGTTCTTGCTAATTTTTACAAACTTTGCAGGATCGTTTTTAGGGGTCATACTGCTCTTGTGCAACATCTGCTACATTTCCCAAGTGTTTGGAGTTGCAAATGATTGAGACTGCACCATGAGTTCTAATTAGCAAGGTTGCCTTTCCTTCTGTTCACTTTGCTGCAAACTTCACGTCTGTCACCATCCCTCAAACTGTGTAGTAAGCCAAAAAAACAGAGCAGGCCACCAAAGATAAACTTGCTGAAAATGTCCAAAGTTGTCAGCATCAAAAGAGAGCTTACAAACCCATCAAAGTATTTTGAGAATTGAGTCCTGGACGTCTTCTCTTTTATTCAGAGGATTTCACAGTTTTCAGTGTTTCATGAGCGTCAGTATGTCTAGCGAAGGAGCAAGCAGAGCCACTCTGAGATTTCTTTGTACAGTAACTTGGCCATGTCTTTATATTTCAACATGTTTATTTATTTCTGTTATTTAAGACGGAGGCCGTGAAATTCGGCACCTTCGCGCCGCCAATTAAGGCCGATTTCGGGGAAAAATGGTGGCCGCCTGGCATGGCCCGCGCTGGTCGCTATCTTGGTGAGGGCAACAGCGCTGGCGGGATGTGCGTGTGCTGGCAGTATGCAGAGTAGGCAGATCGTGACGTCAGTCAGCGTGTAACGCTGATTGACACACAACCTGCCATTTTGGATGTCGCCGTTCCAAAGAACGCCCTTTCCCAAACACGCACAGCTGACCGTGCGTTCAGCTGCACAAGGGACCCCCCACCAGCGCTAGTTAAAGGGATACATCCAAGTTGCAGGTAAGTTGATTATTTCTCTTGTACTGGCTCTTGCAGAGTTTATATCAATACTAAGTTGTTAAAGTGTGCAGGGGGTGCTGCTGGATGTTGGGAAGGCGTTGGCTGTTACAGGAAGGCATCTGACTACACCACTTGCTCCCAGTCATGGAGGCTCTACTTGCAGTCCCCCTCGCACTGCAGCATGACAGGAAGATGGAGCAGAGGCAGCAAAGACAAGCTGCTCACAGAGGGAGGAGGAGGAGGGGGAGTAGGGCTCTCAGCAGGAGGCCTTACCCACCTAGGGTCTTCAGGGAGCACTTCTCCTACCTGCACCTAAGCCAGGAGCAGTGTGTTCAGCGGCTCCACTTCAGAACTCTGCCACCTCTTGGAACCAGACCTGCAGCCTCAGAGCAGGGCAGCGACGGCTCTGCCAGTGGCCCTCAAGGTGACCACGGCCTTGAATTTTTTTGCCAGCAGATCCTTACAGGCTGGAACAAGCAACATCGCAAACTTCTTGCAGTTCGCCGTCCATCGCTGCATCCGGGAGGTCACAGAGGCGCTGTACACTAGGAGAAGGGACTTCATTATCTTCTCTCAGGATATCGGGCTTCCCCATGATGCAGGGCGCCATCGACTACACACTCGTGGCTTTGCCACTCACTTAATGTGCAGTTGGTGTGTGACCACGCCCAGCACATCATGATGGTGAATGCCCGCTATCCTGGCATCAGTCATGATACGTTCATCCTGCACCAATCCGCTGTGCCAGCAATCTTCCAGCCACCACGTCGAACCCGAGGGTGACTGCTCGGAGACAAGGGCTATCCTCTCTACACCTGGCTGATGACTCCCCTCCGCAACCCCACCACTCATGGCCAGCAATCATATAATGACAGCCATACTGCCATGAGGAACCTGATCAAGCAGACCATCAGGGTGCTGAAGCAACGGTTCCGCTGCCTTGAACACTCGGGAGGAGCTGTCTAGTACTCACCGGAGCGTGTGTCCCAATTCGTGGTGGTCTGCTGCATCCTCTGCAACTTGGACATCATGAGGGCACAGCCCTTGCCACCATGGGTTCCGCGACCACCTCGGGAGGAGGAAGAGGAGGAGGAAGAGGAGGAGGAGGAAGAGGAGGAGGCGGAGGAGGAGGAGGAAGGAGGCAGCTTGCAAATGCCCATTCCGGATGGGCTGTCCATGAGTGCATCATCAGACTCTGGTTCCCGTGAATGAAACCCCAGATCCCCGTTACTCAACACTTCCCCACCTTACCATTTCTCTGTCACAGAACTTCATAGCGTCCTCTTGGCCACAATGCTGAAATGAAAGCCACCAGAAAACAAACATCACAAACATCATTTATAAATGATTCAATCCAATATTACATTACAAAGTCAACTAATCATCCTTGTGCATTCCCTTATTGTCTGTCTTTCGTGTGGCTTTGCCTATTCTAGTGCTCCTACGAAGTGCTACCCCAGTGGCTGAAACATGGCTGGTGGAAGGCTGCTGACTTTCTGTGGGGGACACTGCAGGTGGCCTTGCAGGACAACCTCGAGCAGATCTGGGCCTAGAAGGCCCGGCTGTAGACTGCACCACTTCGGCATGGGCGGCAGCAGTCTGGTCTGGCTGGCTGACAGGCAACTGCAATGGCACTGGCGGAGTGGCAGTGGTGAAAGTACAAATGCTGTCATCCTGAGAGGACAGCAGGTTCTTGCTCCAGGGAGCTACTGCCACACCCCAGGGCGGCATCTCAGCATTCCTAGCCATTTGTTGGAGGAGATTGCTGGACTGCTGTGACACCCTGCAAGCCCCTTTCCACACTCGTAAACTCAGCCACGATGGCAGCAGTCTGATCTTGAGTGGCAGCAAGCTGAGCCTGCATGAGAGCAGTCTGAGCTTCCACTGCAGCACTCAGACGATGGGTCGCTTCTGCTTGCGCTGCAATGGTAGCTGCGACATCGCCCCATCACACCCAGCATCATGGTTGGGTCCACAAGTGCTCTAATGGAGTTGCCCATCACTTCCATCCTGGAAATCATGGGCTCCAAGATCCACACAAAGCCCCATGCAATGTTGGAGCCGGACTCCTCCAGGCTCCTTGACAGTGACAAGAAGCTCTCTGTCAGGCCTGCCATTGCACCAAGAATTTCTGTGTGCATGCCCATCACCCTACTTCTGAAGGTCTCCCCATCAAAGTCCTCATCTGAGTCCTCTGCAGCAGAACTCAGGTGCAACCTCGCCCCCTGGGGAGCTGGCACTTGCGCTACTCTTTCCCCCTGGCCTGGCTGCAGCCCACTCATGCCCAGTGACTCACCATGTGCAGATCCCGCCTCTATACTACTCTCTAATGTTCGCACAGTGCCATTTTCTGAGCTGGTGCCTGGGAGTGGTATGTGAGAAGGATTAGGTATGAGCATATCGTCATCATCAATGCTTTCAGTCTCGCCGATTGCCACAGTCACAGTCACAGCCCTCCAATTATCTCCAGAACTGTCTCCTCCAGCTGGGTCAGGTTCTGCAGCCATGCTTGCCCCCTGCCGCCCCCCCCCCACCCCGCCTGTGTGCAACTGCTCATTTGATTGTGAGCCACCTTGGCCTGCAAGAGAAAGGGAAGTGTGACAGTGAGTGTGGAGCAATGTGTTTGGGTAATGTGCCTGTTATGGTTGAAAAGCTGGCATTGTGTGCAAGGTTTGAGATGTGGGTGCGAGGCTTGCAACAGTGGTAAGTGTGTAAGGGTGAGGTGAAGCTATGAATGTGAGTTATGAGTCTTGATTGCTAGAGATTGTTGATAGGTGGGTGATGGGGGTGTGGTGCATTGAGCAGTGTGCGAGGCCAGTGGTGCAGTTGGTGGGATATGGCATTTGAAGATGCATTCACTCACCTTGACCACTCGTGTGAGGTCATTAAACTTCTTTCAGCACTGGATCCATGTCCTGGGGGAAAGACTGGTGGCACTGACCGCTTCAGCGATCTCCTACCACTGCCTTCGAACAGTGTGTCTGGAGGGCCTCCTGGCCCCCTGCGGGTGGACCCCCTGCACCAAGGCCCCCAGTGCTGCATCAGAGAACCAAGGTGCCCTTTCTCTGCCCTGTTGAGGCATTGCTAACTTCCAGCTCCAGTCAGAATGAGGTACTTCCGTCACAAAGCACCTCCCTTTTAAGAAGTGCAGACAGCCTTTCACTCTGCAAGCAACCTTTAAATACATAACAGACTTCCCACGATATTGAACTCCCTGTTGAGCGCTGAGCCAACTAGCAGCGCGTTTAGCGCTGGGCTTAGCGCTTCAATCATGTTAATGAGCTGGCAGCACGAATTTCGCGTGCTGCCTGCATTACTTTCAACGGGCGTGGGCAGATCACGCATCGTGATCCCCGCGCCCATCTTCGGGCCTTATCCAATTTAGCCTCCGGAGATTTTACAAGTTATCACTTACAATTTGTTTGTACCCCATTGCATGTTATCAGCCTTTAACCCTGTGCCTTTTAGATCCCTATATCTAAATGGGGTTAAATTTCAATCATTGTTAACACAATCCAAAGAAATAAATATGACTGCAAAAATTAACTAATTTACCATCTTTAAATCAGTCAAATTATATACATATCTTAATTAATGTGCACATTAAACCTGGACCATCAATATGTCAACTGTCTCCTCTCCAGTCAAAGACCCACATAGTATCTGATTTCTGCATGGGTTCAGATTCCAAGCAGTAGTTGAACTTATAAGAGCATGTAAGTATGGGAAAGGCCATTCGGCCCATTTTAATACAGATGGTGCTATTTCCCACCCACTCCCACTCCTCCCATTGCTGCATATAAATGCTTCTTAAATGATTCCCAGGTTTTCGCCTCCACCACGTATTGATGACTTTCTGCATGAAGAAAAACTTCTTGATATCAGTCCTAAAATTCTCATTAACTAGTTTGAACCAGTGTCCTCTTGGCCTGCTCCCACATTTTAAAGAAGTATTCAAAAAATTAACTATTTCCATCCCAATTACTATTTTATATACCTCTATAAAATCATCTCTCAGATGCCTCCTGTCCAAGAATGCTCCTTCAGCAACGCATTTTAGCATTTAAAAAACAATCTTACCTATTGTTGGCGGCCGCTGCTTAGGCCAGAGTGGCTGTTGAAGAATGCGGAGTGAAGCAGGCCCTGCACCTGCTTCAGGAATGCCTGAAAAATGGCCCAACCCAATTTCGGGTCAGATGTTTTTCTAGTGTCCTTGGGGTGCAGGATGTTGGTTCTCGAAATTGTTGCGTAAAACGGGCGCAACAAGGTCCAATTTCTACCCCAAATAGTGTCGGAGCCATCCAGGCAAATTCAAACTGGTGCAAAAAACATCCATTTCCTAGCTATTGGCAATAATGCTATTTTACTCAGCACTTAGGCAGAACTATGGTGGTAATGTTGCCTTACTGATCAGAATGCTGTGGTTGTGTCATGACGCACAAACCAGAAAGCTGGGGAAACTTCTTTCCAGAATGCTGTGAGGCTGTGGAATTCACTTCCGGGGTTAGTGGTAGAGGCAGAGGCTATGTTAACATTCAAGATTAGATTGGAGAGCTGGATGAAAGAAAAGGGGTGGAAGGGATTTGGGAACAGGGTGGGTAAATGTGATTCGAAATATTTGCTCGCCTGGAAAGTAAATGCCAACATGGACTGGTTGGGTCAATTGACCTGTTTCCATGTTGTAATTTCTATGGCTCGTGAAAGGTAAATATTAAGAGTACAAGACCACAAAAAACACAACAAGTCTTATCTTAACAAGAAATTTGTGATTTAGTAAATGCTGTTCTATATCAAGAGAAGTATGAAAAAAGCATAATGACCCGATTTAATAACTTATATTCAATGGAAAAAATAATAGCTACTGTTCACAAGTAAAGATACCTCACAAATTCTAATCCTTACCCAGCCTAGGATAATGTCACTGTGCAGTTGTCCTTCTAGGCCATGAAAGAAGAAGAGAAAATCCCACCACTTTCTGAAGAGAAGCTGGGTAATTTTAACTCCCAAGAACAGGTGGGTTTGGAGCATTTGGGAGGTAAAAATTTTAAAAATTTCAAACCCGCCCACTTTCGATTTTAACGGAGGTGGGTGGGGGAGGCGGGCGACCAACCTGCTGTCAGTGATTTCCCCACTGTGATCTCCCCCCGCGATATCCCCCTGCGACCTCCCCATTGCAATCTTCCCCATGATCTCTTCCCCCCACACAATCACCCCCCTCCCCCCACGATCTCTCCCTCCCTTCTCTCCGCTCCCAGACTGCGGCCTTGTGCAGCAGGCTTTCCCGCCCCACAGGCAGCCGCCCTATCAATCAGGCTGGCTGTCGGGCGGGAAACCTGCAGAAAAACGTTAAGAGGCGTCCTGCTGTTAGTTTCAGCAAGATGTCCGGGAAACCCGTACTTCCAGGTTTCCCATCCCGAAATCCTCCCCTGCCTCACTCTTGACCGCCCCGAGTGAAAGGTGTCTGGTATGAGTGGAAGCATTTTCTGCTGCCTATAAGTATTTCTTCAATATTATTTTTAAAAACACATGCTTTACAGCCAATGAAGTACTTTTTTGAAGTGTAGTCACTGTTGTAATGTAGGAAATGCGGCGGCCAATTTACGCACAGCAAGGTCCCAAAAAGCATCAATGTGATAATGACCAGACAATCTGTTTTTAGGTGTTGGTGGAGGGAGAATTATTGGCCTGGACACTGAGGAGAACTCCCCGCTCTTCTTCGAAATAGTGCAATGGGTTCTTTTACGTCCATCTGAGAAGGCAGGTTCAACTGGATAATCATTAGGAATAAAAACCCTGGCTGATTTTTTTCCTCCTGAGTCTAGGTATGTTGAGGTCAACTTTAGCAGGACTACCGCTGCTTTGACTTGAAGTAAGCTAACTCAGCACAGAGCAAGCATCAAACCCAGAGAATGCACTTGAAGAGAAATGTTGTCAGATAAGATTTGACAGTAGTGAGGTTAAAAAGAAATCCATGAAGGCTTGAAATCTAAAATAATAGCAGAAAATGGTGGGCCATAGAGGGGAAAAAACAGCCAAGATTTCCACTCCTGATCCCAGTGATTCCTGCTGGATGGAGCAGGTCGGGTGAGGACAGGATTCGATTTGCTTGCGATGGCCCCTGTGGTTGAATAGCCTGTTGAAATTCACTGTCTAGCCTCACACATGAAAAATGCCCACTTGGATGGGGGTACTGGAGGGTGGTTGGCACTCGTGTGACTGTACTTCAGCTTAAGCCAGGAGAGGAAGGAAGAATATTGGAGGGGGGGGGGTGGGGGTGGGGGGGGGGAGTATGATTCTGATGAAAGGTTCTCCCCTAATATGTTAACCTATCTTTCCCTTTCAGATGCTTATCTACCTGCTGTGCATTTCCAGCATTTCTTGATTTTATTTTTGATGATAGTGACACAGCCCCCTCAGGATCTCAGGGCTTATCAGACACTCAGCTGTTGTCTGAAGTCCTATAACTCATCCTCAGGTAAGTTGCCAGGCAACCACATCAGACAGCAGTGCGACGCGCCACATGATTAGCCTTGAAAGAATGACTGACCTTCAGAGGAAAACAAAATAGCACGGCATCCAAGATATCAACAGATCTGCAGGACATTTTGAGTGATCAGACTGTGGGATTTATCTTCTTGTTTGGTGCACCTGGTTGCAGTCATTCTCCGCAAGGGTCCGAAGATTCAGACTGGAGAGGGTCAGCAATAGCCACGACTTCAGTCCATAGCCACTCTCAGCTACCCACCAGCGTTAGTCTCTTGTCCCTCTCAGCCTTCCTGGAGAGGAAGGATTGAGACAAAACAAACGAGCCGATGGGACAATCCTTGAAATGTTACTGTCTGATACATTCATGATATTTTCGCCGTGTTTGTGGAATTGTTCTCTTTTTGGTCACAATAAGAAATGTATCCCACGCTATCTGTACGCATATAGAACTGTGCCCATTTTGGTTGTGATAAGGAACCTAGCTCTGTGAGCGTACACGAGCCTCCATATGTTTGAAATTGATAGCCCTCAGAACCCTGAGAAACCCAGCAATGTCATTTTCCTGACACTGTTCACTGTTTCTGCAGCTGCTGCTAATGGTTTGTTGGGAAATAGATCTGTCTGTCTGCTGTCTTCACTAACGCCGCTAGAACCTGCTGCATGTTGCTTCACAACAAACCGAGGACTGTGAAATCATTGGATGGAGCATGAAAGATATCACGAGAAAACGAGTGCAGCAAAAGCTTTCAAGGCAGTAGATAAGGTTGTAGAAACAATTAACTCAGACTCCAAGGGCTGGATTTTGTCTTGGGGTCGGGTTGGGGTCGTGTAATCCGCATTTCGTGTTTCCCCCCCGACTTCAGATTAATGTGGGTGCCTGATGCAATTTTCACTTAATTGGGCAATTGAGTTGGAGCATGTGGGAACCCATGAACTAATTAGTGTTTTCAGTCTGAAAGTCGCCTCTGATGATGTCATCATTACTGACTACCTAGTCTCAGAGACTGTTGGTGAGAGAGGACTTGCCTGGCTTATGATGTGAGTGGACCTGGATGGATGGAAAAATGAGGGGTGGGGTGTGTGTGAGAGAGAGAGAGAGAGAGAATTTTTTGCCAACTAAGTCCTCCCAGGCAGTCTCTGAACACATTCAATGCAGCAGCATCAGAGGCAATGTTCAGACCTAATACTACTACCACCTTCATCACATCTCCGTTGTAATAGTGGACCTGCAGTTGATAGTCAGCTATCCACTTGTGCTCCCGCCAGGTTTCACTGGAGTGTTTCACACCAGGCGTGCTTCACGTCAGAAGAGGGTTAAACTAGCTACAGCGTTTCAAAATGGCATTACAGAGCCAATTTAGAGCTTGTTAAGGGCTTTAATGGCCTCTCCCGCCTCTTGGAGGTGGGACGGAATCGGGAACCCCGCGACTGATTATGTCAAAATTGCGTGGAGGCGGGATGGAGTCGGATAGGGTCGGAAACCCCGACCCCGCAAATTTAACCCCCCACACGCCTCCAAACCCGACTCCATGGGTCATTCAAAATCCAGCCCCAAATCTTCCCTCCAGTTGTTGTCCTTCTGCTGAATCTAAACCTTCTGAAGCACTGTTGGTCTGTGAGAGAGCCGGGTAGTTACTGTGGGGTCTGTAAAGGGGTTTAGGGGGAGGGGCTGGCAAGAACACCTCCTCCATTCTCCTCATTCCAAACTCCGTGGCAGCGAATTACCCAATGACAATAGGCTCAATTTTAACCCAGAGATGGTTTCGGGTGAGCGGAGAGTGTGGGGATGGATGAATTCCTAATGCACTCGCTGACATAAGTTTCAGGCCCAGGGCATTTTAACTCCCGGCACTCATTTAAATGCCGCCAGTCCACTTCCTGCCCGGAACAGGCATGAAGCAGGCGCAGAGTGGCTGCCAGCAGGGGGAGACTGGGCAGCTCTTGGCCTCCCGCCAGCTTCCAGGTAAGTGACGGAGAGTGGGTTTCAGCAGGGTCTCGCAGGAGATGAAACTGTGGGGGTGGTGGGGGGGAGGGGGGCATCCATGGCAGTGGAGGCCATAACTTTCCTTGTGGGGCACAGAGGAGCATTCCTGCTCCTTCTGGCCCCACAAAGGAAATTGTTTAACTTACCTGGAGGGCCTCTTCGTCCTTCCCACCAGCTGCCCACCTGCTTCAGTCTGGCTGGAAAGCTAAGGCAGCTTCCCCTCTCAGGCCCTGATTAAAATGTCATTGGGATCCTATTTCATAAATTCGTTAAACCTCTCCTCGCCCCTCTTACTAGGAAGACCATAACAACCAACTAGACATATAACGAATGAGGCTTAAGGCTTCTGGTGAACGTAAATGGTGGCAGTGAGTTACAGTGGTACTTCCGCAAGTACAAAAGAACCATGAATACCACAGGCATGAGTGAGTTATAATAGCCTATAGCATGTGGAAAAAATGCTTGCAATCCATCATCCCTGGTGAGATATTCCATTTGTTCCACAGACACAGGCGTTCTTTACTGCCATGCTCTCAACGCTGAGTGATAATTCAGACCTGGAACTTATTATTTTTGACTTTAACTTCACTTATTATGCCCAAACAATAAACCAAATTAAGTATATGTACTTCCATGTTCATTCTCCAGGGTGTTCATCAAAGGACAGAATAAATGATAGACTTTGTAAATGAAGAGTTAGGGACTTCCTGTCACTGTAGTTTCTTTTTCTTCTGTGGTTTATTCCGCAAACACTGCTGTGCAACATAAATGCTAGCTTGAGTCACAGGTATTTTGTATTTTCTATGCATGCTATTCCTCCTTCCTGTATCGTCTCGGTGTTGAAAACAAGACACATCACACTGGGGGTAGATCTTGACTTTGTGTGATTTTTTAATTCCATTGAATTCCATGGTATGCCGACTCGCTATAACCCACAAAAATGGCACTCTTTCACAAAGTCAGGATCTGTCCCATTGTCACCAACATGCAATTCCTTAACTCCCTCAGTCTTTCCTTCCTCTTAAAATCTGCAGCCCTTTAAACTCCGAGCTTAGCCTCACCGAGCCACTATTTCTTGATTCACCTCAACTTCTCGCCTACTCTTTTCAAACTTGGCGGTATCCTGTACTGTGAAGGGCTTGGGCCCTTTATCTAGCTTTCTCAATTTAAAAATAATGTAGCCAGATTGCTGAGAGTCCTGCTAAAGGGCCTGGAAATTATAGTGCGCGATATTATTGTAAGAGTATTAATACATTTGTATCTAATTGATTTGAGCGCTATTTGCGTGGTAACCTCTTTAAAATAGTCTTACACGGTCTAATTTCGAGGCTCATGCTATAGCTAATAAAATCTGATCTTTGACCTTGGCAGTCCGTTCACCTCCTTTATATCAGGCAAGCTCTAGAACAATTTTGTAGGGATTTGCAGACATAACAGAAACCAAAAGTCTGTTGCTTCATGCAGTACTGAAGTGACTATATTCTTTCAAAAAATTAGCCATCTGGATGCAAGATTGCACACAATATTTTTGTAGTGCTCTCTTGTTCTTCACCTCTCTGTGAAGTATCTCTGAATTTGTCACTGATGTGAGACTACTGAGATGGTTAAGCGAAAACTCAGAGTAAACATTCCCTTTCAGAGCTAATCATTCTCAACGAATAAAATTCAAGGCTTATTGTCAGTGACTTCAATTTTTTATATCTAGCAATAATAGATACGCATAAGCTACAATTAATTTTAATAGAATTAATCTTATGAAGGGGAATGTTCAAATCAGTGAAAGATTCCATATTTTTATCTGTCTGACCATATAATTAGCTTGACTAAAGATTCTGTAAGAAATTTATACCTAACAATTGTAATTGAAGAAAAAATTGTAACTTTGAAGTATTATTGAAATAAAACAAAACTAATAGTAGACTGGTCAGAATCATATAGTGGGTTAGACATCAGCTTTCCACATCTGGACCTGTGATCAATTCCCTCTTTCTTAATAATTATAAATAATTTGAGATACCAGCAACTGAGGGCGACAATGAATTACAATGAAATGAGAATGGTACTAGCAGAATCATAAGGAAATGAATGTCCTGAATACTAAGAAAGAAAGAAGGACTTGCATTTATATAGCGCCTTCACGACCTCAGCACATCCCAAAGCGCATTACAGCCAATGAAGTACTTCTGAAGCAAAAGCAAGATACTGTGGATGCTGGAAATATGAAATAAAAACAGAAAATGCTGGAAATACTCAACAGGTCAGGTAGCATCTGTGGAAGAGAAACAGAGTTAACATTTCAGGTCGATGTACTTTTGAAGTACTTTTGAAGGGTAGTCACTGTTGTAATGTAGGAATTGGGGCAGTCAGTTTGCGCACAGCAAGGTCCCACAAAAAAACAATACGATGACCAGATAATCTGTTTTAGTGATGTTGATTGAGGGATAAATATTGACCAGGACACCGGGGAGAACTCCCCTGCTCTTCTTCGAAATAGTGCCATGGGATCTTTTACGTCCACCTGAGAAGGAAGACGAAGCATGGGTTTAATGTCTCATCCAAAAAACGGGACCTCCGACAGTGCGGCACTCCCTCAGTACTGCACTGGAGTGTCATCCTAGATTTTGTGCTCAAGTCCCTGGAGTGGGCCTTGAACCCACTGCAGCCCTTTACTAACACAGGGGACGGAATTTTCTGGGGTCTGTGCAGTCACGATTGGAGCCGGGTCGGGAGGGAAATTTGAATAACCTTGGAGCGGGTCGGGAACCCACCGTCATCCCGCCCGCATGCGCCTTTCCCTCGGGTGGGTTTGCCAGCGCGTCAGTGACCCGAACGGCAGAGGCGGCCAAGGTAATTGAGATCATTATGAGGTACTTGTCAGACCCTTAAGCATCTTTTTAACCCTACCTTTCCAATTTCCCTGGATGAGCACGGGAATCACGCAGCTCGGGAACCACGTCTGTGAACCTGGGGTGGACGTTCAGTGGCCATTGATGCACCTCATTAATGCACAGCATGAAAAGTACAGTAAAAACTCCCACCTGACAGCTGGGATTTAGCTTTCTAGAGGTTGCAAGTGTTTCCAACAAAGTCAGGATCCACTGTCACCTCATTGGTAGAAGCTATCACACCATTGACAGATTGCTTCAGCATCTCTACTTGACCTGCCATCTATTACATCAGAATGGGTGCCATTTATACTGTCTCGCCTTGGTCCTCAGAATCGGACCACGATGAGCCCCAACACCAGCAGTACCAGGCACACCAGCAGCACCAACAACACCACCAACCTTGTCGTCAACCACCTGATGCTGCACAGGACAGAGGGCATCAGCACAGGGCTGCACTGCACCGGAGGCAAAACCTCATCCTCTACCTGTATACTCTGTGTTGGAGGCAATACCCCCAACACAGGGTATACAGGCAGAGGATGAGCTTCCTCAATATGACGGAGCAGCAGTGGCAAAGGAGGCTCAGGCTATCACGCCAGGTTGTCACAGCCATTTGCAGATTGCTGGAGGAAGACCTGCAGCCCAGAGGAGCGGGTGGACACTCCTTGCCAGTGATTGTCAAATTCACCAGCGCCCTCGACTTCTTCGCCTCAGGCTCTTTCCAGGGATCTACAGCAGACATTTGTGGCATCTCACAGTCGGCCGCCCACAGATGCATCACACAGGTCACCAATGCCCTCTTTGACAAGTCAGCCAATTATATCAACTTTGCCACTGATGAAGCCTGTGTTACTGAGCGGGCGCTCGGCTTTGCCACTCTGGCTGGCTTCCCACGGGTGCAGGGCATCATCGACTGCACACATCAGGGCACCCCATCATAACTGCAAGGGCTTCCACTCCCTCAATGTGCAATTCGTCTGCACCCATAGTAAGATCATCATGCATGTGTGCGCCAAATTCCCTGGCAGCTGCCATGACGCTTTCATCTGTGCCAGTCCACCCTCCCTCAGCTCTTCGCTCCTCCAACAGACTTTCTGGCTGGCTGCTTGGAGACAAGGGCTATCCACTGAATACGTGGCTCATGACCCCCTTGAGGAGGCCAAGTACTGAGGCTGAGGAGAGATATAATGAAAGCCACATTTCCACCAGATGTGTCATAGAGCAGACAATATGCATGCTGAAAATGTGCTTCAGATGCCTTGACAGATCTGGAGGAGCCCTTCAGTACGCACCAGCCAGGGTCTGCTGCACCCTGCACAACACAGCGCAGCAGTGAGGATTAGTGCTGCATGAGGAACAAGGCTCTGAGTACACAGCTTCTTCAGAGAGAAGGAGGAGGAGGAGCAGGAGGAACCTGCAGTCCAGATCCCACCGGCACCCAAGCACATTGCTGCCTGGGAGGCCAGGAATGGCATCATCATGGCCAGATTTACTTAACTTTACGCATTACACACATATGGCTGCCACATGCTGCGCCAGGTCGGCACCAACCCACAGCAACACCATAAAGGATCTCTACAATGACCAAGCCATTCCTTTCAAACAGACCACCATTGCCGGAGGTAACGTTGTCTTTGACCATTCACTCCAACACACTAAGCCACTTCCAAAGTTGCACACGAATTTGTCCATGGCCGGAAAGTGGTGAAAATAATTAGTTTTATGCGTGACATCACAGTAACAGAAACGTTACAGAAACTTTTATTAAAACACCCAAGTGCATCTACTTGTGTTTCATCTTTCTCTTCTACGAGGTGCTACTCCTGTGGCTTCAGCAGAGGTAGATGCAGCCTGCTCACTTCCCTGCTGAGACTGGTTAGACACTTTTGGTGGATGTCCTCTGGGTTTTGGAGCCTGTGATGGCCCGCCAAAGTCTGCTCCTCCTGCGACTGTGCAGGGGCAGACTCGGCCATCGCTATCCGAGGAGCCATCTGGGGCTCTGACTGAGGGGGTGGAGGGGGAACAGGGGAGAAGTGTGAGCGCTTTGAGAGGAGCCCACACTTCCATGTCCCCTCTCACCATCATCCCTCTCACGGGCCACCCGCACTTCCCTGCTAGCAAACAGCTGGAGAGCACCTTGCTGCACAGCAGTGGGGCCATGAGGACCCACATCTACGTTGACATCCCTCCTAGAGAGGCGGTCTATGAGCGTCTGCCATCTATGCTCCATAGATAGCCATCTATTCTCCATAGAGACCATGTGCTCCTGTGAGTGGCGCATTAGCTGCTCCATGCAAGTGGCCATCCTTTCCATGGAAGAGCCTACAGTCGCCATCGCCTGTGACATGGTGCTGCTCATGTTGGAGATGGACTCCTCCATTCTCTGCACATTTGCAGACGTTGCGGTCTCAAAACCTGTCAAAGCCTCCTTTACTTCTTGCTGCACCGCCAGGATCACCCTCTTTCTGGATGGCCCCCAAGGCTCAGCGTCTGCATGCAGCTGAGCAGAGCTAGGAGTGTCCTGCACCCTCCAGCGAGGAGTCTCCACTGCTGTCCCTGTCTCTACCATCTGCTCTTGCTCACTTGTGAGTTGTGAGACACCAGGTGACAATACTACTCTATCTCACGTTACACCCACTGAGGTGTGCGTATCTGCGCTGGTGCTGGGTGCGCTTATGTCTGGTGACGGTGTGCCCGCAGAGGCTGGAGGCTCCTCTGAGGAGTCATCTTGTTTTTCCTCCTGGACCGTGGGGGGTGGGGGGGGTTGGCTCTTGATGGACCTGTGGGAGAGTAAAGAGATGAGTTAGATATGCCATATGAAGAATGGGTACAGATACCATTATGCACATGATGACCATTCAGTGGCTGATGTCATCAGTCCTCATATGAGTGACTGCTGTATGCCATGTAGCAGTATGATATGTAATTCTGTCACCAGGTTGCTGAGATGTCCCCCTCTCTCTGTCTCCCACCTCCAGCTGCTCTGCGACTCGAGACACTTCGAAGGCAACCTCCTCTGCTGCTGTTAAGGTGGCCAATGATGAAGGGCCACCTCCCCCTCTTATTGTGGGCTCTCTTTTCCTGAAAGGAGGGAAAGAAGAGAAGGTGTGAGTGAGAGTGATGGAATGAGTGTAAGGAATGGATGGGTTACATCTTTAGAGGGTGACTATGATGGATTGGGGTGTCAATGCCAAGTGGCCTCCTTGTGTGTTGTTAGTTGGTATGATTGCATTAGGATGAGGGTGAGTGTGAGGGGTGGTTAGTCAGATGGGGATGTGACAACGTAGATAGAGAGAGAGGGATGGGCGGATGTGCAAGATATGTTGGTGTGAGTAAGGATGTGCAGGAGTAGGGTTGGGAAGGCAGAGCGATGGGGATGTGATGAGAGGCACAGCAGGATGCAGTTGAGTGTGGCTTTGCACTCACCTTTCCTGATCTCATGAGATCATTGAAACGTTGTGGCACTGCACCCAGGTCCTCCTCCCTGCTGTTGACCTCCTCTGCTATTTGGAGCCGGGCTCCTCGGTCTGTTGGGGAAGTCTCTTCCGCCCATCGGAAGGGAAGAGGACCTCTCTGCATGCTCTCACTCCCTCCACAAGCATATAGAGGGAGTCATCTGAGAACCTGGGTGCAGCCCTCTGCCTCTGTGCAGTCATGTTTAAAACTTATGCAACACTCCAATGGTGCAGTGTGTGGCCTGCACACTCCTAGATGAATCTTCAAATGCAATGTGGCCATGGCTCCTTTAAATATCCCGGCTGAAGACGCGTCATCGATGACGTCATCAGACCTGCACCATTTAATAGGGCCGGGTAACGTGCAGGGCTGCCTTAATAGGCGCCATGAATAGAAAGTCGATCTCAGAAGTGGGATGGAATGAAAAACGGGGTCGCGACCTGCCATGGCAACCGCCCGCACCCAACCCGCCCAGGGACAGAAAATTCCAGCCAGGTAGTTTCTGCCATGTCTAAAAGAAACACCAGCTGTGTGAAATTAGAATGCTGGATAATCAATGAGTCACTCTTCAGTACCAAAGAGTGTTGGGACCAAGACACATCCCTGTTTGACACCACTGCAGATTTCAAAGCTGTTAGATTGATTATCATCAGACTGGATTGTAAACTTCATCCCACCATGAAAGGATCGAATCAGACTGTCGTGGACTGGATAGTAACCGACTCTCTCCAGCAACTGGGAAAAGGCCCTTTCTGCTGACCAGCTCAAAATCCTTGGTAGCATCTTTAAAGGCCATGTAAAGTGGTTTTCCCTGCTCGCGACACTTAGCTTGCTGTTGTCTTAGTGCAAAGACCATGTCGATAGTTGATGTACCGGCACAGAAGCTGTGCTGAGTCTCTGGATAAACACGTTAAACAAATACTTGCAATCTTTTAAGAATGACCACTGCGATGCCTTGCCGGCAACACTAAAGAGAGAAATTACCCTATAGTTGTTGCAAATACGCTGATCTCCTTTGTATTTGCACAACGAATGATGTTGGCATCCTTCATGTCTCGCGATATGCCTCCTTCCCTCCATCAGGCAAGTAAGACATTGTGCAGATGTTTAAGCACAACCTGTCCTCTTTGTCTCAGTACTTCAGCTGGAATTCCATCTTTTGCTGCAGCCTTCCCTAATGCTAGGGCGGTGATTCCAAGCTCATTTATTGATGTGTCTATATCAAGCTCTTCTTTGGTCTAAATCTAGGAATTGCATTCCAATGCTAAACAGTAATGGAACGTGAATAAAGTTTGTGATAGTATTCTACCCAGTGTTGCATCTGTTTGTCTCTGTCAGTGATGATGATTCCATTGAGGGATTTGAGTGTTTGAAAGTAAACCTAAATAAGTATTAATAGTGTTAATACCTTTCCCTTTATAATGCTTGAAATAAGACAAATGGCCATTCTTGATGGCCTGCTAAATGGAAATACCCAATCTATATATCCTTCAGACTATCTAGAATGGAAAGGAGTCAATAAGAATTGTGTTCTTACTGTATAATATTTTTAATTTCTGACTCCGGACTTTAATTGTGTATGGATAAGATTGATGTTCATGTATTTAATTTGGTGTTAATTGGAAGAAGTAACTAGTCTGTTTTTTCCTATAAATAAAGTGGCAACTATATGGAAATGTGTATGATAATGTTTTAATAAGTTAGAACCAGACTGCAGGTGAATCAATACTTAAAATATTCAAATACTACTGGTTTTGCTGAAAATAGATTTTTTTCAATTTATGTAAATCAATTTTGAAATGTTGACATTTTTAACACAGCGTGATTGTGTCCATCCTGTACTGTTGTGGGTTATATTCAGGAACCTTGAAAATGAAGAACTAGGTTCACATCATGGGGCTTAAACAAAAACTGATGACTTTATAACTGTCGTGTCAGAACCACAGTGATTTCAAAACTCCCAGAAACTTACTTTGCTACTCTGCCTCTTCGATTAGGCTTTTAGTGTGGGATAGGAACTTTCCGATTCTTAGTCATATGTATGGATATTAGGGCGTGGTTTTACCAACTATAAGCGCTCAGTATTTAGTTACATATATGTACATGAGTATCATTCAAATAACTCACAAATTCCTTAATAATTTTCTGGATTATTAAAACTAGAACATTCTGCAGCAAAAGGAAATAACTTTTTACCAAAACTGCTCGTAATATTTTCCCTCAACTGCAACAAGTGACAGCTCATAAGACATGGCTTATTGTAATCTATCTGGTGAACTTGTTAATCGTTATTTGTGTGTGGCCAGTCAACCCTGATGTTACTCTGTGCAAACTGAATTCTCCATTCTAAAGGAGAACCACATGATAAAAAGTGTATTAATACTTCAGTAAAGGAACACCGAGTGCCTTACTTGCTACTTATTTGGACTAGCTTCTACCTGCATTTACACAGCTCTGAGTGGAACAAATGCAATTTAGCCTGAGCATCTGAGAAGTTATACTCGGTCGCTGGGAAGTGGGGCTCCTTGTAAACCTGTGGTCGCTCTGTACTGATAGTGCCACAGCAGTACCTTTATAAATACATAATAGTTGCTAAAGGATTCTCCTGATGGTTCTGCAAAGTAAATTTATTTGCGAGTGCAGTCACAAAACTTCAGCACTTGCATTTTCTTTCTAAGGAATGCAAGCAAACAGGACTGAAACGATTAATGGGAAGAGAAAGTATGTAGGGTACCCAGTCGAGTACCAAGTGTGTGTTCCCAGGATCAGACAGCTTGGGATCAGCAAACTGGCTGGTCAGAGTACTAACCACAACTCAAATGAATGAAGCTACTCCAGTACATCGGCAGCTCTTCCCTGTTCACACATCACTGGAATCGCTCTGGAGATAAAGTGACCCAAACCTGCCAGTCTCTGTTAGGCCAGGATTTAAAAAATATATATTTTTATAACTATATAATTTGCTTATATAAAATTGAAGACCTTGAGCAACAAATACCACGAACATTTTCCTTCCTCTTTAACTAATTTATATAACACCTTTCACATCCACAGCACTTCACAAAATGCTCACAGCCAATATATTATTTCTGGAGTGTAGTCAGTATTGTTATTAGGCAAATATGGCAGCCAATTTGTGTACAATAAGGTCCCATAAACAGCAAATAAGGTCACTGACCAATGCATCTGTTTTTTGGTGGTGTTGGTTGAGGGATGAATATTGGTCGAGACATCAGGAGACCTCACTACTCTTCTTCAAATAGTGCCATTGAATCTTTTAGATTCCTCTAAAGGGGAAAATAGGACCTTGGTTTAGCATCTCATCCAAAAGGCAGCACTTTCAATAATGCAGCACTCTCTCAGTACTATACTGATGTGCCAGCCTACATTATGTGCTCAAGTCATTGAGTGGGACTTTGAACCCATGACCTTCTGACTCACAGATAAGAATGTTACCAACAGAGCCAAACTGACACTTTTGGACCTCAATGATTTTCTTGTGCTTTTGATATTCTTCCCTTCCGAAACAATGTATTCAAATGCTCATTGATCAGACAAGTAAAGATTCCATCTGTTTACGTATTCAAATAAGCAGGTGAGAAGCGGGAATCAATCTGACACCTCAAAATTGTATGCAGGTAAGTAGTTAATGCATGCAAACATATTCAGTTAAATGGTTTATGTTCACCATAATCATGAAATAATCAGAGCAAAATCAGGACTTTATATTTTTATCAAAATATCAAATAAACATGATTATTCAAGTGTCAGAAATAATCTTTATAAAAGATGACATGAAAGTGTCGAGATTGGAGCTTGTTTTATTATCAACTGCCTGACCAATTTTATGCTTCTAATACTGAGGTCCTGGGAAATTCATGACTGGAATTGCTAAAGCTGACAGCAACACCTGTGCTCGAATAAACATCATGGCCCTGAAAATCAGCAAGGCAGCTTTCTCAGCGTCAGTGCTTCCACCCCGACCTCCGCTGCTGACCCTGACAAAGTTCTAAGGGTCAGGGGGTGGTCGTGTGATTTAAATGTCTTTGTTGGGCAACTGGGGCACACCCCCACTGAAGAGGCTGGAAAGTCTAGCTGAAGAGTCCTGGGCTAGGTCCACTCAGAAACATCTTACAGCTACCCTTGTGCCACCCCTTTCCCACCCCGCCCACCGCCTTTGTGAGAGGGTTCCCATAAAATCATTATTAACGAAAATATTTAACATTAGGTTCAGGCCACAACTGCAGCCTGAGCCTCAAGTGGACCCACCAGGCATACTTGTGCCAACTACTTTATGCATCCTAAAGAAGGCCCGGGGTGTGGGAACAGGGCAACACGGTGGCATAGTGGTTAGCACTGGTGCCTCACAGCGCCAGAGACCCGGGTTCAAATCTGACCTCGGGTGACTGTCTGTGTGGAGTTTGCACATTCTCCCCGTGTCTGCGTGGGTTTCCTCCGGGTGCGCCGGTTTCCTCCCACAGTCCAAAAATGTGCGGGTTAGGTTGATTTGGCTATGATAAATTGACCCTTAGTGTTAGGGGGGGGATTAAATATGTGGGGTTATGGGGATAGGATGGGATATGTTAGGGGGAATTAAATACGTGGGGTTACGGGGGTAGGGTGGGATATGTGTACTGTGGGGATTAAAGCAGGGACAGGGTACTGGATTTGAATGATCAGCCATGATCGTATTGAATGGTGGAGCAGGCTCGACGGGCTGAATGGCCTACTCCTGCTCCTAGATTCTATGTTTCTCTATGTTTCTAACACCAAAGTTCAGAGTCCTGACTATTCCCCTTATGTTGATGGCCTTATAAGAGGCGGGCAGAGGTTTCGATCCCCAATTGCTCCCCCCCCCCCCCCCCCCCACAAGGCCACATGAGAAACTTGGACACTTGGCCTGACAGAATCTGGGTTCTGGCCTAGTTTCTGGCTGTTCCAGTAGACTCCTGCCAAAGCTATGGCAGCAGTCCATTGGAACAGCTGCAGATTTTGAGGTCCATCTTCCTTTTAACTTATAACCAAACAGAGAACGTAGGAATAGGAGTAGGCCATTCAGAACCTGGAGCCTGTGCAGACCTAGTTGCTCTTTTAGGTGTTTCTTTGGGATTATAAAACTGTATATGTATTTATATATATAGCATATTGGCAGTTGTGAATAGTCCATCTGACATCCCCGGAATCCCTTTATTGTTCCTCTTCTGCTCTTCCATTAAATCAAATGAGAGGGCAGCACTGAAAGCTGTGGCAGCAATAAAGAATGAACGCTGCAGCAGTCAGATTATCCATTCCTCAACATCAATTGGCCTAATTAGGCAAGCTGAGTCTGATGCAAGTGCCCCTTTAAAGAAGAACCTCCTTTCACAGCGGTGTGGCTGCAGATACACAGAAATACGAACTAGGGACAACCTCTTAGCTAAATACCGCCTCACAACCTGTTGAATCCTATTGTTATATTTGCCACATCTACCTGTACTACTTGCTAAATCTGCCCTCCACCATCTGCCATCTATTCTCCTTGCTGTATATAAGAAAAATAAATGGATCGATTGTTTGCACATATACATATATTCAACATCTGAAGGAGGGGACAGATGCAACGTACATGCATCATCGCTGGGTCAAGATCCTGGAACTCCCTCCCTAACAGCACTGTGGGAGTACCTTCACCTCACGGACTGCAGCGGTTCAAGGCGGCGGCTCACCACCACCTTCTCGAGGGCAATTAGGGATGGGCAATAAGTGCTGGCGTTGCCAGCGATGCCCACATCCCATGCACGAATAAGAAAAAACATGCATGTGATGCTCACGTGCAACAAAAACTTGACAAATTACAGACACGGATGTTCCTCACTGAGGGGCAGCTGCATTTTATCAACACTCACAGACGTGCAAACTGAGCGTAGGCCTTAGTATAAACAAGTCATTAGACTCACAGCTGCCTTTCTTTTGGATTGGTTCCTGGTCAGCATCTCTTCTAATATGTCTAATATTTTCCATGCATTTCTAAAGTACAAGAAGTCAGGTACAACAACTGGGATGGAAGCTGAGCAAGAATATGAACTTTCCCGACTACAACTAGGCTGGATATTTAGATTCTGTCAAATGTGGTGTGTCATTTTATTGTCGAGGGACCCATCCGATCCTTTAAAATTGTAAATGTCATCCTAAGTAATTGGCAGCATAGTGTTTAAGGGTAAAAACACAATATTACTGCATTAACAGTATTTTTCTTTTAGTGCTAGTAGAACATTTCAAGCATAATCAATATTTTAGTTGAAAATCCTACCTAATAAGCATGGTGTTTATGATCGACTCAAATTTAATTTTAACACTTTGAATTCCACAGTGACCATATCCAAACATTCTACAAGATCACAGATTTCTACTTAATACAGGATCACATATCAATGGTAGGGCTCAAAGTAGAAAGCAAGGAGTTGCAGTATGTGGAATTGTAAGTCTTTTGTGCCACCTTTTAAAGAGCCTACATCTAGAGAAAATATATCTTACAAGGTAGAAAGTGACGGTTGTAAACATGGGCTGAGTAAGTGATGTTCAAAATGGCAAAAACAGTAAAACAATTGTCCACCTTTCTCCGATTTTATCTCCGACGGGTTCAAAACTCACCCACAGCACCAGAAAACAGGCCCGGGGTATTTTAAGAACATAAGAACATAAGAAATAAGAGCAGGAGTAGGCCATACTGCCCCTCAAGCCTGCTCCGCCATTCAAGAAGATCATGGCTGATCTTCGGCCTTAACTCCACTTTCCCGCCCGATCTCCATATCCCTTGATTCCCCTAGAGTCCAAAAATCTATCTATCTCAGCCTTGAATATACTCAAAGTCTCAGCATGCACAGCCCTCTGGGGCAGAGAATTCCAAAGATTCACAACCCTCTGAGTGAAGAAATTCCTCCTCATTTCAGTCTTAAATGGCCTACCCCTTATCCTGAGACTATGCCCCCTAGTTCTAGACACTCTAGCCAAGGGGAAATAACTTCTCAGCATCTACCCTGTCAATCCCCTTCAGAATCTTGTATGTTTCAATGAGATCACCTCTCATTCTTCTAAATTCCAGAGAGTATAGGCCCATTCTACACAATCTCTCATCATAGGATAGCCCTCTCATCCCAGGAATCAATCTAGTGAACCTTCGTTGCACCACCTCCAAGGCAAGTATATCCTTCCTTAGATAAGGAGACCAAAACTGTGCACAGTACTCCAGGTGTGGTCTCACCAAGGCCCTATACAATTGTAGCAAGACTTCCTTACTCTTAGGGCTGGATTTTACCAGCCCTGAGGAGGCAGGTTTGGAGGCGGGACTGGTGGGAAAATTTGAAAAAATGACAGCGGGTTCCGATCACGCCGTCAACCCGCCTCCGCGCAACTTTGCCAGAGGCGGGCTTGCAGAGTCCGTTTCGGTCACGCCTCCAGGCGGCGGGATAGGCCCTTAAGGCACTTAACTACCACTTAAGTACCTCTATAATCCCATTTTGAGAGGCCTTTCAAATTTTGCCACATTTCCAGTGTGCTGCACGTCTCTCCTGAAACACGCCAGCTAATCCTGTTGGGTTGACAAGTGGCTGGCTTCCTAACAGCTGCAGCTCCACCATAAAAACGGAGCTCTCAACAAGGATCTGTTGCAGGTGGCATAGCTTTGTTTTTTCAGGTCTTGGAGAACTTTTTGCAGGTCCACTGATCTTGGAAGTGGTGAAGCTGAGATCCATCTCCACTGTGACCTCCTGGGAAAACCCTCTCCCCACATTGACTGAGCGCTTCCTCAATGGAGATATCTACCAGCAGCATGGGAACCATTTATTTCCTTTCATCCTGGTCTTCAGATTTGGAGGACGGGCAGCCGCGGCAGCGGCAGAACCAGGCACAACAGCAGCACCAACAGCAGCAACAACAGGAGCGCCAACCTGCTGCTCACCCACCTGATGGTGCACAGGGCAGAAGGCACCAGTGCAGGGAAGCACGTCGCCGCAGGAGATACCCCCAAAACAGGGCTTACAGGCTGAGGATGAGCTACCTCAACATGACTGAGCAACAGTGCCAAAGGAGGCTGAGATTTTCGCGAGACGGAGTCGGTGACATCTGCGCAATGCTGCACCAACACCTGGAGCCCAGAGGAGCGGGTGGACATCCCTTATCAGTGGCTGTCAAAGTCACCACCGCACTCAACGTTTTTGCTTCAGGCTCCTTCCAGTGATCATCAGCAGACATCAGCGGCATCTCCCAGTCGACTGCCCACAGTTGCATCACGCAGGTTACCGATGCCCTCTTTGCAAAGGCGCACAATTACATACACTTCTCCACAGATCAAGCAAGTATAACCGCCCGTTCGGTTGGCTTTGCAAATATGGCAGGCTTGCCAAGGGTGCAGGGCGTCGTAGCCTGCACATATGTGGCCCTTAAGGCACCCCATCACAACCCAGCTCTTTTTGTCAACCGCAAGGGCTGATGTGTAACCACAAGAAGGACATTTTGCATGTTTGCACCAAGTACTCTGGCAGTTGGCATGACTCGTTCATCGTGTGGCAGTCTAGTGTGCCTCCGCTCTTCAGTCCGCCAGACCAACTTTGCAGATGGCTACTTGGAGACAAGGGCTATCCCCTGAAGACATGGCTAATGACACCGTTCAGGAGGCCATCCAACGAAGCTGAGAAGTGCTACAACTCCAGCCACATTTCGACCAGATCCATCATCAAGCAAACCATCGGCTTGCTGAGAATGCGATTCAGATGCCTTGACAGATCAGGTGGAGCCCTGCAGTACTCAGTAGCCAGGGTCTCCAGAATCGTCGTGGTCTGCTGTGCACTGCACAACAGCGCACAGCATCGTGGCTTGCAGCTGCCTGAGGAACAAGTGGCTCGGTGCATAGCCTCCTCAGATGAGGAGGAGAATGAGAAGGAGGAGGAGGAGAATGAGAATGAAGACCTTGCAGATGCGCATCAACCAGCTGCAGCAGGACACGAGCACATTGCTGCCCGGGATGCAAGGGATGCACTCATCTTGGCCAGATTTGCTTAAGTTGCCCATTCAAACACATGCGCCTGGCACCTTCTTACCACACCATAGACAATGGACAAGAACCTATGGCTTCCTATCACTCTGATCACCATCATGACAAATACAATTCGCCCTGAGCCCTCAATGTGGAACTTCCATTTCTGAAATGACAGAGTCCAGAACTTCAACAGTTTGCCATCACTTCATTTTAATACATTGACTAAAGGATGGCATTTAACAATTAAACACAACAGAACACCCAAGTGACTACCCTTGTGACTACTTGTGCTGTATCTTCCTCTTACGCGTGCTCCTACGTGATGCTTCCCCTATGGCTTCAGCAGATGTGGAGGCTCCTTGCTCACTCTCATGCTGCTCCTGCTTCGACACCTTTAGCGGGCATCCTCTGGGGTTGCGAGCCTGTGAGGGCTTGCCAACAGTCTCCTCCTCCTATGGCTGTGCAGGGGCTGAGACGCCCATCTCAGTTGGGTGAGGACTCTGGTGGGGCTCTGACCGAGGGCTCCACAGTGGCATGGGAGTGTGAGCACTTGGAGAGGAGCCCCCACTTCCTTGTTCTCTGCCACCAACATCCCTCTCATGAGTCAGCCCCACTTCAGAGCTAGCAAGTGGCTTGACAGCACCTTGCTGCACTACAGGGGGGCCATGAGGACCCGTTTCTGCACTGGAAGTCCTACTCCAGAGGACTTCCATGAAGGTCTGGTTTCTCTGATCAATAGCTGTCCATTGCTCCTCCAGAGATGTCAGTCTATTCTGAACATTCATCATGTCTTCCACACTCTGGCGACTTAGCTCCTCCATGGCCGTAGCCATCCTCTCCTCTACCATAGCCATCCTTTCCACAGAGGTAGCCATCCTTTCCACGGAGGTTGCCATCCTTTCTATGGTGATGTGTTCATTCGCCAATGCCTCCACAAAGGCTCTGCTCATGATAGCGTTGGACTCCTCCATCAGCTCCAAACTCACAGTGACCCTGGAGACAAAACCTGCCAGAGACTCCTGCACCTGTTCCTCTAGTTCCAGCACCACTCTCCTTCTGGATGGACCTAGAGGCACAGGGTCCACATGCAGCTGAGCAGAGCTGGGAGCGCCCTGCAGCCTCCGACAAGGACTTTCCACTGCTGTCCCTGTCTCCACCATCTACTGATGCTCACTTGTGAGCTGTGATACACCAGGTGACAACACTACTCTATGTCCCGAAGGTCCCACCGAGGTGTGAGTGTCTGCGCTGGTGCTGGGTGCGCTCAATTCTGCTGAGGCTGCACCCTCAGAAGTTGCAGGTTCCTCTGAGGAGTCTTCCAGCTCAGCCTTTTCCTCCTGGACAGTGGGGAGGGGGGCTGTCGATGGTCCTGTGGGGGAGTAAAGGCATGACTTAGACATGTAATATAAACGTAGCATGCACATTGAATAGTGCAGATGATCATAAGTCAATCTGTTTGAGCATCAGAAGCCATATCAGTCACTCATGCAATGTCAATGAGAGAGATGCAAAACTATTCTGTCACCAGCTTGCTCTGATGTGCCCGTCTGTCCGTCCCCCACCTCCACATCCTCCTCGGCTCCCACGATCTCGAGGGCCGCCTCCTCTGCGTTGGTGAGCAGGGCTATTGAGGGTGGCCCTCCTCCTGTCTTCGCCCTTTCCCTCTTATTGTGGGCTCTCTTATCCTGCAATGAGAGACACAAGTGGAGTTTGAGTGAGAATGATGGAGTGAGTGCAGAGAATCCATAGCATAGATGCTTAGAAGGACACAAAGATGAAGTGAGGTCCCAAGACCAAGGGCCCTCCCTGTGTGTTGTTAGTTGTTGTCGTAGCATAACAGTGATAGGGAGTGTGAGGGCAGCATAGTCGAATAGTGAAGTGATTGTGCACATAGAGAGAGAGGGAATGGTTAAGGGTGCAAGGGATGTAAGGGTAAAGTGGGATGTGTAAGAGTAGATTGACAATGCAGAGTGATGGTGCTGAGAGGAGATGGGGAGCAGAATGAGGGTAAAGGTGATGGTATACTCACTTTGCCTGTTTGGACAAGGTCATTGAACCTCTTTCGGCACTGCAGCCAGGTTCTGCTGCACATCGATCTGGAACTGACCTCCTGGGCAACTTGCAGCCACACAGCTTTGGTCTGCTGGGGAGGTTTTTTCCTCCCAGAGAATGGAAACAGCACCTCCTTTTGTGCTCTGGCTCCCTCCACCAGAGCATGGAGTGAGTCATCATTAAAGCGTGGTGAGGCCTTGGGCCTTGAAGTCGACATTGCACTAACTCCAAAAACTGTTTTGATCAGAAGCAAACACAAGCGTTTAGGTACTAAATGAACCAAGGCTGCTTGGAGCCCTTAAATGCAGCTGGAGAAATTACATCATCAGAGGCGAGTTTCAGGCCCAAAAACCTAATTGGGCCGGGGGTTCGCACACGCTGGGAATCAATTGCCCAATTAGGGCAAAATCGCAATTTTTTCCCACCCGACAGCGGAGGCGGGATCGGGACCCGCCGACCACCTGACCCGCACCCAACCTGCCACCAATGGCATAATCGAGCCCCATGGTACAGGGGGCCATCCAAGTGGGGGGAGAAGGAAGGAATGTGGTGGTGGTAGGGGGCAGTATAGTCAGGGGGATAGATACTGTTCTCTGCAGCTGCGAAAGAGAGTCCCGAAGGCTGTTTTGCCTGCCAGGGTTAAGGATATCTCCTCGCGGCTGGAGAAGAACTTGGAGTGGGAGGGGGAGGATCCAGTTGTCGTGGTCCATGTAGCAACCAATGACATAGGTGCTGTGAAGCTTTTGCAAAAACAAATAGGGGGAAAAATTCAGTTGGTTGCGCCTCCCGTTAGCGCCTTAAGAGGGCGCTAATGGGGCGCAAAGCAACTAGCGCCCGGGCGCAGCGAAGTTTGCGCCACTCGCGAAATTAACTAGACATTTTGCGGCAGCGCTAAACACTACCGCCACGATCTCCTGCGCCGGCAGATCGTGACGTCAGACGAGTGTGCAATGCCCCGGTATCGCCCCGGAGCGGATATTGAGTGGCGCCCCCTGCCTTACCACCTGACGCTAGCAATGACAGGTTGATAGGAGCGTTCTTCTGTCATGAAGGGAAAGGGGGAGCGCTATTTAAAGGTGACCGCTTCCTGCCTTTTATTGTTGGTGCCATTTTTGAACTACGCATTCTGAGAGAGAGTGAGAGAGACTTCTGGAGAGATTCAACGTTGTGTGAAGGAGTTTTGGGTACTGAGCAGCACTTTGCAGGTTCATTTTGATTTGCCATTCCTTGTATCGATTTAGAAGAGACTGTGGGGGCTGCACTCTGAGCTCTTTGCCTGGTACTCTCCATTGTTCTTTCCAGCAGATTTGATGTGCAGGTCTCTCCAGGCCGAGATTCAAGGCTGCAATGAGCAGGATGTGGATGGAAAGCAAGATCAACCATCCCCTTTAAGAACTGGCCCGTGCCATTGTGTGTGTGTTCCATTGCTGACTGACATTACATGAGCTTCGCCAGCGCTCTGAGTTAGCGCCTCACTCCTCGGCCTTTGCGCCTTAAGACAGGTGTGCAGCGCCTGATTTAGCGCTCCAATCACCTCCCGGGGCGTTAAAAGTGAAGTTTCCAGTCAGTGGCGATAATTAGCGCCAGGCGCTAATCTTTGCGCCCGGACGATATTTGCGCCCCAAACGGGGCGCGACTGAATTTTTCCCCCATAGTGTTTGTATGTATTGGCACGATGATTAAATACAAAACAAGAAATATTATACTGTCTCTGTCCAAGATCTCGGTTAGGCCTCATTTAGAATACTGTGCCCAGTTTTAGTCCCCTCACATGGCAAGTGATATAAAAGCCTTGGAAAAGGTTCAGAAGAGGGCCACCAGATTGATACATAGTTTAATGGCTCTATTACCACAATATGCTTAGAGGGGTGAGGCTTTTTACTCCAGAAAAGCACAGGGTTTGTGGAGACTTGATTGAAGTCTTTAAAATAATGACAGGATTAGATCTGGTCAATGTAGATAGGCTATTTGAGCTAGATTGGTTAGGGAGGGCCAAGGCACATGAATATAAGTTTCATATGCTTAGAAGTAGGCTAGATGTTAGGAGGTACTTCTTTTCACAGACAGTTATTGACCTCTGGAACAAGTTGCAGCATGTGCAGATTTGCTGCAAGCATTGAAAAGAAGCTGGACAGGTTCCTCAGTGTGCCCAACATAATTATGTGTAGAAGGTAGGTGGGGTTTTGGGGAATGTGTCGCCAAGTCACTGTAGTTTCCTGGAACTTCTTTATTCCTGGACCTTCAGAGGTGGAGAGGAAGTTCCCAGAGATTTGTCTTTCTAAATTGGTGTAACATTTTTTTCTCTGTTTATTTGCCTCTCCCAGGAGATTACCTAGCTGCTGAGTAGGTGGGGGTGGTGGGGTGCAAATGGGAGTCATGGGGGGGGAATTTTGCCAGCCCTGGGGAGGTGGGTATGGAGGCGGGACTGCTGGGAAAATGGCGGAAGCTGGGAGCGGGTACCGACCGCGCTCCCAACCCGCCTCCGTGCCATCTTCCCAGGAGGCGGGTCCCCGTCTCGCGCAGGGACCCGTCTCCTCAAGGCGGGTAGGGGATTACAGCCAATTAACTGCCTGTTAACAGGTAGTTAAGAGGCTTATCCCCATTTTACCCTTGCAGGTGCGGGCTTCCCAACGGCTGCGATCCTCGCCAGGGTCAGCGAGGCGAGCAGTGGGTCTGCGGGGGTGAGAGGGATCGAAAAGTCCGCTGTGGAGGTGAGTGATGGGTGCAAGTGTGGAGAGGTAAGTATGAGGGGTGAGAGTAAAGTGTTAGAAAAAGTTTCCTTACCTTTGCTTCTTCCTGCAGGCTTTAACCCTTGGGGATCCGGAGGTGCCTCATCTCAACGGCAGAGATGACAGATGCAGCAGCCATCTGATTTCTGCTGAGGAAAGTGGTTTGGTGAGCCTTCAGTATAAGGGCTCACCTTAGAACAGAGATTGTCAGTGTTTGACTGCTTCTCAAAGCTGTCAAACGCTGACAATTCATCTGTCAAAAATTTTTGACAGATGAAACGTCATACACTGACGTCCTCTGTCACTGGCTTTCTCTTAATTGGCTGGCAAAGCCCGCAGGGCGGGCTTAACAAGGTCAATCAAGGGAAAATAGCGTGGGTTAGCCGGACATCGTTGGGGGCGGGACTGAAACCTGACAACCAGCAGTCTCACCCCCAACGTGCCCCCATTGAGAAAATCCAGCCCATGGTGTCCAGAAGTTGCACCTTGGAAGCATAGGCTAGGTTCAATGAACCAGCTGGTCTTTTCCCGTCCGATGTTTTTGTATGTTCACATCTAAAGTTTATTTGTTTAAAGTCTTGCACAGACATGCTGTTATTTCTGATGTTGGCCATAATTACTATATCAAATCAATGTAATGAATGATCACTGGAATCCAAGATAATAACCTGAAAGTGGTGAACACAAAAACACCATTGATCATTGTACAGTTCAATTTGATATGGTAATTAAAGCAAAGGTTAAAAAAAAATGCTTGTGTAAGACATTAATCAAGCAAACTTTACGGATTTGATAAGAGGCCCAGAGAGAATCTCGTAGGAAGCAAAACTATAAAATAAAACAATTGAAATTTTTAAAAGACCATTTATGGGGATGTAGAAAATAATACATTCCTACGAGAAGTGGGGATATTATAAGAACTGACAGACAATGGCTGAATAAAGAGGTTGATACAACAAAAGGTCAGTTAGAAATATTTTAAAAGATATACAAGGAAACAGAGTAATAAGGACTGGGAGTCATATAATAGTCAACTATGGATGAATAAATGATTATAAGAGGCAAATGGTGAATAGAAATCTGGATTGTAGATAGTAGCAAAGGGGGATCCAAATAACATTTTTAATTGATGGCAGACCACCTCTGTCATTGCTTATGATGGGGAGAATTTTATCCCCAAAAACGGGTGGGTTTGGGTCGGGTGGGATGTAAGAATGTTGAATTCTGATTCCCGACCCCAACCCGCCTCCAAACCACCCACTTCCGGTTTTAATGGAGGTGGGACGGTGGGAGGGCAACCAGCCCGCTCCCCGGAGGTAGGTTGTCCATTTCAATCTTATAATCACGAGGGAAATTAGAGAAGCGTGCAATAAGAGCACAGCTGTCATCATAGGTGACTTTAACTTACATATAGATTGGACTAGCCTTATCAGTAAAAATAATGAGGAGGAGGAATTCCTTGAGTGTTTAAGGGATGGTTATCTGGATCAATATGTCGAGGAACCAACTCGGGAACAGGCTATATTGGACTGGGTACTGTGCAATGAGAAGGGACTAATTAGTAATCTTGTTGTACGGGGACCCTTGGGTCAGAGCGATCATAACATGATCGATTTCTCACTCGAAATGGAGAGCGAAGAAATTGACTCAGAGACTAAGGTCCTGAATTTAAACAAGGGGAATTATGATGCCATTAGACGGGAACTGAGTAGGTCTGATTGGACAACGTTCCTGGGAGGACTGGAGGTAGATAAACAATGGCAAGCATTTAAAGATAGAATGATAAAATTGCAAAATTTGTTTATACCAATCTGGCATAAAAGGAAATCTAAAAAGGTGACTCAACCGTGGATAACAGGGGAAATTAGAGAAAGCATAAAATCCAAAGATAGGGCGTATAAAATAGCCAAAAAAAGCGCCAGAGCGGAAGATTGGGAACAGTTTAAGATAGAGCAAAGGAAGACAAAGGGCTTAATCAAGAGGGGCAAAATAGCTTACGAAAGCAAGCTGGCGGAAAATATAAAAACTAACTCCAAAAGCTTTTATAAGTATATCAAGAGGAAAAGACTGGTGAAAACCAAAGTTGGTCCATTGCAGTCAGATACGGGGGAATATATAATGGGAAATAAGGAAATGGCAGACCAACTAAATGCATACTTTGGGTCAGTCTTTACGAAGGAAGACACAAAAAACCTCCCTGGGATATCGGGAAAAATAGGGACATTGGCAAAGGAGGAACTGATGCAAATCAATATCTCTAAGGATATGGTGTTAAGGAAGCTAAAGGGATTGAAGGCGGACAAATCCCCAGGGCCTGATAACATGCATCCTAGGGTACTGAAGGAGGTGGCACTAGAGATAGCGGATGCACTAAGTATGATTTTTCAGAATTCATTAGACTCGGGAACGGTGCCCATGGATTGGAGGGTAGCTAACGTTACCCCACTATTCAAAAAGGGGGGTAGGGAAAAAGCAGGTAATTACAGACCTGTAAGCCTTACATCAGTTGTGGGCAAAATGCTGGAGTCCATCATTAAGGATGAAATAGCGGAGCACTTAGCAAATGGGGACAGGATAGGACAGAGTCAACATGGATTTACAAAGGGTAAATCGTGCTTGACTAACCTATTGGAATTTTTTGAGGGAGTAACTGGTAAAATAGATGAGGGAGAGTCAGTGGATGTGGTGTACCTGGACTTCCAAAAGGCCTTCGATAAGGTCCCACATAAAAGATTAGCATGGAAAATTGAAGCTCATGGGATAAAGGGGCAAGTATTGACGTGGATAGAGAACTGGCTGTCAGATAGAAAACAGAGAGTTGGAATAAACGGCTCATTTTCTGAATGGCAGGCAGTAACAAGCGGGGTACCACAGGGATCTGTCCTGGGTCCCCAGCTGTTCACAATTTACATTAATGACCTGGATCAGGGAGTCGGATGCAGCATTTCCAAATTTGCAGACGACACCAAACTAGGAGGGGGGGTGGGCTCAGAGGAGGAGATCAGGAAGCTCCAGAGCGATTTGGACAGACTGGGTGATTGGGCGGATAAATGGCAGATGCACTATAATGTGGACAAGTGCGAAGTTATCCACCTTGGGTGCAGGAACGGGAGGGCAAATTATTATTTAAATGGCAATAAATTGGGAGAGGGGGAAGTACAGAGAGACCTGGGTGTTCTTGTACACCAGTCACTGAAGGCGAGCATGCAGGTGCAACAGGCGGTCAAGAAGGCAAACGGTATGCTGGCCTTCATAGCAAAAGGGTTGGAATACAGGAACAGGGATACCTTGCTGCAGCTGTACAGGGCACTGGTGAGACCACACCTCGAGTACTGTGTACAGTTTTGGTCGCCTCATCTGAGGAAAGATGTTCTTGCCATGGAGGGGGTGCAGCGGCGATTCACCAGGCTGATACCAGGAATGGCGGGATTGACCTATGAGGAGAGACTATGTAGTTTAGGGATGTACACACTGGAGTTTAGAAGATTGAGAGGGGACCTCATAGAAGTGTATAAAATTCTGACAGGTCTAGACAGACTAGATGCAGAAGGAATGTTTCCCTTGGCGGGTGAGAACAGAACTAGAGGACATAATTTAAGGATAAGGGCTAAACCATTTAGGACAGAAATGAGGGGAAATTTCTTCACTCAGAGAGTGGTGAACCTGTGGAACTCATTGCCACAGAGGGCAGTGTACGCCAGCTCATTAAATATATTTAAGAGGGAATTAGATATATTTCTACAGGCAAAAGGGGTTAAGGGTTACGGAGAGAAGGCGGGGACGGGATACTGAATTGGAGGATCAGCCATGATCACATTAAATGGCGGAGCAGGCTCGAAGGGCCGGATGGCCTACTCCTGCTCCTATCTTCTATGTATCTATGTATCTATGTATCTATGTATCTATAATGAGGCTGCGGGTCTCATATGTAACCACCATTTTAAATTTAACCCTGGCCGGCCAAGTTTACCGGGCCTCGGAAAACCTGACGGCTAAAGGGAGGCAAGACTGCTGGATCCAGGAGGTAAGTGCCTTTCCGCTTACCTGTTGGATCCAGCTTACCTGCTTCACCCTACCGCCCCCCGCCCCCGCCCCCGCCCCCCCCGCGTTCGGACTCTTCTGATCTCCCACTGACCATTCCAATCTGCCTTCTGGCCTCCGATCTTCCCGACCCCGGCCTCCAATCTCCCCCGACCCCAGCCTCCAATCTTGCCTCTGGCCTCTAATCTGCCTTCTGGCCTCCGATCTTCCCCACCCCCACTGCTCTGGCCTCTTATCTGCTTTCTGGCCTCAGATCTCCCCCCATTTTTCCGGGTTTCCCGAATGCAAAATTGCACCCCCACTCCCTCCCTGCCTCTGAGATAAGATCGGGGCCGATGAATCAGAGGACACGCTGTTTTATAGAAACATAGAAAAATAGGAGCAGGAGTAGGCAATTCGGCCCTTCGAGCCTGTTCCGCCATTCAATATGATCATGACTGATCCTCTATCTCAATACCATATTCCCGCTCTCTCCCCATACCCCTTGATGCCTAATAGAGGTGTTGCCAACAAAGTGTGATACAGAAAGTTGTTCCAGGAAGGAAGTGTGACACTTAAAGGAAGTTCATGCTATACATAAGACTTTAATATATTACAGATATATCTATAGTAAACAGTAGGGAACAAGCAGAGATAAGTTATTATTATAGAGGATCAAAATAAATTTTCATAAATTATATTGCAGAAACATTCAGTAGTTCTAGAAGTTTCTGCAGGTTGTTCCTATTGTAAACGTGCCAAGTCAGTGATACATCATGAGGTTGAGCCTGTGTGCGTGAGTGAACTGCTGTTGTGGTTTGCGATATTATCACTCAACTCCTCAATACGTTACAGCCTCAGATGAGACTACAGATTGTGCATTATCCTATATATTCACTGACTGAGTCCTGTTGGGCTTTAGTCACATTCTGGAATGTGCCTCACGGATCAAGCTGTTACATGAGAATTTGCTGTGGTAACTTTATTGCAATGAATGAACGCATAGCTTGGCAGTGAAATGCTCCTAAATACCCATACAACAAACCGAGAATAAAAGCTATCTGGGAGTTATTCCAAGGCAGTAATCAAGGGGTTCACATGAAGTCATAAACTGGAACGTTCATGCTCGAACAATTTATAACGTTTGTCCAAACCCAAAGATTAAATGATATCCTTGAAATTATTCCCAGGTATCTGTAATTCTTTTAATTTTAATGTATTTGTATTCAGGTTTTATTCCGTTTACTATGTATTGTGGTCAGTGGTATCAATGGCAAGTCTTGCTGTGCTTTATATTGTTGATGTTCACACTGTAGGATTTACTTTGTTACTATTAGTTTACTATGTAGTTGATTAACAGGGTCCACTGTATATTAACCTATAAATTACTGTTGGTCATATTCCAGATGAATAGTGAATGCATGTATCACAGTCCTCTGTTCCATGACTTAATTGCCTCTGCTAAAAATCACACAAGCATGCTAAGTGTTGGTCTGTTGATATTGCCAACAGTAATTTCTAGACTCTTATGTCTTGTATATATTATATAGAGGATTTTTGCAGTTATAATAAAAAAAATTTACGACAGTGAATTCTTAAATAACAGTTTGATCCAAGATGTTTAAAACCTAACCAGACTCAGCCACTAAAACACAATGGTCTGTAGTGTGTTATACCAGACAGTAACTTGTATTTACATAGCACCTTTAACGTAGTAAGATGTACCAGATAATAATCTTTTCCTTGCATTTTGTCCATGTGTGAGAAGTGCTAGAAAAGCTGCCCAAATATGAAAAAATCTTAACCTTTATAGAGGGTTAAGAGTTGTCAAGGGGAAAAGTGTTAAGCCTGGAAGTGGAAGCTTCGTGGATATAAATGTAAAAACGGAAGAGTGGGACTTCCATTTGAGGTCAGATAAGAAAGTGAAGCCAAGAATGTTAATCAATGAAGAATGACTAAGGATGGATCCATCAAAGGTGAGAGGTCATAGTTGCTAGTTAGACTTAAGACCATTAGAAATAGGAACAGCAGTAGGCCATACACCACTCAAGCCTGCTCCGCCATTCATTAAGATCATGGCTGATCTTTGACCTTAACTCCACTTTCCTGCCTGATCCCCACATCCCTAGATTTCCTTAGAGTCCAAAAATTTATTGATCTCAGCCTTGAATATACTCAAAGACTGAGCATCCATGGCCCTCTGGGGTAGAGAATTCCAAAGATTCACAACCCTCTGAGTGAAGAAATTTCTCCTCATCTCAGTCCTAAATGGCCGATCCCTTATCCTGAGACTATGCCCCCTCGTTCTAGACTCTCCAGCCAGGGGAAACAACCTCTCGGCAACTACCCTCTCAAGCCCTCAGAATCTTATGTTTCAATGAGATCATCTCTCATTCTTCTAAACTGAAGAGAGTATAGGCCCAATCTACTCAATCTCTCCTCGTAGGACAACCCCCTCATCCCAGGAATCAATCTAGTGAACCTTCATTGCACCCCCTCTAAGGCAAGTATGTCCTTCCTTAGGTACAGAGACCAAAACTGTACACAAGAAACATAAAGAAACAAGATTTTCATTTCCCCATTAAAAAAAACTTGTAGGAAATCAAGATGTAGTCACTCAATCATTGCACTGTGATATTACTGTAGGTTGTGAGCACTAAGGACGTGTGATCTGAAGGAACTGAATTAATGCAAAGTGGATTCATCAGCAAAAAAATGTAGATAAGGTTGGATGTTAAGTGGAGAAGATCAAAGATTTGAAGAGGAACCACATGGGAGAGAGAAAAGACCCTTTGGGAACCCTTAAGCTAATGCAAAATTAGAAGGTACGCTATTAACTACAACTCCGATAGAATGAGTTGAGAAAAAATTAGATAGCCATGAACATATGATTTGTTTTGAAATGTATGGTTCCAGACCCTGTTTAAAGCTTTAGAGATGTCAAAGCGAGTGATACATAATTCACCAGAATGTTCAAGGGTAGAGAACTAGAAATGCATAACATTGGTGGCAAGAAATAATCACTCCAAAAGCTTTACTGGCAATAATCGATCAGGCAGGAACTTTCAAGGTGGTGGATAATTTGAGAGTTAACAGCTACTTCAGTGACTTCAGAAAGGACCAATGTAAGAGCAAAAGGATGGCAGTTTGAAGGGTAAAAGGGAATACCTTTCTAAGGGATAGGATAACCATGAGCAAATTTCCAAGGAGGAGGACAGTTTAATTGGGAGTAAGAGAGATTGAAAAGATGACATAGGACAGGGATAAATTCAGCGATATACGTATTGTGGATAATGGGAGGGGATACCATCTGGATCAGATGTTTTATTGGAGTCCTGAGTAGAAGATCGGATAAATATGGCTTGGCAAAACTTGGTGTCAGACTTATTGATTGATCAGGAGGGAGCAGTAGAGGGAGGTTCTTTATGATGATCAATGGGATTAGAGTTCGAGAAGTAAAGTGCATTGGAAATCTCAGTTTTCCCTTTGGAAGAGCTAGCATTGAACCATGAAGATGCAAGGGGGTGGAAAGGAGGATAAGGGACAAGAGAGCTTTGGCAAGGAGCCAGGAGGGATAGGAGGACAGCAGGTAATGCTTCTCTTCAATAATGTTGGGCCTGAAAATAGGTGGGAGGCGATTCCAGCAGTGATACTGAAATTGCGCTCGCCAGTGCCCTACATGCTAACCAGCCAGAGTATATTGAATCTCTGTGGGGCACCTGATTATACGGGGCTGACAAGTATTCACATAACTGGTTATATCTCAAGTGCCCACCTGTCCCATGATGCTGGAAACTGCAGTGCCCACCTGTTATCTGGGAGGGAGTCCGTCCATTCTCCACCCCTCAGAGACACTCCCTTACAAAGGGCGCCAATACTGGAACTTTTTAAAGAAAAACTCTTCTCATCTTTGGGGGCCCAGACCATTTCCCTGAGCTGGACCACCGCCCCTCACCCCCGGACCACCACCTTCAAGCAGGGTCCTCTAGAGACTGGCATGCCTCATCTAACTGGGCATATTGGCCTCCAGACAAATCAAATGAAAGTTATGTTTAAAAACATTGAGAGGCACTGTTAAAATTGAACTTGTACCTGTCCTAATATCTCCCTCTTTGGCTCGGTGTAAATTTTCATCTTATTACAATCCTATGAAGTGCCTTGGGACGTTTTCCTATGCCTAGGGCGCTATATAAATGCAAGTTGTTGTTGTACATTAGTGATATTTTGCAATGTCACAGGGCATGAGTCTGCGTAGTTTGGCTGGGGGAAGTGTTCATCATTTTCAAAAACTACATAAATGTTGTTAGCACAGCAGGCTAACATACAAGATCAATCTCTTGTCTTGCAGAGATGCTTATCTTAACTGCACTACAATGTGGAAGTGCCAATGTGTGACCATAGAACCTCCCGCAGAGTAAAGGAAAAATTTGAGCAACAGACATCAGGGTCACTCCCATCTGCTTCCTAGTCGTCATTTCAAAGAATATCTTACAGATGGTGTGCAGTTCAGGAAAATGGGGAGACTGCATAAAAACTTGAAGAATGCAAACGGCCTCAAAAAAGTAGAGTATTTTGTTATTAAGTTGAGGTATTTGATGTATAGTCCTGATCCAAGTACAAAGTATTCTTCAATTGTTCATGCTCTCTTGCTCTGTGTATTATCATTCCGAATCAATTATTGTCCACATACTTAATATATTTTCCAATTTTGTTCCCTCTTCTGCTGAAAGTACTGACCCATGCTGGAGTACAATTCCACTAGTGCCAGCGGCTTTCCAGCACCTTGCCAAGCATGTGAGCCTAGACAGTGAATGTCAGCAAGTTATTGGACCGGGGCCTGGGAATACCTGACTCCAATCCACCCCCCCCCCCCCCACCGACGTCCATTGACATGCAATTTCCAGCAAGGATCATTGGATATCATTCCAGAGCAGGAACCCTGACTGATTTTTTTCCCCCCTCTCTGGCCTGGATACTCTGCGGCTAATTTTACAGGAAGCATAGTCCTAGACAGGCATAAATATTCCAGGCAGTAAGATAATCACGTTCGGCATGGGGGGATTGGAGAGGCTCTGTGGTTGGAGCTACATTCAGTCTGTAAAATCAATTGGAGCCAGATGAAGAAAAATCTACTTCACGAGTAAATAAGTTTTCCAATTCTGGGAACACAGCTACATATTTAAGTTAATGCACCAAATGGCATCCATCCAGTGCCTTTTTATTTCTTTTTGAAATAGTTTTGTTTAAGTGGTGCCAATGGAAACAATTTTCAGAGCATCCACAGAAACTTTATGACCCTAATCCCTCCTCCTTGCCCAACATTGTGGATCTTAATGGCTACACAATTATGAAGCATTAAACAGGCATTGGATTTGGCCACGTCTTTTTGAATTATATATGAGTGGGACTTTGAAATGATCATTAATGACTTGTTCCAGGTTTCCAATGCTTGTTGACACTACAGAGCTTATTAAACATTAGGGGTTGGATTTTCCTTCGCAATTCCACCCGAAATCGGGTGGGGTAGTGGCGGCAAAGAAAAAATTGGGTGGGGGGGGGCGGGGGTGGGTGGTGGGTGAGGCCTACTGCCACTTCACCCTCCCTCTCCTGTCCCTGCTGCAGGGTCTGCTGCTGGAAGGTCAATCCAGCCCTAAATGTCTGAGGATCTGGTGAGTTACTTACCAGCTCTGCAGTAAATTAGTGAATCCACTTCTATATAATATTTCAAATAAGGAGGAGGATGTCTGATGAAAGCAGACCTAATATTCTGCCTCAGTGGCTGGTGTCACAGTGTATCACCCTTTCACTATCAAGCATGCTGCTTATACAGCGGAAAATGTTGTTGCAATGTGCAACCGTTTTAGTTTAAAACCTCTTGCTTTCTGCTTCTCTTTTTTGCCATCTGTGAATGCAAGGATGAAGTTGATAGTGGGAGGATTGGTGTCATATCAGGATATGTCCCAGAATTGGCCACTGGTTTGGTCATTCTAGAGCTGGATGCCAGTATGATCACATTTAAAAAGGGGAAGAGGATGGAGCAACAGGAGATAGAGGAGAAGCAAGAGGAAATCAAACTTATGAATGGATGGTGGCCAAAACAGAAACATTATCGCAGCGGCTGTGAAATAACTGCTAGGAGGATTTAAAAAAAGGAACATAAAGCTGACAGGAAGAGGTGCACATTTCCTTGTTGCTTGAGTTCAATAGGACTGTTATAGAAGTGTGTGCTAATATTATTTCAGTTATGACATGATCGCAGAAAGAGATACATTTGTGTCACATTGGACCACAGCTTTCTATATGCTCAAATTTTTCTCCACATCAGTTCTATAGGATATCGGACCACTGCTATAGTCACTGCCCGTTCCCAAAGTTTATCACATGCAATAAAACCTGCAACTCACACAAGCCACGAGCACAAGGGCCCCTGGGGTGCCAGGGAGGGTGCGGCGATGCCGAAATCCGCTGAAGAACCCGGCAATGCTGGGGACGTGGAGGCCCTGCCAATCTTAGTGGCAGGAGGCCGCAGCCAGGGACCTGTGGGGACTGGGGAGGGAGCATCAGTCATGCTCGGGAGTTGGAAGGGAGGCTGGCGATCAGGAGGGTTGGAGGGAGGTTTGAGATCGGGAGGGCTGGGGGGAGGCTGGATACTGGGAGGGCTGGGGGCCAAGGAGGCTGGCTATCTGGAGGGCTGGGGGGAGGCTGGATACTGGGAGGGCTGGGGGCCAAGGAGGCTGGCTATCTGGAGGACTGTGGGGAGGCTGCGATAGCGAGGGCTGGCGGGAGGGGGGGGCGCGTGGGGGGGGAGGCGGGAGATCCCGGCTGGGGAAAGCCGAAGGCTTCTTTGAGGGGCCTGAGGGGAGCACTCTTGCTCCTCCTGGCCCACAAGAAGTGTTGGAAAAGGCACTTGCCTTGTGGAGCCGGCAGCTCCCGCCTCCTTTTCACTGCCGGGTTTCCTGACCCCTGGGAAACCCACGCAGCAACAGTCAATTTTAAATCGGGTGTACAATTGCACTATGGGAGCCCAACTTAAATGTTAATTAAGTATTACTCACGGGCGTGTCCGCAATGTTTTGAGAACGCGTTCCCCGCATTTAACTTTAACCTCCCCCGACCCTCACTCGCCCATCGTGGGGGGGGTTTAATATCAAGGCCATGGTGTTTCAAACAGTTTATGTTAGAAATGCCAAGAGCACACAGTTTATATAAAGAACTTCGAGTGCAATATGTTTGTATCTTGATTTAAATATATATGCATAAAGAAAGAGAGGGAGGGAAATTAATATATGCTCCATACTTAACCAAACAAATACATCCAATTGTTTGTTTTTCAATTAAGTATGGCCAGCTAAGGAAGCTGGATGAAACTTTTTCTCGTGTGTTTGTGTGTGTGTCTCTCTCTCTTCTCACTCCTGTTTGGTCCCTGCCACCTTCTTTGCAATTTTACCTTTTTCTCTTTTTGGTAGTTCAACAGAATCCTCTTGTGATTGAGTTAACTGTCACAGAGTGAATTGCTTGTCTGTGTTCTGATCATTGGTATACGCCTGAATTGCCATAGAGTATGACTGCGTGGTGTCTGAGTTCACCAGAAGGTTTCCATGACCAGTGGACACCGCGAGATATTGAATGTTTTATTGCTCCAAATTTTCAAGCTGTGTATAAAGATTTACTCGGACTCATTTTTCGTCTGATCCAGCTGTCAGTGGAGCCCTCCTTCTGGGGCGGTGCTTGTAGATGTCCTGCTGGCATTAAACTTGCTTGATGCTACCTCCCATTGGTCTCAACAAAAGATAAAACTTAAAAAATATTCTGAAAAGGGAGGAAGCAATGAAGAAGTAAAATATCTAGGAACAAGATGGAGTTGAATTGAATTGAAAAGCCATTTGCTCCAGAGCTGTATTTGGCCCATGATATTCTTGAACCCACGGAGGAAATGGTTGCTGGAACGGGTCAGTTGTATAAATGCAAGTTCTTTCTTGTAGTGGGAGCAGGCAGCTGACAAGTACTGCAGCAAAAATGTTTTTGAAGCCTTCCATTTCCACAACATGTGCCAGATGGTATTTTTAATTGAACACATTTTCTTTTCAATTTGAGACTGTAACTAAGCTTGGAGCAGATTCCTTTCAATGTATTTAATTACACAAAATTAATTGAAATATTGCAGAGGTGGTCAGTGAGCAGCTATTGCTTCATCACAGCCAAATGCTGCAAAATTGGCAATTAAAGAACAATAGCAGACTGCTTCAGTTTCATGTTAGTGAGTGGCAAAAGAGGTATTGTTTTCAGTATCAAGGCCCCGATATTTACGGGGAGGCAGTGAGGGTGCGGGAGAGGCCGAACACTGCCAAAGAACCCGGCCAGGCTGGGGACGTGGAGGTCCTGCCGAACTTAATGGCAGGCTCGCTATCATTTTTGGTACTGTTTCCTGCCCGGTAGCTGGCCAAATTGACAGCCAGGCCAGCGGACGGGAGGGAAAGCCAACGGCAGGAGGCCACAGCCAGGGACCCTTGGGGATGGTCCCCGGTGATCAGGAAGGTGGATAGTCGTCGATCGTGGGCGGAGGAAGTGAGGACATCACGGGTGGGGGTTGGGAAGAGAGATGAAGGGGCTGGAGGGGAGGAGGTCGGTGATCGGGAGGGGGGAGATTGAGATCAGCGATTGGGCGGGGGGTGGAGAGCGAGGTTGGAGATCGGGAGTGGGGAGAGTGAGGTTGGCGATCTGGAGGGGTGAGGCCAAAAGCTTCCTTTTGGGGCAGGGGGGAGCACTACTGTTCCTCCTGACCCACAAGGAGTGCTGAAGGAGGCACCTACCTTGTGGATCCAGCAGCTCCTGCCACCCTTTCACTGCCGGGTTTCCCGACCCCAATTCTACTGCAGGAGCCCGATTTAAATATGTTAATGAAGTGTTCCATCCCACCATGGCAGAACAATCAGACGCCACGAAACCCACCACCGTAAAAACAGCAACGGGCGCGGCAGGTTAGGGTCGCATTCCCCATATTTAACTCTTTAACCCTCCCCCTGACCCTCCCACCTCATTGTGGGGCGGGGAGGTGGAGTTTATATTGAGGCCAAAGTGTTTTTTTTAACTTGGTGTTTTGCACTCTAATTTTTTATATATAGTCTGCAGAGTTCCATAATACGCAGCAAAGTAGTCAGAGCAAGAATAAAAATTTGGACCATCTCTTTAAGAAAGTGACATTCTTTACAAATTAATTGACGAACAACGTGTCAAGGAAAGGGTACACAGAGGTAATCTGAACATTTACAATACAGCGATCAGCTGCCCAAACTGACCAGGACAACCCCAACCTTTAAATCTGTCTCCGTGTCCTCAACAGTTCTTTTCAGAACAATTAAATGTCCTAGTTTTGTCATTTTAAATTTTGGCATGCTGGTGACTTAAGACAGATCAAAATGGAACATTAAAGCAAAACGTGGAATAAAATTCAGCATTTTACTGATAATTAGATGTTATAATAAATTTAAATATTTTAGCGGCTCATTCACAGTAATTTCTCATCCTTTTCACTCCAGTACCTCACTTCCCAGCCAGTCTCTCAAGCGCCCAATCCAAAATTAACACTTTATAAACAAAAGCCTCAAAGTGCTGTTGTGAACTGTACAAAGGGGATGGAGAGAGAGACGGAAGGGAATGAGATTGAGTTTTTCTGGAGTTGAATGTGGTTGGGGAGGGTTTAAACTAAATTGGCGGGGGGGGGGGGGCACCAGCAGGTAGAAGTAGAAAAGAGGAATAAAGTGCATAAAGGAAGGAGAATGTTGGATAGTACTAGAGAAGGAAGTAGTACCATATTAGATAGGAGCAGACTAAGAAAGAACTACGAGGAATACAAAGACAGGTTTGGAATGCATGTATGCAAACGCACAAAGTGTGGTGAATAAGGTTGGTGAGCTACAAGCACAATTAGCCATGTGGGAATATGATGTGGTGGCAATAATGGAAACGTGGCTTAAAAATGGTGAGGACTGGGTGCTTAATATTCATGGATACAAGGTGTTCAGAAAAGATAGGGAAGGAAAAAAGGGAGGTGGGGTGGCAGTACTGATTAGGGAAGACATTGTAATGTTGGAAAGAGAGGATGTCCTTGAGGGGGCAAGGACAGAATCCATTTGGTTGAGTTGAGATCAAAAAGGGTACGATCACGCTATTGGGGATATTCTATAGGCCTCCAAATAGTGAGAGAGAGATGGAGGAGCAAATCTGCAGGGAAATCACAGATGTGCAAGAACTATAGAGTGGTGATATTGGGGACTTTAATTACCCAAATATTGATTGGGATAATGTTACAGTAAAGGGAAAGGAGGGGGAGGAATTTCTGAAATGTGTTCAGGAGAATTTCCTTGACCAGTATGTTCTCAGCCCAACTAGGAAGGAGGCATTGCTGGATCTGGTGCTGGGGAATGAGGTGGGCCAGGTCGACCAAGTGTCTGCGGGAGAACACTTGGGTAAGAGTGATCATCGTATCATAAGGTTTAAATTAGTAATGGAGAAGAGCAAGGAACAATCTAAAGTAGAACTTCTAAATTGGAAGAGGGCTAGGATGAGAGGGGATCTAGCCAGGGTAAAATGGAACCAAAGATTGACAGGAAAAACTGAAACGGAACAATGGGTGATCTTTAAGGAGGAGATGTTTCAGGTACAGGCTAGGTACATTCCAACAAGAGGGAAAGGCAGGGGAACCAAAACCAGGGCTCCTTGGATGTCGAGGTAGATAGAGAATATGATGAAACAAAAAAAGAGGATGTATGATGCATGTCAGGTGAATTCTTCAAGTGAGAACCAGGCCAAATACAATAAGTTGAGGGGGGAAATGAAGAGGAAAATAAGACTGGCAAAGAGAGAATATGAGAATAGAATGGCAGCTAACATAAAAGGGAACCCAAAAATCTTCTACCGGCATGTAAATAGTAAGCAGGTTCTAAAAGGCGGGGTGGGGCCTATTGGGGACAAAGAAGGTGATATATGCTGAGGCGCAGGGCAAGGCTAGAATACTTAATGAGTACTTTGTGTCAGAGTTTACTAAGGAAGAGGATGCTGACAAAATATCGGTAGAAGCGGAGATGGTAGAGGTAATGGATGGAATGAAAATTGATAGGCAGGATGTACTGGAAAGGCTGGATATGTTTAGAGTGGATAAGTCGCCTGGTCCAGATGGCTTGCATCCCAGGTTGCTAAGGGAAGTGGGGGTGGAGATAACGGAAGGGCTTGCCATAATCTTTCAATCTTCCCTAGATACGCGGGAGGTGCCAGAGGATTGGAAAATTAATTAAGGAGAGCCAACACAGATTTGTAAAAGGCAGATCATGTTTGACTAATCTAATTGAATTTTTTGATGAAGTAACAGAGAAGGTTGATGAAGACAATGCAGTGGATGTTGTCTATATGGATTTTAAGAAAGCATTTGACAAAGTACCACATAAAAGGCTGGTTAACAAAATTGAGGCTCATGGAATAGGAGGGTCAGTGTCAGCTTGGATAAGAAATTGGCAGAAAATATGAGTCATGGTAAATGGTTGTTTTTCAGACTGGAGGATGGTAGACAGTGGTGTTCCCCAAGGGTCAGTGCTAGGACCACTGCTTTTTTGATATATATAAATGACTTGGATATTGGAATACAGAGTAAAATTTCAAAATTTGCCGATGATACCAAACTTGGAGGTGTGGCAAACAGTGAGGAGGATACCAATCGACTGCAACAGGACATAGATAGGCTAGCAGAATGGGCAGACAAGTGGCAGATGGAATTTAATACAGAGAAGTGTGAGGTGATGCATTTTGGCAGAGGGGATAGGGAGAGGCAATATACACTTAATGGCACAGTTCTAAAGAGTGTGCAGGGACCTGGGGGTTCATGTGTATAGATCTTTGAAGGTGGCAGGACATATTGAGAGAGTAGTTAGCAAAGCATATGGGATCTTGGGCTTCATAAATAGAGGTATTGAGTGCAAAAGCAAGGAAGTTATATTGAACCTTTTATAAAGCTCTCGTTAGGCCACAACTAGAGTATTGTGTCCAGTTCTGGTCACCACACTTTAGGAAGGATGTGAAGGTCCTTGAGAGGGTGCAGAGGAGATTTACCAGAATGGTTCCAGGGATGAGGGATTTTAGCTACAAGGTTAGGTTGGAGAAGCTGGGGTTGTTCTCCTTGGAGCAAAGGAGGTTGAGGGGCAATTTGATGGAGGTGTACAAGATTATGACGGGTTTGGATAAGGTAGACAGAGATAGGCTGTTCCCATTAGTTGATGGTACAAGGACTAGGGGGCACAGATTTAAGGTTTTGGGCAAGAGATACAGGGGGGATGTGAGGAAGAACTTTTTTATGCAGCGAGTGTTAATGACCTGGAACTCACTGCTGACGAGGGTGGTGGAAGCGGAGACGATCAATGATTTCAAAATGAAATTGGATAGGCACTTGAGGGAAATAAACTTGCAGGGCTACAGGGGATAGAGCGGGGGAATGGGACTGACTGGATTGCTCTACAGAGAGCCGGCACGGACTCAATGGGCCGAATGGCCTCCTTCTGTGCCGTAATGACTCTGTGACTCTGAGTGCTCATTTAAAAGATTACTGTTATTTTCTGCTTTAACAGATTGGAAATCTGATCAGTTTAAATGAGCAGCAGTTCAAGAATGATTTCCCAGGTGATTTTTTTTTGTTGTTGCTTAGAATAATTTGTCAACCCCAAAATCTGTGTAAACACACTAGATTACTTACATACTAATCCAACATAATGAACTCAATCAAATTAATTTGACTGGAAATGATCTGTCTAAAAAGAAGGATATATACATGTATGCACAGAAGAAGACTTTTAGTGAAATAGTCTCATAAAAGAATGAATTAAAAATGAGTGACAACATGCATGATATTACCACATTCATGTAATTGCTACCAGTGAAACTGAATGAATGCTGCTGAATGCGGTACCCATACTCATCGCACACCCTCAAATAATGTCACAGATATCCATATGTATTTGAAGACAGGAAGGTTCTGCCCTGCATTAGATAGCCTTGAGCTATTTGAGGCTGTCAGCTGTCTCCTCGTGTTCTCCGGTCCCTATTTCAGCACAAAAGCTTTGCCGCTATCGTCATTGTCGTAACTAGCACCGTAAAGTGAGTTATAGCAAAGACCGCCTACTTCCACCTCCGTGTCATTGCCTGTCTCCGCCCCTGCCTCAGCTCATCTGCTGCTGAAACCCTCCTCCATGCCTCTAGACTCAACTATTCCAACGCTCTCCTGACTGGCCTCCCACCTTGCACCCTCCTTAAACTTGAGATCATCCAAAACTCTGCTGCCCGTATCCTAACTCACATCAAGTCCTGTTCACCCATCACCAATGTGCTCGCTGACCTACATTGGCTCCCGGTCCAACAACGCCTCGATCTTAAAATTCTCATCCTTGTTTTCAAATCCCTCCATGGCCTCGCCCCTCCCTATCTCTGTAACCTCCTCCAGCCCCACAACCCTCCGAGATATCTGCGCTCCTCTAATTCTGGCCTCTTGAGCATCCCCAATTTTCATCGCACCACCATTGGCGGCCGTGCCTTCAGCTGCCAAGGCCCCAAGCTCTACCTCTCTCTCCTCCTTTAAGACCCTCCTTGAAACCTCCCTCTTTGACCAAGCTTTTGGTCACCTGTCCTAATAGCTCCTATGTGACTCAGTGTCAAATTTTGTTTCATATCGTTCCTGTGAAGCGCCTTGGGACGTTTGACTATGTTAAAGGTGCTATATAAATGAAAATCATTGTTTTTAGTTAAAACTTTCTAAGCAACTCGCCAAAGGATCCACCTATTGGCTCAGTGTGCTTATCCATTGAGCAGCTGAACCATATAGACCCAGACGATCCCAGGTTCAAGCCTCCGATCTGTGCAGAATTAGTTCATCTTAGCTGGCACAGTGGTAGGGATGCTACAAGTTGCCTCAGTGCTTGGGTTAGGGAGGGTAAAGTCAACCAGGGAGCGTTCTCCTGGTCATTATTCTGCACATATTTTGATGTTGGGTGAGGCTATGATTGGGGAAGTAGTCTGCTGACACTCACTGTCAAGACTCACACAATGGCACTTGGGTGAGGTACCATAGGACAACTGGTTCTCATGTAAGTGTCCCAGGAAAGAATTCAGGCAAGCTGTAAAGGACAGAAAATTTGTGGCATGGTAGCACTTAGCTGAGGTACTGGTGATCATGGAAGTTCCTAGAGGAAAGAATTCCAGAGAGTTGGGAAGGGGAGAAACTTTGGTGGAAAAAAAACTAATGAGAAAGAATGCTTCACCAAATGCAGCCATTTGCACACAACCTACTAAACCAATTAAGAGAAGGTTGCTGTGGTTTAAAATGTGTTTAAAAAAAAAATCATCAGCAAATATTTTCCTTATGGTTTGCAGTATTTGTTTTGTAATTGTATATCACACAAAAATGTACCTGCCTTCAGGGCAAAATGGGCATGAGAGATTACCAAGCTAAGGAGTGGTAATAGACGATAATAACATGGTAGTTACTTAACTTGATTTATTTGGATTTACGTCAAAGGTAAGGTTACAATGGCCACAAAGAGAAGTGACTTCAATCAAGGTATGTACAGATGACTGAATAGAAAAAAAGTTGGACAGTTCAAAACCAAAATGAGAAATAAGACCATTTGCCAAGAGAATGTCTACATATTTTAAAGTCCTGGAAACACCAATATTTCTTTGCAAGTACTTTGAAAAACAAACTTTCCCCCTGACATTGGTTATGTATTGGAAGAAACAAATTATAAAATTATGCACTCTTTAGCCAAAGAATCTTACCAGTAGAATTTATACACCTACAGTCATTGTTTTCTCTATGCACAAATACATAGAAATTACCCGTTACTACCATCTTGCTAATCCAGTAAGTAGAACATTAACAGACTACGTGATATTAAAACAGAAATATTGGCCTGCCTAATTCGGACGTGCACATTTTTGGGCCCGCTGGAGGCTCAGGTGCCTGAATGATGAGATCCAAGGTGGCCCCGATATTGGGCCTCGGGCCTCATTTCCATGGAGCCAGTGAGCTACACAGAACTTCAGATGAAGCGTCATTGAAGATTGGGCTGCTACTGGGATCGCAGCGGCCCTCAGGTAGTGAGGAAGGTGGGCGATTTGGCCTTCGGGCCGGGAAGCGTGGGCAATCCGTGGTTGTGGGAGGCGGAGGGGAGCGATTGGGGGTGGGGGGGGAAAGTGATTGATGGCCGGGTCGGGGATCGCTGGCTGGGTTGGGAGGTTCGGTAGCTGGGGCTGGGTGGTCGGTGGCTGGCTGGGGGTGGAGCAATTGGTGGCCGGGTCAGAGGGATCGGTAGCCGGGGAGGGAGGATTGGTAGCTGAGGGATCGGTAGCGGGGTTTGGGTGATCAGTGGCTGAGGGGAGTGAATGGTGGCGGGGGGTGGGGAGTGATTGGTGGCTGGGTTGGAGGGATCAGTAGCCAGGGCTGGGTGATTGGTGGTTGGGGAGGGGAGTGAATCGTGGCTGGGGCGGTGGGGAGAGATTGGTGGCTGTGTTGGGAGGATCGGTAGCCAGGAAGGGCGGGGTTCAGCCCATGTTGTTTTTTTTAATGTGGGGTCGGGAAGAACTCCTCCCAGCTCTACATTCAGGTAAGTATAGGGGCCTTCCTGCTAGTTAGCACCACGTTGTGCTGTATGAGTTCAGCACGCAGCATGTGATATGATGGGGCGTTTGAAAATAGGTCCTGCAAGACACACTGGACCCTAATTTGAATCAATTATTCTGGCCTTTTACTGTGTGCTCTAACCGCCAGCTCATCTATCTTATCCAATATGGCAGGCGGCGTACATCTGGCTGGAAATGTGCGTGTGCTTCCTAGCAGCCATATTGCGAGCCTTGTAGGCCGGTTTGTGCCAGAAAAACAGGTGCTGCCCGGACGAATTTCTAGCTCCTAGTTTTCTTCTGACATTGACGCTGATTTCTGATATGCAAATTTACAACAATTTTCTTTGTATTGTGATTCCAAAGGGTGCCAACAGGTTATGCTAGGACTCACTGGTGCCTCACAGCGCCAGAGACCCGGGTTCGAATCTGACCTCGGGTGACTGTCTGTGTGGAGTTTTCACATTCTCCCCGTGTCTGCGTGGGTTTCCTCCGGGTGCTCCACAGTCCAAAAATGTGCGGGTTAGGTTGATTTGGATATGATAAATTGACCCTTAGTGTTAGGGGGGGATTAAATATGTGGGGTTATGGGGATAGGATGGGATATGTTTGGGGGAATTAAATACGGGGGTAGGGTGGGATATGTGTACTGTGGGGATTAAAGCAGGGACAGGGTACTGGATTTGGATGATCAGCCATGATCGTATTGAATGGTGGAGCAGGCTCGATGGGCCGAATGGCCTACTCCTGCTCCTAGATTCTATGTTTCTATGTTTCACAAATAAAAAAGCTTCTCAATAATGAATATGTAGGAGTTTATTGTAATATGCTTGTTCTTTTTTCTCTTTTTACCTGTTTTGTGCTGGCAGTAAATCAGTTTAGTTGATTTCAATGCCCAGAAAAAGAAAAACAAGATTGATTCCAAGTGTAAAGTTATGGGCTATGAGCAAGTTTAGAGAAACTTAAGCTATATAGTCCAGAAACAGTGGTTAAAGAAGGAAATTCATCTATATATTTATTAACAATCTTGTGTATGATGTACACTTCTTGTCTATAAATGTTACCTTGTGCAATACATTGTAGTCAACATTTATAATGAAAACTTCTTATGCCAAAATTTATAATGGGATACCTGTATGTAAACATTTATGGAAATGTGTTGTAATTGGAAAAACACGTGTAGGCATCTTGCCATCCAGTTTATTGATCAAACAATCAAATCACTCACAATGCTTTTTGAAAAAGAATTGTCCATTTTTTCTCAGTAACTGAAATTTCCGATGTTGAAAAATATTATTTTAAACAAAATAAAAACAATGCATGTTTCATAAGAATATGATTAAATATATCAATAGAATTGTTTTGCGCACCTTTCAATACCATAAATATATTTTTTAATTGAAAGATTCTGTCTCTCCCAAAAGTCTGGGCTTCGACTTTATATTTTTGCCTAGATCTATTAGTTGAAGGACGATTCTGCAGTGTTAGCATTGCAGTATGCACAATTTCCTAGGATGCATCAGTATCATTTAAGCATGCCAAAGCTACAATGCTTCTCTCGCAGCCACCAACCAATTCTATTTTGGTTGTTTTTCAAACTTACTTGTAGAAAAGCAAGAGGACAAATTTCAAAAGCTTTATTCACGTAAAATTTATATTCAGAGGCTGTATGTGCGAGTGTGAGAAAGAGGGAGAGAAGGAGAGAGAAAAAGACTAAGAAACATGACCGGCTAGACTGATTACATACCTGTTTTAGCTTTAATTGCTGGTTGGATTATAAATATTCTTAAACTTCAGAAAGATTATTAAGATGAGAAGACACAGACATATACAGAGGGCTGGATTGTGCCAATGGGGAGCTTTTGGAGGCGGGACTCCCACTTGTTGGGTTTTAGTCCCGCCTCCATCGACTTGTGGCCAACTCATGCTATTTTCCCTTGATTGACCTTGTTAAGCCCGCCCATTGGGCTTAGCAGGCCAATTAAGGGAAAGCCGGTTACAGGTGACGTCAGTGAGTGACGCTTCATCTGTCAAGAACTTTTGACAGATGAAATGTCAGTGTTTGACAGCTCTGTGAAGCTGTCAAACACTGACAATCTGCCTTCTAACTTGACTCCTTCTACTCAGACTCAGTTAGAGAGCTCTCCTGAGCAGAAAGCAGAAGGCTGCAGCTTTTGACAGTTCAGCGGCCATTCTGCTTTTTGTGATGGTGAGCTGAGGGACTCCCGAGACCCGAAGGGAGGAAGCCTGCAGGAAGAAGTAAAGGTAAGTAAAACTTATTAAAACACTTTACACTCACCTCACACACTTAGCTATGCACCCATCACTCACCTGAACACCGGACATCTCGGCTTCTCCGACCCCCGCAGACCGACGGCCTGCCTCGCTGACCCTGGCGAGGTTCGGAGCCGTCGAGAAGCCCACACTTCAGGGCTCAAAATGGGGATTCTCAAAAAAACTGCCTGTTAACCAGCGTGGGTCGGGTACCCGCCTCCTAGGAAGATGGCACGGAGGCGGGTTGGGGGTGATTTTGCCAGCCCCCAGATTCTGCCATTTTCCTGGCAGTCCCGCCTCCAAACCCGCCTCCCCAGGGCTGGCAAAATCGTCCCCAGAGTGTCTTTCTTTATCCTACTTAGATTATTTTTAAATTTAAAAAACTCAATTTGAATTTTGAAAACAAAGAGAAAACCTCTAATTATCACCTGTGTTTTGTTAATTAGTTATAAGATATAAACATTCTAATTACTGACAGAGAGAGAGACATAGTGATATATTCCAGGAAACAATCACAACACACCAACTTTAATGATTTCGGAGATTTATTAGAAATTTACAAATCCGGGTTGCCAAACTAGGGATGCCCCAACCGCTCCCGATACTGTAAGGCTTATACCTTACTGTCCCCTTACTGGTGACAGACACTACAAATTCATCAATAAGTCAAACCCCATATTGCACCTGCCAGATCTGTGCAAACCTCAGGTTCCCCTTCCATAGTTCTGCCAAACCCAAAGTACACTTCCACAGTGATGACAAACCAAAGGATCCCACCCATGTTGCCAATTTTTTAAATTATTAATTCATGGGATGTGGGTATCGCGGGCAAGGCCAGCGTTTATTGCCCATCCCTAATTGCCCTTGAAGGTGGTGGTGAGCCGCTTTCTTGAACCACTGCAGTCCATTTGGTGAAGATACTCCCACAGTGCTGAAGGGAGAGAGTTCCAAGATTTTGACCCAGCCACGATGAAGGAATGGCGATATATTTCCAAGTCAGGATGGTGTGTGACTTGGAGCGGAACTTCCAGGTGGTGGTGTTCCTATGCGCCTGCTGCCCTTGTCCTTCTAGGCGGTAGAGGTCGTGGGTTTGGGAGGTGCTAGCGAAGAAGTCTTGGTGAATTGCTGCAGTGCATCTTGTAGATAGTGCACACTGCAGCCATGGTGCGCCGATGGTGGAGGGAGTGAATGTTTAAGGTCGTGGATGGGGTGCCAATCAAGGGAAGAATGTTGATCAGGACACTAAGATAGCGCTATTGAACTTTTGTACATCCATCTGAGTTGGTTGAGGGGGCCTTGGAATATACTACACAAATGGTCTCTGCTGAGGCAGATGGACTGTTGTCATTGTTAATTTCTCTTAGGTTGTTATGTCTTGTTCAACTTCAGTTATGGATTCCAATTAATAGAATTAAATGCAGTCTTATACACTGATCTGTTCACATGCAATACTTTGAAGTACTGTTGTACAGAAAAACATGAAGTGCAGTAGCCCTAGAAAAAGAGTGTCTGAGGTTGAATCCCAGCAAGTCACCTCCTGTGGCTCTCCTTTCCTTCTAGTCCACCATTACAACTTTCAATCATTCTGGTACCCAGTCCATAAAACCCTCCACGCTGCTCTTCACTTTCAAAAGCTTCCTCAAAACATTAACTTTTCAACTGTTCCCTTAATATTCCTCCCAAACTATTTCTTGGTATCCCCACCTTCTTTGTAAAGTGCCTTGGAATGTTTTGCAAGCTTAAAAGCACTGGATAAAGCTATAATGGGGTTGTCAAAATGCAGCACCGCAGAGGCTTGGGAACTCTCCATCAGAAGTGTCATAATTGCAAGAGGCACCTCAAGCAGTAAGGGGGGAGGGAACTAAAAGACTTGCATTTCTCCAGCGCCGTTCACGACCACCGGACGTCCCAAAGCTCTTTAAAGCCAATGAAGTACTTTTGAAGTGTAGACACTGCTGTAATGTAGGAAAATTAAGGAATACCAGATAATTAAACAGAGGTTTATACTAATGGCTTGCACGATACAAATACAGGGCAGAAATAGTAACTGCATTTGAAAAAATTCATTTAATGCGAAACGGGACATCCTGCAATCGTAAAAAGCCAGCGTTGCAACTGCGGGAGTTTTAGTAGCTGGTCACCAGACTCGACTCCGTGATTGACAGGCGACGGGGCCGCTGTGGTGATGGAACGGACCAATGGGCGAGGAGCGAAGCGGAAGGGGGCGTAGCCGCCTGTGGAACAATACTGGCGGAGCCTGGGAGGAGCCGCGCGCAGCGTTTGGCGAGCGTTGAGCGGCGCGGGCTGGAGCTCGCGCGACCAGCCGAGTTGGAGGGCGCGAGCTGGCGCCAGAGCGAGGAGCGGGATCGGGAGCGGGAGCAGGATCAGGATCAGGATCAGGCCTCGTTAATGTTGGCAGCAGGTAAACGGCAGTTCCTTTTCAAAAATACAAAAGCGGAGCGGTTTGTGGAGCCTGCCGAGCGCAGCTTGGGCCTCGGCCGGTCGGTCGTTCGGTCGGAGCGTGGCGGCGGCGGCGGCGGCGGGGGGGGTGGTGGTTGTTCGGAGCCGTGGACACCCCGATTGATGGGATTTCCCCCGCCGCCCCCCCCCCCCCCCCCGGTGCGGCCTGGCCGCTCTGCTGTTGTCATGCCCCGGCTTGTCTGGCCGGAGGGGCCTGGTTTAAAGGACCGGGGGTGGCTAGGCTAGTGACCGGAGCAAGAGGTTTAACGAGCTTTTTCTCCCATTGACTGGGGGAGGAGGAGAAAGGGGGCAACTTCTGAGGGGGGGGGAGGGAAATCACCCACATTCCTGAGACTGGGAATACAAAACGAACAGAAAGTTTTTTTTTTCTATCTTGTCCCGACTTAATGCACCTCGTTATCCCGTTTTAATATTTTTTTCCACTCATTGTCCGGGATCGTGGAGCTAATACCGTCCTTGAGCAGCATTTCTTTGGTTTGTTTGTATTCCGATGCAACAGTCGTATCGGATTTTATTTTTAGGGTTTGTTTCTTTTTGGAAATAATCATAACCAAAAAAAAAACCTAAAGCCTCTTTCCGCGAACATATGCTGACCACGTATCTACATTAATGCAGTCCATATGGATTGTTCTGCGGCGCTTCGAATTACTGTACGCTTTTGACCATCAGGCCGCTTTTGCTTTTTTTTTGACAAAACTTATTTTTCCACCAGAAAATAGATTGTCGACCCGGTGTTTTTTTTTTTGCGCAGCATAAAGGCTTTTGATTACTGAGTTGTGGGCATGAAGATTTGAATTTGAAGTTTCCTTTTAAAACTTAATCGTTCCAGTTGGTTTAGATTTGACTCCAATGCTGCTATATTTGCACTCGCACTAATTTGACGAAAATCAAACTCCATTTTGCAATTTAAAAATGTTGTTTACATGTATTATGAACATGATTTGGGGGGAAAAAAGTCTTTTGCAGTTCTCCCCACATCTGAAGAGACCTTTCTTTTTTTCAGAAATGTACAGTGCATTGAATTTTTGAGCTTCACTGTGAGTAATCAAATCCACATGCTGCAGCGCTCTGGGAGACATTTGCCTTTCTTGCTAACTTCCATTTCCAGGTTGCAGTTTCCCTCTATTGGTCCTTTTTAAGGACTTGACAGTGATAACATTTATTTTTGTTGTAAGATTGATGAGATATTTCTTTATATAATATTTGCACTCGTTTACTATTAATCCCATTGTTGAGTAAACAAAAATCAATAGTTTGATTTTTGATTTCATCACAGTGACCTGACATTGATGAATTGGTAGTCCTAGGGCATCTCCAGCTCCAGTTTTTCAGATGTTTACCACCTGTTAATTATATGTAGTACTGTATTGGATTGCCATTATTCTTTCAGTTTGACTCGTGGATTGTCACGACAGTCATTTTTTTGTTAACACACTGACCTTGTTCTCGTTTGTTCCTTGTTTGCATGGACGATCAAACCATACTACTGTGTTAAAATGGCATTTCTCTTAAACTCTGTTTTTTGGAGGTTGTATCAAATTTCTGTCTGGCAGGTCAAGAGAAATGTAGAATTCCCATTTAACTGCTTTTTGTACATTTAAAAAAAATCAATTTGTTTCTATGTTGTATCAAGAGGTGCAACATTTGCAGTTTGAAGTTGGAGTAATACCCAATGTTAAACTCAACTTTCTTTGGAAACAGATATTGCACCAAGGTTTTACAGTTTGTCTCAAAAATCTAATATCATTAGAATTACTTCAAGCTCAGTAGTACTATGAGGCCAATACCAAGTAGTTTTGCAATGGTTTCAGCTGGTTCCTGTTGCAGTGAATATGCTAGCCAATATCTCCATGCCAGTTTGTTCCTTTTTGTATAACTGGCCAACCTCGGAAGGTCCACTTACATAAAGTTGGACCTCGGTATTAAACTGGTTTGTAAGGTTGTAATTGTAATATCTACATTTTTTTGGAACAAATTTAAATTTATAATATAAATGTGGATTTAGAGCAGCCATGGGTCACAAGAGTGAGTTATTGTCAAATAGCCTTTATGTAAGAAATGTTGCTTTTAAATTGCTTTAAAAAAAAATATTTTCCCTTCCTTTTAGGTCAGAGCTGGTCACAGAGGCCAGTAATAGTTTGTTGTTGACTGATGGACATTTTGTGGATGAAGCACAAGAAAGATACGTCAAACTGCTCAGCTGTGGAATTTAACTTTTTTTAGAATGTGCTGACACAATCAAGAAGAACACAAAAAGTGTTTTTTTTTATTTTTGAAGAGCATCATTGCATATTTTTGAAGGAAATGGTACAAAGCTGTTCAAAAGTTTTTTGGCTGTAAGCAAGTCACTGTCCAGAGTTGGCAGATACTTTATTGGGTGAATTAATTTTCACTTGAAAAACTCATCTGAAATTTTTAAAAATTTATCACCTGGTGTGTGTATATAAAGGGCAAAAGTTCTTCTGCTTGTATGTTTTGCGTCTATAACAGGAGAAAATGAGTGCCGATGGATATCAATATAGAGCTCTATACGAGTACAAAAAGGAGCGAGAAGAAGACATTGATTTACATACTGGTGATGTACTGATTGTCACTAAAAATACCCTGTTAGCCCTGGGTTTTAGCGAGGGAGATGAGGCAAGACCAGATGAGATTGGCTGGCTCACTGGCATAAACGAAACAACACAAGAAAGGGGAGATTTTCCAGGAACTTACGTAGAGTTTCACGGTTTCAGGAAAATTTCGCCACCGACACCCAAGCCGCGCCCTCCTAGACCATTGCCTGTGGCTCCAAATCCATTAAGACCAGAAGATTCTGACCAGCAAGGTGAGTCCTTTCAGTTATATTCAGGATGTGAATCCAGGAATAATGTGGGAAGTTGAAATGCGGCAGTATAGCATGCATCAGTTAAGGAGTACAATGTTTGTTTTTAAAAGGAACCATTGCACAGATTAATTTTTTGTATTTATCCAATAGAAAACTGATGAAGTAGTTTAGTTTAGGAATTATTATTCACTGCTAATATTAGCTGATTTATAAAATCTGTCTCACATTCATATATATATATATATTAAACAGTATTTTCGCTTGCAGAATATTTACACATTGATCTCCAGGTTCATGAAAAATGCCCATTATTGTTATTTGTGGGACTGTGGACTGAAACAAAACTTGCACGTAACAGAAAATTGCTAGTGTACATTTATTTTTCAATTTTCTTTGGTCCCCACCTGAAGGTGGTGAGTTCTGCTGGGGTACATAAGAACATAAGAATTAGGAGCAGGTGTAGGCCCTTCGAGCCTGCTCCGCAGTTACATGGGTACCAGCAGCCCTCTTGGACCTAACTCAAGTTTTAGTGACTGGTGTCATAACTGAATCTGAACATTAACTTTCTTGACAACCATGCATGGAGGCTTTCAACCAGAGGTCACTAAGTAGAGAACTGGAGCAGGGACATTGATTATTTTTTGTCTTCTCCATCTCCCTCCCTATCATTCCTGCAGTGAGACCAATTAGTGCAGCCCCATGGCAGAGATCAGCTAGCTAAGTCATTGGTGGAGTTTACTCACTACATATACAGAATTGAGGAATATAACTGCAGACAGTAGGCATATGTGTAAGTGAAGTGGATTACACCAACAATTTTCAATATGTACAAAGTTAGTTTATGCATTAAAAAAATACTGTTGTAAAAGTGTCAAATTAAATCCAGAATTGTTTTCCTTTTTTTTTGGATTCTCACCCAATCGTATTTTTCAACCACTACAATTTTTTGCCCGAATAACAACGGCTACTGCACTTCAAAACTAATTCATCAGTTGCAAAGCCATCCCGAGGATGTGATAAAGCGCTATATAAATGCAGTTTGTTCTTTGTAATTCTTAATGGTGAAGGAAAAAGAGTTACAATTTGTGTTCAGAACAGCTATTGAATTTCATTGCTTTAATATTGAGGTTTATTTGGGGAAATGGCTTTGAAATATTAAATGTTTTAAAAGGGTCTTAACTGATCTTGAGCGGCCAGTAGTATAATTCATTGTTGCCTCTTACCAGACTGCCGTTGTGCCATTTTGTGAGACATATTATTTTGACATGGTCATAACAATGCTGCAACTTGATCAAATATTAATGTTCAATCTCCTAGTTACCTGGAAAAGTGGCCTTCAGAGCCACTTTTAAAGTCAGTCATAAGAAGATTCTTTACTTGTGTGGATGTGGATTCTAGGCTGATGATGAGCATTAGGATGGTAGAGGCCCAAGGAAAAAAGTTACTGAGACATTAAGTAAGGTCTTGAGCTGAGGAAGGATGTTCTTGCCATGGAAGGAGTTCAGCGAAGATTCACAAGGCTGATACCCAGGATGGCAGGAATGACGTATGAAGAGAGATTGGGTCGATTGGGCTTATACTCGCTGGAGTTTAGAAGAATGAGCGGGGATCTCATTGAAACTTATAAAATTCTGACAGGACAGGACAAACTAGATGCAGGAAGGATGTTCCTGATGGTCGGGGAGTCCAGAACCAGGGGTCACAGTCTAAGGATAAGGGGTAAGCCATTTAGGACAGAAATGAGGAGGAATTTCTTCACCCAGAGAGTGGTGAACCTGTGGAATTCTCTGCCACAGAAGGCAGTAGAGGCCAATTCATTAAATAGATTCAAGAAGGAGTTGGATATATTTCTTAAGGCTAAAGGGATATGGGGAGAAAGCAGGGACAGGGTACTGAATTTGGATGATCAGCCATGATCGCATTGAATGGCGGAGCAGGCTAGAGGGGCCGAATGGCCTACTCCTGCTCCTATATTCTATGGCAATCTGGCAGTTAATTGTGAAGCTCAATAAAATACCGCAATAAAACTTTCTTTCGATTAGTCACTTTACAGCCTTCTGGACTCAACATTGAGTTCAACAATTTCAGACTATAACCTCTGCCCCCATTTTTCAGGCAGCTGTTGATGATTCTGCCATCCCCATTTGCAACATTTAACCACTCCTGCCTCCTACCTAGCACAGACTGTTCCTTCAATTCCTTCCTCCCCTCCCCTTTCCCTGTCTCTGCACCTGCTTAAAATCTGTTACATCTCTAACCTTTTCCAGTTCTGACGAAGGGTCACAGACCTGAAACGTTAACTCTGTTTCTCTCTCCACGGATGCTGCCTGGTCTGCTGAGTGCTTCCAGCATGTTCTGTTATTTCAGATTTCCAGTATCCGCAGTATTTTGCTATTGTACCGCAATAAGATAGTTGTGAGAGCTTCTGTACATTAGTCTTAAGTTTGCTTGGTTTAAACTACATGTTTGCTGTTGGTCTCAAACATAAGGCAGTGGTAATCAGTTTTTATATAATGATTCGGTGATTGGTTTTACCATTTAATATCCTAGCCCTGGATATGCACTATAGGAGAGTATTATTATCTGGCCTGGTCCAGAATCAGTATCTCCTGGTAGCTCAGCATTCCTCTGGGGCTTCACAAACCTATCCCATTCAGCAATGTAATTTGTACTCTAGACTACTTGTACACACAGAGCATGTGAAGGAGAGCATGATGAGGATTGACATTAGAAAGGGAAAAAATGTCTGTCTTTGTTCCTCTGGTGATTAATGCACTGCCTGTGGAGACAGATGGAAGTTGCATACAGTGATAATGTTCTCCTTTCTTCTCCCTGCAGCTTGTATTATAAAGTTTTTGTCAACTTTCTCCTCTTCATAACATGGTCCTCGGGAGGCAGGCATTTTAGCATATTGCAATAAAATGCTTCACTGCATGATCCATGACACCTGCGAAGTTCAGAAGCTAAAGTCCAGTAGCTTTGTAACATTGTTCTGAATGAGAGCTTTATAATGTGAGTAGGGTGTATTTGCTATACGAGCCATTGGTATGTTGTGTTTGATATTTTATAGTCTACATGCTAAGTCATAATATCCAGCCAAGCTGGAGTATTTGGCAAAGCAGTTTGCTTTTTAGTGGTGGATCAGTTTTATTATAGTTATGACAGGAAGAGCCATGTGCACTACATTTATATAAAAAAAAATTAAATTTCCATTACAGTGGTCTCTCTGTTATAGAATACTCAATCTTGACTCTTGAAGTTTTGAGGCATTTATTATAGAGCACACCTTGCTTAAGCATGCACAATACTTGGATCCTGAGAACTAAGTTTTAGACTGAAGGGGTACTATATCCATGACATTCCAGATGTACTGCATTTTTAACTGTTCCTCCCCCACCCTCATCTTTTTCTGTATTAAGGCACAGTGCTCTTTTTGGCAGTAATGTGAAGTCACTGTATCTCCTATTATATTTTATAAACAAAATACTTGTGTACATGTTTTGGGTGCAATTCATGGACTTTTCTCATATCTTTGTGGTGGAATATTAAGTAAACATCTCCCTTTTTTTGGTATTTTAATCTTTCTTTATGGGGGTTGATGCCTGCAGATGGGAGGGCAGGCAAATGGCTCCTGGGTTATTGCTGATTGGTTACTAAGAGGAATGAGGGTCTGACTCTGGGTGTTTATACACTTTGTACTGTAAATTGCTTGATATTTAGTGTTTAATGTACACTGGCTGAGTGCAGTCAGTGTTGGGTAATCTATAACAGTTGACTCCATTGATTTGACATTTTTTTTGGTCTTGTAACTCAAATAGAAGAATGATGATTGAGTTCATATTACAGCAAGTTTTCCCCTTTCTTGTTGGTCTTTTCAAAGAGTGTACCAAGTCTAGGGGAGGAAAGTGAAAGGTTATGCGTTCTTGCTTCAAAGCCATGTTTCTCCCTTTAGGTGATCAGTGGCAATTGAGTGCATTTAAAAAAAAAATGCAGCCTTTCTGGCTAAAAGTGGAATTGTAGCAATAAAGAGCTGGAAGTTGAGAGAAGTAAACTTAGAGCCTGGATTTAACCACAACTCTAAATTACTGGATCTCTAACTGGAACACTAGCTTCTTCCAAAAACCAGTTTGGCCAGTCTCAGCTAGATTATCGGTGAGGGATAATGGCTATGGCATGCCTTCCAGCATCATTCAACTGCTACTGTGAATAGATTAACCCCTCAATTGCATTAACGACATCTTTGAAGGTGCCTATGGATCGGACTCAAATGACCAAGTGAAATAGGATGTCTGTCGCTGTGTTTAAACTTATGTTGAAGTGTAGTACAGGAAACTCTTTATTAACCGGCACCGACGGGACCGGCGTGGTGCCGGTTTATCGAAAGTACCGGATAACGGAGAGTTATATCTACCGAGGCTATTTTTAACAAAGAAAAATAAATAAATCAAGAAATGTGCAGTATACTTCCGACAGCGCCAGGAGGCCAAGTAGTGGCACTTTTGAAAACTACCCCTACTGACTAAATCGGCGTTCGCGGACTTGGACTCTGGATCGGCAACATTGCCGGTTACTTGAGAGGAGTTTTCGGAGTACTCGGCGTTCGCGGAGACTCGACTGCGACCCGGCAACATTGCCGGTTATTTGAGAGGAGTTTTCGGAGGATGATTTTTGCCGGTTAAGCGAGAATTCCGGATATTTGGGTGCCGGATAAACAAAAGTTTCCTGTAATTGGTCCCTAGGTTTGTACAATTCAGAGTTTTTTAATTACTTTGGATAGTGACCCTTAGCTTTCTAATATTTTGCCTACTGAAAGCTTTGTTGCTGAGTTAACCTGCATCTTCCTGTACATGACCAATAGTCTAGAAATGCTCATTGTAGTCACAGTATGGATGCCCAGAAATACTGTTAACTCTGGACAAATCCAGATTATCTGGCCTTGAGGATTTTTTTCCCCCCTACATTAACCCATATTTATAGCAAATATTTTAACCTGGTTGTGATTTGTCAAAGGGTCTGCATTTGAAGTGTCAACTCCTGTTTTCTCCACAGATGCTTCCTGACTGGCTGAGTATTTCTTGCATTTTATGTTTTTTTTTGTTTTATATTTTGTTGGCTATTCAAAAAAATGAATAGTTGCAGAATTGCTCCATATCCTGCCCCAAAATTAATTGAGCAGAAGAGGTAGGTAAAGGGGATAAGGGAATGGAGTTCCTTTCTAACCCAGTATGTAAGAAGCCCAACAAGGGAGGATTCGCTATTGGATCTAGTAATAGGGAATGAGCCAGAGCAGGTAAGAGAAGTAAAAGTAGGGGAACATCGAGGCAATAATGACCATAATATGATATGGTTTAGGATAAGAATTGAGAAGGACATAAGCATGACAAAGACCAGGGTCATATATTTTGAGGGGTTGAGAATAGAACTTGGGGAAAATAAAATGGATGACAATATTGGCAAACAATGTTGAACAGCAGTGGGAAACATTTAAAATGGTGTTCAACAGAGCCCAGGAAAAATATATTCTGCTAAAAAAACAAGAACTAAACACTAATGAGACACTATATGGATCAATAAAGACATAAGGGAAAAATTGAGGGTAAGGAAAGAGACATACATGACAAGGGAGAATACAAAGAGACTAGGAGAGAAGTTTAAAAAAAATATGAAGGCAAAGAGGAACTATGAAATTAAATTATGAAGGAACATAAAACAAGATAGTAAAATATTCTACAGGCAATTAATATAAAAAAAGTAAAGTCGGGTTGGGAGTAGGGCCACTAAGTGTCCTCGTACAGGAAACACAGAAAGTTTGCATGCAGGTAGAGTACGCAAGCAATTAGGAAGGCAAATGGCATGTTGGCCTTTATTGCAAGGGGGTTGGAGTACAAGAGTAAGGAAGTCTCACTACAGTTGTACGGGGCTTTGGTGAAACCGCACCTGGATTACTGTGCACAGTTTTGGTCTCCTTATCTGAGGAAGGACATACTTGCCTTGGAGGCCGTGCAACAAAGGTTCACTAGATTGATCCCTGGGATGAGAGAGTTGTCCTATGAAGAGAGATTGAGTAGATTGGGCCTATACTCTCTCGAGTTTAGAAGAATGAGAGGTGATCTCATTTAAAACGTATAAGATTCTGAGGGGGATTGACAGGGTGGATGCTGAGAGGTTGTTTCCCATGGCTGGAGAGTCTAGAACTAGGGGGCATAGTCTCAGTATAAGAGGTCGGTCATTTAAGACTGAGATGAAGAGGAATTTCTTCACTCAGGGTTGTGAATCTTTGGAATTCCCTACCACAAAGGGCTTTGAAAAATGAGTCATTGAGCATATTCAAGACTGAGTTAGATAGATTTTTGGACTCTAGGGGAATCGAGGGAAATGGGGATGGTGCGGGAAAGTGGAGTTGAGGTTGAAGATCAGCCATGGCGACAGGAAATACATTAAAGATGTATAGCTTGATTTGAAGGATGACTTGCACTCAGTTTCAGTTTACTATATGTTCACTTTTGCATATTGACTGTTCTTAAATGCTGCTTTATGTTTCTTTGATCTGTGTACTTCAGTAGTGACACAGGGTTTTTATAGGAAAATTAGCAGCAACAATATAAATTTAGAGTTTAGTTTGTCTCAAAAAAGGAAAAGGTGGGAGAGGGAAATTACTGTGAACATTGTTTTGAGTGCCACTGTAACAAGTAGTCCAGTGTTCCTTAATCAAAATATAAGGACACTTGCAGTATCTAAATATGATTGTATGTAATGTGGTTAATAGAAACCTTGCATTATACGTGTCTAAATGTGTTAAAGAAGTCAATTGTCGGTCTACAGAGTCCTTGAATCTGCCTTTTTAGATAGAAACCTTTCAGGTAATAAACGTTATTACTTTTGTGGTGAGACTGGTTAACAGCAATGTTCCCGTTAATTTTTTGGGGGTGCGAGGCCCCTTTAAGAGGCTGCGCGGCCCATTCAAAATACCGCGCATGCGCAGTTTTTCCCATTTAAAAGCCGGTGATCTGGCTCCGTGGGAGCTCCAGAGCGCTGCATGGCTGTGCAGCTTAAAGGGCACATTGGTTAACGGAATTGTAAAATAATTTGCAGAAAATCCCCTTCACCTAAGTGTTACTTGGGTGATGCAATCGTATTCACCTGCTACCTTTTTGAGCATTTGAAAAGTTCAGTATTCTGTTTCTAATTGGGTTGATTAGTTATTACTAGCGAATGGAACAGTTTACCACCTTGTCGTCGTCCTTCACCTCCCCTCCCTCCACTTTTGGTCCCTATTATCTAATACTGCCAGGCAAAATTACTCCATGGGTCGGATGCTCCGAGCAGTCAAGCAGTGTTCCTAATCTCCAACCCAAGAACAGATGTTGCTGCTGTGCCAATCCATTTCTTTCTCATTGAGCTCCTCCTGTTTCCCGTCTCCTCCCTCTGCCCCTTTCACTAGGTATTTTTGTGTTCTTGTAGCTGAGAGCAGGAAATTTTCAGAGTATGGATTGAATTGCAATATAGGAGAAAGAGCGGAGGAGTACAACTATTTGGATAGCTCTTTCAAAGAGCTGACACAGGCACGATGGGCTGAATGGCCTTCTATGCTGTATTCTATGATGGGTTCCAGTACTAAAAATGTAATGTTCTGACTATTCGATCTGGTGAAAGTATTGGCAATTTCTACCCAGCAGCATAAGAAATTAAGGAATAACAGACAGATCCGTTTCCATTGACCCTGTGTGAACTCTTTAAAATTTCCTAATGTTAAAATTATATATAATTTCTCCCTCGTTGTGAAAGGAAACTCCAGAACACAACCCATCCATCTCCACTATTTAACCCTAGCCCCCTCCCTTCTCACTGATGAATCGATATTACTTAGAAGAAGCACGGAGGGAAGCTCAGCACTGTCCAGGGTGAAGCAGTTTGCTTGACCCCTGCCACTAAACTATCCACCTCTGGCATGCTGGCTGCAGTATGATTTCATCTATGCACTGCAGCAACTTGCCAAACTTACTTTGACAATATCTCCAAGTCTGTGACCTCTACCACTGAGGAGCAATCTTCCCTGTAATTGTTTTGGGGTGCATGGGCCCTTTAACTGGCTGTGTGACCCATTCAATTTTTCGCGCATGTGCAGTTATTACCATTGTAAAGCCGGTAAGCGGCCTGCGTGGAACCTCCAGACCTCTGCGCAGCCATGTAGCTTAACGAGAACACTGCTGAGAAAATCAAGACGTCATCTCCAACTTTCCTCCAAGTCACACACCATCCTGACTTGGAGAGATGCCACCGTCCCTTCATTACCATTGAGTCAGAATCCTGGAATTCCTTACCTAACACCATCGCAGAAGTGCCATCAACGCAAGGGCTGCAGCTCTTCAGTGAGAAGGCCCACCAACACCATGTTGAAGCATCTAGAGATAGGTAATAAACGTGGCCTTGGTCAACACTGCCCACATTGAGCAAAAAACCGGATATTTTCTCGATTCCAGCAGCGTAGAAATCATAGGCCATTTAAAACTGAGATGAGGAGGAATTTCTTCACTCAGAGGGTTGTGAATCTTTGGAATTTTCTGCCCCAGAGGGCTGTGAATGCTGAGACTTTGAGTATATTCAAGGCTGAGATAGATAGATTTTTGGACTGTAGGGGAATCAAGGGATATAGAGATCGGGCAGGAAAGTGGAGTTGAGGTCGATGATCAGCCATGATCTTACTGAATGGCGGAGCAGGCTCGAGGGGCTGTATGGCCTACTGCTGCTCTTATTTCTTATGTTCTTATTGTATTCTGTGGAGTATCTGATTACAAAGTATTTGCAGCACAGAAACAGGCCATTCGGCCCAACAGGTTAATGCTAGTGTTTATGTTCCACACGAGCCTCCTCCCACCCTCCTCCTCCTAACCCCATCAGCATATCCTTCTATTCCTTTCTCCCTCGTGCTTATCTAGCTTCCCCTTAAATGCATCTATGCTATTTGCCTCAACTACCCCTTGTGACTGTAAGCTCCACATTCTAACCACTTTGAGTAAAGATGTTTCTCCTGAATTCCCTATTGAATTTAGACTGTTAGAACGATATAGCACAGAGGGAGGCCATTCGGCCCATCGTTCCTGTGCCAGCTCTTTGGTAGCATCCTCTTTCGTGAACACAGATTAAAAGTAATCATTTAGTACCTCAGTCATGCCCACTGGCTTCAAAAGAAGATTTCCATTTTGGTCTCTAATCGGCCCCACCTTTACTCTTTTTATATGTGCCTATCTTATATTTATGGCCCCCAGTTCTGGTCTTGCCTGCAAGTGGAAACATCATCAATCCTATCGAACCCTTTCATAATCTTAAAGACCTCTATCAGGTCACCCTTCAGTTGCCTTCTCTTTTCTACAGAAAAGAGCCCCAGCCTATTCAATCTTTCCTGATGGGTATAACCTCCTGGTACCGGTATCATTCTAGTAAATCTTTTTGCACCTTCTCTGGTGCCTCTATATCCTTTTTATAATATGGAGGACAGAACTGTTCACAGTACTCCAAATGTGGTCTAACCAAGGTTCTATAAAATGTTTAACATAAATTCTCTGCTTTTCAATTCTATCCCTCTAGAAATGAATCCAGTGTTTGGTTTGCCTTTTTTATGGCCTTATTAACCTGTGTCGCTACTTTTGTGATTTTTTTGTATCTGTATCCCACCCCACCTCACCCCATTAAGACACTTATTTTCCAAGTCCAAATTGTTTATGTAAATGGTGAACAACAGTGGTCCCAGCACTAATCCTTGTGGAACACCACTTCCCACCATTTGCCAAAAATAACAGAGCATTGTATGTAAAATATGCAAATGCTATTGGGCAGCTCATCATCAATTCAGCATTGCATGCATCCACTAATTTACCACCAAATGATTGTCTCTTTATATTGCGCATTAAGTTTCAATCCTTTTCCCAATGAAGTGCTTATCTAGCTTTATTTGACACATTTGTTTTTGGTGGGAGTCTGCCTAATATTGAGGGGAAGAAAATTATATTCTTTCAATTTAAGAAAAGAGTTCATGTATTTGTAAAGTGATATGCTGCTTTTTGACTGACTGATTGATTTAAGCTTCTTTGTCTAAAGAATCTGTGCCTGGAAGCAAAATTCTTCCATGAGCAGCTTCAGGCATGGACAAGTCTTAGTCTCCCCAGATATGATAGAAATGCTGCAACTAAAACACTGCACCTACATTTGGTGGTAAGTTAGTCTATACATGCAATTTTGAATTGTTGATGTGCTTCCCAATAGCATTCGCATATTTGTATACAATGCTCTTTTATTTTTTGTTTGAAATGTTGGTGTGTCTACTATCTTAACCGTTTCAGATTGGGAGACTACCAAGATTGTTAGTAGTTTTAATGAAATCGAAGAGTCTCATTCCAGCAACCAAATGACATCAAGTTTGAACATAGTGATTCAGTTTGAATATTGCTGAAATGCTGTTATTTCATGCCTGTCATTTCATTACTGCATAAAGTACATATTTGATCACTTTTTCATGGGTAGAATGTTGGAATCCCAGTACTTTGGCTGCAAATTTCACTTAATACATGTAAATCCCTACTTTGTAGACTACATTTTAAAAGAGGAAAATAATTTGTATTTTTTACATCACAAATTATTGAATGTGTAAGGGTTGCTAAATCTCTTCCCGCCTAACCTTTATGTCTGACATATTGTTGATTTGGAATAAAATGTAAAAGTATTTAATAAAATCTACTGCTGTGTAAGACTCCACTTCAGGAGTTCTTCATTGGCTGTAAAGCGCTTTGGGACGTCCGGTGGTCGTGAAGGGCGCTGTATAAATGCAAGTCTTTCTTTAAGTTACAGTCAACTCTGCAGCACTTGTTGTTTTTTTTTTATTGGCATCTCTTGAATTCAGTGTTTGGACACGTTACGTTGAGAGCATAATTCATTTGTAGCACAAAATCGGACTAATTCATTTGTAGCACAAAATCGGACTATCAATCTGTTTGTGTGATTGTCAGCCAATCTACAATACAGGTTTTTGTTAAAATACATTGAATGTAAAATAGTTAGCTTGCCTTGGAGACTTGCATGACTTCTGGTTGGCTGAATATCCATTTTCACAAGTTTCAATTGCTTCAAAGATTACAGGCAGTAGTTGGTATTGTAAGCTGTAGTTGTAAGACGGTTACTGAATGTGGTCGGAGATCATACTGTTCTGCACCAAGTTTTTTAAAAGTGCAATAATTATATTCTGGTACAGTAAAGATTACTTTAATGTAGTTGCTACAGAACCATAAAAAATTTGCAGTAGAGCGGGAGGTGACCTACTCTCCCCATAGCATTGTATCTTTTGCTTTAATTGTTCATTAGAATCATAGAATCTTACAGCATAGAAGAAGGCCATTCAACCCGTCATGCCTGTGCCAGCTCTTGAAAGAGCTGTCATGCCTGTGCCAGCTCTTGAAAGAGCTGTCCGATTTAGTCCCACACCCAGCTTTTTCCCCATAACCCTGCAAAGTACTTGTCCAGTTGCCTTTTGAAAGTTCCTATGGAATCTGCTTCCACCATCCTTTTTTCAGGTAGTGCGTTCCAGATCTTAATAACCCTCTAGAAAATGTTTCTCCTCACTTCCCCTATAGATCTTTAGCCAATTATTTAAAATCTGTGACCCACTTGCCAGAGGAAACCATTTCTCCCTACTTGCTCTATCAAAACACCACCTAATTTTGAATACCTCTATTACATCTCACCTTAACGTTCTCTATTCTAAGAACAACCCCAGCTTCTCCAATCTCTCAACATAACTGAAGTCCCTCATCCCTGGTATCCTCTTGGTCAACCTTTTCTGTACCCTCTCCAAGGCCTTGACCTCCTTCCTAAAATGTGGTGCCCAGAATTGTACACAATATTACTGAGGCTTAGCAGTGATTTGTAAAGGTTTAGCATGACTTCCTTGTTTTTGTATTCAATGCCCCTATTTACAAAGCCAAGTATCTCATACGCATTCTTCCCTTAAAAGATGCAGTGTTCTTCGCTTCAACTACTCCCTGTGGCAACATATTCCATGTTCTTACAACTTTTTGTGTAGATATTTCTCCTCGTGTCTCAATCATTTAGTGACCATTTTAAAATGACTCCGTGCCAGTGATCCCCCAACTAAAAGGTATAACTGTTCCTTATTTTCCCTATTAAAAATGCTTCATAACTAAAAACCTCCATTAAATCTCCTCTTGGCCTTCTCTGGTCCAGTATCTTGGGTCTCTCCATGGTTATAGATTTTCATCTTGGTGAACTTACGTTGTACACTGTCGATGGCTTAAATGTTCTTTCTATAATAGGGTGCCTAAAACTGCGCTCAGTACTCTTAGTGCCGCCTAACCATTGACTTGTAAACTGTTGTTGTAATCTCTTTGCTGTTGTACTTGGTCCCCTATTTATAAAATGGAAATCACTACAAGCCTTTTTATGACTTTTATCTACCTGCATTTATACTTTCAAAGGATTTTGTATTTGCATCCCTATGTTTCTCTGTTCCTACACATCCTTCAGTGTCTTTCAAGCACTGGAGAGGTACCACCAACGCTGCCTCCGCAAGATCCTGCAAATCCATTGGCAGGATAGGCGCACCAGCGTCGGTGTTCTCGCTCAGGCCAGCATTGAAGCTTTGACCGCGCTCGATCAGCTCCGATGGACGGGCCACGTCGTCTGCATGCCCAATACGTGACTCCCAAAGCAAGCGCTCTACTCGGAGCTCCGACACGGCAAGAGAGCCCCAGGTGGGCAGAGGAAACGCTTCAAGGACACCCTCAAAGCCTCCTTAAAGTGTAACATCCCCACTGACGCCTGGGAATCCCTGGCCCAAGACCGCACAAAGTGGAGGAGAAGCATCCGGGAAGGCGCCGAACACCTCGAGTCTCTTCGCCGGGAGTAAGCGGAAGCCAAGCGCAGGCAGCGCAAGGAGCGCACGTCAACCCAAGCACCTCACCCACCCGCCCCTTCAACCACCGTCTGCCCCACCTGTGACAGAGACTGTAGGTCCCGCATTGGACTCATCAGTCACCTGAGAACTCCTTTCTAGTGTGGAAGCAAGTCATCCTCAGTTCCGAGGGACTGCCTAAGAAGATTGAGTTTATACTCTCATTTATTGCTTTTTCTCCCAAAATGCATAACCTCTTAGTTCTCTGTATATATTACCTGTCTTCCCATTCCTGTGTATGTCCTTCTGAAGATGTTTATAGAGTCCTTTTTGCTGTTTGCCAACCCTCCAACTTTTGTTTTGTCAGAAAATTTCTTTACACAGAAGCCCAAGTTATAACTACCTAGATCTCAGGAAATTTTTCTTCACACCAAAAGTGATCCCGATAGAGTAGCGGAGGCAAAAAGCATGAAATTATATAAGAAACAATTGGATGTTGCAATGAGGGAATTGTGAGGTGCTTCCGGATAGACTCATTAAGATGGGTCAAATGATCCTCAACTGTAATTACCTTGTGATGAACAAAAGTGGATCCAATTCTGACCCACCACTTCTCTAATGCTTCATACTTTCAAGTTTAACATCATTCTTATTTATATTGTCCTGTCGTCTGTGTCCTTTGGAAACTACCAATTAATATTCTTGTAAAAAAAAATGAAGAGTGAATGTGTTGTTCGGCAGCAATTGAATTTCAGGGTTTTGATCACCTTCTAAACTATTCGAGCTTTACTCTTGTAGCATTTAACTTTTGGAGTTCTTGAATGCATTTTAAGTACAGCGGCCATGAGTGGGTGGTGGTATGAAACCTGTCTGACAAGTTAACACAGTATAAAAAAAATTCTTCCCACTTAATTTAAAATAAACATGAAAGGAAATGTTGACATGGTTACTGTAGGGCATGAAGTTGAACTTGTTTTCCATATTGTCACGTCCATTCCAGCTGTATGCAGAGTGAAAATTCCTTTTGGCAAGCTGGCCTCAGTGTCTGTTCCTGTAATGAGTTCTACTTTACGCAGTAATCCTTGCTGATAGTGCAAATTGTCTGGCCTACTGTCAAGATGGGGAGGAAAAAAAAGGACTGCAGGTACAACAGTGCAAATTGTCTGGCCTACTGTCAAGATGGGGAGGAAAAAAAGGACTGCAGGTACAACAGCAGCTTGTGGGGATAGAACAGTTCCACCTCTAGACTTTTGTTACCTTGCATGAAACTTGCTAAATGTGCTTCTAAATGTCTGTGCGCAGTTGTTTATGTAGCTGGTTGTCTGAATAACTACAGCACTTCCTCAAAGCTAAATCCTTAATGTTTAATATGACATTGGTTATTGTTCTGTATGTACTGTGAATGACTACTCCACTTTACTTGGTGATTATACCAGCCCTTTGGGGTGAAGAGACTTTCTCAATCCTACAGTAGAGCACTGTCAAGTTAAAACCAGTGAACATTTGAAACTAGGTGTAAATGGAGGAAAATTTTAACTTTTATTAAGGATAATTTACACTTTTTATCTCCTCCATCTTACAGATGCTAACCAATCTTAAAATGCATGGTATTCTTGGGTAGTGGGAACCAAAAGATATTCTTCCCAATTTAATAGACCTGCTAGTCAAACCAAGGATTCTGATCTGCAGCCTGACCTGTGACTGGTCCCTGCATTCACTTCAAGAATGCAAATATATTTATATTCTGTCGTCCTTCCCCATGGGTACTCAGGCCTGATCATGATATTTACCTGCTAAGGTGGAGCTTTATTTAACCTATCCTATCCCTTTTAAGGCCACTGCCCAGGTATTCCCATGGAGAAATAGTTAAATAGGTACAACCTGAAGTCAATTAAAGCATCATTTATTGCTTGTAAATTGCTGACTCCTACCCTTTGGGAGAGACCAGGCTATCAAAGTTAGAAAAAAAGGAGGAAGTGACGGGCCTTTTTTCTTCTTCATACTTTTGACACTTTGAAGTACAACATTTGGAGTGTGACAACTGTGCTAGATGTAAGATTTTATAGAGTAAGATTGAAAAGTATAAAGTAGATATGAAAAAGCAAATAAAAACAAGATAAATAAATGACTCTTTTTATTAAGAAAATGGGTCCAGATTGAAACATACAGAAAAGGTCTACAAAGAAGTGGTATGTCTTAAAGTAGAAAAAATACACTATAAGTGTAGAGCTGGAAACCATTGACTTGAGTTCCTGAAGGTTTCCATCTAATGGCTTATTGTGCTTTTCCATGAGGGGTGCAAAAACTGCAATCAAGTCAGGCTCACATTGAAATCTTAACCGTTTTGAAAGCATTTAGTGATATTACTAATCATAATTTTATTGTTTAAGAGGTGCATATAAATGTTAAAACAATACTTGGCAATTGCTAGTCTTCACAGGGTATGGTATTGTCATGGTACAGGACTAGTAAGCCAGAGGTTGCCAGGTCAAATTTGACCATGGCAAGTTGTGAAACTGAATTCAATAAATCTGGTAATTTGTGGGCTAGCACCAGAAAAATGACCCACGGAAGCTGCCAGAATTGTAAACCTAAAATGCCCGTCAGAGAATTGCTACCCCTACCCAGCCTGGCCTACATGTGACTCCAGCCCACATTACATGGTTGAATCTTAATGACCTCGGGGTAACAAATGTAACCTTGTCGGTTGTTGTCCACATCCTGAGAGCAAACAAATATTTTACAAAAACTGCCTTTTCATGTGTTTCTATCCAACTCTGGAGATCTGACTGCAAGATTTTGGCAAATAAAAATGAAAATATTTTTCTCGGTATCTCCAGTACAGTTTATGCAGATACTAAGTTGCAAATGTGTAAAACCTATGTCTAGTAGCAACAATACAATTTTTTCCCCTTTTTGTACCTGTCTCTAATAGCAGTAAAAGACTTTTCAGAGTCAGACAAAGCCAATCCCTGTTCCGAGTTAATGTAAATCTGATTAGCTGTAATATATCTAGACCATTGACAAGATGAGCATTGTCTCTTTTCAATTTTAATGATAGAAAAAGGCTTTTGTGGTTAATAACTGTAGCTATTCACATTTACTGAGGGTCAGATTGCACTATCTTGTTGTCTGAGATTTGTTTTGAGTACAACACTGGTTACAGTTGTGTAGGATTCCTGCCATAAACAGCTGAACATACAAAGCTTGTTAGCAAGTGCCAAAAATGTAGCGCTGTGTTGCATTGTATAATTAGAGTGCTAGGCAGATCTGGTTAATGTACTGATCCAGCACCTTAGTTTGTTTTCAAATGTGATTTTAAAGATGGGAAAATTAGAGTAGGAGTAATACTTTGCAGCTTCTGCACTGAACCACTTAATTAGTTGGATTGTTGTGATTTATAGCGTGGCAACTAGTGTGTGGGAGTAAACTGCAGCAACACTTTGCAGAACCTACCCTCTGGTGATATTGGGTTGGGCAGGGTCTGTGTTAAAAGGATTGTATGTTGTTTCTGGAAGGAATGAGTTTAATGACCCAATTGGCTTTTTTGCTTTTTATGCTTTCAAGTGTAAACTAACATTATTATACTACAGACACAAATCTTAGACCTGTTACTAAGCTGGCTGCACCCATTGTGCTGTCTTTCTATGTAGAGAGAGAATTTAGATTGTTTAACTGGAGTAAATGGTCTCTTGTTTCTTTGAGGTTTGCTGAATCTGCCTGTTCCTTTTTATCGTAGTTGTTCTTAACTCCCTTCCTCTTTGCAGATTGGATCCTTTAGTTGCTCCTGCTAAACTCCATGTTCACCAAGCTGAGGTACAAGGGGTAACATACCAGTGCTCCCTATCTCATCTGTCCCCTTGCCTGATGCTGGTATTAAAAACCGATCAGGCTGCAGTTTTCTATTTTGTGGCGGTTTTTCAGAGAAATTAGATGAATTCTCCTGATTTTTAAATAATTACTTTCATTTTTGAAAGTTTGCCATTTCAGCCTCTTAGCACCATTCCCCAGTTCTTCAAGTATCATTCATTTGGAAAGGTAATTTACCATACATATTCATGCACAAGATTAGAAAATCATGTTGTTGAAAGTAGGGAGGTCACCTATGTGGGTTATATCCTTCCCCTGGTTTCACTCCTAGGAAGCAATTTCTTCCAAATATGGTCGACCCACCAACAGCACTATATCAATGTATTCTTGCAAGCTGTTACAGTCGGTTGTTCTCTACTATGCTCCTCCAACGCAGTGATAGTTGAATGGTAAATTTCTTCTAGCTTCTAATTTCAGTAGTAGTTGATGGATATGCCCTGAGAAAGAACAGAGAACATGTACTTGTGGGCTAAAAACAGAAAATGCTGGAGATACTCAGCAGGTCAGGCAGCATCTGTGAAGAGAGAAACAGAGTTAACGTTTCAGGTCGATGACCTTTCGTCAGAACTGGAAAAAAGCAGGAAATGGAACAGATTTTTAAGCAAGTGTAGGGGCTGGGAAAGGGGGGAGGGGATGAAAGAACAAAAGGGAAGGTCTGTGATAGGATAGAAGGCAGGAGAGGTTAAGAGATATTCAAGGCAAAAGGAGATGGTAATGGGACAGGTTAAGAAACAATGGATGGCTCTAGATGAAGTGTAAATTGCGCTGGCAGAATGAAAGACAGCTGCCATGTGGGAGAGCAGAAAAGACACAAACAAAAGGTGTGGATAAAAAATGTATATATGATGGGGGCAGAGGTTATGGTCTGAAATTGTTGAACTCTATGTTGAGTCTAGAAGGCTGTAAAGTGCCTAATCGAAAGATGAGGTGCTGTTCCTCGAGCTTACGCTGAGCTTCAGTGGAACAATGCAAGAGGCCAAGGACGGTGAGGTCTGAGTGGGAGTGGAGCGGAGAATTAAAGTGACAGGCGACCGGAAGCTCGAGGTCCCCCTTACGGACTGAACGGAGGTGTTCCGCAAAGCGGTCACCCAATCTGCGTTTGGTCTTCCCAATGTAGAGGAGATCGCATCGTGAGCAGCGAATACAGTATACTAAATTGCAAGAAGTACAAGTAAATCGCTGTTTCACCTCGAAGGGGTGTTTGGAGTCCTGGACAATGGGAAGGGGGGAGGTATAAGGGCATGTGTTGCATCTCCTGCACTTGCACGGGAAGGTGCCAGGGGAAGGGGTGTTGGGGGTGATAGAGGAGTGGACCAGGGTGTCGCGGAGGGAGCGGTCCCTTCGGAATGCTGAAAGGGGAGGTGAGGGGAAGATGTGTTTGGTGGTGGGATCACGCTGGAGGTGGCGGAAATGGCGGAGGATGATCTGTTGAATGTGGAGGCTGGTGGGGTGAAAGGTGAGGACAAGGGGAACTCTATCGTGGTTCCAGGAGGGAGGGGCAGGGGTGAGGGCAGAAGTGCGGGAGATAGAACGGACACGGTCAAGGGCTGTGTCAACCACAGTAGAGGGGAATCCTCGGTTGAGGAAAAAGGAAGACATGTCGGAAGCACTGGTATGGAAGGTGACATCGTCCGAGCAGATGCAGCAGAGACGGAGAAACTGGGAGAATGGAATAGAGTCCTTACAGGAAGCGGGGTGGGAGGAAGTGTAGTCCAGGTAGCTGTGGGATCAGTGGGCTTGTAGTGAATGTTTGTCAATAACCTATCCCCAGAGATGGAGACGGAGAAGTCGAGGAAAGGAAGGGAAGAGATGGACCATGTGAAGGTGAGGGAAGGGTGGAAATTGGAAGCAAAGTGAATGAAATTATCTAGTTCAGGGCGAGAGCAGGAAACTGCACCGATACAGTCATCAATATACTGGAAAAAGAGGTGAGGGAGGGGACCTGAGTAGGACTGGAACAAAGAATGTTCCACATATCCAACGAAAAGGCAGGCATAGCTAGGACCCATGCGGGTTCCCATAGCAACACCTTTGATTTGGAGGAAGTGAGTGGAGTCAAAGGAGAAGTTGTTCAATGTGAGAACAAGTTCAGCCAGGCGGAGGAGGGTGGTGGTGGATGGGGACTGGTTGGGCCTCTGTTCAAGGAAGAAGCGGAGCGCCCTCAGGCCATCCTGGTGGGGGATAGAGGTGTAGAGGGATTGTACGTCCATCGTGAAAAGGAGGCAGTTGGGGCCAGGAAACTGTTAAAGTGGCAGAGGGCGTCAGAAGAGTCGCGGATGTAGGTGGGAAGAGACTGGACAAGGGGAGAAAAAATAGAGTCGAGATAGGAAGAGATAAATTATGTTCCCAAGTCCTGGAAATTATCATTGATGTTTCAGTGCCATACCAAATGAATGCTGCATTGTTAGAGGTACCATCTTTCATATGAGATGTTAAACTACCTATTCAGGTGAACGTAAAACATAGTGCACTTCAAAGAAGAGCAGAGATGTTCTCGTGGTGTTCTGGCCAACATGTGTCCAACCAACACCACCAAACAGATTTAGCTGGTCAATTACCTTGTTGCTGTTTGTGGGATCTTCCTGTATGCAAATTGGCTGCCATATTTGCCTACTAATAACAACGACCGAACTTCAGAAGCAATTAATTGGCTGTGAAGTGCGATGTGAATGGAGCTCTGTGACTGCAAGTTCTTCATTTCGTTCATTTTTTGTTCAAAATTTGGAATTTGTGGAGATGGTCTTATGAGTAATATACAGTAATTTTCTATGTTCAATTTAGTTGCCAGTTCTTAGTACTTGCTGCTTAGTTAGTTTTCATTGTAATTTATCAGTTATTGCAGGTATAAATTATTTGTTGCTTTACTGTGGCTATGTGAATTCTTTCAACTCAATTATGTAAAACTACTTTTTGGATGTGCTGTTCTATGCTTTTAAAATGGGAAGGGAATGGAAGGACTAGTACATTAATTACAATACAACACCCGTTCGGAAGCAACAGGATTGCTAGGAAATATTGCTATTGTGAATGCTTTTGCAACAGATTAATTATGAATCTTGAGTTGTGGTGAAACAATGGAGGGGCCAATCAGAGGCTCAACTGCTTTTAAAAATAACTTTTTTGATCCAATTGGAGAAGTGTGGCTTATAATGAAAATGTTGATAGTCAAATATTCTACTGAAAGTGTAGCAATCAATTGTTCTGATGCACTCTTGTCTCGACCTCTTAAGTGAGTGGAAAAGGGAGCCCCAGGCTATTTCTATTACAATTTAACAGTACATCTGTCACAGTTGAAATCTTTTAGGCTTGCACCAGATACTGGTGTGCTCAGTGCAAAGCATAAGCAAGCTCTCACTGCCTACAAACAGAAGTGTGACTTTATATCTGGGATGTAGCTCAGTGGTAGAGCGCATGCTTTGTATGTATTTATGTGGCCCTGCGTTCGATCCCCATCTTCTCCATAAGGTGCAGATATATTTAAGGTAATAACTCCCAATGACATTTGAATTTGGACCACTGTCCGTAACACACAACTTGTATGTGAGGTTGATTCCAGTCTACATGCCTTCACATACTCACCTTGTTCATAAGCTGCAGTACAGTAGAATAGGAAGAACTACTTGGCCAAAAGCTGGTAAATATTTTTCTCTGCCGGGACAAAGAGTTGTCAATCAGCACCATCAAAAGAGCTGGTCTGGCATACCTGTTATAACAAACCCACAAAATGGTACTCACACTAGCCTTAATAATGTGGCATTAAACTGGACAGATTTCAGATTTATTAAATCTGTTTTGTTTAATGCCAGGAATCTTCATACTGCATACAATTATTAAGTTATTACTCTAAAGTATAGATGTCCAAACTGCGACCGCCAAGTTCTGGCGATCCGGCACTCCAAACCTGAGGCAACTGAATTCTACTTGTGCTTGTATGTCTCAGTTGCCGGCTTCCCTTTTTGAGTTATAAGAGTTGGAAATTTGGAAAAGGTTATATTATGCTGCTGCCTCATTGATAGACAAATTCTAAATCAGAACACCAAGTCTTTTGGTATCAGCAACTTGAGATGTAAATTAATGGATTTAAACTTTTGATTTGGCCCCTGAAGCTCCATGATGCACATCTATACTGTCAATGAATAGAAGAGTCATAGAGTCATAACGGCACAGAAGGAGGCTATTCGGCCCATTGAGTCCGTGCTGGCTCTCTGTAGAGCAATCCAGTCAGTCCCATTCCCCTGCTCTATCTCCGTAGCCCTGCGTTATTTCCCTCAAGTTCCTATCCCGTCTCCCCTTGAAAACATTGAGTGTCTCCACTTCCACAACTTCCGTCGGCAGCAAATTCCAGGTCCTCGCCACTCGCTGCGTAAAAAAGTTTTTCCTCACAGCCCCCATGTATCTCTTGCCCAAAACCTTAAATCTGTGTCCCCTAGTCCATGTAAATTAATCTAAACTAGTGGGAACAGCCTTTCCCCGTTTAGCCTATTCAAACCCGTCATAATCTTGTACACTTCTATCAAATCACCTCTCAACCTCCTTTGTTCCAATGAAAACAAATCCAGCTTCTTCAACCTGTCCTTGTAGCTAAGATCCCCCATCCCCGGAACAATTCTGGTAAATCTCCTCTGCACCCTCTCAAGGGCCTTCACATCCTTCCTAAAGTGTGGTGACCAGAACTGGACGCAACACTCCAGTTGTGGCCTAACCAGCGCTTTATAAAGATTCAGCACAACTTCTCTACTTTTGTACTCAATACCTCTATTTATGAAACCCAAGATCCCATATGCTTTGCTAACCACTCTCTCTATGTCCTGCTACCTTCAGGGACCTATGCACATTAACTCCCAGGTCCCTCTGTCCCTGCACACTCTTAAAAACTATGCCATTAAGTGTATATTGCCCTCTGCCAAAATGCATTGCCTCACACTTCTCTATTAAATTCCATCTGCCACTTGTCTGCCCATTCTGCAAGCCTTTCTATGTCCTGTTGCAGTCGATTGGTATCATCCTCACTGTTTGCCACACCCCTAAGTTTGGTGTCATTGGCAAATTTAGAAATTCTACTCTGTATTCCAATATCCAGGTCATTTTTATATAAAGCACTGGCCCCAGCACTGACCCTTGGAACACCACTGTCTACCATCCTCCAGTCTGAAAAACAGCCATTTACCACAACTCGCTGTTTTCTGTCCTTAAGCCAATTCTTTATCCAAGCTGCCACTGTCCCACCTATTCCATGAGCCTCAATTTTGTTAACCAGCCTTCTATGTGGTACTTTGTCAAACGCCTTCCTAAAATCCATGTAGTCAACATCCATTGTATTCCCTTCATCAATCCTCCCTGTTACTTCATCAAAAAATTCAATTAGATTAGTCAAACATGATCTGCCTTTTACAAATCTGTGTTGGCTCTCCTTAATTAGCTTAAACCTCTCCAAGTGCCTGTTAATTTTTTCCTTGATTATTGTTTCTAAAACTTTACCCACCACTGATGTTAAACTGACCGGCCTGTAATTACTAGGATTGTCCTTGCACCCTTTCTGAACAATGGCGTCACATTTGCCACTTTCCAATCCTCAGGCACCTCCCCTGCATCTAGGGAAGATTGGAAAATTATGGCAAGCCCTTCCGCTATCTCCTTCTCCAATTCATAGAAACATAGAAGATAGGAGCAGGAGTATGCCATTCGGCCCCTCGAGCCTGTTCCGCCATTTAATGAGATCATGGCTGATCTTCCAAATTCAGTACCCTGTCCCTGCTTTCTCCCCATATCCCTTTAGCCTTAAGAAATATATCTAACTCCTTCTTGAATATATTTAATGAATTGGCCTCAACTGCCTTCTGTGGTAGAGAATTCCATGGTTCACCACTCTCTGGGTGAAGAAATTCCTCCTCATCTCAGTCCTAAATGGCTTACCCCTGGTTCTGGACTCCCCCGCCATCGAGAACATCCTTCCTGCATCTAGTCTGTCTAGTCCTGTTAGAATTTTATAAGTTTCAATGAGATCCCCTCTCATTCTTCTAAACTCTAGCGAATATAAGCCTAATCGACCCAATCTCTCTTCATACGTCATTCCTGCCATCCCAGGTATCAGTCTGGTGAATCTTCGCTGCACTCCATGGCAAGAACATCCTTCCTCAGATAAGGTGACCAAAACTGCACACAATACTCAAGGTGTGGTCTCACCAAGGCCCTGTACAACTGCAGCAAGACATCCTTGCTCCTGTACTTGAATCCTCTCGCTATGAAGGCCAACATACCATTTGCCTTCTTAACCGCCTGCTGCACCTGCATGCTTACCTTCAGCGACTGGTGCACAAGAACACCCAGATCTCGTTGCACTTCCCCTTTTCCCAATCTATTGCCGTTCAGATAATAATCTGTCTTCCTGTTTTTGCCACTGAAGTGGATAACCTCGCATTTATCCACATTGGGCAGATGCATGGCAAATGCAGTATAATCACCCAACCTGTCCAAATCATACTGGAGTTTCTCTGCATCCTCCTCACAGCACACACACCCACCCAGCTTTGTGTCGTCTGCATTCCCTCGTCTAGATCATTTTTTTAAATATATATATATATATATATACGCTAATCTCTTATGCGGGACCTTATCGAAAGCCTTCTGAAAGTCCAAATATACCACATCCACTGGCTCTTCCTTATCTATTCTACCAGTTATATCCTCAAAAAATTCCAGTAGATTAGTCAAGCATGATTTACCTTTTGTAAATCCATGTTGACTTTGTCCGATCCTGTCACTGTTTTCCAAGTGCTCTGCTATTACATCTTTTATAATGGGCTCTAGCATTTTGCCCACTACCGATGTCAAGCTTACCGGTCTATAATTCCCCGTTTTATCTCTACCACCTTTTTTAAATAGTGGGGTTACATTAGCTACCCTCCAATCCATGGGAACTGTTCCAGAGTCTATAGAATTTTGTAGATTAAAGTCACCCATGATAACTGCTGTGCCCTTATTGCACACATCTCTAATTTCCCGTTTAATGCCATCCCCAACCTCAGCATTACTGTTTGGGGGTCTGTATACAACTCCCACTAACATTTTCTGCCCTATGGTATTGCTTAGCTCTGCCCATACAGATTCCACATAATCAGAGCTAATATCCTTCCTTACTATTGTGTTAATCTCCTCTTTAACCAGCAATGCTACCCCACCTCCTTTTCCTTTTTTTCTGTCCTTCCTGAATATTGAATACCCCTGGATGTTGAATTCCCAGACTTGGTCATCCTGGAGCCATGTCTCCGTAATCCCAATTATATCATATCCGTTTACATCTATTTGCGCAGCTAATTCATCCACCTTATTACGAATGCTCCTCACATTAAGACACAAAACCTTCAGGCTTGATTTTTTAACACTCTTAGTCCTTTTAGAATTATTATTTACTGTGGCCCTGTTTGATTTACACCCTTGATTTCTCTGCCTTCCACTTTTGCTTTTCTCCTTCCTGTCTTTTGTTTCTATCCTTGCTTCCCTTTCCTCTGTCTCCCTGCACAGGTTCCCAACCCCCTGCCATTTTAGTTGAAACCCTCCCCAACAGCACTAGCAAACACTCCCCCAGGATATCGGTTCCGGTCCCGCCTAGGTGCAAACCGTCCAGTTTGTACTAGTCCCACCTCCCCCAGAACCGGTTCCAATGTCCCAGGAATTTGAATCCCTCCTTCTTGCACCATTCCTCTAGCCACGTATTCATCTGAAATATCCTTCTACAGTTAATCAAAAAGTCCGGATAATGGAGAGTTATATCTCCCAACGTACGAGAGCCCCGTACACACTGACATGCGCCTGCATTCGGAGCTCCGTCTCCCCGGGGACCGCCAGCTGACCATCTGTCGTGTCCGCTGCCTACCCGGGCTGCACATTTCCCCTCCCAATCTACATGCTCCGATACAAGGCAAACGCCTCGGGGTTATTTTTAAAGGAGAGATGAAGGAAAACCCCGGTTACCTACTCAAGAATTTTGCCGGTTAAGAGAGATTTCCGGTTATTTGGGTACTGGTTAAAAGAGAGTTTCCTGTATTTCTACTCTGACTAGCATGTGGCACTGGTAGCAATCTTGAGATTACTACCTTTTGATGTCCTATTTTTTAATTTACCTCCTATCTCCCTATATTCAGCTTTTAGGACCTCATCCCGTTTTTTACCTATATCGTTGGTACCTATATGCACCAGGACAACTCTGCTGTTCACCCTCCCCCTCCAGAATGCCCTGCAGCCGCTCCGAGACATCCTTGACCCTTGCACCAGGGAGGCAACATACCATCCTGGAGTCTCGTTTGCGGCCGCAGAAACGCCTATCTATTCCCCTTACAATAGAATCCCCTATCACTATAGTTCTCCCACTCTTTTTCCTCCCCTCCTGTGCAGCAGGACCACCCATGGTGCCAGGAAGTTGGCTGCTGCTGCCTTCCCCCGATAAGCCATCCCCCTCAACAATATCCAAAGTGGTATATCTGTTTGAAAGGGGGATGGCCACAGGGAACCCCTGCACTACGTGCCTGTGCCTACTACTCTGCCTGGTGGTCACCCATTCCCTTCCTGCCTGTGCAGCCCTTACCTGCGGTGTGACCAACTCCCTAAACGTGTTATCCACGATGTGCTCAGCATCGCGAATGCTCCAGTATATATCCCTGAGCAACCTGGGATGCAAGCCATCTGGACCAGGCGACTTATCCACTCTAAAGCGTACCCAGCCTTTCTAGTACATCCTGTCTGTCAATTTTCACCCCTTCCATTGCTTCTACCTTTTCCACTTTTCAACTTCTACTGATGTTTTGTCAGCACCCACCTCCTTAGTAAACACCGATACAAAGTACTCATTGAGTATTCTAGCCTTGAATACCCCTGGTCTGAAGGTTGAACATGCTTTGTTTTATATTATACTATATCATGGTACAACTATGATTAGCCAGTGTCGTATTCTGGTACTGGCCATACATTTGATGCTGACAAGTGTCAGCTGTGGCTCAGTTGGTAGCACACTCGCCTCTGAGTCAGAAGGTTGTGGGTTCAAGTCCCACGCCAGGGACTTGAGCACATAAATCTAAGCTGACACTCCAGTGCAGTGCTGAGGGTGTGCTGCACTGTCGGAGGTGCTGTCTTTTGGATGAGACGTTAAACCGAGGCCCCATCTTCTCATTCAGGTGGACGTAAACGATCCCATGGCACTATTTTGAAGAAGAGCAGGGGAGTTATCCCCGGTGTCCTGGCCAATATTTATCCCTCAATCAACATAACAAAAACAGATTATCTGGTCATTATCACATTGCTGTTTGTGGGAGCTTGCTGTGCGCAAATTGGCTGCTGCGTTTCCCACATTACAACAGTGACTACACTCAAAATACTTCATTGGCTGTAAAGTGATTTGAGACGTCTGGTGGTCGTGAATGGCGCTATGTAAATGCAAGTCTTTTTTTCTTAAACAAGCTAGTTGAGTGAAATGAGTTAATAATTGACATAGTTTGCCAATAGATCAGATATGTTACCAGTTAGACTCCCACTCTTGCATGCATGCCCACAACCAACTGATCAGATCAAAGCTCTGCAGTCCTGCAATCCATTTGTGAATGGTGGTGAACAGTTAAACAACTAATGGGGGAGGGGAGGAGGCTCCATGAACATCCCCATCCTCAATGATGGCGGAGCCCTGCAGAAGATGAGGCTGAAGCATTTGCAACCATCTTCAGCCAGAAGTGCAGAGTGGATGATCCATCTTGGCCTCCGCCTGAGATCCCCACCATCATCGAAGCCAGTCTTCAAACAATTTGACTTACTCCACGTGATATCAAGAAACGGCTGAGTGCACTGGATACAGCAAAGACTATGGGCCCCGACAACATCCCGGCTGTCGTGCTGAAGACTTACGCTCCAGAACTAGCCGCGCCTCTAGCTCAAAACTGGGCATCCATGAGGCGCTGTGGGCCATCAGCAGCAGCAGAATTGTATTCCACCACAATCTGCAACCTCATGGCCCAGCATATCCCTCACTCTACCATTACCATCAAGCCAGGGGACCAACCCTGGATCAATAAGGAGTGTAGAAGAGCATGCCTGGAGCAGCACCAGGCGTACCTAAAAATGAGGTGCCAACCTGGGGAAGCTGCAACACAGGACTACATGCATGCTAAAAAGCAGAAGCAGCATGCTATAGACAGGACTAAGCGATCCCACAATCAACGGATCAGATCAAAGCTCTGCAGTCCTGCCACATCCAGTCATGAATGGTGGTGGCCCATTAAACAACTAACTGGAGGAGGAGGCTCCATGAATATCCCCATCCTCAATGATGGTGGAGCCCAGCACGTGAGTGCAAAAGACAAGGCTGAAGCGTTTGCAACCATCTTCAGCCAGAAGTGCCGAGTGGATGATCCATATCGGCCTACTCCTGAGGTCCCCACCATCACAGAAGCCAGTCTTCAGCCAATTCGATTCACTCCACGTGATATCAAGAAACTGCTGAGCGCACTGGATACAGCAAAGACTATGGGCCCCGACAACATCTCGGCTGTCCTGCTGAAGACTTATGCTCCAAAACTAGCCGCGCCTCTAGCCAAGCTGTTCCAGTGCAGCTACAACACTGGCATCTACTTGACAATTTGGAAAACTGCCCAGGTATGTCCTGTCCACAAAAAGTAGGGCAAACCCAATCCAGCCAATTATCGCCCCATCAGTCTACTCTCAATCATCAGCAAAGTGATGGAAGGTGTCATCGACAGTGCTATCAAACTGCACTTACTCACCAATAACCTGCTCACCGATGCTCACCTGTTTGGGTTCTGCCAGGACCACTTGGCTCCAGACCTCATTTACAGCCTTGGTGCAAACATGGACAAAAGAGCTGAATTCTAGAGGTGAGGTGAGGTGAGAGTGACTGCCCTTGACATCAAGGCAGCATTTGACCGAGTGTGGAATCAAGGAGCCCTAGTAAAATTGAAGTCAATGGGAATCGAGGCGAAAACTCTCCACTGGCTAGAGTCATACCTAGCTCAAAGGAAGCTGGTTGTGGTGGTTGGAGGTCAATCATCACAGCCCAAGGACATCGCTGCAGGAGTTCCTCAGGGCAGTGTCCTAGACCCAACCATTTTCAGCTGCTTCATCCGTGACCTTCCCTCCATCATAAGGTCAGAAATGGGGATGTTCATCCACGACCTTAAACGTTCACTCCCTCCAGCACCGTGGCTGCAGTGTGTACCATCTGCAAGATGCACTGCAGCAACTCGCCGAGGCTTCTTCGGCAGCACCTCCCAAACCCGGGACCTCTACCACCTAGAAGGACAAAGACAGCAGGCGCATGGGAACACCATCACTTGCAAGTTCCCCTCCAAGTTACACATCATCCTGACTTGGAAATATATCGCCGTTCCTTCATTGTCGCTGTGCCAAAATCCTGGAACTCCCTCCCTAACAGCACTGTGGGAGTACTTTCACCACAAGGACTGCAGCAGTTCAAGGCGGCGGCTCACCACCACCTTCTCGAGGGCAATTAGGGATGGGCAATAAATGCTGGCCTTGCCAGTGACTCCCATATCCCAGGAATGAATATATTTTTAAAAAAAAAGTATGACTGACTAATAGATGTTCCACTAAATCTGCTTTATTGCACATTTTATACTAGAAATATATGATTCTAAGCATCACATTATAGCCACTTTACCAAATGACTAGAAATTCATGGACTATACAGAATCAATCATACTGAGATGAACTGTCAGTACATATAAAATGTAATTATATTTTTACACTGCAAGCTTGTAATGTACATTCTCCTCCCCATGGATTAAATAATGGGTTTTTATATAAAGTAACTAAAAGGCCTATAGTGCTAGTATTGCTTTGATGGGAAGCATGACCAGACATGGCTTAAATATTTTACTTGATCAGCTTTATTTGGCATGAATGATCTTAAGCAAAATATCCATTGTTTATAATGCAGCCATGTGGAGCTGCAGTCTGGCTGGATACAAAATGTAGAAGCTTGTTTCCACAAGCTTGTGTTTGACGATTTATTCCATGGAAGTTAGCTGTAGGATGGTGGTTCTTGATCTAAATGAGGGCTGGAATGCTGCAGTTTCACTTTGTGAATCAAGGTACTGTAGGTTACAACAGTTAGAGGCATGCATTATATTACAAGACAACCATACCGTCAAGTTTTGCGGATGGTGAAACAAACAATCCTTGAAGAGTAGGAAAATGCAAGTAAATTTGATTAGTTACTACTTCACTCTTGGGGTTAAAATGTACTATTTCTGTTAAAACAGATGAAACCATTTTTCATTATTTAAAGCACAGGAAGTTCATTGAGTAGCCTTAGCAATTAAACTCGGGCGGATAGGAAATATTTTGAACCGCCTATTAATTGTAATACCCAAGTATGCGCAAGTTTTGTTGTCACGCCATTTTTGTCCTGAGTCAGTGTCTGGAAATAGTAAAAAGTCGATCGGTATCGCATCTATTTCATTTTGATTACTCATCAAGTTATAACATAGATTTTACTATAGAGAGTCAGCACGGGCCGAATGGCCGCCTTCTGTGCTGTAACCATTCTATGATTACTTAGCTCTGACCTGGTTGCATTCCACAGATGATGTGACTGAAACCATAGCGTTTCATAGAGGATTTAATCATCTACATCTGTTTTTTAACCTTCAATCTCATTAACCAGCTATTCGTACAGCTCTTTTTTTTTAAAGGAATTACCAGTGATTGGTGTTCATACTTTATAGCTACTGCTTTGTAGAGGGAAAAAAAATACTTCTAATTTCTAGTCAAATTTGAACCCTGCCAGTTTGTGCTTGTTTTTGCTCCAGTTCACTTATTACAATTTAAGTTAAATTAATCTGCTTGTATCTACATTATATATGCCTTTCAGCATTTTAACCATCTGAAAGATTATCCTTTTTATATAATTTTCTTTCTTTGTAAATTATCATTCACCTTGGTATATCTGGCCTAACTACCTCTTGCTGAGAGGACAGTGCTCCCAGAGTGCTAATACAAACAAAAGCCATTAGACAGTAGAGGTCACCAGGTATTTCTGTCCCCTCCGACTAGTTCTTCTCTTCCCCTCTGAAACCATGCAAGCCTCTATTTGGCTCAGATGATAAACTAAGTAGAGCAAGAACTGAACTTGTGTTCGTCCCTAGCTCCATGATATTGGTATTCAGTACTGCCAAACTGTCTTGACCATGCTCTTTACTAGAACTGAATTTCCCCATTTGAGTATGTTCTGATAACGTAGTATATGGTTAGTTGTGCACGTTTTTTTAAAGTAAAATAGTAAGTTTATATACTTACACAACTTGGATTATTCCCTAATGAGTAAAATTTGTGTGATTAAGTAGTTACGAAGAACAACAGGTATGTAAAAACTAGTTTTTGTACAACATGCTTTATAGTTTGATTTTTTTTTTGCTTAAGATGGGGATTAGAAACTTTTCTGGTATCCTGTGATGGTATCAACCAATCAGTTGTAGTATTGACCATATTCAAAATAAAGTGCTCACTGCTCTACCTCCACAATCTGCCTGTGTCTTAATCTCAGAAGATTATGTTCTATTGCAGCAATGTGAATTCGTCAGTGTCCATTTCCATACAATTTATCCTTGTGAAAGTGCTATTCAGCATCAAACTGCAGGCAATTTTATACTGGATTCTTGATCAGCAAAATAACAAGGCAGATGTCAAGAAACTGAGCAGCCCATTTCATCTTTTACACACTTGGAAAATATGCAATTTTGCATCTTTGTGAACTGAACTAGTTTGCTAGGATTGATGTCAAACGTGTAGATTTGCAAGTCGTGGTGGGTGCCTCTAGTCCGCACCATGTGTGGAGTCCATTTGACCCGATAAATGTGGGCTCTACTGTTGGGTTACACTGCATATTTATAGTTTGAGATAATGTACTGTTTTTCAGCCCCTTGTGCCATGGTCAACATCTGCCTGTACTTTTATGTAATACTAGCTGTAAAAGTGGCATGCCATTTGCCAGATGGTTTTCAGTAATGGCTAACAGTGCGTAAAAATCATCAACTTGTGCAGCTGTTCAAATTTCATTCCTGCCATAATTGTTTTGACTTGTCGATTTCCAAATGAAGATCATTGTTTAAGTAACTCTATATACAAAAAAAGTGTTATTTTCACATACTAACATTGTTGGATATCAATATGACAGCATTGTTAGATAGATATCAACATGATGGGCAGAACAGTTGCCATGTACTGCAGCAGTTCAGAAACCCATTTGTATTGTTTACAATTTAGACTGAATTTAATTGTTGGGATCATCTGGCCTAATTATGAATTACATAATATTTTACATTAATAGATGCACCTTTACATGTGTTTAGTCATTATTAATATTCTCATGAAAGTGGGACAAGTGACAAATACAATTTTTAAGAGTTGTCTTCTAAAGGAGTAGGCAGGCTTATCTGCACTGTGGCAATTTTGAGATTGTGGGGGTGGAGAGAAATAGACCCAAAAGGAGAATGACAATAACTTGGGAATTATAACCTCCTTTTGTGCAATCTATAATTATGCAGTAGCGTCCCCTAATTTCGGTGAAACTGTGGGACTGTAACTAGTGTTGTAAAGTATCTTGCAGATGGTGGGTCTCTGGTTACATTGGGAGACTTTTATCTACTACTGTTTCCTGTGGGAGACTTATCTACTACTGTCTCCTGTAGAAACAATGACTGACTTAAATTTTAATGACAACTTACAGTATGGTACAAAAGCAATTTTGTTTGTCAATCTGCTCCTTCCAACGGAGCAAATTATGTACTGTCTAGCAAGGTCTCTACCCAAATTATTCTCCTGAGTAAAGTGAATAGGCACTGCTCAAACTTACAAGAAGGCAATTTACCTTGAGGGATGTTAGGATAATTTACCTCAATTGTGGTTAAAATTAACTCTGTCTGCAGTGTAGTGTAGACTGTGTATATCAGTCACAATCCTATGGAAATTGAAATATAAAAAGATGCCAGTATGCTACATTAATTATACATACATACATACATACATACATACATACATACATACATACATACATACATACATATACATATATATATCATTAAAAATCAAACCACGTTTTGGGGGCAGGGAATCAAAAAATAAAAAAAATAAACCAGAGCCCAAGTGTCAAGAGCGAGGTTTCTCTCTTAATCTGTAGTCTCAATGTATAAATTTGTTAACTTTAGTCTAGTGTTCACTAGAATTAAATTAAATTAGAATTTTAAATTAAACTATCGACTTATGTCAGAGCTATCTGTACCATTTTAGCATTGTACCTACTGCAATATTAATTTGTACAAAACTTTCCACTTCTGCAAATGATCTGTGCTCCTTGTGTTCCTATGAGTAATCATTTGAAATTGTTTTTTTATCAAGCGCGCTAGTGTCAAATTATAAAGCACATAGCTGGCAAACACATTTAAAACAATGTAAACATCACTGTGAGCCAAATGACCCAAGACATACTTGTGACCCTGCTACAACTGTAATATGAAAAACCTACTATGGAGCATGGTGCTGTACAGACTTTACCCAGTACCTACATTATAGAGCTACTATTCGTACATATGTATCCATTATCGCGAAATCCATTTCACAGTAGACACAGGCTTAGCCCAATCAGCGTTTGATTTTTGCTTGGTGCAGGAGCTTTGCTAGGTTGGAAAGTAACTCTACGTTTTAGGCTCCACGTCAGAAGCACCCAACATTGACTGGTGTGCCTCATCGTCTTTTTGTAGTTTTTTTTTGCATCTGTAACAAAGTGAGACCTCTGACAAAAGGTGCGTTAGATGCAATGTTTCCATGTGTAGAAAATAGATTATACAATGGGAGCCAGGCTACTTAAGAAAAATAATTCACTGCCAAACATCCCTTTCCTGCCCCCCCCCGCCCCCCCCCCCCCCCCCCCCCCAAAAAAATTATTTCTCTGTCCTTGTGTACTTTTGAAATTTATATCATTCGGAACTCCACTACACCGATATTCTGTTGAAGCCAGGATATCCAAAAAGCAAGCTATGTTCTAGAGAAGGTCGTCTTATCTATTTAAATAGATTTTGAAATATTGTGAATTTCTAAAATTGCAGTAACTATTGGTCTGTTCAGAGGTATAGTCCAAGAGGGGTTCAGCGCATTGTTTCTGTTGGAATCGGGGAATGGAAAATTCCACTTGTTGCTTGTAAGTCGACACTTTTGGACACTATGCCACAGGGTTTCCATGGTGAACATATTTTGGATTTCTGTAAAGGTGCTTTACATTGTTAATTTTCATTCTGTTCTGTTAAATAGCTCTAAATCTTCTGTGTCTACATTGAACTGCCACTGCATGTATCACTGCTGTAAATAGGACTTGTAGCTCTCTCTGTAGGTTGAATAAAGAATCCTAATTTGCCCAAGTCAAACTGTCTTCTTACTAAGACAAATTTTAAACTGGTTACCTCATTTTATTTCTGAACCGCCTTCCCCTCGAGTGTGCAATAGACAAAGTCCAAGGAAAGGTTGAGGGAGATGGGTAATACTTGATGTTCTTCCAGACTAGATCATATTTCTTAATTTGAGCGCAGCTGAATTTCATTGGAAAATTCAGGGAATTCTGTTACTGGTGCAGAATGAACAAACTACAGGAAACTCTTTATTAACCGGCACCCAAATATCCGGCAATCTCTCTTAACCGGCAAAATTCTTGAGTAGGTAACCGGGGTTTTCCTTCATCTCTCGTTTAAAATTAACTTTAAAAAACACCCCGAGGCGTTTGCCTTGTATCGGAGCATGTAGATTGGGAGGGGAATGTGCAGCCTGGGTAGGCAGCGGACATGACAGATGGTCAGCTGGCGGTCCCCGGGGAGACGGATCTCCGAATGCAGGCGCATGTCAATGTGTACGGGGCTCTCGTACGTTGGGAGATATAACTCTCCGTTATCCGGACTTTTTGATTAACCGGCACCACGCCGGTTCCGTCGGTGCCGGTTAATAAAGAGTTTCCTGTAATACAAAACCTATATAAAACACTAGTTTGGCCTCAGCTGGAGTATTATCTCCAATTCTGGGCACCAAACTTTAGGAAGGCTTTGAAGAGGGTTCATGCGGTTTACTAGAATGGTTCCAAGGATGAGGGATTACAGTTGCATGGATAGACTGAAGAAGCTGCGGTTGTTCTCCTTGGAGCAGAGAAGGCTAAGAGGAGATTTGTTAGAGGTGTTTAAAATCATGAAGGGTTTAGATAGAGTAAATAAATAGAAACTGTTTCCAATGGCTGAAGGGTCGATAACCAGAGGACACAGATTTAAGGTGATTGGCAAAAGAACCAGAGGCGACATGAGGAAAAACATTTTTACACAAGTGATTAGGGCCGCGATTTCGCCGACCGAGGCGCAGCCGAGGGTCGGTAGCACTGTCCCAGCCCGCTGCCTACTGCAGCCCGCACACTCCAAGTGATTTTACCTTAATGGGGCAGGTTAAGCCCGTGCAGTGATATTCCTGGCCAATTAAAAGTAAGCGGGTCTGATGTCATTTGATGCGTCATCAGCCGGTTTCCTTAACGGGGCCATGTCCAAATTGATTTTGACAGTTCTGCTGTCCGTGTTCTACAGCATTGACGTGCTGCAAATGCTGACGAGCACTGCAGAGGTGCACGGCTGCACCCAGGCTCTCCCATGACTCCCTCCTTATGCTTATGGAGCGAGTCGCAGCATGCAGGGAGGTCCTCTTCCCTTCCCATGGGTGGAAGAGACCTCCGCAGGAGAACAACGCAGCCTGGTTGCACATTGCACAGGAGGGCACAAGCTGGGAGGTCGTCAGGAGGACCAGGCTGCAGTGGTGTAAGCCTTTCAATGATCTCAGTAGATCACGAAATGTTACTGCTAAGCCACACTCAACCTCATCCTGCTATGCCACTCATCACATCCCCCATCACTCTGCCTTCCCTACCCTACTCCTGCACATCTTTATTTGCACCAACTTACCTTGCACCTCCACCTATTCCCTTCTATCTACATTATCACTTCCCCATTTCATTAGCCACCCCTCACACTCTTCCTCCTCCTACTGCAAGCATACGAACTAACAACACACAAGGGTAGGCACTTGGGTGGTTTAGCCAATGTTCATGTGAAGTTTCTGATGTGCTGTCAAATATTGAAACCTTTATTTTCAGCACTTTGCATTTTTGGGCAGATTTGTGTGCACCTTTGGGAGTGGCTTAGTGCGTTGTAGTGAATGGTGAGACATAAGGGAACACCCCCGCCCCCCCCCCGCAATGGTGACGAGTGTGAAAGGAATGGCTTGGGCATTGTAGGGATGCTTTATGGTGTTGGTATGGGGTGGTGCCAACCTGGTGCATCACATGGCATCCAGGGTGTGCAGCGTCAAGTAAGTAGATCTGGCCATTGCGAGGGTATCCCTGGCGTCCTGGGCAGCAATGTGGTTGGGTGCTGATGTCCTGTGCAGCATCAGTTGATTGCGGAGAAGGCTGGCGTTGTTGTTGCTGCGTGATGCTGGTGTTGGGGCTGATCTTGGGATTCTGAGGACCAAGGTGAGATATTTTCAAGGGCAACGATGCTGATGGAATAGATGGCAGGTGAGGTTGAGATGACAGAAGCAATCTGTCAATGGTGAGAGAGGTTGTTCCAATCAGGTGGCACTGGATAGAGAGTTGGCTCCAAACACTTGCAAGCTGCAGAAAGCTCAATATGTCTTCCAAATGCAGTAAGCAACAGTTTCTGAGCTTTGAAAGTGAACAGTTGTAACATGGGATCTTTTATACAACTTTGGCAGCTGTCAAGTCATGAGACAATTCAATGCTGAATCCACTCACGATATGCTGAGCTGACATGTTCCCCGAGCAGCGGGTAACACGTGGGGGGAGCACGTAAAATTGAAATGTAGGCCTAAAGTTGGATGTTAACAATACATTTAATGATGTCAATTGCCTCCCCCGCTGCTTGGTGTCGTGTCTGCCCAGCACTGACAGACCCAACACCTGGGAGACTTGCATGGAGGCGGGTTGACGGCGGGTTCCCTACCCGCTGTCAATCTTTTCTATTTTGACAGTGGACCCGCCCTCTGAGCAAAATTCAGCCCTCTGATTTGGAATGCACTGGTGATGGATACAGATTCAATAGTAGCCTTCAAAAGGGAATTTGATGATATACTTGAAGGAGAAAAAAATTGCAGGGACATGGGGAAAGAATGGGGGAGTGGTAGTAACTAGATTGCTTTCCGAAAGAGCCGGCGCAGATTCGATGGACCGAATGGCCTTCTATGCTGCACTACTCTGATTCTATGATTCTAACTGCCGTATCTATATGTAGCACACACCTTTTTAATATTGCAAAATGCCGAAGCCCCATTCCTTTTTGACCACTAGTATTTAATACAATTGGTATTTTAGTTTTGACCACAGTCCGTATATATCGATGAGTACAGTAGCATTTGCTAGCAAAATTTCAAAATGTAAGTGGAGATGTATTCTGCATCAGTTTTTACAGAGCAAGGTGGAAGTAAAGATTGTAGGAGTACCTGAAGAGGATATGAAACCACCTCTACTGGAGGTAAGTATTTAAAAAGTTAATGGAATGAAAAAAGAAGTCACCAGACCCAGATGGTATGTATCTCAGAATAATGGAGGCTGGGAAACAGTCAGCAGAAGCTGCAACCATAACTTTCTGTAAATGTTTAGAAACTGAAATTGTGCTAAAGGGTCAGAGGGCGGCAAATGCTGTTCCATTGTTCAAAAAAGACAAATGGATAAGATGGGAAATTATGGTCTAATTAACCTTGTATATGGGTTTTCATAAGCTCTTTGATAAGGTGGCACATAAGAGACTTGTTACAAAAATTAAGTCATATTACTAAAGAGAATATAGCTGCACAGAAAGCAGATAATAGGAGTAAATTGGGTGTGTTCCAGATTGGTGGGATCTATGTTGGGACTACCTTTTTTGTTTTCCATTTATATAAATGATTTGAACAGGTACAAGTTGAATGATATAGAAATTTGTTGTTGCCTAATTAAGGGCATGAAAAACTGAGGAAGAATATTTAAAATGGACTTTGATCATTATTTGAAGAGGAAGAATATAAGAATTTGGGAAAAGATCAGCAGAATGGGATTACGGTAGACTGCTCCAGTTAAAGAACTAGAAGTGGTAAGATGGGCAAAATGGCCACCTCCTGTAATGTGAATGCTATGGTCCTAATCTATAAAGTTAGATGCAAATTTACAATAATTAAAAAGTCCAGTACCATGACGCTATTACAAGAAGTTTATCAAGGTGCTTGGTAAAATATTGTTTAAAAGATATTTGGTAAAACTACTGAAATCATATAGGTAATATGTTAATTGCAATTTTTTATGCATTAAACGCTCTCATTTTTATTCTTTGTGTGATCTAGTTTACAGCCCTGTTTATTTTAATGACTGATTTGGGACAGAAAAAGTTGTTGGCAAAAATGGAGAAATACTTGGTGCCAACTAATGGCTCTGGAAAGAAAATAAAACAAACTGGCGTGCAGCCATTAAATAAAATGCTGTCGCCCATCCCCTGCTTACTTAGCAAGGAATTTATGAAATGTATGTTGCAGTTATGTTTAGAAATGAGAAGTTTCATTATGCAGTGGGCAGTTGGTGCACTATAATTTGATTTTTGCCTGGTGGATTTTTAAATACTTCCCTTTGTTAGTCCTCAAAATATTTTTGTACACACACTAATGAAAATTGAGCTAACTCAAAGGATTTGACCTCCGTATTCACAGTATGCATGGTACTAAGAAGCATATGGGCTTTTGCCAGCTTTTGAAACATGGCCTTTTGACCTTTTGTACCATACTTTCTTGTAGAAGGCAGATGGAATGCAATGAGACTGAATGCATTTGTTCCAGTTTTTATGTAACTGCACTTTTGTAAACATTTATCCTAGTGATAACGCTGTGTTTACTAAGGAAGAGTTAACTTCAAATTTTTATGTCAAATATCAGTTTGGTTAGGAAGAAAACTGCATTGCTTTTCCTTTGCTGTAGTGAAGTAAATACACACCATTAATCACACACAGCCTGCTATAACTAAGAGCATGTCAAAATATCTTTTTATAGCCTTTCATTTGAATACTTTTTCTCACTTCTGTCACTGGATTTGAGAGAATATGGCAATAATGAGAATGTTCTGTACTGAAATGCAATTCAAATCTGTAAAAGGCTTGATTCTGCTGACTAAGATTAATAGCAGTGCCATTAGCAAAAGAAAAGGATCTAGATGGACAATTCCCCGAATATTCAATTAAACAAATATGTAAATAAGTTAAGAGCATGAAAAACACCTTAATTGCACATTCTTTTGATATCTTTTCATCAGTTTATGGAAATGATCTTTTATATTATTGTAACTGTTTCCATAAAGCAATTTGGAGGTAATTCAACCCATTAACTCCCTCTGTTATTGGAGAACCTTTTTCTTCCCTTTTTCTCTCTCTTCCACCTTAATAAAATGCTTACTTATCTTTTATTTTTCACTTCTGGTGAAGGATATACATCTAACATTAACCTGTATTTTTCTCTTTACAGATGCTGACTAACTTTGATGTGTATTTCCAGCATTTTCTGTTTTTATTTCAGATTTGTAGTATTTTTTTCTTATTTGTACAAGTTAACTTGACTATTACTTCTGTTAATTAATTAATGCTGTAATTGAGGATTGGGTAATACCAAATATGGTGGAGACCTGAATGCTTTTGATAATGGAAGCACAATATGCCAGTGTTGTCCAATAGAAATTGCTGACTAGCCATAAGTATTTCTGCGGCGACACCGTTTTAGCCACACGCACTAATTTTAGCAGAAAACGTCTTGCATACACTCAGAATACAGGTAACTGTACTTTACATGTGTATATTTGCTTAACAAACATCTATCACCATTCAGTAACCAAAGAAGTAAAGCACTGAACAATCAAAAAAACCACTCTGCTTTTCGTCTTACGAATTTGCCGACAAACACACAAAGGTTAAAGTACACATGCATACACTGTGCGAATATGAGTATTGAGATCACATACCCAATGATTGTGCCTATTACTTTTTATTTTATTTAGCCACATGTGCCTAGTGGCTAATGTATTGGACAACACTGCAATAGGCTCAAATTTACACTAAGCATTTGTATATGCTAGTGTTAGTTCTAGTCTCTCCCATCTCCTGGGAGAAAGAAAGGTAAGTTACTCCAAGGGCCAGAGGATGTGAGCACTCACTGCACGTTGATTTTTGCTCGTTTACTTTTTAGCGCCCAGGGGGAAATGTTTTGTTTGCATAAAATGCAACCAATTACACTGCAAATTGCAGAAGCATTAACAAGGGAAGAAATCTAGGGCGAGTGTTTGGAAGTATTAAGATTCCTGAGTGTGCTTTTGGACCAAAGGTATTGTTGTTAAGTATCCTGCTGCTGTATTCCTTGGTATAGCAGGACATAGTTCCACCAAGTTTCAGCCCTGTTGATTTTAGGTTACCAGTGTTATTTTAACTCTGAGTACTCAGTTACTTTAGCTTGTTTAGTGGATCCTAGATTACAGATGAATGTAATCTATTAGAGCGACAATTATACCATTTCCAGACGCCTTTAAACCCTGCTTTCAACAAATGGTGGCTTTATTCATATATAAGAAATGCATTTCTGAGATTTTAACTGCTGTTCAGATAGCTCACAATGTAAACTAGTGATTTTTTTTCTCTTTAATTATACCAAGTTAGGATTTCTAGTTAATTTGGAAACTTTAGGCTGCACTTCTCCAGTATGTGCGTGCAAGTGTGTACATGTGTGTTTCATTACTTGATTGCTCGAGGAGCCTTTTGTTTACATTGGCAAAGCTAGTTTGTGGAAGCATAGTTTGTCTGCTGGCAGGATTAACTGCATGGCAGGGAAAAAGGGCCATGTGCACCAGAGCGAAAATTCTAGTTATTCTTGTTAGAAAAAGCTTTACATATCATGGGTGCGAGTAACATCGGACGCTGTTTGAACTTGTCACCCTGAATGTGGCCGTGAACTATCAAGTGTGTAGACTTTGGAGTGTGATGTACTGTATTTATTTTTGAACATTCATTTTTATGCATTTGCATCCTTTTTATGTTAAATCTTCTGAATAAAATTGCCAGTGTTTTAAGTTATGCAGAATTCCTTCTTTAGAAGTGAAGTATTGTCTTTAGTTTGCTGTTACTGTCATCTGGAGCATTGATAAGTGTGGACTTACTTGCTAGAATTTAAATAAGAACTGTATCTGCTCAGTTTGTTATTTATTAGTTATCCAGTAGTTTCTTACTGTTGTGGGGTATCTGTATCGATCTTTTCACCAGTATAAAGAATATCTGCTTACATGCCCCCCTCTCAAAAGCATACTTTTAAATGTGTACATGGAGGATTACTTACGGAGTATTCTGTATTTTTATGAAAATTGGTTATTTATGGATAGCTCATTAGCTGTTTTGTGTTCAGGATTTGATTTAAAATGTCTCTTTTTAAAAAAAAAAAGTTGTTTCTGAAAACTACTCAAAACTATGCACTTTAAATCTTTTTAGCCATTTCCACCTCTTCAAGTACTACCCATTTTAGCATTTCTTGTTGATTCATGACATACTCCTGAAACTTTTGCTTGCTGTCTTTAAGAAACAAGAAGTGGCTTTCTAGGCACTCCAGGATTCCTCAGTAAAGGTTGCATACTTACCTGCTTCGTCTTAATTTATTTTGCTGACTATCAGTGGCATTTGCCTTCCTCAGGTAAAGCTTGATCTTTACTCTATCACCTCTTTGTATGCCAGGGCTCTTGCATCATCTTGGACTCAGTTCTTTAGAAGGAGCTCACTTTTTAAAATTGATTGCAGCTGTTTGTTGACTAAGAGATCACTTCAAAACTTCGACACTGGCTGATATTTTGTCTGCAGTTCAGATTCCTAATCTGCTCCATTTTTTTTTTCTTTTTGTTTGTTAGATAAATTGCCTTTCTTTGCTTAGAAGTCATTTTTGTTCACATGGCATCCTGTACTTTTCGGCACTCTGGCCAGAATCTTGCTGAGTTTATTGCAGAAAATATGTTTTTTTTTACTAAATCCTGCATTTTTTTTGTGATTCCCCTTGTAAGTGGGGAGGGGGGGGGGGAGGAGATGGATGTTAAAATATTTTCTGTTCTCCTTTTATCTGCTTAAAATTTTAGTTGGGAAAATTTCTCTAATTTTGTAAGTGAAGAAAAAGGTAAAAGAAAATATGAAAACATTGGAGATTTTCAGCTGTGTTTACTATGCTCTATATGGCTAGATCGCCAGTGGAAGAATATAAAGCCTCTAATTGAAATTGTATCCATTGTCTCAAACTGCTCTAGTGGTGCTCCAGTGTAGACAGTACATTAGTAGAATACCTTCTATCTATACCCAAGATAATTATGGAAAACGAAGTCCATTCAGGATATTTAGGGTCATCCTGGAAAGATGAGCTAAAAGTCCCCACAGTGCTTTCATGACTCTCTGGCTGTCTCTCCTTTCCATCTATTTATCACTCTTTGTTTGGGGGGGTGGGGGGGAGGAGAAACTTATTAATGGCATTCCTAAATTTGTGTTTTGCTAGTTTAAACCTGTGATCCCTTCTACTTTTGCAATTTCATTTAAAGTAATTTTATGGCTTTGCCATTTGTACATCACTTATAATCTTGTATACCTCTAAGATTACCTCTCATATATCCCTCCTTTCCAGAATGAAGAGCCCATGTTTCTCCACTCTTTACTCATAACTCTAAGACTGGAAATCGGCCTTGTTGCTCTTTGCAGGGCTTGCAGCCCTTTTATCTCCGTGACCTGAACTGGACAGTGTACTCGAGGTGTGGTCTGACCAGAGCACTGTACAGTTTGATCTTGACATTTTCTGTCTTGTATTCTGCTGTATTGGCTATATAGCTCAACCTCCCATTTTTTTGTTGTTGATTGCTGCTTTGCAGTGATTGGGCGTGTTGAGCGTTCAGTCTACAAAGACTGCTAGGTCTTTTTCAGTGTCATCCTTAATACTTCAACACCATTCATGGCATACACTTCCTTCCTATGTACTTCAGATTTGTATTAAATTTCATCTGCCATTGTTCTGTCTACTTAGATATTTTGTCCAGCTCATTCTATAATTTCTGTGCTGCCTCTTCTGATTTCATTACCCCTCCTGGTTTGTTAGATGCCGATTTGGGTTTGAGTCCAAGCCATTGATATAAATTCAAAACGGTGGTAGCCGCAACATCGACTCTTGAGGCACGCCCCCCCCCCCCCCCCCCGGGGGAAAAGGAGTAACTCCTCCAAAAGCCACCTCTTATTTCCACCCTATAGCCAACTTCTTATCCATACCCAAGATTTACCTTTTTAATCTCCACAGCTTTGAGCTCAACTAATCGCCTTCCGAAAGGCATTTGACAAAGTTACACCGTAGAGCTTGCTACGTAGAGTCCACTTGGGATGTCAGTTTCTCAAAGAAGTCAAAAACATTGGTCAAGCTGGTGCTTCCCCTCTGAATCCATGTTTAATTTTAATTAAATTATTATTGTACAGTTAATAGAATTTATGCCTGATGATGATTAATTCTATTATTTTACACAGGACTGCTGTCTGATTAGTCACCCATTTTGAATATCGGCATCACATTGGCTGTTTCCAAGCTACTGGTACCTTCCCAGTGAGCATTCACTCCCTCGTGATGATTGTTAATGCCTCACAAATTTCCCTAGTCTCCTTTTAGAATTCTGGGATAAATATATATCCCTGAGGAGTCATTAGTTTTGATCCCTCTTAGCTTGTCTAGGACTCATTTTATACTAAAGTAATTAATTTTGCCTGGGTTAACTTTGGGGAAGGCATGTTGTTCATGACTTCCCTTGTGAATACTAGTAGGAAGCAGTCATTTGGAATGTATATTATCTTGAGCTCACTCTCTTTCAAGCTCTTTTGTAGCTCTGGTTTTTGCCTCATCTCTCTCCATGTTGAAGTGATGAAGCCATTTCTTACTGTTAGCTATAGGTTTTTTTGGTCCCCTCTTAACCCCTCCAATCACCCTTTTGCCATGCTTCTGCATGTTCTAGTTATCCTAGTGAACCCCATCCCTTTTTCATTGCAGGATTTGTAAAGTGTTTTTTTCCCCTTTTTTTTTAAATGTAATTTTTGATTTGTTTAACAATCCATTTAGGATCACATCTATTTAGCCTGAGCTTGCCACTTGTAAGTATGTACATATCCTATATGCTCAACATTTGCCGTCATCTCATGGCATCTTTGTTCCTGGTTGTACCATTCTTTGCCTTCGATCCCTGATGATTCACACTTTGGTATCCCAGCCATTTCACTAACCTGTGATGACATAATGAGTAGGACTTGCCCTCAATACCATACTTGCGTCTGAACTTTTAAGTTCCTGTACCTTCCTCTCTCGGACTAAAACCCTTTCCTTTAGCTTTTTTGATCAAACATCTTTCGCATCTCTTCATCTTTTCTTTTTCATCATACAACAAACACATTTCATAGCCTCTCTGTTTTACTTCTCTCAGCTGCTTTCTTTGTTGATTTGTTTTACTTGGGGTGGCTAAAATGAGATTTGCTCTTCCCAGCTGGTCCCTTTGGTATTTTGGATCTATTTCAACCTAGCACCGCCCCTTTTTAAATTTCTTCAGGCTTTGGATCCTCTTTTGGTCCCAGGTGAATTTTTCTGTGGGGCCTAGGTAAGCAGAACTTACCCGTTGCAATGTATTTTATGCTTTTTACTTGCAACTAAATGTCTTCTGGTTGTGAGTCACTTTGTCAATTTAAACTATCTTTTTTTAGACCATTTTACTTTTTGTAAATTGATGTACAGCTGGGCTTTAAATCCTTGATAAACATCACATGAATCCTGTGCCCAATAGCTTTAGCGAGCAGGTTACTGCTGAAATTGGCATGGGCCAAGCCACTGTTTCCATGAGCGTTTACCCCAAATAATGCACATTTTGTCATGATACCAAGGAGAAGTCCCAACTTGCAGTGAAGCATATTCCTATGAAAAGGGAGGAAAACTGGGGGGATGAGTCATCCTAGGTTGTTCATACACACCACCTAGCAATTCGTTCAAAGCAGCATATGTGGAAGGCTGGGAGCAAGTATGTTTGGTGGCCCAGGGAAACCCAGAAATGGGGAGAAGTCTCCCTCAGGTTAAAAGTATTATAATTCTCAGGCCTGTAGGTAGTAAGCCTTGAGTAAGTTTGAGCTTGCAGTGAAAATTTGTCTCTGGCTTTATCTGTTTCCCTCTTCCCCTCATAAGCTGGAATGGGGCACCACGTCAGTACAATAAAACATGTGAGGCTTCAGGTTAACCTAATTTGACGTTTGCTTGATCCATGATAGCAACAGATTGACTAAAAATAGCTTGGAACATGTCCTGAAGATTTTAATTGCAGCAGCAGGTAGAGTGAAACTTGATTAGAGGACATTGCTTCACATGGATACTGGACTCATAGCTGAAATATCAATGTCCATGGATGGAATCTGTAATAAAAGTACACTGTCTTCTAAGAATTCTAATTTAACTTGAGGTATAACTTTGGAGAAGTAAATGAGGGACACTATCCATAAAAGCTATTGCAAAGCTGGTTTCATTTGGCAAAAGTTAGCTTCATTAAGAGCTTACAAAATATATTTCAGACTCTTCTCTAGTATGTTTGATTTTCTTGAAAGCAAGTAATCTTTATTATACAAATGGCCATCTATGTAAGTGGGTACTTGTGGCCACTAGATGTGTCTTCTGGCTAATTTTAGAGAAAAGTGCTGAAGGATTATGCGAGTGATGAGCACAGAATCCAGCATTTTAGTGCTAAGCCCAATAAAGTAAATTGTTGTAGTAGCTTCCAGAAGGACCATGTACTCGATTTCATTTTTCTTTTAGTCTGTTCTCATATGGGGACTGCTGGACTTGGCCTCTAGTACTGCCATCTCATCCTGCATCGTTTGTTCTGGAAATTAGCACAGGAAGTGACTAGCTGCAAACATTCCATAAGCACGGAAGGAGTTTAAAAAAAAAAGAGAAATTTCTGCAGGCAAGTTTAGAATTTATTATTTAAGGAAATGCTGCATCCAGCAGAATGCTTTTTTTTCTTCATTCATTCTTAGAATATGGGCGTTGCTAGCGTTTATTGCCCATCCCTAGTTGCCCATGAGAAGGTGATGATGAGCTGCCTTGAACTATTGCAGTCCGTGTGGTGAAGTTACTCTCTCAGTGCTGTTAAGTAGGGAGTTCCAGGGAGCTTGGGGTATGATATTTGTAAGTCTGACAATATAGCTTCCTTTAATTTAAAAAAAAAAAAAAATATGGTATTACTGTGTACATTTTTTCCTCCTTTGTGTGTTCGAGTTTCCAATGTGGAGGAAACGTCACATTTGTTGAGAAGATAAAATTAGTCTGGGAAACCCCATTCCTAAATTTATTAGTTTTCATTTATTAACACAACTGACAGTAAATCCAATGTCCACAAGAAATAGTTTCCATAAGTTTGGCATACAGAAACCATAGCATAACAATCTTCATTGTTATGATCTCATTGAATGGCAGAACAGGCGCAAGGGGCTTAATGGCCTACTCATGTTCCTATGTATATGGTATCGTATTACAAGGCATTTTTAATTAATCTTGTTATTGTAGAACAAAGTCAATTTCAAATTAGATCTGCCTACAGCTTGACATGTTTTCTTGTATTAACTTCAGCACCATTGATCCTGTGAAGAACATTATGGAACGGATCCAGAAAAGCTGGTTGACGTGGGTTGGAGGGGTGGGTGTGGCTATTCTTGTAACCTGTTGAATAATGACAATATTAAAATGCATCATTTAAATTGTAATGACAACAAATGTGAATTTTTATAACTTTTAACGTAAAAAATATTCCGAGGCGCCTCACAGTTGAAAGTAGACATATGAAACATTTTCTTTTAAATATTCCTGCAAACTGGTTAGTATTACCAATGTGCCTGACAAAAGTTGCATTAAAACCAGTGGTAAGTTTGCAAAATCTGTGTGTTTAATGTAGCCTCAGTCTGACGGTGACTGAGCCAACCTTTTAAACTTGTATTAAGTTGAATTCTGTCTGTGTGAAAATGTTGCCCCTTCCCTGGAGCCTACAATAATTGGTTTAGGTTCAACATCTGATGAAATACTACAGCCTTTTTCACAAGGATTTCAAAGCAAATTCTTTGAGGTTACTTTAAAGTTTAAAGGGTTAAGCAATGTGGCCTAAAGCATGGTAATTTTTGAGCTATTGAAAAATTAATACCTTTTTGGGGGGGCTTTTTTAATTGTTCTGAAATTTGATCTTGAACTTGATGCTAAATTGCAAAAAATAAGTATGACATTTTCCCCCCTCTTTGCTTTGTGGGCCATCCATAATTATTTGGTATAAAGATTTAACCCCTCCAAAAAGAGTACTACAAAAAAAGGTTGCAAGTGCTTATTTGAATATTACTCCTTTATCCACTGCATTCATTAAAATATCATCTATAAATGTATAACTTCTGACATTTTCAATTTTTTTATTGATTGCACGTTTATAGTTTTAAGAAGTTCCATTTTATTTTGCTGCATTTCATTAGTTGAACATCTCCCTGTTTGACATTTAACAGTCTAGTGATTGCTATAGCACCTGATTCTTGCCAGGTGGGGTAAAAAACTGAAAATACTGAAAAAACACATTGTCAGGATCTGAAAAGATAAAAGATGGGTTAACATTTTGGATGCAGACGAGTTTTCTTGTCAGATGCTGACAGATCTCTTGTGTATTTCCAACATTTTTTTTTAGTTAAAGATTTGTAACATTTGCTGTTTTTTTTCTCTTGCTAGCTGGTGCTGTGTGGAAGCTGAGTGCTGTAGCAACTTCTTTGATTCTACACAGTGCCACCTAGTGGTTCGAATATGATGTTGCAAAAAAAATAATGAAACTTCTTATCCCATCACGATTCCAAAGCAGATTATCTGCTGGCTCAGCTCAAAAAAAGTAGCTCGAGTGTTTTTTGAATGTTTGTGTCTACTTGGTGCAACGGCTACTTAAAATATTCAAAAATTCAAAGTTGAGAAAATTCAGATGATGGCTGAAAAAAGTTCATACTGTCCTGTATTCCTTTATCACCTAACTGGCGCTCTCCCATAGCATTGCTCATGGTAAGTTGAGTGATGTGCTGTTTTAAAACAATAGCACAGTTATACCATGTAACACGCAATATGGTGCTCAGTTGCTCCTATGCAGATGTGTTTAAATAGGCTTATTCTTTAATGCCACAGAGTCTAATTGCTGGTGAAGAAATATTGTACATTGACATCTGCTTATAAATTTCTTGCTCCAGGTAAGAAAAAACACCAAATTACAGCATTTTTATTGAATCCATGCAAGTCATACAAACGATAAATGGATGTCACATACAGAATTTTAAAGGCTACTTTGAAATATGACTCTAAATCTTTGTGACAAAATAGGAGAATCAAGATCACATTGCAGAATAAGGAAGCAAGAAAAAAGCTGAAGGCTAAGACATAAGGAAACAATGTTGTGAGGACTTGGAGATGTACAAGTCAGTTGAAGGCAACCAAAGTAAATATTGGAAGGAGTGAGCAAATAAAAAACAGATTCTAGGAAGTACCAAGAATGATCCAGAAAAATTGTTTGTGTAACTGTCCAACGTAGATGAAATATTAAAGACCCTTTTAAGGGATAAGCTGAGTAGAAATATTTTGGAAATCAATTCTTCATATCACTCTTCATAATGAAAACTCAGAGCAATTCCCAAATCCAGTCAAAGTTCATGAACACTTGAATAGAAAAGCATGCATTATGAAGAAATGCCATGTAATATCTAAAAGGTACATGGACCAGATGACTTGTATTTAACAATCCTTGAGAAAATGAGCAGGGCTGTAGTTACTCTTTCAGAAGCTTCATAAACACAGGTCTGTATCCTAGGAGTGGAATATAAAGGTGAACGTTGTTCTAGTGGTCAAAAAAAAATGTGAACTGAGTAATTATGGGCCAGTTAATCTTCACTGGCACTGGGGAAAATGCTCTTGGGCATTTTACAGAATATTACTCAAGTTCAGCATGTTAGGAACATATCGCAGTGGTTGAGGACACATGTATAGAATTTAATGTCATACTTATATTTAAGAACTGCTTCAAAAAGCACTTGTTCGTTATTGAGTGGGTCTAGGTGCTGTGAAAACTGTCTCTCTCTTATAGTCAAAGAATTCTACAGCAATGAGAAACACATTAAGCAGTTATTTTAAAGTTGTGATTTGTGGCTTTGTTTCTGGTTGTCTACTTTCTCCAATAGCGGAGGAAACTCCAGTCATGATCAGTGAGTGAAAAGGTGTCATTGAAGTGTAGGGGCGAATTGAACAGCTGTGCAAAGGAAGTATTTTTTCCTTGCTTCTGGAGCAGTTGCCTATAATTCATGACCATGTTCTGCAATGCCTTTCGTGAATGAAAGGGTACCAGTAGCTCACCAAGTAAGATTGCCTGTGAGGACAAGTGAGTGGAAATGGTCACTTAGTTGAGATTCTAATTATACATTTACATTGAGTCTACAGCGCAGAAACAGGCCATTCGGCACAACTGGTCAATGCCGGTGTTTATGCTCCACATAAGCCTCCTCCCACCCTTCTTCATCTAACCCCATCAGAATACCCTTCTATTCCTTTCTCCCTCATGTGCTTATCTAGCTTAAATTAAATGCATCTATGCTATTTGCTTCAACTACTTTGTGGTAATGAGTTCCACATTCTTACCACTCTTTGGGTACTCTATGATCAGTCTAGCTTGATAACTCAAGAAAGAAAGACTTGCATTTATATAGCGCCTTTCACGACCACCGGACGTCTCAAAGCGCTTCACAGCCAATTAAGTACTTTTTGAAGTGGAGTCACTGTTGTAATGTGGCAAACAGCAATGAGATAATGACCAGATAATCTGTTTTTGTTATGTTGATTGAGGGATAAATATTGGCCAGGACACCGGGGATAACTCCCCTGCTCTTCGAAATAGTGCCATGGGATCTTTTACGTCCACCTGAGAGAGCAGACGGGGCCTCGGTTTAACGTCTCATCAAAAAGATGGCACCTCTGACAGTGGCTGTCTCAGCACTGCACTGGAGTGTAAGCCTAGCTTTTTGTGCTCAAGTCTCTGGAATGGGACTTGAACCCACAACCTTCTGACTCAGAGGCGAGGGTGCTACCAACTGAGCCACAGCTGACACTTGTCAGCATCAAATGTATGGCCAGTACCAGAATGGACTGTGAATTTTTGTCCCTAGACTGTAAAATGTATTCAGTTTGTACCATATGTTGTGTAAGTGATTTTTAAAACTAATTGAGATTACTCACTGAAGTCTTTGTTGACGATGTTGATGCTGCCCTATGATCAATAGAGAGATTTCTGTGTTTCTGGGAGATTCTGTTTTCCTGTGGTAATCGTGATCAATACGCATGAGCTAGTCATCGTATTCAATGGGGAAAGATCTGTTCTGAAACGGGTTTTCTTTGTTATTTCAATGCTTTTGTTCAGAAAGCAATTAAGTCAAAAAGTTCTTGGCAGCTGGAACAGTCGATTTGAAACGTTAACATGTAGATTGCCAGGCAGGATTGTGGATGTTAATATTTCTGAATGGCGAACCGTAAAAGGAAATATTTATAGGAAGCCGCAATATCCAAACATTTAAGAACTCAGCACATAATGTGTAAGATCTATTAGATTCTCAGTTTGTTTGTTTATCTCGAAGTGGTTATAGCCCTGGTTGTTCAGTTTTGGTTCTGGCAAAGGGTCTGCAAGCTGTGGGTGAACTTGAATTTGCATCACCCGCTTCATCAAGATAAGCCTTCATAAGCCTTGTTTTTCAGACTAAATGTGGTCTGATAAAGGGTATATTAACCCCAATTTTGCTTTTATTTATTTGAGTATTGTGCTGTTGAAATATCTTTCAGTATCTTACTGTTTCTATGTGTTCAACGTGTAAAGTGATCTGAGTAGCTTATCCTGTGCACATTGGTCCAACAAAGTGATGTTTTCATCTTTTTAGAAGGGAGATTGTGATGGGCATCCTATGTATTCTTTAGTGATTTGTTATATCATAGATGCATTTAAGGGGAAGCTAGATAAGTGCATGAAGGATATGGTGATGGGGTATGATGAAGTAAGGTGGGAGGAAGCTCGTGTGGAGCAAAAACATTGGCATAGACATGTTTTTTTTTAATTGATTCATGGGATGTGGGTGTTGCTGGCAAGGCCAGCATTTATTACCCATCCCTAATTGACTGTGAGAAGGTGGTGGTCTGCTGTCTTCTTGAACCACTGCTGTCTGTGTGGTGAAGGTACTCCTACAGTGTTGTTAGGTAGGGAGTTCCAGGATTTTGACCCAGCGACGATGAAGGAATGCCGATATATTTCCAAGTCAGGACGGTGTGACTTGGAGGGGAACTTCCAGGTGGTGGTGTTCCTATGCGCCTGCTGCCCTTGTCCTAGATGGTAGAGATTTCGGGTTTGGGAGGTGCTGTCGAAGAAGCCTTGGCGAGTTTCTGCAGTGCATCTTGTAGATGGTACAGACTGCAACCACGGTGCGCTGGTGGTGGAGGGAGTGAATGTTTAAGGTGATGGATGGGGTGCCAATCAAACGGGCTGCTTTGTCTTGGATGGTGTCGAGCTTCTTGAGGATTGTTGGAGCTGCACTCATGCAGGCAAGTGGAGAGTATTCCATCACACTCCTGACTTGTGCCTTGTAGATGGTGGAAATGCTTTGGGGAGTCGGGAGGTGAGTCACTCACTGCAGAATGCCCAGCCCTCTGACCCGCTCTTGTAATCACAGTATTTAACTGTTCCAGTTAAGTTTCTGGTCAATGGTGACCCCCTCCCCCAGGATGTTGATTGTTGGGGATTCAACGATGGTAATGCCGTTGAATGTCAAGGGGAGGTGGTTAGGCTCTCTCTTGTTGGAGATGGTCATTGCTTGGCATTTGTGTGGTGTGAATGTTACTTGCCACTTATCAGCCCAAGCCTGAACATTGTCCAGGTTTTGCTGCATGCAGGCAAAATGCAATGATTGAGTTGTCATTTTACATTACTGATATGTAAAATACATGTGTCCTGAATTCAGTGAAATAGTCTACGGCCGGGTTATTTGTGAAGACTGTATAGTTCAAGAAGCTACAAACTGAACTGGCTATAGAGGAAGACCTAATTCTTTCATGCTGATGAACCTTTGGACTGCAATAGGGAGCTGCAGTAAGTACCAATAGACCTCACAAAAACCATCTGTCATTATTTATAGCATACTTTTCTTAGAATATATGCTGTAGGAATTGGATAGATTACTGGGAGCTCAAAATAAATTCACAGCGAGCTGCTTATTAACCCATGAAGTCCCAGAATCTCCAACTTGTGTGGTAACAGTATTTTTGGGAGGGGGACTTAAAAATAGGAACTTCTTTTTCTATGCTTTATTTCATAGAATATAAACTAAATGTAAATACCTGTGTAGTGAACTTTCTATATAGCTGTTACTCTTCTACCTTTTTTTGTTGTGACTCGCTAAGGACAGGACTGTATTGCAATTTTGTTTCCTGCTGATTCCAGTGTTTTGATTGGAAATTGTACAGTGCAGCAAAGACTAATTTTTAGTTGGTTTCTTTCTACTGAGGTAAGCAGTCATCTCCAGTGGAAAATAAGTAGATTTGCCCTATTCCTAACTGGACTGCACCATGGCAATGATGATCCTCCACTGAGGTCAATGGAAGGGTGAAGGGGGAAATAAGGAGATTCAACACAAAAGACATAGCATTAAATCACTATCCTGACGGATAAGAAATTGCATTACTGTTGAATGTAACATTGTTCCATGAGGAATGAGTGACACGGTGGGTTTGAAAGCTTTCCTTTTACGTATGGGATCAGTGTTGAAATGCAACCCAGATTAAAAGAAGAAATAAATACTTTCATTTGTGTAGCACCTTATCATGTATTTGAAAGATCTGAGATTCACACAACACATTACTTTTGGAGTACAGTGAGTATTATGCAGAAAAGGATTGAGCAATTGGTGTTCTTTCCTTTCTTCCCCTCCTACCCATTTTATCTAAGAGGCATCTCAACCAATTTGTAAGCTGTTGGTCCAACACTATCAATAATTCAAGCAAGTTGATAAGTTCCTGGTCTTTGCCTGCTATCATTCCCTAGTTCTTGAGCAAGAGGATATTAAGATTAGCACTGGTTTAATTATTTCAAGGTAACAGCTCACTTTTTTTTTTAAAAAAGCACATATTTCGCCAACCTTCAAAGTTTGTGGTTTTGATGATTTTGGGAATCAAACCCTCACTAATGTAAGTTCTGTTTCACAAATTCCTTCATCTAATGTTGGACTTTGCTTTAGGAGGTAAACCTATTTGAACAACATACATCTGTAGAAATGCATGACCAAACTCTGCATACCTGGAGGTGTTTGTACATTGTGACCAATTTCTTCCCCCTTCTGTAGGATGAAGCTTCTTTCTGAGAATGTTTGTTTATCTTCACAAAATAGTAGCAATGGTAAGGGTTAGTTTTTTTCTTCAGATTTTGGCTTAAATCTATTATAATATAAAAGGTAAGTCCAACAATTGAAATAGGATGTCTGCACTTTAATTAGCTTTTAGCATGTTTTCGTGCCAGCATCTATGGCTCTTTTGAAGATTGCCTCACACGAGAAGTCTGGGAAAGTCTTTGTTCTGTTTTAATAGGACTTACTAACTATTTAGAATAGTTCATGTTGGGTGCCATTTCCAATTCTGCTTCTGAAATCTGAGAATAGGGGATCAATTTCTTTTAGACTCTGCATTGTTTGATTTGCTCTTTTTGTTCTCAAAAATGAAGAGCTGTAGCTTGCGAACAATGAAAGAAGCCTAGAATTCTACATGGAAATTTACATTAAAGGGCTAATTGAGTCCTAGCATCATTGAAGAAATATAAAATTACAATTGCCGGTGAAAGATTTGTGCAGTATGGATGTTGGTCTTTCGGTATGTGCACATATGCTGTAGCCTGTTGAGCATTACTCTCAAATGTCTGCCATGTCTGTCTATCCCCTGTCTGACTTAATAGAATAGGTGGGTGCATAATGGAAAGATGATCAAATAAAGGGACATTTTTCCCCTTATGGACTTGCCATGGAGTCGCAGAATTTATGAAGAAAATTCTATGACTTATTAAATGTAATTCTGCTTGTACCTGAGCCAGGTAATAAGCTTAATTAAAATTTAATAACTTTTCCCCTAGTGCAAGTGAAGACCATTGTTTCTCGTTGGACAAATTATTTGGGAATAAAATTTGAGCACTTCCTGGGGAAAAATGAAATGAAAATGTTTGCCACTTGTCACTACCAATCCTCTTTGGGATGGTGTTCACTTGTTATCCTGAAATGAGGTGGTTACCAAGTTGGAAATCCAGCCAAACTGGGAAAAATTGATCTGAAGGCCATTTTCATACTTTTCAAACCAGCCAAAGAGAAGAAAGTTACAAAAGTCATGCAAAGTTGCACCATGACAAATAATTAGTCTTAGTTACAAGTTAAATAAGAGTCTAAATGGGGTAGAGGAGCAAAGGGATCTAGGGGTACAGATACATAGATCACTAAAAGTATCGATGCAGGTTAATAAGGTCATTTCTAAATTTGCCGATGACACCAAACTTGGGGGTGTGGCAAACAGCGAGGATGATACCAATCGACTGCAACAGGACATAGAAAGGCTAGCAGAATGGGCAGACAAGTGGCAGATGGAATTTAATAGAGAAGTGTGAGGTGTTGCATTTTGGCAGAAGGAACAGGGAGAGGCAATATACACTTAATGGCACAGTTTTAAAGAGTGTGCAGGGACAGAGGGACCTGGGAGTTAATGTGCATAGGTCCCTGAAGGTGGCAGGACATATTGAGAGTGGTTAGCAAAGCATATGGGATCTTGGGTTTCATATATAGAGGTATTGAGTACAAAAGTAGAGAAGTTATGCTGAATCATAAAGCGCTGTTGGGCCACAACTTTAGGAAGGATGTGAAGGCCCTTGAGAGGAGATTTACCAGAATGGTTCCGGGGATGGGGGATCTTAGCTACAAGGACAGGTTGGAGAAGCTGGATTTGTTTTAATTAGAGCAAAGGAGGTTGAGGGGTGATTTGACAGAGGTGTACAAGATTATGACGGGTTTGGATAGGCTAGACAGGGAAAGGCTGTTCCCACTAGTTGATGGTACAAGGACTAGGGGACACATTTAAGGTTTTGGGCAAGAGATACAGGGGGGATGTGGGGAAAAACTTTTTTACGCAGCGAGTGGTGAGGACCTGGAACTCGCTGCTGACGGAAGCGGGGGGACACAATGTTTTCAAGGGGAGACTGGATAGGCACTTGAGGGAAATAAACTTGCAGGGCTACGGGGATAGAGTGGGGGAATGGGACTGACTCAATTGCTCTGCAGAGAGCGGACTCGATGGGCTGAATGGCCTCCTGTGCCGTTATGACTCTGCCAAGCTACAGAAATCCCTTGGAATGCTTTCTGTATCTCAATCTGTCAAAACATTGCTGAAGAAATAGCCACCCTAGAATATCCTCTAAACTGGTTGTGCAGCAAGGATATCTTGAATAATTTAGAAGAACCATATTGAGATATGGGTGGTGAAATAATGCATTTTCTGAGTTCAGAACTCTGTGCATGGGAGCTATATAAATACAAGCTGAGAGATATCAATTGTAATTTAAATAGCACTTCATGGATTAACCATAAATTTCACAATTTTCCTCAGCCAGCTCTATTAGTATGGTTGCTATTGTGAACTCCTGTTTTACTTTAGTAATCTTATTGCAAGAAAAAAGTTACCAAAAGCCGCCATCTGAGAATGTCCTTTGAAACTCTAGATGATTTGGAAACCTTTACTATATCTGAGAGTATGTTGTCACGCAAGGCAGCGTTGCTTGTTTCTGCTTAGATTAGCGTTTGTTGCCAAGAACTGTAGCATGGATAGGAAGGTTTTCTTGGGATGGATTTGTATGATTGGTTGTTGCTTAGCCTAGTAAAAAATAGAACATATGGAATCTGACAGTTGTGATGTGTCATCAGAAGTCTAGCACGGACCCGACTGACATCAAATCCATTGCAAACTTTATGATTGAGAGTACAGACAGTTGAATGATTCTGTAAATGTGTGCGCTACATCCAGTTGGGCTACCAATTTCTTTAAAAGCAGAGTACAACTGTTTTGACATCCAGTAACTGGTCTGATCTGTCTGCATTCGACAAAAATGATGACTTTAAGCGAGAAGTTGATTGAAAACAGCAGTAAAGGAATCTACAAAGTTACGCAAATTCTAAAGGACAAGCTTGTTTCTCGATATTCTCGTGCTTCATTGCTATATTCAAGAAAGCGACCTCTTCATTGTAAGCAAGATATGATATATAATTATCTAGATTTGACTGCTTAAATTGTGCATAATACATAAATACTTGACTGAAGTAGGCTCTTAAGTGATTTTGGTATTTTTAAATGATTGTCAGAATCATGAAAATCCAGATAATATTGGCCCAACCTATCCGGGCTGAAAGAGTCTTAAAATTGCCATAATCGATTTATGTAGCCTACGACTCACGAGACTTTATTGGTTAAATCATTTACTACTTTTATTACTGAAACTATGAGCTATTAACAAAAAAGGTCTCTGGAGTGGGGGGAGAGATTGGGAACTAGCATCTTTTGAAGCCATACCTGGCTGAAAATAGTTGTGACTAACTTCCATGTAATAGTGTGCTGACCATAAAAACTGTGAATGTGATTATACTAATTATGTTACTAGTTTGTTAATATCTTAATGAAAAGTCACCATGGTTACTTGCAATTTTCATTCCTTGTAGATGTTGATTAAATTAGGAAATATTTTTTAAGCTGCAACATCCCACTATTTTAATTAGTCTGAGGAGTACTGCTAAAAGTCTTTGCAGCTTTTTTTAAATTTATACCACCGGTTGATCTTCCATGGTAGTGCTCCTGGACAAAATGTTCACAAATTCTTTGTGTGTGTGTGTAATATTTTCAAATATATTGTGTGAAAGAGAATCTATTTGCATGGCTTGTCCATGCCAACGGTCAAGAGGTCTATCTGTAGCCTATGATTGGGTGGGAAAACCCTTTTTAGCAATTGAGTTAATGTTATCCGTTAGAACCTCAGCATCCATCATCAAGAAACTGAGTGTGAAATGCTTAAATATTTAATGAGTGGACAGTTTCAGACCTTTCCCCTAACATAGTAGATGATGGGCTGAAGTAATTGTGCACAGAAATTAGTTTAGAACCAGTTGGTTTACACTGTCGCAACCAAGTAGTAAATAAGCTGCAGTATGCACAAGTTAGTGTGATTAATAAATTGTAGAAGCAACCCACTCTAGTTTTTATTTGAAATTTAGGTCTATTCAAAATGACAGTTTTTGGAGGGTAGTCCTGAATATATTGGCCCTGAAAGGGGAACAACGCAGTTTAGAAGGCTTATGGGATGATCTAATCGAGGTCTTTAAATCGATAGAGATTCAATAGGGTAGCTGTAGAACTAGGCCATTTAGGAGTGAAATCAGGAAGTACTTTTTCCACAGGTAGTGGAAATCTGGAACTTGCTTCCCCATAAGGCTCTGGATGCTAGGCTGGATCAAAGGTGTGGGTAAATAGTTTTTTTAATTCGTTCATGGGATCTGGACGTCGCTGGCAAGGCCAGCATTTATTGCCCTTGAGAAGGTGGCGGTGAGCCGCCGCCTTGAACTGCTGCAGCCCCTGTGGCGAAGTTAGGGAGGGATTTCCAGGATGAAGGAAAGGCGATATATTTCTAAGTCAGGATGGTGTGGAACTTGGAGGTGATGGTGTTCCCAAGCGCCTGCTGCCCTTGTCCTTCTAGGTGGTAAAGGTCACGGGTTTGGGAGGCGCTGTCGAAGAAGCCTTGGTGAGTTGCTGCATTGCATCTTGTAGATGGTACACACTGCAGCCACGGTGCGCCGGTGGTGGAGGGAGTGAATGTTTATGGTGGTGGATGGGGAGCCAATCAAGCAGGCTACTTTGTTCTGGATGGTGTTGAGCTTCTTCAGTGTTGTTGGAGCTGCACTCATGCAGGCAAGTGGAGGGTATTCCATCACACTCCTGACTTGTGCCTTTGTAGATGGTGAAAAAGCTTTGGGGAGTCAGGGAGTGCGAAACTCTCCACAGGATACCCAGCCTCTGACCTGCTCTTGTAGCCACAGTATTTATGTGGCTGGTCCAGTTAAGTTTCTGGACAGTGGTGACCCCCAGGTTGTTGATGGTGGGGGATTCGGCAATGCTAGTTCTGTTGAATGTGAAGGGGCAGTGGTTAGGCGCTCTCTTGTTGGAGATGGTCATTGCCTGGCAATTGTGTGACGTGAATGTTACTTGCCACTTATCAGCCCAAGCCTGAATGTCGTCCAGGTCAAGCTGCATGCGGGCAAGGACTGCTTCATTATCTGAGGAGTTGCGAATGGAACTGAACACTCTGCAATCATCAGCGAACATCCCCATGTCTGACCTTTATGATGGAGGGAAGGTCATTGGTGAAGTTGCTGAAGATGGTTAGGCCTAGGACACTGCTCTGAGGAACTCCTGCAACAATGTCCTGGGGCTGTAATGATTGGCCACCAACAACCATAACCATCTTCCTTTGTGGTAGGTATGAGTTGGAGGTACAGATCAGCCATCATCTAATTGGTGGAACAGGATTGAGGGGCTGAATGGCCTACTCCTGTTACTGGGCTGGTCTTTCTTTATTGGAGAGAAGTTGAGGAAAGAGCTAATTTTGTAAAAAGTTAAAGGGTCATTCGTGGAAGCTGGGGGCTTCAGTGGGTTAGATCTGTCCTTTTCACCTAGGAGATTTGGGTTAGAGTCCAGAACAGAATGACAGGATGCAGTTCCTTTTGTTCTTGTGGCTATTGAGATCCTACAGTGAAAGACATTTTGCCAATGTCGACCCAGTTCCTAGTGAGCATTAGTATGCAGCATTAAATTGTCTCTCAAGCAATAAGGATAGCTGATGTGGAAAAATAGAAATGCCAGATTGGTGCATTTTGGTTCAATGTTTGACATGATATCAGAGAACTCCATGCTCTTCTTTGAATAGTGCCATAGGATCTTCTACATCCACCTGATCAAGCAGATTTAATTTCTTATCCAAAAGGTGCCACCGTTGATAATACAGCACTCCCTCAGTACTTCACTGAAGTGTTCTGAGATTGTGTACTCAAGTCCTGGAGTGGGGCTTGAACCCACAACCTTCTGACTGAGCCGATTACAGCAAAGGCACTGTTTGTGCTTTAAATAACGAGGTTTTCTCAGTACAGTGGTGGGGAAGCCCTTTAAGGAATCCAGCCATCATAAGTAAACAAGCTGGGGCGGGCATAGAAGTTGTTTAGGTGCTTTCTGTGCTTTAACTATGGCGATTAAAAATGCAGAAAATGCTTAAACACTTGAGGCCTGTTCCCTTTCATGTTTGAGAATGTGGTTTTCGCAGTGTTGCGCTGGGAGGGAAGTACTGGGCAGGGAGCGGGAAAGGCCACTCCAGAGAGGAGACATGGGGTAAGGTTAGCTTGGTGCACAGAGAGGCAGCAACGGTCTTAATTTCAATCTGCTTAAGACAGATTGCACTGCATCTGCTGTGTAGCCAGAACTGGGAAAGCCCATTTTGAGGTTACATATGCTTAAAAAGTTAGCTATACATCATAACAGATGGGCATGGTGGCAGTGTTACAGGAGGTAAAGTATAACACTTGTAGGCATTGCATGCTATATGTGAGACTTTTAGTATGTTATGGATATGCATGTATAACTTAAACATTACAGGGAAGCAATCCATACACTGGTTTTGGCTGGTGTAATAGGTATGGGAAAAGAAAACTTGATCAGTTTATAAGTGGAGTTCACATGCCGAGATGAGATTACAACAACATTATTTGTATTTATATAGCGCATTTATGTAGAAAAACATCCCAAGAGGCTTGCAATTACTCCAGTGCACAATATCTTTTATAATACATGCTGATACCGTCATAGTAGCATCCTCTTTTTCGACGTTGTGTGTATTAGGAGGTTGGTGTGAGCAATGACCACCATAATGGAATCACTTCATCTTCGTCAAATCAACATCCATACGACCAGTGTTGTTACATTTTTTAATTCCATAAGATTTAGCTGGACATATTCAGAACTTTACTGTATTGCCTAATACTTAATTGCTGTTGCAGTAAGTTTATCCAGTCTTGGCTCAAGTACTTTACAGTAATTGATTTTTAAGTTTAAGTCCTGTACTAACGGATACAAATTACAATATCCAGATGTGTTAGAACTGTCCATTTTTAGCTTTGTATATTTGAAGTGAGGAATTAAACACATTGAAACAAACTGCAATTACAATGTACTTTTTATAAAAATAAAGTTGAATGTTCAGAAAGGAAGTATTGAATACTATACACCAGCTGGATTAACTAGGATATCCTGGTATTGTTGTCCTTAAATTGATTAGAAGCAGCACCTGCTATGCAGTCTGTCTCTGTTGTGCTCAGATGGATATTGATGTGTGGAAACATTTCTACACAGTTGCAACTTGATGGCATTGCATCATTCCTTTTAAATTGGCTTCCAAAAACCAGGGGAAAAATCAATTTTGTATTAAAATTATGCTTCTGTTTGTGATTGAAGAGCAGATGTATATTAAAAGTTACTATTTTCTGCTAATTGACATAAATAATGTCCGTAAACAACAGCATGGGGATTAAGATTCAACTACATTTCCCAAAGGTTGTTTTAGTGATACATAACTGTGCATTGAGCACAAGCAACAACGCTCCAGAAGTGAACATATTTTAATATAGGAGCTCATCACCATTATTCATAGCAGGGTATGAAGAATTAGTTGTCTGTTAAACTCTTGCTATTGCTCCTTTTCTTAAAATCATATTAATTTGTTTTCACTGTTTTAAGTCTTTGATTTTGGATTGCAGAGATCATGTTGAGTTTGTGTAAAGTTCTCCAATTTCAGAAATAAGCAGTTGCTCACGTCTGATGCCTGTTGACCATCAGTTTTCTGTTAATCAGTTGTAGTCGACAACAACTTGCTTTTATTAGCGTGTTCACAACCTCAGGACATCCCAAGTGCCTCACAGCCGATTAAGTACGTTTTAAATTGTAGTCACTGTCATACTGCAAGAAAATGTAGCAGCCAATTTGCACACAGCAATGTCCCACAAATAGCAGTGAAATTAAATCATTTTCAATTATGTTGGTTGAGGGATAAATGTTGGCCAGGAAACCGGGAGAATCTCTGCTCTTGTTCAAATAGTGTGACGGTGTCCTTTATGTCTCAGCTGAGGAGACGGGGCCTTGTTTTAATATCTCCTCATCTGAAGCACGGCACCTCTGACTGTGCAGCACATCCTATGTACTGCACTGAAGTGTCATGCTCAAGTCTCGAGTGGGGCTTGAACCCACAACCTTCTGAGTGCGGTGCTTCAAAAGAGTAGTGTTTTCATCCTGAAACTGCAGCGAAAGGCTAGCTTTCTTGACTATGTAGAGCTACTGCTGTTATATGAAAGTTCAGATTTGAAGGACTTGTAAAGCAGAAAACCCTGCATTTCCCAGAACTGGAAAGGAAATTCATTGAAGATCTGTAACATCCGGAGCACCTCTTCCACCATGCATCCTTCCCCCTTCTATATTGAAGACTGGCTGGAAATAATTGAAATGGTCGAGAATTTCCTTTTCTTTTGATATTGAGATTTTCTTAAAATCCTTTTGTAATTTCTTGGGATTCCCACTGGCACTTTCAATTTCATCTTTTGAAAATGCTTTTATTTTTGAAAATTTATAACTCGCAAACTTTGGTCAACAACAACGCAGCAGATAGTACAAAATAAAATTCTATAAAATATGGGGCGCATCATCTTTACATTCTTTTGCTCTTTGGGAGGGGAACCTTTTTATGCATAGTAATGCACGTACAAAAAAATCTGTGCAAGACATCAAGTCTAGGGCTTGCAGTAATGGAGAGGTTTGCTACTCTGGAGAACTGAAAGCTCAAGTGCAATATTAGAACCGTAGTTTACAGTACAGGAGGAGGCTATTCAGCCCATTGTGTCATGTATTTACAAATCTTAAGGGAATAGATAAGTTGAAGCTCAATAATGTGTTTTGAGTGTGCCACAGGCTGTAGAACCAGGCTACATGGGCTGAAGCTTAGAAGAAGGAAAGTGCACACAGTTTTGATTTGCTATTTTATGCTGAGAGTGGTGAATGTGTGGAATGGCCTGCCTAGGGAAGGGGTGAAGGGAGATGGTGTGAAAAAATGTAAAAGAACATGGCCTAGTTATTTTGAAGGAATAAGCAACTGAGGCATTAGTTTTTGGGACCCGCCAGATGGACTACAGACTTTTCTTGTCCTGTATTTTCCTCTGTTCCTTTCCTATGTTCCTAAATTTTATTATTGCAATTTAAAGGGCTAGAGCTGTGGAATCTGCTATTTCAATAACATTGATTCACTGAAATTTGGTTTTCTTTTCAATTCTGGTTAAAATGTCAGTTAAAAATGAAATTGGAAGACTTGTAAAGCATCTGTTCAACTTAATGTTGTGCAACAACATAGCTCTGAAAGCAGAAGTACATCAGCAGTGCCCTCATCTGGTGACAATAGAGCAGCACAGTTTAAAAAGTCATGGAAATTTTCACACATTGCTTGGATTGAAATGCAAAAACGAAGGAGAAATCAAGTAAAACATTTTACTTTTTTTGTGGGTTTTCTGTCCATTTCTTCCTCCTCTACTCAATTTCAGACCCAGTCCAAGTTAGTAATAATTTCAAATATACATACTCATTTTCAGACCCAATCATGGATTATCTAATTTGCTGTCACATAAGCAAGCTGTGGTGATTGGACAGCAAAGAGCTGCCCTAGAACCACATTGACATGTCTATCAGCCTACTAATAAAATTTTAGACTCAAAGAAAACTGATGCCAAGAGACTTTTTTTTACCTCTGTTAAATTACAAGCTGGAACTTGGGAGGAGTAACCAGCTGAACAAATCAGAATAGCCTTTGAAGGTCTTTGATATATATGGTAATACATTACTTCGAATTCTGTATCTTTTAAAACTAAAGTCCAACATTAAAGCCAAAAAGTTTCTCGTGATGTTCGGGTAATCAGAATAAAAAAAGTATGTGAGTGCCAGACTGATAGAGGGGGATGTGTCTGCAATATTGACACAGTCAATAAGTACATTTATTTAGGGTTTAAAATTTAAACAGTCCTGCATTTATTTTTAGACCGTTAAAACATTAACTAACTAAATAAATTATTATTTTTTTACTTCTGTAGGTTCTGTTCTACCAGATTTAACGGAGCAGTTCTCACCCCCAGACCTTGCACCAGCAATCCTAGTGAAGTTAGTAGAGGCTGTTGAAAAAACAGGTAAGATGAACAATCTGAATTCATAACTTCTATGAGTTTCTGAAATGGTACTTTTAGTTGAGATACATGTTAGAATGTGAGTTTTGTTTTAAAAGATGTCCAAAGCGATCATTATAAGCACAGTATGGACAAAATTACTTATCTTGTAACTAGTTTTTGTAAAAATGTGAATTTTGTTTGGCTTACAACTATTAATGTAATTCAGGTCTGGAGACTGGTAAGAAATTTTAATTCTTACTGGAATAGTGTGTGGTATTTGGTCAAATAGATATTCTTAATTAAGAACACTCAATGGCTATCTATTATGTAACCAATTTGCAGATTATTCTGTCAAATGGCAAATTTTCCGAAATGCTTCCAGTAATGCTTTGTTTTTGTTTCAAATATTTATATATCCGAATTAGAATTTCTAATACAATACTGGCAACATTAATAACAACCGCAGTTTTAAATTTCTGTCTCTAACCCCATTGATCTAGCAAGCTAACATATGTTAAGTTTTCTAGATTAAAAAACAAATCAAATCACAGTAACTTTGCAATTGCGCAGCAGATTTAATTGAAAGCTGCCCATCTTCTGCTGTATCCCGTTAACAATGCTGATTCTTTTGTAACGTGAGTTTTTCTTCACTGTATTTTTATAATCAGGATAACATGTCTCATGGAAGAACTAAAAAGTGTAGAAGCTACTGTACCTTTGAAATTAACTGCACTTACCTAGTAATGCTGCAAAAGGGTGATGTTTGACTGTTTCTCTTTAGTTCTCTAAACTGTGTAGCTGATCAACTTGTCACTCTCGACTGCATTTTTACAGTTCCTAACTTTTCTTGTATGACTGGGAACTTGTAGCTCACCTTATGTAAGCATTTTGATTTATATTTTACAGGTCTAGAGAGTGCCAATTTATACCGGACTTCTGGTTCATGTGGTGGTGCTGAATTAAAGCAGTTGTTGGATTATGGTAAATATACGCCACATTTGGATGTTTTCCAAGTTGCAACACTTCATGCTTGGTACAAATGTATACACTGAGTTTCTTTCTATTTGTGGTTAAGTACATTGCCACTTCAGTGAACTTTTACTCCCTTTCCCTGCTTATACCTATCCCCTCATTATAATAAATTGGTGTTACAGTAGCATTTTTTTCCTTTTTTGTGGGGAGGGGGCGGAGGGATGAAATATTGCCAATTCTCAGGTTGTAAATTCACAGCATTTGCGTAACCTCAGCGGGTAGTTTCTGAAATGCAAGTTGATGTGGATAGCCATGGATTTCTTTTCATTGCAGAACTGCTTTGTATGTGTGCTGGATTACCACTAGGGGGCTTCTTAATGCTGTGTATTGTGTTGATTGTATTACAAAAATTGAAAATGGTGACTTAAGCAAAGGACTAAAAGGTATCATCTGATTTTAGCACAGCTAATGTATCCCATTGATAATCAAGATCAAAATTGTTGCTGCCTATTCTACCCTGATTTTTTTCTTTACACCTAATTTTAGTTCTGCCCAATGCTTTGTAAATGAGCTTGTTACGTATGAATGTACTGTACGCTTTCTCAGAATGGTGTACATTCCACTACAAAGCAAAGGAAGTCCTTGTAAGCCATGATATCAATTTTTTTAAAAAAACCTCCGTGTATATTCATAGTCTGTGACAGAAGAAATTTCTATGCAACTCTTTTTCCCCCTCCAATTTTTCTACCCCCTTCAGAAGATGCTTATGTTGGCTTTGGTATCACAGATGCCAGTAGCCTCTAGTTCTGAGTTCAAAAGGCCAATCTATAGTGACCTAGACATTGAGTATCAGCAGACTCGTTGACCAGTGGAACTATCAATTTTGCCTGACCCTGTCTTCATTTAAAGTCCACAGAAGTGCACTTCCCAGTGTAATGGGCCCCCCTGGCTGTTTCTCTTCCCTGCCTAGGGGCAGGGCAGTAGTATTCATGGCCCCACCAGGACTGCCCTGGCTGAGATCAGTTACCTCAGAATGGACTAGAGATTGAACCTGAGCCCTTACTGGTTAGCAGGGCGCAGTACTGCTCCACGTAACCCAACCATTGGGGAGCCCTGATGTGGCTTCTATTTGTGGAAGTGTATTTTGTTGTGCTGAAAATCTGCCTAGCACGTAGGCTCTTCTGCAGGTATATCCCATAACAATGCCACTGCTTTTTGTAAACAGATTTCTGCATTCTTGTAACTCTATGCCCTCTTTATAAAGGCAAGAGTTCAGTAAAACTCACAACAACCAGTTTGTTTTGAAAATATTTCTATTAGTCATGTGCATTTCTCAATTTACTAGATGCAGCTTCAGTGGACGTTGAGCAGTTTGATCTGCAGTCACTGGCCGACGCATTAAGGCAATATCTTCAAGATCTGCCAAATCCTGTCATTCCAGCATCCATCTACAGTGATATGGTTTACATAGCTCAAGGTAAGAAAGAAAAACTTGCATTTATATAGCACATTTCACAACATCAGGACATCGCAAAGCTCTTTATAGCCATGAAGTGCTTTGGAAATATAGTCACTGTTGTAATGTAAGGAAACGCAGCAGCCAATTTGTGCGTTGTAAGGTCCCACAAACAGCAATGAGATAAATGATCAATTAAACTGTTGTAGTGGTGGTAGTTGAGGGGATAAATACTGCACTGTCATGTCAGCTGAGATTGTGTGTCCTGGAGTGGGGTTTGAACCCATGATCTTCTGATTCAGAGTACTATCCCTGAGCTAGCTAAGCATAAAATCATGGTCAGATTGTTTTTTTAAAAAATTCTGTGTTGCCTTTTGATCAGCAGCATGCCTGAGCTCTGAGCTTTTCCATGATTTTAGTAGCTGACCTGACTCTCTCTTTGCTATTTTTATCTACTTCATTTGGTTGACTTTTTTTATCTGGTTTAAGGACAAATTCTCCAAGATAAGACCCAAAATTTCAAACCAGATGATAAAACATTAAGTAGTTTCAGTTAATGCGTGCTGACTTTTTTATATTTGATTGAAAAAACGAATCCACCAGAATGTTCAAGTAAAAGGACACGATACAAGGGAAGTGCAGCAATGGCTTAATTAATTATGCTATAGGGTTGATTGACCATTTTGAAAAGTTTAGGATAAAGTGTTCTTTTATTCTGTCCGCCCCCACCCCCACCACCTCATGCAATTTGCTTCATATCTGCTTTTAATGTTTGATGCTTACCTCTGACTAAATTTTTTTGTAGATGTTGGCAAAATAAATGATATAACTTCTACAATATTGAATTCTTTGCTTGTGAATCTTAAGTGGTCTTAAAATTTGTTTAGGATCCAGTTGACATCACACATTACGATCAGAATCTGTGATTGTTGCTCCATTTATTGAACTTGGATTCTGTCCTCCTTGTTTGCAGAAACTTAGCAAGTTAAAATCATTAAATGTACAAACTAGGATAAATACTATATTCCTATGATGGCGATAGGCCTCTGACGTGATCTTGATGTGGCACACAAAGTACTGAGAGACATAACCACCATTTGTACTATGTGGTGTGTAAAGTTTGGGTGTGATTATGTGGCAAAGATTAAAAACACAGAAGACTTCTTGTTGCACAGTCTATAGGGCTGTTAACCTGCACCGTGCATAGGCCTATTAACCTTTTATACAAATGCATAATGCAGGCAAAGGATGTGGTTGTTGGTCTTATCTGCTGTATCTATAAATTGCCCAATCATCTGCCTTCTGAGAAGTAGCAGACCTATAGTATTATACATACTAAGTATTTGTGGTCTACATTACAATGCGTATAGTTTTCCACTAGCTGCCCACTGTACCTTTTAAGGATTTTCTTTTCTTGTAACGGACATAGATTACTAACTGTCAGTAGTCTAAATGTTTCCTTAAAAATAGTATGTTTAGGTGCACTGGATTTTGATCGAGTGCCGAATGTTGTTGGTTCTGTTACCTCACTGTTGACAGCCATGATTTTTAATTTCTCCAACTGCAGAGGTACTCAATACAGAGGAGTGTGCACAGTTGCTAAGGAGAGCTATCCGGTCCCATAATGTGCCTCACCAGTATTGGCTTACACTTCATTATTTGATCAAGCATTTCTGCAAACTTTGCCAAAGCTCTGGGAAGAACAACCTGAGTGCAAGAACATTGGCAGAAATCTTTAGTCCTTTGCTTTTTAGACAACAGGCAGCAAGGTATGTATGCTACCAGGAAGACTGTTTCCTAAGGTGCACTCTTATGTATTTTGTGAAACATTGGAAAATGTACATTAAATACCGAATTGCTAAAAATGTTTAACGTTTTAAAATAGGTATGTCATTGTTATGTATTTTGTAAAAGCAGAAATGTTTCAGGTTCAAATTTGATTTTGGTTTAATTTTTCTCTTTGGTTATCTAGCTCAGATACAAATCCTGAATACAACATAAAAATTATAGAAGTACTTATAGCCAGTGAATGCCACGAAACACAAACAACACAAGCACCAGCGCCAGGTAAGATCAGATCTAGCTATGCGTCTTGGCTAAATGTTAAAAGTAACTTGTGGCTTATGTAGGGCCGAGTGGTTTTCTGACTCTAGGCAGGATTACTTTTTGTCTTTTGTATAAAGAACTAATAGTTATAAAATGTAAACCATTCAATTCTGAACTAAATTAAATTGTTTATGTAAATCTATAATGGTTTCCTTTCTCTTATCAGTGCTTCTGCATAGAATTACTATTTATCCTATATTTGTTACAGCAAGGTGTTTTTTTAATTTTAAAGTTTGCACTCATTTAGTTCTAAGAGGTCATTTAAGTAAGATGACTTGGTGAAATTTTTTAAGTGTATTTTGTTAAAATGGAAGTTTTATATTCAAAAAGCATGCAGTAAGATCAATGAACTGGTGCTGGACAATTTAGCTTTGCTGTACTGGGCTCAGTCAGTGTTACAGTGGCACTCAATGTATGTAATACCTATGTACTATCTAACATTATATTGATGTCTTTGGTGAGGAACTAAATTTCAGAACCGTTTTTAAGTAGCTCTTCATTTTTAATGTATCCTTGAAGAAAGGTTTGAATGTGAACCTAGTCAGCAAGACTCACCGAGATTGGGTCTCTTCCTAGCCGTCCCATTTAGACTCAGTCTTGCGAGTATGAAGTAGCAAGTGGGCTCTCCTGCAGAACCTTTTTGCTCACTGCCGTTTGGGTTTTTTTTTGCACACTGATTCTTCAGTTATGGGATTATATATTAAAGTTAAAATATAATATACCGTGCAGCTTTTTAAAAATTACTGTTATGTGCAATATAGGATACTGCATTCTTAAGTGTATGTTTTAATTCTTAAAGATGCAAAAATGTATCTTATCAATGCTACGTACTCTTGTACATTTCTTTATAATAAATATAAATGTAATCAATATTTCTAACCTGAATAAGTGAGGAGAAAATTATTTCATGACTGATTTTAAAAGACTCTTGTCAGGGTGTTTTAATCAACTAGAGTTTGTTATGTAGCTTCGTTGTTTCCAAATTGTCTCTAACTAGACTAACCTTACGGTGTTCCATCATTCTTTTACCCTCTGCCCTTCTCCCTCTCCTTTTTTGGACGGGTTGGAATAGGAGGAGAAGCCATTTGACCTCTTTAAAGTTGTTCAGTTTTGGATGAAAAATAAAGTTTTACATCTTGGTCCAAATTAGAATGCATGAGATTTAAGAGTTCAACTGCTTGTATTAATTTTTGACCGAATGCAAGCCTACCCTATGAATTCAATTTTGCTTTCTTGTCAAGGCCATGGCCACAGACTTGTAGATATGGCGGAAAAGTAGCTCACGTAGCTGAGTGTTAAAGAGCCCTCTGCATTTTCAAGAGTGATCAGTGCATTGGAATGGACTTCATTTGGGAGTCAATTGGATACTGCAATAGGGGCAAGCTAAAGTACTTCTGGATGACTGCGCTTGGTGGGCTGCATGGCCTCCATTATCTGTAATTATCCCGAGTCCTTATTAAATTGAAAATCAACAGTTGAATCAAGGGTTGGATAGTCTGTTAGAACCACTGTTGTGTTGGTGGTAAGATATAGATTTGAGGCCCTTGTCAAGTTCCTACTTTGGCTGTGCTGCTGTGAGAAACTGCCTCCCACAGGTGGGAGTCTCACTTTTTTTTTTCATGACATTAACAAGACTCAAAAGCAAGTTTATAACATTCCCAGGACGTCTGCTGGACTGCCCAGGGTCTATAAAAATGTGGCTTCCTATTGGGCTGGATTCATAATGCACCTGGTACAAAGTCCAAGCAGTGTGAAATTACCTACTCGAGATGGTCACATCTCTTGCTGTACTACACTTGACCTTGTACTGCCACTTTTGCATTCATGCATACTTGAAATCACTTTGCATTGATGTGAAAATGGTAGTATAATGGCAGCGTTAAATTTCACTTGTGTTAGCAATGCTTTATCAGTATCATCTTGTTAGACTATGCCATAAAATCTAGTATGAGAAATGGTATAAATAAACTAATAGATTTAATGCTGCTGACTAAAATGATAAATTTAGTGAGAAATATTGCATTAGGAGGCTTTCATGGGGTACGGTTGCATGGTGGTTATATTACTGGACTAGTAATCCAGAGGGCTGGAAAATAATCCAAGGTGAGTTCAAGTCCCACCATTGCAGTTTGAGTATTTGAATTCAGTTAAAAGTCTGGAAATAAAAAGTAGGTATCAAATAAAGGTGACTATGAAGCTGTCAGATTGTCGCAAAAAAAAATGAGGGAAGGAAACCTGCTGACCTTACTTGGTCTGGCCTATATGTAACTCCAGCCCCACACCAACATGGTTGACTCTTAATTTCCCTCTGTATGTGGCCTAGCAAGCCAATCAGTTGTATCATAACTTTCTCTGGGCAACTAGGGATGGGTAATAAATGCCAGCCTTGTTAGCGACGACCACATCCCGAGACTGAATTATAAAAAAGGAAAGGTCGTGGTTAGCAAAAACAGAAAATTCATTTTGATTCTCTGATTCGACTGGCTTGCTGCAGATAAGTTAACATTTTTTACATTTAAAAAAAAAATGGAAATGTCAATCCATAAACTCTTTTAAAAGATATGCTTGCTCTCATGAGCTGAAAATGAGCAGGTTGTTATATAATGTTATATTAGTGCCTGTAATCTCAAAATGTAAATGTGTATATGTAAAAGCACTTGGATCTGTTTAAAGGTACTATTTTAATTAATGTGATGACGAGAAGCAGTATCCTTTTCCATTTTTGGCATTCTGTTTCTCCATTAAGGAGTCCCAGGGCAGACATGGTTTGGATGTAGAGTAAGGGTGTCCGCTTTTTGCACCAAGAATATGCTTTAATCCCAAACTCAAACACACGCCACTGCACTGGTGTATTTTTTTTTCCCTTTCACATTTCCCGCATTAGTCATCCTTTTGGCCTGAGTGAGATTGCCAGTTGTGCTGAACTGGGCAAGACATCTTCAAAGTCATTTAATTGAAGCCCTTACAGCTACAGAGAGAGAGCGCGCACAAGACTTTCCATCCCATCAGTGTACTAGTGTGCTAACCCACTAATCCACCAGTCTTGTAAAGTTATCACAAAGAGCATTTTAAAAAATGTCATGGCAATATAGTGCTTGAAAGTTGATGTGTAGAGATTGTGGCTCCTTAAAGCACTCGTTATTAATCGTTTGGAATTCCTGTTTACTAAACTAGTAACTGTGTAGTAAGTTAAGGTTTGCTGATTTTAAGGGCACAAAGTGTGACCTCATCCATTCCCTTTTTATCTCCTGAAGCCCAGGAGCCCAGGATCAGAGCCATCAGTTATACCCAGTTAGTTTCCAACTGATGTTTCTTCTGCTTTTGTCTCAATTTATACTCTTGATGGTTTAAGAACTTAATAGATTTGTGGATTAGAACAGAGAAAAACCCTACTAAATCAGTTCTTTAGGATATGTAATGGTCAACTGATTGCCTCTGTCCTAAGCCATAACATTTAATGGCATGTCATGTATCCTGAGATGACAGCTAGTGCTGTGCATTAAACAAAAGCACAACAGTAGATGCTAAATGATTAGAGCTCATTCATTTTGACAGTTTCTTTTATGTGTTGCATGGGAAGTCTCCTTAGGCTAAGTGCAGAGAAAGGAAGAGGGGGTTACAATATTTGCTCGAGTTAAGTTAAATCCAGTTGCTAAGTTGATTAGTCAGAATGATGCCCAAACATAGATGGATTCTTTAACTGTAAGCTACCTTCTGTGCCCATGCTATCATTCCAGTCAGCCTGTTGTACAGATCAGATTTTGTTAACCTTAAAGTGGTTGTATCAATCTTTGTTCCCCCAAGCAAAAAGTGTTCAGTATTAGTAACATACCTGATTATTAGTATTCAGATTTGATCTTTTTGGTTTTCATTCATTCATTTGCTGTGGGACTTTGGCTGATCGTGTCTGTCTACGTAGCAATGTACTTCAAAAATAATCCATTGGTTGTAAAGCACTTTGGGGAGTACTGAGGATATAATACATTTGTAAATATATTTCTTTTGTGGAACCTGAAAAAACCTCTTGGTCAACTATACGTCCTTCCAAGTGTATTCAAAACTGTAGGATGCCGAGTATGCCATCTCTTAACACCTTAGCTTGTAATATATTTTTGTGTAAATTCTAAAGGATGTGTAACAATGTTTGGTTTCTTACAAAGAAATGTTTTAGTCTAGATTTCTAAAGCATCACTGTGCACTTCTATGTCCTATTATACTGTATCAGCAGCAGAACACACTGCAAAGGAAATATCGTGCTCATTGCATATAAGGAAAATGTAGTTTACTGCAAATGTGTGCAGAGTCTGAGTAACTGCTAGAAACTGTTTTAAAGCATCTATGTATTTTGAGTGTTTGTGCGCCAACAGTGAATCTGTATTTGTGTATTTCTTGCCTCTGGTTAAATAGAATTGTAGTTCTAAAATACTATACAAAATCTATAGGAAGAGGTAATAGAATAAAATGAATGACTATCATGATGCATACAACTGAATTATTGTAGGAGTGGCCGAGATAGTCAGTGGTAATGCAGAAAGGTTAAATAATGGCCTGTTGCTTCAGCTTTAAAACCAAAGCATCTACACAAATTTAGAACAAAAGCAAAATACTGCAGAGGCCGCAAATCTGAAATGAAAATGGAAAATGTTGGTCAGGCAGCATCTATGGACACAGACTTAGAGTTTGGACTTTGTTATATTTTACATGAAGTTTTATATTTATCCTGAAGAGGGCTCTGAATATTAAAACCAAATGTGCTGACTTTGAGGCAAGCATTTATATGTAGTTTGTTTTTCTTTTTGTCCTTTTGGAATTTTTCCCCCTCCTCCTGAAGGTGCTGATGTTTGCTAGCTACAATTCCATGAACAGGCAAGTGTAACCTTGTCCAACCGGCCATTTTCATGTCTGATCCTAGACTGACAGTCAACAGGCTATTCGACTGTAAAGAGCATCACAGTCAAGCATGACATAAGAACATAAGTAGTAAGAGCAGGAGTAGGCCATACGGCCCCTTGAGCCTGCTTCGCCATTCAATAAGATCATGGCTGATCATCGACTTCAACTCCACTTTCCTGCCCGATCTCCATATCCCTAGATTCCCCTAGGGTCCAAAAATCTATCTATCTCAGCCTTGAATATACTCAAAGACTCAGTCCAAACCAAACATTAATTCACTTGACACTTCTAGCAGAAAAACAATCAAGAGCAGGAACACTTGCTGGTGTGGTATAGATGTATTTTCCCTTTGCTATTTTGTTCAGAACAAAAACTTGAAGTGATTGACGCATGTCTTCAGGACTTCCTCATGGCTCTGAGGTTAGGTCGCTGTCTGAGACATACAAGCCAGCAAGGTCCAAAGCTTGATACCTGGTCTCTACTGAGTTAACTGATCTCAAGACAGCAACCAGCTGCAGCACTCCAGTTTAGGGAAGGGAAAATTTGCCAGAGTTCCTGCTCCTGATTGCTATACAGTGACTTGCTGTTGGGAGTGTGTGTGCTTGGACACTGAGCAAGAACAGGATCAGGCTATCGTACATGGCTGGAGAGCCTGCCAATTATATACCATCAAGTCTCACAAATGAGAGATGGTCATTTCAGCAAGTTACTAAAGATGGACCAAAGAATTGCATCCTATAAGGAAGCTAATACCTTGCAAAGGAAAGAAAATAGTTTAAACAAAATGGCCCATAATTTGCGGCCAGCAGTGAAGCGACGGCGATCGCCAGTGACCTCTAAGAAAGCTGCCCACAGAGATCTCGCGACCTCTGGCGAGAACTTTAGCTTCCTCGACGTGAAATTGATTGTAGCGCCGTCAAAAGGAGAACTCCAGCGAAGAGCAGCAGTGATGTCATCAAGCTGTCTAAGTAGCCAATCACATTGAAGAATTCTCACAGACAGCAAACCAGGAAATGAAAAGCACTGATTATCTGCAATTTTTAAAAATGTTAGAGAGTGAAATAAAGATTGGGGCATATACATGGGGATAAGGTAGAAGCTGAAATATCATGAACAAATGAAAATCTAGTAATTTTTATCATAATGGAGAAATTTGACATTCCACAAATATAAAATTAGTTTTTCAGGGAATGGTTGTTTAGCAATCAGTATGCTGTTAAAACCTCAGTTACACCTATTCCAACAAGGCTTAACATTTAATGGGTTTTTTAACAGTGATATCAGCATGGAAAAGCTTAAGTTTTCGTCCGTTCCACTGATTGCCGGCTATGGGGGGGTCCACAGCGCAGCCTGCGGTGGAGTATTGAATGACTGACCGCAACGTCAGGATTTCTGTGTTTAGCTGCGCGTGCGCTAAATCCTGAAGTTATGGTCAGTTTCAGAGGGGTAATGACTGCGAATGCTGACAGTACACTGTCATTAACCACCGCAAAATCGGGGCCAATGTCTTTAGGTTTCTATATTACAGCAGTGTCTACACTTCAAAAGTACTTAATTGGCTGTAAAGCGCTTTGGGACGTCCGGTGGTCGTGCAAGGCGCTATATAAATGCAAGTCTTTTCTTTAGGTTAACTGTGGATGGGTTTCAACTGTCATGGGCAGTTTTTGGAGGTGGGGGTGAACAGAGGATTTCTAAATAATAAAGTAGCACCTTTTCACATTGTAACACCCCAATGCCCTTTTCTTCTGAAGTGCATAATTGAAATTTACTCTCATCCCTTTGAACGTGGTAGTTGGCTCTGACGTGTTAATGTAATTCACTGTCTTGGATTCTGCTCCCATTCCTTCTACCTCTGCCCCTGATAGTATATTTATATTTCTACAATTTTTATTTGTGCGTCATGACCGGGCACTTGGAAAATCACTATGATTAGGCATAGTCAGCAAGGTTTTATGTTGGGGAAATAGTGTTTGTCAAATCTATTAGTTTTTTTTTGAAGGTGTAACTAGGAGGGTAGATGAGGGGAAACCGGTGGATGTAGTATATTCAGAGTTTCAGAAGGCATTGTTACACAAGATTAGGGCTCGTGGGATTTGGGATAATATATTAGCATAGATTAAGGATTAGTTAACGGACAGAAAACGGTCATTTTTGGGATGGCAGGGTGTAACAAGTGGGGTGCAGCAAGGATCAGTGCTTGGGCCTCAGCTATTTACAATCTATATCAGTGACTTAGATGAGGGGACCGAATGTAATGTATCTAAATTTGCTGATGATACAAAGCTAGGTGGGAAAGTAAGCGGTGAGGAGGACGCCAAGAGGCTGCAAAGGGATATAGACTGGTTAAGTGATTGGGCATGAAGGTGGCAGATGGGGTATAATGTGGGGACGTGTGAAATTATCCACTTTGGTAGGAAGAAGCAGAATATTTTTAAAAGGTGAGTGACTAGTAAATGTTGGTAATCAGAGGGATTTGGGGGTCCTTGTACACGAATCACAGAAAGCTAACATGCAGCAGCAATTAGGAAGGCAGATGGCATGTTGGTGTTTATTGCAAGGAGGTTGGAGTATAAGTAAGGAAGTCTTGCTGCAATTATATAGGGCTTTGGTGAGACCACACCTGGAGCACTGTGTACAGTTTTGATCTCCTTACTTAAGGAAGGATATACTTGCCTTTGAGGGGGTCCAGCGAAGGTTCACAAGATTGATTCCTGGGATGAGAGGGCTGTCCTATGAGGAGAGATTGAGTAGAATGGGCCTGTATTCTCTGGAGTTTAGAAGAATGAGAGGTGATCTCATTGAAACGTATAAGATTCTGAGGGCTTGACAGGGTAGATGCTGAGAGGCTGTTTCCTCTGGCTGGAGAGTCTAGAACTAGAGATCATAGACTCAGGATAAGGGGGTTGGCCATTTAGGACTGAGATGAGAAATTTCTTCACAGGGTTGTGAATCTTTGGAACGCTCTACCCCAGAGGGCTGTGGATGCTCAGTCTTTTGAGTATATTCAACTCTGAGATAGATAGATTGGGCACTAAGGGAATCCAGGGATATGGTGATAGGGCAGGAAAGTGGAGTTGATGTAGAAGTTCAGCCATGATCTTATTGAATGGCGGAGCAGGCTTGAGGGCCCATATGGCCTACTCCTGCTTCTATTTCTTATGTTCTTATATTACACCTACTCGAAATTAAATTTTGCTTTTGGAGTCAAAATGTTTTAATTTATACAAAATTATTTTCTAAAGCTTTCTAATGAAAATCCTAAAGTAAAATTGAAGTGATATACAGAGTTATAGGATATTCTCTCGTTTACAATATATTTTCTGAATAAACTTAATTATAATTGGCTCCTGATGACTGAGCATAAATGCATCATGTGATGTGGTACTGAGTCATTTAGACCAAGATGATTCCTGGTTTGATCCCTAGTCTGTACAGAAGTAGCTGTTCCCAGCTGAAATTGAAGTGGAGTGCAAGAGTTTACTTTGCTGTCCCTGAACAGGGGAGAGGAAAAAGCAGACAGAATCTCACTCCACTATGATGCTTAACCTCTTCTTGCTCTGAATTTGTAACCTTTTAACATGACTCCTCGATCCTGTATTTTAACCTTTTAACACGATGACTAATCCTGTATTTGAACCCCTTACCAGAGTGAACATTTCACATCACTTCAGTAAGATTTATCAGTTCCCTTAAATCTTCAAGTATGTCATCTTCCACCGGTTTCTGTTTTTCCAAAGAGTACAAGACCAACTTAATCCTTCCTCATAATTTAGATTACTGATACCTGGGATAATTTTAAGTGTGCATACACACACCATCTTTAGCATTGCAGCATAAATGTAGTCTTCTGCAGTTTGAGTAACATGGGGTGAAGTTTAGTAGCGCTAAGATTAAAAATATATTTTTAAATGTCAAAACTCATTTGCGAATTGTCCCTCCTTGAGATTTTTTAAAATAATTAAGTTTTATTAAAAATGAACTAACTTTTGTTTGCGTGCCTCATGAAGTCATGACCTCACCACAAAAGGAATCCCCACCACCACCACACATTGGATTTTAGAGTTGCCTGTGTGAATGGGCCTCGATTGTTTGAAGTGTAGTTGCAATGCTTAGAGTTAAGAAAATCATTTAGCTGTGGTGTTGTGGAATAAACGAAAAGGCCATAACTTTTCATAGTAGATACTAAGGGTTTGCGACGAATATTCATTAATTCAGTTAATGTTGAGTCCAGTTGAAAACTGTAAAGGTACATATTGATTAAGGAATCCATAAACCTTTTATGCTGGTTTCTAATAGTTACATTTTAATATAAAAAGTTAATCATAAGCACTATTTTGTTACTTATCCCAAACTTTGCTAAAGCTGGTGAACTTGCTGTCAGCTGGCCTGGGAAATCCAAATCCTCTGTCTCCATGCTGTTCTAGCTAAACTTTCCTAATGAGACCCTGGCATTGAAACTCATGACCTGTTGGTTGGGAGTAAAATGCTCAGGCTATTTGTTTTTGGTCTTAAAATGGATTGAGAAGTTTTGTAATACATGAAACTGCACTTTTTAAAAACCCTTGGTGTGGCAGGTTGAAATGCTTACATCTGTTTAATTTCTTGATTGGCAAGTATTCTTCAATCTGTGCACTTTGCTTTGGGTTACCTGCCATGTGGGCATTTTTATTATTGAAATACACCGAGGACTGAAATATGAGCTGTCTAAAGTAATGCAGAGTCGTCTTTGTTCTGCACCTGTAGTCTGACCTGAGGGGATAGATGGAGTCAGATTCTGAGTTGGATTGCTAGTGGAGGAAAGGAGCTCAAGGAAGGCTTTGATTCTATTTTCGCTGAACCAGCTTAGCTGCTTCCTGCATGTGGCTGCTTGAAGTAGTTTGCTTTCCGTAATTTTATGTTCAACTGCAGTGACTATTTTAAGAAAGTTTATAGTGCCACTCACACAGGCCCTGGCATTTTCTGTATTGGAAATACCCCTTTAAATACAAGTTGGATTTTTGCTAATGAAAGCTTACCCAAATTTCTAACCTACAGCCTTCTCTTCCTCCTCCTCCCCCTCCCAAGATAGAAATCCCTAACTCAGCAAATATTTGAGCTTGCCTAGGTTAATGTTTAAAGAGAGATCTTTATCATTAGTTAAATGCAGATCACTGACTGTGCTGGAAGTACAGAACTTGGGTTCATTTTTTAATTATTAACTTTGTGCTCTGCAGAGGTATCTGCACCCTCATTGCAAAGAGTTCATTTATTAATCGCATGCATTTCTGGACTAGCTAATCACAAGAACCCGACGTTCAGATATAGGGCCTGGTTTTTCAACGTCAACAGCATGGTACTTCTGCAGCACTAAAAGTACCTTGAAACCACTTGGGGAAGGCAAAGGGCCATCGGCTTGCAGTTATTCTTGTATTGAGTTGTTACGAGCTACGCGAGGAGCCTGCCTAAGGATAGTTGATCAAAATATCTAACAAAACAGAAAAGCCACATTGACGATGCCACAGTACAAGATGTAAGCTTTGTCTACGAATATGTACTTTTTAAAAATCTGATTTAAATTTGTTCCTCAAGAATTACAGTATGACTTTTTAGATTAGATGTGATTTTTATTTTTTTGTGTCCGCCCCCTGCCCCCGCCCCCAATGTCTAGCTTAGCATATAGCTGGCATTTGGCCAGACCATGCAGAAGCAGTGGAAAATCACCTGTCCGTCACTTGTTCTGTCTATGCTGGCTTAGCATATGGTGTCGCAGCAAGCTAGACTGGTTTGAGTTGAGCATTAACCTGATTGTACAAGTGTACGCATCCAGAGTTTGGCTCTTTTGGTAAAGCCCTGAAGGGATTAAAAATTTCCTGTCCTAGTTGCAGAACTCCAGATTTTTATTTCCAGTTTAAAAACTATTGGGTTTTTTTTTTCACTTCCAAAGTAAAAGAAAGAAATCTTTTTTTCTACATAGTACTCACTCACCTTTTGTACATTGTGCCTTTCCACAATAGCTTTTACAGTTCAGTTTAAACATGGACTCTTTTTTTAAATTTTAAATGCTTCAATAAAATGTGTGACTGCTTTAAATCAATACTGTTTGTATGAAAACTTGCAGAAAAGCAGTAAGCGTCTCAGTTACAGGTTTAGTGGAAAAACTTGTTTCACTTTTGGATATTGTGCAAACAGCAGTGGATTGCCTCTTTTTTTCTCCCATTTTGAATTTTCCTCTAAATATAGTTGTACTGTAGTGTTCTGTTTACTGTTGAGTAGACAGATGATTAGTAACAATTTATCAAATTTGAAAATAATCCATAGAGGATTCTTTACAAGAAAAACATTTTGAATTGTTGTTAATTGCTATAAATGACTTGTCACAAATTTGTATGGTTGGTTTTGCTTGGGTTTTGTATAGAAGCTCTTAGTAAATATATTGGGCTGTTGGTGTATTGCCTGTTAATCCACAGTGATTTTGGATACAAAGTGACAGTATTACAGTGAAGTCTCTGATCAGCTTCTGAGTGGAGTTAAATGAAGGAATGTGTTCTCTTGTTTAAGCTTCACATTGGTTTGGACCTCCTGTGATTTTGTAAACTTTTTTAATATTGGGAGAAAGCGGATGCTTCAACCCACTCTCAATGCTAATGCTTAGCTATTCTGAGAGCAGAGCTCTGCATACATGCAAACACTTGTACAGAGCTTTTTTCTGGTTGGGGCGAGTGTGAATTACTGCCAGTAGCCCAGCTCTACTCTTCCAGTTGGCCATCACACTGTTCAGGTGCCTGCGATAAACCTGTATCTATAATATAATGGCAGCTTTAAAGTATCATTGATGTTTATTTAAAAACTTTGTTAGACTGAATCTTTATTGGTTTAACTGGTTTATACTTTGTCAATTTTTAAAAATTTTACATGGCTGTATTTAAATGTGCTCTATTTTTGTTCATGATATTAGACTTGCCATCTAGGATTGAAATAGATTTAAAATAGTGTAAATCCTTCTAAATGTTAACACTTCTTGGAATGGACTAGCTGTGTGTACTGCCAGATGCATTGAGGAGCCTACGTGCTGCAGTTAAGCTTTTGTCAGCCTGCCAAAAGTGGGATGTACCAAGCTGGAAGCATTAGATATGAAATAGAAAATTGTCAGTGTTAATTTATTCCACAGGATTTTAGTCTGTTATCTATTCTTGTTTTAATGTAATTTTTTTTTCATTTACTGAATTTTGGAATTGATACATAAATTGATACTGAAAGCCACTGGATATAGGAAATGAACAGGAGTGGTCTGGTGACATTATCTTGATTGGATTGGCTGTGGTGTATGATGTAAGAGGTTACAGTGCAGCCCTTCATAGGTTTTAAAATGAATTCCAAGACACCATTATAAAAAGACTGCATTTCTTCTTATGATTGACCCTGAACAGCAATGCTTGAATCTTAATGTGCAACACAGTTTGGAATATGGAAGAACTAGAATTAGACTATCGTAGAACAGAAATTCACTGTGCCACAGATTTGATGTTTTACATAGAAATGGATCCACCAGGTAATGCAGCAATAAAACCAAAACAGCACCGGTTTTAATGTATGTATACGTGTGTGCAATCTGACAATAGTGGATATTGTCTTTTTTTTAGTGATTACTGAAGGTTAGAGTTGTTTAAATGTTTAAATATTCAGAATAGACAAAGCATGTTTGTTGTGGATGAGGAGCATTTTTCCCTCTTTGTACTGGATATGTTAACTTCAGAGCTGTAGGGGATACTTTAGTCATTGCTTGTAACTCCATTTAACAGCAGATAAGACTAGCCTTATTTATCCTTGTCAAGCATGCTGGATGACGAAGGAAATCTGCAAAGCCAAAAACTTAATCTATATAGTGAAATGTTCCTATAAATATTTTTATCTTGCTATAGGGCTAGTAGCAAGAGGCTGGTATTCTGGAAGGTGCATCACAGTACATTTTCCTGAAATCTAAACGGCAGTGTAAAAATTGTGCATTTACCGAGAATTTATATTCTGAGTCAACAGTGATTAGTCCCTGGTAATGACTTTAATGAAGCCCCTGAGTCTGCACAGAAAAATTGCACTTGTATTAGATAAAGCATCATAAAGATGTTTTATTGAGACAAATGCAGGATTCAATTTATAGTGTTAAAACAATATGCATTTGCTGTTCACTTGTGTTAAGAAATTGTAGTTTCTTTGTACAAGAACTGAATTTTAAAAGGAAAGTCACTCAATCCAGGATTACTTGTGCAGTACGAACTGAAGTATAATATCTGTATATTTCTATAGCTAAATTGATGAAATGTTGCTTTACCTTAAGCTCTAATATTTATCTACCCTGTCGTAAGAAGCCTATTATAAGTGCTGACATTTTCTGCTTTTAGTTTTAACTGTATTTTGATTAATGCGCATTATATAATAGCTAGCAAGTATCTTTTATCCAAGCTGCAGAATGTTTTAAAGTCCTACTTATTTCAATTTTTAACATTTATTACAAATTAAGAATAACAGAGCTAAATCTGCAGGTTTTAATCAGTATCACTGTTGCTTATCAAATTGTTGAAATAGGTGGAAAAAGTAGTTGGTTTATGAAAACTTGCAAGTGAAGTTTTTGTTTGTAAATGCACATTCAACAGAATTAGCTGACATCACCATTGGTTTTTAAATGTGCATTTTTAATTACCAGTATTATACAATAGAAGTGGCTGGTGTGAGATACTTTCCAGTGACCATATTTTAGGTTCAGCTAAAAACCTATAAAGAGCCAGGCTATGCTTAGTAGTGTCTCTGTATTAATGACTAATCTTTGACGGTTTAATGCCCACTGAAGCTGAAAAAAATCCTGCAGTATTGTTTTTATTGGCTGTAGAATCTGTTTCTGTATGGTTCATTTAAACAGCTTTTTGAGCAAGGTTTCAGTGCAGTGCCTTAACCCTTTCATAGCCATTTTTTCCCTCACAACTGAAGCACTTAAATGGATCTTGAATATATTTTGAAGTAGCCTTTTGGAAATAAATCTGAGATTGTGTAACAGCCTTTTGAAGATTAATGGAGAGAATATTTCAAAAATGCTGAGCAGAACATGTTTGAATTTCAGATTTTTATATATATATATATATCCGTTGTATATCTGTCAAGTGGGTTATGGTTTGATTGCTTTTGATTACAGCGGTCGATTGAATACCTAATTAGCAATTTTCATCATTGACTTTATTTCCTAATGATCTTTTAAAATGTGTTTTTGCTCGAGAAGGGTCCTTCAATCTATGTTTACTTAATTTTCTCTTTCATTAATACTTGATTTGTAAAAAAGAATGAGATGTTGGTGGTTTGACCCAGTTTGATTGTGCATGATTTGAAAATTTCTTTAGAAATGAGTATTGTACTTTGCCACATAGAAAATCATCCAGGTTATTTTAGTCTTAAGCTAAACTGGTGCTTGGATTCCGACTCTCTGTGCATTGCTGATTACTAATTAGCAGCATCATACATTTTTAAAATATATTTACCTCGGGATGCAGTCTTTTGGTTTGCTGTCGTCAATGTCCAGAGTTTCTAGAAAGCAGAAGCATTCTTCAGAGCTGATGAACTTAAGGAGAGGGGTATGATTGACCTCATTTGCAGATGGATTATTTCTCCATATTGTGTGAAGATGTGTTTCCTTAAGATGGAATACTTGCAGAAAGAGAATGTATTCCACTAGTGCATTTATATCATATTTTAGGCCAACTGTCTGATTCCAGAATACCAGGTTTCTAGTTTGTTGCTAAAATATCTTGTGTTTTGTACTGTTAATACAAAATGTTTTATTACAGTGAAGCTGAACAGAATCTGATTTAACTATAGCCAACTGCAGTGCACTAAAATGTAGCATATGGTTACATTTAACTACTGCGTATGCAATTAGACATTTGAGTACAATAAGTTAAAGTAATGTGTATTATTTCTGACTCCCTGATGGATGATAACTTTTGAAACCCCCTTCTATTTGATGTCTCACCTAGAACATTTTTCACGTGGCTGTCATGGGAGCATTATAAAGCAGATTTGTTGTATTGGCTATAGGAAAAAACATGAAAACGTTTGACGTTTTCTGAAACCGTGTTCTTAGGTTTCTTTATTTTTAATCCATGCAGCTTTGCCTCCGAAGCCACCAAAACCCACACCTGTAACTAATAACGGGATAAACAGTAACATGTCTCTACAGGATGCTGAATGGTACTGGGGAGACATTTCAAGGTAAGTCTGTAAACTTACTAGTTTCATTCTGATTTAGAAGTATAGAGAATACAGTAAGCACTGTAGTTCACCTGAGACAGCTACTCGGATCTAGATCTGGTTAACTGTTTGCTTCTGTTCCAAACCTAACTGCCAGAGAGTTGCAAGGCAGAAAATATGACTGAACATAAAGTCTGATAACAGCAAAGCAGAAAGTATTTTCATTATTTGAATAGTGCGAGTGGAGTCCTTGTGTGGTTGTCAGCAGGGACATAATTGAAAGATATTATTTAAATCAGAGAGGAAGTGTTCACCAAGTCAAGGTTACCTTTGCTGAAAGGATTTCTTTCATGCCTGCTAGAGGCAGGTTAGAACAGAACAGGACTGATGCGAACCTGGCAAAACATTTGGCTGTGGTAGTTTGCAGGTATACATATATACAGAAATTTCTTTGGAATATAGATCTGATTCAGAACTTATTCTCAAGGGAAGGAAGAGTATCTACTATAGCAAAGTTAACTATTTCCCAAAATGGTAACTTTGCACTTTGGCATTTCTTTCCCCAATAGGGCTTATGTAAATGCAGCTAAATTTATTTTCTCTGCTTGCTAAATTCCTAGCCAGTATCCTGCTACATACTTCCCCATGCAGAACTGAGAGCTGTGCAGAATGGAAGTCTAATTGAACCACCTTTCTTTTGTTTCAGAGAGGAGGTCAATGAAAAACTGCGAGACACCGCTGATGGTACCTTCTTAGTCCGTGATGCTTCTACAAAAATGCATGGTGACTACACTCTTACCCTGAGGTAAATTTTCTGAACATTTGTTATAAAGTATTCATGCTTTGTAGAGTCTCGATAAATGTTCTAATATTTTGCCAACTTAAACTGTAAAATGTGTCTGTTTTGCAGGAAAGGGGGCAACAATAAGTTAATCAAAATCTTTCATCGAGATGGCAAATACGGCTTTTCTGACCCATTGACTTTCAATTCAGTGGTGGAGCTTATAAATCACTATCGTCATGAATCTTTGGCACAGTACAACCCTAAGCTAGATGTTAAACTGTTGTACCCTGTGTCCAAGTTCCAACAGGTATTGATATGTTTGGACATTTTTTGTTCTAAATGATGGAGGAATTGATTTTGTTTAAGACAAACATGTTTGTTAGCCTTGTGTAGTGTTGAAAAGTCTGATTCCTGGACTTCTTAGTACAAAGCATTCCTTTAAATTTTAACAAACTTGTTGCAGCATATTTACTATATTTAATTAAAAAGTACAGTATAAAAGAAACTTAAATGTATAACTTAAATGTGAAACTTAAAAGGAAACTTAATGTGTTCTATGCATAATACTGTTTGAAATAGCCTTTAGCATCAACCAGATTGTAGCTGTTGCACAGTATCAGTGGTTTTTTATTACATTTCCTGTAATTTCCTCAGGATCAGGTGGTAAAAGAGGACAACATTGAAGCAGTGGGCAAGAAACTGCACGAGTATCACACTCAGTACCAGGAAAAGAGCCGAGAGTACGACCGACTTTATGAAGAATGTACAAGAACATCTCAAGTGAGTTTTTTTGCCTTCAACCTGGCTTCTTACATAAAAATTAGCATTTTTCCTACAAGTGAATTCTGTAAGGCATCTCATCCATGAAATATATTTGAGAAGACAATTGTGTTTTTTTCAGTTTAATTCATAATTATTCTCATTAAAACTAAATCTATTTTATCGATGAAATAAAGCAACATTTTGTGCTTTACCAAATATTTCTGTGTTGTATTTGTATATATGCTAATTTGTTTTTTTCAATTAGGAAATTCAAATGAAAAGGACAGCTATTGAAGCATTTAATGAAACAATCAAAATATTTGAGGAGCAGTGTCAAACACAGGAAAGGTACAGCAAGGAGTATATTGAAAAATTCAGGCGAGAAGGAAATGAAAAAGAGATCCAGAGGTTTGTGTCTCGTCTATGTTTAGTCTTATTTGGTTTGGTAGACGGATCAAAAAATTAGTATTTTCATAAGTGATTGTACACCGTTATTGTTACTGGTTTAATTTCCAGAAAATTGAAATAAATGTGTAATGTTTCTAATTGTATTATTTGGCATTTATTTTGTACTTATTTGCATAAAATCAAATAAGGAATTCAGAAGAAACTTCTTTACCCAGAGAGTGGTGAGAATGTGAAACTTGCTACCACTGGGAGTGGTTGAGGCGAATAGTATAGATGCATTTAAGGGGAGGCTAGATAAGCATGCGGGAGAAGGGAATAGAGGGTTATGCTGATGGAGTTGGATGAGGAAGGATGGGAGGAGACTCGAGTGGCGCATAGATGCCAGCATGAACTGGTTCGGCCAAATGGAATCGACAGCACAGAAACAGGCCATTTGACCCAACTGATCTATGCCAGTGTTTATACTCCATACAAACCTCCTCTCGGTCTCATTACCTCTTCCCATCCTCTCCCATATCCCTCTTCCCTTCTCCCTCTTGTATGCATCAAGCCTCCCCATAAATATGTCAGTGATATCTGCTTCAACTACTCCATGTGGCAGCGAGTTCCACATTCTCACCACTCTCAAATAAATTCCTCCTAAATTCTTTATTTGATCCGTTGGTGGCTATGTTATATTTATGCCTCCTTGTTCTGGACTTACCCACAATTGGAAACAGTTTCTCCATGTCCACCTTATCGAACCCCTTCATTATTTTTAAGACCTGTCTGGTCTCCTAGTCTTTATATTTCAGAGAAGTGAGCCAGCCTCCAACCTTTTCTGGAAGTTGCATCCTCTCAATTCTGGTAACATCCTTGTAAATCTTTTCTGCACTTCATGTAGTGCTTCATTATCTTTTCTGTAGTATGGAGACCAGAATTACACATAGTACTCCAAATGTTGTCTGACCGGGTTCTATATAAATTTAACATTACCTTGCCGCTTTTGTATTCTATTCCTCTAGAACTGAATGCCAGTAGTTATAGTTGCACTCTTTATGGCTTATCAATTTGCATGGCTACTTTGTGATTTATGTATCTGTATTCCTATATCTCTTTGCTTCTCTACCCCATTTAGTTTCTTACCTTCCAAGGAATAAGTGGACTTTTTATTCCTCCTACCAAAAGAAACCACCTCGCACTTTACTATATTGAATATAATTTTCCATTTACCCATCCACTCTGCAAGCCTATTTGTCTTCCTGTATTTTGATGCAGTCTTCCACATTATTAACTGTAGCCCCCCAATTTGGTATCATCTGCAAATTTAGATACCATACATCCAATTCCTGAGTCCAAATCATTTATGCATATGGTAAATAACAGTCATCCCAGCAAAGATGCTTGTGGGGCCCCACTTTCCATTTTCTGCCAGTCTGAGAAACTTCCCTTAACTCCTACCTTCTGTTTTTTGTTTTGTAGCCATCTTTCAATCCATTCTGCTACCTTGCCCCTGACGCCACACACCCTGACCTTTTCACAAGTCTCTTATGTGGCATCTTATCAAAAACTTTCTGAAAGTCCATGTATATCACATCCACTGTATAGCCCTTTTCTACACTTTCTGATTCTTCTTAGAATTAAATGTTGGTTAAACATGACCCTTTTAGAAATCCATGTCCACTATTTTTTTATTACATTTTCTGTCTCCTAGATGTTTTATTATCTGGTTTTTTTTAAGCAAAGATTCTAGTATCTGTCCTACCACTGCCGTTAAGCTAACTGGTCTATAGTTTCCTGGATTAGTTCTACCACCTTTTTGAAGATGGGAATTACATTCCTGTCCGCCAATCCTCTAGCACTATTTGTTTTTCTATTGAATTTTTAGATGTGGATATTAGTGCCTTTGCAATCTCCTCCCTAGTTTTTGAGTATCCACAGGTGCAATCCTTCTCGACCTAGGATTTTGTCCTCGAGTTTGGCTCGTTTCTCTAGTATCTTTTTTCTTTGTATCTTAGCTATTATAATATCCCTCCTACTGTTGTCATTCCTTCTTTGTTAGCTTCTTTAGTGAAAACTGAGGCAGAGTATCTGTTGCCATTTCAGTATGAGCTCCTGTGAGTTTATCTAGCTCGTCCCTTAGTGGCTCTATCCCTAACTTCATTTTTTTTTGTTGCTTATGTGCATATAGAATACTTTTTTTTTTTAAATATTTTAATTTCATACTTTCTCTGCTTTCTTAATTGCCTTTTCTCTAAGCTCATCATATTCCCTTTTGTTATCCTCTCTCTCACTGGTTATGGACTTTGCATTTGCCTTTTTCTTTAGATTCAATTTTATCGTCGCCTCTTTATTTATTCATGGCATCTCATCTTGGCTAGTTTGTTCATATTTATAGTGGAATATATTTTAGAAGTTATAGTGGAAGGGCAGTTTCTATGTTGTGGTTATAAAGGTTGTATATCCTCTAGATTTGGTGTTTCCAGTTTAGTGCCAAAGTATCTGTTTTTGTTCAAATTCAGTGTTGCTAATGTTTTACTATTTCTCTCCAGAATTATGGTAAATTATGAAAAGCTGAAGTCTCGCATCAGTGAAATTGTTGACAGCAAGCGGAGATTAGAAGAAGACTTGAAGAAACAAGCAGCTGATTATCGGGAAATTGACAAAAGAATGAACAGCATCAAACCTGACCTGATTCAATTAAGAAAGACAAGAGACCAATACCTTACGTAAGCAAAATACTTTGTTGAAAGGCTTTCTAAACCTGAAAATGCTGGAAATACTCAGCAGGTCAGGCAACATTTGTGGAGAGAGAAACAGAGTTAATGGAAACGTTAACTCTGTTTCTCTCTCCACAGATGCTGCCTGATCTGCTGAGTATTTCCAGAATTTTCTGTTTTGATTTTAGATTTCCAGCATCCACAGTATTTTACTTTTGGCTTTTAAACCTGTATCTGTGATGGTCATAAAACAAGGGTGCGGTAGCTTTATAAATATAACTGTTGAGCATATGACTCTTATTCATACTGCTTAGGTCAAAATCTTAGCATCAACTTTCAAACTCTTTGTAGCTTAGTTGCATCACTTGCAGTTGGGTTGGAAATAGAACATATCACTATAGCATTTCGTTTTACTGGGGAGGGAGAAGAGCAGGAAAGTTAACTCTACCTTGTTATACACAACTCTTGTTGTCCAATGCAGGGTTATTTTGAATGTGGTAATGGAGACGTCTGCAGCCACAACTAGTTTGGGTAAAGGAACAAGGCATGGAAAGTCAGATAGGAGATTAAAAACAGTGTTCTAAGTATCACAAAATACACAAGCTCAGTAACATTCACTCCCATTAATTTCATTTTTTTTATTTTTGAAGGTGGTTGACACAGAAGGGTGTTCGACAAAAGAAGATCAATGAGTGGCTTGGTATTAAGAATGAGAATGCTGAAGAGTAAGTGACTTTCATTTTTGACTTTTAAAAGAGTGCGCACACATTTTTCCACGTGTTTTGTTGCTTTTATAACTGAAAATGTTCTGTTTCTTTTAGCCAATACTCCATGGTAGAGGATGATGAAGATCTACCCCATCATGATGAACGAACGTGGAACGTAGGGAATATTAACAGGACTCGGGCAGAGAGTCTGCTAAGAGGAAAGCGGGATGGAACATTCCTAGTCCGAGAGAGCAGCAAGCCAGGCTGTTATGCTTGCTCTGTCGTGTATGTATACTCATCCTTTACAGCAGATACGCTAGAAATTGAAAGAAAAGCATTTATAAAACAATTTAACATGATACTCAGGATATAACAAGGCGCTTCCAATACGATGAATTACTTTTTGAAGTATTGTTGCTATGTAGGTGAGCATGGCAACCATTTTGCACATAGCAAGATTACATAAATATCAATGAAATTTTGGTGTTGGCTGAGGGAAAATTCTTGGCCAGGACATTGGAAGAACTCCCTGCTCTCCTTCAAATAGTGCTATTGGCTCTTTAACGTGCACCTGAGCAGCCACATGGGGCCTCTGTTTAACGTCACCTCCAACAGCGTAGCACTCCTTCAGTACGACACTCTGTGTGTCAGCCTAGGTTATGTCCTGGAATGGGGCTTGAACCCACAATTTTGCGATTCAGGGGCGAGACTGCTACCGACTGAGCCAAGATGACAATTTTCAACCAATGATTTGGACAGATCCCTCGTAACAATTTCTGTGGCTGTCTTTACTATTCCCCATACCTTTATTATCCTTTCCCATCCTCCCCACCACTGATTTTTTTTCTCCTTCTCTCCTGGCCTCCTACCAACACCTCACCAACGTGATGATTCTTTGTATGTGAACCCATAAACTGACTTTCAGGCAGGCTTTTCAACTATGGTCAAATGTTTGGTCTAAAGTTGGCAACCTTTCTCATTGCACTATCACTGTTGCCTTTATTGGAGGATTTTTCGCACCCTTAGTGTGCTCAATATTAATGCCAAATACTGTAATGGTCTGCAATGCTGCCTAAGCTAAAAAGTAAGTGTGATATTTTCCATCAAAAACAAAATTGGAAGGATTTTATTTTTTCCTAAGAAAGCTATCAAAGGTGGCTTGCTATTATTTCTAATGCATTTCAGTTATAGTAATGTCCGTTTCCTCTCTTTGTAGGGTCGATGGTGATGTGAAGCACTGTGTCATAAATAAAACCCCCACAGGATATGGATTTGCAGAGCCATACAACTTGTACAACTCGCTTAGAGAACTGGTGCTACATTATCAGCACACGTCGCTTGTACAGCACAATGACTCCCTCAATGTCACACTAGCCTATCCAGTATACGCTAATCAGAGAAGATGAGAGCTAAAGACTTCGGCTTTTGACTGCTAGACTTGAGGTCATTGAAATGGCTCCAACTCCTTTGCTCTGATTCAGTTTGACTCCTGTTCAGAAGACAGTGTGCAAAGTGTTGACTTGAGCTTTCCACAGATTTAACTGGGAGAAGCAACCGTATGGAGCTGTGAATGTAAATTCCAAAAGTGCTTTTTAAGGAAGCACAAATTAAGTGAGGACTGCTAAACTATCTCCTTTTTGGGGATGTTGGGGCCTATTTTTATTGGTGCTTGTTTACATTCTTCAAAAAGATTTACCAGCTGGAATGTCAGATACTGCAAATCCAGGGATATAAAAAAAACTGAAACAAGAACATTGAAATGTTAATTATATCCAGTGATGATGTGTGTTTCTTGGATCCTGACTGAGGAAATGTATCAAAATGGAATGACTTGTTTGAGAAACAAATGAGGACTTCATCATGTGTAGCAAACTGGCACTTTGGAAATCTGTACCAGATTTAAGATGAGAAAGGGAATGCTTTGTTCGGTAGGGGGAGGAATGGGACGCTCACAACAAAGTGCCAGATTTGTAGAGTTCAGGCCATTTAAGCCTGCTTTATAAACTGTTTAAAACCTGAAGAAAAAGACTTCAACAAAAAGTGGCGCGCAGTATATAAAATCATTGTATATAATATGTGTATGGATTATGTCACTCTGGGAGAGTTGGATCAAGTAAAATGGTATCAACCTAACCATACCAGATTTTGCATTCTGTTTTTTCCTATTTTAAAGCTGATGTGTTTTTTCAGACATTGCTATGCAAGGCTGCATATTGCATATTTTCCAAAAAAAAAGTACCCACAATATAAGCTTTGTTTTGTTGCCTAAAAGTGTTGTCAGTTATTATAATAATGTTCTGTTGGGTGTTTTCAAAACACAAAGGGTGCCTGTGAATGCAACTTCTAAAGTTAGCGAGGGGAGGGGGAAGAAACTGATGCATTCTGAATCTTTTATTAATGCTATCTGAATAGCATATTTGGCTATATTAAGCCAAGAATTTTAAAAAACAGACTTCAAAACATGTTTGATATTCATTATATGGTTTTTTAGCTGGTTCAAAAATAAGTTTTATCCATGTCGCTTTCTCCTAACAGGCAACCATTTTTGGTTATGATGTATCCAGAAAACACTAAAGAAAATCCTTTTTTTTTTTAAATGCATCAAACTCCCGTACCCAGACCATGAGTAAACAACATTTTTAATGTATGTAACAGTTTCTTACTCCAGCTTGAAAACTGGAACTCCCTATCTCCCTCAGTCTTTCATGCTTCCTACAATTTTCAGGCTTAGTATAATCTAATTGCTGTTTTCTGATTTGCCTCATCTTTATTTTCAACTTTGCCATTGTCCTGCACTTATGGGCCTTGGCCCTTTAACTTAGTACCTCAATTGTAAAAAAAAAATTAGGCTTGTAATGGGTGTAATTGTAACCCTGCACCAGAACTTTTAGTGGTCATGATAGTGGAAAATGACATGTTTGATATCAAAGTTCTTTACCTTACAGAGCTCAATGCATTGCTGTAATTCAGTTTATTGTTTCACACAACACAAAAGCTGAAGTGTTTTGGAACTTCAACAGCATAATGGTGCACATTTTTGAGACTCCTGAAAAGAAGCCAAAATACCCATGTGCTGTGCTAAATTTTCAGCTGCATAATGCGGCCCAGTAGCACAAGGTGGGTAGAGTGCCAGCCTTCTGAACTAGATGGTCATGGGTTCAAAACCCTGGATTGGCAATACTGTAGCTCAGCTACTATTTACTTGTAAGTTTTGCTATTCTTGTCTGAGGAGCTAGAGGGTACCTCATCTCCCTTCGCATCTCCGGAGTGAAAATGTTAAAATAAGCCACTTGCCACCTACAAGCACACTTTGGACCATCTAGCTGCAGGGTAATATTGGCTGCAGTCAAGAAATTAGGTCATAATAACCTTACTGCCGCCCTACTAAAGGAGATTGTGTGGGAATCGGTAGCTTATGCAGGAATTTTTTATTTGAGTGGCGGGTAGAAGAAATTAATGAAGATCACAAGGGAAAAAAATGAGTTTTAAAACAAATTTCTTGTAGCTAATCTTTCACAAGGCTAAAATAAAGTGATCTAATGTACTGTGAAATATATAACTTTTAATGAAATCTGCACATTACATAACTGAGCATCCATAACTATGCAACTTGAGTTGTCACAGAAAACATGAAACCCAACCCTGCTAAAAGACAATCAAGTAAAATTTAATGTTGGTTTAGTTCTGCAGATCAAACAATTAGACTAATGCTGGTCATTTTTTTTTTTAAAAGATGACTCATTAGTAAATGAGAAATAGTGAGGATTTGCTTACCATTTATGCACATTTTCTAGTTCAATTTACAAGTACAATGCATATCCTCTGTGCAAAAAAGTCATTCCACCCATTGTCAGCATGCTAGGAGAAATAGCATTGTTTACTTAAGTTCATGATGTATAATGAAGTTATTAAATGTAAAGTATTAGACTTTAACAAAACATGAGCTAGAGCTTAGAATAATTCACGTTACTGTCCTATTGTGCGCACCACTAACCCTGTTGCACTTTTCGCATACACTTCTAACTTCAGAATGCTTTTGCATTTGGTAGTGTGAAACAATCTAGATACAGGAGGCCGCAACAAGATAACTATGGTTCCATGAGCATGCTTTATCTAAGCTCTTCCAAAGGTACCATGTGTGATGAGCTTTACAAATTCAATTCAACTGTTAAATGTTTGGATGTTAAGAACCGGTTATGCGCACAGAATTTTCCTTCTGTATTGAAATTCATTTGTTTCTGTGTCTCTACTGTGTATGTTCTCTGTATTTTGCTGTAGCTGTGTTTTTTGAAGAAGCTTTGCTCCTTTAATGTGTGTAATGCTTCTTTGTTTTAATGGTACTACTGCTGTTGTGCTTTTTTTAAAAAAATGCATTGTGTGCCATTTTTGTTCAGTGTTGCATTTCTGTGGAAGTTCCTTTTTTGTGGGCTATTCATATGGGTTTTCACATGGAGATGCATATCTTAACAAGACTGATCTGAAAGGATATTAATCTTGTAATTATTCATGAGCCAGTTCATTTCTTGAAGTAATAAATGTAGTTGCAGAATTTGTGCTGAAGTTGGGCGTTTTAAAAGACTCCACCACCCCATCCCAAAACTCTATTCTACAGGTTGCTAAGCATGGCATTTACCAGAGTGACTGTACCTTGAGTGCTGGCTGGGCTAAATTCACTAAGGGGAAAGGGTGTGCAGGCTGAAACTCTCAGTTGCTCTCATATGAGACAAAATTCTGTAGTTTTTGTTCAATTTTTCTTCTATTTGACCAGTTACTTTCCAAAAGATACCAGATGCAACTTAAACAAATTAGCCCTGCTGTGCACATTCACAGGTAAAGTCATTCATATTGTATGATTCGTCACCATGAGACTGCAGTTGCTGCCCAATATGCTGCTATTATTTTTCAATCTTTAGAAATTCAAAAACTCCATTAGTTGAATAATGTTTGTAAAGTAGTCAAGATTGCTTTGTTTAAAAAGCCTATTGCTTATTTTATTTTCTTTTAAATATCGGGAGGATAGCGGGACAGGTTGTAGCTTGTCTGAGAAGGCAGCACCATCACTGTCAAGTACAACCTCTTAAAACTATGCTTAAGCTCTAGGTTTGATATAGTTGTCTCGTTTTAAATTGCTATAATTCATGTATTTGGCTATCATAAGGAATAAAGTTTTGTTTGAAAAAAAAATACTTTGTGTGGAACTGAGGAGGAGGAGGAAGAATCTGAAAACAATGTAGTGTAGAATTTCTAACACTGCCGCTGTGGTCTGTTGCTGCTGGTTTTCACGTAACTACAGGGCATAATTCTTGCAGATTTTTGTAATGAGGTGCAAAGTTATTTTAAGCAGCCATGAATGAGGGAGGTGTGTAGTTGCCATGGATATTGACATACAGAATCTGTTAGATGCAAAAATCCTTGGTAACTGCACACCTATGAATTCATTAATGGCATTAGAGCTAAAAGTCCATTTTTTTTGTTAAAAGGCCCTATTGTTTGGGGACTAAAGCATGAAACTACCAATTCTTTCATTTTAGGTCATGTTTGAAATATGGCTGACAGCCTCCTTTCCCACATTATAAACTGCATAATTTTTTATCGGGGAAAAAAAACCTATTTAGAGCCATCCAAGCCATTTAACCAGAAATCGATGGATTTATTTAAAACATGTACATATGCACATGGGCGGTTCGTATAATGTATTATGCACTATTGAAGACGAGTCTTTAAAGGTATTTGTGAATGTGAATGAAAAGAAATTCCCTGCAGCAGCAACTTATTCATTGAGTAGCAGTGGTATATCTGTACAGAAGTCTTAACTTGTGTGTAACCAGTTTTGCATATCAATTCTGCAAAAAGTATTAACCATCGGCACCTCATCACAGTCTTGGGAAATCATCATTACCTAATTGGTTTGAACTGCTATTGTTATATACATTCCTCCTTTGAAACCTTTGACCAATCATATACAGTAGTTGGCCGTACTAGGAATACTGACTTTTAATGTCTTGTCCCACTGGAATTTGAATGGTGTGATACATATTTCCGGAATAATAGTTTACAACCTCAAAATTAAATATTATTTAAGAAGGGAGGGAAGAGAGAAACCAGGTAACTACAGACCAGTCAGTTTAAAATCAATTGTGGGGAAGTTACTGGAATCTATCATCAAAGACAGAGTGACTGAGCTCTTAAGACGGGTATCAGTTGATCAGAGAGTCCGCATGGATTTGTGGAGGGTAAGTCATGCCTGACCTATTGAATTTTTTTGAGGAGGCAAAAAAAGTGCGCAGAATTGGAGGTAACCTTGTGACATGGGTCAGTAATTAGATGGGAGGTAGACCGAATTGGGGTAAAGGGTTCCTGCTTTGATTGGCGGCAAGTGATAAGTGGTGGTCCCCAGGGGTCTGATTTGGGGCCTCAGCTTTTTACTATCAAATATTAATGACTTGGATGAAGGAATAAAGAATTGTATATCCAAGTTTGCAGATAATACTGTTAAGAGGTACAGTACGTTGTATGGATAAGAGGAGAACGTTACAAAGGGACATAGACTTAAGTGAATGGGTAAAACTATGGCAGATGGAAGTTCAATGTGGGGGAAATGTGAGGTTAGCCACTTTGGATCCAAGAAAGAGAAATTGGAATATTTTCTTAATGGTGAGGAACTGGGAGCAATGGGATTTAGGTATCTATGGAAACAAATCACTAAAAGCTAGTGCACATACAAAAAGTAATCAAAAAGACTAATGGAACTTTATCTAAAGGGAATTGGAATTCAGAAAGGAGGAAGTGATACTTCTGTTGTACAGCGCCTTGGTCAGACTCCATCTGGAGTACTGAGTTTAGTTTTGGGCACCAAATCACAGGAGAATATATATAGGCCTTGGAAGGGGAACCGTGCAGATTCACCAGAATCATACTAGGGCTTAAAGGGTTAAATTAGGACAGGTTGCATAAACTTGGCTTGTATTCCTTGAGTTTAGACAGTTGAGGGGTGATATAATTGGTATTTAAAGTGATTAAGGGATTTGATGGGGTAGATACAGAGAAATTATTTCTGGTGGGGAGAATCCAGAACAAGAGGGCAGAATCTTAAAATTAGAGCTAGACTATTTAGGAATAAAATCTAGCAGCACTTTTTCCTACAGAGATTGATAGATTTTTTTGTTAGGTAAGGGTATCAATGGCTATGGAACAAAGACAGGTAACTGGAGTTGAGGTACATAGCCATGATCTAATTGAATGGCGGAACAAGCTCCACGGGCTTGTTTCTCTGTTCTAAATATGGTGACGCCACAGTAATTGTCCTGTTTTGTTCCTCTTTGAGCAATTCTTAATTCAAGAAAAATGTTCAATTTTTAAAGATAGAGTATGTGCAAAGCTAAACCTAATTTTATCATAATTACAGTATGGTAGCACTCTATGAACAAAGTAGGTTGAGAAATGGCGGATGAATTTTAATGTAGGTATGAATGCAAGGTGATGCATTTCACTTTTTTTGTTCCAATATGCATATACACAATGAGTACATCAACAATGGAAAAGGATTTGTGTGCTGTAATTACTAATCATTTAGAAATATTCACTCTGACAAAGCTGTTTTATTAATGCAGCAAATCCAAATGCCATCTTGAGGGCATTTTATTATAAATCAAAACAAGATATTTTAACCCTATATAATTTGTTGGTAAGGCCAGATTTAGTGGTGTAATTATGGGCACCTTATCGATAACTGGCCTAATCCATGTTTTGTATAAATTCAATATCACACTTTCACACTTGTATCCTCTATACCTGCGTATGGGCTGTTCTACTTGCACTCCCATCAGAAACATTTATTTATCTGCGCCCTTAGATCTCTCCCTTTACTGATAAAGATCTTGCCACTTGGAGTATGCTTCCTTTCACTGTCTGTCTCCCAAAATGTATTACTCCATATTTTCAAATCTACCGCAATCCTCCCCTTGCCTCAAAAAACCACCCTTGACACCTCAATCCTTGGAAACGACTGCCCCATCTCCAACCTCCCTTTCCTCAAGCCCTTTGAACTTGTCGCCTTCCAAATCCATACTTGCCTTCCCTGCAACTTCATGTTTGAACCTCTCCAATCAGGTTTCTGCTCCTACCACAGCAAACAGCCCTAATCAAAGTCACAAATGACATCCTCTGTAACTGACCATGGTGTGCTATCCATCTTGACCTGTCTGCACTTTGACACTGACAGTGTCGTCCACATCATCATCTTCCAATGCCTCTCCTCCGTTATCCAGCTTTGTGGGACTGCTGTTGCCTGGTTCCACTCTTAACCTATCTTGGCATCCAGAGAATCTCCTGCAATGGCTTCTGTTCCTGCCCCTGCACCATTACCTCGAGTTCCCCAAGAATCTACCCTTAGCCTTCTATTTTTCATCTACGTGCTGCCCCTTGGTGACGTCGTCCGAAGACACGACATCAGGTTTCACATGTATGCTGACGACACCCAGCTCTACACCTCAAAACCTCCACTGCCTCTGTTGTCAAACTGCTTGTCTGACATCCAGTCCTGAATGAGCTGCTATTTGTTCCAATTAAACATTGGGAAGACTGAAGCCATGTCTTCTGTGCCCGCCACAAACTCCATTCCCTATCCACCGATTCCATCCCCCTGACACTTGCTCTGCCTTAATATTGGCCCACCCAGGCCTAGCACTGTTGCTTTCATCCAGTTCATTCTTCTTTGCTTCCAGTCAATGCCAATTTCTGGTCTTAAATGTGTCAACTATCACATAATCTTCGCAGTGATCAATAAACATGAGCCCTAGTTATACACCCCGTCTGAAATTCAGCTCCATTGAAGCCAATGGAACTGAATAATGGACACAACGTAGAATATAATGGGCGCCAGATGCGATACCGCCCGTTTCGCGTCCACATCTTTGTTGTTTTCTATAGTTGTGCGGCTTTTCCAAAAGAGTGATATAAGCTCCAAACTTAGCACAAGGACCCTGCATAACCCATTCATTCACTGCCAAGCTGTCCTGACTACATCACACACAGCTCAATGCTTCATTTCTCAGATGCCCCTCTGGTTCTGCTGAATGTACCTAAAACTCAGTGAGGTAATTGAGCATAAGTGGCAGGTGCTACCTGGAGCATTCCAAAAAAGAAGATGCAGATGTACTGGCCAAGCAGCATTCCTTGTGCACCAGCTAACCTGGTTAGTGAATTTGCTAGGACATTCATAGCCTTCTCTTTTAACCATCAGATATTTTACCCAGCCTTTGAATTCAGCAACTGGGTAACAACAACTGGCACCGGGCTAAGCAGCTAAATCATCCAAGTCTGATGAATGCTAGGGCAATTGTATCCCCACTATTCAAGGAAGGAGGGAGAGAGAAAACAGGGAACTACAGGCCAATTAGCTTGACATCAGTTGTCTGGGAAAATGCTGGAATCCATTATTAAGGAAGTGGTAACAGGGCACTTAGAAAATCATAATATGAATAGGCAGAGTCAACATGGTTTTATGAAAGTGAAATTGTGCATAACAAATTTATTAGAATTTTTTGAGGATGTAACTAGCAGGGTAGATAATGGGGAACCAGTGGATGTAGTATATTTGGATTTCCAAAAGGTATTTGATAAGGTGCCACATAAAAGATTGTTGTGCAAGATAAAGACTCATGGGGTTGGGGGTAATATATTAGCATAGATAGAGGATTGGTTAATGGACAGAAAACAGAGTAGGGATAAACGGGTCATTTTCAGGTTGGCAGGCTGTAATTAGGGGGAATAACAACAGAAAACGCTGGAAAAACTCAGCAGGCCAGGCAGCATCCGTAGAGAGAGAAAGAGAGTTGACGTTTCAGGTCGATGACCTTTCATCAGAACTGGGAAGAGCTGGAAATCAAATAGATTTAAGGCCAGGGTAAAGCTTTACCCTGGCCTTAAATCTATTTGATTTCCAGCTCTTCCCAGTTCTGATGAAAGGTCATCGACCTGAAACGTCAACTCTCTTTCTCTCTCTACGGATGCTGCCTGGCCTGCTGAGTTTTTCCAGCGTTTTCTGTTATTTCGGATTTCCAGCATCTGCAGTATTTTGCTATTGTAATTAGGGGGATACTGCAAGGATCAGTGCTTGGGCCTCAGCTATTCACAATCTACATCAATGACTTAGATGAAGGGACCGAGTGCAATGTATCCAAGTTTGCTGACGATCCAGAGCTAGGTGGGACAGTAAGCTGTGAGGAGGACACAAAGAGCCTGCAAAGGGATATAGACAGGTTAAGTGAGTGGGCAATAAGGTGGCAGATGGACTATTATGTGGGGAAATGTGAGGTTATTCACTTTGGTAGGAAGAATAGAAAAGCAGAATATTTTTTAAATGGTGAAAACTATTAGATGTTGGTGTTCAGAGAGATTTAGGTGTCCTCGTACAGGAAACACAGTTGGCATGCAGGTACAGCAAGTAATTAGAAAGGCAGCTGGCATGTTGGCCTTTATTGCAAGGGGGTTGGGAGTACAAGAGTAAGGAAGTCTTGCTACAATTGTACAGGGCTTTGGTGAGACCACACCTGGAGTACTGTGCACAGTTTTGGTCTCCTTATCTGAGGAAGGATATACTTGCCTTAGAGGCAGTGCAATGAAGGTTCACTAGATTGATCGCTGGGATGAGGGTTGTCCTGTGAGGAGAGATTGAGTAGATTGGGTCTATACTCTGGAGTTTGGAAGAATGAGAGGTGATCTCATTGAAACATATAAGATTCTGAGGGGAATTGACAGGGTAGATGTTGAGAGGTTGTTTCCCCTGGCTGGAGAGTCTAGAACTAGGGGTCATAGTCTCAGGATAAGGGGTCAGCCATTTAAGACTGAGTTGAGGAGGAATTCACTCAGAGGGTTGTGAATCTTTGGAATTCTCTACCCCAAAGTTTGTGGATGCTGCATTGTTGAGTATATTCAAGATGCGGAGATGCCGGTGTTGGACTGGGGTGGACAAAAGTGAGAAGTCGCACAACACCAGGTTATAGTCCAACAGCTTTATTTGAAATCACAAGCTTTCGGAGCGCTGCTCCTTCGTCAGGTGAAGTGAAGAAATACATATGGGCACAGCATATATAGTCAGAGAACAATGCCAGATATTCAAGGCTGAGATAGATAGATTTTTGGATTCTAGGGCAATCAAGGGATATGGGGATCGGGCGGGAAAGTGGAGTTGAGGTCTAAGATCAGCCATGATCTTATTGAATGGCGGAGCAGGCTCGAGGGGTCGTATGGCCTACTGCTGCTCCTAATTCTTATGTTCTTGTGTTCTTATCACCTTCATCAGTACATCAGGTTGCACTCCATTGCTGATCCACTTCATTATCGACACCCTGTCTCCGTAGGAAGAAACAGCATTATCTAAGCACCAACATCCAACTAGGAAGTAGAAGAATAAATTGTTTGTAATAGAACACCCTTTTGATTTCCTGAACATTACTTCAGTATTATTCCTTTGCTATTGAGCTTGTCCAGGATTTGGCTGACTTTGAAATGTTAAGATTTTGGAAACTTCTCTCCAAGGTTTGTGTACTGAACCCATCACTTCACTCCCCCAACCCATTTCTCTATGTAGTTTTTCAATTGTATATTCATAAAAGTGACTATTTGATCATAGCTGAGTGAAATGAAGCATTCCTTTTGGTTGTATGCTGTATCTGCAACTTTGGCTGAGGAAATTCTCATAACCAGCCAATTCACATGTTAACAAAGCTGAAGGATTTCTGTACACAAAGATGAAATGTCTTCCTAATTTCAGAAAGGTGTAATTGAACATTGACCCTTCTGTGTATTGTACTGGGGAATTAGTGTAAGCAGATTTATTTGAATGTTGTCAGTTAAAATCCAAATTGCATTCTGTGCAAATCACGTCAAACCTAGCAAGCGAAAAAAAAGTCAAAGGATCCAGGAAGCTATTGCTCATATAATTAAAGGCACATGACTGTCTCATTAGAGAGTTTTCTGATCGATTCAATTATTGAAATAATCAGGAACAATATCTCTTTTTTAAAACTGTGTGTGCTGCAGTAAATGCAATTATTTGTTGAGAGATGCAAAAAGCAGAATATTTAAAATGACATTTTAATAAAAAATCATGGTATTCAGGTAGGATTGGTGATGCAATGATGTCATCTCATTCTCCCTAATTGCACTTTGCAAAATTCCTATTTTCTGTGGCCATGGGATTTACAAAATCTGGTCGATAGGTATATTACGTTTTATAACACACGGGTTTGATTTTTGGAAATTATGTAGGCAGGGTTTGAAGCTAACATTCTGGCAGTGCAGATAGAATTGGCCTGCATTTCTCAACACTAGAAATGCTGTTCTGTCCAGTACAGCAGGAAAATGAGTTCCGCAGACATCATGTCGTCTACCTAATTATCACCACTAATAGTCTCCAGATAATGCAAAAAGATTGACCATTGCAGTGACTCAACTATATGATTGAGTGAGTGACACAAATAGCAGTGTAATATAACCTCGATGCTGCAGCTTTTATCTTAAGGCTCTTAAAGTGTATCTTCAGTGATAATGGATGATTTAGATGGATTTCTGCAGTGCTTGGGTTATTGCTATATGGCATTAATAGTTCTTAAGCTTGCAGAATTTTGATTGATTGATATAATCTGTAGAAACTATTTCAAGGCATAGATTTATTATTATTAAGTCTATAAAATTTAGCAAAGACAAAGAAAGCTGATGATTTGTGGTGTGACGTAATCATTTTAGAGGGTAAGATAAAAATCATTTAATGAACTGAAACAACAGATGGTGTTTGGTCCGTTCTTCATTAGTGTTTTACAGATACCTGGGGCCATGAGCATTTCAAAATATATTTCTAAAATAATTTACTTGGTGCGCTGTTTAGTCTACTATCTTGTTATTTGGAGGTTTGTAAGTGTTAAGTCAGGACGCGTGCTACAAAATGTATAATGCAACAATGAATGACAAGCACACTATATAGAAACATAGAAGATAGGAGCAGGAGCAGGCCATTCGGCCCCTCGAGCCTGCTCCGCCATTCAATGCGATCATGGCTGATCATCCAAATTCAGTACCCTGTCCCTGCTTTCTCCCCATATCCCTTGATCCTCTTAGCCTTAAGAAATATATCTAACTCCTTCTTGAATATATTTAATGAATTGGACTCAACTGTCTTCTGTGGTAGAGAATTCCACAGGTTCACCACTCTCTGGGTGAAGAAATTCCTCCTCATCTCAGTCCTAAATGGCTTACCCCTTATCCTTAGACTGTGACCCCTGGTTCTGGACTCCCCCCACCATCGGGAACATCCTTCCTGCATCTAGTCTGTCTAGTCCTGTTAGAATTTTATAAGTTTCAATGAGATCGCCTTCTCATTCTTCAAAACTCTAGCGAATACAAGCCCAATTGACCCAATCTCTCTCATACGTCATTCCTGCCATCCCAGGTATCAGTCTGGTGAATCTTCGCTGCACTCTTTCCATGGCAAAAACATCCTTCCTCAGATAAGGCAACCAAAACTGCATACAATACTCAAGTTGTGGTTTCACCAAGGCCTTGTACAACTGCAGCAAGACATCCTTGCTCCTGTACTCGAATCCTCTCGCTATGAAGGCCAACTTACCATTTGCCTTCTTAACCACCTGCTGCACCTGCATGCTTACCTTCAGCGACTGGTGCACAAGGACACCCAGGTCTCGTTGCACTTCCCCTTTTCCCAATCTATTGCCGTTCAGATAATAATCTGCCTTCCTGTTTTTGCCACCAAAGTGGATAACCTCGCATTTATCCACATTATACTGCATCTGCCATGCGTCTGCCCAATCACCCAACTTGTCCAAATCATACTGGAGTTTCTCTGCATCCTCCTCACAGCACACACACCCACCCAGCTTTGTGTCGTCTGCACACTTGGAGATATTACATCTGGTTCCCTCATCTAGTTCATTAATATATATTGTGAATAACGGGTCCTAGCACCGATCCCTGCAGTACCCCACTAGTGACTGCCTGCCACTCGGAAAAAGACCCGTTTATTCCAACTCTTTGCTTCCTGTCTGCCAACCCGTTTTCTATCCAAGATAGTACCTTACCCCCAATCCCGTGTGCTTTAACTTTGCACGCTAATCTCTTATGCGGGACCTTATCGAAAGCCTTCTGAAAGTCCAAATACACCACATCCACTGGTTCTCCCTTATCTATTCTATCAGTTACATCCTCAAAAAATTCCAGTAGATTAGTCAAGCACGATTTACCTTTTGTAAATCCATGTTGACTTTGTCCGATCCTGTCACTGTTTTCCAAGTGCTCTGCTATTACATCTTTTATAATGGACTCTAGCATTTTCCCCACAACCGATGTCAAGCTTACCGGTCTATAATTCCCCATTTTCTCTCTACCACCTTTTTTAAATGGTGGGGTTACATTAGCTACCCTCCAATCCATGGGAACTGTTCCAGAGTCTATAGAATTTTGGAAGATGACCAGCAATGCATCTACTATTTCTAGGGCCACTTCCTTAAGTACCCTAGGATGTAGATTATCAGGCCCTGAGGATTTATCGGCCTTCAATCCCGTCAATTTCCCTAACACCATTTCCCTACAAATACTGATTTCATTCAGTTCCTCCCTCTCATTAGACCCTATGTTCCCCGACATCTCTGGGAGGTTATTTGTGTCCTCCTTTGTGAAGACAGAACCAAAGTATGTATTTAATTGGTCTGCCATTTCTTTGTTTTCCATTATAAATTCCCCTGATTCTGACTGCAAGGGACCTACGCTTGACTTCACCAATCTTTTTCTCTTCACATATCTATAGAAGCTTTTACAGCCAGTTTTTATGTTCCCTGAAAGCTTACTCTCATACTCTATTTCCCCCCTCTTAATTAATCCCTTTGTCCTCCTTTGCTGAATCCTAAACTGCTCCCAATCCTCAGGCTTGCTGCTTTTTCTGGCCAAATTATATGTCCTCTCCTTGGATCTTATGCTATCCCTAAGTTCCCTCGTTAGCCATGGTTGAGTCACCTTTTTTGTTTTATTTTTATGCCAAACAGGGATGAACAAATTCTGTAGTTCATCCATGCGATCTTTAAATGTTTGCCATTGCCTATCCACCGTCAACCCTTTAAGTAACATTCCCCAATCCATCCTAGCCAACTTGCGCCTCATACCATCGTAGTTTCCTTTATTTAAATTCAGGACCCTAGTCTCTGAGTCAACTACTTCACTCTCCATCTTAATGAAGAATTCTATCATATTATGATCGCTCCTCCGCAAGGGGCCTCGCACAACAAGATTGCTAATTAATCCTTTCTCATTACATAATACCCAGTCTAAGATGGCCTGATCTCTAGTTGGTTCCTCGACAAATTGGTCAAGGAAACCATCCCGTATACACTCTAGGAATTCCTCCTCCACAGTATTGTTACTAATTTGGTTAGCCCAATCTATATGTAGATTAAAGTCACCCATGATAACTGCTGTGCCCTTATTGCACGCGTCTCTAATTTCCCGTTTAATAAATAGATGCGCACCACTTTCAAAATTGCCTTTTATGTAAATAATGATCTTGTAATCCCCACATCTGGATATGGTTTTCTACCTTGCTATGTATGGGGAATAGTTGGGGCACAGGTAATTTACTCTACGCAGTGTGTTCCTTTGTGCCTAGGCTCAGTGCTGACACTCTTGCCTAAGAGTCACAAGGTTATAGGATGTAGCCCCACTGCAAAGACCATAATCGAAGCTGCCACTTCAGTGTAGTATTGAGAGCGAGTCGCAGTGTTGGAGATGCCATATTTTGGATGAGATATTAAACCAAAATCAGATGTTAAACTGGACAGGGATGTGTAAGATCCTATGACACTATTTGAAGAAGATCAGGGAATTTCTCCTGGTGTCCTGACCAACATTTATCCCTTAACCAACATCATAAAATACAGGTCATCTGGTCATTTCTCTCATTGCTATTGTGGAACCTTGTGCGCAGTTTGACTGTTGCATTTCCCTATATTACGACAGTAACTACATGTCAAAAGTACTCCATGGCCTGTGAAGCACTTTGGAATGTCCTACGGTCATGAAACGTGTCATGAATGCAAGTTCGTTCTTCTTTCTTTGTGCCTGAAAGTCAAGGTTGCTTAACTCTTCTAGAACCAGAGAAGCGTTTACTCCTCGGAGACTGACTGCATCAAAAACCTTGAATTAGGTAAGTACCTGGCTAAATATTTGATAGAGAAATATAAGAGATATTGTGGGATATGATGTTTCTTAGATGCTGGGACTGGCCAGATGAAGCCCAATTGTCTTTTCTGGTCCTGTATGCTCCTATGTTCCTATGGGAAATCGACCTCATTCCATATTTGATGTGTTTCATGTGTAAGAAGATAAGAACATTAGAATTAGGAGCAGGAGTATGCCATACGGCCCTTCGAGCCTGCTCTGCCATTCAATAAGATCATGGCTGATCTTTGTACTCAACTCCACTTTCCCTCCCGATCCCCATATCCCTTGATTCCCCTAGCGTCCAAAAATCTATCTATCTCAGCCTTGAATATAATCAATGATTCAGCATCCACAGCTCTTTGGGATAGAGAATTCCAAAGATTCACAACCCTCTGAGTGAAGAAATTCCTCCTCATCTCTGTCTTAAAAGGCCTGAGATTATGTCCCCTAGTTCTAGACTCTCCAGCCAGGGGAAACAACCTCTCAGCATCTACCCTGTCAATTCCCCTCAGAATCTTATATGTTTCAATGAGATCACCACTCATTCTTCTAAATTCCAGAGAGTATAGGCCCAATCTACTCAATCTTATAGGCCCAATCTACTCGAATTGTTACAATAAATACCTAAAACACAATTTCAATTAAAACACACTTAATTCTGCTTGTCCTGTTGTGCCTTACTCCCAACTCTACTATTTCATTGGATCTTGGTCCTGCTTTTGTAGGAATGAATTGATCACCTTTAAAGTCAGTTTCACCCAATCAAAACCAATTGTCACCTCCAATAGCTAGGAGGAAGGCAGGGTAAAAGGTAAATTTAAAGTTTAAAAACAAAAGTAGGACCAAGAACCAATGAAATGGAGGAGTAGGGGTAAGGCACAACAGGACGAGCAGAATTAAGTGTATTTTAATTGAAATTTAGTTTTATGTATTTATTTTAACAATTCGAGTAGATTGGGCCTATAAGATTGAGTAGAGCAGCAAAGACAGAGGCCTCTATTTATAAACCCATGGACCTGTACCTGACTACTGACTTTTAATTTGATATTTTATTTTAACAATTTAGTGTTACTACAGTAATAAAAACACTGACAATTGAGCGTTATTACTATAACATCAGTGTTTGTTTCAGCGTAACAGTTTGTGAGCAGGAAGTGTACAAAACCAATTCGGCCACGAGGAAAGGAATTTTCCTGAACCTGCTGGCAGTTTAAGTGTTAAAAATTTTACAAAATGTTTTTGAATGTTGTAAATCATTCATCATTTAAAGTGGATAGATTAAAATTTGGCACTTACTACTTCATGATCTAGGTACTTCTGGATCTTTTGTAAATAATTTGTGATTAATATAACACCTACAGAACACAATTTTACTGTTAAGAAGGTTAAATATTTGGTTTGACAGGTTTTTGGTGTTCATTATCAGGTTTAGAATAGTTATGGAAACGGACAAGGAACAATCAAGTGTAAAAATACTTAACTGGAGGAGGGCTAACTTCAGTGAGTTGAAAAGGGATCTGGCCCAGGTGGATTAGATTCAAAAATTGGTAGGCAAAACAGTAATTGACCAATGGGAGGCCTTCAAAGAGAAGATAATTCAGGTACAGAATAGACACATTCCCATGAGAGGGAAAGGCAGGGCATCCAAAGCTAGAGCTCCCTGGATGACAAAACATACAGAGATATTAAAATGATACAGAAAAACAGAAAAAGGAGGCTTATGACAAAAGGTGCATAATACAGCATTGAATCAAGCTGAAAATAGAAAGTACAGAGAAGGTCTAAAAAAGGGAATAAGAGTGGCAAAGAGAGAGTATGAGAATAAATTAGTGGCTAACATAAAAGGGAACCCAAAAGTCTTTGAAAACATACAACCGGTAAAAAAGGTCGTCAAAGGAAGGGTGGGGCCAATTAGGGATCAAAAAGGAGGTCTTGTTGTGGAGGCAGAGCGCACGGCTGAGGTACCAAATGAGTACTTTGCATCTGTCTTCACTAGAGAAGAGGATGCTGCCAATGTAGCAGTAAAGGATGAGGTGGTAGCAAGATAGGATAGGATACAAATAGATAAAGAGGAGGTACTTAATATGTTGGCAGTTCTCAAAGTAGAAAAGTTACTCGGTCCGGATGAGATGCATCTGAAGTTACTGAGGGAAGTAAGGGTTGAAATTGTGGAGACTCTGGGCACAATCTTTCAATCCTCCTTAGATATGGGGGTGCTGCCAGAGGACTGGAGGATTGCAGATGTTATACCCCTGTTTAAAAATGGGAAAGTACCTCATAATAGACTGGTTAGCAAATTTGAAGCTTGTGGGATTAAAGGGACAGTGGCAGTCTGGATACAAAATTGGCTCAGGGACAGTAGTGGTTAACGATTGTTCTTCAGACTGGAGGGAAGTGTGCAGCGGTGTTCCGCAGGGGTCGGTATTAGGACCACTGCTCTTTTTGACATATATTAATGACCTGGTGTAATTTCAAAGTTTGCAGATGACACGAAACTTGGAAATGTAGTAAACAGTGAGGAGGTTAGTAACAGACTTCAGGAGGACACGGACAGACTGGTCAAATGGGCAGGTACATGGCAGATGAAATTTAGAATCAAAGAATCATGGAATGTTTACAGCACAGAAGGAGGCCATTCGTTCATCGAGCCCGTACCGGCTCTCTGCAAGAGCACTTCAGCTAGTCCCACTCCCTCGCCTTTTCCCCGTAGTCCTGCAATTCCTTTTTCTTCAGGTACTTATCCAATTCCCTTTTGAAAGCCACAATTGAATCTGCCTCCACTACTCTTTCAGGCAGAGCATTCCAGATCCTAACCACGCGCTGCGTAAAAAAGTTTTTCCTCATGTCGCCTTTGGTTCTTTTGCCAATCACCTTAAATCTGTGTCCTCTGGTTCTCGACCCTTCCGCCAATGGGAACTTTTCTCTCTATCTATTCTGGCTAGACCCATCATGATTTTGAACACCTCTATCAAATCTCCTCTCAACCTTCTCTGCTCCAAGGAGAACAGCCCCAGCTTCTCCAGTCTATCCACATAACTGAGGTCCCTCATCCCTGGAACCATTCTCGTAAATCTTTTCTGCACCCTCTCTAAGGCCTTCACATCCTTCCTAAAGTGCGGTGCCCAGAATTGGACACAATACTCCAGTTGAGGCCGAACCAATGTTTTACAAAGGTTCATCATAACTTCCTTGCTTTTGTACTCTATGCCTCTATTTATGAAGCCCAGGATCCCGTATACATTTTGGTAGGAAGAATGAGGAGAGGCAATGTAAACTAAATAATACAATTTTAAAGTGGGTGTAGGAACTGAGAGACCTGGGGGTATATATACACAAATCTTTGAAGGTGACAGGACAAGTTGAGAAGGCTGTTAAGAAAGCATACGGGATCCTTGGCTTTATTAATAGAAGCAGAGAGTACAAAAGCAAGGAAGTTATGCTAACCCTTTGTAAAACACTGGTTAGGCCTCAGCTGGGGTATTGTGTTCAATTCTAGGCACCGCACTTTAGGAAGAATGTTAAGGCCTTAGAGAGGGTGCAGAGGAGGTCAGAGAAAGGTAAGAGGAGATTTGATAGAAGTGTTCAAAATCATGAATGGTTTTGATAGAGTAAATAAGGAGAAACTGCTTCCTCTGGCAGAAGAGTCAGTAACCAGAGGACACAGATTTAAGGTAATTGGCAAAAGAATCAGAGGCGACATGAGGAAACATTTTTTTACACAGCGAGTTGTTGTGATCTGGAATGCACTGCCTGAAAAGGTGGTAAAAGCAGATTCAATAGTAACTTTCAAAAGGGAATTGGATAAATACTTGAAGGGAAAAAATTGCAGGGCTATGAGGAAAGAGCGGGTGAGTGGGACTAGTTGGACAGCTCTAGCAAAGAGCCGGCACAGGCACAATGGGCTCGAATGGCCTCCTTCAGTGCTGCATCATTTTATGATTCTATGATTAGACCAAACAGGAATTTTCAGAACAACTTGTGGTCACAATTTAAGTTTGAGAAAATCTTAGAGGGAGCTTGAGAGGGCACTTGGGCTGATGGATGACAAATAAAGTTCAATATGGTCCATGCAAACTACTAGGCACTTGGTCTGAGTATTAAACAAGGCTTTAATCAACTGTTTTACAACATGGAGATCTAGTTGTCCTTCACTAGTTCCTGTTAAAGAATGTCCTGAGCAAGCTGGGCCCATGCCCGAGTATTTATACTCTCCCTGGACAGCGCCACCAGCAGGCCGCCCAGTATTATGTCATAAGTCATTTCCCATGAATGACAAGATTCATGTCAGTAACTATATTATTAAAGGTTTTGCATATGATACACGATTTCTGTCCGCAAACCTTACTTAATTTGTCATGATTTTCAATCAACATTTAAAGTTGAATGTGCTTATGTAAACATTGTAATGCCAATCAGTATGTAAACAGTTGCTATCATGATGCAGTTACTGACTCCAACTAGGTGATACAGTGGCACAAGTTTCTTAACTCTGTCTCCCAACTCCAACAGCCATTTTGTTTTATTCATAAATTTTTCAGTTTCCCCCCCCCCCCTGTTTATCAGGAGTTTGGAACCAAATTTTTAGGTTTTCACTCAATAAACATGGCACCCAGGACACCCCATCGACAGCTGCCCAATTGTGGCCTGGGGCTTACCTGAATCCTGCCTGCCCTGTTTGTTTTCCCTGTTGGTGTAGTGGCTGGCCACCCAATTTTGTGACTGCCTTCAAGCTTACTACCTCAGGTCTGAAGCCCATATAACAAACCACAGCCCCATGACCTCTGACCCTACCGTGACTTACTGCACCACTCCTCTCTGGGAGCTTTCCTCCAGTGACCTTTCTTCATGGTGGCTGAGCCATACACTGAATTTTTAATCAGCAAGAATCCTTAGTAGCACTTACATTTATTATTCTATACAAAGGCTCAAGTTTAACTGCTTAAGTGACCCTTTTTAGTTTCTCAAATTACTTTTGCAGTCAGCTAATATATGATAATGCCTCATATTACTTTGAAAAGTAGAATGTTGGTGAAACCAACAAAAGTCAAATCGAGGCCTTGTTTTCAAATCCCTCCATGGCCTCGCCCATCCCTATCTCTGTAATCTCCTACAGCCCCACAACCCTCCGAGATATCTGCGCTCCTCTATTTCTGGCCTCTTGAGCATCCACAATTTCAATCGCTCCACCAATGGCGGCCGTGCCTTCAGCTGGCAAGACCCTAAGCTCTGGAATTCCCTCCCTAAACCTCTCAGCATCTCTACCTCTCTTTCCTCCTTTAAGATGCTATATAAATACAAGCTGTTGTTGAGGCCACTGGGGGAAGGAAGCAGTCATGGCAAAGGTAGGAAGAGCTCACATATGCCCATTCCTCCATTAACCTATTTATTTGTTGGTGCGTCTGATGCTCCATTAATTTATTGACTGTCCTATACTCTACTAATTTATTAATTCACTGGTACCCGTTGTACTATTAACATTGAGTTATTGGTGTTCTAGTTGTTTCTTTAATTCAAGACTTCACGGAAGGCCTTCTGCTCTATTCATTTAGTGATTTGTTGGTGTACCTGCTGTTCCATTAATGTATTAATTTTCTGGTGCCTACTACTCCATTAATTTATTGATTTCTTGATCTACCCACTGCTTCATTAACTTATTGATTTGTTGTGCCCCTCATTGATTTGTTGTCGTTTGCACTAGTCCATTAATTCACTGGTGCCTGCTGCTTCATTAATTTATTGATTTGTTGGTTACCCACTGCTGTATGAATTTATTAGTTCACTGCTGCCCACTTCTCCACTTAATTCTCTGGAACCCACTGTTATATTCGTTTGTCAATCACTGATGTTTTCTGCTCTATTTTTTAAATTTACTGATAGACTTCCTGCTATATTCATTAATAAATTTACTGATGCCCACTGCTCTATTAATGTTTTGATCATTGGTGCCCATTCATCCCTTAATTTATTAATTCAGTGGTGCCTATTTATACTGCAATGTTCATCAGTATCCTGTGTTATTGCCAGTGAGTCATGGGGGGGGCGATTTTCCCAATGGAGGCAGGTTTCGGTTTGGGTGGGTTCCAAACCCGCCTCCACTGAGAGGTGGGAAAAATTTGCAATTTTCCCCTAATTGGCCAGTTGATTTCAGAGGTGTGGGTTCCCCTGGGCCAATTAGTGTTTTGGGACTGAAACTCGCCTCTGCTGACGTCACTTATCAGCTTCATTTAAGGGCTGCTTGCTGCCTTGGCTCATTCCACTGGTTTTTGGTCGATGCTGCACCACCTCCAAGCTGTTATCTCCTTGAAGAATGGCCAGCTCCAAGGCAAGGGCCTCCCCGAGGTTCTCGGATGAGGCGCTGGGTATGCTGGTTGAGGGGGCGAGAGCTAGCAGGGAGGTGCTCTTCCCCTCATCTGGGAGGAGGAGGCCTCCCAAAGAAACCAAGGCTGTGTGGGTACAGCTGGCAAGGGATATAACCTCCAGATCTGTGTGCAGATTGGGTGATTGATTCTGTATATTGATGAAATGCCATCCCTGTGGGAATGTATTAAAATTAGGTGATGGCATCTGTTATTTCGGCTCAGGCAGCTCCACATTGCGGGCTCCGCGACACTTGCGTGGTCAGGTTGGTGGTCAGAGTGAAAGGAGGCCAGAGAGTCATGTCCATTGTCTATCATGTGTTAAGAAGGAGCCAAGCACATGTGCCACAATGGGCAACCTATGCAAATCTGGCCAGGATGAGTGCATTCCTTGCACGACGTGCTTCCATGCGCTGGCGCCTTCTGCCCTGTGCAGCATCAGGTGGGTGAGCAGGAGGTTGGGGCTCCTGCTGCTGTTGCTGCTGAGCTGCCTGGTTCTGCTGCTGCCGTGGCTGCTCCTCATCTGAATCTGAGGTCCATGGTGAAAGGAAATAAATGGTTCCCATACTGCTGGCAGATACCTCCGTTGGGGAAGTGCTCAGTCCAAGCGGGGAGAGGGTCTTCCAAGGAGGTCCCACAGTTGAGAGATAGAAGCTGCAGCACCTCCGACTTCGGTAGGCCTGCTAAAAGTGCTGAAAGACCTTTGGAACAGAAGTTCTGCCACCTGTAACTGCTCCCTGATGAAAGCTCCGTTTTAATGGTAGAGCTGCAGCTGTGAGGAGGCCGCCCACTTGTCAACCCACCAGGATTAGCTGGCGTGGTTTAGGAGGGTCGTGCAACACGCTGAAAATGTGGTAAAATAACGAAGGCCTGTCAAAATAGGATTATAGAGGCCCTTAACTACTATTTAAGGGTCTTAACTACCTCTCCCGACTGATGGAGGCGGGACCGAATCGCACCCATCAAACCCGCCTCCGGCAAAATTGCGCGGAGACGGGTTGGAGACGGGTTCCGAACCCGCCCTCAGTTTTTGCCATTTTGCCAACTGTCCCGCCTCCAAACCCGCCTCCTCGGGGCTGGGAAAATCGCCCCCATGATGTGTGGGGTTTATGTTGGCTTCTTTGGGTTTAGTTATACTGTTGCAATTTTATGGCTTCAAAAAAGTAACGTCGTATTTAGTTCTAATTTAAGTCCTCCAGTTTATTTTGTGAATTTTTAACCTCCATGATATTGTAGTAGCAGCTTCTCTTGTCTACTGTTTTGGGATGTATTGTCATCATATTCTTTGGGGACATTGGGATAAACACTCTACCTGTCTCGATTTCCATTTGTAATGCCATGGATTGCCCAATAGGAAATAAAAAGGAGTCACGTGAATCTGACAAACGGGAAGTGGGAAGAGTCGTATAAGTATTGGTTAACTTGGTATTGCACTGAACAATGTGCACAGGATGCTGAGTTATATTATGTAATCTGTTGAGTTCTAGTTCCCAGAGTCATGCAGAAGCTGTTCAGCACTCTGTTCTGGCTGTGCTATGAGTGCTGAACACAGTTTTGATTGCCACATAAAGGAGGGCCATCAAGGCCTCCGACGTGGTTTAGAGGACAATAATGATGTTAGAGGGATGAGCTATGAAGAATGATTAGATAAGCTGGGGCTTTTCAGACCCAGAAGTAAGATATCTCAGAGAGAATTTTATAGAGGTATTTAAGATACCTAATGAGATAGAGAAAGTAAACCCAGAACAATGGCTCAGATTTTGTCGTCAAAATAACGGTGAGGCTAATGGCACTTTCCGTTATTTATGCGCAAATGATACAGCAACTTCAGGCGAGGGGCAGATGTGCGGTTAAACTCAAAAATCCAAAAGTCGGTGTCCTGAGTTGCGCCGCTCCGCTGTTAGCTTCGTGAAAACGGCACCTTGCGCTCTACCTCACCAATGTAATACATTGAATGGCGTGAAGTTGCTGTATTTGTGCGGAAGATACGAACTAAACTTGCCACAGAAAGTTAAGTTTTGTCCATTGCAGTCTAAGTATCTTTTTTAATGACGTGATAAATGTAAATTACTGCCAATCAACTTCTCTGGTACTGAAAATTAACTATTACAAATGTGGAGTCTCAGTCTTTAAGCTTTTAATTGTTGTCATTTTTAAAAGATGTTTCATTTAAAATGTTATATTTTTGTTTTACTTTTACTTTCTGTCTTTTTTTTCTGTCTCTCTTAATCCAATCTTTCTTTCCCTCTCTTTATTTCCCTTTCTGTACCTGATTTGACATTGAATTCACCCAATCTGATTGCTTAAGGAGATACCCAATTGCTTGCCCTGTTCACTCAGGTCCCAGGTGCCCTGTTTTCCTCGCTGCGCTATTATCAGCTCGCACTTTCAGCAACTCACCACGCAAAAAATTAAAAAACCTAAACGTGCAATGGCACGTCTGACTAACAGCAGACGTCATTAGATGCCCTGCTACAGCAAATTATGGTCCAATACTTTCTGATATATGAGGACAGCAAGAGAAGAGTGCACAGATTCAAAATTGTGCAGGGTAGTTTTAGGGCAGATGTCAGGAAGTATTCCTCTACACGGAGGCTCATCAACAGTCTGAGTGGGTTGCCAGAAATTTTTGGTTAGGCAAACTGTGCTCATTTAAGAAACATCTTTAAGAAGGATGAAATCAAATTGGCCAAAAACTTCTTCATCCAAATCTACCTTATGAATTGGTATCAGCTTGTAATCGCTGCCAGACATATGGGTGATTCTGGTCTGCAGACAGTCAGTTATATAATGGATTTACCAGTACTCTATGATTATACTGTGGCAAGAGATCACATAATGCTGTTTACCATCGAACAGTTATCAAATCTTTCTCCAATATGTCTGAAATTCCCAAGCATCACTGTATACACACAGACATTAGTAACTAAGGGTTCGATTTGACACATTATCATCCATAGATGACTAAACCCTGAGATCATTTTAGTTCAGACAGTAAACAGAAGCATTATGTGAAAAGATTTTGAAATTAGTAGAATTACATACTACAGAGAAAATGTACTTTATAAAATATTTTGCTTGCTGCATACAGAATGCACCTGGTGCATATAAACCTCTGTATATATGTGTGTTTGCAACATCTGCAAACACAGATCTTTGGATTAGGGCTCACCAGGCTCAGATCTACCTGCTTTACTAATAAAGAGTACAATAATATGCTGTTGTTGTTTGGCGAACCGACCTCTACCTAGCGGAGACTGAACGTCAACTCTCCGACACCTCCTCTTACCTCCGTCTGGACCCTGACCCCACTACCGAACATCAAGCCACCGTTTCCAAGACCGTCACTGACCTCATCTCCTCTGGAGATCTTCCCTCCACGGCTGCCAACCTCATAGTCCCCCAACCCCGCACAGCCCGCTTCTACCTCCTTCCCAAGATCCACAAACAGGACTGCCCCGGTAGACCCATCGTTTCAGCCTGTTCTTGCCCCACGGAACTTATCTCTTCCTATCTCGACTCTATTTTTTCTCCCCTTGTCCAGTCTCTTCCCACCTACATCTGCGACTCTTCCGACGCCCTCCGTCACTTTAACAGTTTACAGTTTCCTGGCCCCAACCGTCTCCTTTTCACTATGGACGTACAATCCCTCTACACCTCCATCCCTCACCAGGATGGCCTGAGGGCACTCTGCTTCTTCCTTGAACAGAGGCCCAATCCGTCCCCATCCACCACCACCCTCCTCCGCCTGGCTGAACTTGTTCTCACATTGAACAACTTCTTCTTTGACTCCACTCGCTTCCTCCAAATTAAAGGTGTTGCTATGGGAACCCGCATGGGTCCTAGCTATGCCTGCCTTTTCGTGGGATATGTGGAACATTCTTTGTTCCAGTCCTACTCAGGTCCCCTCCCTCAACTCTTTTTCCAGTACATTGATGACTCTATTGGTGCTGTTTCCTGCTCTCGCCCTGAACTAGAAAATTTCATTCACTTTGCTTCCAATTTCCACCCTTCCCTCACCTTCACATGGTCCATCTCCGACTCTTCCCTTCCCTTCCTCGACTTCTCTGTCTCCATCTCTGGGGATAGGCTCTTGACAAACATTCACTACAAGCCCACTGACTCCCACAGCTACCTGGACTACACTTCCTCCCACCCCGCTTCCTGTAAGGACTCTATTCCATTCTCCCAGTTTCTCCGTCTCCGCCGCATCTGCTCTGATGATGTCACCTTCCATACCAGTGCTTCCGACATGTCTTCCTTTTTCCTCAACCGAGGATTCCCCTCTACTGTGGTTGACACGGCCCTTGACCGTGTCCGTTCTATTTCCCGCACTTCTGCCCTCACCCCTGCCCCTCCCTCCCGGAACCACGATAGGGTTCCCCTTGTCCTCACCTTTCACCCCACCAGCCTCCACATTCGACAGATCATCCTCCGCCACTTCTGCCACCTCCAGCGTGGATCCCACCACCAAACACCTCTCCCCTTTACCTCTCCTTTCAGCATTCCGAAGGGACCGCTCCCTCCGTAACACCCTGGTCCACTCCTCTATCACCCCCAACACCCCTCCCCTTCGCCCGGCACCTTCCCGTGCAAGCGCAGGAGATGCAACACATGCCTTTTACCTCCACCCTTCCCACTATCCAGGGCCCCAAACATTCCTTCCAGGTGAAACAGCGATTTACTTGTACTTCTTGCAACTTAGTATACTGTATTCGCTGCTCACGATGTGGTCTCCTCTACACTGGGGAGACCAAACGCAGATTGGGCGACCGCTTTGCGGAACACCTCTGTTCAGTCCGTAAGGGTGATCCCGAGCTTCCGGTCGCCTGTCACTTTAATTCTCTGCTCCACTCCCACTCAGACCTCACCGTCCTCGGCCTCTTACACTGTTCCAATGAAGCTCAACGTAAGCTCGAGGAACAGCATCTCATCTTTCGATTAGGCACTTTACAGCCTTCTGGACTCAACATCGAGTTCAACAATTTCAGACCATAACCTCTGCCCCTATTTTTTTTTTCCCATTCATTTTATTTATTATTTTTATTTATTTATTTTTGTACACTTCATCTAGAGCCATTTTTTGTTTCTTCACTTGTCCCATTACCATCTCCTTTTGCCTTGCACCATCTCTTAATGTCTCTTGCCTTCCATCCTATCACAGACCTTCCCTTTTGTTCTTTCCTTCCCTCCCCTCTTTCCCTGCCCCTGCACTTGCTTAAAAACCTGTTCGATCTCCAGCTTTTTCCAGTTCTGACGAAGGGTCATCGACCTGAAACATTAACTCTGTTTCTCTCTCCACAGATGCTGCCTGACCTGCTGAGTATTTCCAGTGTTTTCTGTTTTTATTTCAGATTTCCAGCATCCGCAGTATGTGCTTGGTCTTTTAGAAGAGAGAACTGTCAAAGAAGTGACAGATGTGTAAGAGGCACTGACCTGCTGATAGCTTGATTGTTGTTGCTAGTTTTTACTGGGTACTGCACGATGGAATGTGTTATCACACACATCTCAATCTACTTGAAAGAAGTCGAAGAAATGCTTCATTATTTTAGGCTCTCCTATTGGCTCAGCAAGTTTATCTGGTAAATAGCTGAGCCAATACAAACTAGCAAGGTCCTAAAATCAATTGTTTCTGACTCTGATTTTCTTTCCCTGTCTCTCACACAATTGCTCCCATTCTGTCATTTCTCCTCTTTCCCTTTCTAAGACATTGGCCTAGAAATTGGACCACAAAAAGAGCCAATTTAGTGCAGCTATGTCCCATGCCCCAAAGATCCATCCCCAGTGGCTGCTTGAAAACAGGCTTTAGGCCCCTTGCATATATTAATGAGGGACCTAACGCCTGTTTTAGGACTCTTCCAGAAACTGGGCTGCCCTGAAAGAAGACAGATAAGCAGCTCTATATGCAGCCAAACCATTGGTCCTTAAAAGGACCGCTGGAGGCCGCCACCAGAAATGTAGGTTTCTTTCAAAATTCTTACCTGAATGTGGAGCCAGGAGGAGCCGAAGACCGTTGCCGGTACCCACTAGGCCCCCTCCCAGGACCTACCTGCGAGCCGCTGTCAGTGTCGCAGTGGCCTGAAGTTGATGTCCGCTTCCATAGCAAGCTGCCTGTGGATGCACAGTGGCCATCCGCAGCTCATCGTTCTAACTTAAATGAGGCACAAGGCCCAATTTTGATCGGGTACCTGTTCTGGCATAGGGATCATTCCCTATACCCAGTTCGCGCCGGCAGTTAGATACTATCCAATTTCTACCCCTTTATGTCTGTCTCTTCTTCTCACGCTTTCCAGGGTTGAATTTAAATGGGACTTTTCTCAATCATTCGTCTTCAGCAGAAGATCTGTGGAAACCGGGACGATCGGGAGACCTGCTGCGGAAATTCAACACCTCAATCTCGTCCTAGAGCTTTCCCTCTCTCTCACACACACTCGCAGACGCTCTCTGTCACTCTGCCTCATGCGCCATCTGCCACTTTCTTTGTGTGTATCTCTATATGTCTCACTCTCCGTCTCTCTCCCACAAACTCTTTTTCTCGCACGCACTCTCGTATACCCACACTATTTCACACAGGAATTCTTTCGCACATTTCACACATTCTGCCCCTCTATCACACACTGCAAATAAACAACCTCTTTAAAATAGTTTCATTATCAAAACTTAGCCCCAAAACTTCATGTTTTGATGACTTTAGGAAAACCAAACTTCTAGTTATTGATATATCTGTCATTTCTCAGGTTTTGCGTTTAGGCACAGATTACTTGGACAGGTTCAGACTGGGGCATGCTGGAACTATGTGTTTAGGTTTATATATCCACACATGCTCACCCCTCACTTTCGACTGATTTCACTGCTGTGCAACAAGCATCCCTTCTCCCACCTCCTGTGACAGACAAAAAAAAAATAACCGCAGTCTATTCAGGAATCCTCGGCAAAATTCCTCTCTGAACCCCATAGGTAATCAGGGAAGATCCAGAAGGCCACAGATCCACCGGTTATTATCCATAAATAATTTACTCTTGCCTTACATATGCCATGAGCAGCTTATTTTCCAGGAATGTATCTAATGCCTTCTTGAAGGACGGTAAGGAATGAATCTCCATTAGCTTCTCCGGAATCCTGTTCGACGGGTCAATCATGCTTTGGGAAAAGTAAAACATCTGGATCTCGTCAGCTGACAGGGAAATCTATAGGAAGCTGCATGAACTCCAGCGCTAGCCTTCTCAGACAAGCACAGAGCACTAACTGAAAATCTTACAAAAGACATTTTAAGCATGCAAGATACGTGAAATGTAATTGTTTTCTTGTAACTCCTGTGTTTTTTATATCTTTATTATTATATTACAAATCTTGCTTCTAGTACTAAATTTTCAGTTACTGAACATTAAATTGGCAGTCAACATTCTTTTTTCGAGTAATTGCATTGGTTCTCCACCTTATTGGTATCTTTGGCTGACTGCTCATGCTTGACTCGTTCCATTCCTATATCTGCAGTAGTACCTCATTGGTAGTGTTTTATTCGCTGCTTTCCTCACTTTTGATTCAGATGACCCCCAATCCCTCTGCTCCTGATTTGTTGCTGTTTTATGAATAGGGAATTTGAGCCAAATATTGCACGTCTGCAAGTACGACACCTGAAGCATGACTCTCAAAGTGTGACATGATGGCCAAAATGTATTAGACAAAAGATTTTTGTAGATGTGTGTGGTAGATCACGGCAACACGGTGGCATAGTGGTTAGCACTGGTGCCTCACAGCGCCAGAGACCCGGGTTCGAATCTGACCTCGGGTGACTGTCTGTGTGGAGTTTGCACATTCTCCCCGTGTCTGCGTGGGTTTCCTCCGGGTGCTCCGGTTTCCTCCCACAGTCCAAAAATGTGCGGGTTAGGTTGATTTGGCTATGATAAATTGACCCTTAGTGTTAGGGGGGGATTAAATATGTGGGGTTATGGGGATAGGATGGGATATGTTAGGGGGACTTAAATACGTGGGGTTACGGGGCTAGGGTGGGATATGTGTACTGTGGGGATTAAAGCAGGGACAGGGTACTGGATTTGAATGATCAGCCATGATCGTATTGAATGGTGGAGCAGGCTCGACGGGCCGAATGGCCTACTCCTGCTCCTAGATTCTATGTTTCTATGTTTCTATGTTTCTATCTCCTGTGGTAGAATGCCAGAGGAGGTCTCCCCTCACATATCTACAAAAACCATGCTAAAGGAAACAACAACAACTTGTATTTATATAGCACCTTTAACGGAGTAAAGCGTCTCGAGGCGCTTCACAGGAGTGTTATCAAACAACATTTGACACATAGCCGCATAAGGGGCTATGAGGGCAAATGACCAAAAGCTTGGTCAAAGAGGTAGGTTTTGAGGAGTGTCTTAAAGGAGGAAAGAGAGGTGGAGAGGTTTAGGGAGGGAATTCCAGAGCTCAGGACCTCGGCGGCTGAAGGCATGGCCACCAATGGTGGAGCGATTAAAATCAGTGATGCGCAAGAGGGCAGAATTAGAGGAGCGCAGGTATCTCGGGGGGGGTTGTGGGGCTGAAGGAGATTACAGAGATAGGGATGGGCGAGGCCACGGAGGGATTTGAACACAAGGATGAGAATTTAAAAATCAAGGTGTTGCTTAACCGGGAGCCAATGTAGGTCAGTGAGCAAGCAAAAAGATTTCCAAAAAGTTTTGGAGCAATTTGTTTCAGCTTTTCCTTTTTTGAACTGATCCCTTTTACTACTGTTCAAGCTTGATTCATTGTTTTCATAAGGCCTTAGTAGTTTCTCATTGGACGTTTATTCTTGTTTCATGTTCTGTTGTTGTCTGAATATGAAATTTGACCCAATCAAGTGCAAGTGGGACACATACGCTGAGGATCTGTGTGACACCTAATGTACCGTTCTTCATATAAAATTTAAGTTAGATAGCACTACAGATGATACAGGCAGAAAAAACAAACCTCACTAAAATGTCTATCAAAGTTGCTGACAGCACATAGGTATCTGAATAAATTGTATTGGGTACCAATGGGCAAGCGCCTCATATAAACTGCAGTAATCTTAGTTCAACAAGTGACTTTTAACTCTGCATTTCACTTTCTGCACATACCAAGGGGGAGAAATTCGGTATCGCCCTGTTTGGGGCACTAACTTTGATAAGTTGAAAAAAATTAGCGCCAGGTGCTAATGCTTTTCAACTTTTAAAAAAGTCGGGGTTTGCGCTCCAGGAAGGAAGTGGGGCGCTAAATCAAGTGCTCCACTTCCTTCCTGGAGCGCAGCAGGCGGGGTGGTAGGTGTACAGCGCTGAACACTGGGCCGTGCAGCGCTGCCACGATGGAAGGCTCCTTCCCTCCCTTAAAGGGAAGGGCCATCGCTGCAGGCTCTGCAAGAGGCAAAACTTACCTGGTCCCCGACAGCAGCCGGGATCCAGCCCGATGCACTGCAGCAGAGAGCCGGGCTGATTGATCGCTGGCGAAGAGAAATGAAAATAAAAGATAAAGAGCATTTCACAATTTTTTCACTTACCTCGGCCACCTTGCCTTTAAGTATCGCGCCCGGGCCTCCCGATGAGCACCTCCTGCAGCTGCCGGTGTTTTCGCCTGGCGATGCTGAGGGGGCGGAACCGAAGTTAAGGTCCGGGGCGATGCTCACGCCAATGACGTCACAATCTCTGGGCGAAGGAGATCGGGGCGCAACGCCATACTGCCACCGCAAACCTCCCGCCAAACATAACAGGAGTCGATCTTCTCGCCGCGCCCAGTCGGTAAGTGCTTAGCGCCTCGTTATCACCCCCCCCCCCCCCCCAGAGGCGCTAATGGGAGGCACTAAGGAAGCCAATTTCTGTTTTAGGTAACAACATTGTTCTGGGAGTTTCATAAGGGAGATGAAAAATTATGTTTGAAGCTTTGCTAATGGTATTTCAAATGGACTTTTTGGTTTAATTCAGAATAAGATGCAACTACATCTGTGGTGGTGTCCCAGTCCTGGTTTTATAGAGGACTGGAGGCCCTGCCTTGTCCCTCTAATGTTGGGCAGATCTTCATCCAGTTCACATAAACTGACCACAAGGAGATGTGACCTTTTTGCAACCTGACAATCCGGGCTATGATACTTTGGGGGAAAAGTTCAGTTGCTTTGCACATCCCGTTAGCGCCCTAAGAGGTTGCTAATAGGGTGCAAAGCAACTGGCGCCCGGGTGCAACGATTTTTGCGCCACTCGCAAAATTGACCAGACATGTTGCGGCGGTGCTAAACACTACCGCCACGATCTCCTGCGCCAGCAGATCGTGACGTCAGTCGAGCATGCAACGCCCTGGTATCGCCCCGGACCAGATATTGAGTGGCACCCCCTGCCTTTCCGCCTGCCGCTAGCAACGACAGGTTGAGGGGAACGTTTTGCAGTCGGGAAGGGACTGGGGGAGCGCTATTTAAAGGCGACCACTTCCTGCCTTTTTTTGTTGGCGACATTTTTGCACCACGCTTTCTGAGTGAGAGAGAGAGACTTCTGGAGAGATTCAATGCTGTGTGAAGGAGTTTTGGGTACTGAGCAGCACTTTGCAGGTTCATTTTGATTTGACCTTGTATCGATTTAGAAGAGACTTGGGGGCTGCACTCTAAGCTCTTTCCCTGGGACTCTCCATTGTTCTTTCCAGCAGATTTGATGTACAGGTCTCTCCAGGCCGAGATTCAAGGCTTCAATGAGCAGGGTGTGGATGGAGAGCAAGATCGATCCTCCCCTTTAAGAACTGGCTGGCGCCAGTGTGTCTGTGTTCCATTGCTGACTGACATCACATGAGCTTCGCCAGCGCTCTGAGGTAGCGCCTCGCTCCTCGGCGTTAGTGCCTTAAGAGAGGTGTGTAGCGCCTGATTTCGCGCTCCAATCACCTCCAGGAGCGATAGAAGCCAAGTTTGCAATCGGAGGCGATAATTAGCACCAGGCGCTAAACTTTGCGCCCGGCCGATAATTACGCCCCAAACGGAGCGATACCAAATTTCTCCCCCACTGAATTTATAGGTTTCAAGTTACTGACTGGGGTGAATAGCGTCATGTTTTTCACAGACTTCCCATTCTTTTGCCTCCTTTTCCAACTATCTTTGCCACCCGAATACCCCAGCATAGCTCAGATATGATTACCAAGCTGAAAACTGAATGCTTATGATTGGAGAGAACTTGGTGCCTTATGGAGGAGTGTTGGGTGGTAAGCATCACAGCCCAGCTTTATTGACAGAATTATTGACTTGGTCCTCTCAAAACTGAAGATAGCAGACAATTTGTCATTGCAATTCTATTTATAGCTACCAGCAGTGATCTGGTTGGTGTTTTTCTTTCACTTGGGGAAATAAACCACTGCGCAGAAGGACATGTCATTAGGAAAAACATCTATTTTGATGACAACAATCACGACTTTGATAAAGAATAGGAACCAAGTGGGACCCAACACAATTTTGTGGGCGTCAAGATAAGAAAGCAAATATCCATTTATCACTGCCCAGTATTTACTTCCTGTGAGTAAGTCACAAATCCAATTCAGTAGCTTACCAGATACACCACAATGGGTGACCTTCAGAATAAGGCCAAGATACCATACACTACAATTAAATTCTCTGGATCTTTCAAGGGTTCTTGCTGGGCATCAAGAGAATCAGGAAACTGAGAGCGTCACAAGATAACATATTTATTCTGAAAGTAATTCAGCAACCAGATTCCAGAATGTTGTGATTGAATGGTGTCCATTCATTTTGTGAGCTTTGACACTGACAGTAGTAGTTGCCAGGATTAGACTATGATGTTTTTAAGTCATGACGTTGGTCGATTTACCCTGAGAGAGGACAACACGAGTTGTGAGGGATAATTGGAAAGAAAGCAACTTGTTCCTCCCCTACAGGTTTGAGAATTCAAGTTGTTATACCAATATCTTTTTCTGGGATCTACATTTGAAAGATATCTTAATTTTCTTGTGCCTGATCTGGATTTAGTTGATCAGGTTGTTGAACTTCAATGGAACTTTTGTCATTAAGCTTTGGATTTCAGGTTACCTTTCAGCTAATATTGTGTTTAGTATTTCTACCTTATCACAGAAATGTGACTTACAACTGTCCTTCTCAAGGAAGACCCTTAGGCCCTATGTTGGATACAAATTTAATTATCTTCCACCAAATTGTCTAAGAATAGCATTGCTCCCAGATTTGTACCTCTGGCGAGTTTTTTTGTATTGGTTTTGCATAGAATTTACAGCACAGAAACAGGCAATTTGGCCCAACTGCTCCACACAAGCCTCCTCCCATCCTACCTCATCTAACCCTACCAGCATATCCTTCTATTCCTTTCTCCCTCATGTACTTATCTAGTGTCCCCTTAAATGCATCTATGATATTCGCCGCAACCACTCCATGTGGGAGTGAGTTCCACATTCTAACCATTCTCTGGATCAAGAAGTTTCTCCTGAATTCCTTTATTGGATTTATAGTGACTATCTTATATTTATGACCCTTGGTTTTGGAATCCTCACCAGTAGAAACATCTTCTCTACATCTACTACAACAACAACAACTTGTATTTATATAGCGCCTTTAACGTAGTTAAACGTCCCAAGGTGCTGCACAGGAGTATTTTAAGGCAAAAAATATGACACCGAGCCACATAAGGAGAAATTAGGGCAGCTGACCAAAATCTTGGTCAAAGAAGTAGGTTTTAAGGAGCGTCTTAAAGGAGGAAAGAGAGGTAGAGAGGCGGAGAGGTTTAGGGAGGGAATTCTAGAGCTTAGGGCCTTGGCAACAGAAGGCACGACCACAATGGTTGAGCAATTATAATCAGGGATGCTCGAGGGCAGAATTAGAGGAGCGCAGATATCTCGGGGGGTTGTGGGGCTGGAGGAGATTACAGAGATAGGGAGGGGCGAGGCCATGGAGGGATTTGAAAACAAGGATGAGAATTTTGAAATCGGGGCGTTGCTTAACTGGGAGTCAATGTAGGTCAGCGAGCACAGAGGTGATGGGGGAACGGGACTTGGTGCGAGTTTCTCTATTAAACCCCTTCATAATTTTAAAGATCTCTGTTAGGTCACCACACAACACCAGCAGCACCAGGCACACCAGCAGCACCAACAACAACACCACCAACCTTCCCCTCACAGGACAGAGGGCATCAGCGCAGGGCTGCACCGCGCCGGAAGCGATACCCCCAACACCGGGTATACAGGCAGAGGATGAGCTTCCTCAACATGACTGATCAGCAGTGCCAAAGGAGGCTTAGGCTATCATGCCAGGTCATCACAGACATTTGCAAATTGCTGGAGCAAGACCTGCAGCCCAGAGGAGCGGGTGGACATGCCTTAGCAGTGGCTGTCAAAGTTACCAGCGCCCTCAACTTCTTTGCCTCAGGCTCCTTCCAGGGATCTGCAGCAGACATTTGCAGCATCTCGCAGTCGGCCGCCCACAGATGTATCACACAGGTCACCGATGCCCACTTTGACAAGTCAGCCAATTATATCAACTTTGCCACTGATGAAGCCAGTGTTGCTGAGTGGGCGCTCGGCTTTGCCACTCTGGCTGGCTTCCCACGAGTGCAGGGCATCATCGACTGCACACATGTGGCCATCAGGGCACCCCATCATAACCCAGGAGTCTTTCTCAACTGCAGGGGCTTCCACTCCCTCAATGTGCAGCTGGTCTGCAACCATAGGAAGATCATCATGCATGTGTGCGAAAAATTCCTTGGCAGCTGCCATGTCTCTTTCGTCCTTCGCCAGTCCACCTTCCTTCAGCTCTTCGCTCCTCCAAACAGACTTTCCGGCTGGCTGCTTGGAGACAAGGGCTATCCACTGAAGACGTGGCTCATGACACCCTTGAGGAGGCCAAGTACTGAGGCCCAGGAGAGATATAATGAAAGCCACATTTCCACCAGATGTGTCATAGACCAGACAATAGGAATGCTTGAAAATGCGCTTCAGATGCCTTGACAGATCTGGAGGAGCTCTTCAGTATACACCAGCCAGGGTCTCCAGAATCATTGTGGTCTGCTGCGCCCTTCACAACATAGCGCAGCAGCGAGGATTAGCGCTGCATGAGGAGCAAAGCATTGCGCGCACAGCCTCTTCAGAGGAGGAGGAGGAGGAGGAGCATCAGCTGGAAGATGAGGAGGAGGAGGAGCTGGAGGAACCAGCGGGCCAGATCCCACCAGCACCGAGCACATTGCTGCCAGGGATGGCCTCATCATGGCCAGATTTACTTAACTTTACACATTACACCCATATGGCTGCCACATGCTGCGCCAGGTTGGCACCACCCCACAGCAACACCATAAACCATCCCTACAATGACCAAGCCATTCCTTTCACACTGACCACCATTGCTGGAGGTACCGTTATGTCTCACCATTCACTGCAACTCACTAAGCCACTTCCAAAGGTGCACACGAATTAGACAAATTAGAAAGTGGTGAAAATAAAGATTTTTATGGTTGACATCACATGAACGGAAACTTGACATTAACATTGAATAAAACACCCAAGTGGCTGCTCTTGTGAATCTACTTGTGTGTCATCTTTCTCTTATGCGTGCTTCTACGAGGTGCTACCCCTGTGGCTTCAGCAGAGGTAGAGGCAGGCTGCTCACTTCCCTGCTGCGACTGCTTAGACACTCTTGGCGGATGTCCTCTGGGTTTTGGAGCCTGTGATGGCCCCGCCAAACTCTGCTCCTCCTGTGACTGTACAGGGGCAGACTCAGCCATCGCTGTCCAAGGAAGCATCTGGGGCTCTGACTGAGGGGGTGGCAACGGGGAAGAAGTGTGAGCGGTTTGAGAGGAGCCCACACTTCCCTCTCCCCTCTCCCCGTCATCCCTTTCATGGGCCACCTGCACTTCCCTGCTAGCAAGCAGCTGGAGAGTACCTTGCTGCACATCAGTGGGGCCATGAGGTCCCACGTCTACGTTGACATCCCTCCTAGACGGAAGGTCTATGAGCGTCTGCCATCTATGCTCCATAGAGACTGACGTAAGAAAACTACTAGGCACTTGGTCTAAGTGTTAAACAAAGCTTTAATCAACTGTTTTACAACATGGAGGTCTAGTTGTGTCCTTCACTAGTTCCTGCTAAGAATGTCCCGCGCAAGCTGGGCCCATGCCCGAGTATTTATACTCTCCCTGGACAGCGCCACCAGCAGGCCGCGCAGTATTATTTCATAAGTCATTTCCACATGAATGACAAGATTCATGTCAGAGACCATGTGCTCCTGTGAGTGGCACATTAGCTGCTCCATGCAGGTGGTCATCCTATCCATGGAAGAGCCGACAGTCGCCATCGCCTGCGACATGGTGGTGCTCATGTTGGAGATGTACTCTTCCATTCTCTAAACATTTGCAGACATCGCGGTCGCAAAACCTGTCAGAGTACCCTGCACTTCTTCCTGCACCTCCAGGATCGCACTCTTCGTCTCCCAGTTGCTCGGCCACTCCCGATACTTCTAACACAGCCTCCTCTGCTGTTGTGAGGGTGGCAAATGATGGCGGACCACCTCCAGTTCTCTCCCTCTTCCTCTTATGGTGTGCTCTGTTTTCCTGCAAGGAGGGAAAGAAGAGAAGGTTGAGTGAGAGTGATGGAATGAGTGTAAAGAATGGATGAGTTACATCTTTAGAGGGAGACTATGATGGATTGGGGTGGCAATGCCAAGTGGCCTCCTTGTGTGTTGTTAGTTGGTATGATTGCATTAGGATGAGGCTGAGTGTGAGGGGTGGCTAGTAAGATGGGGATGTGATAATGTAGATAGAGAGAGAGGGATGGGTGGACATGCAAGGTATGTTGGTTTGAGTAAGGATGTGCAAGAGCAGGGTTGGGAAGGCAGAGTGATGGGGATGTGATGAGAGGCACAGCAGGATGAAGTTGAGTGTGACTTTGTACTCACCTTTCCTGATCTAATGAGATCATTGAAACGTTTCCGGCACTGCACCCAGGTCCTCCTGAACACATACTTGCTGTTCACCTCCTCTGCAATTTGGAGCCGGGCTCTTTTTGTCTCCTGGGGAGGTCTCTTCTGCCCATTCGAAGGGAAGAGGACCTCCCTGCGTGCTCTGACTCCCTCCACAAGCATATGGAAGGAGTCATCGGAGAACCTGGGTGCAGCCCTCTGCCTCTGTGCAGTCATGTCTCCAAGTGTTTGGAGCAATCAAAGCCTCCAGTGCAGTGACTGCACACTCCTAGATGAACCTTCAAATGCAGTGTGGCCATGGCTCCTATAAATATCCTGGCTGAAAATGCGTCATCGATGACGTCATCAGACATTAATAGGGCCGGGTAATGCGCAGGGCGGGCTTAATAGGCCCCATTAGCGCAAAGTCGATTTCTGCAGCGGGATGGAAGCAAGAATGGTGTCGTGACTCGCCACGCCGGCCGCCCGCACCCAACCCGCCCAGGTAAAGAAAATTCTGGCCTTATTTTCCAAGGCGTATGAGGCGTCCTTATTCCTCCTACCAAAATGTAATACCTCATGCTTATCTATACTACATCGACCCTGCAATTCTCCACATAAAAGTGCCTGATCTTGGGTGTGTCATTACGAAGAGGTGCAGTGTGGAGCACGAGAGCTCCTCTTGGGGGCAATGGCAAAGTCAGCAGGTGTATCACCCAAGTAATTACTTCAAGAATAACAGTAGCAGAGTTCTGGGAGTAGATCGACCCCTTATCCTATTAGACAGGAGAAAAATAAATTTGAATAATAGTGAATTTCCAAAGACTCCTCACAAAAACAGGCTGACTTATTCAACAACAATGACATCTATATAGCACATTTCAAATAATAAAATTGACCAGGGCACTTCACAGGAGCAGTTGGATACATGGAGCAGGAAGCAATAGAGAGGTTAAGGGAGGTCAGCAAAAGTCAGGTCCAAGAGATAAGTCTTGAAGAGGCTTCTGAAGGGTAGGGAAAGAGGTAGCAAAACACACAGGTTCAGAAAGAGAAATCTAGAGTGCAGTGACACAGTGGCCAAAAGAGGTCATTCAAACAATCGCACCATCCATGGAACATGCATCCTGTACTTTGTTTGTTCAGCAGCATACAATTTCTACACGGTAAAACCCTCCACAAAAGGTTGCAATCTTTGTTGCACCTTGAAAGTGATGAAGACGTAATGTAGCAGGATGAAAAATGGGCAACGATTTGTCCAGATGGACGCCCATCATTGTGTGCTGCATGTGTAGGGTTGGCAACTCTGCTGGCACAGATTCCTGGAGGTTTAATCACATGACTTCCTGCCTCCAACTGCCCACCCAGTTAAACAGCCTTCCTTTTTTAATCCTTCTCCAACATTTTTATAACAAATAAACGGAAATGAAAAACACATGCAATTCCTTTAATGCCCCGATGACTTTTCTCCCGGGTTGCTCACAGCAGTGCCCAGGAGATTAACCTTTAATTCCTGGAGACTCTAGGGTAGTTTGGGAGGGCTGGTGGCAACCCTATCCATGTGGGCTTAGGCCAGGCCATAGAAACTCCCACACAAAATAGACAGGAGCTTCATCACAACATTTAAATGATGCAGGAGTGATGTCCTAACACCACCTGCATCAGTTACTGGGCTAATGCTGGTGCAGCTGAAGATCGTATTGACGTGCAAATATAAAGGATCCAGGGTTGTTAGGCACTGAGGTGCGTACAGAAGCAAGTTTAAAGGGCTTAGTAACAGGATTTGTTTAGTACTTTCAGGACCATTTCAGCACTAACTTTCTTAATTAGTTTCTGCTTCAAGTTAGGCTTTCATGAGCCTTGTGGTAATTACTGTGCTGTTTTTTTTTAAATCCAGCGGCACCAGTAGTTTCCCCAATGGAAGCCCCTCTAACTTAGCTTTTTGGGAGCTGTCTGAAGTCAGAGGTGCACATACCTCACTTTGGCAAATGATCAGTACCCATTGGCTCCTATTTTCAAAGGGCAGCAGTGCTGATGGCACAAGTATGATATATAAATACTAACCTTATGCTGAATGGATCCTTGGGAATAGATCAACACAATATGCCATGCTTTCATTGGTACTGCATGATAGAAGGTATGTCAGAGTGATTATCAGTCGGCAAGCTCAATTAGCCACACCCACCAAGATGCTGTCAACCAGACCAACAGGCATTGTCACCTGGCAATGACCGCACAGAGTCTGGGTCAGCAGAAAGCCAAATGCAGCGCTGTGCCATCTGCTGTAAGGATGCCTGCTGCTAACATATAGCATAGGCCTGGCACAACAGATGACAGTATTGGTCAACTGTAGCCTCAAGCCTGCCCTCACCTGCTTACAGGCATGCTGCCATATTAACCTATTGGGATGGTGGAGTGGCAAACAAGACCACCTCATTATGCATTATGCAGCACCACCTCTACTTAAGCAGCCATCAAAGAGGGGGGTCAGGTGGCGGGACATCTTGCTTGCTTGCCAGCAGACTCATGGGTTTTCTTTCTGTCCACTTTTGCCGGTCACTTCTTTACTCTCTCTTCCTTTAACCTTGGCAAAGGTTCCCAATGAGTTGAGATGCCTTTTGAGCATTTCCAATAATTGTAAGAATTTAAGTCCTCCTATTCTCCAGTTTTGCTTTAATTCGTCACATTCCTTTAAATTTCAACCACATACAATTTTCCACTCCCACCACCAATTGATAAAGCTGTATAAACAAACATATAGGATCCGAGGTTTCATAAATAGGGGCATTGAGTACAGAAGCAAAGAGGTAATACTAAACCTACACAAATGATTGATTAGGCTGCAGGTAGAATATTGTGTCCAGTTTTGGGTGCCCTACTTTAGGAAGCTTTTAAGAACATGGAGAGGGCATCGAAGAGATTGACTAAGAATTATACTAGGGTTGAAAGGCTTTATTTATGCAGAAAGACTAGAGAAACTGGGGCTCTTTTAATTAAAGAGAAGGTTAAGAGGAGATCTGATAGAGGTATACAAAATTATGAAGCATTTGGACAAAGTAAATAGGGGAAAATTATTTCTGCTGGTCGGTGAATCTGTAACTGGTGGGTATAAATTTAAGTTCAGTAAAAGGACAAAGGGAGTGGTTAGGAGAATTTTCTAGATGGAAGGTTGTTAGGACATAGAATGCCCTACCAGAAACAGTGGTGGAAGCAGAATACATAAATATCTTTTAAGAGGGAAGTCGATAAATATTTGAAAAGAAAGGTTTATGGGGAAAGGGCAAGAGACTAAGTAAGCTCTTTCAGAGAGCTGGCACGGGTACAATGGGCTGAATGACTTCCTTCTGAGCTGTAAAATGTTATGATTTTATAAACCTACAATGCTCCCTACATCCATCCAAATTGGCACCTATCTGGAGCTGCGAATAATAGTTCAAATATAGCATCATAGAATCATAGAATGGTTACAGCACAGAAGGAGGCCATTCGACCCGTCGAACCCGTGCCGGCTCTCTGCAAGAGCACCTCAGCTTGTCCCACTCTCCCACCATTTCCCCATAGCCCTGCAAATTATTTTCCTTCAGGTACTTATCCAACTCCCTTTTGAAAGCCACGATTGAATCTGCCTCCACCACCCTTTCAGGCAGTGCATTCCAGATCCTAACCACTTGCTGCGTAAAAAGGTTTTCCCTCATGTCGCCTTTGGTTCTTTGCCAGTCACCTTAAATCTGTGTCCTCTTGTTCTCAACCCTTCTGCCAATGGGAACAGTTTCTCTCTATCTACTCTGTCTAGAACCCTCATGATTTTGAACACCTCTATCAAATCTCCTCTCAACCTTCTCTGCTCTAAGGAGAATAACCCCAGCTTCTCCAGTCCATCCACATAACTGAAGTCCCTCACCCTTGGAACTATTCTTGTAAATCTTTTCTACACCCTTTCCAAGGCCTTCACATCCTTCCTAAAGTGCGGTGCCCAGAATTGGACACAATACTCCAGTTGAGGCCAAACCAGTGTTTTATAAAGGTTCATCATAACTTCTTTGCTTTTGTACTCTATGCCTCTACTTATGAAGCTCAGGATCCTGTATGCTTTTTTAACCGCTTTCTCAACCTGCCCTGCCACCTTCAACGATTTGTGCACATATACCCCCCCCCCCACCAGGTCTCTCTGTTCCTGCACCCCCTTTAGAATTGTACCCTTTAGTTTATATGCCTCTTCATGTTCTTCCTACCAAAATGTATCACTTTTATGTATCAAAAAAAGTATCAAAAATAGACTGACCCCAGGGAATTGAGTGCTCCTAGCACATTACCATTCTGCTGAGATTTCTCCCAGTTATTAACCATTTACAACTGGCTTACACTAGTAGATGAAAATCAGCCCCTAAAGAAAGTTACATAGAATTACACAGAATTTTACAGCACAGAAGCAGTCAATTTGGCCTAACAGGTCTATGCCGGTGTTTAGACTCCACACGAGCCTCCTCCCACCTTACTTCATCTCACCCTACGAGCAGATCCTTCTATTCCTGTCTCCCTCATGTACTTATCTAGCTTCCACTTAAAGGCATGTAAAGCTCTCTTTTTCTTTTCTTTGTCCTAAAGATACATTAATCAAAGTCGTCATAATCTTTTCAATTAAGGAAAGATATAAACCATAAAAATGTTCAGCCACCGTAGGTACATTAAATTAATAAAATGCAAGTCTGGTAGTAAGTAATTTTAAAGTAATTTACTTAAGTTGTTTGAGGCAGGCTGCAGGGTGATGGCACTGTGGTTGACTAGGTTAGTTTAGTTTTCAGTGTTGGAGGTTTTTTTTAATTCACTTATGTGATCTGGGCGTCGCTGGCAAGGCCAGCATTTATTGCCCATCTCTAGTTGCCCTTGAGAAGGTGGTGGTGAGCCGCCTTCTTAAACTGCTGCAGTCCCTGTGGTGAAGGTACTCCCACAGTGCTGTTAGGGAGGGAGTTCCAGGATTTTGACCCAGCGACGATGAAGGATCGGCGATATACTTTTAAGTCAGGATGGTGTGTGACTTGGAGGGGAACTTGGAGATGGTGGTGTTCCCATGCGCCTGCTGCCCTTGTCCTTCTAGGTGGAAGAGGTCGCGGGTTTGGGAGGTGCTGTCAAAGAAGCCTTGGCGAATTGCTGCAGTGCATCTTGTAGATGGTACACACTGCAGCCACGGTGCGCCGGTGGTGGAGGGAGTGAATGTTTAAGGTGAGGGATGGGGTGCCAATCAAGCGGGCTGCTTTGTCCTGGATGGTGTCGAGCTTCTTGAGTGTTGTTGGAGCTGCACTCATCCAGGCAAGTGGAGAGTATTCCATCACACTCTTTATTTGTGCCTTGTAGATGGTGGAAAGGTTTTGGGGAGTCAGGAGGTGAGGCACTCGCCACAGAATACCTAGCCTCTGACCTGCTCTTGTTGCCACAGTATTTATGTGGCTGGTCCAGTTAAGTTTCTGGTTAATGGTGACCCCCCAGGATGTTGATAGTGGGGGATTCGGCGATGGTAATGCCATTGAATGTCAAGGGGAGGTGGTTAGACTCTCGCTTGTTGGAGATAGTCATTGCCTGGCACTTCTGTGGCGCGAATCTGCCACTTATCAGCCCTGGCCTGAACCTCGTCCAGGTTTTGTTGCATGCGAGCATGGACTGCTTCATTATCTGTGGAGTTGTGAATGGCGCTGAACACTGTGCAGTCATCAGCGAACATCCCCATTTCTGACCTTATGTTGGAGGGAAGGTCATTGATGAAGCAGCTGAAGATGGTTGGGCCTAGGACACTGCCCTGAGGAACTCCTGCAGCGATGTCCTGGGGCTGTGATGATTGACCTTCAACCACCACAACCATCTTCCTTTGTGCTAGGTATGACTCCAGCCAGTGGAGAGTTTTACCACTGATTCCCATTGACTTCAGTTTTACTAGGGCTCCTTGATGCCAGACTCAGCCAGTTGTGTTGTGATGTGTGCTATTTATTGTCAATGAAATAGTCAGGGTAACATTAATGACAGCTATCCACCTAGATGTAGATAAGTACTGAGTTTTCTTCATTAATATTGTAAAAGAGGAAACTGTTCATTCCCAACCCCCTCCCAAACCTAAGTTAAATTATCTTACATTTGGGTCATCAATTAAGAACTATTAAAGAAATTAACCAGAGGCTCACAAAGCTTTTCAAATGAGTCTAGGTACAATCAAAGACAATGGTATCTTTTCTATTACTAGACTATCTCATAGTAACCAGAGTCATAAACTGAACTGAAGATGTTTGGCTTGGAGCCAGTACAGTCCAATACATTTCTTAGCCATATAAAGGAGGGCGTTAACCAGTTCCTTGCTTGCTGAGCCTAGTATATCTTTAGGAGAGATGCCCAGCAAGCAGTACTTGATGGTTTCGGAGATGCCTGTTTGATTGAACGTATGTTATTAATTTGTTGCGATGATTATTATATTTGTTTTTATTCTGGCAGCTGTAATAAGTAACAATTCTCATTCTCTGGCTTCATAAAATACACTTCATTTGTTTTTGGTAGACAGTTTATTTACATTAGATGTATCTACATACAAGGAATTAAGAACATAAAATCATAAGAAATATGAGCAGGAGTAGGCCATTTGGCCCTTCGAGTCTGCTCCACCATTTAGTAAGATCATGGCTAATCTTCGACCTCAAACACCGCCTTCCTGCACTATCCCCATATCCCTTGATTCCCCCCCAAAAATATTGATCTCTGTCTTAAATATACTCAATGACTGAGCAACCACAGCCCTCTGGGGTAAAGAATTCCAAAGAGTCATAACCCTCATCTCAGTCCTAAATGGCCAACCCCTTATCCTGAGACTGACCTGAAGTTCTAAACTCTCCAGAATTCCCACTGAAAGTACCGAATATACAACAAAAATGACTCTCTAGACACTTTAACTATTATATCTGCATACCCTCACTTGTATAACAATGGCATTTAATGGTGATTTTTAACAAATAAAGTTGAATCTACATATCTACATTCCTAATGAAAGGCCTCCTTCTGTGCCGTTATGACTCTATGGCCGGAATTTTGCCGGCGCGCAGGGGGCGGGTTTGGAGGCGGGACATCCGGTAAAATCGCAAAGATTGACAGCGGGTCAGAAACCCACTGTCAACCCACCTCCAATCAATCTTCCCAGGTGTCGGGTCCCCGATTTGCACATGGGCCCAACAGCTAGCAGCGGGAAGAGGATTATAGGCACTTAACTGCTTGTTAACAGGTTGTTAACAGGCAGTTAAGAGGCTTTTTGTAATTTTGACAGGTCTACTGCAGGCTTCCCCATGTCCGGACACCACGCCAGGGTAAGTGTGGCGTGCTGTGGGCCTACTGTAATGTTTCTTCATTGATGACAGCTGCAGAAGTGGTGTGAAGGATCCAACTGTACACTGGTGAGTTTCAGAGGTAAGAAAATGTTGGGGAAATCATTTTTAACGTATTTAGACTTTTCTGTAGGTAACAAGTTTTGAAGTGTTTGTGTAGTCCCACCTCATTGGGAGAACCTCTCTCACCAGTGACAGATCGCTTCTGTAACCTCACATACAGCTGTGATCTGTTCTAGCCTAAGGAGGGAGTCACTGGAGAGCCTGGGTGCAAGGGCTCACCTTTGTACAGTGATTGTCAGTGTTTGCAGCAACTCAATGCTGTCAAACACTGAAAAATGACCTGTCAAAAAAAATTGAGTGTGGCCCCTTTAAGAAAACTGGCAGATGACGCGTCATCAACTGATGTCATCTGACACCGATTTTCTCCTAATTGGCCGGCAAGCCCACAGGGCGGGCTTAACAGGGCCAATTGACGCAAAATAGCGTCTGTGCGTCGGACGTTGTTGGGGGCGGGATCGGAACCCGGAAGGAAGCTGTCCTGCCCCTAGGCTGCACCGAAAGGTAAAATCCAGCCCATGATTCTAAATCTGAGGCAATATCATGATCTATGCAAATTTTGCTCTAGTCTTCATTTTGATCCTTACACAGTATGTAATGACACAGTTGTCCTTTTATAAGCAATCATAGAACACAGTAAAGCTTGCTGAGGATCACTTTAGAAATGAAAATATAACTCTCAATCAACTTGTAACCATTCAGAGTTTGAAGATGTGAATGGCTTCCCATTGGTGTGTTTCACAGGATCCCCTGTCCTGTCACCAGAGCTTGCTTTGCCTTCACAAAACACTAATTAGTTGGGTATTACAATGGAGAATTGCACTTTATAAGTTGTGTGATACATAAAGAAAGGGGTTAAGTCTGATCATGTTAGCCTTTTAAATAAAATGGTAATCCACCTTCCCCCCACAAGTAGACAACAATGTAAGATTTAAACAACAACAGAAAACGCTGGAAAAACTCAGCAGGCCAGGCAACATCCGTGTAGAGAGAAACAGAGTTAACGTTTCAGGTCGAAACCCTTCGTCAGAACTGAGAAAAGAGCAGGAAATGAAACAGATAAAAATGCAAGGGGGAGGCTGGGGGGAGGAATAACTATGGTAAGTAGAGACATTAAGAGATGCTCAAGGCAAGACGAGATGGTAATGGGACAGGTTAAGAAACAAAAGGTGAAGTGTGAAATGCTGGCAGAATGAGAGACAGCTGCCGTAGGGGGAGAGAGAGAGAAAAAAGGAAAAAGGCACGAACCAAAAGGGTGGATAAAATGTATATATATATGTGGTAGGGGCCGAGGTTATGATCTGAAATTGTTGAACTCGATATTGAGTCCGGAAGGCTGTAACGTGCCTAAACGAAAGATGAGGTGCTGTTCCTGTAGATGTAAGATTTAAATCTACTCAGGGGCCAAGAACTTGCCCTTAGGATGAAGTATTGGAGGAACAGTTTGAGGTTGCTCTATCGCAATTCCTAACAAGCGGTAATTGCTAGAAGCTAGGGAGAAGACCTCCCTCCTGTCCTGCCTGCTAGGGAATGGTGTATGCTACATGGAGACCTGAAGGGAACAAAACAAAGAAGAGTACAGCAGATACACTGCCTCTTTTATCAATGTACTGTTTTACAATTCTGTTGTCATCTGTTCAAACGCTGTAAATGTGTTTGCTTCTCCAGGCATTCTTGGACTCCATAACTACTGACAACTATGATCATTCAGCAGCTCTCTTCCTGGTTTGGACACATATAATTACATTAAAGAATTATCTGGTCACGTCACGTCCATTTCTGATTGGGTAGAAAAGTAACCTTTAAAGCCAGGTTTCAGCAAATGGATTGTGTTCATCTCCAAAACAGCCAGTTGGAGCCAGGAGAAATAAAAACCCAGGTAAACCGAAGATTTTAGGGCAGAAATTCTGTGTCCTGGAGAGTGGAATTCTGGAACTCTTGTGGTGGAAGAGTAGCAATTTGGGATGCAACCCAGATCTTCCTGATTTTGGCCCCATTTAAGCAGCCCCGGAAATCCCGAGTCAGGGGGAGCAGGTGTTTCTTCGCTGGCCGTGGAACCGATAATCTGCGGCAGTGTCTCAGGTTTTCCTGGGACCTCCACCCGAAGCTAGCCCGATAGACCCAGTGGGACCAGTGGGATCGATTACCATTAAAGAGTTGCCCTGCAGGTTGAGGAAAAGTTTTACCAGCCGTTTTTTGTTTGTTTGGTCAGGTCTAAGGCTTTGGGCTTTCTCCTTTGGAGCGTCAGGGTGCCCCCTGAGTTCCGTCTCCTGTTGCATGGTTATAGACCCGGGCGCCCAACCTGAATATTGAAATATTCTGGCACGGGGTCAGCAGCACACGGCAGTTCCAGCACTCCACACTTCATGGGCACACCAGCACCATGGAACGTCCAGGCTCTTAAACTTAAAAAAGGTTAGAAAAGATGGGAAAGGTTAAATTAGGTAGAAAATAGTAACATTAAAATTAAGAATGTAAAAAAAAGGGGTAGGTAGAGAATGGCAAAGAAGATAATTGTGGAAAAGTATGAATGATAGAGAAAGTGTTTACTTTTTAAGTTTGAGTTACACTTGTATAATACGTGTCTAATTCAGGTCTATAAGATTAACATTGTAATAACAAAAGGCTTTGCTTCTAGCTGTGTAGCTTTATTACTGAAAATTTAACATTATTTTTAGTGTCAGAATGCGTGAGCTGACCCAAGGAAACATCAATTTCCCTGGACCGGTGGATAGTCTAAAGGTTAATACAGAACTCATAATTCTGTACAACATGACCTTTGTATGATTTCCAAACAATGTCTTCCAGGGGGCCAATTTTATCGTGAGGAGCTTTCCAGGAAAGCTCTCCAATCAACTGGACATCATCTGAAAGGAATCCCACTTTGACAAGAATTACATTTTTTTGTCTATAATTTATTATGAGGTAGATATTCAACATGCCATCCAGGGGTAAAACTGGCTTTGTGTGGTGGTAACTTTTACAGCTAGAGGTAGAGAGGTCCGGGCAGTGATCGATCTTGGTTGCAGTAGCTGGAACATCTCTCCTCTTGCCTCTTTGAGGAAGTACCCTCTTCTCATGCAGAACTCCTCACTGAGATTTTTATACAATCTGTGTGACCTGTAAATGTTTGGGGTTGGGGGGTGGGGGTGGTATTGTAGGGTGCGTCCTCCTCAAATGCTATTTCACTCTCCTTTCCTCCAACCTTTACTGTTCCAGTCCATCCATTAAAATAGTAAACAAGGAAATGTCCATTGGTATAGCCAGAATTCTTACTCAGAACCTCTGACTTTGGGTGGGGGGGATAACATTTTCTAGGTACTTCTAAGCCCTAAGGCTAAGGGGTAAAAATTCAGTTCGTTGCGCCTCCCATTAGTGCCTAGTGTGTAAAGAAAGACTGATATTTATATAGCACCTTTTCACAACATCCCAAAGTGCTTTACAGCCAATGAAGATATTTGTTTGAAGTGTAGTCACTGTTGTAGGGAAGGCGGCAGGCAGTTTGCACACAGCTAGGTCCCACAAACAGTAATCTGATGGTAATCTGTTTTTTGTAGGTGTTGGTTGAGGGATAAATATTGGTCAGGACACCCCTGCTCTTCTTCGAAATAGTGCCATGGGATCTTTTACATCCACCTGAGAGCGCAGACTGGGCCTCGGTTTAACGTCTCATCCGAAGGACGGCACCTCTGACTGTGCCGCACTGGAATATCAGCTGAGATTTTTGTGCTCATGTCCCTGGAATGGGACTATGAACCCACAACTCTGACTCAGAGGCAAGAGTTCTACCGACTGAGTCATGGCTAAGATGGGGAATGTTTACTTTAGGAAACTTAAAGAGTATGGTTCAGTTTGAGGTTCTTAAGAGGAAATGATGGCTAAAACATAAAAGTACCTAACTCTCCCAGATTCTCATGTAATCTGACAGACTTTCGAGTTGGTTTCTTAATGCTTGGATTTTTTTAGTGGGAAGAATTTTATTGTTACATTTGTAATGTCTGACACATTAACGTAATTTGTCTCTCTCCCTCGGAGTGTCCCAGGTTCAACCCCTGTGTGGCAAAATTGGGGGATTTATATGGCTCTAGTTGGACAGAGCAAAGGTGTTTTAAATAAAGCCAGAATTAAAATGGAAGTTTTCTTTCCTGACCACATATCTAAAAGGAGACTGGAGCCCACAGATACAGGCCAGATTGCTTGATCTGTAAATTAATCAGGATACAGGGGCTTTGTCCTAGGTGCTGACTAACTTATACTTGGTCAAAGCATTAACAGATTCTGGTTGAACAAGCAATGTGTAAACAAAATGAGCTCCGAAAATCTGTAGCTTTTCTAGTATACTTCCGCTGTAACTACTGGAAACTAGGCCGAGAGCCAGATAAGCCGGGACCCAGGCTTCCCCCGAAGCTTCCTCTTTGGCCTATTCGGGTGGAGCCTCCACCTGCCCCAAATACGACCATTGTCTTAAGGGAGGGTGGGGACAGAGGTAAGAACCTCTTATGTTGGGAGTTCCCATACTCTGGGCTGTCACTGGGACCCAGTCAGAATTGTAGACTGGACCCTGGAAAATTTGGTCCACTTGCAATGGGAGCGGTCACAGGGGCACCTACAACTTGTTTCTGGGGGAAGCACCCAACCACCCCTTCTGACGTTCTGGTTTCTTTGGCAGGTATGAGTGCTTGCTACTACCATGGAAATTACATAACATCCCACTGATCCCAGAAAATCCTCCAGGATCAGTGGCAGAGGTTTCCAGATGGTGTAATTCAGGTGTCATAGAGTCATAGGGGGAAAAATTAGGTCGCGCCCCATTTGGGGCGCAAATATCGTCTGGACGCAAATATTAGCGCCTGGCGCTAATTATCGGCACTGACTGGAAACTTCACTTTTACCGCCCCGGGAGGTGAGTGGAGCGCTAAATCAGGCGCTGCACACCTGTCTTAAGGCGCAAAGGCCAAGGAGTGAGGCGCTAACTCAGAGCGCTGACGAAGCTCATGTAATGTCAGTCAGCAATGGAACACACACACAATGGCACGGGCCAGTTCTTAAAGGGGATGGTTAATTTTGCTTTCCATCCACATCCTGTTCATTGCAGCCTTGAATCTCGGCCTGGAGAGACTTGCACATCAAATGTGCTGGAAAGAACAATGGAGAGTACCAGGCAAAGAGCTCAGAGTGCAGCTCCCACAGTCTCTGCTAAATCGATACAAGGAATGGCAAATCAAAATGAACCTGCAAAGTGCTGCTCAGTACCCAAAACTCCTTCACACAACGTTGAATCTCTCCAGAAGTCTCTCCCTCTCTCTCTCAGAATGCGTAGTTCAAAAATGCCACCAACAATAAAAGACAGGAAGAGGCCCCCTTTAAATAGCGCCCCCCCCCCCCAGCCCCACAGTGATTGATAGCGTTCCAGTCTTCTGGTCGTTGGATGCGCCAGGCGGTAAGGCAGGGGGCGGCACTCAATTTCCGCTCCGGGGCGCCACAAGGGCGTTGCACCATGGAATGACGTCACAATCTGCGCGCGCAGGTGGTCACAGCGGTAAAGTTTAGCGCCGCCGCACAATCTCTAGTTAAGTTCCCGAGCGGCGCAAACATCGCTGCGCCCGGGCGTTAGCGGCTTTGCGCCCCATTAGCGCCCTCTTAAGGCGCTAACGGGAGGCGCAACCAACTGAATTTTTACCCCATAGAGTTATACAGCACAGAAAGAGGCCCTTCGGCCCATCGTGTCCGCGCCGGCCATCAAGCCCTGTCTATTCTAATCCCATTTTCCAGCACTTGGTCCGTAGCCTTGTAAGCTATGGCGTTTCAAGTGCTCATCTAAATGCTTCTTGAATGTTGTGAGGGTTCCTGCCTCTACCACCCTTTCAGGCAGTGAGTTCCAGATTCCAACCACCCTCTGGGTGAAAAAGTTTTTCCTCAAATCCCCTATAAACATCCTGCCCCTTACCTTGAAACTATGCCCCCTGGTTATTGACCCCTCTACTAAGGGGAAAAGTCCCTTTCTATCTATCCTATCTATGCCCCTCATAATTTTGTACACCTCAATCAGGTCCCCCCTCAGCCTTCTCTGCTCTAAGGAAAACAACCCCAGCCTGTCCAGTCTCTCTTCATAGCTGAAGCGCTCCTGCCCAGGTAACATCCTGGTGAATCTCCTCTGCACCCTCTCCAATGCAATCACATCCTTCCTATAGTGTGGTGACCAGAACTGCACACAGTATTCTAGCTGTGGCCTAACTAGCGTTTTGTACCATCATAACCTCCCTGCTCTTATATTCTATGTCTCGGCTAATGAATGTGAGAAGTCGCACAACACCAGGTTATAGTCCAACAGCTTTATTTGAAATCACAAGCTTTCGGAGCGCTGCTCCTTCGTCCTTCACCTGACGAAGGAGCAGTGCTCCGAAAGCTTGTGATTTCAAATAAAGCTGTTGGACTATAACCTGGTGTTGTGCGACTTCTCACATTTGTCCACCCCAGTCCAACACCGGCATCTCCACATCGGCTAATGAAGGCAAGTATCCCATATGCCTTTTTAACCACCTTATCTACCTGTCCTGCTGCCTTCAGTGATCTATGTACATGCACACCAAGGTCCCTCTGATCCTCTGTCCTTCCTAGGGTCCTACCATTCATTGTGTATTCCTTTGCCTTTAGTCCTCCCAAAATGCATCACCTCACACTTTTCAGGGTTAAATTCCATTTGCCACTGTTCTGCCCATCTGACCAACCCATCTATATCGTCCTGTAGCCTGAGGCTTCCCTCCTCGCTATTTACCACTCCACCAATTTTCGTGTCATCTGCGAACTTACTGATCATACCTCCTACATTCATATCTAAATCATTAATGCACACTACAAACAGTAAGGGACCCAGCACCGATCCCTGCGGTACACCACTGGACACAGGCTTCCAGTCACAAAAACAACCTTCGACCATCACCCTCTGCCTCCTGCCACTAAGCCAATTTTGGATCCAATGTGCCAAATTGCCCTGGATCCCATGGGCTTTTACCTTCTTGACCAGTCTCCCATGCGGGACTTTGTCAAAAGCCTTACTGAAGTCCATGTAGACTACATCAACTGCACTACCCTCATCCACACACCTAGTCACCCCGTCGAAAAATTCAATCAAATTGGTTAGACATGATCTCCCCCTGACAAAGTCATGCTGACTATCCTTGATTAATCCTTGCCTCTCCAAGTGGAGACTAATTCTGTCCCTCAGAATTGTGTACTTGCAACAATCTCTGGTCTAAGCATCTGTCCATGGCAGTATTGGTAGGAGTGAACACCGCAAGTCCTTGTGGAGACCCAAGTCCCATCTTCACATTGAGGGCACCCTCCATCGTGTTGTGTGGCACTACCACCATGCTAAGTGGAATACATTAAGAACAGATCTAGCAGCTCAAAACTGGGCATCCATGTGGCGCTGTGGGCCATCAACAACAGCAGAATTGTATTCCACCACAATCTGTAACCTCATGGCCCAGCATATCCCTCACGCCTCCACCACCATCAAGCCATATTACCCACCCTGGTTCAATGAGGAGTGTAGAAGAGCATGCCAGGAGCAGCACCATGTATACCTGAAATGAGGTGCCAACCTGGTGGAGCTACAACACGGGACTACATCCACATTAAACACCAGAAGAAGCATGCTATAGACAGATCTAAGCGATCCCACAACCAAAGAATCAGGTCATAGATCTGCAGTCCTGCCACATCCAGTCATGAATAGTGGTGTACAATTAAAAAACTAACGGGAGGAGGAGGCTCCATGAACATCCTTTTCCTCAATGATGGCGGAGCCCAGTACGTGTGCAAAAGACAAGGCTGAAGCGTTCACAACCATCTTCAGAAATCCTGCCACTCTGTAAAATTGGAGTGTCTTGTCATGCAGCTGCCAATTGTCCATGGTGAGCTGGATGTAATTGCTTTCTCTAGCAGCAAAGAAAGAAATAAAACACCAAAATTGAATCATAAATAAAGTTTCTGTACATTCTACAGATCTAGCTGGTGACCCCTGCTGCCTTTTCTCTAGTGCCTAGCAACCCCAGATGCTACTTTGTACCAGCGATAGCATGAACTGTCACTAATACAGCGGAAAATGTGAGGTAGAATGTCACCACATCTGCATGTGCCCCCCATTTTTGGGGAGGCACTTCTCCCAGCTGTTGGAAATGATGGCAGAAAATAGGATGGACAATAAAGTGAGCTCAATGGTAGCTCCACCAGTTTCCTGCTCCCAGTTGTCTGATTTACATGATTACAATATATGGCTGGGAGTGGATTATGGACTCATTCTTTGCTTATTATTTTAAATATTGTACTTTTAGTTTATTGCTGTATCTTACTGCTTCTGTGTAGCATCTTATGTTAAAAGTAAACCCAACTACCAGTGTTAGCCTGAATGCAATGATCTGACAGCTTGATATGTATCACCTTTCAGAGATGAAAGCAGAACATGGTGGACAACCCATGTGATCTCAAGTACACTATACCATATTAAAGGCTAAGGGGGCGCTAATGGGGCGCAAAGCCGCGAACGCCCGGGCGCAGCGATGTTTGCGCCGCTCGGGAACTTAACTCGACATTGAGCGGCGGCGCTAAACTTTACCGCTGCGACCACCTGCGCGCGCAGATTGTGACGACATTCCATGGTGCAACGCCCTTGTGGTGCCCCGGAGCGGAAATTGAGTGGCGCCCCCTGCCTTAACGCCTGGCGCATCCAACGACCAGAAGACTGGAACGCTATCAATCGCTATGGGGCTGGGGGGGGCGCTATTTAAAGGGGGCCTCTTCCTGTCTTTTATTGTTGGTGGCATTTTTGAACTACGCATTCTGAGAGAGAGAGGGAGAGACTTCTGGACAGATTCAACGTTGTGTGAAGGAGTTTTGGGTACTGAGCAGCACTTTGCAGGTTCATTTTGAGTTGCCATTCCTTGTATCGATTTAGCAGAGACTGTGGGAGCTGCACTCTGAGCTCTTTGCCTGGTACTCTCCATTGTTCTTTCCAGCACATTTGATGTGCAAGTCTCTCCAGGCCGAGATTCAAGGCTGCAATGAACAGGATGTGGATGGAAAGCAAGATTAACCATCCCCTTTAAGAACTGGCCCGTGCCATTGTGTGTGTGTTCCATTGCTGACTGACATTACATGAGCTTCGCCAGCGCTCTGAGTTAGCGCCTCACTCCTTGGCCTTTTCGCCTTAAGACAGGTGTGCAGCGCCTGATGTAGCACTCCACTCACCTCCCGGGGCGGTAAAAGTGAAGTTTCCAGTCAGTGCCGATAATTAGCGCCAGGCGCTAATATTTGCGTCCAGACGATATTTGCGCCCCAGATGGGGCGCGACCTAATTTTTTCCCCAAATTGTTTAGTCCTGTATCACTCACGGAGCATTGGTTAATGGGACTCAGTCTGCTTATGGGAAATAACTTTCTGCCGTGAGCACAAGACAGATATAGTGGGAGAAAAGCTGAACTGTTGCGCTTTATCTGTGCTGCGGTAGCTAACCTCCATTGGGGCATCACTGAGCAAATGAGGGGAAAATCCGCTGGAGTCCCTAGTTACTATCCCCTGATCTCTACTGGAAAAATCAGGTGAAGAAATGATTGTGTTAGGCAGTGGTGCCTCCTCCAAAGTTAAATAGCTTTCCCATATTCACTGTCAAAGGTCAAACATGCCTGTTGGAGAAGATACTGCAGAGCTGCTAAAAAAAGAAAGACTTGCATTTATATAGCGCCTTTCATGACTTCAAAGCTCTTTACAGCCAATGAAGTATTTTTTGGAGTGTAGCCACTGTTGTAATGTAGGAAATACGGCAGGCAATTTGCACACAGAAAGCTCCCACAAACAGCAATGTAATAATGACCAGATAATCTGTTTTTTCTTCAGTGATGGTTGAGGGATAAATATTGGCCAGGGCACCGGGGATAACTCCCCTGCTCTTCTTCGAAATAGTGCCATGGGATCTTTTACGTCCACCTGAGAGAGCAGACGGGACCTCGGTTTAACGTCTCATCCGAAAGACGGCACCTCTGACAGCACAGCACTCCCTCAGCACTGCACTGGGAGTGCCAGCCTAGATTTTGGTGCTCACATCTTTGGAGTGGACTTGAACCTACAACTATTCTGACTCCGAGGCGAGTGTGCTACCCACTGAGCCACAGCTGAAACTGGCATCCATGCATCCGTGCCCCGGCATGTGTCAAAACCATCCAAGAGGGCAGGTGAGAATTTATTTTTAAATCTTCCACATTTTTTTAAACACAGTCTCATGCCTTTGAGAAGAAAACACAGATTATGGGACAGACATATAATAAAGATAAGATGGCTGAAACTATAAGGGCATTGTATGGGATGTCTTTCTAAACAATCACTACGTCTGTTGTAAGGTCTTGAGAAATTTACCACACTTTGTTCCACAGTACAATGATGTCAGCGCAAAAGTTATTGGGAAATGCCAGGTGCAGATTGCAAGTACACGGTGCAAATGAACACTTATGATTAGATATTTCACAATAGCTGGTTAATGGATAATGTTTGGCGTACATATCAGAAGACAGCGTAGACCGACTATTGCTCTCGAAGACTCGCTCCTTGTTACCATTACAAACACGGCTAAAACTTCTGTTTTTAAAGTAGGCTGTCACTTGTACAGGAAAAAAGAGCAATTTCAACAACTGAGCTAAGGTCAAATCTGGACGAGAATTCAGAATTCTTGTTTGTTCCTGGGAGTTTTAAGGCAGGCTACGTTCACGTTCAGTGATAAGTTCAAGATGCAGCAGATGGAATGGGGAGATGTTCGGCTGCTTCTCACCCTGTGTGTCAGTGTAAACGGGGCAGCTGCCAGTTGAAAATTGGATAAAATAATCACCCGCCCGACACGATTATCAGGCGGTCCTCGAAATGAGTATCCAGCATTCCCACCCAAAACAGATGACAGTGTATGTGCCTTTACACATCGGGGTCCTACGCTGGTTGTAGCAATTTTCAGTACTGATGGGTGGAACATGCGGCCTATCCAGCGGTCTTTAAAAGCTGCTCAAAAAACAGGTATGTTTCAGATGTAAAAGTGATTATTGAGGGATCAGGAGGAGCATTAATGCTCTTCCTGGCCCCTCAAAAATCAATGTCCACGATGCCCAACGATCTCCCCCGCTCCCCATTTCACTTACCTGCTGGAGCTGCTGGATTTTCATCCCTGTCCAATCAGCAAGCTGCTCAGAATGCACTTCAGGTCATCCAAAACTCAGCTGCCCGTGTCCTAACTCGCACCAAGTCCCGTTCACCCATCACCCCTGTGCTCGCTGACCTACATTGTCTCCCGGTTAAACAACGCCTCGATTTTAAAATTCTCATCCTTGTTTTCAAATCCCTCCGTGGCCTCGCCCCTCCCTATCTCTGTAATCTCCTTCAGCCCCACAACCCCCCGAGATATCTGCGCTCCTCTAATTCTGCCCTCTTGAGCATCCCTGATTATAATCGCTCAACCATTGGTGTCCGTGCCTTCTGTTGCCTAGGCCCTAAGCTCTGGAATTCCCTCCCTAAACCTCTGCCTCTCTCCTCTCTTTCCTCCTTTAAGATACTCCTTAAAACCTCTCTCTTTGACCAAGCTGTCCTAATATCTCCTTATGTGGCTCAGTGTCAAAATTTGTTTGATAACGCTCCTGTGAAACGCCTTGGGATATTTTACTACGTTAAAGGCGCTATATAAATGCAAGTTGTTGTTGTTGGAAATGAGGCCTGACCATGAAAGTTGGTCGAGCCTCTTGCTGTAGCCATCAGGCAGGGGCAGTGGATACCAAAACCTCCCTGTTTAGGGTGAAAGTTCAAAATCGCCACCAACAGAGTGCTATTTTGACATTATATTTTTTTCACAGTGATACTCCTTTTTAAGTATTTGCTCGCTTGTTCCCTTTTTCAGCATCCTGACGATATGTAACATCTGTGGTCAAGTGGGCTGGCAGGCTGGCAATATTCCAATGGTACTCTGAAACCAGCCACCAGGAGGTGATGGTCTGGAATGGCTTCCCCTCTGATTTCCCTCCTTCTCTGTGGAGAAGCATCTATCCTTAGCTTGACTGTTCTTCACAGAGGCACGACTGAAATCAGGCACTCGGCATGTGCGAATTGTTGTCACCGACCTTCCTCCCCCTGTCCATGATGCAGGGCATTGGGATTCTGCCTTGTCAAGCCAGCAATTCGTTTTATCCCTTGAGTTTCAATTTAAAGTTTAAACATTTGTTAGGCTTAGATGTAATGGCTGATTTGATGAGACTGTTGCAGCACTAAGAATACCACTGTTTACAAACCCAGTATTGTGCCTTGTTGGATATCAGTCAATATTAATCCTTTAGGAAGGAATTAAACAGAAACATGCATGAAGCCTGTTAGCTCTGCTGAATGATTGCCCAAAAATATTACAACCCACGTTATACTGCCATCCTGGCTGGAGAAGGCAAAGTAGAAATTATTTTGATCCTATAGGAAAATATATGTGGCAAAAATACACATGGACAAGCTTAAGTATGTGTTAAAAAAACTATGAAAATAATAGGGCAGCATATTTTGTGTTTGGTGCAAAGGGATTTTGGCTTTGTATTGATAGAAAATGTGCAGTGAAGCACAAGTGTGAAGTCAATAGTGCTTCCCAATGCAGTCAATACAAAATGAGGATTAGAAAGTTCCCAACTGGTTAGTTGGAACACATAGAAACTTTTTAGACTTCATTTATAACCATCTTAATGTTTGAAGAGAGCTGACTGTCCCATCAGCTCATCCCTAACAGAAACAATGGTACAAGCATTTGGATGCTGGAGAATTGAGGCATTCCCTGACTACATAGTAATGCGAATCTGCCAATATAAATTGGGTCTGTAGGCTGAAGATGTGCCCCAAAACACTGGAAGTTACGTGGTGCAACATTATCGTACATATTTTAGTAGAGGCATTATTAACCTGTTGAATGGGATTGCAAGCCTGGTAATTATGTTGTGTGATATTAAACATGGGTACAATAATAAGAGCATAAGAATATAAGAAATAGGAGCAGGAGTAGACCATACAGTCCCTCGAGCCTGCTCCGCCATTCAATAAGATCATGGCTGAGCTTCAACCTCATCTCCACTATCCCGCACTATCCCCATATCCCTTGATTCCGCTAGAGTCCAAAAATATCTCGATCTCTGTCTTGAATATACTCATTGAATCAGCACCCACAGCCCTCTGGGGTAGAGAATTCCAAAGATTCACCACCCTCTGAGTGAAGAAATTTCTCCTCATCTCAGTCCTAAATGGGCCGATCCTTTATCCTGAGACTGTGACCCCTAGTTCTAGACTCTCCAGCCAGGGGAAACAGCCTCTCAGCATCTACCCTGTCAAGCCCTCTAAGAATTTTATGGGGGGAAAATTGAGTCGCGCCCCCTTTGGGGCGCTAACTTCACCGGGGCGCTACTTTTAGCGCCCCAAAAAAATTAGTGCCCCCACGCCCGAAATTAATCGGTGGCACCCCCAGAGGGAAGCAGGGCGCTACTGGAAGCGCCCCACCTCCCTCTTGGGGCGCAGCGAGGGAATATCGTGGTGCTATGTGCCGCGGTACTGCAGGCCTTCCTCCCCTTCTTAAAGGGGAGGGGCGTTGCGCAGCGCGACCCGGGGCCCAGCTGGGCCACCGGGATCGGAGTGCCGGAAAAAGAGCCCGGCACTCAAGTAAAGTGCCGGGCTCATGGAGCGCAGCCGGCATCCGCGGGGGTGGGGGGGGGGTGGGGTGCTCAGGAGGCCAGGGACGGCAATGGAGGCAGGTGCTGGCAGGCAAAAAACAACAAAGACACCTCGCCTTTAATTAACGCCGCCCCGGCTGCAGGTAGGCCCCCCTGACCCCGTCGGACATAGCGTCCGGCGGTAAGTCAGGGAGCGCTACCGAAGATTGCAGCCGGGGCGCAAGCGGGGTGCTGCACACGGCGATGACGTCATCGCCGGCGGCGCACCACCGCAGGGCGCTAACGATTACCGACGCCACTAACCTCCCGCTGAATTTCGTGGGAGGTGTTGGCGGCGCCGCGCCCAGGCGCTAGTTGCTTTGCGCCCCATTAGCGCCCTAAGAGGGCGCTAACGGAGGCGCAAAGCAATCAAATTTCTCCCCCTATATGTTTCAATGAGACCACGTCTGATTCTTCTAAACTCCCAAGAATATAGGCCCATTCTACTCAATCTCTCTTCACAGGACAACCCTCTCATCCCAGGGATCAATCTAGTGAACCTTCGTTGCAGCCCCTCGAAAGTAAATATATCCTTCCTTAGGTAAGGAGATCAAAACTGTACACGGTACTCCAGGTGTGGTCTCACAAAAGCCCTATGTAATTGCAGCAAGACTTCGTTACTTTTATACTCCAACCCCCTGGAAATAAAGGCCTTCCTAATTGCTTGCTGTACCCGCATGTTAACTTTCTGTGATTCATGTACAAGGACCCCCAAATCCCTCTGAATACCAACATTTACTAGCATCTCACCTTTGACAAAATATTCTGCTTTTCTATTCTTCCTACCAAAGTGGATAATTTCATAGTTCCCCATAATATAGCACAGCATAATTTTCAGGCTAATAGCATGAACCTTGAGGCTTCTGGTCAGCGATCTAGAAGAGTAATATAACTTTACCTTGTAGTAAGCAGGGGCACAAAATTCACTTTAATATGCAGTAAAGCACTTGTGACTGCATTTTAATAATTATCACTTTGTAATACCTCATCATATAAGAAACAGATTGGATTTTGATTAGCATTAGATAATATTTTTTATCCTGCTACAATGACAGCCTTTCCCTTCCTAACCAGTCGTCAGCCATTGATTATCTGGCATTAAGAATGTAAAATAGTCAAAAACTGTTACAGTGGCAGAAGCAGGCAGTTAATAGAGTAATCAATACAAAACTACATAAATGACTGAGCACAGGGTGTGCTTCACATGGGCTGTAGCCATTGGAGAAATTTCTACTCATTATATCTTTACCACAAACCTCAGACCAGTAGAAGGACCCACCTGCCATCCTGTTTACTGAGGGTGGAGCACGTTTAGTTATTTATCACTTCAACATTCACAAACACATATTTCTGTGCAATGAATATTCGTGTCAGTGTCACCTTGTCATCTTAGAACTTAAAGACAAACAGAGCAGACTCAGATCTCATCGATCCTACTATCGAAAGAAGGATGTTCAAAGAATACTGCACCTATGTGCAGGCGCCAAGGTCACTCTCCCAGGACGAGTAGCAATTGGCAAGAGTCATGGTAGAGTTGACTGTCCTGATATGCGGCAACATCAGGGAAACTTCTTTCTCGTTGGCGGCATAAATGGAGTTTGTGTCAGATTCACTGGAATCTGTGGCTGATCCTCATACCTCCATCTCACAGAAACGGCAAGGACAGGTCACAGAAGCACCAACTGGAGTCCTTCGGGCCCTGCGAGATAGGCTGTATTCTGGGCTTCGGACACCTAGAGTTGGCTTGCACGAGACACTCATTCAGGACTTTGAAGATTTGGTGGGAACCTTTTGGATCTGCCATCCTGCTGATCAATGGCCACTCTAAACCAGTGGCATGGCCGGAGTCGACTGACATGATGCAGCTGCCTCTCATGATAGCAGCATGTGCCAGGCTCTGGCCTCGCGCCTCAGTAGCCTATTCAAAGAGCATGTAGGAGGCAGGGCCAGGTGGCCCAGGCACTTGAACAAGACATATAGCCCACAGGGGGTCCTTCCCAGGACTCAGCTCTCATGAGCTGACGGCCATCTCACTCTTGTTCCAATCTAGTAGCCAATCACCTCTTGTGACACTGGCCCTCAAGTGGCATGTGGATAAAGCACCACAATAGGTAATAGAAAATCACATCACAGTGATAAGAATTAGGGCCTAAAATTGAAGTTGAACTGTATATAAGAATAATAAATTAGATGTTGTTGTTTGAATTGGCTCTATTGTTCGATTAACTCATTTGCTCTTGCCAGGTCAGGTTGGGGTAAAGTGGCATGGCTATGAGTGAGATACCAAGACACATGGTTATCATCGAAGGATTGGAATAGGGATGAAGGCTGGGGAGATGTAGTCTTGGAAATTTTCAAGAGGTTGATCTTTAACCCAAAGAGACTATATTAACAATAATCTGCCTATGGATTTTCTTGGCCACTGGGATGGTAGCCTCCTCCAAGTCAGGATCTTCATGAGACTGAGTTCCATGTTCCTCATCCTCCACAGCAGCCAAACTCACCTCCTCCAGGGATTCCATTTCCATTCCTTGCTGAATAACCAAGTTGTCCAGGGCACAGGAAGCAACTGATGTGAGCGACCCACTCAGGGGCATACTGCAGTGCCCCCCCGGACCTATCAAGGAGAAGGCCCATCATTACCTTCTGAGGGCAAGTAAGGATGGACAATAAATGCAGCTTTGCCAGCACTGCCTGCATCCCGAGAACAAACGTTACAAAGAAAAGGAGACACCAACTGGAGAGGGCTCTGATATTTTACCAACTAGCAGGCTTGCAAAGAGTCTAGAAGATGATGGATCGATATCTTGTGGCCATTACAGTTCTTGCAAAATTGGGGCTCATACATCAAATTTGAAACAGGTTTTCATACCTCACAGAATTTTACTTTAATACTTTCTCAGACATTTCCAACATTTTTCTAGTAGTTATGAATCTATTGGCATAAAAACATAGGTCTACATTATTGGCTACCTGCGCCCAGTGTACTTGGATGTTACGTTCCGTTACGTTACATTATGTTATGTTACATTACAAGTAGTAACAGCAGGCTGTCACTAATATCACTGTCACTATCTTCTATTATCCTAAAATGCAGCTAGCGTTCAGGGAAGATCTCTTGAACCCAGCTGTTGTGTCTCCCCTTATATATTTTAGGTCAGTCTTTCAAAGACCTCAGCTTTTTTTGACATGTTCATATGAGAAACCTGGATTGGAAGCGGTGTCCACCATGCGCTTTTCCCATCTGTATTGTACCCCATGGAAGTTGCAATCGCACATGCTGAAAGTTTCCACACGGTTCTTATCCTCTGAATGTTGTAAATTGTCTTCTTTTACTTCTCCCAGATGTAATGACATTAATAATTGTTACTGGAATTCAAAAGGACACAACAGAACTGGTTTATCAAGTGCACTCTTCTGGCAGGAAGCCTCACCCTCCAGCAGCACATATCAGCAAGCTGCGGGTGTGCTTCCCATAATTTTCCATGCAAAGGAAAATCACGGGCAGCGTGCCTTTAAGTTCTAGATATTCCGATTTCAAATGCATGCACCCTGCAGGCGAGGCTCCGGGTCAGGAGTGCATATTCTGATAATCGGCCCTTTTATCTATTCGGCTGTTTGAGTAGTCAGTGCAAACTATTCCTTGTCGGACAGATAGTCACAACTACTTTACATAGGATTACATAGGATATACAGCACAGAAACAGGCCATTCGGCTCAACTGGTCTATGCCGGCGTTTATGCTCCACTCGAGCCTCCTCCCGTCTTTCCTCATCTAACCCTATCAGCATAACCCTCTATTCCCTTCTCCCTCATATGCTTATCTAACCGCCCTTAAATGCATCTATACTATTTGCTTCAACCACTCCCTGTGGCAGCGAGTTCCACATTCTCACCACTCTCTGGGTAAAGAAGTTTCTTCTGAATTCCCTATTTGATTTTTTTGGTGACTATCTTATATTGATGGCCTCTAGTTTTGCTCTTCCCCACAAGTGGAAACACCCACTCTGTGTCTATTCTATCAAAATCTTTCATAATTTTAAAGACCTCTATTAGGTCACCCTCAGCCTTCACTTTTCAAGAGAAAAAGAGACCCAGCCTGCTCATCCTTTCCCTCGCATTTTTGGTATCATCCTTGTAAATCTTCTCTGCACCCTCTCCAGTACCTCTATATCCTTTTTATAATATGGCAACCAGAATTGCACACAGTCTTCCAAGTGTGGTCTAACCAAGGTTCGATACAAGTTTAGCATAACTTCACTACTTTTCAATTCTATCCCTCTAGAAATAAATCCAAGTGCTTGGTTTGCTTTTTTTAATGGCCTTGTTAACCTGTGCCGATACTTTTAGTGATTAGTGTATTTGTACTCCTAGACCCCTTTGTTCCTCTATCCCATTTAGATTCTTATTTTCCAAGTAATATGTGACCTCCCTATTTTTCTTAACAAAATGTAATACCTCACATTTATCTGTGTTGAATTTCATTTGCCGAATATATGCCCATTCTGCAAGTTTATTAATGTCTTATAATTTGTTGCAGTTCCCCTCAGTATTGGCTATCCCCCCCAATTTGGTGTCGTCCGCCAATTTAGGAATTGTGTTTTTGATTCCAAGGTCTAAATCGTTAATATAAATTGTGAACAACAGTGGTCCCAGCACTGATCCTTGTGGTACACCACTTCCTACCTTCTGCCACACTGAATAGCTACCCTTTACCCCTACTCTCTGCTTTCTGTCTTGAAGCCAACTATCTATCCATTCTGCTACTTGTCCCCTGACTCCGCATTCCCTGACCATATTCATTAGTCTATTATGTGGTACCTTATTGAAGGCCTTTTGAAAATCTAGATAAATTACTTCTACTGCATTAGCCTTGTCTACTCTCTCTGTTACCTCTTCAAAAGATTCAATGAGGTTGGTCAAGCAAGACTTTCCCTTTTGAAATCCATGCTGACTATTTATTATTATAAATTTCCTTTCTAGATGTTTTTCTATTTTCTTCTTTAGTAGGGATTCCATTATTTTTCCAATCACCGATGTTAAGCTGACTGGCCTATAGTTCCTTGGACATGTTCTATCTCCCTTCTTAAATATAGGTATTATATTAGCTATCCGCCAGTCCTCTCATTACACCTTTTTCTGATGAATTACTAAATATGTGTAGTAATGCCTCTGCTATTTCTTCCCTAGATTCTTTTAAAATGCGTGGATGTAATCCGTCTGGACCAGGGGTTTTATCCTCTTTGAGTTTCATTGGTTTATTTTGTATATCTCCTCATTTTATTTTAAATAAGTTAACTCATTACTAATCTCATCATCCGATGTCATCTCCACCTGTTCTATCTCCCTGGTAAATACTGAAGCAAAGTAATTATTTAATATCTCTGCCATCTCTCTATTGCTGCCTGTGGTATTATCCTTTCCATCCCTTAGTGACCCTATTGCCATCCCGACCCTCCTTTTTTTATTGATGTGCCTGTAAAATATTTTACTATTTTGTTTTATGTTCCTTGATAATTTAGTTTCATAGTTCCTCGTTGCCTTCCTTATTGCTTTTTTGACTTCTCTCCTAATCCCTTCATATTCTCCCTTATCATGCTCTCCACTGCTGTCCATGTACTTAATGTATGCCTCTTTCCTTACCCTCAATTATTCCCTTATGGCTTTATTCATCCATGGTGTCTCATTGGTGTTTAGCTTGTTCTTGTTTATTAGCGGAATATATTTTTCGTGGACTCTGTTGAACTGCATTTTAAATGTTTCCCATTGCTGTTCTACATTATTGTTTGCCAATACTGTTGTCCATTTTATTTTCCCAAGTTCTAATCTCAGCCCCTCAAAATCAGCTTTTCTCCAATCTATTACCCTGGTCTTTGTCATGCCTGACATAAGAAAACTACTAGGCACTTGGTCTAAGTGTTAAACAAAGCTTTAATCAACTGTTTTACAACATGGAGATCTAGTTGTGTCCTTGTGAGGAATGTCCTAAGCAAGCTGGGCCCATGCCCGAGTATTTATACTCTCCCTGGACAGCGCCACCAGCAGGCCGCCCAATATTACTTCATACATGAATGACAAGATTCATGTCAATGCCTATGTCCTTCTCAATTATTATCTTAAAGCGTATTATATTATGGTCACTATTGCCTAGATGTTTCCCTACTTTTACTTCTCTTATCTGCTCTGGTTTATTCCCCATTACTAGAACCAATAGCGAATCCTCCCTTGTTGGGCTTTTTACATATTTGGTTAGAAAGGAGTCCTGTACTCATTGTAGGAACTCCATTCCCTTATCCCCTTTACCTACCTCTTCTGTCCAATTAATATCTGGGTAGTTGAAATTCCCCATAATTATTATACTATGTTTTTTACTCATTTCCCTAATTTGTCTGCATATTTCTTCCTGCACCTCACTTCCATTATTAGGTGGCCTGTAGACTACCCCTATTAGTGTGATTGATCCTTTATTATCTTTTATCTCTATCCACATGGATTCTACTTCTGTCTTGCTGATAGCTGCGTCACTTTTTTCTGCTGCCATTATGCTATCCCTGATAAGTACAGCTACTCCACCTCCCCTTTTCCACTCTCTATCTTTTCTAAAAATGTTATACCCTGCAATATTTAATTCCCAGTCCTGATTTTTCTGTAGCCATGTCTCAGTAATCCTTACTATGTCTGGTTCCTCACAATACATGATTGCTTCCAGCTCCCCTGTTTTATTACGGACACTGTGTGCATTGCTGTACAGACAGATTAACTCATAAGAACATAAGAAATAGGAGCAGGAGTAGGCCATTTGGCCCTTCGAGCCTGCTCCACTATTCAATAAGGTCATGGCTGATCTTCTACCTCATCTCCACTTTCCTGCACTATCCCCATATCCCTTGAGTCCCTTAATATTCAAAAATCTATTGATCTCTATCTTGAATATACTCAATGACTGAGTTCCACAGCCATCTGGAGTAGAGAATTCCAAAGATTCACCACCCTCTGAGTGAAGAAATTTCTCCTCATCTCAGTCCAAAATGGCCGACCCCATATTCTGAGACTGTGACCCCTGGTTCTAGGCTCCCCAACCAGGGGAAACATCCTCCCTGCATCTACCCTGTCAAGCCCTGGAAGAATTTTGTATGTTTCAATGAGATCCCCTCTCATTCTTCTAAACTCTAGAGAATATAGGCCTAGTCTACTCAATCTCTCCTCATACGACAATCCCCTCCATCCCAGGAACCAGTCTGGTGAACCTTATTTGCACTCCCTCTATGGCAAGTATATCCTTCCTTAGGTAAGGAGACAAAAAGTGTACACAATACTCCAGGTGTGGTCTCACCAGGGCCCTATATAATTGCAGTAAGACGTCTTTACTCTTATACTCAAATTCTCTTGTAATAAAGGCCAACATACCATTTGCTTTCCTAATTGCTTGCTGTACCTGCATGTTAACTTTCAGTGACTCGTGTACAAGGACACCCAGGTCCCTCTGAACAGCAACATTTCCCAATCTCTCACCATTTAAAAAAATACTCTGCATTTCTATTTTTCCTACTTCACATTTCTCAACATTATATTCAATTTGCCATGTTCTTGCCCACTCACTTAGCCTTTCTATATCCCCTTGAAGCCTCCTTGCATCCTCCTCACAACTTACATTCCCACCCAGCTTTGTAACATCAGCAAACTTAGATATATTACATTTTGTCCCCTCATTCAAATCATTGATGTAGATTGTGAATAACTGAGGCCCAAGCACTCATTTTTAATAGCAGTTCCTCTCACTTTATTTTTAACCATCTTTTTAAACTCCGGGGGGGAAAAATTCGGTTGCTTTGCGCCTCCAGGTGCTAACGGGGCGCAAAGCAACTAGCGCCCGGGCGTGGCGCCGCCAACGCCTCCCGTTAAATTCAGTGGGACGATAGCGGTGGCAGTAACCGTTAGTGCCCCGTGGTGCTGCGCCGCTGCCGATGACATCATCACTGTGCGTAGCGCCCCGCTCGCGCCCCGGCCGCGATCTTCGGTAGCACCCCGACTTACCGCCGGACACTATGTCCGACGGGGTCAGGGGGCCCTACCTGCGGCCGGGGCAGCGCTAATTAAAGGCGAGGTGCCGGGCGGCCATTTTTGTTGCTGGCTGCCTGCCAGCACCTGCCCCCTCTGCCATCCCCAGCCCTCCTCTGCAGCCCCCCCGCGGAGAGCCGGCTCCGCTCCGTGCGCCCGGCACTTCTCTTGAGTGCCGGGCTCTTTTGCTGGCACTCCGATCCCTGGTGGCCCAGCTGGGCCCCGGGTCGTGCTGCACAAGGCCCCTCCCATTTAAGAAGGGGAGGAAGGCCTGCAGTACCGCGGCACATAGCGCTGTGATATTCCCTCGCAGTGCCCCAAGAGGGAGGCGGGGCGCTACCATTAAATTTCGGTTGCGGGGGTGCTAATTTTTTCGGGGCGCTACTTTTAGCGCCCCAGCGAAGTTAGCGCCCCAAAGGGGGCGCGACTCAATTTCCCCCCCCCCCCCCTATTCTATAACTCTATTTATTCCCTGGCCATCAATGTCCTCCCTTACTTTACTCTTTCCTATGCTCTCCTTTCCTGTTTTGTTTATATTTAGGCTGGTTTCATTTCTTGTAGATCCCTCCCCCCCGTCTTACTAATTTAAAGCCTTTGCCACCTCCCTATTTACCCTTTCCGCTAGGCCACAGGTCCTATCCCGGTTCAGGTGGAGCCCGTCATACTTACCATAAAAACTCACAGATATTGGAACATGCAGGTCGAGAAAGATCTAAAAAATTCTTGGAGCCTGTGTGTGCAGCTGTGTGTTATTATGTGTAAATTTCCGAATGCCAAGAGATACTGAAGACGAATTCACCGTTAACTTTTTGGAGTGTCTGTGCCTGGGGAAGGGGATATGAGGAAGCGAGCCGGAAACATAGAAACATAGACATAGAAAATAGGTACAGGAGTAGACCATTCAATGCGTTCTCTGATCCAAGACTAATGGGGATGGGTAAGGAAGGTTTTGTTGAAGAAGAGGAGCTTAGAAGACTTGACTCCAGCAGATAGGTTCTGCAAAAAGCACCTAAGTTTGGACTGTATGACTTAAACTGTATAATTAAACAAGGACAGCCGAATAGATAAAAGGGCCAATTATCAGACTACGCACTCCTGACAGGGAGCCTCGCCTGCAGGGTGCATGCATTTGAAATCGGGATATCTAGAACTTGAAGGCACACTGCCCTATTCTTTACTGCTATCTATCTTCTTAAACCCCTCTCCCCTGTCTCCTCTACCCTCACCTCCGACAACAAATGTGAGGAGCTCATGGACTTCATTGTCTCTAAGATTGAGACTATCCGTTCAGCTGCCTCTGCCACTTCCCTTCCTTCCCCTAGCCCACCGGGCCAAACTTCCTCTAATGTTACCCCCTGCCCTAGCCCTGAACTCACATCTTTCTCCAGTTTCTCTCTGATCCCCCCCTCATGACCTCTCCAGCGCTCATCTTGTCCATGAGACCCATTTCCTGCTCCCTCGACCCTATTCCCACCAAACTGCTGACCACCTAACTTCCTTTTCTGACTCCCATGTTAGCTGACGTTGTTAACGGTTCTCTCTCCTCAGTCACTGTCTCCCTCTCCCTCAAATCTGCCGTCATCACCCCTCTCCTCAAAAAAACAACCCTTGACCCCTCCATCCTTGCAAACTACTACCCCATCTCCAACCTCCCCTTCATCTCCAAAGTCCTTGAATGTGTTGTCGCCTCCCAAATCCATGCCAATCTTTCCCACAACGCCATGTTTGAATCCCTCCAATCAGGTTTCTGCCCCACCACAGTACCGAAACGGCTCTCATCAAAGTCGCAAATGACATCCTTTGTGACTGTGACAAAGGTAAACTATCCCTCCTCGTCCTTCTTGACTTGCCTGCAGCCTTTGACACGGTTTACCACTCCATCCTCCTCCAATGCCTCTCCACCGTCATCCAGCTGGGTGGGACTGCACTCTCCTGGTTCCATTCTTATCTATCTAATCGTAGCCAGAGAATCACCTGCAATTGCTTCTCTTCCCACTCCCGCATCGTTACCTCTGGTGTCCCCCAAGGATCTATCCTTGGCCCCCTCCTATTTCTCATCTACATGTTGCCCCTTGGCGACATCATCCGAAAACACAGCGTCAGTTTCCACATGTACGCTGATGGCACCCAGCTCTACCTCACTACCTCTTCTCTCGACCCCTCCACAGTGTCTAAATTGTCAGACTGCTTGTCCGAAATACAGTTCTGGATGAGCAGAAATTTTCTCCAATTAAATATTGGGAAGACCGAAGCCATTGTTTTCGGTCCCCGCCACAAACTCCATTCCCTAGCCACTGACTCCATCCCTCTCCCTAACATCTGTCTGAGGCTGAACCACACTGTTCGCAACCTTGGTGTCATATTTGACCCTGAACTGAGCTTCCGACCACATATCTGCAGCATAACTAAGACCGCCTATTTCCACCTCTGTAACATCGCCCCTCTCTGCCCTTACCTCAGCTCATCCGCTGCTGAAACCCTCATCCATGCCTTTGTTACCTCTAGATTTGACTATTCCAATGCACTCCTGGCTGGCCTCCCACGTTCCACCCTACGTAAACTTGAGGTCATCCAAAACTCGGCGGCCCGTGTCCTAACTTGCACCAAGTCCCGTTCACCCATCACCCCTGTGCTCACTGACCTATTCACTCCCGGTTAAGCAACGCTTTGATTTCAAAATTCTCGTCCTTGTTTTCAAATCCCTCCATGGCCTCAGCCCTCCCTATCTCTGTAATCTCCTTCAGCCCCACAACCTCCCCGAGATATCTGCGCTCCTCTAATTCTGCCCTCTTGAGCATCCCTGATTATAATCGCTCGACCATTGGTGACAAATCCTTCTGTTGCCTAGGCCCTAAGCTCTGGAATTCCTTCCCTAAACTTCTCTGCCTCTCTACCTCTCTTTGACCAAGCTTTTGGTTATCTGCCCTAATTCTTCTTTATGTGGCTCAGTGTCAAATTTTTTGTCTTGTAATACTCCTGCCTTGGGATGTTTTACTACATTAAAGGTGCTACATAAATACAAGTTGTTGTTGTTGAAGTGAACTTCAAACTGCTCAGCTGCTGAGAGTTTTCTGGGACCATTTTAATGAAAACACATGTGAAACTGTTGAGTCCATTCTTAATTGAAATTTTAGGGAAATAAAAGTTTTAACGGCACGACTGTAGAATATGGCTGTATCTGATTATGAGTGAAATATGGCTGAAAAGATATTTGGTGCGAATATTCTGTTCCTAGTGCTCAGGTGGCAGGATGAGGTTTTTGTCCTTGGGATGTGGGTGAAGCTGGCAAGGCCATGTTTATTGCCCTTCCCTAATTTCCCTGAAAAGGTGGTAATGGGCCTTCTTTTTGAACTGCTGCAGTTCCTGTAGTGATGGTGCTCCCACAATGCTGTTAGGTAAGGAATTCCAGGCTTTTGACCCAATGAAAATGAAGATACATTGATACATGTGCATGTCAGGATGGTGTGTAACTTGGAGGGAAACTTGGAGGTGACGGTGCTCCCATAACGTTACTGCATGTGTCTTTGTGCAGCAAGCTATCCACACAGCAAGGGTATTCCCACTGCGAGTTCCAGTTCTTCGTCAGTAGCATATTCAATATGACCTCCGGCATTCAACCCACTGACCACTGGGAGCTTGCAGTGTGGAGGCAGGATTTCTGCCATTGCTTCAGTTACGTACAGGGCTGCAACTAACATTTGAAGGAAATTGTACTTTTCCAAGAAAAAAAGGAGACAGAAACGAGCAAACCCACATAAGAGGAAGCCTCAGGAGTTTCAAGCCACTGAGCACTTTCAAAAGGGGCCACACTCAAAATTATTAAGAGCGTAGAGGAAGTGGGAAAAGAAGAAGTTAGAGACACCCCATGTTCAAAGTCAGCACCAATATTATTTCTTCCTGTTAGTAACTAGAGAAATTAGAGCAGATTAGAGAGAGCCAACATGGATTTGTAAAGGGTAGGTCATGTCTAATGAACCTAATTGATTTTTTAAAGGAAGTAGCTAAAGTAGTAGACAGGGGAATGTCTACGGATGTAGTTTATATGGACTTCCAGAAAGTATTTGATAAGGTTCCACATAAGAGACTGTTAGCTAATGGAATTGAAGACAAATTATTGACCTGATTAGGAGATTGGTTAGACGGTAGAAGACAGAGAGTAGGGATAATGGGTATGTACTCGAATTGGAAGGAAGTGACTAGTGGTGTACCACAAGGATCTGTGGTGGGATCTCAATTATTCACTCTATTTATTAATGACTTAGATAATGCAATAGAGAGCCATATATCCAAGTTTGCAGATGACACAAAGATTGGTGGCATAGTAAGTAGTGTAGACAGGTGCATAAAATTACAAAGAAACATTGATAGATTAAGCGAGTGGGCAAAACTACGGCAGATGGTTTGAATGCAGGTAAGTGTGAGGTCATCCATTCTGGACCAAAAAAGGATAGATCCGAATGAAAAGTTAGGAACAGTGAAGGTTCAAAGAGATTTAGGGGTCCGTGTACACAAATCCCTAAAATGTAGTGGTCAGGTACAAAAAATAATCAAAAAGGCTAATGTAATGTTAGCCTTTATACCTAGAGGGCTAGAATATAAAAGGGAGGAAGTTTTGCTACAGCTAAAGAAAGCCCTGGTTAGACCACATCTGTGTTCAGTTCTGGGCATGGCACCTTAGAAAGGATATATTGGCCTTGGAAGGAGTGCAGTGCAGATTCACCAGATGAACTAGGCTTGTATTTCCTGGAATATAGAAGGTTAAGGGATGATTTAATTGAGGTTTTTAGGATTTTGAAAGGAATTGATAGGGAAGAGAGAGAATTTTTTTCCGCTGGTGGGGGTGTCTAAGACAAAGGGACATAACCTTAAAATCAGAGCCAGGCCATTCAGGAGAGAAGTTAGGATCACTTCTTCACTCAAAGGGTGGCAGAAGTGTGGAACTCTGTCCCACAAATGAGATGCTAGCTCAATTAATAATTTTAAATCTGAGATTGATAGACTTTTGCTAGGCAAGGGTATTAAGGGATATGAAGCCAAGGTGGGTGGATGGAGTTAGGATACAGATCATCCATGATCTCATTGAATGACAAAACAGGCTCGAGGGGCTGAATGGCCTACTCCTGTTCCTGTGTTCCTAGTACCTGCTTCATCTTCTTCCGTAAACATAGACTGCTGATAACATCTTCGTGCAAGAGTGATACTGGGTATAATGAGAAGAATGAGCTGTGATAAAATGTGCATTCCTTTTACTCTAATTATACAGTGGAAATATAATAGAAGTTAACAAATTAGAGGTTTTCTTTTTAATGGGATAGAAAGATGGATTTCAAAACAAAGAAAAGCAATTGAACATCTCCTTGCCAGAGGTTGACGTAATCCAAGCAATGCATTTGTTGAAAAAAAGATAAGGCTTGGGAGCTTCAGATGGAGTTTATCAGTGTTGTTGAAATAAATTAAAGGAGGAAATTATAGAGTTGTTTCGGAATATGTTAGAAAAGGGAGTAATGGCACTGTCATCGAGAGGGAATAGTAATGTTAACTTATACGGTTAAATGAATTGGGGAGAAAATTGAGAACTGCAGGCCTAATACTTTGCTGAATTTTGATTATAACATTTTTGTTAAGGTCCCAGGCTCGTGTTAGCAAAAGGTAATAGAACAGTTCTGACGAAAGGTCATCGACCTGAAACGTTAACTCTGTTTCTCTCTCCACAGATGCTGCCTGACCTGCTGAGTATTTCCAGCATTTTCTGTTTCTATAATAGAACAGTTATTCACCTGGACTAGACATGTGGGAGTCCCAAACTGATTCAAAGGGTATATTTGCTATTGTTGAGGGATAGAATACATTTTGAAAAGGAGAGAACATTCCCGATATACTTGGTTAACTTGGATCAAGATAAAGCATATGGCCAGATAATGTTAAATTCATTAAATTTGGAAAATAATTTTCTGATCTGGTTAAGAGCAGTACATAAAATGTGCGGGTTAGGTTGATTTGGCTATGATAAATTGACCCTTAGTGTTAGGGGGGGATTAAATATGTGGGGTTCCGGGGGTAGGGTGGGATATGTGTACTGTGGGGATTAAAGCAGCGAGAGGGTACTGGACTTGGATGATCAGCCATGATCGTATTGAATGGTGGAGCAGGCTCGACGGGCCGAATGGCCTACTCCTGCTCCTAGATTCTATGTTTCTATGTTTATGTTTCTATAAAGATCGAGGGGTAAATTTTCATTTTTAAATCTTGGGTGAGGGGGAGGTCTGTAGAATGCCAAGTTTCCCAGTATGTACTGCCAGGCTGACATGAGACAAAAATGTGTCCCCTGGTCGGCAGCGTGCATTAACTTTTCAACCCATGCATCAGATTCTTAGCATTTCACAAGGATATCAGTTTTTTATATACTAGAATTTTACTGTTTTATCCAATTAGCTCAAGTTAGAGGATGAGACTGGAGGCTGTGAGAAACAATAAATCATACATTACTTTCTCCCACTGTTGGTTGTGTATGGATTTGAGGCAAAAAAAAGCTTTAAGATGAGCGGGTGATTCCTGAGAGTCACAGTCGTAGATTTGGATATTTAAGCCTGGCAGTGAGGAACCTCAGCCATCTCATATTAGAAAATTCCAGGCAATGCACCATTAACTCATTTAATTTAAATGGATTAACGCCTCTGTTAAAAAAAAGTGGACAGAGGAATGTCATGCAGACTATTTCTAGTCTCATGTTTTTAAGGGTTTTCCAAACAGAAAATATTTGAAACACACAGCAGGTTGATTGGCGTCTAAGAGAGGAAAAAACAGGCATGACTCTTCATCAATATTTAGTTCTAAGGTTTTGCTTCAATGATATTGATGATATTGATTCACCCTTGTTCTTCATGAAGCTGCTTAGAAATAAAAATTGTTAAAAGGACTAGGGGACACAGATTTAACGTTTTGGGCAAGAGATACAGGGGGAATGTGAGGAAAAACTTTTTTACACAGCGAGTGGTGATGACCTGGAACTCGCTGCCGACGGAAGTGGTGGAAGCGGAGACACTCGATGTTTTCATGGGGAGACTGGATATGCACTTGAGGGAAATAAACTTGCAGGGCTACGGGGATAGAGCAGGGGAATGGGACTGACTGGATTGCTCTACAGAGAGCTGGCACGGACTCGATGGGCCGAATGGCCTCCTTCTGTGCCATTATGACTCTATGGGGGAGAAATTCGGTATCGCCCTGTTTGGGGCGCAATTATCGGCCAGGCGCAAAGTTTAGCGCCTGGCGATAACTATCGCCTCCGACTGCAAACTTGATTCTATTGCCCCTGGAGGTGATTGGAGCGCTAAATCAGGCGCTACACACCTCTCTAAAGGCGCTAACGCCGAGGAGCAAGGTGCTACCTCAGAGCGCTGGCGAAGCTCATGTGATGTCAGTCAGCAATGGAACACAGACACACTGGCGCCGGAAGTTCTTAAAGGGGAGGGTCGATCTTGCTCTCCATCCACACCCTGCTCATTGCAGCCTTGAATCTCGGCCTGGAGAGACCTATACATCAAATCTGCTGGAAAGAACAATGGAGAGGCCCAGGGAAAGAGCTCAGAGTGCAGCCCCCACAGTCTCTTCTAAATCGATGCAAGGATGGTCAAATCAAAGTGAACCTGCAAAGTGCTGCTTAGTACCAAAACTCCTCAACACAGCATTGAATATCTCCAGAAGTGTCACTCTCTCTCAGAATGCGTGGTGCAAAAATGTCGCTGACAAAAAAAGGCTGGAAGCGGTCGCCTTTAAATAGCGCTCCCCCAGTTCCTTCCCGACTGCAAAACGTTCCCCTCAACCTGTCGTTGCTAGCAGCAGGTGGAAAGGCTGGGGGCGCCACTCAATATCTGGTCTGGGGCGCTACCGGGGCGTTGCACGCTTGACTGACATCACGATCTGCGGGCGCAGGAGATCATGGCGGTAGTGTTTAGCGCCGCCGCAAAATGTCTGGTCAATTTCGCGAATGGCGCAAACATCGCCGCGCCCGGGCGCTAGTTGCTTTACACCCCATTAGTGCCCTCTTAGGGCACTAACGGGAGGCGCAAAGCAACCGAATTTTTCCCCCAATGACTCTATGAAATAATTAAATCAGCTCATCCTCAATCCAGTTATTTGCCATCTGCCTCTTCCAAAATGCGGGATTGAAGGTCAGTATCACAGCTTCAGGAAGGACAAGAGTAGGTCAATACCATGTCCATGCCAGGGAGAGATGAGATAGTGAGCAGTTTTGTCTTGTAGGATGCAGTATCTGTTGTATTTTTTTTAAATATTCATTTCCGGGATGTGGGCAATACTGGCAAGGCTGCCATTTATTGTCCATCCCTAAATGCCCTGAGAAAATGGTGGTGGGCTGCCTCCTTGAACCGTCACCTTTTGTGGCTTGTTCGGCCAATTCAGAAGGCAGTTAAGAGTTAATCACACTGGCGTGGGACTAGAGTCACATATAAGTTCCCTAAAGAACATTAGTGAACCAGTTGAGTTTTTAATAACCATCTTTATTAATGGCCACCTTTACAGGATAAATGATAGATTTTGGATTGAAAGGCAGAATTACAGTATTCTCCAAAATGCTAAAAAAAAAATGCACAAAATAAAGTATCAGAATGAAGACTTCCGAGAAAATAAATCGTATGCCTTTACCATTTACATTCCATTCCAATAAATTCTACACCCACCACTACGCAAACTGCACTTTTGTATAATTTAGAGGGCTGATTTTACACTACACTACTGGCTAATGTATCCAATTGACAGCATGCCATATATCTCATTAAATATCCAAATTCATCTAAATAGGTCCCACGCTGGATCTTCCATCTTTCTGACCACCTTCTCACCAGCAGCACTGCTTGCCTATTTTAAGCGGGCACTGCAGCATATGGATGGCCTGGTCTGTAGCAATAGATTTCTTATTGCTTTGTGGTGAGGATTTAGGGATGATTCTTTTGCCTTGCAAGACTTTTATTTCCAAATGCGTTTCTTACAACCCTCTTGCTTCCATCTGCTATTTAGCGTGCAGCAAACAGAGTGAGAAAGACTCACATTCCTTTGGGAGTTCCAATCGAACTCCGAGGGGTTGAAATTAGGCATCGCCCCGTTTTAGGAGCTAACTTTTGAAATTTTGAAAATTTAGCGCCAGGCGCTAAGGATTCTGAACTACTAAATTGGGTGTTAGCGCCCCAGGAAGGAAGTGGGGCGCTAAAGAAGGCGCTAATGACCTCAGTGGGGCGCTACAGGGGCGCTACTAGCAGAGCGCTAATGAATTTCAGGTGCAATGCATTCAGCAACGATCCTTCACACTGGTTCCTTCCAGCTCTTAAAGGAGAGGTTGCATCATTGTGCAGATGCTCATTTTCAGCATTGCTGGCTTTGAGGCGACCCGCGAGCAAGTGAATCCCCTGATGGCTATGGCTGTTCCCACTCCTAGGGAGAGAGCTCGTCGAGGGCGTCCTGCAAGGGCATCTGTAGTGTAGGGTTTGGCCAGTGCCAACATCAGTGGGTGCATGTGCCTGAAGGATTTTTGGACTTTTAAAATGGATATGTACCCTTTTAAAATTGAGACGCACTTGGGCTGCGTTTCAAAATGGAGTTTGGACTTTTGGACTTTAAAAAAGGACTGACTGATGATTTCTGTGAAGATAGCAGGTACTGTCTGTCTTTTGGGCTGCCATGGGACCAGTCTCAACGCTGACGTCATGAAAGGCAGCAGCCTTTTCATATTCGAACTTGTGTGATTTGGGGAAAACCATGGAGCCGGGATGTCTGGATGGACAATGAGGTTTGCAGGCCAAAAGTAACACCTCTGGACTCTTTCAATGAAGGAGCAGTCAAGAACTTAACAAACAGTTAGCAATTCGAGAACTGCTTATCTACAGTAATGGCCTACCATTGTTTTTATCAAGATGACCAATCTAGGACAGAGACGTCACCAGGAAGGTCAACTAGCATCTCTGCGACCATGGTAACCAGGAATCTCCCAGCCAGTTTTGTGTATTATACGGGGTATAAATATGCTGAACTTTGGGGATTCAGGGCTTGCTTTTCTCTACCATCTGGGACGGGGTTCTCCGCGTAACTACGCGTCCGTCAACTCTCCAGGAATGCCCAAAGTGAGTGCCTTGTCGTACCGCCTCAACGTAACTCTCTAGGCCTCATCGCATGCCTCTGTTAAGCACGGTATTGTCTCTGGAGTCGAACGGAGCCGGGACCGCGAGAATTAACGACAAGGGCTAGTAATTAAATCCAGCATACACCTCTAGAAATCCCCAGGACCGCCCGTGTGTTTGGCTGCTGAGGAACTGCAAGTGTCCAAGACGCAGGCTAACACGTGTGTGTGTGTGTGAGGGGGCTTCCAAGTGTGGGTTCTGACCAAACCGGGAGAGGGGTTTAGTTAGAAGGGTTTTTCCATTATCTAGGCTTAGATTCTGGGAAGGGGTTGGTTCGGCGTAACCAACAGGGTGGGTATTTTAGTCTAAAGTTATAAGCTAGTGTCCACGGTCACCTACTCGTTATGCCGTAAGCGAGAGGAGTAGGGATTGTCGTTTTGTGAGTGTAATAAAAGGAATCGATCTTTGACCAACCTGAACCATTTTGTTTTGTCTGAGTCAATTATAATCTATCCATAGTAACTCCTTGGGTCCGAACTTGGGGGTTGTGGGGCTTGTGGTTCGCGGTATAATTAGGAAGACCAACCGGGTGGCATCCGGTCACGGCCGGGTTACACAGTAATCCCACTGGGGACGCTGCGCATCGGGCATAGGAGAAGACCTATCTGGCCTTGGTCTCTCTCTCTGTGTGGGATTACCCGCTAATCGACGGGCTAGGCAGGGACTATTGGCAAAAACTCCTGCCGTCCAAGGGAAACAACCCAAACCGGGAAGTTTTTGAGGCACGGGTTGACTCAAGGGAGAGTCATAGAAACACGGGGCACGCAAAAATACCCTACAGTATTCTGTGGCACCGACACTCGGCAGCCTTCCACCAGCCCTGCTGCAGCCACTGGGGAGACTCTACAGAGGAGCACTAGATTAGGAAAGGGGACTGTAAAGAGGGGAAGCAAGGGTTTGCACAAGGGTGATTAGTCACTATTGTTCTTGTATATATTTGGTTAATGGTTTTTGATAAGTTTATTACTGGAATATTGCAGATTTGGTGCTGTGTCTCATTTCGTTTCTGAGGTGTGGTATGGAATCACAAAGTAATAGAATGATGGCGACGTGCTCAGCAACCGGAAAGAGGACTCAAAGGGGGCGATTTTCCCAGCCCCGAGGAGGCGGGTTTGGAGGCGGGACAGTTGGCAAAATGGCAAAAACTGAGGGCGGGTTCGGAACCCGCCTCCAACCCGCCTCCGCACAATTTTGTTGGAGGCGGGTTTGATGGGTGCAATTCGGTCCCACCTCCATCAGTCGGGAGAGGTAGTTAAGACCCTTAAATAGTAGTTAAGGGCCTCTATAATCCTATTTTGACAGGCCCTCGTTATTTTGCCACATTTTCAGCGTGCTGCACAACCCTCCTAAACCACGCCAGCTAATCCTGGCGGGTTGACAAGTGGGTGGCCTCCTCACAGCTGCAGCTCTACCATTAAAACGGAGCTTTCATCAGGGAGCAGTTTCAGGTGGCAGAACTTTTGTTCCACAGGTCTTTCAGCACTTTTAGCAGGCCTACCGAAGTCGGAGGTGCTGCAGCTTCATCTCTCAACTGTGGGACCTCCTTGGAAGACCCTCTCCCCGCTTGGACTGAGCGCTTCCCCAACGGAGGTATCTGCCAGCAGCATGGGAACCATTTATTTCCTTTCACCATGGACCTCAGATTCAGATGAGGAGCAGCCACGGCAGCAGCAGAACCAGGCAGCTCAGCAGCAACAGCAGCAGGAGCCCCAACCTCCTGCTCACCCACCTGATGCTGCACAGGGCAGAAGGCGCCAGCGCATGGAAGCACGTCGTGCAAGGAATGCACTCATCCTGGCCAGATTTGCATAGGTTGCCCATTGTGGCACATGTGCTTGGCTCCTTCTTAACACATGATAGACAATGGACATGACTCTCTGGCCTCCTTTCACTCTGACCACCAACCTGACTACGCAAGTGTCGTGGAGTCCGCAACGTGGAGCTGCCTGAGCCGAAATAACAGATGCCATCACGCCAACAGTTTGCCATCACCTAATTTTAATACATTCCCACAGGGATGGCATTTCATCAATAAACAGAAACAATCACCCAATCTGCACACAGATCTGGAGGTTATATCCCTTGCCAGCTGGACCCACACAGCCTTGGTTTCTTTGGGAGACCTCTTCCTCCCAGATGAGGGGAAGAGCACCTCCCTGCTGGCTCTCGCCCCCTCAACCAGCATTCCCAGCGTCTCATCCGAGAACCTCGGGGAGGCCCTTGCCTTGGAGCTGGCCATTCTTCAAGGAGATAACAGCTTGGAGGTGGTGCAGCATCGACCAAAAACCAGTGGAATCAGCCAAGGCAGCAAGCAGCCCTTAAATGTAGCTGGGTAAGTGACGTCAGCAGAGGCGAGTTTCAGTCCCAAAGTACTAATTGGCCCAGGGGAACCCACACCTCTGAAATCAACTGGCCAATTAAGGGAAAATTGTAAATTTTTCCCACCTCTCAGTGGAGGCGGGTTTGGAACCCACCCAAACCGAAACCCGCCTCCATTGGGAAAAACGCCCCCAAAGTCACTGGAAACGAAGTCTGATGAGGCGGTCACGGACCGACCTTGCAGAACGCCGATTGAGTAGCTGCCTCCTCCGTCACTGCTGTTTGTCCTCCTGTTCCTCCTGCTCCTCTTCTTCCTCCTCCTCCTCCTCCTCCTCCTCATCCTTCTCGTCCTCATCCTCCTCATCCTGAGGTGGTGCGGCTATGCCTGGTGGCAATGGCCGCACCCTCATGAAGGCGAAGTTGTGCAGCATGCAGCAGACGACAACGAAAAGTGACACCCGCTCAGCCGAGTACCGAGGGCTCCTTCCGAACGGTCAAGGCAATGGAACTGTTGTTTGAGCACTCCGATGATCTGCTCAATGATGTTCCTGGTGGCAGCATGGCTCTCATTATATGAGTGCTGGGCAGGAGTGTTGGGGTTGCGGAGGGCAGTCATGAGTCAGGCGTAGAGCGGATAGCCCTTGAATCCCAGCAGCCAGCCGCAAGCGTCATGTGGTGGCTGGAATAGATCTGGCACACCGGTCTGGCGCAGGATGAAGGCATCGTGGCTGCTGCCAGGATAGCGGCCATTGACGGTCAGGATTCGCCATGTGTGGTCGCACACCAACTGCACATTAAGTGAGTGGTAGCCTTTGCGGTTACGGAATACCTCAGGATTGTTATGAGGTGCCCGCAAAGCGACGTGGGTGCAGTCAGTGGCACCCTGCACCTTGAGAAGGTTCACTAGGTTGATTCCTGAGTTGAAGGGGTTGTCTTATGAGGAAAGGTTGAACAGGTTGGGCCTATACTCATTGGAGTTTAGAAGAATGAGAGGTGATCTTATTGAAACATATTGACAGGGTCAATGCAGGGAGAATGTTTCGCCTCATGGGGGAATCTAGAACTAGGGGGCACAGGTTCAGAATAAGGGGTCGCCCATTTAAAATGGAGATGAGGAGGAATTTCTTCTCTCAGAGGGTCGTGAATCTTTGGAATTCTCTACCCCAGAGCTGTGGAAGCTGAGTCATTGAATATATTCAAGGCTGAGATAGACAGATATTTGAGTTACAGGGGAGTCAAGGGTTATGGGGAGCGGGCAGGGAAGTGCAGTTGAGGCCAAGATCAGATCAGCCATGATCTTATTGAATGGCGGAGTAGGCTCGAGGGGACGAATGGCCTACTCCTGCTCCTATTTCTTATGTTCTTATGAGGAAGCCCGCTATCCTGGCAAAGCCACATGCACGCTCGCGCTGCTTCTCTCTGGTCATGGAGAAGGAAATGTAGTCCCTTCTCCTTCTGTACAGAGCATCTGTGACCTGGCGGATGGAGCAATGGACGGCAAACTGGGAGATGTTGGAGATGTCGCCTGTCGCACACTGGAATGATCTGCTGGCGTAGAAATTGAGGTGACCTTGACTGCCACTGAGAGAGCCATGGTGGTCCTGATCTCAGGCTCGAGGTCTGGCTGCAGGAGGTGGCAGAGCTCTGTGACCATGTCCTCACTGAAGCAGAGCCTTCTAACACACTGGTCCTCAGTGAAATCCATGTAGGAGAACAGCTGCCGAAATACCCTGGGTGGGTAAGGCCTCCTGTTGAGAGCCCTGTTGGCCCTCCTACCTCTGGCCACATTTTGCACTCTTTCTCTGTGCCTTAGTTGCCTCCGACGTTGACGCTGGAGGGCGAGGTCCAGTGCCAGTACAGCCCCCATGAAGGAAACAAATATTGCACTTTCAAATCTCCTCTCAATGAAACTCAATAATCTTTATGTGCCAGAACACACGTTAAAATGCAAAACGCTCAAATCGGTCAAAAGGCCTCTTTGCCTGTGTGAAACTAACAACGCAGCGTTGTTGGCCAACGAAAACTACACCAGATGTGGACACCTTTAAATAGCGCTCCTCCAGGGAACAGCCGACTGAAAGCCGCCTCCTCTACCTGTCGTTGTTAACGGCAGGCGCACAAGCAGGGGGCAAGAGGGAATTTTTCATCCGGGGCGCTGCGCACGGCAATGACGTCACGCTCTCCGGGCGCAGGAGATCGGGGCGCAACATCTTACCGCCACCGCAAAACTCCCGCCGAATTTAGCGGTAGGCGTTGATATCGCCGTGCCCGGTCGCCAACCCATTTGGAGGCGCTAACAGGAGGTGCAAAGGAGCCCAATTTCTAGCCCCGAGACTTGGAGGAGGAAGAGGGGACAAAAGAGGCAGTTACGATTGTACTTCAAGGGTTAAATACACACTTGCTCTTACGGCAGGACCTGCATTTACTAAACTAGAGTGTCCTTCTCGAGCATGTCACAGGAGACCTGTCTTCAGCACTTCCACTTCCTTATGCCATATGTTAGAGGTCGGCTTGTAGGCGATGTGTTCTCTGCTAGTTATGGGTTAGTAATACGTGTTTTGTAGAATTTATGGTGCGTTTGGTTTTGTTCCCATTTTGTAGCATTTTCTGTTTATAGGATTTTGCTGTGTGCACATAACAGTTAACAATGTTTACATAAATAACAATAATGACTACGCTGCAAAAGTCATTCATTAGATGTGAAGCACTTTGGGTGTCCTGAGGATATGACGAGCGCTATATACGTGCAAGTAAAAAAATGAAATATTGCAGATGCTAGAAATTTGAAACAAAAATCAGAAAATGCTGGAAACACTCGGCAGGTCCAGTCAGCAACTGTGGAGAGAGAACAGACAACTTTATGTTAAGGTGCAGACCCTTCTTCAGAGGCAAATAGGAACATAGGAGTTTCTAGATGAGAAAAGACCAAGGTCCATCTGGTTCACCTTCTACCATCCTGGTATTCACATGATACAACGATAATGGAGTTGTTGACTAACCACAGCAATCAATCTCCATCAATTAGTCTACAACATACTCAGACATGAGGCGAGGAAAACCCTAGTGGTGGAGAGCTTTGGGAACCATAGGTCCAAAGTAACATTTTTTCCCCCCCACAAGCACGCTACACTTACCACATGTCATGTTTCAAATTACTCATATACTGTATCCCTATTTTTCTTCAACAACTATGGTGTGGTGATTGAGGTTTCTAAAAGATGCCGAGAACTTCCTCTGAAGTTTCAGCCACTTTTAAGAATATAGATAAATCATCTCTGATGATATGAATTATAAACTTTAACATTGTACTATATATCATTTAAGACAGGTTTTTAAAGTATGCATTTCAGTGTAAGAGTGTGAACTCTATCTACTCTAAAAACTTTAAGGAATACGGATAAAACCGGACAAAGGGTATTCTGTAAGTGTTACAGTGGCTTTGTAATGTGATATTGGTATCCATACCAAGTTTATCTTCATTACATGTGCTTATTTATACACAGTGGGTGACATAACAGATATAAGATGAAATGTAAGAGATTTAGGACATCGAGCTGTAGAAATATTTTTACACAGGAAGTTGTAAGGCTGTGAAATGCACTCAAACAAAAGGAAAATACTGCGGATGCTGGAAATCTGAAATAAAAACAGAAAATGCTGGAAATACTCAGCAGGTCAGGCAGCATCTGTGGAGAGAGAAACAGAGTTAACGTTTCAGGTCGACGTTTCATCAGAACTGGAAGATCAGCAATCTCTCTTCAGGCTTAGTGTGCATCATGTTTAGAGATCGTCCTCCCACTGGTTGGAAACAGGGCTTCCCTCCTCGCCCTCACCTCTTCTATGGGAGACTTCAGAAAACCTCGTCACCTATCCACCCAAAATCTGCCCAGAGTTCAAATCTGGTCTAACACTCAATGAGTCAGTGAGTTTGGTCTGTAGCTCCCTCATGATGTTAAAATTTTGCGCTGGTCTTCATACAGCAGTGTCTGTTTCCATCATGAGCCATCATTGGGTTACCTTTAACTTCGGCAATATCATACCATTCAAGAAAAAAATGCTTCTCAAGGTCTGAATATCCATGTTGGTGAATGGAACATTTTTTTTCAATTTTTTTCACTTAGTCTCAGCTTTGATCACTCCCAGATCAGATATATTGGGCCAGATGTACAGCACAGCTCCCTCTATCCCACTGCAATAATGCGCTTTAACTGGAGCCTCAGAAGTCCACCTGTTACTGCGCCAATGTGACGTTTTTCATTTCTTGCAGAAGAACCATTTTTATGGCTTTTCTGAGTGAGATTTACTAACTGGAGTCATATTTGGATTAAGGGCAGAGCCATGCTCTTTAGGGCCTGGATTGAGACAGCGGTATATCTATTTCTTGTGAGACCCTTGTGATCAACAGAAGCTTTCATGTCATAAGTATGTGCTGCATTTAATCCCAGAAGTGAAAGAATACTGTGGTAACCCACTGTTAGAGTTCCCCATTTGGCCCAATTGTACTTGGTAACTCGGTATCCTAGCAACGCAGGATGTCCTTCTCCTTTGGGAGCTTTTTAGATGTACAGAATGTGTTGGTATTTTGTCGGCAGATCCAAGATTGTTTTATTTTCCTGTCATAAATTGTTGAATCACTAAGTACCTTTATTTATCCTCCATGAAATGTGGCATGATAACCTTTGTTTATTTTTTTTTTTCATTTTACTACCTTTGTGCTACATGGCACACTTATTAATAAAGGTCAAACAGCTCATTACTAATTGTCAAGCTATCAAATTATCATAAGTTGAAATTATTTTGCCTTTGCTTAACTTGCCACGAGCAGTAAATTACTGGGCAAGCCTAAAGTCCGCATATTGGAAATCAGACCCCAAATTACACATTCTGTGAACCTAGTTGCACCTGATCTCAACTTATATTTCCATTAAATACATTAGCCAACATAAGTCATGATCACAAGCAGGAGATTTAGCACTGTGATTTAATGTCAACATTGCACATGACCTACAGTATGTTCACAAAGTGACAACTTTTCTGCTTACATAAAATATCCTTACTCTTAGATGGTCCTCAGATGCATTGGTATGTGTAGTCTATTGCTCCAGGGACACTGGGAATCATTCCAACACCCAACAAGCCATCTCTCTTCCTGGGATGTTATGAAGCAAATTTAATGGGTTGCTGTCTGGCCAGTGCAGTGGTAACCTGAATGATGACTTCCAAATGTATCATCAGTGGAAATTTGAAGAGTGTCATAGAATGTGAGGGCAGATTGACCACCACAGATAGTTTGTGGCTCCTAGGTTTAGAACTCCTAGATTGCAACTCCTGTGGAATCGGGGAGCACTCCTGCTTTTCCTGGCTCCACAGGAGGGTTTACTTTAAAAAAAACAAAATTTTAAAAACTTACCTTTGGTTGGCAGCCAATAGGGGGCTGGTGAAGAATCTTGAGCAGGGTAGGCCCCAACCCCTGTCCCACTCATCAATCACCAAGGGGTCCATTAATAGGCATTAGGCCTCGAATTTACATATTCAAGGGGCCTAATGCCTGTTTTAGGTGTCCGGCTGCAACGCCTAAAAATATTGGCCCCGCAAATTTAACAATGCCTGTGTTGATTGGGCGCAGGCCGTCCTACTGCCAAATTGGTATACCAAGCACCCTCTTTATGCTCAAAAGACGGGCACAACACGTACCAATTCCTACCCCCTTGCCTTTTTCCCCCAACAAGCCATTGAAAGAAAACATGAGACATAGACTGGAGGCACTTTGCGATCATGAAAACTCCAGGGGCAGTAGGTGTAAAACAATTAGAAATCAAAAATGTCCTTTCAGAATATACTTCTGAAAATGGTCTCCTTGTCATTGTGAACAATATCCAAGAGATAATACCTGAAGAAATATTTAATATAGAAATGGTTTAAATATAAAAAGGTTGATTGCATATACTTGTTTAGGTTAGCCGTGATAGAGTTAGATTCATAGAATGATAGAACGGTTACAGCACAAAAGGAGGCCATTCGGCCCATCAAGCCCATGCCAGCTCTCTGCAAGAGCGCTTCAGCTAGTCCCACTCCCTCGCCCTTTCCCCATAGCCCTGCAATTTTTTTTCCTTCAGGTACTTATCTAATTCCCTTTTGAAAGCCACGATTGAGTCTGCCTCCACCACCTTTTCAGGCAGTGCATTCCAGATCATTACCACTCGCTGCGTAAAAATGTTTTTCCTCATGTCGCCTTTGGTTCTTCTGCCAATCACCTTAAATCTCTGTCCTCTGGTTCTCGACCCTTCCGCCAATGGGAACAATTTCTCTCTATCTACTCTGTCTAGACCCCTCATGATTTTGAACACCTCTATCAAATCCCCTCTCAACCTTCTCTGCTCCAAGGAGAACAACCCCAGCTTCTCTAGTCTATCCACTCATCCTTGGAACCATTCTTGTAAATCTTTTCTGCACTCTCTCTCAGGCTATCCTAAAGCGGTGTGCCCAGAATTGGACACAATATTCCAGTTGAGGCCGAACCAGTGTTTTATAAAGGTTCATCATAACTTCCTTGCTTTTGTACTCTCTGCCTCTATTTATGAAGCCCAGGATCCCGTATGCTTTTTTAACTGCTTTCTCAACCTGCCCTGCCACCTTCAACGATTTGTGCACATATACCCCCAGGTCTCTCTGTTTGTGCACCCCCTTTTAGGATTGTACCCTTTAGTTTATATTGCCTCTCCTCAGTCTTCCTACCAGAATGTATCGCTTCCCACCTTAAATTTCATCTGCCACGTGTCCACCCATTTCACCAGCCTGTTTATGTCTTCTTGAAGTCTATCACTATCCTCCTCACTGTTCACTATACTTTCAAGATTTGTGTCACCTGCAAATTTTGAAACTGTGCCCTGTACACCCACGTCCAAATTATTAATATATATCAAGAAAAGCAGTGGTCCTAGTACCGACCCCTGGGAAACACCACTGTATACCTTCCTCCAGTCCGAAAAACAACCATTCACCACTACTCTCTGTTTCCTGTCACTTAGCCATTTCTGTATCCATGCTGCCACTGTCTCTTTTATTCCATGGGCTTCAACTTTGCTAGCAAGCCTATTATATGGCATCCTATCAAATGCCTTTTGGAAATCCATGTACACCACGTCAACCGTATTGCCCTCATCAACCCTCTCTGTTACCTCATCAAAAAACTCAATCGAGTTAGTTAAACACGATTTGCCTTTAACAAATCCATGCTGGCTTTCCTTAATTAATCCACACTTGTCCAAGTAATTGTTAATTTTGTCCCTGATTATCGTTTCTAAAAGCTTCCCCACTACCGAGGTTAAACTGACTGGCCTGTAGTTGCTGGGTTTATCCTTACACCCTTTTTTGAACAAGGGTGTAACATTTGTAATTCTCCAGTCCTCTTGCACCACTCCTGTACCTAAGAGGATTGGAAGATTATGGACAGTACCTCTGCGATTTCCACCTTTACTTCCCACATCATCCTAGGATGCATTCCATCTGGTCCTGGTGACTTAACTACTTTAAGTACAGCCAGCCTTTCTAGTACCTCCTCTTTATCAATTTTTATCCCATCCAGTATCTCCACTACCTCTTCTTTAACTATGACTTTGGCAGCATTTTCTTCCTTGGTGAAGACAGATGCAAAGTACTCATTTAGTACCTCAGCCATGCCCTCTGCCTCCATGCGTAGGTCTCCTTTTTGGTCCCTAATTGGCCCCACCCCTCCTCTTACTGCCCATTTACTGTTTATATGCCTATAGAAGACTTTTGAATTCTCTTTTATGTTAGCTGCCAATCTATTCTCATACTCTCTCTTTGCCCCTCTTATTTTCTTTTTCACTTCCCCTCTGAACTTTCTATATTCAGCCTGATTCTCACTTGTATTCTCAACCTGACATCTGTCATACACACTCTTTTTCTGCTTCATCTTACTCTCTATCTCTTTCGTCATCCAGGGCGCTCTGACTTTGGTTGCCCTACCTTTCCCCCTCGTAGGAATGTACATCGACTGTACCCGAACCATCTCCTCTTTAAAGGCAGCCCATTGTTCTCTTACAGTTTTGCCTGAAAATCTTTGATTCCATTTTACCCAGGCCAGTTACATTATTGATTGTTATCCCTGTCATCAGCATGATCATGATTGATTAATCTGGTTTACGTCTGGCTCACTTGATTCTGAAGAGCGCAAACCAAACTAACCCCTCTTGTCTTTCTTCTTTACATCTACTGAAATATAGGGATTGAACCCGAACCTAACCTTCCAACTAACCTCACTTATCAGGAAAATATTCATGAAGGAATTACAAATGGACAAAAAACGAAACTTAAAATGAACAACTCCTTTAGTCATTCTAGAAATATTTTCAGTGGGGAGGAAAGCCCCCAGCTGGTAAAATTTACCAGCTGAGATTACCAAGGAGCTTTCTCCTGCAACAACGGGACTGTAAATTGTCTATTTTTTGCATTCCTTCTTTATGTTTGTAATTCCTTTTAGTATTATTTACTGACGGGAATACTGTTGTTATACCAGAGAAAGAATAAAAGGTTGCATTTTTAAATGTCATTTCTGTAGGTAAGGTTGGGAGTATAGAAATCAATTTATCATAGTGTAAAGCGATATAATGTAACTGTAGTTGACACCATAATGCGGCTGTTTTATCTCAACTGTCAAAGCTTTGTCAGATAGTTGTATATCACATCTGATCCAAGTACTGTATTCTTGATTAGAAAGTACTTGAATGTTGGTGGGTTATCTATCAACTGCAGGGTACACATCATCTGGCTGGAAAAGAAGCTGAGTGGTGTTAACCCTTTAAGAGTTAGCTTCTCTGATTACATTTTTAATAGTGATTCATGAAAGGAACTCAAAATTGAGTCGGTTTATCAGCCTGAAGGTATAACAGTTCACAGCTCACAGGATATCTGTGTGGTTTGGGAGTTCAAGTCCTACTCCTTGCAGACACGTGTATGGTGAGTTCTGCGGGTTTGTGGCCACGTTGTCAGGTAGAATGTCTCGCAGGAGCATGGGGTTTCACCCGGGGGAGGGGGGCAGTAAATATAGTGAGATTTCACACATTGGATACTTGGAACACATTTCTCGGCCTGCGAGCGGTACTGTCAGCGAACACGGCAGTTTGCTCCAATCATTTAACATGAAGCATGAACTGCGCACAGGATGCACACTTCACTGCACAACAGACACCATCTACCACTCACACATCTACCAATTTGGGCCCTGCTTCTGACAAGCTATGTGGTTATAGCTTTCCGGTTCTGTGAAAATCGGAATTTGGGCGGGGGGAGGGATTTGACGGTGCAGTGGGTTGGACCCTAGTGTGAAACTAGGCCAGATCTGACAATCGGGTAAAAAAAAAAATAGCATCTGAGGGAAGTATAATTTGTATTCAGAAAGTATAATAAATTCTTCTTGTTGCAGCTCTGTGGAACAATCCCCCCTCCTAACTGGAGCCTGTGGAAAAGACTCTTCATGTGGTCTTTAGTGCACTTAGCCACTATTTTCAAAGGTTCTGAGTAGCACGAAATGTGCAAAATAAAGACGATGCAATGACACGATCGTCTCTCATGAATCTCTCTTCAAAATATTTAAACCTGTGGAAAATATTAATGTGCTGAAGAAAACATTCTGCTGTTGTTAAGGTGGCATAGATGTAGCATAAGAAGTAACATTACTGTCTCATTATTGTCTTTAAAGGGAAAGGTTAACTAGGTATTTTTATTGACTTTTTATGTTTATTTTTGTAATTTTATTCCTTTCTGTGTCTAACCCGAAACATCTGCAGTTGCCAGGATAAGGACCACCCTGCCCTCCAATAATTCCTCCCTTCTGCGGGGGGCAACAACACACTTTCCAGTTAGTGCCTCCTTCCTTAACACCTGTCGGATACAACTCAGGTCAGGAATTAAGTAGAGCACGACTCAAATGGCAACTGTCCCTGCTTTATATCACTGAGTGCCAGAGCACTAATGCTCGGCATCACTCAATACTCAATAAATTCAGTTAGAACCCATTTAGGACTTTCCTGAACAGGCACTCAGGCAATGAGTCTGGGCAATTTGGGTGTGGCACACTGGAAGTGCTCACTGATCTCAGCACCTTGCTTCCACAGTGGCTTCGACAAGGATGGGGGTGAAACCCAGTCGCTTTTATATACATTAAAGCAAGGAAGCAACATCTCAACGTTTAAGTACAACAACGACAAGGAGGGGGATTCGAAGCCATGTGCGCAGAGCACAACGGATAGGCAACCCATTGCCTTAACCGCTCAGCCACCTCGTTGACCACATTAAAGTGGCCATTCCTGTGTTTTTAAGGTGGCACCTGTAGCTCAGTGGGCAGCACTCTCACCTGAGTCAGAACGGTGTGGGTTCAGTCCCACTCCAGAGCACAAAATCTAGGCTGACACTCCAGTGCAGTGCTGAGGGAGCGCTGCACTGTTGAACGTGCCGTCTTTCGAATGAGATGTTAAGCCGAGGCCCCGTCTGCCCTCTCAGTTGGAGGCAAAAAGATCCCATGGCACAATTTCGAAGAAGAGCAGGGGAGTTATCCCCAGTGCCCTGGTCAATTTTTATGCCTCAAGCAACATCACTAAAAAACAGATTATCTGGTCATTATCACATTCCTGTTTGTGGGACCTTGCTGTGCACAAATTGGCTACTGTGTTTCCTACATTACAAGGATGACTACATTTGAAAAGTACTTCAATGTCTGTAAAACGTTTGGGACATCCTGAGGTTGTGAAAGGTGCTATATAAAGCCAAGTCTTTCCTTTCCTTTTTAATATTTTCACAAGCTGTGTATAAATGCAATCAAGCTTTCACTCCCAGGTAGCAGAGAATGGTTTTGCACCATTGCACTTCTGGGTTATGGGCCGAGCACACTTTCTCCGCACCACTCTGCTAGGCTAAAACCATTCAGGAGATAGTCCTGATTTATTCTGCATCCCATCCTCCTCGCTGTCAATAGAGTTCCACCATTTTGAATCTCCAAACACAGCTCGAAGCTACTTTTCTGGCATCACCAACTTGCCCCATAGTTGTCATTCTACAGGGAATCAAATGGATCTGTATTCAGGTCAGTCCTGCATCACAATGGGGACTCACCAAACCCAGTATCCTCAGTAACCCAGTATGGCTCGCTGTCAAATTTTGTTTGAAAACGCTCCTGTGAAGCACCTTGGGACGTTTTACTACATTAAAGGTGCGAAATAAATGCAAGTTTTTGTTGTTGTCATCATTGGCTTTGAACTCTGTATGGGGTCTAGAAAAGAACCATCAAGTGGGGAGGGATAAAATGCATTTACGAAAATAAAAGAGTAATATCTCCAGTCAGTTAGCAGATTTTCAAATGAATTTACAACAACAACAACAACTTGTATTTATATAGCGCCTTTAACGTAGTAAAACGTCCCAAGGCTCTGCACAGGAGTATTTTAAGACAAAAAATTTGACACTGATCTACATAAGGATAAATTAGGGCAGGTGACCAAAAGCTTGGTCAAAGAGGTAGGTTTTAAGGAGCATCTTAAAGGAGGAAAGAGAGGTAGCGAGGCGGACAGGTTTAGGCAGGGAATTCCAGAGCTTAGGGCCTTGGCAACAGAAGGCACGGTCACCAAAGGTTGAGCGATTATAATCAGGGATCCTCAAGAGGGCAGAATTAGAGGAGCACAGATATCTCGGGGGGGGGGGGGGTTGGGGGGGGGTTGTGGGGCTGAAGGAGATTACAGAGATAGGAAGGGGTGAGGCCATGGAGAGATTTGAAAACAAGGATGAGAATTTTGAAATCGAGGCGCTGCTTAACCGGGAGCCAATGTTGGTCAGCGAGCACAGGGGTGATGGGCGAACGGGACTTGGTGCAAGTTAGGACACGAGCAGCCGAGTTTTGGATGAACTCAAGTTTACTAAAGGTGGAAATGTGGGAGGCCAGCCAGGAGTGCATTAGAATAGTCAAGTCTAGAGGTAACAAAGACATGGATGAGGGTTTCAGCAGCGGATGAGCTGAGGCAAGGGCGGAGACGGGCGATGTTACGGAGGTGGAAGTAGGCGGTCTTTGTTATGCTGCAGATCTGTGGTCGGAAGCTCATTTCAGGATCAAATATGACACCAAGGTTGCGAACAGTGTGGTTCAGTCTCAGACAGATGTTAGGGAGAGGGATGGAGTCAGTGGCTAGGGAGCGGGATGGCGTCAGTGGCTAGGGAATAGAGTCTGTGGCGGGGACCGAAAACAATGGCTTTGGTCTTCCCAATATTTAATTGGAGAAAATTTTTGCTCATCCAGAACTGTATGTTGGACAAGCAGTCTGACATTTTAGACACCGTGGAGGGGTCGAGAGACGAGGCTAGTGAGGTAGAGCTGGGTGTCGTCAGTGTACATGTGGAAACTGATGTTGTGTTTTTGGATGATGTCACCAAGGGGCAACATGTAGATGAGAAATAGGAGGGGGGCCAAGGATAGATCCTTGGGGGACACCAAAGGTAACGATGCGGAAGCGGGAAGAGAAGCAGGTGATTCTCTGGTTACGATTAGATAGATAAGAATGGGACCAGGCGAGTGCAGTCCCACCCAGCTGGACGACGGTGGAGACGCATTGGAGAAGGATGGAGTGGTCAACCGTGTCAAGGCTGCAGACAAGTCAAGAAGGACGAGGAGGGATAGTTTACCTTTGTCACAGTCAGAAAGGATGTCATTTGTGACTTTGATGAGAGCTGTTTCGGTACTGTGGCTAGGGCGGAAACCTGATTGGAGGGATTCAAACATGGAATTTAGAAGCATACCTAACAAGAGAGAGCATTTAGATAGGAACAGGAGTACGCCATTCAGCCTCTTGAGCCTATTCCACCATTCTATTAGATCATGGCCGATCTCTGCTTCAACTCCATTTACCTACTTTTGTTCCATATCCCTTGATACTCTTACCTAGCAAAAATCTATCAATCTCAGTCTCGAAAATTTCACTGGACTCAACATCCACAGCCTTGTGGGGAAGAGAGTTCCAGATTTCCACTACCCTTTCTGTGAAAAAGTGCTTCTGACTTGACTCCTTAAATGGCCTAGCTCTAATTTTAAGATCATGCCCGCTTGTTCAGGAGTCCCCCATCAGAGGAAACAGATTATCTCTATCAAACATATTAAATAACTTTATCATTTTAAATACCTTGATCAGATCACCTTCGAAACTCAAGGGAATTCAAGACAAGTTTATGCAACCCGTCCTCATAATTTAAATTTTAAGCCCTGGTATCATTCTGGTGAATCTGCTCTGTGCCTCTCCAAGGCCAATATATCTTTCCTGAGGTTCTGCACCCAAAACTGAACACACTACTCCAGATGGGGTCTGACCAATGCTCTGTTCAACTGAAGCATCACTTCCTCCCCTTTGAATTCCAGCCTCCTTGAGATAAAGGCCAACATTCCATTAGCCTTTTTAATTACTTTTTGTACCTGTGCACTAGCTTTTAGTAATTTGTGTGCATGGATCCCCAAAATTCCTTTGCTTCTCCACAGCTCCTAGTCTCTCAGCATTAACACAATATTCCGATTTGCTTTATTCAGATCCAAAGGGGATGGCCTCACACTTCCCCATATTGAGCTCCATTTGCCATCATTTTGTCTACTCGATTAGTCTGTCTATGTTCCTTTGTAACGTCCTACTCCCATCCACACAACTTACTGCGCTTCCGAACTTAGTATCATCTGCAAATTTGGACATACAATTCTCTGTTCCTTCCTCCACATCATTAATATATATGACGAAAGCCGAGGTCCTAGTACAGAACCCTGGGGAACATCACTTGACACATCCCGCCAATCAGAGAGCATTCCCTTTGGGAGGAATTTTCCGGGGGGTCAGCAGGCGCGATTGGTGGCGGGTCGGGTGGGAAAGTGTTTTTTTTCCCCAGCGGGTCGGGACCCCGCTGTGAACCCGCCACCACATGCCTTTACCAAATGTTGGGTCTGTCAGCGCTGAGCAGACCCGACACGCAGTGGCGGGGGAGGCAATTCAGGTCATTATGAGCTTGTTAACAGAGGATTAACAACAATTTTGAGCTCACCTTTAGAATTTATCAGCTCGCCTATGGGGTCCACGCTTCTAGGGGATCACGTCTGTTAAGCTGGGTGGGAGTTGAATGGCCATGGAATCATCTCATTACTTGACAGCTTGAAAAGTGCTATAAAAGCTCCCATCTCACAGCTGTTTACTTTCCAAGCTCAGAATCTGTTACTGCATTTGGAAGACAGATTGAGCTTTATGCAGGTTGCAAGTGTCACCTCATAGGAATAACCTCTCTCACCATTGACAGATCGCTTCTGTCATCTTAACTTCACCTGCCATCTATTCCATCAGCATCGGTACCCTTTATACTCTCGCACCTTGATCCTCAGAATCTGACCACGATCAGCCCCAACACCAGCATCACCAGGCACACCAGCATCACCAACAACAACACCAACCTTCTCCGCAATCACCTGATGCTGCACAGGACAGAGGGCATCAGCACCCGACCACATTGCTGCCCGGGATGCCAGGATGGCCTCACCATGGCCACATTTGCTTCACTTGACGCTGCACACCCTGGCTGTCACATGATGCACCAGGTTGGCACCACCCCACACCAGCAACATAAAGCATCCCTACAATGCCCAAGCCATTCCTTTCACACTCATCAGCATTGCGGGTGGTACCATTGTGTCTCACCATTCACTACAACTCACTAAGCCACTTCCAAATGTGCACATAAATCTGTCCAAGAACGCAAAGTGTTGAAAATATAGATTTCAATGTTTAACAGCACATTAACAAAAACTTCACATGAACCTTGGCTCAAACACACAAGTGCCTACCCTTGTGTGTTGTTAATTGGTATGATTGGACTAGGATGAGGGTGAGTGTGAGGGGTGGCTTGTGAGATGGGGAACTGATAATGTAGATAGAGAGGGATGGGTGGAGGTGCAAGGTAAGTTGGTGTGAGTAAGGATGTGCAGGAGTAGGGTAGGGAAGGCAAAGTGATGGGGATGTGATGAGTGGCACAGCAGGATGAGGTTGAGTGCGGCTTTGCAGTAACGTTTTGTGATCTATTGAAAGCTTTGCGCCACTGCAGCCTGGTCCTCCTGACGACATCCCTGCTTGTGTCCTCCTGTGCAATGTGCAACCAGACTGCGTTGGTCTGATGGGGAGGTCTCTTCTACCCGTTGGAAGGGAAGAGAACCTCCCTGCTTGCTGTGACTCCCTCCATAAGCATATGGAGGGAGTCATGGGAGAGCCTGGGTGCACCTTTGTGCAGTGCTTGTCAGTGTTTGCAGCACCTCAATGCTGTAGAACACTGACAGCACAAATGTCAAAGTAAATTTGGGCATGGTCCCTTTAAGGAAATCGGCTGATGGCGCATCATCAAATGACGTCATCAGACCCGCTTCCTTCAATTGGACCGGGAAACGCGCTGGGCAGGCTTAACAAGCCCAATCAGGGGAAATTTATTCTACAGAGCAGGCTGGAGCCAGCAGCAAGGTCAAGACACGCCACTGACGTCGCCCACCATGGACCAGCCGAGGTAGGGGAAATCGCGGCCTTTATCCCTCATCTCTGTCTCCTACCTCCCAACCAATTACCAACCCTTGTCACAAGGTTATCTCCAATTCTCATTTTTGCTATAACCTCTTGTGCGGAATCTTATCAAATGCCTTCTGGAAGTCCATATAGACAATGTTCATTGGCACTCCGACATCCACCATGCCTGTGACTTATATTCCAAATATACTTCCTTGACAGAAATGTTCTCCTTCAAAAGTTAATTCTGTGCTGGGTTTTTAAATGGGAGAGAGCACTGTCTTATTTTTTGTGGGGTGGGGGTTGTAGAATTTCACTTTCATTTTCCCTTGATCGTGAACTGTCAGAATGATGCATTTGGTTTCAAATAGAAATTTGTCTTTGACATTAGTTAGCATATTCTCCTGGCTGCAGAAGTACAAATCAGCAATCTATGAAAGGGGAAAAAATGCATTGTGTATGTTAAAATTTGAACAAAAGAAGATACTTCAGAAACAGATTTTTACTCTTTTTTTTAAAGAATTGAGTGCACAGATAAGCTGCCCTTGCACCTCCTGACCCCATTGCACCCCGTATCTCTAGTCACATTTTTGTTTGCTTGTGGCTGTCGCTGACCTTGGGCATTAGTACAGTTCTCAGAAAAGCCTCACACGAACTTCCCCTCGGTTCAGGTTTAGTTATTCCTGATACCGCTTTTCAGATTAGACTGGAAAAGCTGTTAAACAGTCGTGGTGGTGCAAGTTCTGCAAAATTACTGATTAACTCAGTATTAAAAAAACAATAAAAATGACATATTTTGTGAAAAGCTTCAAAATGTTTTTGGTTTTGTACTCGGTCAGTTGGTAAGACAGTAAATTTATTAAGTGAATAATTTGCCACAAAGCTTTATTCATTATGTAGGAGTAATCACTATAATTGAAACTGAAGTGGTAATATGTGTTCGGTAGTGAAATCTTGCCAAATATCAACTAAAATTAACAACATTTACAACAAAGATTAAACTATGCTCCATTGTTTATTATAAGGTTCAGTTTGACATTTACCTTTAAGTATTCTTTACAGTTTCCAGTACTTTAAAGAGTGTTCAGTGCCATTCGCAACGCCTCAGATAATGAAGCAGTCCACGCCCGCATGCAACAAAACCTGGACGACATTCAGGCTTGGGCTGATAAGTGGCAGGTAACATTCACGCCACACAAGTGCCAGGCAATGATTATCTCCAACAAGAGAGAGTCTAACCACCGCCGCTTGACATTCAACGGCATTACCATCGCCGCATCCCCCACCATCAACATCCTGGGGGTCACCATTGACCAGAAACTTAACTGGACTAGTCACATAAATACTGTGGCTACAAGAGCAGGTCAGAGGCTAGGTATTCTGCGGCGAGTGTCTCACCTCCTGACTCCCCAAAGCCTTTCCACCATCTACAAGGCACAAGTCAGGAGTGTGATGGAATACTCTCCAATTGCCTGGATGAGTGCAGCTCCAACAACACTCAAGAAGCTCAACACCATCCAGGACAAAGCAGCTCGCTTGATTGGAACTCCATCCACCACCTTAAACATTCACTCCCTTCACCCTCGGCGTACCGTGGCTACAGTGTGTACCATCTACAAGATGCACTGCAGCAACTCGCCAAGGTTTCTTCAGGAGCACCTCCCAAACCCGCGACCTCTACCACTAGGACAGCAGACGCATGGGAACACCACCATCTCCAAGTTCCCCTCCAAGTCACACACCATCCTGACTTGGAAGTATATCGCCGATCCTTCATCGTCGCTGGGTCAAAATCCTGGAACTCCCTCCCTAACAGCACTGTGGGAGTCCCTTCACCACACGGACTGCAGCGGTTCAAAAAGGCGGCTCACCACCACCTTCTCAAGGGCAATTAGGGATGGGCAATAAATGCTGGCCTTGCCCAGATCCCATGAACGAATAAAAAAAATATGCATCCCAGCTTTTCACTTGGATTCCCCCATTAATTTTTTTTATTTTATTTACACAATAGGTTACTTTCAAATGTTTTCATATAGGTTCTTTATTTAAAGGAACATTGACAACCTCTTGCACATAAAAGGAAATGTGAACATATTGCATAGCTGCCAATCACTGTTTCCTGCTGTGAGGAAATTCTAGAGAAATTCCAATAATGTAAACAGCGCTGACAGTAAAAGCTCCAAAAAGGGCCAGAAAGTTAACGAGTGGTGAGAGGGAGGAAAAACTGGGCGATTGAGTCAAAGTGCATTGTTCTCATTCACCCCCCACCAGAAACCTAACCGGGGTAGAGCAGATTCTGTGAGAATAAGCAGAAGGAAGAAAGTGTGAGACATCAGCTGTGTATCCATTGGTTTATGGGTATTTGGTGTAATGAAGGTGCATTCACACACCATCGTTCGAGTCACAGTGACCTTCATCACAATACCAAAGATGGTGTGTAAACACTAGCAATGTCAGATCAAATCAATCTGTAGACCCAAGGTAGTACCAGAACCCCCAGCACTGGATGGTTTGGGACACAAACTGCAGGCCTCATACTTCAGTGAAAGGATGGTTTTGTGCGGTTCGAGTTCCAAAGGCCAGACTAGACCAAAGGGAGAAAAGAAATTGAAATATAATGAAATCCTTGCCAAATTGGTTGTCCTCCACTTCTGGTGGAGAATAGTAAGAGGCTGCCGTGTGACATCATCATGTAGATGCCGTGACGCAATAACATCAACAGCCATTCAAACCCAACCAGTAAGATCAGGTTTTGAAGGTGACTGTATAAATCAGCTCTCCAAACTCAAAGCGAACTAAGGAGCGATTTGCTCCCCCTTCGCCTTCTGGAATGTGAATGGGCCATAACCCTGCTCCTTCCAACATACCAGATACAATTATCACTGTCATGGACTTTATCCAATTTACGTAATCTCCTGACAGGTCACGGGGGGGAGGGGGGGGGGGGGTAATTTTGACTGTACAATGAAGACAATGGAAATAAAAATCAGGAGAGATGTAAAACGGGCTGCCGATTCGCTGTCACCCTTTTTACACTATCGCACACAATCAAAATCACCCCCAATGACTTACAGGTCAAGCTTCCAACAAAAGAAAATTCTGTAAAGTTTCTGCCTGAACAACCATATGTATGTAGAATAGTACTGGGCAGTAATAAACACAAAGGTGTTACGTTACTATACAGTACCAGTCATTGCTTGGGCAACTACTTGTGGCAAAACAGGCACAAGTGAAGCAAAAAAAAAACCCTGCCTGCAGGGTTCATTAGTCCTCTTGATAATTTGAATGATATGGGTAATAATAAATTAATAAACTGTATAAATTAAACAACACTGAAACTATTTCTCTTCAAATCGCTAGCAGCTTAACAAAGTTTTAAGCTAACACGATTGTTAGGGACAAGAGCAGCAGAAAAAGGTGAGGATTGAAGGACACTATCAGTGATCTTCATGGATCAGAAGTCAACCCTCACTAATTCACACCATCTCAGCTGCTCAAAGGGTTAATAGTGTTTGCCTTATCATCTAATGTAGAATACAAGTGAACTGACCGTTTGGATACAATGGCAAAGTATGCCGTTATAAGCAAGTGGCACGTCAAGAGGGTTGAAATTATATCCGGTACAAATAAAGCAAAGTCCAAGTCATTTATCAACAACATCCTGACACATGTTGCCTGCCTTCAAACAGTGTCATTCTGTATAATATATATTGGGGTCAGTAGCATAGTGGTTATGTTACTCGACTAGCAATCTAGAAGCCTGGACTAATAATCTGGAGACATGGGGGCGATTTTCCCAATGGAGGCGGGTTGGAGGCGGGTTTCGGTTTGGGTGGGTTCCAAACCCGCCTCCACTGAGAGGTGGGAAGAAATTGCGATTTTCCCCTAATTGGCCAGTTGATTTCTGAGGTGTGGGTTCCCCTGGGCCAATTAGTCTTTTGGGACTGAAACTCGCCTCTGCTGACGTCACTTATCCAGCTTCATTTAAGGGCTGCTTGCTGCCTTGGCTCATTCCACTGGTTTTTGGTCGATGGTGCACCTCCTCCAAAAAAAATTAAACTTCAACAATGGCCAACTCCAAGGCAAGGGCTTCCCCGAGGTTCTCGGATGAGGCGCTGGGAATGCTGGTTGAGGGGGCGAGAGCCAGCAGGGAGGTGCTCTTCCCCTCATCTGGGAGGAAGAGGCCTCCCAAAGAAACCAAGGCTGTGTGGGTACAGCTGGCAAGGGAGATCATTGTGCAGCAAAACATGGATGCAGTGCCGTAAAAGGTTCAATGACCTTGTACGATTAGGCAAAGTGAGTACACCTTCAGCTTGACCATCCTTCTGCTCCCCTTCTCCTCTCATCACCAGCACTCTGCATTTTCAACCTCCTCCTCCACATCCCACTTTACCCTTCCAACCCTTGCACCCTTCACCATCCCTCACACTCTATGAACCCAATCACTTGACTACTCGACTATGCTGCCCCTCACACTCCCTTTCAATGTTATGCAATGACAACGACTAACAACACACAGGGAGGGCCCTTGGACATGGAACCTCATTCCACCATTGTCTCCTTCTAAGCATCTATGCTCTGGACTCTCTACACTCACTCCATCATTCTCACTCCAACTCCACTTGTCTCCCTCACTGCAGGAAAAGAGAGCCCACAATAGAAGGGAAAGGGAGAAGACAGAAGGAGGGCCACCTTCCATAGCCATTCTCACCCAGGCTGAAGAAGCGGCCCTGGACATCGCCGGCACAGAGGTGGAGGTGGAAGTGTGGGACGGACAGACGGGCAAGGCAGAGCAAGCTGGTGACAGAATAGTTTTGTCTCTCTCTCATTTACACTGCTTGAGTGACTGAAATGGTTGCTGGTGTACATTATTAGAATGCCACTTGAGCATCTGCACTATTGCATGTGCATGCCACGCTTCTGTCAAATGTCTAACCCATGCCTTTACTCCCCCACAGGACCATCCACAGAGCCCTACCCCACTGTCGACAAGGAACAGGCTGAGCAGCAAGACTCCTCAGGGGAACCTCTGAGGATGCAACGTCAGCAGAATTAAGCGCACCCAGCACCAGCACAGATACGCACACCTCGGTGGGACCTTCGGGACATAGATTAGTGTTGTCACCGTGTGTATCACATCTCACAGGTGAGCATCAGCAGGTGGTGGAGACAGGGACAGCAGTGGAGAGTCCTCGGCGGAGGACGCAGGACTCTCCTAGCTCTGCTCCGCTGCATGTGGACCCTATGCCTCTGGGTCCATCCAGAAGGAGAGCAATGCTGGAACTCCAGGAGCAGGTGCAGGAGTCTCTGACAGGTCTTTTCTCCAGAGTCACTGCGAGTGTGGAGAGGATGGAGGAGTCCAACTCTAACCTGAGTAGTGCTGTTGGGGAGGCAATGGCGCATATACGCAGCACCACGGAAATGATGGCAACCTCCTTGGAAAGGCTGGCTACGGCCATGGAGGCAATAAGTTGCCAGAGTCAGGAAAACATGGTGATTGTGCAGAATAGACTGACATCTCTGGAGGAGCGATGGGCGATTGAACAGAGAAACCAGAGCTTCATGGAAGTCCTTTTGAGTAGGACTGCCAGTGCAGATACGGGTCCCCATGGCTCCCCTGATGTGCAGCAAGGTGCTCTCAAGCCACTTGCAAGCGCTGAGGTAGACCTGACCCATGAGAGGGAAGTTGGTGGCAGACAACAAGGAAATGGGGTCTCCTCTCCAAGCGCTCACACTTCCATGCCACTGCGTAGCCCTCGGTCAGAGCCCCACCAGAGTCCGCACCCAACTGAGATGGGCGTCTCAGCCCCTGCACTGCTGCAGGAGGAACAGACATTTGTTGAGCCCTCACAGGCTCGTAAACCCAGAGGATGCCCGCCAAAGGTGTCGAAGCAGGAGCAGCATGAAAGTGAGCAAGGGGCCTCCACTTCTGCTGAAGCCACAGGGGGAGCACCACGTAGGAGCACGCGTAAGAGAAAAATAAAGCACCCATTAGTCACAGGGGTAGCCACTTGGGTGAATGTTTATGTTTATTGACGAAATGCCATCCCTGTTTGAAAGTATAAAAATGATTTGATGGCAAACTGTTGGCGTGATGGCATCTGTTATTTCGCCTTAGGCAGCTCCACATTGCGGGCGCTGCGACTCTTGCATGGTGAGGTTAGTGGCCAGAGTGAAAGGAGGCCAGAGAGTCATGTCCATTGTCTATCATGTCTTAAGGTGGAGTCAAGGACATGTGCCAACATGGGCAACCTATGCAAATCTGGCCAGGATAAGTGCATCCCTTGCATCTCGGGCAGCCATGTGCTCGCGTGCTGCCGCTGCTGCTGGTCGTTAGGCCGGCGCTCGGTCCTCCTCCTCCTCCTCCTCTTCCTCCTCCTCCTCATCCTCATCCTCATCTGAGGAGGCTATGTACTGAGCCCCTTGCTCATCAGGAAGCTGCAAGACATGACGCTGTATCATGTTGTGCAGTGCACAGCAGACCACGACCATTCTGGAGACCCTGGCTGCTGAATACTGCAGGGCTCCACTTGATCTGTCAAGGCATCGAATCGCATCTTCAACAAGCCAATGGTTTGCTCAATGATGGACCTGGTCGAAATGTGGCTGGTGTTGTAGCGCTCTTCAGCCTCATTAGCTGGCCTCTTGATCGGCGTCATTAACCACTTCTTCAGGGGGTAGCCCTTGTCACCAAGGAGCCATCCGTTAAGTTGGTTTGGCGGATTGAAGAGCGGAGGAACACATGAAAGAGTCATGGCAACTACCACAGAACTTGGCGCAAACATGCAAAATCTCCTTCTTGTGGTTACACACCAGCTGTACGTTGAGGGAGTGGAAGCCCTTGCGGTTGACAAAGATAGCTGGGTTTTGATGGGGTGCCCTAAGGGCCACATGTGTGCAGTCTATGATGCCCTGCACCATTGGCAAGCCTGCCATATTTGCAAAGCCAACTGAACGCGCGGTTACACTTGCTTGATCCCTTGAGAATTGGATGTAATTGTGGGCCTTTGCGAAAAGGGCATCGGTAACCTGCGTGATGCAACAGTGGGTGGCCAACTGGGAGATGCCGTTGATGTCTGCTGATGATCCCTGGAAGGAGCCTGAGGCAAAAAAGTTGAGTGCGGTGGTGACTTTGACAGCCACTGGTAAGGGGTGTCCATTCGCTCCTCTGGGCTCCAGGTGTTGGTGCAGCAGTGCGCAGATGTCTCCGACAACCTCTCACAAAAGTCTCAGCCTGCTTTGGCACTGCTGCTCACTCATGTTGAGGTAGCTCATCCTCTGTCTGTAAACCCTGAGAGGAGGGTATCTCCTGCGGTGATGTGCTTCCATGCGCTGGCGCCTTCTGCCCTGGTTTAGAAGGGTCGTGGAACACGCTGAAAATATGGTAAAATAATGAGGGCCTGTCAAAATAGGATTATAGAGGCCCTTAACTATTATTTAAGGGTCTTAACTACCTCTCTGGACTGATGGAGGCGGGACCGGATTGCACCCATCAAACCCGCCTCTGGCAAAATTGAGCGGAGGCGGGTTCCGAACCTGCCCTCAGTTTTTGCCATTTTTCCAACTGTCCCGCCTCCAAACCCGCCTCCTCGTGGCTCGGAAAATCGCCCCCATAAGTTCAAATTCCACCACGGCAATTTAAATTCAGTTAATTAATAATTCTGTAATTTAAAAAAGCTAGTGTCAGTAATGATGACCATGAAATGATTGGATTGTTAGAAAAACCCTTTAGGGAAGGAAATCTGCTGTCCTTACTGGCCTGGCCTACATGTGACTCCAGACCCATCACCAAATTCAGTACTTTCAATCAAAGCAAAAGGAGATACAATCAGGTTTATAGAATTTGAAAGTGGAAAGCGCATGGGCATGAACCATTTAGTTATGAGAATCCTTGCGGGTTGTGCAATTTTTTTTTAATGAGACTGACTTATGCAGAGCTCTTCATGAGAGCAAGTCATTAGTTTTCTATTAAGTTTTCCTGTAATTTTTGGTGTCTTGTGAAAATAAATGCACACTTCAAAATTTTGCGTTCAATGAGGTTTTATCGGTTAAAAATATAATAATGAATAGTCAGCATGGATTTCAAAAGGGAAAGTCTTGCTCGACCAACCTCATTGAATTCTTTGAAGAGGTAACAGAGAGAGTAGACAAGGGTAATATAGTAAATGTAATATATCTAGATTTTCAAAAGTTCTTCGATAAGGTACCACATAATATGAATAAGGTCAGAGCATGCAGAGTCAGGGGACAAGTAGCAGAATGGATAGCTAGCTGGCTGCAAGACAGAAAGCAGAGAGTACGGGTAAAGGGTAGCTATTCAGAGTGGGATAAGGTGGAGAGGGGGGTGCCAAAAGATCAGTGCTGGGACCACTGTTGTTCACAATTTATATTAACGATTTAGACTTTGGAATCAAAAACACAATTTCTAAATTTGTGGATGACACCAAATTGGGGGGATAGTCAATATTGAGGAGAACTGCAACAAGTTACAAGAAGACATTAATAAACTTGCAGAATGGCCATATAATTAGCAAATGAATTTCAACACAGATAAGTGTAAGGTATTACATTTTGGTAAGAAAAATAAGGAGATCACACATTACTTGGAAAATAAGAATCTAAATGGGGTAGAGGAGCAAAGGGATCTGGGAGTACAAATACACAAATTGCTAAAAAGTAGTGATGTAGGTTAATAAGGCCATAAAAAAAGCAAACCAAGCACTAGGGTTTATTTCTAGAGGGATAGAATTGAAAAGTAGCGAAGTTATGCTAAACTTGTATCGAACCTTGAATAGACCACATTTGGTGTACTGTGTACAGTTCTGGTTGCCATATTATAAAAAAGATATAGAGGCACTGGAGAGGGTGCAGAGAAGATTTACAAGGATGATACCAGAACTGTGAGGTTATACCTATCAGGAAAGGATAAACAAGCTGGGTCTCTTTTCTCTGGAAAAAAGGCTGAAGGGTGACCTAATTTTAAAATTTTGAATGGTTTTGTTAGAGTAGATACAGAGAGAGTGGGCTGGATTTTGAAGTTGGAGTCGGGTTGGGGTCGGGAATCACACATTCTGGCTTGTGAACCCGCCTCCATCAAGATGTGGCCAACCCACTGTATTTTCCCTTGATTGACCTTGTTGAGCCCGCCCAGTGAGCTCAGCAGGCCAATTAAGGGCCACCCTGGCAACAGGTGACGTAACAGACTGACATTTCATCTGTCAAGAGCTTTTGACAGATGAAATATCAGTGTTAGACAGCTCTGCGAAGCTGTCAAACACTCACAATATGATTTCTAACTTCAGTCCTTCCTTTCAGGCTGAGTTAGAAATCATTTCAGCACAGAAAACAGAAGGCTGCTGTTTTTGACAGGTCCACGGCTTTCCTGCTTTCTGTGCCGGTGAGATTTCTAACTCCTGAGAACTGAAGGGCTGACACCTGCAGGAGAAAGTTAAGGTAAGTAAAACTTTTTCCAACACTTAGCACTTACCTTACACACTTACCTCTGCACACATGCACCCATCACTCACCTGCCCTACCGGACATATCGACCCCTCCAACCCCTGCAGACCCATGGCCCGACCCGATAACTTGGAGTGGTTGCCACCTGTCGGGAAGCCCACACTTTTCGTTTTAAAATAGGGATTATGCAAAAAACTGCCTGTTAACTACCTGTTAACAGGCAGTTAATTGTCACTAATCCCTTCCCACCTCGGGGAGTCGGGTCTCAGAACAAGTCGGGTACCCACCGCCAGAGAAACTGGCATGGAGGCGGGTTGGAGTTGGGATGGGGTCGGGACCCCCGAATCTGCAACTTTAACCCCCCCCACCTCCAAACCCGACTCCACGGGTCATTGAAAATCCAGCCCAGTATTTCCACTTGTGGGGAAGAGCAAAACTACAGGCCATCAATATAAGATAGTCACCAAGAAATCCAATAGGGAATTCAGAAGAAACTTCTTTACCCAGAGAGTGGTGAGAATGTGGAACTCGCTGCCACAGGGAGTGGTTGAAGATACTAGTACAGGTGCATTTAAGGGGAGGCTAGATAAGCATCTGAGGGAGAAGGGAATAGAGGGTTAAGCTGATATAATTAGTTGAGAAGGATGGAAGGAGGCTCGAGTGGAGCATAAATGCCGGCATGGACTGGTTAGGCTGAATGATCTGTTTCTGTGCTGTATATTCTATGCAAACCCAAAAACCTAGAACCCTGAATGAATACAAACTTAACATTACTTGTCAGAGTTGGTGGTTTTACTGGTGTGGCTGTCTTGGATCTGATTGTGAACAGCCACCTTCTGTAGTTCAATGTGGTGCTATATGATTTGAACACCAGTGATATCAGCTTGTTACATGGGAGCATCACAGCTTGTGTGTGTTAGAATACATTTACTGTTGAAGTCCTGTAGTAAATTAAAAAATATTGGACAATGGCAACTATTGTTATGCTGTGTAGGTGAGAGAAGGTTTTGGACTTTGCCTTTTATTTGCCGAAAGCGGAGTTGCTTGATCAGATATGGTATTCATCTCAATGCAGTCAGCTTAGCAGTTGAATAAGGACAAAAGTTCAAAGCTTCCCAAAGTAGTTCTACATATAGTTAATTGGTTAGTTCTGCGACTTTTTATGAGGCGTTATTTAACATACTTCTCACTCGGGTTGGGTTAATGACACTTAAATTGGAGTGAGTACTCCCGAGGCTGAGCTGAGTGTTCCTGATGTCAAGCTAAACTGCTGTAAACCTTGCAGCCGGAATAGTAGAATGCTAAGGACTCCTATAAATATTTGAAAGTCCGCACAGCTGATTTAACATGGAGTCTATTAATGGCACTAAAATAACACAGCTGAACACCTTTGAGTCACGTACGGCTGGACAGGTTAAACAATGCAGTTAACGAGTTTATACGGCCTCTACCTTGCACATTTGAACTAACATAGAGAACCCCACCCCCATCCCATTACCATTCCCATCCCCACCCCCATCCCATTACCATTCCCATCCCCAGTTCAATCCCCCTCCCCACCTATATTTCAATACTTTCAGTAATGGGCAAATGTACCAGTCAGAATAATTTGGGCTTACCAGTCTTTATACAACATTAAATGTTGAAGTGTGCTTTTTATCTTATAAGTGATTTTTTTTTAAGTTAATTTAGAAGCCTGGAGGCGGGCTGATTAACCAACATTCACTGCGAGGCAATACTCTGAGGATGCTTGAATAGTTCAGAGAAATGACTTTAAAATCCGAGGAACTAATAATAGGTGCAATGTAAGTTTACCTATTACTATAGTGGAAGATCAACTGTTGTTTGTGACTGGAACCAAAGCAATAAAAGGCCAAGCTTATTTTTCGTAAGCAGCAGATATAGAGCAGAGACAGGAAATCACCTGCCCAATACGTGACAAAAATAAATATAAGTGGCGCTGGGCTGCAGCACACTGATCCACGGCGAGGCAGACTTGATGAGCACGCCTGCGATTCTCCAGAAAGTGAGTTAAAGAGCTCAGTTATGGCATCAAGCGGAAACCAGGCACTTTCTCAAAGGGAGGGAAAATCAGAAGGCCAGTCACCACAGTCCACTCTCACACACCTCATTGCAGCTAAACCGAAGGGTGCATTTACAGCAGTCTGGGAGCAGAGTTCAAGCTGATTTTCTATGCCACGTGCAATGTGTGAGGCAACCACAAAAAGGTGACAATGAGAAATTAGGTAAATCAATAAATTAAACTGCGGCGTTGCTAGTCAGTGGTGACGGCTTGGTTTTAAAGTCAATTTTCCACTGGTTCTGGGATCTGATTTGGCCCCACTAGAAAAAATAAACACAGAGCTAGGGGAAACTCCACATTCATTGTTACAGATACATTTTTTTTATTAGTAAGGCTGTTGATCATGGGTTTTGCTCATAGGCAAAGAAAAGTTGTGTCTCTCTTCCTGTAACTGTCTCTCTGCTTCTCTCCCACTCTCTAATTCTTTCAGTCTTCCATTTTCTTTGTGTGGCTCGCACAGATTTTCTCTTGTTGTTATCACTGTATCTCTGTCTCCAATTCTTTTTCTCTATGTTTCGCACACATTGGGGTAGATTTTAACTTTGTGCGATAGTGTAAAAAGGGGACAGCGAATCGACAGCCCATTTTACCTCTCTCCCAATTGACTTCAATGGAAATAAAAATCGAGAGAGATGGAAAACAGGCTGTCGATTCGCTATCACCACTTTTACACTGTCGCACAAAGTCAAAATCACCCCAATGTCTCTATGTCTATTGCACATATCCTCGGTATGTCTTTGTGTTTCTCTCTCTCTGTTTTGGTAAGCTTCTTAGTTTTCTCCCCTCAGTATAAAATCATAGAACGATACAGCCCAGAAGGAGGCCATTCGGCCTATCGTACCTGTGCCGGCTCTTTGAAAGATCTATCCAATTAGTCCCACTCCCCTGCCTTTCCCCAAAGCCCTGCAATTTTCTCCTTTTCATGTATATATCCAATTCCAGATCGAAACAACTCGCCGTCTAAAAGAAATTCTCCTCATTTCTCCCCTTGATATTTTGCCAATTATCTTAAACTAACACATCAGTAGATATGTTTCAAAAAAATTAAAATCAGCGGTTGATACTCCCAAATCTTAGTAGGGCAAAATAGATCTTCTCCATTCTTATTTCTCTACATTCCGATAGATGTACATTCTTATCTTAAAAGTATAATAAATGTACTTGTACTGTGCTAGTTTTTTTTTCTTTTCTGGATTCCACTTTCCTCTTATCGTTTCTTCCTATAAAGTTTACAATGTTCCGAGTTATCAGTTCGTGAGGTGGTACGACATGGTGCATTGTACTTTTGCTTTCAACTAAGCGTTGCTGTGCAGCACATGTAATGTACTTTTTATTGTAGTTAGGCCCTTATCTTGGTTCTCGCTGTGTGCACTTACACTGGGTACACTGACTGGAGCTTGCTTAGTCAGCAAAAGGAGGAAGCACATAGCATTAAATGTGTTGGCTGCTGTCATTCAGAATGTGAGTGATCATACAGTAGAAATGATAGTGAGACTGTCGCTCATTTTACAAACCCTAGCAAAAGGTCATTCACGACTTGACGTCTGGGCCTCAAGCTTCTGCATTGCCTTGCAATTAATGCTGGGTAATTCGTGTAGATTTATGCAGCTTTCCATCCATCTAAAGGAACTCACAAAAGAAGCTCACAAGCAACACACATAATAGAAACCTGTACAGAAAATATAGTACAAGCAAAGATCTTTTGCCCCATTAAAAACATTCCTTCCTGAAAGAAGGTAAAACATCCCCTATCACACACTCTACTCCATTAACTTATTTTCCTGAGGGAAAACTTAGCAAAATATGCCCATGACAGCCAAATTAATCAAGTGGAATTCTTCAACATCACCTACCTTGGCACCTCTATGGGGTAGAAATTGGTATGCATCACGACTATTTTCAGGCATAAAAAGGGGTGCAAGGTATACTAATTTAGCAGTTCAACGTCCTGCGCCCAATCTGCGTGGGCTTTGGCCCCACTGATAAATTCACGGGGCCCATTTTTTAGGCGTCCAGGGCGGAACCCTTGAGTATGTAAATTTGGGTCCTAATGTCTTTTAAAGGACCCTTTTGAAAATTTGTCAATGATTTGTCGGGATTCTTCAACTGCTGGCAATGAGAGGTAAGTTAGTAAAATGTTTCTTTCAAACTAAAACCCTTCCTGGGGAGACAAGAAAAGCAGGAGTTCCACAGCAGTCCCAAAGACAGCCTTCGCTCGGCCCACTCCCGATTGCCTCCCCCGCTTTTGCTGAGAGTGTGTTTCACATATCGACTATTCTGAGGGAATAAAAAAGATTCTACGAATCTCATCTCCTTTAAGGCTTGATAGGTTTGAGCCTGCGTCCTCTCCTTCAACACTCACTGTACAAGTTAAAAGGCCACCTTGCATATACAGCACTGTGCCTCTTGGTACTTTAATGGCCTGGGTTATGTTCTCCTTCAAAGCCTGACTCTGCAGTTGGACATTCCCGGCGCTGGCTGGGAGCTGCTGGCCACAGAAGCAGCTCGACAATCCTTTCTTCATTGAAAACAACTCAATGGGTTAGAAATGTGTTGGTTCCCGGTTTCGGGCGTGAAGGCAGCGATGCAATCGCGACGCCTGCCCTAACCGGGAGACCCAAGGCCGGAAGTGGCCCAAGGCAGTGGCCCGAATGCACGCGCAGATTGCCCGTGGGCCCACCCACTGCTAAATTTGTCATAGTTGCACCCGTTTTGTTTCTGAGAAACAGGAACAACGCTTACCAATTTTTACCTCCATAAGTCTCCTTTTATAATGTAGACGTCAAAGCTCACCCCAGAATCATTCTGGTTGTTCTCCGTTGAACCCTCTTCAACGTGGCAAAGCGGCTCATATTGGGAGAAATTTTATGTGCTCTTGCTGTGCAGCCTCATTTGACGGGTGGGTAGATTCGACAATGGAGGTTAGCATGCTAGATTCGCCGTCCTCTCAATTTTCCTGTTATTAATTTTAGCGACTGGAAAATCAAGAGTTACATAAATCGGGTGTGCAGACCTCTGTACCTAATTGCCCATTAGATCTTTTTTTTTTATTCGTTCCTGGGATGTGGGCGTCGCTGGCAAGGCCAGCATTTATTGCCCATCCCTAACTGCCCTTCAGAAGGTGGTGGTGAGCCGCCTTCTTGAACCGCTGCAGTCCGTGTGGTGATGGTGCTCCTGATCTGCCCTCCTGTCAAGTAACACTCCTCAGTGGGAGTGCTAACTCATACCTTTTTAAGATGAATCCCAGAACCTGATTAGCTTGGCTAATCACAGAGTCACATTGACTATAAAAATATCAGAATTTTAATGAACAACTAAAGGTCACAGTGTCCAACAAATTCAACCCCTTTTTTGATGGATCTCTCTGTATGAATCCATATACTCTGAGAGCCATGTAGTTTAACTGTCTCTGATCAATTAGTTTTTCTTATAATAAGGCTAAATGTTTTTCCCTGAAGCCTGCCTGAAATCTGTGAGCTTTGTGGATCATTAACTGCCTTCTCACCATGCCCCTCAATCCTTCCCTCACTAGCAACCAACTTCATGGGGTCATTTTTCCAGTTTCTGCTGCTGGTGGGAAGCCTTGCTTCCGCACACATTGGGAATTCGCAGATGCGATTCCCATGAATTTTCATCCATTAAAATTAATGGACAGAAAATTCTGGGCACCGTGCCTGTGACTTCCCAATGTGGTCCCAGCGCGGCGAGGCTCTCCACAGGCCGTGCGATCGAGGAATGTTGGTCCTCCAGTTGTCTATTTAACTCATTTATACCATTTGCTTCAAAAGCTTCCCTGGTAACTTATCCTACAAGTCTATTACTACAAGTATTAAAATAATAAATCTTTCATCACTTCCCTTCTTACACTGAACTCCCTAATTTGTACCCTCTGGTTTTTTAGCCCTTCATACAAAACCATTATCCTGAATCAGCTTTGTCAATCTTTATAAAGTTGAAAACTTTTATTCGATCACCTTGATGTCTCCTCCTGAGTAGAACTATCAGTGAATGGCCAAGATCCGCTCCCTAAATCTTGTTTCCTTTCCACCTGTGCTAAAGGACACCCTTTCATTATATCTATGTTTCACATTTCCTGTTCTAATAATTTTACCCTTTTCCATGTTAAATCCATTTGTCAACCTTTAGCCCACTCATTTAATTAGTTCAGATTTCCCTGAATACTATCTACCTTTAATGTATTTGCCACCTGACCACAAGCTTGACCACATAGCTTGGTGTCATCAACAAATTTAATATTATTACAAAAAGCACCATCCTCTATTTTCTATGACTAATTTGACCCATTTGGAACTAGCTACCATTGCCCAAGAGAGATTTATGGAACTTTATCAAGTTCATTCTGAAGAAACGGAAAAAGACATTAGCCCCAATATCAACTGGGGCGGTAATCAGGTGGGCGAGGGGGAGGGGGGGGGGGGCGGGCGGCAAACAACCCTGACCTCAGCAAGATGAGGCCCAGACAATGCCACCGGTCAGCTGCCTGCTCAAAACGGGTGGGAAATGGCAGCTGGCCGGTGGGTGGGAGCCGAACTTCGGACGGTATGAGGCCACCATCTGGAATGGTCGCCAAAGGATGGTCACCGTTAACTAGCTAAGTAACAAGGAGGGGTTTTCAGGAGAATCTTGTGGCGGGGGCGGTAGGGAGGGTGAGTGCAACCGTAGCTCAGCCAGGGGAGGACTAAACCTTCCTTGTGGGGCCCGGAGTAACTCCTCCTGCTCCTCCTGGCCCCACAAGGACAGTTAAAAGAAAAGTTTAAAAACTTACCTTAAATGGCACTTCTTGACCTCTTCCCGCTCTCTTCACCTGGCAGGAAAGCCACAACGTCTTCCACGTTCAGGCCACTGTTAAAATTGCATTCTAGTCCCAATGATGTCCTCGATCTGCATATTTAAGGAAGGCTCCGCCATCTTCAGGCGGGTGTCCTTGCCGCATGCTCAGAAGAGCAGGTTACTATTCCAGACAATGCGATCGGTGTGGGATATAGGCGGGTAAGTCACCTGGCCCGATTTTAACCGCCCACCCGCCCAGGTTTTGCCGGATGGGTAGGGTTAAAATCCACCCCTGTTGACAGGAGAGTCCTCTTTCACTAGTTCGGTGTTCAGATGAGCCCACATGTTACTTCATTATTATATCCTCCCTTTGTTTACTGTGTCTACAATTGTGGCTGGACTTTTAATGCACCATCTGTATTCAAAATATGTGGAGTATTTCGCAGCACAAGTTTCACCACAGCACTGAGGAAAGCACAGACAGTAGAACCCAGCAATAGCACTGCACCAACCACTAGCACCAGCAGCAGTGAAAGGGAATCTGCACCAGGGCAAATACAGTCCATAGTGTCACCATTGTAACATGATCATCTATAGAATATAGAAATCAATATTAGAGACCTCACCCTGCACACTAACCTGAATAATTAGCGAGACTTCTGCATGTAAGATTACTCGGTAGCTCAAATGAATTTAATGGTATCTAGATTCCTTCTTGGCAGAATTTCAGATAGCTGTAAATGTTTGTCCAATTGAAGTGGGTGTAGTGGAGGAGTCAGCTATGAAGTTTAACTTGGCTGACAACGAGACTGGATCGCAATTTGTTGCCACTATTAGTGTTCGTGGCCTAGTTGCTGAAATATAACCTGCTTTGCACCTTGATTTTGCTGCTGTAAGGGATGGAATACAGCTGGATGTTGGTGTGGATGAAATTAAACTTGCAACCTGCACCATTTGAATAACTGCCAGACATTCTCCAAGTTTAAAGAGGTTGTATTGTTGCTCCCTAACATATCGGTCAGACCCCTGAGCCCCGATATTCATCCCTGCTTTCAGGTGGGAACGGAGCAGGTAATCAGTGTAGAGAACTTGCCCACCCTTGCCCATCGTTACTGGGGCCTACAGGCAGAGGCCTCCTTACACAATGCAAATCAGGGTCCTATGATCAGAAAATGCTGGCTTGGCTCAGTGAAGGAGCAGCCAAATTGCCCCACCCCTCTTTCGGCGAGCTGCCTGTCAGAAAATGGTTTGGGCCTCTTGCTGGAGCTATGGGGACGGGCATCCCAATCACCCCACCCACCACCCACCTGAAGTGCATCACATTGGAAAGTGGCAAATGTGACACCATTGTTCAAGAAAGGGTGTAAGGACAATCCTAGTATCTACAGGCCGGTCAGTTTAACATCAGTGGTGGGTAAAGTTTTAGAAACAATAATCAAGCAAAAAATTAACGGGTACTTGGAGAGGTTTAAGCTAATTAAGGAGTGCCAACACACACGGATTTGTAAAAGGCAGATCGTGTCTGACTAATCTAATTGAATGTTTTAATGAAGTAACAGGGAGAATCGATGAAGAGAATGCAATGGATGTTGTCTACATGGATTTTAGGAAGGCGTTTAACAAAGTACCACATAGAAGGCTGGTTAACAAAGTTGAGGCTCATGGAATAGGTGGGTCAGTGGCAGCTTGGATAAGGAATTGGCTTAAGCATAGAAAACAGCGAGTTGTGGTAAATGGCTGCTTTTCAGACTGGAGGATGGTAGACAGTGGTGTTTACCACACCCCCAAGTTTGGTGTCATCGGCAAATTTAGAAATTCTACTCTGTATTCCAATGCCCAGGTCACAACCAAGGTCATTCCCTCCATCACCCTATTATCATCCATGAGAAGGTACAGAAGTGAGTAACAAAGTTGATTCTGGGTGTCAACAATATAAGTTGTGTGGAAACTTAAGCTCATCCAAAACTCTGTTCCCCATATCCTAACTCGCACCAAGTCTCGTTCGCCATCACCCCTGTGCTCGCTGACCTACATTGTCTGGCACTGCCTCGATTTTAAAATTCTCATCCATGTTTTCAAATCCCTCCATTGCCTCGCCCCTTCCTATCTCTGTAACCTCCTCCAGCCCTACAACGCCCCCGCCCCGAGATCTCTGCGCTCCTCCAATTCTGGCTTCTTGCTCAGCCCCGATTTTCATCGCTCCACTGTTGGCGGGCATGCCTTCAGCTGCCTAGGCCCTAAGCTCTGGAATTCCCGCCCTAAACCTCTCCGCATCTCTACCTCTCTCTCCTCCTTTAAGCTGTTCCTTAAAATCTACCTCTTTGACCAAACGTTTGGTCATCTGTCCTAATATGTGGCTTGGTGTCAAATTTTATTTGATAACGCTCCTGTGAAACACCTTGGGACGTTTTACTATGTTATGTTCTTATATGGAAGTGGAGTTGAGGTAGAAGATCAGCCATGATCTTATTGAATGGCGGAGCAGGCTTGAGGGGCCGAATGGCCTACTCCAGCTCCTATTTCTTATGTTAAAGGCGATATAAAAATACAAGTTGTTGTTGAAAGGTTAATTAAATTGAGCTTGTGTTCTTTGTAAAAGAGACATTGAAATTATACCATTTAGGTTTTCAAGGTAGAAGATCGGCCATGAGTTTATTGAATGGCGGAGCAGGCTCGAAGGGCCGAATTGCCTACTCCTGCTCCTATGTCTTATGTTCTTATGATCTTAAGACTATGAAGGAAACCACCAACATCGATCCAAACAAAATGTACACTCTGGCAACGATACTGGGGCCCAGATTAAAATGAGTACTTTATGGGTACGAATGGAAGTCAGGTGTGGCGTCTTCACCCAAAGGCTAGTACAGGGTTGATTAAATTAGCCAGGTAGAACATTGAAGCAGACAGTAAAAAAGGGTTCAGGAGACAATTGGATGCATTTCTGGAGACATGGGATTAAAGGATATGAATCTGTGTGTTATTGTATGAATGATTAACATACTGGTATTAAATTTCTCTCTCTCTTACTTTAATGGAGGCGTTAACCCGTATATCTTAATCTTGATCTATGAAAAAAAGGGACAGACTTGTTCGTGCCTTACGGCTTTCCCTGTACTGAAAAATTCTTGTGTTCGTATTCAGAATGCACTGTTCTCAGCCAGATAATTGCTTGTATTATTCGATATCTATTCAGACTGTTAAAATCATTAGCTGCCTCCCAGTGGGTGTAGTTAGCATTTCTCTACTCTGGTTGTTAACCTACTGTTCTTCCTGCCCCTCTTTGTTTTGATTGATCCTATAAAGGGTTGCCCCACTGTCCGTCATCAGTATGTCTGAATAAACACTCGAATTGGTGTGGTAATAACTACTTGCTTTTATTTCCAGACCCTCTAGAAAATGCCCATCAAAGAATAACAAAGTAATGCAAGAGAAGACATTGGAGCATAATTGCTGCAATGGGCCTACTCCCGTCAGGAAGGCATCTAGTGTTCAGTTAACAATACGCAAGTAGCATTCATATCCCTGACAAAGAGACCGTGAATTCCTCTGCCATTGCACCAGGAAAGTGGTGTAATCTGTGGGGGCAGAGATGCAAAATGGGACAGGAACATCTGACACCTCTCCCCGCCCCTTTTTACATCCATCCAAAACTCCGCCAGAGGTCAGGTGGACACATAATATGCCTTGCCACATATGGGTAGAAGTATTATGATGGCATGCAAATAAGGTAAATACATCATATCATATATTTGCACCTATAAACACTGGACGCAAAGGATGCCTTTTAGAAACATAGAATCTAGGAGCAGGAGTAGGCCATTCGGCCCGTCGAGCCTGCTCCGCCATTCAATACGATCATGGCTGATCATCCAAATCCAGTACCCTGTCCCTGCTTTAATCCCCACAGTACACATATCCCACCCTACCCCCGTAACCCCACGTATTTAATTCCCCCTAACATATCCCATCCTATCCCCATAACCCCACATATTTAATCCCCCCTAACACTAAGGGTCAATTTATCATAGCCAAATCAACCTAACCCACACATTTTTGGACTGTGGGAGGAAACCGGAGCACCCGGAGGAAACCCACGCAGACACGGGGAGAATGTGCAAACTCCACACAGACAGTCACCCGAAGTCAGATTCGAACCCGGGTCTCTGGCGCTGTGAGGCACCAGTGCTAACCACTATGCCACCGTTTTGTTCTGGGCGGGGGAGAGAATTAAAATTTTTAAAGGCCAGTTTCAAGAAAGCAATTACTTACCATGCTAATGGTGGTGAAGCGGAACAACAACAACTTGCATTTATATAGCACCTTTAACATAGTAAAACGTCCCAAGCCGCTTCATATGAGCGTTATCAGACAAAATTCGACCAGAGGAAGCAGAAAATGTTTAGGGTCAGAGTGTCGATCCCAAATGTTAACCTGTTTATTTCTCTTTTCAATGCTGATGGAGCTGTTGCATATTCCCAGCCTTTCCTATTTATGACAGTGTCAGACGTGGCTCAGTTGGTAGCACTCTCGCCTCTGAGTTAGAAGGTTGTGGGTTCAAGTCCCACTCCAGAGACTTAAACACATAAAGCTAGGCTGACAGTACTGAGGGAGTGCTGCATTGACGGAGGTGCTGTCTTTAGGATGAGACATTAAACCAAGGCTCTGTCTGCTCTCTCAGGTGGACATAAAAGCTCCCATGGCACTATGTCAAAGAAGAGCAGGGGAGTTATCCCCGGTGTCCTGGCCATATTTATTCCTCAATCAACGTCACTAAAACAGACTATCTGGTCATTATCATATTGCTGTTCGTGGAAGCTTGCTGTGTGCAAATTGGCTGCTGCCTTTCCTACATTACAACAGTGACTACACCTCAAAAAGTACTTCATTGGCTGTAAAGCGCTTTGGGACGTCCGGTGGTCATGAAAGGCGCTATATAAATGCAAGTCTTTCTTTTTTATCTGACCACCTGTTCACTTTGCAAGATCTTGTGTCGTTTAATTTGGACAGGATGAGAACTCTGTGGTCAGTATTGTCACTGCGGTTATAGCTCATTCGAATCTTTCTGCTTTCCAGGGAGGTGGCAGGCAGTCAGAAGGTCCCTGGGACACAGTAACAGTCAGTTGGCACCTATGGAGTGAGCTGCACAATGAAACTTTGTGTTTCGGGTTACTGAATGCTTGTTCTACAATGAGTATTGCCTCTTGTACTTCACTGTACCTGTATTCTTTTGGCATTTGAAGGTGGAGCCAATGTATTATAAGCCATGTCTTTAGGCCATATTCATCAACTCTAACAAGCTAACTATTCTTTCGATGCCCTGTGCAAAGATCTTTGGCAGAACAACGCAGTGATTCACAATAAAGGCATTGTGAGACCAGCCAGGGAAATTTGCAGTTGCATGTCTGCTTTTTGAAGCCACCTGCACAGGGAGCGACTGGAATTACTTGCGACAGGACATGTTTCTGGTTTAATCCGTGCTTGGCGTTTCAAACGCACAAGCGTGCGCTGAATTGCAGCTGTGCTATTTGTAATGCGCAGCAGAAATTTGAAACGATAAAAGGCTTTCCTCAAACGCACATGCTCAAAGGGATCCAATCAAAAGAGTTGCAGCATCAGGCGATAGGCAGGACGGGAGGGAGCTGTCTTGAGGTACAAAGAGAGAGCCCGCTGGGCAGAATGTGGCAAATCAGCAGCAACAACCATTTGCTGAATTTGGCTTTGCCATCAAAATGTACGGGTATGTGTCCAAATCAGTATTGGTATGAAACCAAGCCCCGGGCGGGTCTTCTTGTCCCAAGCATTGATATGGAATGTATTAAAAAAAAAAATTCTGGAATTGAACTCATGTCTTGTAGGAGCTTGCAAACTTTGTTCCAGAAACCCGCTTGCATTGTAATGATTATATGCGGCTGCATTTACACTTGTGTTCGTCGCATTCTTGTCTCTGAGTCAGAGGTTGCGGGTTCAAGCCCCACTCCAGGACTTGCGCACGTAATCTAGGCTGACTGTTAAAGGACGATTTTAACCCTGTCGCCCAGCCGAAACTGGGCACTTAAAATCTTCTGAGCAGGCTGGAAGGAGGCCTGCCTGATACTGCGGGGTCCTTCTCTAAATATGCAGATTGGGCTCCGAAGATGTCATCGGGGCTTGACTGCTTTTTAACCTAGTGACCTGACCTGGGAAGCGGTTGTGGCTTTCCTGCCAGGTCAACCTAGCGGGAAGAAGAGTCAGGGCCAGGAGAGGCCCAAACGGGCAAGCTTTTTAACTTTATTTTCCTTGTGGGGCGTTGAAGAGCAGGACGTTCAAGCTTCCTCTGCCTGAGGCTCCCACTCCACCTGATCCCAAAACCCCCTTCCCTGTGATGTACCTAAATCTTCATTTAGAAAGACACGGATTAATCAGGAACAGTCAGCATGGATTTGTTAAGGGAAGTTCGTGTCTGACTAACTTGATTGAATTTTTTGAGGAGGTAACAAGGAGGGTCAATGAGGGTAGTGCGTTTGATGTATTCTATATGGATTTTAGCAAGGCTTTTGATAAGGTCCCGCATGGCAGACTGATCATGAAAGTAAAAGCCCATGGGATCCAAGGCAAAGTGGCAAGTTGGATCTGAAATTGGCTCAGAGGCAGGAAACAAAGGGTAATGGTCAAAGGGTGTTTTTGTGACTGGAAGGCTGTTTCTAGTGGGGTTCCGCAGGGCTCAGTACTGGGTCCTTTGCTTTTTGTGGAATATATCAATGATTTGGATTTGAATGTAGGAAGTATGATTAAGAAGTTTGCAGATGATACAAAAATTGGCTGTGTGGTTGATAATGAAGAAGAAAGCTGTAGACTGCAGGAAGATATCAATGGACTGGTCAGGTGGGAAGAATAGTGGCAAATGGAATTCAATCCAGAGAAGTGTGAGGTAATGCATTTGGGGAGGGCTAACAAGGCAAGGGAATACACAATAAATGGTAGGACACTGAGAAGTGCAAAGGATCAGAGGGACTTTGGAGTGCATGTCCACAGATCCCTGAAGATAGCAGGATAGGTAGATAAGGTGGTTAAGAAGGCATACAGGATACTTGCCTTTATTAGCCGAGGCATAGAATATAAGAGCAGGGAGGTTATGCTTGAACTGTATAAAACACTAGTTAGGCCGCAGCTAGAATACTGCGTGCAGTTCTGGTCACCACATTACAGGAAGGATGTGATTGCACTAGAGAGGGTGCAGAGGAGATTTATGTTGCCTGGGCTGGGGAATTTTAGCTATGAGGAAAGATTGGACAGGCTGGGGTTGTTTTCTTTGGAACGGAGGAGGCTGAGGGGAGACTTAATTGAGGTGCATAGAATTATGAGGGGCCTAGATAGAGTGGATAGGAAGGACCTATTTCCCTTAGCAGAGGGGTCGATAACCAGGGGGCATAGATTTAAAGTTATTGGTCGGAGGTTTAGAGGGGATTTGAGGAGAAATCTTTTCGGTCGGGAACTCACTGCCTGAAAGGGTGGTAAAGACAGAGACCCTCATCACATTTAAAAAGTACTTGGATATGCACTTGAAGTGCCGTAACCTACAAGGATATGGACCAAGTGCTGGAAAGTGGGATTAGGCCGGAGAGCTCTTTGTCGGCCGGCACGGACAAGATGGGCCGAATGGCCTCCTTCTGTGCTGTAAGTTTCAATGATTCTTTGATTCTATACCAAGGGCCATTCATTCGGTCCCGGTCGGCGGCCTCCTGCCCCCCGACATTGCACTCCCGCCTGCCAGCCAGCTGCTATTTCTCTCCAGTTTCGGGCGGGCAACTGACCGGGGTCGTGCAGATGAGGCCTGGAAGTTAAAATGAGCTAGGCCTCACCTTGCCGAGTTCAGCATGGTTTGCCTGGCTCATGGCCACTGTTGGGCACCAACCAATTTCTAGGTAAATGACTCCTTTCATTATTACCTATAGCATGCTGGGATTCCATTACTCAAAATCTTGCATTTTAGAACCCAGATAATATCAGCCACACCAGACACTGTTATAACAAGCTAATCCATTATGTAGGTTTATTCGCGAATAGAGTTACTTACAAAAGCAACAGTACAAACAAGATATTGAAACAGATTGTTATGGGGTGGTTTCAGGGTGGGCCAAAGCACGAATAGAACCATTCAGCCCATTGTGTCTGTGCCAGCTCTTTGCTGGCACAATCGAAAACTAATCAATTTGCCCCACTCTCTCCACATACCCCTGCACCTTCTGCTGCTTCAAATAGTTATACAATTTTCCCTTAAAAGATGCAAAGATCTGGAGTGCTGCATTCCGTTACGGGTACAGAACCACCGGAAAGATATACTGGCCTTGGACAGGGTACGGGGCAGATTCACGAGAATGATGCCAGGGTGTAAAGGGTTAAATTATCAGGACAGGTTGCATAAATGTGGCTTATATTCCCTTGCATTTAGAGGGTTGAGGGATGATCTAATCAAGGTGTTTTAAAACGGTAAAGGGATTCGATAGGGTATATACAGAGGCCGGAATTTTGCCGGCACTCGGGGTGGGTTTGGAGGCGGGACATCTGGTAAAATCGCAAAGATTGACAGCGGGTCAGAAACCCACTGTCAACCCGCCTCCAATCAATCTTCCCAGGTGTCGGGTCCTCGATTTGCACATGGACCCGACACCTAGCGGCGGGAAGAGGATTGTAGCCACTTAACTGCCTGTTAAAGGAGCAGGCTCTTTTTCAATTTTGACACTTCTACTTCGGGCTTCCCGACGTCCGGACACCACGCCAGGTAAGTGTGGCGTGTTGTGAGTCTGCTGTAGTGTTTCTGCATTGATGACAGCTACAGAAGTGGTGTGAAGGATCCAATGGTGCACTGGTGAGTTTCAGAGGTAAGGAAATGTTGGGAAATTCATTTTTAATGTATTTAGACTTTTCTGTAGGTAACAAGTTTTGAATTGAATGTCTAGTCCCACCTCATTGGGAGAACCTTTCTCACCAGTGACAGATCGCTTCTGTAACCTCACCTGCAGCTGCCATCTGTTCTAGCCTAAGGAGGGAGTTGCTGGAGAGCCTGGGTGCAAGAGCTCACCTTTGTACAGTGATTGCCAGTGTTTGCAGCACCTCAATGCTGTCAAACACTGAAAAATCAGCCGTCAAAAAAAAATTGTGCATGGTCCCTTTAAGAAAACTGGCAGATAACACGTCATCAAATGACGTCATCTGACCGACTTCATCTTAATTGGCCGGCAAGCCTGCAGGGCGGACTTAACAAGGCCAATCAACGTAAAATCACGTCTGTGGGCCGGATGTATTTGGGGGCGGGACTGGAACCCGGAAGCCACCTGACCCGCTCCCAAGCCGCATCGATCGAGAAAATCGCGGCCAGAGAAATGATTTCCTCTGGTAGGGGAATCCAGAACAAGAGAGCATAATCTTAAAATTAGAGCTAGGCCATTTAAGAGTGAATTCAGGAAGCAATTTTTCACACATGTGGTAGTAGAAATCTGGTATTCGCTCCCCAAAAGGCTGTGGATTCTGGGTCAATTGAAATTTTCAAGACTGAAATGAGTAGAATTTTGTTAGGTAAAGGTTATCAAGCGATAGGTAACAAAGGCAGGTAAATGGAGTTGAGCTACAGATCAGGTATGATCTAATTGAATGGTGGAACAGGCTCAAAGGGCTGAATTACCTATTACCATTCCTATGTTCCTAATAGTCTATGCCGCAACTACTCCCTGTGGCAAAACGTTCTACCCTGCAGCAACGCTCTGTGTAAAGATATTTCTCCTAACCTCCCCCTTCACTCTCTTAGAGACAATATTAAATTGTTGACCCTCCAACCAGATTCACCCTATCCAAAATCTTCATAGTTTTAAAAAATCTCGATTAAATCTCCTCTTAGTCCTCTCTGGAAAGAGTCCCAGTATCTCAAGTCTCTCCTCATAGCTATAGTTTCTCATCCTAGGCATTATCATTGTGAGAAGTCGCACAACACCAGGTTATAGCCCAACAGCTTTATTTGAAATCACTTGAAAGCTGTTGGACTATAACCTGGTGTTGTGCGACTTCTCACGTTTGTCCACCCCAGTCCAACACCGGCATCTCCGCATCATTATCATTGTGAATCTACACTGTGCGCTTTCTACGACTTTAATGCCCAAAACTGTACACAGCAACATTCCCTCGAAGCGGCACGCCACATGGATGCGCAGCTGTCTGCCGGTCCCGTGCACATGTGCGAAACTTTGGGCCACGCAGCCCATTAAAGGGACCGCGCACCCCCCCACCAAAAAAAAAATTAGGAGGAACATTGCTACACAGTACCTTAAGTGTGGCTTCACCAATGTTTTATACAAATTTATCATTCCTTCTTTACTCTTGTGCTCTAGTAACAGGGAATAATTCCACTGCCTCCCCAGTCTCGACCACCATTTTCAGGATTCCCCCCATGGGAGGGGGGAGGCCGGGTTTTTTTTTCAGTGATCAATCAGGGAGGGCTGATTCTGGGGAATCCCCAAAGAATGTGGGAGTACCCCGAAGATCGTGGGGATTCCCCAAAGATCATGGCAGTGCTGGGGATTCCCTGAAGATCAGGGGAATACTGGGGCTGGGGAGGCCCAAGGAATCCTCGAGAGGCCAGGGTGGAGGGAGCACTCCTGCTCCTCCTGGTGGCTCACAAGGAGTTCAAAGAAAGGCAAAGTTTTAAAACTTACCACTTCGAGCCAGTTGGCTTCTCCCGCAGTGTAGTCTCTGCCAGGCAATAGGCAGCGTGGGACTCCTCCGGTGTGAACGTTAAAATTGCGCTGCGGCACCGATGACATCATCGGACCTCAACTTTTGAATCTTAATTCGGCCCCCTCCTGCTTTTATCGGGAGCCTTGTCCAGGGCCTGAATTGTTAATATTACGATGGCCAGGAACGTGACAGGTTGGAGGCGGGATCTCGATTTTTAGCATTTTAACCCCTCGCCTGATACTTTCCTGCCCATCTGGGTGGTGGGAGAGGAGTATTAAAATCAAGGCCAAAAGTTTCAAATAATTTCCTTTTTTTAAAAAGACGTCTCATAGCAAATCGGGATTTTGCAGCCTGTTTTATTGACCGTGGGATCATTCCAGTCAGAGCTGTAGGCATTAACTTTTGAACAGTACACAGCCAAGATCTGGGCCTGGACCCCCATGTGGTGCCTACTTCCGCCATTCAGCGGCCTGGTATGCCTAATCTCACCAACCATACTGTCGCCGATGATATGCTCGATCCCTCTGAAAGCTGTCGACCTGGAAACTGCTCTTGGATGTCCCCACTCCCAGCCCTAGCCCTGCTCCCTCTTCTGTCGCTGACCTTCTTAGGGGTGGACAGAGGCTCCATCCCTTACTACGTCCACAGAATCCCTGGCGTAAGGGTGGGACCTGGCATAACTGGGTCCTAGCCTAACTTCCGGCCCTTACCATGTACTCCCGCCATGGTTAGAGCAGAATGCCCCAGAAGGGCCTGGATTTTCAGCCACTATGTTCGTAATATCACTTGAGATTTCAATATACCATGACACTCTACTGTAACATATCTTTAATGTATCACAGATCAGAGTGACATTTCTGAATATAATTTCAGTGTTAGGTTAAGGAATAATTTTTTTTCCCCGTTTCGCTTATATAGGGTCCATCGATCATTCCTTTGCACAAGGATGTGGAATGTGGTTTAGCAAGCTATGTTCACTGTGCAGCACTGTGTTGTCTCTAAACTGCAATTACTGGACTGCTCAGGTGGTATTGGCTGGTGGTTCTGGGTGCAGCCAGAGTTAGCTCTGATCTCGCATCAGATGTTGTTACAGCAGTTCTAGACTTTCAACATGTGGCCTACACTGCTGACTTGTTAGCTGTGATCTCTTCCTACGTGCTCTGCACACACTGATATTTGCATTCTCTGTTAGTTCTAGTTATCACAATAAACTATTTTATACTGGTAACTGCCACGCTGTATTTATTTTTCTTTTCATGATATGTATATACTTTACACAAGTCTAGTAGAGTTCAACTTTACCCAAGGTGTTGAGCACATGGTGACTGTGAATCAATCACGATCCTTTCCCAACACCATCACTATTACATTTTTCCTCTTATGAAGTTACCTTTGCAGGCGATGGTTATGGTAGTGGACTGGTAACCCAGAGGTGTTGAGTTCAAATCCCACCATGGCAATAACTATATAAAAAACCCAAGTGCCTTATTAACGCCACCTTACCCGGTTTAGCCATACGTATTGGTAGGCCCTTCCTGTCAATTTTATTTCCATTATAAATTCTGCTTTTATAATGGAAACTGTCTATGCACACTTGTTAAGCTGTAGTTGCATGCTTCCTCCACAGCACCATCACTATTACATATAGGTTACTTCTTTGCTCTGGTCTTTCAGCAGTTGCTTGGTTTGTGTCCTGTGTGGCAGTGAACTGTCCTGACTTTGTGTGCCTGTGTCCCTGTATTGATAGCTGTGGGTCTGGGGCGAGAGATCCAAAGTTAAAACAGAGTGGCGAAGAATGTTTGGGGGCTGCCGTACTGTTCAGGCCCGAGCACATATGATTTGGAGCTCCTTTCTGTCAGCCATTTGTTTCTGATTCAGGATCAGAAGTGCTTTTCCTCTTTCAGCTCGTTGGGTGAATGAGGTCCCCTGTGAATGAGGTGCGGCTTCTGCACAGCCCCCACTGCAGCTCATTCTACTAACTCACTGCCAATCAACACCCCATGTGAATTTCTATTGATCTGGTCAGATAAACTCTGTCAATTTCTGAAAGGTACATGTGAAGAGAGCCATTCAGCTGGATTGCCAAATAAAGCTTCTTCGCTTGTAATTACTTTTGTAACGATTATTTTCAGCTTCTATTCTGTAAAGTGGTCTTTTTGGACGCCCAGATTCTGTTCTTGAGCTGGGTATGTCCGAGGTTAAGGAATCCGAGCTCACTCTACTCATTTAGAAATGCATGCACAATTTACTTCCATTGTGCATGGTGTTTTTCTCATTAATGCAATCAATATGCCTGACTGGCAACCTGTGTGCAAACACGGGTAGTAACAGCATCAATAAAAGAAAATTCCAAATACATTGGCACACTTGGAAAGAAGTCATTTACCCCAGGACGTGCTGCTAAAAGGTGCACTTACAATGTATCGGCATAGTGTGAAGTTTACGTTGACGGATAATTGGATCTTTTGCAATGAAGTATTTGCTCACCAGCCTTATTGATTTCTTACATCTGTTAAATAAAAATCACAACCTGATTTGTAATACAGAATATGCCTAGTAATGGAGATCATAATAATGTAATGCCCCTTTAAGGGAAACATTGTGGACTCAGGGGTTCAATCTCATCCACTGTAACGGCAGAAGGTTTAACAAAAACAGATTATCTGGCCATTATCACATCGCTGTTTGTGGAAGCTTGCTGTGTGCAGATTGGCTGCCGCGTTTCCCACATTACAACAGTGACTACACTCCAAAAAAATACTTCATTGGCTGTAAAGCGCTTTGAGACGTCCGGTGATCGTGAAAGGCGCTATATAAATGCAAGTCTTTCTTTCTATATCTATAGGGTAGCGATTACAATCGATACTGTTCTAGTACGAATGCGTAACATAGTCGTACCAAATTCCTCTCTGTGCTATTTTAATGCAGGTATAATAACCTGGGGTTAACCTGTGCTATCTTAACGTCCGCAGAGGGGAATTTAATATGAGCACGGCTTGTAACTTCTAGTCTTGTAGGAGTTTATCAGGTTTAGATTGTTGCAAATGCTTTTTAGGTAAGATTTTTGCTGTATGTGATCTACTATTGGATTACCAGATGCTAGTACTTTAAACAATAGTCAGCATTTAAGCAGCGCCTCGATTTCAAAATTCTCATCCTTGTTTTCAAATCCCTCCATGGCCTCGCCCCTCCCTATCTCTGTAACCTCCTTCAGCCCCACAACCCCCTGAGATATCTGCGCTCCTCTAATTCTGCCTTCTTGAGGATCCCTGATTATAATCGTTCAACCATTGATGGCCATGCCTTCTGTTGCCTAGGCCCTAAGCTCTGGAATTCCCTGCCTAAACCTGTCCGCCTCGCTACCTCTCTTTCCTCCTTTAAGACGCTCCTTAAAACCAAGCTTTTGGTCACCTGCCCTAATTTATCCTTATGTGGCTCGGTGTCAATTTTTTTGTCTTATAACACTCCTGTGCAGCACCTTGGGACGTTTTACTACATTAAAGGTGCTATATAAAGACAAGTTGCTGTTGTTGTTGTACAAAATACTGTGGCCTTTGTAAGACGTTCTAGTCAGGCTTCTTGTGAACATGTGAAGTGTAACTAACAGATGAGTAAATAGATTTGCATAGCCATTTGGTATTACCATACAAATTTAAAACTTAAGTTTTGAAACAATTTTGATTAATTTACAAACACATCAATTTTAGTCACATTTAGTACATTGCACGTTTCAGGTTGGCCTGCTCCTTTAAAACTGTAATGCACAAGCACAGGTGGACAAAACTCACGTACGCACCACCATTATATCATGTCACCTGTTTTCCGCTGTCACTCTAAATGTCAGGTGTAACTGACTTGCAGGATCACAGGTAGATGCAGGTGTGTTTTTCTTTTACTGACATGATGGTCTTTTTGTGAGGGAAGACAGAGGGGGAGGGGATTTGATCGCTGGCAGTCTAGTCACAAGTAGGCGTGCATTTTCTGTTGAAGGAGGAAACTTCTAACCTTGATGGGGGAAGTGCTTTTCTCTTCCCTGTCAATCTATCAGTGACTGTACATCCACTGTCCTTAAAAGGAGGTAGAACATTGCAGTGTACTGCTGAAGGTGGAGCTATTTTCTTAGATGGGTCTAAGCATTCTTCAGCTTTCTTGGTGGGTTCATGAAAAGATAAGGAAAGACTTGCATTCATAGCGCCTATCACAACCTCAGGACGTCCCAAAGCGCTTTACAGCCAATGAAGTATTTTGGAACTGCAGCAACTGTTGGAGTGTAGGAAACGCGGCAGCCAATTTGCGCACAGCAAGCTCCCACAAACAGCAATGTGATAATGACCAGATATTCTATTTTAGTGCTGTTGGTTGAGGGATAACTATTGGCCAGGACACCGTGGAGGACTCCCCTGCACTTCTTCAAAATAGTGCGGTGGGACCGTTTACATCCACCTGAGAGAGCAGAGGGGGCCTCGGTTTAACATCTCATCTGAAAGACAGAAAGGTCAGCAAGGATGATGATTAAGCGTCTATTTTCCAGGTGATCTAGTGGAGAGTATCCAGCCCTTGTCAATCCAATGATGAGTATTTGGTCTAAAGGTGAATAGTATATGAAAAAGGTGAATATTCAATCCATGTTGAGCTTGTGAATGAGGGAGAGGTATCAGATTCCTGGCAGCACTGTAGCAAGTGTGCATCCATTTTGTTTGAGGGTCTGAGTGGGGGTCGGGGGGGGGAGGTGCAGCTGGTCATTCTTCATTCATCCTTCTTCAGAAAAGATGTAAAGGCCTTAGAAAGGGTACAGAGGAGGTTTACCAGGATGTTACCAGGGATGAGGGACTTCAGTTATGAGGAGAGGTTGGAAAAGTTAGGACTGTTCTCCTTGGAACAGAGAAGGTTAAGAGGTGACCTAATAGAGGTTTTCAAGCTGATATGGGGTTTTGATAGAGTAGATAGAGAAAGGCTGTTCCCTCTGGCGAGTGGGTATTTAACCAAAGGTCATAGATTTAAAATTATTGGCAAAAAATCTAGAGGGGAGACGAGGAGAAATTTTTTCACTCAGGGAGTCGTCGGAATCTTAAACAATCTACCTGAAAAGGTGGTGGAAGCTGATTCCATAAATAATTTTAAAAAGACAGGACAACCTTAACCTCAAATGCACAGAACGTGAGATTTGAAGATGAGAGTCACCATTGCCCATCCACTCAATTTGTCATTTATCCCACTGTGCTGCCATTTCTTTTTCCTAATGAGGTGAAGTTTTAAAGTGTAGCAAATGACTACATGACAAAAATTATGGCTCGAAGTCTGGTGTTGAACTAATAGTTTTACGATTATTTTAGCCTCTCACGCTGCACTCTATTCAAATGAGGTTTTCCTACTACACATCCCAACTCCATCCCCCATACTAGGTGAAAGCAAAAATCTCAACGCCCATGTGGCATTATTAGCATTGCTGTCTAGCAGGGTACAATTCAAGTGCAGTATTTCATTCTTTCTCTCCACCCCCCCCCCCCACTCCATTAGCAGGAAGTACATAGAATTCCATATCATTACTGCATCATACTGTTGTGAAGGAGAGGGGAGAGAGGCAAATCGCCATTAATCAGCTCTTAAAAGGCCAGCAATGGGGTTTCAAACAAATTTAGATACTGCACAGCCATAGGTACAAAATGGGATTAGATAGAAGACTGGTTCCTGGGATGGGGAGTGGGGGGGGGTTGTCCTATGAGGAGAGATTGAGTAGACTAGGCCTATATTCTCTCGAGTTTAGAAGAATGAGAGGTGATCTCATTGAATCATACAAAATTCTTACAGGGCTTGACAGGGTAGATGCAGGGAGGATGTTTCCCCTGGCTGGGGAGTCTAGAACCAGGGATCACAGTCTCAGAATAAGGGGTCGGCCATTTAGGACTGAGATGAGGAGAAATTTCTTCACTCGGAGGGTGGTGAATCTTTGGAATTCTCTACTCCAGAGGGCTGTGGAGGCTCAGTCATTGGGTATATTCAAGACAGAGATCGATAGATTTTTGAATATTAAGGGAATCAAGGGATATGGGGATAGTGCAGGAAAGTGGAGATGAGGTAGAAGATCAGCCATGATCTTATTGAATGGCAGAGCAGGCTCGAAGGGCCAAATGACCTACTTCTGCTCTTATTTCTTATGTTCTTATATTGTAAGATGCGAAAATATGGATTGCATATTAACTGGAAATATGCTTGAGGTAACAGAGAATGGATCTGAAGATATTGGTAGATAGGTCATTGGTATGTCACTCAATGTTTGCAGGCAGTGAAGAAAGCAATAAAACGTTAGAATGTATAGTAAGTGATGTGACTTATGATTCTAAGGAAATTATCTTGAAGCTGTATCAGGTCTGAGTGAGGCCATGTCTGGAAGACTGTGTTCTGTCTTGGTCTCAGTAGAATCATAGAATGGTTACAGCACAGAAGGAGGCCATTCAGCCCGTCGAGCCCGTGCTAGCTCTCTGCAAGAGCACTTCAGCTAGTCCCACTCCCCCGCCCGTTCCCCGTAGCCCTGCAAAATTTTTTCCTTCAGGTACTTATCCAATTCCCTTCTGAAAGTCACGATTGAATCTGCCTCCACCACCCTCTCAGGCAGTGCATTCCAGATCATAACCACTCGCTGCATAAAAAAGTTTTTCCTCATGTCGCCTTTGGTTCTTCTGCCAATCACCTTAAATCTGTGTCCTCTGGTTCTCGACCCTTCCGCCAATGGGAACAGTTTCTCTCTACCTACTCTGTCTAGACCCCTCATGATTTTGAACACCTCTATCAAATCTCCTCTCAAACTTCTCTGCTCTAAGGAGAACAGTATTGTAGGAAAAATTTAAAATTATTGGAGGGATTCCAGAGGAGCGCTATGAGGCTGATTACTGAGCAGAGTTATGAGAATAGATTATCTACTCTGGGACTTCAATCTCTGGAGACGAGGCAGATGCGGGGCACTTGATAAACATCTTTAGGATTTTCACAGGTATGACAAATTTGCATCCAGGAACGTTTGTCTGTTGAGCACAGGATTCAAGGACACAGTTTAAAGTCAGGGTTTGAAAAGGAAATAAGAAACGTAGATAATTTATTTAGTAAGATAGGGTTTTAAACTAAATAGTGGGGGGGAGGGTTCAGGTGAAGGGGAATTTAGAAAGTCAAAGAGAAAGGAGAAGGCAATAGTGCAGGGTAGCGATAGGGGTAATGATAACCAGAGTGTGACAGGAAGAGACAGAGCGTACGAACATAAGCGTGCACCAGCAAATAGAGTCAGAGTAGAGAAAAATGGTAAAAAGACAAAATTAAAGGCTCTTTATCTGAATGCACACAGTATTCATAACAAGATAGATGAGTTGATGGCACAAATAGAAATAAATGGGTATGATCTGATTGCCATTACAGAGACGTGGTTGCAAGGTGACCAAGGCTGGGAACTGAAAATTCAGGAGAATTTGACATTTTGGAAGGAAAGGCAGAAAGGAAAAGGAGGTGGGGTAGCTCTGTTAATAAAGAATGAGATCAGTGCAGTGGTGAGAAATTATATTGGCTCAGAAGATCAAGATGTAGAATCAGTTTGGGTGGAGATAAGAAATAGAATGGGAAAGAAGTCACTGGTGGGAGTAGTCTATAGGCCCCCAAACAGTAGCTACACTGTAGGACAGAGTATAAATCAAGGAATAATGGGGGCTTGTAAGAAAGGTACTGCAATAATCATGGGCGATTTTAATCTTCATATAGATTGGACAAATCAAATTGAGGACGAGTTCATAGAATGTATTTGGGATGGTTTCTTAGAACAATACATTGTGGAACCAATCAGGGAGAAGGCTATTTTAGATCTGGTAATGTGTAATGAGACAGGATTAATTAATGATCTCATTATAAAGGATCCTCTAGGGAAGAGTGATCATAGCATGATAACATTTCAAATTCAGTTTGAGGGTGAGAAACTTGTGTCTGAAACTAGTGTCCTAAACTTAAATAAAGGCAATTACAAAGGTATGAAGACAGAGTTGGCTAAAGTGGACTGAGAAAATAGATTAAAGGGTAAGACAGTAGATAAGCAATGGCAGACATTTAAGGAGATATTTCATAACTCTCAGCAAAGGTTTATTCCAGTGAGAAAGAAAGACTCTATGAGAAAGATGAACCATCCGTGGCTAACTAAGGAAGTTAAGGATGGCATCAAATTGAAGAAAAAGGCATACAATGTTGCAAAGATTAGTGGTAGGCCAGAGGATTGGGAAATTTTTAGAAACCAGCAAAGGATGACTAAAAAAATAATAGAGGGAAAAAAGATAGATTATGAGAGTAAACTAGCAAAAAATATAAAAACAGACAGTAAGAACTTCTACAGGTATATAAAAAGGAAGAGAGTAGCTAAAGTAAACATTGGTCTCTTAGAGGATGAGACTGGGGAATTAATAATGGGAAACAGGGAAGTGGCAGAAACTTTGAACAAATATTTTGTTATCGGTCTTCACGGTAGAAGACACTAAAAGCATCCCAATAATAGTGGAAACTCAAGGGGCAAAAGGGAGGGAGGAACTTAAAACAATCACTATCACTAGAGAAAAAATACTTGGCAAACTAATGGGACAAGTCCCCTGGACCTGATGGCCTGTATCCTAGGGTTTTAAAAGAAATGGCTGCAGAGGTAGTGGATGCATTGGTTGTAATCTACCAAAATTCCCTGGATTCTGGAGAGGTCCCAGCAGATTGGAAAACCGCAAATGTAACTCCCCTATTCAAAAAAGGAGGGAGACAGAAAGCAGGAAACTACAGGCCAGTTAGCCTAACATCTGTCATTCGGAAAATGCTGGAATCCATTATTAAGGAAGTAATAGCAGGACATTTAGAAAATCATAATACAATCAAGCAGAGTCAACATGGTTTTATGAAAGGGAAATCATGTTTGACAAATTTACGAGAGTTCTTTGAGGATGTAACGAGCAGGGTGGATAAAGGGGAGCCAGTAGATGTAGTGTATTTGGATTTCCAGAAGGTATTCGATAATGTGCCGCATAAAAGGTTACTGCACAAGAGCTGACGGTGTTGGGGGTAATATATTAGATTGGATAGAGGATTGGCTAACTAATAGAAAACAGAGAGTCGAGATAAATGGGTCATTTTCAGTTTGGCAAACTTTAACTAGTGGGGTGCCACAGGGATCAGTGCTGGGGCCTCAACTATTTACAATCTACATTAATGACTTGGATGAAGGGACCGAGTGTACTGTTGCCAAATTTGATGATGATACATAAATAGGTGGGAAAGCAAGTTCTGAGGAGTACACAAAGAGTCTGCAAAGGAATATAGATAGGTTAAGTGAGAGGGCAAAAATTTGGCAGATGGAGTATAATGTGGGAAAATGTGAAGTTATCCACTTTGGTAGGAAGAATAAAAAAGCAAAATATTATTTAAATCAAGAGAGACTACAGAGTGCTGTGGTACAGAGGGATCTGGGGGTCCTCGTACATGAAATACAAAAAGTTAGCATGCAGGTGCAGCCAGTAATTAGGAAGGCAAATGGAATATTGGCCTTTATTGCAAGGGGGATGGAGTATAAAAGTAGGGAAGTCTTGCTACAATGGTACAGGGCATTGGTGAGACCGTACCTGGAGTACTGCATACAGTTTTGGTCTCCTTATTTAAGGAGGGATATACTTGCATTGGAAGCAGTTCAGAGAAGGTTCACTAGATTGATTCCTGAGTTGAAGGGGTTGTCTTATGAGGAAAGGTTGAGCAGGTTGGGCCTATACTCATTGGAGTTTAGAAGAATGAGAGGTGATCTTATTGAAACATATAAGATTCTGAGGGAGCTCGACAGGGTAGATGCAGGGAGGATGTTTCCCCTCGTGGGGGAATCTAGAACTAGGGGGCATAGTTTCAGAATAAGAGGTCGCCATTTAAAACGGAGATGAGGAGGAATTTCGTCTCTCAGAGGGTCATGAAACTTTGGAATTCTCTACTCCAGAGAGCTGTGGATGCTCAGTCATTGAGTATATTCAAGGCAGAGAGCGCTAGATTTTTGAAAAACAGGGGAATCAAGGGTTATGGGGAGCGGGCAGGAAAGTGGAGTTGAGGCCAAGATCAGATCAGCCATGATCTTATTGAATGGGGGAGCAGGCTCGAGGGGCCGAATGGCCTACTCCTGTTCCTATTTCTTATGTTCTTATGTAAGAGGGTGATAGAATTGTGGAACAGATTACCAGTGCAGGCCATGTGAATACCTCATGACATTTTAGATATTGCCCCTTGATTTCCCTGCTGTTGCGATCAGTGTCACCAGTGCTTCTCGCTGTCCAGCCAGTGCCACTACATCATTCCCCTATCCCTTTCCTTCAATGCTCAACGTATTGCTTCAATGGGTTTTGCAGTTCATCTCCTACCATGTTCTCCCTGCAATGACTGCTGGCACTATTTATATAATGGTAAATATGATGTGTTCTTGTAATCGCTGTGTGTGCTTCTTCCTCCTGAGAACCTCGCCATTGATTGACACTGTAATTCTGTAGCACAGTGCTAGATGCAAACATAATCATTTATGTATTTACATTGTCAATCAATGGTGAGGGCATCAGGAGGAAGAAGCACAGTGATGGCAGGAGCTTGTCATATTTTTCCTGTTTATGCCAATGTTTCTGCGTTTAGGAATAGTGGGGTCAGTGCAGGGTTTCAGGTGCGAGGGTGGCAATGCAGCCGCAAAATGAGACTGAGCCTGGAGGCCCAAGGCTGGCCTGAAATTGGGCCTTGGACCTCATCTAAATAATCTGGGAGAGCTGTCACCTCCTGTCATGCCTGCACTTGCAGTTCGCCCATTTTAAGTAATTAATTTCGGCCCACTTACCTTTTGGATTCGCCGAAGAATCCAATTTCACAGAGGGGATCTAAAACAGGTGTTAGGCCCATCATTTACATATGTACGGGACCTAATGGACACTTTTAGGTGGCCGCCAAGATAGCCTGCCCCAATATCAGGTCGGATGTATTTCAGGAATCCGCAGGGTGCAGGGCAATGGTCCCCCGAAATTGGACCTCTTTGTGCTCATTTTATGGGCACAACAAGATCCAATTTTGACCCCAATAGGTTTTAACAGAAATTATAAATGTATAAATGTAGTAGATTTTTTAACAGAATGTGTGACAATCACTTAAACCCAAATCAGCAAACTTTCTATCTCGAAAGCACAAGGCCTAGTTTTCCTGGAGCTAATTATTTTGACCACTGCTATTGATTTTTTAAAGAAAGGTAATTGTGAGAACAATTAACTCCAATACGGGTTTCCTGCCCAATGCACGAGCTTTTTTTTAAAAAAAAGCTCTAAATTGAGAAGCTACCAGAGCAGCATTTCATGATAATCATTCAGTAGCAAGTGTGTTTGTTTTACCCGGGAGGTTTGAGTGTGGGAATGCACGGTCTGCACCTGATATCACCAGATACGACATTGCTATTATTCATACCTCCACTCTGAGGCAACAAGAGTGCTTGCAACTTCTTCAGTGCTGCAGCATCATTGTTCACCACTCTCTCGGAACCACTTGTCCACAAAAAGAAGTCTACTTGGAATGTTTTAATATTCCATTCTTCCGAAATCAAACTCATATCTCAGATTTTATGCAATTCTAATTATCCTAATCTCAGTACAAGTGCTCTTTCATATCTCCATTGTGCAAAACCTCTTTTTGTTTAATTGACTTCTGTCCCCTCCTCTCCTAAAGCTGATGTCTTATGTCGAGCTACGGTTCCACAAGTGCCAGTCGCCATCCAGCAATTTTCCCAAGTAGTTGTTCCTCATGCTTGAGCCGAACCAGCAAGTCTTGTTTGTTGGGAGTAGCAACCAAATATGGTCCGAACTTCACCTGCAAGGAGCTCTGGATGATTTATCTCCCCGCTTATCCCAGAGGCATGTGAGATCAATTCAGCTGACTGAACACAGACCAGGGATTGAACCTGGAATAGCTGAGTACAACATCACTTACCAACTGAGCCAATGGGTGAGTCCATTCCAGGAACCTAACAGTTAACTCTCAGCAATCAGAGATTAGAAAATAATATGCCATGTTATGTTTAGCCTTGTCGTGACCTATTAAAACCAGTAGCGCACTGTAATTTAACTGAGATTACATAGGATTACATAGGATATACAGCACAGAAACAGGCCATTCGACCCAACCAGTCTATGCCGGCGTTTATGCTCCACTCGAGTCTCCTCACGTCTTTCCTCATCTCACACTATCAGCATAACCCTCTATTCCCTTCTCCCTCATATACTTATCTAATCGCCCCTTAAATGCATCTATACTATTTTCCCCAACCACTCCCTGTGGTAGCGAGTTCCACATTCTCGCCACTCTCTAGGTAAAGAAGTTTCTTCCGAATTCCCTATTGGATTTCTTGGTGACTATCTTATATTGATGGCCTCTAGTTTTGCTCTTCCCCACAAGTGGAAACATTCTCTCTGTATCCACTCTATCAAAACCTTTCATCATTTTAAAGACCTCTATTAAGTCACCCCTCAGCCTTCTCTTTTCAAGAGAAAAGAGACCCAGCCTGTTCATCCTTTCCTGATAGGTACACCCTCGCATTTCTGATATCATCCTTGTAAATCTTTTCTGCACCCTCTCCAGTGTCTCCACATTCTTTTTATAATATGGCGACCAGAATTGCACACAGTCTCCAAGTGTGGTCTAACTAGGGTTCAATACAAGTTTAGCATAACTTCCCTACTTTTCAATTCTATCCCTCTAGAAATAAACCCTAGTGCTTGGTTTGCTTTTTTCATGGCCTTGTTAACCTGTGTCGATACTTTTAGTGATTTGTGTATTTGTATTCCTAGATCCCTTTGTTCCTCTACCCCATTTAGATTCTTATTTTCAAAGTAAAATATGACCTCCCTATTTTTCTTACCGAAATGTAATACCTCACATTTATCTGTGTTGAATTTGTTAAATGTCTTCTTGTAATTTGTTGCAGTCGTCCTCAGTATTGGCTCCCCCCCCCCCCCCACAATTTGGTGTCGTCTGCAAACTTAGGAATTGTGTTTTTGATTCCAAGGTCTAAATTGTTAATATAAATTGTAAACAACAGTGGTCCCAGCACTGTTCCTTGTGGAACCCAACTTCCCACCTTCTGCCATACTGAATAGCTACCCTTTACCCCTACTCTCTGCTTTCTGTCTTGAAGCCAGCTAGCAATCCATTCTGCTACTTATCCCCTGACTCCGCATTCCCTGGCCTCATTCATTAGTCTATTATGTGGTACCTTATAGAAGGCCTTTTGAAAATCTAGATAAATTACATCTATTACATTACCCTTGTCTACTCTCTCTGTTATCTCTTCAAAAAATTCAATTAGGTTGGTCAAGCAAGACTTTCCCTTTTGAAATCCATGCTGACTATTTATTATGATATTTTTCGTTTCTAGATGTTCTTCCATTTTCTCCTTTAGTAGGGATTCCATTATTTTTCATCACCTGACGAAGGAGCAGCAGCTCCGAAAGCTTGTGATTTCAAATAAAACTGTTGGACTATAACCTGGTGTTGTGCGACTTCTCATTATTTTTCCAACCACCGATGTTAAGCTGACTGGCCTATAATTCCCTGGACATGTTCTATCTCCCTTCTTAAATATAGGTATTATGTTAGCTATCCGCCAGTCCTCTGGCACTACACCTTTTTCTGATGAATTACTAAATATGTGTAGTAATCCCTCTGCTATTTCTTCCCTAGATTCTTTTAAGATGTGCAGATATAATTCGTCTGGACCAGGGGTTTTATCCTCTTTGAGTTTCATTAGTTTATTTAGTATATCTCCTCGTTTTATTTTAAAAGCAGTTAACTCATTATTAATTTCATCATCCGATGTCATCTCCACCTGTTCTATTTGCCTGATAATTACTGAAGCAAAGTAATTATTTAATATCTCTGCCATCTCTCCATTGCTGCCTGTGGTATTTTCCTCTCCATCCCTCCATTCCTATCCTGACCTTCCTTTTTTTATTTATGTGCCTGTAAAATATTTTACTATTTTCTTTTATGTTCCTTGATTTAATTTCATGGTTCCTCTTTGTCTTCCTAATTGTTTTTTTGACTTCTCTCCTAATCCCTTCATATTCTCCCTTATCATGCTCTCCCCTGCTGTCCATGTACTTAATGTATGCCTCTTTCCTTACCCTCAATTATTCCCTTATGGTTTTATTCATCCACGGTGTCTCATTAGTGTTTAGCTTGTTCTTGTTTATTAGTGGAATATATTTTTCCTGGACTCTGTTGAACATCGTTTTAAATGTTTCCCATTGCCGTTCTACATCGTTGTTTGCCAATACTGTTGTCCATTTTATTTTCCCAAGTTCTAATCTCAGCCCCTCAAAACCAGCTTTTCTCCAATTATTACCCTGGTCTTTGTCATACCTATGTCCTTCTCAATTATTATCTTAAACCATATTAAGAGTATATTTTGATGGTGTCTTTCACCTTGTTTATTCTGGAGACCTCCTTCATATGACATGGAATGAAATATTTATTTTCTCAGTGAGGATTGCATCGCTGTAATTGAACTTCCTGGATGTTCCAGAGGCTCTGGAATTGCTGAAATAGGCAATAACCTAAAACCTAAATAGTATAAAGCAAAGGCAAAGCCTGCACTGCTAAGGGTAACGTATGCATCGTATCTGCAGATATACATGCCCACTGAATGACAGATGCGTTGAATGTTAGGCGGAAAATAATGGCATTCAACTTGGCTGCCTTCCACATTAGAACAAACCAGACTCACCTGTCAATCCTTTTCACGCACAAATACAGAAGGTTCAGACTGAATTAGTTTCAGCTGCAACATACCCGACTCCTGCATCAAAACACACTTCCCATTGTAGCCACTGGAAACCAATCCATTAGATAATGGGAAACTGCAACACATCTGATAAAGAGGTTTCAAATTATGAAGGATTTAAGAGGGTAAATAGTGGAAGAAAGAAAAAACTTGCATTTATATAGTACCTTCACATCCTCAGGAGATCCCAAGGTGTTTCCTTATCATCTCATTTCTGCTGCTGGTGCTGAGTGACGCTCGCGGAATTCGAACTAAACGGTGATCATGTGATTGATGAATAATTGCCTCTTGATGACACTGCTGATGTCAGTGGTGGAGCAGGCTGATAGGGTGATAATTGGCTGGGTTTGATTTATCATAGATCAGAATTTGTGGTGGGTATGACGGCGTACGCTCAGAGTACGCCATCATGCTGCCTTTGAAATGGCCCGCAAGTTCGGGATTTCCGAATGCGTTTGCGTACGCGTTGACAGATCAACCGCACGGACGAAGAAAAACCAACTGCTGGTGCAGAGTTGGGCTATTTATCCACCAACTGCCCATGAAAACTTTATGGTTGTTGCAAACAGGCGCAGGGCCTGTTTGCATTTGCGTAAGGGGATACTTCAGGCAAGTTTTAACCATTTTCATCTCAGAAATCGGATAGTTTAATTGTATCACATGAGCTTTTCTTGTGTCTGCAAAGATTGGAGTTTTAATGATGTCGATAATGATTATCAGCAAAATTAAATTTTTACTAACAGAACTAAGATGTAATGAAGTTGGTGGAATGAAGCTAATAAGGAATTAAATTCCAATCCTGTAAAGTAATTGTAATTACTTTTGATTACGGGATTCCCTTCTGAAATGATGTAAAATCTAATTCTGTTTCCTGATTGGAGGACCCAGGTACGCTTCCACACAGGCTGTGCCTCTGGGATCCATGGGCCACTACGCTGCCCTCCAGTACGCAGCGTCAGAGAGCAAGTTTACGAAGGAGGGCCCCCATCAGGTAGGTGTGTATTCTTTTCACAGGTCCACGGTGTACTCCGGAGCTACACCACGCACTGTAATTTTTGGGCCCATGTCTTTTTGTAGCTAGGACATACATGGGCAATGTTCCACTTGACTGGTAGATGCCAGTGTTGTATTGGAACAGCTTGCCTGGGGGCAGCCAGCTCTGGTGCACAGGTCTGCACCACTACAAAAAGGATGTTGTCAGGGTCCATAGCTTTAACTGCATCCAGTGTATACAGCTGTCACTTACTATCACATGAAGTGAACCAAATTGGTTTGACATTGGCATCTTTAATGGTGGGGACCTTAGGAGGAGGTCTAGTACCATCATCTACTTGGCACTTTTGGCTGACTCCTGTACTTGCATGCTGTGCTCCACAATGGTTGAGTATGGGGATGTTCATGGAGCTCCCTCCTGTTAGTTGCTTGGTGGTCCACCATCATTCTCAATTGAAACTGATAGGGCTGGAGAGCTTTGCTCCAAATCATTGGTTGCAAAACTACTTAGCTCTGTCTATAGTATGTTACTTTGGTGTTTAGCATTCAGGTAACCCAGTTTTTTAGCTTCACTAAGTTGGTATCATAGTCTAAGGTATGCCTGGTGCTGCTCCTGGCACATTCTCCGATACTCTCCTGCCAGTTAAGCATTTCCTGCCTCTGCCCTTACTTCTTCTCCACTGCTGCTGAATCTGTCATTCATGCTTTTGTCACCTTCAGCTTGACTTTTCCAATCCTCTCCTCACCAGCTTCTCAAGTTCTATCCAACATAAACTACAACTAATCCAAAACTCAGCTGCTTGCTTCCTATCCCATGTATGACTTGCTCCCCTATTTCCTCAGTGTTTGCCAATCTCTATTTGCTCTTCATTCCTTACTAGAAACATAGAAACATAGAAGATAGGAGCAGGAGTAGACCATTCGGCCCCTCGAGCCTGCTCCGCCATTCGATGAGATCATGGCTGATCATCCAAACTCAGTACCCTGTACCTGCCTTCTCCCCATATCCCTTGATACCTTTAGCTTTAAGAATTATATCTAACTCATTCTTGAATATATTTAATGACTTGGCCTCAACTACCTTCTGTGGTAGAGAATTCCACAGGTTCACCACTCTCTGGGTGAAGAAATTCTTCCTCATTTCTGTCCTAAATGGCTTACCCCTTATCCTTAGATTATGACCCCTGGTTCTGGACTCTCCGACCATCGGAAACATTCTTCCTGCATCTAGTTTGTCTAGACCTGTCAGAATTTTATATGTTCCGATGAGATCCCCTCTCATTCTTCTATACTCCAGCGAGTATAAGCCTAATCGACCCAATCTCTCCTCATATGTCATTCCTGCCATCCCAGGTATCAGCCTTGTGAATCTTCACTGAACTCCTTCCAAAGATGTACGGGTTAGGTTGATTTGACTATGATAAATTGACCCTTAGTGTTAGGGGGATTAAATACGTGGGGTTACGGGGATAGGGTGGGATATGTGTCGGTGCAGGCTCGATGGGCCGAAATGGCCTCTATCTGCACTGTGGGGATTCTGTGATTCTGTGATTCCTTCCATGGCAAGAACATCCTTCCTCCGATAAGGCGACCAAAACTGCACACAGTACTCAAGGTGTGGTCTCACCAAGGCCCTGTACAACTGCAGCAGGACATCCCTGTTCCTATACTCAAACCCTTTCGCTATGAAGGCCAACATACCATTTGCCTTCTTCACCACCTGCTGCACCTGCATGCTTACCTTCAGCGACTGGTGCACAAGGACACCCAGGTCTCGTTGCACTTCCCCTGCTCCCAATCTATTGCCATTCAGATAATAGTCTGCCTTTCTGTTTTTGACACCAAAGTGGATAACCTCACATTTATCAACGTTATATTGCATCTGCCATGCTTCTGCCCACTCACCCAACCTGTCCAAATCATCCTGGAGTTTCTCAGTATCCTCCTCACAGCACACACGCCCACCCAGCTTTGTGTCATCTGCAAACTTAGAGATATTACATTTAGTTCCCTTATCTAGATCATTAATGTATATTGTGAATAGCTGGGGTCCAAGGACCCTACCCTGTGGTACCCCACTAGTCACTGCCTGCCACTCGGAAAAAGACTCATTAATTCCTACTCTCTGCTTTCTGTCTGCCAACCAGTTCTTTATCCAAGTCAATACCTTGCCCCCAATCCCATGTGCCTTAACTTTACACGCTAATCTCTTATGCGGGACCTTATCGAAAGCCTTTTGAAAGTCCAAATACACCACATCTACTGGTTCTCCCTTATCTATTTTCCCAGTTACATCCTCAAAAAATTCCAGTAGATTAGTCAAGCACGATTTACCTTTTGTAAATCCATGTTGACTTTGTCCGATCCTGTCACTGTTTTTCAAGTACTCAGCTATTGGCCCCAAATTGATCTCGCTCTGTTCCCGCGGGGGTAAGGCTTCCCCGCGATCTCTCACTCCGCGTGTGCTTTTTCAGATCCAGCTCGCACGAACTTGATGTTCCAGACATCAGCTGGGCAGTGCTTGCGTATCCCACCGGCGTAGTGAATTCGTGCGAGCTGTGGGATCACGTGACTCAGTTAGAGCCAATGGCAGCACACCATCTTCCATTCATAAGTTTCACATACGTGCTGTGAAATCTATGAATCTTACACCCCCCCAAAATAACAGCTAAACCTCAATTAAATTTTTAAAAAAATCACATTAATAAAATAAGTATAGTTAAATAAATTAACCATTTTAAATAAAAAATTAAATTTTTGAAAAAATTTAAAATCTTTTAAAAAGTTATAAAAATAAACTTACCTGTCTTTAAAGTCTCTAAAAAAGATATACCTGTTAAAAAAAATTCAAAAAAATACTTAATTCACTACTTACCTTGTTAAAAGTGGGTCTTACTCCTCCTTTTTCCATTTCTAAAATCTTCCGTACTTACCTGCGCGTCCAAAGCACGAAGTGCACAGCGTGCGCGCAGCCTGTAGCGCGCACGCGATGCACCGAGGAACCGCCCCCTTTTCAAAAGACCAAGTGCCGGTTTTCAGCGCATGCGCAGGGCATGCAGAAAACCGGCAATTGGAGAGAGAATACGCGAGAGTACGCACTGCGTACTCTCGCGTCGCGGGATGAATTTTTGGCCCAATACATCCTTTATAATGGACTCTAGCATTTTCCCCACTACCGATGTCAGGCTTACCGGTCTGTAATTCCCTGCTTTCTCTCTACCACCCTTTTTGAATAGTGGGGTAACATTAGCTACCCTCCAATCCATGGGTACAGTTCCAGATTCCATCGAATGTTGGAAGATGATCAGCAATGCATCTACTATTTCTAGGGCCACTTCCTTAAGTACCCTAGGATGTAGATTATCAGGCCCTGGGGATTTATCGGCCTTCAATCCCGTCAATTTCCCTAACACCATTTCCCTGCAAATACTGATTTCTTTCAGTTCCTCCCTTTCATCAGACCCTATGTTCTCCAACATCTCTGGGAGGTTATTTGTGTCCTCCTTTGTGAAGACAGAACCAAAATATGCATTTAATTGGTCTGCCATTTCTTTGTTTCCCATTATAACTTCCCCCGCTTCTGACTGCAAGGGACCTACACTTGATTTCACTAATCTTTTTCTCTTCACATATCTATAAAAGCTCTTACAGTCAGTTTTTATGTTCCCTGCAAGCTTACTTTCATATTCTATTTTCCCCTTCTTAATTAATCCCTTTGTCCTCCTTTGTTGAATCCTAAACTGCTCCCAATCCTCAGGGTTACTGCTTTTTCTGGCCAATTTATATGCCCTCTCCTTGGATCTTATGCTATCCCTAATTTCCCTTGTTAGCCACGGTTGAGTCACCCTTTTTGTTTTATTCTTATGCCACACTGGGATGAACAAATTCTGTAGTTCATCCATGCAGTCTTTGAATGTTTGCCATTGCCTATCCACCGTCAACCCTTTGAGTGTCATTCCCCAATCAATCCTACCCAATTCGCACCTCATACCATCGTAGTTTCCTTTATTTAAATTCAGGACCCTAGTCTCTGATTCAACTACTTCACTCTCCATCCTAATGAAGAATTCTATCATATTATGATCACTCTGAGGGGCCTCGTACAACAAGATTGCTAATTAATCCTTTCTCGTTACATAATACCCAGTCTAAGATGGCCTGATCTCTGGTTGGTTCCTCAACATATTGTTCCAGAAAACCATCCTGTAAACATTCTAGGAATTCCTCCTCCACAGTATTTTTACTAATTTGGTTAGCCCAATCTATATGTAAATTAAAGTCACCCATAATGACTGCTGTGCCCTTACTGCATGCTTCTCTAATTTCCCTTTTAATGCCGTCCCCAACCTCCGTATTACTGTTTGGAGGTCTATAAACCACTCCCACTAACGTTTTCTGCCCCTTGTTATTTCTCAGTTCTACCCATACAGATTCCGCATCATCAGAGCTAATATCCTTCCTTTCAATTGTGTTAATCCCCACTTTAACCAGCAATGCTACCCCACCTCCCTTTCTTTTTTGCCTATCTTTCCTAAATATTGAATACCCCTGGATGTTGAGTTCCCAGCCTTGGCCACCCTGGAGCCATGTTTCTGTAATCCCAATCAAATCGTATTCATTTACCTCTATTTGTGCAGCTAATTCATCCACCTTGTTCCGAATGCTCCTTGCATTAAGACACAAAGGGGTAAAAATTCACTTGGTTGCGCCTCCCGTTAGCGCCTTAAGAGGGCGCTAATGGGGCGCAAAGCCGCTAACGCCCGGGCGCAGCGATGTTTGCGCTGCTCGAGAACTTAACTTGAGATTGTGCGGCGGCGCTAAAACTTACCGCTGCGACCACCTGCGCGCGCAGATTGTGACGTCATTCCATGGTGCAACGCCCTTGTGGCGCCCCGTAGCGGAAATTGAGTGGCGCCCCCTGCCTTACCGCCTGGCGCTTCCAACGACCAGAAGACTGGAACGCTATCAATCGCTGTGGGGCTGGGGGGGGCGCTATTTAAAGGGGGCCTCTTCCTGTCTTTTATTGTTGGTGGCATTTTTGAACTATGCATTCTGAGAGAGAGAGGGAGAGACTTCTGGAGAGATTCAACGTTGTGTGAAGGAGTTTTGGGTACTGAGCAGCACTTTGCAGGTTCATTTTGAATTGCCATTCCTTGTATCGATTTAGCAGAGACTGTGGGAGCTGCACTCTGAGCTCTTTGCCTGGTACGCTCCATTGTTCTTTCCAACACATTTGATGTGCAAGTCTCACCAGGCTGAGATTCAAGGCAGCAATGAACAGGATGTGGATGGAAAGCAAGATTAACCATCCCCTTTAAGAACTGGCCCGTGCCATTGTGTGTGTGTTCCATTGCTGACTGACATTACATGAGCTTCGCCAGCGCTCCGAGTTAGCGCCTCACTGCTCGGCCTTTGCGCCTTAAGAGAGGTGTGCAGCGCCTGCTTTAGCGCTCCACTCACCTCCCGGGGCGGTAAAAGTGAAGTTTCCTGTCAGTGCCGATAATTAGCGTCAGGCGCTAATATTTGCGTCCGGACGATATTTGCGCCCCAAATGGGGCACGACCTAATTTCTACCCCAAAGCCTTCAGGCTTGTTTTTTTAACGCTCTCAGACCTATATGAATTATTATTTACTGTGACCATGTTTGATTTAAACCGTTGAGTTCTTTGCCTTCTACTTTTGTTTTTCTCCTTCCTGTCTTTTGCTTTTATCCTTGTTTCCCTTTCCTCTGTCTCCCTGCTCAGGTTCCCAACCCCCTGCCACTTTAGTTTAAACCCTCCCCAACAGCACTAGCAAACACTCCCCCTAGGACATCGGTCCCGGCCCTGCCCAGGTGCAGACTGTCCCGTTTGTACTGGTCCCACCTCCCCCAGAACCGGTTCCAATGTCCAAGGAATTTGAATCCCTCCCCCTTGCACCATTCCTCTAGCCACGTATTCATTTGAAATATCCTCCTATTTCTACTCTGACTAGCACGTGGCACTGGTAGCAATCCTGAGATTACTACCTTTGAGGTCCTATTTTTTAATTTACCTCCTAACTCCCTATATTCTGCTTTTAGGACCTCATCCCATTTTTAACCTATATCGTTGATGCCTATGTGCACCATGACAACTGGCTGTTCGCCCTCCCCCTCCAAAATGTTCTGTAGCCGCTCCGAGACGTCCTTGACCCTTGCACCAGGGAGGCAACACACCATCCTGGAGTCTCGTTTGCGGCCGCAGAAACGCCTATCTATTCCCCTTACAATTGAGTCCCCTATCACTATAGCTCTTCCACACTTTTTCCTCCCAGCCTGTGCAGCAGAGCCACCCATGGTGCCAGGAAGTTGGCTGCTGCTGCCTTCCCCTGATAAGTCATCCCCCCCAACAGTATCCAAAGTGGTATATCTGTTTGAGAGGGGGATGGCCACAGGGGACCCTTGCACTACCTGCCTGTACCTCTTACTCTGCCTGGTGGTCACCCATTCACTTCCTGCCTGTACACCCTTTACCTGCGGTGTGACCAACTCGCTAAACGTGCTATCCACGATGTTCTCAGCGTCACGAATGCTCCAATATGCATCCATCCGCAGCTCCAACGCTGCAATGCGGTCTATCAGTAGCTGCAGCTGGATACACTTCCCACACACATGGTCGTCAGGGACACAGGAAGCGTCACTGATTTCCCACATATTGCAGGAGGAGCATATCACGGGGTGGAGCTCTCCTGCCATGACTTACCCTTTAATTAATTAATTAAAATTAAATTAAATGAATCCCACCAATTTCACTTCAATTAAATGATATACTCAAGGGCCCTTTCCCGACACTGGCCTCTGTAAAAAGCCCACGAAAGTGAGTTTAACTACTCACTGTGCTGCTGCTCTCTCCGCTCCCGACACTGGCCTCTGCAAAAAAGCCCACGAAAGTGAGTTTAACTACTCACTGTGCTGCTGCTCTCTCCGCTCCCGACACTGGCCTCTGCAATGAAGTCAAAATCCTAGTCCTTTTAAAAATCCCTCCATGGCTTCATCCTTTCCTACCTCTGCTATCTCTTGCAGCCCTGCATGCCAATGTTTTCTCTCCATGCTTTGAAATCTAACCTCTTGTTATTTCCCCTTCTCTTCATTCCAACTTTGGTGGCAGAGCAGTCAGCTATCTTGGCCCCACGCTCTGGAATGCTGTCCTTCCATGTTGTTACCTCTCTCCTCTCTTTCAAAAGTTTCCTTTGGTCACTTACCTTCCCTCAACTCTTTTCCCACCACCAGTCCACATGTTTTTGGCCATTGTACTGTGTCAAAGGCATTATATAGATGCAAGCTATTATTGCAGAAAATCCTGCACTAAGCAACAAATGATACTCAAGCAATTGTACTGCAATCAATGTATTATAGACTTAACCTGATTGATTAAAACTATCTCTGCATTCACAATCATGACAACATTAGAACCAATAAATTGTCATTCATTTAATCTGTGGTAAGCCTACCTCAGTTGTATTACTGTGTATTGACCGATTCTAAGCTACCAGACATCATTTCTATTTATTCTTGTTTGTATAAACAGGGAAAGTGAATCTAACATCATAACACACTTGTGGCTTCATCATTTATGCAGTATTCAGGAAGTTCTTCCCACTGGATAAACATAATGTCCTCTATTATGTTATTATCACAAAATGGGCCTACAACCTTAATACAATTTAATTTCAGTTTAATGAATCTGTCGTAGAGCTTTACCTCACTAAAAGCATTATGTTGGCCCATCAAAATGGAGGAGTGCAGCAAGTGATGTTGGTAATACATTAAGGTACTTTTACATTATAGGAATGCAGCCAAAGGGAGCCACGTGGGTCTTTTTCCGTTAGCTTCACTCCATCGTATTTCCTGTTTGGAAGACTATCAGCATCATACACCGAGAGAAATGTATTTTCCCAATGTGCCATTGGATTAAAGGAGTTGGTCCCCCAAATTTCCAATGATACAGCAACTGGGTCTCTACCTTTTGCAGCAGGTCCCAGCACCCTACTTTAAGATAAAAGGCAGAGAGCAACGCATAGAGGCCAGTCACCCTACACAGAAGGCAAACCGTGGGCAGCATAAAAGGCACTACATTACAACAGTGACTACACTTCAAAAGTGCTTCACCGGCTGTGAAGCGCTTTGGAAACACCCTGAGCTGGTGAAATGCGCTTTCCAAATGCAAGCCCTTTCTTTCTTTACATAACCTAAATCAGCGATGACATCAGTGGGAAACCCCTCTGATTTTTTTCATCTGTTTTGGAGCAAGTTTGAAAGTGAAACCTAGGAGCTTTTATATGAAGATCACACTTTGAAAATACTTCTAAAACATACTTACTGTAAATAAAAAAGTAAGCAGATTCTGCTCCCGTTCTCCAACACACTCATTGTACTCTGGACTGTCTGTGGAAAAAAAATTGCATTTATATAGCACTTTTCACCACCTCTGCCATCAGATAATCTGTTACCGTGATGTTGGTTGAGGGATAAATATTGGTCAGGAGGATGACAGAATTCTCCTGCTCTTCTTCGAATAGTGGCGTGGGATCTCTTATGCCCACCTGAGAGGGCAGACCTCAGTTTAATGTCTCATCCAAAAGACTGACAGTGCAGCATTCTCTCAGTACTGCACTGGAGTGTCAGCCTAGATTATATGCTGAAGTCTAAGGTGGCATACTGTGCCAGAAAATCTTACCAACAATATGGGGCGGGGTTGGGGGGTGGTGGTGGTGGTAGGGATGGTGGTCGGAGTCCCCACCCCTGCCCCTCCTACACCACTGGCCTTGTTTGGGGCAGGTGGAAGCTCCACTCCTTACAAGACCCCACGGATTCCCTGATGCAAGGTTGGGACCCAGCTTCATTGGCAGCCCACCCCAGCTAGCATTACAGCAGAATGGCGCCAGAGAGCTCACGGAATTTTGGCCCGAATGCTTTCAAAGTAATACAACCACAATCAGTTTTACTGAGCCCGAAATTCCTAGACCTCCGCTCCGATACTGAAAGGGTGGCAGGCCGGGGAAGAACTTCTGTGTGCTGACTAAAACATCCCAGGGTCAACTGATTTGCATAATGCTGGGCAGGACCAAGAACATGAATCCCACCAGCAATAGGCTAGACACTCATCCAACTGCAGATTTCCCTTCTGTCATAATTGCTGGCAGACGAATAGATGAAGCCACAGAGACAAACCAATTGTTTAAAAAACCACCAGCCAGTGTAATGAGATGTATGGTCCCCCGTAAGCCTGGTCTTGATCTCCTGGCAGGTGATATAGTGGGAGATTTTCAGTATTTGTTGGGTCGACCTACATGAATGAGGACCAGACTTTGGCTTTGTGGCTTCTCAAATTTTACAAGGTTTGAAAACCAATAAAAACTTGGATATTGGGAATTAGATCAATGGCTGGCAAGGGGTGGAGACTTTACTTTGGCTCTAACCGCACCTGATGAAACCGTGATGGGATACAAGTACATTAAGCGCAGGATGTTACAACATCTGATGTGTGCAGTTGCTGATGCCAGGGAAAGAAAACATAGGAGGAAACCATATCCTTTACAGCAGCTTTATGGGTCCCGATGGAGTATCTTGGCTCTTAATGAAAGACAAATCAGACATAGTTTTAGAGTAAGCACATGCTGACTTGCAGGAGGTTTTGGAATCACAGCAGTTAGCAAATCTTGCAGGCAGCTTTGAAACTGCCAGTATTCCTCGAGTAATGTGTTGTTGGCTCTCTTTAATCTCCGACTGTAGATTTCTCCAGTATCAAGTGTTGTTACATTAGTCATGTTACGGATCTTCTGCTCAAATGGGCTGATAGCTGCATTGCTGTATTTTGAACAATAGCATTTCATTCGTTGGAAAATAAATTAAAATAAGCAATGGTGGGCACCCATTATTTGGGGATGTAAAACAATCAGTTTGTCATATGGAACTTGTTGGGAACTTGCCATACCTACTCAAAGATTGGCAGGACGATTTTCCACCCCACCCCTGTCCTGGGCACTAGACGGGCGGAGTGCTCCCCACATGAGCTGCACCTATTAATACCTAATTGTACCTGATGTTGTTGTGCATGGCCCAGTACTGTAGCCCATGCGCATCCCTGGCACATGGCCTTGCTGGAGAGCAGCAGCCAGGAAGCCCCAACGCCCGAAGACCCTGTTGAAAGAAGAGGAAAAAAATGATATACTTGCTGTGATGCTCCTCTTCCATTTGGTCCTCAGCATCTTCAGTCTGAGGAGGGTCCCACCGCAAGCCCTATCGCCAGCTTTTTGGGGCACCTTGGCATTTAGGCTCCCCATAGATGTACATGGAGGACGTTGATGTGGGAGGCCTGGGAATGCTCCTCATTTCCCTGGGTTTGCACCAATAGCGGTGTGTGCAAAGAGTCTAGATATGCCACGTGTGAGAAAAGCCCTGGAAATTCCGGGGCAACATAGAAGAGTTAGAGGGGTGACGTAGTGGGTCTTCACCTCCTTTTCCTCTTCATAGCGACTGGGAACTGAACATTCCCCGGCTACTGAAAAAAGGAAAGTCAATCCTATGAAGTTAAGACCCACTTATATATAATAAATAAACTTGTGTTAAACTGCGTCTTTCCCCACCCTCTCACATGTGACATATTCACACTCTTTATTCACACTATATGGTGCACTGCTCACACATTTCAAGGACTGTCAAGCCCGTTAGATGTTCCAGGGTCTGCCTAATTATATATTCAATGTTAGCTATTGCCTGGATTTGCCTCCCAACAGGAGCTTGTTTGAAGAAATATGGTGCAGCTGCAGTTTTCAATGAGGCTGCAGCTGTGAATTAAAATTGGGCAGCTTTCTTTCTGCAGGTAAAAGCAGATCGTTTCCATTGCTGGAGAATGGTGTCGAGCGCACTACGAACACCTTTGATCACTGAATCAGCTGTTCTTTCAGGAAGTGGGTGAAAGGAAGGGTTGCCCCTGTTTGGCATTGAAGAATACCCTCTTCGGACTGCGCAGGAACGGGGGGGGGGGGGGGGTGTTGAAGCGGTCGATGCTGTGTCAAACGCCAGATGACTTGGGTGCAGATGAGAAAGGAGTTTGCTAGGTGAGACTACGCAGTATTGCAAGAAAATTACGTTTGTGAGTTGTGGGGGAAGAAATAGGAAGATGAATTAAAAATTGGCTAAAGGACCGTAAGCAAAAGGGTGGCTTTACATAGAGTAGCCTCCCAACGGATTCCGGTGCCAAATGGGATGCCCCAAGGTTCAATCCTAGGTCCCATTCTGTTCATTATGTTGCAGAAGAGGTAGTGAAGGTTAGTTCATTACAGTCCTTCAAGAAGACAATAGGTGGACTTTAGGAAAAAGAGGTGATGAGTGTGGATTTGCTTTAGGCCTTCAAAAGGGAGCAGGATGGATTCCTACAAGTGGAAGATATTTTGAGTTATGAAAGGTAGGTGGGTTACATAGGAACAGAAGTAGGCCATTCAGCCCCTCGAGGCTGTTCCGCCATTCAATTAAATCATGGCTGATCTGTATCTTAACTCCATCTACCCGCCTTGGTTCTGTAACCCTGAATACCCTTGCTAACAAAAATCTATCAATCTCAGTTTTGGAATTGTCAATTGACCTAGCCCCAACAGCTTTCTGGGGGAGAGAGTTCCAGATTTCCACAACCACTTGTGTGAAGAAGTGTTTTCTGTCATCACCCCTGAATGGCCTAGCTCTAATTTTAAGGTTATGCCCCTTGTTTCAGACTCTCCCACACCAGAGGAAATAGGTTCTCTCTGTCTACCTTATCAACTCCTTTGATCATCTTGAACACCTCAATTAGATCACCCCTTAATCTTTTATATTCAAGGGAATTTATGCCTAGTCTATGCAAACTGTGCTCATAATTTAACCCTTTTAGAAAGAAAAGAAAGACTTGCATTCATATAGCGCCTTTCACGACCACCGGACGTCTCAAAGCGCTTTACAGCCAACGAAGTACTTTTTGAAGTGGAGTCACTGTTGTGATGTTTTAGCCCTGATATCATTCTGGTGAATCTGCGCTGCACCCTCTCCAAGGCCAATATATCCTTCCTGAGGTGTGAAGTCCAGAATTGAACGCAGTCCTCCAGATGGGGTCTAACCAGAGCTCTGTACAGCTGTAACACAACTTCCACCCCTTTGTATTCCAGCCCTCTTGAGGTAAAGGCCAACATTCCATTGGTCTTTTTAATTTATTTTTTGTACCTATCCACCAGTTTTTAGGGTTAACTGGGACTAATGATATCAGACATTGTGGGGGGCGATTTTGTGACTGGGGGCGTGTTGGTGGCGGGACTGCTGCTTGTCGGGTCGATGTCCCGCCTCCATCGATTTGTGGCCAACCCGCGCTATTTTCCCTTGATTGACCTTGTTAAGCCCGCTCAGCAGGCCAATCAAGGGAAAGCCGGTTGCAGAGCACTTCAACGTATGACATTTCATCTGTCAAAAATTTTTGACAGATGAATTGTCATCGTTTGACAGCTCTGTGAAGCTGTCAAACAGTGACATTCTCTGCAGTTTGATGAGGTCTTGTATGCAAGACCTCATCAACCTTTTATTTTACAGAAATTAGATGTTTGTTGCATCTGAGAATGCAACGGCCATCTCTCATCTGCAACATGGAGGTGCGAGACTCTCCGCATACACACCGACTGAAGCCTGCAGGGAGAAACAAAGGTAAGTACACTTTTAAAAACACTTTGCACTTACCTCAGATACTCACCTCTACACTCTTGCACCCATCACTTACCTTCACACCACACTTTTGCACTGACCCGACCCCCACAAACCCAGTACTCGCCTCGCTGAGCTGGTGTGTTTTGGAGCCTTCGGGAAGCCCGCACTTGTGAGGGCAAAAAGGGGATAATCCTATTTTCTGCCTGTTAACTACCTGTTAACAGGCAGTTAATAGGCTTTAATCTCTTCCCGCCTCCAAGGAGACGGGACCCGGCGCCGGACGGCTACCCACCTCCTGGGAAGATGGCATGGAGGCGGGTTGGGGGCGGGTTTGCCACCCGCCCCCAAATGCTGCCATTTTCCCGGCAGTCCCGCCTCCATACCCACCTCCCCAGGGCTGGTGGTGTCCAGAAGCTTGCTCAATTGCCTTCTGAGGTCAGCTAATTTCCCAGAGTTTTTCCTAAATTGGCCTAAGGTTTCTTGCTCTTTTTTTGCCTCTTCAAGGATCTTCCATGACTGTGCTGGGGCAGAGAGTGGTAATGTTGTATGTAGGTTGTACCATGTTGGGATGGGACAGCTTTGATGGGTCATATGGTCTTTTCCTGTCCTTTTTCGTATGTTTGCAAGTTATTTCTGGATAACATTTAGTGGTTAGGCACCTACTGGGGCTTGCTAGATCACCATAATCTTACAAACAAAAATGCAATCAAAAATGCAGCAATCAGAAATGCAACAATGGAGACTGCAAAGGAAAATGCAACGTTTAGAATCTACCAAACCAAAAATCTTATCCTTCAAGTTATAACAACAAACCCAGAACATGCCTCGTCGTCCTTGCCCATTTTATGTGGACGAGATGTGTGTACAGCACATTCCCTGTGAAAAGATTGTGGAAACCCCACACAGCCTCATTCAAATACAATTTCCATCAATTTCAGCTTTAGAATGGTGCTCCCACACAGAATGTAGTGTCAGCTGGAAGTGCTGTGATTTGTGTGGGATCTGGAGATATGGATTTCCACCCCCCCCCGCTCCCCCCCCCTCCCCCCCCCGGATTTCCTGGCCCTTGCTCCTCCATTCTGTGCTGGTGTAAATGACCCCTTATATATGCTGCAGTGCATCACTCTTCCTTTCACTAATCGTTGTAAATCCCACTTATTTTTATTTGAGCTGCTGCCTGCCCTCCTGCCCTATCCTATTCAACATGGGGATAATAATTCCTCTGGTCGCTGTGTTTCGATCATTTATATATATATGGAGTGCAAAAGTGGTTCCAATATTGATCACTGGAGCACCTTATCAACCCCACCTGCCAGTCTAAGAAATATCCATTTACCATAACCATTCCCGTCTTCCATTCAACTCTCCACATACACACTTTCCCTTTTATGTCTCTGTACATTTTATGCCACTGGGCCTAATTTTGTTAACCAATTTCTTACGTAGCAGTTTATCAAACGCTTATAGAAACCCCTAAACACTACATCTACTGCATTCCCCCCCACCCCCCATCTATACTTTCTGTTACTTTCTCAAAGAATTCTATCAGCTTAATCAAGCACAAGCTACTCCTCACAAATCCATGTTGACTATCTCTGATTGGTCTATCCCATGCCCTTCTATGTAAGCTTTTACTTTATCTCTAATGATGGTCTCTATTAACTCTTCTACTACTGACGTAAGTCCAACCAGACAATAGTTACCTTGCTTATCCCTTTTCCCTTGTTTTGAACAGAGGTGTACCATTTGCCACTCCCAGTCCTTTGGCATGTCTCTAAGAAATGTTGAAGAATCATGTTTGGTCTCTCTGATACTCATTAACCTCCAAATGCTGTGAGGCAAGCCCCTCCCCTTACTTCTAATGGGCTTCTCGTGCATGGAAAACATGCACAGAGAATCAGGCCAGAGGCACTATTGATTCAGAAAGCCCAGCCAGACGCTTGCTCTTAAAGGACTGCTGTTGGCAATTTTGTGAAAATTGTTGCTCCTGATACAAATGGCTGGAAAGAGAAATGTGGTAAAAAAAAAACTACCCCCTTTTACTGATGATGGAGGTGCAGCATAGGTGGGTATCTCTTTTTGGAGCCGACAATCACCCTGTGTCAGGGGCGCATTAACGCACGGGCCTACAGGATCCGTGCCTAGGGGCCCCAGCCAAATATGGGGCTGCCACCAAGTACTGGTCATGTCCAATAGGCAGCCTGCCTGTTACTACCCAAGGAGTTCAGCCTCCCTATCCCCGATCCCATTGGAACAAGAAGCTGCCCGTCCGCATCTGTGAGTCCCAGCACCAGAGGGCAGTTAGGTAGTTTTTATTGGATCAGGGAAGAAGGGGGGCTGTGGAGGACTCCCAAAAGTTCTTGGTTTGGAATAATTCTTAATCCGGCTCTGCACCCTGTGAGGACGGAGGTACAAGTTGCCTACAGGGGGCTGGGCAAGAGAGTGAATGCAATCTCTCCGATTCATCATACCTAGCTGGGACTAAAGAAAATGAAGTTTTCTAGTGCCATGGTATGTATACTCCCCCTTATACACATGCTTGCGTTTCGGCCATGAGAGTTACGGCCCAAATGGAAATGTTTTTCTTCTGCACCTTCGAGGGGAACATTTACCCCTTTTCACTGCACTCTTGCTTACAACACAAGATAGAGGACACAATTGCAGTGAGGCGCAGTATTACCTTGCACATAGCAGTAAGATCCACTGGCATTTATTGCCCATGATGCGGAGATGCCGGTGTTGGACTGGGGTGGACAAAATTGAGAGGTCGCACAACACCAGGTTATAGTCCAACAGTTTTATTTGAAATCACAAGCTTTCGAAGCTATCGATTGCCCCTTCCTCAGGTGAAGTCACCTCAGACTTCACCTGAGGAAGGGGCAATCGATAGCTCCGAAAGCTTGTGATTTCAAATAAAACTGTTGGACTATAACCTGGTGTTGTGCGACCTCTCAATTTATTGCCCATACATAGTTGCCCTGAGAAGGTGGTGGTGGGCCGCCTTCTTGAGCTGAGCAATTTTTTTGATGCAACTGAGTGGAGTGGCTTGCTAAGCCACTTCAGATTCTGGAGTCATATATAGCCCAGACTGGGTAAAGACAGCATCTCTAAAGGGCATTTACAACAATCCAACAAGCTTCATGATACCATGACTTTTTTTTTTAAACCAAACTCAAATTCTCAAACGACCATGGTGGGATTGTGAACTCACCACCTCTGAGATTATTAGTCCAGGCCTCTGGATTACTAGCCCAGTAACATAACCACTACACTGCCATGCCTGATTATATTTGCATACAGTATTCCCTGCAGAAACACTATGCTAGTTCATTTTGCACAGTCTTGGCCTCAAAAGGGAGAACATTGCACACTGGGGTGCTCAGGGAGTTCCTATCATTTCCTTTACTGTGTTCTGCTTAAAAACTCAGGCTGTGCGCAACCAAAGGGAGAAGACCAGGACAGCTGAGGGCCAGCCATCATTAAGCAGCTGATATGAGGTTGGGTGCCCAATTTTTCACCCCATGCTCACTGCCATCAAGGCTCTTCTCCATCAGCAGAGCCTTGGTAAATCAGGCTGATCTCCACCTGCTAAATTTCTTTAAAACCAGTGATTGACTGGTTCATCGCAACCAGATCAGAATCCAGAATGGTTTCAGGGTCTTTCTTTCACAAGCGGTTAAATTCCTCATCCATACAGTCTCTTGTGATAATTTCCTCGTGTTACCATTGTAATCAGTTTTGAGTCGGAGAATTGAAAGATGTTGCCTTAGCACCAGTAAGTGCTGCTGTGTCAATGTTACAATGAACCAACTAATTCGATCCAGACAGAAATGAGTTAGTCTGCAAGATGGAAGTTCACAGTGAGCTGCTGAACGCTGCTATATGTAAAGTTGTTTAAAACCATCTCATTAATAGTTGAGATTCCTGTCTCATTCCTGAATTATTAGGACAATTAGCAACAATATACTATTGGAAACCATGGAGGAGATTTCCTCTCCGCCATATGTGTGACAAAATTTGAAACCAGATTGCAAAGAATAAGTTTTGATTTCATTATTCACCGCAACCAGAGCAGTATCTCCTTGGTGGTAGAATTGCTGAATGAGAAAAGGAAAGTGAAAGTAAAGAATTACAGTAAGTAACGAGAGAATGACAGCCATGTAAAGCAGAAGAGATGATATGCCCTATATATCAATTGGAACTTGTACCTAGCCTTCAGTGAACATACCTAGGGGGAGAAATTCGGTATCGCCCCGTTTGGGGCGCAATTATCGGCCGGGCGCAAAGTTTAGCGCCTGCCGCTAATTATCGCCTCCGACTGCAAACTTGGCTTCTATCACCCCTGGAGGTGATTGCAGCGCTAAATCAGGTGCCTACACACCTCTCTTAAGGCGCAAAGGCGAGGCGTTACCTCAGAGCGCTGGCGAAGCTCATGTGATGTCAGTTAGCAATGGAATACAGACACACTGGCGCCGGCCAGTTCTTAAAGGGAAGGGTCGATCTTGCTCTCCATCCACACCCTGCTCATTGCAGCCTTGAATCCCGGCCTGGAGAGACCTGTACATCAAATCTGCTGGAAAAAACAATGGGGAGGCACAGGGAAAGAGCTCAGAGTGCAGCCCCCATAATCTCTTCTAAATCGATGCAAGGAAGATCAAATCAAAATGAACCTGCAAAGTGCTGCTCAGTACCCAAAACTCCTCAACACAGCGTTGAATATCTCCAGAAGTCTCTCTCTCTCACTCAGAATGCATGGTGCAAAAATGTTGCCGACAAAAAAAGGCAGGAAGCGGTCGCCTTTAAATAGCGCTCCCCCAGTCCCTTCCTGACTGCAAAACGCTCCCCTCAACCTGTCGTTGCTAGCGGCAGGCCGTAAGGCAGGGGGCGCCACTCAATATCCGGTCCGGGGCGCTACTGGGGCGTTGCACGCTCAACTGACGTCACGATCTGCGGGCGCAGGAGATCGTGGCGGTAGTGTTTAGCGCCACCGCAAAATGTCTGGTCAATTCTGCGAGCGGCGCAAACACCGCCGCGCCCGGGCGCTAGTTGCTTTGCGCCCCATTAGCGCCCTCTTAAGGTGCTAACGGGAGGCACAAACCAACCAAATTTTTCCCCCCTAATGAGGTTCACGTTGAAAATAAAGGGGTAGATTTTGACTCTGTGCGCTAGTGCAAAATGGGTGATAGTGAATCGGCACTATTGAAGTCAATGGAAATACATTTCAAGAGAGATGTAAAACGGGCTGCCGACTCGCTAGTACCCGTTTTACACTATCGCACAAAGACAAAATCTATCCAAGATATCAACAAAAGAAGTCAAAGATAAAGGTAATAGATGGAATTTACTTACTTCAGTGGCTGAAAGGGGACCTAATCTCCATTAATTGGTTGAAAAGATGGAATATGAAAGAAATGGAAATAGCAAGGGCTTTTATAGCAGATAAGAAGAAAAGGAATAGTTAAAGAATGATAGGAACACTTGGAGATAAAGAGGCTCTTTTATACTTGAAAGTAAGGTAATAATAGAGATGCTTAATAGATGGTCCATCTTAGTTTTTACAGTGGAAGATGAAAGTGGGACTGTGGGAGGAACTGCGGAGAATGTCGAAGAGCCAATATTAGAGATATGTATTCTATAGGAATGTATTAAAAAATCAATGGAACTAAAAATAGAAAAGACACCAAGTTCAGATGGTATGCATTCCAGATTATGAGGGCCAGAAAATTGTAGGGCTGTTTTCTACATTACAACAGTGACTACACTTCAAAAGTACTTTGTTGGTTGTAAAGGATTTGAATGTCCTGGGGTCTTAAAATGCGCTGTATAATTTTCTGTCATGATGACTTGAAAAGCACAGGCTGCACGCCTGAAATTCCCCAAGATGTCCTGCCTGTGATTGCTGCTCCTGTTGGACGTGCCGAATCACAGAGTCTGTACTGTAGAACCATGACAAGAATAGATAGGCGTTTCTGCGGCCGCCAGCGAGACTCCAGGATGGTATGTTGCCTCCCTGGTGCAAGGGTCAAGGATGTCTCGGAGCGGCTGCTGGGCATTCTGGAGGGGGAGGGCGAACAGCCAGTTGTCGTGGTGCATATAGGTACCAACGATATAGGTAAAAAACGGGATGAGGTCCTAAAAGCTGAATATAGGGAGTTAGGAGGTAAATTAAAAAATAGGACCTCAAAGGTAGTAATCTCAGGATTGCTACCGGTGCCACGTGCTAGTCAGAGTAGAAATAGAAGGATATTTCAGATGAATACGTGGCTAGAGGAATGGTGCAAGGGGGAGGGATTCAAATTCCTTGGACATTGGAACCGGTTCTGGGGAGGTGAGACCAGTACAAACTGGACGGTTTGCACCTGGGCAGGACTGGGACCGATGTCCTAGGGGGAGTGTTTGCTAGTGCTGTTGGGGAGGGTTTAAACTAAAATGGCAGGGGGTTGGGAACCTGTGCAGGGAAACAGAGGAAAGGGAAGCAAGGATAGAAGCAAAAGACAGGAAGGAGAAAAGCAAAAGTGGAAGGCAGAGAAATCAAGGGTGTAAATCAAACAGGGCTACAGTAAATAATAATTCTAAAAGGACTAAGGGGGAAAAATTCAGTTGGTTGCGCCTCCCGTTAGCGCCTTAAGAGGGCGCTAATGGGGCGCAAAGCATCTAGCGCCCAGGCGCGGCGATGTTTGCACCGCTCGCGAAATTAACTAGACATTTTGCGGCGGCGCTAAACACTACCGCCACGATCTCCTGCGCCGGCAGATCGTGACATCAGTCGAGTGCGCAACGCCCCGGTATCATCCCGGAGCAGATATTGAGTGGCGCCCCCTGCCTTATCGCCTGACGCTAGCAACGACAGGTTGAGGGGAGCGTTTTGCAGTCAGGAAGGGACTGGGGGAGTGCTATTTAAGGGCGACCGCTTCCTGCCTTTTATTGTTGGTGCCATTTTTGAACCACGCATTCTGAGAGAGAGAGAGAGAGACTTCTGGAGAGATTCAACGCTGTGTGAAGGAGTTTTGGGTACTGAGCAGCACTTTGCAGGTTCATTTTGATTTGCCATTCCTTGTATCGATTTAGAAGAGAATGTGGGGGCTGCACTCTAAGCTCTTTCCCTGGTACTCTCCATTGTTCTTTCCAGCAGATTTGATGTGCAGGTCTCTCCAGGCCGGGATTCAAGGCTACAATGAGCAGGATGTGGATGGAAAGCAAGATCAACCATCCCCTTTAAGAACTGACCGGTGCCATTGTGTGTGTGTTCCATTGCTGACTGACATCACATGAGCTTTGCCAGCGCTCTGAGGTAGCGCCTCGCTCCTCGGCCTTTGCGCCTTAAGACAGGTGTGTAGCGCCTGATTTAGCGCTCCAATCACCTCCAGGGGCGATAAAAGTCAAGTTTGCAGTCGGTGGCGATAATTAGCGCCAGGCGCTAATCTTTGCGCCCGGCCGATAATTGCGCCCCAAATGGGGCGATACTGAATTTCTCCCCCTAAGAGTGTTAAAAAAACAAGCCTGAAGGCTTTGTGTCTTAATGCGAGGAGCATTCGTAATAAGGTGGATGAATTAGCTGTGCAAATAGATGTAAACGGATATGATATAATTGGGATTACGGAGACATGGCTCCAGGGTGACCAAGGCTGGGAATTCAACATCCAGGGGTATTCAATATTCAGGAAGGACAGACAAAAAGGAAAAGGAGGTGGGGTAGCATTGCTGGTTAAAGAGGAGATTAACACAATAGTAAGGAAGGATATTAGCTCTAATGATGTGGAATCTGTATGGGTAGAGCTGAGAAATACCAAGGGGCAGAAAACGTTAGTGGGAGTTGTATACAGACCCCCAAACAGTAATGATGGGGATGGCATTAAACGGAAATTAGAGATGCGTGCAATAAGGGCACAGCAGTTATCATGGGTGACTTTAATCTACATGGAGGGAGTGCAGCGAAGATTTACCAGACTGATACCTGGGATGGCAGGAATGACGTATGAAGAGAGATTGGGTCGATTAGGCTTATATTCGCTAGAGTTTCGAAGAATGAGAGGGGATCTCATTGAAACTTATAAAATTCTAACAGAACTAGACAGACTAGATGCAGGAAGGATGTTCCCGATGGCGGGGGAGTCCAGAACCAGAGGTCACAGTCTAAGGATAAGGGGTAAGCCATTTAGGACTGAGATGAGGAGGAATTTCTTCACCCAGAGAGTGGTGAACCTGTGGAATTCTCTACCACAGAAGGCAGTTGAGGCCAATTCATTAAATATATTCAAGAAGGAGATAGATATATTTCTTAAGGCTAAAGGGATCAAGGGATATGGGGAGAAAGCAGGGACATGGTACTGAATTTGGATGATCAGCCATAATCTCATTAAATGGCGGAGCAGGCTCGAGGGGTCGAATGCCCTACTCCTGCTCCTATCTTCTATGCTTCTATGAATCACTCTCGTGATACCAAGGGGTGAACGGTTACACATGAAGGAAGACAAAGAATAGGGGCATTTTTTTCACCGGAACAGTGAAGGTTATGTGGTATCTAATGAGAGTTTCAAAATTAATGAGCAGAAAAGCATGGCCAGGGTGCCCACCATCGCCCGATATGCATGGCTGGTGTGCAAAGTTCCCCACCAGTATGCGCATTTGTAAAAGTGGCCCTCTAGAGTCCATGATAAGGGCAGGGTCTTGGCTGGGAAACAGGAATGTAAATATAGCCGCTTGAGAGGCCTAAAGTAGCGGAATGGCCATCGGATTTAGGCCCTTCTGGCTGCTGTCCTTTAACATTTGCTGCCTGCTCCAGTCGGAGTGGGCTGGATGCCCTTCCGCCATTATGGAGGAACATGAGGCAGGACGACTGGGAACGCCACTCCCACCTCATTATCATGGCACAGGCATTCTGCCCTCCTTGGGGAAATCCTGGCAATGTTGTCTCCTTTTCTTCTCCATTCAGCATGGGAATTGAGCATTCCCCAGGCTCATCAGAGAGGAAAATTGTCTCCATCATTCTAACTGTGGCCTAACCAGCGATTTGTGTAAGTTTAGCATTACACCTTAGTGTTTGTTCTCGATGTCCCTATTTATAAACGCTAGGATCCCTACAGCATTATTAATTTGTCCTCCCACGTTTAATGATTTCCATATCTGAACACTTTCTTGTCAGGCTCTCTCCTTCCACAGTGATTGTCCTTTCCCCCACAACTGCTGCTATCACACTCTCCTCAAAGTTCCCAATATTTATCCCTCTGTCTCTACAAACTACTGGCCTATGTCTAACCTCCCTTCTTCTCTAAGATTGTCAACTATGTCATTGCCACCCAATGTTGCACCCACCTTCTTGCAACTCCTTGTTCAAATCTCTTCAGCACGGTTTCCACTCTGTCCACCACACTGAAACCACCAATGATCTCATATAACTGTACCCATGGCACATTATTCATACTCAACCTCTCTGCAGCGTTAATCATGGTCAGCCTCTCCATCCTCCTCCACTACTTCTCTATCGGCATAGGAACAGGAGTAGGCCATTCAGCCCACGACAGTGCCATCCTCTCATGGTTTCATTCCCATGTAGCGAGCACACCTTTTTGCAGTGGCTTTTCTTCCCATATGTACAAAGTTAACACTGGTGTTTCCCAAGGATCCATCCTTAGCCCCCTTCTAATTTTCATCTACAAACCACCTCTCCGTGACATTATCTCTAAACATGTTCAGTATGTATGTTGACAACATTCCTTTCTGCCACTGCTCTCGACTCTGTGACTGCAGCCAGGCCTCCCAGTGTTTCCTTTCTTCCCACTTATGAAACACTTAATTTAAAAAAAAAGAAAAGATTTTTGCTCTGCACCTCCCTGAATGACATTGCTGTTGTCACAAACATGCATCATGGACCAGCACACTGCCGTTATTCCACCTCTGCCTGTCTACCACGTTTTAAAATAAAACACGAATGCTGCGTGGGTGTTCTTTCTGATATTGGATGAATCGTTGCAGCCACAAAGAACGACAGAGCAACCGTGGGAGATAGTTCCAGCTATTATTAACAGAATTCCGTTCGCAGCACCTTTAAGTGAAAGAGATAAGAGGGCCTATTTTCAGAATTGTCATGCACAAAGACACTTTTGACAGGCTTGAGGTTACTGATGAGTTGTTTTTCAGTCGCACCAGATCTGACCTTACTGAATGAGTGGAAATATAGCACCTGATCACATCTTAAGGACATCTCAAAGCACTCTGCAACCAATGCATTGCAAATATGGCAGCCAAATTGTGCACAGCAATGTCCCACAAACTGGAGGCGAGATAAATGACCAGTTGAAACTGTTTCTATTTGGTGACATTGATTGACCTAGGCAAATAAAGTGACTTGTTGCGCTGGTGGTGGGAAATGCATAAAAATGGCAGCACAGACCAGAAAGCTTGTCTTCAGATGGAATAGACTAAAGCACAGTGTTATGACCATAAACAGATTGGAGATCTGTTTTGTTTCAAATCACGAGAACCGTGATATTTTATATGTTTAGGCATTTATCTTTTTGCTTGGTTAAAGATGGCTAAATTTCAGTACAATTTTCTACTGCTGGCAGCTTAAAGGGGTTTGCTCTTGTCTGTATTTTGAAATATCCATACTGGCCCTGAATTCACCCAGGTTGTGATCCTCGTGCTTAGTAGGAGGGCATCCATTGGCATGGGGCAATCTAGTGCAAATGCCACCCCGGACGCATCACTGGCACTGGTCGGTCCCATGCTGCCAGAAGCTGCGGCCTTGTTCCACCCTTTGGGGGAGGGGGAGGGGGAGGTGGAGGGAGCCCCCAGTAGCCAGGAGGCCTCGCAGCCAGGTCGGCAGCTGCACGCCACGTTCCTTCCCCGTTTGCTGCCGCCAGGTGGAAGAATGACCAGCCCATTTAATAACCTGGTCTAGAAAGAAAGAAAGACTTGCATTTATATAGCGCCTTTCACGACCACTGGACGTCTCAAAGCGCTTTACAGCCAATGAAGTAATTTTGAAGTGGATAATGTGATAATGACCAGATAATCTGTTTTTGTTATGTGGATTGAGGGATAACTATTGGCCAGGACACCAGGGATAACTCACCTGCTCTTCTTCAAAATAGTGCCATGGGATCATATCCACCTGAGAGGGCAGATGGGGCCTCGGTTTAACGTCTCATCCGAAAGACAGCACCTCCGACAGTGCAGCACTCCCTCAGCACTGCACTGGAGTGTCAGCCTAGATTTACGTGCTCAAGTCTCTGGAGTTGGGACTTGAACCCACAACCTTCTGACTCAGAGGCGAGTGTGCTACCCACTGAGCCCCAGCTGACTATGAAGAGCAAGCCGTTTTCCGGCCTTCCCCAACCAGCGAGCTGGTTTGGTGTGCACAGCTTGCCGGCTAGATGCAAATGAGCCCTGGGTCTCAAAATGGCTCGGGAGCAGAGGGGAGGAGCCAGGAAAGTTGATCCAAATTTGTGCACTATACTGGTTTAAAATCTTCTCCCTAAAGCTATAAAATGTTGCCATGTGGAACTAGCTGGAGTTTGCTGAAGGGAAGGTTATATTGTTGAGGCTGCCGCGAAACACGAATGGAGGCTGAATCCATATGTGGAAAACAAGAAACTTTAATTCAACTGCATGGCACAAAAAATGGCTGCACCGAAAGCTCCCAGAATTCTCTGGGCAAACTCTGAGGCCCCGCCCACTCCTGCCTTAAAGGTAAGGTGCCTTAAAGGGAAGGTGCTGGATTTTTGTCCACGGACTGAAGAGTGGATTATACTCGTTTAGGTGGCGATCCGCCACACAGCTCCCCCCAGAATCCGCTTAGGAGGTGTGGACGAGACGGTGCGGCGGTCTGATGGGCTGGCCAGAGCGGCTCTTGTAGGACGCCGGTGGACGTGGAACGGCCGGGCGTGGAGCAGCCGGGTGAACCGGCTTGAGGGCAGGTCGGCCGCGTGGAGGTGGACGAGCTACAGGGACCTGCTCAGCGGGCTCCGAGTGTGCTGGCTTGAGTCGGTCAACCGACACTTTTTCGGTCCTGTCGCCCACTTGCAGGGTGAAAAATTTGTCCCCAGCCTGTAGCACCTTGTAGGGCCCGTCGTACGGGGGTTGAAGGGGTCCGCGGTGGACGTCGTGCCGGACGAAAACAAACCGTGCCTGGTGCAGGCTTAGTGGGACGTGTGAGGTGGATTCGCCGTGTCGGGCAATGGGCACCGGGGCGAACTGCAGCGCCGGTGAGGCGAAGTCGTGGCGTTGCTGGTCGGCTGACCAGGGTGTCGTGGCGGTGGGCAGGAACTCACCGGGTACGCGCAGCGGCTGACCGTACACGAGCTCTGCTGCCGATGCGTGGAGGTCTTCTTTAACCGCGGTGCGCAGGCCGAGGAGGACCCATGGAAGTCGGTCGGTCCAGGCGCCGTCCTGGAGGCTGGCTCGAAGAGATGCCTTCAAGGATCTGTGCAACCACTCACACAGTCCGTTGGCTTGGGGGTGGTACGCTGTGGTGCGGTGAATGGTCACCCCGAGATTGCGTGCGACGGCGGTCCAGAGTTCAGAGGTAAATTGCGGACCTCTGTCCGACGTCATGTCGGAGGGGACGCCGAACCGTGCGACCCAGGTGCTGACGAAGGCTGTGGCGATGTCAGTGGTGGTGGTAGAGGTCAGTGGAATTGCCTCGGGCCAGCGTGTGGTGCGGTCAACGATGGTCAGCAAGTGCGTGTGGCCTTGCGATGGCGGCAGGGGCCCGACGATGTCCACGTGGATGTGGTCGAATCTCCGCGAGGGGACAGTAAACTCCTCGAGGGGTGCTTTCGTGTGTTGCTGTACCTTGGCCCGTTGGCAGGCTAGGCAGGAGTTGGCCCAAGTGCGCACATCCTTGCGAAGGCCGCGCCAGACGAAGCGGTTGGCTACCAATTTGATGGATGCGCGGGCGCCGGGGTGGGAGAGGTTGTGGAGAATGTCGAATACCCGGCGGCGCCAGGACGCTGGGACGACGGGCCGAGGTTGACATAGGGATATGTCGCACTTGACCGTGACTGCGGTCGGGCCACAGGCGACGTCGGCCAGGCGTAGCCCTGGTAGGTTGGTGGGTGCGGAGAGCAGATCAGGGTCGGTGATCTGGTCTGCTGCGAGTTGAGCGTAGTCGACTGCCAGGTGTGCGGCGTGGATGGAGGGGCGGGAAAGGCAGTCGGCTACCACATTGTCTCGGCCGGAGACGTGTTGGATGTCCGTGGTGAACTCGGACACTGCCGCGAGCTGGCGCTGCTGCCTGGCGGACCAGGGGTTGGTTGTCTTTGCCATTGCGAATGTCAGGGGCTTGTGGTCGACAAACGCAGTGAAGGGGTGGCCCTCAAGCAAAAACCGGAAATGGCGGACCGCCAGGAACAGCGCGAGGAGTTCGTGGTCGAAGGTGCTGTACTTGAACTCCGGGGGGCGTAGTTGGCGGCTGAAGAAGGCAAGTGGTTGCCAGGCGCCGTCGACAAACTGCTCATACACGGTGCCGACCGCGTGGTCGGAGGCGTCCGTGGTGAGCGCTACCCTGGCATTGGGCCATGGGTGCGCGAGCAGGGTGGCGTTGGCGAGCGCGGTCTTGGTGGAGTCGAAGGCGGCGGACGTGTCTGCCGTCCATTCGACCGCCATCTTGCCGCTCCTGCCCCGGAGGGCTTCATACAGGGGCCTCATGAGGGACACCGCTTTGGGGATGAAGCGGTTATAGAAATTCACCATCCCGAGGAACTCCTGGAGGCCTTTGATGGTGGTGGGGCGGGGAAATTGTTGGACGGCCTGCACCTTGGTGGGCAGGGGAATGGCCCCAGCATGGGTGATGTGGTGGCCGAGGAAGTCGATCTTGTCCAGGCCGAACTGGCATTTGGCTGGGCTGAGGATGAGCCCGTGGTCGCTGAGGCGCCCGAACAGGATGCGAAGGTGTTCGAGGTGTTCCTGCTTGGAGGAACTGGCTACCAGGATGTCGTCCAGGTAGACAAACAGGAACTTCAGGTCCCGAAGGACCGAGTCCATGAGCCGTTGGAATGCCTGGGCCGCGTTTTTGAGGCCGAAGGGCATCCGCAGGAACTCGAAAAGGCCAAAGGGGGTGCTTACGGCCGTCTTGGGGACGTCCGCGGGGTGGACGGGGACTTGGTGGTAGCCGCGCACCAGGTCGACCTTGGAAAAGACTGAGCGGCCAGCCAGTCTAGCTGAGAAGTCCTGAATGTGCGGCACGGGGTACCGATCAGGGGTGGTGGCGACGTTGAGGCGGCGGTAATCCCCGCAGGGGCGCCAACCTCCGCCTGGTTTGGCGGCGATGTGGAGTGGGGAGGCCCAGGGACTGTTGGAGCGGCGGATGATGCCGAGCTGTTCCATGGTGGCAAACTCGGTCCGCGCGATCTCCAGTTTGGTCGGGTCCAGCCTGCGGGCGTGGGCGTACACTGGTGGGCCTGTGGTGGGGATGAAGTGTTCCACCCCGTTTTTGGCGGCCTCCGCGGAGAAGGTCGGATTGGTAAGGGTCGGGAATTCGGCCAGGAGTGCCGAGTAGTCATCCGTGGCCCTGGCGTGGCACTGTGACGCCATGTCGGCGGGTTGACGGGGGGCCATGGCGCCCAGGATGAGGGACATGGTGTTCATGTCCACGAGGCGGTGACGGGGGATGTCTACCAGTAGGCCGTGGGCGCACAGGAAATCTGCGCCGATGAGCGGGGAGAGCACCTTGGCAGTGATGAACTCCCATCGGTAGCGGCGACCAGCGAGGTCGAGGGTGACTGTCCGGGTGCCGTACGTCCGGATTTCCGAGCCGTTAGCAGCAGCCAGCGCCGGTCCTCGTTCGCCCTTTTGGATGTCGAGGGAGGAGGCCGGGATGATGCTGTGCTGAGCCCCAGTGTCGCACAGGAACCGGCGGCCGGTTTTGTCATCCGTAACGAACAGCAGGGAACCCGCGTGGCCCACGCCCATCGCGGGGGCTGGTACGGGGGCGGACTTGAAAGAGCAGGGAGGTGTGCACTGTTGTGCCCTGGCGCTGAACCGTGCGTGGTAGTAACAGTGGCCCGGGTTAGTGGGGCGTGAAGGCCCCGTGGGCCTGGTGGCAGGCCCTTGTGGCCGCGTGGTGGCCGGTGAGGGGCGCGCCCAGGCATTGGCTGCCAGGTCCAGAGTGACGTCGCGGCTGGAGTGAGCGGACAGCAGCTTGTCGGCCTCATCGGCCAGGGCTTCCAGGTTCGTGAGGCTGGACGCCACGATCGCTGGGCGGATGCTGAGAGGGAGCTGGCGGATGAACAGCGCGCGGAAGAGGGATCCGGGTGGGCTCTCGTCGGTGAGGGAGAGCATGTGGGAGAGGAGGTCTGACGGTGAGGCAACACCGAGGCCTGGAAGGTCGAGGAGGTGGTAGTTTCGCTGATATGCTGAGGCCGTAAATTTTTTAAGGAGCGCTGTCCTGAGATGTGCGTACTTGCCTTCCTCTGGTGGGTTCTGCAGCGCTGTCCAAACCTTTGAAAATGTGTCGCTACCGAGTGATGTGACGAAGTAGTCGTACTTCGTCCCATCTGTGGTGATATTTCGCAGCCGGAAGCGAGATTCAGCTTGGAGAAACCAGGCTTCGGGCTGGTTTTCCCAAAACTCCGGCAGTTTCACGGAAACTGCGTTCGTGTCCGCCATTGCAGTGCTCGGAATACGTTCTGAGCGTCGGGGTCACCAATGTTGAGGCTGCCGCGAAACACGAATGGAGGCTGAATCCATATGTGGAAAACAAGAAACTTTAATTCAACTGCATGGCACAAAAAATGGCTGCACCGAAAGCTCCCAGAATTCTCTGGGCAAACTCTGAGGCCCCGCCCACTCCTGCTTTAAAGGTAAGGTGCCTTAAAGGGAAGGTGCTGGATTTTTGTCCACGGACGGAAGAGTGGATCATATTCGTTTAGGTGGCGATCCGCCACAATATAACAATAGAGGCTTGCATCGACTTTTCACCAAATTCAGAGTTTCCTTTTGAGGTCTTAGTTACATCTGTGAGGCCCGAGCCATTTTGAGGCCCAGGGCTCATTTGCATCTAGCCGGCAAGCTGTGCACACCAAACCAGCTTGCCGATTGGGGAAGGCCGGAAAACAGCTTGCTCCTCATAGTCAGAGCCTGAGGGGGGATTGTGGTCGGGCGGGGGGCGCGTAAGATGATCCCAGGAGAGCCCTCCAGAGAATATAGGCCCATTCTACTCAATTTCTCCTCGAAGGACAACCCTCTCCTCCCAGGAATCAATTTAGTGAACCTTTGTTGCACTCCTTCTAAGGCAAGTATATCCTTCCTTAGGTAAAAAGACCAAAACTGTACACAGTACTCCAGGTGTGGTCTCACCAAAGCCCTACATAATTGCAGCAAGATTTCCTTACTCTTATACTCCAACCCCCTTGCAATAAAGACTAACATACTATTTGCCTTCCTAACTGCTTGCTGTACCTGCATGTTAACTTTCTGTGATTCGTGTACCAGGATCCCCAAATCCCTCTGCATACCAACATTTACTCGTCTCTCTCTTAGCTTTCACCTTTTAAAAATATTCTGGTTTTCCATTCTTCCTACTAAAGTGGATAATTTCACACTTCCCCACATTATACTTTATCTGCTACCTTTTTGCCCAATCACTTAACTGGTCTCTATCCCATTGCAGCCTCTTTATGTCCTCCTCATAGCTTACTTTCCCACCTAGCTTTGTATTGTCAGCAAACTTGGATATATTACACTCGGTCCCCTCATTTAAGTTATTGGTATAGATGAGGCCCAAGCACTAATCCTCGTGGTACTCCACTAGTTACACCTTGCCATCCCGAAGTTGATCCGTTTATTCCTACTCTCTGTTTGCTGTCTGCTAACCAATCTTCCATCCATACACCCAATCCCATGAGCCCTAGGGGGAAAATTTCAGTTGGTTGCACCTCCCGTTAGCGCCTTAAGAGGGCGCTAATGGGGTGCAAAGCATCTAGCGCCCGGGCGTGGCGATGTTTGCGCCGCTCGCGAAATTAACTAGACATTTTGCGGTGGCGCTAATCACTACCGCCACGATCTCCTGCGCCGGCAGATCGTGACGCCTGTCAAGTGCGCAACGCCCCGGTATCGCCCCGGAGCGGATATTGAGTGGCGCCCCCTGCCTTACCGCCTGCCGCTAGCAACGACAGGTTGAGGGGAGCGTTTTGCAGTCAGGAAGGGACTGGGGGAGTGCTATTTAAAGGCGACCGCTTCCTGCCTTTTATTGTTGGTGACATTTTTGAACCACGCATTCTGAGAGAGAGAGAGAGAGAGAGACACTTCTGGAGAGATTCAACACTGTGTGAAGGAGTTTTGGGTACTGAGCAGCACTTTGCAGGTACATTTTGATTTGCCCTTCCTTGTATCGATTTAGAAGAGACTGTGGGGGCTGCACTCTGAGCTCTTTCCCTGGTACTCTCCATTGTTCTTTCCAGCAGATTTGATGTGCAGGTCTCTCCAGGCCGAGATTCAAGGCTGCAATGAGCAGGATGTGGATGGAAAGCAAGATCATCCCCCCCCCTTTAAGAACTGGCCCGCGCCATTGTGTGTGTGTTCCATTGCTGACTGACATCACATGAGCTTCGCCAGCGCTCTGAGGTAGCGCCTCGCTGCTTGGACTTTGCACCTTAAGACAGGTGTGAAGCGCCTGATTTAGCGCTCCAATCACCTCCAGGGGCGATAAAAGTCAAGTTTGCAGTCGGTGGCGATAATTAGCGCCAGATGCTAATCTTTGCGCCCGGCCAATAATTGCGCCCCAAATGGGGCGATACTGAATTTCTCCCCCCTAATCTTGTGTAACAACCTCTTGTGCGGTACCTTATTGAATGCCTTCTGAAAATCCAAATATAGCACATCCGCTGGTTCCCCCTTATCCCTGCTAGTTACACCCTCAAAAAACTCTTAATAGATTTGTCAAACACGATTTCCCTTTCATTTACAAAAGCAAAATACTGTACTGCGGATGCTGGAAATCTGAAATAAAAACAGAAAATGCTGGAAGTAATCAGCATGTCAGGCAGCATCTGTGGAGAGAGAAACAGAGTTAACGTTTCAGGTCGATGACCTTCCCTTTCATATAACTGTGTTGACTCTGCCTAATCATATTGTGCCCTGTTACCAAATCCTTAATAATAGGTTCTAGCATTTTCCCTACTACTGATGTGAGGCTAACTGGCCTGTAGTTCCGTTTTCTCTCTCCCTCTTTCTTGAACAGTGGGGTTACATTTGCTACCTTTCAATCCATGGAGACCATTCTAGAATAGGCTTCATACTGTCTATTGCACTAACACAGATCAATGATATTTATTTTGTACCTTTTAGTTTTTCAAGCATTTTTACACAAGTGAGTAAGACTACATCCAATTAAAATCAAATTCTCTATAAAACCAATTTTCTAGTCCTAGCTTGGAGCGGGCAGGGCCAGGTCAGATCGAGCAAAATGTTCATAGATTCCCTATCATGCTGACCTTGTGCAATATTGTGAGGTCAGCTAATTACCCTTTGACCTGCGAGCAGGCTGCACAGATTGGACTTGGTGCAGGGGGCTTGCTCATGGCAGAGGCAGGATATCTGATGCAAACAGTTACTACTTCCATTTAAAGGGGCACAGCCAAGCACAGAAAAGGAAGGTTGCCCTGTTTTGGGGCTGAGAGCAACCTTCCTCTCCTTGCACCTGTGTGCAATGATGTGGGCGGAGACGGCCAAAAGAATGAAACCCGTCTCCTACATCCGGGTAGCTGTTTGTTTTCCAATTTTTTTCCCCGGCATGTGAGCAATGCTGGAAAAGCCGCATTTCTGCCCACAGCTCGTTGCCCTGAATAAATGCTGATGGGTCTGCTCCTTAATCTCTGCTGTCCTTGTGCTGATGGTGCTTCCATGATGGTGTTAGGTAGGGAATTCCAGGGTATTGGCCCAGTGACAATGAAGGAACCGTGATCTGTGCCTAAGTCAGAATGGTGTGTTACGTGGAGGGGATCTTGGAGGTGATGGTGTTCCAATGATCTTGTCCCCCTCGGTGGTAGAGGTTGTGAGGCTGGGAAATACCACTGAAGTAAGTTTGCCGAGTTGCTACAGTGCATCCTGTTATGGTATATGGTGCAGCCACAGTGCATCGGTGGTGGAGGGAGTGAATATTGATTCCAGTGGTAAGGTTGCCAATCAAGCTAACTGCTCTGTCCTGGATGGTGACAAACTTCTTGAGTGTTGTTGCAGCTGTCCCTATCGAGGCAAGTGGTGGGTATTCCATCACACTCCTAATTTGAGCCTTGTAAATGCTGGAGAGGCTTTAAGAAGCCAGGAGGTGAGCTCATCGTCACAAAATACCCAGTCTCTGCCCTGCTCTTGTAGCCACAACTAAACCAGTTAAGTTTCTGATCAATTTTGACCCCAATATGCGGACGATGGGAGGCCTGATGATGGCGGTGCTGTTGAAGATGAGAGGGAGGCGGTTGGGCCTTTTCATGTTGGATGTGATCATTGCCCGGCACTTGTGTGGTGCGAATGTTACTAGCAGCCGAGGCTCACTTTCAGGGTCAGGTCTCCCAACTGCTGCATTGGGGATGCACTGTGGGCACAGCGCTGATATCACACCTATTTGACGCCAATCCGAAAGTCTTTCCCAACATTTACAAAGCACAATTCTAAGAAATGGTAGGGGCATGTTGTATATTCTTTAACTTACATATAACCTGGGTGTAGAGTGGCATCTAGGTGTCATTGTCTCCACTTTGAGATGTGCCAGAAAGTATGCAGCATCTGGCAGCCACCACAGCATTAGAAATGCCATCAGGAGTTGCATATTCATCTCATGACTCAGCACAAGGACGTACAGAGCCACGAGGCTCCCACTGAAACCTGTCACATGACAATCAGCCAACACACTTTCCCACTGGGGAAGTGATTAGAAGCAGCATGATGTTCGGTTCTAGAAGACACAAACCATACACTGTCACCAAGAGGAAGTACTGGGCTGAGAAACATTAATCTCACACATATAGTTCACTTCTAGTTGCACTTTATTTCAGCGTTATTCCTCATTGACCGAGCTTTTAATCTCCTCTCCTAATAGCTCCTTCTTTGGCTTGTGATCAATTTTTGTCTGATTACGCTTCTGTGCAGCGCCTTGGGATGTTTTCCTACGTTAAAGGTGCTATATAAATGCAAATTGTTGTTTATTGAGAGAGTTCATTTCTGATGGAGTAGGATGAGGTAGAAGCACATACAGGATTTCTATCTATAGTAGTTGAGCTGGGCATCGGACAACGGTGGGGACAGTGTATTAGGCCACTGTATTGTGCACATGTTGACAGGACTATTTGTGCCTGCTCTTTCTCTATAACCCCTTATCTTTCTCTGCTTCAAATGTTTATCAAGTGTCCTTTAAAAGATGCAATGATTTATACCTCTTTATATCGCTGTGCACATCTGGTTGTGGCTGTCTAAAGTGAGTCATGAGCCAAGGCTGAAGATGGTACCTTTGGTCGCCATGCCACGTGTCTTTAAGAGTAAAACATTACAACAGTGCCTACACTTCAAAAGTACTTCATTGGCTGCAGTGTTTTGGGACATCCTGAGGTCATGAAAGGTGCTATATAAATGCAAATCTTTCTTTCTAGAACATGCCTTCTGAGTATCACCCATTTTTAACGGGCGCAGTAAGCATTCCCAGCAAGAAGAGAAATAAACTATAATATATGATTTATATTCATTGACAAGAACATTAAAAAAGTATTGAGATTTAGAAATCGGTCCCATCATTGTTATTTCCATGCTTTAGGAGGCACACAAGTGTTATCATAATTCTTATTAAACACTTTAGGTTCTAGCTTCCACAATGGCTCAATTGGGTAAATGTATCATTTGGGCCAGGAAATTCTTTGGAGCTGCTCTCACTCCGCCAGTGTTACATTGCCGGAAGTGAGGCGGAAACCCCGATTACGCACATCCCAGTTAGACCCGTCTTTCGGACGAGACGTTAAACCGAGGCCCCGTCTGCTCTCTCAGGTGGACGTAAAAGATCCCATTGCGCTATTTCGAAGAAGAGCAGGGGAGTTCTCCCCGGTGTCCTGGCCAATATTTATCCCTCAATCAACATCACTAAAAACCAGATTATCTGGTCATTATCACATTGTCGTTTGTGGGAGCTTGCTGTGTGCAATTGGCTGCCACGTTTCCTACATTACAACAGTGACTACACTTCAAAAGTACTTAATTGGCTGTAAAGTGCTTTGGGACATCCACTGGTCATGAAAGGCGCTATAGAAATGCATGTCTTTCTTTCTTTCTTTAGTGCTGAGTTGGCTCACCTCAGCTGTGGCAGCAGTTAGGGCTTTGCCTCAGTACCCAAATTAAAGAGAGAGAGCCTCAGTCAGGGTTCCTTGCCACTCTTGATCAGCATTTGGTGACCCCTGCACATATATGAATACTATATGTGAACAAGATGTCAGCCACAATCGAATAACCTGTCCACCACAATTGGGCAAGGTTCACTCATAAAGATGGTCACTTGGTTGAGGTATCAGAGCATAGCTCGTTTAACTGTTTCCCAGAAAGAGTGGGCACCTTCAGGAGAGGAGGAGAGTAAGCTGGAAGGGGACGGGGATGGGGGGAAGTAATGTAAAAGAAGAGTTGAGTATCACTTTCTTGGGCTTGGCATTACATCAAGTTAACAATGTTGACTGCAAATCCGAATGTACTGTACTACCATTATATTGTTTTCTTTGTAAAGCTGAAGTCACTATATATTCATTACCCACAATCAGTTGTGAAGGTGACTTTTGGTTTTATCAACATTACCCACTGTTAAACTATTTACCGTCTTTGCTGTTCTAAAGGAAGATATTTTGTTACAGATTTTGACTTAACCCCCCTCTACTGTCTTAACTGAGAAATTCTTTAGCCAAGTTCTGAGTGGGGTGAAGCTAAGTTATGTGTTAGATTTACTTTACTAATGCACAACCTGCAGTGGAGCGAGAGGACTGTGGGGGGGCTGTGACTCTCCCCCACCATTTACCACAATTTCATTGAAGCCTATAAATGACTGTTGGCGATATTAGCCAATTAACTCATGACGCATTTATATGACATTACTCTGTCAGCTATTCTAATGCAGACATTAATCCACTTGGAATAATCAGTTTAGCCCTTCTTAACCATGTAACAACAGGCATTGCATTCCACGAGTAATTAATTGAATGTGAAGCACTTTTGAGATATTTCAAAGTACATAGGATGCGGTTTAAATGCAATTACTTCTTTCTTTACTTCAGCCTCAGAACTCAGATCATGGCTTTATTATTATCTTACAGAATTTTTAAAAGATTTCTAACACAAGCCCTATTGGACTGCATCAGTTTAATAGGTTCTTTACAGAATGGCTTACTCATTTGTTAGGTTTTATTGATTGCTCAAAGAGAGGGAATAGTGGTCAAACCCTGAGTACCTGTAGATAGATTAATGTCCTCCTGGTGGCATTTTAGTTAAACATTTATGCTGGTGAAGGAGTTAATAATGTGATGATAATTCAGTGCTTCCTGCTCTTTGTATAATAGTTTAAAGCAAAATCAATTCCTTTTAAATTATTTTTCCACATTACCAAGATGCAGTCCACAGTTCATTATTTCTGAAGAAGGAGTCTTTTTTTCTGTCTCACAAGATGGTTTTAAAGAGCAAATAAAGTTTGGGTCAATGTCTCCAACAGTCTGTTTGTAGAATGTACTTTTCCACAAATGGTCCCAAAAGAGTTTTTCCACTTATAACGAATTTTCAGGCATTGTGCTGTGTGGGGCCTGCAGATCTTCCAGTGAGGGAACATAAGAACAGGAGTCGGCCATTCAGCCCCTCGCATATTGAAAATTCAATCTCAATATTGAAAATTTCAATTGATCCAGCATCCACAGCCTTTTGGGGTGGGGCAGTGAGGGAAAGAGTTCCTGATTTCACTCCTGAATGGCCTAGCTCTAATTTTAGGATTGTGCCCTCTTATTCTGGATCCACCCACCAGAGGAAATAGTTTCTCTCTATCTAGTCTATTGAACCATTTTGTCATTTTAAACACCTTGATTAGATTTTTTTTTTTTTTGCTTATAGGGATCTGGGCGTCACTGGCAAGGCCAACATTTATTGCCCATTTATTGAGAAGGGGGTGGTGAGTCCGTGTGGTGTTCGTAGCAGTCAATTACAACTGAGTGACTTTGCTAGGCCATTTCAGAGGGCAGTTAAGAGTCAACCATATTGCTGTGGGTCTGGAGTCACATATAGGCCAGACCAGGTAAGGGCGGCAGATTTCTTTCCCTAAAGGACATTAGTGAACCAGATGGGTTTTTACGACAATCCGATAGTTTCATGGTTACCATTACTGATACTAGCTTTTTTTAAATTCCAGATTTATTTAATTAACTGAATTTAAATTCCCCAGCTGCCGTGGTAGGATTTGAACTCACGTCTCTGGATTATTAGCCCAGTGACATTACCACTACGCTACTGATCACCCCATAACCTTCTAAACTCGAAGGAATACAAGCCAAGTTTATGCAACCTGTCATCATAATTTAACCCTTTAAGCCCGGTATAATTCTGGTGAATCTGCGCTGTACCCACTTCAAGGCCAATATATCCTTCCTGAAGTGCGGAGCCCAAAACTGAATGCACTATTCCAGATGCATTCTGACCAATGTATGCAACTGAAGCATAACTTCCTCCCCTTTGCATTCCAGCTCCCTTGAGATAAAGACCAACATTCCATTAGTCTTTTGGATTACTTTTTGTACCTGTGCACTAGCTTTTAGTAATTTGAGTACATCCCCTTTGCTCCTACACAGTTCCTACTTTCTCACCACTTGTCGTTCTAAGATCCAAAGTGGACGACCTCGCACTTTGCCACAGTTTTGCCCACTCACTTTCTGTGTCCCTTTGTAACTTCCTGATCCCATTTGCACAATTTACTGTGCCTCCTCACTCAGTGTCGTCATCAAACTTGGAGGCAGAGTGTGGAAAATTACCCCATTTTAAAAGTGACGTGGCCCTGCACCTACCTGCCCTGCATTATTTTTCTAACGGCCAATTAATGCTGCCGTAGGAAACATTGCAGGGTGGTGGTGAATTTTATCTGGATGTGTTGCTAAAAATATCACCTTTAACTGGTTAATAATTATTACCTTGTTCATCTTTACCTATAACATTACTGCCTTTTATGTGATTTTTAGGTTAGAAGAGAAATTCCCTATTTATTCCCTAAGAACTAACCAGGAGGCAGGAAAAGTCTAACAACAAGGTCTAGCGCTGAGACCATTATATTCTAGTTCTGATGAAAGGTCATCGACCTGAAACGTTAACTCTCTCTCTCTCTCCACGGATGCTGCCTGGCCTGCTGAGTTTTTCCAGCGTTTTCTGTTGTTATTCCATTATATTCCTATTTGCCTCATGACGGGAATAGAAAGAAATCTCGAAAGAAATGCACAAAAATACAAAGTGTGTTCTGTCTCGCTGTTAATTTATGTATGAAAGTGATATACAGGAGGAGGTGAATCACACTCAGAAGATTATTCCAACCCAGAGTGAGTCACGAGTTAAAAAGACCTCGAGACAAGTGGATGTGTGGGAGACAATACTGTGAGGGGCCTGTGGAGAAGCCTCTTTTTATTCCTAAATAAGCTGTGCTTCTCAGATCTCTGGGTTGGGTTTTATTGTCAAGCTACGAATGGCTTTTAACGTTCATAGATTGCCCTCAAGCACAATGAAGGTCTCCTTAACCATCCTTAATAAGCAGCACTGCCACTAGGATCTGCATGTTATTATGTATCCCTGAGTGCTGAATAACTAAGAGGGAATTTTCTACAGAAGGGGAAACTTGTCTGTGTTTCAAGGCAGATGAAGAAAGAAAGACTTGCATTTCTATAGCGCCGTTCACAACCTCGGGACATCTCAAAGCTTTACAGCCAATGAAGTACTTTTGAAGTGTAGTCACTATTATAATGTAGGAAACACATTGTAATTAATTAATTAATGTTGTAATGTAGATAAAACACTGGCAATGGGCTGGAATTGTCTCATATCAAATTAACCCAATAGACTTGGCAGTGTTAGTGATGATGTATGCTTGTATCATGTAAAAGGGCAGAACTTGCATTTACATAGAAAAGTATGCAATAGATCTACCTGCGTGAATCTGTCTTTGTGATTCATTCGTTTTACCTGTGTCCTGATCAGTTAGATTTCCTTGTAAATAAAGCTGGGCACTTCCTCATGTTGCCGTGTGCAATCAGTCTGTCTGTGTGTGGATCACTGAAACCTGAAAATCTTACATGGTTTCCGAAGTTGGATCATATCACTGAAAACAAAAGGAAACTGTTAATGAGTCATTTGAGCGAGCTAGCTGGATAGCATGCACGGTGTTCCCCAGACAGACAGCTACTTCATCCATCTACTCCTGCCATGCCCCTGCTTCTGCGTACTCCCTCAACATATCCTGCCAGCAGCATGGAGGTAGATCACAGGACTGCAAAGAACTCACTGAACTCCTGCATCAAGGTGCTATCCTGATCATTTCCCCAGCTGCTCCTTAAGAGTGCACGGCCTTATTTAGGACCTTGGGTAAGGCGGTGAGGCGGTGGGGGGGGGGGTGGCAGAGGGAAATGCACTGCAGGCATCTCTGGAGGTGCCTTGCACTCCAAGGTGGACTGCAGTTCTATGAGATGGTCAAACATCACTGCACAGTGCATTCTTCCACACTAGCCATCATTCTTTGCAAGGTTCTTTTTATAGTCTTAAAAGACTCATCGGCTCACAAAATGGTTCGCACCTGACTTCAGGTGTGAACCCAGCAAGAAAATGGAAAGCGCCCCGTCGAATCTAATGAGCGAGAGGATCACGTGAAATTGGTCATTTTGTATCATCAGGACTCAACCAGCGTGCTGGGGACACCAGCCCTGCGATCTGCCTCCATGCCTCTGGCAGAATATGCTGAGGGAGTACCCCCAAAAGACACTGCTCTGGTAACACAGAAGATGAAGATCAGTCAATAGGGATGCCGGGTCTGGAGTGGAGGCAGGAGATCTGGGGCGGGGAGCAGTGGTGACCTACAGCAGCTCGTAGTTTTATGGTGGAGCCAGAAGGAGCACTCCTTTCGAAGAAGAGCAGGGGAGTTATCCCCGGTGCCCTGCCCAATATATTATCCCTCAACCAACATAACAAAAACAGATTATCTGATCATTATCACATTGCTGTTTGTGGGAGCTTGCTGTGCACAAATTGGCTGCTGCGTTTCCTACATTACAACAGTGACTCCACTTCAAAAATACTTCATTGGCTGTAAAGCACTTTGAGACGTCCGGTGGTTGTGAAAGACGCTATATAACTGCAAGTCTTTCTTTCAAGGGAAGAAGAGCTGCAAGAAGGGGTCCTAGCCTACAGGAGCTGGTTGGCCACCAACGTTCCCCTCTCCAATCAGCACAATATCCAGAGAGAACTCCTCCAGGCTGCTTCAGGGTTTGAGATTGGACGTGTTCCCTCCAGTTGCCAACCCTGCCCTTCTGTTATGTGAATCCTTTACCTGCAGTCATGAAGAGATCTGTGAAGTGCTGACTGTTTAATGGGCCCTGCCACTGTGCTTCCTAATTGGCAAACTGCTCTTCCCAAAATAATAGTGCAAGAACATGCAGCATGCAAACATGTCTTGGCGGATCTCCATTGGCCTTACAGTGGGGTGTACAGTGGATCAATGAGGAGTTTTGCTGAGAATGTTAAAGATGTGAAATTCATCAAAACGGGTCGCCTTGTGCTAGTGTTAGAGAGACCAAAGTGGTCCATAAAGATGAGGAAGCACTCCACGTGAGTATGCAGCTGGTTGAGTTGAAAGTCTATGTGGGTGCCCTGCCATACCAGAACACACCAGATAACATCAACAGACACTTACCTTTGCAAACTTCGTCAAGGTGTTGAATTTTTCCCTCATCTAGGAGGAAGACCTAACAGTGGACACTACATTGACCTGTTCTGCCACCTCCTGCTTCACAGCCCTGACAGATGCCTTTTGAGGAGGGTGCCTCTTGTGCTCCAAAATGGCAAGCCTTCTTTTTAGTATTTCTCTCAGCATGACTTCCAGTTCGCTGCCTGAGAAGGCAACTGTTCTCCCTGCACACTCTCAGTCTCCTGACTCATCCACCAGCATGCACACAAAAAGGTTTGACCAAAACTTATCTCCCACAGGAAGCGCTAATGCCTCTTTAAGAAACCGCACACGCACTTTTACCCTCCTGCCCCAGATTTCCCACCATCCCCCCCGACTACCATGGTCCCAGCGCTAGACCCAGTTAGAGCCTTTGGATAGACGCAAAAGCTATTTCAAACCATTGGCCGCATTTGCCAATACTGAAAAGGGCGATGGGAAAGAAGTGACAGACAAGAATGAAGTGGAAGGAACCCGATGTGGAGCTATGAATCAGAGTCTAAAGGCAAGTAATGGAGCAACCCAACATCCAACCCCCTATTTAATGGCTGCGGAAGTGAGGTGGCACCAGATGAGGTGAAATTGTCACTCCTCGTCATCATCCATATAGTTCAGCGTTGCAGCATGCCTGAATGGAGTTAGAGGCAGTTTGAGGCCGCAGCTGACCTTTACAGTCACTGCAGTGCAGTCCGATGGTGTATGTACCATCGGCTCCTAGGAGTCCTTGCATTAGATGGCACATCTGGCTCACTGCTGGCTCGTGACCTGTGAAGACATTTCCTCACTGTTCTCACCAGGCCTGTACATCAAGGTCTGCTTATATGGTTGGTCGCTGGGTGCCGGTGCGTCCAATCAGGCTATGCTGGCTCAAGGTCACCCCGGCATAAATTCGTTTGTGTAGTACCAGTGAAAATATGACATAGTTGGCATGTTGTGAAAGAACCATCCAGCACATCGATTAGTCAGGCCATCAGGTCCGCTGTCACAGCCTCCCCTGGAAACTGGAATGTCCACGTGTGCGAAGTGCGTGCACCTCTGTCTGCCGATCTTCCTGAAAACACAAGTCAGCATCTCCCAAAAAATCAAGAGAAACGGTGCAGAAATGGACTGAATATTGTTCCCTGTCTCTTCATACTAGAGCCTTTAAATGAACTTCTGTATACAGCCATTTCCTTAGCAATCCTTGACACTCATTATATATATGTATGAAGAGCGCTTCCCACACACACCTTTTGGAATATGATATAATTGCTAGTTTGTTCGAAAATTACAGCTTCCTCCCCCTTGTTTGTTTGTAATGCGCATGAAAAGTGGGTGGCAGTACCTCGTTACGGACTTCTGCACAATTTTTCAATCAAGTTTGTCTGATTTAAGAAAGAAAGACTTGCATTTATATAGCGCCTTTCACGACCACCGGATGTCTCAAAGTGCTTTACAGCCAATGAAGTACTTTTGGAATGTAGTCACTGTTGTAATGTAGGAAACGTGGCAGCCAACTTGGGCACAGCAAGCTCCCACAAACAGCAATGTGATAATGGCCAGATAATCTGTTTCAGTTATGTTGATTAAGAGATAAATATTGGCCAGGACACCGGGGATAACTCCCCTGCTCTTCTTCAAAATAGTGCCATGGGATCTTTTACGTCCACCTGAGAGCGTAGACGGGGCCTCAGTTTAACATCTCATCTGAAAGACGGCACCTCTGACAGTGCAGCACTCCCTCAGCACTGCACTGGAGAGTCAGCCTAGATTTTTGTGCTCAAAGCCTCTGGAGTGGGACTTTGAACCCACAACCTTCTGACTCAGGAGGTGAGAGTGCTACCAACTGAGCCACAGCTGACACCAAAAATCAGGTGAAGCCAGTTGGAAAATATACTCTCATCTCTAAGATCCACTGTCGAGTGTGGTATTGAGCCATACAGACCAGGAAGGTCCCAGGTTCAAACCCTAGTCTGTGCAGAGTCAGCTGATCGCAATCTGGGTGGCAGCAAGGATCTTAGATTTGGCCACAGTGCCCCTCGGCTGAGGAGGCACGGGATTCAATCAAATGTGATGCCCCTGCATTCAAGTAGCTTACTGACGCTCAGCGTCAAGACTCACACAAAAAGAATCACCACATGGGTGAGGTACCAGAAGAGGTCTGTTATACCCAGATATGTCAACCCTTCAAGAGAGGAAAGACTTGCATTTACATATCATGACCTCAGAACACTCCAAAGCGCTTTACAGCCAATGAAGTACTTTTGAAGTTAGTCACTGTTGTAATGTGGGAAACGCCACAGCCAATTTACACACAGCAAGATCCCACAAACAGCATTGAGATAATGACCCAGATAATCTGTTTTTTTTTAGTGATGTTGGTACAGGGATAAATATCAGCCAGGACACCATGGGGAACTCACTTGCTCTTCTTCGAAATAGATCTTTTACGTCCCCCGTGAGAGGGCAGACAGGGCCTCAGTTTAACGTCTCACCTGAAAGACAGCACCCGCTCAGCACTGACACTCAAGTGTCAGCCTAGATTTTGTGCTCAAGACTCTGGGGTGGAACTATGAACCCACAACCTCCTGACTTCCAGGCAAGAGTGCTACCAACTGAGCCACAGCTGACACTGAGGCGGGAAGTAAACTGGACAGAAATCTTACCTCCATCATGCAGCCATTTACTAAAGTGCATTCGTTTATGTCTCTATTCCCACCCACCCCATTTCAGATGTTGAATTCCTGACGGCAGCTCCTCTTGGGTGGCACACCTCTCTACAGTTGCCATCAATGTGGTTTCATGGTCAGCTGACAGAAGAGGTCCTTAGGGTTAATCTACCAGTTATATCGTAGAATCTTACAGCCATTCAGCCCATCGTGCCTGTGCCGGCTCTTTGAAAGAGCTATCCAATTAGTCCCATCCCCTGTTTTTTCCCCATAGCTCTGCAAATTTTTCCTTTTCAAATATTTACCCAATTCCCTTTTGAAAGCTACTATTGAATCTTCTTCCACCACCCTTTGAGGCAGTGCATTCTAAATCATCACAGCTCGCTGCATCAAAGATATTCTCCTCAACTCCCCTCTGCTTCTTTTGCCAATTGTTTTAAAGCTGTGTCCTCCGGTTACTGAACCTCCTGCCAGTGGAAACAGTTTCGCCTTATTTACTCTATTAAAACCCCTCATAATTTTGAACACCTCTATCAAATCTCCCCTCCTCTGCTCTAAGGAGAACAATCCCAGCTTCTCTAGTCTTTCTACATACCTGACGTCCCTGAAATTATGTTATTTTTCCTCGCCCCTTCCTGGGATTCAGAAAATTTAAATCTGGAACCACACATGGAAAACTCTACATCTGAATTCTCTTCTATTTGAATAGTTTTCGTTGAACGAGATCATTCTCCCAGTGAAGATACAAAGTTGCTAATTAAGGTGATTTTTTTTATGCATAACCTACTTCTGAGCTAGCAGAATATTTTATACACTGCAGCCTGACTTGGAAAAGGACGTCTTTTTTGCATTACATCATCGTCTTCTTTTAGCGCATTATGTCATTCACAGTGAAAGTCATCCTATCTGTGGCTGTACTTGCAGTCCGGGTGTAACATATCGTGCACAGAGCGCTCTTTCATGGTGGAAGGACGTTAAAAAAGATAAAAATAAAGCTGAAACATTTACTTTCACTCTTTAGAAACTTAAAAACAGCCCTGAGAACAAGTGAAAGCTAATTAGCAGTTGGCAATATTCGAAAGGAAGGTGTACCTGAGACAGTTAAATAACATGAGTCAGAGGCAAGAAAAAGCTATGCAGGCTATTGAAGCTCTTCCTTCTCTTAACCTAACTCTCGCAACACAGTATCCAACTGTGTTTTGAATAATGTTCTGCCCTCCTACCCAGCTAGAGAGGTTATTGTAAATATTTAGCACTCTTTTACTAAAGACGCTTTTCCTAATATCTCTTTTTTTAAATTGCTTTTGAATAATTTCTCTTATCTTTCCTGCCATCTCCTTCAAGGGGTTGGTGACTAGTGCACACCACACTTTTCAGTCTCCCCACACGTGATTGAGATCACCCTCTGATGTGACGTCTGCCCACTCTCTCACATCGTCTAGCCACGTTTTTTTCTCCCCTGTCTCTTATCTTCAACTTTTCAAAACAGAAACAACCCAACAGCTTTCCTTGTGACTCTCAAATAATGGGGTTGTCTTTAACACCCCGCCCCACTACACCCCCCACCCCACCTCCCGACATTTGGGAATGGTGAGAAGAGTTAAAATTGAGCGAGTCGACTTACTGGCCTGATGTGGCTCTGTTCTGACCCATTTATAAGAGCCCAGCATCATTTTATCTTCAACCGTCGGCCGAGGCTCCTGCTACCGGCAGGTGGGAGGCGTCATAAATATTATAATGTTGGGGTCTCATGATGTCATCTGGACTCTACACAAATTTAACTTACAAATATGGAGATTGCCAACAGTCCCAGAGCTGCCATCAAAAGCTAAGTTGGCCTTCATAGCGAGAGGATTCGAGTACAGGAGCAAGGATGTCTTGCTGCAGTTGTACAGGGCCTTGGTGAGACCACACCTTGAGTATTGTGTGCAGTTTTGGTCGCCTTATCTGAGGAAGGATGTTCTTGCCATGGAGGGAGTGCAGCGAAGATTCACCAGACTGATACCTGGGATGGCAGGAATGACGTATGAAAAGAGATTGGGACGATTGGGCTTGTATTCGCTAGAGTTTAGAAGAATGAGCGGGGATCTCATTGAAACTTTTAAAATTCTAACAGGACTAGACAGACTAGATGCAGGAAGGATGTTCCCGATGGCGGGGGAGTCCAGAACCAGGGGTCACAGTCTAAGGATAAGGGGTAAGCCATTTAGGACTGAGATGAGGAGGAATTTCTTCACCCAGAGAGTGGTGAACCTGTGGAATTCTCTACCACAGAAGACAGTTGAGGCCAATTCATTAAATATATTCAAGAAGGAGTTAGATATATTTCTTAAGGCTAAAGGGATCAAGGGATATGGGGAGAAAGCAGGGACAGGGTACTGAATTTGGATGATCAGCCATGATCTCATTAAATGGCGGAGCAGGCTCGAGGGGCCGAATGGCCTACTCCTGCTCCTATCTTCTATGTTTCTATGTTTCTAACACCCACCCCCCCCAAACCCGGTCTCTTACCGACAGTGGCCACCTCCTCATTCCCACCAGCTTCAGGCGGGAGTTTGTGCTGCAACGTGATAATGAGGCCTAGCCAATTGTTAACGCCCGAGCCTCGCTTTGTTCCGAACTTCTGGGTGCACCACCCGCTTCGGGCCCCCACCCCATGCACTGATCCCACTCGAGTTAAAATCGACCCCAGTGTGTCTGCAGGAAATCATTTTTCTCATTATCAGCCTCATCATTTTTTTCTTGCGCTAAAATCAAATTTTTTTCTCATTTATTCTTTTTTATTCCAACTAATTTGTTGGCTGACTTTGAAGTAATAACCTAATCTAAATCGTTTAATATTGTAACCTGCAATTCCGTGATCCGAGGGTGGGGGCGGGGGGTGAGGAGGAAGGCAGAACTGGTGCATGACTCCCATGGCAGAGGAAGGCCTGAACAGGTGGAACTTGCTTCTGCCATGTTTGCACCCATCTAAATTTGCCCCGCAAATTGTGCTCCAGAGTGGCGGGCGCTTCTTATACCCGCCCCTGCCTGAAACTCTGCAGAGTGAATTTCAGAGTGTTCGCAGGTTATTCCAGGAATTCTGCCCAGCTCGCCTCGATAGGCCCAGCAGCATAGGTTCCGTTGTGTGTCTACTGAAGGCTCCATCAAAGCAGAAAACAAAGGTAATTGATCCCAGCGTATCAGTTGTCTTTAGCAAGCTGGACCTCCATTCCCTGAGAGATAGCTTAAAAAATTAGCAGGCCATTTTCCTTCAGTCCAATTCAGGCCTTGGATGTCACTTCTAGGGTAGGGTAGGGTACTGCTCCAAGTTCTACCTCCTCAGCCAGACAGGAGCTTCTGTTGCACCACTACAGGAATAGGGCCCATTCCCAATATTCAAATAATCCCATCCCCCAAATTTGGGATCAGGTCTGCGTCATGGCAAAGCAGCAGGAAAATATTGCGTCCCACCGCATTTCAGGCCCCTCGATGGGGTCTGCAGAGGTTCTATCCTTTCATGAATTTCAACAAGGTCTCCTTTATTGCCTTTGTTCCAGACTTGGGGTCAGTCTTGTTGTCCTCCTTTATACTCATTCTACTGCAAGTATATCCTTTGTGGTGTGGTGATCAAAACTGAACATGGTATTCCAAGTGTGGACTTATCGGGCTGGATTTTACTTACCGAGACACGTTGGGGGCGGGACTGCTGCCTTCCGGGTTCTAGTCCTGCCCCCAGCGACGTCTGACGAACAGATGCTATTTTGCCCTGATTGGTCTTGTTAAGCCCGCCCTGCAGGCTTGCCGGCCAATTAAGGGAAAGCCGGTGTCAGATGACGTCAGTTGATGACGCTTCATCTGCTGGTTTTCTTAAAGACATATGCACCACACTTGTTTGACAGATGATTTGACAATGTTTGACAGCATTGAGGTGCTGTCAAACACTGACAATCACTGTCCAAAGGTGAGCCCTTGTACCTAGGCTCTCCAATTATTCTCTCCTTAGGATAAAACAGATGGCAGCTGCAGCTGAGATTGCAGAAGCCATCTGTCACTTCTCCCGATGAGATGAGGCTACACAAACACTTCACAGCTTGTCACCTACAGGAACATCTAACCACATTAAAAATTACTTTCACAAATGTCCTTACCTCTGATACTAACCAGTGTCCCATTGCATTCTTCACACCACTTCTGCAGCTGTCATCCAAACACCAACATAACAACAAACCCACAACACGCCTCACTTACCCTGGCGGGGTTCCCCGACATCAGGGAAGCCCGCAGCAGCAGTCAAAAAATTGGAAAAAGCCTCTTAACTGTCTGATAACTACCTGTTAACAGGCAGTTAAGTGGTTATAATCCTCTTCCCGCTGCTAGGGTCTTTGCTCCCATTTTGGGGGATTTTCCCAGCAGTCCGCCTCCAAACCCACCTCCTCAGGGCTGGTAAAATCCAGCCCATCCAGTCCATTGCAAAGCCTTAGCAGAATTTTTATACACTTGAACCCCAAAATTCCAGTGGCCTGGAAATGAAAAAATGCGGTCACCTAGGCTGGCAGCGGTGGAATTAAGGGGCAGAACCCAGTTATGCTGGGTCCCCACTCCTTTTTCCACCCATCAAGAATTCCACCGGATGTAGGGATGGCACATAATGCACCCACCCACATTTGGCTAAGTGACATATTTCCCATCATTTGTGTCATAGCAACATTCCGTGTCCAGTACTACTAAGGACCTCATGTGGGCAATTAAAATTTAAAAGATTGGTTTCAGCAATGCGATCCATCGCAGAGTAATCAATTGCATTACAGAAACTGGCCTAATGACAATCTAGGCATTTTTGGTTTATATACTTCTGCCGTTTCTAAGTGACCGCAGGCCCACATCCACATGGGAATGTGAGTGGCGCAGGTGCACACTGCAATATGACTCTGGGATATGGGCCAGGACCATAGGTGGGCAAAAGTTCTGCCCCGCCCCAGATCCACCCCAAAAGGCCTCCCCCGAGATTTCTGAACTTTGTATTCTATTGTTCTAGCTATATATCCAGGCATTCAATTAGCTTTTTAAATTGCTTTGTTACATTGTCTGGATATTGAAAGCGATGAGTCTACTTTTACTCCCAGTATTTCCCTGGGCTAATTCAATTCCATTCATTTTTTATTTTGATCACCTTTTTTTTAAACACAAGTGCTGTACTTTTCATTTATCGGTGTTAAATTTAATTTGCCATTTTTCTGCCCAATTGCTAGTGAGTGAAGTCTTTATGTAAATTTGTACTTGCTTTTACCTATAATTTGAATGAGCTCCCTGTGCAGCTTGAGGCTTTCCTAAGGAGCATTCCACAGGCAGGCCATGGAACTGGGAATGTGCAGCCTTAAAAGAGCTCTGGCCGCTTAAAGGTAACTGGCCACTTAAAGGTAACTGGCCGCACGGGGACAGAAGAAATTTCTCCATCACTTAGAAACAACAACTTACATTTGTAGGATTTAGCGCTTATGGGTACAAGGAAGGTCAAGGATCAAGCAAAACACTGTTGTTAATTTACTAACCCGAAAGAATTTTATTTGACATTATTTGACTCAACAGTTTAGCCAGTAGCTTCTCAGGCGCCAATGTAGGTCAGTAAGAAGGGGTGGTGGTGAGCAGGACCTGGTGCGGCACAGGATACAGGCAGTAGAATTTTAGATGAGCTGCAGTTTACAGAGGGTGGAGGATGGGAAGCCAACCAGAAGACCATTGGAATAGGCGAATATGGGGGTGACAAAGGCATGGATGAAAGACTGAAAATAGGTTTAAAATATTTGTCCACAGTATCTGTAGTACCTGGAAACTGATGCAGAAGACAGCACACCTTAAGGGATCCAGGCAGATGACACGTGCCAGAAAGTGTTCCACATTTACTGCTCACCCAAACCCAGTCTTCTTACAAGCTTACAGCTCTTTCATTACATCTTATGCATACCCATACTTCAGCAGGGAATAGTCATAATGCAATATACAATACAAGTCTTACCACACTCACATCCCCCCAGGACTTCAGGTTGGACACGTTGCAGCAGTCAGTGATCCCTGCACTTTAAAAATGCACCAATGTGGTGACCTTGGGCATGTCAATGTGTTCAGTAGAAAAGGAGATCAAAATCCTTACCTTGCTGACCAATGTTTCAGACACTTTTGCTTTGATGTCTCTGATATTGTAGTGCTAGATGGGATTGACGATAGGCATAGAGATTGAGAGCAGTGGTGACCTAGTGAGCTAGTGCCATCCCTGTGTTGCAGGCTTGTTGTAGGAGTCCTTGCTGCAGATGGCAAAGCTCTGTCCTGCAGACCTGGAGCAAGCTAAGGCATTTGCCCTGTGTAATTGGCAAGTAGGTGTGCCAAGGGCTGGCCTGCCGATCTCACTGCTTTTATCTTGTGTCATCTCTACAGTGAAATTGATGGGTCACTCCATGTGTTCAACCCAAATCCCTTGGAAGATGTGTGTGGCAAGACTTTCACTGTACCTTACATCTTGACTGTGAGCAAAATTGGCCACCAGAATTTTTTCCCAAATGTTAATATTTACATTAAAAATTTCAGAACTATGGAAATATATCTCAGCGAGAACACTGAACTATAAAGGCGCTGTAAACATTACAGGAAAAAAAAACCTTTCAAGTAGTAGATCAGTTCGACAAGAAAACAAATAAGGTGACAATCAGTCATTTTAATAATCAAGTACAACTAGTTACACACAATAACAAGGCAATAAGTACAAAGGATGGATATTGCCCCAATCCTTTGGAGAACAGGTGACCATGTGTTGAAGCTGTCTGATCCTTTATTCTTTCCTCCTGTTCTGCCCTTCCCCCTTAAGGCAGTTCTTTCTATACCCCCCAACTCCACATGAGCGGTATCCACATGACCATTGCATCATTCACCCTCAGCCAATCAGTGGCACTGTAACCAGTTTCACCCATATATGGCCATGCTTCCATTTTGTTTCTCCCTGAGTTTTCAGCAGACACAAATTAAGGCAAACAAATCTAAATCAGTTTAGGATTACAGAAGGGCTATTTAAGAGCTTTCCTCGCATCCATTCAAAACGGGCAAAGAAAGAAAAAAGGAAACTGAAGCAAAGTATTGCGGATGCTGGAAATCTGAAATAAAAACAGAAAGTGCTGGAAATACTCAGCAGGTCAGGCAGCATCTGTGGAGAGAGAGAAACAGAACCGGCGAAAAGAAAAAAAATTATATGCAGCACAAAGCCCCAGGGAATTGAGAGTGGCCTTGGTGAAGCTCAAGCATGAAATGGGCACAAGTATTTCAATTCACGAATAATAGAAGAACAAGGAATTGCAGCCTTGAAATAAATTGGGAGCCCCCACTCCCAATTCTTCACTCCCTCTGCACCAATTGAAAGCATGTTCTTTGGTGCTCAGGACCGGAGGGGATAAGCTCTTTTTCCTTTTTTTTTTAAATTACTTTCTTATCCAGTCCGATGTTGTACCCCAGATTCCAGTTATAGAATTTACACTTTTTTTGGGCAGGTTCAACCAGTTAAGCACATACGATTGAGCTGGTGTTTTTACTTGAAGTATGCAGTTATTAGTCGTAAAGATGCCTGAAGTTTCAAGCACCAACAAGAATTTTGTAATTCTTCAGATTCATCTGACAAGATATGTCTACCAACATAAGTGCATCAGGTTTATTCTGTCATCCAGGAGGACTAGTTGAGCAAATCACCAAGGTCTGTCCCCTCAAGGAATCAGCTAGAATAAGATTGATCTTTGGATTCAGGTCAGTGAACAAGGGAGTGGCAAAGGTATATTGAGAGCCCTAAAGCGATTGACGCCCTACATTATGGAAGGCGTTCCCATGTCTCCCATCTCTGTCCCAACATCAAAACCATCATCTCAAACAAGGCCTGCAGTGAAAAAAATCAGCAGTTAGAAGACCGGATGACGTGATTGAGGTTAGGTGAACTTATTATAGTGCAGCGAAGGAAGTTCATTTGGTTCTGCCCTAAGTTGCTCTAAAAGGGAACAGACAGCCATCTGGTGCTCCTGAATGTTTCGACTCATTTACCCACAGAATGTGGCAAAATAATGAATTTAAGAAGACTCGTAAATTTAGGACACTCTACAATTTTCTGCAGACTTGTAAAGGTATTCTGGAGAGGTTTGGCTGGCGGTGGTGACCGTCCAAATAGAGGTGGAGGGAGAGAAATCCCGATCTGGGCAGAAATGTGCTAGTAGGCCTCAAAGCCTGAATTTGCTGCATTTTCCACCAATTTCATGCAAGATAGAAGAGGAAAATCCACCCCAGTGATCAGCGCTCAGCAAAGGCCTCGAGTAGAAATTGTGATCATTTGGCTTGTCAATCAGTGACCCACAGTTGGAACCGCCGATATAAAAAGAAACTTTCAAATGTAATTACAGAAATAACGCTCAAGTGAGAGTGTTTGGATTTGAATGCAAATGATGCTACTTCATTTATTGTTCAAAAAACTTCTCTGACTTCTGAAGTTTTTTGTAATTAAGTTTACAAAATTGACATGCTCTCAGATCATGGTACAATACGCAATATGCTACTGAGTACATGGCACTCACATTGAAGGCCTGACACAGTTTGGTACCCGTGCATGGTGTTACTTGCTAATCATAGAATTTTACAGCACAGAAGGAGGCCATTTGGCCCATCATACCTGTGCTGGCTCTTTGAACGAGCTATCCAATGTGTCCCACTCCCCTGCTCTTTCCACAATAGCCCTGCAATTTTCTCCCCTTCACGTATTTATCCAATTCCCTTTTGAAAGTTCCTATTGAATCTGCTTCCACCACCCTCTCAGGCAGTGCATTCCAGATCATCATAACTCGCTGCAGAAAAAAAAATTCTCCTCATCTCACCTCTGGCTCTTTTGCCAATTCCCTTAAATCTGTGACCTCCGGTCACCGACCCTCCTGCCAGTGGACAATCGGGCTGAAGTCATTCCTTGGCAAGGAGCTTAGATCAAGCAAGGACAGGGTCCGGGGGAATTTACCAAATGTAAGTTCTGACTCACACATCTAAAGCTCTACATCTAGAATGTAGCCACTAATTACCAGTAAATTCCGCAAATCCCCTTCCATTTGAATGCCTTGCTTTTGAAGGAGAAAATTCTCCCGAGTCAAGGTAATGGAGGTGATTTTTTAATTTTTTTTATTCTGTGCATAACCTACTTTCTGAGCTAGCAGAATATTTTATACGCTGCAGCCTGACTTGGAAAAGGACGCCGCTTTTGACATTTGCATTACATCATCGTCTTCTTTTAGCACATTATGTCATTCACAGTGAGACGCATCCTATCGGTGGCAGCAGTCTGCAGCCTGAGTGTAACATATTGTGCACAGAGCTCTCTTTCATGGTTGAAAATCTGTTGAAAAAATGATTATAAAAATAGTACCGCAACATTTACTTTCACGTTAAGAAATGAGGTAATTGCACAGCCTTAGAGCAAGCAAATATATATTTAAAAAAAAACTATTTTGCAGTGGGCAGTAGTCACGAAGAATATACGAAGCTGAAACAGTTAGGGACTTCACTATTTTTGTAAGCATATTAGCGTACAGGTCTAACCACATTACCACCGAGCTGTTTGGGGTTTTTCGACTTGAAATATGCACCTGTCAGTTGCAAAGATGCCTGCAGTTTCTGGCATTAACAGAAAGTTTGTAATCCTTCAGGCTCTCCTGACAAGATGCATTTACCAGCAGAAGTATTTTAGACCTGCTCTGTCAGTGTGAATAACTAGAACAGTAAATTCTGGGCACTCAGGAGGCATGAAGCTGAAAATGTCCAATGCTGCAGCAGCTGCAAGTGACATTTTTTTCTCTACAGTGTGAAATCTTTCTCTGAACTAGTGAAAACTTGCCGAATTGAAGCTCTAAGTTACAGCAAATTAAAATTTGAGATGCACGACTATGGAGTCAAACATTCAAAAGGGCATTATAATAAAATGTAAAAAGCTGTAAATCTGAAATAATGCTGGAAATTACATAGAATTAACAGCATAGAAACAGGCCATTCGGCCCAATTGGCCTATGCCGATGTTTATGCTCCACACCTTACTTCATCTCACCCTATCAGCAGATCCTTCTATTCCTTTCTCCCTCATGTACTTATCTGGCTTCCCCTTAAAGGCATCTATGCTATTCGCCTCAACCACTCCCTGTGGTAGCAAGTTCCACATTCTAACCACTCGCTGGGTGAAGAAGTTTCTTCCGAATTCCTTGTTGGATTTATTAGTGACTATTTTATATTTATGGCGCATAATGAACAGCATTTGTAAATGAAAAAGACAGTTTATGATGTTTTGGGTGTACCTGATGTACTATGGTGCTGACTGACCTGCTCTGTATTCAATGATGTGGAGATGCCGGCGTTGGACTGGGGTGGACAAAAATGAGAAGTCGCACAACACCAGGTTATAGTCCAACAGATTTATTTAATTTTACAAGCTTTCGGAGCTGTCGCTCCTTCCTCAGGTAAGTTAGCAGTGCATTTGGCAGTGCTGTGGAGGTGAAAGACCTTGCACGCAGTTTGACCAGTGTTTGAAAGCGGAAATATGCAATGGAACAAATGGTGACATCATTGCATCACCTATCGTGCTTAAGCAAAAAACAGTTTCCTGATTAGTGAGTAGGATGCCTCAAAACCTGAGTTTATGGAGCAGGCCACAACTGGTTGTTTCGGGAGCAAAATACTGCGGATGTTGGAAATCTGAAATAAAAACAGAAAGTGCTGGAAATACTCAGCAGGTCAGGCAGCATCTGTGGAGGCCGAGGACAGAGAAATCGGAGTGGGCAGAGAATTAAAATTACAAGCAACCTGTTCGGGTGAAACAGCGATTTACTTGTACTTTGTGCAGTTTAGTATTCGCTGCTCACGATGCGGTCTCCTCTATATTGATGAGACCAAGCATACTTTGTAGAAGACCTCCGTTCAGTCCGTAAGTGTGACCCTGAGCTTCCGGTTGTCTGTCATTTTAATTCTCCGTCTCACTCCCACTCTGACCTCTTTGTTCTCGGCCTCCTACACTGTTCTAATGAAGCTGAACGTAAGCTCGAGGAACAGCACCTCATCTGTCGATAAGGCACTTTACAGCCTTCCAGACTCAACATAGAGTTCAACAATTTCAGGTCAGAACCACTGCTCCCATTTTTTCGGACAGCAGCTGTTGATAATGATTCTGCTGTTGCCATTTACAGCTCCTCTCGACTCATCTTTTGTTTCTTTTCTTGTTCCATTATCACCCATTTTTGCCTTGCCCCATCATCCCTTTTGTCTTTTAATCACTCCTGCCTTCCACCCTATCACAGACCTTCCATTTGTTCTTTCCTCCCCTTCGCACCACCTTTTCCCTGCCCCTGTACTTGCTTAAAGCCTGTTATATCTCTAGCTTTCTCCAGTTCTAATGAAAGGTCACCGACATAAAGCGTTAACTCTGTTTCTGTCTCCACAGATGCTGCCTGACCTGCTGAGCATTTCCAGCGTTTTGTGTTTTTATTTGAGTTGTTTCAGGAATTGATCGTCCTCTGAAACTCGCCAAAAGTGCACTAATGTTTTTTTATAGCGCTGGGATGAGCGGTCACTGGAGTCTGGAGCATTAACAGACATGGGTGTGTGGATGAACAGAAAGACCTAGGGGTGCACGTGCATAATTCCCACACCTGGATGTCACGTTGTTGCCACTACTCGTGATTTGGCCAAAACTGAAATTCTAGCCAATGTCACGACAGGGACAGCAGCATAAATGGGGCAGACAGGGGGTAGAGTCGTGGGCCTCTACTTACCATCCAGATCCAAGTGCTAACGGCGTGCTAACAAGGAAAATTGGCCCCAGCATCTTTCTAAAGGATGGGGAGTTGGGTGGGGTACAGAGTCTCTGTAAACCGGGGCAGAGGAGTGGGATGTGGGAGAGTGACGGTTGAGCTAACCTTTGGAGAGCTGGTTGGTCTGTTGAAATTCCAAACATCACATTGTTTTTCCTTTTAGTGGATTAAAATCTAACAAATTTGAAGCATAGACGAGCTTATAATTAACCAGAACGCATAATATTTAATGTAAAAACTGAACATTTTCCAGAGGAACATGCCCCTAGATTTCAGCCCTCCCCCCGCCCCTAGTAACACACCAATTTTGTTCCTTCAATATTTGTATTTCCCCATGAGGCTTTCTTGTATGGGTTTTTCTTTCCTTCCAATATGAGAGCAATCATTGGAGTGACATGAAGGGTAAAGTTTACCCTTTTAAAATTGGCCAGAAACATCAAATTGGAAAATCTGCGGTGACCTCACATTTTAATAAGACTGAGCAGTTCACCCAATAGATTTGAGACTCCGCAGCAAGCTTTTATGCATCCATTTATACACAGCGATTACATGCCTATTCGTCTCTTTGCCATCTACTGCAGAATTATCCAAACTACTGGCAAACCATTTCTCGGAGAATTTCTTCCCCAATCTGACCAACTGGAAAGGGTTCATTAAAGGGAGGTATGGAGCAAATAACATGCAAAGGAGGTACGTGCATTGGAGGCAGTTCAGAGAAGGTCACGAGGTTGATTCCAGAGATGAAGGGGTTGTCTTATGAAGAAAGGTTGAGCAGGTTGGGCCTATACTCATTGGAGTTTAGAAGATTGAGAGGAGATCTTATTGAAACATATAAGATTCCGAAGGGGCTTGACAGGGTAGATGCAGAGAGGATGTTTCCCCTCGTGGGGGAATCTAGAACTAGGGGGCATAATTTCAGAATAAGGGGGCACCCATTTAAAACGGTCATGATGCGGAGATGCCGGTGTTGGACTGAGGTGGACAAAAATGAGAAGTCGCACAACACCAGGTTATAGTCCAACAGTTTTATTTGAAATTACGAGCTTTCGGAGCGCTGCTCCTTCGTCAGGTAAAACGGAAATGAGGAGGAATTTCTTCTCTCAGAGGGTCGTGAATCTTTGGAATTCTCTTCCCCAGAGAGCTGTGGAGGCAGGGTCATTGGATATATTTAAGGTGGAGTTAAACAGATTTTTGAACGATAAGGGAGTCAAGGGTTATGGGGAGCAGGCAGGGAAGTGGAGTTGAGGCCAAGATCAGATCAGCCATGATCTTATTGAATGGCGGAGCAGGCGCAAGGGGCCAAATGACCTACGCCTGCTCCTACGTCTTATGTTCTTATGTCTTATGTAAAGTGTTTACAGGGAGGCTGAATACTCAGCACAATTTCCCTCAGTACCAAACGATCCTCCAATCAGGTCCAAAATTAGGGTTGGCATCTTTTGCCAAGTTTCAAAACAAACCTAGGGTATCCCTATTCTAGTTATTTCCTTAAGAACACTAGGAAAGCTGGGATTGGGGAAGCTATCTGATCCACCTTAACAAGATATGGCACCCTTCGGGTTCCTATGCAAGCCTGCTCAAATTTCTAACCTTTAAGTTTGACAGGGAAAGCAAGACAAAACAACATGACAACTTTTCCTTGTACCCAGGTTTCTATATTTGCCCTAGTAACTAGCTTATGAACCCATCATGGTATTCAAAAGCATGAGAATATGCAATGGAGGAGACCAACTATTCTCGCACAAAGCCTCCAATATCCTTCATCTGCCCGCCACAGGCAGACTGAGAACCTGACCCCACCAGAGTATCTGGGGTCAGAGCGGAGTCAGGGAATTTAAATAAATCCAACGCATGGGCCAGTGCCAGCACATCTTAGGCTGGGGATGGGGGGGGGGGGGGGGGGGGGGAGCCTAGGGCAGTGAGGGGAGCATAAAATGCAGCGCTCAATGACCATGTTCAGTGGAGGCCAGCTACCTCCACTCCACAGACGCTGAGCTTGAGCAAGAAGAGCATGCTTGAGAAGGAGCAAGGTGCCATATGAATCACAATGGCTTCTACTCAAGTCCAGCCAGTACAGGTGAACTGGGAATTCACTTAGCAGTCACAGATTAAGGGTTAGAAATCTCACACGATACTAGCACTAAGAGGAAGCACTATTGCAACAGATACTAATATCACTGACACATGATACAAAGTAGGGGAATAAATTGGTTGCACTGTATTTGAACTTTGTCCAAAGAGTTTCTTATTGATTGTGTAAAAGAAGATTGCAGCACATTAAAAGACTACCATTGCTGTTAGTTGAGGACAGTGATGCAGAAGGTGCTTTAAGACATGGACAGGAGGTTCCTTAAAGGAGCAGCTCAGGTACTTAGCTGAATGTATCTTAGGTGAGTACCTGATGCACCAGTCTTCCCAGTTGCAATTACGGGCTGAATTTTAATCTGCAGGAGCGCATGGGTCTGGGTGCGGGTGGGGGTGCTAAAACCGGCGAAATCGAAAACACGTCGGGAAGCCAGCTCCAACGCTCCGGCTTCCGTATTTGACTGGAGCGCGTTCGGCTGCGTGTGCACAACCCCCTCGGGAGAGGCAGCTTGTCAATTTCCATATGCTAATCGCTCAATTAGAGTGTTACTGACTCACTGTTTTCACGTCAGGTGGTGGCTGATATCTGCAGCTTCCTAGAAACAGACCTGCTGCCTGCTGGACCTGGTGGCCACGTGTTACCAATGGCTGTCAAAGTCACCACCGCCCTCAACCTTTTTTGCCTCCGGATCCTTCCAGGGCTCTGCCGGAGACTTATCCAGGATCTCCCAGTCGACGGCCCACAAATGCATAAGGCAGGTGGACTGATGGATTGTTTGCCGGGACCGGCAATTATGTCAACTTTGCCACCGATGATGCCAGTCAGAATAAGCGGGTGCTCGGAATTACAGCTCTGGCTGGCTTCCCACAGGTGCAGGGCGCCATCGACTGCACACATGTGGCAATCCGGGCACCCCCAGAACAACCAGGAGTATTCGGCAACTGCAAGGGCTTCCACTCCGTCAATGTGCAGTTGTTGTGCAACCACAAAAAGATGTTTATGTAGGTGTGTGCAAGATGGCATGATGCTTTCGTTGTGCTTGTATGTGGCAGTCCAAGCTCCCTAATCTCTTTGGAAGTTTGGAAGCAGACTTAAGTGGTGGCTGCTAGGTGAGAAGGGATACGCACTGCAAATTTGGCTCATGACACCCATTAGAAACCCGACCACTGAAGCCCGCCGCGCTACAATGAATGGCATATCACCACCAGATGTGTGATTGAACATGCCATTGGCATGCTGAAGATGCGCTTCAGGTGCCTGGACAGATCAGAGGTGCCCTTCAGTACGCACCAGCCAGGGTCTCCAGAATGGTCATGGTTTGCTGTGCTCTGCACAACATTTCGCAACAGCGAGGCTTGGGCCTGCAGGAGGAAAAAGGTGAAGAGCTCAGATCCTCCTCGGATGATTCGAGGGAGAAGAGGAAGAAGAAGAGGAGGAGGAGGAAGGTGACGAGAGCAATGCACCCCCAGCTGCTCACATTGCTGCCCGGGATGCAAGGTTCACTTAGTTTGCACCAGTGGACCCATGTCACCAGAAAATGCAATGGTCACTCTTGCCCCCCTCCCCCCAATGCAACTGACACAAAGCAATCCTGCAACCATCCAACCACCCCTTGAACATCCCCCCCCACCCCCATTGGTCCCCATCAATGAATGTCTTCCCATTCATCATCAAACAAGTTAGAAGGCCATTTACCACCCAACACCCAAGAATGGACAAGACAGGAAAGTGGTGAAAAAGAATAACATTTATGTGAGCTAAATAAAGCACAGTAACTTATCAAAACAACATTTTCTCAGGCACCCATGTGCATACCCTTGTGCAACTACAAAGCCTTACTCTTCCTTTTTCTGCTACTCCTATGTGATGGCTTCAGCAGAAATAGAAGCAGGCTGCTCAGATCCCTGCTCTGACTACTGAGTTGCTCTTGCCAACGTCCTCTGGGCTTGTGAGGGCCCCGCTGAAGACTGCTCCACCTGCACCTGTGCAGAGGCAGATTCAGCCATTGAAGACGAGGCAGCATGTGGGCTATTGATTGAGAGGTGGGCTGTGGGTGAGAAGTGGAAGCGCTTTGAGTGGAGCTCCTACTTCCATGACCCCTTTCACCATCATCCCTCTCATGGCCCAGCCGAACTTCATTGCTACCCCAGTGCTGGAAAACAATTTGGTGCAGATCAGTGAGGCGCTGTAAGGACAAGGCGAAGGTATCTGTCAACCTATTTAAGGTGGCATCCAGAGTCTTCACGGTGGTGTTCAAGGTGTGCATGGACTCATTTGATTGGTGCGTCCGACAGTCCATGGCGCTGGGCACTCTATCCATGGAAGAAGACATCATTTCAGTGTCCTGCGACATCACCCCCTTCATGCTTGAGGTGGACTCCTCCAATCTGTCTTCAATCGTGGTGAGTCTACTTTGAAGGCCTGTCAGTGCATCGCACATTGCTGCTGCTTAATGATTCTCCTCTTCATTGATGGTCCCCGGGGTACAGCATCTGTGTCCAGCTGAACAGAGCTTGGAGTGGCTGCCCCCTCCGACACGGACTCTCCACTGCTGTCCCTGTCTCCACCATCTGCTCTTGCTCACTTGTGAAGTGTGAGTCACCAGGTGAAACCCCAACTATCTTTTTTTATTCGTTCATGGGATGTGGGCGTCCCTGGCAAGGCCAGCATTTATTGCCCATCCCTAGTTGCCCTTGAGAAGGTGGTGGTGAGCCGCCTTCTTGAACCGCTGCAGTCCGTGTGGTGAAGGTATTCCCACAGTGCTGTTAGGGAGGGAGTTCCAGGATTTTGACCCAGCGACGATGAAAGAACGGTGATATACTTTCAAGTCAGGATGGTGTGTGACTTGGAAGTGTGAGTATCTGAGCTGGTACAGGGTCTGCTTGAGCCCAGTGAGGATGCACCCTCAGAAAGACTCAGCTCCTCTGAGGTTGGTAAGATAATGGAAAAGGTCCTGAGGGATAGGATTTATGACCATTTGGAAAGGGGCAACTTAATCAGGGATAGTCAACACGGATTTGTGAAGGGTAAGTCTTGCCTAACAAATTTGATTGAATTCTTTGAGGAGGTAACTAAGTGTGTAGATGAAGGTAGAGCAGTTGATGTCGTATACATGGATTTTAGTAAGGCGTTTGATAAGGTTCCCCATGGTCGTCTCATGAAGAAAGTAAGGAGTTGTGGGATAGAGGGAAATTTGGCCGATTGGATAAGTAACTGGCTATCTCATAGAAGGCAGAGGGTGGTGGTGGATGGAACATTTTCGGACTGGAGACCAGTTACCAGCGGTGTGCCACAGGGGTCGGTGCTGGGTCCTCTGCTGTTTGTGATTTTTATCAATGACTTGGAGGAGGGGACTGAAGGGTGGATCAGTAAATTTGCTGATGACACCAAGATTGGTGGAGTAGTGGATGAGGTGGAGGGCAGTTGTAGGCTGCAAAGAGACATTGATAGGATGCAGAGCTGGGCCGAAAAATGGCAGATGGAATTTAACCCTGATAAGTGCGAGGTGATTCATTTTGGTAGGGCAAATTTGAATAAGGATTACAGGGTCAACGGCAGGGTTCTGAGGAACGTGGAGGAGCAGAGGGATCTGGGGGTTCATATCCACAGATCTCTGAAGGTTGCCACTCAAGTGGATAGAGCAGTAAAGAAGGCCTATGGTGTGTTGGCGTTTATTAACAGAGGGTTTGAGTTTAAGAACCGTGAGGTTATGCTGCAACTGTACAGGACCTTGGTGAGACCACATTTGGAATATTGTGTGCAGTTCTGGTCACCTCACTATAGGAAGGACGTGGAAGCATTGGAAAGAGTGCAAAGGAGATTTACCAGGATGCTGCCTGGTTTGGGGGGGTGGTCTTATGAGGAAAGATTGAGGGAGTTGGGGCTTTTCTCTTTAGAGCGGAGGAGGATGAGAGGCGACTTAATAGAGGTTTATAAGATGATGAGGGGGATAGATAGAGTGGATGTTCAGAGACTATTTCCTCGGGTAGAGGCAGCTGTTACAAGGGGGCATAACTATAAGGTGCATGGGGGGAGATATAGAAGGGATGTCCGAGGTAGATTCTTTACTCAGAGAGTGGTTGGGGTGTGGAATGGACTGCCTGCTGTGATAGTGGAGTCGGACACTTTAGGAACTTTCAAGCGGTTATTGGATAAGCACATGGAGCACACCAGAGTGATAGGGAGTGTGATAGCTTGATCTTGGTCTCGGACTATGCTCGGCACAACATCGAGGGCCGAAGGGCCTGTACTGTGCTGTACTGTTCTATGTTCTATGTTCTATGAATCGTCATCAGCGACTTCTGCTGCACACGTAAAGGCCCTATCGGAGATTTAAAAACATGAATTAGTCCTGGCACGGTAAGAATATGTTGCAAGTTATCCTTATGAAGATGATCATATTTCAGTCGCTGTTGAAATGCAGTCAACATGACTGAGTGTCGTATGACATGTGGGTGGCTTTTATTTAGTTGTGTCACCAGATAGCTGGGAGCTCCCCGTCTCCCCATCTCTGATGGCCAGGAACACCGAGACTCCACTGATCTCCAGCACCTCCTCCTCTGTGCTTGTCTGTTGCGAGCTGTTTGGAGTTCCCTCTCCGGTTCTCTCCCTCCCTGGTGTTCTGTGCTCTCTTCTCCTGCAAGGAGGGAATGACGAGACCTATGAGTGAGTGTAATGGCAAGTGTTCACCTGATGGATGGAGTGCATTTGGTGAGGGTAACTATCAGGGAGAAGCATGACATTGCATAAGGATAATGACGAGTGGGAGGGGTGGATGGATAGAAGGGGATGTGAGGAAATGCATAGAAAGAGAAGGATGGGTGCACCTGCAAGGTAAGTGGGTGTGTGGAGTGATGTGATGGAGTAGGTTTGAGAAGGCCGAGTGAGCAGGTTGGGGTGATGTGCACAGCAGGATGTTGGTGAATGTGCCTCTGTACTCACCTTTCCTGACCTGCTTAGGTCATTAAAGCGCTTTCTGCACTGTGTATCCAGGAGAGTGGCACCACGTTCCTGCTGCTGACCTCATCCGTTACCTCCAACCACACCTTCTTGGTGTCAGCTGCGGGCCTCTTCCTCCGGTTGCTAGGGAAGAGTATCTCTCTCCGTCTCCTCACAGCAGCACATCCTGGGAGGGGTCACTGAAATGAGCCGCAGCCTTTGCCCGTGTGGAATCCATTCTGCCACTTGCTTCTCTTTTCTTCCCAACTCCAAACTCCTTCAACTTGCATGTTTGAATTGTTCCTTTATACACTGGAGTTGAGATCGCATCATGCAGGTCCACATCACGCCCGCTGCTGCTGATTGGACAGGAATCCCGCAATTAAAATTATAATTTTTTTAAATTCATTCACGTCACTGGCAAGGCAGCATTTATTGCCCATCCCTACTTGCCCTTGAGAAGGTGGTGGTGAGCCACCTTATACAACTGAGTGGCTTGCTAGGCCATTTCAGAGAGCAGTTAAGCATCAACTAACATTGCCGTGGGTCTGGAGTCACATATAGGCCAGGCCAGGTAAGGACAACAGTTTTCTTTCCCTAAAGGACATTAGTGAACCAGATGGGTTTTTTAAAATAATCCAGTAGTTTTAAGGTTACCATTAGTGATACAAGCTTTTAATTCCCAATTTATTTAATTAACAGAATTACCAGCTGCTATGGTGGGATTTGAACTTGTATCTCATAGATCAGTAATCCATGCCGTTAGGATTAACTAGTCCAGTAACATAACCACTATGCTACCGAGATGACTGAGTTTCAGTAGCCACTGGCAGATGTGCTGCACTTACTTCCAGGTTTCCCGCGGTGCTGTCGGACCGCTGCCCCCCCCACCCCCGCGCCCCCCGTCCCCGCGCCCCCCGCCTTGCGCCCCCGCTACCAGCACGTTGCGAAATTAAAATCGGGGCCTCTGTTTCTGCAGTTATATCCTGTTGGCATCCTGCTCTGGTCTTTCCAAAGTGTCCTCCTCCTCCTGATGCTTCTCCGTCTAGATTATGCAGCAAACAATGATAATCTTGGAGACCCTGGGAATAGCTGTACTGTAAGGTACTCCTGGTGATCTGTCCAGACATTTGAAGTGGTGCTTTATAATGAACCTGGCAGCTGTCTGTGCCTCATCTTTGTCTGCCTCTGTCTGTGTCTGTTTCAAGGGGCTGAAGATGTTAGCCTTGGTTTCTGAGGAGCCATCCTGCCAGACTACCTTCAAGTAAACCTGGCACAGATGATTATCTTATAATGAAAGCAAGGTGAATCCTGTCTGGGAAGCAGGCATTGACCTCCAAAAGACAGTCTTGTTGGTCATTGATCAGCTGCACATTTATGGAATGGAACCGCTTTCCATTCGTGTTTGCTGCAACATTTTGCCAAGGAGCCCAGATGGTATTTTGGTAAATCCAGCAATGAGGTGAAATCGGGCAGGCCTGTCAGGCTGCTGTTGCTGTCAAGTGGGAAAGGAGATGAAAGGAGCTAGCCCTGATGAATAATGCAACAGTCAACTGTGTGATACATCTGAACACAGCAAATTGGCTAAAACTGCAACAGTCCATTATGCTAGTCTATAAGGAGGTGGGAGCTTTAGATTTAAGGGCGATGGTGACCATGATTGCTGAGGCAATAAATGATGGAAAATCTGATGTAGATGTCACTTTGTCATGATCATGCACTTGAATGTGCCCACCATCGGCAGGTGCTTCTAACGCCCAACCTCACTTCCAGTGGAAAAGATATCTGCCTAAAAAATGATCGGTAAGCGAGCATTGCAGGTCCTCGTCACATTTTTCATCCCCAAAAAAGGCCAACAGGCAGATGAAAATCCTGCCTTTTAGGTCTGGCTGAAGATTCAATCTTCCCCTCAGTGTCTTATTATATAGAATATACAGCACAGAAACAGGCCATTCAGCTCAACTGGTCTATGTTGGTGTTTATGCTCCACACAAGCCTCCTCCCATCCCTCTTCATCTAACCCTATCAGCACAACCTTCTATCCCTTTCTCCCTCATGTGCTTATCCAGCTTCCCCTTGAATGCTTCTATGCTATTCGCCTCAACTACTCCTTGTGGTAGTGAGTTCCACATTCTAACCACTCTTTGGGTAAAGCAGTTTCTCCTGAATTCTTACTGGATTTATTAGTGACTATCTTATATTTATGGGGGGGGGAAATTTGGTTGATTAGTGCCTCCTGTTAGCGCCCTAAGAGGGCGCTGACAGGGCACAAAGCAACTAGTACCCGGGCGCGGCGATGTTTGCGCCGCTCGCAAAATTGACCAGACATTTTGTGGCGGCGCTAAACACTATCGCCACGATCTCCTGTGCCCGCAGATCGTGACGTCAGTCGAGCGTGCAACGCCCCGGTAGCGCCCCAGACCGGATATTGAGTGGCACCCCCTGCCTTTCCGCCTGCCGCTAGCAACGACAGGTAGAGGGGAACGTTTTGCAGTCGGGAAGGGACTGGGGGAGCGCTATTTAAAGGCGGCCTCTTCCTGCCATTTTTTGTCGGCGACATTATTGCACCACGCATTCTGAGAGAGAGAGAGACTTCTGGAGAGATTCAACGCTGTGTGAAGGAGTTTTGGGTACTGACCAGCACTTTGCAGGTTAATTTTGATTTTACCTTCCTTGTATCAATTTACAAGAGACTATGGGGGCTGCACTGATTCGGGGCGTCGTCCTGCACCTGCAGAATCAGAGGCATCAGAGACGCAGAGAGAGAGTGGCAAACATGACCAGAGGGAGGAGGGCCAACAGGCCTCTGCACAGGAGACCTTACCCTCCCAGGGTATTCCGGGAGCAATTCTCCTACGTTCATTTGTCTGAGGAGCAGTGTTTGCGCAGGCTGCGCTTCAGCAAGGAGGTGGTCACTGAGCTCTGCCACCTGCTGCAACCAGATCTACAGCCTCAACTGAGGACCAGAACGTCTCTGTCGGTGGCAGTGAAGGTCACAGTGGCTCTGAATTTTTATGCCAGTGGCTCCTTTCAAGCATCTATTGGGGACATCACCAATATCTCCCAGTTCGCTGTCCATTGCTGTATCCAGGAGGTGACAAATGCCCTGTATAAAAGGAGACGCCAGTACATCTCTTTCCCCATGATCTGGGCCAAACAGCATGAACGCGCATGTGGCTTTGCGAGGATAGCAGGCTTCCCCATGGTGCAGGGTGCCATTGACTGCACGCATGTGGCATTACGGGCACCGCATGAAAATGCAGAGGTTTTCCGAAACCGCAAGGGCTACCACTCTTTAAATGTGGAGTTGGTCTGTGACCACAGACAGCTGATACTCGCCGTCGATGCCCGCTATCCTGGCAGCAGCCACGATGCTTTCATCCTGCACCAGGCTGGTGTGCCAGAACTTTTCCAGGCACCGCATCAGCCAAGTGGATGGCTCCTCAGGGACAAGGGTTATCCACTGTGCACCTGGCTGATGACACCGCTCCGTAACCCCAACACCCCTGCCGAGCTGCGGTATAATGAGAGCCATATCGCCACCAGGAACATCATTGAGCAGACGATCGGCGTGCTCAAGCAACGGTTCCACTGTCTGGACCACTCAGGAGGAGTCCTGCAGTACTCTCCTGAGCGAGTCTCCCTCTTCATAGTTGTGTGCTGCATGCTTCACAACCTGGCAATCCTCAGGACCCAGCCAATGCCCCCAGGGATTGGTGCACCACCTGAGGAGGAGGAAGAGGAGGAGGAGGAGGATGATCAGCAGCAGCACCAACGTGGGAGGGAGGCGCACAATGTTGCCACTGCCACTGATAACAAGCCGCTTCTAGGCCCCTACTCAGAAGATGGCCTCTGGCATGGAGAGCAACATCATGGAAAGCAACCTGCACCCCCTATTGCCGGCTAAAGCTGGAATGATTCCAAAGGCCAAAAATGTAAATTTTGAATACAACAACTTTTTTATTTAACAAACTCTGTGTGTGTCATTTATTCAGGACAAACAATTAGAAACAAACACAACAAATCATGAATTAACAGAACTGGTTCTCACAAGCTGGAGAAAGATGCCAAAACAGTAAACAAATGTAATCAGACAAACCTCAACATTTACTACAAAGATTCCCACCATTTATTCAGACCTCCTACTGTTTTCCCTTCGAGGGTGATCTCCATCCCCTGCGCACTTCCCCCCTTCCCACCCTACTGCCCCAGTGGCTGCAGCAAGGCTGGTGGAAGGCTGCTGAATGTCAGATGCAGAGACTACAGATGCCCTTGAAGGATGCCCTCGACCAGCTCTGGGCCTGGAGGCCCCGGCTGCAGACTGCACCAACTCTGCACGGGCAGCAGCAGTCTGGGCTGGCTGTGTTGCAGGCGGTGGCAAGTGCAATGGGGAAGTGCCAGTGGTGGGAGCAGGAATGCTGTCATCCTGAGAGAGGACAGCACCTTCCTGCTCAACCGACACACTGGCACTTCCATGGGGCAGTACCTCAGCATCCGGAGCAATCTGCTCGAGCACAGATTGCTGGCCTGCTGCGGCACCGTGAGAGCCCCGGGGCAATGTGGCCGAACCAGCGAGGATGGTAGCAGTCAATGCTTGCGTGACATCAATCTGAGACTGCATGAGAGCAGTCTGAGATTGGATGGCAGCAGCCAGTGACTGAATTCCAGCACTAAGCCGTTGCGTTGCGTCGGCCTGTGGTGCAGCGGAGTACTCCAGACTCGTTGCCAGTTAATCAATGCTTCCGGGCACCCTTGCCATTGCACCCATGAGCTCAGTGTGCATGCTCAAGGCTTGGCTATTCATTTCCGCGATGACGCGCTCCTCCTCTGCGTCCAGTGCAGCAGGACTCGCTTGCCTACTCGCCCTCCGGGGAGATGACCCCCAAGCTTCCCTACCCCCATGGCATTGCTGCAGCCCGCTGGGTCCCGGAGCTTCGTCCTCATCAGACTCTACCCCCCTGCTCCCCTCCAGGGAAGGCCTGGTCCCAGTGTGGGCATGGACTCCCTCGGGAGACGCAGGCGGTGAGGCTCCGGCTTCCTCTTCCTCCTTGCCTGGGGCGTCGCTGCCACTGGTTGGTTGAGGGACAGGCTGGTCAGCTGGTGGTTCACTATCTGAAAGCAGAGAGGTACAAGAGAGGCTTTAGCATCAGGACAGGGGGGCTGTAAGGGAGCAAGGACTGGAGACATTTAGTAAGTTGGATTGAAAGTGTAAAAGGCTGGTGTTGTGAGGGACAAGTGGAATGAGAGAGAAGAGAAAGTTGATGAACTTACCATTGCTGTCCCCAAGGGGGTCGATCTCTCCAGCGGCCACGGCACCTATCACCTGGCTGGCAACGATCCTGTGGACACACGCCCCCAGATTGCTGAGGGTCTGTAGCTCAGCCGGTCCTCCACCCGTCCGTTGCTGCTGGCGCCTGTTATGAGATAGCTTGGCCTGCAAGAAAAAGGACGGCTAATACGATAGCAAAATACTGCAGATGCTGGAAATCCGAAATAACAACAGAAAGCGCTGGAAAAACTCAGCAGGCGAGGCAGCATCCGTGGAGAGAGAAACAGAGTTAACGTTTCAGGTCGAAGACCTTTCGTCAGAAAAAGGACGGCATCTGAGTGAGTGTGCAGCCATGTGCTTGCCTGATGTGCCTCCCATAGTTGAATAGCCCTTAATGTATGCAAGGTGTGGAATGTGCGTGTGTGTTTTATGAGATGGCCATAGGTCTTGGATCATTGTTGGGCATTTGGGGTTTTTAAACCCTCTGGGCACAGAGTGAAGTTGAGATGGAGGGAAGTAGAGGTATTGAAAAGCAGCCACTTACCCTGACCACCCAAGTGAGGTCGTTGAACTTCTTCCGACATTGGGTGTGGACCCTGGGCACCATGCTCCTGGAGGAGACATGCTGAGCCACCTCCCTCCACACTCTTCTGTATTCACGTGGCAATGGCCTCCTGCCACTCTGTGGGTAGAGTACTGCCCTTCGCCGCTCCACTGTGCCAACCAGAGTCATCAAGGCCCGGTCACTGAAGCACTGAGCTCTTTCCCTGGGCCTCTCCATTGTTCTTTCCAGCAGAATTGATGTACAGGTCTCTCCAGGCCGCGATTCAAGGCTGCAATGAGCAGGGTGTGGCTGGAGAGCAAGATCGACCCTCCCCTTTAAGAACTGGCCAGCGCCAGTCTGTCTGTGTTCCATTGCTAACTGACATCACCTGAGCTTCGCCAGCGCTCTGAGTTAGCGCCTCGCTCCTCGGCGTTAGCGCCTTGAGAGAGGTGTATAGCGCCTGATTTAGTGCACAAATCACCTCCAGGGGTGATAGAGGCCAAGTTTGCAGTCGGAGGCGATAATTAGCGCCAAGCGCTAAACTTTGCGCCCGGCCGATAATTGCGCCCCAAACGGGACGATACCGAATTTCTCCCCCATGGTCCCTAGTTTGGTCTCCCCCATGAGTGGGAACATCTTCTCTATGTCTAACTTATCAAACCCTTTTATGATCGTCATGACCTCTATCAGGTAACCCCTCCATCTTCTCTTTTCTAGAGAAAAGAACCCCAGCCTGTTCAGCCTTTCACGAGAAAGATAAACCCTGGAAGAGAGCACAGGGAGGGAAGCTTAGGTACAGAGTAGGCGTGGGTGTGTTGAGCTTGAGGTTGGTGGCAATGTAGCAATGTGCAAATTTGCATGGGTATTCTCTCTGCCATTTTATTTCTAGCTACATGCGATGATCCATTCACCTCAGGATTTACAATATTTAAAAGAACACAGGGTTTATTTTTCTCTTTATTTAATTTTCTTTTTTTTACAAATGAATCCGCCTCCCAACACCCAGTTCCATTATTTGTACATGCTGAATCGCAACTTGGCACCCACTGCCTTCAGCTGCCTGGGTCCTAAGCTCTGGAATTCTCTCCCTAAACCTCTTTGCTTTTCTACCTCTCTCTCCTCCTACAAGATGCTCCTTAAAACCTACCTGTTTGACCAAGCTTTTTGGTCACCTGTCCTAATATCTCCTTATGTGGCTCGATGTCAAATTTTGTCTGACAATGCTCCTGTGACGCGCCCTGCGATGTTTTACTATATTAAAGGCGCTATATAAATGCAAGTTATTGTTGTTGTCAAAGCTTTCATTCTCAGTCTGAACTTGGGGAGGGAGGTTCATGTTGTCATAACTCAGAAAAGATTGTTTGCTGCAGTGTGATTGGGTGAAATTTTATTTTTGATGGAATGTGAGAACTGGGAAGAAAGGTTTTGTGTAATATGACAGGTAAGCAATGAAAGCAGAAAATAACCAATTAGAAAGAAAGAAAACTATGGCCCCAATATTTACGGGGAAGCGGGGAGGGTGCGGGGGTGCATGGTAGTGTGGGGGAAACCCAGACAGGCCAGATTGACAGCTGCCAAGTGGGAAAACCAGTGGCAGTAGGCCGCAGCCAGAGACTGTCGGGGATGGTCCGTGGCAATCGGGAGGGAGTGATCTGGGCTGGGGATCAGGGCTTGGTGGGGTGTTGGGGGAGGAGAGGAAAAATAGCCCGCCAATAGCGAGGAGCGATCAGGGCTGGAGGAGGAGGTCGCCTGTCGGGGCAACGAAATGAGGTCGGCAATCGGCAGAAGGGAGGCCAAAGGCTTTCTTGAGGGACTGAGGGGAGCCTCCTGGCCCACAAGCAGTGCTCTAAAAAGCACTTACCTTCTGGAGCCGGCAGCTCCAGCCTCCATTTTGTTGCTGGGTTTCCCGAGCCCTGGGAAACCCAGCCGTTAAATTTAAATCAGGCTCCCAACTGCACCGTGGGAGCCTGATTTAAATATGATAATGAGGTGTCCCGCCTCTCCAAGACGGGACACACGCCGCCATGCGACCCATCGCCTTAAAAATGGCGGCAGGCGCGTACGTGGCAGGTTGGCGACACATTCCCCGATTTTAATTTTTAGCCCCTGACCTCGACCCTCTCCCGCCCGTCGTGGGGGGCTTAATATTGAGGCCTATAAGTCTGGAAATTCCTGTGATAATATCACGCATCATAATTTCCGGGCTTCAGGAGTAAGTAAATTGAGATGGGTTAGGCACAGACTCTTCAGTCACGACATAGATGACAGACAAGAAATTTTATTATAAAGACATCTTAATTTGTTTTTTTTTTAAACTGGATCTCTCCACTGTTGTAATATTGTCGGGTGGTTCCGATTTGCTACAGGCATTGCATTATTTCACTTGCAGACAGCACAGTGTTTATAAATTACATTTTTCTCCATTTTTATTGAAATGAAGGAGAAATAAAGAATTGTAAGTGCTAGCTACCTTGCAGCACAATGACATTATTAGCATACCATGCCATATCTGTCACATTCTGCTACCTTCCTGACAGTGCTTATTACACTCAGTGTGTAAGGACACAGTTACAGAGTATATTTCAAACAGAAACAAGCATTAAAAATATATTATACATAATACAGGTTAAATATAAGAAAAACGATCTCTTTCCATTTTCGTTGAAACAAAGGTGTTTTTACAGAATGCAGACAATCTATTCCCAAAGGTACGTTATAGAAGCATTGTAAAAACAAAACAAAAAATTGGTACCTCAATAGTAAAATCCTGTATTCTCTGTCATCTGATTAGTCTTAAATTAAATCTTGATTCTACTGACCTCCTATCTGCTAAGCAATGCAGGGCACACACCTATGAAAAATGATGCTTTCAAGCCTGTCACCCTGTGCAGTAAATTTGAGCTTACTCTGAACAGTAATAAGAAGCAACATTGACTTTAATGGTTTTCAAACCCATCCTCTAATTTCATTAGTTTAAAAAACAGATGCAGCCAGGGTGATGTCATTCTTTTCCACACAATGAAATCTGAGTCAGGCTCCAGATATAGAAACCAGTGTTACTGCTTTCTAATCGGATTAGGGCTCTGGCAGCTTGTGATCAATAGGTGGTTTACTGGTGTAATCTATTGAGGCTGAAGCAGTCCTTCCATACTTCATACAACACATCATCTCACGGCCATTCTGCTTTTCTCATCCATTCTACTGACCTCAAGAAACCTTGGGCTATTATTCAGTTATATCTTTAGGGACCAGAGGTAAAATAGTCAGCTAATAATTACTTATTCTTTCATTACTAATAAGCGCGCTTTGAAAATGTAGAAATGTTCATTCTTTTCCCTCTTTCTATCACATTTCATCTCATCCATAAAATAATCTCCACAGAATAGCTATTAAATAATGGTCTTTGCTGTATCAGCATCAATCGTATATATAGATCTGTAACAGGAAGTCGTTGAATACAGAGTTTATGTACTGATAAAGCTGCTCCTGTCTATGGCACTTGTGAGTTATCTATATATGTGGAATAAATTCTCCATTCAACAGCTTAGCATGGTGTCTTCCTTTTAAAGTTATCTGTGTGTTTTTGAGGAAATTAGAGGCATTTTTCATGTTCCTATATATTAAATGGTGCCAGTCTTTAACAATGGTTCGAGCAGAGATTGAAAGAGTTATTAGAATGGAAGGGCTTCTAGTGGTATCAGTGCGAGGGGTCACTGTGTTGAGTGCTGGAATACTAATTGTGGCATTTATAAAGTAGTATCGTTCAGCTGAAGCACCTATGGCAGGGTAAAAGTGAGAAGGTGATTTGAATGTGGCAGGGATATTTGAGGCACTATCATATCCATTTGGTTCGGATTGGTGGCATGTTTTTTGTCAGGAAAAAGGCATTTAATGTGAGGTTGAAGAGTGAACAAGAATAGTGAGCGTGGCATTGTTTTTTGTCGTGTTCAGGTATTGTCTGTTAGTGGGAGATGGTAGTACAAGTGAATGTTAGCTAATGTGCTAATGAGGTTATGATTCATGTCACGCAGAGCCACTGTTGCTTAGTAACAGTTGCATGTGAAGAATGTTATTCAAAAGGATGGTCTGGACTAATTTAAGAGACATGGCTGGAATGTTTTATGCAAATCAGAGGCCCTCATGGTAATATAAAAAGTATTTGAAAGGAGTGCAGCACAGTGGTGCAGTTTGTCAGACCTCCGATACACTACCATGGAGTGGTAGGGCACCGTAGGTACAATCCACCCTCTGCAGGGTGAATTTTCTAACCTCAATCCGATTGTTGCAAGGAAATGCTAAATGGAGGCCAAGGGCTCGATTTTGTCAATGGGGACGTGATGGAGGCGGGACTCCCACTTTTTGGGTTGTAGTCCCAGCCTCCATCGATTTGTGGCCAATCCACGCTACTTTCCCTTGATTGACCTTGTTAAGCCCGCCCAGCGGGCTCAGCAGGCCAATTAAGGGACACCTGGATACTGGTGACGTCAGCGATTGACATTTCATCTGTCAAGAGCTTTTGACAGATGAAATGTCAGCGTTTGACAGCTCTGTGAAGCTGTCAAACACTGACAATCTGTCTTCTAACTTGACTCCTTCTACTCAGACTCAGTTAGAGAGCTGTCCATACCAGAAAGCAGAGGCTGCAGCTTTTGATAGTTCAGCGGCCATTCTGCTTTCTGTGCCGGTGAGCTGAGGGACTCCCAAGAACTGAAGGGAGGAAGCCTGGAGGAGAAAGTAAAGGTAAGTAAAACTTATTAAAACACTTTACACACACCAAACACACTTACCTCTGCACTCATGCACCCATCACTCACCTGTACACCGGACATATCGACCCCTCCAAGCCCTGCAGACCGACGGTCCGCCTCGCTAACTTGGCGTGGTTTGGCGCCGTCGGGCAGCCCAGACTTCAGGGCTAAAAATAGGGATTAGCAAAAAAACTGCCTGTTAACTACCTGTTAACAGGCAGTTAATTGGCACTAATCCCTTTCCCGCCTCGGGGAGGCGGCTCCCAGCACAGGTCGGGTACCCGCCTCCTGGGACATTGGCATGGAGGCGGGTTGGGGGCGGGATGGGTACGTGCCCCCCGAATCTGCAATTTTCCCACCACTCCCGCCTCCAAACCCGCCTCCACGGGGCTTGGAAATTCAAGCCCCAAGTGTTTCCTCACATGAAAGGATAGAAAACCAGAATGAGAACCACCCTGTCACATATCTCCAGACGACAGACCATGGAATGGGATTGACAGAGACTTGGGGATAGGTCTCAAAACTATTCTTCTTAGCAAGGGAAGGTGTGTGGAGGGAAAATAGTACAATGGGGGTGATTTTAATCAGGCGGGTGGGCAGTTAAAAACGTCCAGGTTACTTCCCCACCGGAAAGCCGTTTTGAATTTTAACCTGCTCTATTGAGCAGGCCGCAAGTCACCTATGCAAAGCTAGTGGGGTCCTTCTTTACATAAACATCAGGATCCAGCCAGCATTTAACTGGTGATCTGAGTGTGCTGTGGCTTTCATCTCAGGTGACGACAACGGAAAGAGGAGCCGGGACCAGAAGAGGCTGAAACAGGTATGTTTTTGTACGGTCCTTGTGGGGTCAGGAGGAGCAGGAGTGTCACAAGGAAAGCTTAAGTCTCCCCTGCCATGGACTTCCCCCTTCCCAACTCATTAGAAAACTTAAATAAGGGTCTTATATTTCTTTTAGGATCCTTTTCTGATATTGGGCTGCCCCAGTGCCTGACTCGCCATGTGATAAACTCGCCCAGCAAATCATGGCACTAGCAGGCAGCAAGGACCTTGCAGGAGCCCAGTTTTGATTCGATGGGTTTCAATTCGTGGGGCACTGGCACCAGTACTGGGGAAAGGGAGAGCTGTTCCGTTGGGACGGACTACACCTGAACCATGCTGGGACCGGAGTTCTAGCGAATTGAATAACTAGGGAAGTAGATAGGGCTTTAAACTAAATAAGGGGGGGGAGGGTCCCGGTGGAGAGAAATCTAGAATGCTAAAGAGAAAAGACAAGGAAGCTGTGCATGAAGATGATTGGGATAAAGATAACCAGATAGTGTCAGAAAGGGACAGAGCATACAAACAAAAGAGTGCACTAACAAATAGGATCCAGATAAGAAAAAATGGTAAGATAAATAGGGCCATAGTACAAAAAAATGTTAAGATGTCTAAAAATGTTAAAAAGACAAATCTAAAGACACTGTATCTGAATGCACGAAGCATTCGTAATAAGGTAGATGAATAAACAGCGCAAATAGATGAAAGCGGATACGATATAATTGCAATTACGGAGACATGGCTGCAGGGTGACCAAGGCTGGGAGCTGAATATCCAAGAATATTCGATATTTAGGAAGGACAGGCAAAAAGGAAAAGGAGGTGGGGTGGCGTTGTTAGTAAAGGATAAAATCAGAGCAATAGTAAGAAAGGATATTGGCTCAGAAAATCAAGATGTAGAATCAGTCTGGGTGGAGCTAAGAAGCAGCAAGGGGCAGAAAACATTGGTAGGAGTTGTATATAGGCCTCCAAACAGTAGTGGTAATGTAGGGGACGGCATCAAACAGGAAATTAGAGATGCATGTAACAAGGGTACTAATGTAATCATGGGTGACTTTAATCTGCATATAGACTGGCCAAACCAAATTAACAATAATACTGTGGAAGATGAATTCCTGGAGTGTGTACGAGATAGTTTTTTAGACCAGTACGTTGAGGAGCCAACTAGGGAACAGGCTATCCTAGATTGGGTATTGTGCAATGAGAAGGGGTTAATTAATAATCTTGTTGTGCGGGGTCCTTTAGGGAAGAGTGACCATAACATGATAGAATTCTTCATTAAGATGGAAAGTGAAGTAGTCCAATCTGAAACTCGGGTCCTAAATCTAAACAAAGGAAACTATGAAGGTATGAGGAGGGAGTTGGCTATGATAGATTGGGGAGCTTCATTAAAAGGCATGATGGTGGATAGGCAATGGCTAACATTTAAGGAACTAATGCATGAATTGCAACAGTTATACATTCCCTTCTGGCGTAAAAACACAAAAGGAAAAGCGGCCCAACCATGGCTAACAAAAGAAATTAAGGATAGTATTAGATCCAAAGAGGAGTCATATAAAGTTGCTAGAAAAAGTAGCAAGCCTGAGGATTGGGAGCAGTTTAGAGTTCAGCAAAAATGGACCAAGAGATTGATTAAGAGGGGAAAAATAGAATATGAGAGTAAACTTGCAACGAACATAAAAGCGGACTGTAAAAGCTTCAACAAGTATGTAAAATGAAAAAGATTAGTGAAGACAAATGTAAGTCCCTTACAGTCAGAAACGGGAGAATTTATAATGGGGAACAAGGAAATGGCAGTGCAATTAAACAAATACTTTGGTTCTGTCTTCACGATAGAGGACACAAATAACTTCCCAGAAATGCTAAGAAACCAAGGGTCTAGTGAGAAGGCGGAATTAAAGGAAATTAGTATTAGTAAAAAAATTGTGCTGGAGAAATTAATGGGACTAAAAGCTGATAAATTCCCAGGGCCTAATAATCTGCATCCAAGAGTACTAAAAGAGGTAGCCATGGAAATAGTGGATGCATTGGTTGTCATCCTCCAAAATTTTATAGATTATGGAACAGTTCCTGCAGATTGGAGGGTGGCAAATGTAACCCCACTATTTAAAAAAGGAGGGAGAGAGAAAACAGGGAACTACAGACCGATTAGCCTAACATCAGTAGTAGGGAAAATGCTAGAGTCTATTAAAAAGGGTGTGATAACAGGACACTTAGAAAATATCAAAGGGATTAGACAAAGTCAACATGGATTTATGAAAGGGAAATCATGTTTGACAAACCTACTGGAGTTTTTTGATGATGTAACTGGTAGAATAGATAAGGGAGAACCAGTGGATGTGGTGTATTTGGATTTTCAGAAGGCCTTTGATAAAGTCCCACATAAGAGGTTAGTGTGCAAAATTAAAGCACATGGGATTGGGGATAATATACTGGCATGGATTGAAAATTGGTTAACAGACAGGAAACAGAGAGTAGGAATAAATGGGTCTTTTTCGGGGTGGCAGGCGGTGACTAGTGGGGTACCGCAGGGATCAGTGCTTGGGCCCCAGCTATTCACAATATATATCAATGATTTGGATGAGGGAACCAAATGTAATATTTCCAAGTTTGATGATGACACGAAACTAGGTGGGATTGTGAGTTGTGAGGAGGATGCAAAGAGGCTTCAAGGCGATTTAGACAAGTTGAGTGAGTGGGCAAATACATGGCAGATACAGTATAATGTGGATAAATGTGAAGTTATCCACTTCAGTAGGAAAAACAGAAAGGCAGTGTATTATTTAAATGGTGATAGATTGGGAAATGTTGATGTACAAATGTGGGTGTCCTTGTACACCAGTCACTGAAAGCAAACATGCAGGTGCAGCAAGCAGTTAGGAAGGCAAATGGTATGTTGGCCTTCATTGCAAGAGGATTTGAGTACAGGAGCAAGGATGTCTTACTACAGTTATACAGGGCCTTGGTGAGACCACACCTGGAGTACTGTGTGAAGTTTTGGTCGCCTTACCGAAGAAAGGATATACTTACCATAGAGGGAGTGCAGTGAAGGTTCACCAGACTGATTCCTGGGATGGCAGGACTGTCGTATGAGGAGAGATTGGGTCGACTACGCCTGTATTCACTAGAGTTTAGAAGAATGAGAGGGGATCTCATTGAAACGTATAAAATTCTGACAGGGCTAGACAGACTGGATGCAGGGAGGATGTTTCCCCTGGCTGGGGGATCTAGAACAAGGGGTCACAGTCTCAGGATACGGGGTATGAGGAGAAATTTCTTCACTCAGAGGGTGGTGAACCTGTGGAATTCTCTATCACAGACAGCTGTGGCGGCCAAGTCACTGAATATATTTAAGAAGGGGATAGATAGATTTCTAGACGCAAAAGACATCAAGGGGTATGGGGAGAGAGCGGGAATATGGTATTGTGATCGAGGATCAGCCATGATCATATTGAATGGTGGAGCAGGCTCGAAGGGCCAAATGGCCTACTCCTGCTCCTATTTTTCTATGTTTCTATGTTTGAAAGCAGAAAATCATAACCTTCATTTCTGCCCGAAATTAAAGAAAGAAAAACTTGCATTTATATAGCGCCTTTCACAACCTCAGGACATCCCAAAGCGTTTTACAGCCAATGAAATACTTTTGAAATGTAGTCACTGTTGTAATGTAAGAAATGTGGCAGCCAAAATTTCCCACAGCAAGGTCCCATAAACAGCAAATGTGATAATGACCAGATAATCTGTTATTGGTGTTGGTTGAGGGATAAACAATGGCCAGGATACCGGGGAGAACTCCCCTGCTCTTCTTCAAAATAGTGCCATGGGATCTTTTACACCCACCTGAGAGGGCAGACTTGGTTTAACGTCTCATCCGAAAGACGGCACCTGCAGTACGTGGGAATTTGTGGACAGCAAGACTGTCCCGGACTGCCACATCTGCAGGAAATGTCTCTACCTTGAGACACTCCAGCTCTGAGTCCAGCAGCTGGAGTACGAGTTAGAGACACTCCGACACATAAAGGAGGGGGAGGAATATCTGGATAGTTTTATCCGGAGTACAGTCAGACCTCAGAGGAAAGCACAGGTGCAGGAAGAGGAGAGTGTGACTGTCAGTCAGCAGGGTAAGGGGAACCTAGGGGAGCGAGAGAAGGAGGTCCTGCAGGCACTGGTCCTATCCAGCAGGTACTTACTACCTGTGAGGATAAGGGGAAAGACTGCGGGGAGGATGGCCTGAATGTTAACCATGGCACCGTGGAGCAAGAAGCAGTCCAAGGGGGACAGGAGCAAAATACAAACGGTTGTAGTCAGAGGTGATACTATAATTCGAGGGGATGGATAGCGTCCGCTGCAGTCGTGACCAAGAGTCCAGGAGGGTGTGTTGCCCACTTGGTGCAAGGATATCTCGGAGCAACTGGAGACGAACTTGGAAATGGCGAGGGAAGATCCAGTTGTTGTGGTTCATGTTAGAAGCAATGACATAGGGAAGAAAAGGGAGGAGGTCCTGCTAATGGAGTATCAGAGGCTAGGAACTAAATTAAAAAACAGGACCTCATGGGTGGTAATCTCAAGATTACTACCCAAACCACGTGCTAATTGGCATTGGGAGAGACAGATCAGCAAGGTGAACGCGTGCCTGAAAGAGTGGTGTGGGAAGGAGGGATTCCACTTCATGGGACCAGTACTGGGACAGGATGGAGGTGTACCGCTGGGAAGTGGCTCCATCTGAACCGGAATGGAACCAGAATCCTAGCGGAAAGGATAAATAGGGCTGTCGTTTGGATAGAAAAAGAATACGTATGGATTGAGATAAAGGATAAGAAGGGATCGATCGTGTTAATAGGGGTATTCTACAAACCATCTAAGAGTGGAAGGGAAGTGGAGGAAAAAATATGTAGGCAAATCTATGGAGTGACTAAAAGACATAGAATAATAATCATGGGAGATTTCAACTACCCCCAAATAAACTGCCAATAAGAGGTAGGGAAAGAGAAAAGGGAGTGGAGTCTTTGCAGTGTGTTCAGGAATCCTTTCTTACCCAGTATGTAAGAAGCCCAACATGAGAGGAATCACTGCTGGATCGAGCAGATAAGAGAAGTGAGTGTAGGGAAACATCTAGGGAATAGTGATCACAACATAATAAGATTTTAAATAATGATTGAGAAAGATATAAGTAAGACAAAGACCAAAGTAATAGATTGAGGGAACACTAATACAAAAGCAAAATACTGCGGATGCTGGAAATCTGAAATAAAAACAGAAAATACTGGAAATATTCAGCAGGTCAGGCAGCATCTGTGGAGGTAGGAACAGAGTTAACGTTTCAGGTCGATGACGAAAGGTCTTCTGAAGAAAGGTCATCGACCTGAAACGTTGGACTGGATTTTACCTTTCGTTGCGACCTGGGAGCGGAACAGCTGCCTTCCGGGTTCCGATCCCGCCCCCAATGACGTCTGACGCACAGACACTATTTTGCATCGATTGGCCTTGTTAAACCCACCCTGCGGGCTTGCCGGCCAATTAAGAGAAAGCTGGTGTCAGATGACTTCAGCTGATGACGCGTCATCTGCCGGTTTTCTTAAAGGGGCCACGTACATTTGTTTTTTGACAGATGATTTTTCAGTGTTTGACAGCATTGAGTTGCTGCAAACACTGACAATCACTGTGCAAAGGTGAACCCTTGCACCCAGGTTCTCCAGTGACTCCCTCCTTAGGATAAAACAGATGGCAGCTGCAGGTGAGGTTACAGAAGCGATCTGTCACTGGTGAGAGAGGTTCTCCCAATGAGGTGGAACTATACAGACACTTCAAAACTTGTTACCTACAGAAAAGTCTAAATACATTAAAAATGATTTTCCCAACATTTTCTTACCTCTGAAACTCACCAGTGTACTATTGGCTCCTTCACACCACATCTGCAGCTGTCATCAATGCACAAACATTACAACAGACCCACAGCACACCACACTTACCCTGGTGTGGTGTCCGGACATCAGGAAGCCCCACAGTCGACCTGTCAAAATTGAAAAAAGCCTCTTAACTGCCTGTTAACTACCTGTTAACAAGCAGTTAAGTGCCTATAATCCTCTTCCCGCTGCTAGGTGTCGGTTCCCTGCGCAAATCGGGGACCCGACATTTGGGAAGATTGTATGGAGGCGGGTTGACAGCGAGTTCGGAACCCGCTGTCAATCTTTACAATTTTGCCAGCAGTCCCGCCTCCAAACCCGCTCCCTGAGCGCCGGCAAAATTCCCCCCGTTAACTCTGTTCCTCCCTCCAGAGATGCTGCCTCACCTGCTGAGTATTTCCAGCATGTTCAGTTTTTATTTTATAATAGATTGAGGGAATGAGAATGGAACTAGGGAAGATAAATTGGAAAAAATGATTGACAGACAAAGAGAACAGCAGTGGGAAATATTTTAAAAGGAGATCAATAGATTTCAGGAGAAATATATTCCACTAAAAACAAGAACAAACTAGCCAAAAATAAAACACCACGGATGAATAAAGAGATAAGGGTAAAATTGAAACTACAGGAAAAGGCGTACACTAAGTACATAGACAACAAAGGAGAGGATGACAAAAGGGAATATGAAGCGGTTAGGAAAGAAGTAAAAAAAAATTAGGAAAGCAAAGAGGAACAAAGAAGTTAAATTATCAAGGAATATACAAAGAAATAGTAAAGTATTCTACAGACAAATAAATAACAAAAGAAAAATTAGGCTAGGGATAGGGCCACTGCAATAAACTCATAAGTAATGACAGCGAAATGGCAGAAATATTGAATATTTACTTTGCCTCAGTATTTACCAGGGAGACTAACAAGTAGGACATGACATTAGAAGAAGTAATCAAAAAAGATGTGAAGACATTTAAGACAGAAAGAGGGAGCTAATTGATAAACTAATCAAACTTAGAGAGGGTAAAACGTCTGGTCCAGATGGATTGCATCTGCGCATATTAAAAGAAGTTAGGGAAGAGATAGCAGAGGCACTATTACATATATATAAAAATTCATTAGAAAAGGGAATAGTGAAAGAGGACCGGTGGACAGCTAATGTGATTCCTATATTTTAAAAGGGTGATAGAACAAGTCCAGGGAACTATAGACCAATTAGTTTAATGTCGGTGGTAGGAAAGATAATGGGATCTTTACTCAAAGATGTAATAGAAAAACATCTGGAAACAGAAAATATAGTAAAGAATAGTCAGCACGGACTTCAAAAGGGAAGGCCATGCTTGACCAACCTGAGTGAATTCTTTGAAAAAGTAACAGAAAGAGTAGACAAGGGTAATGTAGTAGATGTAATATATTTGGATTTTCAAAAGGCCTTCAATAAGGTACCGCATAGTAGATTCATGAATAAGGTCAGAGCATGTGGAGTCAGGGGACAAGTAGCAGAATGTATCACAAGCTGACTACAAAACAGAAAACAGAGAGTAGGGGTTAAACGTAGTTCCTCAGACTGGCAAAAGGTGGGAAGTGGTGTTCCACAAGGATCCGTGCTGGGACCACTGTTGTTCACTATTTACATAAATGATTTGGACTCGGGAATTGGAAGTACAATTTCAAAATTTGCAGATGACACCAAATAGGGAGATATAATAAATACAGAGGAAGACTGTGACAAAATACAAGAAGACAATAATAAACCTGCAGAATGGGCGTGGTTTTGGTGAATTAATTTCAATATAGATAAGTGTGACATGATGCATCTTAGTAGGAAGAATAAGAAGGCCACATACCCCTTGGAAAATAAGAGTCTAAATAGGGTAGAGAAGCAAAGGGATCTAGGGATACAAATACACAAATTAGTGGCAACAAAGGTTAACAAAGCCATTAAAAAAACAAATAAAGCACTGGGGTTCATTACTAGAGGGATAGAATTGAAAAGCAGAGAAGTTGTTAAACTTGTATAGAATCTTGGTTAGACTATACTTAGAGTACTTTGCCCAGTTCTGGTCTCCATATTATAAAAAGGATATAGAGGCACTGGAGAAGGTGCAAATAAGATTTACAAGGATGATACCAGAACTGAGAGGTTATACCTATCAGGAAAGATTGAACAGGCTGGGGCTCTTTTCTCTAGAAAAGAGAAGACTGTGGGGTGACCTGCTAGAGTTCTTTAAGATTATGAAAGGGTGTGATAGGGTAGACGTAGAGAAGATGTTCCCACTTGCGGGGGAGACCAAAACTAGGGGCCATAAATATAAGATAGTCATTAATAAATCCAATAAGGAATTCAGGAGAAACTTCTTTACCCAGACAGTGGTTAGAATGTGGAACTTGCTACCACAAGGAGTAGTTGAGGCGAATAGCATAGATGTATTTAAGGGGCAGCTAGATAAACACATGAAGGAGAAAGTAATAGAAAGGTATGCTAATATGGGTTAGATGAAGAGGACTGGGAGGAGGCTCGTGTGGAGCATAAAGAGCCAATTGGGTTAAATGGCCTGTTTCTGTGCTGTATATTCTATGTAGGTCTATGAAGAGCATCATCTCCTTTATATTACAGCACAGCTACTGATGTCAGGGCAGAAGCAGAGAGGTCTAGTATTTCCCTGCAAGGAAGGAGCCAAGAAAGACTGAAGGAAGAGTCATCTCTGGAGCAGTCTCACAATTCCCTTTGGTTAGTTTTGGAACAAGCTACCCACCTACCAATGTTCCCTCGAAGATGCGCGCGTGCATAGCCGCACAGCAATCTGGAACGTGCCGTGAATTGAAATAAACAGGCCGCTCGCAATTCCGTCAGTTGATAACTGTGTTAGCGTTTCCACCTAATACCATGTCCAAGCGAAAGGCAGGAGCCCAGGCAGCAACAGTGACTCAGAAAAAATGTTGTTCAAGATTTAAAGGGGATTGTGGAAACCGAAACAACCGATGTCTCTGGTAGGGGCCTTTTGAAACTGGAAGACATTTTTCAGTATTCAGTGAGGGCCGGGGTTGTGTGTAAATTATGTTCTGAAGCCAAAGTTAATGGAGAATTTACAAGTGGTAAAAAATGGTTTAGTAGAAACTGAACTCTCTGAAATGCCACTTAGTTCAAAAAGCTCATGTTGATGCAGTTAAAACTTTATGTAACCGGAAACATGGCTTTGGAAGTCAGTGTTTATTTGCGGAGTCTGCTGAAAACTGACAGAAGTGCATTGAAATTTTCCATCACTGGAAAACGGAGAAAGACAAACTAGAGAAATTTCCAGCATAATCATGTTCAATAAATATGAACCTTATTTGCATTGTTGTATATATGCTTTAAGTAGACACAAGGGGCATCAAGGGGTATGGGGAGAGAACGGGAATATGGTATTGAGATAGAGGATCAGCCATGATCATATTGAATGGCGGAGCAGGCTCGAAGGGCCGAATGGCCGACTCCTGCTCCTATTTTTCTATGTCCTTGGGGGCGATTTTCTGACGTCGGAGGAGGCGGGTTTGGAGGCGGGAAAGGCGGGAAAATCAGATTCAAAGAGGTCAGGTTCGGAACCCGCCTCCAACCCGTCTCCGCGGGATTTTGCCGGTGCCGGTTTTGGAGGTCAGGAAACGCTCCCACCTCCAGCTGACCATTGCGCTATTTAACATCCTTAAATGCTCGTTAAGGGCCTCACTAAGCCTATTTTGAGAGGCCCTCGTGATTTTTCCAGCTTTTCAGCGTGCTCCACGGGTTGATTCGTGGGTGGCCTCCTCACTGCTGCAGGTCTAACAAGACATCGTTTATTGCAGCAAGGATTACTTGCAGGTGCCAGACCTTGGCTTTAAAAGGTCTCTGAGCACTTTTAGAAGGCCTTCCAAAGTCGGAGGTGCTGCAGCTTGACTCCATGAACTGTGGGACCTCCTTGGAAGACCCTCTCCCCGCTTGCAATGAGCGCTTCCCCAAAGGAGGCATCTACAAGCAGCATGGGAACCATTCGTTTTCTTTCTGCATGGACCTCAGATGAAGATGAGGACCATCCAGGGCAGCAGCAGAACCAGGCAGCTCAGCAGCAACATCAGCAGGAGCCCCAACCTCCTGCTCAGCCACCTGATGCTGCACAGGGCAGAAGGCACCAGCGCATCGAGGCACCTCGCCGCAGGAGATACCCCCCGACAGAGGGTTTACAGACAGAGGATGAGCTACCTCAACATGAGTGAGCAGCAGTGCCAAAGGAGGCTGAGACTTTCGCGAGAGGTTGTCCGAGAGATCTGCGGCCTGCTGCAGCAAGACCTGGTGCCCAGAGGAACGGGTGGACACCCCTTACCAGTGGCTGTCAAAGTCACCACCGCACTCAACTTCTTTGCCTCAGGCTCCTTCCAGGGATCATCAGCAGACATCAGCGGCATCTCCCAGTCGGCCACCCACAGTTGCATCACGCAGGTTACCGATGCCCATTTTGCTAAGGCCCACAATTACATCCAGTTCACAAGGGATCAAGCAAGTGTAACCGCCCGTTCGGTTGGCTTTGCAAATATGGCAGGCATGCCAATGGTGCAGGGCATCATAGACTGCACACATGTGGCCCTTAGGTGCACCCCATCACAACCCAGCTATCTTTGTCAACCAAAAGGGCTTCCACTCCCTCAACATACAGCTGATGTGTAACCACAAGAAGGAGTTTTTGCATGTTTGCGCCAAGTTCTGTGGTAGTTGCCATGACTCTTTCATCCTGCGGCACGCTAGTGTTCCTCCGCTTTTCAATCCACCAAACCAACTTAACGGATGGCTCCTTGGTGACAAGGGCTACCCCCTGAAGAAGTGGCTAATGACGCTGATCAGGAGGCCAGCTACCGAGGATAAAGAGCGCTACAACGCCAGCCACAGTTCGACCAGGTCCATCATAGAGCAAACCATTGGTTTGTTGAAGATGTGCTTCCATTGCCTTGACCGATCAGGTGCAGCCCTGCAGTATACACCATACAGGGTCTCCAGAATGGTCGTGGTCTGCTGTACACTGCACAACATCGCACAGCGTCGTGGCTTGCAGCTTCATGATGAGTGAGCGGCTCAGTTCCAGCCCTCCTCAGTTGAGGATGAGGAGGAGGAGGAGAAGGAGGAGGAGGCTGAGGAAGAGGAGGGGGATCTGGAGGAGGGGGAGGAGGAGGAGCAGGAGGAGGTCAGAGCGCCGGTGTATTGACCAGCGGCAGCGGCAGCACGCGAGCACATGGCTGCCCGGGATGCAAGGGATGATCTTATCATGGCCAGATTTGCATAGGTTGCCCAAGTTGGCACATGTCCTTGGCTCATTGACAATGGACATGACTCTCTGGCCTCCTTTCACTCAGGCCACCAACCAGACAATGCAAGTGTGGCGGTGCCCGCAATGTAGAGCTGCCTAAGGCGAAAGAAGAGATGGCATAACGCCAACATTTTGGCTTCAAATCATTTTAATGCTTTCCAACAGGGATGGCATTTCATCAATACACAGAAACAGTCTCCCAATCTGCACACAGATCTGGAGGTTATATCCCTTGCCAGTTGTACTCACACAGCCTTGGTTTCTTTGGGAGGCCTCTTCCTCCCAGATGAGTGGAAGAGCACCTCCATGCTAGCTGTCACCCCCTCAAACAACATTTGCAGCACCTCATCCGAGAGCCTCGGGGAGGCCCTTGCCTTGGAATTGGACACAGGTTTCTCAAAAGATGTTGGAGGTGGTGCAGGAGACGCAGAAATCCTGTGGAATGAGCCAAGGGAACAAGAAGCCACAAAATCAGACAGGAAAAGTGCTGTCAACAGAGGCGAGTTTCAGTCCCAAAACACTAATTGAGCAAGGGCATCCCGCACCTCTGAAATCAAATGGACAATCATGGGAAAATCGCAAATTTTTGAAACCTATCAGTGGAGGCGAGTTTCAAACCCACCCAAACTGAAACCCGCCTCCATCTCGCCTCCAGTGGGAAAATCGCCCCTTTTGTTTCTAAGTGGTTATTGTTGTAATGCAGGTTAAGTGGAACTGATAAATTAGCCCTTCTGCAATTTTTTTCTTTAGCTAGCGGCATATATGTAACATTTTCACTTGAGTGTCAGCCATGACTCAGTTGGTAGCACCCTCGCCTCTGCGTCAGAAGGTTGTGGGTTCAAGTCCCACTCCAGAGACTTGAGCACAAAAATCTAGGCTGACACTCCAGTGCAGTGCTGAGGGAGTGCTGCACTGTCGGAGGTGCCGTCTTTCAGATGAGACGATAAACCAAAGCCCCGTCTGCTCTCTCAGGTGGACGTAAAAGATCCCAAGGCACTATTTCAAAGAAGAGCAGGAGAGTTATCCCTGGTGTCCTGGCCAATATTTATCCCTCAATCAACATCACTAAAACGGGATATCTGGTCATTAGCACATTGCTGTTTGTGGGATCTTGCTGTGTGCAAATTGGCTGCTGCGTTTCCTGCATTCCAACAGTGACTACACTCCAAAAAGCACTCATTGGCTGTAAAGCGCTTTGGGACGTCCCGAGGTCATGAAAGGCGCTATATAAATACAAGTCTTTCTTTTTTTCTTTTTAAGTAAGGTCACCTTTTTTCGTGTGCTATACTGTAAAGTATTTTCAATTCATTTATACAATTGTAGCAACCCAGCAGTTCAGTGACTTTTAAAATGTAAAGGGGGAGAAATTCAGTATCGCCCCATTTGGGGCGTAATTATCGGCCGGGCGCAAAGAGTAGCGCCTGGCGCTAATTATCGCCACCGACTGCAAACTTGACTTTTATCGCCCCTGGAGGTGATTGGAGCGCTAAATCAGGCGCTTCACACCTGTCTTAAGGCGCAAAGGCCGAGGAGCGAGGCGCTACCTCAGAACGCTGGCGAAGCTCATGTGATGTCAGTCAGCAATGGAACACAGACACAATGGCACGGGCCAGTTCTTAAAGGGGAGGGCTGATCTTGCTTTCCATCCACATCCTGCTCATTGCAGCCTTGAATCTCGGCCTGGAGAGACCTGCACATCAAATCTGCTGGAAAGAACAATGGAGAGTACCAGGGAAAGAGCTCAGAGTGCAGCCCCCACAGTCTCTTCTAAATCGTTACAAGGACGGGCAAATCAAAATGAACCTGCAAAGTGCTGCTCAGTACCCAAAACTCCTTCACACAGCGTTGAATCTCTCCAGAAGTCTCTCTCTCTCTCTCTCTCAGAATGCGTGGTTCTACAATGTCACCAACAATAAAAGGCAGGAAGCGGTCACCTTTAAATAGCGCTCCCCCAGTCCCTTCCTGACTGCAAAACGCTCCCCTTAACCTGTCATTGCTAGCGGCAGGCGGTAAGGCATGGGGCGCCACTCAATATCCGCTCCGGGGCGATACCGGGGCGTTGCGCACTTGACTGACGTCACGATCTGCCGGCGCAGGAGATCGTGGCGGTAGTGTTTAGCGCCGCCGCAAAATGTCTAGTTAATTCCGCGAGCGGCGCAAACATCGCCGCGCCCGGGCGCTAGACGCTTTGCGCCCCATTAGCGCCCTCTTAAGGTGCTAACGGGAGGCGCAACCAACTGAATTTTTCCCCCAAAGTGCCCATGGACAAAAAAGTAGCGCTCAGAAGAGTTTGTAACCCACCCAGTACAAAGAAAATTCAGAGGGAACATTGCCACCTACCTACAGTTGGTGCCTGAGCCAGGGAGATAAAGGTAGCAAAAGGGGAGAAAAGCAGTTGGAGTTTATCCTGAAAATATTTCTGGAGCGAGCATTTTACAATCCCCAGAACAAACTTAATGTACAGCATTTGCAGAGGTAAGGAAAATGTGTATGTTCTCCATCTCCCCATGCTAGTGGAATTATCAGTTTATTCAAATGAGATAACCATGCAAAAGGTGATATTGGCTCTGAAAGATAAGATTAGGGAGACTCTATGGACAATTGGATGGAATGTTGGTTGAAACTTGTAAAAAAAAAAATTTGGGACGAAATATTCTTTCTTTCCTGAAGGTTCAGACTCTTGCTGAGGAACTTGTGCCGGCACCCTTCCAGTACCTCCCACAAGTGGTCATTGTTCATGTATGAGCCCAGACACTGTTGCTGGCTGTTCGGCCACAGAGGGCATCACTATTGAGCCCAGTCTTGTCCTCACCTGACCTATGCATACACACCTTTCAGCAGGTGTCACTGGATAGTGATCAGGAGTTGGAACAATTGCTTCTTTTTATCCGCCACCCCCCCCCCCCCTCTTCCCAGCTGTGTGGCACTGAGACAAATTATAAGACTTGCTGCTTCAGGTGCTCAGTCAACTCAGCAAGGACCAGGAATCAAGCATGGGGTCTTCCTGGTCTGTATGGCTCAGTACCAATACATTTACCCACTGAGACAGTAGGGGAGCTCCTGAAAATTTATAAAACTATTGCCTGTGGTAGAAAAGTACAATAGGAGGAAATAACTTCTGCATGAACTCAATGTTCATTATGTCTCTCAAGGATACATTCACCAATCCCACACACCCAGCGTACTTTGAAGAGGTCGTCGGTTGAGAAAGGGCTACAAAGTTATAATACCAATTCACCGAGTCATGCCCTCTTTAAAGACACATTTTGCACAGTTGTGTTATGCGAACACTAGCTGTGGCCTGGCCTTGTTTACAAAGGGCTTTCTGCAATCTGTATCATTCCAGAGGGACAGGTAGGAGACACCATTGCTCCAGGACCTGACCAGAAACTACTTCCCTTTATCTCGAGGGCATGTACATGATCTAACATTTCTGCCAGCAGAAGGTAAAGGCAGCCCCACCTACCAGTAGCAGCATCAGGATCCAGAACAGCCCAGCCCTGATGCACATTCGCATGGTCTCTGTACTGCTGAAGCACGCTAAGAATTCAGTCCCGGGACTGTTAAATAATTATCCCAAGCTCTGATAATCATTTCATAGACATACACCACTTTTCCCCCATGGCGTGGGTTTATTCTTATAGTTGCGATCTTTACAGTCAGTTTGAAAACAACTCTTACGTTTTAATCTTTTGGTGCACGGGTAGGCGGCCTATTTCCAGCTGTGGGAGTTGGCTGAATCTCAAATGTTCCCTTCCTCCCTGTGACAGTGTCACACAAGATCACAAGATAATTAAAGATGAGGAAGACCATTTGGCCCATATTAACTCCACTATCCAGGAGCACCCTACAGACCCACCGTTGCTGCATCGAGTCGTTTCTTAAATACATCCAGAGTTTTTGCATCCACCAGTCTGCCTGGAAAACCATTCCAAGTATTCGTCACTCTCTGTGTGAAGAAGAACTTCCTGACAATGGTCTTAAAGTTATCTTTTACAGTCTGAACCTATGGGGTTGATGTTAACCCTCCCTTGTCCAGCAAGAATGGTGTGTGGGAGAGGTTAAAATCATCCGAGTCCACTTACCGACCCGAGGTCGCACTTTTCCCAACATTTTAACTTTGTAGTCAGCCGAGGCTTCCACTGCAAGTAGGCCAGGTCCTAACTTAAATCTTAAAGTTGCGGCACAATGATGTCATCAGCAGCGCGACAGCATTTTAACTTCCGCGTTTGGAAGATCCATACGAGGCCAAGCCAGAAATCTCAACCATGGCGGAAGTCCACAGAGTGGCCAGAAGAGGCGAAGGTAAGTTTTGAAAAATAATTTTTATGTGCAATCCTCGTGGGCCAGAAAGAGCAGGAGTGATCCTCTGGGCCCTGCAAGGGGAGCTCGATCATCCTCTGTCCCGGACTTCCCCCTCAATCTTCAAACGTTCCCAATCCCCCTCCTTCCTCACTTACCTTGCTCAAGATGACGTCATTGCTGACTGTTAAAATCTTCCGGACCTCACACGCCAATACCCGCCCCCAAGTTAAAATTGACCCCTACTTCTCCTTACACTACTCTCACAATTTAATTTAAAGTAATATTCTGGATTTACCTTTTCATACCAATTACTCTCTTATATAGCTTAATAAGATCGCCTCTCGGATATCTCCTTTCCATACTATAGAGTCTGAGTCTCTCCAATCTTTCCTCATAATTCAGCCTTGTGACTCTTCCCTGTACTGCCTCCATCACTTGAATGTCTCCTTGTGTCTTGGTGACCAGAACTGGACACTGTACTCAAGGTGTGGTCTGACCAGAACATTGTTTAGTTTGAACTGACTTTCTCCAACTTATATTGAACTGTTTTGGCTATGTAGCTCAACATTCTATTTGCTTTGCTGATTGTTACTCTGCATTGATTAGACATGGTTAGCGACTCCTAGATCTATTTCCACTTTATCCTCAGCTATTTCAATACCAATCATGAGGTATGTGTGTTGCTTATTTTTGCATTCTATGTGCAGTACTTTCTACTCGAGTGCATTAAATTCCATCTGCCACAGATCTGCCCACATACTTATTTTGTTCAACTCAATCTGCGATTTTTGAGCCCCTTCCTCCAATTCCACTGCCCTTCCCAGTTTGGTATTGTCAGCAAATTTGACCACTTTGCATTGAGTTTCTGAGACTTAAGTCATTTATCTAAATTAGAAAGAGTGGTGGTCCCAACACCGAGCACTAGGGCTCCCCACTCAGAGCTTCCCTCCAGCTTGGCATAATGAGTATTCATTTCCTACCCTTCAACAGGTTGCTTATCCATTCGCAGGATTTACCTTGAATTCCTAACGCTTTGAGTTTGACTAATGGTTGTTCGTGTGAGATTTTGTCAAATGTCTTCTGAAAGTCTAACTATGTTGTATGGGCTTTCCACGGTCCACTTGAGATATTACTTCCTCAAAGAAGTCATGGAGGTTGGTCAAACATGACCTTGCCTTTCTGAATTCATGTTGGCTACTATTTACCAGATTATTATTATGCAAATATGCCTCAAGTTTACTGCGGATGATTGATTCCATTATTTTACATGGAATGGAGAAGAGATTGTTAGGTAGGTTGTTGCCTGTGTCTGTTTTATAGCCCTTTCTTGAATATGAGCATTACTTTGGTCTGTTTACAATCCACCAGTACCTGTCCAGCTTCTAGGCTGCACTAGAGGGGGTGCAGAGGAGATTCACGAGGAAGTTGCCTGGGCTGGGGAATTTTAGCTATGAGGAAAGATTGGATAGGCTGGGATTGTTTTCTTTGGAACAGAGGAGGCTGAGGGGAGACCGAATTGAGGTGTATAAAATTATGAGGGGCCTAGATAGAGTGGATAGAAAGGACCTATTTCCCTTAGCAGAAGGGTCAATAACCAGGGGGTATAGATTTAAAGTAATTAGTCGGAGGTTTAGAGGGGATTTGAGGAGAAATCTTTTCACCCAGAGGGTGGTGGGGGTCTGGAACTCACTGCCTGAAAGGGTGGTAAAGGCAGAGACCCTCCTCACATTTAAAAAGTACTTGGATATGCACTTGAAGTGCCGTAACCTACAAGGCTACGGACCAAGTGCTGGAAAGTGGGATTAGGGTGGATAGCTCTTTGTCGGCCGGCACGGACAAAATGGGCATAATGGCCTCCTTCTGTGCTGTAAATTCCTATGATTCTATGATATCACTTGTTCTGAATGATGTGTCTAACATCCGGAACTCACTCAGTGAGAATTGAGTCCGTGGGGTTAAATCTATTTCCCACCAATTCCGCACCTACGTCCAGAGCTGCACTACAGCTTTAAAGATAGTTAGAAATCACATCATTCTTGCCTGGCTTTCTATACTGCGTGTGTAATAAATATCTACTCATTTTCTTTTCTGAATGGAACATTTTTGTCAAATGCACAGCATAATGTGTAAATTCATATTTTAAAGTTTGTACTTTATTTTTCTCTTTCTTTCAGATTTTGTGAAAAATTGGAATGCTTGTGTGCACCCACCTACTGAATAATCCGAGGAACTCAATTACTTTTTTTTACCTTGGCCTGTAGATAATTTGCCCAGGTCATGCCTTTAATTTACTGAAAATGGCTCTACATTTGATTTCAAATGAGAATGATAACTGCACTAATATCAAATCCAAAAATAAATCACTGTAATAACCAACGCCAGAGATCAGCTGAAGATCAGCCTCTTGTCAAACATCTCGGTTTAACTCTTTTTTTTTCTCTTTTCTTTAATTGAACTGTTAGAGGGGGGCCTCTTGATTTTTAAAAACAGAAGAACATGAAAACAGCTGTATGTAAAAGACAACGGCAAGATGTCTTAGCTAAGGTTTGTGCCTCATCAGTGTGTGAAAATGAAAGCTGCTGAGCCTAGAGCTTCTGCTATTACCACGCTTTTCGATATTCTGCAAGTGTGGTTTTTCCAGACTGCAAACAATGCACTTGGAGACCATTGTCAGAGCTACACTTAACATTCTGGCAGGGACGTTTTTTAGGATCTTGCTGCTCTTAACAGCTGCAGGTACTGGACAACAGAATCTGGCCATGTTAACTCAAAAAAGCTAAATAATGTGAGTTGTCTCCCAGCCTTCTCCAGAGTTGGCTGATGGCTGAAGTTGATTGCCCTCCACTATATTTAAATGGGTTGTCACAAAGCTTGCTTATCTTTTTAGCTCCATGACTCATTCTCACGAGATATTTTTTTTAAGTAATTGGGTTCTCCGATTTATTCAGTGGGTGCATGCATTGCCCAGTATGCTACTGACCTAATGCAGACCAGGGCCCAGATGTGTGCTTTTTAAAAAATTTGTTTATGGGATGTGGGCGTCGCTGGCAAGGCCAGCATTTATTGCCCATCCCTAATTGCCCTTGAGAAGGTGGTGGTGAGCCGCCTTCTTGAACCGCTGCAGTCCGTGTGGTGAAGGTACTCCCACAGTGCTGTTAGGGAGGGATTCCCAGGATGAAGGAAAGGCGATATATTTCCAAGTCAGAATGGTGTGTGACTTGGAGGGGAACTTGGAGGTGATGCTGTTCCCAAGCGCCTGCTGCCTTTGTCCTTCTAGGTGGTAAAGGTCACGGGTTTTGGAGGCACTGTCGAAGAAGCCTTGGCAAGTTGCTGCATTGCATCTTGTAGATGGTTCCAGGATTTTGACCTAGCGATGATGAAGGATCGGCGATATACTTCTACGTCAGGATGGTGTGTGACTTGGAGGGGAACTTGGTAAACTGAGCTGAGTTAACTGATGTCAACCAGAGCACACTTGGGGCTCTACAAGTGACGAATGTTCCTCAACTAGGGGGAGAAAAATCCGCCAGGGTTCCCAGAACTGATCATCGTCCCCTGTTGGAAGGAGCATAGCTATAGTGTATTGGGTGTAGATAGTGTCAGTGTGACACCCTTATTATTGAATAGTCTTACAATAATCACCTTTTTTGGGCTCATAAATGAAGGTTACCTATTTGGGCAAGCTGCTGTAGGGTTGCACCTGTGGAACCATACCCACCCTCTGAATCAGACAAGGAAGAAAAGAAAATGGTTGGGGGAGGAAATATAAGTAAAATTGAAAATTGTGTGACTGTTATCTTACTGTTAAGGCTCATTGCTCCATATTGATAGGAGTTCAGTCAGACCGCCATATGTGTACATTACACATTGTACGGAATATGTTAAACCAGGAAGATCATGATTCTGCAAGCTTCAATTTTATTTGATTTTTATCCCTAAATATATTGAGCTAAACTTGCAAACTGTATGAAGAACTAGTTTGAATACTGTGTTTGTGAAAAACGAAAGTAAGCTTCTGCTCAGGCGAGAAATTCGGTTATCAGCATCATTGGGATTGGACACTGGGACTGGACATCAATATAATTCCAGTCTCCACAATACTTCATATATCTGACATAAAGACCATATCATAAGATTTAATTAAAAAACTGCCATAAAGAACACACTGACAATGAAGACATCCTTGCTAAACAACAATGGGTGGTCAACTATTCAAAACTATTGACTTAATTGCTAAGGTGTCAGCCTTGGCTCTGTGGTAGCACTCTTGTCTCTGAACCAAAGGTTGTGTGTTTGTAACCCCATTCCAGACACTTCAGCATATAATCTAAATACTAAGGGAGTGCTGCACTTGAGGTGCTGTCTTTTGGATGAGATGTTAACCCAAGGCCCTCTCAGGTGGATGTAAAATATCCCATGGCACTATTTAAAGAAGAGAAGGCAAGTTTTCTTTCAACATTTATCCCTCAAGCTGGAAATGTATTTCATTGTTGTCTGTGGGACCTTGCTGTGCGCATATTGGCTGACAACAGTGTCTACAATTCAAAAGTACCTTATTGGCTGCAAAGCGCCTTGGGATGTCCTGATGTCGTGAAAGGTACTGTATAAATGCAAGTTCTTTTATTAATTCAAAGAATTAAATTCAACTTTGCCAATTGAACCAAAACAGCTGACAATGTCAAACTTGTCACAATTACTGAAAGCACAGCCAATCATTTTGATCTGGTTCAATTTGTGAGCTGCCAAGTGTAAATTGGAGTGGATATGTACTAACAGCCATTGCAGTAGACAGTATAAATGGGTTCAAAGGACAATTAGAGACATTGGGCCGAAAATTGATCCCGGGACGCGAGAGTACGCACTGCATACTCTCGCGTATTCCCACTCCAATTGCCGGTTTTCTGCATGCCCTGCGCATGCGCTGAAAACCGGCAATTGCTCTTCCGAAAAGGGGGCGGGGCCGGAGTGCATCGCGTGCGCGCTACAGGCTGCGCGCACGCTGTGCACTTCATGCTTTGGACGCGCAGGTAAGTACTGAAGATTTTGGAAATGTAAAAAGGAGGAGTAAGACCCGCTTTTAAGAAGGTAAGTAGTGAATTAAGTATTTTTTTGAATTTTTTTTTACAGGTATATCTTTTTTATAGACTTTAAAGACAGGTAAGTTTATTTTTATAACTTTTTAAAAGATTTTAAATTTTTTCAAAAATTTAATTTTTTATTTAAAATGGTTAATTTAATTAACTATACTTATTTTATTAATGTGATGGGTTTTTTTTAAATTTAATTGAGGTTTAGCTGTTATTTTGGGGGGGTGTAAGATTCATAAGTCTCTCAGCCATGCTGTGAGACTTATGAATGGAAGATGGTGTGTTGCCATTGGCTCTAACTGAGTCACGTGATCCCACAGCTCGCACGAATTAACTACGCCGCTGGGATACGCAAGCCCAGCACAGCTGATGTCTGGAACATCAATTTCGTGCGAGCTGGATCAGAAAAAGCATAAGCGAGGTGAGACATCGCGGGAAAGGCTTACCCCCGCGGGAACAGAGCGAGATCAATTTCTGGGCCATTACTTGTGAGAGAAGGGGTTGGAGGACATGGTCAGAAAAAGAGTAGATAAGGTTAATCTATCAAATGGGGGTGGACTTATTGGCACTAATGATCTTTGTTTGTTCCTAAAAATCTTGAAAAATGTGCACTCGGAATGTTACTCAGAGTGACAAGTCATGCAAAAACAGCAATAACCATAGCAGAATATCTATACTGTCTATGTCGAATGTCTCAAAGTGCTGCTCACAATGAATTCTCTTTCACGTGTCGTGACTGCTCTGTATGACAACATTAGTGAGAAGTCGCACAACACCAGGTTATAGTCCAACAGCTTTATTTGAAATCACAAGCTTTCGGAGCGCTGCTCCTTCGTCAGGTGACTTCACCTGACGAAGGAGCAGCGCTCCGAAAGCTTGTGATTTCAAATAAAGCTGTTGGACTATAACCTGGTGTTGTGCGACTTCTCACTTTTGTCCACCCTAGTCCAACACCGGCATCTCCGCATCATGACAACATTAGAACCTTGATGATGGCATTCAGCTTATGTGGCTGAAGACAAGTCTTTAAAAAAAAAAGAACCTTTTCAACAGACTAGGTCAGAACTATTGATTGAAAAACATATGGCTCACCTCAATAAGATTGCTGCAGGTTGCTTTAGGTTAGAAAAATCTATAACTTGCCTGTTCTCAGGCACCTGCTCCTATTAGAATAGTTCTGGCTGCACCCTGACAATGCACCACAAAAGATCATACTTAAAGTCAGCAATAAATTCAGAAAGTACAGTATTAAAAAGCTCTACTGAATAAACTGTCACAAGCATGAATTAATCACAGACAATGGAATATTAAAAATGATTGATAGTAAGTGTTGGTACTCTTCATGCTTCTATGGTTTAAAAAATGCCAGAAATACAGTACACCCCATTAAACCCATCACCTCATACTCTGGCACAACTCTGCACACGTTTTACTGCCAAAGGTCTTGTCAGGATCATTAGACCATTGACGTCAGAAAATGAACAGGTGGTGCAGCAGGTTATGGTACCACAGAACGGTAAGAGGCAGATTCAATCCTGCCACTGTACTTGAGTTTCTGATCTTGCCTGTGCCATAGTAGAAGGCACCAGGCAAGGTTCAGAGGCCTCTTCATGTAGGGAGAAGGGGGAAATTAGATGACCAGCTCAAGGAAGCATTGGCAGTGATGTAAGAGCAGGTTTAAGCGCATTGGGACATGTTACTACATTCAAGGTGCTATATAAATGCAAGTTAAAGAATCGTAGAATCATAGAATAGTACAGCACAGAAGGAGGCCATTTGCCCCATCGAGTTTGCTCTTTTGAAGAGCAATCCAGTTAGTCCCACTCCCCCACTCTTTCCCCATATCCCTGCAATTTTTTCTCCTTCAAATATTTATCCAATTCCCTTTCGAAAGCTACTATTGAATCTGTATCCACCTCCCTATCAGGCAGAGCATTCCAAATCCTAACCACTCGTTGTGTAAAAATGTTTATCCTCATATCGCCTCTGGTTCTTTTGCCAATCACCTTAAATCTGTGTCCTCTGGTTATCGACCCCTCAGCCATTGAAAACAGTTTCTCTTTATTTACTCTATCTAAACCCTTCATGAAGTTGTTTACCCAAACTCCCTTCCTGGGCATAAGTGGTGCTAAGCCCAGAAGGACTTCCAAGAAAAGAAAATCAAGAGGGAAAACAAAGAAGGCCCAAGGAAACTAATGAGGGGAGAAGGTCAGAAGAAAAAAAAATTCATGCCCTCACGAGACGGGAACATATACTCAGGTATTAAAGGAGCAGGGAAATGGGATTAGAGTAGATACCTTTGATGTGGAGAAAGCACTGGCACAATGGGTCAAATAGTTCCCTTCTGTGCTGAAATTTCTATGATTCTATAGTATTTTATGAATCTATTCCAATAAATAAAGGGAGAGCACAATCGCTGTTTCCAGCAGCATTATAAAATGCATCAGAATTTTAAGTGCAACAGATAATGAGAGAGATCAGTGCACGCAAACATCCTAGTAATTAAGCCATTTCAGTCATAATGAAAGCAAAGAAGTAAGAAATCATTCACTTCATGAACAATGCCATTGTGGAGCTGTTAGGCAGTTGTCTGTGTACAGCCATTTCTCACTTAACTGTGACTCTAATGAATGTACTAATGAGTTAGCAGTACGCTCACAAATCTCCTCAATGGTGGAAAGTTGTCTCCAGCGTTTTGAAAACATAATCAGAGAATGCATGCCCATAAAATCAGCAGGCTGGCCAGAAGGTTGATAGATACAAGGATGGTATGCGTGTAGTTGTTTGCTGCGATAAATCTGGACATTTTCTCAGAATCATTATCACCGACAGACACACAAACATCTTCACAAAGGAGGGGGGAAAAATGGATGAGTACATTCCTGTCCTTCTTGTGCTGACAAAAAACACTGATGGTTCAATAGAAATATTAGCATAGCCGTCGGCATCAAATAGCAACCACTTTACAAATTACTACACATGCACCTGAAACATTACTTGGCATACAGTCTCGTTGAACAAGCCCATCATATATGTTTAATTAAAAACAAACTTGAGCAAGATGAATTAGGTGTAGTGAAATTGTAAACCCATTCTCTGTGGCAGACTCGTTAATTCGATATCTGAGCCATACAGGCCTGCAGTACTCCAGGACAATGCTGCTGATTGTTCAGCTTGCTTGGCCCACGTATGGTAGATCTGTGATTGGTAGGATTGCCAAGGCTAGTTGGATGTATTCCTTGAGGTTTGGTCACGTGAAATTGCCTCGCATGACACTCGATCACATGACACCGAATCACGTGATACTCTTTCTACTAGGCACGTTGCAGACGTCTGGCCTTACTGTTGCCTTCAACAACTTCAGGCCTTAACCACAGCCCCCATTTCCTGGTGCTGGTAATGAAGGGTGCAGCAGCACTTCCGGGGATGGGGCGGGAAGCAGGTTGGTGCTTGGGATGGGGATCCCCATATCGCCTGCAGCCCCGGTGTTGACCTGGCTTTTTCTTCCACCATACTCTTGTGTCAGTGGAGCCTGCTCTGCTTTGCCAGCTTTTCACGCTCTCGCACAAACACAGAAGCGAAATAATGCGGATACTGGAAATCTGAAATTAAAACAGAAAATGCTGGAAATACTCAGCAGGTCAGGCAGCATCTGTGGAGGGAAAAACAGAGTTAACGCTTCACGTCGAAAACCTTTCATCAGAACTGGAAAACATTAGAGATGTGACAGGTTTTAAGCAAGTACAGAGGCAGGGAAAGGGAGGAGGTGAGGAAAGAAGAAGAAGAAGACTTGCATTTATATAGCGCCTTTCACGACCACCGGACGTCTCAAAACGCTTTACAGCCAATGAAGTACTTTTTGGAGTGGAGTCACTGTTGTAATGTGGGAAACGCAGCAGCCAATTTGCGCACAGCAAGCTCCCACAAACAGCAATGTGATAATGACCAGATAATCTGTTTTTGTTATATTGATTGAGGGATAAATATTGGCCAGGACACCGGGGATAACACCCCTGCTCTTCTTCAAAATAGTGCCATGGGATCTTTTACATCCACCTGAGGGCAGATGGGGCCTCGGTTTAACATCTCATCCGAAAAACGGCACCTTCGACAGTGCAGCACTCCCTCAGCACTGCACTGGAGTGTCAGCCTAGCTTTATGTGCTCAAGTCCCTGGAGTGAGACTTGAACCCACAACCTTCTGACTCAGAGGCGAAGTGTGCTACCCACTGAGACACAGCTGACACAGAAAGAACAAAAGGGAAGCTCTGTGATAGGGTGGAAGGCAGAAGAGATTAAATGACAAAAGGTCTGATGGTGCAAAGCGAAAGGCAGCATTGTTAATTTGATGTAATACAAAGCCCAAGAAAGTTATATTCAACTCTTCTTTTACATTACATTCTGACCCTTTTAGCTGTGCTGCCTTGTGCATCGCAATACAGATACTCCTCACCCACCCGGAGCGATGTAACCTCCTGGGAGAGGCACAAAAACAAAAACATCCAGGCCAACTAGGGGGAAAAAATATGGAATATTCCTTTCCAACCCCTTTGAGTGATTGAAATTAGTCCAGGAAATCACATAGATCACATCCCTAATACAAAGTACTTTTGAAGTGTACTCACTGTCGTAATGAATGGTGTATGCCTCTATAAAACACAGAATTCCAATGGCTTGCTTTTTAAAAATTACGTTTCCTGTAATCACACTTTTAGGGAATATTTGAACCCCTAGGTCTCTCTGTTGATCCGTACACTTCAGTGTCTTTATTTTGAGTGTATTTTCCCAGCCCCGAGGAGGCGGGTTTGGAGGCGGGACAGTTGGCAAAAAGGCAAAAACTGAGGGCAGGTTCGGAACCCGCCTCCAACCCGCCTCCGCACAATTTTGCCGGAGGCGGTTTTGATGGGTGCGATTCAGTCCCGCCTCCATCAGTCCAGAGAGGTAGCAATTTTGCCAGCCCCAAGGAGGCGGGTATGGAGGCGGGACTACCGGGAAAATGGCAGCATTTGGGGGCTGGTGGCAAACCCGCCCCCAACCTGCCTCCATGCCATCTTCCCAGGAGGTGGGTAGCCATCCCACGCCGGGTCCCGTCTCCTTGGAGGCGGGAAGGGATCAAAACCTATTAACTGCCTGTTAACAGGTAGTTAACAGGCAGAAAATAGGATTATTCCCTTTTTGCCCTCACAAGTGCGGGCTTCCCGACGGCACCAAAACCCGCCAGCTCAGCGAGGCGAGTACTGGGTCTGTGGGGGTCGGGGGGGTGCAAAAGTGTGTTTGAAGGTAAGTGATGGGTGCAAGAGTGCAGAGGTGAGTATGTGAGGTAAGTCCTAATGTTTTTAAAAGTGTACTAACCTTTGTTTCTTCCTGCAGGCTTCAGTCGGCTTCTATACGGAGAGTTTCGGACCTCCGTGTTGCAGATGAAAGATGTCTGTTGCATTCTCAGATGCAACAAACATCTCAATTCTGTAAAAGAAAGAAGGTTGGTGAGGCCTTGTATGCAAGACCTCATCAAACTGCAGAGAATGTCACTGTTTGACAGCTTCACAGAGCTGTCAAACGATGACAATTCATCTGTCAAAATTTTTTGACAGATGACACGTCATACGTTGACGTGCTCTGCAACCAGCTTTCCCTTGATTGGCCTGCTGAGCGGGCTTAACAAGGTCAATCAAGGGAAAATAGCGTGGGTTAGCCACAACTCAATGGAGGTGGGACTGAAACCCGACAAGCAGCAGTCCCGCCTCCAACTCGCCTCCATTCACAAAATCACCCCCGTAGTTAAGACCCTTAAATAGTAGTTAAGGGCCTCTATAATTCTATTTTGACAGGCCCTCGTTATTTTACCACATTTTCAGCGTGTTCCACGACCCTCCAAAACCACGCCAGCTAAACCTAACGGTTTGACAAGTGGGTGGCCTCCTCACAACTGCAGCTCCAGCATTGAAACAGAGCTTTCATCAGGGATCAGTTGCAGGTGGCAGAACCTTTGTTCCTCAGGTCTTTCAGCACTTTTAGCAGGCCTACAGAAGTCGGAGGTGCTGCAGCTTCTATCTCTCAACTGTGTGACCTTCTCGAAAGATCCCCTCCCTGCTTGGACTGAGCACTTCCCCAACGGAGGTATCTGCCAGCAGCATGGGAACCATTTATTTCCTTTCACCCTGGAGTTCAGATTCGGATGAGGAGCAGCCACAGCAGCAGCAGAACCAGGCAGCTCAGCAGCAACAGCAGCAGGAGCCCCAACCTCCTGCTCACCCACCTGATGCTGCACAGGGCAGAAGGCGCCAGCGCATGGAAGCACGTCGCCGCAGGAGATACCCCCCTCTCAGGGTTTACAGACAGAGGATGAGCTACCTCAACATGAGTGAGCAGCAGTGCCAAAGGAAGCTGAGATTGTCGCGAGAGGTTGTCGGAGACATCTGCGCACTGCTGCACCAACACCTGGAACCCAGAGGAGCGGGTGGACACCTCTTACCAGTGGCTGTCAATGTCACCACCGCACTCAACTTTTTTGCCTCAGGCTCCTTCCAGGGATCATCAGCAGACATCAGCGGCATCTCCCAGTCGGCCACCCACAGTTGCATCACGCAGGTTACCGTTGCCATTTTCGCAAAGGCCCACAATTACATCCAATTCTCAAAGGATCAAGCAAGTGTAACCACGCATTCAGTTGGCTTTGCAAATATGGCAGGCTTGCCAATGGTGCAGGGCGTCATAGACTGCACACATGTTCTGAAGGAATAAGCCATATAACCTATTCAGAAAAATACACTATCTTATGAAAGAATTCTGGCCTTATTAAAACATGACAAACTGGGTTTGGAAATTTAGAAACTTAACTATGAAATGTCTGTGAAAGCATTCTGGCTATTGAGATAAGACAGTTGTTGACCCTGAATAAATAACCTTATTGAAATAGAAGGTGAAGGGCTCTGACAGGCTGACCTTTGGGAACAAAAACAATGGTTCACCATGAATAAGGTGTTCTAATTTACACTTCGTAAAGAGGCATCTAAGATAAGGAACAACTGCCCTCGTAAAGATGACATCAAGTAAGGAACACCTGCCATCACACCATTTTTATATGGTAAACTTCGAACACCTAGAGAGGAGACATGATTCTGGCTGCAGGGCATTCTGGAGGGGGAGGGTGAACAGCCAGTTGTCGTGGTGCATATAGGTACCAACGATATAGGTAAAAAACAGGATGAGGTCCTGAAAGCTGAATATAGGGAGTTAGGAGGTAAATTAAAAAATAGGACCTCAAAGGTAGTAATCTCAGGATTGCTACCGGTGCCACATGCTAGTCAGAGTAGAAATAGAAGGATATTTCAGATGAATACGTGGCTAGAGGAATGGTGCAAGGGGGAGGGATTCAAATTCCTGGGACATTGGAACCGGTTCTGGGGGAGGTGGGACCAGTACAAACTGGACGGTTTGCACCTGGGCAGGACTGGGACCGAAGTCCTAGGGGGAGTGTTTGCTAGTGCTGTTGGGGAGGGTTTAAACTAAAATGGCAGGGGGTTGGCAACCTGTGCGGGGAAACAGAGGAAAGGGAAGCAAGGATAGAAGCAAAAGACAGGAAGGAGAAAAGCAAAAGTGGAAGGTAGAGAAATCAAGGGTGTAACTCAAACAGGGCTACAGTAAATAATAATTCTAAAAGGACTACAAGCCTGAAAGCTTTGTGTCTTAATGCGTGGAGCATTCGTAATAAGGTGGATGAATTAGCTGCGCAAATAGATGTAAACGGATATGATATAATTGGGATTACGGAGACATGGCTCCAGGGTGCCCAAGGCTGGGAATTCAACATCCAGGGGTATTCAATATTCAGGAAGGACAGACAAAAAGGAAGAGGAGGTGGGGTAGCATTGCTGGTTAAAGATGAGATTAACACAATAGTAAGGAAGGATATTAGCTCTGATGATGTGGAATCTCTATGGGTAGAGCTGAGAAATACCATGGGGCAGAAAACGTTAGTGGGAGTTGTATACAGACCCCCAAACAGTAATGCTGAGGTTGGGGATGGCATTAAACGGGAAATTAGAGATGCGTGCAATAAGGGCACAGCAGTTATCATGGGTGACTTTAATCTACATATAGATCGGGCTAACCAAATTAGTAACAAGACTGTGGAGGAGGAATTCCTAGAGTGTATACGGGATGGTTTCCTGGACCAATATGTCGAGGAACCAACTAGAGATCAGGCCATCTTAGACTGGGTATTATGTAATGAGAAAGGATTAATTAGCAATCTTGTTGTGTGAGGCCCCTTGGGGCGGAGCAATCATAATATAATAGAATTCTTCATTAAGATGGAGAGTGAAGTAGTTGACTCAGAGACAATGGTCCTGAATTTAAATAAAGGAAACTACGATGGTATGAGGCGCGAGTTGGCTAGGATGGATTGGGGAGCGTTACTTAAAGGGTTGACGGTGGATAGGCAATGGCAAACATTTAAAGATCGCATGGATGAACTACAGAATTTGTTCATCCCTGTTTGGCATAAAAATAAAACAAAAAAGGTGACTCAACCGTGGCTAACTAGGGAAATTAGGGATAGCATAAGATCCAAGGAGAGGGCATATAAATTGGCCAGAAAAAGCAGCAAACCTGAGGATTGGGAGCAGTTTAGGATTCAGCAAAGGAGGAAAAAGGGATTCATTAAGAGGGGGGAAATAGATTATGAGAGTAAGCTTGCAGGGAACATAAAAACTGACTGTAAAAGCTTCTATAGATATGTGAAGAGAAAAAGATTGGTGAAGTCAAGCGTAGGTCCCTTGCAGTCAGAATCAGGGGAATTTATAATGGGGAACAAAGAAATGGCAGACCAATTAAATACATACTTTGGTTCTGTCTTCACAAAGGAGGACACAAATAAATTCCCAGAGATGTCGTGGAACATAGGGTCTAATGAGAGGGAGGAATTGAATGAAATCAGTATTTGTAGGGAAATGGTGTTAGGGAAATTGATGGGATTGAAGGCCGATAAATCCCTAGGGCCTGATAATCTACATCCTAGGGTACTTAAGGAAGTGGCCCTAGAAATAGTAGATGCATTGCTGGTCATCTTTCAAAATTCTATCGACTCTGGAACAGTTCCCATGGATTGGAGGGTAGCTAATGTAACCCCACTATTTAAAAAAGGTGGTAGAGAAAAAACGGGGAATTATAAAACGGTAAGCCTGACATCGGTAGTGGGCAAAATGCTAGAGTCCATTATAAAAGATGTAATAGCAGAGCACTTGGAAAACAGTGACAAGATCGGACAAAGTCAACATGGATTTACAAAAGGGAAATCATGCCTGACTAATCTACTGGAATTTTTTGAGGATGTAACTGGTAGAATAGATAAGGGAGAACCAGTGGATGTGGTGTATTTGGACTTTCAGAAGGCTTTCGATAAGGTCCCGCATAAGAGATTAGCATGCAAAGTTAAAGCACATGGGATTGGGGGTAAGGTACTGATTTGGATAGAGAACTGGTTGGCAGACAGGAAGCAAAGAGTTGGAATAAACGGGTCTTTTTCCGAGTGGCAGGCAGTGACTAGTGGGGTACCGCAGGGATCGGTGCTAGGACCCCAGTTATTCACAATATATATTAATGATCTAGACGAGGGAACCAGATGTAATATCTCTAAGTTTGCAGACGACACAAAGCTGGGTGGGCGTGTGTGCTGTGAGGAGGATGCAGAGAAACTCCAGTATGATTTGGACAGGTTGGGTGATTGGGCAGATGCATGGCAGATGCAGTACAATGTGGATAAATGCGAGGTTATCCACTTTGGTGGCAAAAACAGGAAGACAGATTATTATCTGAACGGCAATAGATTGGGAAAAGGGGAAGTGCAACGAGATCTGGGAGTCCTTGTGCACCAGTCGCTGAAGGTAAGCATGCAGGTGCAGCAGGCGATTAAGAAGGCAAATGGTATGTCGGCCTTCATGGTGAGAGGATTCGAGTACAGGAGCAAGGATGTCTTGCTGCAGTTGTACAAGGCCTTGGTGAGACCACACCTTGAGTATTGTGTGCAGTTTTGGTCGCCTTATCTGAGGAAGGATGTTCTTGCCATGGAGGGAGTGCAGCGAAGATTTACCAGACTGATACCTGGGATGGCAGGAATGACGTATGAAGAGTGATTAGTCGATCAGGCTTATATTCGCTAGAGTTTAGAAGAATGAGAGGGGATCTCATTGAAACTTATAAAATTCTAACAGGACTAGACAGACTAGATGCAGGAAGGATGTTCCCGATGGCGGGGGAGTCCAGAACCAGAGGTCACAGTCTAAGGATAAGGGGTAAGCCATTTAGGACTGAGATGAGGAGGAATTTCTTCACCCAGAGAGTGGTGAACCTGTGGAATTCTCTACCACAGAAGGCAGTTGAGGCCAATTCATTAAATATATTAAAGAAGGAGATAGATATATTTCTTAAGGCTAAAGGGATCAAGGGATATGGGGAGAAAGCAGGGATAGGGTACTGAATTTGGATGATCAGCCATGATCTCATTAAATGGCGGAGCAGGCTCGAGGGGCCGAATGGCCTACTCCTGCTCCTATCTTCTATGCTTCTATGCTGAGGTGACTGTAAGAGTTGCAGAGGTCGGCAGAAAAATGACGAGATAATTAACTTGCATCAGCAGAAAACCTTAAAGGAAATACCACTGGAAAAAGGTATAAATATTGAACTCTCAAATGGGATAACAGACTCGCTTTAATCGGGCAAAGCGATTCTCGGCTTCAGAGGCAGCTCTGTAAGTCTCTAACTCTTTGTACCTCGGGGATCAAAGGTATTTGATTTTGGTGGATATCCTGTAGAACACTAAGGGGTAAAAATTCAGTTGGTTGCGCCTCCCGTTAGCGCCTTAAGAGGGCGCTAATGGGGTGCAAAGCCGCTAGCGCCCGGGCGCAGCGATGTTTGCGCCGCTCGGGAACTTAACTAGACATTGTGCGGCGGCGCTAAACCTTACCGCCGCGACCACCTGCGCGCGCAGATTGTGACGTCATTCCATGGTGCAACGCCCTTGGGGCGCCCCGGAGCGGAAATTGAGTGGCGCCCCCTGCCTTACCGCCTGGCGCATCCAACGACCGGAAGACTGGAACGCTATCAATCGCTGTGGGGCTGGGGGGGGGCGCTATTTAAAGGGGGCCTCTTCCTGTCTTTTTCTGTGGTTGACATTTTTGCACCACTCGTTCTGAGAGAGAGAGAGAGATTCGGAGAGAGAGAAAGAGAGACTTCTGCATTGAGTCAACGCTTTGTGAGGTAGTTTTGCCTACTGATCCTAACTTCGCTGCTACTTTGGTTGCTGTCCTTCATAACTTTGCTTGCAAAGAGACTATGGGGGCTGCACTGAATGGGGGCGTCGTCCTGCTCCAGCTGAATCGGAGGACACAGAGACGCAGAGAGAGAGTGGCAATGATGGCCAGACGGAAGAGGGCCAACAGGCGTATGTACAGGAGAGCTTACCCTCCCAGGGTATATCGTGAACAGCTCTCCTACATTCATATGTCTGAGGAGCTGTGTTTGCGAAGGCTGCGATTCAGCAAGGAGGTGGTCACTGAGCTCTGCCACCTGCTGCAGCCAGATCTGCAGCCTCAACTGAGGTCCAGGACGTCTCTGTCGGTGGCAGTGAAGGTCACAGTGGCTCTCAACTTCTATGCTACTGGCTCATTTCAAGCTGCTGCTGGGGACCTCGCCAATATCTCCCAGTTCGCGGTGCATTGCTGCATCCGGCAGGTCACAAATGCCCTCTTTAAAAGGAGACGAGAGTTCATCTCTTTCCCCATGACCCCAGACAAGCAGCGTGACCGCGCTCTGGGCTTTGCGAGGATAACGGGCTTCCCCATGGTGCAGGGCCCCATTGACTGCACGCATGTGGCTTTGCGTGCTCCACATGAGAATGCCGAGGAATTTCGGAACAGAAAGGGGTTCCATTCCTTGAATGTTCAGTTGGTCTGTGACCACAGACAGCTGATACTCGCTGTCAATGCCCACTATCCTGGCAGCTGCCACGATGCTTTTATCCTGCGCCAGACTACTGTGGCAGAACTTTTCGAGGCACCGCATCAGCCAGTTGGTTGGCTTCTCGGGGACAAGGGGTATCCATTGAGCACCTGGCTGATGACACCGCTCCGTACGCCCAACACCCCTGCTGAGCTGCGGTACAATGAGAGCCATCAAGCTACCAGGAACATCATTGAGCGCACAATCGGCGTGCTGAAGCAACGGTTCCGCTGTCTCGACCATTCTGGAGGAGCCCTGCAGTACTCGCCTGAGCAAGTATCCAACTTCGTAGTTGTGTGCTGCATGTTGCATAACATGGCAATCGTCAGGACCCAGCCAATGCCACCAGGCCTTGGAGCACCACCAGAGGAGGAGGAGGAAGAGGAGGAAGAGGACGAGGAGGATGATCATCAGCAGCACCAAGGCGGGAGGGCGGCCCACAATGGTGAAACTGCAAGGGCCGTCCGTCAACGGCTGATAGCAAGCCGCTTCTAGGGCCCCTGCTGTGGAAATGGCTTCTGCCATTGCTAACAACATCAATGAACCCAGCACGCAACCCCTAAGCCGGCCAAGGCACCAATGATTCCAAACACCAAACATGTATATTTTGAATACAAAAACTTATTTATTTTACAAACTCTGTGTGTGTCATTTCCTCATGACAAACTCATAGAAATAAACACAAAAAAACAGTCATTAACATAACTGGTTCTCACAACCTGGAGATAATGTCCAAAACACTAAACAAAAGTTGGACCACGAACCTCGGCCTTTAATAAACAAATGACCAGCATTTTGTCACACCTCCTACTTTTTGCCCTTCGAGGGTGATCTCCTTCCCTTGCGCACTTCCCCCCTTCTAACCCTACTGTTCCTCCGTAATGGGACCTCAGTGGCTGCAGCAAGGCTGGTGGAAGGCTGCTGATCGTCAGACCCTGACACTGCAGATGCCCCTGAAGGACGGCCTCGACCAGTTCTGGGCCTGGAGGGCCCGGCTGCAGACTGCACCAACTCTGCATGGGCGGCAGCAGTCTGTCCTACAGGCGGTGGCAAGTGCAGTGGAGAAGTGACAGTGTTGGCAGCAGGAATGCTGTCATCGTGAGAGAGGACAGCAACTCCCTGCTCGCCCAACACACTGGCACTCCCACGGGGCAGCACTTCAGCATCCGGAGCAATCTGCTGGAGCACAGATTGCTGGCCTGCTGCGGCGCGGTGACAGCCCCGGGGACATGTGAACGAACCATCGAGGTTGGCAGTAGTCAGTGCTCGCGTGGCCTCAATCTGAGTCTGCATGAGAGCAGTCAGAGATGGGATCACGGCAGTCAGTGACTGAATTGCAGCACTAAGCGTTAGTGTGGCATCCGCCTGTGCTACAGCGAAGTGCTCCACACTCCTTGCCAGTGACTCAATGCATTCGGGCACCCTTCCCACTGCACCCATGAGCTCAGTGTGCATGCCCACCGCCTGGGTGTTCATTTCTGCGATCAGCCGCTCCTCCTCTGCGTCCATTGCAGTAGGAGTCTCTGGCATACTCTCCCTCTGGGGAGAAGGCCCCCGTTCTTCCCTACCCCCATGGCGTTGCTGCAGCCTGCTGGGTCCTGGAGCTTCACCCTCATCAGACCCTTCCCCCCTGCTCCCCTCCAGGGAAGGCGTGTTCCCAGTGTGGGCATGGGCTTCCTCGGGAGAGGGTGGCACTGATGCTCCGGCTTCCTCTTCCTCCTCGGCTGCAGCTTCACTCCCACTGGCAGCTTCAGGGCCCGTCTCCTCAGCTGGTGAATCACCATCTGAAAGCAGGGAGGTACAAGAGTGGCTTTAGCGTGAGGACAGGGTGGCAGTAAGGGAGGAATAAGTGCAGCGAGTTAGCAAGTTGGATTGAAAGTGTCAAAGGCTGGTGTTGTGAGGGACAAGTGGAAGGACAGAGGACAGAAAGGTGATGACCTTACCATTGCTGTCCAGAACGGGGTCGGCGTCTCCAGTGGCGACGGGACCGATCACCCGGCTTGCCACAATCCTGTGGACGCGCTCCTCAAGATCGCTGAGGGGTTGCAGCTGAGGCCGCCCTCCACCTATCCGTTGCTGCTGTCTCCGATTATGCGCCAGCTTGGCCTGCAAGAAAAAGGACAGCATCTGAGTAAATATACAGCCATGGTCTTGCCTGATGTGCCTCCCATAGGTGAATAGCCCTTACTGTATGCAGCCATGGTCTTGCCTGATGTGCCTCCCATAGGTGAATAGCCCTTACTGTATGCAAAGTGTGGAATGTGTGTGTGTGTTTCATGAAAGGGCCATAGGTATTGGATGAGTGTTGTGCATTGGGGTTTTAAGACCCTCTGGCCATAGAGTGAGGTTGAGATGGAGGGATGGAGAGGTATTGAGAAAAAGCCACTCACCCTGACGACCCGAGTGAGGTCGTTGAACTTTTTGCGGCATTGAACATGGGTCCTGGGCACCATGCTCCTGGAGGAGACGCTCTGAGCCACCTCCCTCCACACTCTTCTGTACTCGCGTGGCAAAGGCCTCCTGCCACTCTCAGGGAAGAGTATACATCTTCTGCGCTCCACTGCGCCAACCAGAGCATCCAAGGCCCGCTCGGTGAAGCGCTGAGCTCGTTCTCTCACCCTCTCCATCCTTGGCAGCAAAATGGATTCACAGGTCTCTCCAGGCCGAGATTCAAGGCTGCAATGAGCAGGGTGTGGCTGGGGAGCAAGTTGGCCCCCTCCGCTTTAAGAACTGGCCGGCGCCAGTGTGTCTGTGTTCCCTCGCTAACTGGCAGCACCTGTGCTGCGCTCACGCGCTGAGTTAGTGCCTCACTGCTCGGCCTTTGTGCCTTAAGACAGGTGTGCAGCGCCTGATTTAGCGCTCCACTCACCTCCCAGGGCGGTAAAAGTGAAGTTTCCAGTCAGTGGCGATAATTAGCGCCAGGCGCTAATATTTGCGTCCAGACGATATTTGCGCCCCAAATGGGGCGTGACCTAATTTTTCCCCCTAAGAACTGTAATAATGTAGTGAAGTTAAGATTTAAAAGTAAGATTCTCTGTTAATAATAAGATTGTAAGTTTTCTCTTTTTGGAACTGTTAATGTTGCGATTGACTCACCAACTGTAAATTGCATGTCGGTTCTTTAATAAATCTATATATTTTTAGAATTGTCTCACATAAGACTTCTGTATCAAAAACTCGCGAACTCAATCTCTGTACACTCTTTGGTGAGGAGTTACAGAATTCTGAAGGAGTTTTCCAGACCCTCATAATATCCGGAACGTTACAGGCTAGCTAAACTTATTAAATGCGCTATCTGGAGGACGGTAACATTCTCGGGTTGTTCCTTTCCTTTAGGAGAGATAGTCCGGACCTTTAGATCCAATTAAGCATCTTTAGGATTCGGCTACCTCAAACTTTAGTTGAAAGTGAACATCTGGGGAATACACCTGATCCGGGGTAGCCCTAAAGGGGCTAGGACTAGTAAATATCCCTACAGTTGGCGCCCAATGTGTGTGTTAATGAGTTGATACAGAACCCTATACTTATATTTATATCTATATCCATCTCGTAGATTGTTAAGTATAGAAGGAGAGTTTTACTGACAGTGGTACTAAGACCCAGATTTAAGTCTCTAGAGACGACAAGTCCCTGATCAGGCCTTGTAGAACTTAAATCAGAACTGCCTCAATATACCATTGAGGTCTAGAAATTTCTTATAAAGTTCATATTAAATCCTAACCGAGGTTAGGTCCTGATGAAATGGAAAACCCTGTAGGAAATGGCCAAGTCTTTTTATTAGGAAATTCAAACGATTGCTACCATCAAGTCATTTACTGTGATGGATCGTCAATGACGATTAAAAAAGGGACATTCCAACAATCTGGGATGGGGATAGTAGTTGGGACTTTTCGAGATTCCTATTCTTTTTATCCAGAAGAATTACTGTCCATACCCCTTGGCCATAAGACAGCGCAATATGCTGAAGCCGCAGCACTAAGGTATGCTTTAGAAAAGGCAGACCCTATTAAACCTACATTAATCTGTACGGATAGTGACTATTGTAAAAGAGGATATAACCAAGATCTAGTTTTCTGGGAACAAACAAACTTTACCAATCATAAGGGTAAACCCATAAAACATAAGTCATTGTGGGAAGATATTCTCTGTTTGAGGATGGAGAAACAGAATTGTCAGGTGATTCATGTAAACGGGCATACCAGTGTGACAGTACACTCAAAAGGAAACAGTCTTGCAGATGAACAAGCGAAACGTTCGGTCTGCATGACACCCCCTCGAGAGGGGCCTGCCAATATTAGTGTTATCACTAGGGCAGAATGGGCAGCTAATCAGGATGAGGAACTGATTCAGCTATTAGATCCAACAAAGGAGAATCCACCAGGATATTCATCAAAGTACTTTTACTCGGAAACCCCTACTGGTATTGTGCTAGTTAAGTTGCCCAAGGGAAACTGAGAGGTACCCCCGAGACACAAATGAGAACAGCTTGTAAAAAAAACTCACGAGGACATAGGTCAAGCACATTGTGGTGCCAGAACAACACTCTGCAAATTGACTCCCTTATATTGGTGGCCAGGCATGCTTAAGGCCTGTAAAACATATGTGGCAAATTGTGAGCCATGCAATTTAACCAATAAGTCATCACTAATTAAGCCACCACCATTGGCTCCTGTGAAAGCTGATGAGCCAATGGGAAAATTCTTTATTGACTTCATTGGACCACTTCCCCTGTCTTTGGGATACAGACGTGTTCTCTTTGTGTAGATGGATGCACTTCCTTCTGCTGGCTGGTCCCCACAAAAACTGTTTCAGAAAACGCACTCGCCAATGCTATTACTGACATAATTACTGTAGCTGGTGCACCCAAAATCTTGCTCTCCGTTAAAGGCGGAGCCTTTGTCTCCAAGGTCTTCAAAGATTATTGCGAACAAAGGGGGATTGGGTTAGAGCACAGCACGCCACGTCATTTGCAATCAGCGGGGCTGGTGGAACGTAAAAACCAGGAAGTAAAAAAGCTATTGGTCAAACTGTTGAGAATCAGGGGAAATAAGTGGACCACCGTCATTCCAGAGGTGCAGCTATCACTTAATAATGTGCCCGCATCTGCACCAGGAACAGTGTCCCGATAAACTCCATATTATCTGATGTATGGGGTTGAGATGAATACACCGCTTACCCATGGTTCTTTTATTGCCTCTACACTCTCTGATTCCTTGACCTGACAGCAACAGATAGATTTAAAAAAAGAAGTAACAGAGGAGATACATCAAATTGATTAGAGGATAAGGGAGACAAATAGGCAGAAAAAATTGACAAACGAAGCATGGCAACTGCTAGCAGGAGAATGGGTACAGGAAAAGAAGTTCAAGCAAAAACCTGGTTTAAGACCTAAGTGGAAAAAACCTGTTCAAATACGTTCCGTTATTAACAAAAGAACAGTTAAAATACATATTAATCAGCCGAATGGCAAGTATATTCTTAAAACTGTCTCCATAGACAATCTCAAAAGATGCCCTGCGGGATACCAAAATGGAGGAACAATACAAGGTGCAGTCGTACACTGTCTTTCAAGACCCAGCTTGGAGCACGACACAGGAAATGGATGCGATCGAACTACTGACGACGGTCAGCCAGACGGTGTCGCCGACTCCTCCACACGATGCTTGGCAACGCCTCAGGAATTGGATCTGCAAACAGCCACAACCAAAACAAGTAAAGACCAACAAGTTACTTCAACGAAGGAGGAAAGCACTGCGGATGGAGAAGAAATCAACTGAGCTTCTGACAAGGCCTTTACAAAAACAAGAATCTGTCCTCACGCTGGATCAATGGAACAGCGTGTCAAGCTTCAGCCAGCTCCAAATGAAGTCTCCTTGACTCGTATGAATAACTCACCTCTACGGAATGTACATCTGCCAATTGGACATTCTAATTACATGTTGTTTCGCTAATTGCATGACAATGTACCTATCATTCTTTTAATTTGTGTTCAATTTCAAATAGGTAAAACATTGTCCTGGGATGACTTAAAGGAATTTTCATGTAGCACATGATTGGGCTCTTGTGAATCTTATGAAATTAATGTACTATTGCAACCTTATTTGTAACATTGACCAAACTCTGCCCTGATGCTCGAGCTCATTTTTTGGTCAAGAAGGGGGGTGAAGGAATAAGCCATATAACCTGTTCAGAAAAATACACTATCGTATGAAAGAATTCTGGCCTTATTAAAACATGACAAACTGGGTTTGGAAATTTAGAAACTTAACTATGAAATAGCTGTGAAAGCATTCTGGCTATTGAGATAAGACAGTTGTTGACACTGAATAAATAACCTTATTGAAACAGAAGGTGAAGGGCTCCGACAGGCTGACCTTTGGGAACAAAAACAATGGTTCACCATGGATAAGGTGTTCTAATTTACACTTCATAAAGAGGCACATAAGATAAGGAACATCTGCCCTCGTAAAGATGACATCAAGTAAGGAACACCTGCCATCATACCATTTTTATATGGTAAACTTAGAACACCTAGAGAGGAGACATGATTCTGGTTGAGGTGGCTGTAAGAGTTGCAGAGGTCGGCAGAAAAATGACTAGAGATAATTAACTTGCATCAGCAGAAAACCTTAAAGGAAATACCACTGGAAAAAGGTATAAATATTGAACTCTCAAATGGGATAACAGACTCGCTTTAATCGGGCAAAGCGATTCTCGGCTTCAGAGGCGGCTCTGTAAGTCTCCAACTCTTTGTACCTCGGGGATCAAAGGTATTTGATTTTGGTGGATATCCTGTAGAACAATAAGAACTGTAATAATGTAGTGAAGTTAAGATTTAAAAGTAAGATTCTCTGTTAATAATAAGATTGTAAGTTTTCTCTTTTTGGAACTGTTAATGTTGCGATTGACTCACCAACTGTAAATTGCATGTCGGTTCTTTAATAAATCTATATATTTTTAGAATTGTCTCACATAAGACTTCTGTATCAAAAACTCACGAACTCAATTTCTGTACACTCTTTGGTGAGGAGTTACAGAGTTCTGGGGGAGTTTTCCGGACCCTCATAATATCCGGAACGTTACAGGCTAGCTAAACTTTTTAAAAGCACTATCTGGAGGACGGTAACATTCTCGGGTTGTTCCTTTCCTTTAGGGAGAGATAGCCCGGACCTTTAGACCCAATTAAGCATCTTTAGGATTCGGCTACCTCAAACTTTAGTTGAAAGTGAACGTCTTGAGAAATACGCCTGATCTGGGTTAGCCCTAAAGGGGCTAGGACTAGTAATTATCCCTTCAATGTGGCCCTTAGGGCACTCCATCACAACCCAGCTATCTTTGTCAAACACAAATGCTTCCGCTCCCTCAATGTACAGCTGGTGTGTAACCACAAGAAGGAGATTTTGCATGTTTGCGCCAAGTTCTGTGGTAATTGCCATGATTCTTTCATCCTGCAGAACTCTAGTGTTCCTCCGCTCTTCAATCCGCCAAACCAACTTAACGGATGGCTCCTTGGTGACAAGAGCTACCCCCTGAAGAAGTGGCTAATGACGCCGATCAGGAGGCCAGCTAACGAGGCTGAAGAGCACTACAATGCCAGCCACATTTCAACCAGGTCCATCATCGAGCAAACCATTGGCTTGTTGAAGATGCAATTCCGATGCCTTGACAGATCAGGTGCAGCCCTGCAGTATTCAGCAGCCAGGGTCTCCAGAATGGTCGTGGTCTGCTGTGCACTTCACAACATGGCACAGCGTCATGGCTTGCAGCTTCCTGATGAGCAAGGGGCTCAGTACATAGCCTCCTCAGATGAGGATGAGGATAAGGAGGAGGAGGAGGAGGACCGAGCGCCGGCCTATCGACCAGCAGCAGTGGCAGCACGCGAGCACATGGCTGCCCGTGATGCAAGGGATGCACCTATCCTGGCCAGATTTGCATAGGTTGCCCATGTTGGCACATGTCCTTGGCTCCACCTTAAGACATGATAGACAATGGACATGACTCTCTGGCCTCCTTTCACTCTGGCCACCAACCTGACCACACAAGTGTCGCAGAGCCCGCAATGTGGAGCTGCCTAAGGCGAAATAACAGATGCCATCACGTCAACAGTTTGCCATCAAATCATTTTTATACTTTCAAACAGGGATGGCATTTCATCAATAAACATAAACATTCACCCAATTGGCTACCCCTGTGACTAATGGTGCTTTATTTTTCGCTTACGCATGCTCCTACGTGGTGATTCTCCAGTGGCTTCAGCAGAAGTGGAGGCCCCTTGCTCACTTTCATGCTGCTCCTGCTTCGACACCTTTGGCAGGCGTCCGCTGGGTTTACAAGCCTGTGAGGGCTCGCCAAACGTCTGCTCCTCCTGCAGCAGTGGAGGGGCTAAGACGCCCATCTCAGTTGGGTGCGGACTCTGGTGGGGCTCTGACCGAGGGCTACGCAGTGGCATGGAAGTGTGAGCGCTTGGAGAGGAGCCCCCACTTCCTTGTTGTTTGTCACCAACTTGCCTCTCATGGGTCAGGTCCACCTCAGCGTTTGCAAGTGGCTTGAGAGCACCTTGCTGCACATCAGGGGGGCCATGGGGACCCGTAACTTCACTGGCAGTCCTACTCAGAAGGACTTCCATGAAGCTCTGGCTTCTCTGTTCAATCGCCCATCGCTCCTCCAGAGATGTCAGTCTATTCTGCACAATCACCATGTTTTCCTGACTCTGGCGACTTATTGCCTCCATGGCCATAGCCAGCCTTTCCACGGAGGTTGCCATCGTTTCGTGGTGCTGCGTATATGTGCATTTCCTCCCCAACGGCACTGCTCAGGTTAGAGTTGGACTCTTCCATCCTCTCCACACTCGCAGAGATTCTGGAGAAAAGACCTGTCAGAGACTCCTGCACCTGCTCCTGGAGTTCCAGCATTGCTCTCCTTCTGGATGGACCCAGAGGCACAGGGTCCACATGCAGCGGAGCAGAGCTAGGAGAGTCCTGCGCCCTCCGCCGAGGACTCTCCACTGCTGTCCCTGTCTCCACCACCTGCTGATGCTCACCTGTGAGATGTGATACACACGGTGACAACACTAATCTATGTCCTAAAGGTCCCACCGAGGTGTGCGTATCTGCGCTGGTGCTGGGTGCACTTAATTCTGCTGACGCTGCGCCCTCAGAGGTTGCAGGTTCCCCTGAGGAGTCTTGCTGCTCAGCCTCTTCCTCGTCGACAGTGGGGGGGGGGCTCTGTGGATGGTCCTGTGGGGGAGTAAAGGCACGGGTTAGACATTTGATGGAAGTGTGGCATGCACATGCAATAGTGCAGATGCTCAAGTGGCATTCTAATAATGTACACCAGCAGCCATTTCAGTCACTCAAGCAGTGTAAATGAGAGAGAAACAAAACTATTCTGTCACCAGCTTGCTCTGCCTCACCCGTCTGTCCGTCCCCCACTTCCACCTCCACCTCTGCACCGGCGATGTCCAGGGCCGCTTCTTCAGCCTGGGTGAGAATGGCAAGGGAAGGTGGCCCTCCTCCTGTCTTCGCCCTTTCCATTCTATTGTGCGCTCTCTTTTCCTGCAGTGAGGGAGACAAGTGGAGTTGGAGTGAGAATGATGGAGTGAGTGTAGAGAGTCCAGAGCATAGATGCTTAGGAGGAGACAATGGTGGAATGAGGTTCCATGTCCAAGGGCCCTCCCTGTGTGTTGTTAGTCGTTGTCATTGCATAACATTGAAAGGGAGTGTGAGGGCAGCATAGTTGAGTAGTCAAGTGATTGGGTTCATAGAGTGAGAGGGATGGTGAAGGTTGCAAGGGTTGGAAGGGTAAAGTGGGATGTGAAGGAGGAGGTTGACAATGCAGAGTGCTGGTGATGAAAGGAGAAGGGGAGCAGAAGGATGGTCAAGCTGAAGGTAAAAGTGAGAAGTCGCACAACACCAGGTTATAGTCCAAGGGGTAGAAATTAGGTCGCGCCCCATTTGGGGCGCAAATATCGTCTGGATGCAAATATTAGCGCCTGGCGCTAATTATCGGCACTGACTGGAAACTTCACTTTTACCGCCCCGGGAGGTGAGTGGAGCGCTAAATCAGGCGCTGCACACCTGTCTTAAGGCGCAAAGGCCAAGGAGTGAGGCGCTAACTCAGAGCGCTGGCGAAGCTCATGTAATGTCAGTCAGCAATGGAACACACACACAATGGCACGGGCCAGTTCTTAAAGGGGATGGTTAATCTTGCTTTCCATCCACATCCTGTTCATTGCAGCCTTGAATCTCGGCCTGGAGAGACTTGCACATCAAATGTGCTGGAAAGAACAATGGAGAGTACCAGGCAAAGAGCTCAGAGTGCAGCTCCCACAGTCTCTGCTAAATCGATACAAGGAATGGCAAATCAAAATGAACCTGCAAAGTGCTGCTCAGTACCCAAAACTCCTTCACACAACGTTGAATCTCTCCAGAAGTCTCTCCCTCTCTCTCTCAGAATGCATAGTTCAAAAATGCCACCAACAATAAAAGACAGGAAGAGGCCCCCTTTAAATAGCGCCCCCCCCAGCCCCACAGCGATTGATAGCGTTCCAGTCTTCTGGTCGTTGGATGCGCCAGGCGGTAAGGCAGGGGGCGCCACTCAATTTCCGCTCCGGGGCACCACAAGGGCGTTGCACCATGGAATGACGTCACAATCTGCGCGCGCAGGTGGTCGCAGCGGTAAGTTTTAGCGCCGCCGCACAATGTCAAGTTAAGTTCCCGAGCGGCGCAAACATCGCTGCGCCCGGGCATTAGCGGCTTTGCGCCCCATTAGCGCACTCTTAAGGCGCTAATGGGAGGCGCAATCAACTGAATTTTTACCCCCAACAGTTTTATTTGAAATCACAAGCTTTCGGAGCGGCTGCTCCTTCGTCAGGTGAGGTAAAGGAATACAAATCGACAAAGCATATATAGATAGAGAACAATGCATGTGTAGCGTACAATGGCAGACGAATACATTTAATCCTCCTGACTGCCTTTTGTCACACCTCGGCAGATAAACAATCAGGTCAGCCAGGAAGGCACCACATCAAAGACATAGCAAGATACAACTGAGACAATGAGGTGGGGTTACAGGGGGTCTAATGTGTCAAAAGCTGTAGTCTGTATGGAAAACGATAAACTTTAAAATTTTTACTTTTTTTTACTGGAAATCACATCTGTGAACAAGCCAACGACGACTTGAGTCTGGATGACTCTACGTCATGTATCGTGACATGAACCCAAGATCCCGGTTGAGGCCGTCCTCATGAGTGCGTAACTTGGCTATCAGTTTCTGCTCGATGATTTTGCGTTGTCGTGTGTCTCTAAGGCCGCCTTGGAGAACGCTTACCCGCAGATCCGAGGCTGAATGTCCTTGACTGCTGAAGTGTTCCCCGACTGGGAGGGAACACTCCTGCCTGGCGATTGTTGCGCGGTGTCCGTTCATACGTTGTCTCAGTGTCTGCATGGTCTCGCCGATGTACCATGCTGCGGTGCATTCTTTCCTGCAACGTATGAGGTAGACAACGTTGGCCGAGTCACATGAGTATGTACCATGTACCTGGTGGGTAGTGTCCTCACGTGTGATGATGGTATCTGTGTTGATGATCTGGCCTTGGCCTTGCACATTTAGAATTTGAAATTTTTTGGGTGGCATGTTGCTGAAAGTGCGAGTTGATAACGTCGCAGCGAGGGAAACAGAACATCTGGGACCTGAGTGAACAGGGCAAACAACTGTGTATCTCCTTTACCAATCAGATTGAAGGATTGTGAAATAAACCGAGCAGGGACTAAGAAGCAAATGTAAGTTAAAGGAGGTGAATTCAATGTCAAATCAGGTACAGAAAGAAATAGAGAGGGAAAGAAAGATTGGATTGAGAGAGAAAAAAGAGACAGAAAGGTAAAGTTAATTTTTTAAAGAAGATTTTACATTTTTAGAATCTCCAACACCAATTAATACCTGAAGGAATGAGACGCCACACTTACAATAGTTAATTTTCAGTGCCAGAGAGATTGATTGGCAGTAATTAACACTTAATCACATTGTTAAAAAGGCACTTAGACTTGAATGACAAGACTTACCTTACTGTGGCGAGTTTAGTTCGTATCTACCGCACAAATACAGCAACTTCACGCCATTCAATGCATTTCAAGGTGAGGCAGCTGCGAGATGCCGTTTTCACGAACTAACAGCGGACAGCAACTTTCGGATATCCGTGTTTAACCGTGCATCTGCTGCTGGCCTGAAGTTGCTGTACCATGTGCGCATAACTAACGGTCAATGCCAATAGCCTCATCGTTATTGTGGCAGCAAATTCTGGCCCATTATCACACTTGTCCACATTAAATTGTATCTTGCACCTGTCTGCCTATTCCATTAAGCTCTGTCTTTCTGAAGTCTTTTACAGTCCTCCTCATTGTTTTACAAACCTCCTACTTTAGTGTCATCAGCAAATTTCAAAATATATATATTGAAAACAAAAGTGAACCAGCACTGACCTCTGGGGTAGACCACTTTTCGTGAGACTCCTTATCAAACACCTTCTGAAAATCCATATACACAACATCTACTGCATTCCCTTTATCATCCACCCCTTCAGTAAACTATATTAAATTTGTCAATTTGTCTTTAACGACAACAACAACTTGCATTTACATAGTGCCTTTAACACAATAAAACAAGGTGTTTAACAAATCCATGTCGGCTGTCCTTAAACCCATACATTTCTAAATGCTCACTAACTTAATCTCGAAGTATGGATTCTAAGGATTTGTCACTGAAATTAGACTACTCAGTCTATAGTTACCTAATTTATCCTTCTCTCCTTTCTTGAACAAATTCATTACGTCGGCTACTCTCCAGTCCCCCAGCACAATTTGCATTATTTAGGAGAATTGAAACATTGTGGCCAGAGCCTCACCTGTCTTTTTTTTATTCATTAACAGGATGTGGGCGTCGCTGGCAAGGCTAGCATTATTGCCCATCCCTAATTGCCCTTGAGAAGGTGGTGGTTAACCGCCTTCTTGAACTGCTGCAGTCCGTATGGTGAAGGTACTCGCACAGTGGAGTAGGGAGGGAGTTCCAGGATTTTGACCCAGCGACGATGAAGGATTGGCGATATATTTCCAAGTCAGGATGGTGTGTGACTTGGAGGGGAACTTGGAGGTGGTGGTGTTCTCATGCGCCTGCTGCCCTTGTCCTTCTAGATAGTAGAGGTCGCGAGTTTGGGAGGTGCTGTCGAAGAAGCCTTGGCGAGTTGCTGCAGTGCATCTTGTAGATAGTGCACACTGCAGCCACAGTGCGCCGGTGGTGGAGGGAGTGAATGTTTAAGGTGGTGGATGGGGTGCCAATCAAACGGGCTACTTTGTCCTGGATGGCATCGAGCTTCTTGAGTGTTGTTGGAGCTGCACTCATCCAGGCAAGTGGAGAATATTTCATCACACTCCTTACTTGTGCCTTGTAGATGGTGGAAAGGCTTTGGGGAGTCAGGAGGTGAGTCACTCGCCACGGAATACCCAGACTCTGACCTGCTCTTGTAGCCACAGTATTTATGTGGCTGGTCCAGTTAAGTTTCTGGTCAATGGTGACCCCCAGGATGTTGATGGTGGAGGATTCGACGATGGTAATGCCATTGAATGTCAAGGGGAGGTGGTTAGACCCTTTCTTGTTGGAGATAGTCATTGCCTGGCACATGTGTGGCGCGAATGTTACTTGCCACTGCGAATGTTATCTGCTCTCTGACTTTTTTCAACCACCAAGGGTGCAAGCCATCAGGCTCCAGTCACCTATCCACCTGAATTCGGCTCATTTTATCAGAACAAGTTTATTTCCACAATTAGCTCCATCAATGGATCTACATCCTCCTCTAGTACAGCTACATTCTCACTTCCACCACCATTTGTTAAAACTAATGCAAAATATTTGTGATATCTCTACCATACCTTCATCCTCCATCATCCTTGAGTGGTCCTACCCTCTTTTACTTTTTATTTGGCTAAAAAAAGCCCTTACTAGATTGTTTTATATTATTTGCTTGCCTTTTTATCAAATTCCCTTTTAGCCCTTCTAATCTCCCTTTTCACATCCGCACGACACTTTTTATATTCTTTGTGGTTATCTTTAGCCCTAATTTTATCACATGCCTCCCTTTTGAGTTTCAGTTTAGTTTTTAATCTCTTTATTTATTCATATTCTTTGATGCACTCCCTTTTAGCCTTGTACGAATATGTTGATTTTGTGCTGTATTCATTTCATATTTGATTCCCCACTGCTGAGCCTTTGACCTAATTGCTAACTTTCTGCCCAGTTAATTTGGGCCAGATCCCTTCTTATCATGCTGAACTTTGCCTTTTTCAAGCCCAACATCTTTACCTTTGACTCTTTATTTTCCTTTTTTTATTCTTACATTGAACAGGTGCAGCCTCCATAGACTCTGTTCCCCATTGCGGTCTCGGTAGCTGGTCAGTACACTGTAATCATCCTACCGTGCCAGCTGCCCGCTCTAGCTCAGTGGTAACATTCTCGCCTCTGAGTCAGACAGCTGTGGGCTCAAGTTCCCCTCCAGAGACTTGAGCACAAATCCTAGGCTAACACTTGTACTGGAGTGCTGCACTGTCGGAGGTGCCAGCCTTTGAATGAAACATTACACCGAGACCCTGTCTGCTCTCTCAGGTGGGTGTAAAAGATTCCATGGTAATATTTCGAAGAACAGCAGGGAAGTTCTCCCTGGTGTCCTGGCCAATATTTATCCCTCAACGATAGAATTGTATAGAATGTACAGGACAGAAACAGGTCATTTGGTCCAACTGGTCCATGCCGGTCTTTATGCTGCACACGCGCGTCCGCTCACCCTACTTCATCTAGCCCTATCAGAATAACCTTCTATTCCTTTCTCCCTCGTGTGTTTATCTAGCCTCCCTTAAATGCTAACCAGCATCACTAAAACAGATTATCTGGTCATTATCACATTGCTGTTTGTGGGACCTTGCTGTGCGCATATTGGCTGCCATGTTTCCTTACAACACTTCAAAACTACTTCGGGATGTCCTGAGGTCGTGAAAGGTGCTATATAAATGCAAGTCTTTTTTTCTTTGACTGCAGGTAGTGGCAAACTCTGTTCCCCTTCTTCCTTAGCAAACAGAGACCATGCTATTATGTTCAGTGAAAGATTCCTCTCTGACTAGTTACATCAACTATCCCTTGCTCTTCTCTGGTGCTTCTGTGGGGCTTCCAATTGTGTGAAGTTAACACAATGCTCAAATCAAGTTAAGTCCGGAGTAAATTTGCGCATTTCCGGTTAATTGCTGCTTAAAAAGCATTTATCAAGGGTCAGTGCATTAATGGACATGACACCTGTTTATGCCCAGGATCAAATTTTGGAGTGTGGACAAAAGTCAGAAACTGCATCGTTAAGTACAAAATTATTGCACCTTACTTCACAATTAGCGTGGTCTAACACAGCAAATTAACCCCCTTTGAGTAAAGGGACAATATTGACGTCTAAAAAAAAATTCTTTCCCACATTTGCTAATGAACCTATTGGCTGTAAAGCGCTTTGGGACTTCCTGAGCTCGTGAAAGGCGCTATATAAATGCAAGACTTTCTTTCTTTATGCCCTAATCATTATATACATATTTAATGGCCCGTATTTTCTGATCGGAGGCTTCCTGCGTGCGGAGGCCTCCAATCTGGAAAAAAATCTACGGCCTTACCTCAGGGCTCCAGAGGTCCAGCCATTTCCGCTCCTGGGCCTCTGCTCTACAAAATGCGCAGGGCCCAGGGATCCCAGGGGCGCAGGCGGTTCGCAAGCGTCCCTGGGATCACCTGGGCCATGGGGAACCAATGGAAGAAGGGAATCCCCCTTCATACTTTTGGCAGCTTAGACCTGTCAAAAGTATGAATGGGAATCACTGAAAAAACACATCAAAACATTAAATACATTTTTTTTTTAAATCACGTTTTTAAAATTAGTTAACATTACATTAAATTAAATATTTTAAACAAAAATTTAATTACGGGGCTAAAAATAAACTTACCTTTTTTAAAAGTATTTTAAAATTATAAATGAGTGAAAAAAAAATTATTTTTTTACTTTTTTAAACTCTTATGCTGGTAAAAGCAGGCCTTACGCCTGCTGTTACCAGGCGTAAGATTTTTAAAGGTTTTCAGCGGGCGGAGGTTCTGCAGAAAGCGGAACTCTCCACCCGCAGAGGCCCTTCTCCAGGGCAGGCGTGCGATCTGTCAAGAGGATTCTTGACAGATCGGAAGTGCCGGTTTTCAGCGCATGCACTTCGTATTCCTGAAACCGGCACTTGCGAGATCCCTACGGGTGTGTACACAGCTCGTACACACCCATAGGGATCGGAAAATATGGGCCAATGTTTCCTGAATCAAAGGAGGGGCATTTTAACCCACCCCGCCCAACAACAACAACAACTTGTATTTATATAGCGCCTTTAACGTAGTAAAACGTCCCAAGGCGCTGCACAGGGGTATTTTAAGACAAAACAATTTGACACCGAGCCACATAAGGATAAATTAGGGCAGGTGACCAAAAGCTTGGTCAAAGAGGTAGGTTTTAAGGAGCGTCTTAAAGGAGGAAAGAGAGGTAGTGAGGCGGTCAGGTTTAGGCAGGGAATTCCAGAGCTTTAGGGCCTAGGCAACAGAAGGCACGGCCGCCAAAGGTGGAGTGATTATAATCAGGGATCCTCAAGAGGGCAGAATTAGAGGAGCGCAGATATCTCGGGGGGTTGTGGGGCTGAAGGAGTCTACAGAGATCGGAAGGGAACAGGTATCAGTTATAATAGCTGCGCAAAGACTTACCACTGCATTCCCGCTCAATTCTCGCCTTGTTTTAGGCATCAAGTTGCCTGCCTGACTCAGGCGGGAGTCTCATTAATATATGCAAGTCGCGGTCCTATGATCTCATTCGTACCCAATAGCATTTTAACGGCCTACTGAGCAGGGCGCCCATCGCAGCTGCCCCGCTCAGTAAAACCTGTCAGGGCAGAAGAGGAGATCCTCTAAGGTAAGGCAAAAAATTCCTTAGTGAAACCAGGTGGACCATGCAATTGCACAGGGCCCAGAATCAGTCGGGGCCCCAAGTGGATCCAGTGAAGGGACACCTAAGCAATAGTAATCACTGGTCCCTGAACATCCAACCTCCCCATCACATTTAGTTAAGACTTTAAGGGTGAAAAAAAGCCAATTTTTATAACTTACGCAAATGATTAGACAATGAGGGCATATTATTTTACTTACTGAGAGGAGAAAAAGGCACAAGGAGAACGGAGCATTTGCAGCTCCCTTGTAATAAGAGTCATAATCCAGGGAACACGCAACAGATTACAGTGAGCTCTAACCTCAGCACTCGCCTTCTCTCCTACCCCACTCACACTCCCGCAGTTATGGGTGAGGGGGAAGAAGGAGAAAATAAAATCCAGTTCTTACAATCTGTAAGTACCACTCAACTACTCAGATATTACACAAGACCTCGCTCCAGCTAAAGCACGAAGAATTCGTTTCTGAGTCGTCATACGGCTCATACACTGAAATAACATCGGTGTTTCAAGACCTTTATATTCGTTCAATGTCATTTCTCCTGTGCTAGCCAGCGCTTATCATTTTGTCAACTTTTTTTATATTAGCTATTGCAAACATGCCTTTTCACGATCGTATGTGTGCGGAGTTGACACAAGATTACGTGAATAGTAGCTAGTATTATTGGGGGTCATTTTGAAGTGTTTAACGGGAGGCCAAGCTGGCATTGCGTGTTACACACTATCTTCTGAAGTCAAAATGACCCCCATTGTCTAGTAAAAAGTACAGGCCCAAACTGGACCTTTGCACGAGGTCCCCATGAGGCATAGGGCGCTCCTGCATAACAGCGGGTGGGTTTAACACTCACTCCGCCCAGTAAAAACTCCCCCCCCATGTCGATTTCATTTATGCACATGCGTTTCCATCTGCCATTCCTTTGCCAAGCCACCTAATGTGTTCAAAACCAATTGAATGCTATCAATCTTCCCTACACTTGGCCATATCTCAATAATAAATGTTACAATTTTACAAAAAGGACCCTCCTTGATATTGTTTTAGTGATAGCTAACAGATCTCCCATAGTGCTGTGCACGGTGAGTCAGAGGTTTTATAAAATCGGAGGTGTTATGCCAAGTTGCATTACCAGGGTGGATTTATCAGCATTCGTGGTAGCCCTCGGACCTGGGAGAACTGGGATAGGGGCCTGGAGTCTGCCAGTACTGCGATGAGGTTTCACAAACAAGTTACATTTTGAAAGCTCAAATTACCACCTGTGTTTGGCTGATGGTTAGTAATTAAAATGTTTGCATTTTCTTATAGCTGAGAGAGAAAGAGAGAGAGAGAGAGATAGGGAGACAGAGGTAGAAACAGATTGACAAATTAAGTTGATACAAAAAGTGTGACAAAAACCTGAAAACAGCAAGTTAAGATTTACAAGACGTATCATTTTAAATAAGATAACTAGATACAAACAGAAAGGGGCTTGCAGCAGATCACTTTGGAACCCCACGAGTCACTTCCCATTTATACATAGAAATACATAGTTAACAACATGGAAACAGGCCATTCGGCCCAGCCAGTCCATGTCAACGTTTACCCTCCGCACTGTAAGATCCCAGAGGGCCCCTAGTTCTGAAAGGTTTGAAGCTGACCCATATTGGTGACAGTGATTAAACTTTATTCAGCCCAAGCAAGACTTACAGCACAGTTATTCAAGCAGCAGTTCACAGAGTATAATTGAGACTTATGTTACCCCGTTATACTCTGGGTAGAAGTCGTGACTGTGACTAAGCTGCACCCTGTGTCTCCTGTCTCTTGTCTCTCTCTCTTGGGTGTCCCTTGGAATCTTTCTGAAACCTTCTACAGTTTCTGAAATCTTCTACACTTTGTGGCTGTCGAGACTCCCTTCTTATATCCTTACTCTCACTCATGGAGTCTTATTGAACCAATCACTGGCTTACACCCAATTTCCCAAAATCCAATCACAAAGCTGCCATGTCCACAGCACCTTTGCTTACGCAGGTTCTGGCCTTATGACCCTCTTACCTCATCTATTTTCAACCATCAAGACTTATATCTCTTAGGCAGTCTCTCTTAGGCAGTCCCTCGGAACCGAGGATGACTTGCTTCCACACTAAAAATGAGTTCTCAGGTGACTGATGAGTCCAATGTGGGACCTACAGTCTCTGTCACAGGTGGGGCAGACGGTGGTTGAAGGGGCGGGTGGGTGGGGTGCTTGGGTTGATGTGCGCTCCTTCCGCTGTTTGCGCTTGGCTTCCGCTTGCTCCCGGCGAAGAGACTCGAGCTGTTAGGCGCCTTCCCGGATGCTTCTCCTCCACTTTGTGCGGTCTTGGGCCAGGGATTCCCAGGTGTCGGTGGGGATGTTGCATTTTTTCAAGGAGGCTTTGAGGGTGTCCTTGAAGCGTTTCCTCTGCCCACCTGGGGCTCTCTTGCCGTGTCGGAGCTCCGAGTAGAGCGCTTGCTTTGGGAGTCTCGTATCGGGCATTCGGACGATGTGGCCCGTCCATCGGAGCTGATCAAGCGTGGTCAAAGCTTCGATGCTGGGGATGTTGGCCTGAGCGAGAACACTGACGTTGGTGCGCCTATCCTGCCAATGGATTTGCAGGATCTTGTGGAGGCAGCGTTGGTGGTACCTCTCCAGTACTTTGAGGTGCCTGCTGTACATGGTCCATGTCTCTGAAGCATACAGCAGGGCGGGTATCACTACTGCTCTGTAGACCAGCTTGGTGCTGGGTTTGAGGTCCTGGTCTTCAAACACTCTCTTCCTCAGGCGACCGAAGGCTGCACTGGCACACTGAAGACGGTGTTGTACTTCGTCATCGACGTCTGACCCTGGTGACAGTAGGCTCCCGAGGTATGGAAAGTGGTCCACATTGTCCAAGGCCTCGTCGTGGATTTTGATAATCGGGGAGCAGTACTGTGTGGCGGGGGCAGGTTGGTAGAGGACCTTTGTCTTACGGATGTTTAGTGTAAGGCCCATTCTCTCGTACGCTTCGGTGAAGGTGTTGACGATGGTTTGGAGTTCGACCTCAGAGTGCGTGCAGACGCAAGGGTCGTCTGCATACTGTAATTCGATGACAGAGGATGGGACGACCTTGGATCGGGACTGGAGGTGACGGAGGTTGAACAGTATCATGTCCATTGTGCCCCTTAGTGGGCAGAATCCGCATTGCGACTCTGGGAGGAGCTCTCCAGTCACTAGGAGAAGGCGATTGAGGAGGATTCTTGCGATGACTTTCCCTGTGGCAGACAGCAGGGAGACTCCTCTGTAATTACCGCAATCGGACTTGTCATCTTTCTTGAAGATGGTCACGATTACGACAACTCTGAGATCCCCTGGCATGCTCTCCTCCTTCCAAATAAGAGAAATAAGTTCATGTATTCGCGCCAATAGTGTTTCTCCGCCATGTTTTAGCGCCTCGGCGGGGATTCCATCTGCTCCTGAGGCCTTGTTGTCTTCAGTTGTCAGATGCCTTTTTCAACCTCATGCCGGGCTGGGATTGTGCTGAGATGGTGGTGGGTAGCATGCTGCGGGATGGAGTTGAGGACATTCGCGTCGAAGACAGAGTCTCGGTTAAGGAGATCATCGAAGTGCTCCTTCCAGTGGGCACTGACTGCTTCCCTGTTCTTGATGAGTACCTCTCCGTTCTTGGCCCGCAGTGGGGTAGGACCTTGGGTGCTTGGGCCATAGATGGTCTTGACTGCGCTAAAGAATCCACGCACGTCGTGGTTGTCGGCTAGCTGCTGGATCTCCTGCGCTTTCTCCACCCACCATCTGTTCTTTATGTCGCGAGTTTTTTGTTGGACCTCGGCCTTCAGGCGTCTGTAGAGCTGCTTTCTTGCTCTCGAGTTGTGTTGCTGTTTCCAGATCAGGAATGCCTTGCGCTTGCGGCTTATTAGCTCCTGGATCTCCTGGTCGTTCTCATCGAACCAGTCTTGGTGTTTCCTGGTCGAGTGACCGAGTGTCTCTTCACAGGTGCTGATTATGGAGGCCTTGAGTGCAGACCAGGCGCTGTGTCTCTGAATCACTGGGAGTCGTCAGGTTGGTTGTGAGGCACAGGCTGAATAGGGCTTTCTTAGCAGGGTCTTTGAGTGCTCCAGCGTTGATTTTTTGCGACATTGCTTCTGTTGCTGCTGCTGTTTTGGGGCTACGTTGATGGAGATGACAGAGCGGATTAAGCAGTGGTCTGTCCAGCAGTCATCAGCTCCTGTCATGGCGTGGGTGATGCGGACGTCCTTGCGGTCCCTCGCTCGGACGATGACTGTAGTCCAGCAGATGCCAGTGCTTGTAGCGAGGGTGTTGCCACGAAGCCTTGTACTTGTCTCTCTGACGGAACAAGGTGTTGGTTATGACAAGGCCATGTTCTAAGCATTTCGTCAGGGGCTTATATCTGGGTTAGTTATGGCAACACAAAAGAACATGTCTCCATAGTGTAGAAATACTGCGCCCTTGATGCTCCTGTGAAAGACCTATGTTTTTAACTCACCGCCAGACATCATAACATTCCAACACAGTTGCAGCTACATCTGACCTTGGTTCCCATAGCTCACTGCACTCTATGCCTCATCCTTACTATTGGCTAATATCCAACTTTCGTTAATTGACCCAACAGCTTCCCTAGTCAACTATAGCAGTCCCCTTTCTCACCCCAGGCTGTCTGGGTTATGGCTTGCTCACAGTCTTTAATTATAAGCAAAAGAGTTACTTGTCTAATATAATTCAGGTTATCATTGCATCCAGTTGATGATTACAGACTTTTATATTTCAAGACTTACACACAATTATAAATCCATTACTGATGATTATATCACTAAAGATAGCAAACAAGTATTCTAAAAAACAACTGATCCATGATAATCTTACAGCACGAGCAAATAGTTCTAATCACATTTACCCACCCCGTTCCCATATCCCTTCAACCCGTTTTCCTTCATCCACCTATCCAATCTAATCTTGAATGTCGACATAGTTTCTGCTTCAACCACTAACCCTGGAAGTGAATTCCACAGCCTCACAGCCCTCTGTATAAAGAAGTTTTTCCATTCTTCTGTCCTAGATCTCTTACATTTAATCTGTATCTATGGCTCCTCGTTCGTGACCTCTCAACTACTGGAAACAGTTGTATCCTCTCTAAAGCCTTAGGGGGCTAAATTCAGTTGATTTGCGCCTCCCGTTAGCGCCCTAAGAGGCCGGGGCAGCACTAGTTAAAGGGGAGGTGGCGGGCGGCCATTTTTGTTGCTGGCCGTCTGCCAGCACCTGCCCCCGTTGCTGTCCCAGGCCCCCGTGAAGCCCCCCCCCGCGGGGTGCCGGCTGCTCTTCGTGAGCCAGGCACTCCCCTTGAGTGCCGGGCTCGTTTGCCGGCACTCCCGATCCCTGGTGGCCCAGCTGGGCGCCGGGATGCGCTGCGCCAGGCCCCTCCCCTTTAATAAGGGGAGGAAGGCCTGCAGTACCGCGGCGCGACTGGCTTGCAGCACCCCAAGAGGGACATGGGGCGCTTCCAGTAGCGCCCTCCTCCCTCTCGGGGCGCTACCTGGGAAAATCGGCCGCGGAGGCGCTAACTTTTTCGGGGCGCTACCCAATTTTTACCCCTTAATATCCTTCCTATAGTGCTGAGCCCAATACTGCAAGCAATACTCTAGCTGAAGTCTTATTAAGGTTCTACATAGACTCATCATTATCTCTTGGCTTTTATATTCTATACCTCATGTGATATTAGCTTTTTTTTAGTCTTATCAACCTGAGGTGATGCCTTCAATGTCCTGTGAACCTGTACCCACAAGTCAAGGCTTCTTCAGCAGCATCTCCCAAACCTGCGATCTCTTCCGCCTAGAAGGACAAGGGAACACCGCCACCTCCAAGTTTCCCTCCAAGTCACACACCATCCTGACTTAGAAGTATATCGCCGATCCTTCATCGTCGCTGGGTCAAAATCCTGGAACTCCCTCCCTAATAGCACTGTGGGAGTACCTTCACCAGACGGACTGCAGCGGTTCAAGAAGGTGGCTCACCACCACCTTCTCAAGGGCAATTAGGGATGGGCAATAAATGCTGGCCTTGCCAGCGACGCCCACATCCCATAAACAAATTTTTTTAAAGTCCTTCGGCTCCTCCACAGCACCAAACCTACTTCCATTCAGAGTATAATTACTGTTGTTATTTTTCTTTAACCGAAGTGCATCATGTTGTACTTTCTATTTCCAAGCCAATTCTCACTTGGGTTAACACCATTCCCCTATTGAGAGAGGCGACGGTTCAATTGCTGACAGGCCTTTAGAAATGCTGCTCCATCTCTGGGTGGTGTAAGCTACTCGAGAGCAGCCCAGATCAGCCTGCAGTTTCAGTTCCTGCCCGGCTTTAACTAGTTTGGATGACTTCAGGGAGCCACAGGTGCAAACACCAAACTTCCTGCAAGGAATCGATCTTTTTTCATTGGACGAGGGAGGTAGATCTTTGTCTTTATTACTCAGGCGTTAAGCATCGCCTGAGCGCAACACAGAGAGGATATGTGGCCAGTGACAGGACCCGCCTGATTTTCCCTCCATTTAATTCAATCGCGTGGGTTCGGTAACAAGTGTGGGATCCTGCCGACTCGAGTTTCCTGTCTGCGCTCTGTCCCGGTCAATGCTTAACGTTCAGGCAGCAAAGACAGATATCACCCCGAGATCTGAGTGGGCCAACACAACTCACATCTTAGATTCTACATACTCACTAAGAATTGGGGATGATGGATTAATCGTACATCACCGTACTGTTCTGTCACTGTAATCCGAAACAGAAATAACCACAAACTGAAAAAAATGATTGGCAGGTTACATTATTCTACTTTGTTAAAGGAGATAAGGGGAAAGCACAAGATGTACTTCAGCTCTTTCTGGTTTTAACTCAGGCGCTTTCGTGCATTTTGAAACTTTATCTAAAGAGAACGTATTGTGATTGTTCTCAGGAAAGACTCTGACAAAATGAAATATTTCCCACAAGGACAAGAACATATGCAAAACATGATTGGAGAACCTTGTGTATTACTAAGGAAACATAGGCCAGCATTGTCTTTGAGTAACATGATGTTCAGTGTTCTCGTATAAGATATTTGACTGGGTAAAGTGTAAGTAGGGATAGTTAAATTACTGATTAGAATCACGCTTACAAAATAACGGCCTTTTCTTTTTATCAGTCTAAGAGCACAACAGAATTCGAGCCTGTCACAAAGCACTGTGCCTAACGAAATGTTCTCTGTGAAGATGAGTTGATTGTCCAAGTCTCATAAAACACGTGTGGAGAAATACAGGAGTAGAAATTGGTATGCATTTCGCACGATTCCCAGATCCAAACGGAAAGTGAAATTCTGCACCGCAACATCTCCGCCGGAACCGCGCCCGACTCCATATTGGTTTGGGCGCCAATTAGGCGGCTGCCTGAAACAAACGTAAGTATCGTTTAAATATGTCAATAAGGGTTCTGCCCCTGAATAAGGGCCCTTTTCTGAAACTGTTGTCAACTGACTTCAATGGAAATGAGGAGGTCAGTTAAAATGGAGCGGAGGACATACCCACTGGCTTCACACGCTGATCTGGTCGACTGCAATCTTAAATTGTGGGTGGCAAGGACACTCGCCAAAAATATGTAGACTGGGCTCTGATAACATCATCAGGCCCTGACTACAATATTAACCCGAGGCCTGAGCGGGGGAGAAGTGGTGGCTTCTCTGCCAGGCCAAAGCTGTGGGATAGTGAGTCCAGGGCCCGAAGAGGCCCAGAAAGGTACGTTTGTTTATGTTAATAAAAGAATTTTTTTTAAACGGGCCTCCCCGCCAGGATTTCCCTCCCCTCCCCCGACTGCGACCCCTGTCGGACACCCCTTCCTGAAGACACTTTAGTACATGGTCCCTGGCAGCAGCCGCCTGTCGCCCAAACTCCAGGCCCTTTTGACTGGAAAGCCGGCCAGCGGCGTGCTAATAGGGCCCAGCTGTTAAAATCGGCTGCCATTCTCGGATGGGCCGCCCGTTCGCTCGGCCGCGTTCCTGCCCAAGACTTAAAGCGACCCCAAGGAGTTTTCCCAGTATCGTGGAAAATCAACCTCAACCAATACCATTAAGCAAACAGATTAACTGGTCGCTCACCTCATTGCTGTTTACAGTACATTGCTGACACAGAATGGTTGCTGAGTTTAACAACGGTACTCCAAAAAATTAATTTTGTCGTGTGAAGCAGTTTAAGACATTCTAATGTAATAAGATGCTAAGTAAACACAAATATTTATTTTCTATTGATTTTCTTTTGTTCTTTCCTTGGTTCTCATTGCGCAATGATCATTAGAACCCAACCATTCACCTCCAGTGTCAGCTGTGGCTCAGTGGGTAGCACACTTGCCTCTGAGTCAAGAAGGCTGTGGGTTCAAGTCCCACTCCATGGAAATTAAGCACATAAAGCTAGGCTGACACTCTCAGTGCAGTGCTGAGGGAGTGCTGCACTGTTGGAGGAGCCGTCTTTCACATGAGACGTTAAACCGAGGCCCCGTCTGCTCTCTCAGGTGGACGTAAAAGATCCCATGGCACTATTTCGAAGAAGAGCAGGGGAGTTATCCCTGGTGTCCTGGCCAATATTTATCCCTCAACCAACATAACAAAAACAGATTATCTGGTCATTATCACATTGCAGTTTGTGGGAGCTTGCTGTGTGCAAATTGACTGCTGTATTTCCAACATTACAACAGTAACTCCATTTCAAAAAGTACTTCATTGGCTGTAAAGTGCTTTGAGACGTCTGGTGGTTGTGAAAGGTGCTATATAAATGCAAGTCTTGCTTACCAATTATCTCTAGTGGGCTGCAAAATGCTAATTTAACACAGCTTCACCATTAGTGTGTTTTTCATTTTTTGAGGCAACTGCTTAGTTTGTGTGCAGCTCACCCTTCCCGTACACATTCTTTCCATTCCAAAAACTCCCCACTTATCTATGAAGTTCCCATTTTAGCAGCTGATTGAAATCAATGGTCTTGTTCATTCTTTCCATGAGTCCAGACAACAATGGAAGCAACCCACACCACCACCTTTGTCTCCTTCGTGAAGAGTTTCCACTTACACTATTGTACTTTCCTTGACTCTCAGGCCCACCATCTGAACCCATTCGTTCCCACGTGTAATATCAGATTTTGGTTTGCATCTGGGACCTAAAAATGTATTTTTTTCTGAAACAAAATGAGGAGATAAGAGAATTAGCGCAGCTCAGTAAGTACACGCTGGCATTAGAGGTCATACTGACATACCCCAAACCCCCAAAATAATTAACATTTAAATGTGATCGAACTAAATTTAATGGCCCTGATAGTTACGGGGAGTGTGTGGGGAGGCCGAAAACAGCTGAAGAGCTCGGCATGACCGGAGAGGCGGAGGTCCTGCTGAACTTAACGGCAGGACCTCATTATCAGATTTATTTGATCCGTTTCTCGCCCAGCGACCAGACAAATGGAGAGCCTGGCCAGTGTACGGGAGGGAACACCAGCAGCAGGGGGATGGTCCCCGGCAATCGGGAGGGGAGAAGGTTGGACATCGCCACGGGTGGAAGAGAAAGGCCACAACCGGCACCGGGGGAGGCCGGAGGCTTCCTTGAGGGGCCAGGGGGTGGGGGGGGGGAGCACTCCTGCTCCTCCTCAGCCCACGAGGAGTGCTGGAAAGGCACTTACCTCATGGAGCCGGCAGCTCCCGCTTCCCTTTCGCTGCCGGGTTTCCCGACCCCAGGGAATCCCGCGCGGCAGCAGTGAATTTTAAATTGAATTCCCAATTGCACTGTGGGAGCCCGATTGAAATATGTCAATGAGTGTCCCGTCTCTCCACGGTGAGACACTCAGATGCCATGGTAGCCAGCGTAAAAAAGGCAACAGGTGCATGTGCGGCTTCTTGAGGACGTTTTGCCCATATTTAAGTCTTTACCACCGCCCCGACCCTACCCCGCCCATCGAGGTGGGGGGTTAATATCGAGGCCAATGTTTCTCCTACAAAGCTCAAAAAATATATCGGCCCCGATTTTAACCCAACCTGCCCAGTGGGACATGGGAGCATGACTAGTTAAAATCACTTACCTCCCCATTCCCGCCGAAAACCCGTCAAATGCCACTTGCAGGCGCTTTGGTCATTAGATTCCGTGAGTAGTGAATTTCTAAGGCTGTTCTGAGCTTCAAGTTTGCTTTTTTTTCTGACTTTTTTGCCTACCCGGTCTCATTTAGGGACACATGAGACTGTCCGCAAAAATGAAAGCACATGGAATTGGAGGCAACCTATTGGCCCGGGGAGGGGATTGGTTCGGAGGTAGGAGACAGAGATTAGGTAAAATGGGTAATTACTCAAATTGGCAGGATGTGACTAGTGTTATCCCCCTGGGATCTGTACTGGGGCTTTTGTTTTTCACTATATTTATCAACCAGTTCATTGGCAGCACTTAGAAATAGAGAGCCGTATATCCAAGTTGCTGATGACACTAAGTTAGGTGGCACAGTGAGTAATGTAGATGGAAGTAGAAAGTTGCAAAGGGACATTGATAGATTAAGTGAGTGGACAAAACTGTGGCAAATGGAGTTCAGTGTGGGGAAATGTGAGGTCATCTACTTTCAACCTAAGAAAGATAGATCAGAGTATTTTCTAAATGGTGAGAAAGTAGAAACTGTAGAGGAGTAGAGAGATTTAAGGGGAAAAATTTGGTTGCTTTGCGCCTCCCATTAGCACCCTCAGAGGGCGCTAACAGGGCGCAAAGCAACTAGCGCCCAGGCGCAGCGATGTTTGCGCCGCTCGCAAATTGACCAGACATTTTGCGGCGGCGCTAAACACTACCGCCACGATCTCCTGCGCCCGCAGATCGTGACGTCAGTTGAGCGTGCAACGCCCCAGACCAGATATTGAGTGGTGCCCCCTGCCTTTCCACCTGCTGCTAGCAACAACAGGTAGAGGGGAGCGTTTTACAGTCGGGAAGGGACTGGGGGAGCGCTATTTAAAGGCGGCCGCTTCCTGCCTTTTTTTGTCGGCGACATTTTTGCACCACGCATTCTGAGAGAGAGAGAGACTTCTGGAGAGATTCAATGCTTTGTGAAGGAGTTTTGGGTGACTAAGCAGCACTTTTCAGGTTTATTTTGATTTGACCTTCCTTGCATCGATTTAGAAGAGACTATGGGGGCTGCACTCTGAGTTCTTTCCCTGGGCCTCTCCATTGTTCTTTCCAGCAGAATTGATGTACAGGTCTCTCCAGGCCGAGATTCAAGGCTACAATGAGCAGGATGTCTAGGTTCGGATCGGTCATGGCCCTGTGGGTAGTGGAGCGGGCCCAGGGACTGTGTAGCCTGATTCTGCTCCTATTTCGTGTGTGCAATTCTGTTAGATGCAGGAGATGGTTCTGTGATAGATAGTAGATTGGCGGTTAGGATCAGATCAGCCATGATCTTATTGAATGGCGGAGCAGGCTCGAGGGGCCGATTGGCCTACTCCTGCTCCTATTTCTTATGTTCTTATGTTCTTATGTGGATGGAGAGCAAGATCGACCCTCCCCTTTAAGAACTGGCCGGCGCCAGTGTGTCTGTGTTCCATTGCTAACTGACATCACATGAGCTTCGCCAGCACTCTGAGTTAGCGCCTCACTCCTCGGCGTTAGCATCTTAAGAGATGTGTGTAGCACCTGATTTAGCGCTCAAATCACCTCCAGGGGCGATGGAAGCCAAGTTTGCAGTTGGAGGCGATAATTAGCGCCAGGTGCGAAACTTTGCGCCCGGCCGATAATTGCACCCCAAACGGGGCGATACCAAAGTTCTCCCCCTTAGGGCCCATGTTCAGGAATAACTAAACCTAGTGGACAGCTACAATAAATAATTTAAAAGGCTAATAGAATGTTAGGGGGAGAAATTCATTTTAGCCAGTAAAGTTGCCAGTATCACCGGCAACTGGAGTTACCGGCCGCTGAAAATGGCAGCAACGCTAACGGAGCAAAATTCATCAGGGGGATGGAGATTGTTGGTGCAGCGCTTACCTGCCATGCAACGCCGTCCTGGTGGCGTTGCTGGAGGCATCCAACCCGAAGTTTGTGTGCAGGAGCGGCATTGTAGCTTCCCACAGCCTCTGGAAGCGAGGCTGTGGAGCTCGCAAGGAATTCTGGGCAATGAAGAGGTCTGAGAATTAAAGGGGCCATGCACACTGAAGCAATACAAATTAAAATGAAGTGAAGCAATGCAGTTTTCAGCCCTTGCTGCCTTAATGTTTCACATTAAAAAGTCCCAAATGTGAATATTCAGCTCTTAGAGCTGAATTCCCTTCCTAAACTCATTAAATGTGGAAAATGCCTCAGCACTAACACAAATGGCTCAGCAAGCCAGGGAAGGGGCACCCAGGGTCTCACACGCAGCACTCCAGCTTTGTGCAGTGGGTCAACACTGCAAGAGAGGCCCTCTACCCACAGGGGCCAGGAGGCCCTCCAGAAAGAACGATGTGGGAGTACATCACCGAGGCCGTCACTGCCAGCAGTGTCACCCCCACCACCTGGCTCCAGTGCCCAAAGAAGCTTCATGACCTCAGACCTCTGGTCAAGGTCAGTGAATGTATCTTCAAAAGCCGTCTCCTACCAAGTGCATCACTAGCCTCACAAAGTGCTCAATGCACGACTCCCAATCACTCACCTACCAACAATCAGCACCAATGATGAGGCACATCTCCCATTCCTAGCCTCACCTCACCCCATTGGAGGAGACGGTGCAGGCCATTCTTGGCAGGGGCATGGCTGAGCCCTTGGCCAGCGGCAGGGCTGAAAGGATAAGAGATGCTGGTATCCTCATACATTATCCTACTTCTGGCATGCTCCTCTTGTTTTCCTGCCCTCCCCTCACCACAACTCCACCCTTGTGCCCTCCTCATTCCACACACCCAAGAAATGTAGCCTGCCCAGCCAATGAGTGACCAAGAAGAGGGAGAGGAGAGTGGAGAAGAACAAGATGAACAAGATTGATTTGATTCTCCCAGCCACCAGCTCCTCAAGGTCGCCCAGCAAGACCATTTGCAGTGTCCCCCACTGAAAGCCAGCAGCCTTCCACCAGCCATGCTGCAGCCACTGGGGTAGCACTGCATGACATCACTAGGATAGGCAAAGGCACACACAAGACACTCACTAAGAGAATGAGTGATGAGTTGATTTCGTGATGTCACATTGGATGGATAGACATGTATAGGTGGATTGGAAGTTTGCTATGTGGTGGCTTTTATTTCAGCATCGTGGCCAAGAGGATGTTGTGATGGTCAGTAACAGATGGAAAGTAAGGCGTGGGACTAATGTTGAAAGGGGAATTGTGATTGTGGTCACTGGGACCAGAGGAGAATGATTCCATCCCGGATATCCCAGCCACAAAAGGGCTGTCTGGGATGCATCCTTCCGTCTGATTCCTCCTCTTCTGCTTCCTCCTCTTCTGTGTCTTCCTCTTCCCTCTGCAAGCGGATGTTGTAAATGTGAAATGAATGCATAAAATGCTGGAAATACTGAGCTGGTCAGGCAGCATCTCGGCCTGAGACGTGAACTCTGTTTTTCTCTCCACGGATGTTGCCTGACCTGCTGAGTATTTGCAGCATGTTCTGTCTTCTCAAAGGCCTTGATTTACCATCCGAGCCCTTGCAAGCATCCAGCAGCACTCATAGATACATAGATACATAGAAGATAGGAGCAGGAGTAGGCCATCCGGCCCTTCGAGCCTGCTCCGCCATTTAATGAGATCATGGCTGATCCTCCAATTCAGTATCCCGTCCCCGCCTTCTCTCCGTAACCCTTAACCCCTTTTGCCTGTAGAAATATATCTAATTCCCTCTTAAATATATTTAATGAGCTGGCGTACACTGCCCTCTGTGGCAATGAGTTCCACAGGTTCACCACCCTCTGAGTGAAGAAATTCCCCCTCATTTCTGTCCTAAATGGTTTAGCCCTTATCCTTAAATTATGTCCTCTAGTTCTGTTCTCACCCGCCAAGGGAAACATTCCTTCTGCATCTAGTCTGTCTAGACCTGTCAGAATTTTATACACTTCTATGAGGTCCCCTCTCAATCTTCTAAACTCCAGTGTGTACATCCCTAAACTACATAGTCTCTCCTCATAGGTCAATCCCGCCATTCCTGGTATCAGCCTGGTGAATCGCCGCTGCACCCCCTCCATGGCAAGAACATCTTTCCTCAGATGAGGCGACCAAAACTGTACACAGTACTCGAGGTGTGGTCTCACCAGTGCCCTGTACAGCTGCAGCAAGGTATCCCTGTTCCTGTATTCCAACCCTTTTGCTATGAAGGCCAGCATACCGTTTGCCTTCTTGACCGCCTGTTGCACCTGCATGCTCGCCTTCAGTGACTGGTGTACAAGAACACCCAGGTCTCTCTGTACTTCCCCCTCTCCCAATTTATTGCCATTTAAATAATAATTTGCCCTCCCGTTCCTGCACCCAAGGTGGATAACTTCGCACTTGTCCACATTATAGTGCATCTGCCATTTATCCGCCCAATCACCCAGTCTGTCCAAATCGCTCTGGAGCTTCCTGGTCTCCTCCTCTGAGCCCACCCCCCCTCCTAGTTTAGTGTCGTCTGCAAATTTGGAAATGCTGCATCCGACTCCCTGATCCAGGTCATTAATGTAAATTGTGAACAGCTGGGGACCCAGGACAGATCCCTGTGGTACCCCACTTGTTACTGCCTGCCATTCAGAAAATGAGCCGTTTATTCCAACTCTCTGTTTTCTATCTGACAGCCAGTTCTCTATCCACGTCAATACTTTCCCCTTTATCCCATGAGCTTCAATTTTCCATGCTAATCTTTTATGTGGGACCTTGTCGAAGGCCTTTTGGAAGTCCAGGTACACCACATCTACTGGCTCTCCCCCATCTATTTTACCAGTTACTCCCTCAAAAAATTCCAATAGATTAGTCAAGCACGATTTACCCTTTGTAAATCCATGTTGACTCTGTCCTATCCTGTCCCCATTTGCTAAGTGCTCCGCTATTTCATCCTTAATGATGGACTCCAGCATTTTGCCCACAACTGATGTAAGGCTTACAGGTCTGTAATTACCTGCTTTTTCCCTACCCCCCTTTTTGAATAGTGGGGTAACGTTAGCTACCCTCCAATCCATGGGCACTGTTCCCGAGTCTAATGAATTCTAAAAATCATACTTAGTGCATCCGCTATCTCTAGGGCCACCTCCTTCAGTACCCTAGGATGCATGTTATCAGGCCCTGGGGATTTGTCCGCCTACACTCCCTACACACTTAAAAAACTTTTCACATCTATTGCAGCAAGCCACCACTTCAATAAAATCAAAAAAACCCAGTCCAAAACCTTAAATCCAAACTTACCTGCATGATGTGTGTATCCCATTATGAGGCGCAGACATCGCCACTGTCAGCCTGCTTGCATGCCAGGTTAACCTGGCGTGCTTAGGCCCAGCGCTGAATTCAGCGGTAGGGTCAAAGTTCGCGCTTGTGACGTAAAGTCGGCATTGCACGCCGATTTACGTCACAACACCGGCATTTTGCTCGGGATGGCGCTGCCAGTCATCGGCAGCACAAAGGTATGGACGAAAACAACAGCTGTCGCGGGAACCGCCAGCAGCTGGTGAAAGAGCGGCAACCGCCGTTTTAGCGCCACTTAATGACGCTAAGGAGGGCAAGAAATTCATTATACCCCAGGAATGGGCGGTGTCATTAGAAAAGTTAGAGAATTAGCGCCCAGCGCTAATGCTTTAGACTGCACACAAAATTTGTGCTCACGGTCATCCAGCCAGCCCAGACTGCTGCTGCCCATGCTGAGGTGGTGCAGTCTACAGCCAGGCCTTCCAGGCTCAGAGCTGGTCGAGGGCGTCCTGCAAGGCCGTCTGAAGTCTCCCGCACAGACTCTCAGCAGCCTTCCACCAGCCCTGCTGCAGCCACTGGGCCAACACTTCATAGGAGCACTAGAGTAGGCAAAGGCACAGTAACGAGAGGCACTAAGGGATTGCACAAGGGTGAATAGTTAATATTTTTGTTGTAAATATGTGTTCACTGATTTTTGATGAAATTATTAATTCAGTTTGGATTCTTTTGTGGTGTGTCTCATTTCAGCTTTGCACTTTGATATGGCCTGCGACAGGGATGGAATGATGGGGATGTGGTGAGCAACAGGAATCTGGAGTTTAATTCATTCGAACCACAGTCTGATGAGGCGATCATGGACCACCCTTGCAGAAGGCCGTTTGAGTGGCTGCCTCCTCCCTCGCTCCTGTTCCTCGTCCTCCTCGTCATCCTCCTCGTCTTCCTCTTCCTCCTCCTGAGGTGGTCCCGCAATCCCTGGTGGCAAGGACTGGGCCCTCATGATGGCCAAGTTGTGGAGCATGTAGCAGACCACCACGCAATAGAACACCCGCTCAGCCGAGTAATGGAGAGCTCCTCCCGAGTGGTCAAGGCAGCGGAACCCTTGCTTCAGCAGACCAATGGTCTGCTCGATGATGTTCCTGGTGGCAGTATGACTCTCATTATATGAGTGCTGGGCAGGAGTGTTGGGGTTGCGGAGGGGAGTCATGAGCCAGGTGGAGAGCAGATAGCCCTTGTCTCCGAGCAGCCAGCCGCGAGCTTAACATGGTGGCTGGAAGAGTGCTGGCACACCGGTCTGGTGCAGGAAGAAGGCATCATGGCTGCTACCAGGATAGCGGGCATTGACATTGAGGAATCGCTGTCTGTGGTCGCACACCAACTGCACATTAAGTGAGTGGTAGCCTTTGCAGTTATGGAAGATGTTAGGATTGTTATGCGGTGTCCGCAAAGCCATATGGGTGCAGTCAGTGGTGCCCTGCACCATGGGGAATCCTACTATCTTGGCAAAACCACATGCACGCTCGTCCTGCTTCTCTCTGGTGATGGGGAAGGAAATGTAGTCCCTTTTCCTACAGTAGAGAGCCTCTGTGACCTCCCGGATGCAGCGATGGACGGTGAACTGCGAGATGTTAGCTATGTCTCCTGTTGCAGATTGGAAGGATCCACTGGCGAAGAAATTGAGGGTGACGGTGACCTTGACTGCCACTGTGAGAGTCATGGTTGCCCTGATCTGAGGCTGGAGGTCTGGTTGCAGGAGGTGGCAGAGTTCTGTGACCACCTCCTTGGTGAAGCGGAGCCTTCTAATACACTACTCCTCACTTAATTGGAGGTAGGGGAATACTCTCGGAATACTCTCGGAGGGTAAGGCCTTCTGTTGAGAGCCCTGATGGCCCTCCTTCTCCCTCTGGGCACATGTTTGAGTTTTTCTAGCTGCCTCCGCTCCCTCCACCGTAGATCCTGGAGGGCGAGGTCGACTGCCAGTACAGCCCCCATTAATGTAACCAAGTGTAGCAGTTTGATTTTTTTAAAGAATAAATGTAGCTACCTTTTAGTTGCCACAACACTCCTGACACAAAATAACCTTGAAATTAATGAATGAAACTGTTGGAGAATGTGAAATTGACAAGAAACCACTGAAACTCCACTAACCTGACAGCTGCGAGTCATTACTGATGATCCCTTTAAATAACATCCCTGGAGCCAGCTTCCTGGTGCTTCACACCAGCTCTCCCTGTTGCTGTTTACTCCAGGCGCTAAGGTAGGTGGCGACAATCAATTTCGCAGATCGGGCGGTCAGTGAGTGTTGCACACTCACCGGCGTCATGATCCACCTGGCATTGAGGCTCCCGGTGATAACTGTTACCGGCAGCACTACAGGGGCAGGGTTTGGCGTACGAAGCTGAATTCGCCTCGCCCCGGTGATAAAGGTGATAATGCTGGCGCTAGTGGGAGGCGCTAAGGGGACAAATTTTTCCCCTATGTCTTTATCTCAAGGGGGCTGGAATACAAAGGGTCGGAAGTTATGCTACAGACCTTTAAAACTCTGGTTAGATCGCATCTGAAGTATTGCACTCAGTTCTGGGAACCACACCTCAGGAAGGATATATTGGCCTTGGAGGGCGTGCAGCACAGATTCACCAGAATGATACTGGGGCTGAAAGGGTTAAATTATGAGGACAGGTTGCATAGACTAAGCTTGTATTTGATGGGGTAGATAGAGAGAAACTATTTTCTCTGGTGCGGGAGTCTAGAACAAGAGGCATAACCTTAAAATTAGAGCTAAGCTGTTATGGGGCGATGTCAGGAAGCACTTCTTCACACAAAAGGTAGTAGAAATCGGGAACTCTCTCCCCCAAAATGCTGTTGAGGCTAGGTTAACTGGAAATGTCAAAACTGAGATTGATAGATTTTTGTTAGGTAAGGGATATAGAACCAAGGCAAGAAAGTGAAGTTAAGATACAAATCAGCCATGATCTAATTGAACAGTGGAACAGGCTCGAGGGGTTGAATAGCTTACTCCTGTTTCTCATTTCTTATGTCCTTAGTACCCATCCACCCATTGCACCAATAGTCCTTCTTACACCTTCACCATGTCCTCAACAAATATGCTTTCCCCTACTTTGTATTTAACTCCTACTGAACTACCAAGATGCCATTCCTGTCACCTGCTGATACATTATCCAACAGCATAACAAGAATGCTCTCTGGACACAGTACATGTGCGTCCCAATGCTACCAGCTAACACTCAATCAGTAACTAACAGCTGCCACAGCTGCTACAACTGCCACTCTGTTGCAAGGCACAGCAGTGTCCTTGCTATTGTGTGCTTACCCTATGCCAATGCATGTTCCTTTTTGCTTTGTGTAGGGTTTCCCAAGATGAGGAAGCTGGCACCACGGAGAAGTAGCACTCAGCCCATCACATCAATACTCGTCAAGCACTCCAGACCCCACAAGTGCCAGCCCAGATAAAATTAGGCAGGGAGAGAGTCAGGAAAGTGCAGTAGGTGAAGCGCTGACTACCAGCGAGGGGTAGCAAGTGGAGATGACAACAAATACACAGCAACAGGAGGAAGGGTCAGAAAAATCGCTGGGTCCCCACTGAGGAGCAGCATGTCACCACACTCACTTTTCCCAATGAGATTGCACTTAGAATGAGGACGTGATTGGGAAGTAGCTTAATACACAGCCTATGCTTTCACCAGGGAAGCAAACATTGCTGCAGGGACATGTGTCTGGAGTAGAAAAATAAATTGCTTGCACTTTCCTTGGAATGTTTTGTGATAATTTGTTGGACAGAAGGATTACATAACTGTTGGTGTTGGAGGTAAATCTGTAGGGTTGGTAATGAAAGCAAGGCCAATTTGACCCTGTAGTTCAGTGTGGATAAGGTGGAATGTAGAGGGGACCCATAGAATTGCTATTGTGGGGCTGGAAAAGCACTTCTAGCTTAATGTATCATTATGCCAGGGGAGTTATCCCTGGTGTCCTGGCCATTATTTATCCCTCAATCAACATAACAAAACAGATTATCTGGTCATTATCACATTGCTGTTTGTGGGAGCTTGCTGTGCACAAATTAGCTACCGCATTTCCCACATTACAACAGTGACTACACTTCAAAAAGTACTTCATTGGCTGTAAAGCACTTTGAGACGTCCGGTGGTCGTGAAAGGCGCTATATAAATGTAAGTCTTTCTTTCTTTCCTACATCAGCTGGGGTCACTTCTTCTTCCACCTCCTCTTCTTCCTCCTCCTTCACAGCCAAGGATTCAAGTTTGCTTTCCAACTCTTCTAGCTGCATGGGTTCTCCCCTCTTTTAATGACAAAGTTGTGCAAAACACATCAGAAGAAAATGATCTTTAATACTTTTTCGGGGCAGTAGAGAAGGACCCCACCTAATCTGTTCTAAGATTGCTTCAGTATCCCAGTGGTACATTCCTCAATATGGAGGTTCTAGACTGGTGTCAATAACCAGGGCAGCAAGTGGCCCCTCAGTGGCAATCTGTCCTTTCGGCGTATTCCTTCAAACAGCTGTGGCACTGTCGTCTATCTCAAGATGAAAGCATCATGGCTTCTTCCGGCTGGATATCTTGCATTATTCGGTTATGGTCTTCCAAGACTACTTGCATGTTAATTGAATAAAATGCTTTGAGATTCATATATAAATACTATATATATATATATATTTATATATATATAGATATATGTTTTTTTTTGACAAACTGATGGCAAGATGGTTGCCATCAATGAGGCCCTGATCTTTTGGCTATTAAGCCACATGGTAGAAGTGTTTCTTGCACTGGAGATGATGCTCCTGGCACTGACAATCTCAGCACTCTCTCTCCATGCCTGGCAGGCTTAGTTTTTCAGGATCCTCCTGGCACTGGCTGGAAAGACAACTTTCCTCTTCACCCTGACTGGTTCCAGCAGGACCTCCAGCAAAGCTTTGGATCACCTGGGGGCTTGCATGTGAATCAGATTCTTCCTTTACCACTCCGAAACGCAGTCAGCCAAAAGCCAACGCAACTTCGCTTTAAGAGGTGCATTCCTGCTTCAAATAGGCTTCTGGTTCACCTGTCAGAAATTTGGCGGGTTCCCCGCAGGTCAGCAAATCGGGTGGGAAACCCACTGGTGAGGTTAAAATGAGGCCCACGAGTTAAACTACCCCGGGCCTGTTTTCTGGTGCAGCGAGTGCGTTTCGCATTCACCCCACCCACCCAAAACCAGCCTGGAGTTAAAATCGAGGCCGATGATACTATTTCATTAATAAAGTAAACTTTACCTTTAGAATAATTTCAGAGTGTACCAGACAATTGGTGATGGCTGGACAATGTTGACTGTATGTGATTCAGTATTTAAACTTTAGTCTGTAGCCCCCTAGTGGTTAATTTGGATTAACAGAGTCCAGATGAGGGATATTCACATCATTCTAATTTAAACAAGCTGCTCGTAAAAATAGATTGTAATCCTTAGATCTTTTTATGCTCAGCTAAGCCATAACTTTTGATAATGGGGCCCCTGAAGGAATCCAAGGGAGTCCATGAGGATATCAGATTTCTATCCATGTAGGGCCGAAAATTCTGTATTCCACAATTTAGTATTTGTTGAGACAATTTGCAATTGTTGCACATTGGCCTGTGTTTTAGCCCGGAGGCACGTTCTGTGCAGGGGGCGGGGGCTGTTTTGAGGTCGGGAAATCAGGAAGAACAGGTTTCCCGAACGCCCGGCACCTTTAAATTATTTTAAGTCGGTTTCCCGCCCGCAGGCAGCCTGATTGACAGGCTAGAGGCCTGATTGACAGGCTAGAGGCCTGTTGGGTGGGAAATCCTACAGCACAAGGCCCCAGCCGAGGAGAGCAGGTAGGTCTAGTGGGAGGCTTGGAGAGATCGTGGGGGTGTTTCCAATTGCAAGGGGGGTTCCGATTGCGGGGGGGTTCCGATCGCGGTGGGGGGGGGTTCCGATCACAGGGGGTTCCGATCATGGGGGAGGGCCCGATCATGTGGGGGGAGGTTCCGATCGCGGGGGGGGGGGGTTCCGATCACAGGGGGTTCCGATCACGGGGGAGGGCCCGATCATGTGGGGGGAGGTTCCAATCGCGGGGGTGTCCTGATCGCGGGGGGTTCCGATCGTCGGGGGGGGGTGTCCCGATCACAGGGGTGGTTCCAATTGTGGAGGTTGGGTCCGATGGTGGTCGGGGGGGGGGGGGGGGGAGTTCCGATGGTGGAGGCGGAGCAAATGGTGGTCAGGTGGTCCGATGGTGGTCGGGGGGAGCAGGCAGATCGTGTGGGGGGGGTGAGTCTGATGGTGTTCAGGGGAGCAGGCAGATCGTGTGGGGGGGGTGAGTCTGATGGTGTTCAGGGGAGCAGGCAGATCGTGTGGGGGGGGGTGAGTCCAATGGTGGTCGGGGGGAGCAGGCAGATCGCGTGGGGGGGGGTTCCGATGGTGTTCGGGGGGAGCAGGCAGATCGTGTGGGGGGGTGAGTCCGATGGTGGAGGGGGGAGCAGGCAGATCGTGTGGGGAGTTTACTGGATAGCTTGTTGGGACTGGAGGAAACTCCTGCTCCTCCTGTGTCACAAGTTGAGCTGTAAAGGCACTTACCTCATGGATTCAGCCCTACTCGCTTCCTTTCACCTGCTGGGTTTCCCAAGGCCTGGGTAACCCGGCCAACACGAGTTAATAATAGAATGACTGTTAAAATTATGGCACACAGCCTCATTATAATATTTAAATGCCCAACCCTGCCTCCCGTGAGCAGATTGGTTTCCCCTCCCCTCGTCCCACCTGTGTTAAAACCGGAAGTGGGTGTGTTCGAGGCGGGTTGGGTTCCTGCTTCAGATTTGTCAGGGATCCCAGGAATATGTGAGCATTTTCAGGGATCCCTAGGAATATGTCAGTGTTTTCAGGGATCCTCGGGAATATGTCAGTATTTTCAGGGATCCCCAGGAATATGTCAGTGTTTTCAGGGATCCTCGGGCGTGTGTTAAAATTTGAAGGGTGTCCCCTGGAGTGTTTTAGTATTTGTAGGGATCCCTGGGAATGTGCCAATACAGTATTTGCAGGGTGTCCCAAGAGTGTGTCAATTACATGTACGAGTTCCCCCATACAGAAATAATTGAAAACATCGTGTTAAGGGATGTGTTTCATAATAGACCATTCTTGCCATTCTTAAGTCCATTGACGGCAAATAGCCCCATCCTAAAAATATGTCTCATTTCACGCCACAGCAGGGTGACACTTGCAGTGTGGGCTTCACACAGCTGAGACTCCAAATTACCATGGCAATATAGTGGTGCTGCACACTGGAGCAACAATTCAAAGCATCATACAGTAGAGGGTGGCAGGTTTAATTCCCCCATTCTGGTGAGTTCCCAATTTCAGCCTTGTTGCAAAGAGATACTCAGCAGAGAAAAGAAAGAACTTGCATTTATATAGCACCTTCACAGATGTCCCGAAGAACTCTGCAGCCAAATAATTACTTTTTAAAGCGTAGTTACTGTTCATTATAAAGACAAATATGCACACAGCAAAGTCCGACATACAGTAATAAAATAAATTAATGATTAATCTGTTGGTTGAGGGATACGTGTAATCCAGGATTACGTGCTCAACTCCTAGGATGGGCTTGAGCCCAACTTTCTGAGTCAGAGGCAAGAGTACGGCCACTGAACCAAACTGACACTCACAAATAGGTAACTCTCTACAGGGGAAGGAAAAGATAAGTCATTACTGAGCACCTCTTGGTGGCTGGCTAGGACCAAGCTTGGGAGCCGAGCAGTAACCTGGTGCTTTTGTGCAAGAGGAAGAGAAGAGTAAGCATGTTTGCAAAGAAAGAAGAATATGTAACTTGGTTTCCCTTCACTGAGGGTGGGGATATGAGTGCCATCATATTGTGTCTTTGCTGCTTCCAAGTCATCTGCAAATCTCGCCATTAACACTCTTCTGGATGAACATTTTAACTCCTGAGCAAAATACAATAAAATTCCAAATATGTATAGAGATGGGCATGTTAGTGATTGAGGTATGGAAAATATTTTATCAGTGCGTTTTTTAGGTCATTCGTGACTTAGGTATTTTCCACATCCTAATCTGTCTATGCTCTATTTATGGCACGTCTGTTCCTACATTTTCAGTGATTTTCCACTAAATTTTTGCCAGTTTTATTTCCTTGAAGTAAACAAATTGAATCATGTATTCACGTGTGTGGTGGCATGTTGTGTGGTCTGGTATACCAGAACCAAAGATCTTTCCATCGATTTTAACTTACTAAATGAGGCAGACCTGGTACTGGTCACTGTGGTGTATTCTCTATATCATACAGGAGGAGTGGGTTTTTTCGAACAATTTCTTTTCCCTCCAAGTTTACTTTTTGAGGTCTTCATTAAGGCAGTAGAATATTTGTGACGGTTATTTTTAATTTATCGAAGTCTTCAGGGATTGGATGGTACATTTGAAGGCTGCATGCCAGCTATTCACCTCTGGGACCAGAGTTCAAATCTAACCCAGACTGAAAGATGAATGTCCTCTCTGTCTGCTACATATGTCAAGAGAGTTCCCAGTCAGCATGCATAACACAAAATTTGGACTAAATTGGCAATGTCACTCAGAAAGACCACAGGAAATGGAAAATGTTACCCTGGTGCAACAAGAAGCCCTCTTCTGAGACTGGACTGGAGGCTCATTGGAGGAGGAATCATACTGATTCTACTACATGCAGTGAAATTGTAACACTTTTTAAATTCTTTCTTGAGGCGTGACCGTTGCTGACAAGGCCATAATTTATTGCCCATCTCTAGTTGCCCTGAGAAGGTGGTGGTGAGCCTTCTTCTTGAATTGCTGCCGTCTATGTGGTGAAGGAACATCGATATTCGTCCAAGTCAAGATGGTGTGTGACTTGGAGGGGAAGTTGGAGGTGATGGTATTCCCATGCTGCCCTTGTCCTTCTAGGTGGTGGAGGTTAGAGGTTTGGGAGGTGCTGTCGAAGAAGCCTTGGTGAGTTGTTGCAATGCATCTTGTAGATGGTACACACTGCAGCAAGGGTACGACGGTGGTGGACAGGGGGATGTTTAGGCTAGTGGATGAGGTGCCGAACAAGTGGACTTCTTTGTCCCGGATGGTGCCAAGTTTCTTGAGTGTTGTTGCAGTTGTACACATCCAGGCAAGTGAATAGTATTCCATCGCTCTCCTGACTTGTGCCTTGTAGGTGGCGGAGAAGATTTTGGGGGTCAGGAGGTGTAGAATAACTAGCCTCTGACCTGCTCTAGTAGCCACGGCATTTATGGTGAACCCCAGGATATTGATGGTGGAGGACTCCGAAATGGTAATGCCATTAAATGTCAAGGAGAGGTCATTAGGCTCTTTCTTCTTGGAGATGATCATTGCCTGGCATTTGTGTGGCACGAATGTTACTTGCCACTCATTTGCCTATGTCTCAATGTTGTCCAGGTCTTGCTGCATGCGAGAATGGACTGCTTCATTATCTGAGGAATTGCAAATGGAGCTGCACACTGTGCAATCATCAGCGAACATCCCCATTTCTGATCTTATGATGGAGGGAAGGTCATTGATGAAGTAGCTGAAGATAGTTGGGACTAGGATGTTGCCCTCAGGAATTCCTGCAGCAATGTCCTGGGGCTGAGATGATTGGCATCTCACAACCACAACCATCTTCTCTTGTACCAGGTATGGCTCCAGCCACTGGAGAGTTTTCCAGCTGATTCTCCTTGACTTCAGTTTACTAGGGCTCCTTGGTGCCGCACTCAGTCATAGCTGCCTTTATGTCAAGAGCAGTCACTCTCACCTCAACAATTCAGCTAATTTGCGCACACCAAGCTCCCACAAACAACATATTTGGACTAAGGCTATAATGAAGTCTGGAGCTGAATGGTACTGGCGGATCCGAAACTGAGCATCGCTGAACAAGTTATTGCTGATTAAGTGCCACTTGGTAGTACTGTTGAAGACTCCTTCTGTCATTTTGCTGATGATTGGGAGTAGGCTGATAGGGCGGTAATTAGCCAGGTTGGATTTGTCCTGCTTTTTGTGGACAGGGCATACCTGGGCAAATGTCTACATTGTTGGGTAGTTGCCAGTGTTGTAGCTGTACTGGAACAGCTTGGTTAGGGATGCGGCTAGTTCTGGAGTGGGATGTTGTCGGTTCCCATAGCCTTTGCTGTGTCCAGTGCACTCAGCCGTTTCTTGATGTCACTTGGAGTGAATCGAATTAACTGAAGACTGGCATCTGTGATGGTGGAGACCTCATTATTTATAAACATAGTGAATGGAGGCAATCCTTCCCCATTTTTGGTAGAGAGTGGAAGAAGCTCTACTCTGCATTTAACTGTGCTGTATATACACTGGGTAACCTAAATGGAATGTGTTCCATTCTCCAGTATTAATCCCCTTAATGTGATGAGTTAAGAATGGTGTCTCCATGCAACAAGGTATCTCCTGTGCTGCTGGGATCAAGAAAATGTGTTGATGGATCATTTACACATGTAAGGGGCCTAATGCCTGTTTTAGGCAGCCACCAGGAGTGCCTGGAGAATGGCTGGACCCAAATATGCCCATAAAACAGGTCCCATTTCTATCCCATAGTCTCTATTTGTTATTTGATCTTTCAATATCCATATTTTCCTCATTAGAGCAGACTTTCCTTTTTGGTTTTAGAAAAATTGAAAAAATAAATTGACATACGCTTCTAACACCCCATGTGCAGGACTTAACTTTGGCCAGACTGCAGCTGCTGTTCGACGTAGATGGACTGGCAGAATGTTTCACATCCCCATTTCACGTAAGATTATTTGCAAGCGTCATTTGGAAATCATGGACTTCAACCCTAATCTTCTCCTTGGCAAAGTACCTGGAATTCCTTTCTGCTGCTCCACTGAACTGCTAGTTCAAAGCTATTTGCTCTCTAATCAAATTTCTTCAAATGGTTGAATCTTGTATGATGTCATTTGGTTCTTTAAGACAGGATTTACTAATTTTGTTATCTTCTGCTCAGGGAGTTCTTCACCCTATAGGGATAAGGGGATTATGTTTTGTGCTAAACATGGCTTAATGCCATGTTAACACTTCATGAATAATGATGTCTACCTCAATCTTATGAAAAGCAGTGTTTCCTGGCAGCCTGCATTTTCCAGTGCTTATTGCCAGCACAAACACTGTTGGTCTTGTTTTTAGGGATCAAGAGGTTCAATCCCTGCTCATCAAATTGATTAATTTGCATTATTACTTTTATTTGATTGAATGGTTTAACTTAATGCCAGTGGAATCCCCACTATGGTGAGAATAGAAAATTCCACATGCTTGGGCATTGGCAACAAGTTTACTGCTGATTTATAACCAAAACACTTACAAGTAGAAAAATCCAGGCCTTGTGTCCTTATTTAGGATTTGTGCTTCTACCAAGCTAGTGATTAGCACTATCTCTGCTGTCTGGTATCAGTTGTTGGCCCTCCCACCTCACAGTCAGAAGGATTCTGGATTCAAGCCCTGCTCCTTGAACTTCAACACATCACCAATCCTAAAATGCTAAAGTATGTTCATATTGTTGGAGGTACCATTTTATTAGTTGAGGAGAATTTGTTCATGGTTCTTCATTTTGAAAATGTTGCTGTCATTGTAGCCACAACAGTTCTGTTTCCTTTCCACCTGTTTCAGTTGCTATTGTTTGTCTTATTGCAGTCTTGTGTATCTGTGGATTTGACTCCAGTTTGTCAATGGTGTACATTTTTTCAGCTGTCTTATTTGAATAACAGTTGTCAATCTGTCTCTGTGGGTTGTACCTAGGCCCAGCCCCTATTTCTTCACTCTGTCCTTGGTTTGCTGCCATGCCTATTTCCCTACTGCTAGCTCTGGACACTGGATTGTCATCTAGATAATTATTCCTGGAAATCTGGCTACTGCAGTCAGGGATTCGGGTTGTCAGCTGTGGCTCAGTGGGTAGCACTCTTGCCTCTGAGTCAGAAAGTTGTGGGTTCAAGTCCCACTCCAGAGAACTTGAGCACAAAAAAAATCTAGGCTGACACTGGAGTGCTGCACTGTCGGAGGTGCAGTCTTTCAGATGAGATGTTAAACTGAGGCTGTGTCTGCTCTCAGGTGGACGTAAAAAATCCCCATGGCACTATTTAGAAGAAGGTGCAGGTGAGTTATCCCCAGTGACCTGGCCAATATTTATCACTGAAACAGATTATCTGGTTATTATTACATTGCTGTTTGTGGGAGCTTGCTGCGCACAAATTAGCTGCTTGTGTTTCCTACATTACAACAGTGACTACACTTAAAAAAAAATACTTCATTGGCTGTAAAGCACTTTGGGACATCCGGTGGTCGTGAAAGGCGCTATAAAAATGCAAGTCTGTCTTTTATTGGCAGGAAGTCATTTTGGGCTCAGTCAAGAAGAAGTTGACCTGCTGCAAACTTCTCCTGTGCAAAGCTTCACTAGTCAAAAACTGAAAGAAAGACGGAGAGAAGTTGGAGAGCTCTAACTCCCTGAAAACTCAGAGTCTGCATACTGAATATGGAAAGTTGGCCTTTCCACAATTGGATGGGTAGCGAGTTGAGGTGGCAGCACGGCGGTTGTGGCAGCCTGAGGAAATAATACAATGGAGCATTGAGATCTGAGGCGGCACAAGTGGGTGAGTGGGGAGTTGAGACGGCTATCCAGTCAGCAGAGAGTCCTGAGGCAGCAACTTAATGCAAGGGCACATGCAGAGTTCTGAGGTGACAACGCAATCTAGTGGGCAGAGAATCCTCCAAGGGAACAGCATTTACATTCATAGTTGGGTGGATGGGACTCCTCTGAGATAGGACATGTTGAGCCTGCAGTGAAACTTTATGGGAAAGCTGTGCTCCTTATATCCTTTCCCGCTCTCTTTAACGCATACATAATGTGATTTCTATTACTGTTGACGGGCGGTTAGCTGATTGTCTGCTCAGGACTAGTGTGTCTTCCATTCATGTCAGGAAGTCGATTGTGACCCCATTATTTCAGTTAAACTCAGAGCATTGTCCAGATATTAATTTTTCCCATTGAAACCAATCATGATTCAAGGCCTCACAGTTCAATGTCAATGTTCTTTTAAGAGTTAATCATGAGTCAAAGCTTTTATTGTCCAGTATCAATGTGTTCTCCAAGAACTGCAAACTTTAGATGACTGGCACCTTTTCTGTGCCTCAAAGTTTAACCGTTTCATGCCCGTCAGTGCTGGGGCCAAACTGTTCCATGAAACTTAGAGGTCAGAGCAGCAGTTCTCAATTCTGGCAACGAAATCCTATTCAAATTCACTGGCCATAATCCAATACTGTGACTCAAATTTTGGCAAATACAAACGAAGGTGTAGTATAAAAGATGGTACTGCACATCTGCGTGTGGACAATGACATTGACGCATGCACAGAATTCTAGGTAAGACAGTGAGTCACCACCTGACGAGCCACTTCTGTTATGCATGTGGAAGTTGGTGGCCCTCGACTGAAATTCAGAAAATTGCCAGAAAAGTTAGAGGCCTCAAAATGCCGTGGTGGTTTTATCAATCTCCCACAGGAACCAGTGGAACCCCCACAGAAACGGGGGAGAGGCGCTTATATCAGGTCTGCGCCATCGGTGGGAGTTCCCATATTGACTTGTATGGTCCAGGTGTGGGGATTCCCTAAGCCATGGAGGGGGACCCAACATAATAGTGGCTCCCATCACGCTGAGAGAGATGTTACAAGAGTACATGGAGTGGGTAAATGGACTAGACCTCCGAATAGGAAAAAAAAAAATTAAACTTCCTGGACAGGGAGTTTGTAACATTTGTAAACTTGGATATCCATTGCTAGATCTACTTGGAGCTTGCTAAGGATGGTCCAGGGTATATTGTCCTTTTTGCATCCTTCTTATATCAGATATTTTACAATTTGTAACAGTCTCTTCTGACCAGGGTGTGGATTTCAGTGCCATTAGCTGAGCTTACCTCCATGACACCTCTGTGATTGAATGTTTCTAAGATTTGCTGCCTACTGCAGGCCCACAGACAGTGCAATGTTGCAAATGTGCCAGGGTGGGTTCTGTCCTTCTTCCTCTATCGGCAGTGACAATGATGGATTAGTCCTTGTCTTCTGCAGATGCCTCTGATGGAGTCTCAGAAGCAGTTCTTCCATTGTTTGGAGTCCACAGATTTTGTCCAGATCGCTTGGGAGGCAATATGCTTCCCTTATTGCTCAGTGCTGGATTATTTGTAGCCTCTTAATCTGTAGCTGACTTGCAGTCCATCAAGTTGGAGGCCACTAGACATGACTGGACAATGTAGGCTTTGTACTGTCTGAGGAAAAATTCTGGAACTGATGTCTGTACTTCTTTACACAGAGGGCTCACAATTGGCCCAGCCTGGGTAATGCCCTTGCAGTAATATCATCAATGTGTTATGTCCACACTACATTCCTCTAGAAAGCTACGCCAAGGACGATCTGCTGTCTGCTAATCTTGATTGGTTTTAATAGCAGCTCAATCCTCACCCTTGTGCTTGCTTATTTTGGAGAATGCATACAGTGATTTTCTAGGGTTCAGCAGAATTCACCTTTGACATCCTCATTCCTCCAGATCATCCAGGTATCTCTGGAGCGTTTCTGATGCTATTTATGAACATACGAATTAGGAGCAGGAGTAGGCCACTCGGCCCCTCGAGCCTGCTCGCATCAATAAGATCATGGCTGATCTGATTACTCCACATTCCCGCCTACCCCCGATAACCTTTCACCCCCTTGCTTACCAAGAATCTATCTACCTCTGCCTTAAAAATATTCAAAGACTCTGCTTCCACCGCCCTCTGAGGAAGAGAGTTCCAAAGACTCACGGCCCTCTGTGAGAAAAAATTTCTCCTCATCTCTGTCTTAAATGGGCGACCCCTTATTTTTAAACAGTGACCCCTAGTTCTAGATTCTCCCACAAGAGGAAACATCCTCTCCACATCCACCCTGTCAAGACCCCTCAGGATCTTATATATGTTTCAATCAAGTCACCTCTTACTCTTCTAAACTCCAGCGGATACAAGTCTAGCCTGTCTAACCTTTCCTCATAAGACAACCCAGCCATTCCAGGTATTAGTCTAGTAAACCTTCTCTGAACTGCTTCCAACGCATTTACATCCTTCCTTAAATAAGGAGAGCAATACTGTACACAGTACTCCAGATGTGGTCTCACCAATGCCCTGTATAACTGAAGCATAACCTCCCTACTTTTGTATTCAATTCCCCTCGCAATAAACGATAATATTCTATTAGCTTTCCTAATTACTTGCTGTACCTGCATACTAACCTTTTGCGATTCATGCACTAGGACACCCAGATCCCTCTGCATCTCAGAGCTCTACAATCTCTCACCATTTAGATAATGTGCTTCTTTTTTATTCTTCCTGCCAAAATGGACAATTTCACATTTTCCCACATTATACTCCATTTGCCAGATCTTTGCCCACTCACGTAACCTATCTATATCCCTTTGTAGCCTCCTTATGTCCTCTTCATAATTTACTTTTATACCTATCTTTGTGTCATCAGCAAATTTAGCAACCATACCTTCGGCCTCTTCATCCAAGTCATTTATATAAATTGTAAAAAGTTGAGGCCCCAGCACTGATCCCTGTGGCACACCACTTGTTATATCTTGCCAACCAGAAAATGACCCATTTATGCCGACTCTCTGTTTCCTGTTAGCTAGCCAATCTTCTATCCATGCCAATATGTTACCCCCTACACCATGAGCTTTTATTTTCTATGAGCCCATAGAGGATACCCAAATGTGTTATGTTATCAGCAAACTGTGAGCAAGTCCCAATTCTTTGTTCTGGTGTTAGAATGTCATTGACATAAAGGAGGAACAGGAACAGGCTGAGAGCCAAGCTCTGGGAAAATCCTGCCATCAATGGAGATGGCTGTGCCCCTTCTGACACCAATTGAATGCCCTGTCAGCAAATTTGATATCCATTGAATCAGCTCACTGAAGTTGGCATGTCAGAGACCATTGTGCCAAACCTTGTTACAAGCATTTTCCATCTTCAGGAACACTGTCAATATGGACACTTCCTTGTTAACGGCTCAGAGGATGCGCTCTATCATAACAAGTTTGTCACAGGTGTTTTTCTCTCCTGAACCCTGTTTCACCTGAGTTGAAGAAGTCAATGCTCTCGAGGTGCTGTTGGAGGCGATATGTGATGTCTCTCGCCAGCAGCTTCCCAAGGCAGCTCAACAGGCTGATCGGTCATTGGAGTCTTTGCCTGGTTTATGGGAAAACACGAAAGCTTCCGCCTCGGCTCGTTAAACTTCCCAGACCGGGTTGATTCGTGAAGACTGATTCCTAATTAGTGTAAAAAGGCTGCTCCCTGATTGGTCTAAATGCATCAAGCCTTCTCTAGCCCTTCAATCCTGGGAAATTTGCTCACAAAGACAAAAGGAAACAGGGGTAAAAATTCAGTTGGTTGCGCCTCCCGTTAGCGCCTTAAGAGGGCGCTAATGGGGCGCAAAGCCGCTAACGCCCGGGCGCAGCGATGTTTGCGCCGCTCGGGAACTTAACTTGACATTGTGCGGCGGCGCTAAAACTTACCGCTGCGACCACCTGCGCGCGCAGATTGTGACGTCATTCCATGGTGCAACGCCCTTGTGGCGCCCCGGAGCGGAAATTGAGTGGCGCCCCCTGCCTTACCGCCTGGCGCATCCAACGACCAGAAGACTGGAACGCTATCAATCGCTGTGGGGCTGGGGGGGCACTGAGTATGATTTTTCAGAATTCATTAGACTCGGGAACAGTGCCCATGGATTGGAGGGTAGCTAACGTTACCCCACTATTCAAAAAGGGGGGTAGGGAAAAAGCAGGTAATTACAGACCTGTAAGCCTTACATCAGTTGTGGGCAAAATGCTGGAGTCCATCATTAAGAATGAAATAGCGGAGCACTTAGCAAATGGGGACAGGATAGGACAGAGTCAACATGGATTTACAAAGGGTAAATCGTGCTTGACTAATCTATTGGAATTTTTTGAGGGAGTAACTGGTAAAATAGATGGGGGAGAGCCAGTAGATGTGGTGTACCTGGACTTCCAAAAGGCCTTCGAAAAGGTCCCACATAAAAGATTAGCAGGGAAAATTGAAGCTCATGGGATAAAGGGGAAAGTATTGACGTGGATAGAGAACTGGCTGTCAGATAGAAAACAGAGAGTTGGAATAAACGGCTCATTTTCGGAATGGCAGGCAGTAACAAGTGGGGTACCACAGGGATCTGTCCTGGGTCCCCAGCTGTTCACAATTTACATTAATGACCTGGATCAGGGAGTCGGATGCAGCATTTCCAAATTTGCAGACGACACTAAACTAGGAGGGGGGGTGGGCTCAGAGGAGGAGACCAGGAAGCTCCAGAGCGATTTGGACAGACTGGGTGATTGGGCGGATAAATGGCAGATGCACTATAATGTGGACAAGTGCGAAGTTATCCACCTTGGGTGCAGGAACGGGAGGGCAAATTATTATTTAAATGGCAATAAATTGGGAGAGGGGGAAGTACAGAGAGACCTGGGTGTTCTTGTACACCAGTCACTGAAGGCGAGCATGCAGGTGCAACAGGCGGTCAAGAAGGCAAACGGTATGCTGGCCTTCATAGCAAAAGGGTTGGAATACAGGAACAGGGATACCTTGCTGCAGCTGTACAGGGCACTGGTGAGACCACACCTCGAGTACTGTGTACAGTTTTGGTCGCCTCATCTGAGGAAAGATGTTCTTGCCATGGAGCGGGTGCAGCGGCGATTCACCAGGCTGATACCAGGAATGGCGGGATTGACATATGAGGAGAGACTATGTAGTTTAGGGATGTACACACTGGAGTTTAGAAGATTGAGAGGGGACGTCATAGAAGTGTATAAAATTCTGACAGGTCTAGACAGACTAGATGCAGAAGGAATGTTTCCCTTGGCGGGTGAGAACAGAACTAGAGGACATAATTTAAGGATAAGGGCTAAACCATTTAGGACAGAAATGAGGGGGAATTTCTTCACTCAGAGGGTGGTGAACCTGTGGAACTCATTGCCACAGAGGGCAGTGTACGCCAGCTCATTAAATATATTTAAGAGGGAATTGGATATATTTCTACAGGCAAAAGGGGTTAAGGGTTACGGAGAGAAGGCGGGGACGGGATACTGAATTGGAGGATCAGCCATGATCTCATTAAATGGCGGAGCAGGCTCGAAGGGCCGGATGGCCTACTCCTGCTCCTATCTTCTATGTATGCATCTATGTATCTATAAAGGGGGCCTCTTCCTGTCTTTTATTGTTGGTGGCATTTTTGAACTACGCATTCTGAGAGAGAGAGGGAGAGACTTCTGGAGAGATTCAACGTTGTGTGAAGGAGTTTTGGGTACTGAGCAGCACTTTGCAGGTTCATTTTGATTTGCCATTCCTTGTATCGATTTAGCAGAGACTGTGGGAGCTGCACTCTGAGCTCTTTGCCTGGTACTCTCCATTGTTCTTTCCAGCACATTTGATGTGCAAGTCTCTCCAGGCCGAGATTCAAGGCTGCAATGAACAGGATGTGGATGGAAAGCAAGATTAACCATCCCCTTTAAGAACTGGCCCGTGCCATTGTGTGTGTGTTCCATTGCTAACTGACATTACATGAGCTTCGCCAGCGCTCTGAGTTAGCGCCTCACTCCTCGGTCTTTGCGCCTTAAGACAGGTGTGCAGCGCCTGCTTTAGCGCTCCACTCACCTCCCGGGGCGGTAAAAGTGAAGTTTCCAGTCAGTGCCGATAATTAGCGCCAGGCGTTAATATTTGCGTCCAGACGATATTTGCGCCCCAAATGGGGCGCGACCTAATTTCTACCCCCAGGAGTTTTGCAGGCTGGATAAAGGAGCTTGTCACATGTTGGAAATCCTCATTGTAAAGGATGCTTCCCAGCCATTGAGCAAGTAAAAAGACGGATTAATGCTACGGCAATTAAATGACTTTATTTAATACTTTGTTGACAAATAGAATTTGCATGTTTTAGCAAAATGGTCTTTTATCTCTTTCACTGCCTGGCATGAGCCCCATACAACAAATTCCAGATCTTAGACCTGCTTTCTGGCATGGGCCAAGGAAGGTTTTGAATGGAAACCTGGTAATTGAGTCATCGGAGCTACTCTTGGACACCTCATAGAGGTCAATCAAGAGCAGCATTTCCAAAGCCTGAGGAAATCTAGTCCATTAGCCAGTTTTTGGTGTGCAATCCTGCAAGATTCAAAAGGAGTAAATAAAACATTAAAGAATTTGGAAGGAGGGAATAAGTCAAATGTTTTTTTTCTCAAAATCTATCTTTTTTTTAAAACTATCTCAGTTTCATGTTTCTTCATTGGATCAACAGACGGCTGGACAGCCAAGGTTTTCGAGTCCCAGGTTTGAATAGCAATAAAATTCAAGCTACCCCAGTGAACAAGTTTTTCCAATTCTTGGACGTGCTACTAAATGGAATTCTTTGTGACGGTTGAATGCTCCTTTTTTGAGGCAGGAGAACGACAGGAAAGACCGAAAGAGATGTCACCCCATTATGTCAGGGAGCACCCCCTGTCAGCTGATCACAGAATAGCGCTATCAGTAGTCATGGCGAAATCAGTCCACACCGTCCTGTCCTGTTAGCTCAGGAGAATATCACAGCAGCAGAAAGTTGCAAAATGGAGGCTATAACGGAGAAACATTGATATATTTAACAATATATCAATGCAGTGCTAACAGGTGATAACAGATGTATTCTGCACAAAGCAGTTATCTCAATATAAAGCTGTCAAGAACAGTCATTGAGCATTTAACTTTTCCCAACAGTAGAACAGTGAGAAATACAGATATCCCTCACAAACCCACCCCCTTTCCCAGGGGCAAGAAGTTCTCGGTTCTCCAATTCATGAATTGAGATAAAGATTGGGATAAGATTCAGGAGACAATGGAATTGTTATCTCAGTTCACTTATTGGTAACTTAATGCTTCCTGCCGACATTGGAGAACAATCAAAACTCTCTATATGACCCTAATTTAATCACAAAATTCCACAATCCCTTTTGTTTTCTGGTACTATATGTGTACATCTGAACTTGATATTCAAATGCTGCATTTGCCTGAAAATTGCCCGTGGTTTTGTGAATAAATTGGATGAGCAGATTGTGCCCCACAGTGATGACCAACAGGAAACCTTGCTGGCAAAACAATAAGCATCTGCAAAATCTTCATCCTTAAGTGTTAGAATATCTAATAATAAAATAATTACTATAAGACTTTTTCATTGTAAACAAGGAGACTTCACACAATTATACAGTAGCACAGTTATCAGGAGGTGATGTAATGCAAAAAATGTCATTACATATTCATCTCAGCTTAATAACCTTCCAGTATTTGATTCCATTTTTTTTTAATTGTGTTGCAAGCACTTATGTTATTTAGGGTGATATCATTGTTCTTTACAATGTCTATGTGTATTTATCCTGATAATTCCTGCAGTCACCTGACCACTCCATCAAATATAACAAGGTTAATATTTCACAATGATTTTATAAGCACTAATATTTGTTCTTTGTAAGTGTAGGCAAGTACAGTGTTGCAGATATAATTGCAAACTACAATGTTATATAACATATCATGTCATGAGTCAGAGTGACTAACCATGTAAATGACTTGTCCTATTTTCGTAACACTTTTAGTTTGAAATTTGCTTCGCTTTGTTAGTAGTTAAACACAGAAATGATTTTGTCGTTTAGCAGGAGACAAGTCGCTAGAAAAAAAAGGACATCCGGCATCAGAACAGTGGTGTTGGTTTGGAGCTACTTTCACGTTGAATACCAAGTTCTGTAAAAATCAGGTAGAAACAGCAGGATAAAGGCGAAGTAGTGGCAGTAATACCAGGAACAAAAGAAGAAGCAGGAGCTTTGTATGGTGTTTCATTTCCTGGCTTGGTTTTGCTGCGTCGTGTTGAATGTGGCGAGGCTGGCACAAGTCCTTTTCTCACCTTCCTGCTACTCCATTGCTGCCCTTTTGATCTTTGACTGCTTACCTACTTTCCTCTGACCACTTCTCCTACATTATTCTTCACAACTATGATACTCTCCACTTTGTGCCCCTGTGTAGACCATAGGCAACCTAGGCCCTAAATTTCCTCACTATCTTCAATACTTATGCCATTACTGCACTAAAAAGAATGACGAAATTTGTGTTTTAGCACTTTGGGGTACATTTACACCATTATTGGGCTAAAGGCAAGTTTTTCTCACTCTTTTTAACAGTACAAACCTTACGTCTGTTAAAGCCCCTCAGGGTTCATTGGCATAGCTGCACTGTTCAAGTAGACGGAAGTTTCCTGGGGTTAGGCCACTCCTGCACTCAGTGTAAGTTACAGCCCAAAAGATCCAGTCTAACAGCTCCCGCGATCAATCAGACCACTGTAAGTGAGGAGTTGGTGAGCTGAAGAAGGAAGCAACTTCATTTGTTGATAACAGGCTTCTGACAAAGTTATATAACCTGTTTCTCACATTTTTTTAATCACTGACATCTGCACTTCATTTTACTATAGTGCTGTTCTCTCTTTCCAAATTTTTTTTTGACACCCCGACTTCCCCACCCCCAAACCCACACTCAGACCTACTTCAGACAAGTGATGGCTTTCCCCATGAGCATACCATCATAATGGAGGTGGAGTTCAAGCAGCAATGTGGCCAGGCCGGGAGAATGTGGCAACATGGCTGAAGACAGCAGCCCACCAGGTATTACCCTTCCTTAAGCATGTGTACGGACCGCACCGGTCCTACGAGGATCTCTGCACGGAACTGTACATCCAACAGATGCACCTCTCCAAGGCTGGCATTGGGCATCTCTGTCAACTTCATCACGACGATTTGCAGACTTGCTCCACTGTCACAACTGTCACGTTGCTCAGATGACCGTGGCAATTAAAGTGACAGTAGCCTGAACCTTTACAGCTCGACATCCTTTCAGGCTGCCACAGGACATCTGAGCAACATCAGCCAGGGAGCTGTCAGAACATGTAGAGACGACGAAGATAATTTGGGGGCATGTCTGAGGCAATTTTTGTGTTTATGGGGAGGTGTGTAACCATAGTGCATGCTAAGGGGGTTAGTAGGTGCCCTTAAGCAGAGTGCAGCGTGAAGAATTAGTGGTATAAGTGTATCTTTAAGAGAGTAAAGAGTGTGGTGGTGCCCAGGGTGGGCAAGGAGAAAACCACTGAGTGCCTTACCTTGCCGGATCTGGTGAGTTCATTGATTTTTTTTCCTGCACTGTTCTGCTGTCCTTGGAGTGAGGGAGTCGGCCGAGAATGCCAGTTCCACCTCCCTGCAGGTAGCACAGTTGATTGCTCTGCCAGGCTTGGAAGAGCGCTTTCCCAAGAGACTGTGCCTCTTCTTCTCCAACTTGTCTAAAAGAGCATTGAGGTCCTTCTCTGAGAAATTCAATGCTTTTCTTCTCCCAATTCTTCTGCCAAGTTGCCCAGTGGGCGTCGCTGCCTGAATTGCCAACCTGCTGCCAACACAGAATAAAGATGTGGGTTATAGATGTTGTGGAGACATTTGAGCAGAACTGAGAGAGAAAGCATGCCAAAGGTTGTGCTGGAAACTGGAGTCTTTTTTTTAATTCATTCTTGGGATATCAACGTTGCTGGCAAGGCCAGCATTTATTGCCCATCCCTAGTTGCTCTTGAGAAGGTGGTGGTGGGTTATCTTCTTGAACCACTGCAGTCCATGTGGTGAAAGTTAGTATCACAATGTTATTAGGTAGGGAGTTCCAGGATGGTGATGGTGTTCCCATGCATTTACTGCCCTTGTCTTTCTAGGTCTTGGAGGTTGCAGGTTTGGGAGGGGCCGTTGAAGAAGCCTTGGTGACTTGCTGCAATGCATCCTGTAGATAGTACACACTGCAGCCACAGTACACCAGTGGTGGAAAGAGAGGATGTTTAAGCTGGTGGATGGGGTGCCGATCAAGCGGGCTGCTTTGTCCTGGATGGTGTTGAGCTTCTTGTGTGTTGTTGCAGCTGCACTCATCCAGGCAAGTGGAGAGTATTCCCTCACACTTCTGACTTGTGCCCTGTAGATAATGGAGAGGCTTTAGGGAGTCAGGAAGTGAGTCATTCACCGCAGAATACCCAGCTTCTGACCTGCTCTAGTAGCCACAGTATTTATGTGGCTAGTCGGTTGATTTTCTGGTCAATGGTGACCCCCAGGATGTTGATGTTGGAGGACTCGGCGATGGTAATGCCATTGAATGGCAAAGGGAGGTGGTTAGATTCTCTCTCGCTGGAGATGGACATTGTCTAGCACTTATGTGATGCAAATGTTACTTGCCACTTATCAGTCCAAGCCTGAATGTTGTCCAGATCTTGTTGCATGCGAGCATGGACTGTTTCATTGTCTGAGGAACTGCGAATGGAGCCAAACACTGTGTAATCATCAGCGAACAGCTCCACTGCTGACGTTATGATGGAGGGAAGGGCATTGATGAAGCAGCTAAAGATAGTTGGACCTTGGACGCTACTCTGAGGAACTCCTGCAGCGATGTCCTGGGGCTGAGATAATTGGCCTTCAACAACCACAACCATCTTCCTTTGTGCCAGGTATGACTCCAGTCATTGAAGAGTTTTCCCCTGATCCCCATTGACTTCAGTTATACTAGGGCTCCTTGATGCCTCACTCGGTCTGCAGAGTGCTTTTAAATAGTTACACCAAAATTGCACTCAGGTTTACTGGCAGTTCTGCTTTTACACTTGTTTTACATGTGAATCACACCAGTACTTGCACCAGTTTATATGCTAACTAGGACATTTGCGTGTAACTCCCTCTGCTGGTAAATAGTGTAACTTTCCAGCGCATTGACGATGTAACTGACATCAAGGAAATGCAGAGCCCTGATTTAAATTTGTAGTTGTGTGACTCACTGACATTGTAAATATTACAGAAATACAAATACATACACTAAATTAAATATAAATATTAAATACATTTTGAGACCTTCATTTTTGGTACCGCTAATATTTATTTATAGTTTTGGAGTATGAGTCATTGGGCTAGAACTCTTAATCCACCTGGATTTTGCTCTTACCAAGTTCGATATAGAAGTAAAAAAATTGGGTATATATTCATCTGTCCAATCAAGCTCGAGCTAAAATCTTGTAACTTAATCAACTCATCAACTCAGAAATGTTGAAAATTTTATTTTTTTTAATAAGTCTGCCCCTTTTTCATTTTTCCCCCACCAGTGTTTCTCCTCTCTTCCTTTCCTGAAGGCCTAGCTCCATGGATACTCGTCACTCTCCGAATGGTGATTTTTTTTTTAATGTATGAGCATACCGTGTCAGCAGGCTGGTCATTTGCCAAGCCTACAACATCAAAAACTTACACTCTTATACTGCCTTTAATGTAGCACAATATACCCAGAAGCTCTACAGCTGAGAGTCAGAATAGGAGAGAAATGAAGGGGGAGGTGGTGAATTCCTGGTCATTAAATTGCTTAGGACATTTGCATATTACAATTTCCAACACAATAACTGACATCAAGGAAATTCAGAGCCCTGATTTAAATCTCTAGTTGTGTGACTCATTGACATTGTAAATGTTACAGAAATACAAGTACATACACTTTAGGCCCTGATTTTAACCTAAGCGGCCTAGCAGGAAGGGGGCGTCGGGTTCCAGTCCCACGCCCATTTTACACCCTGTCCGATTTTGCTCTTCATTGAAGTCAATGGAAATCAAAATCCAGCAGGGTGTAAAACGGACATCGGACCCAAATTTGCCCCATTCGCGCCGTGCGCGTTAGATTAAAATTGGGGCCTCTGAAGGCTTTTTAATGTGCAGAAAGCTGTAGCAAGGCAGAGGGGTTTAAGAAGAGGATTCCAGAGTGTGGGCACGAAATGGTTGAAGGCTCTGCCACCGATAGTGAAGCGAAGGGACGGGGGAATACACAGTAGACCAGAGGCTGTGAGTAGGAGTGAAAGGCTGGAGGTGATTGCAAATGTAGGGAGGAAGGAGCTAAACTGTGGAAGGATTTGAAGATGAGAACGAGGATTTTGAAATTGATAGCAATGTAGGTCAGCAAGGACAGGGATCGTAGATGAGTAGAACTGGGCCCTAGAGGGTGGAGTTATGCTGAAATACTGGAGTAACCTAGGCTTTCCTGCCTTGAAAGGAGGTACCTGAGAGGTGATCTTATAGAGGTATATATACACTTTAAACAATATGGAAAAGATAAGCCCAGAAATTATAATTTAAACTCAATTGCTAGAGTAGGACAAGGGGTCAACAGTTCAAACCAGTAAAAGGCAAATTTAGGATTGATATCAAGAAATCCTTATTCACATAAAGACTGGCTGAAAGACAGAGAGCAGAGAGTAGGGGTAAAGGGTAGCTATTCAGAGGGAATAATCTAGGGAAGAAATAACAGAGGCATTACTACACATATTTAGTAATCCGTTAGAAAAAGATGTAGTGCGAGAGGACTGGCGGATAGCTAACGTAATACCTATATTTAAGAAGGGAGATAGAACATATCCAGGGAACTATAGGCCAGTCAGCTTAACATCGGTGGTTGGAAAAATAATGGAATCCTACTAAAGAAGAAAATAGAAGAACATCTAGAAATGAAAAATATAATAATAAATAGTCAGCATGGATTTCAAAAGGGAAAGCCTTGCTTGGCCAACCTAATTGCATTTTTTGAAGAGGTAACAGAGAGAGTAGACAAGGGTTATGCAGTAGATGTAATTTATCTAGATTTTCAAAAGGCCTTCGATAAGGTACCCCATAATAGACTAATGAATAAGGTCAGGGAATGCGGAGTCAGGAGACAATTAGCAGAATGAATAGTTAGCTGGCTTCAAGGCAGAAAGCCGAGAGTAGGGGTAAAGGGTAGCTATTGGCAGAAGGTGGGAAGTAGGGTCCCACAAGGATCAGTGCTGGGACCACTGTTGTTCACAATTTATATTAACGAGTTAGACTTTGGAATCAAAAACACAATTTCTAAATTTGAAGACGACACCAACTTGGGAGGGATAGTCAACACTGAGGAGGACCGCAACAATACAAGAGGACCTTAATAAACTTGAAGAATGGGCATATAATTGGTAAGTGTGAAGTATTACATTTTGGTAAGAAAAATAAGGAGATCACACATTATTCGGAAAATAAGAATCTAAATGGGGCAGAGGAGCAAAGGGATCTGGGAGTACAAATACACAAATCACTAAAAATAACGATGGAGGTCAATAAGGCCATAAAAAAAGCAAATCAAGCACTAGGGTTTATTTCTAGAGGGATAGAATTGAAAAGTAGAGAAGTTACGCTAAACATGTACCAAACCTTGGTGAGACCACACTTGGTGTACTGTGTGCAGTTCTGGTCGCCATATTATAAAAAGGATATAGAGGCACTGGAGAGGGTGCAAGATGATACCAGAACTGCAAGGTTATACCTATCATAAAAGGATGAACAAGCTTGATCTCTTTTCTTGAAAAGAGAAGGCTGAGGGGTGACCTAAGAGAGAACTTCATGAAAGGTTCTTACAGAGTAGACTGAGAGAGAGTGTTTCCACTTGTGGGGAAGAGCAAAACTAGAGGCCATCAATATAAGCTAGTCACCAAGAAATCAAATAGGGAATTTAGAAGAAAGGAGTAGTTGAGGTGAATAGTATAGATGCATTTAAGGGGAACCTAGATAAGCATATGAGGGAGAAGGGAATAGAGGGTAATGCTGATAAAGTTAGATGAGGAAAGACGGGAGGAGGCTCGAGTGGAGCATAAACACTGGCATGAACTGGTTGGGCCGAATGGCCAGTTTCTGTGCTGTAGATTCTATGTAATTCTATGTAATGATCAATAGAGGGAATGGACTTCTGGATAGAGTTGTGGAGCTAAAAAGCCTTGAATTATTTAAAAACCGATGAGTGCCGCAATGGGCAATTTTAACGTCTTTCTGGATGGATGAACTAAGATGAGCCAAATGGTCGTCTTCATGCATAATTATCTTGTGATCTTTGTGCAGGATAAGATCCAATATTCACACGTACTCATTTCCATTGGCTATCAATCAGGAGTAGGAACTCTAACCAATTTTCCCCTCTCTGAACCAAGAGCACGTAGGATAACTGTAGTTGCAGAAATAATTAACTCATCTTAGACCAGAGGGTAGATTTTAAGTCAATGGTAAGTAGCCGATGAATGACCACAAGTTTACAGTGACATTTAAAATCTAGCCCGAGAAGTCAAACCCGAGACTTTGTGGGCTGGATTTTGAATCTGGGGTCGGGTTGGGGTCGGGAATCACACATTCTGGCTTGTGAACCCGCCTCCATCGAGATGTGGCCAACCCACTATATTTTCCCTTGATTGACCTTGTTGAGCCCGCCCAGTGGGCTCAGCAGGCCAATTAAGGGCCACCCGGCAACAGATGACGTCACAGACTGACATTTCATCTGTCAAGAGCTTTTGACAGATGAAATATCAGCGTTTGACAGCTCTGTGAAGCTGTCAAACACTCACAATATGATTTCTAACTTCAGTCCTTCCTTTCAGGCTGAGTTAGAAATCATTCCAGCACAGAAAACAGAAGGTTGAAGTTTCTGACAGAACCACGGCCTTTCCTGCTTTTTGTGCCGGTGAGATTTCTAACTCCCGAGAACTGAAGGGCTGACACCTGCAGGAGGAAGTTAAGGTAAGTAAAACTTTTTCCAACACTTAGCACTTACCTTACACACTTACCTCTGCACACATGCACCCATCACTCACCTGCCCACTGGACATATCGACCCCTCCAACCCCTGCAGACCCACGGCCCGCCCCGATAACTTGGCGTGGTTGCCACCTGTCGGGAAGCCCACACTTTTCTTTTTAAAATAGGGATTATGCAAAAAACTGCCAGTTAACTACCTGTTAACAGGCAGTTAATTGTCACTAATCCCTTCCCGCCTCGGGGAGTCGGGTCTCAGAACAGGTCGGGTACCCGCCGCCAGAGAAACTGGCATGGAGGCGGGTTGGAGTCGGGACCCCTGAATCTGCAACTTTAAACCGCCCCCCCCCCCCCACCTCCAAACCTGACTCCACGGGTCATTGAAAATCCAGCCCTTTGTGTCTGTGTGGCTCAGCTACTCCCTGCCTTAATCAACCCAATTTGCAACTTTTTATACAAGTCTAGCGCAGTTTCACTGGTGGTAATGATTTGAAAAGACTCATATGGGCCTGGTTAAAAACATTTTAAAACAGCATGAGCTCATATTTGTCTTGCAAACTTGCTCCTGCGCCAAGCAAGGGAGGGTGCAGCCTGGGCAGAAATTGCCCATGATGTCAATGCAATCTCGCAAGCAAAAAAGAATGGACAAAATTGCAGGAATGATCTAGTGACCCAAAAGAGAACTGCCAAGGACATGGGGTGAATTTCTGTGGGGGGGGTTTTCCGCAATTTTTCTGGCTTTGCCGCGTCTCTTCTGTCGAAGTTACCATGGCCATGTGGGAGAACCCCCACAAAAATTCACCCCCATAATCTCCTTTAACAGGAAAGCACAACGTGCGTCGGCCCACGATCGTAAACAGCTCAGCTCCTCTGCATGGCGAACACAAAGAAGGAGAAATCAATGGGCGTGAAGATTGCCGTTTAAAAGCATATACTAAAATTCGTATCAGTTATTGCGGTGAAAAGAACAGAATTTGTCACATAACTGAAGACCTATTTATGCAAGATATTCCATCAAACACATTCATAATATTCCAATATATAGAGCTTCAGAAAATATTTTCAGCTCTGTGTATAGCCAGTATCCACTAACTCTGGACACAAAACGCATCAAGGGGTATGGGGAGAGAGCGGGAATATGGTATTGAGGTAGAAGATCAGCCACGATCATATTGAATGGCGGAGCAGGTTCGAAGGGCAGAATGGCCTACTCCTGCTCCTATTTTTCTATGTTTCCATGTTTCTTGCAATGATATGGTGATAGTTATCACTTGAAATTCTTAAAGGTGATGCTTAGATTGTCCAGCGTTTATCAAAGCCATAGAAATGATTTGTTTCGGTCTAAGATGTTCTGCAGCTTTTAGAAACAGCCAACAATCTGAAATAAAAATTAAATGCTGGAAATACATGGCAGGCTTGTCGGCACGGAGTTCTGATGAAAGGTCTCCACTCAAGCATTTTCCAGCTTTTCTGTTTTTATTTCAGATTTCTAGTATTAGTTTTTTATTCCATTTATCTCTCACCATCAATCTGGCTGTGTTCAGACCAATGAACATTTGCAAACTCGTGATTGCCTGGATTTTTTACTCTTACATCCATAAAATCTTGTCCAATGGAATCATAGAATCATAGAAGATAGGAGCAGGAGTAGGCCATTCGGCCCCTCTAGCCTGCTCCGCCATTCAATGCGATCATGGCTGATCATCCAAATTCAGTACCCTGTCCCTGCTTTCTCCCCATATCCCTTGATCACTTTAGCCTTAAGAAATATATCCAACTCCTTCTTGAATATATTTAATGAATTGGCCTCCACTGCCTTCTGTGGCAGAGAATTCCACAGGTTCACCACTCTCTGGGTGAAGAAATACTCCTCATTTCTATCCTAAATGGCTTACCCCTTATCCTTAGACTGTGACCCCTGGTTCTGGACTCCCCGACCATCGGGAACATCCTTCCTGCATCTAGTTTGTCCTGTCCTGTCAGAATTTTATAAGTTTCAATGAGATCCCCTCTCATTCTTCTAACCTCCAGTGAGTATAAGCCCAATCGACCCAATCTCTCTTCATACGCCATTCCTGCCATCCCAGGTATCAGCCTTGTGAATCTTCGCTGAACTCCTTCCATGGCAAGAACATCCTTCCTCAGATAAGGCGACCAAAACTGCACACAGTACTCAAGGTGTGGTCTCACCAAGGCCCTGTACAACTGCAGCAAGACATCCTTGTTCCTGTACTCAAACCCTCTCGCTATGAAGACCAACATACCATTTGCCTTCTTAACCGCCTGCTGCACCTGCATGCTTACCTTCAGCGACTGGTGCACAAGGACACCCAGGTCTCGTTGCACTTCCCCTTCTCCCAATCTATTGCCATTCAGATAATAATCTGCCTTTCTGTTTTTGACACCAAAGTGGATAACCTCGCATTTATCCACGTTATATTGCATCTGCCACGCTTCTGCCCAATCACCCAACCTGTCCAAATCATCCTGGAGTTTCTCGGCATCCTCCTCGCAGCACACACGCCCACCCAGCTTTGTGTCGTCTGCAAACTTGGAGATATTACATCTAGTTCCCTTGTCTAGATCATTAATATATATTGTGAATAGCTGGAATGTCTCCCCAATATCTGCCAGGTCTGAACAGAGCTGTTTAGAGTGTTGACCCCATGTGAAATATAGCTATAGTGGGAAAAATTTAGACAGATATCTTTATCTATTATGGTTCTATCACAGGACTCTTATGTCAGACTGCAGAACATGAATCTGTGGTTTAGAACAACTTGTATCTCAGAGAGGGAGCAAGCCATACCTCTCAACTCTGTTCCATGATACCTCACCAGCAGTACCTGGCATATCCCACAGTTGTGCCAACACACCTACCTTGAATGATAATTCATTAACCTCCATATCTACATGTGTCTTCTGTTGGCAATTTATCATTTGAATACATTGAATAGATCACAGCGAGAGCGGCGGGGATAAAAGGAGCAGCGACCCTTAGCCCGAGAACACAGTAAGAGCGATGACCCGAGGCCCGAGAACACAGCGAGAGCGATGACCCGAGGCCCGAGAACACAGCGAGAGTGACCCGAGGCCCAAGAACACAGCGAGAGTGACCCGAGGCCCGAGAACACAGCGAGAGTGACGACCCGAGACCCGAGAACACAGCGAGAGTGACCCGAGGCCCGAGAACACAGCGAGAGCGATGACCCGAGGCCCAAGAACACAGCGAGAGTGACGACTCGAGGCCCGAGAACACAGCGAGAGTGACCCGAGGCCCGAGAACACAGCGAGAGTGACCCGAGGCCCGAGAACACAGCGAGAGTGACCCGAGGCCCGAAGAACACAGCGAGAGCGATGACCCGAGGCCCGAGAACACAGCGAGAGTGACCCGAGGCCCGAGAACACAGCGAGAGTTGACCCGAGGCCCGAGAACACAGCGGAGAGTGACCCGAGGCCCGAGAACACAGCGAGAGTGACCGAGGCCCGAGAACACAGCGAGAGTGACCCGAGGCCCGAGAACACAGCGAGAGTGACCCGAGGCCCGAGAACACAGCGAGAGTGACCCGAGGCCTGAGAACACAGCGAGAGTGACCCGAGGCCCGAGAACACAGCGAGAGGTGACCCGAGGCCCGAGAACACAGCGAGAGTGGACCCGAGGCCCGAGAACACAGCGAGAGTGACCCGAGGCCCGAGAACACAGCGAGAGTGAACCCGAGCCCGAGAACACAGCGAGAGTGGACCCGAGGCCCCAGAACACAGCGAGAGTGACCCGAGGACTGAGAACACAGCGAGAGTGACCCAGGCGCCGAGAACACAGCGAGAGCGATGACCCGAGGCCCGAGAACACAGCGAGAGTGACGACCCGAGGCCCGAGCACACAGCGAGAGTGACCCGAGGCCCGAGAACACAGCGAGAGTGACCCGAGGCCCGAGAACACAGCGAGAGTGACCCGAGGCCGGAGAACACAGCGAGAGCGACGACCCGAGGCCGGAGAACACAGCGAGAGTGACCCGAGGCCCAAGAACACAGCGAGAGTGACCCGAGGCCCGAGAACACAGCGAGAGTGATGACCCGAGGCCCGAGAACACAGCGAGAGTGATGACCCGAGGCCCGAGAACACAGCGAGAGTGACCCGAGGCCCGAGAACACAGCGAGAGTGACCCGAGGCCCGAGAACACAGCGAGAGTGACCCGAGGCCCGAGAACACAGCGAGAGTGACCCGAGGCCCGAGAACACAGCGAGAGTGACCCGAGGCCCGAGAACACAGCGAGAGTGACCCGAGGCCCGAGAACACAGCGAGAGTGACCCGAGGCCCGAGAACACAGCGAGAGTGACCCGAGGCCCGAGAACACAGCGAGAGTGACCCGAGGCCTGAAAACACAGCGAGAGCGATGACCCGAGGCCCGAGAACACAGCGAGAGCGACCCGAGGCCCGAGAACACAGCGAGAGTGACCCGAGGCCCGAGAACACAGAGAGAGTGACCCGAGGCCCGAGAACACAGAGAGAGTGACCCGAGGCCCGAGAACACAGCGAGAGTGACCCAGCCGAGAACACAGCGAGAGGGACCCGAGACTGAGACATAGTGAGTGACCCGAGGCCCGAGAACACAGCGAGAGAGTGACCCGAGGCCCGAGAACACAGCGAGAGTGACCCGAGCCCGAGAACACAGCGAGAGAGTGACCCAGGCCGAGAACACAGCGAGAGTGACCCGAGGCCTCGAGAACACAGCGAGAAGTGACCCGAGGCCCGAGAACACAGCGAGAGTGACCCGAGGCCCGAGAACACAGCGAGAGTGACCCGAGGCCCGAGAACACAGCGAGAGTGACCCGACGCCTGACAACACAGCGAGAGTGACCCGAGGCCCAAGAACACAGCGAGAGTGACCCGAGGCCCGAGAACACAGCGAGAGTGACCCGTGGCCCGAGAACACAGCGAGAGTGACCCGAGGCCCGAGAACACAGCGAGAGTGACCCGAGGCCCGAGAACACAGCGAGAGTGACCCGAGGCCCGAAAACACAGCGAGAGTGACCCGAGGCCCGAGAACACGGCGAGAGTGATGACCCGAGGCCCGAGAACACAGCGAGAGTGACCCGTGGCCCAAAAACACAGCGAGAGTGACCCGAGGCCCGAGAACACAGCGAGAGTGACCCGAGGCCCGAGAACACAGCGAGAGTGACCCGAGGCCTGAGAACACAGCGAGAGTGACCCGAGGCCTGAGAACACAGCGAGAGTGACCCGAGGCCTGAGAACACAGCGAGAGTGACAACCCAAGGCCCGAGAACACAGCGAGAGTGACCCGAGACCCGAGATCACAGCAAGAGCGACCCGAGGCCCAAGAACACAGCGAGAGTGACGACCCGAGGCCCGAGAACACAGCGAGAGTGACGACCCGAGGCCCGAGAACACAGCGAGAGCGGCGGGGGTAAAAGGAGCGGGAGCGGAGGAGAGAGAGGAAAAAAAACCTCACAGGACATCAAGTAAGTGGTTGGCGGGTGAGTAGAAGAGCTGCTTTTGTCTTTAAACTAAGAGCCGGGGAACTGTAACTATTACGTTATTAAATATTAACTTAACTCGATAAACTATATAATTAATATAACTACAAATAATCATTTGATTAAAAACTTTAACTAACTAAATAAGAAAATAAATAAATTCTAGAGATGGCAGGGCAGGCTATGTGTCGGGATTGTAGTATGTGGGAGTTTGTGGACAGCGAGACCGTCCCGGATTCCTACATCTGCAGGAGATGTCTCTGCCTTCAGTCACTCCGGCTCAGAGTCATTGAGCTGGAGTGCGAGTTGGAGACACTCTGAGACATAAGGGAGCGGGAGGTTTTCCTGGATAGATTTATCCAGAATACAGTCACACCCCAGAGGAAAGCACAGGTTCAGGAAGAGGAGGGTGTGACAGTTAGGGAGACGGGTAGCGGGGACTTAGGAGAGGTTGAGAAGGAGGTCCCGCAGACACTGGTCCTGTCCAACAGGTACGATGTACTCGCTACCTGTGAGGACAAGGAGAAAGACTGCAGGAGAGGACAGCCACAATGCAGATCAAGGCACCATGGCTCAGAAGGCTGTCCAAGCGGGGGAAAGAGCAGAATAGAAATGCGGTAGTGATTCTATAATTAGAGGGATAGATAGCCTTCTCTGCTGCCAAGAACGAGAATCCCGAACCTTGTGTTGCCTACCCGGCGCCAGGGTAAGGGATATCTCAAGGCTGCTGGAGAGGAATTTGGAAAGGGAGGGGGTAAATCCTGTTGTCGTGGTCCATGTTGGCAGAAGGTCCTGCTGAAGGAGTATCAGGAGTTAGGAGCGAAATTAAAAAGCAGGACCTCGAGGGTAATAATCTCTGGATTAATGCCCGAGCCACGTGCAAATTGGCATAGAAACAGTCACATCAGGAGAATTAACCCATGGCTGAAGGACTGCTGTGGGAAAGAGGGGTTCCTTTTCATGGGACACGGACACCAGTACTGGGACAGGAAGGAGCTGTACCGATGGGACGGACTCCACCTGAACCGGGATGGGACACGTGTCCTAGTGGAAAGGGTAAATATGGAAGTAGTAAAGGCTTTAAACTAGTAAATAACAACAGAAAATGCTGAAAACACTCAGCAGGTCAGGCAGCATCCGTGGAGAGAGAAGCAGAGTTAACGTTTCAGGTCTGTGACTCTTCCAATCCTCCATAGATGCGGAGATGCCGGTGTTGGACTGGGGTGGACAAAAATGAGAAGTCGCACAACACCAGGTTATAGTCCAACAGTTTTATTTAAAATTACGAGCTTTCGAAGCTGTTGCCCCTTCTTCAGGTAAAGGTACAATGAGGGAATCTATTACACAGTATATAAACACAGAAAGCAATTTGTCTGCAGAGATACAATCTTTCAGGGAGGCACTACATCAAAGACACATCAGAGCACAGCCAAGACAATGAGATGGGTCACAGGGGTCCAACGTGTCAAATCCTGCCGTCTGCAGTTGAGCTTTTAACTTTTTTTTGGCTTTTTTTTTGGTTGGTTTTTTTTGGTGTTTTTTTTTTAAAAACTGGAAAGACAGACAACGATGTCGAGTCACGTTCTGTAGCGTGACATGAACCCGAGATCCCTATTGAGGCCGTCCTCATGGGTGCGGAACTTGGCTATCAGTTTCTGCTCGATGATTTTGCGTTGTCGTGTGTCTCGAAGGCCGCCCTGGAGAACGCTAACCCGCAGATCCGAGGCTGAATGTCCTTGACTGCTGAAGTGGTCCCCGACTGGGAGGTAACAATCCTGCCTGGCGATTGTTGCGCGGTGTCCGTTCATACGTTGTCTCAGTGTCTGCATGGTCTCGCCGATGTACCATGCTCCGGAGCATCCTTTCCTGCAACGTATGAGGTAGACAACGTTGGCCGAGTCACATGAGTATGTACCATGTACCTGGTGGGTAGTGTCCTCACATGTGATGATGGTATCTGTGTTGATGGTCTGGCATGTCTTGCAGAGGTTGCCGTGGCAGGGTTGTGTGGTGTCGTGGTCGCTGTTCTCCTGACAGCTGGGTAATTTGTTGCGAACGATGGTACTTTTGAGGTTAGGCGGCTGCTTGAAGGCGAGTAGTGGAGGCGTGGGGATGGCCTTAGCAAGGTGTTCGTCGTCATCGATGACATGTTGAAGGCTGCGAAGAACATGGCGTAGTTTCTCCGCTCCGGGGAAGTACTGGACGACGTAGGGTACTCTGTTGGTTGTGTCCCGTGTTCGCCTTCTGAAGAGGTCTATGCGGTTTTTCGCTGTGGCCCGTCGGAACTGTCGATCGACGAGTCGAGCGTCATATCCCGTTCTTACAAGGGCGTCTTTCAGCGTCCGTAGGTGTCCATCGCGTTCCTCCTCGTCTGAGCAGATCCGAGGAGGCGGGATGGATGCGGGATCGGGCCCGCCCACCATTTTTTGCGATTTTAACACCTCACACGCCTCCAATCCCGCCTCCTCGGGCCTGACAAAATCGAGCCCATAGAGTGCAAAAGTGTGGAAATTATGATGAACCTGTATAAAACACTGGTTCGGCCCCAACTGGAGTACTGTGTCCAATTCTGAGCACCACACTTTAGGAAGGATGTAAATGCCTTAGAGAGGGTGCAGAAAAGATTTACGAGAATGATTCCGGGAATGAGGGACTTCAGTTATGTTGATAGACTGGAGAAACTGGGGTTGTTCTCCTTGGAGCAGAGAAGATTGAGAGGAGATTTGATAGAGGTGTTCAAAATCATGAGGGGTCTGGACAGGGTAGATAGAGAGAAACTGTTCCCATTGACAGAAGGGTCGAGAACCAGAGGACACAGATTTAAGGTGATTGGCAAAAGAACCAAAGGCGACGTAAGAAAAAACTTTTTACGCAGCGAGTGGTTAAGATCTGGAATGCACTGCCTGAAAGGGTGGTGGAGGCAGACTCAATATTGGCCCAGAAATTGATCTCGCTCTGTTCCCGCGGGGGTAAGCCTTCCCCGCGATGTCTCACCTCGCTTGTGCTTTTTCAGATCCAGCTCGCACGAACTTGATGTTCTGGACATCAGCTGGGCAGTGCTTGCGTATCCCACCGGCGTAGTGAATTCGTGCGAGCTGTGGGATCACGTGACTCAGTTAGAGCCAATGGCAGCACACCATCTTCCATTCATAAGTTTCACAGACCTGCTGTGAAATCTATGAATCTTACCCCCCCCCCCAAAATAACAGCTAAACCTCAATTAAATTTTAAAAAAAAACCATCACATTAATAAAATAAGTATAGTTAATTAAATTAACCATTTTAAATAAAAAATTAAATTTTTGAAAAAATTTAAAATCTTTTAAAAAGTTATAAAAATAAACTTACCTGTCTTTAAAGTCTCTAAAAAAGATATACCTGTTAAAAAAAATTCAAAAAAATACTTAATTCACTACTTACCTTCTTAAAAGTGGGTCTTACTCCTCCTTTTTACATTTCCAAAATCTTCAGTACTTACCTGCGCGTCCAAAGCATGAAGTGCACAGCGTGCGCGCAGCCTGTAGCGCGCACGCGATGCACCGAGGACCCGCCCCCTTTTCAGAAGAGCAATTGCCGGTTTTCAGCGCATGCGCAGGGCATGCAGAAAACCGGCAATTGGAGTGGGAATACGCGAGAGTACGCAGTGCGTACTCTCGCGTCCCGGGATCAATTTTCGGCCCAATATCTTTCAAAAGGGAGTTGGATAAGTATCTGAAGGAAAAGAAACTGCAGGGCTATGGGGAAAGGGCCGGGGAGTGGGACTAGCTGAGAGTTGGCACGGGCTCGACGGGCTGAATGGCCTTCTTCCGTGCTGTAACCATTCTCTGATTCTATGATTCAGTATTTAGCAGGGAGATAGAACAGGTGGAGATGACATCGGATGATGAGATTAGTAATGAGTTAACTGCATTTAAAATAAAATAAGGAGATATACTAAATAAACTAATGAAACTCAAAGAGGATAAAATCCCTGCTCTGGATGGATTACATTAGCGCATTTTAAAATAATCTAGGGAAGAAATAACAGAGGCATTACTACACATATTTATGTGAGAAGTCGCACAACACCAGGTTATAGTCCAACAGTTTTATTTGAAATCACAAGCTTTCGGAGCGCTGCTCCTTCGTCAGGTGAAGTGAAGAGATGTATATCGGCACAGCATATATAGTCAGAGAACACTGCCAGACGACTACAGTTAATCTTTCTAACTGCCCTTTATCACATCTCGGCAGAGAGATAATCACGGCAATCAAAGGTGTGGATGGTGTTCAAACAGGTCAGTCAGGAAAACATTACATCAAAGACAATGAGGTGGGGTCACAAGGGCTCAAATGTGGCAGATGCTGGGGTCTGTATGGAAAACAAAAAACTTTTTTTGCTGGAAATCACAGCAGGTCCGGCCGCATCTGTGTAGATCCACTACACATATTTAGTAATTCGTTAGAAAAAGGTGTAGTGCAAGAGGACTGGCAGATAGCTAACGTAATACCTATATTTAAGAAGGGAGATAGAACATGTCCAGGGAACTATAGGCCAGTCAGCTTAACATCAGTGGTAGGAAAAATAATGGAATCCCTACTAAAGGAGAAAATAGAAGAACATCTAGAAATGAAAAATATAATAATAAAGAGTCAGCATGGATTTCAAAAGGGAAAGTCTTGCTTGACCAACCTAATTCAATTTTTTGAAGAGTTAACAGAGAGAGTAGACAAGGGTTATGCAGTAGATGTAATTTATCTAGATTTTCAAAAGGCCTTCGATAAGGTACCACATAATAGACTAATGAATAAAGTCAGGGAATGCGCTGTCAGGGGACAAGTAGCAGAATGGATAGCTAGCTGGCTTCAAGGCAGAAAGCAGAGAGTGAGGGTAAAGGGTAGCTATTCAGAGTGGCAGAAGGTGGGAAGTGGTGTTCCACAAGGATCAGTGCTGGGACCACTGTTGTTCACAATTTATATTAACAATTTAGACTTGGGAATCAAAAACACAAATTCTAACTTTGCGGACGACACCAAATTGGGTGGGGGGGGATAGCCAATACTGAGGAGGACTGCAACAAATTACAAGAAGACATTAATAAACTTGTAGAATGGGCATATAATTGGCAAATGAAATTCAACGCAGATAAATGTGAGGTATTACATTTTGTTAAGAAAAATAAGGAGGTCACATATTACTTGGAAAATAAGAATCTAAATGGAGTAGAGGAACAAAGGAGTCTAGGAGTACAAATACACTAATCACTAAAAGTATCGACACAGGTTCACAGGGCCATAAAAAAAGCAAACCAAGCACTAGGGTTTATTTCTAGAGGGATAGAATTGAAAAGTAGTGAAGTTATGCTAAACTTGTATCGAACCTTGGTTAGACCACACTTGGAGACTGTGTACAGTTCTAGTCGCCATATTATAAAATGGATGTGGAGACTCTGGAGAGGGTGCAGAGAAGATTTACAAGGATGATACCAGAAATGCGAGGGTGTACCTATCAGGAAAGGATGAACAGGCTGGGTCTCTTTTCTCTTGAAAAGAGAAGCTGAGGGGTGACCTAATAGAGGTCTTTAAAATCATGAAAGGTTTTGATAGAGTAGATACAGAGAGAGTGTTTCCACTTGTGGGGAAGAGCAAAACTAGAGGCCATCAATATAAGATAGTCACCTAAAAAATCAATCAAATAGGGAATTCAGAAGAAACTTCTTTACCCAGAGAGTGGTGAGAATGTGGAACTCGCTACCACAGGGAGTGGTTGAAGCGAATAGTATAGATGCATTTAAGTGGCGATTAGATAAGCATATGTGGGAGCAGGGAATAGAGGGTTACGCTGATAGATTTAGATGAGGAAAGGCAGGAGGAGGCTCGAGTGGAGCATAAACACCGGCATGGACTGGTTGGGCCGAATGGCCTGTTTCTGTGCTCTATGTAATCCTATGTAATACCAGTGATTTAAAAAAATGTTGCCAGTAACTCTACATAAAGGGCATGCAGACTTCCAATCTTTGAAGCAAGCTTGTAATAAATGCCATAGTGAGCAGCCAGTAGGAGATGTAGTTAATTTTTATTGAGCTACCTAGGCGAAAGACCAAAGCCAATCCTGAAGGGCACCACCAAGTTGAAAAGCGTAAGATAGAAGATGAGGTAAATGAGGAAGTAGATATTAGGTGATGCCAACTTGGGTTTTAAAAGGCTAAAAATTGTAGTAGGAAGAAAAGATTGAGTGAGGTAAAGAGTTCCTTATGTTTGAGATCCTGGTAAGCAATGAATTAAAACAGAAGATGGTGCAATGTGCCTTGATTTCAACACAGTGAAAATACAAAGAGTAATAGAGTCATAGGGGGTGATTTTCCCACTGGAGGCGAGATGGAGGCGGGTTTCAGTTTGGGTGGGTTTGAAACTCACCTCCACTGATGGGAAAATCGCAAAATTTTGAAACCTATGATTGTCCATTTGATTTCAGAGGTGTGGGAAGCCCTTGGTCAATTAGTGTTTTGGGACTGAAACTCGCCTCTGTTGACAGCACTTTTCCAGTCTGATTTTATGGCTTCTTGTTCTCTTGGCTCACTCCACAGCATTTCTGCGTCTCCTGCACCACCTCCAACATCTTTTGAGAAACCTATGTCCAATTCCAAGGCAAGGGCCTACCCGAGGCTCTCAGATGAGGTGCTGCAAATGTTGTTTGAGGGGGTGACAGCTAGCATGGAGGTGCTCTTCCACTCATCTGGGAGGAAGAGGCCTGCCAAAGAAACCAAGGCTGTGTGGGTACAGCTGGCAAGGGATATAACCTCCAGATCTGTGTGCAGATTGGGAGACTTTCTGTGTATTGATGAAATGCCATCCCTGTTGGAAAGCATTAAAATGATTTGAAGCCAAAATGTTGGCGTTATGCCATCTGTTCTTTCGCCTTAGGCAGCTCCACATTGTGGGCACCGCCACACTTGCATTGTCTGGTTGGTGGCCTGAGTGAAAGGAGGCCAGAGAGTCATGTCCATTGTCAATGATGTCCTAGGATGGAGCCATGGACATGTGCCAACTTGGGCAACCTATGCAAATCTGGCCATGATAAGTTCATCCCTTGCATCCCTGGCAGCCATGTGCTTGCATGCTGCCGCTGCCGCTGGTCGATACACCGGCGCTCTGACCTCCTCCTGCTCCTCCTTCTCCTCCTGCTCCTCCTTCTCCTCCTCCAGATCCGCCTCCTCCTCCTCAGCCTCCTCCTCAGCCTCCTCCTCCTCCTCCTCCTCATCTGAAGAGGGCTGGAACTGAGCCGCTTGCTCATCAGGAAGCTGCAAGCCACGACGCTGTGCGATGTTGTGCAGTGTACAGCAGACCACGACCATTCTGGAGACCCTGTATTGTGTATACTGCAGTGCTCCACCTGATCGGTCAAGGCAACGGAAGCACATCTTCAACAACCCAATGGTTTGCTCTATGATGGACCTGGTCGAAGTGTGGCTGGCGTTGTAGCGCTCTTGAGCCTCGTTAGCTGGCCTCCTGATCGGTGTCATTAGCCAAGTCTTCAGGGGATAGCCTTTGTCACCAAGGAGCCATCCATTAAGTTGGTTTGGTGGATTGAAAAGTGGAGGAACACTAGAGTGCTGCAGGATGAAAGAGCCATGGCAACTTCCACAGAACTTGGCGCAAACATGCAAAAACTCCTTCTTGTGGTTACACACCAGCTGAACGTTGAGGGAGTGGAAGCCCTTTTGGTTGACAAAGATAGCTGGGTTGTGATGGGGTGCCCTAAGGGCCACATGTGTGCAGTCTATGACGCCCTGCACCATTGGCAAGCCTGCCATATTTGCAAATCCAACCGAACGGGCAGTTACACTTGCTTGACCCCTTGTGAACTGGATGTAATTGTGGGCCTCAGCAAAAAGGGCATCGGTAACCTGGGTGATGCAACTGTGGGCGGCCGACTGGGAGATGCCGCTGATGTCTGCTGATGATCCCTGGAAGGAGCCTAAGGCAAAGAAGTTGAGTGCGGTGGTGACTTTGACAGCCACTGGTAAGGGGTGTCCACCCGTTCCTCTGGGCACCAGGTCTTGATGCAGCAGGCCGCAGATCTCTCGGACAACCTCTCGCAAAAGTCTCAACCTCCTTTGGCACTGCTGCTCACTCATGTTGAGGTGAGGTAGCTCATCCTCTGTCTGTAAACCCTCTGTCGGGGGTATCTCCTGCGGCAAGGTGTCTCGATGCGCTGGTGCCTTCTGCCCTGTGCAGCATCAGGTGGCTGAGCAGGAGGTTGGGGCTCCTGCTGATGATGCTGCTGAGCTGCCTGGTTCTGCTGCTGCCCTGGATGGTCCTCATCCTCATCTGAGGTCCATGCAGAAAGAAAACGAATGGTTCCCATGCTGCTTGTAGATGCCTCCTTTGGGGAAGCGCTCATTGAAAGCGGGGAGAGGGTCTTCCAAGGAGGTCCCACAGTTGATGGAGTCAAGCTGCAGCACCTCCGACTTTGGAAGGCCTTCTAAAAGTGCTCAGAGACCTTTTAAAGCCAAGGTCTGACACCTGCAAGTAATCCTTGCTGCAATAAACGATGTCTTGTTGGACCTGTAGCAGTGAGGAGGCCACCCACAAGTCAACCCGCCAGGTTTACCTGGCATGGTTCAGGAGTTGCGTGGAGCACGCTGAAATGCTGGAAAAATCACGAGGGCCTCTCAAAATAGGCTTAGTGAGGCCCTTAACGAACATTTAAGGATGTTAAATAGCGCAATGGCCAGCTGGAGGTGGGAGCGTTTCCCGACCTCCAAAACCGGCACCGGCAAAATCACACGGAGGTGGGTTGGAGGCGGGTTCCAAACCCGACCTCTTTAAATCTGATTTTCCCGCCTTTCCCGCCTCCTCCGACGTCAGAAAATCGCCCCATAGAGTCATAACGGCACAGAAGGAGGGAATTCGGCCCATCAAGTCCGTGCCAGCTCTCTGTGGAGCAATCCAGTCAGTCCCATTCCCCCGCTCTATCCCTGTAGCCCTGCAAGTTTATTTCCCTCAAGTGCATATCCAGTCTCCCCTTGAAAACATTGAGTGTCTCCGCTTCCACCACTTCCGTCGGCAGCTCCAACCGCCATTCTACTCGCATATTCTCTCTTTGCCAATCTTATTTTCAACTTCACTTCCCCTCTCAACTTATTGTATTTGGTCTGGTTCTCCCTTGAAGAATTCACCTGACATGCATCATACACCCTCTTTTTTTGTTTCATCATCTTCTCTGTCTCCCTCGTCATCCAAGGAGCCCTTGCTTTGGTTCCCTTACCCTTCCCTCTTGTTGGAATGTACCTAGCCTGTACTTGGAACATCTCCTCCTTAAAGATCACCCGTTGTTCCGTTAGTTATTCCTGTCAGTCATTAGTTCCATTTTACCCTGGCTAGATCCTTTCGCATCCCATTGAAGTTAGCCCTATTCCAGTTTAGAAGTTCCACTCTAGATTGTTCCTTGTTCCTCCCCATTGCTAATCTAAATCTTATGATACGATGATCACTCGTACCCAAGTGTTCTCCCACAGACACCGCATTCCTCAGCACCAGATCCAGCAATGCCTCCTTCCTAGTTGGGCCAAGAACATACTGGTCAAGGACATTTTCCTGAACACATTTCAGCAAGAGCAAGAAGCTTCGATGCATTTGCAGCTTAGTTTAAGCAGAGTCAGCAAAAGTCTGGGATTTTTTCTTCCCCACCCCTCCAAGAGAAAACTTCTCATCATTGGGCAGCACATGGGCTAACAGCCTGGTTACAAACTGACACAAATCAAACAACTGAGCTGAGCATGTTGAACTGACGGACAAATCACAGGACTGACACCAGAAGCCTTCCGAGCAGAAGTCAAACAGCCAACCGCTCGAGAATTCGGGCTGCTCCCCCATGCATGTCTTCACTTCAGATCTTTGTTGATTTACCTGTTCAGGGTGTCGCTAAATGCACCTCAATGAACAAAAAAAAGGGCAAGAAAACTACTGTTTGACCTGTGGCAGGTATATCTCTCCCTCCATTCTTACAGCAATGATGATACCAACTATCACGACATTGGATCATTCGTTATAATTAAAACAGGACAAATGGAAATCTAATTTCCTTTCAAGTGTTATTGCCAATTTCAGGTAATAATGAAAAGTGTGATACATGATTTTGCAATGAGCCATGTTGTATTAAAATCCTCCATCACTTTAAGATAACAAAATGGAATCAATTGGTTCTAAATTGATTACCATGGTGATATATTAAAAAGCATTAGTATTTCTACATATTTTGCAGTGGAACAGATTTTAATAAACAGGATAAATTATTTGTTTTACTATCTTTTCAAATTGCGTCATGCTAATGATATTGTTATTGATTATATTTCACATCTCTTGTTACTTGATACTTGGACCTATGGCCTAGATTTAAAAATGTCACATTGGTGCAGTACCTCAAAATCAGCTCTAATAAAAAACGCCTTCTAAATAGCTACAGCTGAAATTAAGTCATCAATCAAAAGGTCATAATTGCCAAAAAAATAAATGATTTGCTATGAGCTAATGGTAATTTTCTTTACAACAGATTTTTTTTTAACTAAGAAATATTTTTTGATCTTTACGTAGGACCAAATACAGATATGGATTCATCTTTAGAATGCTCTGCCTGTTTGAGTGCCTGCACACCGGATTACCAGGACTTGGGCAACGTATAAACTCATTTATCTTAGAGCTTTGCCTTCAGAGGCTATGCTGCAATATAAATAGAAATGTAAGTTCCACATTAATGGAAAAATAGTCTACATCTGTAGGCACAGAACATCTTACAGCTTCTACTGTTAAGATAGATCCACTACCTGTGGATAATTTGTTTTGCGAGTGGTGCATCTTCTATGTTCCTGGGGCTCTCTGTCCTCAAGATCTTGCTGCATTGTGAGATAAGCGGCAATAGCCACTGTGCCGATGTTGTAGGGATGAAAACTTGCATTTTCACTGCGCTTTGCCCTTCACTAACTGCATCGACGCAGTTCTCACTTTTTATTTTTATTCCCCCGTGCGATTTAGCACTAGTTTCTCTTCCTTGACCTTTGACAAGGCTTGTACAAGTAAAAGACTTAGGGGGAGAAATTCGCTTTCGCCCCGTTTGGGGCACTAATTTTTGAAATGATGAACAATTAGTGCCAGGCGCTAAGGATTCTGAGCTTCTCCTAAATTGGCTGTTAGCACTCCAGGAAAGACCTGGGGGGCAAAATTGGCTTGCTCCCCCTTTGGGGCGATAACTTCGCCGGGGCGCTCCCAGCGCCCGAAATACAATGGTAGCGCCTCAAGCAGGAGGCGGGGCACTACTGGAAGTGCTCCCCCTCCCTCTTGGGGCGCTCCCATTGAATATCGCGGTGCTACGTGCAGCAGCACCATGCGCGCCGGCACATAGCGCCACGGTACTACAGGCCTCCCTCCCCTGATTAAAGTGGAGGGGCCTGGCGCAGCACGCACCTGGGGCCCTGCTGGACCACCAGGGAGCGGGGTGCCGGCAAAAGAGCCCGGCACTCAGGAGGAGTGCCGGGCTGACGGATCGTGGCCGGCACCCCGCGGGAGGAGGGCAGAGAGGGCAGGTACTGGCGGGTGGCCCGAAAAAAATAGGCCGCCTGGCACATCCCCTTTAATTATCACCGTCCCGGCCGCAAAAACGCCCCCCTGACCCTGTCGGACATAGCGTCCGGTGGTAGGTCAGGGGGCGTGAGGCAAGTTTGCGGCTGGGGCGCGAGCGGGGCACTGCGCACAGGGGCATTGTGTGGGGCGATGACTTCATCGCCGGACGCGCAGCGCCACAGGGCGCTACTGGCTACCGCCGCCGCTAACCCCCCGCTGAATTTCGCGGGAGGCGTTAGTGGCGCCGCGCCCAGGTGCTAGTTGCTTTGTGCCCCACCGGGGCGCTAATGGGAGGTGCAAAGCAACCGAATTTTTCCCCCCTGGTGTGCTAAATCAAGCGCTAATGACCTCCGTAGGGCGCTACAGGGGCACTACCAGCAGAGCGATAATGAATTTCAGGTGCAATGCAATCAGGAATGATCCTTTACACTGGCTCCTTCCAGCTCTTAAGGGGGAGATTGCATCATTGTGCAGGTCCTCATTATCAGCATTGCTGGCTGTGAAGGTGACCTGCAACCAACTCAATCCCCTGATCGTGATGGCTGATCCCACTCCCAGGGAGAGAGCTCGTCATTTCACGGACGAGGCATTGGAGGCATTGGTCGCGGGAGTGGAGCGAAGGAGGGCAGTGCTGTTCCCGGACACTGGAAGGAGGCCATTGCCCCAGGTATTCAGGGCAATGTGGAGGGAAGTGACCCAGGAGGCCTCGGCCAGTAGTGTGGTCGTACGCAGCCTGACACAGTGCCGGAAGAAATTTAACAACCTCACTTTGGTGGTCAAGGTGAGTACATGCTTCAATAGGTCCTACATACCAGCATCTGAACCTCAGTCTGTACACACTGCACAAACCACCACACCCCCACCACTCACCCACCAAGCATCTTCACCTACTCAAACTTACATCCACATCTCACGCCTTGCCTACAATCACAGCTATTCAACTATGGCAGGCATATCTCCCAAATACATAGCTGACTCTGACTCACACACATTCGCGTCTCTTGCAGGCCAAGATGGCTCACAATAGGAGGGAGCAGCAGAGAACAGGCGGGGGTGATGCACAGCTCCAGCAGCTTTCAGACCTGGAGGAGCGAATGCTGCGACTCATTGGGCAGCAGGTGGTGGGCGGTGTGGCCGTTGGCAACGTCGACCCTGTTGGGGGCAACAACGGTATGTTCATCCTCTCTCCTTCTCTCATCCCACTTCCCCCTCACACCACCAGCCTTTCTCACTTTTCCTCCTGATACTGTCTGCATTCCTTGCTCCCTTCCTGCTCCCCTGCCCTCACCTTAACGCGTGTCTTGTGCCTTTATGCTTTCCGAGAATCAGCAACCAGATGACCAGCCTATCCCTGAGCCCCCCACTGAGAGTGAGGAAGAAGAAGAGGAGCAAAGCACCGCGTCACTGCATCTCTCACCCGCAGGCACCACCTCAGATACTGGCACTACACGATCTTTAAAGGCAGGTTTAGTAGAGGGGTCTGCACTGGGTGATGCACTGAGGACGAGCGGGCTGCAGCAAGGCCAGGGGGAAAGGGTAGCTCGGGAGCCAGCTCCCCGGAATGCAAGTTTGCGCACGAGTTCTGCTGCACAGGACTCAGATGAGGACCTCGATGGGGAGGCGTTCACAAGAAGGGTGATGGGCATGCACACCGAGATAATAGGTGCAATGGCAAGGGTGCCCGAGAGCCTCTCTGCAATGGTAAGGAACGTGGAGGAGTCCGCCTCCAACACTGCACAGAGCTCTGCGCACACCATGGAGCCCATCATTTCCACTGTACAGAGGATAGTGGACTCGCAGAGAGACCGTGCGGATCCAGACCTCATGACACGTGTCATGGGCGATGTGGCAGTTTCCATTGCAGCACAGGCAGAAGCAACGCAATGTCTTAGTGATGTAATGCAAAAAATGGTTGATGCCATCCTGTCTCAGACTGCTCTCATGCAGTCCAAGCTTGATGCCACGAAAGCTCTGACTGCTGCCATCATCGCTGGGTCCACCACAGTCCACCGGGGATCTCACGGTGTCGCAGCAGGCCAGCAATCCGTGCTCCAACAGATTGCTAGGGAGGCTGAGGTGCTTCCTGGGGGAGTGGCAGTGGGTCAGTGGAGCAGGAAGCTGCTGTCCTCTCTCAGGATGACAGCATTCCTGCTCCCACCACTGCCACTCCGCCATTGCATTTGTCGCTGCCTGTCATCCAGCCAGCCCAGACTGCTGCTGCCCATCCTGAGGTGGTGCAGTCTACAGCCGGGCCTTCCAGGCCCAGAGCTGGGCAAGGGTGTCCTGCAAGGCCATCTGTAGTCTCTGGCACTGACACTCAGCAGCCTTCCACCAGCCCTGCTGCAGCTGCTGGGGAGACACTACGTAGGAGCAGCAGAAAAGGCAACTGTAAAGAGGGGAAGTAAGGGTTTGCACAAGAGTGATTAGTTCATTTTGTTGTTGTATATATGTGGTTACTGATTTTGGATATTGCAATGTTGCAGAAATGGTGATGTGTCTCATTTCAGCTTTGGGGTGTGGCATGGAATGAGAAATTAATGGATTGATGGGGACGGGCTGAGCAACCGGGAAGTGGCCTGGAAATCATTGGAACCGAAGTCTGATGAGGCAGTCAAGGACCGCCCTTACACAAGGCCAATGGAGTGGCTGGTTCCTCCGTCGCTGCTGTTCGTGCTCCTGTTCAATCTCCTCCTCCTCCTCCTCATCCTCATCATCCTCATCCTCATCCTCATCCTCCTCCTCGTCCTTGTCCTCCTCGTCTCCCTCTTCCTCCTCCTGAGGTGATGCAGCTATGCCTGGTGGCAATGGCTGGGCCCTCATGACTGGCCAAGTTGTGCAGCATGCAGCAGACGACGACGAAAAGGGACACCCGCTCAGCTGAGTACTGGAGGGCTCCTCCCGAGCGGTGAATGATGTTCCTGGTGGCAGCATGGCTCTCATTGTATGAGTGCTGGGCAGGAGTGTTGGGGTTGTGGAGGGGAGTCATGAGCCAGGTGGAGAGCGGATAGCCCTTGTCTCCCAGCAGCCAGCCGTGAGCTTGATGTGGTGGCTGGAACAGAGCTGGCACACCGGTCTGGCGCAGGATGATGGCATCGTGGCTGCTGCCAGGATAGTGGGCATTGACAGTGAGGATTCGCTGTGTGTGGTTGCACACCAACTGCACATTACCTCAGGATTATTATGTGGTGCCCGCAAAGCGACATGGATGCAGTCAACGGTGCCCTGCACCTTGGGGAAGCCCGCTATCCTGGCAAAGCCACATGCACGCTTGTCCTGCTTCTCTCTGGTCATGGGGAAGGAAATGTAGTCCCTCCTCCTTCTGTACAGAGCATCTGTGACCTCGTGGATGCAGCAATGGACGGCGAACTGCGATATGTTAGATATGTCTCCTGTTGCACACTGGAAGGATCCGCTGGTGTAGAAATTGAGGCGACGGTGACCTTGACTGCCACAGAGAGAGCCGTGGTGCTCCTGATGTGAGGCTCAAAGTCTGGCTGCAGGAGGTGGCAGGGCTCTGTGACCACATCCTTGGTGAAGCGGAGCCATCTAAGTCACTGCTCCTCAGTGAGATTGATGTAGGAGAAATGCTGCTGGAATACCCTGGGAGGGTAAGGCCTCCTGTTGAGAACCCTCCTCCCTCTGGCCACATTTGGCAATCTTTCTCTCTGCCTCCGCTGCCTCCGATGTTGACGCTGGGGGGCGAGGTCCAGTGCCAGTACAGCCCCCATTAAAGTATGGAAATGTTGCACTATCAAATCTCACCTAACTGAAACTGAATAATATTTCTGAGGCAGAAGACTCCTTCAAGTGAAAACTGCTGAAATCGCTCAAAATGCCTGTTTGCCTTTGTCAAACTGACAAGGCAGCATTCTTTGCCGACTAAAAATAAACTGGAAGTTGACGCCTTTATATAGCGCTCCTCCAGCGCTCATCCGACTGCATTCCGCCTCCTCTACCTGTCGTTGCTAACGGCAGGCGCTCAGGCAGGGGGCGAGAGTGAATTTCTGAGCCGGGGCGCTGCGCACCCGGATGACGTCACGATCTCCGGGCGCAGGAGAGCGTGGCGCTAGTGGTTACCGCCGCCGCAAACCTCCACGTCAATTTCACGGGCATCAGTACTATCGCCGTGCCCGGTCGCAAAGCCGGTAGCGCCCCGTTAGCGCCGCCCCCCGGAGGCGCTAACGGGAGGCACTAAGGTAGCGAATTTCTCCCCCTTATTTCCTTCATATATTTTGAGATGGGGTAGGACAGAAGAGCAGTGGAATCAGCTGAAAAGTCCATTACCACTTTCTCCCAGTCGTGCTCAGCTGTTTACTCGCATCTACTTCTTTTCCAAAAACATTACCACAGGGAGGAAAATATAGCTCTTAGCTTTTCTGCAGAAGGTGTTATTCTTTCTATGGGTAAAAAAATAAAACGCATAATCCTTTCACTGGAAATGATCAGCCCGAATGCCACAGCAAGAGTAAAAACGATGTGTCATTCTACAGTGTGATCCTTAGAGAAATGAGACAGGCGAAAAAGACTTAAACCCCAATTTTAACCTAACCCGTCAGGCAAGAACAGGGCGGGTTCAGGTTAGATGCCCGATTTACACCCCACCAGATTTTACACTCCATTGACTTCAGTTAAGGTCATTTACCTTATAAATCAACACATCTGACCAGAGACTGATGCAGACTCCACAGTATGACTTGGGTCTGCCAGCCCCATATCGTTCTAAACACTACTGATTTCAAACCTTTGGTATAACTACTCCCTTATACCTAGAAATGAGTCCCTAGGAAGACTACTTTATTATCAATATATCTATCCTACACTCAGTATGTTCCACAAATATTTACAGTTACGTGCAAAAACATATGGCTTGGTCTAGAGGCGCATGAGTCGGAAGCAGACGGGAAGGTTGAAGACCTAGTTTGAATTCCTGGCAGACAGGTTCACTGTGACTCTTGGCTGGCATCTAAATCTGTAAATAGTAACGGTTCTGTATGATGGAGTGCTAGGATGGAAAAAAAACTGACGAGCCAAACTCGCTCAGCCTAGCACCTGTATCTGCAACTCCCTCACGTCCTTGGGTAACGACTGCAATGGAAAAAGAGAATCGGGCCGGGTGTCCAATTGGCTGCCGATTGGCTAGCACCCATTTCGCGCTTCTGCCCAAGACTAATTTTACCCCCGTAGTGGCCAGAATTGCACATAGTACCCCCAGTAAGATCGGGCTCTGTATTCTAATGTTTTATTCGCTTTTTTTACATTGCCTTGACGTAGAAAGTAGCAAATCTACTGTTGGCTCAGATCCTTTTCAAAGTCTCCTGTGCTATTTATAAACCCTGTGTTGCCCATTCTTTGTTCTAATAGGCAATATTTTTTCATTTGTCGCACTAAACTTAACTTGACATTTGTCTGCCCAATTGCACGACTGATCTAAATCCTCTGCAAATTGTTAACTGCATCCTCTGAAACTGCTTTGGCTCCCCATTCGCCATGATATTTCTGCAGCCATCGATCTGCTCAATCACTCCCTGTCCCCAGAAAAACCTTCACTCTCTCCCATCCCTGGCAATCCCCTTGTTATGGCCCCCATCTTTGGTTCATCAATGCCAAGGAGGGCACAGAGGAGTGTATCTCGCGTACAATCATTGATCACCAGATCTAGCTGAAGCACATCAAGCACTTTCAGGCCTCACGATCTTCTTACAAAACCACCCACTACTACAGAATCATCCTGGAGGTTAAAAATGATGCTCGGTTTCTTTTTGCCTCTACCAATCATCCCCTTAAACCCTTCTCCCCTGCCCTCTCCAACCTCATCTCCAAGCACAACTGTGAGGACCTCCAGGACTTCTTTGTCACTAAGATTGAGACCATCCGTTCATCTGCCTTTGTTTCCTCGTCCCCTACCCCTTGCCCAATAAAGCTCACACCTGCCCTAGCCCTGAACCTACATCTCTTTCTAGTTTCTTTCCTATCTCCACTCACACCCTCTCCGAGATTATTTTGTCCATGAGACTCATCGCCTCTTCCCTTGACCCTATTCCCACTAAAGCGCTGACCACCCAACTTCTCTTTCTGGCCCCTCTGTTAGCTGATATTGTAAATGGTTCCCTCTCCTCAGGTACTGGCTCCTTCCCTTTCAAATCTGCCGTCATCATCCTCTCCTCAAAAAACACTCTCAATCCTTTTGCCCTTGCAAACTACCACCCGATCTCTGATCTCCCTTTCCTCTCCAAAGTTCTTAAACGTGTTGTCACCATCCAGTCCCTCATGCCTTCAATTTAAAATTCTCATCCTCATGTTTAAATCCCTTCATGGCCTCTCCCCTCCCTATCTGTGTAACCTCCTCCAGACATACAAACTTCCCCAAACTCTCTAGTCCTCCGACTCTACCCTCTTGTGCATCCCCTCTCCTTCCGGCCCACCATTGGCAGCTGTGCCTTCAGCTGTCTCGGCCCCAAGCTCTGGAATTTCCTCCATAAACTCCCCCCTGCCTCTCCACCTTCCTCTCTTCCTTTAAGACCCTCCTTAAAATCTACCTTGTCACCTCCACCACCCCCACCCCCACCTAATATTTCCTTCTTTGACTCGGAATCCTTTTTTATCTGATTATGCTTCTGTGAAGCACCTTCAGATGTTTTTCTACATTCTGGACGCTATATAAAGGCAAGTTGTTGTTAATGATATTCTGCACCATAGGCTTTGGCCCTTCAACTGCATTTTTCAAATAAAAAGGTCTCTGGCACATGGAAGAAAAACCTGCCATGGAATTTTGGGATGTAGGACAAAGGAGGTTAAATCCCACATTGTTGAGATATATCTCCTGGCAAGCCATGAGTAAAAATAGGAACAGACCGCTGCAGAGTTGGCACATCTGTTATATATTATTGTGTTTATGCTTTGCACCATTCAGTCCTTTCAATACTTTGATTGAATTATCACCGATCAAACTGACAAAACATCCACATTTATTCCCAATGACAACTATCTATCAAATTTATATCAATGAATCCACAGGTGGCACAGTTCCACAACAATCCATTTTTATCTTCACGGGCTTCAGTTTTGGAAAATAATTTTTTTTTTACAAGAACTGCTGAGCTGTTTCGGTTATGTCTGCTCAAAGATTAATCCATTTTATATCTAAAGCAAGGACACAGCGGGCACAATTTTCCTCAGGGCTGGTAGTAGTGTGTTTATTTTTGGTGGTTTCGCTGCAGGTAAATTCAATACTAGCCAATAACAGCACTCTCGGCTTGTGGGCGGAAAGCAAAATATTTCAGTCTATGTTTTGCATTAAACTGCCCACTGCATGAACTCGCATGTTGTGAAGGGCACTTTTGTTTTGGGAATGACCTGAGGGACTAGTGGGTGACACTGCCACCTTCACAGAAACTCTGCCTACATGGCAAGCACGTCGATTGTTCAAGTCTTTTTTTTTTAAACCATCCATTAATAGCTTGCTTCAGTCGCAGCTGGAGTCCCAGACCACAAGCTGCTGATATGTGGAATCCATCGCAAGAGCTAGAAAAGCTCACAAACCCCACATTCAGACAAGTGAGTTGTGTGGAGCCTGCCTACAAATGGAGAAAAATTCCTTACCCAATGGCTTACCATCAAGTATTTAGTTTGCTGTACAGCTGTGATACAAAATATTACATCAGAGTAATATTTGATTTTACAACTTTTCATTCTATTTTAATAACTACCACTGTGAACTTTGAGGGCTCTCTTTTCATACCTCCTGGGCAACGTTCCCTGTAAGCTGTGGTTTGTAATGCACGGCGTGTTTCTGTCAATGTGCGGTCCCTTTAAATTTCTGCGCCCGCGCGGATCTTTTACGTCCACCTGAGAGAGCAGACGGGGCCTCGGTTTAACGTCTCATCTGAAAGACGGCACCTCTGACAGTGCAGCACTCCTCAGTACTGCACTGGAGCGTCAGCCTAGCTTTATGTACTCAAGTCTCCTAGCGTGGAACTTGAACCCACAACCTTCTGACTCAGAGGCGAGAGTGCTACCAACTGAGCCACAGCTGACACAGAAGAGTGTTCCATCCTCCAGCACTAATATTTCTCACCTTGATTCACTGAATGTCAATGTTAGTACTACCAGCATGTGACTTGATACCACGCTGACACTAATCAATTCTTTAAAAATACACTGTATATACTAATCTATATAAAAATTTTGAGAGCATCCGTATCACACTTCAGATGTCACACTTCAGACATGATGCACCAAAATGGCCAAAAATCTATAAAAAAGAGCAAGAAAGACAATCATTGCATGCTGGATTTTTTCTGACCTAGAGTCGGAAATTTACAATTAAACTCTGATTTGCATCAAGCTGTATTTACTAATAATAATTAGATTTTGCGGTCTCCAAAGGACACCTTAAACACAGCTCCAACTCAGCATAGAATAATGCGTTCTGCGTTCTCTGTGTTCCCTGACTTGATGCTATAACAGTGGATCATCCAACTTACCCTGAGCAACATTGCATGAAATCCACTATTAGAACTAACATATGTAATAGTGGATATTAGATCATTTCTCCCTTTTGCACAGTGTCTACTCTTTTGTCCTCAATGTAAAGCACTTTGATAACATCTCCCTGTACGTGAGGAGAACGGTAGAAATGCAAATTGTTGTTATACTTAACTTAAATATTATTCACTTTTATATAACAGTTTATCACATCGAACCATTATTATGCTGATGCTCCAATTACTTTTTTGTGAAATAGTAAGACGTGGGTTCATGCCGGCACGTTCTCCCCTTCCCCCTCCATCTTCCGGATCTTGGCTGGATGACTGGAGGGAGCTGCTAAGTGGAGACTAAAGCATTTCCCCATAGGGAATTAGGAAAACCCAGTGGCCAAGGTCACAACAATCTGCCATCAGTTCAGCAACAATTACGGAACATCATCAGCAGAAGCTTGAGTGTAGGTCACCGATGCATCTTTGTAGCAGGGTAATGGTGCTCTGTGCAAGGGTGACCAAAAATTGAGTGGGGAGGGTAAGCTAAGTGATAAATATCTGGCAGTGTATTTAAAGCAATAATCCAATCCCAGGACTCTGCTGAAGTTCATAAGCCTCACTGTTTGCAAAATCATCAGAACCTTATAATTGTATTACTGTTCTAGTATAATATGTTTATATTCAAAATGTTCTCTATTAGAAGTACATAGGTAATTGAGAGTCAGAACTAAATGCTAAATCAAAAGAATAGTATGCTGGTGGTAAAATCACTAACACTGATATTCTACCATCAGCCGTCTACCAAATAAAAGTACATTAGTTTAACATTTTTAGCTCTTTCCCTTTTGCCTTGTGGAGACTTTGAAGGTAATTTTGATTTTGTATGATTGTGTAAAAGGGGTGATAGCGAATCATCTGAGTTCATACAGTAAGCAGCTCCATGGAATCATCAGGACAACATGTTTTCGGTTCTAGAATGCTGATCCAACAGTATCAGTCATTTTGTAATTCAGCATCAGACAGGTACATCGACCAGCAAATTCAGGGGATTAAGAGATACGCCATTAGTTGCGAATCTCCAGAATTTGCTGGTCGATTTACGCCGCTCCGCTGTTTGCTTCACACAAACGGCATCTCGCCCTTAGCCTCCCCGTTATTTTTAAGAACTTGCTGGATTTGCACATTAGGTGCCCATTAAACTCGCCGCAGAATGTTAAGACTGGAACTTAGTACCTGTTTTAACAATGTGATAATTGTTAATGCAACACCAATCAACCTCTTTGGTTCAGAAAGGGAACAATTTAAATTGTTCAATCTCATTCCTGCATGTAGTCAATTGTTGTTGGAGATTTTAAACATTTCACATTTTAATTTTGTTCTTGTGTTTCCTTTCTGTTTCTTTTCTCCTCTTAATGCAATCATTCTTTCCCTCTCTTTATTTCTCTTTCTGTACCTGATTTGAGACTAATTCACCTTAACAGTAACCTGTCTCTGCCCTTGCCTCAGCTCATCCGCTGCTGAAACCTTCATCCATGCCTTTGTTACTTCTAGACTTGACTATTCCAACGCACTCCTGGCTGGCCTCCCACATTCTACCCTACGGTCCATGTCCTAACTCGCACCAAGTCCCGTTCACCCATCACCCTTGTGCTCACTGACCTACATTGGCTCCCGGTTAAGCAATGCCTCGATTTCAAAATTCTCATCCTTGTTTTCAAATCCCTCTATGGCCTCACCCCTCCCTATCTCTGTAATCTCCTTCAGCCCCACAACCCCCCGAGATATCTGCGCTCCTCTAATTCTGCCCTCTTGAGCATCCCTGATTATAATCACTCCACCATTGGCGGCCATGCCTTCTGTTGCCTAGGCCCCAAGCTCTGGAATTCCCTGCCTAAACCTCTCCGCCTCTCTACCTCTCTTTCCTCCTTTAAGACGCTCCTAAAAACCTACCTCTTTGATCGCCTGTCCTAATTTCTCCTTATGTGGCTCGGTGTCAAATTTTTTGTCTTATAATACTCCTGTGAAGCGCCTTGGAACGTTCTACTACGTTAAAGGTGCTATATAAATACAAGTTGTTGTTGTTAACAGTACAGAAATGATGGGTTGAGCGATCTCCAGCAACCTTTGTAAATCAAAATGGATTGCCATGAGGGTGAGAAAAGCAGTTAAAATGAGGATGCGTTGAGGCTTTCTCCTGACACGCTAGTACAATTTCATGGAAAAAAAAGTTTAAGTGGGAGACTTGTACCAAAAGTACTTCCTCCCTCCCAAACCTCTGTTGGGAACTTATGGAAGCAGGTTGTCTATAGGTAACACAGGAGAGTAAGTTGCATGCAAGCAGTCTGAGGATGCAATTATTCCGTAGGGGAAAAAGTAAAAGCCAGTTTTTCGTGCTTCTAGTTCTGCCTGTCTTATCCCCCACATTCTGACATATTCACACATTCTCTCTGTCTCTTCAATGTCTTTAGTTTCCTTGATTTCTTTCATTTTTTAAAATTAATTCTCGGGATGTGGGCGTCACTGGCAATGCCGGCATTTATTGCCATCCCCAGTTGCCTTGACTGAGTGGCTTGCAAGGCCACTTCAGAGGGCTGTTAAGAGTCAACCACTCTTTCATTATCTCTCATTATGCCTCTTATTGTTTTCTGCTAATATCATTTCTGCCATTTAACCATCTCCTGTTTTACACTTAAGTAGTTTACAGGTCAATATATTTATTTTCCCATGTGTGTGTATTTTTCATCCCCCTTCCCTTTGTTCTGTTCCATTCTAAATGCTACTCATCTACATGCTGCCCCGAGGCGACATCATCTGAAAACACAATGTCTGGTTACACATGTACGCTGATGACACCCAGTTGTACCTCACCACCACTTCTCCCGACTCCTCCACTGCCTCTGATTTGTCACGCTGCTTGTCCGACATCCAGTATTGAATGAGCAGAAATTTTGGGAAGACCGAAGCCATTGTCTTCGGCCCCCGCCACAAACTCTGTTCCCTAGCCACCGACTCCATTCCTCCCCCAGACCACGGTCTGAGGCTGAACCAGACTGTTCACAGCCTTGGCATCCTATTTGACCCTGAGCTGAGCTTCTGACCCCATATCCTCTCCATCACCAAGACCGCTGACTTCCACCTCCGTTACATCGCCCGTCACCACCCTGCCTCAGCCCATCTACTGCTGAAACCTTCATCCATGACTTTGTTACCTCTAGACTCGACTAGTCCACTGGCCGGCCTCCCAACATGCACCCTCCATAAACTTGAGCCTATCCAAAACTCTACTGCCCGCATTCTAACTCACACCAAGTCCTGTTCACCCATTACCCCTGTGCTCGCTGACCTACATTGGCTCCCGATCCAGGAACGCCTCGATTTTAAAATCTCATCCTTGTTTTCAAATTCCTCCATAGCCTCACCCCTCCCTACCTCTGTAAACTCTTCTGGTCCTACAACCCTCCGAGATCTCTGCACTCCTCCAATTCTGGCCTCTTGCACATCCCCGATTATCTTCACTCCACCATTGGCAGCCGTGGCTTCAGCTGCCTAGGGCCTAAGCTCTGGAATTCCCTCCCTAAACCTTTCTGCATCTCTACCTCTCTCTCCTCCTCTAAGACACTCCTTAAAACCTACCTCTTTGACCAAGCTTTTGGTCACCTGCCCTAATACCTCCTTATGTGGCTCAGTGTCAAATTTTGTTTGATAATTGCTCCTGTGAAGCGCCCTGGGATGCTTCACTATGTTAAAGGCGCTATATAAATGCAAGTTGTTGTTGTATCATAGAATCATAGAAATTTACAGCACAGAAGGAGGCCATTCAGCCCATCTTGTCCGTGCCGGCCGACAAAGAGCTATCCACCCTAATCCCACTTTCCAGCACTTGATCCGTAGCCTTGTAGGTTACGGCACTTCAAGTGCACATCCAAGTACTTTTTAAATGTGATGAGGGTCTCTGCCTCTACCACCCTTTCAGGCAGTGAGTTCCAGACCCCCACCATCCCCTGGGTGAAATAATTTCTCCTCAAATCCCCTCTAAACCTCCGACCAATTACTTTAAATCTATGCTCCCTGGTTATTGACCCTTCTGCTAAGGGAAATAGGTCCTTCCTATCCACTCTATCTAGGCCCCTCATAATTTTATACACCTCAATTAGGTCTCCCCTCAGCCTCCTCTGTTCCAAAGAAAACAACCCCAGCCTATCCAATCTTTCCTCATAGCTAAAATTCCAGCCCATGCAACATCCTCGTAAATCTCCTCTGCACCCGCTCTAGTGCAATCACATCCTTCCTGTAATGTGGTGACCAGAACTGCACGCAGTATTCTAGCTGCAGCCTAACTAATGTTTTATACAGTTCAAGCATAATCTCCCTGCTCTTATATTCTATGCCTCGGCTAATAAAGGCAAGTATCCTGTATGCCTTATTAGCCACCTTATCTACCTGTCCTGCTACCTTCAGGGATCTGTGGACATACACTCCAAGGTCCCTCTGATTTTCTGACTTCTCAGTGTCCTACCATTTATAATGTATTCCCTTGCCTTGTTGGCCCTCCCCAGATGCATTACCTCACACTTCTGCAGATTGAATTCCATTTGCCAGTCGATTGCTATCTTCCTGCAGTCTGCAGCTTTCTTCTTCATTATCAACCGCACGGCCAATTTTTGTATCATCTGCAAACTTCTTAATCATACTTCCTACATTCAAATCTACATCCTAGGGTACTTAAGGAAGTGGCCCTAGAAATAGTAGATGCATTGCTGATCATCTTCCAACATTTGATGGAATCTGAAACAGTACCCATGGATTAGAGGGTAGCTAATGTTACCCCACTATTCAAAAAGGTGGTAGAGAGAAAAGGGGGAATTACAGACCGGTAAGCCTGACATCGGTAGTGGGGAAAATGCTAGAGTCCATTATAAAAGATGTAATAGCAGAACACTTGGAAAACAGTGACAGGATCGGACAAAGTCAACATGGATTTACAAAAGGTAAATCAAGCTTGACTAATCTACTGGAATTTTTTGAGGATGTAACTGGTAAAATAGATAAGGGAGAACCAGTGGATGTGGTGTATTTGGACTTTCAAAAGGCTTTGATAAGGTCCCGCATAAGAGATTAGCGTGTAAAGTTAAGGCACATGGGATTGGGGGCAAGGTATTGACTTGGATAGAGAACTGGTTGGCAGACAGAAAGCAATGAGTTGGAATAAACGGGTCTTTTTCCGAGTGGCAGGCAGTAACTAGTGGGGTACCGCAGGGATCGGTCCTTGGACCCCAGCTGTTCACAATATATATTAATGATCTAGACGAGGGAACTAGATGTAATATCTCCAAGTTTGCAGACAACACAAAACTGGGTGGGCGTGTGTGCTGCAAGGAGGATGCCGAGAAACTCCAGGATGATTTGGACAGGTTGGGTGATTGGGCAGAAGCGTGGCAGATGCAATATAACGTGGATAAATGCGAGGTTATCCACTTTGGTGTCAAAAACAGAAAGGCAGATTATTATCTGAATGGCAACAGATTGGGAGAAGGGGAAGTGCAACGAGATCTGGGTGTCCTTGTGCACCAGTCGCTGAAGGTAAGCATGCAGGTGCAGCAGGCGGTTAAGAAGGCAAATGGTATGTTGGCCTTCATAGCGAGAGGGTTTGAGTACAGGAACAAGGATGTCTTGCTGCAGTTGTACAGGGCCTTGGTGAGACCACACCTTGAGTACTGTGTGCAGTTTTGGTCGCCTTATCTGAGGAAGGATGTTCTTGCCATGGAAGGAGTTCAGCGAAGATTCACAAGGCTGATACCTGGGATGGCAGGAATGACGTATGAAGAGAGATTGGGTTGATTGGGCTTATACTCGCTGGAGTTTAGAAGAATGAGAGGGGATCTCATTGAAACTTATAAAATTCTGACAGGACAGGACAAACTAGATGCAGGAAGGATGTTCCCGATGGTCGGGGAGTCCAGAACCAGGGGTCACAGTCTAAGGATAAGGGGTAAGCCATTTAGGACAGAAATGAGGAGGAATTTCTTCACCCAGAGAGTGGTGAACCTGTGGATTTCTCTGCCACAGAAGGCAGTAGAGGCCAATTCATTAAATATATTCAAGAAGGGGTTGGATATATTTCTTAAGGCTAAAGGGATCAAGGGATATGGGGAGAAAGCAGGGACAGGGTACTGAATTTGGATGATCAGCCATGATCGCATTGAATGGCGGAGCAGGCTAGAGGGGCCGAATGGCCTACTCCTGCTCCTATCTTCTATGATTCTATAAGTCCAAATCATTGATATATACCACAAAAAGCAAAGAACCAGTACTGAGCCCTGCGGAACCCCACTGCAAACAGCCTTCCAGTCACAAAAACACCCTTCGACCATTACCCTTTGTTTCCTGCCTCTGAGCCAATTTTGGATCCAACTTGCCACTTTGCCTTGGATCCCATGGGCTTTTACTTTCGTGACCAGTCTGCCATGCAGGACCTTATCAAAAGCCTTGCTAAAATCCATATAGAATACATCAAACGCACTACCCTCATCGACCCTCCTTGTTACCGCCTCAAAAAATTCAATCAAGTTAGTCAGACACGACCTTCCCATAACAAATCCATGCTGACTGTCCCTGATTAATCCGTGTCTTCCTAAATGAAGATTTATCCTGTCCCTCAGAATTTTTTCCAATAATTTTCCCACCACCGAGGTTAGGCTGACTGGCCTGTAATTACTTGGTCTATCCCTTGTAATATCTTTCATAGCTGCAGGTTTTTTGCTTTTTATTTAAAAAGTAAATAAGTTGGCGTAAGGATGTGGAGAATAGGGAGTTGTGGAAGAAAGTTGCCTGTAGTCATGAAAGCCAGGTGACCAGACTGCATTTAGGTTACAATAGCAAAATACTGCAGATGCTGAAAATCTGAAACAACAACAGAAAATACTGGAAATACTCAGCAAGTCAGGCGGCATCGTGGAGAGGGAAACAGAGTTAACGTTTCAGGTCGATGACCCTTCGTCAGAACTGGAAAAAGCTGGAGAAGATATTTAAGCAAGTGCGGGGCAATGAACAGGGGGGGAGGGGAGGAAAGAACAAAGGGAAGGTCTGTGATAGGATGGAAGGCAGGAGAGATTAAAAGACAAAAGGGATGATGGTGCAAGGCAAAAGGAGATGGTAATGGGACAAGTTAAGAAACAAAAGATGACTCTAGATGAGGTGTAAATGACAATGGCAGAATCATCAACAGCTGCCATGTGAGTGAGAAAAGAAAACATGGGGGCCGAGGTTATAGTCTGAAATTGTTGAACTCGATGTTGTGTCCAGAAGGCTGTAAAGTGCCTAATTGAAAGATGAGGTGCTGTTCCTCGAGCTTATGTTGAGCTTCGTTGGAAGAGTGTAAGAGGCCGAGGACGGAGAGGTTAGAGTGGGAGTGGAGCGGAGAATTAAAGTGACAGGTGACCGGAAGCTCGGGGTCATGCTTACGGACTGAATGGAGGTGTTCCTCAAAGCGGTCACCCAATCTGCGTTTGGTCTCCCCAATGTAGAGGAGACCGCATCGTGAGCAGCAAATACAGTATACTAAATTGCAAGAACTTCTAAACTGGAATAGGGCTAACTTCAATGGGATGCGAAAGGATCTAGCCAGGGTAAAATGGAACCAAAGACTGACAGGAAAAACTGTAACGGAACAATGGGTGATCTTTAAGGAGGAGATGTTCCAAGTACAGGCTAGGTACATTCCAACAAGAGGGAAGGGTAAGGGAACCAAAGCAAGGGCTCCTTGGATGACGAGGGAGATAGAGAAGATGATGAAACAAAAAAAGAGGGTATATGATGCATGTCAGGTGAATTCTTCAAGGGAGAACCAGACCAAATACAATAAGTTGAGAGGGGAAGTGAAGTTGAAAATAAGATTGGCAAAGAGAGAATATGAGAGTAGAATAGCGGTTAACATAAAAGGGAACCCAAAAATCTTCTACCGGCATGTAAACAGTAAACGGGTAGTAAGAGGTGGGGTGGGGCCTATTAAGGACAAAGAAGGTGATATATGCTTAGAGGCACAGGGCAAGGCTAGAATACTCAATGAGTACTTTGTATCGGTGTTTACTAAGGAGGTGGATGCTGACAAAATATTGGTAGAAGTGGAAAAGGTAGAAGCAATGGAAGGGGTGAAAATTGATAGACAGGATGTACTAGAAAGGCTGGGTATGCTTAGAGTGGATAAGTCGCCTGGTCAAGATGGCTTGCATCCCAGGTTGCTAAGAGAATTGGGAGAGGAGATAGCGGAAGGGCTTGCCATAATTTTCCAATCTTCCCTCGATGCGGGGGAGGTGCCTAAGGATTGGAAAATAGCAAATGTGACATCATTGTTCAAGAAAGGGTGTAAGGACAATCCTAGTAACTACAGGCCGGTCAGTTTAACATCAGTAGTGGGTAAAGTTTTAGAAACAATAATCAAGGAAAAAATGAACGGGCACTTGGAGAGGTTTAAGCTAATTAAGGAGAGCCAACACGGATTTGTAAAAGGCAGATCGTGTTTGACTAATCTAATTGAATTTTTTGACCTGGGAGTTAATGTGCATAGATCCCTGAAGGTGGCAGGACATATTGAGAGAGTGGTTAACAAAGCATATGGGATCTTGGGCTTCATAAATAGAGGTATTGAGTACAAAAGTAGAGAAGTTATGCTGAACCTTTATAAAGCGCTGGTTAGGCCACAACTGGAGTATTGCGTTCAGTTCTGGTCACCACACTTTAGGAAGGATGTGAAGACCCTTGAGAGGGTGTAGAGGAGATTTACCAGAATGGTTCCGGGGATGGGGGATCTTTGCTACAAAGACAGGTGGGAGAAGCTGGATTTGTTTTCATTAGAGCAAAGGGGGTTGAGGGGTGATTTGATAGAAGTGTACAAGATTATGACGGATTTGGATAGGTTAAACGGGGAAAGGCTGTTCCCACTAGTTGATGGTACAAGGACTAGGGGACACAGATTTTAAGGTTTTGGGCAAGAGATACAGGGGGAGGTGAGGGAAAACTTTTTTATGCAGCGAGTGGTGAAGACCTGGAACTCGCTGCCGATGGAATTGGTGGAAGCGGAGACACTCAGGGGGACAAATTGGGTCGCACCCCCTTTGGGGTGCTAACTTCGCCGGGGTGCTACTTTTAGCGCCCCGAAAAAGTTAGCACTCTCACGCCCGAAATTCACCAGTAGTGTCCCAAGAGGGAGGCGGGGTGCTACTGGAAGCACCCTGCCTCCCTCTTGGGGCGCTGCGAGTGAATATCACGGCACTACGTGCCACAGCGCCATGCGATACTGCAGGCCTTCCTCCCCTTATTAAAGGGGAGGGGCCTAGCGCAGCACGACCCGGGGCCCAGCTGGGCCACCAGGGATTGGAGTGCCGGCAAAAGAACCTGGCACTCAAGAGAAGTGCCGGGCTCACGGAGCGCAGCCGGCACTCCGCGGGGGGGCTGCTCAGAAGGCCGGGGACGGCAAAGCGGGCAGGTGCTGGCACGCGGCCAGCAACAAAAATGGCTGCCCGGCACCTTCCCTTTAATTTGCACCGCCCCGGCCGCAGGTAAGCCCCCCTGACCCCGTCGGACATAGCGTCCGGCAGTAAGTCGGGGGCGCTACCGAAGATCCCAGTCGGGGCGCTGCGCACGGCGATGACGTCATCGCCGGCGGCGCAGCATCGCGGGGCACTAACGGTTACCGCCGCCACTAACCTCCCGCTGAATTTCGCGTGAGGCGTTAGCAGCGCCACGCCCAGGCGCTAGTTGCTTTGCACCCCGTTAGCACCCTCTTAGGGCGCTAACAGGAGGCGCAAATCAACTGAATTTTTCCCTCTATGACTCTTAGTACAAGTAAATCGCTGTTTCACCTGGAAGGAGTGTTTGGGGCCCTGGACAGTGGGAAGAGAGGATGTAAAAGGGCAGGTGTTGCATCTCCTGCGTTTGCACGGGAAGGTGCCAATGGAAGGGGTGTTGGGGGTGATAGAGGAGTGGACCAGGGTGCCTTTAAGTTACATTGGTGCAAAGGTGATTGAGATGCCTGTTGGAGGGCAGTATGGGTGAATGAGTTGCGTGAAGCTGCAATTCATTCACCCATACTGAGGGAGTGGGCCATTGTTAGGGGAAGCAGGGGAGTGAATGAGTTTTCTGTAGCCATGGGTGCAAAGGGGCAGAGTTGCCAATAACTGGTAGAGATCAGGAGAGGAGTTAGAACCATGAGTTAACGGCATAGAAGAAGGCCCTTCCTGTTCTGACGAAAGGTCATCGGCCTGAAACGTTAACTCTGTTTCTCTCTCCACAGATGCTGCCTGACCTGCTGAGTATTTCCAGCATTTTCTCTATTTATTTCAGATTTCCAGCATCCGCAGTCTTTTGCTTTGGCCTTCGTGGCTTTTTGTTAGAGCAATGCAAAACTAATCTCACTGCCCTGTTTTTGTAGAGTATAGGAAGGGAAGGATGTGCTGGTTAGAGCCATTTGGCAAGGTGGCCTTGTGTGGGGCGGCCCAGAATCCCCTTTCATCAGGAGGCGCAGTCCAGGGGAGGCGCCGGCCTGCAGGAGCGGAATCGGTGGAGGTCGGAAGGCGCCGGCGGCAGGGGGCGGAATGTGAGGAGGGTGGAGCAGCCGGCCGGCAGGGGGCGGATTGTGAGGAGGTCGGAAGGAGCAGGGGGCGGAATGTGAGGAGGGTGGAAGGAGCCGGCCAGCAGGGGGCGGATTGTGAGGAGGGTGGAAGGAGCAGGGGGCGGAATGTGAGGAGGGTGGAGCAGCCGGCCGGCAGGGGGCGGAATGTGAGGAGGGTGGAAGGAGCCGGCCAGCAGGGGGCGGATTGTGAGGAGGGTGGAAGGAGCCGGCCAGCAGGGGGCGGAATGTGAGGAGGTCGGAAGGAGCAGGGGGCGGAATGCGAGGAGGGTGGAGCAGCCGGCCAGCAGGGGGCGGAATGTGAGGAGGTCGGAAGGAGCAGGGGGCGGAATGTGAGGAGGGTGGAGCAGCCGGCCGGCAGGGGGCGGATTGTGAGGAGGTCGGAAGGAGCAGGGGGCGGAATGTGAGGAGGGTGGAAGGAGCCGGCCGGCAGGGGGCGGAATGTGAGGAGGTCGGAAGGAGCCGGCCGGCAGGGGGCGGAATGTGAGGAGGTCGGAAGGAGCCGGCCGGTAGGGGGCGGAATCGGAGGAGGTCGGAAAGAGCCGGCCGGGAGTTTTATACCGGAGGGGGCCGGCTTGGAGCTTCCGCAGCCCGTTGCTAGGTGGGCCTGGCGCTGACTCCGGTTGTGTGGGTGTGGAAACCGCTGCTCCTCCCTCCGGTCTGTGTGAGGCCGAAGCGCGGCCTCTCGGTACCTGCTCCAATCGCGTGACGTGGCTGCCCAAGAATCCTCTCGGCAACCGCCAGGCCGCTCAAAGACTCCAGCCGCAGGCTTCGGGCCTGCTCAGACGGACCCCCCCCCCCGGCAATGTGGATGGCGACTCGGTAGGGCAGCTGCGCGGGGGATTATGTAACGAGGAGCCGGCAGCGGAAAGTGCAGCAAATGTCTCTGTCCCCAGGGTGAAAGATGGCGGAGAAATACAGCAGCAACATCATATCCAGCGCCAGGCTGGGCCCCGTGGATGCGCCCAACTCCAGGTAAAGGTCTACGGGGACGGTCAGCAAACCAATTGGCGCGGGTTTACGAAAGGCATTTAAACTCGTGGAAACACAAAGGCAAAATACTGCTGAGTATTTCCAGCATTTAAACTCGTGGAATTGGAAAAGTCCCAGCTGTTATCTCTCACCAGGCTGTCCTCTGGGTCTACAGTTGGCCTCAGCACCTCCTGGGTTAAGGAGGGAGGTGGAGGGATCTGGACATGAAAAATAAAAGACAGCAAAAGACCTACTGGTCCATCCAGCCTGTTCCACACAAAGGTGCGTCACATTACGTACAGAGGGGGCAATTTTAACTTTGCTCGCTCAGTGGAAACCTGGCAGTTAATAGCGCCCTGGCTCTTACCTGTCCAAAAGCCGCCATGATCGCAATATCTGCAATTTTAACCTGCTCTCCCGAGCAGGCGGCGAGAACACGTGCCCGGAGCCAACAGGGTCCTTCTTTATATCTTCACTTCTTCTTAGGCAGTCCCTCGGAACCGAGGATGACTTGCTTCCACACTAAAAATGAGTTCTCAGGTGACTGATGAGTCCAATGCAGGACCTACAGTCTCTTATCACGGGTGGGGCAGACAGTGGTTGAAGGGGTGGGTGGGTGGGTCGCTTGGTTTGATGTGCGCTCCTTCGACTGATTGCGCTAGGTTTCCGCTTGCTCCCGGTGAAGAGACTCGAGGTGTTCGGCGCCTTCCCGGATGCTTCTCCTCCGCTTTGTGCAGGTCTTGGGCCAGGGATTCCCAGGTGTCGGTGGGGTTGTTGCACTTTTTCAAGGAGGCTTTGAGGGTGTCCTTGAAGTGTTTCCTCTGCCCACCTGGGGCGCTCTTGCCGTCTCGTATCGGGCATGCGGACGATGTGGCCCGTCCATCGGAGCTGATCGAGCATGGTCAAAGCTTCGATGCTGGGGATGTTGGCCTGAGCGAGAACACTGACGTTGGTGCGCCTATCCTGCAATGGATTTGCAGGATCTTGTGGAGGCAGCGTTGGTGGTACCTCTCCAGTGCTTTGAGGTGCATGCCGTACATGGTCCATGTCTCTGAAGCATACAGGAGTGCGGGTATCACTACTGCTCTGTAGACCATGAGCTTGGTGCTGGGTTTGAGGTCTTGGTCTTCAAACACTCTCTTCCTCAGGCGACCGAAGGCTGCACTGGCACACTGAAGGCGGTGTTGGACTTTGTCATCGACGTCTGCCCTTGTTGACAGTAGGCTCCCGAGGTATGGAAAGTGATCCACGTTGTCCAAGGCCTTGTCGTAGATTTTGATAATCGGGGAGCAGTACTGTGTGGCGGGGGCAGGTTGGTAGAGGACCTTTGTCTTACGGATGTTTAGTGTAAGGCCCATGCTCTCGTACACTTTGGTGAAGGTGTTGACGATGGTTTGGAGTTCGACCTCAGAGTGTGCGCAGACGCAAGTGTCGTCGGCGTACTGTAATTCGATGACAGAGGATGGGACGACCTTGGATCTGGACTGGAAGCGACGGAGGTTGAACAGTTTCCCGTTTGTTCTGTAAATTAGCTCCACTCCAGCGGGGAGCTTACTGAGGGTGAGATGGAGCATTGCAGCAAGGAAGATTCGTTATATGTGCATGTTGCGGCCCAATGACATCATCGAGACCCGGCTGTAATTTTAACTCAGGCCTGAGCGGGGAATCCAGCTGGAGTTACAATCGGGGCCATACGCTCCCCATCCCACCCGGAAACCATGTAATCGCATGGGACATGCTTAGAAACCCAGGCCAGTTAGGGGGGAAATCTGGAAAATTCCTCTCTGACTACCTTATGTGATCAACAACAACTTGCATTTATATAGCGTCTTTAACGTAGTGAGACATCCCAAAGCGCTTCACAGAACTAGTCCAGGAGACCATTCTGGCCTTGAATAAAGTTATACGATACCTACCTCTTGTATGAGGTAGGGTTCTTCCTCTCTGCCAGACGTGTGTGTTTATTGGGTGAGGACAGGATCAGGGGCAGCTATGATTGGCCCTACAGTTGTGTAGCTTGCTGACACTCGCTGAGGCTTCAATTGAAGAATGGCCCCCTCGGTATGATATTGTCGGGTGCCTGGTGTTTGTGGAACTGCACACCAGTAAGGAGTCAGTGCCTTCAGAAGAGGGGAAAGGGAGGAAATGATAAGCAAATTAAAAAAGTAACATGGAATAAAAACAGAAAATGTTAGTGCACACCATCTGAAAGAAAAACATAAATTTAGAATGACACATATTGCAAACCCATTTAAATATATAGAGCTGTGTTTAATGATCACAAATGTAAGACTGGATCACATTTTCAAAATAGTGAGTAAAATTTGATAGAGTTAAAAAAAATATTCTTCTTTGTTTTTCTGGGATCCAAAGTAGATAACCTTTTCCACATTGAACTCCATTTGCAGCAGATTGATCCCTAGGCTGAGAGGGTTGTCCTACGAGGAGAGATTGACTAGATTGGGCCTATACTCTCTGGCGTTTAGAAGAATGAGAGGTGATCTCATTGAAACATAAGATTCTGAGGGGGATTGACAGGGTAGATGCTGAGAGGTTGTTTCCCCTGGCTGGAGAGTCTAGAACTAGGGGGCATAGTCTCAGGATAAGGGGTCAGCCATTGAAGACTGAGATGAGAAGGAATTTCTTCACTCAGACAGTTGTCAGTCTTTGAAATTCTCTATCCCAAAGGGCTGTCGATGCTGAATGGTTGAGTATATTCAAGGCTGCGATAGATAGATATTTGGACTCGTGGGGAATCGAGGGTTTTGGAGATCGGGCAGGAAGTGGAGTTCAGGTCGAATATCAGCCATGATCTTACTGAATGGCGGAGCAGGCTTGAGGGGCCGTATGGCCTACTGCTGCTCCTAATTCTTATGTTCTTATGCCACACTTTTGCCCACTCACTTAATCTGGTTTTTTTTAATGTTCTGCTCCTATCTACACAGCTTACTGTGCTTCCTAACTGTCACCTACAAACTTGGATGTACAATGCCATTCCTTGATTCAAGTTATTGAGAGATATATATAGTGAAAAGCTGAAACCCCAGTACAGACCCCTAGGGAATACCACTTGTCACATCCTGCCAATCAGAGAGCATTCCCATTATCCCTACTCTAGCTTCTACCTCCCAACCAATTACCAGCCCATGTCAGTAGGTTGCATCCAATTCCGTGCGCTTTCATTTTTGCTAATAATCTCTTGTGCGGGACCTTATCAAATACCTTCTGGAAGTTCATGTGGACAACATCCATAGACACACCCCTATCCACCATGCCAGTGACCTCAAAAAATTCAACTAGATTAGACATGACCTACCCTTCGCAAATCCACGCTGACTCTCTTTGATCAGCTCATACTTGTCCAAGTGCTCAATTACTCTGTCCCTGATGATAGATTCCAGTAACTTCCCCGGAGCTGATGTTAAATTGACATGTCTGTAGTCACCTGGTTTCTCCCTCTCTCCCTGCTTAAACATATTTACAATCTAAAGGTACAATTCCAAAATCTAGAGAGCTTTGGAAAATTATGACTTGCAGATCTGCAATTTCCTCACCTATTTTAATACCCCTGATATTTGAGTGCCTGGGTTCATATTCTCCACAGGTTTTTTAAGAACAAAATGTTGGTATGGTTCATAATTCTGCATGTTCTATTTCTGCTGTTCAATTGCTGGGAAAGTAAAATAACTTTTAATCTAGTTTAAACAGTTCTATTCAAATAAAATGCCTTCATCAATCTGACCAGAGTTAGCTGGTTGGTGCAGTATGTTTCATATCAGTGTGCTGCCTCACAAAGGCAGTGTGGGCAGAATGCTTTTCAACTCTAGGTTTTTGACAAACATTTAAATATATTGCGTGGGTTATGGGTTAACACCACAGTTCCCTATCTGACCTTCCTAATCCTAGCTGAGCTATCAAGAAGGGAAGATGGCACGTGGAAGCATAAAGGCTTTTCCCCACAATGGTGGAGACAAGAGGGAGAGAATTTGCATGCAAGTCACCCAAGTGTGTGCTTATAGACCACGGGCATCTTATTCCCCCAACAGAATTAATAGCAAAAGAATCAGGTGGGATGAGGAGAATTTCTTTTACGCAGCAAGTTGTGATGATCTGGAATCCACTGCCTGAAAGGGTGGTGGAAGCAGATTCAATAATAACTTTCAAAAGAGAATTGGATAAATATTTGAAGGGGGAAATTTTGCAGTGCTATGGGGAAAGGGAGTGGGACTAATTGGATAGCTCTTTCAAAGAGCAGGAACGATGGGCCGAAGTGCCTCCTTCTGTATCATTCTATGATTCTAAGTAGAGTGTTGTGCATGGGAAATTTTGAAAGGAGAGAAAATAACTTTCTAATGAGGGAATGCAGTATAAAAATAAGCCAGATAGTGCCTTTGTAAATGCACATACTGTCTGTATGCTGAACCTGTACCCGCAGTTTAAAAATTCTGAGCATTACAGTGATTTGCTGTTTGTCTTATTTAATTCAAGGGTATATAATAAATACTAATCTATATTTGACTTTTGTGCTGCAGGTTAACTCGATACATCACACTACTGTGCCTGGCTAAATTCCTTAAGGTTATTGGAATTTTTGAATCATATGACCTCCTTAAAGTTGTCCATATTGTCCAGTTTGTCTTCATAATCCAGCTGGGGTAAGTTTATGAATATGAAAATGATTCAAAATCACCCTATAGATACTGCAGGTTATTTACGTAAGACCTGACAACTGGTTGAATATATTGTGCGATTCTGCAGCATTGCAGTTGCTTAAAAATGTATTAATTTCTATTGGTAATCACAGTATTGTAGAAATTCACAAAAGCTAATCTTTTCTAGAAATGAGAAAGCTTCTGTCTATGTGAAAAGTCTTTTATGATTTTCTGTTGATATGTCATCACAATCATCTCTCATAATGGCAATAAAAAGGAAGGAAGAGAGAAAATAGTTATCTTAATTTGAACTCATTGTGATATAGTATCTGGGCATCCTGCGCAAGAATGTGGAACTTAGTGGGGAAAATGGATCATGTGATATTTCTGAATCATCTTTGATTTTATAATAACTTTATAGGAGTCACATTTCTTTTTAAATGCAATTTATGTCATCCTTCCTGAAGTTCCATTTAAAAATTCTAGGGAATTAAGGTCGAGTCTGACCAACCTATTCAGATTCAGTTCTACCTTCCTCCTACTTTGTCACTAGTGGAATCACATGCCTATTCTAGGCATCATTATGCCTTGCCCTCGGAAACAAAATTCCATTTCATATGCAGGAACGTTTCCCTCACTTTACCAATAAGAAAAATGGAATTTATAACGAAACTTCACGTTAGTGAAGCAATTTAATATTAGTCATTCTTCTGGTATGATTTTTGTATTATATCTGCCAAAACAAAGATATTGCTCATTGTAATTTATTTACATGCTAGCCTGCTTTTCAAGAGTGTACATTTTTGTGTCTGTGAGCCATGGGGCAGAATAAGGGGGGTTGCTTGACCCTTAAAGGCTATGGATCATATTGTTTCCGTGTTATCTGCCATCATGTTATAGCTTTTACTAAAATCTCTTAATGGGCAAAAACTAGTAAATTGTGCCTGGCCTAATTAGAAAACAAAAGCAAAATACTGTGGATGCTGGAAATCTGAAATAAAAACAGAAAATGCTAGAAATACTCAGCAGGTCAGGCAGCATCTGTGGAGAGAGAAACCGAGTTAGTGTTTCAGGTCGATGACCTTTCATCAGAACTAGAAACCAATTGGTTGACACAGTGGGTTAGACATTAGCTTTTTACCCCTCCGACTTAGACTGCTGGGATGAAAGTACCCTCCGTCTGCTGGAAATGAGTTTAGTATTCTCAGTCCTACAGGTAAAGCTCCTAATTTTACATTAGTTGGAAGTGTCACTCTGATGGGGCCGGGATTGCTTACTGTGGGAAATAGAAAAACAAACGGTTGCTGCTCTTTTGAGGTTTGGGTTAAATTCTTGATATTTGCACCTGGGGTTACCAGAGGGACAAGTTTGCCAGGTCTTCTATGGGAAGGAGGGTACTCATCTGTGGGAGAGCACTTACTCCATTGAGCTGAAGCAGACCCCTGGATTCATTAATCAACACTGTAGATAGGATAGTGGATATGAGGGAACTAATTTAAGAGGAAAAGGTAGTTGATAAATTCCAACAAAAAAAATTTCCCCCTTAAATTAATTCCCTGTGTATCCACTAACCTTTTCAGCTGATAGTGAAGGATGGTGAAGCCCACATCCATCTTCTGTTTTATTTATCTATTTATTGATCCAAGTTGGAAAATTAGACTATCCTTAGGCACTCATTCTATTCTTTCTGTTGTCAGATCTGCGATATTCTTGGTTTTATTTCAAAAACCATTTTCTTCTGGCAAGCCAATCTCCAGACGGCAGGTGAGTTAAATTGTGTTTCAAGAAGATAACTGCAGCTGTCATTAACCATAACTTGATCTAGCCGCCTCTAGATTTATATCTAGCAGTTGGCCAAGTGAATTTCACTCTTTTTATCAATCCTGTCAATGTAGGATTTGGCACAGTGAATTAGGACTCTGTCCTTGCATTGTGGGTGGGCCATAGCTTTAAATGTAGTCCACTGATGGAATGAATATCTACTGTTCATAAGGATTTTAACTAGTTATTTGAGGTGGTCTCAGTTCATTTACTAGTGAATACAAGTTAACAGCACTATATAACCCCACAGATTTTACATTAATCTCATTCAGAAAAGATGGAAGGAAAGCTGGGCGGAATCACAATGCTACGCATAATTGCCATTAAAGTTTTTTAAAGTGCAGTTAATAAATGGTGATCAGCAAGTTAGACAACCAATGTGACGTGCATACTGTCAAAGTGCCCTTCTGTACTGCATGAACTGAAATATGTAGCACATTGATGGGTATGATATTAAACAATAAAAAATGAAATCATCGTGCATATTGTATAAAGAATTCTCCTATTCCTATGAATACACCAGTTCTTATCACACGAGTGTGGGTAAATGGATGAAGTTACCTAATTAAATTTGGTGCGGTTTGGATAAGCAGCTTCTAAATTTCAGTTGTTTTTCCTTTTCTTCATACACGTGTACTGATTCTATGTATAGAGAGCATTGTTGAAGGAAAATGACTAATGCAGATGTATTAATGAGTAAACATCCATTAGTTTTCACTGAAGGATTGTAGTGACCAATAATAGAAGTGTGAACACTTTGACTAATGCCACAATCCAGTATTCCCACAACTAGGTATGCCAAAAAATACATAAATTGCAGTGTTTTCTGTCGTCTTTACACCATGGCATACTATCACACATATCAAGCCTGTCCATGCGGTCTGCAGAATTTCCAAGTTACAGTATTTGGTAATCTCTAAAGTTGTGTTTCCTTCAGCACCAACGCATACATGCAGACTGGTTTTGGTGTGACTGAAATAAAGGACTTTCATTTATATAGCACCTTTCACGACCTCCGGGCATCCCAAAGAGCTTGCAGCCAATTAGGTACTTTTGAAGTGTAGTTGCTGTTGTAATGTAGGAGACTTGGTAGTCAATTTGTGTACAGCAAGGTCCCACAAACAACAATGTGATAATGACCAGGTAATCTATATTCGTGATGTTGGTTGAGGGATAAATATTGGCCAGGGGAGAACTCCCCTGCTCTTCTGCGAAATAGTGCCACGGAATCTTTTACGTCCACCTGAGAGGGCAGATGGGACCTCTGTTTAACGTCTACTCCTAGAATGGCATAACTTGATGCGTACGGCAGTGAAAAATAAGATTTTTAGATCGGGTTGTCCTCTGACTGATGACGAGCCTTGTATTTTTAAGCCCCAAAAGGCAATGCTGGTTTTTTTTTTAAGTGAATCATCGATGAGGACTTTGACTCTTCAAAGAGAATAAATAGGTTATCTCCCAGAAAACTAAAACACTTGCTTCTAATTTATTTTTGGAATTGTGAACCCTGAAGTCCACCTGTAAAATAATTCTGTTATTTCCTTTGGTAACCAGGCAAATGATGGTTTTACCTTGAAATAGTGAGAGTTTATAATTAGTAATAAAGATGGCCAACTCAGCTGGTCTTGCTTGCATAATATCTTTTAACAAATATTTATAGTGAGGAAATTTTTTTAATATATTCCAGTAGAGTACCAGTCCTTGTCATTTTTAGTAGAAGCTCATTTATTTTATGTAGTGTGCAGATCTGATTAAGTTCGTTACCTCTTTAAATTTCTCTTTACAGCGCTGTCTTTGTTTAATTTATCTCTGAAGCAGTGTTGCAAATTCTAATGCTTGTCAGTCCTGCCTACACTTTCATAAAACTGAATATTTCCCATCTCTAGGTTGAATTTTCAATAAGGTAAAATAATGTTAGCGCTGTCCCTTTGCGCTGTAGAATCAAAGCCTTTTTTTGTCCCAACACAAGTCATTGTTTTCAATGTGTCCCATTACAAAGATGTACATAAACAAAAAGGACATTTTTGAGTCAATGCCATTAGACACTTGGATGGTAGGGCAGAGAACTAGGCAAATCTTGATGTATGTTATATGCTTGTCCTTTGATGTGCAATGAAAAGTCATCTTGGACTTGCATTGGAAGTCATCTGGGATTTATGTTGTACTGCGAGACTTTGTTTTTGAAAATCTTTATAAACTTTGTTCTTAGCTGGTGTTTGCAGTAAACCTTTTGCCTTATTTCCAGCAGGGAAACCACTGCAAATTGTGTTAATCAGTCCCCTAGTTTCTGTTCATTCCAGCACCCAACCTGAAGATTAGCTCTGTCGGGCATAACTTATGCACCAAGCCAAAAACACTTTTACAGGAATACCAATGGAGACTGATGGTAATACAGTTTATAGGACAAGGAGAGTCAACACAAAGCTAATTCATGAACTCTTCTTGACTACCTTATTTAATTTTACTTCAACATAATAGTGTTATAATATAGGAGGCTCAGTTGGTAGCACTGTTGCCTCTGAGTCAGAAGGAAGTCAAATGAGACACTAAAACATCTACCTGTTCCAGTGGTTCTGTGGATGTAAAAGATCCCATCGTGCTGTGCGAAGGAGAGCAGGAATTTTGTATTTTCAAGTGCGATTTTTATATATGTAGAACTGGTCTGACAGGTACATGTGGTTTTCTTTCATTTTAAAGTTGCAGCACTTCCCAATTAATTAATTCTGAAGCTTTATCCAAAATAAATTGTGTAATCTGATAAAGTTTGATGGATTTATGTAAAAGAAAGAAAGATTTGCATTTATATAGCTCCTTTCACGACCTCAGGATGTCCCAAAGCGCTTTACAGCCAGTGAAGTACTTTTGAAGTGTAGTCACTGTTGTAATGTAGGAAACGCGGCAGCCAATTTGCGCACAGCAAGCTCCCACAAACAGCAATGTGATAATGACCAGATAATCTGTTTTAGTGCTGTTGATTGAGGAATAAACATTGGCCAGGACACCAGGGATAACTCCCCAGCTCTCTTCGAAATAGTGCCATGTATTGAGTTGTTCATTAGCCACATGGATATGATTAACCCCACGTGCCCCAAAGGACTGACCAATCTATTCAAGACCACATACTTAAGTGAATACAAAGTTTCAATAAATAATTTTTAACAACTGATTTAATATGATGGAGGAAAAAGAATCTTTAAATGTTATGTCTGATCTCAAAGTCCTGTTAGATTCTCAACTCTATACGTCAGATATTCTCATTTTTGTCGCTTACCCCACTCCAGAGAAAATACTTCTGAAACCTTGGGGCATAGTGTACATTTATGAATACCACATCAACCTTATTACACTTAAAATTTGCAATGACTACTCTAAATACCAGATATCACTTTGTCATTTGCTATGTCAGTACAGCCTACGGGCCACCTTTCCTACAGGATTTATGTGTTCTCCAAACTGTGGTCCCAGGTCGTGGAAATCTAAATCTAAGGCATTCTGCCCTCCAAGTCTAGACAACTCAGTCCTATTTGCATTTATAATTCTTATTTGCTGGTTTGTCATGTTTGCATTTTGTGGGCCTGGTGGCTTGTAAATGGCTGCTTTTAAGGACTGTTGCTTCATTAGTGGACAAATCTTAAATCAGAATACCAACTCTGTTAATTAGAGCAACTTGAGATATATGCGAGTTAACGGAAATGTAGGAATTTTATATGTGACCCCCCGAGGTTCCACAGTATGCACCTATCCAGTCCATAAGCTTGGACAGCCGTGGTTTAACATCTGTTTCCATTCTCTTTTTTTCCCCTAAAATGTAAAGCTGTCAATGCTGGCTCTGAGTCAAGGACCAGTTCAAGCTCCACCCTAGATACTTGAGCACATAATCTAGGCGACACTCCAGTGCTGCACTGTTGGAGGTGCCATTCTTCGTATAAGACTTTAACCTGAGGCCCCCTCGACCTGTTCAGGTGGGCGTAAAAGACCACATGGCACTATTCAAAGAAGAGCGGGGTTGTTCTCCCAGTGTCCAGGCCAATATTTTTCTCTCAAGCAAAACCAGTAAAAACAGATTCTTTGGTTGTTCATCTCTTTTGTTTATGGGACCTTGCTTTGCGCAAATTGGCCACTGTATTTTGTACATTACAGCAGTAACTACATTTTAAAAGTAATCCATTGATCATCCTAAGAACGTGATAGGCACTATATAAGCACAAGTTTGTTCGTTCTTTTTCACATTTTTCTGCAAGAATTGTATTTGCCACATATATGTACACACCCTTATACCCTCCTGAGTTTGTTGAAATCTTCTTCACTGTTTACTATATCTCTAATTTGGTATCTTCGGCAAATTTTAATGTTGATCCTTCTATGCCCTTTTTCAAGCCATGTATGTATATGGAAAGCCCTATGAAATATTATGTTAACAGTGAAGCTGTGTTACAAGAATATCCAATATCTCAGAAAACATTTCTTAATATTTTTGAAAAAGGGACTTCCCTATGCAAAATTGAGTGGTGTCTTTTTGCCTTTGGAGAGCTGCGCTCGTCAAATACACCCAAAGTTCTGATTCAGGTTTGGAGCATCATTGGTCTAAAGGTATCAAAATATTTTCCACCTGAGGCAAGCCTCAAATTTTGATTTAGCTTTAGCAAAATTCCACTGGTCTGGAAGATTTCAAATACTTTCCACCTGAGGCAAGCCTCATATTTTGACCTTTAAAACTGTTGGCCTGCCAAGTTCTGGTTGTTAGATTAACTAGTCATGACCTTCTGTCAAAGAGCTGATGCAGTAGACATACTGCCTGCTCCCCATTGACGAAATAACATCAATTGCAGTGATTTATATAATAATCATTGATCCATTAGAAGTAAAACCTACTTTGATACAGGCTGAGCTAAATGAAAATGCATAATAGCCTCTTTGTTTCTGAAATGTATATTTTAATTTTTTGCAGTGGGTCAAGATTGGTAAACATGCAGTTGGTGGTTGCATTATTTTGCTATTGTGGTTCTTTGGACTCACACTTTGTGGACCCTTGAGGTAAATGAAACATTTTTTTTACTGAAAATATTCAGTTTTTGTCGTAACGCTGTAATTATGATGCAATGCTGGTTATGTCCTGGTCTCAGCCACATAAGTGGAGGAGCACTGTGTGCAGGCCAGGTTTTTCCCACGTGAATTGAGGGTCATCAGTGGGTATATTGTTGATGGTTCAGAGCAAGCTTGAGGGAAGCCTGTGAGCAACAAAAAAGGAGACAATGAGAAATTAAAATGACAATAACCTGCAATGGCAGATACTGCGTTTTATATAATTTTAGTGACCAATTTAAAGTTGGCATAATTCAGGATGGTAATTTAGAATCTATCCCAAAGTTTGAATTATTTCTCTAATGACCCTGCGAATAAAAAACGTATTAAGCAAGTCATTGCAGTTGGCTCATCTCTAGCCAGAAAATCATCGTTTTGAATTTATGCAGTGTCTGTCACTTGAATCTACTGAGCTTAACCGGTTAGTCGTATCCGTTCTTAGCTGTGTTTTTAGATGGAGCACCCATCTTTTGAAATATTGTAGCACTTCTGTGTTGCACAGCTTCTGGAAGATAGATTTCAACATTGCTTTTAGTAAATGAATACAATTGTGACCTTTTAATTCAAGTTCTTAGTTCATATTCTTAAACATTAGAATTAAAGCCCAGAGTTTTCCACTTGTGCGCTTGCCAATGTGCGGTTTACTTCCCATTCATTTTAATGAACAGGGAAAATTGTGGGCTGGTAAGTGCATTAGTGGGAAACTGCAGTCATTATCTTCTGTTTTGAAATACTGCAGTGCTATAAGAATGCTGCAAAGTTGTTAAACTAGAATTTCTCCTAGTTTTGTGACTCTTGCTGCTTTTTTAAATAAGTTTCTTCTCTCCCAGCCCCTGGTTCTAGGTCCTCTTGTACCATGCATCTATCCCTGCCCTAGGAGGATGACTTGCTTGCAGGCTTTTACAAATGCCTCTTGTTTAGCAGGACACAAGTGTTGTTTTTTAGGTTGACTTGTGTGTTGACTTTCTTTTCCTTCCTGTGGGGGAAACGTCCTCGCATCCATTCGCTGCTTCCCTATGGTAATCCCATTGAAATCGCAGACTTTACTTTTTGGAAAATGATATGAACGTGAACCTGTTCCACTACTCTGTGGTACAGTGTGTTGGTGCAACAGTGTGATGTGGTACTGCTCGGTTCTGATTAATGTTAATGAAAGACTTGGAGTATTAAAAGTGTGCATCCTTGTATTTTCTCTTGACAGAACCGTACTTCTGTTTGAACATAGTGACATTGTTGTCGTTTCACTGCTTGGTGTGCTGTTTACAAGCTCTGATGGAGGCCCAGCAAAGGTACTGTGCATCACTAAATAATGCATTCTGTGCATTTTCCCTTGTTATAAAAACGTAGAATATTGTCCTTGTAAGTTTGGGGGATAAATTCTGTAATGTTTTAGATAAATTTGATAAGATAAATAGACATGTTACTTAAATATTTTCACAACTGCATTAGGCTTTGCCTAGCTAATTGTCTCTGAATGATGGTATTACTTGGTGATTTTTCAGTTGTCTAAAATTCTTTTTTTATAAACAGAAAAGAGTAGTATATACTAGAAAATGGATCTTTGGTACCTGGAGTTTGTTTTAATTGAGCAAATGCATTTGTGGTGGTGAAAGGATTCTAGAAACTGTATAAATAAATGTCTGCGTTGAACTATTTTTTTATAAACTGTTAGAAAAACAACAGTAAATTTAAAACAAAAAAGTGGAGAACTTTTATTTTTGCTATATTTGACTCTTTTACTGGTGGGAACAAATATTTTGGTCTGAAAATACATTAAAAGAAAAAATGCTATAAACTTAATTTAGCTGCCATTTTGAAGAATTCTATTCCAGTGTTGGGTGTCAATACAACCTGTTTTCTGAATTATGTGTTTACCAAGGCGTGCAAACATTGACATCATTTAATTCGTGTAAATGGTCATATGATAACAGTCCTAATTTAGACCTGAGAAAAATAAATGCCACATTAATCAGTACCTGTCATTGGTAAGAATGAATTCTGCACAGTGCACTAGTATAAAACCTGTGAATGAATTTGTTTCAATTAAAGTATGTTTATGTTAATTTCAGTGGATTGACTTGTTTTGAGGAATGATATTTGGCAACCAGGACAAAATGTAGAATAATGGATGAGTAAGTGGAATTATGAGAGATTGCTAAATTATTAAATCCTTGAAATCTTATTGGCTAGTGGGGTGAGCACTTAATGTGTTGGGCAAGTTCAGTAGCTGCATCTTAATAATTAGATCATTGTCTATCCACTTATGGCCATAATGGTCTAGTGTATTATGCTATAATATGAGACCTCAAATTGATTGTGATACTATGGTTTATACTTTAATTAGTCTATTAATTCAGCATGAATAATTTTCATTATAACCATATGTAACTTAATCAGATGGCTCCTAAAGTGTGTGAACAAAGGTTGAGTCATGCACCATCCAAACACTGCAGTTGTTTTACTGCCTTAGCTGTGTCCTTACTTTCATAGTGCTATGTATATGTTTCATTTTCTTCATTCCATTTGGATATTCCAGTATGAAGAGCTTCCTCATTTGATGGGGCCAATTATAAACTGTGTGAATCATCAAGTCCAGGTTTATCATTTGTATTTATGGGCATTGTGTGTTATTTCTGCATTGAAATGCATTAGGCTCTTCATTGCTTCTTTCTTTTTTGGTAGTATTGGTCATGGGAGGGAGACCTTTTTTTAGAATAGAGCCATAGGTATCATGTTTTAACATCTTATTCAAAGGATGAAACCTTTGACTGCAGCACTCTTATAATAGAAACATAGAAACATAGAATCTAGGAGCAGGAGTAGGCCATTCGGCCCGTCGAGCCTGCTCCGCCATTCAATACGATCATGGCTGATCATCCAAATCCAGTACCCTGTCCCTGCTTTAATCCCCACAGTACACATATCCCACCCTACCCCCGTAACCCCACATATTTAATTCCCCCTAACATATCCCATCCTATCCCCATAACCCCACATATTTAATCCCCCCTAACACTAAGGGTCAATTTATCATAGCCAAATCAACCTAACCCACACATTTTTGGACTGTGGGAGGAAACCGGAGCACCCGGAGGAAACCCACGCAGACACGGGGAGAATGTGCAAACTCCACACAGACAGTCACCCGAGGTCAGATTCGAACCCGGGTCTCTGGCGCTGTGAGGCACCAGTGCTAACCACTATGCCACCGTGTTGCCCTGATATGCTCAATTCTTGGTGTGGGGCTCGAAACCACTATCTTCTTTTAGAATCATAGAAGATAGGAGCAGGAGTAGGCCATTCGGCCCCTCTAGCCTGCTCCGCCATTTAATGCGATCATGGCTGATCATCCAAATTCAGTACCCTGTCCCTGCTTTCTCCCCATATCCCTTGATCCCTTTAGCCTTAAGAAATATATCCAACTCCTTCTTGAATCTATTTAATGAATTGGCCTCTACTGCCTTCTGTGGCAGAGAATTCCACAGGTTCACCACTCTCTGGGTGAAGAAATTCCTCCTCATTTCTGTCCTAAATGGCTTACCCCTTATCCTTAGACTGTGACCCCTGGTTCTGGACTCCCCGACCATCGGGAACATCCTTCCTGCATCTAGTTTGTCCTGTCCATTTTATAAGTTTCAATGAGATCCCCGCTCATTCTTCTAAACTCTAGCGAATATAAGCCCAATCGACGCAATCTCTCTTCATACGTCATTCCTGCCATCCCAGGTATCAGCCTTGTGAATCTTCGCTGCACTCTCTCCATGGCAAGAACATCCTTCTTCAGATAAGGCGACCAAAACTGCACACAGTTATTATGACCTATATTATACACTCAATTCTTGGTGTGGAGCTCGAACCCACTATCTTCTGACCAAGAGGTGAGAGTGCTGCCAGTTGAGCAAATGAAATAAATGCACTGGGTGATAAATCCGTCGATATTTCAACAACAGCTTGCATTTATGCAGTGCGTTTAACATAGAAAACATCCCAAGGCACTTCAGAGGTGTAATTAAAAAGAGATTTGGAAGGGTAACCAAAAGCTTGGTCAGAGAGATGGTTTTAAGGAGGACCTTAAAGGTGAGAGAGGCAAAGGGATTTAGGGAGGAAATTCCAAAGAATGGGGCCTAGGCAGCTGAAGTCATGGCCACCAATGTTGGGGCTAAGAGAGGGGGGGGCGCGGGGGGGGGGAATAAACAATAGGCCAGGGTTGGAGGAATGGAAAAGTCTGGGGGCTGGCAGAGGTTATAGAGATGGGGATGGGTAATGCCATGCAAGGCTTTAAATACGAAGATGAGAATTTTAAAGTTGTGGTGTTGGTTTAAACTACTGCTTCTAGTAAAGTTAAAATGGGGAATTCGCATTTTATTAATCTAAATATGTAACCTTTTTTTCCCCCATCAATAGACAAGAGGAGCTGCATTCTTCATTATTGCCGTCATTTGTTTGTTATTGTTTGACAATGATGACCTAATGGCCAAGATGGCTGAACACCGTATCCTTTTTGTCTGAAAAGCCACTGTGTTGAGTGTGTGTAAGATGTATGTTTATATTTTTTTAATTAATTGGACAGCAAATGTTTTATCTTGCATTTGGATAATGAAATGTGATTGACTTATTTAGACAATATTTAAAATCCATAGTATGTTTAGTTCCTTAACCTAATCATGTAGCTGAGGGACATCATGACAGTGCTTTAACCCATGCACTATACACAGCCATCTCTCTTCTTGGTGTAGCAGACCATAAGGTAATTTTCTTGTAATAGCAAGGATGGCATCAGCTGGCAATTCATTCAAATTAATGGTCTATCATCCGAATGTAGTCAATTCTGAAACATTCTAAACAACTGGCATTTTACACGTTTTTAATTTGTGTTCATAGTGTACATGGCATATTCAGAGTTATCTATAGGGTTTAGGTAAAGTCTGGTGGGCATTGTAGCCAGCCTGAAATAACAACAGAAAATACTGGAAATACTCAGCAGGTCAGGCAGCATCCGTGGAGAGAGAAAAAAATGTCTTGAGTATTTCCAGCATTTTCTGTTACTGCAGATGCTGGAAATCTGAAATATTTTGCGATTGTAGCCAGCCTGTTTTTTTCCTATTTACTTTTTTTTTTAATTATTTGTTTCCCTTGTTCTCTCCCAGCACCGTTACAAATTGAGAGTCATTTCTGTACTAATGGAGTCAGAGCTTATATACTGCTCAGCGAGATCTCGAGCTGTATAACCTATAGATATAGTAGGGTGATTTCACTCTTAAGTATGAGTAAGCTTCATCTCCATGAGTATGAAACTAATGCATTCAATCTATAGTAGGAGACCATTTTGCCATATAATTGGCCATGCTGGTGTTGACTGTAGCAGGTCAATCCCAATGCATTTAATGAATCCAGTGATATCCATGTGTAGTTCTCTCCAGCCGTTCATATGACTAGCTTTCCGGCACCAGAATTAGCCTGGTGTGGTAAAATAGTTTTGCAATCATTACTCTGTTTATAGAACGGTAGGATGCAGATTTGTGCCATTGATTTTCCTGTGTGAGGAGTTACCTATCTTGGCCATCCCATTCAGAGGAAGCACTGAATGAACCCTAAATGTTTTCCTACAAATACTAGTCACCTTTGCTCTCCTCCGAGCAGCCAGTTAAGAATGACATTGGTAAAAGTCAGGACTGACCAGGTTGCTACTCCACCGTCTCAGCCAGAGACTGATGCACAAAGTGCTAGACCTAAATAGATGGCAAAAATAACAGAAACATAAAATCCGGTCCAGATTCAGTTTGTGGGACTTTAATTTGCATCCTGCATTTCTTTTTTAAAAGAGCAGTGTCAATGGATTTCGTCATCTCATTAACTTTTATTTTGTCTCTTTTAGGGTGGAGTTTTATTACTCGTGATGTCATTGTGTTTCAAAGTTGGTTTTCATACAGCCTCCAGAAAGCTGTCCGTGGATGTTGGTGGAGCCAAACGCCTGCATACATTATCTACTCTAACTTCAGCCCTCTTACTGTTTCCATGGGTAATCATATTGACTGCAACTACAGAGGTAATACTGCGTAGCATGCATTTACGCATGGGCAAAAGGGTTTGTTGACTTATAACAAATTATGCACAATAAACTGCCTTAGCTTAAAACAAACTATCATTTTCATTCTGCAACAAAACCTCTCTTCCCTTGTCACTGACTCCATCCCTCCCCCTGACTTCACACAGGCTGAACAAGATGTTCAACCCAGGGCTAAGCTTTAAACCCCTTATTCTATAAAATTACCAAGACCACTTACTTTGTCCTTCACAACATCACCTGCTTCTGCCCCTACCTCACCCACACTGCTGTCAAACCCCTTATACACACCTTCAATTTTAGACTGGATTTCTCCAATGTTCTTCTTGCCAGCCTTGCAGCCTCTTCTCTTCATAAAGTACAACGTCCCAAACTCTGCTGTCCGCACCCTATTTCACCAGAAGCCCCATTTGGTGTTCACCCTTCTTGCTGACCTACACTGGCTCCCCAGACCCCAACACATCAAATTTAGAATCCTCATTCTCATCTCTAAATCTCTACATGGCTTCTTCTTAGCAATAATCTCCAGTATTCCATCCCCTCCCATGCCCTCTGACTCACCTTAGGGGGAACATTGTGTGGCACCAAATAAAACCTCCTAGCTGAAATAGGTTTAACGGTACACATTTGGGATGTGGGTACTCTTTTATATATCAATGAAAAACATATCTAAAGAAAGTTGTCAAACAGCACACACTCTAAGAAGCATGTTAGCACAAGTGCTGTTTTTGTACTGTTGAAATAAGATATGTTTTAAGACCTTTTTCTCAGATAGATCAATGACATTTTCAGTTGCAGTACATCTGCCTGTAAACTTTTGACAGCAACCATGAAGTTTCAGTTTTACAATATAATTGGTTTCACAGTGGTAAAGAGGAATCGAATTACATTTTTTGTTAATTTTCCTCCATTTGTCACTATAAGCAAGGTTCTGAATGTTTGCTTATATTTAGGGGTTTGGAGTTATCATCATGCGTTAGGAATTGAATCTGTATCTCTCATGTTCAACATTATTTGGCCAATGGAGCGAAGAGTCTAGCTTAAAAACTAGAGAAAAAAGTTTTAACTGTAGATAGAAACATAGAAACATAGAAACATAGAAACATAGAAACATAGAAACATAGAATCTAGGAGCAGGAGTAGGCCATTCGGCCCGTCGAGCCTGCTCCGCCATTCAATACGATCATGGCTGATCATCCAAATCCAGTACCCTGTCCCTGCTTTAATCCCCACAGTACACATATCCCACCCTACCCCCGTAACCCCACGTATTTAATTCCCCCTAACATATCCCATCCTATCCCCATAACCCCACATATTTAATCCCCCCTAACACTAAGGGTCAATTTATCATAGCCAAATCAACCTAACCCACACATTTTTGGACTGTGGGAGGAAACCGGAGCACCCGGAGGAAACCCACGCAGACACGGGGAGAATGTGCAAACTCCACACAGACAGTCACCCGAGGTCAGATTCGAACCCGGGTCTCTGGCGCTGTGAGGCACCAGTGCTAACCACTATGCCACCGTGTTGCCCCGATAATTCAAGCAGATGCACTTTCAATAGTAAAATCTTGTATAGCATTGCACCGTTGAAATATAGTGAATTATGGCTGTAACATTGCCTTGTTATAGTAACTTTAATAATAATGACATGTACCTTATTAGATATTTTATCTTTGTGTTATAGAGTAAAATAGAATCCTGGTCTTCCCTTATCATGCCATTTGTGACTGTCATCTTCTGTGTGCTAATATTGGACTTCTACGTGGAATCTATATGTTCAGCCAAGATGGAAGCTTCAAAGTGTGCACAATATGGTTCAGTTCTGGTCTTTTTTGGTGCCCTACTTCTTGCTAATTTCTGGACACATCCAATAACTGATCAACTACGTGTAATTAACAAACAAACCCTGCAGCACAGCACTGAGCATGTATTGTCAGGCGGAGTGGTGGTTAGTGCCATTTTCTTCATATTAGGTGAGTGTTCTTGTTTTCAGATATTGTAAAATCAGCACAGAACGAGGCCATTCGGCAAATTGTGCTTGTGCCATTGCTAGGTTTTTGACTGGAGCTATTCATTCTAATTCCATTTCCTTCCCCTTTCCTCGTATCCTTTTATATTTTCTTTTTCAACACTTACCCAATTCCCTTTTGAATGATGGTATAGTCCCCAGCCTCAATAGCCATGTCTTATAAAGCATTTCTTGTGCTATTAACTCGTGTGTGAAAGCGTTTTTTCTAACTTACCCCTTCATCTTCTAGTAATCATCCTTAGCCTGTGTCCTCGTTACCCAGAGAATTACAACCAGGGGAAACAATCATTCACTGTTTATCCTTTTAAAACTCTTCCTAATTCTGAACGATATTATTAGATCCCCTTTGACCTTCTCTATTCCAATGAAAAAAATCTCCAATTTGTAAGTGTTTTTCCTGTAATTTTTAAAGTTGCAAAGGGGATTAGATCCAATTAGTGTCTCTAATATATTTTTGAGAAATATTTGCACAAAAGCCATTAGTTTCATAGTAAGTTAACTGCTATGATCTGTTTATTTTTCCTCTGACTACAACCATTTGTGTAACTGCACAGGAAAGGTTTTTCTTTAGGGGAAAAATTTTGTAGTGAAACAAAATTTCAGTATCTGGAAAATAGTTTCTGTTTTCCTTTGCACCGTGTATGCATCAGCAACCAAAACCAGGTATAGCTGTGCTCGGATGCGGAATTCCTGGCCAATATTCCTCCCCAAGCATCATCACCAAAAATAGATTAGCTGGTCATTTATCTTATTATTGTTTATGGGATCTTGCTAGTCACGTAAGTAATTCATTGGGCCATATTTTCCGATCGGAGGCTTCCGATCTGGAAAAAATGTACGCACTTACCTGAGGGCTCCCGAGGTGCGTATAGTTCCAATGCTGGGCCTCTCGAACTTCAAGTGCGCAGGGCCTACGTATCCAGAGGCACATGCGGTTCGCAAGCGTCCCTGGGATCACGTGGGCCATGGGGAGCCAATCAAAGAAGGGAATCTCCCTTCATACACTTGACAGATAGACCTGCCAAATATATGAATGGAGATCACCCCAAAAACATAGTAAAACTTTAAATACATTTTTTAAAAACCATCACCTTTTTAAAATTAGTTGAAATTACAATAAATTAAATATTTTAAACAAAAATTTAATTTTTGGGGGGAAAAAATTAAAAAATTTTACAGGGCTAAAAATAAACTTACCTCTTTTAAAGTATTTTTAAATGATAAATGACTGGAAATTTTTTTTTACTTTTTTTCAACTCTTATCCTGGTACAAGCAGGCCTTATGTTAAGAGCATTCTTGACAGATCGGAAATGCCGGTTTTCAGCGCATATCCGGAATATCTGGGCCATTGTATTTGAAGATCTTTGAGACTACTTCTTGTTTTATACCTCACCTTTATGGATATTCACTGTTGATCACAGAAATAGGAAAGATCAAGTTTTAGAGAAATTGGGGGAAAGAAAGGGACAAATATGCAAACCTTCATAAAGGTTGAATACAAAAGGATTTTGTTTAACTCACTTGTGTCTTTCTCTCCCCAGCTGCCAGCATCTTATCTGCACCTTCCAAGAAAGGCCAGAAGGGGACTCTAGTTGGTTACTCACCTGAAGGCACCCCACTGTATAACTTCATGGGTGATGCCTTGCAGCATACTTCCCAGTCACTGCCCAGGTTTATCAAAGAATCTTTGAAACAAATCCTGGAAGAGTACGACTCTAGACAGATCTTCTACTTTCTCTGCCTTAACCTAGTGAGTATTTGATGTTTATGTGGTTTTCTTTTCCACACTTGAAATAACAGAACATTTCTTTTTATTTTATGAGCAAGGAGATGTCTTTAAGTAATTTTGACTAAGATACTAATGCATGGGCCAGAATCTTGCTTGGGTGACAGAACTTTGGTTTGGAAATTGACTTAGTTCTTTTAAACTTTATTGCTGTGATATAACATTGGCATTCATTGCGCACATTATATTGATCCTCATTTGTTCATAGCCCCATCACCAGGTACTTATGGATGAGGAAAACTCATTCGGCCCATCTTAGTTCATCCATCAAAAGACCCTAAAGTCCCCCCATTGCACCATCTAATTGGTTCATTAATAATTCCAGATTTTTGCCACAATTATATCCCATGTGTTGATCACTCCTTGTATGAAGCAGAGCTTGCAGTTTTCACTCTTCTTCCTCCTTTTGAAGCTTTCAAGCTTTTGACATCCAAACTTGGTGCCACTTATTGGGAGTATGGTAGTGTGGTGGATATGGTACCAGACTAGTGACTCATGCAAGTTAAAATTCCATCATGTCAAGTTGTGAAATTATATTCAGTATATCTGGAAATTTGTACTTTATTCTTAATGCCTTCAGGGCAACTAGGAATAGGCAATAAATGCTGTCTTGCCAGCATCGCCCACATCCCAAGAACAAATTTAAAAATACAAGTTTACTTTGTCTTAACTTCTCTTCAACTATGTTGCACTATGGGATTAGTTCTCTACCTAGGCTCCTCAATAATTATTTTAAAAGGGCTGCTTCAGCTGATCTTCAGACATTTTCCGACTCGGATAACCCTTTGAGATCTTATGATTTATTGGGAAGAGTGAACAAACACTGCAGCAACAACAACAAAACTTGCATTTACAGAACACTTTTAACTTTGAAAAACATCCCATGACACTTCACAAAAACCAAATGAAAAATGAACGCTGAGAGGTTAGGAGGGGTGAGCATTAGCTTGGTCAAAGATGTGGATTTAAACAAGAGTTTTGAGCGAGGAGAGGGTGGTGGAAAGGCAAAAGGGGTTTATGGAGGGAATTCCAGAACATGGGGCCTACGCTGCCGCAGGAACGACCATCAGTGGTGGAACAAAGGGAGGGAAGGGACCAGAATCGGAGAAATAGAGAATTTGGGAGGTTGTGGGGGGGGCGGTGGTTGTACAGTTGGAGAAGGTTGCAGAGATAGGAAGGGGTCATGAAGGGAATTAAACATAAGGATGAGAATTTTAAATTTGAGGTGTTGAGGAACCGGGAGCTACTGTAGATCAGCAAGCACAGGGATGATGGACGAGTGAGGCTTGGTGTGGCATTGGACACGGGTAGCAGACGTTGATGAAGGATGGAAGGTCATCCAGGAGGGCACTGAATTAATTGTACCTTGATTCTTCCTCAACATTTTTTGTGACATTTTTACCCAATTGCTTCATGCATTCTTGATATATTTCTCATATTTAAAGTCATAGCTCAGTTATTTGTAAGGAAATAAAAATTATGATGCATAGAATGAGCAATTTTCTTCAACGTTAAGCTGGATCTAAAACATTCCATTGAGAGGCCGTTTTCTTTTTGTTTTAGGCCTTTACATTTGTGGAATTGTTCTATGGTGTGTGGACAAACAGCCTTGGCCTTATCTCTGATGGTTTCCACATGCTATTTGACTGCTCAGCTCTAGTCTTGGGCCTCTTTGCAGCCCTAATGACCAGATGGAAGGCAACTCGAATTTACTCTTACGGGTTAGTTTTCCAAATGTTGATTTTATTCCCCTTCACGCTAATGTGCACAAGTGTAGAAAAGAGTGGTACTGTTTTCAAAATTTAAAAAAAAAAACTGGTAATGAACAAATTTGCATTTATATGGTGCCTTAGTTCACCTCCCCGATCTCAAAACACTTCATGTACAATGAGCACTTTGAAGTGCAGTTACTGTTATGTAGGTAAATGCGGCAGCAAGTTCCCACAAACAGTAATGAGATGAATGACCAGTTATCTACTTAGTGATAATGTAGTGAAATAGTGTTTTGGCAAAGCATGTTGCAGCATTAATTAGCATGCTGCCCCTGCTAAGCTCATTTTTGAAAAACTGGTTGCAAATTGCTATTTCAAAATAGATTGACATGAGTTACAACATTGTGAAGCAGCTACTTTGTAGAATACTGTATTTGATTCTGGTATTGTCATTACAATACTTGTTGATCTTGGTAGTTAAAATTTAATTTGTTTGATAAATCACTCTTTTTTCCTTCCCCTCTACAGATACGGCCGCCTTGAAATTCTGTCTGGATTTATTAACGGACTTTTCCTAATGGTTATAGCATTTTTTGTTTTTATTGAGTCTGTGGCAAGAGTCTTTGATCCTCCAGACATAGACACAGAAATGTTAACGGTGGGTGCTTCTTAACAGTTCTTGGGTGTGTGTGTGTGTGTATGTATTAGCAGTGTTTTGGTGAAAAACCAGCTTGGAAAGAGCATGAATAATTTTGCAATTTTACTTTACCAGTTTAGTAGAAGTGGTATTTAATTCTTGATGATTTCAAGATTGCTATTTAATACCGTACAGTGAATATTGTGTAGAAATATAATCAGTTTCAGTGTAAAGCATATTTATTCCAGAAGTTGATGTTTCATTGTAGATTCAAGCAGGAATTAATTCCAATATCGCAATGATCTGAATTTATTCTGTTGCATCTTTCTTCATCTTGTACAGCCAGTCTCCATTGGGGGTCTGATAGTGAACCTGATTGGAATCTGTGCCTTTAGCCACGCCCATTCCCATGGCAGTTCTCGAAGTAACTGTCCTTCACATGAGCACGGCCACGGACATGGACATTCACACAGCGACCATGGCCATGGAGGACATGGCCACAGTCACAGCCACAACCATGGTCACTCCCATGGATCTTCAGGAGGAGGAATGAATGCTAATATGAGAGGTAAAATGTTAGTGCAATTGAAGAAGTTACTGCTGAATATAACCACAAAAATAGTAGTACTGTAATTTAGGCATAAACGTTTTTTTTTTTAAGTGCCATTATAATGCACTTCTAAGGAAAGGCTATACTCTATTTTTATGAAGTTGTTTGGTGTGATAGAACACTCGAGTTAAACTAAGCCATGAATCAGTTTGTTGCAGCATAACAGGACATTTGCTGGTGTTTTTCTCCGAGCCACCTAGTCTAATCCCACTCTCATGCCTGCTCCTTATACCTTTTCTTTCTAAAAGGGTGTATTACCAAGTATTTCATGTTAAACATAAGAAATAGCAGCAGGAGTAGGCCATTGAGCCCTTCATATCTGCTCCGCCATTCAATAAGATCATGGCTGATCTTCTACCTCAACTCCACTTTCCTGCACTATCCCCACATCCCTTGATTCCCTTAATATCCAAAAATCTATCGATCTCTGCCTTGAATATACTCAACGACTGAGCATCCACAGCCCTCTGGGGTAGAGAATTCCAAAGATTCACCACCCTCTGAGTGAAGAAATTTCTCCTCATCTCCTAAATGGCCGACCCCTTATTCTGAGACTGACCCCTGGTTCTAGACTCCCCAGCCAGGGTAAACATCCTCCCTGCATCTACCCTGTCAAGCCCTGTAAGAATTTTGTATGTTTCAATGAGATCACCTCTCATTCTTCTAAACTCTAGAGAATATAGGCCTAATCAACTCAATCTCTCCTCATAGGATAATCCCCACGTCCTTAATAACGGATTCTAGCATTGTGTCAAAAAAGACAAGATTATCTGTTAGGCTCCTTTATTGTGTGTTTTAAAGACTACTTCAGATCTTTTGAAGAGCTCAACTTCTCTCGTGTGCTCGTAAGACGGCCCATTTCAACCACTGCCTTTACATCCAGCAGAACGTGCTTTGGGTTTTTCTGTAATGAAGATCCTGTTATGTGGATAGGTCATTAGCCCAACTCTGAGCCCACTACTGGGGGGGGGTGGGGGAGCGGGAACGGCCTGATGTGATGGGGGAGGGGGTCGCCGCTACTCTCCCATTGGTAAAGAGAAAAAGTAAATCCCTTTTTAGAGGGAGTTTCACCCTTCAAAAAAGGTCCACAAATTATCAGAATGTAAAAGTGTTATTCATTTTTTTTGCCTACATAGCAGTGACTGCTTCATAAGTAATTGATTGGAATTGAAGTGCTTTGGTATGTCCTGAGGATGTTTCTAATGCAAATTATTATTTTTTTTCTTTCTCTCCTTTTCTCTTCCAAAACTGTTGACTCTTTCCTAAGTTCCCATAAAACTCAGCTGCTCATTGGTTAATCCACTAAGCCATTGGGAAGTGAGAAGTTTATTTTTTAAATGTTGGATGCCATCATTTCACTACTGCTTGATGATGTCACTAATTATTTTGGAAGAATATGGCATTGAACTTTAAGGTATCAACCGTGGCTCAGTGGTAGCACTTCTCGTCTCTGAGTCAGAAGGTGCTGGGTACTAGTCCCACTCCAGAAACTTGAGCACAAAATCTAGACTGACAGTGTAGTACTGAGGGAGTGCTGCACTGTCGGAGATGCCATCCTTTGAATGATAGTTAATTCAAGGCCTCGTCTGCCCTCTCGGGTGGACGTAAAAGATCCCATGGCACTATTTTGAAGAAAAGCAGGGGAGTTCTCCCCCGGTATCCTGGCCAATATTTATCCCTCAACCAGCATCACTAAAAACAGATTATCTGGTCATTATCACATTGCTGTTTGTGGCACCTTGCTGTCCGCAAATTGCTGCATTACAACAGTGACTATACTTCAAAAGTGCTTCATTGGCTATAAAAGCGCTTTGGACGTCCTGAGGTCATGAAAGGCACAAGTCTTTCTTTTATTAACTGTATAATCTAAACATGAATATGTTTAACAGTCATGTTCTACAACAAAAGAGCATAACCATAAACTTAGAAGAGGAAGGATGAAAATGATTTATGCAGGCGGTGGTGAACGTATGTAATGGTCTGCCAAGGACGCCGTGGGGCTAATCAGCCGATTGAAGACAGAGTTGAATAAGTAGCAAAAAAAATGTTGATCGGGGGTAGACAGGTATCATGGGATATATTTCCCAGACATTGGACTGTCAAAATAGACTTCCATGGTCTTTTCCATTCACGTGCATCCCTTTGTAATAATACATTTTCTGTTGCAGGAGTATTTCTGCATGTGCTGGCGGATACACTGGGCAGTGTTGGAGTGATCATCTCATCTCTTCTAATTCGTCAATTTGGATGGCTAATTGCTGATCCTATTTGCTCTCTCTTCATTGCTGTATTAATATTTCTAAGTGTCATCCCACTAATGAAAGATGCTTGTCAGTTGTTGCTGCTACGGACCCCACCAGAACATGAGAAGCAACTCAGTAGTGCCCTAAATAAGGTCTGAATCTGTTTTACTTCCTAGCATCCAACTACAGAAAATGTTTTTTTTTTAATAAAAAGCCATACTTGCTGAATGCAACATTCAAAGGTGATTAAAAGTTACTGGCAGTATGACTTCATGTAATAATGAAGTAGAGTTGCCAAATTACACAGCAGTGATCTAGTGCATGTAGAGATTTTTTTTACAGTAGCTGTAGGCAGTCTTGTTATTGGACTTTTACCAGTTGTTTCACATTTTTATAAATGGATTTGTGAAACCAGGAGCGAGAAACATATTCAGTCCCTCTAAGCTGTTCAATCATCCAAGATTTGATTCCGAACTTAAACTGGTCATTTTTTTTGTAATACGTCCCCTACTTTAAACCCACATTCCTCCACACTACTGAATTGAGAATTGATCCAATTCCCTTTTGAATGCTTTGACCGAGTCAGCATTTATTACACGAGATGGTAGTTCATTCTGTAAGTTGACAACTCAAAAATATGAAGAAGGTATTTATTCAGTTTAATTTTTTGTCTTTAGCTTGTAATTCTCTGCTTCTCATTTCTTATAGTGCTTCTAAATACACCTTAATGGTTGCCTTTTTGAAGTAATCAGGCCCATAATCTCTCTCTCTTTACCTATGAGAATAGAGTTAGCTTCCTCAACCTGCCTTCATAACTGAATGGCCTGAAACGCTGTGCAACTTTTAAGGGAAATGTCAATAAATATTTGAAGCTGATACAGGGCTATGGGGATAGAGCAGGGCAATGGGATTAGTTTGGGATTGTTCTAGGGAAGAGTCTGAACGGGTACGATGGGGGAAATGGCTTTCTTCTGTGTTGTCAACTTCTGTAGTTTCTTCAAAGTATTAAGGTTTTGAACATTTCAGAAGTCTCTGAATATATTTTAAAGAAACAAGTAAATTTGTTTTCTGAATGTTATGAATGATTTCAGATCCAGAAAATTGAAGGTGTTCTATCTTATCGAGATCCTCATTTCTGGCGCCACTCAGCCAGTATGATAGCAGGAACCATACATGTGCAGGTCATGCCAGATGTTGTGGAGCAGAGAATTGTACAGCAGGTACAGTGCTGCTTTATTCTATGTACTGCATTTCTAGTGTCATGCTTTTTAAGAAAGCATTAATATAAAACAGTGTACACTCATATTGACTATTTAAGTTTGCTATTTCTTTCACATGACCGACTTGCGTAAATTTAAACTTGTTCCTCTAATGAAATGTCCAGTAACTTCTACCTTGTTATAGAAATCTTGTGCCATATTATACCAATAGCTAGAATGAATAGGAACATGAGAAAGTACAGGATGCTTAATTTTTTTTTAACTGCAGTCCATCTGGTCGGTCCCTAGCAATGAATACAAAGACTGTCAAAAACACACGAACTGCTCCAGTACCTCCTTGGGTAGTCCATTCCACATGTTCAGTAATTTCTGCGTAAAGCATTTTTTAAAAATCACTTTTTATATGCATTCTGTGAAGTTACTGTACAGTTTTGTTACACGGTAGTTACAGATTAAAATGACACATTGAAGTTGTTGATACAGTTCCAAATAAATTCTTGGAGTCTAAGAGTAATTATGTGTAATCCCAAAGGTTTCCGCTGAGTTGGGAAGATGTGCAGCGGACTTTCGTATGGGGCCAAGTCATTGCCCTCAGTCTTTTGCAACCCAGTCAAGTGGAGGAGAATCTCTCCCCAGACTAATTAACCATGGGTGCATTCTAAACTTGGCAGAAGATAAACATCACCAGATTAAGTAAGGCCCTTGACAAGGGCCAGATTACCCCTTTAAGCAGTTAGCAGACAAAATTCACCTCCCCAAATATGACCACTACCTACAAATTAAACACTTCTTCCAGGACCCAGCCAACTGCAAAAGCTTCAACATGAGCCAACCTCACTGGATCTGTACCTCTAATCCCTAACAGATCCCTACAAACACATTTCTACCCTTTGCCCTATCTCTTCTCTTTATCCCCCCCCCCCTCTTTATCCCTCAATCTCTCTTTTCCCCCTCCCCCCCCCGCCCCCCGCTCTCTTTCCTACATTAATGGCACTATATAAAGGTAAGTTGTTGTTCACTCGGACATATGTCACTGCCTTCATTGTCATCGCTCAAAAACCAAGAATTCCCTAATTAACACGATCATGGGAGTACTATCAGCACACGGACTGCAGTAGTTCATGGCAGAGACCCAGCACCACCATCTCAGGGCAACTATGGATAATAAATGCAACCTTGCCAGCATCACCCATATCCTGAGAATAAATAAATAAAATCTCTTCAGTTCTGTTGGGTAATAGGATTGACCTAAAACATAAACCTCAATTTTGAGAGATTTTTGTTTGTGTTTGCAGTAAATAGTGATTAGCAAGGAACTTTGAAAAATTAGTTTAATTTTTATTTATGGATTATATCATTTATTTGTTTGTAATACAATCAGGTGACAGCTGCTTTAAAAGATGTTGGCGTAAACAACTTATCAGTTCAGGTGGAGAAGGAGTCGTACTTCCAGCATATGTCGGGCCTAAGTGCAGGTTTCCAGGACATCCTCGCTATGACGCAGCAAATGGAAGCTGTAAAATATTTAAAAGATGGTACTTATATCATGTGACAAACCCAGAAACACATTTGCCTGGAAACTACAGAAAAGGCGTGGCGATGACACGTCAATGTACCAAGGATTTTATATATAGTATATTTATTTTAAGAAAAACTGTGCAGAATTGTACACGTTAGATACTTGATTTGGAACAGCTTTCTTAAAGTTTTTTTTTCCTGATGACCAGTGAACAGAAATTTGAACAAAAGATTTGAACTGTCAATAGCAGTAAAATGGACAATTTCAGCATTAAATATATTGTGTATAAAGTATTATATTCTCAATTTATATTAAACGGGCCTACAAAAGGTCGACCTGATGTTTACATTTCAGCTGTAAGTATTAGATTCATACTTTCCTTTATGTACATTATGGTATGTCATGGAAAGATTGCATTGGTGTTTTGGTGTTCTAAATGACTAGAAAATAGAGGTTTCAAAATGGATAGAACTGCATAGAAACTCAAATGTTTGAATGAGATTTGTGCTCATTTTTAAAATTGTGTCTGTTTGTTTTGTGTGGAATTGGCTTGTTAATGATGGACCAACAGTTAACTGGTGTTACCAGTTTTGTCTGTCTTTTGTTTATATTTTGCATCCATTTCATGTGCAAATCCTGTGGAATTTTTCTATCTCTGTGAACTGATGAGTCTGTTGAAAATACCGAATCTACTGTTCTCCCATATATTTTTATTAAGGTGTTTGGAAAAGGAAAAGCAAAAAAAAAACCTAACCACCCTACAGAATTCAGTAACCGTGCTTTTCTTTATCATCTACAGGATTCCATTGCCTGAGCAAATACAATTTTAAATTTTGTTTCGTTTTTTTTCCTCGATCTAAGCTAGCATTGGAGGGGTGGGACAATCTGGCTCATTAATATCTCCATTGATGTCACTTCTTGATGAACCTACTAAAGTCGATCAGGCACTTTACAGCCTTCAGGGCTCAATACCGAATTCAACAATTTCAGACCATAACCTCGGCCCCTATTTTTTCAGATGGCAGCTGTTGATGATTCTGCCATTCCCATTTACACCTCATCTAGACCCATCTTTTGTTTCTTTGCTTGTCCCATTACCTTTTGCTTTGTACAGTCATACCTTTTGTCATTTAATCACTTCTGCCTTCCACCCTATCACAGACCTTCCCTTTCGTTCTTTCCTCCCCTTTCCCTGCCACTGCATTTGCTTAAAATCTTTTATATCTCTAACTTTTCCCAGTTCTGACAAAAGGTCACCGACCTGAAACGTTAACTCTGTTTCTTTCTCCATAGGTGCTGCCTGACCTGCTGAGTATTTCCAGCATTTTCTGTTTTTACTACTAAAGTTGTACTTTGGTAATCAAAGAAGTGATGGCTCTTGGGATAGAAGATAGGAGCAGGAGTAGGCCATTCGGCCCCTCGAGCCCATTTAATGAGATCATGGCTGATCATCCAAATTCAGTACCCTGTCCCTGCTTTCTCCCCATATCCCTTGATCCCTTTAGCCTTAAGAAATATATCTGTCTCCTTCTTGAATCTATTTAATGAATTGGCCTCTACTGCCTTCTGTGGTAGAGAATTCCACAGGTTCACCACTCTCTGGGTGAAGAAATTCCTCCTCATCTCAGTCCTAAATGGCTTACCCCTTATCCTTAGACTGTGACCTCTGGTTCTGGACTCCCCCGCCATCGGGAACATCCTTCCTGCATCTAGTCTGTCTAGTCCTGTTAGAATTTTATAAGTTTCAATGAATAAGTTTCCCATTTCACCCCCCCCCCCCCCCCCACTCCTTTCCCCAGATGATCTAGCCAAAGCTGGCAGAATCACTCCCTGCAGAAACCCAATTGTGATGATAGTCACAATTGGATTTTAACTTGGGTCTCCTATTTGAGAGTCCATTCTTTAAATATTCTAGTTACATGGATAGCTATGGAGAAAGGTTCTCATTAAACCAACAGTTGTTGTAGTTTTCAGAGTTTAAAATGGGAACTACTAATTAATATATTCTGTGTAACATTTGATAGGACATTATGTAGTTGCTACTGAAAATGGCTATCTTTTAAATGTGTTTCAGAAATATAGAAGCACCTTTTATGTAAACTAGGTATTAGGCTCCCTTTCATCTATTCAGTTTTGTACTATTTTGAGGTTCCGAATGGGACAGCAATGCCGAAACCTACAAAGTAACATTGAGTTACAGCAAACTATTGGATTGCTTAATACTTGTCCACTTACCCTGACAAGCTCTGGCATTTGTATGTCTAGTTCATGCAAAGTAAAGGTAGTATGTATCTGGATTGGAATGAAACTAGAAAAGGTATTGAAGCTCCATATTGTCATCAGAATTTTCATTATTTTTTGATACAGAATAATTTTGGACTGACTCTAAAATGGCAGACGTGATTTTTGCATCTCTACAGTATGTCCAGAATTGACAATGCCACAACAGTTTGAAACATTCTGAAAATTACCCCTTAAACCTTGATCAGTATCAAGGGAAATTGAGGATTAGAAATATCAATAGCACTGCTTCATATTTTTCCCCTTGCATTAGGAGACCAATAGGCGATGCAAAAACAAAAAGAAGTCCATGAAGAAATAACCATACATAGGCTCTGGATGGAGGAGGCTTGATGGTCTAATTACCATTTTCTTGCTTCAGGTTTTATATTCTTATGCTCAAATTCTACATAGTGGTAGAAAAAACATTCAGAAGTATATTAGGTAATACTTACAGAGCCTATCTTAAGACATTATTTCATGTTCTTTTTCTCCAAAGTAATTGTTGTTTATTTAGAAACCTTCAAACCTTCTATTCAGCATGATCTGTCTAATTGTGTCAGCAGTAAGCAAAATAATTCTATTAAGGTCAGTTGTGAAGAATGATGGGATCATCTCAATCTATTGGCATCATGTATGGATGCACTAATGCGCACACATAATGCAAAGATTGAGCTGAATGTAATAAATAATATACTTTGAAAATTAATCAATTTTTTTTAATTATTTGTATTTAGGGCATGCTTTTTTAAAGAGAAAAATAACACAAAAATGGTATATGTACTGGAACCTTTCTTAGAAAACAAAGGCAGTTGTCCATAATGCCACAAAACTAGCATCTAATGACGCTTCAAGCTTCTGCAGTGAGTAACAAATCAGGAAAGTCCCAGATTCAGTCCTCGGTATTGAGCAGTAGCTGCCAGAACATGGTTGCTTTAATTGACAATGCTGGGGAAGGGAGGGGGAAATTGGCCACCATTCATGCTCCTGATTGCTATCCGGCAGCTCGTTCTGGAAATGCCCATGTGTAGACTTGCAATTATGGATAGGATCAGGTTTCATGGTTATGCCCGGACTGTCAAGTAACTTGATGCCATTAAGACTCATATGAATAGTAGCTACTGCCACCCATGTAACCAAAAGTCAACACACAGTTTAGACATAAAATTCATGTTTACATTACATCCACTAGGATACGCTACAGTAGATTTTTAATTAAATTAAAAGATACAGAATTTTTTTATATTCCTTCACTATGTCGTGCAGGCTGGTCTGCACTGTGGGCTATACAGTTGTGGTCAATAGTGATCTATATTAACCATCCAGAAGCATGGTTTTTGAGAGACAGGGTTGCCCTGTTCATTTTCCTGCATCACAGGAACAACTGTGTTGCCAAGACATATTCCATCAACTATGGGATGACTGAAATTCATCAGTTGTAAACAGCTAGCCTTGCATTGGTAGACAAGTTGAAATTCAGAACTAAGAAATCCAAACAAATATACGTATATCAATGCACAAGTGTCAGCCTTGGCTCAGTGGAAGCACCTCTGAGTCAGACAGGTGTGGGTACAAGCCCCACTCCAAGTATCTGGAATAAAAAACTAGTGTCAGTAATGGTGACTGACCATGGAGCTACTGGATTGTCTTAAAAACCCATCTGGTTCACTAATGTCCTTTAGGGAAGGAAACCTGCCGTCCTTACCCGGTCTGGCCTATATGTGAGTCCAGACCCCAGCAAAGTGGTTGACTCTTAACTGCCCTCTGCAATGGCCTAGCAAGCCATTCCGTTGTATTCAAGAAGGCAGCTCACCACCACCTTCTCGAAGGCAATTAGGGATGGGCAATAAATGCTGGCCTTACCGGCGACGTCCACATCCTGTGAATGAATTTTTAAAAATTAAGCATATAATCTAGGCTGACACTTCAGAAACCCCTTAGCCAATGAATCAGTACTCTTCCATGTTGAACACCACTTGGAGGAAACGCTGAGGGTAGCAAAGGCACAGATTATACTCTGGGTGGGATGATTTTAACGTCCATTACCAAGAGTGACTCAGGTGTACCACCACTGGCTGAGTCCTGAAGGACATGCCTGCCAGACTGGGCTTGTGGCAGGTAGGGAGAGAACCAACACGAGCGAATAACCTACTTGACCTTGCACCTCTAGCATATATATATATATATATATATATATATATATATAAAAATGCAAGTTCTTTCTATTTCTTTCATTCGCTATTAATAAAACGATGTATAGTGTTCCCTTATGCAGTTCCTTATAAGGCAATAATGAGTTTATTTGTCTATTATTTTCACTTTATAATCTGAGTTTGTGAAGGTTTCACTGTATATACCATGACAGAAGATGTGGTTACACTATAAAGTCCTCACCCCTGTCTTCTGCAGTCCATCTTTCTGTTCCCTCCTGGCCTCAGATGCCCCACCCTCCAGCTCTGGTCCCCACTCCATCCTCTTTTTGCAGCTATCAGAGGATTGAAGTCCTGAGTCTGGCTTAAGTCTCCCTGGGAGGTAAAACATAGAAGATAGGAGCAGTAGGCCATTCGGCCCCTCGAGCCTGCTCCGCCATTTAATGAGATCATGGCTGATCATCCAAATTCAGTACCCTGTCCCTGCCTTTTCCCCATATCCCTTGATCCCTTTAGCCTTAAGAAATATATCTAACTCCTTCTTGAATATATTTAATGAATTGGCCTCCACTGCCTTCTGTGGTAGAGAATTCCACAGGTTCACCACTGGGTGAAGAAATTCCTCCTCATCTCTGTCCTAAATGGCTTACCCCTTATCTTTAGACTGTGACCCCTGGTTCTGGACTCCCCGACCATTGGGAACATCCATCCTGCATCTAGTCTGTCTAGTCCTGTTAGAATTTTATAAGTTTCAATGAGATCCCCTCTCATTCTTCTTAACTCCAGCAAGTATAAGCCCAATCGACCCAATCTCTCCTCATACGTCATTCCTGCCATCCCAGGTATCAGCCTGGTGAATCTTCGCTGCACTCCCTCCATGGCAAGAACATCCTTCCTCAGATAAGGCGACCAAAACTGCACACAATACTCAAGGTGTGGTCTCACCAAGGTCCTGTACAACTGCAGCAAGACATCCTTGTTCCTGTATTCGAACCCTCTCGCTACGAAGGCCAACATACCATTTGCCTTCTTAACCGCCTGCTGCACCTGCATGCTTACCTTCAGCGACTGGTGCACAAGGACACCCAGGTCTCGTTGCACTTCCCCTTCTCCCAATCTATTGCCATTCAGATAATAATCTGCCTTCCCGTTTTTGACACCAAAGTGGATAACCTCGCATTTATCCACATTATAATGCATCTGCCATGATTCTGCCCAATCACCCAACCTGTCCAAATCATACTGGAGTTTTTCGGCATCCTCCTCACAGCAATGGCCCGACCCCTGCGGTACCCCACTAGTCACTGCCTGCCACTCGGAAAAAGACCCGTTTATTCCAACTCTTTGTCTTCTGTCTGCGAACCAGTTCTCTATCCAAGTCAATACCTTGCCCCCAATCCCATGTGCCTTAACTTTGCACGCTAATCTCTTATGCGGGACCTTATCGAAAGCCTTCTGAAAGTCCAAATACACCACATCCACTGGTTCTCCCTTATCTATTTTACCAGTTACATCTTCAAAAAATTCCAGTAGATTAGTCAAGCATGATTTACCTCTTGTAAATCCATGTTGACTTTGTCTGATCCTGTCACTGTTTTCCAAGTGCTCTGCTATTACATCTTTTATAATGGACTCCAGCATTTTCCCCACTACCGATGTCAGGCTTATCGGTCTATAATTCCCCGTTTTCTCTCTACCACCTTTTTTGAATAGTGAGAGGAAAAGGAAAGAAAGGTACACAGAGAAAAGGCATGCAAGAGTAATAGAAGACAGAGGGGGAGAATTGTTTTTGGTCACTGCAGTACTGACAATTGTGAGCCTGGAGAATCAGGCGTGGAGATGAGTGTGCTCGACTTGTGGTGCTGATTTTCCAACCATTAAAATCAATTGACCTCCACACCTGATTTTCAGACTTGGCCCTGGTAGCAGGATCTCTCAATTTTAGGATGTGTGTATAATGACATTGTAAACGCATTCATGAAGATTTCCTTTTGTTATCTTCAGGAAAATCACAAACCCATTTAGAAACAGCTGGGGAGAAATTGGGCTCTATAGCACCCATTTTTTAGGTGCTAACCGACCTCCTAATGCTCGAATCTGGCTTCTGAGATGCACGTGCACACTTCCAACGGGAAGTGTTCCCGACGCCATCTTGGTAGAGGGGCTTGCACTCGCACGCATGCACCTAACAACCACCGGCTGCATGCAAAGCAGGCGGATTATGACGTCATTCAGTGCGCAATGCTGATTTGACACCAGCGCTGCCATTTTTGAACGCCGTGCTCCAGCCTACAGCCTGTGTTAACCTCACACAGCTGAACACAACGTGAAACGGCTTTAAGGACCCCCCACCAACGCGACTTAAAGTTCTCATGAATTACTTGCAGGTTAGTTACTGGATTATTTCTTCTGGCTGTTGGTGCAATTGTACCCATTTTTCAATAGTCTACAGGGAGTGGTCTGGCTGGTGCTGAAGTACTTTTTTGGTGATTTAAAGGCTTATGCCGAAACAAGTTGCTTCCAGACATGGGTGGCCTGGTAGGTTTTCCTCTTGGAATTGAGCATGACTGGGAGAATGAACAGAGGCCACGCAGAGCAGGACAAGCTGTTAGAAGAGGGAGGGGGTGAAGGGCTCTCAGCAGAAAGACAGATCTAAAGAGGTCATGACTGAAATCTGCCAACTGCTGCAGACACAACTGCAACCTCAGAGCAGAGCAAGGATCGCATTGCCTGTGCTTGTCAAGGTGACCGTGGCTCTTAACCTTTATGCGTCTGGCTCCTTCCAGGCTGGAGATATAAGCAACATCTCGCAGTTTGCAGTACGCTGCTGCATAAGGAAGGTCACTGAGGCTCTCTCAATGGCCAGGTTGTGTAGCATGCAGCATACTACCACAAATCTTGATACCCGCTCAGCTGAGTACTGCAGGCCTCCTCCAGAGTGGTCCAGGCAGCGGAAGCATTGATTGAGGATGCTAAAGGTGTGCTCTATAATGTTCTTTGTGGCAGCATAGCTCTCGTCGGCCAACACTCTCCTCCATGGGGTTTAAACATGCAGGCGCGCTTGTCCCCCGCCAGTTCTTTCCTACGGCCTCCTGTTATGCACCACTACCTTCTCCTGCACGAAAGAGGGAAGTGTGTCAGTGAGTATCCTGCAATATGTTTAACAGGCGCAGGCTGCCTTTAAGTAGGGCTAGGCACTGCGATATCAGGCCACCTGCTGGTGCGTGCAGCCAATGAACGGCGTGGGGAGCACTGGCAGCAAATTTGACATGTTGCCTGCATTTCAGTGAACGGGTGCGGGTTAATCACTCATTGCAATCCCATGAAAGAATAACAGAGAAAATGTTTGTAGTTTGTACAGAAAGAGTGAGAAATACAGAAGAAAGGAGACGAAGCAATTTACAGAAGTGAAAGAGGGAGAAAATAAAGCACAGATGATAGCAAAAGAAAGTTTGTGAAAGGCAGCCAGAGAGCGACTGTCGTATGCATCATCCTGGCATGATTGTGAGTTAGTGCCTAATTTATAAGACATCTCCTGGAACTCACTCTCCAACAGTTAGCAGTCAAAGGATTAACAGATTTCTCACTGTCCCATTAAAATGCTCTCTGTGTTTACCACACCTCATAAATCACATCAACTATCTCATCTAGCTGGTCAGCCACTGAGTGATTCCAGTTGCATAACTCACAAGTGCTGCAGTGAGTGTGTCATGCTAATCACAGATTGATGTGCTCTCCATTAACTGCCAGTCTATGATTTCCGTTCTAATTTAGATAATAAAAGATGATCTGTTTTTTAAATATATGTGCGAATTAAGTTTTAAGAAAGAACTTGCATTCACATAACACCTTTCACATCCTCAGGATGTCCCGAAGCACTTTACAGTACTTGTGAAGTGTTGTCACTGTGGCAGCCAATTTACACACAGTAAGGTCCACAAACAAAAATTAGATAATAAGCAGATAACTTTTTTTAGTGATGTTGGTTAAGGGATAAATGTTGGCCAGGACAGCGGGAAAACGCCCCTGCTCTTCATCGAATAATGCCATGGGATCTTTCATATCCAACTGAGAGGGCAGGCAGGACTTCGGTTTAATATTTCATCTGAAAGATGGCACCACCAGTGCAGCACTCCCTCAGTACTGTACTGAAGTATCAGCTTAGATTATGCACTCAAGTCTCTGGAGTGGGGCTATGAATCCACAACCTTCAGGTTCTGAGGCGGGACTGCTATCACTGAAGCAAGGCTGACACCTTCGATCTGTTTTTTTGTCTATTTAGCGGGGTTTACCAGTGTGAAATGTTTCTACGGGGTGAGAAACTTACAACTTCATGTGAAGTGGCCTGAAATTGGGGAAAATAGGTCATAAGATGAACACAATTCTATCTTGTTTCTTACAATAACACGTTTAAATAAAAGACATGTCAGAATGATTGGTCCACTCTTCTTAAAAAGATTGCAATGATGTCAAAAAGCAAAGTATAAGGGATAACGTTGCACATTCATAATCCAAGCACAGAGCCCACCATGATTTTCATTTTTAATGGATGGAAAATTGGAGGCTGGTTGAGGAACATGCCCAAATTCTTGAGATGCACTCCCGGCAGGCATAACTCTGCACTAGGCATGTAAATTGATAAAAATTACCCTTATAATATGTATCAGTTGAAAATTTGAGACTGTATAAGGAAAGCATTATAAACCTGAAATTGCAAGACTCTGCTGCCAGTCTCGCTCAACGGAAGTGCCGATTGGAGAATTGTGCATATGGGTTAGCTTGCCTGATGCTCTCCAAGTCAGCAATACTCCCCACTGGTGAGCATCAGATTGCAAAATCACCCCTCAATAACTATTGTACAGTGCATTCTCATATTGATGAATATGCTCATAGTTTGAAAATAATCATTTAGTTAGAACTCATACAACATATCGCTATAGTGCAACCAGGTTAGAAAGGAATACAGTGCATGAAGGAAGTAATTATTGTTGCACTTTTCCCAGTTCATTTTTAACGTATGACCCCGCAATGTTACGAGTTTCCACTCGTTGTGTGGAATCTCACTGGTGCAAGTGCAGGTCGGATAATCGAGCAGTCAACCTCACACACGCGTTTGCAGCGTGCCGAATTTCATGAGGCATGATTTTAAGAGAGAAAGGAGGCTGCATTGCAGGCAAGCCAAACCTACATTTACAACAACAACTTGCATTTATATAGCACCTGTAGTAGTAACATGTCCCAATGCGCTTCACGGAGCGTAATCAGACCAAAAAAAATGATATCAAGCCAAAAAACGAGGCATTAGGACAGGTGACCAAAAGCTTGGTCAAAGTGTTTTAGGGAGTGTCTTAAAGGAGGAGAGGGAGGCGGAGAGATTTAGGGAGGGAATTCCAGATGTTAGTTACATAGTTAAATTATTGAAGTGATGTCCCACACTGAATTTTGTGCCTTTGGGTGGATGCTGGGAGAGCAGAACTACTCCAGGACATCGCTGCAGGAGTTCCTCAGGACAGTGTCCTAGGCCCAACCATCTTCAGCTGCTTCATCAATGACCTTCCCTCCAACATAAGGTCAGAAATGGGGATGTTCGCTGATGACTGCACAGTGTTCAGTGCCATTCACAACTCCTGAGATAATGAAGCAGTCCATGCCTAAATGCAACAAAAGTGAGAAGTCGCACAACACCAGGTTATAGTCCAACAGCTTTATTTGAAATCACAAGCTTTCGTGTTTCGTATTTCTTCACTTCACCTGATGAAGGAGCAGCGCTCCGAAAGCTTGTGATTTCAAATAAAGCTGTTGGACTATAACCTGGTGTTGTGCGACTTCTCACTTTTGTCCACCCCAGTCCAACACCGGCATCTCCGCATCATAAATGCAACAAGACCTGGACGTCGTTCAGGCTTGGGCTGATAAGTGGCAGGTAACATTCGCGCCACAGAAGTGCCAGGCAATGACTTTCTCCAACAAGCGAGAGTTTAACCACCGCCCCTTGACATTCAATGGCATTACCATCGCCGAATCCCCCACCATCAGCATCCTGGGGGTCACCATTGACCAGAAACTTAACTGGACCAGCCACATAAATACTGTGGCAACAAGAGCAGGTCAGAGGCTAGGTATTCTGCGGCGAGTGTCTCACCTCCTAACTCCCTAAAGCCTTTCCACCATCTACAAGGCACAAGTAAGGAGTGTGATGGAATATTCTCCACTTGCCTGGATGAGTGCAGCTCCAACAATACTCAAGAAGCTCGACACCATACAGGACAAAGCAGCCTGCTTGATTGGCACCCCATCCACCACCTTAAACATTCACTCCCTCCACCACCAGCGCACCGTGGCTGCAGTGTGTACCATCTACAAGATGCACTGCAGCAACTCGCCAAGGCTTCTTCGGCAGCACCTCCCAAACCCACGACCTCTTCTACCTAGAAGGACAAGGGCAGCAGGCGCATGGGAACACCACCACCTCCAAGTTCCTCTCCAAGTCACACATCATCCTGACTTAGAAGTATATCGCCGTTCCCTCATCGTCGCTGGGTCAAAATCCTGGAACTCCCTCCCTAACAGCACTGTGGGAGTACCTTCACCACACGGACTGCAGCAGTTCAAGAAGGCGGCTCACCATCACCTTCTCAAGGGCAATTAGGGAAGGGCAATTAAGGATGGGCAATAAATGCTGGCCATGCCAGCAACGCCCACATCCCATAAACGAATTAAAAAAAACCTTTACAGCTCATGACTCCAGTTAGAAATGACCACAAAGCAGCAGAGAAAATATAATATACTCCTGCCATCACTCAAATTATTAGGGACCATGATCAAAGTAACGATTCCATTGTATGGACTGCTCAGGCAGGGAGCTATAGTCCAGTCAAGGTCTCCAAAATCATCCCTGGCTGCTGCATACTGTTTAATTATGCCATCCAAAAAGGAATGAGCATGCAGCCAGACAGGAGGCCACCCATGGGGTTGTAGGCCCACAGCAAGAGGGTGATGAAGAGCAGAATGGCGCTATAGAGGGACAATTTGTATAGGCAGGGAGATTGGTCCGGAACTCTGTGACCGAGAACTACTTCCAGTATTGAACACATTCTGCCACTGACCAAATTTGTTTTGTTATGAAAAGCCATAATTTGTAGCCCCAAAAAACATGCTGCACATTCCCTCCACTTTCAAGCTAAATTGACATCTTTTAGCTCCTCCCAGCACTTACTACCTTTCTACCCTACGCAGTAAACACCATCGACACTAAGGGGAAATAGAATAGAATATTCGGCCTATTGTGCCTGTGCCGGTTCTTTGAAAGAGCTATCCAATTATTCCCACTTCCCTACTCTTCCCCCATAGCCCTATCCCATAACCTCTATTCCCTCTCCAACGCCCCCATGTCCCCATCCCATTCTCCATTTCCCACACCTTCTCTCCCCTATCCCATACCCTCTCTATGCTATCCTATACCCTGTCCCATCATAGAATTATACTGCACAGAAGGAGGCCATTCAGCCCATCATGCCTGTGTTGGTTCTTTGAACGAGCTATCCAATTAGTCCCACTCCCCTGCTCTTTCCCCATAGCTCTGCCCCATGCCCACTATCCCCTATCCATATCCCCATGTCCCATATCCTCGGTCCCCAATTCTATACCCCCATCTCCTACCGCCATCCCATACCCTCTGTCCACCATTCTCATACTCCCTTTCACTATCCCATACACCCAATCTTCTACCCCTATCATACCCCCTGTCGCCAATCCCCTATCCCATACTCCCTATTCCCCAGCCCCTCGCTGTTAACCCTCTCACGTCTCCCGATCAAAATAAAAATAAAAGATCAATATTTATTCGGTGCTATTTACTTTGTAAATGTGCTCCAAGCCCTATGCCATTGATTCCCCTTAGTGATACTATAAGATGTGCTTATCCTACTTCATAACCGGAGACTGTGTTTAAATGTTCCGAGTGGGAAGAAGAACTGTACTGCTGCGTGGAGCAGCTCTGTTGGGATGGTTGTAGCCTTGATCTCTGGGTGCAGGGTGATGAGTTGGCCCTACAACTGCTGGAGACACATTTTGACAACATAGCACCTGCAATTTGTCAATGCTTTGAGAGGCTTGGCTGGAGTGGGAGGGTGGGTATGCGAGCACTCTGAGAGGCAGCCATGCTATTGGACCCTTCTCCGGTCATGCTCACAACACTGGGCAGCCCTAGCTGGATAAATAACAATTTCCATGAGAGAAGTTAATTTGGTCTCTCCCATTTGTGGTACACCCACTGTCACTGCTTTTTCCAAACAACCTCCCAGCCTATCAAATCCAGGAGTAACAGACTTCTGTAAGTAGATAACCAAAGTCTCAATGACAACAGTCACCACATTTGTAAGAGAAAGCTGGTCTGCACTTGTTCCCTCTGTGCTTTGGGGTTCCCTTGTGGAAGTGGGAATGGCCATGGAAGACACCAGTCATTGCTCTGCATTCTGTATTTCCATAAATCCCTCACACTGGAATGGAGTGAAATTGGAAGTGCACTGCTGCAAACTCTGCACCAGCTGCTGCAAGCTGCTCCTAGCAAGCTCAAAGGATGTGCACAATACCTTCTGCTCCTGCATTAACTCCCATCTGAAGGTAGACCTAGTAGGATAACCTTCCCATACAGCAGGTATACATTGTGGGCTATATTTTCCCTCTTCCTCTCCTGCTCTTCCTTGTTTGTGACTTGTAAATCATCCTCCTCAAACTCCCTACCTACATTCTCCAGGGTGCTCATATCTGTATTGGTACTTGGGGCATATGGAATGCTTGACACAACCTGCTGTGGCGTGAGACCCCTTCATCTAGGGAAGAATCTTTAGAGTAGGGAAGATTGTTCAGGGAAGAAAGAACTTACATAGGATATATGGCACAGAAACAAGCATTCAGCCCAACCAGTCCATGCCGGTGTTTATGCTCCATTCGAGCCTCCTCGCGTCTTTCCTCATCTAAATCTATCAGCATAACCCTCTATTCCCTTCTCCCTCATATGCTTGTCTAGCCTCCCCTTAAATGCACCTATACTTTTCACTTCAACCACTCCCTGTAGTAGCGAGTTCCACATTCTCACCACTCTCTGGGTAAAGAGGTTTCTTCTGAATTCCCTATTGGATTTCTTGGTGACTATCTTATATTGATGGCCTCTAGTTATGTTCTTCTCCACATAAACTTGCATTTATATGACACAGTTGACATCCTCAGAACATTCCAAAGTGCTTCAAAAGCAATTAATTACTTTTGAAGTGTAGTCACTTTTGTTTATGTAGGCAATAGCAGCAACCAAATTGTGCACAGCAAAGTCCCACAAACAGCAAGTTAAGTAAATGAAAAGCAAAATACTGCAGATGCTGTAAATCTGATGAACTAAATGGCCAATTCGTCTTCTGGTATTTTCTGTTGAGGAAAGAATGTTGACTAGGACACTGGGAGAACTCCATGCTCTTCTATAGGACCAAGGGATCTTTTCCATGGGCCTCGGTTCATTGTCCGATCCAAAGGACAGCAACTGGAACGTGTTTTGATACAAAATGTAGTTCTTTTCCTACAGACAGGGGGCAGCATCACTTGTTCACTTAAAAAAAATAATCTGGTGATTTTTTGTTTGTTTCCCGAATGTACCCTGAACGATTCACGCCAAATTATGTGCTTACTTATTCTGAATGATGGAAGAAATTGAATTGCAACCTCATATTTTAGAGGCACTCCTAAACTCGTAATGAAGAGAAATGAGGGTTTATTGATTTGCAGCAAAGTGTCTGCTGAAATGTTACCCAGATCTTTTTTTTGGAAAGTTCCAGTATTTTGATATCATATTTTCAGCTTTTTAAATTATGTTCACAGCGCGCGCGCGCGCGCGCACACACAGGTCACTTTTTCACAAACGTGTGTAAGTGAACTCGAAATGAGCCCCAGTGTATTTATATTTAATTGTTAGCTGTTTTGTGGGCGGGCTGGCCCTGTCTGCTCTTCTGATTGGTCGGTTCGGATGCCACACGTGTCACCAATCAAAAAATCAAATGACTAAAAGTGCCCCCCTGATAATCTAAATTATGAGTGAAAACCAGAGGATACCTAACAAATCAAATTACAGTTTCATTTGCAGCGCCCACCACCACCCCCAGGCAATGCAGTCCTCCGCTGTGCGGCCAGTTGTTGCTCTTTTTCCAATGATGCACCGACCAAACCGATACAAAGCAGTGACGTCAGCCAATCCATCGCCAAGGCAACGCATTCTAGAGGCGCGGGGCTCCTCCAATCAGGAGAGAGGGAATGTGGAACGGCAGCGAATGAGCGAGGAGCGGCGGGGATTTTAAATCTGGGCTCGGTGCGAGCTTCACTTCGCTACGAGCGGTGAGGTGCTGAACATGGCTCTTCGTTTGGGCAAAGTGAGATTCAATTTTGAAATATATATTGTTTTAAAGTGTTAAATTCTAAGGCGCTCACAGGAAAGTGTAAAAAGAAACGGCGTCTTGTATTGCCGAGGTCGGATGTTAAACGATTTTTTTTTTATTCGATCGCTTGCTGCACAGCTGATGGCCAACTCGACGCTTCCTTTTGGTTTTAAGTTTGTGCTCCTGGAGTAACTAAATGATGATCTCTCTTTCTTATTTGAAAGAAGCTCCTGTGTAAAACATAACTTTGGGAAACTTATCCAAACCGAGCGGGAGAGACGCCTTATTGAACTATAACTTGTAATATAGTAATGCGGTTATGCCATTAAAGTGCGGACATGTACAACATGGCGTAACTTGGTTTTTAATCTGACTCTAATGGCTGCACGATTTTAATGCATATAACAAGTAGAGCATAACTTTGACTGCTTCCTGCAAATAGTCATCTAAACCTCTACCTCCTAGTGTTGTATGATTTCTCTCTTTTGTAGCTCTTGCGTCCTATTGAATACCGTGAATGCTACGATGTTAGTAATGGAAGATGAATGGGATGCGGTGCTAAGCACTCACTGGGTGGGGTGGGTTGAATGGACTGTTGTGCTGTAACTGAGCCCTTGAGATTTTGTGGCTCCGAACTTTTTTTAACTTGTTGGAATGCATGGTGGAACCCATAGCCTGGGCTTTTATATTTTAAATATGTTGATTCAATTGCACGTGCACATGACTGCAGATAGGCGGGTGCTCCTGGTGTATTAACTAGTAGAATGAAGGGGAAAGGAAGGTGACTTGCTCAGAATAACTGAAGACTTGACTGATGATCACATGTTTGGCAATGCTGCAAAGTCCCATTATTGGAAGACTCCACTGGGTTATTGCATCCATCTACGAGTGGATGGTTTGAATTCCTTACTCCCTAAATAAAGCAAATGTAAATCTTTAAGTGTGACCTAGTTTGCAGTAAAGTGATTCCTGTAAATAGCCACTGAGCTTAATGTCATGGACCATTTTCTCATTGAATTAAACTCATTCTTGGGTTTTGGGAGGTTTTCTTGCACCTTTTTTTGTTTAGAAACCCTTTGGAAATGTTGTTAGATTTTTCTCAATTGTGGAAGTTTTGCACTAATAATTTGGATACACCAATCATTCTTGTAAATAGACCTTGTGTCCCTTGAGACCAGTGTTTTTTTTCCTGCCCAATATTTAGATAAATGAGGGCATGATCTTGATCATAACTGTTAATATACTGGTTACTGAAGTATGCCTGGTGCTACCATGAGTTTACCTCTATGGAAGGTGGATTAAAATAGCACTTTACTGAGATGAATCATTGCTTTTGATGATCAACAGGTTTGTTTACATAACATACAGTACAATTAAGTGCTTTCCAAACATGGATCATTTTTCTAGCTAAGCTAGTTCAGACTTTAAAATGGACAGCTTGCTGCTGCAAAACTGCAAACTGTATAGGGGTGTGTCTATTTTTTTTTTCCTTTCTCTTCCTGCCCACCCCCCACCACTGTCAACTGGGATTGGTGTGACTGACAGCTTGATGGGGCAATTCCCCCAAACAACTTTTGGTGAGAGCCTGCCCATTTAAGCAGGAGACTGCTCAGCATCTGCCTGGCTAATGTTCTTCCTTTTCCCCCCTTCCTTCCCATCCAAGCTGCTGAACAAATGGGATGACATTGGAACATTTCTTGGAGCCATTCTCTGAAATGTTTGTATATATCAATCCTTTTGAATAACTGAAGCTTCAAATCACTCTTGTAACCAGGCTGGTTACATGCTCCTAGCTTGGTGAGGAAAGATGTATCTACTGCAATAGCAAAATACTGCGGATGCTGGAAATCCAAAAAAAAACAGAAAACGCTGGAAAAACTCAGCAGGCCAGGCAGCATCCATGGAGAGAGAAACAGTTAATGTTTCAGGTCAAAGACCTTTTGTCAGAACTGGGAAAAAAGCAGGATGTGGAATAGATTTTAAAGCTAGTTTAGGGGCTGGGAAAAGGGGGAGGGGATGAAAGAACAAAAGGGAAGGTCAGTGATAGGATAGAAAGCAGGAGAGATTGAGACATTAAGAGATATTCAAGACAAGAGGAGGTGGTAATGGGACAGGTTAAGGAACAAAGGATGACTCTAGATGAAGTGTGAATTGTGCTGGCAGAATGAAGGACAGCTGCCATGTGGAAGGGAAGAAAAAAAAGCTATATGTTTAATCTGAAATTGTTGAACTGAGTCCAGAGGGCTGTAGAGTGCCTAATCGAAAGATGAGGTGCTGTTCCTTGAGTTTACACTGAGCTTCTGTGGAGCAATGCAAGAGGGTGAGGTCTGAGTGGGAATGGAGCAGTGAATTAAAGTGACAGGCCACCAGGAGCTCAGGGTCCCCCTTACAGACTGAACGGAGGTGTTCCGCAAAGCGGTCACCCAATCGGCGTTTGGTCTCCCCAATGTAGAGGAGACCACATCGTGAGCAGTAGATGTATCTACCCTTGCCATGATTCTCCTGGCTGGCCTCTCTCATTCTACCCTATGTAAACTTGAGGTCATCCCAAACTCTGCTGCCTGTGTCTCAACTCCCACCAAGTCCTGTTCACTGTCACCCCTGTGCTTGCTGCCCTACACTGGCTCCTGGTTAAACACCTCGCTTTCAAAATTCTCATCCTTGTTTTCAAATCCCTCCCTATCTCTAATCGCCTCTAGCCCCATGCCACCCCACCCTACCCTGATATCTGCACTCTTCTAATTCTGCCCTCTTGAGCATCCCTGGTTATCACTCAACCATTGGTGGCCATGCCTTCTGTTGCCTAGGCCCTAAGCTCTGGAATTCCCTGCTGAAACCTCTCTGCCTCTCTACCTCTTTTCTCCTTTTAAGATGCTCCTTAAAACCTACCTTTTTGACCAAGCTTTTGGTCACCTGCCCTAATTTCTCCTGTGTGTGGCTCGGGGTCAAATGTTTTGTCTTAAACACTCCTGTGAAGCGCCTTGGGACGCTTTACTACGTTAAAGGTGCTATATAAATTGTTCTTGTTCATAGGATCAAAATAAGCTAGGTCACGCATCTATGAAACTTTGAATTCCCTTGATGGCAGTGGAGGGTGCTTGTATTGGGTCCTCTGACCTGACACTAATGTACATAAGTTGGAGTTGGGTGTCCTGTGCAAGTAGGAAGAAATTGGCTAAGTAATACACGAATGCTTGTAGTTTTGGCACTGCCCACTTGTTGGTTTGGTTCTTCCTCACTTGGGTCAATAGTATAACCTACAGTATTTTCATTTATAGACTACTCGTGTTGGTAAAGACAATGTTGAAGCAAAAGTCCTTCCAGCAAAAGTTGGAACAAAACTTGGCTTGAGGCCTAGAACTGCTTTGGGGGACATAGGAAACAAGGCACCAGGAGCTAAGCTCACTTTGAAAAAGGTATGTTATGCATTGCTAAATAACCTGTCCTTTATCAGGCTAGAAAACTTAGTAACTTGGTTTGACTTACTTGCATCTTGTTGATCTTGGGGCATTACAGTCTACCTATTGAACTCTTAAACATGTAAATAACATTTTGGTAGTTTAATCTTGATTTTTGTATATGCCTTTAATTGGATAAAATTTGAATTTTGGCATCTAAAGATTGATAGCTGCTACTTCATAGACCTTTTCAAAACAATAGAGGGTATCTAAATGTGTTGCATCTATCTGGTGGATGGGGGAAAGAGGGGGAAATGAGTTATGAAATATAATTGCTAAATTTACAACTTTGCAGGGAAAAAGTAGTACCGTGGCCCCAAAGGTGGAACCGGTGAAAAAGCTCAACAAAACAGTAGTTTCTCAAACAGGAAAAAGCACTGAAAATGTACCAGAGAAAAATTATGAAGATGTACCAAAGGTAAATATTTTTGGCTATCCACCTCTAACTTGAGTCTAACTAAAATGGGAGATAATATGGCAATGGCAAAAACACTAAGTATAGTGCTTCATGTATTATACAGCAAGTATGACTGCATCCTTATTTGCCTTCCCCAATAGATATGAATGAACTTGAGGAAAGAGTCCTACTGCTAAAGTGGAGCTTTATCCTGGCCTGTCCTTTAAGCCCATATTCTAACTGGGGTTACGGGGGTAGGGTGGGATATGTGTACTGTGGGGATTAAAGCAGGGACAGGGTACTGGATTTGGATGATCAGCCATGATCGTATTGAATGGTGGAGCAGGCTCGACGGGCCGAATGGCCTACTCCTGCTCCTTGTTTCTATGTTTCTACAGCAAAAATCTAATCTCTAACCTTGGTATGTGCTTATTCACCTGCAGTTCCTACAGCGCAATTGAGCAGGTGGCCATTTGCTGTTACCCTACCCACCCCACCCAACAAAACTGCTCCCTGTGTAGGTGGTTTGCCTTGGTGGTTCAAATCACCTCCCCTACTTGGTTCTAGATGACGAATTATGGTGAACAGGATTGGAATGCAGACAAGCTTTTCAGACTCCACCGTACGGTGTTTAATAAGGTTAACACACACACCCGCCTCCAGTATGTAAAATGCCTGGTGGTGTAAACAAACAGTATAACAATATAACTTGGCCCATCGAACAGGCCCCTGTCTCATATTAAGATGCCTAAAATCACACTGTGTTGCAATACAGAGTATAACATGGACTTGTCCCACAAACCCTGGAACATACACTATATAATACACACAGAATCTCCCCACTAAACCCCTCTGGCTTGGTTGGGACACACAGCACCCCCTCACACAGTACCGGTGGTCTTAAGGATGCGTGGGCTTGGACAATGTTCACCCCGATTGTCCGGTTTCTTGCTCGCTGCTTCCCTGTGTAGAACGTGTCTCCTGGTTCCATATCGCCAATGCAGTATCCAAGTCCCAGTTTCGAGGTTTGCTCCTACAGTCAAAGAGCAAGGCGAGGCTCTTGTCGCTAGTGGTGGTTTCTTCTCTCCGTCTCAGGCGGAGTTCACGGTTCTTGGTTCAGAGAATGGGAGCACGCGAAGGTGTGAGCAAGCAAGAGAGAAATGGCCAAAGCTGCCTTCTCTATAACCTAAAAGTTCACTCTGGTCTGTGTATTGCAGTGATGTCTTTTAAATCACCCTTCTTTGTCTGGTTCCTGCCTTTTCGAGTCTGGGCCTCCCCCCCCCCCCCCCCCCAACTCTTGTATTCCAATACACACCCCCAGTAATCCAAACCACAGGACATGTACAGGGCTGGAGGATGGAAGACAATTCCTTATCTTGTGTCCCCCCTCCCTGTGGTACATATTTGATGTGATTTTGTGTCTTACTGCTGATGTTTTGCCCAAGGTTAGTGTTTTTCATTGAGGCCAGGAAGTCCATTGTTCCAGTGAAACTGGCATCGTTGTCTTATCCAATTGAAGATCCATCGAAATCCATTAAAACACAAAGTCTCATTGTCCAAAGTTAAATCACCTATTGAGACGCTCATTGTCTGAAGTAAATGTCTTTTCCATAGTTAAATGGAAACACACAGGTGTGCCTGTGCTTTTAGGTCCAACTGCACCATGCCCCTACTACTGGGCCAAACCGGCTGTTGGTCAAACAGCAGTAACAATCATACAAAAAAAAATCCTTGGCCTGTGCCAATGCTTACACCTGTTTGGTTATGACTTGTTTATAGGTGCAAGTCTTGAGATTCACTTTGCATGTGATGCTTTCAAATGTGACACTTTGCAATTGATTTGGTAGGAGCATAATATTGTCTAAATACTTGCTCTACTGGAAGATATGTATGAAATACTCAGTTCAGCCTAAACTTTGCTTGTAAGCTACCTTATTTTCCTAGATGTAGTATCTATCTATCTCCTGTTTAGTAGTTAACATGGCTTTATGCAACTCTTTTCTTCGACTTGGTTAAATTCTAATTGCTGGCCCAGGGCTGGTTTTACAATAATTATTGCTGGTGATGACATTTATTTTAAATCTTGACATGGGTATAAAATCTGGCATTTTTGTTCATTGCAGATGACTCTAATTGAGTGTGGTAGGGTGAATGACTGACTGCCTTCTATGCTGTAATTTGTTTCTGTACTTTTGAAAAGGTTACCTGCATTAAGTTTCTGCTTCCATGGCAACTCTTCATTTACAGGTACCAGCGTCGCCATCCCTGATGGAAACGTCAGGCTGTATAGCTGAAGATTTGTGCCAGGCCTTCTCTGATGTGCTGCTTCCTGTTAAAGATGTTGATGCAGATGATGGTGACAACCCCATGCTATGCAGTGAATATGTTAAAGATATCTACAAATACTTGAGACAGCTAGAGGTCAGACTTTGTCTTTTTTGACTTGACATATAAAATCAATCTTGAGAAAGATCTTCATCTGAATGACTCTTCCAATGCTTTCCTGGCCAGCCTCCCATCTTCCACCCTCCATAAACTTGACCTCATCCAAAACTCTGCTGCCTGTATCCTTACTTGCACCAAGTCGTCTTTTTATTCATTCCTGACACGGCCAGCATTTATTGTCCATCCCTAATTGCCCTTGAGGTGGTGGTGAGCTGCCTTCTTGAACCACTGCAGTCTGTGTGAAGGTACTCCCACAGTGCTGTTGGGGAGGGAGTTCCAGGATTTTGACCCAGCAACTATGAAGGAACAGTGATATATTTCCAAGTTGGGATTGTGTGTAACTTGGAGAGGAACTTGCAGGTGATGGTGTTCCCATGCACGTGATGGTGTTCCCATGCACATCACCCCTGTGCTTGCTGACCTACATTGGCTCCTAGTCTGGCAGTGCCTCAATGTTAAATTCTCATCCCTGTTTTTAAATCTCTGTGGCCTTGCCCCTCACCCTTCCTATCTCTCTAACCACCTCCAGCCCTACAACCCTCTGATCTGTGCATTCCTCCAATTCTGGCCTCTTGCACATCCCTGACTTTTTAATTGCTCCACCATTGGCAGTCATGCCTTTAGCTGCCTGGGTCCTAAACTCTGGAATTCCCTCTCTCCTTTTAAGACACTCCTTTAAAACCTGCCTTTTTGACCAAGTTTTTGGTTACTGTCCTAATCTCCTTATGTGGCTGTGTTTGATAACACTCCTGTGAAGTGCCTTGGGATGTTTTACTACAGTGCTCCATAGAAGCTTATTGTAGCAGTGTACTGGAGCAGGACTGCATGGCATTGTGCCCATAGTTCCCCACCTTCTTTAGGTCACTAATGATATTGATCTCTGGCTCTAACTTATTCTGCATTTCTTGGCAATGGTTCTAGAGCACAAAAGTCCCTTTTTTAATATGATTGTGACCTGGAAGGAGGATATGTATGTGAGCAAAGCTGCTTCCATTCAGAGGGCTGGGGGAAAGGGAAAGAGACTCAAGAAGCTAGTGCATACAGATGAGGCACTGGGTTCAGTTAGTCTTTGCTTGACTTTGAAGTGGTGGTAAAACTGACTTTAGCACCCCAAGGCTTATGGGGAGATTGTCTATCTGGATTCTTGCTGGTGAACATTATCTAGTGACTTCTGGAAGTGCTTGGGCAAAGCTGGGCTTAGCCTTGATGCACTTTGTGCTTGGTGGCTTATTATTTAGGGTCACCCAAATGATGGCCACTTGGGCATGTTACTAGGGTCTTGTGAGGAATGCTTTAGTTAATGGGGGAGGGTAACAAGATTTGTGTAATGTACAATAAAATGTTGAGCTTTCCCTCTTATACTGATGAACCAATGTTGATTTATCTAACTTTTTAAAATTGTGCACCTAAAGCAGTATACCTTTTAGTGCAGCGAACTTAACTGTTTGTATTGTGTTTGAGCAATACCTTTAGTTTTGGTTGTTAATAAAATTCTTGTGTTCTGAAAGGTGGAGCAGTCGGTGAGGCCAAAATACTTGGAGGGAAAGGAGATAACTGGCAATATGCGTGCTATCCTAATAGACTGGCTTGTGCAGGTTCATAGAAAATTTCAGCTGCTCCAAGAAACGTTGTACATGACTGTATCAATCATAGATCGATTCCTTCAGGTAAGAATATTTCAAACTACAAATTATGTACTTGTTTGATTCCTGCATCCTTGACTCTCCATTCTTTGGTTTACAATGCAGAAATAGGCCATTCATCCCATTGCCTGTGCTGGCTCTTTAATAAAGCAATCCCACTGTCCTGCTTGCCTTGTCCTACATAAGAAATAGATGCAGGAGTAGGCCCCTTGAGCCTGCTCTGCCATTCAATAAGATCATGGCTGATCTGATCTTGGTTTCAACTCTACTTTTCTGTCTGTTCCCCATAACCCTTGACTCTCCTGTTGTTCAAAAATCTCTCTCTCTCTCTCTCTCTCTCTCTCTCTCTCTCTCTCTCTCTCTCAACCTTGAATATACTCAATGCCTCAGCCCCCACAGCTCTCTGGGGTAGAGCATTCCAAAGATTCATGACCCTCAGAAGAAATTTCTCCTCCTCTCCATCTTAAATGGGCGACCCCTTATTCTGAAACTATGCCCCCAGTTCTAGATTTCCCACGAGGGGAAACATCCTCTCTGCATCTACCCTGTCAAGCCCCCAGAATCTTGTTTCAATACGATCACCTCTCATTCTTCTAAACTCCACTGAGTATAGGCTCAACCTTTCCTCATAAGACAACCCCTTATCCCAGCAATCAGCCTAGTGTACCTTCTCTGAACTGCCTCCAATGTAAGTATATCCCTCCTTAAAGGAGACCAAAACACTATGCAGTACTCTAGGTGTGGTCTCACCAACACCTTGTACAGTTGTAGCAAGACTTCCCTACTTTTATACTCCACCCCCCTTGCAATAAAGGCCAACATTCCATTTACCTTCCTAATTACTTGCTGTACCTGCATGCTAACTTTTTGTTTCATGTATGAGGACACTCGGATCCCTCTGTACTGCAGCATTCTAGTCTCCATTTAAATAATATTTTGCTTTTCTATTCTTCCTACCAAAGTGGATAACCTCACATTTTACCACATTATACTCCATCTGCCAAATTTTTGCCCACTCACTATCTGTATCCCTTTGCAGACTGTCTTCCTCACAATTTGCTTTCCCACCTATCTTTATCAGCAAATTTGGCTACAGTACACTTGGTTTGGTCCCTTTTATCCAAGTCATTAATATAGATTGTAAATAGTTGAGGCCCCAGCACTGATCCTGTGGCACCCACTAGTTAGTTTGCCAACCTGAAAAGACCCATTTATCCCAACTGTTTTCTGTTGGCCAATCCTCTATCCATGCTAATATATTACCCCAACACAATGAGCTCTTATCTTGTGCAGTAACCTTTTATGTGGCACCTTATCAAATGCCTTTTGGAAATCCAAATACACTACATCTACTGGTTCCCCTTTATCTACCCTGCTAGTTACATCCTCGAAGAACTCTAATAAATTTGTCAAAACACTTTCTCTTTCATACAAACAAGCAGAGTCAACATGGTTTTGATTTTCTAAATGTCCTGCTACTACTTCCTTAATAGATTCCAGCATTTTCCCAATGACCTGTTGGGCTAGCTGGCCTATAGTTTCCTGCTTTGTCTCCCTCCTTTCTTTAATATGGGTGTTACATTTGCAGTTTTCCAATCTGCTGGGACCTTTCCAGAGTCTAGGGAATTTTGGAAGATTACAACCAATGCATCCACTATCTCTGCAGCCACTTCTTTTAAGACTCTGGGATGTAGGCCATCAGGTCCAGGGGACTTGTCAGCCTTTAGTCCTATTAGTTTGCCTAGTACTCTTTCTCTAGTGATAGTGATTGTTTTAAGTTCCTCCCTCCCAAGTTCCTCCCTCCCTTTTGCCCCTTGATTTTCCACTATTATGGGATGCTTTTAGTGTCTTCTGTGAAGACAGATACAAAATATTTGTTCAGTCTCTGCCATTTCCTTGTTTCCCATTATTAATTTCCCCAGTCTTATCCTCCAAGGGACCAATGTTTACTTTAGCTACTCTCTTCCTTATATACTTGTAGAAGTTCTTGCTGTCTATTTTTATATTTCTTGCTAGGCATCCTTTGCAAATTTCTAAATTTCCCAATCTTCTGGCCTACCACTAATCTTTGCAACATTGGATGCCTTTTCTTTCAATTGGACACAATAAGAACATAAGAGATAGGAGCAGGAGTAGGCCCTTTGAGCCTGCTCTGCCATTCAATAAGATCATGGCTGATCTTCTACCTCATCTCCACTTTCCTGCACTATCCCTATATCCCTTGATACCCTTAATATTCAAAAATTTATCGATCTGTCTTGAATATACTCAACAACTGAGCCTCCACAGCCCTCGGGTAGAGAATTCCAAAGATTCACCACCCTCTGAGTGAAGAAATTTCTCCTCATCTCAGTCCTAAATGGCCGACCCCTTATTCTGAGACTGTGACCTATGGTTCTATACTCCCCAGCCAGGGGAAAACATCCTCCCTGCATCTACCCTGTTGTGCCCTGTCAGAATTTTGTGTTTCAATGAGATCACCTCATTCTTCTAAACTCTAGTGAATATAGGCCTAGTCTACTCAATCTCTCCTCATAGGACAATCCCCCATCCCAGGAACCAGTCTGGTGAACCTTTGTTGCACTCACTCTATGGCAAGTATATCCTTCCTTGGGTAAGGCGACCAAAACTGTACACAGTACTCCAGGTGTGGTCTCACCAGGGCCCTTCATGTTAACTTTCAGTGATTTGTGTACAAGGACACCCAGGTCCCTCTGAACACCAACATTTCCCAATCTCTATTTTAAAAAAATACTCTGCTTTTCTATTTTTCCTACAAAGTGGATAACTTCACATTTCTCTGCATTATATTCCATTTGCCATGTTCTTGCCCACTCCCTTAGCCTGCCTATAGCCTTGAAGCCTCCTTGCATCCTTCTCAACTTGCATTCCCACCCAGCTTTATATAATCAGCAAACTTGGATATATTACATTTGGTCCCCTCATCCAAATCATTGATGTAGATTGTGAATAGCTGAGACCCAAGCACTGATCCTTGCTCCCCCACCTAGTTACAGCCTGCCAACCTGAAAATGACCTGTTTATTCCTACTGTTTTCTGTCTGTTAACCAATCCTCAATCCATGCTAGTACATTACCCCCCTCCAATCCCATGAGTGCTAATTTTGTTTAATAACCTCTTGTGTAGTACCTTATCGAATGCCTTCTGAAATCCAAATACACCACATCCACTAGTTCCCCCTTATCTATTCTGCTAGTTACAACCTCAAACTCTAATCTCCTTAACTTCCTTTAAGTCATGGATGGTTCCTCCTTCTAGTAGTCTTTCCTTCTTGCTGGAATATCTTTGTTGTTTGTCCTGTATCTTCCTCCTGATTTAAAAAAAATATATATATAAATTTATTTTATTTATTTTATTTTCTCCAATTTCCCCCTGAAAAGGTGCAATGGTAACAAAGCATTCAATGCACCAGCAATCCTCTTAAAGAACTTACTGCTAACCTCTTCTCATTGACCACTTAATTCTAAGTTTGCTCATAACTGGTGTGGTACCTGGCATTTTTTTCTTCTCCTTTCTCTCCCTCAAACAAGATGTTGCATTGGCTGCACTCCAGTCCCATGGCACAATTTGTACATTTGAGGTTCTGAAAATTGTCTACAGTCTCTACTATCTGACTTCCTTCAACAGCTGTGGGTGCATACCACCTTCTCTTCCTTCAACTAATTTTTCTCTAAGTTGCCTCTTAGCAATGCTATATCCTCCTATACCTGTGTTCACATCCACAAACATTAGGGAAACCAATGCAAAATGTTTAACATCTCTGCCATACCAGCATCCTCCAGTTAATTTTGGAACAGAAAACTGGACTTTTTTTCTATTCTTAACCTTGAACTTGGCTATTTTGTGAAATCTACTTCATAACTGCAGACATTGAAGATTTTAAAGCTAAATAAGCCACTTTGTGTAATGTCAGTTTTGCTTCTTTCAGACTATGAATGTCAATTGTTGAATGACATGACCAAGAATAGCACATGGTTTCTTGAGCCACACATCCGAGGGCAGGGAAGCAGTAACTCTTTATTGATGAGATAACTGGCAAATCATAGTCAGAAGAACAGCCCTTCTGTAAACTGAGAACATGGGTGGCCTTAAGTCTAGGAATGAAGTTTGGCCTAGTGAGGGGAAACTGGCTTGTCTTGGGCCAAGAGCTCTTCAATCAGAAGGCAGACAAGGAAACACTGCCCAAACTAGCAACAGGGATGGTATGGTGCATTATGTGCATTGTTCTCGTGTTCAGTAGTTAGTTGAATCAAGATGTGATTTGTTATAACAACCATTAAATATAAATAAAGCCACCCAACTATTTGTATCTGGCTTTCTCTGGTGTTTCAATCAGGCTTTGGAATGATTGGAGAAGGACCATCCAGTTCAGATGAGGGGGGTCCTATTGTTTAAACCCCCAGGTTATGCTAGCCAATAACTTTTTGGCCAGTATGGGCATACACTCAAATGCTCATTGCTTACAGGAGTAACTCTCAACTGTACCAGAGTAAAATATCTAAGCAAGATTCAAACTAAATTCTCCCTGTAGCCATCCACCAAATCAGCTGTTGGGATACTGGCCTTGTAACCCTCCACTGAACTCTGTTGTATCTTCTAATTAATTAAAAAAAAAAAGTGTTCAAATATCCAGTTTCTAAACACCTAGTTCTAGGGGTTGAGACTTGGAGTACCCAGTTCAACAATCAGTTCTGGCATGGGAGTGAATCTCATTTCCAGGTTAACCCATTGTAAGATTTCTATGCAACATGTTGCATTTTTACAACACCTTTAACATAATAAAAGACCCAAGGCTGTTCACAGGAATGTTGGCAAACAAAATTTGACTCCAGTCACATGATATTGGGACAGATGACCAATTTTGGCCAGAGGTGGGTCTTAAAGGAGATGTAGAGGCAAAGATTAGGGAGGGAATTCAGAGCTTGGGGCCTAGGCAGCTAAAGGCATAGCCACCAATGGTGGTGTGATGAATCGGATATACAAGAGGCCAGAATTGGAGCAGAGATCGGAGGGTTGTAGAGCTGGAGAAGGTTGGTGATGAGGAGGAGAGGCCATGGAAGGATTTGAAAACCAGGAGGAGTATTTAAAATCAACTGGGAGCCAATATAGATCAGCGAGCACAGGGGTGATGGGTGAACTGGACTTGCTGTAAGTTGGGATATGAGCAGCAGACTGTGTACAAGTCCTAATGCAACATTCCTTATCTGGTGGTCTGTTTTTCAGGATAACCCAGTAACCAAGAACCGTCTACAACTTGTTGGTGTGACAGCAATGCTAGTGGCATCCAAATATGAAGAGATGTATCCTCCAGAAATTGGGGACTTTGTCTATGTTACAGACCACACTTACACTACAGCTGCAATACGTGAGATGGAGAGGAGGATTCTGCAGAAGCTTGACTTCTCCCTAGGCAGGCCTCTTCCCCTGCACTTTCTAAGGAGGTCTTCAAAAATTGCAGAAGTAAGTCGCGGTTTCAATTGTGTTCAGGCAAGACTGCTAGCTCTTGTATAGAAGAATTGAAATGCAACTCTTCCACAATCTAATGTACCACTTGTACAAAGAACAAACTTGCATTTTGTATAGCTCCTTGTCATTGGGACTACTAAGCACTTTACAGCTAAAAGGTTACTTCTGAAGTGCAGATACTCTTGGGCAAACACAGAAGCAAATGACCATGCAATCTATGGTTTAAGGCAAGAATGTTCTCCAAGACACCAGGGGAAATCTGCTTTTGTGCCATGGCATATCCAGCTGATATAGTAGACAAGGCCTCTGTTAATGTCTTGTCTGAAAGATGGCAGCCATGGCTGAGTGTCAGAAGGTTTTGTGTTCAAATATCTCTCCAGAGACTTGAGCACATAATCTAGGCTAGCACTTGAAGTGCTGTACTTTCAGGCAAGTTCTCCCCAGTGTCTTGGCCAATATTTACCCCTCAACAAACATCGCTAACAGATTATCTGGTCATTATCACATTGCTGTTTGTGGGATCTTGCTGTTCTCAAATTGGCTGCCACATTTCCTACATCTGAAGTGACGACACTTCAAAAGTGCTTCATTGGCTGTACAGTGCTTTAGGACATGCCATGGTCATGAAAGGTGCTATATAAAAAAAAAAAAAAAATTCTTTCACTACTGCAATGAAGAGCCTTTGTAGATTGTGCTTGTGGGCAACCTTCTGACTCCAATGAGTTCTGTTAACAAGCCATGCTGTAAGTACACTTTTATCCAAGTTTAAAGTTGTACTGTAACTGCTGATTCAAACTGGACTTCATGTATGTGATCAAATGGTTGCAGTGCTGAAAATTAGAATCTAGTAGGGAGAGAAATCTTGTATGCAGATTTAGTGGTAGTTTTGACTTGATAGATCCTCCATTGAGCAATTTTAAGATTCAGCTCGAGTTACCATGTTAATACTCTTGCCTATAAAAGTGAAATCTGACCCATACAGGGATAGTAAATTCAAGTGTGCCAAGTTTTTTATAATCTCTTTACGAGGCACTTGCCTTAATAATTGATGTGCTTGCTTACTGTTATCTAATCCTAGGTAAGCTCTGAACAACACACTCTAGCTAAATACCTGATGGAATTGACTATAGTTGACTATGAGATGATGCATTATCTTCCATCCCAGATTGCAGCTGCTGCTTTTTGTCTTGCTCAAAAAATCTTGCATACTGGTGAATGGGTGAGTATTGCTGACTTCCAAACTGAAGGAACTCTTTTAGCTGACAGATTTTCAATATAAATACTGGCACACTCACTATTTCAACCAAATTCTCTTTCAGACACCTCTTTTGCAGCATTATATGAACTATAAAGAGGATGACCTTGTTTTGGTGATGGAGCACATCGCCAAGAATGTTGTGAAGGTCAATCAAGGCCTCACTATGCATGTGGTAAGCTTATTTTAGTCTGCTAACTGAATATAGGTGCTTGTCCTTGGACTGTAAAATGACACTGCCTTTTCATTTTTAGTGTAGATTTGTCACTCTTGCAATCCAAACATGGTGTTCTTTGTTCAAAGGGAAAATGTCACTGCATGTGTTGTCTCTTGCTTAGAATTAACTAGCAACTGAATTCTAACTTGGCTGGAGTCTTGTGTACTCTTGTCATACCCTAATTCATCCTGGATTGCCCCTTGTGGTTAAGATTTAACTTGGTGGTATTTGATTAGTGAGACTTGCAATAGAATCTGTTTCCTACTAAAGGGAGGGAGACGAGGAGGTTTGAAAGTATACTTTCAATTACAAGAGCAAATTGTTCATTCAGACTGCATTTGACTATTGTATTCTGCATTGGTGCAGGGGCAGACTTGAGTCTGAGGCAGTTGGCTTGTTTCTCTATACAGGCTTTTCCAGAAAACTAGTTGGGGCTATGCTGGTGAGCTTATTTCAGCTGATCAGCAGCTGAAATCTTGCTGTGCCTCTTCAAAGCACTTGTTGATTTGAGTGATTGTGTCCTTGGAAGTTCTACAAAGCTACTCAGTCCTGCAATATTCTAGGGATGCCATGTCATTGCAATCCTGGCACCTCCTATCCAAGGTGGACAACCTATCATTGGCTGGAGTTGGATATTTTGAAGTGCTCTGGCTTGTTCAAGGAGCAAACTAGTGACCCTACCAGTCAGACTCCAGTAATGGAGAAGCTCTAGCAAATCTGGTCATTGACTGACCATGCTCTTAAACGTTGTCTATTTTTAGCTAACAGTAAAGTCTTTCTTCCAAGCAACCGCCATGGTTTCAACATTGTTGTGGTTTGATTGCATCCTATTATGCTTGCTATTGTAACTTCCATTTAACATGCATCATTTGCTCTCTTTCCAGACTATTAAGAACAAGTATGCCAGCAACAAGCAAATGAAGATCAGCACCATTCCACAGCTAAAATCTGATGTGATACTCAACTTGTCAAAGCACTTGCTCTCTCAAAAATAGCTTCCACACCTTTCTCTGAAAGGCAGCAAGTTCTTGTATAGTCTTACCTCTTAGAGATGCTTGTCAGCACCATGTGCTACTGTAAATAAATATGGTTTCCATTTTCTCCTACCTGAACTTTTTCACCAATAAAACTGATTTTAAATTTGTGCAAAATTGTTGCTGTCCTAACTTGAATTAACACATCCACACTGGTTTCAATGCCAGTCTTTATCTCCAGTAAGTTATTAATTAAATTGATAGCCACTAGCAATGGTCAGTTTAGATTTAGGCTATTTGGGACTTAACCCAGCTCATGGGGCTCTCTATAAACTTGGTATAGAGACATAGACAAATAGGAGCAGGAGTAGGCCCTTTGACCCTGCTCTGTCATACCCCTTGATGCCTTTTGTGTCTAGAAATCTATCCCTCTCCTTAAATATATTCAGTGACTTGGCCTCCACAGCCTTCTGTGGTAGAGAATTCCACAGGTTCACCACCCTCTGAGTGAAGGAATTTCTACTCATCTCAGTCCTAAATGTCCTACCCTGTATCCTGAGACTGGGACCCCTTGTTCTAGACCCCCCAGCCAGGGGAAAACATCTTCCCTGCATCCAGTCTGTCTAGCCCTGTCAGAATTTTATGTTTCTAGGAGATCCCCTCATTCTTCTAAACTCTAGTGAATACAGGCTGAGTCGACCCAATCTCCTCATACGACAGTCCTGCCATCCCAGGAATCAGTCTAGTGAACCTTCGCTGCACTCCCTCTATGGCAAGCATATCCTTTCTTGGGTAAGGAGACCAACACTGCACACAGTACTCCAGGTGTGGTTTCACCAAGACCCTGTATAACTAGTAAGACATCCTTGCTCCTGTACTCGCATCCTCTTGCAATGAAGGCCAACATACCGTTTGCCTTAACACAAAAGCAAAATACTGCAGATGCTGGAAATCTGAAATAAAAACACAAAATGCTGGAAATACTCAGGTCAGGCAGCATCTGTGGAGAGAGAAACAGTTAACGTTTCAGGTTGATGACCCTGGAAAAAGCTGGAGATGGAACAGGTTTTTAAGCAAGGGCAGGGAAAGGGGGAGGAGAGGAAAGAACTAAAGGGAAGGTCTGACAGGATGGCAGGTAAGAGATGGTAATAGGACAAGTTAAGAAACAAAAGATGGCTTGAGATGAAGTGTGAATGATAGTCAGCTGCCATGTGGGAGAGTAAATAAATGGAGAAAAAAAAAAGATAGGGGTAGAGGTTATGGTCTGAAATTGTTGAACCAGAGTCCAGAAGGCTGTAAAGTGTTTAATCAAAAGATGAGGTGCGGTTCCTCGAGCTTACATTGAGCTTCATTGGAAAAGTGTAAGCGGCAGAGGACGGTGAGGTGGGAGTGGAGCGGAGAATTAGTGACAGGCGACCGGAAGCTCGGTCACCCTTACTGACTGAACGGAGGTGTTCTGCAAAGCGGTCACCCAATCTGCGTTTGGTCTTCCTATTTGCCTTGCTAACTGCTTGTTGCACCTGCATATTTGCTTTCAGTGACTGGTGTACAAGGACACCCAGGTCCCTTTGTACATCAACATTTCCCAATCTATCACCATTTAAATAATACTCTGCCTTTCTGTTTTTCCTACCGAAGTGGATAACTTCATTATCCACGTTATACTGCATCTGCCATGCATTTGCCCACTCACTCAACTTGTCTAAATCGCCTTGAAGCCTCTTTGCATCATCCTCACAACCCCACCTAGTTTTGTGACGATTCTGCTTGCAAAACTTGGAATATCCCTGCTTGACTTGGGTACATTTAAATGTTAAATATGTAGAATTCTAGTGGTTCAGATTTTAACTATGGGGAAGATGAAAAGGAGAAAATCTTAAATGAATCTGGCCCACGTGCAGTCCTTTATCTGGGTTTCAAATGGAGCTTGACTGGACTGAATAGCTATTGTAAATGTAGTGCTCCAGCAAACGTCTAGAATTTAGTTTCTTTTGCCAATTTTTCCCCACACCATTTATTGTGCCATGTGCCTTGACATATGTAAACATGTCACAACTGAACTCTAACTTTCTCTGTAGTGTACACTAACTACATTAGTAACATTCTGGTGGGGCAGAGACTAAGGTTCCTAAGTTAGGTAAGTATAGCCTGCAACAGAAGAAGCAAGGGATCAGATATCTTGACAATTGGCTTCTAAGTAAATTCTGCCTTGGATAGTGGCAGTCATTTATTTACATTAGTATAAGGAGTGGTAGGGAAGTAGATGTAGGCAACTATTCTGTTCATTTGAATCATGTAAAATAAATCACTGGATTGTAATCACCTTGCCAGGGTGCCTTGCATTGTCTCCGTCGTCGAATTACATTATGCAGACGACGCTTGCGTCTGCGCTCACTCGGAGGTCGAACTCCAAACCATCGTCAACACTTTCACCGAAGCGTACGAGAGCATAGGCCTTACACTAAACATCCGTAAGACAAAGGTCCTCTACCAACCTACCCCTGCCACACAGTACTGCCCCCCGATTATCAAAATCCACGACAAGGCCTTGGACAACATGGACCATTTTCCATACCTCGAAAGCCTACTGTCAACAAGGGCAGACGTCGACGACGAAGTCCAACACTGCCTTCAGTGTGCCAGTGCAGCCTTCGGTCGCCTGAGGAAGAGAGTGTTTGAAGACCAGGTCCTCAAACCCGGCAGTAAGCTCATGGTCTACAGAACAGCAGTGATACCTGCCCTGCTGTATGCCTCAGAGACATGGACCATGTACAGCAGGTACCTCAAAGCACTGGAGAGGTACCACCAACACTGCCTCCGCAAGATCCTGCCAATCCATTGGCAGGATAGGCGCACCAACGTCAGTGTTCTCGCTCAGGCCAACATCCCCAGCATCGAAGCTTTGACCACGCTCAATCAGCTCCGATGGACAGGTCACAATGTCCGCATGCCCGATACGAGACTCCCAAAACAAGCGCTCTACTCGGAGCTCTGGCATAGCAAGAGAGCCCCAGGTGGGCAGAGGAAACGCTTCAAGGACACCCTCAAAGCCTCCTTGAAAAAGTGTAATATCCCCACCGACACCTGGGAATCCCTGGCCCAAGACCGCACAAAGTGGAGGAGAAGCATCCGGGAAGGCGCCGAACACCTCGAGTCTCTTCGCCGGGAGCAAGCGGAAGCCAAGCGCAGGCAGCGCAAGGAGCGCACGTCAACCCAAACAACCCACCCACCCACCCCTTCAACCACCGTCTGCCCCACCTGTGACAGAGACTGTAGGTCCCGCATTGGACTCATCAGTCACCTGAGAACTCATTTTTAATGTGGAAGCAAGTCATCCTCGGTTCCGAGGGACTGCCTAAGAAGACTTCCCAAGGTTTATAGTATTCCTGTACACAAAGGTGTTGCAATAATCAATTTACACTATATAACTAGATGGTGGGCAGTAAAGGTGCAAAATCACATGAATACAAGATCTGCTTATGAGTGACTGGTGACACTGAACCCACGAGAATATCTACTGCATTCCCCTGAAGTTTGTAACTATCACGTGTGTGTATATAATCACTTGTTTACAGTTTCTACAGAACAATGAAGAGTTGTGTAATTAAATCCAAAGCACCAGTAGTAAAGATTCCAAAACCCCATTTAGTAAGGATGGGGTTTGAATTTGTCAGCTTCAGTTATTCTACATGCCATAAACACAGACCTGGGGGTGCAACCTGAAGCTATGCCCATTTTCCCAATGCCAAGTTACACCTAATTATCCTCCAATCTCATTAGAATACACCTGAATTTGGGCATAAATCAGCATTAAACAATCTGAGCCCAAAGAAACTGAATCCACACCAGCATATGAGTTGTAAAATTTAAAGTTCCAACTTATTTAACCAACATTAATGCACTTTAGGCACAGCATGATTAAGAACCTACAGTTGGGAAGCATTTCAATTTTGAATGTGACGTTTTGTCATAAAAATGCATTGAGAAACAATAGAGCTGGTCGTGGTGAAAGTGTCATTAAAAGACAGAAAAATAACTATTTCCTGCTGCGCCTGAAAATATGGTCGCAATGTGAAAAGACTCCTCAAACAAACTCAATTGGTGGATACTTGCCTTTGAGAGTCAAGGGCATGGCCGGACATTCATTCTGACAAATGGTTTGACGGACGGACATAAGATCAAGGAGACATTTGTGAGGAAGGATAGTGACTCGGAAAAGCAGGAAGTAGAATCAGTATGGGTGACAATAAGAAATAACAAGGGGCAGAAAACTGGTGATAGTTTATAGGTTCCCTAACAGTAGCTATACTATTGGACAGAGTATTAATCAAGAATTAAGAGGAGCTTGTAACAAAGGTAATCCAATAATCATGGGGGACTTTGATCTTCATATAGACTGGAAAAATCAAATTGGCAAAAGTAGTTTGGAGGACAAGTTCATGGAATGCATTGGAGGCAATTCCCTAGAACAATATGTCGTGGAACCAACCAAGCAAGAGACTATTTTAGATCTTGCCTTGTGTAATGAGAGCGTTAATTAGGATTCTCAGTAAGTGGGGAAGAGGTGTTGGAGGTGATAGAGGAGTGGACCAGGGTGTCGCCGAGGGAGCGGTCCCTTCGGAATGCTGAAAGGGGAGGGGAGGGGAAGATGTGCTTGGTGGTGGGATCACGCTGGAGGTGGCAGAAATGGCGGAGGATGATGTATTGAATGTGGAGGCTGGTGGGGTGAAAGGTGAGGACAAGGAGAGCCCTATCTTGGTTCTGGGAGGGAGGGGAAGGGGTGAGAGCAGAAGTGCGGGAGATAGAACGGTCACGGTCGAGGGCCGTGTCAACCACAGTAGAGAGGAATCCTCGGTTGAGGACAAAGGAAGACATATCGGAAGCACTGGTATGGAAGGTGGCATCGTCAGAGCAGATGCGGCGGAGACGGAGAAACTGGGAGAATGGAATAGAGTCCTTACAGGGAGCGCGGTGGGAAGAAATGTAGTCCAGGTAGCTGTGGGAGTCACTGGGCTTATAGTGGATGTTTGTCGATAGCCTATACCCAGAAATGGAGACAGAGAAGTCGAGGAAGGGAAGGGAAGAGTCGGAGATGGACCATGTGAAGGTGAGGGAAGAGTGGAAATTGGAAGCAAAGTGAATGAAATTTTCTAGTTCCGGGCGAGAGCAGGAAACGGCACCAATACAGTCATCAATGTACCGAAAAAATGGTGAGGGAGGGGACCCGAATAGGACTGGAACAAAGAGTGTTCCACATATCCCATGAAAAGGCAGGCATAGCTAGAACCCATGCGGGTCCCCATAGCAACACCTTTAATTTGGAGGAAGTGAGTGGAGTCAAAGGAGGAGTTGTTCAAAGTGAGAACAAGTTCAGCCAGGCAGAGGAGGATGGGGACTGGTTGGGCCTCTGTTCAAGGAAGAAGCGGAGCGCCCTCAGGCCGTCCAGGTGGGGAATGGAGGTGTAGAGGGATTCGACATCCATTGTGAAAAGGAGACGGTTGGGGCCAGGAAACTGCAAACTGTTGAAGTGGTAGAGGGCGTCGGGAGAGTCGCGGATGTAGGTGGGAAGTGACTGGACAAGGGGAGAAAAAATAGAGTCGAGATAGGAAGAAATCAGTTCCGTGGGGCAAGAACAGGCTGAGACGATGGGTCTACCAGGGCAGCCCTGTTTGTGGATCTTGGGAAGGAGGTAGAAGCGGGCTGTGAGGGGTTGGGGAACTATGAGGTAGGCGACCGTGGAGGGAAGATCTCCAGAGGAGATGAGGTCAGTGACAGTCTTGGAAACAATGGCTTGATGTTTGGTAGTGGGGTCATGGTCTAGGGCCTTGCTTGTACCAGTCTCCAGCTCCAATTCTTGATGATTCCCTTATGAAGTTTAATGTTAACCGAGCCATTTCATTGACTCGTGATGAATCACTTACTGATTGATAATCACCTCATTTTTGTCTGCATTTGTAAGTTCCTGTACCTTCCTCTTTAAAGCCACAAGCTGTTCCTTCTCTATCAATAGATATCTTTTTGTCCATCTATTAAAACTGGTTTACTCACATGTTAACATCCCACAGCAAACACCTCTCGTGACCTCCATCTACAATATACTTCACTCAGCTGCTCCCCTTTTAATCTTTCTTCTCTCGTTACCTCTTTAGATTTAACCTCTCATGTGCTCTTTATTTATTTTACTTCTCCCATTTGCTACTTTTAATTTTATTTCTGCCAGGGCTTCCCTTTAAATGTAATTCTCTCAGGTGCTAGCAGACTAGTAATCATAGAAGCATAGAAGATAGGAGCAGGAGTAGGCCATTCGGCCCTTCGAGCCTGCTCCGCCATTCGATGAGATCATGGCTGATCATCCAAATTCAGTACCCTCTCCCTGCTTTCTCCCCATATCCCTTGATCCCTTTAGCCTTAAGAAATATATCTATCTCCTTCTTGAATATATTTAATGAATTGGCCTCAACTGCCTTCTGTGGTAGAGAATTCCACAGGTTCACCACTCTCTGGGTGAAGAAATTCCTCCTCATCTCAGTCCTAAATGGCTTACCCCTTATCCTTAGACTGTGACCTCTGGTTCTGGACTCCCCACCATCGGGAACATCCTTCCTGCATCTAGTCTGTCTAGTCCTGTTAGAATTTTATAAGTTTCAATGAGATCCCCTCTCATTCTTCTAAACTCTAGCGAATATAAGCCTAATCGACCCAATCTCTCTTCATACGTCATTCCTGCCATCCCAGGTATCAGTCTGGGAAATCTTCGCTGCACTCCCTCCCTGGCAAGAACATCCTTCCTCAGATAAGGCGACCAAAACTGCACACAATACTCAAGGTGTGGTCTCACCAAGGCCTTGTAGAACTGCAGCAAGACATCCTTGCTCCTGTACTCGAATCCTCTCGCTATGAAGGCCAACATACCATTTGCCTTCTTAACCGCCTGCTGCACCTGCATGCTTACCTTCAGCGACTGGTGCACAAGGACTCCCAGATCTCGTTGCACTTCCCCTTTTCCCAATCTATTGCCGTTCAGATAATAATCTGTCTTCCTGTTTTTGCCACCAAAGTGGATAACCCCGCATTTATCCACATTGTACTGCATCTGCCATGCATCTGCCCAATCACCCAACCTGTCCAAATCATACTGGAGTTTCTCTGCATCCTCCTCACTGCACACACGCCCACCCAGCTTTGTGTCGTCTGCAAACTTAGAGATATTACATCTAGTTCCCTCGTCTAGATCATTAATATATATTGTGAATAACTGGGGTCCTAGCACCGATCCCTGAGGTACCCTACTAGTCACTGCCTGCCACTCGGAAAAGACCCATTTATTCCAACTCTTTGCTGCCAACCAGTTCTCTATCCAAATCAGTACCTTACTCCCAATCCCATGTGCTTTAACTTTGCACGCTAATCTCTTATGTGGGACCTTATCGAAAGCCTTCTGAAAGTCCAAATACACCACATCCACTGGTTCTCCCTTATCTATTCTACCAATTACATCCTCAAAAAATTCCAGTAGATTAGTCAGGCATGATTTAACTTTTGTAAATCCATGTTGACTTTGTCCGATCCTGTCATTGTTTTCCAAGTGCTCTGCTATTACATCTTTTATAATGGACTCTAGCATTTTGCCCACTACCGATGTCAGGCTTACCGGTCTATAATTCCCCATTTTTTCTCTACCACCTTTTTTAAATAGTGGGGTTACATTAGCTACCCTCCAATCCATGGGAACTGTTCCAGAGTCTATAGAATTTTGAAAGATGACCAGCAATGCATCTACTATTTCTAGGGCCACTTCCTTAAGTACCCTAGGATGTAGATTATCAGGCCCCGGGGATTTATCGGCCTTCAATCCCGTCAATTTCCCTAACACCATTTCCCTACAAATACTGATTTCATTCAATTCCTCCCTCTCATTAGACCCTATGTTCCCCGACATCTCTGGGAGTTTATTTGTGTCCTCCTTTGTGAAGACAGAACCAAAGTATGTATTTAATTGGTCTGCCATTTCTTTGTTCCCCATTATAAAGGCCTGGACTAATGATCCGAAGAAATAATTCAAAATCCCACCCTGGCAGCTGTGGAATTTAAATTCAGTTAATTAATTATAAATAAATCTGGAATAAAAAGCTAGTATCAGTAATGATGACTATGAAACTACCGGATTGTCATAAAAACCCATCTGGTTCACTAATGCCTATATGTGACTCCAGACCCACCAGCAATGTGGTTGCCTCTTAACTGCCCTCTGACATGGCCAAGCAAGCCACTCAGTTGTATAAGGTGGCTCACCACCAACTTCTTGAGGGCAATTAGGGATGGGCAATAAATGCTGGCCTTGCCAGCGACGCCCACATCCCATGAATGAATTTAAAATGTTTTTACTTTACCTGGCGTTCCTGAAGTTTCACACTGGGTCCTGGGCTTTTAACAGTGCAGCTGCCTTGGATGAAGTACTACATCTTTTTTTATTCATTCAAAGGGACGTGGACGACACTGACAAGGCCAGAATTTATTGCCCATCGCTAATTGCCCTTGAGAAGGTGATGGTGAGCCACCTTCTTAAAATGCTGCAGTCCGTATGGTGAAGGTAGTCCCACCTAGTGCTGTTAGGAAGGGAGTTCCAAGATTTTGACCCAGCGACGATGAACGAACGGCGATATATTTCCAAGTCAGGCTGATGTGTAACCTGGAAGGGAACTTGGAGGTGGTGGTGTTCCCATGTCCCTCCTGCCCTTGTCCTTCTAGGTGGCAGAGATCGCGGGTGTGGGAGGTGCTGTTGAAGAAGCCTTGGCGAGTTACGGCAGTGCATCTTGTAGATGGTACACACTGCAGCCACGGTATGCCGGTGGTGGAGGGAGTGAATGTTTAAGGTGGTGGATGGGGTGCCAATCAAGTGGGTTGCTTTGTCCTGGATGGTGTGGAGCTTCTTGAGTGTTGATGGAGCTGCACTCATCCAGGCAAGTGGAGAGTATTCCATCACACTCCTGACTATTGCCTTGTAGATGGTGGAAAAGCTTTGGGGAGTCAGGAGGTGAGACACTCACCACAAAATATCCAGCCTCTGACTTGCTCTTGTAGCCACAGTATTTATGTGGCTGGTCCAGTTAAGTTTCTGGTCAATGGTAACCCCCAGGATGTTGATGGTGGGGGATTCGGCGATGGTAATCCTGTTGAATGTCAAGGGGCAGTGGTTAGGCGCTCTCTTGTTGGAGATGGTCATTGCCTGGCAATTGTGTGGCGTGAATGTTACTTGCCACTTATCAGCCCAAGCCTGAATGTTGTCTAGGTCTTGCTGCATGCGGGCAAGGACTGCATTATCTGAGGAGTTGCGAATGGAATTGAACACTGCAATCATCAGCGAACATCCCCACTTCTGACCTTATGATGCAGGGAAGTTCATTGATGAAGCAGCTGAAGATGGTTGGGCCTAGGACACTGCCCTGAGGAACTTCTGCAGTGATGTCCTGGGGTTGAGATGATTGGCCTCCAACAACCACAACCATCTTCCTTTGTGTTAGGTATGATTCTAGCCAGTGGAGAGTTTTCCCCCTGTTTCCCATTGACTTCAATTTTACTAGGGCTCCTTGATGCCACACTCGGTCAAATACTGCCTTGATGTCAAGGGCAGTCACTCTCACCTCACCTCTAGAATTCAGCTCTTTTGCCCATGTTTGGACCAAGGCTGTAATGAAATCTGGAGCCGAGTGGTCCTGGCAGAACCCAAACAGGGCATCGGTGAGCAGGTTATTGGTGAGTAAGGGCCGCTTAATAGCACTGTCGACAACACCTTCCATCACTTTACTGATGATTGAGAGTAGACTGATGGGGCAATAATTGGCCGGATTGGATTTGTCCTGCTTTTTGTGTACAGGACATTCCTGGGCAATTTTCCACATTGTCAGGGAGATGCCAGTGTTGTAGCTGTACTGGAACAGCTTGGCTAGATGTACGGCTAGTTCTGGAGCACAAATCTTCAGCACTACAGCCGGGATGTTGTCCGGACCCATAGCCTTTGCTGTATCCTGTATGCTCAGCTGTTTGTTGATATATGTGGAGTGAATCAAATTGACTGAAGACAGGCTTCTGTGATGGTGGGGTCCTCAGGAGGAGGCCGAGATGGATCATCCACTCGGCACTTCTGGCTGAAGATGGTTGCAAACGCATCAGCCTTATCTTTTGCACTCACGTGCTGGGCTCCACCATCATTGAGGATGTGGATGTTCATGGCGCTTCCTCCTCACGCTAGTTGTTAATGGTCCACCACCATTCACGACTGGATGTGGCAGGACTGCAGAGCTTTGATCTAATCCGTTGGTTGTAGGATTGCTTAGCTCTGGCTATAGCATGCTGCTTCCGCTGTTTAGCATGCATGTAGTCCTGTGTTGTAGCTTCCCCAGGTTGGCACCTCATTTTTAGGTATGCCTGGTGCTGCTCCTGGCAAGCTCTTCTAACCTCCTCATTGAACCAGGGTTGGTCTCCTGGCTTGATGGTAAATGTAGAGTGAGGGATATGCCGGACCATGAGGTTACAGATTGTGGCGGCATACAATTCTGCTGCTGCTGATGGCCCACAGTGCCTCATGGATGTCCAGTTTTGAGCTGCTAGATCTGTTCTGAATGTATCCCATTTATCACGGTAGTAGTGCCACACAACACGATGGAGGATGTCCTCAGTATGAAGACATGACTTCGTCTCCACAATGACTGTGCGGTGGTCACTGTTACCATTGCATCATGTAGATTGGTGAGGCTGAGGTCAAGTAGGTTTTTCCCTCATGTTGGTTCTCTCAACTTCTGCCACAGGCCCAGTCTGGTAGCTATGTCCTTCAGCTCAGTCAGTAGTGGTGCTACCGAACCACTCTTGGTGATGGACATTGAAGTGCCCTTGCTGCCCTCAGTGTTTCTTCCAAGTGGTCTTCAACATGGAGGAGTACTGATTCATCAGCTAAGGGAGGTGGTAATCAGCAGGAGGTTTCCTTGCCCATGTTTGACCTGATGCCATGTGACTTCATGGGGTCTAGAGTCAATGTTGAGGATTCTCAAGGCCATTCCTTCCTGACTGTAGACCACAGTGCCGCCACCTCTGGTGGGTCTGGCCTGCAGGTGGGACCCAGGGATAGTGATGGAGGAGTCTGGGACATTGGCTGAAAGCGATGATTCTGTGAGTATGACTATGTCAAGCTGTTGTTTGACTAGTCTATATAGACACATATAGGCCAGACCGGGTAAGGGCAGCAGAATTCCTTCCTCAGTGAACTAGATGGGTTTTTACGACAATCCAGTAGTTTCATGGTCACCATTACTGATTTATTTAATTAACTGAATTTAAATTCCACAGCTGCTGTATTTGAACTCATGTCTCGGGATCATTAGTCCAGGCCTCTGGATTACTAGTCCAGCAGCTTAACCACGATGGTACCGTACCCTACGACTGAATGTTGCAGATTCCTTTTCTTGCCAGTACTTTAAAAAAATTCATATGGGCTTCACTGACAAGGTTGGCATTCATTGTCCTGTGGGTGCTTGAACTGAATGGATTATTAGATCATTTCAGCAGGAAGTCAACTATGCTGGCATGGGACTGGAGTCACATATAGGCCAGACCAGCTTCTTTCTCTAAAGGACATTAGTAAACCAGTTGGGTTTTTACAACAATCTGACAGCTTTATGGTCACTTTTACTGATACCAATTTGCTTTTATTTCCAGATATATTTTAAGCTGAATTCAAATTATCAAATTACTATGAACATAAGAGCATAAGAAGTAGGAGCAGGAGTAGGCCATACGACCCTTCGGGCCTGCTCCGCCATTCAATAGGATCATGGCTGATCCGAACCTAGACTCACGTCCAGTTCCCTGCCCGCTCCCCATAACCCTTAATTCCCTTATCAGCTAGGAAACTGTCTATCTCCATTTTAAATTTATTTAATGTCGCAGCTTCCACAGCTCTCTGAGGTAGCAAATTCCATAGATTTACTACCCTCTGAGTGAAGAAGTTTCTCCTCATCTCAGTTTTGAAACGGCAGCCCCTTATTCTAAGATTATGCCCCCTACTTCTAGTCTCACCCATCAGTGGAAACATCCTCCCCGCATCCACCTGATCAAGCCCTCTCACAATCTTATATGTTTCGATAAGATCGCCTCTCATTCTTCTGTATTCCAATGAGTAGAGGCCCAACCTACTCAACCTTTCCTCATAAGTCAACCCCCTCATCTCCGGAATCAACCGAGTGAACCTTCTCTGAACTGCCTCTAGAGCAAGTATATCTTTTCTTAAATATGGAAACCAAAACTGTACGCAGTACTCCAGGTGTGGCCTCACCAGTACCCTGTATAGTTGAAGCATGACTTCCCTGCTTTTATACTCCATCCCCCTTGCAATAAAAGCCAAGATTCCATTGGCCTTCCTGATCACCTGCTGTACCTGCATACTAACCTTCTGTGTTTCATGCACCAGGACCCCCAGATCCCTTTGTACTGTAGCACTTTGCAGTTTCTTTCCATTTAGATAATAACTTGCTCTTTGATTTTTTCTGCCAAGTGCATAACCTCATACTTTCCAACATTATATTCCATCTGCCAAATTTCTGCCCACTCACTTAGCCTGTCTATGTCCTTTTGCAGGTTTTTTATGTCCTCCTCACTCATTGCTTTCCCTCCCATCTTTGTATCATCTGCAAACTTGGATACATTGCACTTGGTCCCTTCCTCCAAACCGTTAATATAGATTGTAAAGAGTTGGGGTCCCAGCGGAACACCACTAGTTACTGATTGCCAACCCGAGAATGAACCATTTATCCCAACTCTCTGTTTTCTGTTAGATAGCCAATCTTCCACCCATGCCAGTATATTACCCCCAATCCCGTGATTTTTTATCTTGTGCAGTAATCTTTTGTGTGGTACCTTGTCAAATGCCTTTTGGAAGTCCAAATACACCACATCCACCGATTCCCCTTTATCCACCTTGTTTGTTACGTCCTCAAAGAATTCAAGCAAATTTGTCAAGCATGATTTCCCCTTCATAAAACCATGCTGACTCTGTCCGATTAAGTTATGCTTATCCAAATGTCCTGTTACTGCTTCCTTAATAATGGACTCCAACATTTTACCAACCACAGATGTTAGGCTAACTGGTCTATAGTTTCCAGCCTTTTGTCTACCTCCCTTTTTAAATAAGGGTGTTACATTAGCAGTTTTCCAATCTGCTGGGACCTTTCCTGAATCCAGGGAGTTTTGGAAAATTACCACCAATGCATCCGCAATCCCTACCGCAACTTCTCTCAAGACCCTAGGATGTAAGCCATCAGGTCCAGGGGATTTATCCGCCTTAAGTCCCATTATCTTACCGAGTACCATCTCCTTAGTGATTTTAATCGTGTTTAGCTCCTCCCCCCCTATAGCCCCTTGTTTGTCCAGTGTTGGGATATTTTTAGTGTCCTCTACTGTAAAGACTGATACAAAATATTTGTTCAGCGTGTTTGCCATCTCCATGTTCCCCACTACTAATTTCCCGGTCTCGTCCTCTAAGGGACCAACATTCACTTTAGCCACCCTTTTTCTTTTTATATAACTGTAGAAACTCTTGCTATCTGTTTTTATATTTTTTGCTAGTTTACTTTCATAATCTATCTTCCCTTTCTTAATTAATCTTTTAGTTATTCTTTGCTGGTTTTTAAATGCTTCCCAATCTTCTATCCTCCCACTAGATTTGGCTACTTTATACGCCCTTGTTTTTAGTCGGATACTATCCTTTATTACTTTACTTAGCCACGGATGGCTGTCTTTTCTTTTACGCCCCTTTTTCCTCAGTGGAATATATTTTTCTTGAAAGTTGTGAAATACCTCCTTGAATGTACACCACTGCTCCTGTACCATCTTACACCTTAATTTATTTTCCCAGTCCACTTTAGTCAACTCTGCTCTCATACCTTCATAGTCTCCTTTATTTAGGCTTAGTACGCTGGTTTGAGATCCAACTCTCTCACCCTCCAACTGAATTTGGAATTCAACCATGTTATGGTCACTCATTCCAAGGGGATCCTTTACTAGGACATTTTTTTATTAATCCTGTCTCATTACACAGGACCAGATCTAAGATTGCCTGTCCCCTGGTTGGTTCAGTAACATACTGCTCAAGGAACCCATCCCTAATGCACTCTATGAACTCTTCCTCAAGGCTGCCCTGCCCAATTTGATTTGTCCAGTCAATATGAAAGTTAAAATCTCCCATGATTATAGCTGTTCCCTTATTACAAGCCCCAACTATTTCCTGATTAATACTCCGACCAATTGAGTTGCAACTGTTAGGAGGCCTATAGACTACGCCCACTAGTGACTTTTTCCCCTTATTATTCCTTATCTCCACCCAAACTGTTTCACTATCCTGGTCCTTTGACCCAATATCATTTCTCACTATTGCAGTGATTCCATCCTTTATTAACAAAGCCACCCCACCTCCCTTTCCTTCCTGTCTGTCATTCCTAATAGTCAAATACCCCTGGATGTTTAGTTCCCAGTCATGGTCACCTTGCAGCCATGTTTCTGTAATGGCCACCAGATCATACCCATGTGTAGTTATTTGTACCGTCAACTCGTCTATTTTGTTACGAATGCTGCGTGCATTCAGCTAAAGAACTTTAAAAAATATTTTGTGACAATTTATTCCTGCTTTTACCCCCTTTACTACTTTACCTTTATCTTTATATATTCTGTCCCTTCCTGACACGTTCTGGTTTTTAATTACCCCACTGCTACTTTGCTCTATTGCCTTCTCCGCTGACATTTTTATTTTTTGCTCTCTTGAAACCGCCCCCCCACTAATTAGTTTAAAGACCTCTCTACAGCCCTAGTTATTCGATTCACCAGGACTCTAGTCCCAGCACTGGCCAAGTGAAGTCCATCCCAACGGAACAGCTCTCTCCTGTCCCAGTACTGGTGCCAGTGTCCCAGGAAGCAAAACCCATTTCTCCCACACCAGTCTTTGAGCCATGCATTTAACTCTCTGATTTTATTTACCCTAGCCAAATTTGCTCGTGGCTCAGGTAGTAATCCAGAGATTACTACCCTAGAGGTTCTGTTTTTTAATTTGGCCCCTAGCTGCTCATACTCCCTCAGCAGAACCTCATTCCTTGTCCTATCTATGTCATTGGTACCAACATGGACCACGACAACTGGATCCTCCCCCTCCCACTCCAAGTTTCTCTCCAGCCCAGAGGAGGTGTCCTTAACCCTGGCACCGGGCAGGCAACACAGCCTTCGGGACTCTCGCTCTCGGCTGCAAAGAACCCTATCTATCCCCCTAATGATACTATCCCCTACCACTACAACATTTCTTTTTACTCCCCCCACTTGAATGGCTCCCCGTACCACGGTGCTGTGGCCAGGTTGCTCATCCTCCCTGCAGTCCCTGCTCCCGTCCTCACAGGGAGTAAGAGCCTCGAACCTGTTGGACAAGAGCAAGGGCTGCGACTCCTCCAACACTACCTCCTGGATCCCCGTACCTGCCTCACTCGTAGTCACACCCTCCTGTCCCTGACCACGGGCTACATCTGAATTAGTTAATCTAATTGGTGTGACTACCTCCTGGAACACAGAGTCCAGGTAACTCTCCCCCTCCCTGATGTGTCGCAGTGTTTGAAGCTTGGACTCCAGCTCATCAACACAGAGCCGGAGTTCCTCGAGCAGCCAATCTATGGTGGGATTTGCACTCAGATTTGCTGGATTACTTGTCCGGTAACATAATCGCTGCACTACCCTACCCACTACTGATAGTTGAGGTCTATCACTTATCTTTACTTCTTTGCACAGGGCCGTCAAGCTTTGACCTCCATCTGCCTCAATGTTTATGGATTTTTATTTGAGAACGCAGGAACTTCCTTCGAAGCAGCTACATCAATTGACCAGAAGTCGTGAGCCCATCATGTGCAAAGTTAATCAATTTGCACTGGGGTTCTGAATCCAAATCGTTAATGTAAACTAAGAACAGTAAGGGCCCTAGCACCAATCCCTGCCACACTCCACTCAGTAGCTCCCTCACATCATTCCCTAACAACTATCTGATGCTTTGTTTCCTTCAGCTATTTTCTTACCTGAATTCCCACTGCTTTCAGTTTCAGTACCAGCCATTCATGAGGAACTTTACCAAAGAATTTCCGAAAATCTAAGTGCATCACATTATACGTTTTCCACGTTCCACCTGGGAAGTCACTTCCTCAGAAAAGTTGAGAAGGTTGGTCAGGTAGCATCTTCCCCTTCTGAAGCCGTGTTTACTGTTATTTTTTTTTTCATTCATGGGATCTGGGCGTCGCTGGCAAGGCCAGCATTTATTGCCCATCCCTAATTGCCCAAGAGAAGGTGGTGGTGAGCCGCCTTCTTGAACCGCTGCAGTCCGTGCAGTGAAGGTACTCCCACAGTGCTGTTCGGGAGGGAGTTCCAGGATTTTGACCCAGCGACGATGAAGGAACGGCGATATACTTCCAAGTCAGGATGGTGTGTGACTTGGAGGGGAACTTGGAGGTGGTGGTGTTCCCATGCGCCTGCTGCCCTTGTCCTTCTCGATGGAAGAGGACGCGTGTTTGGGAGGTGCTGCCGAAGAGGCCTTGGCGAGTTGCTGCAGTACATCTTGTAGATGGTACACACTGCAGCCACGGTACGCAGGTGGTGGAGGAAGTGAATGTTTAAGGTGGTAGATGGGGTGAATGTTTAAGGTGGTGGATGGGGTGAATGTTTAAGGTGGTGGATGGGGTGCCAATCAAGCGGGCTGCTTTGTCCTGAATGGTGTCAAGCTTCTTCAGTGTTGTTGGAGCTGCACTCATCCAGGCAAGTGGAGAGTATTCCATCACACTCCTTACTTGTGCCTTGTAGATGGTGGAAAGGCTTTGGGGAGTTAGGAGGTGAGACACTCGCCACAGAATACCTAGCCTCTGACCTGCTCTTGTTGCCACAGTATTTATGTGGCTGGTCCAGTTAAGTTTCTGGTCAATGGTGACCCCCAGGATGTTGATGGTGGGGGATTCAGCGATGGTAATGCCATTGAATGTCAAGGGGAGGTGGTTAAACTCTCGTTTGTTGGAGATAGTCATTGCCTGGCTCTTCTGTGGCGTGAATGTTACCTGCCACTTATCAGTCCAAGCCTGAATGTCATTCAGGTCTTGTTGCATGCTGGCTTGGACTGCTTCATTATCTGAGGAGTTGTGAATGGCGCTGAACACTGTGCAGTCATCAGCAAACATCACCATTTCTGACCTTATGTTGGAGGGAAGGTCATTGATGAAGCAGCTGAAGATGGTTGGGCCTAGGATACTGCCCAGAGGAACTCCTGCAGCAATGTCCTGGGGCTATGATGATTGACCTTCAACCACCACAACCATCTTCCTTTGTGCTAGGTATGACTCCAGCCAGTGGTGCATTTCCCCCCCCCCCACCCCCCCGATTCCCATTGACTTCAGTTTTACTAGAGCTCCTTGATGCCACACTCGGTCAAATGCTGCCTTGATGTTAAGGGCAGTCACTCTCACCTCACCTCTGGAATTCAGCTCCTTTGTCCATGTTTAGACCAAGGCTGTAATGAGGTCGGGAGCCGAGTGGTCTTGGCGGAACCCAAACTGGGCATCAGTGAGCAGGTTTTTGGTGAGTAACTGCCACTTGATAGTACTGTCGGTGACACTCTCCATCACTTTGCTGATGATTGAGAGTAGACTGATGGGGCGGTAATTGGTTGGGTTGTATTTGTCCTGCTTTTTGTGGACAGGACATACCTGGGCAGTTTTCCACATTGTCGGATAGATGCCAGTGTTGTAGCTGTACTGGAATAGCTTGGCTAGCGGCGCGACTAGTTCTGGAGCACAAGTCTTCAGCATGATAGCTGGGATGTTGTCGGGGCCCATAGCCTTTGCTGTATCCAGTGCGCTCAGCCGTTTCTTGATATCACGTGGAGTGAATCGAATTGGCTAAAGACTGGCTTCTGTGATGGTGGGGACCTCAGGAGTAGGCCGATATGTATCATCCACTCAGCACTTCTGGCTGAAGATGGTTGCAAATGCTTCAGCCTTGTCTTTTGCACTCATGTGCTGGGCGCCACCATCATTGAGGATGGGGATATTCATGGAGCCTCCTCCTCCCGTTAGTTGTTTAATGGTTCACCACCATTCACGACTGGATGTGGCAGGACTGCAGAGCTTTGATCTGATCCATTGATTGTGGGATCGCTTAGCCCTGTCTATAGCATGCTGGTTCCACTTTTTAGCATGCATGTAGTCCTGTGTTGCAGCTTCCCCAGTTTGGCACCTCATTTTTAGGTACGCCTGGTGCTACTCCTGGCATGCTCTTCTACACTCCTTATTGAACCAGGGTTGGTCCCCTGGCTTGGTGGTAATGGTAGTGTGAGGAATATGCCAGGTCATGAGGTTACAGATTGTGGTGGAGTACAATTCTGCTGCTGCTGATGGCCCACAGTGCCTCTTAGATGCTCAGATTTGAGCTGCTAGTGCCACTTGATAGCACTGTCGACGACACCTTCCATCACTTTGCTGATGATTGAGAGTAGACTGATGGGGCAGTAATTGGCCGGATTGGATTTGGCCTGCTTTTTGTGGACAGGACATACCTGGGCAGTTTTCCACATTGTTGGATAGATGCCAGTGTTGTAGCTGTACTGGAACAGCTTGGCTAGAGGCGCGGCTAGTTCTGGAGCACAAGTCTTCAGCACGACAGCCGAGATGTTGTCGGGGCCCATAGCCTTTGCTCGATCCCATTTTTCACTTTCCCAAAAAGGCAAGTACATTCTCAAAAGTGGTGATGTTTTTAAGATATCTGTGAAAAATGGGATCGAGTTGTGTGATGTAGCTCTTTCACATCTACATCTTAATTCTTATTCATCTTGCACCAATCCAGTTGATGTAAATGCAAAATAAAAATCCAAATCCTACCTATACCAAAGGAAATGTTTCACAGTATCCCACAGAAGAGAGCAGGCAGACAAACCTCATGGAATACGACAACGGTGGCTCACGTTCTGCCAGACCTGCATCATGACAAAAGAGGATGACCATTAAAAAAAAGGACCAGAGATGATCATTTTTAAATGTAGTTTAAACATTGGTGGAGGTCCTTTTTGTGTGATGTAGCTCTTTCAAATCTACATTTTAATTATTTTCCATCGTGCACCACTCCAGTCGATGAAAGTTGACTGGCTGGAAGGTTCAGAGTGGCTGTTTTCAGCCAATAAGGAACCTCAATTAGTTTTTCTGGTCTGTTCCAATCAGGACTTGAGGCGGCAGATTTAAAAGAACCGGAGAGCAGTAGGGAGTTAGAGTGACTGAGCGTGAGAATATTTTAGGCTGTTAGCAGTTTGATACTCAGTAGACGGTGGAAGAATGGCTTGTCAAACAAGAAGGGTAAGGTTACTAGTAACTGTTCAGTGGCTTTATCTGAAATTTTAGAATGGCCTTTTACCATTGCAAAATGAAATTAATATTTCTTGTTTAGTTTTAGCGTCTAGGTTGAGCTTTATCAAACCACTTGGCAAGCGAATTGAAGTTCGACTAGAGTTTCAAACTTTGCCTATCGTTTCGTTTGTTCCCTGGTGAAGAGACAATCCTTTCTGCGGATCATTGACTATTTGTGTATCGCTGTCGTGCACACCTGTATAACCGAATTCATTCGCCTCAGGGTTGTATATTAAAATAGCGCGAGTCTTTTACGCAATCTGCCTTAATAGTTACCATGACAACTTTGTTAATTGCCTGAAGAATGCCTTGTGGTGACCTAGTCAATAATGTAGTCTGCCTTGTTTCCACCAATTGGATGTCCATCTGCGTTGGACTTTTTTCCCCACTGCTTTCTTTGCCTTTTTAAGCAACTGTTGTTGCACGTGAAGACTCCTAGTTTAGTATCTAAATTCAGGCCCATGTTTGACACTTGTGTGTGGTGCTCTTGTTAATTTACACGGACACCTTGTGCTTTTCCCTTTCCTCCTGCCCCTCTTCCTTCCCACCCACCCCCATTTTTTAGCTACAAGTAAAAAGGCTGTAATGTATTTAGATCTTCTAAATCAGATTGCGCACAGCCTTCCTTGCTTTTGTAGTTTGTTCCTAACTTTGGCACAGCATTCACATTAAGTGTCTTAGCCTAAGTATCCTTTGAACTATAAATTCCAGTGCTTTACTGACTATTGAGATGTTGGTTGTTCTCTTGTAAATGAGTATTTAGCATTGCTTTAGAATTGAGTGCTTGACCCTAATTTGGGACTGTCCCAGGATGAAACTATTAAAGAACAGCCTATGCCTTTTTTTCAGATCTCCTCTTTCCCATGTATTTTCCTTCTTGTCATACCCTCAACCACCAGCACCCCCTTTTTCAGAGGCACCTGATTTGCCTCTTAAGCACTTGTTGTTTCTGCTTCAGTAGTCTTCATTCCACAACTCTAATCACTACTTGGTGATGAAGGATAAGCTTGATCATTTTAACCAACTTGTGTTTTTTAAATACTTTAATCCATTGCTATAGTAAATTTACCTGGATCAACTTGCAATTCTCATCATTCTTGAGTTCCATTCTTATCTAGCTAATTGTAGCCTGCATCATTGCCTCTGGTGTCACCCAAGGACCTATCCTTGGACCCCTCCTATTTCTCATCTACCTGCTGCCCCTTGGTAACATCTGAAAACAGTGTCAGTTTCCACATGTACACTGACACCCAGCTCCACTTCTACCACCTCTTTTGACCCCTCTACTGTGTCTAAATTGTCAGACTGCTTGTCTGACATCCAACACTGGATGAGCAGAAATTTCCTCCAATTAAATATTGAAGACCAAAGCCATTATTTTCAGTCCCTGCCACAAACTAATTCCCTAACCACTGACTCACCCTCTCCCTAACATCTGTCTGAGGCTGAACCAGACTGTTTGCAACCTTGGTGTCATATCTGACTCAATGGGCTGGATTTTCATTGACCTGTGGAGGTGGGTTTGGAGGCGTGTGGGGGGGTTAAAATTGCAGAAACTGGCAGGTGGGCACAAGTCTGCCTCCATCCCGCCTCCGTGCAATTTTCATTAAATTGTGTCTGCTGGTCCCGACTCTGTCCTGCCTCTAAGAGGCAGGATAGGCTGTTAAGGCCCTTAACCAGCACTAAATTGGCTCTGCCATTTTGAAAGGCCTTTGTGATTTTAACCCTTGCTTCTATGTGAAGCACGCCTGTTCTGAACCACAATTGTGAAACCTGGTGGTAACACATTTTGAAAGCTGACTATCAGCTGCAGGTCCACTATTACAACAGAGAAGTAGTAGTAGGAAAAATATTTGGGATCTGTGTCTGTCCTCCTGAAGACCTTCAATGCAGCAGCAATGATATCATCAGAGGTGACTTTCAGACTGAAAACTCTAATTGGTTCATGGGTTCCCACATGCTGGAACTCAATTGCCCAATTAGGTGAAAATTGCATCAATCTCCCACATCCAATTGCAGTCGGGTGGATAACACAACCCCAACCTGCCCCAGTATCAAAATCCAGCCCAATGAGTTTCTGACCACATCTGTGGCATAATGAAGACCGCCTATTTCCACCTACATAACATCGCCTGTCTCTGCTTGCCTCCGCTCATCTGCTGAAACCCTCATCCATGCCTTTGTTACTGCTGGACTTGACTATTCCAACGCACTCCTGGCTGGCCTCCCACACTCTACCCTATGTAAACTTTAAGTCATCCAAAACTCTGCTGCCTGTGTGTTCACACACACCAAGTCCTGTTCACCCATCACCCCTGTGCTCACTTACCTACATTAGCTCCCGGTTAAGCAACGCCTCGCTTTATTTAAATTCTCATCCTTGTTTTCAAATCCCTCCATGGCCTCGCCCCTCCTGATCTCTAATCTCCTCCAACCCCCTGAGTTATCTGCGCTCCTCTAATTCTGCCCTCCTGAGCATCCCTGATTATAATTGCTCAATCATTGGTGGCTGTGCCTTCTGTTGCCTAGGCCCTAAGCTCTGGAATTTCCTTCCTAAACCTCTCTGCCTCTCTACCCTTCTTTCCTCTAACCCTTCTTTCCTCTAAGATGCTCCTTTAAAACCTACCTCTGACCAAGCTTTTGGTCATCTGCCTTACTGTCTCATTTGTGGCTTGGTGTTAAATTTTTGTCTTAACAGGCATGTGAAGTGCCTTGATGTTTTAGTATGTTAAAGATGCTATATAAATAAAAGTTGTTGAAAAAGCTACTGCGTTTTTTTTCATTTTAAAGATTGGAAAAAGGCCTGGATGGTGTACGTCCCAGAGTACTGACTGAAATAGTGGAGCCACTAACTAACCTTCCCAAAATCTTGGGCATACTCTTGAAGGAATAAGGCAGGAAATGATAGACTAGTTACATCCACATTAGTGAGCACTTGGTAAAGCATAGGCAAATGTAGATTTTGCAGAAGACAGGAAAAAAACAGGTCCTGTTCAACTAATGTATGGCAGTAGTATCTGCTTGGGAAGTCCCACTCTAGAACTTGAGCACATAATCTAGGCTGACACTGCAGTGCAGATGGCGTGCTGCATTGTTGGTGGTTCCATCTATGGAAGAAACACAAACAAGGTCTCATCTGCATGTTCAATTGGCTGTAAAAGATCCATAACTTCCTGCTTTCCTTCAAGTAAAGTTTTGTGTCTAGGTTGATTTATCTCTTGACCAGTTAATCCATTTAGGTTATATTGGCTAAGTTACTCCCATGGGACCTTGCTGTGTACAAATTGGCTGTCTTGTATTTGCTTGAAAAATGATTTCACTTTGAAATAAATCACTTTCACCTCTAATCTCTAGGTTGATAATACTTGAATTAATTGTGACTGTACAAAATAGCCCAGATGGGGTCTGATCAACAATAAGACCTCCTATTCTCTCTGCTAATGTAACCTGGTGTCTTGTATACTTTTTGTAAAACCAATGCCAGTTTTTATAGGTCCACTATCCCCTTGGACTTATTAACAAGCTGCATTTTTTCTTGCATCAACTTGACCTAGACATCTGAAACAGCTGCCTATTGACTTGATTATCTAAGATTCTGTATCTGTTGTTTAGGTCACCTGACTCCAACATTTATCTCTGCAAAATTGGAGCTGTTGCTGCTTGTACTCTTGTCCAAGCCAATATTTAAAAATAGCAAGGCTCCAAGACTGAACTTTAGGTTACCCTAACTTTCTTTCCACTGTGAAAAGCTCATTTATGACTAATGAGTCTGACAGTGACAGGAACACATCTGAAATGTCCTAACCTGTCTTTTGTCTTTACAGATGCAGTCTAGGTGTGTACGCCCAACATTTTCTGTTTTTATGACGACTGCTTTTTTTTAAGCCAGCACTTCCTTTTCCTCCTATTCTAGCTCATTACCTTGATTTAATTTTCAATGTGGCATTCTGAATCAGTCTGATAACCACCCCCTTCTGGTCAGTAATATTAAACAGATATTCTCCTGCAGTAGATATTAAAGCTATAGTTTCCAGGTATATTGACTTTAAATATTCTATCTTTACTCAAAATAAACAAGTACTGCCACAAAGATCTTGTTTCTTGGATCACTTTGAATCCTATCTGAACTTTACTAGTTGCATTTGTGCACTGTTTGCATAATGCATAGGATGCATCAAACCCAATAGACAAGGGCAAAGGAAGCTTTTCCTTATGCCCTCATGTTCACTTGTACTAAATAGGAATGCTTCACTTTACTGTATATGGATATAAAGGTTTACATTAGGTCTTGTATTTACTAATTGTATGCAATGTGGGTATTGTACAACTTACATTTTTATATAGCACCTTCACATAGTAAAATGTCCCAAGGTGCTTCACAGCTGTGTAATCTGACAAAAATTGACACTTGGCCAAAGAAGGACATGTTTAGACTGGTGACCAAGCTTGGTCAAGGAGGTAGGTTTCAAATCATGGTGTGATAACTTGTAGACCAAAGATTGGTTAAACTACAAAGTGATTTGGACATAGAGTAAAGGCCACTACTCTGGGTCTTGTATGTGTTGGATGCAAAAAGAAAATGTGCTGGGAGAACAATACTAACAATAAATGAGTGAGTTTGACTTTTTCCCCCTATCCACATGTTGAAACTTTACAATTGACTAGCTCCTGTTTTCTAATCTACCATAAAACACTAACTGCAGTATTTTCCTCCAGGCTACCCGAGCAGCTGCTACTGCGGCAGATGTCCAATCAAAAAATATTCGACCAATGGCTGGCTTGGAACACAGAATTGCTTTCGTGGATATCAAAAATAAGCCATGTGGAATTAAGTTGGCTCTGAAAAAGGTGAATCTAATTTAGTTACCAAAGACACTGAATTCACACGAGTTCATAACTGGGGGAACTAAACATCCATTCCTCTAACTATTTTCTCAATTTTGGTATGTTTTAAACCAATTGTAGCCTAGCCATAAACTAGCAAGACTATTTTAAGCAAACAACACAATGCCTCACATTAATTTTTCAGTATCTAGTTTCTAACAGTTGGGATTTTAAACTTGGTGTTTCTTGCCTACTTTAATAGCTTAACCTGTACACTTTACTGAAATTGCAATTTTGAGTACTCGTCAGTTTTGACTACCTTCCCAAATCTCCATCTGCAAGTGTTTTTATATTGCAAGTTATTTTTAGCCTCCATCTCAAATCTTGATGGGCTTCTGTTTTTGAGCACTAGTGGATGAAGAGGAGCCATGCTTGTAAATAAACTTTCTTTCTATATAGCTCCTTGATGTCGCAAGTGCTGCAATCAATGCATTGCTTTTGAAGTGCAGTCACTTGTGTAAGTAAACATAGCAGCCTATTTGTTTGCAAACATAACCAGTTAACCCTGTTTAGTGGCCTGGTTGGGGCAGAATGTTGGCCAGGACACTAAGCAAATTCTCTCATTTTGAATAGTGCCACCATGGGGTCTTTTACATCCACCCAAGCAGGCTGATGGTATCTTGATTTAATGTCTCCAATAATACAGGGTTTCCACTAAAGTATCATTGCGCCCAAGTCCATAGTGGGGCTTGTACCCACAGCCTCCTGGCTCAGGTGAGTTGTCAACTGAGCAAGTCATGGGGGAGGGAAGTCAGAATGCAGGCAGGGGGACAGGAATACATGTATAGTTGATGTGCCTTTTCAATCTGCAACCTAGATCATGGATATTGAGCTTGTGAGCAGTGATATTGATACTTTGGTTCTAGACAACAGAGCCATTTCTCTAGTTTTGGGGAATCTGGAAAGGCCTTCAGTAGAGAATGTTCTACCTCTAGCATATCCTAAGATTTGAACTAACTGCAGCTGGTGATCTTAAAACCATGATAGTTGAGTTGGGTTGTTTGGTTAGGGTGGATATAACTGACACACAAACTCGAATTGTATTTGAACTCTGTAGGAACGAACGGTGATTGCTCCAAAGCTGGAAAAAATTGTGGCCCCAAAAATGGATAAAGTGAAGATGTGCAAACAACCAGAAGTTCTACCACCAAAAGAACACTCCACTGAAGATGTAGTAAAGCCTGAGGTTTGGATTTCACGTGCATAGTAAAACCAGTATATATGCTTTAAATATAAGCCCTTGCTTGGTAATGTGCAACTTGGTTTCTGGAACATGGAATTCATAATTGAAATAAATTCTTGTCGACCTGACATTTTGAAGTGCAAACTTTTGGCAATTGTTGGAGCCTTGTGTTTAAAAAGTTACTTGAGAAATTCAACTTTAACCAAAAGGAACTTTAATCAACAGGAATTAACTTTATTTTGAGCTTTTAAAATGGAATATCCTGGGACTTGAGATTGTGAGCTAGTTTAATAAGCTAGGAATAGCATACAGCATTTCAGAACTGAGGGATGGATTCAAAATGAAGGAAACTTAAATAATCCTTGGACTATTTCTTTAGCAAGATTTAGGGAGCAACACAATTGCCAATGTAGGTGATTGAACAGTTTCAAAAGGGAAAAGACTCGTTTTTGCATATGAAGGATTCATGGTTCTTAAGAGGATAACTCAGCAGGCTGGATGGACTCATGATTTTCTAGTTCTCTTCAAACCCAAGTTGTCTTTAATAAATGGAAAGTAAATTTCTTGTATTGAGGTAATTAAACAAATAAAATTTGATGGTAAATAACAGGTATTTAGATGGTGGTCATTTTGTGAAGAATAAAGACACTTGCTCCTCACTCAGGAAACTTTTCATTCAGTGCTTTAGTTGGATGGGGGTGTATAGTTTACAATAAGTATTAGGCTGGCCTGTAGAAAACCAAATTGTATGTATATAGGCTTTATACTGAGCCATCTATAACCAGTGAAGAGCAATATTTCAAATAGTGGATCACAAAGCAATTTAAGATCACTGGGCATACTAAATTTCTCATTGGTAGAAATATGAATATTTCTGAGCATCTCTTTTCCAATAAGATGGCTTGTCTGATTTACAATTAGAAATGAAGAATTCTAAAGATGCTTGACTTGTATTCCTCATGCCTCCTAGACCCATTCATGTTCAGATAACTTATTGTATCTATTGTAGCAGGTTCCACCATCCCCAATGGACACTTCAGTATCCATGTCTGAAGAGTTATGTGAAGCCTTCTCTGAAATCTTACCTGTTGAAGATGTTGATATAAATGATGGCAACAATCCAATACTGTGCAGTGACTATGTTAAAGATATCTACAAATATTTGAGACAACTTGAGGTCAGTTTTCCTTTCTTTCAACCTTGAAGGTAGAGCTAAATGGATCCTAGTGGTGTAGAGCAGTATATTACCAGACCAGGAAGGCAGGATACCATATTCTGCAATATTGTCAAATAAACTGGAACCCAATCAAACAAGTACCTGGATAAATTTAAGTAGGAAGGGTAACTTACTAAATGATGGCCAACAGTGCTTTAGAAGGGGTAGATACCTTTTTAGGTGACCAAAAGGCTTGATGAAGTGCTGCTGAGCCTCTTTCATAACCCATGGGCATTTTGGTTAACCTGGGCAGCTTGTGGACTAGTAGCTGGCTAAGAAGCAGAATGTAGTAGGCAATGGGACTAGGAAGATAGCAGTGTGACCCAAGGATTCATAACTGCACCCCACCCCCAGCAATCCTCTCAATGCCCTAGACTTCTGGACAATGTAGACAAATCTGAAGCTCACTCCAAACTTTGGGAGATTAGATTTGGAGCTGGGTGAGTAGTATGGACTCCTAGAATCATGGACATTTACAGCACAGAAGGAGGCCATTCAACCCATTATCTGTGCTGGCTGAAAGAGCTAGCCAGCCTAATCCCACTTTCCAGCTTTTTGGCCATAGCCTTGTCAGTTCTGGCATTTCAAGTGCATATCCAAGTACTTTTTAAATGTAGTGAGTATTTCTGCCTCTACTACCCTTTCAGGCAGAGTTCCAGCCCCCCACCACCCTCTCGGTGGAAACTTTCAGCTCCCTTCTGCCAATTACTTTAAATCTATGCCCCCTGGTTATTAACCTCTCTGAAATGGGTCCTTCCTATCCACTTTATCTAGGCCTTTCATAATTTTATACACTTCAATTAAGTCTCCCCTCAGCCACCTCCATTCCAAAGAAAACACTCAGCCAATCCAATCTTTCCTCATAGCTAAAATATTCCAGTCCTGGCAACATCCTCTTAAATCTCCTCTAACCTCTCGTGCAAACTCATCTTTCCTGTAATGTGGTGACAAGAACTGTACGCAGTACTCTAGCTGTGGCCTAACTAGTGTTTTATACAGTTCAAGCATAACCTCCCCACTCTTGTATTCGATGCCTGTTTGCACTGGAACTGACCGATAGCAACTGAAGTTCAATATGGACAAATGTAAGGTTCTGCATATTAAAAATAAAGTAGTGGGCACATCCAGTCCATGGATGGGAAAATAACTGGGGGGGAGGGGTTCATTGTGTCTGACTGGTCACCTACCTGTGGTGAGGTAACAGCAAATGAGATACTGAGCTTATTTTGCCAAATTGGTTGTTTAGATCCTCTGGGGTCATGCTGAGGGTATATGATGCCTTGGTCCAGTTGAACTGTAGTGCCATGTACAGCTTTGTTGCTGCAATGAGAACATTCAAGCCCTAGAGGCAGAGCAAACATTATCCAAATCCTCATGGTGTTCTGTAGCCTTGTGCTAATGCAGTGCAATGTGGCAGATTCCCAGTGAGAACTATGAAATCTGCCTTGCAGGTGTCTGAAGGTACATTTTATTGAGGTGTATGTAGCTAAGAAAAGTCATATGCTGATGTACCAAGATACAAAAGCACTAAGGCATGCAGCAGCCAATTTAGGATCAATGTCCAGTATTTGTTTAGTGAACAACTGGAATCAGTTGCCAGGAAGTGTGGTTGAGGGCAGGACTTTGGCCACTATCAAGACATGAATAGATACTCTAATGTAAATGTGATGGGGTTGGTTTTCTGGAGAGCTACGATCAACTGGACTGAAGGCAAGTGCATTTGAAACTGCTTGATGCTTCCCAGCAACCTGAAAGCAAACATTCACTTGGTTGGGAAGATTGCATTTCTCTGAAGCAGCTACAAGGTAGAAACACTACAAATGTAGTCCCCTCCTACTGACTGTTTTCCATGATTTTTACCCCATCCTCAACTGCTCTTGCCCAGGTCATCCAAATGTTGATCCAAGATATTACTTTAATGATCTGGTGCTGGACCTTCCTATTAAAGGAATGTGCATAGAGGAATAGAATATATTAGATGACACTGGCAATAAAATGCTGAATATTTATCCTGCATAGAATTACATATAATGTACAGCATGAACAGGCCATTCAGCCTAACTGGTCCATGCCAGTGTTTATGCTTCATCCAAGCCCCCTCCTTTTATCTAACCATCCCAGCATAACTTATTCCTTTCTCCCTTGGGTTTTTATCTAGCTTCCCCTTGAATGCATCTGCTATTTGCCTCAACTACTCTTGTGGTAACCAGTTCCACTGTCCAGGTAAAAGTTTCTCCTGAATTCCTTACTGGATTTATTAGTGATTATCTTGTATACATGGTCCTTAGCTTTGGTCTCCTACAAGTGGAAACTTCTTCAAACCCTTTAATAATCCTAAAGAGCTCTCTGCTCGGCCAGTTTCATTGTTAAATTGTAGTCTTTCTAAATTGTGCTGTGGCTCATGATCTAAAAATGTTCAAATCCTGTTTGCACTTGAGACCTTAACATGCAGATGATGGACTGCTCTATGCAAAAGTTCATAAATCAGCATGTAAATTTTTTTATTTATGGGATCTGGGCATTGCTGGCAAGGCCAGCATTTATTGTCCATCCCTAGTTGCCCTTGAGAAGGTGGCGGTGAACCGCTGCAGTCCGTGTGGTGAAGGTACTCCCACAGTGCTGTTGGGTAGGGAGTTCTAGGATTTTGACCCAGTGACTATGAAGGATTGGCAATATACTTCCAAGTCAGGATGGTGTGTGACTTGGAGGGGAATTTGGAAGTGGTGGTGGTCCCATGCACCTGCTGCCCTTGTCCTTCTAGGTGGAAGAGGTTGCAGGTTTGGGAGGTGCTGCTGAAGAAGCCTTGGTGAGTTGCTGCAGTGCATCTTGTAGATGGTACACACTGCAGCTAAAGTATGCCAGTGGTGGAGGGAGTGAATGTTTAAGGTGGTGGATGGGGTGCCAATCAAATGGGCTGTTTTGTCCTGGATGGTGAGCTTCTTGAGTGTTGTTGGAACTGCACTCATCCAGGCAAATGGAGAATATTCCATCTCACTCCTTACTTGTGCCTTGTAGATGGTGGAAATGCTTTGGGGAGTCAGGTGATGAGACACTCACTGCAGAATACCTAGCCTCTGACCTGCTCTTGTTGCCACAGTATTTATGTGGCTGGTCCAGTTAAGTTTCTGGTCAATGGTGACCCCCAGGATGATATTGACTTCATGCTACCACAAGTGTGTATTTTATTTATACAGACTGAACAGGCAGTGAGACCAAACTACTTGGTGGGACAAGTGATAACTGGAGCCATGCGTGCTATCCTAATAGACTGGCTTGTGCAGGTTCAGATAAAATTCAACTTGCTTCCAGAAACCATGTACATGACTGTGTCGATCTTGGACAGATTTCTTCAGGTAAGAATTTTAAGGGGAGTAGACCTCTTGCTTTTTTCCCCTCTGCAAACTGGCCCACCCAACCATTCTGATCCATGGATAAATGCCTTTTGAAAGCTGTTTGCTCTTTATTAGATTGTTCCATTGCTGTTTTTGGTCACCAAAAATGAATGCCAGTACTCTTGACTGTATTCAATAACTTTCTTTGTATACAACTCATTTACAGCCATAGCAATTCCAGCTATTAGGAAAATGTACTTGTTTAAATTAACCAGTTCAATAGTCAAATTAATACTGCCTTTAAATTCTAGCTGAATGCTTCAGTGCCACAGCCCAGTGGTTCTTTGATAAAACAAGTCTTGCCTACACTCTCTTTTGTAATCATGGCTGAAAAAAATCAGAACTGGTAATCAAGGCTCAAATATCTGCTGTGACACATGGGCATTGTAATTCTGCACAACTGACTTTCCTCCTTTAGGATAACCCAGTAGCCAAGAAGAGTCTACAACTTGTTGGTGTAACAGCAATGCTTATTGCTTCCAAATATGAAGAGATCTATCCTCCAGAGATTGGGGACTTTGTCGTCATCACCGATGATGCTTACTCTAGTGTTCAAATACGTCAAATGGAGAGGTGGATTTTGAGGAAACTTGACTTTTCTCTTGGCAAACCACTTCCACTGCACTTTCTCAGGAGAGCATCAAAAGTTGCAGAAGTAAGCTTCCATTCTTTAACCAAGACCAAGATTGTTACACCATGTACTTGGACAAAGGCTATCTGTATATCCAAAATAACCAATATAGAAAATATTCAAAGCTTAATTTCAGAAGTGAATTTTCTAAGTTATTGTCCCTAAACTGTCATTGCAGATTGTTGGCAAGTGACATTGAGGTCTCATTCAAACTGTGTACCTTAGCTATGCATAAATCTTCTTTCAAAATCATCTAATGCCAAACTTGGCATTTATTCCATTGTTTTGTTTGCTCCATCAATTCTATAACTAAATTAATAGCTTAAATAATTGAATTGGAGATTAGATGCACTATTGCATGGCTTGGAGTCATTGAGCTTTTTTCTTTGTCTCTTGTAATTGGTCAGCAGCATCTGTGAATACACTGGTTTTTAAACTCTCTAAATTTATATTGTCATCTTCAGCTATTTTGTCATTTTAATAAGGTCTCTAATTGGATAAATGTAAGCTCTACTCTTTGTTCAGGTTAACACTGACCAACATGCTCTTGCCAAGTACTTGATGGAATTGACAATGGGGGATTATGAGATGGTGCATTATCCCCCGTCCCTCATTGCTGCAGCTGCCTTCCACCTTGCTCAGAAACTCTTTAATTGTGGTGAATGGGTGAGTATATTTCCTTAAAGACAATGGCAATAATTCTAGTTTGAAGCTAACAGACATGTGCACAATGTAACCAGGATTCAACTGGTGCAGTAAAAATGTGTTCTGATTTCTTTTTTCTCAGACTCCCCTCTTGCAGTATTACCTGGCCTATAGAGAGGATGAACTACTTCCAGTTATGCAACACTTGGCTAAGAATGTTGTGCAGGTTAATAACTGCCTCACAAAGCATATGGTAAGTTTTAAGTTGGTCTGTAGTTTTTGACTTTAATAGAACAGAGGCTAGCTATTTCTCTATTGGAATTCCACAGGATACATCTAGTTTCTAGATAATGTACCTGAAATGCAAAAAGGTACCCCAATAAATAACATCCCTGGGGTGTTGTCACTACATGGAATGGTGGGCAAGCTGGCAAAAATACAACTGATTTACTGCACTCTAATTTTCTTTTTTACACAAGTCTTGCTCAAGATGGTCAAAGGTGTACAAAAAGTACTCTTGCCCCACAGCTGGAAATTTACAAGCATATGGCAAGCCATAAACTTCACTCTCTGCCTCCCCAAAAAGCAAGCTGTACTTTTCCATAGATTACCTGAGCAGAGATGGGCCAGGTTAGCAGCTAAACATAACTACACTCCGATACCCTAGACTATCTGAGGCAACACCAAGGAAATTGGCTAGCAGAAGGTTAAATGTAGTTCTTCTTGATAATTCATCATAGTATATGGTTTGCCAAAGTCCTTTAACTTACTTTCTTTTGCAGACTGTTAAGAACAAGTATGCTAGAAGCAGCCAAATGAGGATCAGCACCATCTTGCAGTTGACATCTTCCATGATTCTCAATTTGTCAAAACCACTAATCCAACCGCTTCAAAATCCTTAAAGCTGTATGTTGTCTGTACCACTGAACCCATTACTGGCACTATTTTAAATTATTTATTTACTTGTCTTTTTAATCAATAAAGCAGCTTTTAAATGCAAGTCTATGCTTCAACACTTACTTCAATGTAATACCACTAGGACCAGGATTACAAAAGCAGTGGGTTTGACTCTCCTCACTATCTGCACTCAGTTGCATTCCATGAACTGGCAGATCTCCTCTTGAGATGAGCATATCCAAATTGAGGCTCAATGACAATGCCTCTAGAAGCTAGATGGTTGGCCAGATTCCATAGAAGATGATGGCTTAACTTGCACCATCCAGCCTAAACTTGGTAAACTTCACTTTGCCATGTAATTAAATGACTTTTGGTGCAAAATCCTGAGCTTTAGAGTCTGACGTTCTCGTTCCCAGTCCCACTATTAAATCCCTTGGCATTTTTTTCCCCCCCAGTCTGTCCTACCATGAAAACTACTTCTTTCAGCTCATATAACTGATTCTTTACTGCAACCAAGTAACTTTATAAACAAGTCACATCAAATGTCACAACAGATCCACTTCCTCCCAGCAGGTGATGTATCTTTACAATGGGTAACCCATGAGGTTTATTGTACATTAAAAGCCTTGCATATGGCTTCTGCTCGACTGATTCACTCAACAGCTGAGCATTCTGTTTATCTTGTTGATTGTGACTCTTCAATGGCTGGATATGGTGTTACTCCCAGATCTCTCTACCTCTCTTGGCTTCCAATGTATTAAAACCTTACAGTTAAAGGTTTACCCTGACTTGATAAGGACTGCTCTACATAGAAACCCATTGCATTAATCAGCTTGGTCTAATAAAGGAAGTTTAGCAGAGCTGGGAAACCAGAAACCACTTTGCAGCAAAACCACAGTCCCAGTATGATTGCAGCTTAAGTGAGGGTGTTAGGAAAACACAACAATAAAGGCCTTTACATTTGGAGCCATTCTGAATAATTAGCCTTCTGTCTTTAAAAACATAAATAGGGGTATGCCATACAGCCCCTTGAGCCTGCAATGCAATTCACTAGATCATAGCTGTACTACATCATACTCCACTTTCCTGCCCTATCACCATATACTTTGATTCCCTTAGTACCCAAAAATCTCAGTCTTGAATATACACATTGACTGAGCATCCACAGCCCTCAGAATTCCAAAGATTCACAACCCTGAAGAAATGTTTCCATCTCAGTCCTAAATAGCTGACCCTTATCTTGAGTCTATGACTTCTAGTTCTAGATTCTCCACCCAGGGGAAACTGCCTCTCTGCATATACCCTGTCTAAGCCCTCTAGATCACCTCGTGCTTCTAAACTCCAGAGAATACAGGTCCATTCTATTCCATCTCTCCTTTAGGATAGCCCTCTCATCCCAGGAATTAATCTAGTGAACTTTCATTGCACCCTATCCAAGGCAAGTATACACTTCCTTTAGTATGGAGACAAAAACTACACGGTACTCCAGGTGTGGTCTCACCAGGGCCTTGTATAATTGCAGCAAGACTTCCTTACCCTTGTACTGCAGTAAAGGCTAAAATACCATTTGCCTTCCTAATTGATTGCTGTAACTGCATGTTAACTGTGATTCATGTACAAGGACCCCCCCAAATCCCTCTGCATACCAACATTTACTAGCCTCTCTGTTTAAAAAAAAATATTCTGCTTTTCCATTCTTCCTACCAAAGTGGAAGATGTCACTTCCCTCACATTATACGTCATCTACCATCTTGCCCAATAACTTAACTGGTCTATATCCCTTTGAAGTCTATTTGCATCCTCCTCACCGCTTACTTTCCCACCTAGCTTTGCATCGTCAGCAAACTTGGATACTTTACACTTGGTTCCCTCTTTTTTTTATTTGCTTATGGGATGTGGGCGTCGCTGGCAAGGCCAGCATTTATTGCCCATCCCTAGTTGCCCTTGAGAAGGTGGTGAGCCGCCGCCTTGAACCGCTGCAGTCCGTGTGATGAAGGTACTCCCACAGTACTGTTAGAAAGGGGGTTCCAGGATTTTGACCCAGCGACATTAAGTCATTAATATAGATTGTAAATAGCTGAGGCCCAATCACTGATCCTTGCGGCACTCCACTAGTTACACCCTACCATCCTGAAAATGATAAGTTTATTTCTACTCTCTGTTTTCTGTTCGTTAACCAATTCTCAATCCATGCTAATATATTACCTCCAATCCCAGTGTAACAACCTCTTGTGTGGCACCTTATCAAATGCCTTCTGAAAATTCAAATATACTACATCCACTGGTTCTCCCTTATCTACCCTGCTAGTTACACCCTCAAAAAACTCTAATAGATTTGTTAAACACAATTTCCCTTTCATAAAACCGTGTTGACTCTGCCTAATCATATTGTGATTTCCCAAGTGCCCTGTTACCACGTCCATAATAGATTCCAGCATTTTCCCTGCTATTGATGTCAGGCTAACTGGCCTATAGTTCCCTGTTTTCTCTCTCCCTCTTTCTTGAACAGCGGGTTTACATTGGCTACTTTCGAATCCATGGGGATCATTCTAGAATCTAGGGAATTCTGGAAGATCAAAACCAATGCATCAACTATCTCTGCAGCCACCTGTTTTAGAACCCTAGGGTGTAGACCATCAGGTCCAGGGGATTTGTCAGCTTTTAGTCCCATTAATTTTTCCAGTACTTGTTCTTTACTAATAATTATTTTAAGTTCCTCACTCTCATTAGTCCCTTAGTTCCCCACAATTTCCAGTATGTTCTTTGCATCTTTTACTGTGAAGACAGTCACTATATTTGTTTAACATCTCTGCCATTTCCTTATTCCCCATTATAATTTCTCCTGTTTCTGCTCTAAGGGACCCATGTTTACTTTTGTTAATCTCTTCCTTTTTACATATGTGTAAAAACTCTTGCAATCTGTTTTTTTTATTTCTGGCTAGTTTACTCTCATTCTATTTTCTCCCTCTATCAATTTCTTGGTCATCCTTTGCTGATTTTTAAAACTCTCCCAATCCTCCGGCTTACTAGCTTACTCTTTTTAGCAACATTGTAAGCCTCTTTTTTAATCTGATACTATCCTTAACTTCTCTAGTTAGCCATGGCTGTACTACTTTTCCAGTGGTGTTGTTATTCCTGAAAGGAATGTATATTCATTGAGAATTATGAATTATTTCTTTAAATGTTTGCCATTGCTTATCTACCATCATATCTTTTAATCTAATTTCCCAATCTACCTCAGCCAACTCATCCCTCATCCCTCCTACCTCCATAACTGGCTTTGTTTAAATTTAAGACCCTAGTTTTGGACTTAAACACATCACTCTCAAACTTAATATGAAATTCTGTCATATTATGACCACTCTTCCACAGAGGATCCTTTACTATAAGATTACTAATTAACCCTGTCTCATTACACAATACTAGATCTAAAATAGCCAGTTCCCTAGTTGGTTCCTTTACATATTGTTCTAGAAAATACATTCCATGAACTCATCCTCCAAGCTACTTTTGTCAATTTGGTTTGCCCAGTCTATAGAAGATTAAAGTCCCCCAGGATTATTGCATTACATTTGTTTTATACTCCTCTAATTTCCTGATTTATACTCTGTCCAACACTATGATTACTGTTAGGGGGCCTATAAATTACTCCCACCAGTGTTTTCTGCCCTTTGTTATTTCTTAGCTCCATCCATACTGATTCTACATCCTGATTTTCTGGGCTAAGATCCTTTCTCCCTACTGCATTTATCTCATACTTTATTATCAGGGCTAACCCACTTTGCTTTTCCATTTTGCCTATCTTTTCTAAAAGTCACGTACGCTGGAATATTTAGTTCCCAACCGTGGTCACCCGACAACCATGTCTCAGTAATGGCTACTAGATCAAACCCATTTATCTCGACTTGTGCCATTAATTCATCTATCTTGTTAAGAATGTTTTGTATATCTCTAAATAACTGGCATCTCTATCTAACCTTGTTTTATATATTTAATTAAATAAAGTTTTATGTAATCAATTCACTTGGTTTATTTTTAGTTTTTAAAAATTAATTTAACTAGTTTAAATTATTAATTTAATAACGTATTAGTTGTAGGTTCCTGGTTTTAAATACTTACGGCCTGAAGCGTACACAAATCACTACAAGTGTTAAAAGGCAAAAGGGAGCACTTCTTTCCCCCTCTCACCAAATTTTCAACTTCCCACTCTGTTTACTACGCACTCCGTTAACGTTGCGATCTGCGGTTATGCTCTGTGCCTTAGTGGACACCTACTTTTATACACCTTCTGAGCCACATCCAAGTTACAACTGGTCTGTCAGCTTCCAGCTCACAGTAATTACCCCCTATTCCGGCAATCACTTTCTTTTGGTTCCACTGAAACCACCTAGATCATTTTGTATGAAAACAATACGCTCTTCTTGTGATCATTATCCAACTGTTAGCAAGGTGAAATCAAGCCCCTCATCCAACTCTTTCCCCCTAAAAAGACATATTGCTAGATAGTTTTATCATTGCGTATTGGGTGTTTATATGCTCTCGCCGCTCCTTATTTGTTATGAACTTAGCCCTGCTTAAATAGCTCATAAATGAGAAGTCGCACAACACCAGGTTATAGTCCAACAGTTTTATTTAAAATTTCGAGCTTTCGGACCTGCTGCCCCTTCGTACCTGACGAAGGGGCAGCAGCTCCGAAAGCTCGTAATTTTAAATAAAACTGTTGGACGAAAACCTGGTGTTGTGCGACTTCTCATTTTTGTCCACCCCAGTCCAACACCGGCATCTCCGCATCATAAATAGCTCATGGCTGTGCTAAGCAGCTCTCACTCAAATCCTAATGCTGCCTAGCAACTGCATACAACAAACACACAAGATTGTGCTCCCGCTTTATCTCGTCTCTGGGTTCTACGTGAGTTTTGATAAATAATGGCAATCCCAACTCAGTTGACTGAAACGCCTGTGAATGAAATTTCCTGAGATGGGATTTCAAGCATTTGGGATTGGAACAGGGGAGCAAGCCCCCCGAGGACTGGGCTGTAGTGGTTCTGCCGGGCTCTGCCTCATGATGCCAGCATAGATTCCTCGCTTTTATCAATTCACGTCTCGAAGACAATCCTCAAGCGATGTCCAGATCATTCAGCAACCGAAGAAAGAAAGTAACTTTTAGAGAGCAACTAACTTATTGTAAGTTACTGCACCGAATCCTGACGCTGCGGCAGATGCGGCTTGTCATTTCAGTTCCGGGATGCTGTTTTTGTGTAATAACCTAGTGCATATTCCACTTCACTCCTGGCTGCTCAGCGATTTTTCTTTTGTGCATTTAATCTGGCGGTAATACAGAATTGAGATAAAAATCTCTGTCTTTATAGCAGTACTTTAATAATCATTCTCATATCCCTTACAATTAGGTGAAAAGACTGGCAGAAGGGGTAACCTCCATTCCAGTGTAATTCGCTCCTACTTCCCTTCCCTTGTCAAACAACTTAAGTTATCTCCTCCTTTATACCGGGGGTTGAAGGAGAAGGGAGTCTTAACCACTGACCAAATAGGACAGATTGAGGTAGGATTCTCTTTGATTTTCCTTTGTCCCATTGAAAATGTGACTTTCTTCACTCTGTTGTGTCCCTGAGTCGAGCGCCATTCTCCGGCTATGATGTGCATCAGACTGGCCCCTAGGTGGTTTGGTCTCTGATTTTCCTTCTGTGTGGGAGAAGTGACTGGGCTCTCCTCGCTGGGGGAAGAATATCCCATTGTGTACAAGTTGACTTTGTAGGGAAGCCACAGTGACTGGTGCAGGGAACCCCCTCAGAGCCCAGGAAATTTGAATCTGTTCATTAAACTGCAAACTCTCATCGTTTTGCACCTCTGCTGGTGATGTGTACATTTATTTAACTATGGATGTTTTCGGCCTTGCATTTCATTTGCACTGTAGTGTTGCTTCTGTTCTTGTCATAGTATAAATTATTGCCCTGCCTAAAAAGGGCAAGCTGGAAATGTAGTATTGCTGTATTTGCTGAAGTTAAGTAATCATTTTCTGAGGTCGATTCTTCTACAGTAAGGACTATTGGAGCTGACAGCAGATCAAGGACACGTTGAATTCTGAGCTGCCCTCCATCTCTATAATTGCCGGTACTTGTTAGTCATTCTGGGACCAGCCAACAGCAATACATGTCTTCTTGACTGGGACCTTTGCTGGATTCCTGCCACAAATCTAGTCCCATGGTCGTTAACCTGTTGCTGATGATACAAAGCTCGGTGGGAATACAAGTTGTGAGGAGGATGAAAAGAGGCTTCAAGGGGATATGGACAGACTAAGTGAGTGGGCAAGAACATGGGAAATGGAATATAATGTGGAGAAAAGTGCAGTTATCCACTTTAGTACGAAAAAGCAGAGTATTTTTTAAATTGTGAGAGATTGGGAAATGTTGTTGTTCAGAGGGACCTGGGTGTCCTTGTACACAAATCACTGAAAGTTAACATGCAGGTACAGCAAGCAATTAGGAAAGCAAATGGTATGTTGGCCTTTATTACAAGAGGATTTGAGTATAAGAGTAAAGACATCTTACTGAAATTATATAGGGCCCTGGTGAGACCACACCTGGAGTATTGTGTACAGTTTTGGTCTCCTTACCTAAGAGGGAATGCAACAAAGGTTCATGCAGACTGATTCCTGGGATGGAGGGATTGTCCTATGATGAGAGATTGAGTAGACTAGGCCTATATTCTCTAGAGTTTAGAAGAATGAAAGGTGATCTCATTGAAACATGCAAAATTCTTTCAGGGCTTGACAGGGTTAAAGCAGGGAGGATGTTTCCTCTGGCTGGGGAGTCTAGAACCAGGGTTAACAGTCTCAGAATAAGGGGTCGGTCATTTAGGACTGAGATGAGGAAAAATGTCTTCACTCAGAGAGTGGTGAATCTTTGGAATTCTCTACCCTAGAGGGCTGTGGATGCTAAGTCGTTGAGTATATTCAAGACAGAGATCGATAGATTTTTGGATATTAAGCGAATCAAGGGATATGGAGATCAGGCGGGAAAGTGGAGTTGAGGTCGAAGATCAGCCATGATCTCATTGAATGGCAGAACAGGCTCGAGGGGGCCGTATGGCCTACTCCTGTTCCTATTTCTTATGTTCTTATGAGTAGACCCTTGCATGGAAAGAGCTAATGGTTGTAAATGGTTTGTTGCAGGAAAAGGTTTGATGAGCCAAGCAGTCTTGTTTTTCATTCCATATTTTCTTGTGTTCCAGTAACCGTAAAAGTTGATCTGTCGATTTTTGTAGCAACATAATGATTTACATCTGAATGATATGAAGCAGATAATAAGCACAATTTAAAAAATCAAATCTTTTTAAAGAGACCAAACGAACTAACACAGGTAATTGGTAATCCATACAGTTAGAGGATTTGGCAGAGCTGAAGGTGGCCAAACTTCTTGAGATTGTTAGAAATGCTGATGGCCACGTGTTCAAGTCATTTTGCTGTGTTCTGGGTGAGATGGGATATTGGTACCTTGCTCAGACTCTTCAAACCGCTACTGAAGAAAAGGAATGCACATCTTCTACAGGTAAAGAATGAACTGAATTGTTCAAACTTTGGTATATCTATTATGGTCTGACAGTAGTCCATTTCAGAAACATTTATGTCCCAGTAATCCCTTTTATATACTTCCAACCATTTTTTCTAAAGTTCATTGATATAATGTATCAGCATCCAAATTTAAAATTATTTTGAATATGACTTGTTCTGTTTTTACAAGTACAAATTGCTGTTTTCTAATAAAAGGATGAGTGTTGTCTGAGGAAATTATATGGATTATTAGTTATAAGTACGGAAGTTAAACCTGTACATTCCACGTAGGGGCTTTGTACCCTTTAACTTTTCCTATACCATTGACTCAAATTTCACTTTTTATTGTATAAATAAAGTTTCCTATATCAGTGGATGGTTAAAATCAAGATGTCAGGATATATTTTACCCATATCTTTAAAGTTAAGAAAAATTATTTTATTAAACTGTCATTATAAACCAATCACAATTTAATTAAAAAAAATTCTCTACCTTTGCACACACAGAAAATTATACCCTTTTTATGTCTTTATGAACAGAATTCAGGCAGGAAACCTACTTTTGAACTGAAAATGAATATATATTTTTTTAAATCAGATATTATCCAATGTTTTGCAACCCAAGCATAACTGTCAGTGCTGAGGATTCTGTCCTCAACAAATCTTAATTTGCTTATTTAATAATATTGTTTGCAGGACATTCACTGGCATTGTGGGGGCTCAGTCATAAGAACATAAGAAATAGGAGCAGGAGTAGGCCAATTGGCCCCTCGAGCCTGCTCCGCCATTCAATAAGATCATGGCTGATCTGATCCTAACCGCCAATCTACTATCGGAGAACCATCTCCTGAACCTAACAGAATTGGACACACGAAATAGGAGCAGGATCAGGCTACACGGCCCCTGGGCCCGCTACGCTACCCACAGGGCCATGACCGATCCGAACCTAGACTCATGTCCAAATTCCTGCCCGCTCCCCGTAACTCTTAATTCCCTTTACTTCTAGGAAACTGTCTATTTCTGTTTTAAATTTATGTAATGATGTAGCTTCTACAGCTTTTTGGGGCAGCATATTCCATGGACCTACCACCCTCTGAGTGAAGTAGTTCCTTCTCATCTCAGTTTTGAAAGAGCAGCTCCTTATTCTAAGACTATGCCCCCTAGTTCTAGTTTCACCCATCATCGGGAACATTCTCCCCGCATCCACCTGATCCAACCCCTTCACAATCTTATATGTTTCAATAAGATCGCCTCTCATTCTTCTGAACTCCAATGAGTATAGTCCCAATCTACCCAACCTCTCCTCATATGTCCATCCCCTCATCCCCGGGATTAACCGAGTGAACCTTCTTTGTACTGACTCGAGAGCAAGTATGTCTTTTCTTAAGTATGGACACCAAAACTGTATGCAGTATTCCAGGTGCGGTCTCACCAATACCTTGTACAACTGAAGCAATACCTCCCTATTTTTATATTCTATCCCCCTAGCAATGAAAGCCAACATTCCATTGGCCTTCTTAATCACTTGCTGCACCTGCATACTAACCTTTTGAGTTTCGTGCACCAGGACCCCCAGATCCCTTTGTACTTCAGTACTTTCCAGTTTCTTGCCATTAAGATAATAACTTGCTCTACTATTTTTCCTGCCAAAGTGCATAACCTCACACTTTCCAGTATTGTATTCCATCTGCCAAATCTCTGCCCACTTACTTAGCCTGTCTATGTCCCCTTGCAGATTTTTTATGTCCTCCTCACTCACTACTTTCCCTCCCATCTTAGTATCATCTGCAAACTTTGATATGTTACACTCGGTCCCCTCCTCCAAATCGTTAATATAGATTGTAAAGAGTTGGGGACCCAGCACTGACCCCTGCGGAACACCACTAGTTACTGATTGCCAGTCTGAGAATGAACCATTTATCCCAACTCTCTGCCTTCTGTTAGATAGCCAATCCTCTATCCATGCCAGAATATTACCCCCAATCCCGTGATTTTTTATCTTAAGCAATAATCTTTTGTGTGGCACCTTGTCAAATGCCTTTTGGAAGTCTAAATACACCACATCCACTGGTTCCCCTTTATCCACCCTGTATGTTACTTCCTCAAAGAACTCCAGCAAATTTGTCAAATATGACTTCCCCTTCATAAAACCATGCTGACTTTGTCCTATTAAATTATGATTATCCAAATGTCCCGTTACTGTCTCCTTAATAATGGACTCCAAAATTTTACCTACCACAGATAGTTTCCAGCCTTCTGTCTACTGCCCTTTTTAAATAAGGGTGTTACATTAGCAGTTTTCCAGTCTGCCGGGATCTTTGCTGAGTCCAGAGAGTTTTGGAAAATGATTACCAATGCATCCACAATCCCTACCGCCACTTCCCTCAAGACCCTAGGATGTAAGCCATCAGGTCCAGGTGATTTATCCGCCTTGAGTCCCATTATTTTACCGAGTACCACTTCCTTAGTGATTTTGATCGTGTGTAGCTCCTCCCCCCTATAGCCCCCTGTTTGTCCAGTGTTGGGATATTCTTAGTGTCCTCTACTGTAAAGACTGATACAAAATATCCATTCAGTGTATTTGCCATCTCCATATTTCCCACCATTAATTTCCCGGTCTCATCCTCTAAGGGACCAACATTTACTTTAGCCACCCTTTTTCTTTTTATATAACTATAAAAACTCTTACTATCTGTTTTTATATTTTTTGCTAATTTACTTTCATAATCTATCTTCCCTTTCTTAATCAATCTTTTTGTTATTTTTTGCTATCTTTTAAAGTTTTCCCAATCCTCTATCCTCCCACTAGATTTGGCTACCTTATAACCCCTTGTTTTTAGTCGAATACTATCCTTAATTTCTTTACTTAGCCACGGATGACTGTCTTTTCTTTTACACCCTTTTCTTCTCAGTGGAATATATTTTTTTTGGAAGTTGTAAAATAACTCCTTAAATGTACACCACTGATCATGTATCGTCTTACCCTTTAATCTATTTTCCCAATCCACTCTACTCAATTCCGCTCGCATACCTTCATAGTCTCCTTTATTCAAGCTTAGCACGCTTGTTTGAGATCCAATCTTCTCACCCTCTAATTGAATATGGAATTCAACCATGTTATGGTCACTCATTCCAAGGAGATCCTTTACTAGGACATTTTTAATTAATCCTGTCTCGTTACACAGGACCAATCTAAGGTTGCTTGCCCCCTGGTCGGTTCAGTTACATACTGCTCAAGAAACCCATCCCTAATACACTCAATGAATAGTCATTTAAAAAGTGAGCAATGCTGGGCACTAAAGCCAAGAAATTGGTGTGGGAAAAAGGATAAATGCTACTTCCCTCCCTCCAAGTGATGAGACTCTCAATTGTCCAATACCCAAGTAGTGTTAATTCCCCTTGGGGGAGGAGTTAAGTGGCCTCTGTTTGGCTTCAAGATGATGCACCTTGTGATGTGAGATTAGAACCCTGGTAGCAGACTTGGTAACCTGATACTTGAGCCAGATAGGTCGCTGGTATTCCAAAGCATCATTAATGATTGAGCAGCAACCCTCACTGTCTCTCCAACTCTCCCTCTACCTTTATAAACCTTCTCAAAACCCATATTTTCAACCATGATTTTGGACACCCGTCCTGATCTCTTCCTGGCTTGGTAACTGATTCCTTACACCTATTTGTAAAGTCCCTTGGGGCGTTTCTTTATATTAAAGAGACTATATAAATACAATTGTTTCTCTTATTGCTTGTAGGTTGTGCAGTTTTAGCTGGTTAAGCTCGAACAGTACCCCTGCACACTCTCTTGCCAACCTGCACCTAAATACGCTGGGCTTAAATAAGCTGTATTTTATATATGTATAATTATAAACTAAATACTAAGGGGTTGAAATATGCAACTGATTAAATGTTAACAAAAGAAAAGCAACTTGAATTAGTTGGTAACCACTAATGAAGAAAGAGCAAGCAGCAGAAAGCACTCAAATATATGTATGTGTTTAATTTCTCCACTTTATCAAAGCTTTATTCTTTTTAATTATAGTGTAGATTAAAAGCTCCTATCTACAGGATTCTGAAGTCAAATTTTTCCATCCACTTTACATCTTATTTCTTTTTGAAATTCCTCAGATTTATTATGCCTAATTCAAGAAGACGGCTCAACAATAGGAATGTTACACCTTCTCAAGGGCAACCAGGGATGGGCAATAAATGCTGGCTTTGCTAGTGACGCTCACATCCCGAGAATGAATATTTTTTTTTACTAGGATTGTCCCATAGCACGCCCCAGCCCTTGCCTGAGAGCACAAGCAGGTGATCTGCTCCCAAGCAGAGAAGTCTATATATTTTTTGACTGTTTGAGTTGCACAGGAGAACAACTGTATTCTATATGGTGAGGACAGCAATGTGACCTGTGCACAAATGAGCAGGCCTAATTGAACAAAGCAAGGTCACACATTTACATCATTTTCTGGTGATCCGGGTGTCTCTTCACGATGTGCAGAAAACACCAGGATCGCACAGTTGGGTATCAGCAGCCAGTGAAGGGCTACAGGTTACCTATTGTGTGCCAGGCACAGGAGGGAGGGACACTGGGCATGTTGGATACAAAGGACAGGAATGTGCGAAGGGGTCCAGGAGTGTAAAAGGCAGGGGTGCTTCATTTAAAAAAAAATTGAATGGTGGACTTCCTTTCAGTTCACGTTCCAAAGGTCTGGCTGGAGTGCTGCTCAGGGATTCCAGCCACATTGTGGAACAGCTGTCTAATTACGATAGAAGACTGGGGCCTAATGAGCCATGGCCACACCTTATGTGAAGGCTCTCAACCCCCTTGTGCTTTCCGCATGCTTCGGAGTGTACTGGGCACCTCAGGCACGTTTGAGGCCTTGGTGATGATTTTCCAGGGATGCATGATGCACCTCAGCAGATTGGGCGCCCACCACCGGAATTGCAACCCTAGAGTGTAACATTCCTATTGTTAAGCAAACAGCATATCCTCCAACTTATCATGAGGAACAGCATGGGAGGACTGCTAATCTTGATAGCATTTCATACCTGTCATGATCACCCTCTATGCCATGATCATTGAATTTGTTTGTTGATTTTCTTCTTCCTCATTGCTTAAGTTTCTAAGCTTCCTCCTTTCCAATCAGTTATTTTCTATTTTCATTCTTTACCAACTATATCAGCTAAAACCTTTCTCCCTAATTTCAATTTTCTTCTCGATCGCATTGCAGCAAGAAGATCTATTCAATCTCAATGTATCAACAAAAATTCTCTGAGATGCAGCTGGCATGACTCTCTCCATCTGGGCAGAGTGAGAGGAAAGCTTTTGAAAATACTAAAACAAGAGAAAAAAAACCAAACTGCAAATCATGGAAATCCGAAATAAAACCAAATGCTGGAAATACACAGCAGGTCAGTCAGAATGTGTAAAGTGAAAAGACTGGTTATGATGTTTCAGGTATGTATCTTCATCAGGCTGATGGCTAAGAGATAAACAGGTACACACCCAAAATATCATAACCCTGTCTCTTCCCTCTTTACAGATGACTGCATTTCCAACATTTTCTGTTTTTATTTTTGAAAATGGTGTTGGTTTAAATGTTACAAACAATCAGGCCAGTGACTGATCAAATGTTTCTGTGAATAAAATGGCAGACTGTTCAAACCGATTACAGCGTACTCGCGTAGGTACAGCTGGGCCTCCACAAGCCTCAGACTTTGATTTAAGGAGCTCCACTCCCAGCTTCTTTCCTGGTTCTGCTTCTGCTCCTTTTTAAATGTTGTTTTTGTAAGTTATCCCATCTACCCAGCACCCTTTTAATATGTTTGTTTTTTTGAGGGGAGAGTCAACATAGCTCCAAGATGAATAGCCTGGCGATGGAAGATTGGAACTCAGTGCAGCTCAGTAACCCAATACCTGAGCCAGGTAGGTTATACAGTACTTCAGGGTACTGATGATGCTAGGCTAGCCATTCTAACTCAATAATGGATCATGGGTGGGTAGATCTTGTGAGGATTGAGTCTGCCTGAAGGTGGGGTCGGGTCGGTCTGAAGGTGGGGTCGGGTCAGTCTGAAGGTGGGGTCGGGTCGGTCTGAAGGTGGGGTCGGGTCGGTCTGAAGGTGGGGTCGGGTCCGTCTGAAGGTGGGGTCGGGTCAGTCTGAAGGTGGGGTCGGGTCAGTCTGAAGGTGGGGTCGGGTCAGTCTGAAGGTGGGGTCGGGTTTGTCCGAAGGTGGGGTCGGGTTTGTCTGAAGGTGGGGTCGGGTCAGTCTGAAGGTGGGGTCGGGTCAGTCTGAAGGTGGGGTCGGGTCAGTCTGAAAGTGGGGTCGGGTTTGTCTGAAGGTGGGGTCGGGTCTGTCTGAAGGTGGGGTCGGGTCAGTCTGAAGGTGGGGTCAGTCTGAAGGTGGGGTCGGGTTTGTCTGAAGGTGGGGTCGGGTCAGTCTGAAGGTGGGGTCGGGTCAGTCTGAAGGTGGGGTCGGGTCAGTCTGAAGGTGGGGTCGGGTCAGTCTGAAGGTGGGGTCGGGTTTGTCTGAAGGTGGGGTCAGTCTGAAGGTGGGGTCGGGTCAGTCTGAAGGTGGGGTCGGGTTTGTCTGAAGGTGGGGTCAGTCTGAAGGTGGAGTTGGGTTTGTCTGAAGGTGGGGTCAGTCTGAAGGTGGAGTTGGGTTTGTCTGAAGGTGGGGTCGGGTTTGTCTGAAGGTGGGGTCAGTCTGAAGGTGGGGTCGGGTCGGTCTGAAGGTGGGGTCGGGTCAGTCTGAAGGTGGGGTGGGGTCAGTCTGAAGGTGGGGTCGGGTCAGTCTGAAGGTGGGGTCGGGTCAGTCTGAAGGTGGGGTCGGGTCAGTCTGAAGGTGGGGTCGGGTTTGTCTGAAGGTGGGGTCAGTCTGAAGGTGGGTTCGGGTTTGTCTGAAGGTGGGGTGGGGTCAGTCTGAAGGTGGGGTCGGGTTTGTCTGAAGGTGGGGTCAGTCTGAAGGTGGGGTCGGGTCAGTCTGAAGGTGGGGTCGGGTCAGTCTGAAGGTGGGGTCGGGTCAGTCTGAAGGTGGGGTCGGGTCTGTCTGAAGGTGGGGTCGGGTCAGTCTGAAGGTGGGGTCGGGTCAGTCTGAAGGTGGGGTGGGGTCAGTCTGAAGGTGGGGTCTGTCTGAAGGTGGGGTCGGGTCAGTCTGAAGGTGGGGTCGGGTCAGTCTGAAGGTGGGGTCGGGTGTGTCTGAAGGTGGGGTGGGGTCAGTCTGAAGGTGGGGTCTGTCTGAAGGTGGGGTCGGGTCAGTCTGAAGGTGGGGTCGGGTGTGTCTGAAGGTGGGGTCAGTCTGAAGGTGGGGTCGGGTCAGTCTGAAGGTGGGGTCGGGTATGTCTGAAGGTGGGGTCGGGTCAGTCTGAAGGTGGGGTCAGTCTGAAGGTGGGGTCGGGTCAGTCTGAAGGTGGGGTCGGGTCAGTCTGAAGGTGGGGTCGGGTCAGTCTGAAGGTGGGGTCGGGTCAGTCTGAAGGTGGGGTCGGGTCAGTCTGAAGGTGGGGTCGGGTCAGTCTGAAGGTGGGGTCGGGTTTGTCTGAAGGTGGGGTCGGGTTTGTCTGAAGGTGGGGTCGGGTTTGTCTGAAGGTGGGGTCGGGTTTGTCTGAAGGTGGGGTCTGTCTGAAGGTGGGGTCGGGTCAGTCTGAAGGTGGGGTCGGGTCAGTCTGAAGGTGGGGTCGGGTCAGTCTGAAGGTGGGGTCGGGTCAGTCTGAAGGTGGGGTCGGGTATGTCTGAAGGTGGGGTCGGGTCAGTCTGAAGGTGGGGTCAGTCTGAAGGTGGGGTCGGGTCAGTCTGAAGGTGGGGTCGGGTCAGTCTGAAGGTGGGGTCAGTCTGAAGGTGGGGTCGGGTCAGTCTGAAGGTGGGGTCGGGTCAGTCTGAAGGTGGGGTCGGGTTTGTCTGAAGGTGGGGTCGGGTTTGTCTGAAGGTGGGGTCGGGTTTGTCTGAAGGTGGGGTCGGGTTTGTCTGAAGGTGGGGTCGGGTTTGTCTGAAGGTGGGGTCTGTCTGAAGGTGGGGTCGGGTCAGTCTGAAGGTGGGGTCGGGTTTGTCTGAAGGTGGGGTCGGGTTTGTCTGAAGGTGGGGTCTGTCTGAAGGTGGGGTCGGGTCAGTCTGAAGGTGGGGTCGGGCCAGTCTGAAGGTGGGGTCGGGTCAGTCTGAAGGTGGGGTCGGGTCTGTCTGAAGGTGGGGTCGGGTCAGTCTGAAGGTGGGGTCAGTCTGAAGGTGGGGTCGGGTCTGTCTGAAGGTGGGGCGGGTCAGTCTGAAGGTGGGGTCGGGTCAGTCTGAAGGTGGGTCGGGTCAGTCTGAAGGTGGGGTCGGGTCAGTCTGAAGGTGGGGTCGGGTCAGTCCTGAAGGTGGGGTCGGGCTGGTCAGTCCTGAAGGTGGGGTCGGGTCAGTCTGAAGGTGGGGTCAGTCTGAAGGTGGGGTCGGGTCAGTCTGAAGGTGGGGTCGGGTCAGTCTGAAGGTGGGGTCGGGTCAGTCTGAAGGTGGGGTCGGTGTCTGAAGGTGGGGTCGGGTCAGTCTGAAGGGGGTGGGGTCAGTCCTGAAGGTGGGGTCGGGTCAGTCTGAAGGTGGGGTCGGTTGTCTGAAGGGCTGGGGTCAGTCTGAAGGTCGGGCGGGTCAGTCTGAAGGTGGGGTCGGGTCAGTCTGAAGGTGGGGTCGGGTCTGTCTGAAGGTGGGGTCGGGTCAGTCTGAAGGTGGGGTCGGGTCAGTCTGAAGGTGGGTCGGTCAGTCTGAAGGTGGGGTCGGGTCAGTCTGAAGGTGGGTCGGGGTCAGTCTGAAGGTGGGGGTCGGGTTCAGTCTGAAGGTGGGGTCGGGTCAGTCTGAAGGTGGGGGTCGGGGTCAGTCTGAAGGTGGGGTCGGGTCAGTCTGAAGGTGGGGTCGGGTTCAGTCTGAAGGTGGGGTCGGGTTTGTCTGAAGGTGGGGTCAGTCCTGAAGGTGGGGTCGGGTAGTCTGAAGGTGGGGTGGGTCAGTCTGAAGGTGGGTGGGTCAGTCTGAGGTGGTCAGTCTGAAGGTGGGTCGGGTCAGTCTGAAGGTGGGGTCGGGTCAGTCTGAAGGTGGGGTCGGGTCAGTCTGAAGGTGGGGTCGGGTCAGTCTGAAGGTGGGGTCGGGTCAGTCTGAAGGTGGGGTCGGGTCAGTCTGAAGGTGGGGTCGGGTCAGTCTGAAGGTGGGGTCGGGTCAGTCTGAAGGTGGGGTGGGGTCAGTCTGAAGGTGGGGTCTGTCTGAAGGTGGGGTCGGGTCAGTCTGAAGGTGGGGTCGGGTCAGTCTGAAGGTGGGGTCGGGTGTGTCTGAAGGTGGGGTGGGGTCAGTCTGAAGGTGGGGTCTGTCTGAAGGTGGGGTCGGGTCAGTCTGAAGGTGGGGTCGGGTGTGTCTGAAGGTGGGGTCAGTCTGAAGGTGGGGTCGGGTCAGTCTGAAGGTGGGGTCGGGTATGTCTGAAGGTGGGGTCGGGTCAGTCTGAAGGTGGGTCAGTCTGAAGGTGGGGCGGGTCAGTCTGAAGGTGGGGGGTCAGTCTGAAGGTGGGGTCGGGTCAGTCTGAAGGTGGGGTCGGGGTCAGTCTGAAGGTGGGGTCGGGTCAGTCTGAAGGTGGGGTCGGGTTGTCTGAAGGTGGGGTCGGGTTCTGTATGAAGGTGGGGTCGGGCTTTGTCTGAAGGTGGGGTCGGGTTTGTCTGAGGTGGGGGTCGGGTCTGTCTGAAGGTGGGTCGGGTCAGTCTGAAGGTGGGGTCGGGTCAGTCTGAAGGTGGGGTCGGGTCAGTCTGAAGGTGGGGTCGGGTCAGTTGAAGGTGGGTCCGGGTTTGTCTGAAGGTGGGGGTCTGCTGAAGGTGGGGTCGGGTCAGTCTGAAGGTGGGGTCGGGTCAGTTGAAGGTGGGTCGGGTCAGTCTGAAGGTGGGGTCGGGTCAGTCTGAAGGTGGGTCGGGTATGTCTGAAGGTGGGGTCGGGTCAGTCTGAAGGTGAAGGGTCAGTCTGAAGGTGGGGTCGGGTCAGTCTGAAGGTGGGGTCGGGTCAGTCTGAAGGTGGGGTCAGTCTGAAGGTGGGGTCGGGTCAGTCTGAAGGTGGGGTCGGGTCAGTCTGAAGGTGGGGTCGGGTCAGTCTGAAGGTGGGGTCGGGTCTGTCTGAAGGTGGGGTCGGGTCTGTCTGAAGGTGGGGTCGGGTCTGTCTGAAGGTGGGGTCGGGTAGTCTGAAGGTGGGGTCGGTTTGTCTGAAGGTGGGGTCGGTCAGTCTGAAGGTGGGGTCGGGTCAGTCTGAAGGTGGGGTCGGGTCAGTCTGAAGGTGGGGTCGGGTCTGTCTGAAGGTGGTCGGGTCAGTCTGAAGGTGGGGTCGGGTCAGTCTGAAGGTGGGGTCGGGTCAGTCTGAAGGTGGGGTCGGGTCAGTCTGAAGGTGGGGTCGGGTCAGTCTGAAGGTGGGGTCGGGTCAGTCTGAAGGTGGGGTCGGGTCAGTCTGAAGGTGGGGTCGGGTCAGTCTGAAGGTGGGGTCGGGTCAGTCTGAAGGTGGGGTCGGGTCAGTCTGAAGGTGGGGTCGGGTCAGTCTGAAGGTGGGGTCGGGTCAGTCTGAAGGTGGGGTCGGGTCAGTCTGAAGGTGGGGTGGGGTCAGTCTGAAGGTGGGGTCGGGCAGTCTGAAGGTGGGTCGGGTCAGTCTGAAGGTGGGTCGGGTCAGTCTGAAGGTGGGGTCGGGTCAGTCTGAAGGTGGGGTCGGGTCAGTCTGAAGGTGGGGTCGGGTCAGTCTGAAGGTGGGGTTCGGGTCAGTCTGAAGGTGGGGTCGGGTCAGTCTGAAGGTGGGGTCGGGTCTGTCTGAAGGTGGGGTAGGGTCAGTCTGAGGTGGGGTCGGGTCAGTCTGAGGTGGGTGCGGGTCAGTCTGAAGGTGGGGTCGGGTCAGTCTGAAGGTGGGGTCGGGTCAGTCTGAAGGTGGGGTCGGGTCAGTCTGAAGGTGGGGTGGGTCAGTCTGAAGGTGGGGTCGGGTCGTCTGAAGGGTGGGGGTCGGTCGTGAAGGTTGGGGTCGGGTCAGTCTGAAGGTGGGGTCGGGTCAGTCTGAAGGTAGGTCGGGTCAGTCTGAAGGTGGGGTCGGGTCAGTCTGAAGGTGGGGTCGGGTCAGTCTGAAGGTGGGGTCGGGTCAGTCTGAAGGTGGGGTCGGGTCAGTCTGAAGGTGGGTCGGGTCAGTCTGAAGGTGGGTCGGGTCAGTCTGAAGGTGGGGTCGGGTCAGTCTGAAGGTGGGGTCGGGTCAGTCTGAAGGTGGGGTCGGGTCAGTCTGAAGGTGGGGTCGGGTTTGTCTGAAGGTGGGGTCAGTCTGAAGGTGGGTTCGGGTTTGTCTGAAGGTGGGGTGGGGTCAGTCTGAAGGTGGGGTCGGGTTTGTCTGAAGGTGGGGGTCAGTCTGAAGGTGGGGTCGGGTTGTCTGAAGGTGGGGTCAGTCTGAAGGTGGGGTCGGGTCAGTCTGAAGGTGGGGTCGGGTCAGTCTGAAGGTGGGGTCGGGTGTGTCTGGAGGTGGGGTCGGGTCAGTCTGAAGGTGGGGTGGGTTCAGTCTGAAGGTGGGGTCGGGTCAGTCTGAAGGTGGGGTCGGGTCAGTCTGAAGGTGGGGTCGGGTCTGTCTGAAGGTGGGGTCGGGTCAGTCTGAAGGTGGGGTCGGGTCAGTCTGAAGGTGGGGTGGGGTCAGTCTGAAGGTGGGGTCAGTCTGAAGGTGGGGTCGGGTCAGTCTGAAGGTGGGGTCGGGTCAGTCTGAAGGTGGGGTCGGGTCAGTCTGAAGGTGGGGTCGGGTCAGTCTGAAGGTGGGGTCGGGTCAGTCTGAAGGTGGGGTCGGGTCAGTCTGAAGGTGGGTCGGGTCAGTCTGAAGGTGGGGTCGGGTCTGTCTGAAGGTGGGGTCGGGTCAGTCTGAAGGTGGGGTCGGGTCAGTCTGAAGGTGGGTGGGTCTGTCTGAAGGTGGGGTCGGGTCCAGTCTGAAGGTGGGGTCGGGTCAGTCTGAAGGTGGGGTCGGGGTCAGTCTGAAGGTGGGGTCGGGTCAGTCTGAAGGTGGGTCGGGTCAGTCTGAAGGTGGGGTCGGGTCAGTCCTGAAGGTGGGGTCGGGTCAGTCTGAAGGTGGGGTCAGTCTGAAGGTGGGTCGGGTCTGTCTGAAGGTGGGTCGGGTCAGTCTGAAGGTGGGGTCGGGTCAGTCTGAAGGTGGGGTCGGGTCAGTCTGAAGGTGGGGTCGGGTCTGTCTGAAGGTGGGGTCGGGTCTGTCTGAAGGTGGGGTCAGTCTGAAGGTGGGGTCGGGTCAGTCTGAAGGTGGGGTCGGGTCAGTCTGAAGGTGGGGTCGGGTCAGTCTGAAGGTGGGGTCGGGTCAGTCCTGAAGGTGGGGTCGGTCTGTCTGAGGTGGGGTCGGGTCTGTCTGAAGGTGGGGTCGGGTCTGTCTGAAGGTGGGGTCGGGTCGGCTGAAGGTGGGGTCGGGTCGGTCTGAAGGTGGGGTCGGGCAGTCTGAAGGTGGGGTCGGGTCTGTCTGAAGGTGGGGTCGGGGGCAGTCTGAAGGTGGGGTCGGGTCTGTCTGAAGGTGGGGTCGGTTGTCTGAAGTGGGGTCGGGTCTGTCGGAAGGGGTCGGGTAGTCTGGGGGGGTTGGTAGTCTGAAGGTGGGGCGGGTCAGTCTGAAGGTGGGGTCTGTCTGAGGGGGGGTCGGGTCAGTCTGAAGGTGGGGTCGGGTCAGTCTGAAGGTGGGGTCTGGTCTGATGTGGGGGTCGGGGTCAGTCTGAAGGTGGGGTCGGGGTCAGTCTGAAGGTGGGTCGGGTATGTCTGAAGGTGGGGTCGGGTCAGTCCTGAAGGTGGGTTCAGTCTGAGGTGGGGTCGGTCAGGTCTGAAGGTGGGGTCGGGTCAGGTTGAAGGTGGGGTCGGGGTCAGTCTGAAGGTGGGGTCGGGTCAGTCTGAAGGTGGGGTCGGGTCAGTCTGAAGGTGGGGTCGGGTTTGTCTGAAGGTGGGGTCGGGTAGTCTGAAGGTGGGGTCGGGTCAGTCTGAAGGTGGGGTCGGGTCTGTCTGAAGGTGGGGTCGGGTCTGTCTGAAGGTGGGTCGGGTCAGTCTGAAGGTGGGGTCGGGTCAGTCTGAAGGTGGGGTCGGGTCAGTCTGAAGGTGGGGTCGGGTCAGTCTGAAGGTGGGGTCGGGTCAGTCTGAAGGTGGGGTCGGGTCAGTCTGAAGGTGGGGTCGGGTCAGTCTGAAGGTGGGGTCGGGTCAGTCTGAAGGTGGGGTCGGGTCAGTCTGAAGGTGGGGTCGGGTCAGTCTGAAGGTGGGGTCGGGTCAGTCTGAAGGTGGGGTCGGGTCAGTCTGAAGGTGGGGTCGGGTCAGTCTGAAGGTGGGGTCGGGTCAGTCTGAAGGTGGGGTCGGGTCAGTCTGAAGGTGGGGTCGGGTCAGTCTGAAGGTGGGGTGGGGTCAGTCTGAAGGTGGGGTGGGGTCAGTCTGAAGGTGGGGTCGGGTTTGTCTGAAGGTGGGGTGGGGTCAGTCTGAAGGTGGGGTCGGGTTTGTCTGAAGGTGGGGTCAGTCTGAAGGTGGGGTCGGGTTTGTCTGAAGGTGGGGTCAGTCTGAAGGTGGGGTCGGGTCAGTCTGAAGGTGGGGTCGGGTCAGTCTGAAGGTGGGGTCGGGTGTGTCTGAAGGTGGGGTCGGGTCAGTCTGAAGGTGGGGTGGGTTCAGTCTGAAGGTGGGGTCGGGTCAGTCTGAAGGTGGGGTCGGGTCAGTCTGAAGGTGGGGTCGGGTCTGTCTGAAGGTGGGGTCGGGTCAGTCTGAAGGTGGGGTCGGGTCAGTCTGAAGGTGGGGTGGGGTCAGTCTGAAGGTGGGGTCAGTCTGAAGGTGGGGTCGGGTCAGTCTGAAGGTGGGGTCGGGTCAGTCTGAAGGTGGGGTCGGGTCAGTCTGAAGGTGGGGTCGGGTCTGTCTGAGGGTGGGGTCGGGTCAGTCTGAAGGTGGGGTCGGGTCTGTCTGAATGTGGGGTCGTGTAGTCTGAAGTAGGTGGTCGGGTCAGTCTGAAGGTGGGGTCGGGTCTGTCGGAAGGGGGGTCGGGTCAGTCTGAAGGTGGGGTCGTGTTCTGAGGGTGGGTCAGTCTGAAGGTGGGTCGGGTCAGTCGGAGGTGGGTCGGGCTCAGTCTGAACGGTTGAGGTCGGGTCTAGTCTGAAGGTGGGGTCGGGTCAGTCTGAAGGTGGGTCGGTCTGTCTGAAGGTGGGGTCGGTAGTCTGGAGGTGGGGTCGGGGTCAGAGTCTGAAGGTGGGGTCGGGTTTGTCTGAAGGTGGGTCGGGTCTGTCTGAAGTGGGGTAGGGTCAGTCTGAAGGTGGGGTCGGGTCAGTCTGAAGGTTGGGGTCGGGTGCTGTCTGAAGGTGGGTCGGTCAGTCTGAAGGTGGGGTCGGGGTCTGTCTGAGGTGGGGTCAGTCTGAAGGTGGGGTCGGGTCAGTCTGAAGGTGGGGGTCGGGTCATGTCGAAGGTGGGGTCGGGTCAGTCTGGAAGGTGGGGTCGGGTCGATTGGTCTGAAGGTGGGGTCGGGTCTGTCTGAAGTGGGGTCGGGTCAGTCTGAAGGTGGGGTCGGGGTCTGTCTGAAGGTGGGGTCGGGTCAGTCTGAAGGTGGGGTCGGGTCAGTCTGAAGGTGGGGTCGGGTTTGTCTGAAGGTGGGGTCGGGTTTGTCTGAAGGTGGGGTCGGGTATGTCTGAAGGTGGGGTCGGGTTTGTCTGAAGGTGGGGTCTGTCTGAAGGTGGGGTCGGGTCAGTCTGAAGGTGGGGTCGGGTCAGTCTGAAGGTGGGGTCGGGTCAGTCTGAAGGTGGGGTCGGGTCAGTCTGAAGGTGGGGTCGGGTTTGTCTGAAGGTGGGGTCTGTCTGAAGGTGGGGTCGGGTCAGTCTGAAGGTGGGGTCGGGTCAGTCTGAAGGTGGGGTCAGTCTGAAGGTGGGGTCGGGTCAGTCTGAAGGTGGGGTCGGGTTTGTCTGAAGGTGGGGTCGGGTTTGTCTGAAGGTGGGGTCGGGTTTGTCTGAAGGTGGGGTCGGGTTTGTCTGAAGGTGGGGTCGGGTTTGTCTGAAGGTGGGGTCTGTCTGAAGGTGGGGTCGGGTCAGTCTGAAGGTGGGGTCGGGTCAGTCTGAAGGTGGGGTCGGGTTTGTCTGAAGGTGGGGTCGGGTCTGTCTGAAGGTGGGGTCAGTCTGAAGGTGGGGTCGGGTCAGTCTGAAGGTGGGGTCGGGTCAGTCTGAAGGTGGGGTCGGGTCAGTCTGAAGGTGGGGTCGGGTCAGTCTGAAGGTGGGGTCGGGTCAGTCTGAAGGTGGGGTCGGGTCAGTCTGAAGGTGGGGTCGGGTCAGTCTGAAGGTGGGGTCGGGTCAGTCTGAAGGTGGGGTCGGGTCAGTCTGAAGGTGGGGTCGGGTCAGTCTGAAGGTGGGGTCGGGTCAGTCTGAAGGTGGGGTCGGGTCAGTCTGAAGGTGGGGTCGGGTCAGTCTGAAGGTGGGGTCGGGTCAGTCTGAAGGTGGGGTCGGGTCAGTCTGAAGGTGGGGTCGGGTCAGTCTGAAGGTGGGGTGGGTCAGTCTGAAGGTGGGGTCGGGTCAGTCTGAAGGTGGGGTCGGGTCAGTCTGAAGGTGGGGTCGGGTCAGTCTGAAGGTGGGGTCGGGTCAGTCTGAAGGTGGGGTTCGGTGGTGTCAGTCTGAAGGGTGGGGTCGGGTCAGTCAGAAGGCGGGGGCGGGTCGGTCTGAAGGTGGGGTCGGGTCAGTCTGAATGGGGGGTCCGGGGGTCAGTCTGAGGTGGGGGTCGGGTCAGTCCTGAAGGTGGGGGTGGGTCTGTCTGAGGGTGGGGTCGGGTCAGGTCTGAAGGTAGGGGTCGGTCCTGCCATGAGGTGGGGTCCGGGTCAGTCTGAGGTGGTGGGTCGGGTCTGTCTGAAGGTGGGGTCGGGGTCAGTCCTGAAGGTGGGGTCGGGTCGTCTGAAGGTGGGGTCGGCGTCTGAAGGTGGGGTCGGGTCTGTCTGAAGGTGGGTCGGGGCTGTCGCTGAAGGTAGGGGTCAGACTGAGTGGTGGGTCAGCCTGAAGGTGGGGTCGGGGTCGGTCCTGAGGTGGGGTCGTCCGTCTGAGGTGGGGTCGGGTCAGTCTGAAGGTGGGGGTCCGGGTCTGTTCTGAAGGTGGGGACGGGTCGTCTGAAGGTGGGGGTCGGGTCTGTCTGAGGTGGGGTCGGGTCGTGTCTGAAGGTGGGTGGTCCGGGTCAGTCTGAAGTGGGGTCGGGTTTGTCTGAAGGTGGCGGTCGGGTTTGTCTGAAGGTGGGGTCGGGTTTGTCTGAAGGTGGGGTCGGGTTTGTCTGAAGGTGGGGTCTGTCTGAAGGTGGGGTGGGGTCAGTTGAAGTGGTGGGGGGTCGGGTCAGTCTGAAGGTGGGGTGGGGTCAGTCTGAAGGTGGGGTGGGGTCAGTCTGAAGGTGGGGTCGGGGTCAGTCTGAAGGTGGGGTCGGGTCAGTCTGAAGGTGGGGTCGGGTCAGTCTGAAGGTGGGGTGGGTCAGTCTGAAGGTGGGGTCGGGTCAGTCTGAAGGTGGGGTCGGGTCTGTCTGAAGGTGGGGTCGGGTCGGTCTGAAGGTGGGGTCGGGTCGGTCTGAAGGTGGGGTCGGGTCGGTCTGAAGGTGGGGTCGGGTCGGTCTGAAGGTGGGGTCGGGTCAGTCTGAAGGTGGGGTCGGGTCAGTCTGAAGGTGGGGTCGGGTCTGTCTGAAGGTGGGGTCGGGTCTGTCTGAAGGTGGGGTCGGGTCAGTCTGAAGGTGGGGTCGGGTCAGTCTGAAGGTGGGGTCGGGTCAGTCTGAAGGTGGGGTCGGGTCAGTCTGAAGGTGGGGGGGTCAGTCTGAAGGTGGGGTCGGGTCAGTCTGAAGGTGGGGTCGGGTCAGTCTGAAGGTGGGGTCGGGTCAGTCTGAAGGTGGGGTCGGGTCAGTCTGAAGGTGGGGTCGGGTCAGTCTGAAGGTGGGGTCGGGTCAGTCTGAAGGTGGGGTCGGGTCAGTCTGAAGGTGGGGTCGGGTCAGTCTGAAGGTGGGGTCGGGTCTGTCTGAAGGTGGGGTCGGGTCAGTCTGAAGGTGGGGTCGGGTCAGTCTGAAGGTGGGGTCGGGTCAGTCTGAAGGTGGGGTCGGGTCAGTCTGAAGGTGGGGTCGGGTCTGTCTGAAGGTGGGGTCGGGTCAGTCTGAAGGTGGGGTCGGGTCTGTCTGAAGGTGGGGTCGGGTCAGTCTGAAGGTGGGGTCGGGTCAGTCTGAAGGTGGGGGTCAGTCTGAAGGTGGGGTCGGGTCAGGTGAGGTGGGGGCGGGTCAAGTCTGAGGTGGGGTCGGTGTGTGTCTGAGGTGGGCGGTCAGTCTGAAGTGGGGTCGGGCTCAGTCCTGAAGGTGGGGGTCAGTCTGAAGGTTGGGGGTCGGGTTTGTCCTGAAGGTGGGGGTGGGTCAGTCTGATAGGTGGGGTCGGGTCAGTCTGAAGGTGGGGGGGGGTCAGTCTGAAGGTGGGGTCCGGGTGTGTCTGAAGGTGGGGGGTCGGTCAGTCTGAGGGGGGTCCGGGTCGAGTCTGAGGTGGGGTCGGGTCAGTCTGAAGGTGGGGTCGGGTGTCTGTCTGATGGAGGTGGGTCGGGTTGTCGGAAGTTGGGGTGGGGGTCTGTCTGAAGGTGGGGTCGGGTCGAGTCTGAAGGTGTCGGGTCAGATCTGAAGGTGGGTCGGGTTTGTCTGAAGGTGGGTCGGGTCAAGTCTGAAGGTGGGGTCAGGTCTGAATGTGGGGTCGGGGTCAGTCTGAAGGTGGGGTCGGGTCAGTCTGAAGGTGGGCGGGGTCAGTCTGAAGGTGGGTGGGTCAGTCTGAAGGTGGGGTCGGGTTCAGTCTGAAGGTGGGGTCGGGTCAGTCTGAAGGTGGGGTCGGTCAGTCTGAAGGTGGGGTCGGGTCAGTCTGAAGGTGGGGTCGGGTCAGTCTGAAGGTGGGGTCGGGTCAGTCTGAAGGTGGGGGTCGGGTCTGTCTGAAGGTGGGGTCGGGTCAGTCTGAAGGTGGGGGTCGGGTAGTCTGAAGGTGGGGTCGGGTCGGTCTGAAGGTGGGTCGGGTCAGTCTGAAGGTGGGGTGGGTCTGTCTGAAGGTGGGGTCGGGTCTGTCTGAAGGTGGGGTCGGGTCAGTCTGAAGGTGGGGTCGGGTCAGTCTGAAGGTGGGGTCGGGTCAGTCTGAAGGTGGGGTCGGGTCAGTCTGAAGGTGGGGTCAGTCTGAAGGTGGGGTGGGTCAGTCTGAAGGTGGGGTCGGGTCAGTCTGAAGGTGGGGTCGGGTCTGTCTGAAGGTGGGGTCGGGTCTGTCTGAAGGTGGGGTCGGGTCAGTCTGAAGGTGGGGTCGGGTTTGTCTGAAGGTGGGGTCTGTCTGAAGGTGGGGTCGGGTCAGTCTGAAGGTGGGGTCGGGTCAGTCTGAAGGTGGGGTCGGGTCAGTCTGAAGGTGGGGTCGGGTCAGTCTGAAGGTGGGGTCGGGTTTGTCTGAAGGTGGGGTCTGTCTGAAGGTGGGGTCGGGTCAGTCTGAAGGTGGGGTCGGGTCAGTCTGAAGGTGGGGTCAGTCTGAAGGTGGGGTCGGGTCAGTCTGAAGGTGGGGTCGGGTCAGTCTGAAGGTGGGGTCGGGTTTGTCTGAAGGTGGGGTCGGGTTTGTCTGAAGGTGGGGTCGGGTTGTCTGAAGGTGGGGTCGGGTTTGTCTGAAGGTGGGGTCGGGTTTGTCTGAAGGTGGGGTCTGTCTGAAGGTGGGGTCGGGTCAGTCTGAAGGTGGGGTCGGGTTTGTCTGAAGGTGGGGTCGGGTTTGTCTGAAGGTGGGGTCTGTCTGAAGGTGGGGTCGGGTCAGTCTGAAGGTGGGGTCGGGTCAGTCTGAAGGTGGGGTCGGGTCAGTCTGAAGGTGGGGTCGGGTCAGTCTGAAGGTGGGGTCGGGTCAGTCTGAAGGTGGGGTCGGGTCAGTCTGAAGGTGGGGTCGGGGTCAGTCTGAAGGTGGGGTCGGGTCAGTCTGAAGGTGGGGTCGGGTCAGTCTGAAGGTGGGGTCGGGTCAGTCTGAAGGTGGGGTCGGGTCAGTCTGAAGGTGGGGTCGGGTCAGTCTGAAGGTGGGGTCGGGTCTGTCTGAAGGTGGGTCGGGTCAGTCTGAAGGTGGGTGCGGTCAGTCTGAAGGTGGGTCGGGTCAGTCTGAAGGTGGGGTCGGTCAGTCTGAAGGTGGGTCGGGTCAGTCTGAAGGTGGGGTCGGGTCAGTCTGAAGGTGGGGTGGGGTCAGTCTGAAGGTGGGGTCGGGTCAGTCTGAAGGTGGGGTCGGGTCAGTCCCTGAAGGTGGGTGGGTCAGTCTGAAGGTGGGGTCGGGTCAGTCTGAAGGTGGGTCGGGTCAGTCTGAAGGTGGGGTCGGGTCAGTCTGAAGGTGGGGTCGGGTCAGTCTGAAGGTGGGGTCGGGTCAGTCTGAAGGTGGGGTCGGTCAGTCTGAAGGTCGGGGTCGGGTTCAGTCTGAAGGTGGGTGGGTCAGTCTAAGGTGGGAGGTCGGGTGTCAGTCTGAAGGTGAGGTCGGGTCGGTCTGAAGGGGGTAGTCTGAGGGTCGGTCAGTCTGAAGGTGGGGTCGGGTCAGGTCTGAAGGTCGGGGTCGAGGTCAGTCTGAAGGTGGGTCCGGGTCTGTCTGAAGGTGAGGTCGGTTCGGTCTGAAGGGATAGGGTCGGGTCCTGTCTGAAGGTGGGGTCGACAGTCTGAAGGTGGGTCGGGTCAGTTGAAGGTGGGGACGGTCGGTCTGAAGGTGGGGTCGGGGTCAGTCTGAAGGTGGGGTCGGGTCAGACTGAAGGTGGGGTCGGGTCAGTCTGAAGGTGGGGTCGGGTCTGTCTGAAGGTGGGGTGGGTCAGTCTGAAGGTGGGGTCGGGTCGTCTGAAGGTGGGGTCGGGTCAGTCTGAAGGTAGGGGTCGGGTCAGTCTGAAGGTGGGGTCGGGTAGTCTGAAGGTGGGTAGGGTCAGTCTGAAGGTGGGTCAGTCTGAAGGTGGGGTCGGGTCATCTGAAGGTGGGGTCGGGTCAGTCTGAAGGTGGGGTCGGGTGTGTCTGAAGGTGGGGTCAGTCTGAAGGTGGGGTCTGTCTGAAGGTGGGGTCGGGTCAGTCTGAAGGTGGGGTCGGGTCAGTCTGAAGGTGGGGTCTGTCTGAAGGTGGGGTCGGGTCAGTCTGAAGGTGGGGTCGGGTCAGTCTGAAGGTGGGGTCGGGTATGTCTGAAGGTGGGGTCGGGTCAGTCTGAAGGTGGGGTCAGTCTGAAGGTGGGGTCGGGTCAGTCTGAAGGTGGGGTCGGGTCAGTCTGAAGGTGGGGTCGGGTCAGTCTGAAGGTGGGGTCAGTCTGAAGGTGGGGTCGGGTCAGTCTGAAGGTGGGGTCGGGTCTGTCTGAAGGTGGGGTCGGGTTTGTCTGAAGGTGGGGTCGGGTCAGTCTGAAGGTGGGGTCGGGTTGTCTGAAGGTGGGGTCTGTCTGAAGGTGGGGTGGGGTCAGTCTGAAGGTGGGGTCGGGTCAGTCTGAAGGTGGGGTCGGGTCAGTCTGAAGGTGGGGTCGGGTCAGTCTGAAGGTGGGGTCGGGTCAGTCTGAAGGTGGGGTCGGGTCAGTCTGAAGGTGGGGTCGGGTCAGTCTGAAGGTGGGGTCGGGTCAGTCTGAAGGTGGGGTCGGGTCAGTCTGAAGGTGGGGTCGGGTCAGTCTGAAGGTGGGGTCGGGTCTGTCTGAAGGTGGGGTCGGGTCAGTCTGAAGGTGGGGTCGGGTCAGTCTGAAGGTGGGGTCGGGTCAGTCTGAAGGTGGGGTCGGGTCTGTCTGAAGGTGGGGTCGGGTCAGTCTGAAGGTGGGGTCGGGTCAGTCTGAAGGTGGGGTCGGGTCAGTCTGAAGGTGGGGTCGGGTCAGTCTGAAGGTGGGGTCGGGTCAGTCTGAAGGTGGGGTCGGGTCAGTCTGAAGGTGGGGTCGGGTCAGTCTGAAGGTGGGGTCAGTCTGAAGGTGGGGTCGGGTCAGTCTGAAGGTGGGGTCGGGTCAGTCTGAAGGTGGGGTCGGGTCAGTCTGAAGGTGGGGTCGGGTCAGTCTGAAGGTGGGGTCTGTCTGAAGGTGGGGTCGGGTCAGTCTGAAGGTGGGGTCGGGTCAGTCTGAAGGTGGGGTCGGGTATGTCTGAAGGTGGGGTCGGGTCAGTCTGAAGGTGGGGTCAGTCTGAAGGTGGGGTCGGGTCAGTCTGAAGGTGGGGTCGGGTCAGTCTGAAGGTGGGGTCGGGTCAGTCTGAAGGTGGGGTCGGGTCAGTCTGAAGGTGGGGTCGGGTCAGTCTGAAGGTGGGGTCGGGTGTGTCTGAAGGTGGGGTCAGTCTGAAGGTGGGGTCGGGTCAGTCTGAAGGTGGGGTCGGGTATGTCTGAAGGTGGGGTCGGGTCAGTCTGAAGGTGGGGTCAGTCTGAAGGTGGGGTCGGGTCAGTCTGAAGGTGGGGTCGGGTGTGTCTGAAGGTGGGGTCAGTCTGAAGGTGGGGTCGGGTCAGTCTGAAGGTGGGGTCGGGTCAGTCTGAAGGTGGGGTCGGTTCAGTCTGAAGGTGGGGTCAGTCTGAAGGTGGGGTCGGGTCAGTCTGAAGGTGGGGTCGGGTCAGTCTGAAGGTGGGGTCGGGTATGTCTGAAGGTGGGGTCGGTTCAGTCTGAAGGTGGGGTCGGGTCAGTCTGAAGGTGGGGTGGGGTGTGTCTGAAGGTGGGGTCGGGTCAGTCTGAAGGTGGGGTCGGGTCAGTCTGAAGGTGGGGTCGGGTCAGTCTGAAGGTGGGGTCGGGTTTGTCTGAAGGTGGGGTCGGGTCGGTCTGAAGGTGGGGTCGGGTCAGTCTGAAGGTGGGGTCGGGTCAGTCTGAAGGTGGGGTCGGGTCGGTCTGAAGGTGGGGTCGGGTCGGTCTGAAGGTGGGGTCGGGTCAGTCTGAAGGTGGGGTCGGGTCAGTCTGAAGGTGGGGTCGGGTCAGTCTGAAGGTGGGTCAGTCTGAAGGTGGGGTCGGGTCAGTCTGAAGGTGGGGTCGGGTTTGTCTGAAGGTGGGGTCGGGTTTGTCTGAAGGTGGGGTCGGGTTTGTCTGAAGGTGGGGTCTGTCTGAAGGTGGGGTCGGGTCAGTCTGAAGGTGGGGTCGGGTCAGTCTGAAGGTGGGGTCGGGTCAGTCTGAAGGTGGGGTCGGGTCAGTCTGAAGGTGGGGTCGGGTTTGTCTGAAGGTGGGGTCTGTCTGAAGGTGGGGTCGGGTCAGTCTGAAGGTGGGGTCGGGTCAGTCTGAAGGTGGGGTCGGGTCAGTCTGAAGGTGGGGTCGGGTCAGTCTGAAGGTGGGGTCGGGTATGTCTGAAGGTGGGGTCGGGTCAGTCTGAAGGTGGGGTCAGTCTGAAGGTGGGGTCGGGTCAGTCTGAAGGTGGGGTCGGGTCAGTCTGAAGGTGGGGTCAGTCTGAAGGTGGGGTCGGGTCAGTCTGAAGGTGGGGTCGGGTCAGTCTGAAGGTGGGGTCGGGTTTGTCTGAAGGTGGGGTCGGGTTTGTCTGAAGGTGGGGTCGGGTTTGTCTGAAGGTGGGGTCGGGTTTGTCTGAAGGTGGGGTCGGGTTTGTCTGAAGGTGGGGTCTGTCTGAAGGTGGGGTCGGGTCAGTCTGAAGGTGGGGTCGGGTTTGTCTGAAGGTGGGGTCGGGTTTGTCTGAAGGTGGGGTCTGTCTGAAGGTGGGGTCGGGTCAGTCTGAAGGTGGGGTCGGGTCAGTCTGAAGGTGGGGTCGGGTCAGTCTGAAGGTGGGGTCGGGTCAGTCTGAAGGTGGGGTCGGGTCAGTCTGAAGGTGGGGTCGGGTCAGTCTGAAGGTGGGGTCGGGTCAGTCTGAAGGTGGGGTCGGGTCAGTCTGAAGGTGGGGTCGGGTCAGTCTGAAGGTGGGGTCGGGTCAGTCTGAAGGTGGGGTCGGGTCAGTCTGAAGGTGGGGTCGGGTCTGTCTGAAGGTGGGGTCGGGTCAGTCTGAAGGTGGGGTCGGGTCGGTCTGAAGGTGGGGTCGGGTCGGTCTGAAGGTGGGGTCGGGTCGGTCTGAAGGTGGGGTCGGGTCGGTCTGAAGGTGGGGTCGGGTCGGTCTGAAGGTGGGGTCGGGTCGGTCTGAAGGTGGGGTCGGGTCGGTCTGAAGGTGGGGTCGGGTCATTCTGAAGGTGGGGTCGGGTCAGTCTGAAGGTGGGGTCGGGTCGGTCTGAAGGTGGGGTGGGGTCGGTCTGAAGGTGGGGTCGGGTCAGTCTGAAGGTGGGGTCGGGTCAGTCTGAAGGTGGGGTCGGGTCTGTCTGAAGGTGGGGTCGGGTCTGTCTGAAGGTGGGGTCGGGTCGGTCTGAAGGTGGGGTCGGGTCGGTCTGAAGGTGGGGTCGGGTCGGTCTGAAGGTGGGGTCGGGTCGGTCTGAAGGTGGGGTCGGGTCTGTCTGAAGGTGGGGTCAGTCTGAAGGTGGGGTGGGGTCAGTCTGAAGGTGGGGTCGGGTCGGTCTGAAGGTGGGGTCGGGTCGGTCTGAAGGTGGGGTCGGGTCGGTCTGAAGGTGGGGTCGGGTCGGTCTGAAGGTGGGGTCGGGTCTGTCTGAAGGTGGGGTCGGGTCTGTCTGAAGGTGGGGTCGGGTCGGTCTGAAGGTGGGGTCGGGTCAGTCTGAAGGTGGGGTCGGGTCAGTCTGAAGGTGGGGTCGGGTGTGTCTGAAGGTGGGGTGGGGTCAGTCTGAAGGTGGGGTCTGTCTGAAGGTGGGGTCTGTCTGAAGGTGGGGTCGGGTCAGTCTGAAGGTGGGGTCGGGTGTGTCTGAAGGTGGGGTCAGTCTGAAGGTGGGGTCGGGTCAGTCTGAAGGTGGGGTCGGGTATGTCTGAAGGTGGGGTCGGGTCAGTCTGAAGGTGGGGTCAGTCTGAAGGTGGGGTCGGGTCAGTCTGAAGGTGGGGTCGGGTCAGTCTGAAGGTGGGGTCGGGTCAGTCTGAAGGTGGGGTCAGTCTGAAGGTGGGGTCGGGTCAGTCTGAAGGTGGGGTCGGGTCTGTCTGAAGGTGGGGTCGGGTTTGTCTGAAGGTGGGGTCGGGTTTGTCTGAAGGTGGGGTCGGGTTTGTCTGAAGGTGGGGTCTGTCTGAAGGTGGGGTGGGGTCAGTCTGAAGGTGGGGTCGGGTCAGTCTGAAGGTGGGGTCGGGTCAGTCTGAAGGTGGGGTGGGGTGTGTCTGAAGGTGGGGTCGGGTCAGTCTGAAGGTGGGGTCGGGTCAGTCTGAAGGTGGGGTCGGGTCAGTCTGAAGGTGGGGTCGGGTCAGTCTGAAGGTGGGGTCGGGTTTGTCTGAAGGTGGGGTCGGGTCGGTCTGAAGGTGGGGTCGGGTCAGTCTGAAGGTGGGGTCGGGTCAGTCTGAAGGTGGGGTCGGGTCGGTCTGAAGGTGGGGTCGGGTCGGTCTGAAGGTGGGGTCGGGTCGGTCTGAAGGTGGGGTCGGGTCAGTCTGAAGGTGGGGTCGGGTCAGTCTGAAGGTGGGGTCAGTCTAAAGGTGGGGTGGGGTCAGTCTGAAGGTGGGGTGGGGTCAGTCTGAAGGTGGGGTCGGGTCAGTCTGAAGGTGGGGTCGGGTCAGTCTGAAGGTGGGGTCAGTCTGAAGGTGGGGTCGGGTCAGTCTGAAGGTGGGGTCGGGTCAGTCTGAAGGTGGGGTCGGGTCAGTCTGAAGGTGGGGTCGGGTCAGTCTGAAGGTGGGGTCGGGTCAGTCTGAAGGTGGGCTCGGGTCAGTCTGAAGGTGGGGTCGGGTCTGTCTGAAGGTGGGGTCGGGTCAGTCTGAAGGTGGGGTCGGGTCAGTCTGAAGGTGGGGTCGGGTCATTCTGAAGGTGGGGTCGGGTCAGTCTGAAGGTGGGGTCGGGTCAGTCTGAAGGTGGGGTCGGGTCAGTCTGAAGGTGGGGTCGGGTGTGTCTGAAGGTGGGGTCGGGTCAGTCTGAAGGTGGGGTCGGGTCAGTCTGAAGGTGGGGTCGGGTCAGTCTGAAGGTGGGGTCGGGTCAGTCTGAAGGTGGGGTCGGGTCAGTCTGAAGGTGGGGTCGGGTCAGTCTGAAGGTGGGGTCGGGTCAGTCTGAAGGTGGGGTCGGGTCTGTCTGAAGGTGGGGTCGGGTCAGTCTGAAGGTGGGGTCGGGTTTGTCTGAAGGTGGGGTCGGGTTTGTCTGAAGGTGGGGTCTGTCTGAAGGTGGGGTCGGGTCAGTCTGAAGGTGGGGTCGGGTCTGTCTGATGGTGGGGTCGGGTTTGTCTGAAGGTGGGGTCTGTCTGAAGGTGGGGTCGGGTCAGTCTGAAGGTGGGGTCGGGTCAGTCTGAAGGTGGGGTCGGGTCAGTCTGAAGGTGGGGTCGGGTCAGTCTGAAGGTGGGGTCGGGTCGGTCTGAAGGTGGGGTCGGGTCGGTCTGAAGGTGGGGTCGGGTCGGTCTGAATGTGGGGTCGGGTCTGTCTGAAGGTGGGGTCAGTCTGAAGGTGGGGTGGGGTCAGTCTGAAGGTGGGGTCGGGTCAGTCTGAAGGTGGGGTCGGGTCGGTCTGAAGGTGGGGTCGGGTCAGTCTGAAGGTGGGGTCGGGTCAGTCTGAAGGTGGGGTCGGGTCAGTCTGAAGGTGGGGTCGGGTCAGTCTGAAGGTGGGGTGGGGTCAGTCTGAAGGTGGGGTGGGGTCAGTCTGAAGGTGGGGTGGGGTCAGTCTGAAGGTGGGGTCGGGTCAGTCTGAAGGTGGGGTCGGGTCTGTCTGAAGGTGGGGTCGGGTCAGTCTGAAGGTGGGGTCAGTCTGAAGGTGGGGTCGGGTCAGTCTGAAGGTGGGGTCGGGTCAGTCTGAAGGTGGGGTCGGGTCAGTCTGAAGGTGGGGTCGGGTCAGTCTGAAGGTGGGGTCGGGTCAGTCTGAAGGTGGGGTCGGGTCTGTCTGAAGGTGGGGTCGGGTCAGTCTGAAGGTGGGGTCGGGTCAGTCTGAAGGTGGGGTCGGGTCAGTCTGAAGGTGGGGTCTGTCTGAAGGTGGGGTCGGGTCTGTCTGAAGGTGGGGTCGGGTCGGTCTGAAGGTGGGGTCGGGTCAGTCTGAAGGTGGGGTCGTGTCAGTCTGAAGGTGGGGTCGGGTCAGTCTGAAGGTGGGGTCGGGTCTGTCTGAAGGTGGGGTCAGGTCGGCCTGAAGGTGCGGTCAGGTCAGGTTCTGCCCAAGTTCAGGGTTAGGATAGGTTGGGTCTGCCTGAGGTTAGAATGAGATCGTGTTCTGCCCGAGAGCAGGGTCAGGTCAGGTCTGGCTGAGAGTGGGGCTAGGTTTTATCTACCCAAGTGTGGGTTTGGGTCGATTTGCCTCTATCTGAGAGGAGGGTCATATCGGGTCCATTTGACATAATTTTTTAATTTATGTAAATCTGGTGGGTAAGGGGAATTTTTTTATTTACATACTCAATTATTCCATTTTTTTATCGAGAAGTGATGCCACTTGAGATGCACTAGTTGTATATTAATTTAATTTTACCTTTTGTAGAACACGCATCTATTAGTGAAAAACAAACCTTGAAAGAAATCTTGCTCCTTTCTAAAGAACCTCGCAGAAATCTAAAAGAAGACAATCTGGAGTTAAGTCAAAAGGTGGAGCATAGGAGGAAAGAATATTTACAGAGGTAACATCAAAAACATAAATTGTTTCCAAAATGTGGACAGCAAATAAGTACAACAACGCTAAATTCCCACATTAACCTTCCCGTGGTCTCTGTAATTCTCAACAATGATGAATTTACAATCCCTGTCAAAATGTAAGGGCAAGTCATCCAGACCTCCTTCTTGGTTACAGAGTAACATTGGCAGAGATCAGACTCAGGGAATGGCCCTTGGTATAGGGGTGGGCATCTAAACAGAAAAAATATATATACAACCAGGGAGGAGGAATCATTCATAAAATGAATGTTGGTCTAATAGTCATCTTCTTAAATCATCTTCTTTGGCATGTTTAAGGCTGCATCTGTACAATTATGTCTTGGCTGTTTTATTGTAATAATAACTAATTTCAACTTCAGAATAAAAGAACTTGAAGAAGAATTGGCTTCTGTGAGTCGGGGAAGAGATATGACTGTGAGGGAACGTAATATCACGGTATTAGAAAATCAAGAACTACAAAATCTTAACCACGAGCTCCAGGAACTTATAATAAAGCTGGGAAATTCTAGACTTAATATGGCACTGAAGTACCCTGGATACAGTGTGAACATGCTACCTGTACAGCAGCTGACCAATGGGCAGACAAGCCTGCTGCTCACCTTCAATCAACATAGGCAAACGATTGATTAATGTAACGCAACTGCAATGAACACCTTTATCTGTTGAACACTCGACACTGCACGTCCCTGGAATGGTCTGTGACATTCAACATGCAAACTGATATTTAAAAAACATTCAACTAGCTGAAAAATTTCAGATGAAAGTCGAACTAGACGAAGTTTTTTCTCCACTGTTTAACTGTGTATTCCTTGTGTTGTGGGCCAATCCCAGCCTTCAATATATTTACTGATTATTATTATTATTACAATTACATAGCAACAATGAGCTTATATTTGTAAAAAATATAGCTTTGCTCCAGGCTATTAAAATCACATCCCATAGTTATTATTTATGTGGCATTAGAATTGACGTGAGGGTTGGATTATCTGTACTGAGGAGGGTTTTATATACACATATAAAATGCCTCTATAAAACAGTGACCTTGACAACAATAGCCATTTCTGATCTTGTTTGATTTAAGAAGTAATACTGGTATGTCGGCTTTTGTATTAACTTACTGATAAAGGATGAACCACAGGGATCAGGGAACACACCTAAACCCCAGAGCAACTGGACAAGCGCTGACTTGACCTCCTCTTATATGATTCACTAACATGTATTGTGGTCACAGTTTATGGAAGGGGAAACTCATTTTATACTCCCCTTTGCTTACATCAAACTTTAAAGTTACAATTTGAGTACCTGTTCAGTTCATGTAACTTCTATGGATTTGATAACCCCCACATGAAGGAACTGCGTGTAACGTATCCAAGTTTGCTGATGATACAAAGTTAGGTGGGAAAGTAAGCTGTGAGGAGGACACAAAGAGGCTGCAGAGAGATATAGACAGGTTGACTGAGTGGGCAAGAACATGGCAAATGGAATACAATGTGGGGAAGTGTGAGGTTATCCACTTTGATAGGAAAAACAAAAAAGCAGAATATTTTTTGAATGGTGAGAGACTGGGAAATGTTTGCATTCAGACGGACCTGGGTGTCCTTGTTCAGGAATCACAGAAAGTTAACATGCAGGTACAGCAAGCAATTAGGAAAGCAAATGGTATGTTAGTTTTTGTTACAAAGAGATTAGAGTAAAGAAGTCTTACTGCAATTATACAGGGCATTGGTGAGGCCACACCTGGAGTACTGCGTACAGTTCTGGTCTCTTTACCTAAGGAAATACATACTTGCCTTAGAGGGAGTGCAGCGAAGGTTCACGAGACTGGTTCCTGGGATGAGGGGATTGTCCTATGAGGAGAGATTGAGTAGACTAGGCCTACATTCCCTAGAGTTTAGAAGAATGAGAGGTGATCTCATTGAAACATATAAAATTCTTAAGGGACTTGACAGGGTTAATGCTGAGAAAATGTTTCCCCTGGCTGGGGAATCTAGAATACGGGGTCACTGTCACAGAATAAGAGGTCGGCCATTTAGGACTGAGATGAGGAGAAATTTCTTCCCTCAAGGGGTTGTGAATCTTTGGAATTCTCTACCCCAGAGAGCTGTGGATGCTCAGTCGTTGTGTATATTCAAGACAGAGGTCGATAATTTTTTCGGAATTAAGGGATATGGGGATAGTGCGGGAAGGTGGAGTTGAGGTAGAAGATCAGCCATGATCTTGTTGAATGGCGGAGCAGGCTCGAAGGGCCAAATGGCCTACTCCAGCTCCTATTTCTTTTGTTCTTATGTTAGATTCCCTCCTTCCAGAATTAAATTTTGCACTACCAGAGATTGTTACCTTTCAAAAAAAATTATTCCACCACTGCAAAAATTGCACTTTTATGTACTTTCTATTTTTTTATAATATAACATGAAATATTGGATATACTGCAGCTTAAATCATGACAATATACCATTGTAACTGCTTTATATGTGATACATGAGACCATCTGGGGTCAGTTTTCACAGAAAAACAAACTGAATTGTGGAATGTGATTCCAAGACACCGTCAAAATTCCTGGCATACAAAAAAACCCATATTCAGTTGTCTTACTTCATGCTGATTGTGAGGTTTCTTTTTATTCGTTTATGGGATGTGGGCATCGCTGGCAAGGCCAGCATTTATTGCCCATCCCTAATTGCCCTTGAGAAGGTGGTGGTGAGCTTCTACAGGTATATAAAAAGGAAGAGAGTAGCTAAAGTAAACGTTTGTCCCTTAGAGGATGAGACTGGGGAATTAATAATGGGAAATAGAGAAATGGCAGAGACTCTAAACAATTATTTTGGATCGGTCTTCACGGTAGAAGACACTAAAAACATCCCAATAATAATTGATAATCAAGGGGCTATAGGGAGGGAGGAACTTGAAACAATCTCTATCACTAGAGAAAAAGTACTAGGCAAACTAATGGGGCTAAAGGCTGACAAGTCCCCTGGACCTGATGGCCTGCATCTTAGGGTCTTAAAAGAAGTGGCTGCAGAGATAGTGGATGCGTTGGTTGTAATTACCAAAATTCCCTGGATTCTGGAGAGGTTCCAGCGGATTGGAAAACCGCAAATGTAACGCCAGTATTCAAGAAAGGAGGGAGACAGAAAGCAGGAAACTATAGGCCAGTTAGCCTAACATCTGTCATTGAGAAAATGCTGGAATCCATTATTAAGGAAGTAGTAGCAGGACATTTAGAAAATCATAAGACAATCAAGCAGAGTCAACATGGTTTTATGAAAGGGAAATTGTGTTTGACAAATTTGCTGGAGTTCTTTGAGGATGTAACGAGCAGGGTGGATAAAGGGGAACCAGTGGATGTGGTGTAATTGGATTTCCAGAAGGCATTCGATAAGGTGCCACGTAAAAGGTTACTGCAAAAGCTAAGAGCGCATGGGGTTGGGGGTAATATATTAGCATGGATAGAGGATTGGCTAAAACAGAAAGCAGAGAGTCGGGATAAATGGGTCATTTTCCGGTTGGCAATCAGTAACTAGTGGGGTGCCGTAGGGATCAGTGCTGGGGCCTCAACTATTTACAATCTATATTAATGACTTGGATGAATGGACCGAGTGTACTGTAGCCAAATGTGCTGATGATACAAAGATAGGTGGGAAAGCAAGTTGTGAGGAGGACACAAGGGGCTGGATTTTGAATGACCCATGGAGTCGGGTTTGGAGGCGTGTGGGGGGTTAAATTTGCGGGGTCGGGGTTTCCGACCCCATCCCGACTCCATCCCGCCTCCACGCAATTTTGACATAATCAGTCGCGGGGTTCCCGATTCCGTCCCGCCTCCAAGAGGCGGGAGAGGCCATTAAAGCCCTTAACAAGCTCTAAATTGGCTCTGTAATGCGATTTTGAAACGCTGTAGCTAGTTTAACCCTCTTCTGACGTGAAGCACGCCTGGTGTGAAACACTCCAGTGAAACCCGGTGGGAGCACAAGTGGATAGCTGACTTTCGGCTGCAAGTGCACTATTACAACGGAGATGTGATGAAGGTGTGGTAGTGGTGCTAGTATTAGGTCTGAACATTGCTGAACAGTGCCTCTGATGCTGCTGCATTGAATGTCTTAAGAGACTGCCTGGGAGGACTTACTTGGCAAAAAAAAATTCTCTCTCTCTCTCTCTCTCTCTCTCGCTCTCTCTCTCTCTCTCTCTCTCTCTCTCTCGCTCGCTCTCTCTCTCTCTCTCTCTCGCTCTCTCTCTCTCTCTCTCTCGCTCTCTCTCTCCCCCCCCCCCCCCATTTCTGCATCCAGGCCCACTCACATTATAAGCCAGGCAACCCCTCTCTCACCAACAGTCTCTGAGACTAGGCAGTCAGTACTGATGACATCATCAGAGGCGTGTTTCAGACTGAAAACACTAATTAGTTCATGGGTTCCCACATGCTCCAATTTAATTGCCCAATTAAGTGAAAACTGCATCAGGCACCCACATTAATCTGGAGTCGGGGGGGAAACACGAAATGCGGATTACACGACCCCAACCCGACCCCAAGACAAAATCCAGCCCAAAGAGTCTGCAAAGGGATTTGGCAGATGGAGTACAATGTGGGAAAATGTGAGGTTATCCACTTTCGAAGGAAGAATGAAAAAGCAAATTATTATTTAAATGGAGTGAGACTACAAAATGCTGCGGTACAAAGGGATCTGGGGGTCCTAGTACATGAAACACAAAAAGTTAGCATGCAGGTACAGCAAGTAATTAGGAAGGCTAATGGGATGTTGGCCTTTATTGCAAGGGATATGGAGTATAAAAGTAGGTAAGTTTTGATGCAACTTTACAGGGCGCTGGTGAGACCGCACCTGGAGTACTGCGTACAGTTTTGGTCTCCATATTTAAGGAAGGATATACTTGCACTGGAGGCAGTGCAGAGAAGGTTCACTAGGTTGATTCCTGGGATGAAGGGGTTGACGTATTACAAAAGGTTGAGCAGGTTGGGCCTATACTCATTGGAGTTTAGAAGAATGAGAGGTGATCTTATTGAAACAAGATTCTGAGGGGGATTGACAGGGTGGATGCTGAAAGGATGTTTCCCCTAGTGGGGGTATCTAGAACTAGGGGGCATAGTTTCAGAATAAGGGGTCGCCCATTTAAGATGGAGATGAGGAGGAATTTCTTCTCTCAGAGGGTCGTGAATCTTTGGAATTCTCTAACTCAGAGTCACTGAATATATTCAAGGCGGAGATAGACAGACATTTGAACTACAAGGGAGTCAAGGGGTATGGGGAGAGAGCGGGAAAGTGGTGTTGAGGCCAAGATTGGATCAGCCATGATCTTATTGAATGGCAGAGCAGGCTCGAGGGGCCGATTGGCCTACTCCTGCTCCTGTTTCTTATATTCTTATGTGCTGTTAGGGAGGGAGTTCCAGGATTTTGGCCCAGCGACGATGAAGGATCGGCGATATACTTCTAAGTCAGGATGGTGTGTGACTTGGAGGGGAACTTGTAGGTGGTGGTGTTCCCATGCACCTGCTGCCCTTGTCCTTCTAGGTGGAAGAGGTCGCAGGTTTGGGAGGTGCTGCCGAAGAAGCCTTGGCGAGTTGCTGCAGTGCATCTTGTAGATGGTACACACTGCAGCCACGGTACGCCAGTGGTGGAGGGAGTGAATGCTTAAGGTGGTGGATGGGGTGCCAATCAAGTGGGCTGCTTTGTCCTGGATGGTGTTGAGCTTCTTGTGTGTTGTTGGAGCTGCACTCATCCAGGCAAGTGGAGAGTATTCCATTACGCTCCTTACTTGTGCCTTGTATATGGTGGAAAGACTTTGGGGAGTCAGGAGGTGAGACACTCACTGCAGAATACCTAGCCTCTGACCTGCTCTTGTTGCCACAGTATTTATGTGGCTGGTCCAGTTAAGTTTCTGGTCAATGGTGACGCCCAGGATGTTGATGGTGGGGGATTCGGCGATGGTAATGCCATTGAATGTCAAGGGGCGGTGGTTAGACTCTCGCTTGTTGGAGGTAGCCATTGCCTGGCACTTCTGTGGCGCGAATGTTACCTGCCACTTATCAGCCCAAGCGTTGGCCAGGTCTTGTTTGCAGGCGGGCATAGACTGCTTCATTATCTGAGGAGTTGTGAATGGCACTGAACACTGTGCAGTCATCAGCGAACATCCCCATTTCTGACCTTATGTTGGAGGGAAGGTCATTGATGAAGCAGCTGAAGATGGTTGGGCCTTGGACACTGCCCTGAGGAACTCCTGCAGTGATGTCCTGGGGCTGTGATGATTGACCTTCAACCACCACAACCATCTTCCTTTGTGCTAGGTATGACTCCAGCCAGTGGAGCATTTTCCCCATGATTCCCATTGACTTCAGTTTTACTAGGGCTCTTTGATGCCACACTTGGTCAAATGCTGCCTTGATGTCAAGGGCAACCACTCTCACCTCACCTCTGGAATTCAGCTCCTTTGTTCATGTTTGGACCAAGGCTGTAATGAGGTCGGGAGCCGAGTAGTCTTGGCGGAACCCAAACTGGGCATCAGTGAGCAGGTGCCGCTTGATAGCACTGTCGATGACACCTTCCATCACTTTGCCGATGATAGAGAGTAGACTGATGGGGCGGTAATTGGCTGGGTTGTATTTGTCCTGCTTTTTGTGGACAGGACATACCTGGGCAGTTTTCCACATTGTCGGATAGATTGTAGCTGTACTGGAGCACAAGTCCTCAGCACAATAGCCAGGATGTTGTCGGGGCCCATAGCCTTTGCTGTATCCAGTGCACGCAGCCGTTTCTTGATATCACGTGGAGTGAATCGAATTGGTGAAGACTGGCTTCTGTGATGGTGGGGATCCCAGGAGTAGGCCGATATGGATCATCCACTCGGCACTTCTGGCTGCAAATGCTACAGCCTTGTCTTTTGCACTCACGTGCTGGGCTCCACCATCATTGAGGATGGGGATATTCATGGAAACTTCTCCTCCCGTTAGTTGTTTAATGGTCCACCACCATTCATGGCTGGATGTGGCAGGACTTTGATCTGATCCGTTGTTTGTGGGATCGCTTAGCTCTGTCTATAGCATGCTGCTTCTGAGCATGCATGTAGTCCTGTGTTGCAGCTTCCCCAGGTTGGCACCTCATTTTTAGGTATGCTTGGTGCTGCTTCTGGCATGCTTTTCTACACTCCTTATTGAACCAGGATTGGTCCCCTGGCTTGATGGTAATGGTAGAGTGAGGGATATGCTGGGCCATGAGGTTACAGATTATGGTGGAATACAATTTTGCTGCTGCTGCTCCACAGCACCTGATGAATGCTCAGTTTTGAGCTGCTAGATCTATCCCATTTAGCATAGTGGTAGTGCCACACAACACGATGGATGGTGTCCTCAGTGTGAAGACGGACTTCCTCTCCACAATGACTGTGTGGTGGTCACTGCTACCAATACTGTCATGGACAGATGCATCTGCAACAGGTAAGGACGAGGTCAAGTAGGTTTTTCCCTCGTGTTGGTTCTCTCACCACCTGTGCAGGCCCACACTGGCAGTTATGTCCTTCAGGGCTCAGTCAGTAGTGGTGCTACCGAGCCACTCTTGGTGATGGACATTGAAGTCCCCCACCCAGAGTACATTCTGTGCCCTTGCTACTCTCAGTGCTTCTTCCAAGTGGTGTTCAACATCAGCTGAGGGAGGGCGGTCGGTGGTAATCAGCAGGTTTCCTTGCCCATGCTTGACCTGAAGCCATGAGACTTCATGGGGGGCCACTCCTTCCCGACTGTATACCACTGTGCCACCCCCTGGTGGGTCTGTCCTGCCAGTGGGACAGGACATATCCAAGGATGGTGATGGAGGAGTTTGGGACATTGGCTGAAAGGTATGATTCTGTGACTATGACTATGACTATGTCAGGCTGTCTTGACTAGTCTGTGGGACAGCTCTCCCAATTTTGGCACAAGTCCCCAGATGTTGGTGAGGAGGGCTGGGTGTGCCATTGCCGTGTCCATAGCCAGTGCCAAGTGGTTGTTTTTTGTAGCAGTTTGTTACAACTGAGTGGCTTGCTAGGCCATTTCAGAGGGCAGTTAAGAGTCTTCCATATTTGCTGTGGAGATGGAGTCACATATAGGCCAGACCAAGTAAGGACGGCAGATTTCATTCCCTATAGGACATTAGTGAACCAGATGGGTTTTTACAACAATCCGATAGTTTCATGGTTACCATTACTGATACTAGCTTTTTATTCCAGATTTATTTAATTAACTGAATTTAAATTCCCCATTCCCCCGTGGTGGGATTTGAACTCACATCTCTGGATCATTAGTCCAGGACCTCTGGATTACTAGCCCAGTGACATTACCACTACGCTACTATTCCCCCATTGTACATTGTTTTTTAAGTTGTATGTATAATCAAGGATAGTCAGCATGGATTTGTTAAGGGAAGATCGTGTCTGACAAACTTGATTTAATTTTTTGAGGAGGTAACAAGAAGGGTAGATGAGGGTAGTGCATTTGATGTAGTGTATATGGACTTTAGCAAGGCTTTTGATAAGGTTCCACATGGCAGACTGGTCACGAAGTTAAAAGCCCATGGGATCCAGGGCAAAGTGTCAAGTTGGATTCAAAACTGGCTCGGAGACAGGAAGCAGGTTGATGGGTGTTTTTGTGACTGGAAGGCTGGGCAGTAATGGTTGATGGGTGTTTTTGTGACTGGAAGGCTGTTTTCAGTGGGGTCCCTTGCTTTTTGTGGTATATATCAATGATCTAGACTTGAATATAGGGTGTATGATTAAGAAGTTTGCAGATTATACTAAAATCGGCTGTGTGGTTGATACTGAAGAAGGAAGCTGTACACTGGAGGAAGATATCAATAAATTGGTCAGGTGGGCAGAACAGTGGCAAATGGAATTCAATCCGGAGAAGTGTGAGGTAATGCATTTAGGGAGGGCTAACAAGGAAAAGGAATACACATTAAATGGTAGGACACTGAGTAGTGTAGAGGAACAAAGGGACCTTGGAGTGCATGTCCACAGATCCCTGAAGGTAGCAGGCCAGGTAGATAAGGTGGTTAAGAAGGCATACGGAATGCTTGCCTTTATTAGCCGTGGCAAAGAATACAAGAGCAGGGGGGTTATGCTTCAACTGTATAAAACACTAGTTAGGCCTCAGCTAGAGTACTGCGTGCAGTTCTGGTCACCACATTACAGGAAAGATGTGATTGCACTAGAGAGGGTACAGAGGAGATTTACAAGGATGTTGCCGGGAGTAGAGAATCTTAGCTATGAGGAAAGACTGGATAGGCTGGGTCTGTTTTCCTTGGAACAGAGGAGGCTGAGGGGAAACCTTATTGAGGTGTATAAAATTATGAGGGGCATAGATAAAGTGGATAGAAAGGACCTATTTCCCTTAGCAGAGGGGTCAAAAACCAGGGGGCACAGATTTAAAGTAATTGGTGGAAGGTTTAGAGGGGATTTGAGGGGAAATTTCTTCACCCAGAGGGTTGTGGGGGTCTGGAACTCACTGCCTGAAAGGGTGGTAGAGGCAGGAACCCTAACCACATTTAAAAAGTACTTGGATGTGCACTTGGGATGCTCTAACCTGCAGGGCTACGGACCAAGAGCTGGGAAGTGGGATTAGGCTGGATAGCACTTTGTTGGCCGACATGGGCCGAAATGGCCTCCTTCTGTGCTGCAACTTTCTATGATTCTATCCTCATTCAGATCAGTTTTCAGATTTGGACCTTCCAGACAATTGTCTTAACTAACATCACAGTTTATTGGTCTTTATTTGTGTTCTGACCTGACAGTTTATTTCATGATGTTTTTAATTCCATTTAATGTCAAAGTTGTTCTACGGAGACCTAGCCCATAGACTCAAACCACATTTGGATGAAAACTAAAACAGACATTAATGGGCACCTCGGTAATGACACAGCTGCCTATGTCTATTTCCTTTGAACGTGAATGATGCTTTGATCCAGGGACTTGTTGCCACGAGTAAACACATACATTCACATTTGAATCCATCCCCATTTCACAGGTGAAAGGCGCCCAGACACTAAATGTAATGAAGAGATAAAAAAAAGTCACAGAAGTTGTACTTGGACATTAATGTTGTGGTTATGTTAAAGTTCAACAAACATTATTCTCTCCCTCTTCCTGTTCCAGACTCATGTTTTTCTGGTTTGTTTCTCTTTACCATCTTATGTTCCCTTTTTACTGAGTCTATCATTTCATAGAATAGTACAGGACAGAAGGCTATTCAGCCCATCGAGTCTGCGCCAGTTCTTTCAAAGAGCAATCCAGTTAGTCCCACTCCCCTGTCTTTCCCCATATCCCTACAATTTTTTCTCCTTCAAATATTTATCCAATTCCCTTTTGAAGGCTACTATTGAATCTGTATCCACCACCCTATCAGGCAGTGCATGCCAAATCCTGACCAGTCGTTGCGTAAAAAAGGTTTTCCTCATGTTGCCTCTGGTTCTTTTGCCAATCACCTTAAATCTGTGCCCTCTTGTTATTGATCCCGCAGTCATTGGAAACAGTTTCTCTTTATTTACTCTATCTAAACCCTTCATGATTTTATACACCTCTATCAAATCTCCTCTTAGCCTTCTCTACTCCAAGGAGAACAACCCCAGCTGCATCCCTGGAACCATTCTAGTAAATCTCTTCTGTACCCTCTCCAAAGCCTTCATGCGCTTTCTAAAGTGTGGTGCCCAGAATTGGACACACTACTCCAGCTTGTTGCTAGTCTTTCCATCAAACAATCTTTGGGCTGAGTCTTGATCACTCTCTCAGACAAATAAGAGCTAGGATAAGAAAGTATAGTGTAACCAGCATTACAGAAACCATTTGTTTTTAAATTCAACCCAACTGTACTCCGATGAAAAGTTAACCTGCCGTTCTCTGTTAACAGTGGAAGATTAGGGCTCATGGGGTTGGAGGTAATATAGTAGCATGGATAGAGGATTGGTTCATGGTCAGAAAACAGAGAGTAGGGATAAACGGATCTTTTTCAGATTGGCAGGCTGTAACTAGTGGGGTGTTGCAAGGATCAGTGTTGGGGCCTCAGCTATTTACAATCTATATTAATGACCTATATGAAGGGACCAAGTGTAATGTATCCAAGTTTGCTGATGATACAAAGCTAGGTGGGACAGTAAGATGAGAACATGAAGAGTCTGCAAAGGGATATAGATAGACTAAATAAGTGGGCAGTAAGGTGGCAGATGGAGTATAATGTAGGGAAATGTGAGGTTATTCACTTTGGTAGGAAGAATAGAAAAACAGAATATTTTTTAAATGGTGAGAAACTTTTAGATGTTGGTGTTCAGAGAGATCTGGGTGTCCTCGTGCAAGAAACACAGAAAGCTAGCATGCAGGTGCAGCAAGCAATAAGGAAAGCAAATGGCATGTTGGCCTTTATTGCAAGTGGGTTGGAGTATAAGAGTAAGGAAGTCTTGCTACAATTGTACAGGGCCTTGGTGAGACCACACCTGGAGTACTGTGCAGTTTTGGTCTCCTTATCTAAGGAAGGATATACTTGCCTTGGAGGTGGTGCAACGAAGGTTCACTAGATTGATTCCTGGGATGAGAGATTATGTAGAATGGGCCTATACTCTCTGCAGTTTAGAAGAATGAGAGGTGATCTCATTGAAACATACAAGATTCTGAAGGGGATTGACAGGGTAGATGCTAAGAGGTTGTTTCCCCTGGCTGGAGTGTCTAGAACTAGGGGGCATAGTCTCAGAAGAAGGGGTAGGCCATTTAAGACTGAGATGAGGAGGAATTTCTTCACTCAGAGGGTTGTGAATCTTTCGAATTCTCTGCCCCAGAGGGCTGTGAATGCTGAGTCTTTGAGTATATTCAAGGCTGAGATAGATAGATTTTTGGAGTCTAGGGGAATCAAGGGATATGGAGATCGGGCGGGAAAGTGGAGTTGAGGTCAATGATCAGTCATGATCTTATTGAATGGAGGAGCAGGCTCGAAGGGCCATATGGCCTACTCCTGCTCCTATTTCTTATGTTCTTATGAAGTCAATTGCAACTTGTTTCCATCGACCACTAACTGGAGAAATGCAACCACCACTATTAGACGCAGCATCACAAGAACACATATTCCCACACAGGCAAGCGTGCACTGCAATATCAGCCTGTAACCCAGTAACAGCATGTGAGAGGATCCAGCCAGCTGGTTGCTTTCTTCTTCCAAACGAGAAGTTGGCATTTCACACACATCAACTTTTATTTTTAGTAGAACTCAGTTCCTACAAAGTCCTCTTGCTGAGCTGTCTAGATTATGCAGGAACCGTAAAAGGACTGTCACCAGGTGTCAGTTTGTTAGTTAATCAGTCAATCTCAAGTTGGCCTCCTGCCTTCTATTGCTATATATTCTGATCTTTTATCAGTATAAGAGAACACAAATGGAGGATTGAATCCTACTTTTAAATCAGGTAAGGGCCAACGATCAATTAACTATATAGTTCTTGTCTCACACAGGCATGCAGAATATTTTCAATTTAATTTTACATCAGGGTGTGCATGGAATTCTCTACGTTGGTACAGTTGTACCTCAAATTTCTGGATACAATGGGAGTGGAGTGGTGTAACTCTGACATGGCAGTAGCTTCAAAATGCTATTAACAATCCTATAATAATTAACAGAACAATCAACAAAAAGTGCAAAATAGTAGCGGTCAGTTCATTTCCCCCCTCACTGTAGTATGTGACAACCCTAAATAGCAGGGGAAGTTAGGAATAAAAAGGGAAGAGAATAGGTACCAGATTGTGTGAAGTTCGATGCTTTTACAACAAACGCAGAGCTTCATCATGCCATTTTTACATTCAGTAATGATTTAAAAAGCCAGTCTAGATAGAGCAGACCTCATAGGTCCTGTTACTCATATCGCCCCTTGATCCCTATTGTTCACATGCTGAGTTTTCCATCTGACCTATTTGCCTTGAAGTTACAACTGAAAGCTTGAAGTCTTGGAGAATAATTGTGTATTAACTCCGTTAACTAATGCAAAATTCTTCATGGTATAATAGTTGGACACAAGACTTAAAATCAGTTAAATTGTAAGTTTATGCAACGAGTCTTTTATATTCAGTCACAATTTTATACTAGCATATTACAGATACAAGATAATTAGGGTTCTCACTACAGGCTGATTATACTGCTACAAAATTTCCAGCGTCAACAGGTCTTATTTCAGTTTCTCAGCCATTATCAAGCTTCCCATTTTGCAGTGTGCATCAGCAGACTATTCAACTGCAGGGAATGTTACAAATGAACTAATCTTTCCCGCACCCGTCGTCCACATATACGTTACCAGCAAGAATCACTGAATAGCGATCTCGAGTGGAAACCCTGGCTGATTTGTCCACTCCCTAACCCAGGTGGCTGAAGTTAATTGCAGTGCCCCCGAGCAAAGATCAGCTAACTCAGCACAGAGCAAGGATTGAAACTTGCACCTTCCTGGTCTGTATGGCTCAGGTGCTCAGGCTCATGTATAGTAGAAAAAAGGTACATCTAGTGCACATTTTCTGTCCAACACACTTCAAGTGTCACCTTTAAGCTTTTATGTCACATTTGAAAGTATAAAGAACGAAAGGAACTTTGGAACTAACAAAATGGCACATGCTCTAACTTGCCATAACCAGCACCATGGAGATTTGCTAAGATCATAAAAAAAATGCATGCACTTCCTGTCCATCACACTTCATATGCCAGTCAAATGCAAATTTCTGCGTCATACTTGGGGGAAAAAAATTATATGGATGCAATAGCACTCATTTGGAATGTACAAACTCCCCTAGAGCGCATGGCGAGGATAAATTCATTTGTACTTGAGCAACTGAAGCACTGCTCAGGCACTCCAGTTGCATTAGAAGGAGCAGCTCTAATTTAAATAAATTGCACAGCCTTAATGAATTTCAGTACAAGGAGCACTTGCCATGGCATGATTAGCCCCATTGTATTTTGCACTAAGTTGGAGGGCGCACTATTTTATATGGAGCAAAGGTGGGTAAGTGAAGTTGAGGTACAGCTTAGCTACAATCTAATTGAATGGCAGAGCAGGCTCAAGGGCGGAATGGCCTATTCCTGTTCCTATGTAAGGTGCAATATATGATTATACCCATTTGTATCTAAACCATTCCAAAGACAAGATCCTTTTAAAATGGCATTCCTGAATCTTTTGCATAAATGTATTGGTAAAACACAAGTCAAAATGCTTGTCCAGAATAAAAGAGTTACAATACTTTTAAAAAGAGCCAGTTGTACAGAGCTGCTAGAGAGTAATAAGACTATATTTTCTGTTATTTCAGATTTCCAGCATCCGCAGTATTTTGCTATCGTAAGACTATGAGGTGTCTGTTCTAGAATTAGTTACAATTTGACACCAATATCAAGTTCTAGTTGTTTGCAAAACAAGAAATAACTAATAAATCAGAATACAAAAATTGATCATAAAAACAGTTACACATATTCTTACAAAGTAACATGGCATAGACTTCACATCTCTGAATAGCTGTACAATCTGATTTGGAAGAAAGTTAAAATTGCAACAGTCTGTTTAGCTGACACGTGGCCTGCTGTAGATAGTCTTCAATGCAAGTAATAGTTTAATAACTGGTGTGCACAATGCAGTAATCACTGGCAGGCTATAGTATTGAAAGTAGAAGGAGACATCGTGGACTTTTATTAATCCGAAGATGTTCAAAATCCCACGGCTTGTTGGAGGAAGGCATCGGAATCGCCAATAAGTGACAATGTCATGGTAGCAGCGAAGATCATAGCCCATTACTGCTAGATCGGCCTGAAATTGTGCAACACATATTGGTTAGTTTTCACCATCACACAGCTTAAAAATGAATCTTCCTTCCATTTTTGCAGAGGAAGGCTTACTTCCATGGCGGGGGGCGGGTAATTGAATCCTTTGTCTTTGTTGTAGGCTTTAAATCCATAACAGCACAGATTTGTGAAACTCATAAGGCCATTGAATCTGACTCCACTGTAGGCTACTCAAAGTAATAGCCTGGTGATAGAATAACAGGCCAGTTCCAGTACATCAGCTAAACATGAAATACAGCAGAATCCAAACCACACGAGATCACCAAAACCCCACTGTAATTAGTTACCATCGACTAGCACACATCTGACCCCACAGGCCAGCAGCATGTATGTTGCCAGCAGCGTGTGTGTTGGTAGGTTATTCTGGTCAGAGACAAGGACAGAGGGACAAGGCAAGGTCACAGTCAGCTCAACTCGATGCTCAACAAATCAGTGCAGTGACTGGAACATAGTGCTTGGCGCTGGTCAGCATCAAAACCAATCTCAAGGCCATGCTGGTCTGGGATAACTGAGCCAAATAAGGCCTAACCAGTGACAAAACGGTCAACCTCAAGCATTGTGGGAGTAAATCTGGGAGAATCTTGAAATCAATTTGCTGAGGAATGGTGATGCTTTGGAAAGAGACAATCCTGGGCAGAGCAGTTTACTTGATCAGTGGCCCTACGAGTGACTCGATATCCACTCCATACACCACTGGCACACTATGGCTCCAGTATGTACGATCTACAGGATACACCGCAGCAATTCACCAAGATTACTACAACAGCACCTCCCTCCCTTGTGGCCTCTAACATGGAGAAAGACAAGAGCAGTAAGATGCACTGCAGCGACTCGCCAAGGCTTTTTCGGCAGCACCTCCCAAACCCGTGACCTCTACCACCTAGAAGGACAAGGGCAGCAGGCGCATGGAAACACCACCACCTCCAAGTTCCCCTCCAAGTCACACACCATCCTGACTTGGAAGTATATCGCCGATCCTTCATCGTCGCTGGGTCAAAATCCTGGAACTCCCTCCCTAACAGCACTGTGGGAGTACCTTCACCACACGGACTGCAGCGGTTCAAGGCGGCTCACCACCACCTTCTCAAGGGCAATTAGGCATAGGCAATAAATGCTGGCTTTGCCAGCGGCGCCCACATCCCATGAATGAATTAAAAAACTCCATTGCCTCCAAGTTCACCAAATCACCCAACATCCTGACTTTGATGTATACTACCATTCCTTCATTGTTGCTGTGTCAATATCTTGAAATTCCCAACCTAACGCCATTGTGGGAGCACCATCACTACATAGACTCCAGTGGTTCAAGCAGAAGGCTCACCACCAGCTTCTCTGCACAACTGGGATGGACAGCCTTGCCAGCATTGCCTACATCCAGAGAGCAAGAAAAAAGGGACAAGGGTGTGTGTGTGGCTGGGAACTTGAGCCAAAGAGTAGCTGAAGTGTGGAGGTGGGGAAGCCAGTGAGGAGTGCATTTGAGAAATAAATTCTTATTGTAGTGAAGGTGTAGAATAGGGATTTGGCAGGGGTGGAATTAAGTGTCTGATCAGACATGAGGTTTTAAGCTCAGCTCAAGATCAAACAAGACTCTGAGGCTGCACACCACTTGGTTCAGCCAGAGAGATTGAAGAAGTTAGAGGCACATAGGTGCAAATGTGAGATGTACAAGATGCCTGTGCACTGGTGTTTAGAGTTTCAGAGGAAGTCAGATCATCAATTGTAGTCACATAGTATAGTCCAGGGCAACGCAAATCAGGCATGATTAAATAAGAGTCTCTGCACTGATCAGATTGGAACAACAACAGTGATAACTGAAGGTGAAAGAAAATAATGTGTAATTCAACGAGAACTCGTTATTCATATACTTATTAAAATGAAGATTTCGGATTCTTTACAGAGCTTCATTCTGACTGCAAACCACTACTACAATCTTCAGGTTTTATAGATTCATTTCATTCTATTGAGATCACGATGCAAGAGGCCAAAAATGGCACAGGAATGAGGGCGTGCAATTTAAACCATTCTGTAATGTTTCTCCCCTTTTTAGTAGGCATTCCCCTGTGCCACACACCATAATTAGACTAAGACCGTGGGTGTTATCGTGCAAAACTGAACTCCTGGTTCATTTTAAGATCACTGCAGTAGACTAAATATAGGTTTTTTTTGCATCATCGACTTGAATCCGGTGCTATTTTTACACTGCACTGTGGACCTATATGTAGCTTTAACATGTCACCAGCTTTAGCTTCCTCCCAAGTGTTTTTTTTTTAAACTGTGTTGCTTGTTCTCATTATCAGCTGTCTCAATCTTATAGCTTCAACACTGACCCTTCTTCTGTGGCAGCTCATTAATTAAACTTAATTTACTATTTTAATTAAAGTTACCAAAAAAAGAAAGCTGAACTCTCTACATTCCACAGCCTTTGAAGAATCATGGGGTGGGGGGGGGGGGAGGGGGAGATAGAGACAGATAGAGACAGATAGAGAGAGCACGCAAGGGCTCTCGGATGTATTGTACCTGCACAAAATCCACATTCTGATCTGGCTTTCAAGTGTTACACTTTTAATCTAAAAGCACCTGGAAGATTGCTGTGCACTACTCACTAGATATATTTCCAAATGTGCTCCAGAAAATATATTTATTGCACACGCAAACTCCTAGAGAAGATAGTTGATTCAGGATCAACTAGCACTTCTACAAAGGAGTTCCATCGATGTCTATTGAGATGTAGCATTCCGAGTTCTAGAGATATTTAATAGCACTGCTTGATTTTTTTCTCTCCCAGGGCAAGGAACTGGTGCTCCCTAAAATAGAGGATCAACAAGTCAGGGGGAGTTCCCGATCTAATAATTATACATGGACTCGGGACGGATTATGTTCGAAGGGCTGAATGGCCTGTACTTGCTCTGGATTTTGTTATGTTCCTATGTTTATTATTATTTCAAACATTCTTAAAAAGTGTAGAATACATCTCGCTAGCATCTAATTTGTATGTCGTGGTTATAAGTTAAAGTCCATGAAGTGATAAACCATGTGCCTTACCAGCTCTTCTATCAATCTGTACACTGTTCCTTCAATTGCACGTTCCAGGTAGTGTGCAGCAACCAGCAGCTTCATCATAAGAAAGGTCCAGGATGCAGTAATCACCAGCAGAGTCAACCTATTTAAAAGAGAAAATACATTTCTTAGAATGACACTAACATGAATGGTTTTGGCAACAGACTGCATTATAATAGTGACATTGGACAGTGCTCTTTATTAAGGTGTCCTAACATATCAATGTTGACTGCAACCTTCATGCAATAGTGTCACATAACATGCATAGTGTGTAGATATTATTTTTAGTAATATATGACCCAGGTTGTAGCAATGAAGTGGTCAAGTTGTGGATTCCTTGGTTAGTGCAGGCTGAATCAACATCTCATACTACATATCTGGTACCTAATCTATGGTATACAACCAAATTTTAAAAAAAAATCAGTGATGCATCTAATCTCTTTCCAGTGAGTCACACCCAGGATAAATCAGCTAACATGGGATTAGCACTATGCTGTGCATTGAAACTGGTTTATCAGTTTACTGGAGTCAAAGTCCACCACGTCCCCCGCACTCCCACCCCTTCCCAGCAGCAGATTCACATACAAGTGGATACCATATATGGCTACTGAAGTAGCCCTTACACACCAGAGCTCTGGTTTCCACACGCAGGGCACCACTCTGGGAAAGTGAGTGTTTTAAAAAAAAAATATGGCTCACTTGCACCAGTGTCTTGAACCAGAATAAGCACCAAAGGGACTTCAAAAAATAAAAATAAATCCAGGTTTTGTCAAAATTCTACAAGCATAGACAATCTAAAACGTATTGCAACAGGAAAATCTAAAAAAAAGTCAAATAACTTCCAAAATGTGAGTCTTGATCTATATTCCATACAGCATGCATGATGAAGCAGGCAGGGTAACTTCACTTTTTCCATATGCAAACAGACTGGATTAGAAACGGTGACCGACAGGCAGGTGCAAAATTCTGCTGTTAATAGTTCAGTCACTGTTCCAACCTCACCAATATAGGTGGTGTTATTTGTTCCACTGATAACTGCCAGCTATTTACAGCCAACAGATGCTGAAATGATTCCAACTACTATGGAAAGTTGCAAGCCCACCATCTGGTAGACTGGCTGAAATACAGTGGAACACTATCGCACTTGGGTGACTCGGTGAGGATTGCCTGGTACCACATTTCAGCAACCAGTCTACAACTGCAGGAAATGCACTTCATTTCCTCCAGATTCCAGTCCTAAGTAGCCTAAACGTTAACCATGAGGCAGTGTGATCAATGGAACAAAACATCAGGCGGATTCTACACTGGTGGACAATCCACTCACCAGGTTATTGCCCAAGCAGTGGAGGTGAAAATTACTCCAAAGTGTCTTTTGAACCAGTCAGGTTTTTCCCTTATTAAGTGTGTTGGTGACATCTAGTGACAGCAAGAAGGTACTACAAGAAAATTCTGCAATTATCTCAAGGACTATTCAATGAGCGTTTTAAGAGATTGATGGTGCTGCACTGATAAATTACATAAATCTATTTTGGTTTACTTAAATCAAATTAAGTGAAACATCTAAAAGTCCCAATGTGAAATCATTAAACAATTTGTATTGGTATAGATAGCGAGTACAATAAAGAACTTTAAATAACAGTGGACTAAAATAGCTAATATAGCTTTCTAAAGCATACTTTAAATAGATTGTGCCGTACATAGCACATTGCATAACTCTCTCCTACACCAAGGACAGTTCTGTTACAAGCAGAAGATATCAAGAAACACATTGTAGGTCACGGCTTCTTTTTCTATAAGCATGTTATGATTTAACTCACTGGTGACAGTGGGCCATATAATATGCAAACTATTTAATGACTTTATTAAATATTTGAAGTTAAATACTAATAACTTCAGCCATGACCATGACTAAACTACACATGCTTGAAAACAGATTAGAGACAGATCAGAATTGCAGTAGGTTGTTTCAACTTTGTTTGAATCTGTAATTTACAATGAATCAACATACTATAGAGAAAAGTCTAATATCTGAGGGATCAGCTTAAAATGCTGTACACACGTATAACACATTGCTAGAATCTACTGACGGATTTCCAAGTACAAATTTTGCAACACAATTCAGAGCAGATCTGCGCATTTTGTCACTTGATTTCTAGACCAAAACGCCATCAAAAATATTTTAGCTATTGGAAGTTTACAAGCAGAGTCAAATATCAGTGATCAAATCCGGGTGAGATTAAGCTGTGAATGGTTTAGACCAATATTGTCCAGTACATTAGCCACTAGCCTATGTGGCTAATTGTGAACCCAGATGTGGTTAATTGTATTTTTAATTAGTAAATAAAAAGTAATAAACACAATCATTGGGCACGTAATCTCAATAATCATATTTGCATGGGTATGCACGTGCACTTGGTGATTAAATGGTGAGGCAAAGTGTGTAAATGTTTTCTGATCATTTGTGCTTTAATTCCTTGGCTCCTGCTTATTGGTTATCTGCTAAAATGGTGTGTAATATGAGTGAAACAGCAGCAATATTGTACAGAGAAAAGAGCTGTCACTGTGCTCAGCTCAAAAAATCAGAATAACCAAGCCAAACAAATAACAAACAGCTCCGACAGGTCACATCATAAGGACATAAGAAATAGGAGCAGGAGTCGGCCATTTGACCCTTCGAGCCTGCTCCGCCATTCAATAAGATCATGGCTGATCTTCTACCTCATCCCCACTTTCCTGCACAATCCCCATATCCCTTGATTCCCTTAATATTCAATCTCTGTCTTGAATGTACTCAATGACTGAGCCTCCACAGCCCTCTGGGGTAGAGAATTCCAAAGATTCACCACCCTCAGTGTAGGAAATTTCTCCTCATCTGAAGAGATCGCAAAGTCTCTGTTTGAAGAATGGACTCAGTCGAGTATATTTTGTGGACTTTATGGGATTTTTCTGAGGGTATTTTCCCTGTGATGGGATCACCCTGTGCAGATATGTGAAAAACTGGTTTGTTAAAACTCCAGAGAACGCATGGCAGTTGGCTGTGACAAAAGAACTGTCAGTCACCCCGAATGTATGGGTTCGCCCGACAGTCCTGGAAAAAGGGAAGGGGGCCATTGACCCGTTGAACTTGAACCTATTAGAAAGCCACTCTAATATGCAAAAACACTTCTCACCTCCATCTCAGAAGAGAAACAGAACAATGAACCCACTGGCCTAGCCAGCCGGAGAGGAGACAGTTTTTCCCAACACAAAGACCGAGAGATGTCCCAGACTTAGGGCCATTAGTCCAATCACGGAATACTCATGGGTCTGAGGATGACCCATCACTGATTAAGCACCGTAGTACTTAGAAACAAAAGGATTTTAAAGATTGGCGGGAAAGATAGGGGTAGCAAGACTCCTATAAAGATAGACACTTTCCCATCACTCTCTCTCTCTCTCTGCACCAAGATCGACCTAACAAGAATTACCAGAGGAAGAAGCAGCTAAGCGGAGCGATCGAGACCGACTGTGTGTGGGGGTAAGCATGGTCTCGAGTGTCCCAAGCCGGTAACCAGAGGGCTGAGAGTTTTTCCTCAGAAGTGAAGCTTTTGGGTTATTCCGGGGTGGGAGCTTCATTTGGTTCAGCCAGGTGAAGGGGCTTATGCGACTGGGTAATTCGTTGGTAGGGGTGGAATTAGAGTCCACCATAGCAACAAGGGAATTACTGCTCGTCATAGTTCCCAGTTGGGTACTGTATGTATGTTGTTTGTAACCTGGATTTTTATTCTCCACAGAGACAGTGATTTTATTTAGTAGTGCATGTTTTAGCCAGTGTATGTTAGACCAAATAAATATAAGTACGATTTTTCACCGAAGCATTCCTGTCCGTGACTTATTTCATTTACACTCTGAATAATAATTCCCGGGTATAGAACTTTCGTAAGGCGGGGGCGATTCGAACCGTCCGACTAGCAATTGGGCTAGGATCAAAACCGCTTACATCTCTTGGTGACCGCGGCAGGACCTGGGTTAAAGGAGTGTAAATCAGTCATGGACAGCGCTTCTGGCGAAAGATCCCAAATGGAGGAAAGGATTTCTTCATATGTGTTTAAGAAGGTTAACGTCACTAAGAAGTGGGTGCTAGGCTTGTTGCGTGCTGAGCGTCCGGTGGACGCAGCGGCAGAATGGACGGAGGGCAAGGAGCATAGGCGCAGCATTGAAAAGGCGATATGACTCGTCTGTCTACAAAGACAAGTCCAACTGCTAGATAAGCAGGTTGCTAAGTTAGAGGCAGAGCTCAGGGAGTCCGAGGCACAGTCAGACGCAAGGGCTGTAGTAGGGAGCAGGTTATGCACGGAGCTAAGGGATGAGAAGCAGGGAAGAATAAGCCAGGAGAAAACCTTCCGTAACCATAAGGAGTTCCTGCAATGCCAGGTAACTGAGGCAAAGGGGAACGAGAGGGTGGTTAGGGAGGAGAATGCTCGCTTGTCGAGTGAGGTAAAGGTGCTGAGAGAGCAGTTGAAGGATATTCAGGTGGCATACAGAGTCGCCAGCACTGGAGGGTTTGATACGGGTAATCATGGTCCTTGCCAGCAGCAGATCCGGAATTTGACTGATGCTCTATCTAAGGCCAAAGGGATGGTCTGCTTGGTAGCTCCGGGAGTGGCCCGGGTAGATGAGGAAGAGCAGGAGGGAGATAAGGAGGACTGTGAGGCAGAGGAGAACGCTCGACCATCGCCCGAAGTGCCGGGACCAGGACCCATGTGCCCTGTCTGGCAGCGGAAATACGGTGCACCCGTAGACGGTCAAGAGCAAGGAGCACTGCAGAGTGACTTCGTGGTCCCGTATACAACCCCCCAGCTGCAGGCAATGGTCTCTAACCTGACCAAACTGACCAGCACAGGGGACCCATCTGTCCATTTTACGGATGTGGAGGGGGATCAATAATTGCAACGAAGCTGAGACAGCCAAATTACTTTTATTTTCCCTGGATAGTAGGTTGTACCAGTCGCTCTCTTGGGTCAGAGTGATCATAATATGATAGAATTCTTCATTAGGATGGAGAGTGAAGTAGTTGAATCAGAGACTAGGGTCCTGAATTTAAATAAAGGAAACTACGATGGTATGAGGCGCGAATTGGGTAGGCTTGATTGGGGAATGTCACTCAAGGGGTTGACGGTGGATAGGCAATGGCAAACATTCAAAGACTGCATGGATGAACTACAGAATTTGTACATCCCAGTGTGGCATAAGAATAAAACAAAAAGGGTGACTCAACCGTGGCTAACAAGGGAAATTAGGGATAGCATAAGATCCAAGGAGAGGGCATATAAATTGGCCAGAAAAAGCGGTAGCCCTGAGGATTGGGAGCAGTTTAGGATTCAACAAAGGAGGACAAAGGGATTAATTAAGAAGGGGAAAATAGAATATGAAAGTAAGCTTGCTGGGAACATAAAAACTGACTGTAAGAGCTTTTATAGATATGTGAAGAGAAAAAGATTAGTGAAATCAAGTGTAGGTCCCTTGCAGTCAGAAGCGGGGGAAGTTATAATGGGGAACAAAGAAATGGCAGCCCAATTAAATGCATATTTTGGTTCTGTCTTCACAAAGGAGGACACAAATAACCTCCCAGAGATGTTGGAGAACATACGGTCTGATGAAAGGGAGGAACTGAAAGAAATCAGTATTTGCAGGGAAATGGTGTTAGGGAAATTGACGGTATTGAAGGCCGATAAATCCCCAGGGCCTGATAATCTACATCCTAGGGTACTTAAGGAAGTGGCCCTAGAAATAGTAGATGCATTGCTGATCATCTTCCAACATTCGATGGAATCTGGAACTGTACCCATGGATTGGAGGGTAGCTAATGTTACCCCACTATTCAAAAAGGGTGGTAGAGAGAAAGCGGGGAATTACAGACCGGTAAGCCTGACATCGGTAGTGGGGAAAATGCTGGAGTCCATTATAAAGGATGTAATAGCTGAGCATTTGAAAAACAGTGACAGGATCGGACGAAGTCAACATGGATTTACAAAAGGTAAATCGTGCTTGACTAATCTACTGGAATTTTTTGAGGATGTAACTGGGAAAAGTGGTGTATTTGGACTTTCAAAAGGCTTTCGATAAGGTCCCGCATAAGAGATTAGCGGGTAAAGTTAAGGCACATGGGATTGGGGGCAAGGTATTGACTTGGATAGAGAACTGGTTGGCGGACAGAAAGCAGAGAGTAGGAATTAATGGGTCTTTTTCCGAGTGGCAAGCAGTGACTAGTGGGGTACCGCAGGGATCGGTCCTTGGACCCCAGCTATTCACAATATACATTAATGATCTAGATAAGGGAACTAAATGTAATATCTCCAAGTTTGCAGATGACACAAAGCTGGGTGGGAGTGTGTGCAGCGAGGAGGATAGCGAGAAACTCCAGGATGATCTGGACAGGTTGGGTGAGTGGGCAGAAGCGTGGCAGATGCAATATAATGTGGATAAGTGCGAGGTTATCCACTTTGGTGTCAAAAACAGAAAGGCAGACTATTATCTGAATGGCAATAGATTGGGAGAAGGGGAAGTGCAACGAGACCTGGGTGTCCTTGTGTACCAGTCGCTGAAAGTAAGCATGCAGGTGCAGCAGGCGGTTAAGAAGGCAAATGGTATGTTGGCCTTCATAGCGAAAGGGTTTGAGTATAGGAACAGGGATGTCCTGCTGCAGTTGTACAGGGCCTTGGTGAGACCACACCTTGAGTACTGTGTGCAGTTTTGGTCGCCTTATCTGAGGAAGGATGTTCTTGCCATGGAAGGAGTTCAGCGAAGATTCACAAGGCTGATACCTGGGATGGCAGGAATGACATATGAGGAGAGATTGGGTCGATTGGGCTTATACTCACTGGAGTATAGAAGAATGAGAGGGGATCTCATCGAAACATATAAAATTCTGACAGGTCTGGACAAACTAGATGCAGGGAGAATGTTCCCGATGGTCGGAGAGTCCAGAACCAGGGGTCATAATCTACGGATAACGGGTAAACCATTTAGGACAGAAATGAGAAAGAATTTCTTCACCCAGAGAGTGGTGAACCTGTGGAATTCGCTACCACAGAAGGTAGTTGAGGCGAAGTCATTAAATATATTCAAGGATGAGTTAGATATATTTCTTAAAGCTAAAGGTATCAAGGGATATGGGGAGAAGGCAGGTACAGGGTACTGAGTTTAGATGATCAGCCATGATCTCATCGAATGGCGGAGCAGGCTCGAGGGGCCGAATGGCCTACTCCTGCTCCTATCTTCTATGTTTCTATATTAGAGGGCATCCTAGAGGCTATGGGCCTCAAATGATGGATGTCCCTTCTCCCGAGTGGAAAGAACACTGCAGTCAGTTGGGGAGCCACCGCAGGCTTTCGCGGACAGGCTTTGGCCCGTCTACTTGAGTGCCTGTGCGGGGGTGCTCGACCGGGCGCAGCTGCAGGGGGAGCCTAGGGCTCATTGGCTGAGGACCCTGGTGGCGAACAGCCTGCCCAGGATCAAGGCCAAAGCAGAGGGGTGGTTCGATTCCAGGGATCCCCAGACCACAGAAGAGAGTGTGATCCGGCAGTTAACTCTCTCTTTTAAGAATGGTAGGGGTGAGGATGACAAACCAAAGGGCAGAGTACACGAGTTAAAGCCTAGTGGAGGCAACGTTAGAAGAGAGTGGCGCCAGGAAGGGGGTAGCTCAGAGAAGAAGCAGGGTTGTTATGGGTGCGGGAGTAAAGGGCACTGGAGGAAAGACTGTCCAGTCTCTGACAAAAGGATCGGGAAAGGGGATCCTCCAGCGCCAGTGCAGAAAGCCGCAGCTGTGGCAGGAAGCAGCACTGATCCTTTCGCGGTATTAGTGGCTGCTCTCCGCGCAGTCTTTCCGGCAGGGAAGGGTGGATGCGGCAGTGGGCAGCATACTCCCATCCGCCCCGAACAATCCCGACCCATGACTAGGGGCTTCTCAGCCCGTTTACCTGTGCCCACTAAGTTATGATGCTTGGAAGAGACCGTGCGTGAAGATGGGGGTGGAGAAGGTGCAAGGGACCTATCTGCTGGACACTGGAGCTTCAAGCACCATTGTCTATGCGGATAACCCGACCACATCACCTCTATCGAGCGGGGTCCCATATAACTTAGTAGGGTTCACCGGGAACGAACAGGCTGGGTCTTTCTCCATCCCGCTAGCCATCGATCTGGGTACACTCCATACGGAGTGGAAATGTGTCCTGATGCGGTGGGAGCGGGAGGGAATAGGCATTTTGGGGGCAGACTTCATACTGGCCCACAAGATATTGGTGGATTTCCGGAATCACTGTCTTTGGGGGGCAGTATGCACGGGAAAGGAGAAGGAGGTGGTAGTTATACCAGGGAAGCAAGGCAAGGGAACCGTGTGTACGATGAAGCCCAAGGGTAGTTATGACCTTGAACTTTTGGTCACTTCTACCCCGGCGGAGTACATAGCGGATGTGCGAGCCAACCTTGCGGCATTCGCTACATACAAGCACGACTGTAGGAGGGTAATAGGGGTGGAGGTCAGAGTAGAAGGAGACCCCATGACCTGACCACAGAAACAGTACAACTTCCTCAGAGAGGCAGAGGCGGATTTAGAGACGGCTTTGGGATCATTGGTTGAGCAGGGTGTGGTTGAGCAGGGTGTGTTGAGACCCATAGCAACCCATGTGAACTCTCCGATTTGGCCGGTTAGGAAACCGGACAATTTGTGGAGAGCCACTGTGGACTATCGGGTTCTTAACAAGAACATCCCAGCCTGTGCCCCCACCATCGCAGCCGTAGCCGACCTGATCGGGAGTATCCCGGCATCCGCGAAAACATTCACGGTGCTGGACATTTCGAACGGATTCTGGTCTATCCCTCTCAAAAGGGAGGACCAGTATAAGTTCGCATTAACTTTCAAGGGTCAGCAGTACACATAGACCTGCCTTCCCCAAGGGTTTCATAACAGTCCTTCTATTTTCCACCAATGTACGGCCAACTGTTTAAAAGGGTTTAGCCGACCGCAGCGGCTTGTGCAGTACGTGGACGACCTGCTTTTGTTCTCCAACGAGGGGGAGGAGCATGGCCCCCTGCTGGCTGAGCTGCTGAGTCTGTTAAAAGTAAGCTGGGTTCAAGGTTAATCCCAAGAAAGCACAGATCGGCCAGCAGGAAGTAAAATTCATCGGGCTGACCGTGCGTGCTGGGGAGAGGGCCATCGATGAGGCGAAAAGGAAGGCGGCACAGGAGCTACCTGCCCCGACCACGGTAACGGGGGTAAGATCCTTCCTGGGACTCAGGGTACTGCAGGGATTTGATAGAGGACTATGCCGCTACGGCAGCTCCTCTACTCCGGCTCCTCCACAAGGGAGTGGGATGAGGACTGCATGGCAGCTTTTAGTCGTCTGAAGAGAGATCTGCAGACTGCACCGGCTTTAGGAGCGATTGATGGGGGAAAGGAGTTCTTTTTGGAGGTAGCTGCCACAGGGGACAGTTTGAGTGCACTGCTGCTCCAGGAACAGCATGGCAAGCTGAGGCCTGTGGTATACTCATCAAGAATCCTCACAGATGTAGAGAGGGGGTACTCCAATTGTGAGAGGCACCTGCTTGCCACACATTGGGCCGTGAGGAGATCACAAATCTTCACGGGGGCGTCCCCGGTAACTCTCTTAACCCATCATACGCCCACTCAGATGCTTCTGGATGGGAGGATAAAGGACGGCACGGTGAGCAGTGCACGCATTGCTCGCTGGACTTATCGCTCTCTCAGACGAATGTGTGTGTGAAAGGCCTCTGTGAGCCCAAGCTCGCCATAAATTTTGACCTACCCAGGGGTGGCCCACAAATGTTCTGTTGAAGGGGTATGGGACGTAGACATAGGGTTTCGGGCTGGGATCCATCCCACGGGCCGCGAGATCTATGTAGACGGGTCCAGTACAGTGGTGGCCGGGGAGCGACTCACTGGATGTGGGATTTTTGACCCAAAGGCAGGCATTGCCAAGGCCATTAAACTCCCGAGCACCATGAGCGCCCAGCACGCTGAACTGTCGGCGGTGGTGTATGTGGTTACCCACCCCGAAGAGTTCCCTACACGATTTGCTCGGACAACATGTTCACTTGCAATTCGTGTACAAAATATTTAGCCATTTGGTCTCGTCGCGGGTTCACATCTGCAGACGGGAAACCCCTAGCAACCAAGCCATTGTTGCAACAGATCATAATATCGATAGGAACCATGGGGGATTTCTATAGCCACAAAGTCAAGGCCCATTCTAAGACAGAACCCCGTGCGGAGGGCAATCAGCAGGCCGATGTGCTGGCCAAAGAGGGTGCTCGAACGGGCATGTTTTGGGATCCATATGGGTCAAGTCTGGTAGCAGCGATCAGAGACAGAGGTGGGACCCAAGGGAGTGCAGGGGTAGCATTGGCCCCGGATCTAAAGATGGTCCAGGCATGGGATCCCGCCCTAAAGACTGTTCTGGAGACGCTGGCTAAGGGAGATAAGGTAGAGGGTCCATACGGAGCGGCAGGTATTACGGTAGAGGAAGGGATGGTTTTCAGAGGGGAACAGTGGGTAGTTCCGCAGCAGCACCGGAGAGAATTCCTTCAGTTGGCCCACGAGGGTCCAGGAGCGGGGCACCCCGTGCCGGAGACCACCTGGCAACGGGTGGCCGCAACTGAGGGAGGACATCCGCGACTTCTGCGCAGATTGCCTGGTGTGTGCTGCAAACAACCCTGACCTCCAGAAAAGGAAGGTATCCATGGGACACACTAGGAGAGTGGAGGGACCATGGCAGTCCCTACAGGTCGATTATATCGGACCGCTGCCCACCGCACAGGGGGGTTACAGGTACTGCCTGGTCCTGGTGGATGTGTTCTCTAAATGGGTAGAAGCCTTCCCATGCCGAACAGCCACAGTTTTGGGGATCGCAAGGATTCTAGTGAAAGACGTGTTCTCTGGGTGGGGGCTACCACAGTATGTGGAGTCCGATCAGGGGAGTCACTTCACAGGGGCAGTCATGCAAGCGACTCTGAAGATGCTAGGTGTAGAGGGTAAATGGCACGTCGCACACAACCCGCAGTCATCGGGGATTGTGGAGCGGATGAATAGGACCATCAAGGAAAGGTTACGGAAGGAGACGGGAGACTCGCCTAGAAAATGGGCGGAGGTCTTGCCGTTAGTTCTGATGGGGGTCCGAGCCAGCCCGTCTAGAAGCACAGGGTATTCCCCGCATGAGCTTATGACTGGCAGGGTCATGAGAACGCCCAGCCATGTACTGGCCCCGGTTCTCACGGAAGGTCAGTTGAGAGAGGTGAACCGGGACAGGTTTGTTAAAAATTTGTTTGAGCATCTCAGACAGATCCATTGGCAGGCTGCCAGTAACATGGGGAAGCAAAATTGTACAAATCGTTTATTGCTTGAGCCTCAGAGGCACCACAAGTGGAAGGTCGGAGATCAAGTAATGGTTAGAAACTTCGCCAGGGTAGGGACTTTTGAACCGCTATACATGGGACCGCACAGTATCGTGGATAGGGCAAGTCCGATGGTATACGCGGTCAAAATGCCTCGACGCACTAAGTGGTTCCATATCAATCAGTGCAAGCTTTTCAACCCTGGGGAAAGAGCTGATAAGAGGAGGAAACAGCAGGGAGTGGTGAGCTGCGCTACAGGTGTGGGTCTCCAGCCCATAATCTGGGACTGTGAGGAGCCCACAGAGGGACCAGTCGTTCCGCCTGTGGGGGCAGGAGTGAGAAGGAGTGCCAGGATCCCACGGCCGAGGGTGCCGTGGACGCCTCCTTACACACCGGTGAACAAAGGAAGCCGGAGTCGTAAGAGGCCCAGGGTCGAGGAGACCTAGTGTGGCCACCCGGAGACGGGTGGCGCTGTACATAACTTCTTTCTCTCCTGTCTGTTGCCTTAGTTTGTCTGTATAGTTTGGATTTACATGTATGCTGTGGATACCAAATGTAATCGTGTGTAGCTGCGTCTGGAAAGGTGAGGCATCACCCAAGGACAACGTTGCATTCTGTGTGTTTTCAGGGAACGCCTAAGAACAAGATGAAGTCAGCCATGGTAGTCCTGATCATCATGATTGAAGCCAGCACGAGTCACAGGGGCGACACCGAGGAATCGGTTGTCTTCGGCTGCACCGGCGGAGACGGACCGACCGTGACCACTGGAGGTGGCTCGAAGGATGGGGCGAGCGTCTATCTCCACGAGGGAAGATGGCCTGGATGGCTGGGGTCGAATTCCACCCGGTATTCCAGCCATGACAAGTCCACCTATGGTGAAGCGTCCATCCCATGCCCGAGAATAGGGAGGGAAAGTAGTGAGTGAGGAGGACATAAAAAACCTGCAAGGGGACATAGACAGGCTAAGTAAGTGGGCAGAGATTTGGCAGATGGAATACAACACTGGAAAGTGTGAGGTGATGCACTTTGGCAGGAAAAATCCTAGAGCAATTTATTATCTTAATGGCAAGAAACTGGAGAGCACTGAAGTGCAAAGGGATCTGGGGGTCCTGGTGCACGAAACTCAAAAGGTTAGTATGCAGGTGCAGCAAGTGATTAAGAAGGCAAATGGAATGTTGGCTTTCATTGCTAGGGGGATAGAATATAAAAATAGGGAGGTATTGCTTCAGTTGTACAAGGTATTGGTGAGACCGCACCTGGAATACTGCATACAGTTTTGGTGTCCTTACTTAAGGAAAGACATCCTTGCTCTCGAGGCAGTGCAAAAAAGGTTCACTCGGTTAATCCCGGGGATGAGGGGGTGGTCATATGAGGAGAGGTTGGGTAGATTGGGACTCTACTCATTGGAGTTCAGAAGAATGAGAGGCGATCTTATTGAAACATATAAGATTGTGAAGGGGTTGGATCGGGTGGATGCGGGGAGGATGTTCCCGATGACAGGTGAGACTAGAACTAGGGGACATAGTCTTAGAATAAGGGGCTGCTCTTTCAAAACTGAGATGAGGAGGAACTACTTCACTCAGAGGGTGGTAGGTCCATGGAATATGCTGCCACAAAAAGCTGTAGAAGCTACAACATTAATTAAATTTAAAACAGAAATAGACAGTTTCCTAGAAGTAAAGGGCATTAAGGGTTACGGGGAGCGGGCAGGAATTTGGACATGAGTCTAGGTTCGGATCGGTCATGGCCCTGTGGGTAGTGGAGCGGGCCCAGGGACCGTGTAGCCTGATTCTGCTCCTATTTCGTGTGTGCAATTCTGTTAGATGCAGGAGATGGTTCTGTGATAGATAGTAGATTGGAGGTTAGGATCAGATCAGCCATGATCTTATTGAATGGCGGAGCAGGCTCGAGGGGCCGATTGGCCTACTCCTGCTCCTATTTCTTATGTTCTTATGTACCACCTCCCGGGTTAGGGTAACAGAGGGTAAACGGGTGTGCCTTAGCTGTAGGGGACACATTCCACTGGGAAGGTGGTGGCAGCTCAGGAAACTGAGCGCGGATCATAGAATCATAGAATCATAGAATCTAGGAGCAGGAGTAGGCCATTCGGCCCGTCGAGCCTGCTCCGCCATTTAATACGATCATGGCTGATCATCCAAATCCAGCACCCCGTCCCTGCTTCAATCCCCACAGTACACATATCCCACCCTATCCCCGTAACCCCACGTATCCAATTCCCCCTAACATATCCCATCCTATCCCCATAACCCCACATATTTAATCCCCCCTAACACTAAGGGTCAATTTACCATAGCCAAATCAACCTAACCCACACATTTTTGGACTGTGGGAGGAAACCGGAGCACCCGGAGGAAACCCACGCAGACACGGGGAGAATGTGCAAACTCCACACAGTCACCCGAGGTCAGATTCGAACCCGGGTCTCTGGCGCTGTGAGGCACCAGTGCTAACCACTATGCCACCGTGTTGCAGGGGACCAGACAGCTGACTGGGAAAGACTAAGTAATGACACGTACCGGACGATCACGGGTTCTCAGGGAGGAGTGAATGTGTGTTGGGATAAGTGGTGGGTATCCGAGGAAGGGATTTGTGTGTGTATGTGGGGGTCGGAAAAGATCTGCCCAGGAGGTGTGTCGATCGCGTTTAGCAGGCGATGGCAGGACGCCGGGGGTGGGATCGGAGTGTGGACTCCTGTGTGATCCCAAAACCCCCGAACACCATCAATGCCACAGAGCTCATCTCATACACCAGGAAGCCCCCGCCCAGAGCCCCGACAGTACAGATGACTGTAGATGGGTGTCCCACCACCACCAGGGGTCCAGGGAATGGGTTGGTGTTAATCCCTACTGACAAAGTGTTGTTTCAGAACGTGCACTACACCGTGGCATCCGTGATCCTGAACCTGACTGAAGTCCATCTGCCTGTGTGGTGTCCAAGGAAGACGGAGAAGCTTTATGAAGCTCTGTTAAAAGCGATGTTTCAGGAATTTTATGAACTGGACTATGGAAATGTAGAGAAAGAACAGCTTTATAATCTGAATGTTGGGGATAGTGTGGGGTCCGGGAGGCAGAGAAGAGGGACCTGGAATGATGTAGCCACAGCGTTCAGTACAGGAACGGGTATTGTTAATAGTATGGATGATGCACAACTCCAGATGCAGATCACTGGGTTAAAGAACCAACTGCGTAAGATTCTAGGGGAAGAGAATACAGTGGTGGGTTCAGAGCTTCATGAGGACCAGGCAATGACCGTTCATTTAAAAGGAGGTCATTGCGGAGCTGGAGAGGCACGCAAAAACTGTTAATGATTTGATACGGGAGGACAGGAACGCCTCGGAGCAGGCTGCATGGAATGAGGTGTGTGTGTTGTATGGAGCATGGTTGCTGGGCGAGGGCCGCAGTAACCTGGAGGACCGGAGGCAAGGTCGCGTCCCTTCATGGTTAAGCAACAAGCATCTCGCCGCGCTGCACCCGTATAGCAATTCGTTGAGCCCGTGCCAGCTTCGTTTAGCCTCTGAAGCCTACCCTGTCCCTGTAGATTGCGGGCGGTCCAACCATACAGTGATGGGAATTGTAGTGAGGATGCCGGTAATGGGCGGGTCATCCCAGCCAGCACCAGTATACAGGGTTGAGAATATCGGGGTCATTCATGTGTGGGTCCAAAAATGTGTGGGTTAGGTTGATTTGGCTATGATAAATTGACCCTTAGTGTTAGGGGGGATTAAATATGTGGGGTTATGGGGATAGGATGGGATATGTTAGGGGGAATTAAATACGTGGGGTTACGGGGGTAGGGTGGGATATGTGTACTGTGGGGATTAAAGCAGGGACAGGGTACTGGATTTGGATGATCAGCCATGATCGTATTGAATGGCGGAGCAGGCTCGACGGGCCGAATGGCCTACTCCTGCTCCTAGATTCTATGTTTCTATGTTTCGTGGAGGAGTGCATGTTCGTTTTAAAGCGGTCCCGCTGTATGTCGTAAAGTGGGAGCATGCTAAGACGGGCACTGACTTCTCCGGATGCCAGAGCCGGGGTGCACACGTAATACTGTGTCCCCAGCACTTGAATGCTTTTGCGCGACCAGAATGTGGGTTTGCTTCTGCAGGCGCGGAACCTATCAATTGCACCATGGAAGTGATGGCACCAGATCACGTACCTCCACAGGTGGCATACGTAGGGAGTGGGACATACTGTGTCACCACAAGTGCGCTCCGCTACCGGTACAGCCAGGACGTGTGGTGTCCGGTGAGCGAGAGCAGTTTTTGCTTCAAACCCAAGGCTGAGGTTCAAGTGGCACAAGAGCGAATTACTCCCATCCCCGAACCCTCGACCATTCACCTCACTATGAACAACACCTTCACGCGTCTCCAGGTCTATGTGGAGCATTTCGGGTACCCGATTCCTTTTCTGCCGAACACCTCACTGAGTTAATAAAGACCGTTGAGCTCTCCCAGAACCATTTTTACACTTTAGAGCAAAAGACAGTAGAAGTGGGGGAGGAGATCAAGGGGATTGTCTCGCCACCATGGTGGGACATCGGTCTGAGTATAGAGATTCCTCCCTGGATCCGCATCTGTTCCCATGCATTAGTTATCATACAATTGTTGCTTGTAAGCTACTTGTATTACACCAGCTGCTCCGAGCGCGGTGGCAAGGGGTGTTAGATCGATCCGGAAAGGTGTCATTGATTTATGTTGATGATGGTTTCTCCCTGCAAAAACTTGTAATGTACCAAAGTTCTGTAAGCAAGTGTATTGTATTCAGTTTATAGTTTTACACTCTGTATTGCGCGATGTGCGCTGTTGAATTTTTGTAATGTGTTACCACCTGTCAATGCTGTACTGTGTGATGTGCGCGGTCACTTTTTGGTAACGTCCTGTGGATCTTATTAATGTTCTGTATTTTGACTTGAAGTTTGTCGGTGGGAATTGGAATCCAGCCGTTTGAATGTGTTAAGAAGTCGTTTCGCTGATGTTTTGACTCGGTAGAAGGGAACTATGACACACAGTAAGGGGTACAGTTCTGGGGTTTAAAACGTAAAATCAGGGAAACAGCTTCACTTGTGGGAGACTTTGGCCTTTGCTCTCTCGTCGAGCGATGCTTTGTGGAAAGAAAAGCATCAAACGGGGGACTGAAGAGATCGCAAAGTCTCTGTTTGAAGAATGGACTCAGTCGAGTATATTTTGTGGACTTTATGGGATTTTTCTGAGGGTATTTTCCCTGTGATGGGATCACCCTGTGCAGATATGTGAAAAACTGGTTTGTTAAAACTCCAGAGAACGCATGGCAGCTGGCTGGGACAAAAGAACTGTCAGTCATCCTGAATGTATGGGTTCACCCGACAGTCCTAGAAAAAGGGAAGGGGACCATTGACCCGTTGAACTTGAACCTATTAGAAAGCCACTAATATGCAAAAGCACTTCTCACCTCCATCTCAGAAGAGAAGCAGAACAATGAACCCACTGGCCTAGCCAGCCGGAGAGGAGACAGTTTTTCCCAACACAAAGACCGAGAGATGTCCCAGACTTAGGGCCATTAGTCCAATCACGGAATACTCATGGGTCTGAGGATGACCCATCACTGATTAAGCACCGGAGTGCTTAGAAACAAAAGGATTTTAAAGATTGGCGGGAAAGATAGGGGTAGCGAGACTCCTATAAAGATAGACCCTTTCCCACCATTCTCTCTCTCTCTGCACCAAGATCGACCTAACAAGACCACCAGAGGAAGAAGCAGCTAAGCGGAGCGATCGAGACCGACTGCGTGTGGGGGTAAGCATGGTCTCGAGTGTCCCAAGCCGGTAACCAGAGGGCTCAGAGTTTTTCCTCAGAAGTGAAGCTTTTGGGCTATTCCGGGGTGGGAGCTTCATTTGGTTCAGCCAGGCGAAGGGGCTTATGCGACTGGGTAATTCGTTGGTAGGGGTGGAATTAGAGTCCACCATAGCAACAAGGGAATTACTGCTGGTCATAGTCCCCAGTTGGGTACTGTATGTATGTTGTTTGTAACCTGGATTTTTATTCTCCACAGAGACAGTGATTTCATTTAGTAGTGTATGTTAGACCAAATAAATATAAGTACGATTTTTCACCGAAGCATTCCTGTCCGTGACTTATTTCATTTACACTCTGAATAATAATTCCCGGGTATAGAACTTTTGTAAGGCGGGGGCGATTCGAACCGTCCGTCTAGCAATTGGGCTAGGATCAAAACCGCTTACACATCTCAGTCCTAAATGGCCAACTCCTTATTCTGAGATTGTGACCCCTGGTTCTAGACTCCCCAGCCAAGGGAAACATCCTCCCTGCATCTACCCTGTCAAGCCCTGTAAGAATTTTGTATGTTTCAATGAGATCACCTCTCATTCTTCTAAACTCTAGAGAATATAGGCCTAGTCTACTCAATCTCTCCTCATAGGACAATCCCCCCATCCCAGGAACCAGTCTGGTGAACCTTCGTTGCACTCCCTCTATGGCAAGTATATCCTTACTTAGGTAAGGAGACCAAAACTGTACACAATACTCCAGGTGTGCTCTCACCAGGGCCCTATATAATTGCAGTAAGACATCTTTACTCTTATACTCAAATCCTCTTGTAATAAAGACCAACATACCATTTGCTTTCCTAATTGCTTGCTGTACCTGCATGTTAACTTTCTGTGATTCATGTACAAGGACACCCAAGTCCCTCTGAACACCAACATTTCCCAATCTCTCACCATTTAAAAAATACTCTGCTTTTCTATTTTTCCTACCAAAGTGGATAACTTCACATTTCTCCACATTATATTCCATTTGCCATGTTCTTGCCCACTCACTTAGCCTGTCTATATCCTCTTGAAGCCTCTTTGTATCCTCACAACTTACATTCCCACCCAGTTTTGTAACGGCAAAGGGCAAGCAGCATCCAACTGCATTCTTGGTGGAGAGCAGGAGCTGAAGTGAAAAGCTGAGAGTCAATATTCTCAGCAATCAATCTGATGAAGTCAAAGTACCGCTCGCAACTGCTGGGCAAACATCCAGAAACTGCATGAGGATGTGCTGTGTCTGATAACTTACACCAGAATTCCAATCTTTGGTGAAACAGAAAGACTCCAAATTTATGCACATAATGGTGATAGACGTGTGTTAAGTAAATACACACGTGAAGTACACTTACCTGTATTGTGTGCAAGTCGTTTTCTACTAAAATGAGTGCATGTGGCTAAAACGGTGTTGCTGTAGCCACGCCTGTGGCTAGTCAGCAATTTCTATCGGACAACACTGGTTTAGACTAGACAGTTAAAACCTATAATTAGAATAGTTAGTATACGGTGTACTGGACATTGTCTACAGACTCTAATGTCCTCACCCAGGACTTAAACCTGCAATCACAAAAGGTGTGATTGCAGTGACTGCACGAGAGATTGATTTTTTGGGGCAAGTAATTGATCATGTTGGTAGCCATGTGGAGGTGTACGGCTGTGTTTCAGTAGTGTGAACATAATAGCAGGATACTATTAGAGGTTATGGCAAAATGGTTATTGTACATCATGCAATGGTGTCGTAAATACATTCTGCATTCCTAACTTTAAAGGAGCAATGTAACACAATCATATCATGCACGTTATAAGAACATAAATAGGAGCAGGAGTAGGCCATACGCCCCCTCGAGCCTGTTCCGCCATTCAATAAGATCCTGCCCGATCTCCATATCCCTTGATTCCCCTAGAGTCCAAAAATCTATCTATCTCAGCCTTGAATATACTCAAAGACTCAGCATCCACAGCCCTCTGGGGCAGAGAATTCCAAAGATTGAGTGAAGAAATTCCTCCTCATCTCGGTCTTAAATGGCCTACCCCTTATCCTGAGACTATGCCCCCTAGTTCTAGACACTCCAGCCAGGGGAAAACAACATCTCAGCATCTACCCTGTCTATCCCCTTCAGAATCTTGTATGTTTCAATGAGATCACCTCTCATACTTCTAAACTCCAGAGAGTATAGACCCATTCTACACAATCTCTCATCATAGGACAACCCTCTCATCCCAGGAATCAATCTAGTGAACCTTCGTTGCACTGCCTCCAAGGCAAGTATATCCTTCCTTAGATAAGGAGACCAAAACTGTGCACAGTACTCCAGGTGTGGTCTCACCAAGGCCCTGTACAATTGTAGCAAGACTTCCTTACTCTTATACTCCAACCCCCTTGCAATAAAGGCCAACATGCCATTTGTCTTCCTCATTGCTTGCTATACCTGCATGCTAGCTTTCTGTGTTTCTTGCACAAGGACACCCAAATCTCTCTGAACACCAACATCTAAAAGTTTCTCACCATTTAAAAAATATTCTGTTTTTCTATTCTATATGGGGACCAGAATAATTTTTATATAAGCCACCGCTTGTGAGGTCACAAAATTAACCTGTTTACAAAATATATTTTAAAGGAATAGCTTAATTTAATTTTGCATTTTTTAACCCTTGTTCAGGTTATAACTCCTAATTTGACTTGGTGCGTTAGTGTAGTAGTTATGATACTGGACTAGTAATCCAGAGGCCTGGACTAATAATGCAGAAAATGGGAGTTCAAATCCCAACATGGAAGTTTTAAGAATTTAAATTCAACTTAAAAAAAAATACAATCTGGAAATAAAGAAATCTAGTGTCAGTAAAAGTGACCATGAAACGGTCAGATTGTCGTAAATGCCCGACTGGTTTGCTAATGTCCTTTAGGAAAGGAAACCTGCTGTCCTTACCCGGTCTGGTTTATAGCTGACTCCAGTCGCACACCAGTGTGACTGACTCTTTACTGCCCTCTGAAGTAGCCTGACAAGCCATGGAGATGTGCCAAAGAAGGACCAGCACTACTTTCTCATGGTAGTTAGGGATGGACAATAAATGCCAGCCTTGCCAATGATGCCCACAGCCAGAGAATGAATTAAAAACATTACACAGGCATGAAAGAAGGGCTCTAACCAGCTGAGAACTGCTGTATAAACTCCAACAGTTAAAACTTACTCCCTTTAGTACACTGTAAATACACAATTTTTTATAGTTTGTTTTTGGGATGTGGAGATGCTGGCAAGACAGCATTTTGTGCCCATCCCTAGTTGCCCTAAAGGTATCAAGAGTCAACCACATACTGTGGGACTTGAGTCAGGTAAGTTGCACAGTAAGATCCCACAAACAGCAATGAGATAATGAGCAGACAACTCTGTTTTTGGGGTGGGTTGAGGGTGGAAAGTGACAGGCTCCCCTGACAAGCTTTCCATATTCCACAAAGGAAGCTACTTTTGACAGATTAAAAGCAAGATTTAAAGTGGTCATGGAGAAACGTAGTGGATTGCTCTAGCAAACAGACAGCACAGACACGATAGGCCAGATTACGCTGTGCTCTGTGCTGTAAACTTGTATAGTTCTACGGCTTCGGCCCTCTCAGTCTTCCGCTCGAAGGAGACAGGAGGGAAACAAAACGTTGCGGCTGCATGTATACGTACATTGAGGGATGGGAAACTTACCAGATCTTTGTTCTCCTTGGAGTGAGTCTGCTTTTCTGAATCATGTTATCCACTAGGTAGTAAAGCAGCACTGTTATCCCAGCAATGTACAACATTATATACAGGATGAAGGTCACATGCACACGATGAAAGGGCGCTTCAAACTGCCGGTGAATGTTATCCTGTAGTTTAAACAAATGATACCAATGACATCATTTAATATCGATGAAAATAATTTATTCAACATCTGAGGCTTCATCTAAGTATCCTTAAAAATACCATTTCGAAGAACAGCCCCGATATCAATGCTAGAGTCCAACTGGAAGACCAGATTTTGAAACTCGGTCTTCACAGATTCTCACTTAGGCTTCACACTGGTGTGAAATGTTGCCAGTCTGAGGGAAAGAGGAAAGATTGTCTGGAAGAAGCAGACATCCTGTTTCACTCTTGGGAAGTACACAGCCTGACATGTCAATCAAGGAGTTAGCAGAACCCTCCTAAACAAGAGATTTTGACATTCTATACAAACTTTGTGGGTTGGAAAGAGAAGGGGAAAAATGCGACTCACTGTAGGAACACACCACTGAATTTCTGTTTTTAAAAAAAAAAAACGCAGAAGTTTGTTAGAACAGCAGTCAAAGGCAATGCTAAACATGCTCAACCAAAGCGGAGCAGTAATCAACAAAGCCAACAGAATATTGAACTATAGAACTAGAACAGTAGTGTACAAGTTAGAGGATCAAACTGCAGAGTGCTCTGTTCAGACTACATCTTGAGTACTGTGCCAGTTCTGGCTACCAAGGAACAAAGGAGACATTTAAGGGCTGGATGCAACTCCTCAGATAAATGAAGCAGTCCATGCCCGCATGCTGCAAGACATGGACAACATCCAAGCTTCGGCTGACTAAGTGGCAAGTAACATTTGCACCATGCAAGTGCCAGGCAATGACAATCTCCAACGAGAGAGCTTAACCACCTCCCCATGCCATTACCATCATTGAATCCCCCACCAACAACATCCTGGTGGGGGGGGGGGGGGGGTCACCATTGACCAGAAACTTAACTGGACCAGCCACATAACTACCTTGGCTACTAGAGCAGGTCAGAGGCTGGGTATTCTGCAGTGAGTGACTCACCTCCCGACGCCCCAAAGCCTCTCACCATGAATGAATAATGGAAAAAAAAATTAAGAAACAATTAGATACTGTAATTGAGAGGGTGTAAAGTTCATTCTCGGGATGTGAGCGTCACTGGCAAGGCCAGCATTTATTGCCCATCATGGATGAATTAAGATGGGCGGAGTGCCCTTTCTCATCCATAATTATCTTGTGTGACATGGAATGCCCTAGCAGAAACAGTAGGATAAGCAGAATCCAGAGAAACATTTAGAATTAAATTGGATAAATATTTGAAAAAGATTTTTCTTTTTTTTAAAGAAAGGATAGGAGAAAAGGCTGGGGAATGGGACTAAGTGACAGGTCTTTTAGAGAGCTGGCCCAGGCGCAACGGGCCAAATGGTTTCCTATGCCGCAGGACTCTGATTCTGTAACACAAGATCGTTCTCAATACAGCAGTGTGCTATTATGCTCTCTTTCATGCAGTGCTAAACACACACATTTGAAATAATATTCAGCAATTTAGCCTACAAGATTTATGCAAGGCCTTCGGTATCATGAGATAACTAACATTGTGATTAAGCCCTACAAGATGGGAGGAGAAACATCCTACAGTTTCAGGACCTCATGCTGAGTAGTGCGTATTCAGCAAATCGGCTCTGACTTCAAGAACTCATGGCGATGTGGAATAAGTCAATGGACAGGAATTGACTAAAGCAGGATCAAAAAAATTGCATATTAAGGATGCGTTCGCTCTACGCAATACACAAAGTTAAGATGGAAATTTAATGAAGTATTAAAATCAAAGTAGTGGGCAGTTGTACAGCCGAGTAACCCCAGTTTGGTTTATTTAAGGTTATTTAGGCATTGTTATTTGCTTGTTGAAATCAGCATAATTTAGCCAAAGTATATTTAACATACAAGCTGTATAAAAATGCTAATGTTGGGATCCTTCTGCTTACCCAATAGCCAAAATTCAATTTAATACTGAATTTGTAGCCCACCAAAATACATTCATTTTGGGCTGGATTTTCCTTGACCCATGGCGGCGGGTTTGGAGGCATGTGGGGGGTTAAAATTGCGAAAACTGGCAGGCGGGCACAAGTCCGCCTCCACGCAATTTTCATTAAATCGTGTCTGCTGGTCCCGACTCCGTCCCGCCTCTAAGAGGCGGGATAGGCTGTTAAGGCCCTTAACAAGCACTAAATTGCTTCTATAATGCCATTTTGAAAGGCCTTTGTGATTTTAACCCTTTTTCTACGTGAAGCACGCCTGTTCTGAAGCACGAATGTGAAACCTGGCGGGAGCACATTTGGATATGGATAGTTGATGCTGGCTGGCTATGGGGATGGATGGAGAGGAGACATATCTGGGAGTGGTGGTGTAAAAATATCTGGGAGCAGACTTAGGGCTGCTGCTGCTCATTTTGCATCCAGGTCCTCTCACAGCAAAGGCCAGGCAGTCTCTGAAGACCTTCAATGCAGCAGCAATGATGACATCATCAGAGGCGACTTTCAGACTGAAAACACTAATTGGTTCATGGGTTCCCACATGCTGGAACTCAATTGCCCAATTAGGTGAAAATTGCATCAATCTCCCACATCCAATTGCAGTCGGGTGGATAACACGAAAAGTGGATGACACGACCCCAACCCGCCCCAGTATCAAAATCCAGCCCTTTGTGTTTATCCTTCCTCCCCTTATTAGAAATTCAGAGAATGTGACTAGATCAAGTCAGACTACAAAACCAGACAGCGGATCCATGCAATATTCATTAAGTAATAGTACAAGCTGTTTCCAGTACAATAAGTGTCAATACTTGCATAAAATACTTATTCTAATCATATGTTAATGTTCAAATCTGGAACTTGAACCACAAGAGGCTGCTTACCGCATATTTTTAGTATATGATCAGATTTTTTTTTTTAAACCCTAAAGCATTCATTACCATTATTTCCTCTTGGATTTAGGTTTCCCAAGCACCATAACCAGTACCTGCCTGCAAGCACAAGCAGGCAATCTCATCAGAGCTCAGCGTCAGAGGTGTAGTGATACAGATTAACTCATCCTCTCATTTTTTCTTAGAGTGGACTTGGATCGTTTGTCAGGGAGAAGATCAGCTGTACAGTTTGTTATTAATATATAATTGAACCTCATCACAAATCATATTGCAGCCTGTTTTATCTTACTTGTCTGCAAGGTAAAAGGCACCTTAACTGTTTCCAGCCTGCCAGCACATTGTTGTATTTTCATATTCTGCCTAAGTGAAGAGGTTCCAGTAATATGATCTGGCTATTTTTTTAAATCCCTTATCTTAAGAACATAGGAACATCTTCTACTGTATCACCCTACAAAAAAACAAAATCACAATGGCCCGGATTTTGCGCTCTCGATGACAGCTCGTAAGCCATCAGAAAGGCCCTGCACGTTCCTGGTTTCTGCGTGCGCGAAAACCCGGAACTTGCGATGTCAAGGTTCGCCTCGACAGATCTACCGAACCGACCCAAAAATCACTTTCGCTGGCGCAGAGTTGGGCTATTTGCCCAACTACTGCCCAGCAAATGCCCACGAAACCCTTACGTATGGTAAAAGCATGTATAGGGCCGGCTTTCACCAGTGTAAATGTTAATATAAATCTTAAATAAAAAATAAAAAATCATGCACAAACACTTAAAATTAGATTATGCAAATTATGGCCCAGATTAAAATGTTTAAAATTATTTTTCAAAAAATTTAATTTTTGCACTTTATTGAAGGGACTTTTAATTAAATTTGAAAATGGGAACATTTATTTTTATTCCAGTTGTATAAGTTATTTTATTATTTGGGGATTCCTCATACGCTTATGGGGATTCTATTCGTAAATGGAATCCCCATAAGCATATTAGGAATCCTCCTTTCTGATTGGAGGATCTGGCCCACGTGATCCCAGGGGCACTTCCGAACCGCCTGCGTTCCTGGGATCCGTAGCCCTTTACGCAGGCGTACGTCTGCAGGCCCAGGACCCGAAGCCCAGGGGCCTGAAGGTCCCGGGCCATTAAATTTTTACTTAATCCACTTTTTTTCCTGTTCCCAATTGTGAAAAGATTAATGACTGAAGCAGTTTTTAACCTTTTTGGAACCATGTGTTAATCTATTTGTACTATCAGCTTTTTGCCCAAAGCCTTTTTGATAAATAGGTTCTTTTGTACCATTAGCTTTTTAAGCTGCATTTGCTGGCACTTCACCAATTGGCTGTAGTACTGATCTACTGTCAGTAGAGGGCATGAGAACATTATGTAAATACTGTTACTTAAATTTTTGGATAATATTCAGAATTTCAAATGGAAAATGCCCATGTTTGATCCCCAATTATTTCTGGAACATGCATAATTCTGCCAGCCACCTACTCGGTTTTTGAACAAGTTGTACAGCTACATCATTTAAGATATTCATTGTTGTAGTGTAGGGAAATGTGACAGTCAAATTGTGCACAGCAAGGTCCCACAAACAGCTATGAGATAAGTCCCAGATAATCTGTTTTTAATTATGTCTGTTGAGGGATAAATATTGGCCAAGGCACCAGGAGAAGACCCTTGCTCTTCTTCGAATAATGCTATGGGATCTTTTACACCCACCCGAGAGAGCAGATGGGGCCTCGGTTTAATGTCGCATCCAAAAGATGATACATTCAACTGTGCAACATTCCCTCAGTACTGCGCTAAAGTCTCAGCCTAGATTATGGGCTTAAGTATCTGGAGTGGGGCTTGAACCCATAACTTTCTGACTCAGGCAAGAGGGCAACCACTGGGCTACCCTATTTAATGGGTAAATAGGGGAGCAGCACATAGTCCATGATAATAGGTAAGCAATGGAGTTTTGGACCAGTTGTAGTTTATGTAGGGTGGAGCTAGGGATGCTGGTTAAGGAAAGCATCAGAGAACTCGAGCTTTGATTCTCCAATAGGTTCTCCAGCTTTTCTTTACTCACCAATAGCTTCCAGAAATCCTTGTGCCACCTTATGACTGACTGGTTGAATGCTACTTCCGAGCTGCTTGTAATAGGATGGGACCTGTGGAATGCCCTCACTCTCCCACTGTAGTAATTCAAATGCATTAGTAATGGGCCTAAAAACAAATACAAGTTCAATCATTAACACTGTCAGTGACTTGATGTGTCCTATTAATGTTAAAGCATAAGCAGATTTAAGAGTAAATTGCTCAGATGGTACAACGTGCCACGGGGAAGGTGGATTCTCCTCGGATCGGAGACTCAAATATGATTAAACGGAGCACAAATAAATGAAATACAAAAAGACTATTCATCCCATCAAGCCTGCTCCTTCCAGAGATCACATGCAATCTACTGTAACTAGAGTGCAAAACATTCAACAGCTTCTACTAATAAAACAGTTTAATCTGGAAAAAAAAATGTAAATGCTAGATATTGAAATAAAAACAAAACATTGGACCCGGTGTGTATTTCCATCAACATCGAAGAGAGAAAAGATGGGTTAGCATTTCTGAGACAGGCCCTGCATCGGAACTTCCTGTGCTTCTCAGAGGCCAAAACTGTGGTGAAGTAATGGATAATTTAAATAAGCTTTTGGCCCTTCCAGTAAACTGAACACATACCATGTAAGTATTCAAACAAGATGATAACAGCAAAACATAGGAGCAAAGATGATATAGTGAGAACAATTACTTCTCCTTTAGTAAGTCTCATATTGTCCATTTCTGGCCATAGGCTGATCTGCAAATATAGAAATTGGATCGTTAGATGCCTGTGATAAGCACAAGATTTTTCTTTAAATTTATCGGTTAGCTTAATTTCTCATCGTCTTTTTTTGGTGATTTTTTTGTGTTAATCAACACGAAAGACTTCGGTGTTTGGGAATGGAACTACTTTTCTATTTTGGGCATCCAAGTTAGGTATAGTGTTGCTAGATACCGAGCAAAATTCCCTCTACTCTGCACTATTATATCTTAACCTCAACACCAGGGTGTTATTCTTACCTCCCCAATGCTTTACAATCTTCTAAACACAGTGTGATTGTTTGTGCCAAATTTGGGGGATTTTTTCTTTAACTGATCTGATCCTAACCGCCAATCTACTATCTATCACAGAACCATCTCCTGCATCTAACAGAATTGCACACACGAAATAGGAGCAGAATCAGGCTACACAGTCCCTGGGCCCGCTCCACTACCCACAGGGCCATGACCGATCCGAACCTAGACTCATGTCCAAATTCCTGCCCGCTCCCCGTAACCCTTAATGCCCTTTACTTCTAGGAAACTGTCTATTTCTGTTTTAAATTTAATTAATGTTGTAGCTTCTACAGCTTTTTGTGGCAGCATATTCCATGGACCTACCACCCTCTGAGTGAAGTAGTTCCTCCTCATCTCAGTTTTGAAAGAGCAGCCCCTTATTCTAAGACTATGTCCCCTAGTTCTCGTCTCACCCGTCATCGGGAACATCCTCCCCGCATCCACCCGATCCAACCCCTTCACAATCTTATATGTTTCAATAAGATCGCCTCTCATTCTTCTGAACTCCAATGAGTAGAGTCCCAATCTACCCAACCTATACACTCACTAGTAATTGGCTTGTCTACTCAAATAGATTTCACATAGGATTTTTAGAGCTGGCAGAGAGAGATTTATCACATTGATTTAGGCTGGATTCAAAGGCAGATCCCACAGGCGAGACCATGCTCCAACACCAATGTGCTACTCTCTCTCACACAAAAGTTTTAATTGAAAAGCACAGCAAGAAAGTCAAGCAATTAACAGACATTAAATATGGTGTTTTGTTTTGTTAATTTAGTCTGGGTGCACATTAAGTAACTGCTTATCAGATAGGAAAGGAGAGAGAATGACAAAGACTTTGTATAATTATAGACTGCCACATTGATTGGTAGCACTGAGCACGCAGAGCACTGGAGTTCACAGCTCCCGAACAATGCAACACTATTTTCAAATGCAAGACAGCTCCTCCAGCAAACAGTGGGAGATTCCACTTCATAACCGGAAGAGACCAGCGTGGAGATATTAGAAAACAGAAATAAAATAGGTTTGTTTCAAAATCAAATTTCTTTACAGCTTCAAAAAAGATACAACGTCCATAGTCACTACCTCAGCTACACTTCTACTACTGGTTGGATTACAACGTTCATGAGATTTTGGAATGCTTTAGTTACAGCATCGTTGTGACAGCAGTACATGTTCAAGATGATGTTGTGACCTGAAGGAACTATGAGAACGATGGCAGATTCTAGAAGTGCAATGCTACAATTTGCAGTCTAGTTACATCCACACCTCCTCCCCTGCCCAGCACAGGAAGGTAGACTGAGAAAGAAGCTTATTCTACATTGAATGAAAATTGCAGTCAACATCCTTATCCCATATACAAAAGTATCTTTTAATTGACTCTCACGCACCACGTTATTGTAATATTACACTGTACAATTACAGCCTACAGATTTTTAACCAGCCAATTTGCTCAGATTAGTGAATCCAGCTGTGGCATAACTTCATCCATTTCCCAAACTATACAGTTCGCGCTCATGTATCATTGGACCGTATTTTCCGATCGCAGGCTTTCCGCGTGCGGAGGCCTCCGATCTGGAAAAAATCTACGCACTTACCTGAGGGCTCCCGAGGTGCGTATAGTTCCGATGCTGGGCCTCTCAAACTCCAAGTGCGCAGGGCCTACATATCCCAGGGGCGCATGCGGTTCGCAAGCGTCCCTGGGATCACGTGGGCCATGGGGAGCCAATCAAAGGGAAGCTCCCTTCATACACTTGACAGATAGACCTGTCAAATATATGAATGGAGATCAACGAAAAAACACTTTAGAACATTAAATAAAAAAATTTTTTAAATCACATTTTCAAAATTAGTTGAAATTACAATAAATTAAATATTTTAAACAAAAATTTAATTTTTTGAAAAAATAATTGAAGTTTTTTTTACAAATAAACTTACCTTTTTTTTAAAAAAAGTATTTTTAAATGATAAATTTTCAACTCTTATCCTGGTAAAAGCAGGCCTTACACCTGCTTTTACCAGGCGTAAGAGTTCTAAAGGTTTTCTGCGGGCGGAGGGGCTCCAGAAAGCGGAACTATCCGCCCGCAGAGGCCCTTCTCCAGGGCAGGCGTCCGATCTGTCAAGAGCATTCTTGACAGATCAGAAATACCGGTTTTCAGCGCATGCCTGAAACCAGCATTTCCGATGTCCCTACGGGTGGGTACACAGTGCGTACACACCCGTAGGGATCGGAATATCCGGGCTATTAAGATATTTCAGATCATTTTAACTATTTAAATATTACACTTGTCGAATGAGTAACAGATGTTGAAATATTATACAAAGGGATGGAAATTCATCAGAGAAATTTCCCAGGGTAAAATAATCACACACACACACACGATGGACTAGGCCATTTAAAATATGCAGCTGACTCTCTTCTTTGCCTTAAGCCATACACTAACTGTTATTTGAATTCGTTCCGTCATTTTCTGTACTGAAGTGAGCTTTGCAAAAAGTTTCAAAAAGATTGTATCATGCTATTCTGATGGACTCGAGTGGTTTTGGAAAGAAAGGTTCACTTAGGAAGCTCAATCACTGCAACTTGTTCACAATGACCTTCCCCCCCCCCCTCCACAGATTTGGAACTGTTCCAATAGCGGGAAGCCCCGGGTAAATTGGAGCTCTAGCTAGTGTTCAAATGGCCTACAGGTCAAATCAAGGTGGGGAAGAGAGAAGCCATCACAAAGCAACCAGCACGAGGAACATACAGCAGAAGATAGGCAGAAGCCGAAAGAGTTACGTGGTGGCAAAAGCATGACCATAGCGGCTGTGAGGGCAACATGAAGAAGCTTGTCCACCTTTTATGCACAAATTTATGCAAATGTTTAAAGAAAGCATAAAACTAGTTAATAGGGGTAATTTTAATGAGTTCACCTTGCTGAAAGGAAGCCTCATCTGCCAGCAGTGCATGTTGGAAATTCAGGTGCACACTACCCAGCAGCACAGACTCGTAATGTTGTCCCTTATATGTGAAGGTTTACAAACAGCATACACAGCAGGGACAGAGATGTGCCAGTCACAAATGGTTCTGTGGTTTCTCCCTCACTCCTGAAATGTGCTACACATGCCTCTGTTAATTCTTTAGATATTACCCCAGATCTTTTCTCGGCAAGGTGTATACCTTCACATATTGAAGCTAATCCTTGGGCTACAGAGCAAACATCTGACAAAGTGTTTGCGTTAGAACAAAAAAAAAACCCTTGCTACATTACAACAGTGACCACACTTCAAAAGTACTTCATTTGCTGTGAAGCGCTTTGGGACGTCCTGAGGTCGTGAAAGGCGCTATAGAAATGTTAGTCTTTCTTTATGTGGAGTTTTTTTAATCTCAATTTTTTTTTAAACTTTGTACTGTTTCTCATTTTCTTACTGTAGTTAAAAAAAGGCACACACTGAACTTTATTTGAACACTTTGCTGTTAAAGCAAAATATATTAGCCAACAGGGAACTGGGAACAGGGAACTTGGTACTAGACTACCAACCCAGAGGTTGAGAGCTCAAATCATGGGAAGTTGTGAAATTAAATTCAATAAAGCAGCTAATTTTGTGGGCTAGTCCAAGAAAAGAAATGACCATGAAATCAGCTCTATCCTAGTAAAATCCCAACTGGCTCATTAATGTTCTTTAGGAAGGGGAAATTGCCATTCCTTCCTGGTCTGGCCTACACATGACTCTAGTCTCATACTTGTTTTCAAATCCCTCCATGGCCTCGCCCCTCTCTATCCCTGTAACCTCCCCCAGCCCTACAACCCTCCGAGATCTCTGCACTCTTCCAATTCTAGCCTCTTGCGCATTCCTGATTTTAATCACTCTACCACTGGCGGCCGTGCCTTCAGCTGCAGTGGTCCTAAGCTCTGGAATTCCCTCCCGAAACCTCTCCGCTTCTCTACCTCTCACTACGCCATTAAGACGCTCCTTAAAACCTACCTCTTTGACCAAGCATTTGGTCATCTGTCCTAATATCTCCTATGTGGCTCAGTGTAAAATTTTGTTTGATAACGCTCCTGTGAAGCACCTTGGGACATTTCACCACGTTAGAGGCGCTATGTAAATGTAAGTTGTTGTTGTAGCCCACACTATGTGGTTGTCCCTTGATGCCTCTAATGGTCTAGAAAGCCACTCATTGTAGAAAAAGGCAGACCTCCACCATATGAGGGCAACTGTCATGGGCAATAATCGTGGCCTTGCCAGCACCACACACATCAAGAATAAAAAAAAGTTTAAAATGACTTCCCATCAACTGATGCCAACTGATGCGAATCATCCTTCGCTGTGGACATTACTGCACAATGACATGGAACATTTTCCTCAGATTCTTCCACATCATTCACAAGCAAGGGAGGGCGAGTGTTCTGCTCCCAGGTTTAGCAACGCTTGCCTTAAACAAGTGGAGAGAAGGCAGACGAGCACACACCAGGGTCACTCTCGATTTCTCCTCCACATTAAGAAGGGCTTGATGTCAGCACCTCCTGTGTCAGAAGTTCACTCACAAAAGTGAGGAATTGAAGTCATGAGCTCATGTCTCATCATTCCACAGCAGACTGTGCACCACATTATCCACTGGTGTCTATGTGTTATTAAATAATGGGTATCCTGGAGTGAGTTCAAGGCAATAGATTAGATGTTTTTTCTTAAGTGAACTATCTAAAACCAACATTTTAAATACCTGAAGGAAAATAAATGATTCCTTCGGTTTGGTTTCTGTTCATTTAGGCGCTTGAAATTTATTTTAAAAAGTGTAGGACTCTTTTAAATAGAACACAAATGCAGCCTTTATCTAGTAATGGAACACCACAGACATGCAAAGGAAATGCAACTATGCCTGAGTAGATGTCCCCATTAACCAGCACATGGTGTTCTCAGCAAATGGCAGAATGTAATCCAACACAAGGTAAAGCATTCAGAACATATCACGAGATAAATACTTACCCCACCTCCGACAGGAATCTTGTCCACTGAGGATTTTGCCTTCAGATGCTTTTCCTGTAAAATCTTTTGTTTCTGTTGAAGGCCTGGTTTTATCAAATATGAGAAATATAAGACTTTCAATTTTACTTTGTATGCTACAGTTCTGCAAGTGTGTACTGCAGCTTTTTATAAGAACAGCTTGACAGTTTAAATGTAATATTCTGGATTTTAGCAAAATTAGTGTGAAGAAACATCAGGTTTGGCGACTGAATCTGCCTCATAGACCGTTCACAACATCTTTAAATGAATGAGCATTGGTTAGCGTCAGGGACTTGCACTAATTTGGTATGGACCAATCAAACAGAGAGAGGTCATTGCTCATTTCTTGCAGGAACATCAGCCACAGCTAAAATGTGGGGCAAATGAGAAAGAAGAGCAGAGAGCACCGTGGAAAAGTTTATATAGCATGCTCAGCTGTAACGCACCATTACATATTAGAACTGCAGATGATGCCAAACGCGTACATCTCTTACAGTTAGTAATATAAATGTCAAATTCCCTTGTTCCATCGGCAGCGAAGATCCATCTTTTTCATGAGTCTTAGGAACTGCTGCTGGATTCACCAGCTCCGCTTCTACTCAGTGTATGATGAAGAACGGCGCCAGATGGAAGTGAGGAGGTAGCCCGATATAGCGCTGCTCTCCCAAAACCAGCCTCGAAACATAAAGGCAACTAAAGAGGCTCTTCAATCCATAGCTAAAGAAACTGCCTGATCTTTAATAATTGCTTGGATTCCCCTCCAATCACCATTCATAGTCGCACTGTTCTCTCAATAACCCAACAACCCTGGTTGAAATACAGCATCCAATTTGCATTGTAGCGAGATTTTATGGCAGGACATCCAATCCTTTAGTGCTTGTGGGTTATATAGATGTGTACCACAGAGCTTCTGGAGGGGAGGCACATATAAACTTTGAATCCATGCTCTTATTGCTTTGCATATATCTCACTGATAGTGACAGATCTTAGTGTTTTGATTTAGATTTATCCACCGACGAGGCAACAGCACCAAGAACAACACTTTCCAAACCTCCAGATCCACAAAATTCAAACAGGACAAACCAGCAAGTAAGAAATATAAACACAAATGGGACCTAGCTGCCTGGGCTTTGAGGGCCAGATTGCCAGGGTGCAGGGACTACTCGAGGTCAACAGGAGACAGTTTGTACACCCCACCTTTGTGGCATTCGATTTAAGGTAGTAAGATTTTATCAAACTACCAACTCACCTGGTGTCATTCTAAGCATCGCAAGATTTGGACTGACCGGTTTTTCTGATTTTTTTTGGCTGTTTTCAATACTGGAGCTGTACAAAACAAAACATTTTCTTTCAAAAATAAAAATCCAATGAAATGAAAACTTTTTTCTCCTTCTTGTCCTGAAGATACCAGGGCTGATTTTAACCTGTGTTGGTGGCGGAAAGCAGGGTGTAGTGGATTGGCCACTTACCAACGTTTCCTTTAAGCTGTGCGGCCGCCAGCTTTTCAATGCAAAAACCACGCATGTGCCGTATTCTGAATGGCCCGTGCAGCGCCAAAAACAATTAGAGGGAACATTGCTACTCACTATACATCCCATTTCAAAGGAGGGTGTATAATGAGTGGCTGATCCACTACTCCCCGTTTTCCGCCACCATCAAAAGTTAAAATCAGCCCCACCGACTCTTGCCAGGTCATTTCAAGGGCACAGGCTACCTTAGGTGGCTATTCTTTACTGTGATCGAAGACAGTGGCAGCCAAGCCCAAACCTGCCCTCACCCCATACACCTCCCAGCAGGGGGCTACTGTATACACCAATTAGGAGTGGGGACTCTTGCCAATTTCCCACCCCTGCCCCCCACCCAAGGAAATGTGAACCCAACTGTAGCAATCCAACCACAGATCAGACTGAGATGAGCTAGCTCAGCAGGGATTGAACTCTTTACTTCCCGTTCTCTATGACTCAGTTCCACAGCAAACTGCATTTGTGCACTGAACTATCAGGGAGCCCAACAAAAACGTTAAGAGGTTTCTATCTATCCCTTATAATAATGTATGAACAGATAAGTATTTTCAGTCGTACCAACTATCTTGAAGAATTACTGTGAATATATAACAAGCATAGAATGCAATTTTTAAAAAATCAGTTTTTCAATACAATGAAATGAATGCCAGGACTTCCTTGGCATGGAAAATACTCTGCAGACAATGCTGGAGTGAGATTTCCCCAAGAGGCGAGACACTGCAGCGACGTCTGAGCTTCTGTAGAAACATACAGCAGCATGCAAACACTCTGGGGGGAAAGTGGAGGTCATGGGAAAAATCAGAATGTCTGCCACCCACTCAAGAAGTGGTGGGACTCAGGAGACAGAGTGCATTTCTCCCACATTCGATGAGAGTTCTGACGTTCACAAGTAGAACTCTGCATTTTAAGTACATTGTGGCATTAAATTAAAATGTTAGTTTTATTTTTCCCCAAAACAATAACTCCAGTGGAACACTTCTACCAATCAGTCTACTCTCCTGGACCAGAGTCCAGTGGTCTTTGCAAACCTGACTTTCATCATCTTCCATTCCAAATAAAATAATGGAATTTATTATTAGCAGTAAACATTAGGATTATCTGTACATTAGTAACCTAGTTAACAGTAGTCAGCATGGATTCAGAAGGGGACGATCCTGCCTGACCAACCTCCTCAATTTCTTGAGGAACAGACATCTCACTTCCCGACGACTTGATGTACCTGGACTTCTGAAAAAGGTATTTGAAAGGTACATGAAAGACTGTTAGTTGTGGAGATTCAGGATAAGCCCTGGGAAAGGTTAACTGGCTGAACTGTGGAAAAGAATGAGTAATTATTAGAGGAGTGATGTTGGGGTGGGGAATACTGAATGGCCATCTCCGCTTATTGTTGGGTCTGCCATGTTTTCTAATTTATATAAATAACCTGAAAACAGAAACTCAATTCAAATGATTAAATTTACAGATGGCACCAAAATAAGAGCAGCAGATTCAGGGGAGGCAGCTCACAAATTACAGAGTGAGTTGGACAAAATATTTGTGCGGGCACAACAATGACAGATGAATTTTCATGCAGACAAATGTAAAGTACTGCCCATAGGAACGAAAAATAGGCATGAATGGTGCTGAAATAGCTACGGGTGAAACTGAAAGAGGAGTCTCAGTAGACTCGATCCTAAACTTGCCCAATCAATGCAAAGCAGTAATCAGCAAATCCAATAGAATCGTCAACTACACAGCCAAAAACAGAGTACAAGTCGAGGAAAGTTACAACCAGACTGTACAGTGCTCTGGCCTTGACTACTGTCTCACGTTCTGGTCGCCAAAACATTGAAGCACTGGAGGCAAAGGTCTGAGTTATGAGGGAAGACTGGAGAAACTTGGACTATGCAGCCTGGAAAGGAGGAGTCTGAGGGGTGATCTTATTGAGGTATACAAGATATGGAATAGGCAAATCTCGAATGACACTATAGTGCAAAACTGATGGCGCGCTGTATTGTCAAAAGGTACCACCTTTTGAACGAGACATTAAACAGAGGTCCTAATGCCCATTCTGGTGGTTCAAAATCCAAAGGCACTATTCAAAAAAAAAAAATGGGAGTTCTTCCAGTATCTTGGCCAAAATCAATCTCTGTCAACCAATGCCACCAACTGGTCATTTACATCACTGTGGGACATGCTTATGGACAATGGCTGCTCCCTTTGCCCACATAACAGTAACTGCTCTTCAAAAAGTAATGTGTGTGAATCGCCGCAATGTTTTGATGCGATAAAATGTTATACAAATGTAATAATATTTAATGCTTAGAGGTCAGTAAGACTGTATGCAACAAATCATTAGGCTTTTTGCCTGCTTTTCTATATTTAACCCTAATACTTACATCAGATGATTCAGTGTGTTTGAAATTAGTGGCGTTACCAATCGCTGTCGTGGAGTAAATGCAATTTTGCTTTTCTCATTAGGAGTCTCCATGTTTTCCCTTCTGTTTGCGAAGAGATGCTGAGATTTCATTTTTACTCCTATTTGGAGGTTCTTGTATCCATGGCGTGGCGTGCCATCTACTTCTTGAAATTTGTTTGGTCTAGGAGTAGGAGCCATAATGTGGCACTATGCTCACCAAACCTAGAAAAACAACAGATTATATTTAGATTGATACAAATTACTTATTAAAAACTGAAATCTATGCACTGTGGGGGGTTCTGGGTAAGCGGCAATGGTAAGCTGAGCACTAAAAATTTACAGCTGTACATACTGTTTGAATCATATTCTGCAAGGTACTGTGACATAGGGTAACACTTGCACCGTCAAATGAGTTAGCCACTGTTCATGTGCTGATACATACGGGTTAATTTTTGTCTGCCTACCACACTGCTCACGTTGAAAAATGAGGCGGTAGGCATACAGCACAGGTGGTCATTCAGCCCACCGTGCCTGTGCCAAGCTATCCAATTAGTCCCACTCCCCTGCTCTTTCCCCATAATGCTACAAATGTTTCATTTTCAATTGTATATCTAATTCCCTTTTGAAAGTAACTATTGAATCTGCTTCCACCACCCTTTCAGGCAGCGTGTTCCAGAGCACAACTCACTGCATTAAAAAAAACTCATCTCGCCTCGGGTTCTTTTGCCAATTAAATCTGTGTCCTCTGGTTACGAACCCACCCGCCAGTGGAAACAGTTTCCCCCTATTTGGAGATTCTTACATCCATGGCATGGCCCTTCAGAACACAAAATCAAAACCCTTCATAATTTTGAACACCTCTATTAAATCTCCCCATAACCTTCTCTGTTCTAGAGAACAATCCCAGCTTCTCTAATTTCAGAAGGCATATGAATTTAAAACAATAAATAAGTGCATTGGTACCTGAAAATTGGGTTTGTTTACTGCAACTGGTGTATAACTAAATCCATAGGGGGAAAAATTCAGTTGGTTGCGCCTCCCGTTAGCGCCTTAAGAGGGCGCTAATGGGGTGCAAAGCAACTAGCGCCCGGGTGCGGCAATGTTTGCGCCGCTTGCGAAATTAACTAGACATTTTGCGGAAGTGCTAAACACTACCGCCACGATCTCCTGCGCCGGCAGATCGCGACGTCAGTTGAGTGCGCAATGCCCCGGAGCAGATATCGAGTGGCACCTCCTGCCTTACCGCCTGCTGCTAGCAACGACAGGTTGAGGGGAGCGTTTTGCAGTCAGGAAGGGACTAGGGGAGTGCTATTTAAAGGCGACCGCTTCCTGCCTTTTATTGTTGGTGACATTTTTGCACCACGCATTCTGAGAGAGAGAGAGAGAGAGAGAGAGAGAGAGAGAGAGAGAGACACACACACACACACACACACCTGGAGAGATTCAATGCTGTGTGAAGGAGTTTTGGGTACTGAGCAGCACTTTGCAGGTTCATTTTGATTTGCCCTTCCTTGTATCGATTTAGAAGAGACTGTGGGGGCTGCACTCTGAGCTCTTTCCCTGGGTCTCTCCATTGTTCTTTCCAGCAGATTTGATGTACAGGTCTCTCCAGGCCGAGATTCAAGGCTGCAATGAGCAGGATGTGGCTGGAAAGCAAGATCAACCCTCCCCTTTAAGAACTGGCCGGCGCCATTGTGTCTGTGTTCCATTGCTAACTGACATCACATGAGCTTCGCCAGCGCTCTGAGGTAGCGTCTCGCTCCTCGGCCTTTGCGCCTTAAGACAGGTGTGAAGCGCCTGATTTAGCGCTCCAATCACCTCCAGGGGCGATAAAAGTCAAGTTTGCAGTCGGAGGCGATAATTAGCGCCAGGCGCTAATCTTTGCACCCGGCCAATAATTGCGCCCCAAATGGGGCGAGACTGAATTACTCCCCCATAATGTCCACATCACAGTATCTTGTGCTGTAGCAAAATCTTAAATACAAGAATGTCAGTAGTGTTTTAAGAATTAAGTAAAACTCATTATTGCACCAAACAAACTCCCTATTTTTATTTAGAAATTGAGACAATTTCATGAGTGCAGAGATAGGAATGCCCAGATAAAGCCAGTTAATGCAGTCGCACCAGGAACTATCTTCCTTAACTCAAAGGAGTATCTGCAACTAATCTTGGGAAAAAAAAAGATATTCACAAGTGGACAGTCAGGCATGCCCACAAAAAGTTCCTTTAGAAAAGTGAAGTTTTTAAAGAACTGCCTTTCAGCAACTTAGTTCTTTGGAGACAGACACTAAACAGCTGCAACTCTCAAACCACCACCTCATCTAAAAAAATTTGATCTCTAATTCCTACACAGGCAATAGTAGGAGAAAGCAACACCTGACTGTTTGAACATAAGAACATAAATAGGAGCTGGAGTAGGCCATACGGCCCCTCGAGCCTGCTCCGCCATTCAATAAGATCATGGCTGAACTTCTACATCAACTCCACTTTCCTGCCCTTTCCCCATATTCCTTGATGCATAAAAAGCTATCGCTCTCAGTCTTGAATATACTCATCAACTCAGCATCCACAGCCCTCTGGGGTAGAGATTTCCAAAGATTCACAATCTCCGAGTGAAGAAATTTCTCATCTCCGTCCTAAATGGCTGACCCCTTATCCTGAGACTATGAACCCCAGTTCTAGACTCTCCAGCCAGAGGAAACAGCTGTCTCAGAATCTACCCTGTCAAGCCTTCTAAGAATTCTAAACTCCAGAGAATACAGGCCCATTCTACTCAATCTCTCCTCATAGGTCGGCCCTCTCACCCCAGGAATCAATCTAGTGAATCATCGCTGCACCGCCTCCAAGGCAAGTATAACCTCCCTTAGGTAAGGAGACCAAAACAGTACACAGTGCTCCAGGTGTGGTCTCACCAAAGACCGATATAATTGCAGCAAGACTTCCTTACTCTTATACTCAAACACCCTTGTAATAATGGCTAACAAACCATTTGCCTTCCTAATCGCTTGCTGTACCTGCCTGTTAACTGTCAATGATTAGTGCACAAGGACACCCAAGTCCCTCTGAATACCAACATTTACTAGTCAAATAATCTGCTTTTCCATTCTTCCTACCAAAGTGGATAATTTCTCACTTCCCCATATTATACCCCATCTGCCACCTTCTTGTACAATCACATAAACTGGTCGCTATCCCTTTACAGCCTCTTTACGTCCTCCTCACAGCTTACTTTCCCACCTAGCTTTGTATTATCAGCAAACTTGGATATATTACACTCGGTCCCCTCATCTAAGTCATTGATATAGATAATAGTTTGGCTTCAACTAGCTCCAGTCCTGCTTTCCATCTGTTATGATGGTTGCAGCAAGAAACCAGTGGGAAAAAAAAGCAGATTTTTCTGGTGAAGTACTTGTTGTTTTGTATGACGGGAAAAGCTGAGAATGGGATGTCTAGTTTGATCTTAGATTGATGTGATGTGTTCCATGGCCTAAGACTCATGGCCACTGTCACACTTTGGGTCGTCCCACATCTTCCACTTGTGGAGCAGGTGGCCGCATCATCCATGCCCTGTACGGATTCGGTTGAGCGCTGTCCACCGTCTTCAAGGGAGGTCGAAGCTAGGGACCTCTGCTGTTGGGTCAGTGATGAGGTGTTGGTTCTGACAAAAGGTCATCAACCTGAAATGTTAACACTGTTTCTCTCCACAGATGCTGCTTGACCTGCTGAGTATTTCCAGCATTTTCTGTTTTTATTATTGTTGCATGACAAGTTGATGCATTGTTTACAACAATAATGGTTGGCATGCATGCTGTCATTGCATTTCAGAAACAAATCTAGAAAATACTAGTTTCAGTACAGTAACAACACTGGCATCCACCAGACAAAGTGGAAAATTGTCCAGGTATGTCCTGTCCACAAAAAGCAGGACAAATCCAATCCGGCCAATTACCGCCCCATGAGTCTACTCTCAATCAGCAGCAAAGTGATGGACGGGGTCATCGAAAGTGCTGTTAAGCAGCACTTACTCACCAATAACCTGCGCATCGATGCTCAGTTTGGGTTCCGCCACTCGGCTCCCGACCTCATTACAGCCTTGGTCCAAACATGGACAAAAGAGCTAAATTCCGAGGTGAGGTGAGAGTGACTGCCCTTGACATCAAGGCAGCATTTGAGCAAGTGTGGCATCAAGGAGCCCTAGTAAAATTGAATCAAGGGGAAAACTCTCCACTGACTGGAGTCATACCTAGCACAAAGGAAGATGGTTGTGGTTGTTGGAGGCCAATAACCTCAGCCCAGGACATCGCTGCAGGAGTTCCTCAGGGCAGTGTCCTAGGCCCAACCATCTTCAGCTGCTTCATCAATGACTTTCCCTTCATCATAAGGTCAGAAGTGGGGATGTTCGCTGATGACTGCACAGTGTTCAGTGCCATTTGCAACTCCTCAGATAATGAAGCAGTCCATGCCCACATGCAGCAAGACCTGGACGATATTCAGGATTGGGCTGATGAGTAGCAAGTAACATTCGCGCCACACAAGTGCCAGGCAATGACTATCTCCGAAAAGAGAGTCTAACCACTGCCCCTTGACATGCAACGGCATTACCACTGCCAAATTCCCCACCATCAACATCCTGGGGGTCACCATTGACCAGAAACTGGACCAGCCACATAAATACTGTGGCTACAAGTGCAGGTCAGAGGCTGGGTATTCTGCAGCAAGTGACTCACCCCCTCCTCCCAAAGCCTTGCCACCATCTACGAGGGTCAAGTCAGGAGTGTGATGGAATACTCTCCACTTGCCTGGATGAGTGCAGCTCCAACAACACTCAAGAAGCTCGACACCATCCAGGACAAAGTAGCTCACTTGATTGGCACCCTATCTACCACCTTAAAGATTCACTCCATCCACCACCGGCGTACCGTGGCTGCAGTGTGTACCATCTACAAGAAGCACTGCAGTAACTCCCCAAGGCTTCTTTGACACCACCTCCCAACCCCTTGCCCTCTACCACCTAGAAGGACAAGGGCAGCAGGCGCATGGGAACACCACCACCTGCAAGTTCCCCTCCAAGTCACACACCATCCTGATTTGGAAATATATCGCCGTTCCTTCATCGTCACTGGGTCAAAATCCTGGAACTCCCTACCTAACAGCACTGTGGGAGCACCTTCACCTCACGGACTGCAGCGGTTCAAGAACGTGGCTCACCACCACGCTATCGAGGGCAATTGGGAATGGGCAATAAATGCTGGCTTTGCCAGCAACATCCACATTCCATGAATGAATTGTACAGAGAAGACACATTCATATTTCAGATATAACCCTTCATCAAAATTGAAAAGTGAAAAATAAGCAAGCATTCAGTACAGGTTGTGGGGAAAAGGGGTTATTTTAGTACTAGGCTATTTTTAACCTAAAAAAATCAAGAAATGTGCAGTATACAGTATTTGGGTACTCACCTACAGAATGTTGTGTTAAATGGATAGTGGACGATGCTTGATTAAGTACAGTACTGCCAGTTGAGGGTAATCCATAACTCTTTAATTACTTAACAGTAAAACAAAACTTATAAACGACTGTCTACAGTACTGTAGTTGACTGTACACTTATTCCGAGTCATCTGGTTCATCAGAAATATCCGTGCCAGCTGGGTCATCAGGATCACGCAGTTCCATTGATTCTTCAGGCACTTCCGCTGCTGCAACTCTTTTGGAAGCTTTCTTAAACATGTTGCGGATGTCGGTTTGCTTAGTGGACTCTTGCCTTTTCTGTAGAAAGGTGGAATGCAGAATATGGAGTTGCATAACTTCTTGTGCAGTGTAGCAATTCTGCCTTTCAGCAAATTTGAGGATTGTAGAAAATCCTTCTGCAGCTTTAGCCCAAGAAATCTTCTCTTCTTCAGAAATCTCATCCTCTTCACTTTCCATCTCGCTTTCCTTTTCTTTCTTTGGATTCAAAACATTCTGAATTATTTCATCATCACTTAGCATATGCACAACACCAACTTCTCTATCTGCATCAACCCACTGCTCGATATCACTTTCACTGAGGTGACGTAGAGGGTTTGCTGGGCCTGCATTTTTCACCATTCCAGCCATTTCCATTATTGTACTCTTCTTGGGACGAACACTGAACCCATGAAATTCCTCCTCTGAAGAAGAACCTTCAGCAAACATTACAGAAGGCCACAATTTGCGCCAGGCTTGCCTCAGAGTGTGACCTTTCACCAATTTCCAGGAACATGCAACATTATAGATGGCATCTTTAATATTGTATTCCTTCTGCAAATCTTGAATATTCTCATCTTGGCTTAGCAGTTTACGTAGGAAGTCTTTCTTGTAATGACACTTCAGATTTTGGATAACGCCCTGGTCCATGGGTTGGATGAGAGAAGTTACATTTGGTGGCAAATAAATGGTGAAAATATTTCCCGAAACCAACTGGGATTCATGCGGATGGGCTCTGCAATTATCAAGCAATAAAATGCATTTGCTATCTTCAGGTTTCCCTATTCTGCGGAAATGTTCCTTCACAGATGGAACAAAAATATGATGGAACCAATCGGAGAAGATTTCCTTATCCATCCAAGCATTTTTTTGAGCTTTGTACTCAACAGGTAAGTGCCTCACATTTTTAAATGCACGGGGATTTTTATACTTCCCGATAACAAGAAGTTTAACCCGGTGTGATCCAGCAGCGTTCGCACATGTTAGCACGGTTACACGATCTTTATTTTTCTTGTAACCTGAAGCATTAGCCTCACTAGCCCCAGCAAGCGTTGATTCTGGCAAAAACCTCCAAAACAAGCCAGTTTCATCGGCATTGTAGATCTGTGCTGGCGACAAATCATGTTGCTGCACAATCCGATTGAAATAATTGCAGTATTCTTCTGCGGCTTCGTGATCAGCTGATTTCTTCTCCCCGGAAATATCGAGTCGTCGTATCCCGTGCCGTAACTTGAAGCACGTTAGCCATCCCTCGGAGAAAGCACACTTGTCAGTGAGCTCCATCCTTTCGTAGAATTCCTTCGCTTTCTCGATGAGCATGGGTCCGGAAATTGGAACACCCTCTGAACGCTTAAGAGAAAACCATTCATAAAGCACGGTATCCAGCTCTTCAAGCTTAGGCTTACGAAGCGTACGCCGTTTCTCTACACTCTTAGATGTCTCCGAGCTTGAATAAAACTTGAGCAGCTTATCCTTCTGCGATTTGATGTCGTAGATTGTTGACGAACCGATTTTGAATTCATTCATAATGTTGATACGCTTCTCTCCCCTTTCTAGTCGTTGGCATATCTCGATTTTCTGTTTTAAAGTTAAGACCACTCTCTTCCTTTTGCTTGGACCAGCTTTTGGGAATTCCATAATGCAAGATGGAGGAGATAATTGCCGATGAAGATGGAAAGACACACAGAACAATGGTGGCTAGGAAGAGACTACCAGCAGCGTGGCAGACACACAGCAAAATGGTGGATCAGAAGAGACTACAGTACCAGCAGCGTGGCAGACACACAGTAAAATGGTGTATCAGAAGAGACTACAGTACCAGCAGCGTGGCAGACACACAGTAAAATGGTGGATCAGAAGAGACTACAGTACCAGCAGCGTGGCAGACACACAGTAAAATGGTGTATCAGAAGAGACTACAGTACCAGCAGCGTGGCAGACACACAGTAAAATGGTGTATCAGAAGAGACTACAGTACCAGCAGCGTGGGAGACACACAGCAAAATGGTGGATCAGAAGAGACTACCAGCATCGTGGGAGACACCCAGCAAAATGGCCGATCCGAAGAGACTCCAGGCAGCGCGGGAGAATCTACTCATGCTACTGCAATGTTTCGGACTTGCGACAGCGCCAGGAGGCCGAGTAGTGGCACTTTTGAAAAGTACCCCTACTGACTTGTTTTCAGAGCTCCCCAAAGGGTATACCAAAAATGTTAATGTCTCTTCTCTTCATCGCTGATGCATATTTCCAGCATTCTCTATTTTCATTCCCAGCTTTCAAAGTCTGCCCCAATTTTATGCCAAGGGCTCCTCTGTGCAATGCAGCTTCTGAGATGAGAGCAGGTCTTCCCTGTGTCAGTCGCTGCTCAGTTGGTAGCACCCTCACCTCCGGGTCAGAAGGTTGTGGGCTCAAGTCCCACTCCAGGAACTTGAACACATGAAGTTAGGCTGACACTCCAGTGCAGTGCTGAGGGAGTGCTGCACTGTCGGAGGTGCCGTCTTTCAGATGAGACGTTAAACCGAGGCCCCGTCTGCGCTCTCAGGTGGACGTAAAAGATCCCATGGCACTACAGGAAACTCTTTGGTATCCGGCACCGACGGGACCGGCGTGGTGCCGGTTGAATAAAAATTCCGGATAACGGAGAGTTATATCTACCGAGGCTATTTTTAACAAACAAAAATAAAAAAATCAAGAAATGTGCAGTATACAGTATTTGGGTACTCACTTATAGAATGTTGTGTTAAATGGATGGTGGAAGATGCTTGATTAAGTACAGTACTGCCAGTTGAGGGTAATCCATAACTCTTTAATTACTTAACAGTAAAACAAAACTTATAAACGACTGTATACAGTACTGTAGTTGACTGTACACTTATTCCAAGTCAGCTGGTTCATCAGGAATATCCGTGCCAGCTGGGTCATCAGGATCATGCATTTCCACAGATTCTTCAGGCACTTCCGCTGCTTCGACTTTTTTGGAAGCTTTCTTAAACATGTTGCGGATGTCGGTTTGCTTAGTGGACTCTTGCCTTTTCTGTAGAAACGTGGAATGAAACGTGAAATAATCGCAGTATTCTTCTGCGGCGTCGTGATCAGCTGATTTCTTCTCCCCGGAAATATCGAGTCGTCGTATCCCGTGCCGTAACTTGAAGCACGTTAGCCATCCCTCGGAGAAAGCACACTTGTCAGTGAGCTCCATCCTTTCGTAGAAATCCTTCGCTTTCTCGATTAGCATGGGTCCGGAAATTGGAACACCCTCTGAACGCTTAAGAGAAAACCATTCATAAAGCACGGTATCCAGCTCTTCAAGCTTAGGCTTACGAAGCGTACGCCGTTTCTCTACACTCTTAGATGTCTCCGAGCTTGAATAAAACTTGAGCAGCTTATCCTTCTGCGATTTGATGTCGTAGATTGTTGACGAACCGATTTTGAATTCATTCATAATGTTGATACGCTTCTCTCCCCTTTCTAGTCGTTGGCATATCTCGATTTTCTGTTTCAAAGTTAAGACCACTCTCTTCCTTTTGCTTGGACCAGCTTTTGGGAATTCCATAACGCAAGATGGGGGGAGATAATTCCCGATAAAGATGGAGAGACACACAGAACAATGGTGGCTAGGAAGAGACTACCAGCAGCGCGGGAGACACACAGTAAAATGGTGGATCAGAAGAGACTACCAGCAGTGCGGGAGACACACAGTAAAATGGTGCATCAGAAGAGACTACCAGCAGCGCGGGAGACACAGTAAAATGGTGCATCAGAAGAGACTACCAGCAGCGCGGGAGACACACAGTAAAGTGGCGGATCAGAAGAGACTCCCAGCAGCGCGGGAGAATCAGACTCCTGTTATTGCAGTGTTCGGACTTCCGACAGCGCCAGGAAGCCGAGTAGTGGCACTTTGGAGAACTACCCCCACTGACTAACTCGGCGTTCGCGGGAGACTCGGACTCTGACTCGGAAACATTGCCGGTTATTTGAGAGGAGTTTTCGGAGTATGAATTTTGCCGGTTAATAGAGAATTCCGGATATTTAGGTGCCGTTTAAAACGAGAGTTTCCTGTATTTTGAAGAAGAGCAGGCGAGTTCTCCCTGGTGTCCTGGCCAATATTTATCCCTCAATCAACATCACTAAAACAGATTATCTGGTCATTATCTCATTGCTGTTTGTGGGAGCTTGCTGTGCGCAAATTGGCTGCCGCGTTGCCTGCATTGCAACAGTGCCGACCCTTAAAAAAAAAAGTACTTCATTGGCTGTAAAGCGCTTTGGTGGTCGTGAAAGGCTCTATATAAATGCAAGTCTTTCTTTCCGTCAAACCCCCTTACCTTGCTTTAAGTTACTGGCTCATGTTGTAATTAGTAAAGGGATAAAAGACGGGGTCTGCATCCTTTACCCGAATACCCAGGCCCTAGTCTGTTGAGACCCGGGTCGAGCAGCATCAGTCCTCCAGCTTCCTCTTCTCCCGCTTCAAATTGAACTGTTGGGCTCATTAGACGCAGCTCATCGACTGCAGACCCATGCATCCGCGGAGCCGCGCGCGCACCCCACCCACCCAATCATCGATGTCAGCTGCAATCGATTGGTTCCTGATTGACGTGCCTCTCAACCAAAGAGAGGCCGGGAATTATAGAGGTCCCACCCCCACCCCGCGCTCGCCCAATCCTCACAGCGGATGGGCGGGGCCAGCGCCAACGGCGGGCAGCCGTTGAAAAGTGTTGTCCGCAATAGAGCCGGACCCAGGAGTGGGAAGCATGGAGTAAGAGACCGGCCCGCTTCATAAACTAGTGGAGTCAGCTACAGGCCAAATCCAGGTCTTCCCCGGGACCCCGCTCGGAACGGAGAAATGTCTGAGCTGGAGTCTCTCCGCCCGCGAAGGGTTCGATGGCTGCCTGCCTGCCTGCTGGTTGGGGTACAGGATCCGTGGACGCTGCTCGTCCTCTCGGATCAGGCCCGATTGCCCGCTATTCATTTGTGAGCCGGGACAGCGGGTGTCAGCAGATGTGTTTGGGTTGGAATGGGTGGCATCACAGCTGAGCTGAATACTGTACTCACCTGACCTACACAAGCCCAGAAATTGCTGGAAAAATAATGGCGAGTTGACGGCATTCGCCATTATTGGTGCGTAACCACCACCACCCCCCGCCCCGCTAAAAATTGGGGGCGAAGAAGAGATAGACCATGGTCCAGAATTTGCTGTGGGTAATAATGGCGAACTAACAGCGTTCGCTGTCATTGCGCCTCTGAAACTGACCGTAAAGCCAAGATTTAGCGCATGCGCGGCTAAACGTGGAAATCCTAAAGTTGCAGTCAGTGGTTCACTGCTCCGACACTGAGCGCTGTGGACCCCTCTCCCCTAAGCGTGTAATCAGTGAAACTGACGAATACTTCGGTTTTTCCACGGTAATATCGCTGTTAAATACTCCATTAAATGTTAGGCCTTGTTGGATTAGGTGTAACTGGGGTTTTAACAGCATATTGACTGCTAAACAAATGTTATGGCCCTGAAAAATAAATTCTCTGCTTTAAGTGTCAGCCTTGGCTGTGTTACCCTCTGAGTCAGAAGGTTGTGGGTTCAAGTCCCACATCAGTGCAGTATTGAGAGTGCTGCACTGTAGGAGGTGCTGTCTTTCGGATGGGACATTAAACCGAAGCCCTGTCAGGTGTACGTTTAAAATATCCCATGCCGCTTTCGAAGATGAGATGGAGAGTTCTCCTCTGTGTCCTGGCCAATATTTATCCCTCAACTAACCTCACAAACAGATTATCTGGTCATTATCTCTTTGCTGTTTGTGGGTCCTTGCTGTTTGCAAATTGGCTGCTGAGTTTCCTACATTACAACCGTGACTATAACTTCCAAAGAATGATCAACTTTTGTCTGATTATGCTCCTTTTGAAGTACCTTGGGACATTTTACTATGTTAAAGGTGCTATATAAATACAGTAGTTGTTGTTCATTGGCTGTAAAGTGCATTAGGATGTCCGGAGGTCATGAAAGGCACTATATGAATGCAAGTTCTTTCTTGCTCTTTGTGTAGTGCCATGGGATCCTTTAAATCCACCTAAAAAGCCATAAAGGGCCTAAAATTAACATCTTATCTGGAAGACGGCTACTCATTATGGTACTGAATTGTTAGCCTAGATTATGTGCTCAAGTGTTGGAATGTGGCTTGAGCTCACAATCTTCTGATTTAAAGGTGAGAGTGCTATCACTGAGGCAAGATAACACAGACAGAAAATTTAAATGGGAGATGCCAGAGCATGAACCAATGGCCTCAAAATGTGTGCCCTTCCACTGAGTTAAGTCCCCTTTCTTCCCTGTGGGGGAGTTTCTGGCCCCCACAGAAGGTGTGACTGACATCTATCTGCTCTGGCAGCCAGCGTACACTTCTAAGCACTTTCTGTTTCACGTATCCAGTGTTGCCATCAAACACCCAATGGCTGACTTTTAGACGTTGTGTTCTTTATCTTCTTCCCTGTGGGGAAGTATCTAGCCTCCACAGAAGCTGTGACTGCAATCCACTCTGGAGAGGCAGCCACTGTACACATCTTAAAAATTGCATATTCTCCATTTTCCATCTTGCAATACTTTACTTGTTCTCTCTATATCAGTTACAGAGCAGAGACACGTATTCTTCAGGAGCTCGGTACTTCCTGCATGAAGTTGGGACAGTTGGCACTTGATAACTTCCATGTAACACCAGCGGTTGGTCAAGAAAATCCTGCTGCAATGGATTCCATTCTGCACCTCATGTGGTGAGTAATGGTTGTGCATTAATGTGAAGTGTGGTAGATTTTCTATATCACATTATCAAAGTAAAAAATACTAGAGCAAATGTTTGTTACTAACGCAATTGGAATAGTAATTATGAAGGTGTTGAATTCAGGATAAAGATTAGCTTTTGACTTTTGAAAATGTTTTAGGTTGAAGTTAAATTTTAGAATCTCCTTTTATTAACTGGTGGCTTCCAAATTAAATGCTTCATCTGAACTTTTACTGGCGCTTATTCATAGAATCATACAGCACAGGAGACCATTCGGCCCAACATGCCGGTGCTGACTCTTTGAAAGAGCTATTAGTCCCATAGCTCTGCAAATTTTTCACCTTCAAGTATATATCCAATTCCCTTTCGAAAGTTCCGATTGAATCTGCTTCCACCACCCTTTCAGGCAGTGCATTCCAGATCATCATAACTTGCTGCCTAAAAAAAATTCTCATCTCACTTCTGGTTCTTTTGCCAATTACCTTAGATCTGTGAGCTCTGGTTACCAACTCTCCTGCCAGTTGAAACAGTTTGTCTGGCTACTGACCCTCCTGCCAGTGGAAACAGTATTCAGTTTTGCATGGTTATTTTATTGTATCAAGATGCATTTTCTTTGGAAGCATTAAGAGCAATTGTGTATGTACGTCCATCTAAATATCTATTGCTATCTATCTAGGGGGGAGTGTGTGTGTTCTATAGGAAATGGCATATGCAGAGGGGTGTAATTATAGCATGACAAGTTTACACAGGCAGTTTCCATTATAAATATGGTCATACAAATGTTGCTCTAAATGTTTGCCTGCTGTAAATTAAAGTAGCTTAATGATTTATGTCTGGCCTTGTCACACCAAGTGTTCACTCGCGCTGTCTTCAAAGATATTGAAGAGCATCTGTTTCCAAGGACACAGTTCAGATCACAAGGGGATACTATTGCACAAGCAGTTATAGTGCAGTGAGAGTCAACTCCCACGAGGGGAAAGAATCCAATGCAGCACCTCATTTCGTTGATCCGTAAAAGATTTTAATTTTATTATATTTCTCTAAAGTTCTAATTTTAACTTCTGATACAGGAATTTTATTCATCAAAAATGTAATTATAACTTTGATGCTGACTTCTATAGAACTCGGTGAAATGTTATAGTCTTTCTCATTCGTTCAACTTTCACATACAAGTAAGATAATGCCATCATGTGTAGGGTGGGGCGGGAAACTCCTGAGGACACTGTCCCATGAGATACATTGTCTTGCATGGTTAGGTGATCTCCCCCCTCGTCCTCGGTGTAAGTATGGCCTATTCTGAACAATGTCCTAATCCATTTTTTCCTCCTGTTGCTGCCAGTTTTGTTTTACTAAGGCATACTTTATATATAGAGGTTGAAAAAACACAGAAGTAATTACCTGCCTTCGAAGTAGGTCTTACTCAATGTTTGAGTGCGGTTCAGCCTCCACATATGAAGCTCCTTACTTTGACTTCTCTTTCTGGTCACGCATGGCTTGTGCTATATTTTGTGATGTTTCAGTGCTCTTGTTATTAATTGAGGTCTTGGTGCTGTTTCCTTCAAGCAAAGTGCTAGGGCTACAGTCTGGAATGTGGCCTAATGTACAGCAAAGTCAGAATAGACCATGGTGGTGTACGGGATATGTATTTTCTTAAGAGGCAGTATCTTAAGCTTTCCCCTCTTTTATGCCCCCACCTCCATGAGATGATGACAATATCCTAGAACAGCAAAATATTCCAAAGCACTTCACAGGGGCATTATGAATTAAGCAGGACTTTGGAGAATAGTTAGACCAAGGCTTTGAAGAAGTAGGCTTTGACAAAGCTTCTGAAGGTGAAGAGAGATTTTGCAAGGTGGAAGGGTTTAAAAAGAGAATTCCATAGTGTGGGGCATGCTGGCTGCAGACTCTGCCGCCAGTGGTGGAGTGGAGGGTGGGAGGAAGTCATAGTATACCTGAATCTGAAGAGTGATGTCTTCAGGTTAGAAGAGGTTGCAGATGTAGAGTGGAGCGAGGCCATGGAGGAATTTGTAAACAAGGTAAGGATTTTTGAAATCAATGCACTAGAAGGAACCAGTGGAAACCATTGAGGACTGTTGATAAGTGAGCAGGACTTAGTACTGGATAGGATGCAGGTGGTGAAGTGGATGGTTGGCGTTTGTGTAGGGTTGTAGAGATTGGGCCAATTAGTAGCTTATCTAGTCTTTCAAATAATCAGGATCGACTGCAAACCAATATGGTGGGTATATTGTGTTTAATCAGAGTTTAAGACGGAATATAACATGCTAGTTATACAGCAAATACATACGACTGTGACAAGCAGCTGGTACCGGTCCCGATTGGAGAGATGGCTGGCGTGTGTGAACAGTTCTCTGGCTTGCGGCCTCTCTTCCTCTCGTCTAGAATCTCCGAGTTGATGAGCATGGGATCACTCTCAAAAGAGCATTTGACCAGCAACTTCTGCTTGGCTCTTCACTCCACCGTTTGCGTGGGCAAGCCCTCAGGGGGTTACTTTTATTCTCTTTAGGGGTGGGCCTGAGGCCAAATTATTGACAAGACCATTTAACCTATAGAGGTGCCTCTAAAACCTCAGTACCCAATGTGGCGTCGAGTTCTTTGTCTCGATTTTTGGATGAAAGCCCTTCCCTAACGGGGTTTCGTGATCTCAGCTAATTTGTCTTATTGTTTAATCTTTCTGAAGGTTTTTCCTTTGGAATTTGTCTCTCTCTCTCTTTGTCCCTATCCTCCCTGGCACAGCAAGTACAAGGCCTGACCTCATACCCTCTCCATCAAGGAGCCCACGTCAGCGTTGTCTTGCTCATCCTGCCGTTATCCAAACTATCTCCCTTTCAAGCAGTTTTATTATGCTAACTGATTCCTACCTTAGCATTATATCATGGTTATTAAGTGGTCAAATTAGAGATACATAAACAAAGTTCAAATCCCAGTTTGAAAACAGCAGATAGTTAGCTTGGAAACAAGATTATTTATGACCGTCACACTGCAGAATGCTACAACATCCGCAGGGAACCAAAACACAAGCAGATTCTAAGCATCTATCCAGTTATTCTAATACTAGTCTGAAGAGACTTTTTGTCTCCAGTTCTAATACAATCATGTAAACACAGCATTATTCACCTCACAATTTTCCGCATAACCATATACATTTTGGACACCACTGATTTCTAACATACTTGAGCACAAGAGGCCAGTGAGAAGAGCACTGAAGAAGTTGGGTCTGGAGATATTGCAGCAGTGATGGGGGGAAAATAAGCAGTCTTTGTGTTAGGCTGAATGTTGAAGCTGAGCTGAGCAGTAAATCAAAATTGCTAGGTATCCTATGTATGTGGAGGGCCAATGTTATTTAATGTAAAGTCAGTAATATTTTTTCAAATGGAACGCTACAGTAATAAGGCAAGCCCAATGCCAATTTTACTCCTGAAAATCTGAAATGAAGGCAATACACGTGTTTTTCCCGTCTTGCTGGTCCTGACCTGCTCTGGTACATACAAAGAAAACACTTGTTGTTCTTACATTTTCTGTATTTGTTTTCTTTTGAGGTTAAAGGATCAAGTAATCCAACAAACTATGGAACTGCAGACTGGTGTGAAAGCTTGTAAGTTCTTTTGAATTGTATGTTAAGTCATTTTGGTTTACCTCAGGCTGTCTGAGTATTGAATGTTGCAGCTTTTATTTCTACTTGTTAAAACCAAAGTACTTAATTTGAAAATATTATAATGGATAATGCTTATAATGTATCTTTATTTCCTTGTGTGGAACATGTTTGATATACGTAACATGGAAAAATAATGCTGATACAGAAACCATTGATTCACATTCAGTTTCTTTTACATGTTTCCCCAGCGACTCCATTAGTAAGAGCCCTGGTCTGTGTGAAACTGAGCCGTAGAAACTAGAAACATCTCCGGTTCAATCCCTAGTCTATGCTGAGTTATCTAGTGTCAGCCTGGGTGACAACAAGGCCCGATAATGGGTCTCAGTCCCTTTATCTGAGGAGATGAAAATCAACCAGGATTCCCACTCCAAATTGCCACCCAGTGACTTATGTTGGAAAGTTTTTGTGTGGACATTAGATGCCAATAGGTTTGATTCTATCCTACCAAAACTCAATGCTAACATGTGAGGTACCAGAGAAGTTAGTACTAGCGGAGCCATAACCCAGCATGAGTCTTGAGTATCGTGAATCTTGTGACTGCCTCTGCGGTTGCTTCTCACCCCGCCCTTCTCATTGACTACCAAGCCAAGCTGTAGCTGCGTCCTTCCCTAGTTTCCCTCCTATCTCCCTTTATGCCCCTTCTGAGCTCATCTTGTCCATGCCACCCTGGCCCCATGCTAGCTGACATTGTGAGCGGTTCTCTTTCCTCAGGTAGTCACCCTTGGCTCAGTGGTAGCACTCTCGCCTCTGAGTAAGGTTGTGGGTTCAAGTCCCACCCCAGAGATTTGAGCACTTAATCCAGTGCAGTGCAGTACTAAGGGAGCAATGCACAGTCTGAGGTACCGTCTTTCAGATGAGATGTCAACTGAGGCCCTGTCTGCCCTCTCGGGTGGACTTTAAAGATCCCATGACACTATTTCAAAGAAGGACAGGGGAGTTCTCCCTGGTATTCTGGCCAATATTTATCCTTCAACCAGCATCACTACAACAGATTATCTGGTCATTATCACATTGCTGTCTGTGGGACCTTGCTGTGCACACATTGGCTGCCACGTTTCCTACATTACAACAGTGACTACACTGCAAAAGTACTTCATTAGTTGTAAAGCGCTTTGGGACGTCCTGAGGTCACGGTATCGTCCATGCCTTTGTCACTCTCCAGACTCGACTATTCCAATGCTATCCTGGCCAGCCTCCCATGCTCTGTAAAGTTCAGTTCATCCAAAAGGCTGCTGCTTGTATACGAACCCAATCACTCCTGTCCTCGTTGACCCACATTAGCTCCAGGATATTGACCTGGATATTTGAATACAGAGTAGAATTTCTAAATTTGCCGATGACACCAAACTTGGGGGTGTGGCAAACAGTGATGATCATACCAATCGACTGCAACGGGACATAGAAAGGCTAGCAGAATGGGCAGACAAGTGGCAGATGGAATTTAATAGAGAAGTGTGAGGTGATGCATTTTGGCAGAAGGAACAGGGAGAGGCAATATACACTTAATGGCACAGTTTTAAAGAGTGTGCAGGGACAGAGGGACCTGGGAGTTAATGTGCATAGATCCCTGAAGGTGGCAGGACATATTGAGAGAGTGGTTAACAAAGCATATGGGATCTTGGGCTTCATAGAGGTATTGAGTACAAAAGTATTGAAGTTATGCTGAACCTTTATAAAGCACTGGTTAGGCCACAACTGTTGTATTGCATCCAGTTCTGGTCACCACACTTTAGGAAGGATGTGAAGGCCCTTGAGAGGGTGCAGAGGAGATTTACCAGAATGGTTCCGGGGATGGGGGATCTTAGCTACAAGGACAGGTTGGAGAAGCTGGATTTGTTTTCATTAGAGCAAAGGAGGTTGAGGGGTGATTTGATAGAGGTGTACAAGATTGTGACGGGTTTGGATAGGCTAGATGGGGAAAGGCTGTTCCCACTAGTTGATGGTACAAGGACTAGGGGACACAGATTTAAGGTTTTGGGCAAGAGATACAGGGGGGATGTGAGGAAAAACTTTTTTACACAGCGAGTGATGATCACCTGGAATTCGCTGCCGACGGAAGTGATGGAAGTGGAGACACTAAATGTTTTCAAGGGGAGACTGGATAGGCACTTGAGGGAAATAAACTTGCAGGGCTGTGGGGGAATGGGACTGACTGATTGGTCTACAGAGAGCCGGCACGGACTCGATGGGCCGAATGGCCTCCTTCTGTGCTGTTATGACTCTGAGGTTCTCCAATGCCTCCCATTTAAAATTCTCATTTTTGTAGTTAAATCCCTTCTTGACCTTGCTCTCCCGATAACCTTCTCCAGCCCTACAACCCCATCAGTACTCTCCATTCCTCAGACTCTGCCCTTTTGTGTATCCTTCCTTCCCTTCGTCCCACCTTCAGCTGTGCCTTCAGCTGTGTCGGTCCCATACTCTGGAATTCTCTCCTTAAACCTCTGTGCCTCTCCACCTTCCTCTCCTCCTTTAAAACCCTCCTTAAAGCTCATCGCTTTGTCCAATCTTTTGGTCACTCTTGTTAATACTCCTTCTTTGACTCAGCATCCATTTTTATCTGGATACCCCTCTGTCACCTTGGGACAAACGATAAAGGCACTATATAAATGTAAGTTGTTAGGTAGGGGAGAAGAAATAATTGTATGGGTGGTAGAGAGAAAGCGGGGAATTACAGACCGGTAAGCCTGACATCGGTAGTGGGGAAAATGCTAGAGTCCATTATAAAGGATGTAATAGCAGAGCACTTGAAAAACAGTGACCGGATCGGACAAAGTCAACATGGATTTACAAAAGGTAAATCGTGCTTGACTAATCTACTGGAATTTTTTGAGGATGTAACTGGGAAAATAGATAAGGGAGAACCAGTAGATGTGGTGTATTTGGACTTTCAAAAGGCTTTTGATAAGGTCCCGCATAAGAGATTAGCGTGTAAAGTTAAGGCACATGGGATTGGGGGCAAGGTGTTGACTTGGATAGAGAACTGGTTGGCGGACAGAAAGCAGAGAGTAGGAATTAATGGGTCTTTTTCCGAGTGGCAAGCAGTGACTAGTGGGGTACCGCAGGGATCGGTCCTTGGACCCCAGCTATTCACAATATACATTAATGATCTAGATAAGGGAACTAAATGTAATATCTCCAAGTTTGCAGATGACACAAAGCTGGGTGGGCGTGTGTGGTGCGAGGAGGATACCGAGAAACTCCAGGATGGTTTGGACAGGTTGGGTGAGTGGGCAGAAGCGTGGCAGATGCAATATAACGTGGATAAATGCGAGGTTATCCACTTTGGTGTCAAAAACAGAAAGGCAGACTATTATCTGAATGGCAATAGATTGGGAGAAGGGGAAGTGCAACGAGACCTGGGTGTCCTTGTGCACCAGTCGCTGAAGGTAAGCATGCAGGTGCAGCAGGCGGTGAAGAAGGCAAATGGTATGTTGGCCTTCATAGCGAAAGGGTTTGAGTACAGGAACAGGGATGTCCTGCTGCAGTTGTACAGGGCCTTGGTGAGACCACACCTTAAGTATTGTGTGCAGTTTTGGTCGCCTTATCTGAGGAAGGATGTTCTTGCCATGGAAGGAGTTCAGCGAAGATTCACAAGGCTGATACCTGGGATGGCAGGAATGACATATGAGGAGAGAGTGGGTCGATTGGGCTTATACTCGCTGGAGTATAGAAGAATGAGAGGGGATCTCATCGAAACATATAAAATTCTGACGGGTCTGGACAAACTAGATGCAGGAAGAATGTTCCCGATGGTCGGAGAGTCCAGAACCAGGGGTCATAATCTAAGGATAAGGGGTAAGCCATTTAGGACAGAAATGAGGAAGAATTTCTTCACCCAGAGTGGTGAACCTGTGGAATTCTCTACCACAGAAGGTAGTTGAGGCCAAGTCATTAAATATATTCAAGAATGAGTTAGATATATTTCTTAAGGCTAAAGGTATCAAGGGATATGGGGAGAAGGCAGGTACAGGGTACTGAGTTTGGATGATCAGCCATGATCTCATCAAATGGTGGAGCAGGCTCGAGGGGCCGAATGGCCTACTCCTGCTCCTATCTTCTATGGGGAAGACACTCATTTTGACATTTAGTTACAGAAAAAGACAAGTTTCTCCTCTATCCTCTATTCCTGCATAATATTACATAGTTGAAAGTAGGAAGGGAGCCAGGTTCTTGGTCTCATTCAAGGGTGTACTGTGTTTGCCTTCTAGGGGCTTTCTAAAAGTGTGACTCTGCTGTGTGTTTTTTTTCCCATTTTCCTTTCCTTGGTGCATCCTTCAATAAAGTGGCTGGTTCCCTGTGCGGCATTGCCTGTTCGTACATTGGGTCACCTACAATGTTTGTGAATGACATTTTGTATATTACTTTTTGATTTTTCTGAGGGGTAAAAAATAGATTATCTTGCAGAAAACTTTACTTCAGTGCATACTGAATAACTAGAAGCATATGAAATCATTTCTACTGCTGTTTAGATTGTAATAGATTATGTGGCTATAATTTTAAAAATGACATTGAAAATTGAAAGAAAAAAATATGAAATTAAACAGTTGGCTGATGGAAGATGCTGTTTTCCTCTCACCGCCCCCCCCCACACACGCACACATACATTCAGGATAGAATGCCCTGCTACCACACAGTGCTTCATCTCTCCGCCTGTAAATTGACCAGCAAAGCTCAACCACCAAAATGAAGCAGATAACAAAAGCTTGTATGTTTTTCAAGTGCCAAGTTTAACTGGTATCTATATTTTATTGCCAGGTGTTGAAACCAATACAGAGGCTGTGTCAGAAGACAACCTGAAAGAAACGTACGTTGGTGCAATTTACTGTTCGACTGTGAACTAAAAGATGGATTATCTTTCACTTCTATCATTACAAAATTATTTTCATTACCGAGAAACATAATGGAAAGACAACATGACCTGTCAGTTGTTTGTGGAATGATTTTCTTTTATGTCTTTGGCAGAATTCAAGTGATTGAAAAGGAATTAGAAGATGCTTCAGCATCTTTCCAGCACAAAACCTTGGCCCTCCACAGGTACGAAAAGATCCAGGTCCCATTTTTGCCCAGGCACATTTATCTTGTTTGTGACTCAGTTCCAAATCTAATAAATTGCGATTTTTATTTATTTATTTTTTTAAAAAAATAAATATTTTTCTCATTATTGGGATGTGGGCAAGGCTGGTATTTATTGCCCATCCCTAGTTGCCCTTGAGAAGGTGGTGGTGAGCCGCCTCCTTGAACCGCTGCAGTCTATGTGGTGAAGGCGCTCTCGCCGTGCTGTTAGGTAGGGAGTTCCAGGATTTTGGCCTAGCGATGATGAAGGAATGGCGATATATGTCCAAGTCAGGATGGTGTGTAACTTTGAAGGGAATTTAAATTTTTTATTAAAATCCTAAGTAGACTGCCACAAACTTGTGCTGCTATAAGCTTCCAAGTAATCTAAAAGTGATGGATATATACTGTTTTGCTGGCTTAGATTTTCCAGTTACACCTGACGAATTTTTTTCTTTAACTTATCTGGATGGGCATAGATGGAAACCTGCTCATGAACATGCTCTGCCACATCCCCACCTCTTCTCTATCCCACCCTGTTTTCCAGTTTAGCAAACCTACCATTCTCCCATATGTGGGCAGGTGCATGCAAATTGAATTAAAATGAGGTAATTATGAACTCCGCCATATTTCCCACTGTTTTCTCCAATTTGATGCTGGGACTGTCTTTTAGGCTCCAGTGTTGTAAAGTCAGCAGAGCGGCGGGGTGCTTTGGGGTTCTAATGAAGAGGGGTCTGTGTAAGAGCTCTTGACGTTGCTGTGTACAGGCCCCATCAGCAATGGGGAAGTTTTTGGCAGGTAGCTCATGGCTGCACCGTCCTCCTATTGTGACAGGCCCCTGAAGCCCCCAGTCTGGTGAGACTCTCTGTAGAGCCCAGGGCGCCTGTCTCCCACGAGCAAATAATTCCAGGGCCAGATGTGTGACCAGGGTCAGGGCCATCTGCAGGGTGGGCAGAAGTCCCATCCCAATACCAATGCACCCTCATCGTAAAATCCAGGCCAATATCTTTAAATTAAGCTGTTGGACCTCTTGCAAGTTGTAATCTCAGACATATCTGCCATAAGATGCATCACTCTGTCAAGCTACTGCAAAGGGCAGATTAATCCATCTTGATGAGCATCAGTCCTGTACCTCCTGGACAGCTACACTAAAGAAACCTATGAGCAGACTACAGTTTTTCCAGCTTTCAGGTAGAAACTGTTCCTTGGGACCCAAAAAGAAGAAACACATAAAATAACTAGCTGTTGCATTCCTTTGTTGTTTCACAGACTTCAGTACACACATGCACTCCGAGAAGCAGCACAGATGAATAATGAAGAAGGAAAGTAAGTATTTCCAATGCATGAATTTTAGTAAAGGCTATATTGGGCCGAAAATTGATCCCGGGACGCGAGAGTACGCACTGCGTACTCTCGCGTATTTCCACTCCAATTGCCGGTTTTCTGCATGCCCTGCGCATGCGCTGAAAACCGGCAATTGCTCTTCCGAAAAGGGGGCGGGGCCGGAGTGCATCGCGTGCGCGCTACAGGCTGCGCGCACGCTGTGCACTTCATGCTTTGGACGCGCAGGTAAGTACTGAAGATTTTGGAAATGTAAAAAGGAGGAGTAAGACCCGCTTTTAAGAAGGTAAGTAGTGAATTAAGTATTTTTTTGAATTTTTTTTTACAGGTATATCTTTTTTATAGACTTTAAAGACAGGTAAGTTTATTTTTATAACTTTTTAAAAGATTTTAAATTTTTTCAAAAATTTAATTTTTTATTTAAAATGGTTAATTTAATTAACTATACTTATTTTATTAATGTGATGGGTTTTTTTTTTAATTTAATTGAGGTTTAGCTGTTATTTTGGGGGGGTGTAAGATTCATAAGTCTCTCAGCCATGCTGTGAGACTTATGAATGGAAGATGGTGTGCTGCCATTGGCTCTAACTGAGTCACGTGATCCCACAGCTCGCACGAATTAACTACGCCGCTGGGATACGCAAGCCCAGCACAGCTGATGTCTGGAACATCAATTTCGTGCGAGCTGGATCAGAAAAAGCATAAGCGAGGTGAGACATCGCGGGAAAGGCTTACCCCCGCGGGAACAGAGCGAGATCAATTTCTGGGCCATTGTCTTCTCCATTTGTGTGCTTCTGTGTTAAAGTCAAAGTAGATTCTTAAGTCAAATTTCTGCTCCTTAATTTAAATTTGGCCTTCAGCGCTGTTACTTTGCAAACATGTTTTCTAACAGGCCTATCGATTGCCACTGTGAGAAGGAAGAGCAGTGAACCACATTTATGTAGAAGAATGGGGGCTAATCAAGCAATCTTTATAAGAAGTGCGTTTTGATTAGGGCCTTACATAGTTATATTTGGAATTCTTTTTAGGCATCAAAGCTTCAGCTTTCAGAGATTTAAGAGAATGATAAGTGTTCTGTGAGCTGTATGTGCTGGGCATGCAACAAAACTGAAATCTGATATATAACAAGTAACTTACCAGCCAGGGACTCTTAGTTGTTACTTAATATCGGGTCCAATTGCACCTCTGCTGGCATAAGTTCCTTGACCAGCGTTCCATGCAACAATTCATACCTATTGCACCTTTTCTAGATTTCCCAATCTATCCCTGGTAAATTGAAGTCTCCCATTACAACCTGTTTCTGTAAATGCTTCTCTTAGTTGACTACAAAGTTCTTAAGTCATCCCTCCTCCTGACCTGATGGTCTATACCAGTTTCCTTCCCCTTGTGCCTCATCCCGCTTCACAGGATTTCCACCTGTAGGTCCATCTTTGTCATAACCAAGATCTTTTTCACATTAAAAGCCACACTCCCTCCTAATTTGTCTATTCCATCTCTACAAAATAATCTGTTTACCCGGTTTGTCATTGTTTATCCAGGTGTCTGATAATATCACAGCCTACCTTTCCAGCAAGGACCATTAGGTCTCACGTTTTATTTCTAAAAGTCTTGAGTATTCATGTATAGACTTTGAGGCATCCATTTGTTTATTTTGTCATAATTTCTCCATGTGGTCATATCCTTCTGCACACTTACTTGCTAAAAGTAACTATCAGTACGTGCACTTCAGTAGTCATCTACAAGCCCTCCTTTATAACTGGACATGTAGCTTCTTTATTTTTCTACCTCCATCACTGTTGACTTTCCCCTCTCAGCTCTATTTGCCCCTCTTTCCTGTCATTAGATTAACCCCTCCTCATTGTCTTATTTACCCTCTTTGCTAGGATATTGGTACCAGTTCGATTTGGGGGAAACCCAACCCATCTGTAGGCTTCCCCCAACCCCAGAGCTTGTCCCATTGTCCTTGGAAGCTGAAACCTTCCCTTCTATACAATCTTTCTTGCTAAGTATTGACATATTTAATCTGTTCTTTAACTTGTCCAACATATGGCATTAGAAGTAATCCTGATTACTACCCATAGCTTTTCAGAATGTAGAACCTAATTCCTCAAACTCTCTCTGCAAGACTTCCATCCTGCTCTTTTTTTAAGTCAGTGGCTCCTACATGAACCATGAATTCTGTCTGCTTTCCTCCTTTTTCTGTTATGCCCCTTGCTCTGGTGCCTTGGAGATCAACGACCCTTCAGTACTAAAAACAGAAACTGCTGGGAACACTCAGCAGGTCAGGCAGCATTGGTGAAAAGAGAAACAAAGTTAACGTTTCAGGTTGATGACCTTTCATCAGAATGCCAACCTTTCAGTACTATTGATTATGACTGCAAACAGGGTGTCTATCCCCCTTCAGTTTCCTGACTTCCTGTTCCCTTGGCTATGCCTCTCTTTTCCCTATGGGTAATAACTTAGTCCACAGTGTCATGGTGTTGTTCTTGATTACCCTCTTGTCTTCATCATAGGTTTTGAGAGCTGTATACCAATTGGACGAGTTTAGACTACAGAACTTTCTTCTAATATTTATTCATAAAATGTTACTTAAAATATACACAGTATCCAATTCACTTTCTGGAGGGAATAGTTAAACTGTTTAGGTAGCATGGTGTCTCTTGCTCCTTTGATCCAGAAAGCATTTTAGTAATTACTAGCATTTAGCTGAGAGTGAAACTTAATTGCAGAAGCCATAAAATAGCTGGGAGCCTCTTCTAAAATTAATAGTTGTACAGTTAATATACACAGTCTTTACATTATCAGAGTAGCAATTCAGCATTTTTATATAGTCAGTGTTCAATTTTTCATCCAAATGGATCAATCGAAGATCTCATTATTCCCCCTACTAGAATTCATCTTGCCATACTTTTAAGTGCGTTAAGATATCCTAAACTGCCCTATTGTAAATAATCCATTTTCTAGATAAATTATGCTGCCAATTATAACATACAGCAAAAACTTGCATTTATATGATATAGATAGATTTTTGGTCTCTAGGGAAATCAAGGGATATGGAGATTGGGTGAGAAAGTGGAGTTGAGGTCGAAGATCAGCCATGATCTTACTGAATGGCGGGAGCAAGCTCAAGGGGCCGTATGTCCTAGTCCTAATTCTTATGTTCTTATATAGCGCCTTTAACATAGTAAAACGTCCCAAGGTGCTTCACAGGAGCGTTATCAAACAAAATTTGACACTGAGCCACATAGAGATATTAGGACAGGTGACCAAAAACTTGGTCAAAGAGGTAGATTTTAAGGAACATCTTAAAGGTGGAGAGCCTTGGCGAGGGAATTCCAGAGCTTAGGGCCCAGGCAGCTGAAGGCATGGCCGCCAATGGTGGAGCGATTAAAATTGGGAATGCGCAAGAGGCCAGAATTGGAGGAGCGCAGAGATCTGAGGGTTGTAGGGCTGGAGGAGGTTACAGAAATAGGAAGGGACGAGGCCATGGAGGGATTTGAAAACCAGGATGAGAATTTTAAAATCAAGGTGTTGCCAGACCAGGAGCCAATGTAGGTCAGTGAGCACAGGGGTAACTTGGTGTGATTTAGGATATAGGCAGCAGAGTTTTGAATGAGTTCAAGTTTATGGAGGATACTTATGTACTCTTCCAATATTATTTGGCATGATGCGGAGATGCCGGTGTTGGACTGGGGTGGACAAAAGTGAGAAGTCACACAACACCAGGTTATAGTCCAACAGTTTTATTTGAAATCACAAGCTTTCGGAGCGCTGCTCCTTCGTCTTCACCTGACAAAGGAGCAGCGCTCCGAAAGCTTGTGATTTCAAATAAAGCTATTGGACTATAACCTGGTGTTGTGCGACTTCTCAATATTATTTGGCACAGCTTTTACCATAGCCTCAAGATTCAGATGGTATCACTGGTGCAATTGTACAGTTAATGTGGATTTTGGAAAGTATAATTGGAATACCATTATGTAGACAATTAGTTAATTGTAATATCACTTGATTGGAGTTTTCAACAGTATCAAAATTTGCAAACAGCCCAAAAATAGTGTGGTCAACTAAAGAGGACTGTGTATGACTTCAGAAAGACGGTGACAAGTTAGGTTATTGGGCAAATAGCTGTCGGATGAAATTTAATCCAGACAAGTGTGAAGTGATTTTGAGGGGAAGAATAAGAAGAAATATATACCAATTAGTAAAAGTGTAAATGAAGCAGAGAGACTTGGGTGTTCAGATACTCAAATCTTTGAAACTGGGAAGGCACTTTTTTTTAAAAAGCATGGAATTCTGGGTTATATACATGGGGATAAAGGGCACAAAATCAAAGAGGTAATGCAAAACTTACACAAATCATTGACTAGACCACGGTTAGAATACTGTCTAGTTTTGGGCTCCCTACTTTAGGAAGGATGTCAAGACTTTGGAGAGGGTACAGAAGAGGTTCACTAAGCTGATACCAGCGACACAAGAGTTTAGTTATGAGACATGGGAAACTTGGGACTCTTTTAATTAGAGCAAAGAAAGTTAAGAGGTATGAGGGAGGTGTTCTCTTGATTGTGATAAAATAATCATCCATTTTTATTGATGTAAAATTACATCCACATAATTTTCCTAAAGTTCATTGTTCTGATACTGGTAATATTTTCCTTATTTTCCACTCTTTCCACCTTTTTATTCCTCCATGCATAAACCCCTTTGCCTATTGGTGGCAAAGCTTTTTAAAGATAGTCTCCGTAAGGCAGCTTGGGACATTTTCTGTTGATGTATATAAATTATTGTTGCGTTTTTAATGAAGATCAATATTTATTGTAAGTCTTCAGCTTTTTTCATGAAGCATTCCTTGTTTTTAGGTTGATAATGGAAACGATCAAGCACTCTTTAGATCTTTGTTCTGAGATTCTAACAAACCAGAAAGTAAGTCTAATATGATTAATAACTCCTGTAGTTTGGGGTTGAAAATTGTTGCCAACATTATGTAATGTTTTATTATCTGCAGGTACTTTATATAGCAGTATCTTCAGCTATAAGCTACTGTAGTTGACTTTCTTTTTGGATAGGAACAGGAGGAGGCCATTCAGCTCCTCAAGCCTGTTCCGCCATTCAATGAGATCACGGCTGATCTGCGACCTAACTCCATATACCCGCCTTTGCCCCATATCCCTTAATACCTTTGGTTAACAAAAACCTATCCGTCTCGGATTTAAAATTAACAATTGACTTAGCATCAACTGCCATTTGTGGAAGAGAGTTCCAAACTTCTGCCATCCTTTGTGTGTAGAAGTGTTTCCTAACTTCACTCCTCAAAGGCCTGGCTCTAACTTTTAGGCTATGTCTCCTAGTCCTTGACTTCCCCAACCAGTGAAAGTAGTTTCTCTCCATCTACCCTGTCAGTTCCCCTTAATATCTTGAAAACTTCGATCAAATCATCCCTTAACCTTAAATTCCAGGGAATACAACCCTAGTTTGTATAATCTGTCCTCTTAATTTTACACTTGGAGTCCAGGTATCATTCTGGCAAATCTATGCTGCACTCCCTACAAAGCCAGTATATACCTTCTTAAGGTGTAACTGAACACAGTACACCAGGTGTGGTCTAACTAGGGCTTTGTATAGCATAACTTTTGATAAGCTCCCGCATAAGAGATTAGCGTGTAAAGTTAAGGCACATGGGATTGGGGGCAAGGTATTGTCTTGGATAGAGAACTGGTTGGCAGACAGAAAGCAAAGAGTTGGAATAAACGGGTCTTTTTCCGAGTGGCAGGCAGTGACTAGTGGGGTACCGCAGGGATCGGTCCTTGGACCCCAGCTATTCACAATATATATTAATGATCTAGACAAGGGAACAAGATGTAATATCTCCAAGTTTGCAGACGACACAAAGCTGGGTGGGTGTGTGTGCTGTGAGGAGGATGCCGAGAAACTCCAGGATGATTTGGACAGGTTGGGTGATTGGGCAGAAGCGTGGCAGATGCAATATAACGTGGATAAATGCGAGGTTATCCACTTTGGTGTCAAAAACAGAAAGGCAGATTATTATCTGAATGGCAATAGATTGGGAGAAGGGGAAGTGCAACAAGACCTGGGTGTCCTTGTGCACCAGCCGCTGAAGGTAAGCATGCAGGTGCAGCAGGCGGTTAAGAAGGCAAATGGTATGTTGGCCTTCATAGCGAGAGGAGTTGAGTACAGGAACAAGGATGTCTTGCTGCAGTTGTACAGGGCCTTGGTGAGACCACACCTTGAGTACTGTGTGCAGTTTTGGTCGCCTTATCTGAGGAAGGATGTTCTTGCCATGGAAGGAGTTCAGCGAAGATTCACAAGGCTGATACCTGGGATGGCAGGAATGACGTATGAAGAGAGATTGGGTCGATTGGGCTTATACTCGCTGGAGTTTAGAAGAATGAGAGGGGATCTCATTGAAACTTATAAAATTCTGACAGGACAGGACAAACTAGATGCAGGAAGGATGTTCCCGATGGTCAGGGAGTCCAGAACCAGGGGTCACAGTCTAAGGATAAGGGGTAAGCCATTTAGGACAGAAATTAGGAGGAATTTCTTCACCCAGAGAGTGGTGAACCTGTGGAATTCTCTGCCACAGAAGGCAGTAGAGGCCAATTCATTAAATAGATTCAAGAAGGAGTTGGATATATTTCTTAAGGCTAAAGGGATCAAGGGATATGGGGAGAAAGCAGGGACAGGGTACTGAATTTGGATGATCAGTCATGATCGCATTGAATGGCGGAGCAGGCTAGAGGGGCCGAATGGCCTACTCCTGCTCCTATCTTCTATGATTCTATGATAACTTCTACTCCCTTCTATTCTAGTGCTCAAGATATAGAGACCAACATTCCATTAGCCTTTTTGATTATTTTCTATACCTGTCCATGACATTTTAACGATCCCCTAAGTCTCTTTGGACCTCCACGGTTTCAGCTTTTCAGCATTTAGAAGGTACTCTGATCTATCCTTTTTAGATCCAAAGTGGATGACCTCTAACTTTGTAATGGCACTTGCATTGCGTTACATATTTTAAATTATGCACAAACTCAGACCAGTAATATGAAGGATATTGTTGCATTGGAAATTCATTAGTAACATTATATTCAAAGTAATTTGTCACAATTGTTTGTTTACAAATATTTATTATAGAATATGTCGTGGCTTTTTGTTAAAGCCTATGTAACTCAAAGGGTTCATACAAAAGACTTCAGTCCCTTTTTATATTGGGTTCAGTGGTAGCATTCCTGCCTCTGAGTCAAAGACTGTGAATTCAAGCCTCGCTCCAGCACTTGAGCATATAAAGCTGACACTGGGCTGAGGGAGTACTGTATTGTCAGAGGTGCCATATCTTGAATGAGGTGCCTGCTTATTCGGGTTTACATAAAAGATCCCACAGCACGATTCGTACAAGAGGAGAGTTTGTCCTGTGTTGTGGCCAACATTTATTCTTCAACAAACTGCCAAAAAACCAGATTATCTGGTCATTCATCTCAGTGCTGTTTGTGGGACCTTACTGTGTGAAGATTGGCTGCTGAACAAGTGACTACAATTGAAAAGTAATTAATTGGCTGTAAAGCACTTTTGGGATGTCCTGAGGATGTGAAATGCAAGTTTGTTTATACTTTCTTTCTATCTGCAGCTAAAATGCACTCTTTCCATATAAAGGAGACAATAACCTCTCCAAATTATACATATGCTGCATGGTTTTGTATTTAATCATCCCGCCAATACATCCTAACACTTTGCTTTTACAAAATACTCGCAGCACCGATCGTGGACCTTCAAAGATTTATGCAGTATAACATCCAGCTCCAGCTCCTTCTCCTGCTCTGCAACCTTGAGCAGTCAGCCCTGTATGGTTTACACGTGCTTGGTGTGGTCCTGCCCTCATGCGTAACACTACATTTATCTATATTAAAAGGTATCTTCCAGATGCAGGCTCATTCCCCCCCCTTGACACCTTAATCCAGATCATTGATAAAGATGGTGAAAAGCAATGGTTCTAACACCAGTCCCTATGGACTCTGCTAGTAACTGGTCCCTGTGTAGATCCACTACTATTAATAACTACCTTCTGTCTACGAGAATGAAACCAATTTTTTACCCAACCCAAAATCTGCCCACTACTCCAACAAGACGACTATCTTATTTAGTGGCCAATTGCGTGGCACCTTATCAAAGGCTTTTTGAAAATCAAGATACACACACTGTCGACTGGGCTACTGATATCCACCAACTTGGTGACTTCCTCAACCCATGTTGAGGTTCAATAGTGCTCTTCTGAGGTTGGGGCTGAGGCACATTGTTGAGGCAGAATGGAGGAAACGTTACTCTGCATTTGGCTGTGCTGTACCTGACCTGGGAGTGCTCGATGCTAACACTGCGTGCCTGAAACGGGAAGAGTTCCACTCCTCAGTGCTAATATGAGCACACAAAAAAACTAGAGTTACTGCTTCTGACACTTTTACTTCATTTCTTTAATAAAGTGGTTAATTAAATGACTACCATAATAACAATTAACATTAAACATCTGGAGATCTTGATGCAAATCCATTACTGATTTTGTTTTTTTTTCTGTTGTAGGAAGTTCGCATTTTGGAGGATGCAGTGCTTGAAGTTCAAAAGCAGAGGCTAAGTAATTGCAGTAGAGATGCATTTGTTTCCTAGTACTGTATAGACATAAATACTTCGGTAAAATCTATTCTAGGCCACTAGTGTGCTGTATCAATAAAGTTATTCCTTGGCTATCCAGAGTACAACATTCCACCCAGATCTAATTTCAGAATGTAGAATGGATATTTTTTGACAGGAAGTTAAGTCATCAATAGCTCAGTGACTGCACCCAGACCTGCCATTGCCTCCTTAAGCCAGCAGCTAGGAGGCACAAGTAGAAACAAATTTCTAATGTTTGCTATACAACATAGTTACTCAGTAAGCAAGTACAAACAAGTTTGAGATAGATAGTCTTCTGAAACTAGAATAAATATAATTAATAGTGACAGTGTGTTGTTGTTCCAGTACAAGTGGTACAAAATGTGTTTACATCCTTATTCCTCCACAAACTGAAACAGTGATGTATATATTTTTTCAATTTACTTAGTGTTAAAACGAAAGATGCAAGGTGTATTGAAGGACATGAGAGCTGAAAAGAAGAAACAGCAAGAATTACTGCAGCAACTGGAAAATGAACTTCCAAAACGTGGAGAAAAAAACTTGCAAGAGCACGTGAAGATGGTGACTTTAATTCAGAAGGTTTTGCAGGTAGAGATTGGCAACATTTAAATACCAAAACGAATATACATTTGCTTTATTTTGTATATTTTCCAGTGTCAGCTGTGGCTCAGTGGGTAGCACTCTCGCTCTGAGTCAGAAGGTTGTGGGTTCAAGTCCCACTCCAGGGACTTGAGCACAAAAAAAATCTAGGCTGACACTCCAGTGCAGTGCTGAGTGCAGTGACAGTTATGCAGGGAAACGCAGCAGCCATTTTGTGCACAGCCAGCTACCACAAAGAGTAATGAGGTGAGTTATCAATTAGTCTGTTTTTTGACAGTATTGGTTTAAGGAGCTAGGTTACCTGGAATACAAGAAGAACCCCTTACTGCTGTTCCAATAGTGCCATAGGAATAAGCAAGTAGGAAGCATAATACTGCAGGTGCTGGAAATCTGAAATTTAAACACAAAATGCTGGAAGCACTTGGCATGTCAGGCAGCATCTGTGCAGAGAGGAAGGTAGGGTTAACGCTTCAGGTCGATGACCTTTCGTCACAATCAGATGATATAGCAGAATACCAATGGGGAAGGGAAGCATGGAAAATCTGGAAAGGTGGAGAAGACTCAAGTGGCCTGGGAGTAAGGTGGAAGAAAAAGGCAGGTGCCACCAGAGGTGTCCGTTCCCTTCTGTTTTGCTATTCTGTTGTCACCATTCGCATATTCTCTGGGTCTTAGATACATCTCTTATTTCACTATTTTCTCATTATTGCCTTCTTTTGTCTTAACCCGTCATAACTTGACCATCTCCTGTTCTCCACCTAATAACAAACCATTTTTTTCTCCCTGCCCCCTTTTCCCTGGCTCTGTTCCTCCTTATTGGCTCTTCCTCTGTAACATCTCCCAGTTCTGCCAAAGGTTATCGAACTGAAACGCTAACCCTATCTTCCTCTCTCCACAGATACTGCTTGCCCTGCTGAGTGTTTCCAGCATTTTCTGTTTTAATTAAAGGCAGATAGGATCTTGGTTTAATGTGTCATCCAAAGGACAATACCTCTGATAATCAGGAACTGTGACTGGTTAGCTGCAGTGCCCCTATTGCAATCCCAGCTGAGGTCAGCTACCTCAGCACAAACTGGAGATTGAATCTGGTATATTGCGGTCCCGACAGCTCCATTTACATGTTGCCTTTATTAATTGAGTCATCGGGGAATCATGTTTTTATTTTCTATGGAAAATGTGTCGAACAGTTGCTGAACTAACCTGCAAATCTTGAAAGGGTTTTCTGTAATGATTTGAAAAGTAATCAAGTATTGACTTTTATTCTTACAGGGTGTTATTCTTGCCAGTGGAGTGAACTGGGCCAAGGATCCTGAATTGAAGGAAATTGTTTTGCAGCTGGAGAATAATCCACTCGATGAAGCAGATTAAAGCCATTGATGTTTTCCAATAGCATTCAGTGGTGAAGAGCAAAATGAAGCTTAATTTAACATGCAAAGTGACCTAGCACATTACCATCCCATCACTGCCTGCTTTCTACTAGAATGGGAAGAACCACGTTCTTGAACTTCTCTTGGTACTGTGCTAAATATGAAAAGTGAACACTCAGAATTTTGTTTCAATTGTCTTTTTGTATAGGTGTCTATTAAATTCAACTTTTTTTTTATAGATGCTGTTTTCATGTTGCAGTGAATGTAAACTACAATTGTGTTTGGTCTTCAAGTAATACTATAAGAAAATGGATTGTATTTTTTTTTTACCTGAGCAACAACTATAAAATAAGCCTTTTAAATAAGTTTTTGATGGTTGTTTAAATTGCCCATGTAGAAATCTGAATTATATCTATCAGCCACCTGATCAATACTGAATATGACTTGGGAGGTATTCAGAATTTACACACCATCCGCTGTGCAGAATTAACTACATTTTTTGATCAGATAGTTCATGGGTGATGTTGTACTTTGACTCTGTTTCCCTTCCCTTCTCCCCCCCCCCCCCCCCCCCCCCGCCGCCCCATTAGTATCTAGTGTACTTGTAAATATAAATACTTACATTTTAAGAATGTTTAGAACTCGTCTCCCATATGATGTGTTAAACTGTTTCAAAATGTAATATGTCTACATATATTTACATTCTGGAAACTTGCAAGTACAAGTGACTGCTATTAATACTGTATGTATAATTTATCCTTGAGTATAAATAAATTCCTCAGCACCATAAACAAGTTTGATTTTAGGTATATGTGTGTGTGTGTGTATATGGATATATACAGTGTGTGGCTGACTAAGTCTGAAGAAATGTCGTTTTATATGGAAGTGGATCTGGTGTGGTGGTGGTGGTGACAGAAATCAACAACATCTTGTATTTATATAGTGCCTTTAATGTAGTAAAATGTCCCAAGGCGCTTCAGGAGCGTTCTAAAACAAAATTTGACACCGAGCCACATAAAAAGAAATAATTAATTTGTGGCTGTTCTGCTTTCATTTGTTCAGTGCCAAATTTATTTAATTTGTGTCTGGCATGCTTCCCAAAGGTTGATTGCATTTATTCAGGGTATATTTTAATGAATTACATAATTCACAGCTGTTGGCTGGCTTGTTGCTCCAATGTCCGAGCTCATGTATTTAAGCCAAAATCATTTATTTATTGAATTCCTTCCAGGTCTGCTTCTCTCAAGACAGAATACATGGATGAATTAATTAATTTAATTCCCAGTGGCCCATTTACTCCAAAACTACATTTAATTAATTTAATTTCCAGCTGAACAGAACAAGAGAAAGAGGGGAAAAAACACACAAAGACGGACACACGGGAAACAATATGAAATGGCCTATAAAGTGATAAGGTGAGGGTCAGGAAATGGTTAAAGGTCAGAAGTGATGTGTGTAGGAGACAAAACATAATGAGACAAATCAAAGAAATAAAAGACATATACAAGACAGAATGTGAGAAGAGCTAAAGAGGGATAGAATGGGAAGTATTGAAAAACTGGCAAAGTGAAGCAGTCTCCAGCAGCCCAGGAGTCTGGTGGAAGACAAAAGTGACAACACCAGGGGTTCAGACCACCCCACCAGCACAGTGTCCTGATCCTTAGCACCAACCTATTCTCCTCCCCAATCCTGGAAACACCCATCGCATACTGCCTGCACCTACTACCAGTGAGAAAATGGGAACTATAGTTAAGGTCTGTTAAAGTCAGTATTAAGGCCAGAGGGCTCTTTTATTTTTTTATTTCAACTGCTCGATTTGAATGACTAGTTGATTTGGATTTTTTTTTAGCGCAAAACAATTTTGAATGAACAGGATTAGACTACCTCGATACAAAAAGAAAATACTGCAGATGCTGGAAATCTGAAATAAAAACAGAAAATGCTGGAGATAATCAGCAGGTCAGGCAGCATCTGTGAAGAGAGAAACCGAGTTAACGTTTCAGGTCAATGACCGTTAGACTACCTTAAGATGTTTTACTACTTTTTACAGACTATGTTATTCCTTGCAATTTTCTCTCCTTTTTATCTTCTCTCCCGAAGCCAGTGATTTATCCTGAATATGTTCCACAAGTGCGATCAACAATCCAGTATCTTACCCATGTGAGTTTTTAGCAAGGTATTTGATTGTGATGGAATATGTCCACCACAGTCAAATACCTTGCTAAACAGCTGAATGTGCCAAATGGCCTCCTGTGCTGTATGATTCTATGACATAACATAGTTTAGCAAACAGTGAGGTGAACTGTAAAAGACTTGAGCAAGATATAAGCATGTTAGTGGAATGGGAAGATAGTTAGGTACAATTTAATGTGACAATGTGATATTTTGGGAGACAAAATAAGTAAGGTGAGTATACACTCAGTGGAAAGACAGCTAAGGGTGTGGATGAACAGCGAAACCTAGGGTTTGAATACATAATATTTGAAAGTGCGAGTGCAGATAGATAAAGCCATAAAGAAGACCAACAACATTTTGGGTTTTCTAAATCAGGGCACAGAATGCAAGAGTAAAATAATTTGTACAAAACATTGGTTAGGACGCAGTTACAGAGTACTGTGTGCAGTTTTAAGTACCCCATTATAGAAAGGACGTCAAAGCCATAGAGTGTACAGCATAGATTCACCACGATGATGTCGAGGATGGGAAACTAGTTATGAAGAGAGATTAGAGACACTGGGAGTACTTCCAATGAAGGTGTGAGACACTGCGACTATTTCCACTGAAGGTATGGCGTGCTCTGCCTGGCACACAACAGCATGTTGCAGGATGGCTCAGGGACCGAGGGAGGGCGTACAGGTTATCAGATGCGGCACTTGAGGTCCTGGTGGAGGAGGTCCAGAGGAGGAGGAATGTCCTGTACCGCAGGGGGGAAAGGACGCCACCTTGTCCTCCTGTCCCCCTCTCCTGTAGCAGCTAGTACTGCTCTGTCTGGCCTTATGTCCTCCTCCCAATTCTCGTCCAGACCAAGGTATCCCCTATCAAGATGCTGATGACCAAGCACTCCCTTTCTCCTGGTGACTCATATAAGGTGGAGTAGCACAGCACTTACTCATTTTAGGTTAGGTCCTCAGAGAATTTCTGGAATAAATGTTGCTCGAGTGTGGTGAAGTCTTGACAAAGTGTCTCAATGTGTTTCAGATGTCCTTGTCACCGCTCTAGCAGCAATGACCATGAAATGGTGTTTATCCCTTTAAGTTGCGCTTGAAATTGACATCAATGCCATGTTTACTCCCAAACTGCTGGTCGCTGTTTGGAGAGGGCATTAGTTGAAGTGCTAGCTACCAAAATGCTGTGCAGCCTCTTTGATGAGTGCTAGCAGGCATTTTAAGTGGCAATCAGCTGTTTAACTAGCTTCTGGGCGGCCGTTCCTAGCGCTGGCTTCAACTCCTTTACCAAGATGGCATCTTGCGCTAAACGTGGGTTAAACCAGCGTTTCAGTTTAAGACCCCACCTTGGCCAACTCTTTACCTCTTTAGTACCTAAAGTATTCGGCGAAAATCGCCACCCTAGAGTTCTAAATATTAGAGCCCAGAATGGCTGTTGCAAGAAAAGATTACACTGCTTAGATGTTAGATGATGGAATAACTTGGAATGCTGCATATCAGCCTGCTTTACTATAGACCAGGGATAGGAGAGAGGAAGACTGGGAGTTGGGTTGGGCGTGGAGCCCAGCATTTCCTGCACAGCCAGGAACAGCTGCAGCAACGTGGTGAGTGGGAGCAGTGTCAAGAGAGGAGCAGCCAGTAAAGGGATGGTGAAACCTGGGGAATTACTTTGGATAAATAGTGAAAGATGGTTTTCACTGGTGGGTAAATAGGGTACAAGGCAATAGAGACCAAGGTTTCTCACTGGAAGAACCAAGGGAGAAAGAAAGTTTTTGAACTGAGGACTATGAGACTATAGGATGCTTCACCACAAGTGACAATTGAAGCAGAACATCATTTAAAAGGATCTGTGGGGAATGGAGTTACAGGAGAAAACACCAGCCCTACACAGGCACCAGGGCCAAATGGCCTCCACCTGTGCTGTAATTTCTATTCTATGAAAGTTCTCCTTTATGGTGGGACCTTGTGCACAAATTGGCTGCCGCGTATCCTACGTTCAGTATTGCCAACCCCACCGCCTCATAAATCAGGAGACAAACTCTTAAAAATCATGAGATTTGATATAGAAATCAGGAGTTGCTATTGTTTTCCTGACCCGACCCCTCGCTGAGCTTTGCTCCCGGACAAGAAGTGCATTCGGCCATCACTAACTGATTACTGACATAAGAAATAGGAACAGGAGTAGGTGGAATGATGGCCCCGCTGTCTCGTCACTCGCAGGCCGGCCTCGCTCTGCTTTCAATCGTTACTGTTTCCAGAACATAATCCCCTCCAGCCCTACAACTCTCCAAGATGTTTGCGCTCCTCCAATTCTGGCTTCTTGCGCATTCCCGATTTTAATCGCTCCACCATTGATGGCTATGCCTTCAGCTGCCTGGGTCCTAAGCTCTGGAATTCCCTCCCTTAACCTCTTTACCTCTCTCTCCTCACCTCTTTACCTCTCTCTCCTCCTTTAAGACGCTCCTTAAAACCTACCTCTTTGACTGAGCTTTTGGTCACCTGCCCTAATATCTCGATAGCAAAATACAGCGGATGCTGGAAATCCGAAATAACAACAGAAAACGCTGGAAAAACTCAGCAGGCCAGGCAGCATCCGTGGAGAGAGAAACAGAGTTAACGTTTCAGGTCGAAGACCTTTCGTCAGAACTGGAAAAAAGCAGGAAATGAAATAGATTTAAAGCAAGTATAAAGCTGGGAAAGGGGGGAGGGGATGAAAGAACAAAGGGGAAGGTCAGTGGTGGGATAGAAAGCAGGAGAGATTGAGAGACATTAAGAGATAATCAAGGCAAGAGGAGGTGTTAATGTGATAGGTTGAGGCTAGATGAAGTGTGAAATGCGCTGGCAGAATGAAGGACAGCTGCCAGCTTCTGGGAGGGGAAAAAAAGGCCAAACAAAAGGGTGGATGAAAAAATAAAATAAAAAAATATAAATGTGATAACGGCCGAGGTTATGATCTGAAATTGTTGAACTCGATGTTGAGTCCAGAGGGCTGTAGGGTGCCTAAACAAAAGATGAGGTGCTGTTCCTCGAGCTTACGCTGAGCTTCCGTGGAACAATGCAAGAGGCCGAGGACGGTGAGGTCAGAGTGGGAGTGGAGCGGAGAATTAAAGTGACAGGCCACCGGGCTCTGTGTCAAATTTTATTTGATAATTGCTCCTGTGAAGCGCCTTGGGACGTTTTACTACTTTCAAAGGTGTAAATGCAAGTTGTTGTTGTTGTTATCGATTTCTGGCCCTCGTTCATAGAATCATAGAAGATAGGAGCAGGAGTAGGCCATTCGGCCCCTCTAGCCTGCTCCGCCATTCAATGCGATCATGGTTGATCATCCAAATTCAGTACCCTGTCCCTGCTTTCTCCCCATATCCCTTGATCCCTTTAGCCTTAAGAAATATATCCAACTCCTTCTTGAATCTATTTAATGAATTGGCCTCTACTGCCTTCTGTGGCAGAGAATTCCACAGGTTCACCACTCTCTGGGTGAAGAAATTCCTCCTCATTTCTGTCCTAAATGGCTTACCCCTTATCCTTAGACTGTGACCCCTGGTTCTGGACTCCCCGACCATCGGGAACATCCTTCCTGCATCTAGTTTGTCCTGTCCTGTCAGAATTTTATAAGTTTCAATGAGATCCCCTCTCATTCTTCTAAACTCCAGTGAGTATAAGCCCAATCGACCCAATCTCTCTTCATACGTCATTCCTGCCATCCCAGGTATCAGCCTTGTGAATCTTCGCTGAACTCCTTCCATGGCAAGAACATCCTTCCTCAGATAAGGCGACCAAAACTGCACACAGTACTCAAGGTGTGGTCTCACCAAGGCCCTGTACAACTGCAGCAAGACATCCTTGTTCCTGTACTCAAACCCTCTCGCTATGAAGGCCAACATACCATTTGCCTTCTTAACCGCCTGCTGCACCTGCATGCTTACCTTCAGCGACTGGTGCACAAGGACACCCAGGTCTCGTTGCACTTCCCCTTCTCTCAATCTATTGCCATTCAGATAATAATCTGCCTTTCTGTTTTTGACACCAAAGTGGATAACCTCGCATTTATCCACGTTATATTGCATCTGCCACGCTTTTGCCCAATCACCCAACCTGTCCAAATCATTCTGGAGTTTCTCGGCATCCTCCTCGCAGCACACACGCCCACCCAGTTTTGTGTCGTCTGCAAACTTGGAGATATTACATCTAGTTCCCTTGTCTAGTTATTACATCTAGATATTACAGCTAGTTCCGTTGCCAGGTTACCACCTGGTGTTCTCTGTATAGACAATCACCCGTGGGCGCACACACCCAGCTCCATTAAACCGACATGGGGCACAGCGACCAGATAGGGGGACAAGTTAAACACAGCACCCCACCCCACCCCCTGGGAACTCCGATGGCAGCCAGCAATGGGTAACAAACGTATTTGATCTTGAAGATGATCTCGATGCGATGCATTGCCTCTTAAAAAATCTCAGCACGCAGCTAAAAGATTATTACAATAGATGCCCTTTTAGAGGCCAATTTAGGTAGTCAATTATGTTGACTGACTCAATGCATAACAGTTACAGTTAAAGATCAGAACAAGTTATTGCAATATATAAAAAAGTTTACTCCCACCTCAAAACTCAAAAAGTTCCTAGACTACCACTGATCTGCCACAAGAAAAGCTTGCACTTTTTCTTCTCTTGATGGGGTGAGCTGAAGGGTAGGAAGAGGCTCATATTGGAGCATTAAACACTGGCAAGGACCCGTTGGGCTGAACGACTTGTTTCTGTGCTGTAAATACCGTATGACAAAAGAAAGTACTTCCGAGACTAAAAGTCTACAGTTGCCATGGTCTCATTATAATCAAACGGCTTGTCGGGGGTCGTTTAAAACCCGATAGGATTGGCCTTGTGTAGGGCAATGAAAGTAGAGAGGTCGATACTTACATGAGGGTCGATCTTGTCAGAAGCGAGCTTATGCAGCTCCAGGAGAGATTGGTTGATTGTCTTCTCCAATTGGAGGACACACCTCATTGCTTTGGGACCATTGCTCCACTCATCCCGGTCAGGTTTCTAGGGAAGAGATTAGATTAGACCACAAGTATGGGCAACACGGTGGCATAGTGGTTAGCACTGTTACCTCACAGCGCCAGGGACCCGGGTTCGAATCTGGCCTCGGGTGACTGTCTATGTGGAGTTTGCACATTCTCCCCATGTCTGCGTGGGTTTCCTCCAGGTGCTCCGGTTTCCTCCCACAGTCCAAAGATGTGCGGGTTAGGTTGATTTGGCTATGATAAATTGACCCTTAGTGTTAGGGGGATAGGGTGGGATATGTGTCGGTGCAGGCTCGATGGGCCGAAATGGCTTCTATCTGCACTGTGGGGATTCTGTGATTCTGTGAAGTAAAAAACAAACACTGAACAAAGAGAGAGAGTCAGTAAGATGTATTGGGGCCAGGAAGCCATTTCTTGCACTAATCGAAACATCCTGCAGAATGACACGGACCCCGCGCTAATTCTGGAATTTCATCAGCTTCTCCGCATGTTCCCGCTCCTTGTGGGACTGATCCTGGAAAAACTTGTCAAATTTCTTCAGTGCAACATCAGTAGGCAGACTGAAAAAAAAGGAGGAAAATATAGAGTGAAGTCAGGGGGATCTGGAACCAGCTTCTAAGCAACAATCTCCCTTATGTGAGGCTCTGGCATGAAAGGATAGGCAGTTGGAATCAGTCATTTCAATTGCCTCCCAGGACTTGGTGCTGACGTTCGATGATGGGAGCGAATTTCTTGCGCATGCACAAATCGGCAAATTGATGTCATCAGGCATTCGGCGCGAATCCAAAAAAAAGATCCTGAGATGTAGGATAAAAACAGAAAATGCTGGAAATATTCAGCAGGTCAGGCAGCATCTGTGGAGAGAGAAACAGAGTTAACGTTTCAGGTCGATGACCTTTCGTCAGAATTGGAAAGAGTTAGAGATATAACAGATTTTAAGCAGGGGCAAGGAAAGGGAGAGGGGAGGAAAGAATAAAAGGGAAGGTCTGTGATAGGATGGAAGGCAGGAGAGATTAAAAGGCAAAAGGGATGATGGTGCAAGGCAAAAGGAGATGGTAATGGGACAAGTAAAGAAACAAAAGATAAGTCTAGAAGAGGTGTAAATGGGAATGGCAGAATCATCAACAGCTGCCATGTGAAAAAATAGGGCAGATGTTATGGTCTGAAATTGTTGAACTCAATGTTGAGTCCAGAAGGCTGTGAAGTGCCTAATTGAAAGATGAGGTGCTGTTCCTCGAGCTTACGTTGAGCTTCGTTGGAACAGTGTAAGAGGCAGAGGATGGAGAGGTCAGAGTGGGAGTGGAGCGGAGAATTAAAGTGACAGGCGACTGGAAGCTAGGGGTCACGGCTTACAGACTGTGAACGGAGGGGTTCCCCAAAGCGGTCACCCAATCTGCGAGATTTAGGAGTTCCATCGTGAGTGATGCTTTATTTCACTCAGAAATTGTGTCTCTCGCGATGGATGAGTTGGCAATACTGTAAGCATTAAAGAAAAGAAAGACTTGCATTTATATTACAACAGTGACTGCGCTTCAAAAGCACTTCATTGGTTGGCAAGTGCTTTGGGGTGGTGAGAGGCGCTGGTAATAAATGCAAGTCTTTTTTTGGCGGGCTGGGCTGGGCAGCCCAACCTTTATAAGGTCAATGCAACAGGTGTGGCAGACGTCACGTGGTCAGACGTCACGTGGTCAAGGCTCCAGGACGACCTCCAACTACAGTTGGCAACCCTCTGGTTGAAATGATGTGGCGTGGACTGGCTGAGCTGTGAGTCCTTTGATTGACAGCAGCGTGTTGGGTGGTGATTAGGGAGCCCGCGCACTATGACTATGACTATGACCCCCTCCCTGCCAAGGCACTAAGGTTGCACCATTGACGCCGGCCCGGCCTTCTCACCGTCTCCCACCTTCGGACTCTGCCCTGACCCAGCTTATAACCCGGAAGTGAATATTGATTGGCGTCGCTATGGGGAACACTTGGGGAAGTAAGATGGCGGCTGTCGGTCGGGTCATTCAGGTAAGCGCGGCGACTGCGGCTTCTCTTGGTGTTGTTATTTTCCCAGCTCCGCTCGCACTTGCTTACAGGGGAAGCAAGAGCAGACGTGAGCGGCCGTCAAGAGCAGCGGCGGCGGGTGTCCCGTGCGGTATTGTATTGCGGTCGGGTGTGTGTGTGTCCTTGTCGGGGGAGCCGTTTGTCGGTGATGGGACTCGCTCATTGCCCGAGATCCTGCAGCTTCTCTAGCTGCCGGGCCAGCAGTTTCCGAGACCGAGAGAGAGAGAGAGACGCGGAGAAAAACATGAGTTGGAGCAGCGAGTCCGAGCCTCAGTAACCAAGTCATTAACCCCGGGTCATTGAAGGGCGATTGAGTCACACAGGGACTTGTTCACATTGCCGATCGGTCGCAAGTTGTTCCGTTATATTGTCTGTACAGTGCAATTTAATAAAGACACGATGGGGCTGATTATTCTGCTGCCACACTTACAGGGATAAATCTTGGCTAGGACACCAGGAGAACTCTCCTGCTCTTCTTTGAATAGGGCCATGGGATTGTTTACGTCCATCTGAGAGGGCAGACAGAGCCTCCGTTTAACATCTCCTCTAAAAGACAGCACTGCTTCGACAGTGCAGCACTGCCTCAATACTGCATTGAAGTATCAGCCTGGATTATGTACTCAATTCTCTGGAGTGGAGCTTGAAATCTCGACTTTCCCAGGCAAAAGTGCTACCGCTGAGCCAAGGTGGACACGTCCGAATTAAGAACCCCAAGCGAGCTGGCTCACTAATCAGAACCATTATCCAGGAGTAAAGCAAACTTGCCTGACTCGGATATTGGATTATCGAGTCTGCTGCAGAGGGTTGGCTTGGTTCTGAACTTCAATAGACAGAGATGTCATTTTGAACCATTTCTCAACCTCAAAGACCCTCTTCCTGGAGAATTGGTACTTGATTATTGGACAACTTACAGGGGTTTCAGGCCTCCTCACATCAATGGACAGTAGATACCAGGAATTCCTCCTCATTATTTGGAATTCTTAGGTATGCAACAGAAAGGCTACCTCTGTCTCGCATGCAAGATCCAGAACCAAGTTGAGTGGTATAGTGATCAGCACAGTTCGCAATAAATGTTGGGAGTACATTACCACCATGCCCTCTTGAACCATCCTCTTGACCGTGCCCTCTAAACAGTGGTCCCATTAGTTGGCGGTGCGGAGCTTCAGGAGAGGTTGCCTCTCTGCATGTGCACGTTTTTTCATCTGGCCTCCATTAATACCTTTCAACTTGTGTTTTTTCAAGTCTGACTTTCCTCATCAGTTCTACAATGAACATGTATCTTCAGTGTGATGAATGGATTTACACAAGGCAGCTTGTGACGTGCCTGCCATTTTGATTTTCTAGACATCCGACTCCAATGCAACACACCTTCTGCTAAATTCAGGTCCTGGTAAGGGATTTTGCGGGGGGAAAAAGGCATGCACACTCTAAGGCTGACTTATCCCTTCCTGGGTACTCTAACTGACAGGTTAGGAGCTCTCCCTTCCTGCAACCATGTCCCCTTTTTGCCACAAATTCACTCAACTTGGCCCTGGATCTTGCATGTGGACCAGAGGAAGCTTTCTGGTACATAAGAGTTCTGAACTATAAACAAGAACCGTTCAGACACCTAATTATACGCCGCAAGCTTAACAATTAGGTTCACCGAGAATCTCATCTAACCTTGCATGGATCTTGGAGCTGAGTACACATCACAGTTAAAATCCAAGACTTGGCATACCTTCCAGCATCTTCGTGATATTAGGTCAAAAGCTTTACAAAAATTGATGAAAGCCTGAACCTTATGAAGACACTTCATCTCTGATAAAACCACAACCTGTCCTACACATTCTTCAGGAGTGAAATCAAGCCTCTTCATTCTTAAATACTTTGCCGGTCTCCAAACCATTCTTTCTGCATGCTGTGACAAACTGAAAAACTACCTACTGAAAAGCAGGGACAGGGTACTGGATTTGGATGATCAGCCATGATCGTATTGAATGGTGGAGCAGGCTCGACGGGCCGAATGGCCTACTCCTGCTCCTAGATTCTATGTCTATGTTTCTATGTTACCTCGAGCTACTGATGTTGGCATTCTTGGGTGATTTAAGGTCTTACTAGAATCTCCTTTCTTGTGGATAGAAAGCCCGTGTATGCTCTGGAGTACTGGAGGTATATATGTCTTGAACACAATCCTATTCCCCAACCTCAGAAAGGCAATTCCAGGCTGAGTCAGTGGTTCCTGATGCAGTTCTCCAAAGCCACTGCCAATCCTCTTTTCACCAAGCAGGTTTTAGGAATTCAGCAAAAATACTACCCACAACTGCTCTCCCATTAGCTATGTCACGTGTGTTGAGTCAAGTTGCTCCCATCGAACAGGTTAATTGAAGCTTCCTATCTGTGCAGCAGACTGGAGAACATGGGAGGGGTCTTTGAGCCCCACAGATGTGGAAAGCAGGTTATAAATACGTTGGTTTTTTTTTGCTGAGTAACAATTAATAAACAGAAGTGATCCACTTTATAGAAAAAAATTTACAAGGAAGTTAAACAGAGGGTATTAGAAAGTTCACAGTTAGGTTGGGAACTGCTGGCTACAGTTTAGGATACGAGTTGGGGAATGGGCAGTAATTGAAAATAATGTTTGGAAACAAGGCCTGATCAGTGTGGAGTTACTAGGTGTTTCAACAGTATGTATTTATGGGTACGGTAGCTTAGTGGTTATGTTACTGGACTAGTAATCCAGAGGGCTGGACTAATGATCTGGGGACATGAGTTCAAATCCCACCACGGCAGCTGGGGAATTTAAATTGTTAATTTTAAAATAAAATCTGGAATTTAAAGCTAGTATCAGTACTACTGGATTGTCGTAAAAACCATCTGGTTCACTAATGTCCTTTTTGGGGAAGGAAATCTGCTGCCCTTGTATGTGACTCTGGACCCACGGCAATGTGGTTGACTCTTAACTGCCCTCTGAAATGACCTAGCAAGTTACTCAGTTGTATAAGGCGGCTCACCACCACCTTCTCGAGGGCAATTGGGGTTGGGCAATAAATGCTGGCCTTGCCGGCGACGCCCACATCCCATGAACGAATAAAAAAAAATGTAAACGGAAAGTAACTGCCATTATTCCCCAGCCATGGTCAGTATGCACCAATATGTGACTAGAAGTTTACCAATCGGAGCATGGATGGAATGAGTGGAATCTTCTGTCCGCTATTTCTTTATCTTTGGACCCAGTTCCTTTTTTTTTTCTTAATTTTTTGTTTGCTTTAGTGGAAAAAAAGGAAATTGTATTCTATGAAAAGTTTTCACTTAAATATTTGTAGGAACATAGGAATTGTTAGATGAAAAAAGACCACGGTTCATCTAGTTCCTATTCTACCATCCGTCGTATGATACAACGATAAGAGTTGTTGACTAATCATGGCAATCAATCTCTATCAATTCATCTACAACAGACCCAGACATGACTCAAGAAAAACCTGTGGTGGAGAGCTTTGGGATCTGTAGGTGAAAAGTTACCTGTTCCTCCCAAGCATGCTACACTTGCCATATGTCATGTCTCCAATTACTCATATATACTGTATCCCAAATTTTCTGAAAGAAATCTATCTAATTTGCATTTGAATGAATTACTACTAACTGCTTCCATCCTCTCCTTAGAAAGCCCATTCTATAGATTTACCACTCGCTCACTGAAATAATGTTTCTGTAGATTAGTTTTGAATTTACCTCCCTTCAGTGGGGTGTGTCCTTTGGTTCTACTGTTCTGAATAAGGTAAACTAGGTTGTCATGGTCTACATTATCTAGTTCCTTTAGAATCCTAAAACCAGCAATCATATCACCTCTCGGCCTTCTCTTTTCCAATGAGAACATCATTTTACAAATTTGTAATCTTGAAACTGACTTCTCAACAGTCAGATTTTTTTTTTAAATGGCTTTTGTGATGAGGTTTAAAAGTCACTAGTAATGTCTTTGAATTCCTATTCAAAACCTGAAAAGAGCCTATTCAGTCCAGACTTCTTGCCACAAATCTTGAGTTGATGAATGTGTTAAAGAAAGACTTGCATTTATATAGCGCCTTTCACGACCACTGGACATCTCAAAGCGCTTTACAGCCAATGAAATATTTTTGAAGTGGAGTCACTGTTGTAATGTGGGAAATGCGGCAGCCAATTTGCACACAGCAAGCTCCCACAAACAGCAATGTGATAATGACCAGATAATCTGTTTTTGTTATGTTGGTTGAGGGATAAATATTGACCAGGACACCGGGGATAACTCCCCTGCTCTTCTTCGAAATAGTGCCATCTGACCTTTTACGTCCACCTGAGAGAGCAGACGGGGCCTCGGTTTAACATCTCATCCGACAGTGCAGCACTCCCTCAGCACTGCACTGGAGTGTCAGCCTAGATTTTTGTGCTGAAGTCCCTGGAGTGGAACTTGAACCCACAGCCTTCTGACTCAGAGGCGAGAGTGCTGCCCACTGAGCCACAGCTGACATTGTTATGAGATTACAAATATTTATTATTTACCCTATCGTTGAATATTGCCCTAAGGTAACATTTTGCATGGAGGCATCAAACTGAATATTTTAATACCTGTACATCTCAAAATATTGACTTCAAGAGGTTCATGCGAGATATATGCATTAATGTTAGCGATTTCATTAATTTTCTAAATGCAAAATCTTCCTAATGTGTACCAGCGAAGGAAGATGCTGGAAATTCTTAAATGTCTGTAGGGACATTGATGAGGGTGGAATTACAAGACTGACCAAGTAAAATATGTATTTTTTCCAATTTCTAGATTGTGAAACCGCATCAACGATTAATTAAATTCCCAGATAGAAGAGCCTCCCCTCAACTCAATGGTAAGTGTCGTTCAATGAAATGTTCTCAGTTATTCATTAATTGCCATAGGTTAGAAAGAAATCTTGATTATTTTTACCCCATGGGATACTGATTTGAGATACTGAGTTGAGATCCTTCTTTAATATTTAACAACAACAACTTGCATTTACATAGCGCTTTTAACGTTAGAAAATGTCCCAGTGCGCTTCACAGGCGCGAAGTCAGATAAATATTGACACCGCGCCAAAGGAGGAGATATTAGGATGGGTGACTAAAAGCTTGGTCAAAGAGGTAGATTTTAAGCAGGGTCTTAAAGGAGGAGAGAGAAGTGGAGAGGTTTAGGCAAGGAATTTCAGAGCTTAGGGCCTATGTGGCTGAAGGCACGGCTGCCGACGGTAGGGCGGAGGAAGTCGGGGATGCACAAGAGGCCAGAGTTGGAGGAATGCAGAGTTCTCAGGGTTGTAGGGCTGGACGAGGTTACAGAGATAAGGCGAGGCCATGGAGGGATTTGAACATGAGGATGAGAATTTTAATATCAAGGCATTGCTGGATTGGGAGCCAATGTAGGTCAATGAGCACAGGGGTGATGGGTGAGCGAGACTTGATGTGGGTTAGGATACGGGCAGCAGAGCTTTGGATGAGCTCAAGTTTATGGAGGGTGGAAGATGGGATTCTGGCCAGGAGGACATTGGAATTGTTGAGTCTGAAGCTAACAAAAGCATGGGTGAGGGTTTCAGCAGTGGATAAGCTGCAGCAAGGGTGGAGACGGACAAAGTGGCAGAGGTGGAAGTAGATGGTCTTTTATGACGGAGATTTACAATATATTGAACAATGCCACTTATTTATTAAGACACTTGGTGATATTCCAGGATGCAATAGAACAACCACTTATAGGAACTGACCAGTCGAACAAACATAACCTTAGCAGAGCACAGTATAAAACATGTTATTTCCTATGTTTTTGTCATATATTACTTTTGCTCTTAATGTTGCAGCAGAACAATATGTAAATATATTTCAGTATACTATCTACAGTAAGATTTAAAGCTACATCTTTGTTTAATTCTTGGAAAATTGCAGAGCCATAATCATAGATAGTAAGATGTTCATCTTTATTAATATATAAATAGGTATGAACATCCTATAGTCTCAAGCTGTTGGTGCCTTTGAGGTTCTAAATTCAAAGTATAAGCCCTAAGGAATGGGAAGGTGTGCGATTATAGAATAAGCGTAGCCAACTGACCACTTCCGAGTACATGTGGCTCGTCTGTGACTGAAATATGGCTCATTTCACCTACCCACGCATTCAGTAATGAAGTGAGAAATACAACTTCCTTCTTCTTCTTAGGCAGTCCCTCGGAACCGAGGATGACTTGCTTCCACACTAAAAATGAGTTCTCAGGTGACTGATGAGTCCAGTGCGGGACCTACAGTCTCTGTCACAGGTGGGGCAGACGGTGGTTGAAGGGGCGGGTGGGTGTGGTGCTTGGGTTGACGTGCGCTCCTTCCGCTGTTTGCGCTTGGCTTCTGCTTGCTCCCGGCGAAGAGACTCTGTTCGGCGCCTTCCCGGATGCTTCTCCTCCACTTTGTGTGGTCTTGGGCCAGGGATTCCCAGGTGTCGGTGAGGATGTTGCACTTTTTCAAGGAGGCTTTGAGGGTGTCCTTGAAGCGTTTCCTCTGCCCACCTGGGGCTCTCTTGCCGTGCCGGAGCTCCGAGTAGAGCGCTTGTTTTGGGAGTCTCGTAATGGGCATGCGGACAATGTGGCCCGTCCATCGGAGCTGATCGAGCGTGGTCAAAGCTTCGATGCTGGGGATGTTAGCCTGAGCGAGAACACTGACGTTGGTGCGCCTATCCTGCCAATGGATTTACAGGATCTTGCGGAGGCAGCGTTGGTACCTCTCCAGTGCTTTGAGGTGCCTGCTGTAAATGGTCCATGTCTCTGAGGCATACAGGAGGGCAGGTATCACTACTGCTCTGTAGACCATGAGCTTGGTGCTGGGTTTGAGGTCCTGGTCTTCAAAAACTCTCTTCCTTCTTGCGACCGAAGGCTGCACTGGCACACTGAAGGCGGTGTTGGACTTTGTCATCGACGTCTGCCCTTGTTGACAGTAGGCTCCCGAGGTATGGAAAGTAGTCCACGTTGTCCAAGGCCTTGTTGTGGATTTTGATAATCAGGGGGGCAGTAGTGTGTGGCGGGGGCAGGTTGGTAGAGGACCTTTGTCTTACGGATGTTTAGTATAAGGCCCATGCTCTCGTACGCTTCGGTGAAGGTGTTGACGATGGTTTGGAGTTCGACCTCCGAGTGTGCGCAGACGCAAGCATCGTCTACATACTGTAATTCAACAACAGAGGATGAGATGACCTTGGATCTGGACTGGAGGCGACGGAGGTTGAACAGTTTCCCGTTTTTTCTGTAAATTAGCTCCTCTCCAGCGGGGAGCTTACTGAGGGTGAGATGGAGCATTGCAGCAAGGAAGATCGAGAAGAGCATTGGTGTGATGACACAGCCTTGCTTGACCCCAGTCCGTACGTGAATTGGGTCTGTGGTGGAACTGTTGGTCAGGATCACGGCTTGCATGTTGTTGTGAAGCAGGCGGAGGATGGTGACAAACTTTTGAGGGCAGCCGAATTTGAGGAGGACACTCCATAATCCCTCACGGTTGACAGTGTCGAAGGCCTTTGTGAGGTCAAAGAAGGCCATGTACAACGGTTGGTGCTGTTCCCTGCATTTCTCTTGTAATTGACGCGCGGTGAAGATCATGTCCATTGTGCCCCTTAGTGGGCGGAATCCGCATTGATTCTGGGAGGAGCTCTTCAGCCACTGGGAGAAGGCAGTTGAGGAGGATTTTTGCAATGACTTTCCCTGTGGCAGACAGCAGGGAAACTCCTCTGTAATTACCGCAATCAGACTTGTCACCTTTCTTGAAGATGGTCACAATTACGGCGTCTCTGAGATCCCCTGGCATGCTCTCCTCCTTCCAGATTAGAGAAATTAGTTCATGAATTCGTGCCAGTAGTGCTTCTCCGCCGTGCTTTAGTGCCTCGGCAGGGATTCCATCTGCTCCTGAGGCCTTGTTGTTCTTCAGTTGTCGGATGGCCTTTTCAACCTCTTGCCAGGCTGGGGTTGTGCTGAGGTGGTGGCGGGTAGCATGCTGCGGGATGGAGTTGAGGACGCTCGCGTCGAAGACAGAGTCTCAGTTAAGGAGATCTTCAAAGTGCTCCTTCCAGCGGGCACTGACTGCCTCCCTGTCCTTAATGAGTACCTCTCCGTTCTTGGCCCGCAGTGGGGTAGGGCCACAATAAAACTGGCAGCATTTCTTTTTTGACCTGGCTAAACAATATATTTTAAATTAATTATAATGTAAACTAATCTTAGCCCATGTGCTCAACTAAATCAAGCTCGTGAGCTTTGAGAGGTTAGCTGCACCTGCAATAATGTTTTCTGTAGAATGACCAAATGGAGCACTGGTGCAATTAATTCATTTTGAATTTGTTCCTAATAGTTAATTTTAGATTCCTTTTATTTAATTTTATATGAAATACTTTTGCTGTCAAACCAACGGGTTTTTGTAAGTTTTGACATTCTGAGATGACTGGAATCTTTTATAAATATAAGTAATGTGCTGGAAATTTTGCATCATGTTTTATCATTTTCTATTCTTATACCTACTGATGCAGTCTTTTATTGTATTATTATAGTAAACATTACTTGCTATACATTTTTAACTCTTCGTAGATTGAAATTTGTATAAACCATAGGTTGCGGCAGAAAGGAAGGAGTTGAGGATACATGTGTGCTGTATAATCCACATTATTTTTAAAGTGGTGGTTTCAGCAAAGATTTTTTAATTCCTGTATTTACTTTAGTACAGGAAGCTCTCAAATCAATGAATCATCAGGCACTGTCAAATTCAACGCCTGTATCAGTCCAAGGACGGCAACCAACAGCATCAGGTTCCGTTTCTTCAGTCTCCGTCCCTACTAGCCAACTGTCCGGCACACGTGACACTGTAGAAATAGTAAGATCTCTACCACAGAAATACAGAAGGCTACCAGTGCCAATAGAAGAAATGGAATACATTCAGGTGAGTCTACACAATCTGAGATTTTAATTCAAAAAGAAAATACTGCAGATGCTGGAAATCTGAAATAGAAACAGAAAATGCTGGAGATACTCAGCAGGACAGGCAGCATCTATGAAGAGAGAAACAGAGTTAATGTTTCAGGTCGATGACCAGTTCTGACGAAAGGTCATCGACCTGAAACGTTAATTCTGTTTCTCTCTTCATAGATGCTGCCTGACCTGCTGAGTATCTCCAGCATTTTCTGTTTTTATCTGAGATTTTAATTGTCTGGAGCAAGGTTTACTGTTGAGTATAGTTTGTCTAGAAATTCAGGTGTACTGGTGGGGAGGGGGGGATTAATTCCAACGCCTGAATGGTGAGAACTGAAGAGTCCCCGATATTGAGCCTCTGGCCTCCTCTCCAGCGAGCTGCAGAAAGCAACAGGCAACTCGCTGACTAAGTGCGATCAAAAATCAGGCCATTGCAAAAACGGTAACATAAATTAAGGTGAATTGGATAGTATTTGAGAAGGAATATAAAAGGATGTGTGGGAAGGGCCGGGAAGTGGGATTAAAGTAGGTAACTACTCTGCTAACCTGTCTAGGCTCTCCTGTAAACTTTGATGATAGGCCAGAGAAATATATCCAAACCATTTGTACAAATGAAAGCAAAAGATGTCCCAGCAGAGATCTCTGGGCCACACCACTGTTCACATCCTACCAATCTGGAAAACAACCATTTACACATACTGTTTGCTTTCTATCCTCTCAGCCAGCCCTTTATCCAAGCAGCTCCATTCCCTTCAATACCATGTGCCTCAGTCTTCGTAACAAGTCTCTTATGTGCCATCTTATCAAACTCTTGAAAATCAATATATACAATATTAGTCAGCACGATCTGCCCTTTACATGCCGACTGTCCCAGATGTAATTCACTGCAGCTAATAATTTTTAGTTCTGTAGTGAAATTGTAGCTCACATCTGTGGCATAATGATGAAAATATGAGCCAGATAAGAAAATCAATTGGTATTGTTATAGAAGTGGCTGAAAAGAATAATTAAGGTACCATTCATTGTAGTAGGATTTTTTTTATTGCTTTTTATAATCTACAATTTATATATGATGGAGTATTGAACTTCAGTATACTGAATACCTTGATTATATTGACATTTTGGCTTGGTTCTGCTTCTCAACATTAAATTGCATTGAATTTCATTTAGGTTGATCAAAGTAAAACATCAAAATAATTTTGGCCCTTTCTGCTCACCTGAACACTTCACCTCTGGTCCTAAACTTTAGCAGGCTGACTGCATTTGCCACTGGTACTCGATTCTCAACCCGCTTCAGTATCGACCCTGACTCCAGCACCATTCTGCTGGTCTCTCCTACCTGATCCCAATATGCAAGCCTCCATTATCTGATCCGGAGTCAGGTAAGGGAAAATTGCAGACTGGCACTAGAGTTTGGGTAGAAGGCTTAAAAAAAAAAAAAAAATACATGTTGGACCAGGTTTAGGAATACCTCAATTGTATATGTAGCAAATGCAGGCAGGCTCTCCGAGCTGGAGAATTAGGTTGAGCAGGATTAGGAGAGGAGCAAAAATCTGAATATATTAAAAGTTTTTGTTGGGTCCCATGGACTTCGATGTATTGAATTCACTGTAATATGAAATGTTCCAAGTTCATGACCAACTGAGAATATATAATTTGCCGTTCTTGTTTAGAATTCCAACTCTTGTCAACATGGAATTTTAGTGAAAATAATTAATATGAATTTCAATGAACTCATAGATTGATACAGCACAGGAGGCCATTCGGCCCATCGTAACTGTTGAACTTAATTGTCCATTTGTTTAATAATAAATGCATATTTTATTCTGCCCTAGTTGAGTATATTGTTTGAGTACATTGAACTGTGCACTTATTACTATAATTCTGTTTTACAGCGTGGTGGACCCGAGTAAGGTCAACGGCTTATTTCTGTCATCCATCAATCCAGGCTGCTTCTACTGTTTGTTGATTTTTGTCAGATCTCCAAGCTGTGGATATAATTGCAATCATTTGAATACACTTTATATCACTGCGCTGACTACATGTCCTCAGGCTGAATGGATGTACATACCACAGCATTCAATAAACATTGAAAAAGTTGCCACATTTCATAAAAGCAGAAAAATCCTGGTGTATTCCCCAAACCGTGTTTAGTGATTTTCATAGGAAAGATTTGGTGAAATTAAACAAACCTTTTTATATTTTCAGTAAGGATAAATTATTTCTTGTCCAATTTTAAGGCAATTTCTTCCATAAAGATCTTCCAAATTCTAATTTAAGTATGTTGAATTTAACTGAAATATTTAACAAAATAATTTCATACACTTGTTTTTAAAGATTAGGAAATTCAATATACATGGTTCCCAATTTATATACATCACAATGTTTTCAATAAAATGCTATTGACTCCACAAATTTTTGAGAGCCTGTGGAATTATTTAATTCTGGCATATTGTCAATACTCAAATTTAAATGTAAAGTACATTGGCAGATTTAAGTGCTTAGTTCTGCTTAAAATCCTAATTTAGCCAAGTGTTCTCCATCTTTGTTTTTGGTACAGCAGTTGCTAAAGATGTATTTAAACATATTGCTGAATTAAGCATTGTGAATTATGCAGTCTAACGGCAGAATTAAAAAGTATTTTTAATTGAGTGTTTTATATTTAAGTTAACCTTGCAGCATACATTTGCCACAAAGATTTGTAGAATAATGATGTGACACTGTAGGAAACTAGAAAATTATGTACATAAGACTTATTAACAGGATGTTGCTATCATCTGCATGTGAAATTGTTAAAACATCCATCAGCTAAGTGCAGGAATAAAAAATACTTATTTTAATGTATGGGGGTGGTGGGGGGAGAGAAGTACTATTGTACAGAAATATATGGACATAAACTGCATACTGTACTCACTATTACTGCCATATGCCTTTGTTCAACAAAATTATGAATAAAAATAATTTAAGGAATTTAAATAGAAATGATTAAAACATGAATTAAATCACATGTTTTGTGCAGTATTCTGGTGTGACGTGATCATGTAATTTGTAATTACTCTATCAGCATCTCTTCAGATGAATTTTAAGCAAGATCTGATTGCTTGTGTTCTCGCTCGGCTCTAAACTTGATCACACAAAACACCTGCTGTTTCTAATTATTAACAGCATTTCTCTTCATCCATCTGGGGAGTTTTAAGGAAGATGAATCAATCTAGACTCCTATTATACATCAACTGGGTTCAGTATCACATTGACAGAGATGCAAGAACAGGCTACCTCCCACTCAGTCGTAGACGAAGGTACATTATGGATGTAGAGGGGTGGGTAGATGTCCCAGAACAGCAAAACTTGACAGACACTTGTAAAGATTATAAGTTAGTCTTTAGCAGGAGCCAAAAAGGTCCTGTAACTCATGTTGAGGTATTGTTTGTACTGTTTATATTCAGTGACCAGACATTTTATGTAATAAATTATGTATGAACTATTCTAAATTCTATGTTTGTTTATGCAATCTTTTAGTGATACATTAGATTTTATTTATCTTGCACAGACAGAAGAACCCTCAAAAAAGCTGACTCTTTCAAAGTTGCTGTAAGAACTGAAAATTAAAGACTAGCCACCTCACAATTAACAACTATCAGTGACTTTGCTTCAGCCAAGAGGATTTGTTGCATTTCACCAGTTATCAACATCATAGGAAAGCAAGTAATCATTCGAGCATTAAAACAAAAATTGAGTTCAGTACAGAAGGCCGCTTAAAGGAAATACAACATGGCAGTGTGAAGGACTCTGCTACAATTATTTACTAAAAGCACTTTTCGAAAAGATGTAGATAGAACCTTTTTGACGGTTCTCACAATGGCTTAGTGTGTGGCTCAGCTATATGGATCAGGAAGGTCCCAGGGTTGATCCCTAATTTGTGCTGAATTAGCTGATCTCAGATAGGATAATAGTAGGAGCACGACATGGAAAAATCAGGCTGAGTTTCCATTTCTGATTGCTGTTGTCAGCCCCAACACTACACAATTGAGAAAATCTTTAGGAGGCTCCACCTTGGTTTCTAACCATGCAAGTTCCTCTTTATATTAGTTCCTCTTATGTTAAGCTCTTTTTGATCAAAAGAGGGTGGTAATGCTAATCAGCTTTTTAAGATATACAATAGCAGGATCCTAAAACATTCCCCACAAATAGAAGTATAGATGAGGGAGGCTATTTGGCATATCTCGCTTAGCCTTCCACAGAAAGGTACAATTCTTTCCCACCCCCTCCCCCCCACAATAGCATCCAACTGTACCTTGAATTATTTGAGTTTTTGCCTCCACTATTCTAACCGAAGGACCATTCCACACCTCTTATGAACGCTCATCATCAGCTCCTCTGGCTGCCACCACTTCCTCCTCTCTGGGTGACAAAATTGAGCAGTATGCAGCAGTTAATGATATTCCTGGAGACACTAACAGAGGTGTCTTGTATTCTGAATCACTGCTTCAAGATGCTTATAGTGCACTCAATTATGATACTGATGGCTATGTGCATCTTGTTGGATCTTTATTTCGGCTGTCATAGTGTTATGAATCAGGCCTACGATAGTCTTGGTCTCCCAGGATTCTCCTTTAACTAACCCAGATACAGAGGACTGCCTTAACATGAAGGAATCATGACTCTTACCTGGGAATTGGGCATCAACCTGTGTGATCCTCTATGCCTGGACATTGATGGAATGGAACCCCTCAATTCATAAAGCCCATGGTATTGTGTGTAGGGGCCCAGCTGGCCACAGGGGTGCCATCAATAATGCTAGGACTTTGGGGATCCTGCGATGTGGAAAAATTGCTGTCTGCTCTTATGCTACTAGTTTTTAATGAACAAAGTGATTAAGTCTGCCCTGGCGAGCACGTCAGTGAATCTGAGCTGCAGATTGACTGATGTTGCTGGTAGCACCTGAAGTAGCTAGGAAGGGGCTGGAGGAATAAAAATTCAAGGCTGCAGTGACCTTGTTTAGGTCAGGTTCCAGCACAGCTCTCAATACAAAAGCAAAATACTGCAGATGCTGGAAATCTAAAATAAAAACAGGAAGTACTCAGCAGATCAGACATTGAAACGTTAACTCTGTTTCTCTCTCCACGGATGCTGACAACTCTCTCAATCCCTTCCTTGTGAAGTAGAACCTGTGAAAGCAGTTATCTTTGGATATTGCCGTACGAGTGTGCCCCGATCTATACACGCAGCTGTGTGGGAAGGGCTGGTGTGGGAAGTCCACCTCTGGTGCAAGACAATCTGTCTTGCATCTCTTCTTACATCCTCTTCTAATGCTTACAAAGAACGCAAGAGAAATAGCCATAGGAAATACCATAATCTGATTTTTGATTGTAGAAATTAAAAATCTCGCAAACAAAAATCAAGCAATTAGAAATTCAGCTGTCAAATAGTCCATCAACAATGCCATATACAAAATCCCACCATACAAGCTTGAAAAATGATCTTCTTTATAGACCAGAGTACACCAGGCCTTCATTGCCAATTTCATATGGGTAAGCTCATAAGGTGCGAAATCTGTTAAACTCAATCTGTTTGTTTACGTTAAGGAAATAGCAGTAATGTGGTTGCTAAAGAAGATGGTTGGTACAATGACACTGCCCTGAGGAATTATCCTGGGGCTGCAATGATTGTCTTCTGACAACCATGACCATTTTCCCATGCCTCAGGGTTTTCCCATTAAGCTCCATTTTGCTTAGGCCGCTTGGTACCTTACTCAAGTCAAATGATGTCTTGTTATTGAGGATAGTTACTCTCACCTCTCCTCTGACATCCTGTCTAGATCAAGGAGATCACAGAATCATAGAAATTTACGGCACAGAAGGAGGCCATTCAGCCCATCATGTCTGTGCCAGTTTAATCCCACTTTCCAGCTCTTGGTCCGTAGCCTTGTAAGTTACGGCACTTCAAGTGCATATCCAAGTACTTTTTAAATGCGATGAGGGTTTCTGCCTCTACCATCCTTTCAGGCAGTGAAGTTCCAAACACCCACCAACTTCTGGGTGAAAAAAGCTCTCCTCAACTCTCCTCTAATCGTTCTACCAATTACTTTAAATCTATGCCCCCTGCTAATTGACCTCTGCTCAGCGAAATAGTTCCTTCCTATCCACTCTATCTAGGCCACTCATAATTTTATACACCTCAATTAAGTCTCCCCTCAGCCTCCTCTGTTCCAATGAAAACAACCCCAGCCTATCCAATCTTTCCTCATAGCTAAAGTTCTCTAGTCATGGCAACATCCTTGTAAATCTCCTCTGTACCCTCTCTAGTGCAATCATATCTTTCCTGTAATGTGGTGACCAGAACTGTATGCAGTACTCTAGCTGTGGCCTAACTAGTGTTTTCTACAGTTCAAGCATAACCTCCCTGCTCTTATATTCTATGCCTTAGCTAAAGGAAAGTATCCCGTATGCCTTCTTAACCACCTTATCTACCTGGCCTGCTACCTTCAGGGATCTGTGGACATGCACTCCAAGGTCCCTCTGTTCCTCTACACTTCTGAGTATCCTACCATTTATTGTGTATTCCCTTGCCTCGTTAGCCCTCCCCAAATGCATTACCTCACACTTCTCCGGATTGAATTCCATTTGTCACTTTTCTGCACACCTGACCAGTCCACTGATATCTTCCTGCAGTCTACAGCTTTCTTCCTCACTAACAACCGCACGGCCAATTTTTGTATCATCTGCAAACTTCTTAATTATGTCCCCTACTTTGAAGTCTAAATTATTGCTATATACCACAAAAAGCAAGGGACCGAGTACTGAGCCCTGCGGAACCCCACTGGAAACAGCCTTTCAGTCACAAAAACATTATTAGATATTAGGTCAGGTGACCAAAAGCTTGGTCAAAGAGGTAGGTTTAAGAAGTGTCTTAAAGGAGGAGAGGCGGAGAGGTTTAGGGATGGACTTCCAAAACTTAGCGCCTGGACAGTTGAAGGCACATCCGCCAATGGTGGGGTGAAGGAAATCGGGGATGCATAAGAGTACTTCATTTGGTGTAAAGCTCTGGGACGTCCTGAGGTTGTGAAGGGTGCTATATAAAATGCAAGTACTTTCCTTTCCTTTGCTCACTTTGGTTTCAAAACACAATTTTGAGGAATCCCACCTTGAAAAGTAAACACAGCCCCATATTTTCAATAATAAAAACAGAAAATGCTGGAAATACTCAGCAGGTCAGGCAGCATCCGTGGAGAGAGAAACAGAGTTAACGTTTCAGGTCGATGACCCTTCGTCAGAACTGGAAAAAGTTGAAGATGGAACAGGTTTTTAAGCAAGTGTAGGGGCAGGGAAAGGGGGGAGGGTTGGAAAGAACAAAAGGGAAGGTCTGTGATAGGGTGGAAGGCAGGAGAGATTCAGAGACAAAAGGGATGATGGTGCAAGGCAAAAGGAGATGATAATGGGACAAGTTAAGAAACAAAAAATGACTAGAAGTATAAATGGCAATGGCAGAATGATCGACAGCTGCCATGTGAGAGAGAGAGAGAAAAAAATGAAAAAAAGTAGGGGCAGAGGTTATGGTCTGAAATTGTTGAACTTGATGTTGAGTCCAGATTTCAAACCCATTTTCAAAATGGGTTTGAAATCTGCAGTACTATTTTTTGATCAACATTCTTCACTCCACACATCTCTTTGAGGCTGGGAGCTCTGTACCTACTTTTTAATGCATTTATAGACAGCACCTACCAGTAGTCTTGAGCTGGTCCCTTTTGCCACTGGTAGATTGCCTTGCTGATGTTGATTGGTGGGTTGAGTTGATTACTTTGGCTGCTGTTGCTAGGCAGCCAGGTTGGTTTCCGGTGAAGCGGGTGCCGCGCCACGGCCAGAATCCGGAAATGACGAGTCGGCTGGGTCGGAAGTTGTGCTGCGAAGTTTCTACCGTTTCCAGGAGTGATGGCGGTGGATGTCAGGTCCAGGGCCAAGCGCTATGAGAAGCTCGACTTCCTGGGAGAGGGACAGGTGAGGCTTGCCCTGCTCCTGCCTCCTGCAAATATTTAAACACAGCCCATGGCAATCGAGCACACGGGTGCAGGTCTCAGACTGGGGTGTTTGATGCTTTAATACTGATGGAGGAGGCTGATTGCACTAGATTGCTATATTTCTCATGGCTTACAATGGCATTTTTTTGTTTTAAAACTGGGGCTTTATTCAATTCGAAGCAGAACACTGCGGGTTTCATTCATTCCTGCTTTAACAACATCCAGGGAACAATGCAATCAGTGCAATGAAAACTGTATAAAGGAACATAATTCTATTTTTGTAGCCAATATTTTACACAGAATTAAGTAGTTGAAGGGGATTTAAAAGTGGAATCCAAACTCCATGACTACAAAGCTTAACATCTAACTACTGGAGTTTGAATTATATTTTCAACATTCATTTAATATTCATTTGGAATCATTAACATTGTGAACTCCCCAACTCTGCCAGGACTGAATTGACTCAGATGTAGATCAGAGATGTTGGTGAACTTGGAGTCCTCGTCACTGATAGGTATTCAAACTCCACTCCCAAATCCACTTTTGAGCCAGCAGGAGAACTGTGTGCCCAGGTTTTGCATTGACATATCTCAGCAGGTATGAGGAGACCAAACTGAAGAAATTTGAAAGCTCTGCATGTTGGATTCTCCGATGGCTTGGTGGGTAAACATATTGCACGGTGTGTTGCGAGACTGAATGCTTCCCAATTTAGATCCTTGATCTATGCTGATTTTACCCACAGCAAAGAAAGGAGCACTGCAATTGGCCTCAATGTCGCTGAATGAGGCCAGGTTAAAAATCAGCCAGGGTTCCTATACCTGCTTGATCTCCAGTAACCCAGTGGATGTGGTGTGAGGGACAAGATGGGACTTGACTTTGATGTTCTTCATTGTCAAATAACCTGCTGATAGTAATTGTCTTGGCTAACAAATGAATAATGGCCACATAAACAAGGTCCCATGCAGCTGGCATCCTAGGAACTGTATTCCAAATGTCAGGGCCTGGAAGAAAATGGGAAGGGTAAAAAGCACTTTGCATGAACAGTAGTTTTCTTTTCCCCTATGCTAAGTTTCTTCAGCTGGATCCTGTGCAATAGTCAACATAGATGATAGAAAAACCACCACTGCATGGGTGTGCAAGACAGCTGTGCAGCACTTCAGACAACAATAACCATGTTGTTACATTGGATTGTCGGGATTTAGTTTCATTTGCAATTTTGCCAAATCCAACACTTATTTAAACATGATGCCTATCTCGATGCAGTCCATGCTGTGGGTACTTTGGGTGATATTGCAGTTTCCAGGCAGAGCGACCAATCTGCTTTCTTCCCTGTTTAAATGCTTGGTGATGAGTCCAATTTGCTGATGTCATCTGAATGGCTCCCTTGGTGAGTCTGGGGATCAGAAATGTCTCTAAGGAATTACCTAGACCGTGTGGTGAGTACTCTTGCTACAGCTGTACAGGGCGTTGGTGAGACCACACCTGGAGTACTGCGTACAGTTTTGGTCTCCTTATTTAAGGAAGGATTGGAGGCAGTTCAGAGAAAGTTCACTAGGTTGATTCCTGAGTTGAAGGGGTTGTCATATGAGGAAAGGTTGAGCAGGTTGGGCCTATACTCATTGGAGTTTAGAAGAATGAGAGGTGATCTTATTGAAACATATAAAATTCTGAGGAGTAGATGCAAGGAGGATGTTTCCCCTCATGGGGGAATCTAGAACTAGGGAGCATAGTTTCAGAATAAGGGGTCGCCATTTAAAACTGAGATCAGGAGGAATTTCTTCTCTCAGAACGTCGTGAATCTTTGGAATTCTCTACCCCAGAGAGCTGTGGAGGCTGAGTCATTGAATATATTAAGACGGAGATAGACAGATTTTTGAAAAACAGGGGAATCAAGGGTTATGGGGAGTGGGCAGGAAAGTGGAGTTGAGGCCAAGATCAGATCAGCCATGATCTCATTGAATGGCGGAGCAGGCTCGAGGGGCCGAATGGCCTACTCCTGCTCCTAATTCTTATGTTCTTATGAAAGTACGTCCTTTCTCCTTTAATTTTTTTTTAAACATCTTCAGCATTCAAATTTCTTGACATCAGGAGAAAAGTGACATGTAGTATCAATTAATATTGACAAAATATAATAGTAATTAATATATCTGATTAAAACAACACTTGTACAAAATTGAAAAACTAAAAATTGGGGGACAGACGTATCCAATTTTTACAGGAATGTAGAAATAGAAAATATGAAACTTTCTAAAATCTAGAATTTTCCTATCTTGTTGCTATGTTGTTGAGATGAAGATAAAAATCAGCTCTAAACTTGTTATCCAGGTATAAAAGGAAAGACATTCAGAAAATATGTTGTGCAACCAAAAGTTCCTTTAAACCCTGCATTAGTATATCTGTGTGTAGCTGAGCCAAACAGACAAGAAAGATCCCAAATTCAATCATTAGTCTGTTAAGTTAGTTGATCTCACTCAGGGTAGCAGTAATGGGCATTATGATTAGCCTCAGCTTCCCTGATTTATGGAGGGGAAAATCGTCCTGGATTCCCACTTCCAATCACTATCCAGTGAACTCTGCTGGAAGTGTACATTGTGGACATTGGATGAAGACAGGATCAAACTTGCATATAATGCCTCCTGCTGTTAAATAGCCTATCAATACCCACTGTCGAGACTTGGATGAGACACCGTAGAGCAACTGGTCCCTACCTAATTGGAACCCAACAAGGTGTAAGATTTGGATCACAGATTACCCAAAGGGTCTTAGGAGTTGTAAGGCATTTTATTAAGGAGCGGCAGTTTAAGTTAAGTACAACACGCAATCACGATAGACATAGTAGACACACGACTGTGACAAGCAGCTGGTATTGGTCCTGATCGGACAGATGGCTGGCGTGCGTGAACAGCTCTTCCCTTCACCGTCTGTGCTAAAAGTTCTTTAGATATCTCTTTTACTCTTTTTAGGGGTGGGCCTAGGGTAGATTATCAAAGATACAGTCAACAACCTTTCTAGCGCACAAACAGCAGACAGCTAGTCTGGAAACAAGGTCATCGCCACCCACGGTGCAGAATGTTATAACATCCGCAGGGAACCAAGAACATAAGCAAATTCTAAGCGTCTATCCAGTTATTCTAACACCAGTCTGAAGAGACTTTTTTGTCTCAAGTTATTTCTTCCAATTCACGATTTCTTACAAAGGAGTTGATGCCTTTATGAGGGGGGAGGATGAGAGAAAACCATCCTGCAAAAACATCTTGCATACTTGTGATATAAGCTGGATGATTTCTGTGAAGCAATATATGCGCATCATATCTGTAAGAAGTTATCATACAATTTTGTAGTGAGGCCCATTGTCATTTTAAGTCTCGCAGCACCAAAGCAAAATGCAAGCCTGTCATTTGCGAGCTCAGTAACTCACTGGAGTATTGCATAATGTGAATATGTTGGTCATAAGTAGGACCAAGACCGTTCAAAAAATATGTAAATCTTCTCTGTACCTGCTTTCACTGCTTTAGCTGCTGAACTCTATTTCTGGACTGCATTTCCTACATCACTGCACAGCTTTTGGAGTCTGTTAAGTGTAGATTGGAAAATCTAGATTACCTGTAGAATTAAACTAATTAAAAAAATTGCAAAATTTTCCATTTATTTCCTTTTGTATTTCAGGTCTCATTGCTGCTGTGTCTCATCTTGCCTCACTTCTGTCTGGGAATCATAAGGCTTGCCTTCATTCTGTCTTTCCAATCCCTCTCACATCGCTTTTTGCCTATTTACTTTTAACTGTATCTATGCAGTACTAATTTTCCATTTGTGTTGTGTATGAAAAGTAGAAGCAACTCATTATTCTGCTGCTCAAAAAACGATTCTCTTTCTTTGCCATGATGAAAATGAACAATCAGATGCAAGGTAATAATGTTCCTTTATATATAATGGACAGTTTTGAAGATTACTTTGTCATGAAAAACTGTAAGAAATGGAAAACTGAAATTTAGAGAGATACACAGATGCAAAAAGGGAGAGATGATAAAATCCACAATTTGCAGTTTAAATGCCTTAAATTATAGGCTTGTTTTTGGCAGCTGTGTTTTACAGTTTGATTTTTGCCCCCCAACCTAAATAAGAAATAGGAGCAGGAGTAGGCCATACGGCCCCTCGAGCCTGCTCCGCCATGCAGTAAGATTATGGCTGATACAAATAGCAAAATACTGCAGATGCTGGAAATCTGAAACAACAACAGAACATACTGGAAACACTCAGCAGGTCAAACAGCATTGTGGAGAGAGAAACAGAGTTAATGTTTCAGGTCGATGACCCTTCGTCAGAACTGGAAAAAGTTGGAGAAGTAACAGATATTTAAGCAAGTGTGGGGCAGGGAAAGGGAGGAAAGAACAAAGGGAAGGTCTGTGATAGGCTGGAAGGCAGGAGAGATTAAAAGACAAAAGGGATGATGGTGCAAGGCAAAAGGACAAGTTAAGAAACAAAAGATGACTCTAGATGAGGTGTAAATGACAATGGCAGAATGATCAACAGCTGCCATGTGAAAGAGAGAAAAAAAAACATAGGGGCTGAGGTTATGGTCTGAAATTGTTGAACTCGATGTTGTGTCCAGAAGGCTGTAAAGTGCCTAATCGAAAGATGAGGTGCTGTTCTTCGAGCTTATGTTGAGCTTCGTTGGAACAGTGTAAGAGGCCGAGGACGGAGAGATCAGAGTGGGAGTGGAGCGGAGAATTAGTGACAGGCAACCGGAAGCTCGGGGTCATGCTTACGGAGTGAACAGCGGTGTTCCGCAAAGCGGTCACCCAATCTGCATTTGGTCTCCCCAATGTAGAGGAGACCGCATCGTGAGCAGCGAATACAGGATACTAAATTGCAAGAAGTACAACTAAATCGCTGTTTCACCTGGAAGGAGTGTTTGGGGCCCTGGACAGTGGGAAGGGAGGAAGTAAAAGGGCAGGTGTTGCATTTCCTGCGCTTGCACGGGAAGGTGCTGTGGGAAGGGAAAGGGGTGTTGGGGGTGATAGAGGAGTGGACCAAGGTGTCGCGGAGGGAGCGGTCCCTTCGGAGGGGAGAGGAAGATGTGTTTGGTGTTGGGATCGCGCTGGAGGTGGCGGAAATGGCGGAGGATGATCCGTTGAATGTGGAGGCTGGTGGGGTGAAAGGTGAGGACAAGGGGAACCCTATCGTGGTTCTGGGAGGGAGGGGCAGGGGTGAGGGCAGAAGTGCGGGAAATGGAACGGACACGGTCGAGGGCCATGTCAACCACAGTAGAGGGAATCCTCGCTTGAAGAAAAAGGAGGCCATATCTGAAGCACTAGTATGGAAGGTGGCATCGTCAGAACAGATGCGACGGAGATGGAGAAACTGGGAGAATGGAATAGAGTCCTTGCAGGGAGCGGGGTGGGGGGAAGTGTAATCCAGGAAGCTGTGGGAGTCACTGGGCTTATAGTGGATGTTTGTCGATAGCCTACCCCCAGAAATGGAGACAGAGAAGTCAAGGAACGGAAGGGAAGAGTCGGAGATGGACCATGTGAAGGTGAGGGAAGGGTGAAAATTGGAAGCAAAGTGAATGAAATTTTCTAGTTCCGGGCGAAAGCAGGAAACGGCACCAATACAGTCATCAAAAGAGGTGAGGGAGGGGACCTGAGTAGGACTGGAACAAAGTATGTTCCACATATCCCGCGAAAAGGCAGGCATAGCTAGGACCCATGCGGGTTCCCATAGCAACACCTTTTAATTTGGAGGAAGTGAGTGGAGTCAAAGGAAGAGTTGTTCAAAGTAAGAACAAGTTCAACCAGGTGGAGGAGGATGGGGACTGGTTGGGGCCTCTGTTCAAGGAAGAAGCGGAGCGCCCTCAGGCCGTCCTGGTGGGGGATGGAGGTGTAGAGGGATTAGACGTCCATAGTGAAAAGGAGACTGTCGGGGCCAGGAAACTGGAAACTGTTAAAGTGGCGGAGGGTGTCGGAAGAGTCGCAAATGTAGGTGGGAAGAGATTGTGGCTGATCTTCGACCTCCACTCCATTTTCCCGCCCGATCTCCATATCCCTTGATTCCCCTAGAGTCCAAAAATCTGTCTATCTCAGCCCTGAATATACTCAACGAGTCAGCATCCACAACCCTTTGGGATAGAGAATTCCAAAGATTCACAACCCTCTGCGTGAAGAAATTCCTCCTCATCTCCGTCTTAAATGGCCAACCCCTTATCCTGAGACTATGCCACCTAGTTCTAGACTCTCCAGCCAAGGGAAACAATCTCTCAGCATCTACCCTGTCAATCCCCCTCAGTATCTTGTATGTTTCAATGAGATCACCTCTCATTCTTCTAAACTCCAGGTGGTACAGACCCAATCTATTCAATCTCTACTCAGAGGACAACCCTCTCATCCCAGGGATCAATCTAGTGAACCTTTGTTGCACCGCCTCTTAAGACAGTATGTCCTTCCTCAGATAAGGAGACCAAAACTGTGCACAGTACTCCAGGTGTGGTCTCACCAAAGCCCTGTACAATTGTAGTAAGACTTCCTTACTCTTGTAAATGGTACAGTAAATTTTTCTGTTTTCAATTTTTAGTTTGCCACTGTATATAAGGCAAAAGACAAGAACACAGACAACATTGTTGCAATAAAGAAGGTAAGCACGGCTTTCATTTTTTTTTGAAGAACTACACATCTAATAGATTGGTAAAGACAGAACAGCATTTACAGTTTTCAAAGGAGAACTGCAAACTGCCAATAATGAGGCAAATTATCATTTAACGTGTACTTTGTATTCTCGCTGCTACTGCTGATCTCATGACTTTGCACTTATCTATGTTGAATTCCATTTGACACCTCTCTGTCCATTGTCTTCCCAGGCCCCTTGGATTTTCATATATTGGTTAGCGTTATTGGTTACAGTGTCCCATTTGGTGTTATTTCCAAACATAGATACTTTGGACAATATTCTGTCCTCTAAGTCATTTTATAAAAATTATAAATAACAGCAGCCCAGCACTGACTGCTGTGGGTCTCTTGGCAACACTTTGCTATCTCTCCCACAGACATATACTTCATGAATCAGTCTGTTCTGTGTAACAGTGTCAAATGCCTTCCTGAAATCTAGGTAGATAGCATCCACTGCCATCCTTGTTCACCAGATCTGCAACCTCCTCCAAGTAAGTTGACCTGTCCCTTTTGAACCTGTGTTGGCTCTCTGATCAAGCCCTGCGCTCGCAAGATGATTCCTTATCGTATCCCTCATCAAAGTCTTGAACACTTTGGCCATAATTGAAGTAAGGCTTTCAAGTCTGCAATCTAAGGGTTAATCCCTTGTCCATTTTTGGAAGTTCCTGCTTTTAAATTCTGCAGCTTTATAGTGTAATCTTCCAGAAAAGTGAAGAAACAAATATTTCAAAAATTCCAGGACAGTATTCCAGATACAGAAACAAAATCCTGCATATTGCTTAGTGGCAGTGTTTAGTGGGTGCACTAGATGTGACAATGTTCTGTACTAGAATCTGATGACACAATCTGTTTTAAATCTATAATAAAATTGCAGTCTGATACCAAAGCAGGGCCAAGTTGCAGACATTGTTGAATTTATTTTCCATAAGGGGGGAAGAAGGAGAATAGGGTCCCAAAGCTGGTGAACTTTACTTAGTATTTTTATGCAGCCTGACTCTGCTGACAGAGACCAGAAGTTGCCATAAGCTTGGTTGACTGGCTTGGTGATTCTAATGTAGCCTTTTGGAAATAATTTTAAAGCCATTACATAGACTTTTAAGAGGCTTGCCAGTTAGACATGCTGAGATTCCCTGTTCTTGCTGCATTCTGACCAGCTGTGTGTACCATCTCTTGTTGACATAATTCAAGGAGCCCAGACACGGGCATCCCCAGAACCCATCGAGAACTACACTTCCAATAGCAATAAGACAATTAAAGGGTAATTACCAATCTGCTGATCTGCTGCACTTTGGAGTGGAGGAATTCGGCTATGTCGCTCCAAACTTAGATGAGGGGACTGAGTAATGTTTGCTGACGATACAAAGTTAGTTGGGAAAGTAAGTTATGTGGAGGACGTAAAGAGGCTGCAAAGGGATATAGACAGGTTAAGTGAGTGGGCAAGAACATGGCAGATGGAATATAATGTGGCGTTTATCCACTTTGGTAGGAAAAATAGAAAAGCAGAATATTTTTAAATGGTGAGAGATTGGGAAATGTTGGTATTCAGAGGGACCTTGGTGTCCTTGTAACGAATCACAGAAAGTTAACATGCAAATACAGCAAGCAATTAGGAAAGCAAATGGCATGTTGGCCTTTATTACAAAGGGATTGGAGTATAAGAGTAAAGAAGTCTTACTACAATTATATAGGGCCTTAGTGAGACCACACCTGGCGTATTGTGTACAGTTTTGGTGGTCTTACTTAAGGAAGGATATACTTGCCTTAGAGGAAGTGCAACGAAGGTTCATTAGAATGATTCCTGGGGTGAGGGGATTGTGATTCCTGGGATGAGGGAATTGTTCTATGAGGAGAGATTGAGTAGACTAGGCCTATATTCTCTAGAGTTTAGAAGAATGAGAGGTGATCTTATTGAAACATATAAAATTCTTAAAGGGCTTGACAGGGATGTTTCCCCTGGCTGGGAAGTCTAGAACTAGGAGTCACAGTCTCGGAATAAGAGGTTGGGCATTTAAGAGCTGTGGATGCTCAGTCGTTGAGTATATTCAAGACAGAGATTGATAGATTTTTGGATACTAAGGGAATCAAGGGATATGGGGATAGTGTGGGAAGGTGGAGTTGAGGTAGAAGATCAGCCATGATCATATTGAATGGCGGAGCAGGGCTGAATGGCCTACTCCTGCTCCTATTTCTTATGTTCTTATCTCTTTTGATGTGTTTAGTCACTAAGTATTCTGAAAAATAATACCCACATTCCCTAAAGACATGCAATAAACTATTTTAATCCTAAATGCGAGGTTATCCACTTTGGTGTCAAAAACGGGAAGGCAGATTATTATCTGAATGGCAATAGATTGGGAGAAGGGGAAGTGCAATGAGACCTGGGTGTCCTCGTGCACCAGTCACTGAAGGTAAGCATGCAGGTGCAGCAGGCGGTTAAGAAGGCAAATGGTATGTTGGCCTTCATAGCGAGAGGGTTTGAGTACAGGAACAAGGATGTCTTGCTGCTGTTGTACAGGGCCTTGGTGAGACCACACCTTGAGTACTGTGTGCAGTTTTGGTCGCCTTATCTGAGGAAGGATGTTCTTGCCATGGAAGGAGTTCAGCGAAGATTCACAAGGCTGATACATGGGATGGCAGGAATGACATATGAAGAGAGATTGGGTCAATTGGGCTTATATTCGCTGGAGTTTAGAAGAATGAGAGAGGATCTCATTGAAACTTATAAAATTCTGACAGGACAGGACAAACTAGATGCAGGAAGGATGTTCCCGATGGTCGGGGAGTCCAGAACCAGGGGTCACAGTCTAAGGATAAGGGGTAAGCCATTTAAGACAGAAATGAGGAGGAATTTCTTCACCCAGAGAGTGGTGAACCTGTGGAATTCTCTGCCACAGAAGGCAGTAGAGGCCAATTCATTAAATAGATTCAAGAAGGAGTTGGATATATTTCTTAAGGCTAAAGGGATCAAGGGATATGGGGAGAAAGCAGGGACAGGGTACTGAATTTGGATGATCAGCCATGATCGCATTAAATGGCGGAGCAGGCTAGAGGGGCCGAATGGCCTTGTCCTGCTCCTATCTTCTATGATTCTATGATTAATGCTCCAGCTGAAATTTCCAGGTCACATCATGTGGGAAAAGAGCAATAAATGACATAAGAATCTTGTATGCAGACTTTCCACCCTGCTAGATCGCATGCTTTTCACCTCACCCCCTCAGAGTTTATTACACCCAAGTACTAGAAACAAAAATAGATATTTTGTAGAATGCTTTTATGGTTTCAAGTGATTCCAATACACTATACTGCTTTTCAGCCTGACTTCCATTCCAAAACATATTTTGTTTACGGAATTTTTCTCTTTGTATTGGCTGCGCATCTGCTCCTTGAGGGGTTTGCATGTACTCCGGCCTTGAAGATTGGTTCGTCTGGGAATGCCACCTGGAGTCTATCCTAGAAACAGTATAAATATTCACACAACTGGGCATCCTAATAAATTTGGAAAAGCTGCAGGTACAGCCTTCAGAGAACACAATTTTCACAGAGGGCTGGTTCCGTATTAGAAACACCTTCAATTTATCAGTAATATTGTGATGTTACAACTGAAATATTTACTCTGCTTAAATACACTTCATTTTCTACTCCTGTATTTACTTTCTTTTCAGATTAAGGTTGGTCACAGATCAGAAGCTAAAGATGGTGAGTAGTGGGGTATCCTAATTGTTTCAGAATCTGAGCTCCTTTTAGAATGTGCAGATGATTTGTCCAAATAACTACATTTGATTTCAGTAAGGTAACAGCAACCTTGTGGATCTCTACGACTCTTTTGCGGTCAGCGGCAAACGAACTCGGACAGCAACTTCCTGATTTCCGCGTTTAACTATGCATGTGCCATCACCGGAAGTTGTTGTCCGATTTACACTTTATTAACGGTGCGCGCTTATGGCCTTTTTTTCCCCTGGACTGCTTAAAATGTTTTAGTTTAAAAATAGGTTATTTTAAGAAAAAGAATATTATTTGTAACTGCATCCTAGCAAAATGGATCTATTCTTTTGATTCTGCATGAAATAATTAGGAAAAAAGACAGTCAGTATACTTGATTACTAAGAAAAGACAGAAGAGGAGGACCAGGCAGGTAGTGCAGGAGTCCCCTGAGCCCATCTTGCTCACCAACCAGTATTCGGTGCTGAGTACTGGTGAGGGCGATGGTTCCTCTGGGGAGTGCAGCCAGAGCCAAGTCCACAGCACCATGGAAGGCTCAGCTGCACAGGCAGGGGGGAAGAGGAGAGGGAGAGCAAAAATGATAGGGGATTCAATAGTTAGGGGAGCAGACAGGCGTTTCTGCGGCCGCAGACGTGACTCCAGGATGGTATGTTGCCTCCCTGGTTCCAGGGTCAAGGGTGTCACTGAACGGCTGCAGGGCATTCTGAGGGGGCAGGGTGAACAGCCAGAGGTCGTGATCCATATCGGTACCAACGACATAGGTAGGAAGAGGGATGAGGTCCTGCAGGCAGAGTTTAGGGTGCTAGGAAAGAGGTTAAAAAGCAGGACCTCAAAGGTAGTAATCTCCGGATTGCTACCAGTGCCACGTGCTAGTGTGTTCAGAAATAGGAAGATAGAGCAGATGAATGCGTGGCTGGAGAGATGGTGTAGGACGGAGGGCGTTAGATTCCTGAGGAATTGGAACCATTTCTGGGGGAGGTGAGACCTCTACAAGCCAGACGGGTTGCACCTCAACGGGAATGGGACCCATATCCTCGCGGGAGGGTTTGCTAGTGCTGTTGGGGAGGGTTTAAACTAACTTGGCAGGGGGATGGGAACCTAAGTATAGAGTCAATAGGGAGGGAAGAAAAACTGGAATTGGAAAACAAAAACATAGAAAGTAAATTGGAAGGACAGAGGAATCAAGGGCTAGATAGTAGTCAGCAAGGAGGTTTGCCCGTACTAAATGGTATATACTTCAATGCAAGGAGTATAGCGAACAAGGCAGATGAGCTGAGGGCACAGGTAGATACTTGGGACTATGATATTATAGCTGTTGCAGAGACGTGGCTGAAAGAGGGGCAGGTATGGCAGCTCAACATTCCTGGTTACAGGATTTTCAGACGGGATAGCGAGGGAGGTAAAAAGGGAGGGGGGTATTGATTAAAGAAACTATTACAGCTGTGAGGAGGGATGATATGTTGGAGGGATCATCAAACGAGGCCATATGGGTTGAATTGAAAAACAAAAAAGGGGCGATCACACTGCTGGGAGTGTACTACAGACCCCCAAACAGTGAGAGGGAGATAGAAGAACAAATATGTTGACAAATTTCTGAGAAGTGCAAAAACTATAGGGCAGTAATAGTAGGGGGATTTCAACTACCCCAATATTAACTGGGATAAAATTAGTGTGAAGGGTATAGAAGGTGCGGAATTCCTAAAATGCATCCAGGAGAACTTTTTTAGCCAGTATGTAGCAAGCCCAACAAGGGAGGTGGCGGTTCTGGACTCAGTTTTAGGGAATGAAGCTGGGCAGGTAGAAGGTGTATCAGTGGGGGAGCATTTTGGTGCTAGTGACCATAATTCTGTTAGATTTAAGGTAGTTATGGAAAAGGACAAGGATAGACCAGGAACAAAAATTCTAAATTGGGGAAAAGCAAATTTTGCTAAACTCAGAGATTTAGCAATAGTGGACTGGAAACAGCTACTTGAAGGTAAATCAGTGTCAGAGCAGTGGGAGGCATTCAAGGAGGAGATCCGGAGGGTTCAGACCAAACATGTGCCCTTAAAGAAAAAAGGTGGGACTAACAAATCTAGAGCCCCCTGGATGTCTAGAGACATACAGGGTAGGATAAAGAAAAAAAGGGAGACGTATGACAGATACCGAGGGCTAAATACTCCAAAAATCTTTAGAGGAGTACAGAAAGTGCAGGGGTGCAATTAAAAAGGATACTAGGAAAGCAAAGAGAGAGCATGAAAAATTCTTGGCAAGTAAAATCAAGGAAAACCCAAAGATGTTTTAAAAATATATTAAGAGTAAGAGGATAACTAAAGAAAGGGTAGGGCCTATTAGAGATCATGAGGGTAATCTGTTTTTGGAGGTGGGAGACGTCGGTAGGGTTCTTAATGAATACTTTGCGTCTGTTTTCACAAAGGAGAGGGGCGAAGCAGACATTGCTATCGGGGGGCAGGAGTGTGAAATATTAGATGAAATAAACATAGTGAGAGAGGAAGTGTTAAGGGGTTTAGCAGCTTTAAAAGTGGATAAATCCCCAGGCCCGGATGAAATGTATCCCAGGCTATTAAGCGAAGCAAAAGAGGAAATAGCAGAGGCCCTGACCATCATTTTTCAATCCTCTCTGGCCTCAGGTGTGGTGCCAAAGGACTGGAGGACTGCTAATGTGGTACCCTTGTTTAAAAAGGGAGAAAAGGATAGACCGAGTAATTACAGGCCAGTCAGCCTAACCTCGGTGGTGGGAAAATTATTGGAAAGAATTCTGAAGGACAGGATAAATCTTCATTTAGAAAGACACGGATTAATCAAGGATAGTCAGCACGGATTTGTTAAGGGAAGGTCACGTCTGACAAACTTGATTGAATTTTTTGTGGAGGTAACAAGGAGGGTAGATGAGGGTAGTGCATTTGATGTAGTGTATATTCAGAGAGCAAGTTATTATCTTAATGGCGAGAAACTGGAAAGTACTGCAGTACAAAGGGATCTGGGGGTCTTGGTGCAAGAAAATCAAAAAGTTAGCATGCAGGTGCAGCAGGTGATCAAGAAAGCCAATGGAATGTTGGCTTTTATTGCTAGGGGGATAGAATATAAAAACAGGGAGGTATTGCTGCAGTTGTATAGGGTATTGGTGAGACCACACCTGGAGTACTGCATACAGTTTTGGTGTCCATACTTAAGAAAAGACATACTTGCTCTCGAGGCAGTACAAAGAAGGTTCACTCGGTTAATTCCGGGGATGAGGGGGTGGACATACGAGGAGAGGTTGAGTAGATTGGGCCTCTACTCATTGGAGTTCAGAAGAATGAGAGGCGATCTTATTGAAACATATAAGATTGTGAAGGGGCTTGATCGGGTGGACACGGTGAGGATGTTCCCAATGATGGGTGAAACTAGAACTAGGGGACATAAACTTAGAATAAGGGGCTGCTCTTTCAAAACTGAGATGAGGAGAAACTTTTTCACTCAGAGGGTAGTGGGTCTGTGGAATTTGCTACCCCAGGAAGCTACTTCATTAAATAAATTTAAAACAGAAATAGACCGTGTCCTAGAAGTAAAGGGAATTAGGGGTTACGGGGAGCGGGCTGGAAATTGGACATGAGTGAGTTCGGATCGGTCAAGGCCCTGTGGGTGGCGGAGCGGGCCCAGGGGCCGAGTGGCCTGGTCCTGCTCCTACTTCTTGTGTTCTTTAGAGTTGAGGTTGGATCAGATCAGCCATGATCTCATTGAATGGCGGAGCAGGCTCGAGGGGCCGATTGGTCTACTCCTGCTCCTATTTCTTATGTTCTTATGTTCTTATATGGACTTTAGCAAGGCTTTTGATAAGGTTCCACATGGCAGACTGGTCACGAAGTTAAAAGCCCATGGGATCCAGGGCAAAGTGTCAAGTTGGATTCAAAACTGACTCGGAGACAGGAAGCAGAGGGTAATGGTTGATGGGTGTCTTTGTGACTGGAAGGCTGTTTCCAGTGGGGTTCCGCAGGGCTCAGTACTAGGTCCCTTGCTTTTTGTGGTATATATCAACGATCTTGACTTGATTATAGGGGGTATGATTAAGAAGTTTGCAGATGATACTAAAATCGGCTGTGTGGTTGATACTGAAGAAGGAAGCTGTAGACTGCAGGAAGATATCAATAAATTGGTCAGGTGGGCAGAACAGTGGCAAATGGAATTCAATCCGGAGAAGTGTGAGGTAATGCATTTGGGGAGGGCTAACAAGGAAAGGGAATACACATTAAATGGTAGGACACTGAATAGTGTAGAGGAACAAAGGGATCTTGGAGTGCATGTCGACAGATCCCTGAAGGTAGCAGGGCAGGTAGATAAGGTGGTTAAGAAGGCATACGGAATGCTTGCCTTTATTAGCCGTGGCATAGAATACAAGGTTATAGTCCAACAGTTTTATTTGAAATCACAAGCTTTCAGAGCTATCGATCGCCCCTTCCTCAGACTTCACCTGAGGAAGGGGCGATCGATAGCTCCGAAAGCTTGTGATTTCAAATAAAACTGTTGGACTATAACCTGGTGTTGTGCGACCTCTCAATTTTGTCCACCCCAGTCCAACACCGGCATCTCCGCATCATAGAATACAAGAGCAGGGGGGTTATGCTTCAACTGTATAAAACACTAGTTAGGCCTCAGCTAGAGTACTGCGTGCAGTTCTGTTCACCACATTACAGGAAAGATGTGATTGCACTAGAGAGGGTACAGAGGAGATTTACAAGGAGGTTGCCGGGAGTAGAGAAACTTAGCTATGAGGAAAGACTGCATAGGTTGGGTCTGTTTTCCTTGGAACAGAGGAGGCTGAGGGGAAACCTTATTGAGGTGTATAAAATTATGAGGGGCCTAGAAAAAGTGGATAGAAAGGACCTATTTCCCTTAGCAGAGGGGTCAAAAACCAGGGGGCACAGATTTAAAGTAATTGGTGGAAGGTTTAGAGGGGATTTGAGGGGAAATGTCTTCACCCAGAGGGTTGTGGGGTCTGGAACTCACTGCCTGAAAGGGTGGTAGATGCAGGAACTCTAACCACATTTAAAAAGTACTTGATGTGCACTTGGGATGCTCTAACCTGCAGGGCTACGGACCAAGAGCTGGGAAGTGGGATTAGGCTGGATAGCTCTTTGTTGGCCGGCGTGGACACGATCGGCCAAAATGGCCTCCTTCCGTGCTGTAACTTTCTATGATTCTATGAAGTACACTTTTCTGGCTAAACTGTCACCAAACGCACCCAAATGCTAGAAATAATTATCATGTATCACTGGGCAAGTAATCGTCATAATTTAAGCAGGATAGCCTAGGAACAAACAGGTTGCCATCACATGCTTTTGTGTATGTTTTACGGAATCTGCTGTTCATTTTCAGAGGCAAGTACCTCTGTCTAGCTGACTGAATTTTGAAAGCCGAGTCTATATTTCATGGGAACTCTTAATGTACCAGTTAGTTAATCCAGCTGCAACAAATGTAGAGAAAAGAGGTAGCTCCATTGGAAGAAGCTCTAGTGTAATTCTAGAAAGACTGTAAATGGTAAGGATTGGGTGCCTAGTGCCTACCCCCTTTTCAAGAAGGTTTTGTCTATTCTTTTAAGAAGGATCTGTAAAGAAAGCCAATCAAAGGAACTTAGCTGACAGGTTGTCTGTTTAACACTTTCATAAATTTTTTAAGTTGCTGTCATTTTGCCTGATTCCAACAACTCGCTGTTAGTGTTTGGTTCTGAAATGACGGTCTGTGAATAAACCTGTTTGGTAGCTTAGTCAGTTATAAAAGTGTTTGACGTAACTGATATAAATCGTCCTCTGAAGTGATGTGAGCACATAGTGAAAATCTTATATGTAATCCAGAGACAGTAAACAGATGTATTGTTCTCCAAGGGCACACTATCCCAGATTACAATGCACGCAGGATATTGCTTGCATTAAACTGAAGTCAATGGGAATCGGGGGGAAAACTCTCCACTGGCTGGAGTCATATGGAAGATGGTTGTGGTGATTTGAAGGTCAATCATCACAGCCCCAGGACATCGCTGCAGGAGTTCCTCAGGGCAGTGTCCTAGGCCCAACCATCTTCAGCTGCTTCATCAATGACCTTCCCTCCAACATAAGATCAGAAATGGGGATGTTCGCTGATGACTGCACAGTGTTCAGTGCCATTCACAACTCCTCAGATAATGAAGCAGCCCATGCCCGCATGCAACAAGACCTGGACGACGTTCAGGCTTGGGCTGATAAGTGGCAAGTAACATTCGTGCCACAGAAGTGCCAGGCAATGACTATTTCCAACAAGCGAGAGTCTAAACACCGCCCCTTGACATTCAACGGCATTACCATCGCCGAATCCCCCACCATCAACATCCTGGGGGGGGGGGGTCACCATTGACCAGAAACTTAACTGGACCAACCACATAAATACTGTGGCAACAAGAGCAGGTTAGAGGCTAGGTCTCACCTCCTGACTCCCCAAAGCCTTTCTACCATCTACAAGGCACAAGTAAGGAGTATGATGGAATACTCTCCACTTGCCTGGATGAGTGCAGCTCCAACAACACTCAAGAAGCTCAACACCATCCAGGACAAAGTAACCCGCTTGATTGGCACCCCCTCTACCACCTTAAACATCCACTCCCTCCACCATCGGCGTACCGTGGCTGCAGTGTGTACCATCTACAAGATGCACTGCAGCAACTCGCCAAGGCTTCTTCGGCAGCACCTCCCAAACCCGCGACCTCTTCCACCTAGAAGGACAAGGGCAGCAGACGCATGGGAACACCACCACCTCCAAGTTCCCCTCCAAGTCACACACCATCCTGACTGAGAAATATATCGCCGATCCTTCATCGTCGCTGGGTCAAAATCCCGGAACTCCCTACCTAACAGCACTGTGGGAGTACCTTTACCACACAGACTGCAGCGGTTCAAGAAGGCAGCTCACCACCACCTTCTCAAGGGCAATTGGGGATGGGCAATAAATGCTGGCTTTGCCAGCGACACCCACATCCCATGAACGAATAAAAAGAGAAGTTCATAGGAGGTGTGGGCTTGCTTATTATAAGAGCTCTCTTTTGTGTTATGTGTGAGAACAATGACATGGAGATGCCTGAAAAGTGCAAACATCTAAGAAATCCCTTGCAATGGAAATGAAAATCCAAATCTAGATTTCCCCCCCCCAAGGCCACGGGCCCATCAATAATACCAAACCGCATCAGAAAGTGCAGTTCTAGGAAGAACCGCTCAGATGATCCTGTCAAGACCAAGCATTTGTGCACTTTAATTAAGTACTACTGTGACTCTTTCCTCCCTCCACATCTTTTTGCAAGTAATGTTTTGTTTTGTTTACATTTAGATCTTTATTTCGGTCAAAAGTGTGACTTTTATTAGAAAAATATAAATTGTTGTGAAATTGAACGTTACTAATATTTTTAATAATCTCTGAATTCTTGAAACCAAAATATGTGCATTGTCCAAATAATACTCACTCTTGTACATCACCAATCAAAACAGCAGCATATCAAAATACTTTGTCCCCCTCAAAGGTACTGTAATAATAAACTAGATATTATCTTCAGGCAAACATACTGATGTTCATAAAGCTGTTCAAAACTGCTACTTATAAACTAAGTGACATTTTTTTAATCCCACAAGTTAATATATGACACTGCAGCTATAATACAGATTGAAGATTTAACTCTCTCTTCCCCACATTCCCCACAAAATGCTTGAGCTCAGTAATATAGCAAAATAATTATTATCTGAGAGATGAGTGGTCAAATGTGTTTTTTGTTTTGTAATGGAGGGCAAGTTACAACTGCACTGCACAATATCTTGCTATAATCAGCAACAATAAATGATTCTGTGTTCAAAATAATTGAGCTAATTTTAACTTTTTATAATAAAAACAGAAAATGCTGGAAAGGTCATCGTCCTGAAACATTAACTCTGTTTCTCTCTCCACAGTAGCTGCCTGACATGCTGAGTATTTCCAGCATTTTCTGGGGTTTTTTCAGATTTCCCACATCTGCAGTACAGTACTTTGTTTTATTTTAACTTTAAATGGTTCAGATTTATTGAAATGAAAATTGCAGGTATCTTTTGTATAAAGAAAATGCTGTAAGTGGCCCTTGAAAATTATTTTGATATATAGACTGCTGGGGAGAAGTAAATTTGCTTGTTACTATGATTTGAGAAAACAAAGTGATAGAAAATCACCTGAATTGATCTCGGAATACTTTATACCTCGGGTCACAGATTCAAAACTCAATTTCACCTTCATTCTCAATAGTACTGTAGTCTCCTACATCCTGCCTTCATGACAGAAAACAGTCCATTATTTACTAATTAGTCAGAAGAACAAACTTTAAAAGCTGTAAGAAATTTGAACCAGTTAAAGAAATCTAATCTGTAACCATGATTATATGTTGGCGCATCACATCTCTTTTTTTAACTAATAATGTTCTGTTGTTGCAGGTATTAATAGAACAGCCCTCCGAGAAATCAAGTTACTACAGGAACTCAGCCATCCAAATATTATAGGAGTAAGTATGACAGAATAATTTCAAAATAATTTTCTGCAAATAATAACAAATCTGAAATTTTAAAAAATTTAAGTAAGGCAAACTTCGAAGGGATGAGAAATGAATTGACTGCACTAAACTGAGCTGAACTGTTAATTGGGTAAACTGACAGACAAATAGTGGGAAGTATTCAAAAAAAAGTATTTGTTACGCTACAAAGCCAGTACATACCCCTAAAAGGCAAAGACTCCACTTGTGTAGTTAAGCAACTATGGTCAACAAATGAGATAAAAGACAGTATTAAGCTGAAAGAAAAAGTTTACGCAAATGCAAGGAAAGGTGGAAATCCCAGCAGACTGGAAGAGTTATAAAAAGCAACAAAGGAATACAAAGAAAGTAATGAGTTGCAAAAAGGGATTATGAAAAAAGCTTACAAGGAATATCAAAACAAACAGCAAAAGTTTTTATAAAGAAAGAGAGTGGTAAAGGGGAATGTGGGCCAATTAAAGACAGATGAAGGCAAGACTAAAATGGATAATAAGGAAATGGCAGGCTTGTTAAATGAGTACTTTGTATCTGTTTTCACAGTGGAGAATGAGGACAAAATACCAGTGGTACAAGGGAATTTAAAAATACAATTGGAGGTAACCTTGAGACATGGGTTGGTAATTGGTTGGGAGGTAGAAAAGGGAGTGGGGATAAAGAGTCAATTCTCTGATTGGTGGCATCTGACGTGATGTTCCTCAAGGATCTGATTTGAGGCCTCGGCTTATCAACATATATAAATGAGATGAAGGAATAGAGAGTTGTATATCCAAGTTTGCAGATGACACTAAGTTAGGAGGCACAGTAAGTTGTGGAGACAGGAGCAGGAAGTTACAAAGAGAGATAGACAGACTAAGTGAATGAGCAAAATTATGGCAGATGGAGTTCAATGTGGAGAAGTGTGAGGTCATCAACTTTTAATTTGAGAAAGACAAATCGGGATATGGAGCAAAGGCAGGTAAATGGAATCGAGGTGCAGATCAGTCATGATCTAATTGAATGGCTGAATGGCCTTTTCCCGTTCCTGTGTTCTACTCTGGGTTGTGAAATTATTGAAGAATAAAATAGACATGGCAAATAATTCCATAGTTACAGACTTTTCATGTTAAAGCAAACCTATGGGATACACAATGTGCAAGATATTTCACTATTTAGGGAGATTATTATATTTTAATATTGCCTAAAAGTGGGCTGTGGGAGCAGTTTTAACCATTAGCATTAATAATGTGATCACTCAATCTTAGGATATATAATACATAATTACAAAATGATGCTGCATCAGTTCCTGTTAATGCAGTGAGACTGCTTTGTAAAGTTATGAAAATATTCAAAAGCATTGTTTCCCTGTAGTAGAGTAAGTATCATCAGTCACACAGGAGTAGTAGGATTCTTAGAGTTCATTTCAAGAAACTCTCGATTTTACTCAAACCAAATAGGTTAAAAATCCTGCTATTTCTACTCAAGCTATTTATATTTGCGAGCAGTACTGAATTTAGTAAATTATGGAGCCATGTAGCTTTAATCTCTGTTATCGTTGTGCAAGATAATAGGGGTGTTTTGGTTTGCTTTTCAAAATTTAGCACTCAAGTAAATGGAAGTGAAATGCTGACTTTTTGTAATTTTTCCCCTTAGCTTCTTGATGCTTTTGGCCACAAGTCCAACATCAGTCTTGTGTTCGACTTTATGGAGACCGATTTAGAGGTAAAATTTAGCATGTATGTCACTTTCTGGCTTGCGTTCCATAAATGACGCAGGTGACAGGAAATCAGACACTGTAGTGCCTGGCATTATAAAAGTTTATTTTTAACTGCTCTTTCACCAAATACAGGTAATAATAAAAGATACCAGCCTTGTGCTGACTCCTGCTAACATAAAAGCATATACGTTAATGACACTCCAAGGTCTAGAATATCTTCATATACACTGGATTCTACATAGGGTAAGTGTTTATTATGTATATGTATTATACCTGAATGTCTTGACAAAGAATGCTCCACCCACATACCTGTTAAAACCATATTCCTTCTAAATTCAGCATTTTTAAAGAGAGATACCAATGTAGCAATAAATACAATGTGTACTTGCCTCTAACATCAGCCCTGTTGTGTGCAGTATTATGTTGCTCCATGCTTTCAGCCTTGACAATTCTATGGGGAGCCCTGCATCCTTCCATTTTACTAAAACAGGTGAAAGGCAAAGTGATTCCCATTCAGAATGCCTGCTCCACTGCAGTGTAAAATACCTCCACTATCAACAAGGACAGGAGGGGTGGGGAGGGAAAAAGTTCAGAGAATGCTGTGTAAATATTACAAATTCATCACTGTTGGTGCAGAGTGCTGTGGAGCAGACTCACAAGCTTACCATGTATCTTCTGCTTCATTAAAATAGTTTGGAACATTAGAGTGGAGGGACACCAGGACGTAGCAGAAGGGAGGTGAGACGAAGTGCATAGAAAACTAGGAGGGACAAACAGCAACAGGGCAAAGAATGATGTAGAAAGAGCAGGAATTAGATGACGGGAAAAAAGCGAAGCCGACTAGCATGGTGTTGGAATGCATGTGTGTTAATGCGCGGAGTCTTACAAAGAAGGTTGATGAGCTGCGGACACAAGTTGCCCCATGGGGTTATGATATAGTGGCTATGACGGAGACCTGGCAGGAATGGGAACTAAAAATACCTGGCTACAAAGTATTCAGGAGGGATAGGAATGAATAAAGAAAGTGGGGGTGCATGGGTGGCAGTATTGATCAAGGAAAATATTACAGTTCTACAGAGGGACGATATACTAGAGGGTTCAAAGACTGAATCTATTTGGTTAGACTTAAGGAACAGAAAAGGAGCTGTTACATTGCTGGGTGTTTACTATAGACCCCCAAATAGTGAGAAGGAGATAGTGGAGCAAATCTGTAGGCAAATTTCAGAGAAATGTAAAAATATTAGAGCAGTAATAGTAGGGGACTTCAACTACCCTAATAGACTGGGGGAATAAAACCGAGTAGAGGGCAAGGAGTGTGGAGAACTCCTAAAATGTATACAGGAGAACTTTCTTAATCAGTATGTTTCTAGCCCAACGAGGAAGGAAGCAGTGCTGGATCTAGTTCTGAGCAATGAAGTAAGGCAACTGTAGTGTGTTGCAGTGGGAGAGCATCTGGGTGATGGTGATCATAATATAATTAGGTTTAAAGTAACATAGAAGATAGGAGCAGGAGTAGGCCATTCGGCCCCTCGAGCCTGCTCCGCCATTCGATGAGATCATGGCTGATCATCTAAACTCAGTACCCTGTACCTGCCTTCTCCCCATATCCCTTGATACCTTTAGCTTTAAGAAATATATCTAAGTCATCCTTGAATATATTTAATGACTTCGCCTCAACTACCTTCTGTGGTAGAGAATTCCACAGGTTCACCACTCTCTGGGTGAAGAAATTCTTCCTCATTTCTGTCCTAAATGGTTTACCCGTTATCCGTAGATTATGACCCCTGGTTCTGGACTCGCCGACCATCGGGAACATTCTTCCTGCATCTAGTTTGTCCAGACCTGTCAGAATTTTATATGTTTCGATGAGATCCCCTCTCATTCTTCTATACTCCAGTGAGTATAAGCCCAATCGACCCAATCTCTCCTCGTATGTCATTCCTGCCATCCCAGGTATCAGCCTTGTGAATCTTCGCTGAACTCCTTCCATGGCAAGAACATCCTTCCTCAGATAAGGCGACCAAAACTGCACACAGTACTCAAGGTGTGGTCTCACCAAGGCCCTGTACAACTGCAGCAGGACATCCCTGTTCCTATACTCAAACCCTTTCGCTATGAAGGCCAACATACCATTTGCCTTCTTCACCGCCTGCTGCACCTGCATGCTTACTTTCAGCGACTGGTGCACAAGGACACCCAGGTCTCGTTGCACTTCCCCTTCTCCCAATCTATTGCCATTCAGATAATAGTCTGCCTTTCTATTTTTGACACCAAAGTGGATGACCTCGCATTTATCCACGTTATATTGCATCTGCCACGCTTCTGCCCACTCACCCAACCTGTCCAGATCATCCTGGAGTTTCTCGCTATCCTCCTCGCTGCACACACTCCCACCCAGCTTTGTGTCATCTGCAAACTTGGAGATATTACATTTAATTCCCTTATCTAGATCATTAATGTATATTGTGAATAGCTGGGGTCCAAGGACCGATCCCTGCGGTACCCCACTAGTCACTGCTTGCCACTCGGAAAAAGACCCATTAATTCCTACTCTCTGCTTTCTGTCCGCCAACCAGTTCTCTATCCAAGTCAATACCTTGCCCCCAATCCCATGTGCCTTAACTTTACCCGCTAATCTCTTATGCGGGACCTTATCGAAAGCCTTTTGAAAGTCCAAATACACCACATCTACTGGTTCTCCCTTATCTATTTTCCCAGTTACATCGTCAAAAAATTCCAGTAGATTAGTCAAGCACGATTTACCTTTTGTAAATCCATGTTGACTTTGTCCGATCCTGTCACTGTTTTTCAAATGCTCAGCTATTACATCCTTTATAATGGACTCCAGCATTTTCCCCACTACCGATGTCAGGCTTACCGGTCTGTAATTCCCCGCTTTCTCTCTACCACCTTTTTTGAATAGTGGGGTAACATTAGCTACCCTCCAATCCATGGGTACAGTTCCAGATTCCATCGAATGTTGGAAGATGATCAGCAATGCATCTACTATTTCTAGGGCCACTTCCTTAAGTACCCTAGGATGTAGATTATCAGGCCCTGGAGATTCATCGGCCTTCAATACCGTCAATTTCCCTAACACCATTTCCCTGCAAATACTGATTTCTTTCAGTTCCTCCCTTTCATCAGACCGTATGTTCTCCAACATCTCTGGGAGGTTATTTGTGTCCTCCTTTGTGAAGACAGAACCAAAATATGCATTTAATTGGGCTGCCATTTCTTTGTTCCCCATTATAACTTCCCCCGCTTCTGACTGCAAGGGACCTACACTTGATTTCACTAATCTTTTTCTCTTCACATATCTATAAAAGCTCTTACAGTCAGTTTTTATGTTCCCAGCAAGCTTACTTTCATATTCTATTTTCCCCTTCTTAATTAATCCCTTTGTCCTCCTTTGTTGAATCCTAAACTGCTCCCAATCCTCAGGGCTACCGCTTTTTCTGGCCAATTTATATGCCCTCTCCTTGGATCTTATGCTATCCCTAATTTCCCTTGTTAGCCACGGTTGAGTCACCCTTTTTGTTTTATTCTTATGCCACACTGGGATGTACAAATTCTGTAGTTCATCCATGCAGTCTTTGAATGTTTGCCATTGCCTATCCACCGTCAACCCCTTGAGTGACATTCCCCAATCAATCCTACCCAATTCGCGCCTCATACCATCGTAGTTTCCTTTATTTAAATTCAGGACCCTAGTCTCTGATTCAACTACTTCACTCTCCATCCTAATGAAGAATTCTATCATATTATGATCACTCTGACCCAAGGGGCCTCATACAACAAGATTGCTAATTAATCCTTTCTCGTTGCATAATACCCAGTCTAAGATGGCCTGATCTCTGGTTGGTTCCTCGACATATTGTTCCAGAAAACCATCTCGTAAACATTCTAGGAATTCCTCCTCCACAGTATTTTTACTAATTTGGTTAGCCCAATCTATATGTAAATTAAAGTCACCCATGATGACTGCTGTGCCCTTACTGCATGCTTCTCTAATTTCCCTTTTAATGCCGTCCCCAACCTCCGTATTACTGTTTGGAGGTCTATATACCACTCCCACTAACGTTTTCTGCCCCTTGTTATTTCTCAGTTCTACCCATACAGATTCCACATCATCAGAGCTAATATCCTTCCTTTCAATTGTGTTAATCCCCTCTTTAACCAGCAGTGCTACCCCACCTCCCTTTCTTTTTTGCCTATCTTTCCTAAATATTGAATAACCCTGGATGTTGAGTTCCCAGCCTTGGCCACCCTGGAGCCATGTTTCTGTAATCCCAATCAAATCGTATTCATTTACCTCTATTTGCGCAGCTAATTCATCCACCTTGTTCCGAATGCTCCTTGCATTAAGACACAAAGCCTTCAGGCTTGTTTTTTTAACGCTCTCAGACCTATATGAATTATTATTTACTGTGACCATGTTTGGTTTAAACCGTTAAGTAGTTATGGAAAGGGTCAAAGAAAAATCAAAGGTGAAAATACCCAACTGGAAAAGAGCCAATTTCAGTGATTTGAGAAGAGATCTAGCACAGGTGGATTGGAAACAAAGAGAAACCAGGAAAACAGTAAATGAGCAATGGCAGGCCTTCAAGGTGGAGATAGTTCAGCTGTAAACCAAGCATATTTCCATAAGGAAGATGGGGCATCCAAAGCTTGAGTTTCCTGGATGACAGGAAATAGAGGTTAAAATAAAACAGAAAATGGAGGTTTATGATAAATGTTATGTACAGAATACAGTAGAAAACCAGGCAGAATACAGAGTGAGCAGGGGGAAATTAAAAAAGAATATAAGAAGGCTAACGAGAGAGTATGAGAAAAGATTAGCGGGTAACATAAAAGGGAACCCGAAAATCTTTTATAAACATATAAAAAGGATAGTTAAAGGAATGGTGGGGCCGATTAGGGACAAAAAAGGAAATCTTCTTGTGGAAGCAGAGGGCATGACAGGTACTGAATGAGTACTTTGCATCTGTCTTCACAAAAGAAGAGAATGAAGTTAATGTCGCAGTAGAGGAGGGGGGAGTAGAGAAATTGGATTGGATAAAAATAGATAGAGAGGAGGCATTAAATAGGTTGGCATCACTCAAAGTTAACAAGCCAGCTGGTCCAGATGGGATTCATCCTAGGTTGCTGAGGGAAGCAAGGGTGGAGACAGCAGAAACTCTGACCACTATCTTTCAATCCTCCCTGGATATGGGAGTGGTGCCAGAGGACTGGAGGATTGCAGCTGTTACACCCCTGTTCAAAAAAGGGGAGAGGGACAAACTGGTAACTACAGGCCAGTCAGTCTAACGTTAGTGGTGGGAAAACCATTAGTAGAGACCATTGTCAAGGACAAAATTAATTCTCACTTGGAGAAGCATGGGTTAATACAGGACAGCCAGCACGGATTTGTTAATGGCAAATCGTGTCTTAACAGAGAGGGTTGATGAAGGTAGTGCAGTAGATGTATGTATGAACTTTCAAAAGGCATTTGATATACGCCGGCATGGACTCGTTGGGCCGAATGGCCTGTTTCTGTGCTATATATTCTATGTAAGTACCACATAACAGACATATACGGAAATTAGCTGCAAATGGTATTAAAGGGACGGTGGTAATTTGGGTACGGAATTGGCTAAGGGATAGGAGGCACAGAGTAGTGGTAAACAATGTTTTCCTGACTGGAGAGAGGTATGCAGTGGGGTCCCCCAGGGTTGATATTAGGATCATTGCTTTTCTTGTTATATATAAATGACCTGGACTTGGGTATAGAGAGTAAAATTTTGAAGTTTATGGATGATACAAAACTTGGCAACGTAGTAAGTAGTGAGCAGGATAGTAGCAGACTTCAGGAGGACTTAGACAGACTGGTGAAATGTGCAGACACGTGACAGATGCAATTTAATATGGATAAGTTTGGGAGAAACAACATGAAGAAGAGGCAGTATAATTTAAATGGTGCTATTTTGAGGGGGTGCAAGAGCAGAGGGACCTGGGGGTGCATATTCGCAAATCCTTGAAGGTGGCAGGGCAAGTTGTTGAGGCGTTATTAAAGCGTATGGGATACTTGGCTTTGTAAATCGGAGCATTGATTACAAAAACAAGGAAGTCATGCTAAACCTTTACAAATCACTGGTTAGGCCTCAGCTGTAGTATTGTGTAAAATTTTGGGCACCACTCTTTAGGAAGGATGTCAAGGCCTTGGAGAGGATACAGCGGAGGTTTACCAGGATGATACCAGTTATTTAGAGAGATCAACGAAGCTGGGATTGTTCACCTTAGAGCAGAGAGGGTCAAGGGAAACCTAATAAAGGTATTCAAAATTATGAGGGGTTTTGATAGAGCAAATAGGGCGAAACTGGCAAGTGGGTCGGTAACCAGAGGTCATAGATTTAAAATAATTGGCAAACGAACTGGAGGGGAAATTAGAGATTATTTCACAGAGGGTTGTTGTGATGTGGAACGTACTGCCTGAAAGGATGGTGGAATCAGATTCCATAGGAACTTTCAAAAGGCAATTGGGCATGTATTTGAAGAGAATGAATTTATGGGGAAAAATCTGGGACTAAATTGGACAGCTCTTTCAAAGAGCCGGCAAATGGCCCCCTTCTGTGCTGTAAGATTATATGATTCTATTGGAGTTTGAACATCCTGTTTATGCCTCGCCCTCTCCATGTAAGCAGTTCAAGAGCTTTATTGCAGTGTGTACAGATTTTCCCTTCTGCATGAACATTACTGTTCTACATTAACAATATCTGTCCAGCTTTTAAGTAATTAAATAATCTCTCTTCTACACTGCTGGTTTGTTCTTTACTTTGAATGTTTATAGATGGTCATTATAATATATCCATTTTAATACATTTTTCAGGATATGAAGCCCAACAACTTATTAGTGGATGAGAATGGAATCCTCAAACTTGCTGATTTTGGCTTGGCCAAGTCATTTGGAAGCCCCAATAGAGTGTATACACATCAGGTAGTAACAAGGTAACATGTCCACAGGAGAACTTTTGAAAACCTTCTAATTATGTGGAATAAAATGAAGCAAGTTGCACATTTTCTGAAGATTGACCTGGTGCTATCAATATGCATTGAGCCCACTGATCTGGTCTGCTTTTTTGTATCAAAATTCCCTGCCGCTTAGAAAATATACATCATGGTCCAAAGTAATCTTCTGCTTTCCTTCCTCTCTGTTTAGTAAGGCAAGGCAAGCAAGATGAGAAAAAAAATTGCCTCCTTTGCTTTCCTTTACTAGGTGTAGATCATTGGAAATAATATTGTAGTATTAGAAATAGCACCAACTTAGGGAGTGTGTGAAATGGGAAATGTATATTACTTTGGTATTCAGTCTATTACAAAATAATGTTACAGCTTTATAATGTCCTGTTTTGGATAATTATGCAAAGAGTTTAAGCAGTAGACTTTGTTGTGGCACTCATTTAATAATACCATCTTTTTTTATTGTTTTGAACTTCTGATAAACATTTCCCTCAACAGCAGCAGTAAAGCTACAGCTCTCTGGCCTGCTTATCTACAACCAATTTCTAAGCTTTTACTTTTGTATTTGTAATTATGGAGACAAAACTAGACTAGATGTGACAAGTACTTATAACTGAGTGTATTATATCTGTCTCTAAGTTCTTAAAGTATTTTGGATTTTAAAGTAAACCTATTTTTTTTGGAGGGGGACTAGAGGGAGGGTTCTAGATGTTTATTTCCGACCTCCATGAAATTCTGCTTTCTGTTGGTGATAGCATTTCCCAATTTCTGGAAGCACTTTCTTGAAAATTCAGTGCTTTATTTCAGATGGTACAGATCACCAGAGTTATTGTTTGGAGCCAGGATGTATGGTGTTGGAGTAGACATGTGGGCAGTCGGTTGTATATTAGCTGAGCTACTTCTTAGGGTAAGTGCTAATGAATGAGATAAACTGGGTAAATAAGTTTCTTTAAATGTTAGTAAAATTTAAGTTAAAAGTTACTTTCCCTCAAACATGCCCTCAAATAATAATTTCATCATTCCTTTTAAATGTTCCTACCATTTTTTATTAACATGGTGTAATGAAGAGAATGTATTCTGTGAAGCCTTAGCTTCCTTTTTCTGGTTTATTCTGTTAGTTGTCGAATCATCCTCAATTGTACTAAGACCAACAACAACTACTTGCATTTATATAGAGCCTTTAACACAATAAAACATCCCAAGGCGCTGTACAGGAGCATTATCAAACAAAATTTGACACCGAGCCACATGAGATATTAGGGCAGATGAGGTAGGTTGTAATAAGCGCCTTAAAGGAGGAAAGAGAGTTAGAGAGATGGAGAGGTTTAGGGAGGGAATTCAAGAGCTTAGGGCCAATGCAGATGAAGGCATGGCCGCCAATGGTGGAGCGATTAAAATCAGAGATGCGCAAGAGGCCAGAATTGGAGGAGCGCAGAAATCTCCGAGGGTTGTAGGACTGGAGGAGATTACAGAGATAGGGAGGGGCGAGGCCATGGAGGGATTTGAAAACAATGAGAATTTTAAAATCGAGGTGTTGCTCAACCAGGGGCCAATGTAAGTCAGCAAGCACAGGAGTTATGGGTGAACGGGACTTGGTGCGAGTTAGGATACGGGCAGCAGAGTTTTTGGATGAGTTTAAGTTTGTGGAGGGTGGAAGATGGGAGGCCGGCCAGGAGAGCGTTGGTATAATCAAGTCTCTGAAAAGTTTCCCCCACCCATACACTATCTCTGCCCATTCCATCCCTCCCGTGCCTCCTTCCCTATCTTCATGGCCTTTCTGAGTAAGTTTTGCTGAATCCGTGTAAGTTAGCTGTGACCTTGTCCTTGGGGACACGAATTGAGCCTGGACAAACTTTCTCTGCCTTGAGGCAATTGGCAACTGTAAGAAAATATGGGCCGAAATTTGCAGTAGGTAATAATGGCGAACTAACAGCGTTTGCTGTTATTACCACTTTGAAACTGACCGCAACTTCAGGATGTAGTGCATGCGCATCTTAGTACGGAAATCCTGAAGTTGCGGTCAGTCATTCACTGCTCTGACACTGGCTGCGCTGTGAGCTCCTCCTCCCCCCCCCGTGTAATCAGTAAAACTGATGAAAACATGGGCTTTTCCGTGGTGATATCGCTCTTAAATACCACATTAAATGTTAGGCCTTGTTGGATTAGGTGCAACTGGGGTTTAAACGGTGTATTGACTGCTAAACAAATGTGATGGCCCTGAAAAACTCATTTTAATTTTGTGGTGTGTGAAATTTCTCCATTACGATAAAAACTACAATTTTTAAGAAATGTTTAAAAGAAGTTTTTTTTTAAAGTTTGTTCATGATATTTCAGGTTCTACCTTATCCCCATGTGAGAGCCCCAATCTTTGTTTTGCTCTCTATAACATTTTTAATGTTCATGATAATGTCATGCTGTAGAGTACAGATGATGTGGGAACTGTTATACAGGTGGCGATGGCACTAGAGAGCAAGCCTGGGCAGCAGCTACAGTAAAAGACTGGTTAGGAGCAACCAAACCCTTGCTGCAGTCCAGTTGTGAGAGTTTTGCGGTCTGGATGTGGACCATGGTCAGGGGCGGACTGATCAAATCCCGAGTGCTCCTGTGAATGGCTCGATAGCATTGTATTATTGATGCCTCCCTTTTTCCATGATAATCTTGAAGAATCCTGCACCCTTCAGAGGGAGCCAGTTTGCACCTGACTATTCGATAGCTGGTACAGTGTCATTGAATGTTTCACTTACTTATTAAAACATTTGTATTTCTTTTGAATTCCAAAGCCCTTTTCTAGCCTGCTACTTTAAAGGGTACTGACTGCATTGCATTTCAATTTTATTCATGTATCCTGAGTGATTTGAGAAGACAAAAACCTTCTGTCGGCTTAACTGCTATTTTGTGTTAACACAGACGCCATTTTTACCTGGAGATTCAGATCTAGATCAGCTGACAAAAATATTCGAAGCTTTGGGTACTCCAACAGAGGAACAATGGCCTGTGAGTTAATTTTTTTAAATTTGAAAATGGGTATTTCACTTAAAGAGTAGGAATGAAAACTCATTGTATATAAGTATGAGGTGAGTACTGAGATGTCGAGTACTTGTCTCACAGCAGGTGGTTTAAACTCTGAACTACTGATTTTATAGTTACCTCCTGCCCAGAGACCACCGATCCCTTCTTTTAATCCAGTAGTTTTAATTTAGACTAACCCTGCTTTAGGCATATCCCGTAATATTGGAGTCGATCTGTTCTTCAGCACCGGGGCGTAAGGGTTTGGTGGACAGAAGACCATATTATAAAATAATACGGTCTTCTGCTTATGATTTTTCATCCACTAAAATGAATCGTGAGCAGCTTGTGCCTAATTTTGTAATATGGGCTACTGCCTGCTAAGTTCTTACAATCTGATACTGAAGAGGAAGAACTACCCTAAAGTTTCTTGTTTGACAAGTGTACAGCCTGTTTGAAGAACAAACTAAATTGTTTTCTGGGCCTTTGTGCACAATAAAAACATCAGAAGTAGAATAAACCTTTTAACACCATTGATTTAGTTACACAATATACTTCATTTGGCTGTAAGAGTTTCTTAATTTTGCCAGAATAAATATCAATAAAATGAACATTGTTTATCTGATTAGATACTACCCCGATCATGTTAGAAAAGTAGAAAGATTTTATTGTAATCATGTGTTATTGGGCACTTTTGATTTGTGACCATGTGTTACAGGGCACTTTGCATTACTTTCACACCCACATCCAAAACAGATGCTTCAGATTTTGCTTGAATATTTTGTAATTGCAGGGAATGACCAGCCTTCCCGACTATGTATCATTTAAAAGCTTTCCTGGAACTCCACTTGAGCATATATTCAGTGCTGCTGGGGATGACCTACTGGAATTGCTACAAGACCTGTTTACTTTTAATCCCTACGCAAGAACAACAGCTACACAGGTAAATGGATGCTGATTCATTATTCTGATTTACATAAAGGGCTGAGAGCTACAGTTCGCTCTCCATCCAGTCAACCAGGTTTGCATTTCAGTAGGATTATATGTATAAGTACGGGAGTGGACAATTGAATACTTTTTAGGGTGTTTTCTTCTCTTCTCCCGCCCCCCCCCCCCCCCCTACTAATCTCAACTGGGGCATTGGCAAGTGTGTTGCAATTTGTTAGCAACCTCCTTACTCCTCTGGTTCACAACAACACATTTCGAGTAAGCACGAGACTTCGTAGTGGAGTATACAGAACAGACTTTTATTGATGCACAATAAAGGTGATTGGCCTTAACTGTATACAGAGTGGCTTTTCCGGTTTCTGTATCTTTCGAGCACTCTGACATACTGTTGAAAACTATGATTCTTTATACACCATATTTTGACTACATCAAAGGAAAATGTCATAAATAAGACTGTATGACGTATCTATTCCCAAACCCCCTGAAAATAGACCATTCATGTAAACAGTTGTAGTTTATTTACTTCAAAACTACTTCCCTTAAGCAAGACTTCCTGAAATGGATTCACTACCCCTGTTTTATTACCCTAAAACTAAAGTTACATTTTATTACCTACACTTATTTCCTTACACAAGCACTTTACATATCAGAAGACAAGCCATGCTTTCTCCTCACAATACTTCAAAGTCATCCTGTTTATATTGGGAAAGCCTGTTGCTTCAAGACACAAAGAAGTTCGACTGTTAACCCTTAACTCTCCAGGATGTCCAACACAATTGACCTCAATGTCCCTGGGCTAGAGAGGGGAATCCTGGCCAGTGTTGTCATCCTGAATGCTAACTAGTGACTCCTGTGAATGTGTGGGTATCATATGAGGATGGGATTAGGTGAGTTGCAGAAGGGTGACCAACGCTAGTAGAACTGTACTCCAGGAAGGAGTCAACGCCTTCAAGTGAGATGGGGAAATGAAATTGGCAATAAAAGTAAAAGACTTTATGGGAGGCTGTGGTTCCATTTTTGTGTTCATGGCGAACCTGTAATAATGCAATTTAATTCCTAGCCTGTTGGAAGGGGATGCTTGATGAGCTGATTAGCCTCATCTTCTGTACTTTATTAAGTGGTACTTCGACTATATTGCAAAATTATGTTCTTTCAAGGCACTGAAGAAGAGGTATTTTAGTAACCGTCCAGGACCAACGGCAGGACCTCTATTGCCCCGACCCAACTGCTCAACGGAAGTCTTAAAAGAGCAAGAGGTTAAGACAGGTTTGAAGCGTAAACAAACTGAAAACGTGGAGCAAGGTAATGGGTAGCCTTCTCTCTCATTGGATTTTTCCACTTCTCAGTTTTTTCCCCCCAAAATTGCTTTCTACGGTGCATAACCTGCAGTCTAACTAGATGTATATGGCTTATGATGAACACCATGTCTTCTGTCAATGGTCTGCAGGCAACTAATAGAGGGTGCTAAACCACATCCTTTGATGATTTGCCTCCTATTACCAAGGCTTCTATTCTGTACAGGGCCTGATAGCTTGGCTGTAGTCGACCACTTCTTTGACTCTGGAAGACAGATTATTTATTGGGATTCAGACTTGTGCTGTCCCACGGACTAGGAGATCCAATAACCTGTTAATCAACTGGGCACCCTAAACTTGTACTATTTCTAACCAACTTGTTTCTAAAATGAAAGCAGAAAGGGGATCTCGCTCAGATTCACTAAGATGATACCAAGGATTAAAGGCTTTAGTTGGGAGGGTAGATTTCATTACAGCAGAGAAGGTTAAGAGAAATTTGATAGAAGTGTTCAAAGTTGAGGGTCTTTAATAAGATAAATAGGGGAAAGCTATTTCCACCAATCCGTGAGCTGGTAACTAGAGGATAAAAGTTAAGATTATCATCAAAAGAATGACGGGAGAGGTTAGGAGAATTCTTTTTACTCAGAGTTGCTGAGAGGATATAGAATGCCCTACCAGCAACAGTGGTGGAAGTAGAATCCATAAGACCTTTTAAAAGAAAAGTGAATAATTACTTAAAAGAAAAATTGCAATGGGTATAAGGAGAGAGCTGATAACTAGAGCCATGCAGCCGTGCTTCAATGACGAGGTGAGCATTGCTGTCGGAGATAGAAGCAGCCATGTTTTCTGACTGGCAACAGCATGAATGTTCAGCTTATTCATCCAGGCTAGCAAAAGTGGCTGTGTGCTTGCTGGCCTGTGTGCCAGGAGCAAGAAGGAATGAATGAGTTATGTACATCCCAATTTTGAGTGGGATGAATTTTATGTTCAACTTCCCTTCAAGTATTTTCTTTAGACCACAAATACAGTATTAAATGCAACATTTTATTTTATTTGGCTTATTGTAAATAGAGATACGGCAGTGCTTTGATATCTCCCACATCTTTAGGTGAAGTAGCTTTTATCTCTATCTAGAAAAGTATTTGAATAGTCTCATTGAACATTGGATCATAGGAACATTGGTATCATTGTCAGCATCAAGAATCCACAAGTTGGGTACAACAGCTTGAGATGCAGAGTAATGCTTCCTCTACTCCGGCCCGACATGGTGTCTTAACCCTAACTTGTGAAGAGTACCCTCAAGTACACCAGTGTGACATTTCTATTTCCCACACCATCCATTCTTGTAGCCTCTTTGACAGAAATGATCAATTTGTTCCAAACTGTAGATCACTTTCTGCACTCTTGGTATGTAATTGAGACTATTCAAATTAATTTCACTTAGCACCCTTTCAACAGGCAAAGAAGAGACTTTGATCTCATCTGTCTGAGCTGGAATTAAACCCCGATTCTTTAGATGAAATGAATCTGAGCCTACTCCACTGCGTCATCTACGCCTTCAACTACTGATTTTGAAACAGCAGTTGCCAAGGTTAGAAATTTAGACTAGTTGTGTGACAATTTATGAAGTAATTTATAAAGTTGTTCTAGGGATTGAGTGCAGTATAGGAATGTACCCAGTTCCCCACACATAAATAATTGATACTAATAGATTGTTGAAGGGTAGTAATGGCCCGGTTTTTGCGGTGGGTAATGACGGCAAACTGTCAGCGTTACCCCTCTCAAACTGACCGCAACTTCAGGATTGAAGCTAAATGCAGAAATCCCGAAGTTGCGGTTAGTCATTCACTGCTCTGCCGCAGGCTGCTCTGTGGACCCCCCCCATATAGCCGGCAATCAGTGAAAGGTGGAACTGACGAGAACTTAAGCTTTTCCGTGCTAATATCGCTGTTAAACACCCCATTAAATGTTAAGCCTTGTTGGAATAGGTGCACCTGGGGTTTTAACACTGAAAAACGTATTTTATATTTGTGGAACGTCAAATTTCTCCATTATGATAAAAATGACTAGATTTTTAGTTTGTTCATGATATTTCAGCTTCCACCTTTACCACGTGTGCATGTCCCAATCTTTATTTCGCTCCCTGTAACATTTTTAAAAAGTGCAGATAATCGGTGCTTTTCATTTCCTTTCCTGGTTTGCTGTCTGTGAGAATTCTTCAGTGTGATTGGCTGCTTAGACAGCTTGATTACATCACTGCTGCTCTTTGCTGGAGTTCCCCTTTTGGCAACGCTACAATCAATTTCACACCGAGGAAGCTAAAGTTCTCCTCACAGAGGTCGCAAGATCTCTGGGCAGCTTTCTTTGAGGTCAGCGGCGATCGCCATCACTTCACCACTGAAATTACAGGCCAATGTATTAAATGGTCACAAAAAGCAGAAAATGCTGAAAATACTTTGCAGATTAGGCAGCATCTGTGGAGAGAACAAACAAGTTAATGTTTCGAGTGTGCAAGCTCTTTGTCAGAACTGGAAGATATTACAGATGAGCAGCATTTAAAAAGGAACAGGACAAGAGAAAGGAGAGGGGCTAAAAACACATACAGGAAAATAAATAGAATGACCTGTAAAAGAAATAAAATAACTTGTGTAGAAAATAGGAGATGATTAAATTGCAGAAGTGATACAAACATGAGATATTAGGAGTCACAATGAGAGAAATAAAAGACATATACATGACATAGAGAGTGCTGAATAGTTAATAGGGTGAAGGAATAGGTAGGTTAAAGGGAGCTTGAAAAACTGGCAAAGTGTTACAGGCTCCAGTGGCCCAGGAGCCTCGTACAAGGAAAAATCAGGTTAACACCAAGCATGCAGACCACCCCGACAACACAGTGTTCCAACAGGGGGTCCCCCCCCTAAGCACTAAGTAGCTCCCTCCCCCCCCCTCCCCATCCCCAGAAACACTGGCACATTGGCAGCACCTCCTGCTAGAGCAAAAATGGGAGCAATTGTTAAGGTCTGAAGTTGTTAAAGACAATACTAAGGCCAGAGGGCTGCAAAGTGTCCAATAGAAAGATACAGTGCTGTTCCTCGAGCTTGCATTGAACTTCATTGGAACAGTGCAGAAGGCCACAGACAAAGAGGGACAGAGGATTGCAATGGCAAGCTCTTCCACATGGTCACATTTATGGACAGAATGAAGGTGTTTTGCAAAGCGGTCACCTAATCTGCGTTTGGCCTCCCTCATGTAGAGGAAACCGCACACGAGCAGCAAATGCAGTATACTGGGTTGAGGAAGTGCACGTAACTTGCTGTCTCACCTAGAAGGAGTTTGGGACACTGGACAGTGGTATGGGAGGAGGTGAATGGCCAGGTGTTGCATCTCCTGCACTTGCATGGACGGTGCTGGGGAAGGAGAGCAAGTGGTAGGATGATAGAAGAGTGGACAAGGATGTCACGGAGAGAAAGGTCCCTTTAGAAAGCTCAGAGGGAAGGGGAGGGAAAGATGTGTTTGGTGAGTGGATTATGTTGGAAATAGCGGAAGATAATCTGTTGAATGTGGAGGCTTCTGGGGTGGAAGGCAAGGACAAAGGGGGATCCCTATCACGGTTCTTATGTGGGAGGGAGGGAAGGGTGAGAGCAGAAGCATGAGAACTCCAGTTGTCTACTACACTAAAGGAAAATTGTCAGCTGAGAAAGAAGGAAGATATTTTAGAAACTCTGGCGTGGAAGGTGGTAACATCAGAGCAGATTTATCAGTGAAATCGGGAGAAGGGAATGGAAGGAAGCAGGGTGGGACTAATCAAGGTAATTGTTGGAGTCGGTGGGATTGTAATAGATGTTGATGGAAGGTCCATCCCAGAGGTAGAGAGAAGTCCAGGAGGGGAAACAATGAGTCAGAGATGGTCTACATAAAGGTAAGGAGGGATGGAAATTTGAAGCAAAATTAGTGAACTTCTCTAGATCAAAGCAAGAGTGACATGACACAGACATCACTGAAATGGAAAAAGAGGTCAGGGTGGCCAGAGCAGGACTGGAACAAAGAATGTTCAACATATTCGACAAAAGGACAGGTATATTTTATCTGGGGGAAGTGAGTGGAGTTTAAGGAAAAGCTGTTCAATGTGAGAACAAGTTCAGTCAGACGGAGGAGGAAGGTAGTAGTGGGTGGGGACTGGTTGGGCTGCTGTTCGAGGAAGAAGAGATGATCCTGGTGAGGACTGGAGGCTTAGATGGACTGTACATTCATAGTGAAAAGGAGACCGTTGAGGCTAGGAAACTGGAATCTGATAAAGTGGCAGAGGGTGTCAGAAGTATTGTGGATGGATTGGGACTGGACAAATGGGAAAAAATAAAGTCAAGATAAGAAATGAGTTCAGTCTACCAGGACAGTTCTGTTTGTGGATCTTGAGGAAGAGGTAAAAGTGGGCTGTGCCAGGTTGGGAAGTTGTGACGTTGTTGGTTGGGGAATCTCCAGAGAAGAGGAGATCAGTTAAGCTCGGGGGATTGGTGGCTTGGCGCTTAGTAATGTGGTCGTGGTTCAGGAGGAGTGTCCAGAGAGTTGGTGTTCAACCTTGGCAGGGTAGATGAGGTCCTTCTGCCATACAGTAACAGCACTCCCTTTGTCACCGATTTGATAATTATGCCAAGATTGGACCCTTGCCGTAGTACATATTAAATGGTCAATACTGTACTACCACGTGAGTAATGTGTATATATAACATTTTCTTAGGGTCACCTGTCACTTGTTTTCTGTAGTCTGTGCTTTCAAGGTTTTCATTCAGTGAAGACATGGTGTACCCTGTTAACAGTTTTCAAATAAATTAATCTTTTTATTCACAAACGGACTGTGTCCATTGTAAAACTTGGTGGTTTAAATTTATTAATCTCAAGAAATCATTCCAGAGACTTGATCCTTCTCTGAGGAGTGTCTTTCCTTAGTGTTGTATGTATTGAAGAACTAAGATTGAAAAAAACAAATTGACCATCTTCTAGATGAAACACATTTGCCTTTTCCAAGGATCCTGAAGTGAAAACAGGTGGTGCCTTCCTTTGATTAACAAAGATTTTTTTCAGGTTGGCATCTTTAGATGAGGCCTAAAAGCATGCATGTTTTTTCTGGATTTATTTCTCTGGACTATTTTTGAATAAAACAGGATGGTCAGTTTTGTCAATCAAATGGCATTCTAAACCTACTCCGAAAGAGGAGTGTGTGTTAATGGAAGGGTACGGATGTCTCGGTATCTAATGAGATAGGATTGGGCAAATCCACTTCCATAGATCTCTAATATTTGCATTTTAGCCTTATTCAATCAAGCCTTCTTCCCTGTCTAAATACATTGTTAAATACTTTGATTTTTAAATGAAGGTATTTGTTAGGAGATTCTAGAAGTTATGCAACTTATTCTTAAGATAAAATTCATACAGATAAGATGCAATTTTCTTTGCCCAACCCCAAGGCAAATCTATTTGGCAGAGTTGGAAGATTCTTTCTCATCCCATTTCCTAGGTCAGTGAAACAGTCCTCCCAAAATATTTCATCTGTCATTTTCGCTAAGAGTTCTGTTAAGTGTGATATTAAGAATACTGTGTCTCCCACGTGCAGAGATGTGTTCTGCTCTGAAAAACTGCCTTCTCTCCCCCTGAATTGTGGAAATGTCCCTATACTAGTACCCAGTAGGTTCTAAAGTAATGGTAGAAAACTTTTTTTTAAGCTTGAGTGTCATATGGTGACAAAACATACAACAGAATCCACAGTGAGAAAAGGTCCATTATTATTTATCATGGACTTCCCTAATACACCACCTGTCGATCCTCTTACTTTAAGGAACACCTGCCTACCCTGGGAGAGGTGGGAGAGGGATACAAGCAGTGCTATTATTATCTCTATAACCTTCAATTATTCTTCTCAACATATCAATCTAGATCCTTTTAAAGGTGTCAACTGATATGGAATCAACTATTTTCTCTGTATCTGTTCCATGTATCCAGTAACTTGTGGGGAATGATTTTTTTGTCTACTCTTGAACCTTACTAGAGGCTTGTGTCCTCCAGTTCTAACATCATTGTCCATGCTAAATAGCTTGCTTACTTCAATCTTATGCTCACCGTCTTCAACTTCATCTCGATATTCCAGGCTCTGTATTTCCCCACTTATGTATTTAATTATCAACTTTGAGAGTCTTAAGGTTTTAAACACATCAATTTGAAACGGCAGCTCTTATACGTCTGTCTTGTGCTACTAGTGACATGTACAGTCTGTTGTGTTCACTTTTAGTTTCCCTCTGCAATTTCTTAAGTGTCCCCTTAGTTTTCAACGTAAGCTTTTTTTTAACTAGCTGAGTCTCTGGCATGCCTATTGTTTCTGATCCTCGTTTCCTTCTTTATTCCCCTCTGTGTTCAACAAAAGACTTTTCTTTAGTTGTTTTCTGTCCTCCAACTGTCTCTGTGTTGCTTTCCCTCTATTTATATTCTCTGTTTTAACTCAACTGTTCCCTTTTACTTTGCCTTGGCTCATTTTGATTCTTCTCAATTCTGTTATATCCTGGCAGCTGCTCGGCCCTTTCAAACTCGTAATGATGCTCCTGCATTTAAATTGTGACTATGTTTGTGACCGCCTGCTTCTGTCCCATCACCCAAACGGTGCTCCCTGAATGTGGATGTTCTTTGCTTCTCACTTGCTGACACCACATCTGCAGGAGGCCCCAAGTCTTGGCCAGTTGTGACCAGAAGACAGAGGGAAACAATAAGTTATAGTGAAAATGAAGCCTAGATGCGATTGGTTTGATTCTCCCCACTCCAGGCACATGCACGTTTTTTCTTTCTGCTCCAGGCGGAGCATAGCGTGCCACTGTACACATGAAAAGGAAGAAAGATGGAGTGGCCCGTAACAATTAAAGCTCTTCAGTTATAGTAGATGGTAGACACAGTCATTGAAAAAATATTCCTCCTTCACTTAAAAATTCGAACATTGAGAGAAAAATTTCAGGTATCGTCTCCCCCCAAGAAAAAGCCCATGGCTTTATCCATTGATGCAAACTATGTTCTAGCTGCTAGGAGATGCAGAAGAATCCTAAAATGTCTTTTTTTTCCTTTTATGCTTAAAAAAAAAAACCCATCCCAGCCAACTCTCCTTTGTGGGGTGGTGACAAGCGTCTGCTTCATTTGAAAACCTACATTGTACCTTGTGATAAATAGTAATTTAATTTGCAGCATTGATGGTTCTAGTGAAGTTGTAGAAGATGTTCCATTTGTTTCACGCAGTCTGTGTCCACCTAGATTTATTAGTTAACATAAATTTATTTTCATTAATATCCAGATGTAAATGTTGTTGCACTTATTTTTAGGTGGCCTGGCTAAGAGATTAATTTTCTGACCCTTGTTGTCGACTGCTGCTGATACTGGACAGAAATGGAACCAACATATGTGATAAAAGTTAATATTCCAGTTACTTATTGTAACACAAAGACTTAGCTGCTGTGTACAAAGTGGAGTAGATTTGTTGCATTCAAAAGAGTCCTGATTGTGTACTTGTGAATAATGATGCCTCAGTAATTTTTCAATAAACATCAAAAAAAATTGGACATTTGCTCATTCTGGTGCATATGTTGCAATCAAATACCTTTTTTATACAGGTCTTAAATAGAGAACTGGAGCTCTATTTTTACATAGCTTATATGGCACCTGACTGATGTAATAATGGCCACTGTGGTGATATACTGCAGGATGTCTGGGGCCTGTAAAGTCATTTCTAAGTAAAGATCAACACATTCAAGAGAGGATAAAAAAAAAAATTTAAGCTTGAAATACCCCAGAAATGCCACCAGAGGAGCATGGTGTTGTGGTGTCTAACCGGATTATTTACCTTAGAAAGATTGATATGTGCAATCTATGATACTCGTGTAGTTTGCAATGTTTTTCTATCTGGATTTCAAATTGTGCAGATCAATCACTGCTTTAGTGAAGGTTTCCTAATTGTCTCTATTTCCTAACTCGCATCTCCGTGGTGCTTTTCATCTCAACTTATCTATGACTCCTTCTCAACATTCTTAATAACCTACTTCCCTGTTTCACTATTCTATAGAGGCCTCCTTTTTTGTCCATCCAGTTCTTGTTTCTTGCCTGTCTCCATCATTCCTTGGCTCAGTGTTAGCACTCGCCTCTGAGTCAGAGTGTCATGGGTTAAAGCCCCACTTGAGCACAGAATCTAGGCTGACATCTCAATGAAGTACTGAGGGAATCCTGCACTGATGGAAGTACTGTCTTTTTTTGAGACGTCTGCCTCCTCGGGTGGATGCAAAGATCCTATGGCACTATTTGAAGAAGAGGAGGTGAGGTCACCGGGTCTCCTGGCCAACATGTATCCTGCAACCAACAATCATTTATCTCATTGCTGTATTGGGACCTTGCTGTGTGCAAATTGGCTGCCATACTTGCTTGCATTACAACAGTGACTACACTTCAAAAGTACTTCAGTGGCTGTGAAGTGCTTTGGAATGTCCTGAGGACTTGAATAGTGCTATATTAATGCAAATTCGTTCGTTCTTTCTTATTAATCATTCTTCGGAATGTGGGCATCTCTGGCAAGGCCGGCATTTATTGCCCATTTCTAATTGTCCTTGAGAAGGCTATACTGGGCCTCCTTGAACCACTGCAGTCCATGTGACCAAGGTAATCCCACAATCCTGTTAGTTAGTTCCAGGATTTTTACCTAGCAACATAAGAAGGAATGGCGATGTACGTCCAAGTCAGGATGGTGTGTGACTTGGAGGGGAACTTAGAGGCGATGGTGTCCCCCATTCCTCTGCTGCACTTGTCCTTCTCGATGGTGGAAGTTGCAGATTTGGGAAGTGCTGCCAAAGAACCCTTGGTGACTTGCTGCATTGCATCCTGTGGATAGTACACACTGCAGCCACAGTATGCCGATGGTGGATAGAGTGGCTGTTTAATGTAGTGAATAAGGTGCCGATCAAGCCACCTGCTTTGTCCTGGCTGGTGTCGAGCTTCTTGACTGTTGTTGAAGCTGCACCTGTTCAGGCAAGTGGAGAGTATTCCATCACATTCCTGAGTTAAACCATGTAGGTGGTGGAGAGGCTTTGGGGAGTCAGGAGGTGAGCCAGTGAGACAGGACATACCTATGGATGGCGATGGAGGAGTCTGGGATGTTGACTGATTGGTATGATTCTGCAAGTATGTCAGTCAGTCTGTTGCTTGACTAGTCTGTGGGACAGCTCTCTCAATTTTGGCACCAGTCCCCTCCAGATGTTAGTGAGGAGGACTTTGCAGGATCGACTGGGTTGATTCGATGCCTAGGTTGCAGCCGAGTGGTCCGCCTAGTTTGATTCTTGTTTTTGTTTCTAGCGGTTTGATCTTGATAAGCCACCAGAGGGCAGTTAGGAGTCAACCACATTAGTGTGGGCCTGGAATCACATGTAGGCCAGACCAAGTAAGGACGGCAGGTTTCCTTCACTAAAGGACATTAGTGAACCAGTTGTGTTTTAATGACAGTCCAATAACTTCATAGTCACCTTTACTGGTATCGGCATTTATTTCCAGATTTTTAAAACTGAATTCAAATTCTCAAACTGCCATGGTGGGATTTGAACTCGCGCTCCCTGGATTATTAGTAGGTCTCTTTCTTTTTTTTTCCCTCCCTGTCTACTATGCTAGTAATATTTTTGTTCTACCTTTTCTTTATTACCAGCACTCTCATGCCTGTGTCAGAAAACCTTTATCTTCCACCTTTCTCTCAACGGTTGACTGCCTCTCACCCCATTTCCTTCTCTCCCTTATCCTCTCTGTAGCCGACAAATGGAAACAGGTCTGATGCTGAGTACAGGATTTGATGACCATTTCACCTGACCTCAGGCCAGTATTAAACTGCATCTCTGTCCCCATGGCATCAAATTTCAAACAAGCAGTTCAAGTGTTTAAAAACAGTGTTATAAAAAAACACACACACTACCTGCTAACTGTATAAGACAGCGGTTCCCAACCTCTTCCTTTATGCGGACCACTACATTGTCATCAAAAGCTTTTGCGGACCACTAGCCATTTAAAACATTTTTAACATCGCCTATGGCTGCCTATTACATTATCATAATTTTTTTTTTCACGGACCACCTGCAGTACCCTCGCGGACCACAGGTTGGGAACCGCTGGTATAAGACATTAAGCAACTCTGGGCCAAACTATAGAGGTCATGATGCGGAGATGCCGGTGTTGGACTGGGGTGGACAAAATTGAGAGGTCGCACAACACCAGGTTATAGTCCAACAGTTTTATTTGAAATCACAAGCTTTCGGAGCTATCGATTGCTCCTTCCTCAGGTGAAGTAAATTAGATACAGAATCGCCAAAGCATATATAGATAGAGAACAAAGCATGTGTACCTTACAATTGCAGACCACTAAATTAAATCATCCTGACTATCTGCCGAGGTGTGATAAAGTTAATCAAGTCAGCCAGGAAGGTACCACATCAAAGACATAGCAAGATACAACTGAGACAATGAGGTGTAGTCGCAGGGGTTCTAACGTGTCAAAAGCTGCCGTCTGTATGTAAAACGAAAAGCTTTAAAATTTTTACTTTTTTACTGGGAAAATTTTTACTTTTTTACTGGGAATCACATCTGTGAACAAGCCAACGACGACTCGAGTCCGGATCACGTCATGTATCGTGACATAAACCCAAGATCACGGTCTCAACCGGGATCTTGGGTTTATGTCACGATACATGACGTGATCCGGACTCGAGTCGTCGTTGGCTTGTTCACAGATGTGATTCCCAGTAAAAAAGTAAAAATTTTCCCAGTAAAAAAGTAAAAATTTTAAAGCTTTTCGTTTTACATACAGACGGCAGCTTTTGACACGTTAGAACCCCTGCGACTACACCTCATTGTCTCAGTTGTATCTTGCTATGTCTTTGATGTGGTACCTTCCTGGCTGACTTGATTAACTTTATCACACCTCGGCAGATAGTCAGGATGATTTAATTTAGTGGTCTGCAATTGTAAGGTACACATGCTTTGTTCTCTATCTATATATGCTTTGGCGATTCTGTATCTAATTTACTTCACCTGAGGAAGGAGCAATCGATAGCTCCGAAAGCTTGTGATTTCAAATAAAACTGTTGGACTATAACCTGGTGTTGTGCGACCTCTCAATTTTGTCCAAACTATAGATACAGTGCAATGTGACCTGATGTTTATTTTCTACAATATTACAGAACATTTAAAAGCTGTATGAATATAGAAACCATTTTTCTTAAAATGCTGTGTAAAATTCTAGTCTTATTTCTGATCGCTTTCACAATCTTATTTTATGGTCTTTGGTTGGATTTTTCCAACATTCTTATTACTTATCTGTTCTCTTGTGCTGGGAAATGGAAGTGGTCCTGGCCTCTAAGAGCAAGGCCGCACCTCTAAATCTGGATAACGATTGTCATTTTGTGCTGCATCCGGTTGTACAACAACAACAACAACAACACCTTGGCATTGTCCTTGTTACAGAAAAACATTCTTACGGCTGCAGCAGATTTTCTTGACAGAGGTCAGTGCCTGAGTTCAAAACTCCAGAACTGGATGAAACATGAACTAATTCAAGGAAAAGGTTAAAAATGAGGAATTTTCTGAAGGAAAAGCCACAATGGATTGCAAAAGGAAAATGGAAAGAATAATATTTAGCTCTGACAGATGGTATTTATTAAAATGTATTCCTACCTTATCAGTAATATTGCTATATAATCATAATTCCATGTGGTGCAATGTTTGATTTGAATAAATATTATGTTGTAAACTTGCCTCTTTTTAGAAAGCATAAAAACCGAAGGTAGTTGTCATATGAGCGGACCCTGTTGGTTATTAGGAGCGCAGAAAGACTAGGTAGGGGAAAATTTCCTCATGGCTTCTCCTGCTGCACCGCCATTAACTTCAGCAGGAGTTCAGAAACCCCCTTCTTGCATGTAACAGGGTTTCCACTGATGCACTCAACAAGAGAACAGCATCAGTAGAGACCAGGAAGAAAGCTGCAGAAGATGTATCGTGAGATCACAAAGGCGGCAGTTAGCATCATCACCCGCCCAGGCTCGAGTAGAGCTGTGTGGGAATTTCCAGTGTAAACCAAGTCCCTAACTCGGGTTTAGAAGCTTTGGTGGAACTTCAGCAGTAGTGACTCATTACTGGCACTGTCCGGGAGATCGCAGGACTGCACTGTCACTGTCCAAGAGACGAGGACCCTTCTACCGACCTATATCAGCACCGTATCCAGTCACTTTAAATACTCAAGATGGTTAACACTTCATGAATTCTTCCTTGAGAAAAGAGTACAATACAACACCAACTTGCATTTATAGAGCGCTTTTAACGTAGTAAAATGTCCCAAGGCACTTCACAAGAGCATTAACGAGCAAAATTTGACACTGAGCCACGTGAGATATTAGGACCGATAGCTTGGTCAAAGAGGTAGGTTTTAAGGAACGTCATAAAGGAGGAGAGAGAGGCGGAGAGGTTTGTGGAGGGAATTCCAGAGCTTAATGCCTAGACAGCTGAAGGCATAGCCACCAATAGGGGATTTGCAAGAGGCCAGAAACACAAAACACAGAAATCACAAACGGCACCAACAGGAAGTCCATAAAGTACATATGGAACCAGCACTGGGACTTAAAGTGGCCCAGAGCTGAACATGAAAGGAATACATGGATTCCTGAGGAAATTTATTTTGGGCTTTGTGTTTTGATCATTCTGATTTAAGGAATTTTATTAAATTTATAATGAGCTTCAACCAATTAGGGAACAGCAAAAACCATACGAAAATTGGGTGAAAAAAACCCAAAAAATGGCAGGCAGCCCTGTGTGACTCTCACCACCTGGCAGTGCAGTGGAAAGCCTACATCTGCAGTGTAACCGGGAAATAGGATTTTCCCATTGTAAGCTGTTGACATGCAGTTTTTCTATTATAGACACTGACATAAAAAGGGTTACAGAAACATTGTAATGAACTAGAAGTAAGACTAAATCTGGACAGGAAATACATGCCATACAAAGGACATTTAATATATTAAGAGTTAAATTGCTGCAAAAACTGAACTGATAATATGAATGAATGATACAACACAGATTAAGCAAAGAAGTTAAGAGAGCTCCAACTTGCTGCACCATAGAATGACAGCATAGGGTTCGTGCTGATTCTCCACACGGTGAGTGTCTGATCTTGGGTGTGCCTTTATGGAAGCCATTGTTTTATCACGGAGTGAAAGAAAACCAAGAGAGGATACGATATAATTGCGATTATGGAGACGTGGCTGCAGGGTGACCAAGGCTGGGAGCTGAATATCCAAGGATATTCAATATTTAGGAAGGACAAGCAAAAAGGAAAAGGAGTTGGAGTGGCGTTGTTAGTAAAGGATGAAATCAGAGCAATAGTGAGAAAGGATATTGGCTCAGAAAACAAAGATGTAGAATCAGTCTGGGTGGAGCTAAGAAGCACCAGGGGGCAGAAAACATTGGTGGGAGTTGTCTATAGGCCTCCAAACAGTAGTGGTAATGTAGGGGATGGCATCAAACAGGAAATTAGAGATGCATGTAACAAGGGTGCTACAGTAATCATGGGTGACTTTCATCTACATATAGACTGGCCAAACCAAATTAGCAATAATACTGTGGAGGATGAATTCCTGGAGTGTGTATGAGATGGTTTTTTAGACCAGTACATTGAGGAACCAACTAGGGAACAGGCTATCCTAGATTGGGTATTGTGCAATGAGAAGGGGTTAATTAATAATCTTGTTGTGCGGGGTCCTTTAGGGAAGAGTGACCATAACATGATAGAATTCTTCATTAAGATGGAAAGTGAAGAAGTCCAATCTGAAACTAGGGTCCTAAATCTAAACAAAGGAAACTACGAAGATATGAGGAGTGAGTTGACTATGATAGATTGGGAAGCTTCATTAAAAGGCATGACGGTGGATAGGCAATGGCTAACATTTAAAGAACGAATGCATGAATTGCAACAGTTATACATTCCTTTCTGGCGCAAAAACTCAAAAGGAAAAGCGGCCCAACCATGGCTAACAAAAGAAATTAAGGATATTATTAGATCCAAAGAGGAGTCATACAAAGTTGCCAGAAAAAGTAGCAAGCCTAAAGATTGGGAGCAGTTTAGAGTTCAGCAAAAAAGGACCAAGAGATTGATTAAGAGGGGAAAAACGAGTATGAGAGTAAACTTGCAAGGAACATAAAAGCGGGTTGTAAAAGCTTCTACAAGTATGTAAAAAGAAAAAGATTAGTGAAGATAAATGTAGGTCCCTTACAGTCAGAAACGGGAGAATTTATAATAGGGAACAAGGAAATCGCAGAGCAATTAAACAAATACTTTGGTTCTGTCTTCAAGGAAGAGGACACAAATAACTTCCCAGAAATGCTAGGGAACCAAGGGTCTAGTGAGAAGGAGGAATTAAAGGAAATTAGTATTAGTAAAAAAAAGCGCTGGAGAAATTAATGGGACTGAAAGCCGATAAATCCCCAGGGCCTGATAATCTGTATCCCAGAGTACTAAAAGAGGTAGCCATGGAAATAGTGGATGCATTGGTTGTCATCTTCCAAAATTCTATAGATTATGGAACAGTTCCTGCAGATTGGAGGGTGGCAAATGTAACCCCACTATTTAAAAAAGGAGGGAGAGAGAAAACGGAACTACAGACCGGTTAGCCTAACATCAGTAGTAGGGAAAATGCTAGAGTCTATTATAAAGGATGTGATAACAGGACACTTAGAAAATATCAATGTGATTAGACAAAGTCAATATGGATTTATGAAAGGGAAATCGTGTTTGACAAACCTACTGGAGTTTTTTGAGGATGTAACTGGTAGAATAGACAAGGGAGAACCAGTGGATGTGGTGTTTTTTGGATTTTCAGAAGGCCTTTGATAAAGTCCCACATAAGAGGTTAGTGTGCAAAATTAAAGCACATGGGATGGATTGAAAATTGGTTAACAGACAGGAAACAGAGAGTAGGAATAAATGGGTCTTTTTCGGGGTGGCAGGCAGTGACTAGTGGGGTACCGCAGGGATCAGTGCTTGGGCCCCAGCTATTCACAATATATATCAATGATTTGGATGAGGGAACCAAATATAATATTTCCAAGTTTGCTGATGACATGAAACTAGGTGGGATTGTGAGTTGTGAGGAGGATGGAAAGAGGCTTCAAGACGATTTAGACAAGTTGAGTGAGTGGGCAAATACATGGCAGATGCAGTATAACGTGGATAAATGTGAAGTTATCCACTTCGGTAGGAAAAACAGAAAGGCAGAGTATTATTTAAATAGTGATAGATTGGGAAATGTTGATGTACAAAGGGACCTGGGTGTCCTTGTACACCAGTCACTGAAAGCAAACATGCAGGTGCAGCAAGCAGTTAGGAAGGCAAATGGTATGTTGGCCTTCATTGCAAGAGGATTTGAGTACAGGAGCAAGGATGTCTTACGACAGTTATACAGGGCCTTGGTGAGACCACACCTGGAGTACTGTGTGCAGTTTTGGTCTCCTTACCTAAGAAAGGATATACTTGCCATAGAGGGAGTGCAGCGAAGGTTCACCAGACTGATTCCTGGGGTGGCAGGACTGTCGTATGAGGAGAGATTGGGTCGACTAGGCCTGTACTCACTAGAGTTTAGAAGAATGAGAGGGGATCTCGTGGAAGCGTATAAAATTCTGACAGGGCTAGACAGACTGGATAGAACATAGAAACATAGAAGATAGGAGCAGGAGTAGGCCATTCGGCCCCTCGAGCCTGCTCCGCCATTCGATGAGATCATGGCTGATCATCCAAACTCAGTACCCTGTACCTGCCTTCTCCCCATATCCCTTGATACCTTTAGCTTTAAGAAATATATCTAACTCATTCTTGAATATATTTAATGACTTGGCCTCAACTACCTTCTGTGGTAGAGAATTCCACAGGTTCACCACTCTCTGGGTGAAGAAATTCTTCCTCATTTCTGTCCTAAATGGCTTACCCGTTATCCTTAGATTATGACCCCTGGTTCTGGACTCTCCGACCATCAGGAACATTCTTCCTGCATCTAGTTTGTCCAGACCTGTCAGAATTTTATATGTTTCGATGAGATCCCCTCTCATTCTTCTATACTCCAGCGAGTATAAGCCCAATCGACCCAATCTCTCCTCATATGTCATTCCTGCCATCCCAGGTATCAGCCTTGTGAATCTTCGCTGAACTCCTTCCATGGCAAGAACATCCTTCCTCAGATAAGGTGACCAAAACTGCACACAGTACTCAAGGTGTGGTCTCACCAAGGCCCTGTACAACTGCAGCAGGACATCCCTGTTCCTATACTCAAACCCTTTCGCTATGAAGGCCAACATACCATTTGCCTTCTTTACCGCCTGCTGCACCTGCATGCTTACTTTCAGCGACTGGTGCACAAGGACACCCAGGTCTCGTTGCACTTCCCCTTCTCCCAATCTATTGCCATTCAGATAATAGTCTGCCTTTCTGTTTTTGACACCAAAGTGGATAACCTCGCACTTATCCACGTTATATTGCATCTGCCACGCTTCTGCCCACTTACCCAACCTGTCCAAATCATCCTGGAGTTTCTCGGTATCCTCCTCGCAGCACACACTCCCACCCAGCTTTGTGTCATCTGCAAACTTGGAGATATTACATTTAGTTCCCTTATCTAGATCATTAATGTATATTGTGAATAGCTGGGGTCCAAGGACCGATCCCTGCGGTACCCCACTAGTCACTGCTTGCCACTCGGAAAAAGACCCATTAATTCCTTCTCTGCTTTCTGTCTGCCAACCAGTTCTCTATCCAAGTCAATACCTTGCCCCCAATCCCATGTGCCTTAACTTTACATGCTAATCTCTTATGCGGGACCTTATCGAAAGCCTTTTGAAAGTCCAAATACACCACATCTACTGGTTCTCCCTTATCTATTTTCCCAGTTACATCCTCAAAAAATTCCAGTAGATTAGTCAAGCACGATTTACCTTTTGTAAATCCATGTTGACTTTGTCCGATCCTGTCACTGTTTTTCAAGTGCTCAGCTATTACATCCTTTATAATGGACTCTAGCATTTTCCCCAATAACGATGTCAGGCTTACCGGTCTGTAATTCCCCGCTTTCTCTCTACCACCATTTTTGAATAGTGGGGTAACATTGGCTACCCTCCAATCCATGGGTACAGTTCCAGATTCCATCGAATGTTGGAAGATGATCAGCAATGCATCTACTATTTCTAGGGCCACTTCCTTAAGTACCCTAGGATGTAGATTATCAGGCCCTGGGGATTTATCGGCCTTCAATCCCGTCAATTTCCCTAACACCATTTGCCTGCAAATACTGATTTCTTTCAGTTCCTCCCTTTCATCAGACCGTATGTTCTCCAACATCTCTGGGAGGTTATTTGTGTCCTCCTTTGTGAAGACAGAACCAAAATATGCATTTAATTGGTCAGCCATTTCTTTGTTCCCCATTATAACTTCCCCTGCTTCTGACTGCAAGGGACCTACACTTGATTTCACTAATCTTTTTCTCTTCACATATCTTTTCAAGCTCTTGCAGTCAGTTTTTATGTTCCCAGAAAGCTTACTTTCATATTCTATTTTCCCCTTCTTAATTAATCCCTTTGTCCTCCATTGTTGAATCCTAAACTGCTCCCAATCCTCAGGGCTACCGCTTTTTCTGGCCAATTTATATGCCCTCTCCTTGGATCTTATGCTATCCCTAATTTCCCTTGTTAGCCACGGTTGAGTCACCCTTTTTGTTTTATTCTTATGCCACAGTGGGATGAACAAATTCTGTAGTTCATCCATGCAGTCTTTGAATGTTTGCCATTGCCTATCCACCGTCAATCCCTTGAGTGACATTCCCCAATCAATCCTACCCAATTCGCGCCTCATACCATCGTAGTTTCCTTTATTTAAATTCAGGACCCTAGTCTCTGATTCAACGACTTCACTCTCCATCCTAATGAAGAATTCTATCATATTATGATCACTCTGACCCAAGGGGCCTCATACAACAAGATTGCTAATTAATCCTTTCTCGTTACATAATACCCAGTCTAAGATGGCCTGATCTCTGGTTGGTTCCTCGACATATTGTTCCAGAAAACCATCTCGTAAACATTCTAGGAATTCCTCCTCCACAGTATTTTTACTAATTTGGTTAGCCCAATCTATATGTAAATTAAAGTCACCCATGATGACTGCTGTGCCCTTACTGCATGCTTCTCTAATTTCCCTTTTAATGCCGTCCCCAACCTCCGTATTACTGTTTGGAGGTCTATATACCACTCCCACTAACGTTTTCTGCCCCTTGTTATTTCTCAGTTCTACCCATACAGATTCCGCATCATCAGAGCTAATATCCTTCCTTTCAATTGTGTTAATCCCCTCTTTAACCAGCAATGGTACCCCACCTCCCTTTCTTTTTTGCCTATCTTTCCTAAATATTGAATACCCCTGGATGTTGAGTTCCCAGCCTTGGCCACCCTGGAGCCATGTTTCTGTAATCCCAATCAAATCGTATTCATTTACCTCTATTTGCGCAGCTAATTCATCCACCTTGTTCCGAATGCTCCTTGCATTAAGACACAAAGCCTTCAGGCTTGTTTTTTTAATGCTCTCAGACCTATATGAATTATTATTTACTGTGACCATGTTTGATTTAAACCGTTGAGTTCTTTGCCTTCTACTTTTGTTTTTCTCCTTCCTGTCTTTAGCTTTTATCCTTGTTTCCCTTTCCTCTGTCTCCCTGCTCAGGTTCCCAACCCCCTGCCACTTTAGTTTAAACCCTCCCCAACAGCACTAGCAAACACTCCCCCTAGGACATCGGTCCCGGCCCTGCCCAGGTGCAGACCGTCCCGTTTGTACTGGTCCCACCTCCACCAGAACCGGTTCCAATGTCCAAGGAATTTGAATCCCTCCCCCTTGCACCATTCCTCTAGCCACGTATTCATTTGAAATATCCTCCTATTTCTACTCTGACTAGCACGTGGCACTGGTAGCAATCCTGAGATTACTACCTTTGAGGTCCTCTTTTTTAATTTACCTCCTAACTCCCTATATTCTGCTTTTAGGACCTCATCCCGTTTTTTAACTATATCGTTGATGCCTATGTGCACCACGACAACTGGCTGCTCGCCCTCCCCCTCCAAAATGTTCTGTAGCCGCTCCGAGACGTCCTTGACCCTTGCACCAGGGAGGCAACACACCATCCTGGAGTCTCGATTGCGGCCGCAGAAACGCCTATCTATTCCCCTTACAATTGAATCCCCTATCACTATAGCTCTTCCACACTTTTTCCTCCCAGCCTGTGCAGCAGAGCCACCCATGGTGCCAGGAAGTTGGCTGCTGCCGCCTTCCCCTGATAAGTCATCCCCCCAACAGCATCCAAAGAGGTATATCTGTTTGAGAGGGGGATGGCTACAGGGAACTCCTGCACTACCTGCCTGCACCTCTTACTCTGCCTGGTGGTCACCCATTCACTTCCTGCCTGTACACCCTTTACCTGCGGTGTGACCAACTCGCTAAACGTGTTATTCACGACGTTCTCAGCGTCGCGAATGCTCCAATATGCATCCATCCGCAGCTCCAGCGCCGCAATGCGGTCCATCAGTAGCTGCAGCTGGATACATTTCCCACACACATGGATGCAGGGAGGATGTTTCCCCTGGCTGGGGGGTTCTAGAATGAGGGGTCACCGTCTCAGGATACGGGGTAGGACATTTAGGACTGAGATGAGGAGAAATTTCTTCACTCAGAGGGTGGTGAACCTGTGGAATTCTCTACCACAGACAGCTGTTGAGGCCAAGTCACTGAATATATTTAAGAAGGAGATAGATAGATTTCTAGACACAAAAGGCATCAAGGGGTATGGGGAGAGCGTGGGAATATGGTATTGAGATAGAGGATCAGCCATGATCATACTGAATGGCGGAGCAGGCTCAAAGGGCCAAATGGCCGACTCCTGCTCCTATTTTTCTATGTTTCTATATTTCTAGAGTAACTGCCAGCTGCTGCTCCTTATACCATGGTGTTCAGCAGATGCTTTGTGCCCAATATTTCTCATTGAGTGAATGGAATACGGTGCCCAAATGAAAGGGGGGGAGGGGAGGGGAGGGAGGATTAGCAGACCTGATTGTGTTTGAAGAGACTCGGATAGAGGTTTTCCTTTCCCCAGAACAGACGGTGAATTGTACGGATACTTTGTTTCAGGTATAAGCTGTCACTCTGTCGTGCAGTCAACCTGATGAAAGCATCAGTTCTCAACAAAGAAAAATCAGTCTCAAACGGATATTGTAAGGGATAAAATCTCTTTTTTTTTAATCACAGGATGTCCAAAAGCTGATTATATGGAGAGCCTTATCATACAGCGATTTTTGCCAGAGTCCTTAAATCAGCTCAAGTCCTTATTTCCCAGTCATAACATAAGAACAGAAGAAATAGGAGCAGGAGCAGGCCATTCGGCCCCTTGAGCCTGCCCCGCCATTCAATAAGATCATGGCTGATCTTCTACCTCATCTCCACTTTCCTGCACTATCCCCATATCCCTTGATTCCCTTAATATTCAAAAATCTATTGATCTCTGTCTTGAATATACAAGGGCATGGTTTATAGTGTTGGGTATACAAAGCAAGTGGAAAAGTAACTTTCAAAATTCTGTACATATTTTATATTTAAAAAGTTACCTGTTTAATACAAGCCAAAAACCTTTTTCTTCACAATTTCTCTCTTGTCCTGCTGTATGATTCTATGGATAACTGCTGCCCTCAGATATCTCACCTAAGTGGCTATTCCTTATCTGTGAGCCAAGACAGTGAATGTAAATGGGCTATTTGACCATGGGTGAGGGAAGAGCACCATAATCATGCCCAAATCTGCCTTCGCTCAATGTGTACACACACATTTCTAGTAGGGTGACTAGATAGTGATCAGGAGCAGGTATCTGACTGAGCCTCCCCTTACGAACATACGAACAATGATGGACAGGAAAAGACACTCTGGTATGTCCCACACAATTTTGATACATTGTGTATCACAATATGTACACTACCCACCCCACCCAAAACCATGTGATCTCCTGGGAGAGATGAAAAAACAGATAAAAACCCAGGCCAATTTGGGGAAAGAAATCTGGGAAATTCCTCTCCGACTGATTCATCCTGGTCAGGACCTATCAGGTTCAATTCAGAGTAAGAAACAGCTGAAAAAATTACAAGGCAAGCCCCGACAGCCGTACCCCGACTGTGAGGCCTGAGGCTGGCCCTTGTGCCTCAGTAACATTTTTGTGCATAAGCTGCTGTCCCCACAGGCAGATTGTGCACTTCAGTAAGAAGAATATCGGTCGCTTGCCTTGCCGGGAACAGCCTGGAGGTAAGTCCCAGGAGGGGGCGGGGGGGGGGGGGGGGGGGCGGTGTTCGTGAGGTTTGAGCTTAAATAAAGTAGGGTGGGAGGAGGCTCTTGTGGAGCATAAACACCGGCACAGACCAGTTGGGCCAAATGGCCTGTTTCTGTGCTGTAAATTCTATGTAATTGTGGAGTCGGGGAGCACACTTTAAAACACCTTTTGGTGGCCATCATTGACTTCTTCTCCAAATGGGTACAGATGTTCCCCAGCAGGCAGGAAACAGCTACGGTTGCTGCAGAGAATTTTTTTCACGTTTTGGGACTTTGACTTACTAAGTATCTGACTGAAAGAAACAATGGAGGCACTGGGAATTAATTGCCATATGAGGCAGCCTTATCCTCAGTCAAATCAAATTTAGAGAGTCAAATGTGAATCAATAAGGCCACAAGGGCAAAGATGGAGACAAATGTGGGTTCACTGACTTTTAGTATTAACTCATACCAGCACATTTTGTGGCTTGTGCTATATAGCACTATTGGTTAGTCTTATCTTGGCAGATCCCTTAAAATGTGCCATGTTCTCCTGCATCAGTTTCTAGGTATTTTTGCAGATACTGTGGACTGTGTTTAGTCTGGCCATCAACTCCTGCCAGTCATGGTGCACTGCTGTTCTCTGGGGAAGTTGCCCTGAAGTGCCAATCAGTGCAAGACTCCTTGCAACCTCCTAATGCACCAGCAGGTTAATTTTCCCTACTATCAAACATGGGATTTGGGGATGCACTACTCTCTGACTTGCCCTTAGAATCCATTTTGGGCCTTTAAATTACATTCGTTCTCATCTTCCTTTTTTCATAAATTCATCGAATAGTACAGCACAGAAGGAGGCCATTCGGCCCATCGAGTCTGCGCCAGCTCTTTCGAAGAGCAAGCCAGTTAGTCCCACTCCCCGGCTCTTTCCCCATATCCCTGCAATTTTTTCTCCTTCAAGTATTTATCAAATTCCCGTTCAAAAACTACTATTGAATCTGTATCCACCACCCTATCAGGCAGGGCATTCTAAATCCTAACCACTCGTTACATTAAAAAAGTTTTTCCTCATGTCGCCTCTGGTTCTTTTGCCAATCACTTTAAATCTGTGCCCTCTGGTTATCGACCCTTCAGCCATTGGAAACAGTTTCTCTTTATTTACTCTATCTAAACCCTTCATGATTTTAAACACCTCTATAATTTCTTTCTCTCTCCTATATACACCCTTTGAAAAGGCTGACAAATGCTTTAATACTATTTTCAGCCTTTCTGAGGGCTGCAGAATGTTTTTTCCCCTCCCGTGTGGCCACTTACCTTTAAGTGGCTGCATTCCTTTTAATTTAAGGCAGCAGCCCTTGATCCTTGTGCATCGAGTATTCAGCCCTCTGCAGGCCTGTGGCCTGAATGCTCGCGGATCAAGGATCAAGCGGTGCAGGGAGCATATTAAGAGGAAATAGTCTGACCCCAGCGAATCAGGCGAGGTCTGTGGGCTACTAAAACAGCACAGGTGTACCCAGCAGTTCAGTCAGCGCAACCAGCATTACCCTGCTGACTGAAGAATCAGCCCTTATATTGCCTTCCACAAAATGTATAGTTTACCAACTTTGCCAAAATGACGGCTTGGGTCCGAAGTACTGTGGGGCCACTATAATGGAATTGTACCCTAATGTTGCAACCTTCAAGAGTAGAGATTTAAAGAGAGAAACCATAAGGAAAATTGAGGACAAAATACTGCTTCAGAATGCACCAGATTACAAGTGTGCACCTTTTGAGCGGTGACTTGTTGATATTAGATACTGGGAGGGGGGGGGGGGATGTAGGGGGGCCAGACTTTCAACTGCTGACCGCCTGTTTTGCGCCTGAAAAACAGGTGACTGGAAGTTGAAAGTCTGGTGGGGATCTTGTGCGCCCGTTTGCCTGCCTGAATCAACTTTTAAATCGGTGTCCACCAGCACTCCCACCCAAAACAGGCGAGAAGCTCGTCAGTTATGCAAATCGGGATCCTACGCCTGTTGCAACTTTCAAAGGGAAATGGGCGGAACATGCACGCCGCATTTCTGTCCTATTTCTCCGGGCACGGAGAGGCCTAACCAGCCGTCCTTAAAGGGACCGCTGGAGGCCTCTCCCAAGAGGTAAGTTTAAGATTTTTGTGGGGCCAGGAGGAGCAGGGTTGCTGCTCTGGGTCCCACAGAAATCTTCCAGCCTGCTGCCAGCCTGTTCTCACCACCACTCGTACCCCTCCTCCCCTTGGCATCTGCTCCCACCCTCGATGGGCCTTGCTTGCCAGCTGGCTGGGTGCTGCAGTTGGCCAATTTTTTGCCTCGGGAGACCAGCAAGTTGCAGAACCTGTTTGGTGCCCGCAGCTTGCCGACAAAAATGTAATGATGCCCAAACCTGAAAGTGGTTCAGGCCTCCCGACTGCTGGGCGCCCGTTTGGTGCCCAAATCAAAAAGTCTCCCCCCTTAGATCACCAAATGGTCCCATGCGGAGCTGAACTATCACATGCAACCTTATTCCACTAGAGGGCATTGCAATGCTGTACATTCTGCTCTGAAAGAAGGAGTTTCTCATAGACAGCAGGATTGCTGCAATTTACAAATGTGCATCTAAAATAACCTTTAGTTATAGATGAAAGCGATTAGATGAATGCAATCTTTGCAACCAGGGCATAGTAACAGGTGGCCTAATGTACTTTTTTTTTCCACAGGGGCCACCAATGCAAGGGGCAGATTGACGATTCTAAAAAAGAGTGCAAAAGCCTGCGTAAAGAGGTGCACGAGTGCAACTGCGGCACATGATGTTAATCTGCATCAATCAGGGGACCGCAAGCCCAAGAGTCCCACAGGGACAGTATGAGGCACAATCACTCTCGTGCAAACGCTTTTCTTTGGGCTGGCTTTTTCCGCTCGGTTTCAGTATCGGCAATCCGCTGATCGCTGCAAGAGAAAAAGGAAAGAACGACTTGTATTTTATATCACACCGTTCACGGCCTCACGACGTCCCAAAGCACTTCACAGCCGATGAAGGACAATGAAGAAACAAGATTCGGGGTTGATTAAGGGTTAGGATGAATTTATTTGGTCCAGAAACCTTGGGGTAATTTTAACCTAACCTGGCCAGTGGGAAACTGACGGGATCAGATCGGCCGCCTGTTTTACACCCTGCCGGATTTTAATTTCATTGTAAAACGAGCAGTCGATCCGATCCCGTCAGTTTCCTGCCCGGCTGTGGAGAGTTTGGTTTAGGCTGTAGCGCAAAATGGGCCATAGCGAATCGGCAGCCTTCTTTACACTCCGCCCAATTTTCTTTTCCATTGAAGTCAACTTTAAAAAAAACTTGTTTTCAGGATGCGTGCAACGCTGGCAAGTCCACATTTGTTACCCATCCCTAATTACCCTGAGAAGGTGGTAGTGGGCCTTCTCCTTGAGCCTCTGCGGTCCTTGTGGCGAAGGTACTTTAGCAATTATGTTAGGTAGCGAATTCCAGGATATTGACTCAGCAACTGTAAAGGAATGGCGAAAAATGTTCAAGTCAGGATGGCGTAAGCTTGGAGGGGAAGTTGGAGGTGGTTGTGTTCCCACAACATTGCTGCTGTTTCCCATCTCGGTGGCAAAGGTTGCAACGGAGGGAGGTGCTGTCAAATTAACATTGAGTTGCAGTGTTGCATCCTGTAGATTGTACATACTGCAGCCACAGTACGCCGGCATACTGAATCCAGTGGTAGGGGCACCAATAAAAAGAAAGACTTGCATTTATATAGCACCTTTCATGACCACCGGAAGTCCCAACGTGCTTGACATAGAAACATAGAAGATAGGAGCAGGAGTAGGCCATTCAGCCCCTCGAGCCTGCTCCGCCATTCAATGCGATCATGGCTGATCATCCAAATTCAGTACCCTGTCCCTGCTTTCTCCCCATATCCCTTGATCCCCTTAGTCTTAAGAAATATATCTAACTCCTTCTTGAATATATTTAATGAATTGGCCTCAACTGCCTTCTGTGGTTGAGAATTCCACAGGTTCACCACTCTCTCGGTGAAGAAATTCCTCCTCATCTCAGTCCTAAATGGCTTACCCCTTATCCTTAGACTGTGACCCCTGGTTCTGGACTCCCCCGCCATCGGGAACATCCTTCCTGCATCTAGTCTGTCTAGTCCTGTTAGAATTTTATAAGTTTCAATGAGATCCCCTCTCATTCTTCTAAACTCTAGCGAATATAAGCCTAATCGACCCAATCACTCTTCATATGTCATCCCAGGTATCAGTCTGGTGAATCTTCGCTGCACTCCCTCCATGGCAAGAACATCCTTCCTCAGATAAGGCGACCAAAACTGCACACAATACTCAAGGTGTGGTCTCACCAAGGCCCTGTACAACTGCAGCAAGACATCCTTGCTCCTGTACTCGAATCCTCTCGCTATGAAGGCCAACATACCATTTGCCTTCTTAACCGCCTGCTGCACCTGCATGCTTACCTTCAGCGACTGGTGCACAAGGACACCTAGGTCTCGTTGCACTTCCCCTTTTCCCAATCTATTGCCGTTCAGATAATAATCTGCCTTCCTGTTTTTGCCACCAAAGTGGATAACCTCGCATTTATCCATATTTTACTGCATCTGCCATGCATCTGCCCAATCACCCAACCTGTCCAAATCATACTGGAGTTTCTCTTTATCCTCCTCACAGCACACACACCCACCCAGCTTTGTGTCGTCTGCAAACTTGGAGATATTACATCTAGTTCCCTCGTCTGGATCATTAATATATTGTGAATAACTGGGGTCCTAGCACCGATCCCTGCGGTACCCCACTAGTCACTGCCTGCCACTCGGAAAAAGACCCGTTTATTCCAACTCTTTGCTTCCTGTCTGCCAACCAGATTTCTATCCAAGTCAGTACCTTACCCCCAATCCCATGTGCTTTAACTTTGCACGCTAATCTCTTATGCGGGACCTTATCGAAAGCCTTCTGAAAGTCCAAATACACCACATCCACTGGTTCTCCCTTATCTATTCTACCAGTTACATCCTCAAAAAATTCCAGTAGATTAGTCAAGCATGATTTACCTTTTGTAAATCCATGTTGACTTTGTCCGATCCTGTCACTGTTTTCCAAGTGCTCTGCTATTACATCTTTTATAATGGACTCTAGCATTTTCCCCAATACCGATGTCAGGCTTACCGGTCTATAATTCCCCGTTTTCTCTCTACCACCTTTTTTAAATAGTGGGGTTACATTAGCTACTCTCCAATCCATGGGAACTGTTCCAGAGTCTATAGAATTTTGGAAGATGACCAGCAATGCATCTACTATTTCTAGGGCCACTTCCTTAAGTACCCTAGGATGTAGATTATCAGGCCCTAGGGATTTATCGGCCTTCAATCCCATCAATTTCCCTAACACCATTTCCCTACAAATACTGATTTTATTCAGTTCCTCCCTCTCATTAGACCCTATGTTCCCCGACATCTCTGGGAGTTTATTTGTGTCCTCTTTTGTGAAGACAGAACCAAAGTATGTATTTAATTGGTCTGCCATTTCTTTGTTCCCCATTATAAATTCCCCTGATTCTGACTGCAAGGGACCTACGCTTGACTTCACCAATGTTTTTCTCTTCACATATCTATAGAAGCTTTTACAATCAGTTTTTATGTTTCCTGCAAGCTTACTCTCATACTCTATTTCCCCCATCTTAATTAATCCCTTTGTTCTCCTTTGCTGAATCCTAAACTGCTCCCAATCCTCAGGTTTGCTGCTTTTTCTGGCCAATTTATATGTCCTCTCCTTGGATCTTATGCTATCCCTAATTTCCCTTGTTAGCCACGGTTGAGTCACCTTTTTTGTTTTATTTTTATGCCAAACAGGGATGAACAAATTCTTTAGTTCATCCATGCGATCTTTAAATGTTTGCCATTGCCTATCCACCGTCAACCCTTTAAGTAACATTCCCTAATCCATCCTAGCCAACTCGCGCCTCATTTCATCGTAGTTTCCTTTATTTAAATTCAGTACCCTAGTCTCTGAGTCAACTACTACTTCACTCTCCATCTTAATGAAGAATTCTAACATATTATGATCGCTCCTCCCCAAGGGGCCTCGCACAACAAGATTGCTAATTAATCCTTTCTCATTACATAATACCCAGTCTAAGATGGCCTGATTTCTAGTTGGTTCCTCAACATATTGGTCCAGGAAACCATCCCGTATACACTCTAGGAATTCCTCTTCCACAATATTGTTACTAATTTGGTTAGCCCAATCTATATGTAGATTAAAGTCACCCATGATAACTGCTGTGCCCTTATTGCACGCATCTCTAATTTCCCGTTTAATGCCATCCCCAACCTCAGCATTACTGCTTGGGGGTCTGTATACAACTCCCACTAACGTTTTCTGCCCCTTGGTATTTCTCAGCTCTACCCATACAGATTCCACATCATCAGAGCTAATATCCTTCCTTACTATTGTGTTAATCTCCTCTTTAACCAGCAATGCTACCCCACCTCCTTTTCCTTTTTGCCTGTCCTTCCTGAATATTGAATACCCCTGGATGTTGAATTCCCAGCCTTGGTCACCCTGGAGCCATGTTTCCGTAATCCCAATTATATCATATCCGTTTACATCTATTTGTGCAGATAATTCATCCACCTTATTACGAATGCTCCTCGCATTAGGACACAAAGGGGGAGAAATTCAGTATTGCCCCATTTGGGGCGCAATTATCGGCCGGGCGCTAATTATCACCACCGACTGCAAACTTGACTTTTATCGCCCCTGGAGGTGATTGGAGCGCTAAATCAGGCGCTTCACACCTGTCTTAAGGCGCAAAGGCCGAGGAGCGAGGCGCTACCTCAGAGCGCTGGCGAAGCTCATGTGATGTCAGTCAGCAATGGAACACACACACAATGGCACCGGCCAGTTCTTAAAGTAGATGGTTGATCTTGCTTTCCATCCACATCCTGCTCATTGCAGCCTTGAATCTCTGCCTGGAGAGACCTGCACATCAAATCTGCTGGAAAGAACAATGGAGAGTACCAGGGAAAGAGCTTAGAGTGCAGCCCCCACAGTCTCTTCTAAATCGATACAAGGAATGGCAAATCAAAATGAACCTGCAAAGTGCTGCTCAGTACCCAAAACTCCTTCACACAGCGTTGAATCACTCTAGAAGTCTCTCTCTCTCAGAATGCGTGGTTCAAAAATGGCACCAACAATAAAAGGCAGGAAGCGGTCGCCTTTAAATAGCGCTCCCCCAGTCCCTTCATGACTGCAATTCGCTCCCCTCAACCTGTCGTTGCTAGCATCAGGCGGTAAGGCAGGGGGTGCCACTCAATATCTGCTCCGGGATGATACCGGGGCGTTGCGCACTCGACTGACGTCACGATCTGCCGGCGCAGGAGATCGTGGCGGTAGTGTTTAGCGCTGCTGCAAAATGTCTAGTTAATTTTGCGAGCGGCGCAAACATCGCCGCGCCTGGGCGCTGGATGCTTTGCGTCCCATTAGCGCCCTCTTAAGGCGCTAACGGGGGGCGCAACCAACTGAATTTTTCCCCCAAAGTCTTCAGGCTTGTTTTTTTAACACTCTTAGACCTTTTAGAATTATTGTTTACTGTGGCCATGTTTGATTTACACCCTTGATTTCTCTGACTTCCACTTTTGCTTTTCTCCTTCCTGTCTTTTGCTTCTATCCTTGCTTCCCTTTCCTCTGTCTCCCTGCACAGGTTCCCAACCTCCTGCCATTTTAGTTTAAACCCTCCCCAACAGCACTAGCGGAACACTCCCCCTAGGACATCGGTCCCAGTCCTGCCCAGGTGCAAACCGTCCAGTTTGTGCTGGTCCCACCTCCCCCAGAACCGGTTCCAATGTCCCAGGAATATGAATCCCTCCCCCTTGCATCATTCTTCTAGCCACATATTCATCTGAAATATCCTTCTATTTCTACTCTGACTAGTACGTGGCACTGGTAGCAATCCTGAGATTACTACCTTTGAGGTCCTATTTTTTAATTTACCTCCTAACTCCCTATATTCAGCTTTTAGGACCTCATCCCATTTTTTACCTATATCATTGGTACCTATATGCTCCATGACAACTGGCTGTTCGCCCTCCTCCTCCAGAATGCCCTGCAGCCGCTCCAAGACATCCTTGACCCTTGCACCAGGGAGGCAACATACCATCTTGGAGTCTCGTTTGCGGCCGCAGAAACGCCTATCTATTCCCCTTACAATAGAATCCCCTATCACTATAGCTCTCCCGCTCTTTTTCCTCCCATCCTGTGCAGAAGAACCACCCATGGTGCCAGGAAGTTGGTTGCTGCTGCCTTCCCCCGATAAGCCATCCTCCTCAACAATATCCAAAGTGGTATATCTGTTTGAGAGGGGGATGGCCACAGGGGACCCCTGCACTACCTGCCTGCGCCTACTACTCTGCCTGGTGGTCACCCATTCCCTTCCTGCCTGTGCAGACTTTACCTGCGGTGTGACCAACTCATTAAACGTGATATCCACGATGTCCTCGGCATCGCGAATGCTCCAGTATGTATCCATTCGCAGCTCCAGCACCGCAATGCGGTCTGCCAGTAGCTGCAGCTGGATGCACTTCCCGCACACATGGTCGTCAGTGTCCCTGATTTCCCACATAGTGCAGGAGGAGCATGCCACGGGGCCGAGCTGTGCTGCCATGACTTACCCTTTAATTAATTTAAATTAAATTAAATCAAATCAATACCACAAATTACACTACAATTAAATGATATAGTCAAGGGCCCTTGTTTACTAGCACTCCCCACTACACAACAGAGACCTTAGAAACTATAACCACAAAATTAAGACCTTCTAAACTTTATAAACTATTAACCTTGACTGTCAAACTATAGAGTAGTATAAATACTCACCTGGCCGTACTCACCCAATCAGCTGCTTCCTCTTGCCCGCGTCACTTTTTGAATCGTGACGTGGCTCTGGAACGCTGCCGCCGGTCTGCGAGATTGGTAAGCCTCTGAGGAAAAAAGCCCGCGAAAGTGAGTTTAAATACTCACTGTACCATTGCTCTCTCCGCTCCCGACACCGGCCTCTGAGGAAAAAAGCCCGCGAAAGTGAGTTTAAATACTCACTCTACCATCGCTCTCTCCGCTCCCGACACCGGCCAATTAAATACTTTTTGAAGTGGAGTCACTGTTGTAATGTGGCAAACGCGGCACCCAATTTGCGCACAGCAAGGTCCCACAAACAGCAATGTGATAATGACCAGATAATCTGTTTTAGTGATGTTAATTGAGGGATAACTATTGGCCAAGACACTGGGGAGTACTCTGCTCTTCTTCGAAATAGTGCCCTGGGTTCTTTTACGTCCACCTGAGAGAGCAGACAGGGCCTCGGTTTAACGTCTCATCCGAAAGACGTCACCTCTGACAGTGCAGCGCTCCCTCAGTGCTGCACTGGAGTGTCAGCTAGATTGTTGTACTCAAATCTCTGGAGTGGGACTTGAACCCACAACCTTCTGACTCAGTGGTGAGTGTGCTACCAACTGAGCCACAGCTGACAAGGCAAACTGCTATGTCCTGGATGTTGTTGAGCTTTTTAAATGTCGTTGCAACTATACCCATCCAGGTGAGTGATACGTATTTCATCACACTCCTGACTTGAGTTTGTGGATGGTGGAGAGGCTTTGATGGGTCAAGAAATGAGCAACTTGTTGCAGAGTACCCAGCCTCTGCCCTTATCTTGTAGCCATGGTCTTGATGTGATTGATCCAGTCAAGCTTCTGGTGACCCCAGTGATGGTTGGAGACTCATTACCTGGCAATTATGTGTTGCGAAAGTTAGCTGCCACTTTTCAGCCCACACCTGGATGTTATCCAGTCCCTGCTGTAGGCTGGCATGAGCTCCTTCATTATGAAGGTTATTGATGAAGCAGCTAAAGATGGTTAGGCCAATGACACTTCTTTGAAAAACTCCTGCAGTGGTGTCATGAGGCTAACCTCTGACAACAACAACCTTCTTCCTTTGTGGCAGGTATGACAGTAGCCACAGGAGAATTTTACCTTTGACTTCCATTTCTCTGGAACATGACTCATACTAGCCATACTCAATCGAATGTTGTATTGATGTTAAGTTATACTCTCACCATTCCTCTGGTATTCGGCTCTTGTGTCCATGACTGGGTTAAGGCTATGATGAGTCTGCAACTGAGTGGTTCTGGCCTAACCGAAAGTGAGCATCAATGAGTAAGCTATTGGTGAGTACATGTTGCTTGATGGAACTATAGTCTTACTCCTTCCATTGCTTTATTGATGATTGGGAGGAAGCTGATAGGGCAGAAAGTGGCCAGGTTAGATTTATCCTGTGTTTTGGTGGATAGGACATACCTGGGCAATCCTCCATAGTGCCAGTGTCATAGCTGTACCGAAACAGCATGGTTAGAGGAGAAGCTATATCTGGTGCACAAGTCTTCAGCACTACAACGGATGTTGTCAAAGCCCATAGCTTTTGCTTTTTCCAGTGCACTTCTTAATATCACTTGGAATGAATCAAATGGACTGGACACTAGTGTCTATGATGGTAGGGAACTTGGGGAAGAGGCCAAGTAGAATCATCTACATGGCATTTTTGGTTGGACACTTGCAAACATTTCAGCCGTCTGTTGCACTCAGATGCTGGGCTCTACCAAGGTTGAGGATGGGGATATTCATGAATCCTCCTCCTTCTGTTAGTTGCATGGTTGCCTGCTGTCATATATCCCTATTGCTCTAATACAAGTTTGAGGACTAGGAAACATTGAACCTCTGGTATTAAATCTTTATTAAATCAAGTCAAGGAGATAATAAAGCACAACCCTTTACATGCAGTGTATATGTGATATAAGTATCAATTATAACATTTTAACTCACATACGGGAGACTCCCTTCAGGAGATCGAAAGCATGTCGCCATGAACTGCTTATGCTAGCCTCAGCAAGACTAGAAAAGTCCCCAAGGAGCCCCAGAATCTGTATATTTTATATGTGTAGTTACATCCTAAAGTAATGTCACTATGTTCTCACTTCAACGAGTCTGCGCAGTTGTTCAGGATCAACTGTTAGTCAACCTCCTTCCTTCTATGGTTCACAATGACACGCTTTGAGTAAGCACGAGACACTTGATGGCAGAGTATATGGAACAGACTTTATTCATATACAACACAGGTGATCGGCCTAACTGTATACAGAGAGTAGCTTTTCGGTTTCTGTATCTTTCGAGTCCTCCAAATAACTGCTTTATACATCTTATTTTGCCTACATCAAAGGTACATGTCACAGATAAGACCTTATGATGTATCTGTTCCTGAATCCTTTGAAAACAGTCTATTTACATAAACAGTTGTAGTTGTTTACTTCAAAGGTACTTCTCTCAAACAAGACTTCCTGACCTAACTGTTCTCGAATCCTTTGAGGAGTTTAATTAACAGTCACTTAATTTCCTTGCACAAGCATTTCTTGTAGGTAATACTCAGACATTAAAAGGAGAAGATAAGCCATGCTTTCTTCTGTGACACCCCGCTGCTATCCTGTTTATATTGGAAAGCCTGTTGTTCCAAGATACAAGGAAGTTTGATTATTAACCCTTAACTCTCCAGGATGTCCAAGATCTGAGAAACCATGGGTATCAGTTATGGCTTGGCACTTTATCTCCTTCCAGTACATCCATAACACAAGACTATTCATCCCACATCACCTCCCTACAGTCACTTGACTGATTTACTGTATCTTCTCATGGATAGTTAATGAGGTAATGTCTCCAGTGGTTCGAGGCCTGGCCTTGCATAGCCTTTGCAGAATAAGTTCTAATATGTGGATATTTTTTTTTGAAGAAAAATATGGATATTCAACCGAGTACACCTATTCTTACACCCATGACCATTCTCGATTGGATTCTGCTGATTTTCCTTCCATTAATTTAAATGAAACTAAAATTGAGCAGGTTGTGTTATGGGTTCACGATCCTTCCCACCCAGTTTTCCTCTCTGCACTCTGCACAGGTGATAATTTATACCCAGTTGGTACAGACGGAAATCTACCTCGCCCATGTATCCTGAACCAAGTGTTGCAGTGGCCTCAGGAATTCTAGCTCAGAGCTTCACCACCAAGAGTTACAATCACATTTACTTCAAGTAATGCTTTCTGGAAGGCTAACACCACTTGTGTTCTGTAGTTGCGCTAGGAAAATCATGGAATTTAGTTGACTGTCCAACCGTTAACTGCGTACCTAATTTTAGCCCAGGTAAAATATACATTTTTACGTGTAATAAACAGTAAAAACATCCACACGCACACAGTATACATTATGGAATTCATGAAAAATAAGAAGGCTGATTGCTGAGCACACCCTAGCCTTCTGTCAACACATTGCAATGAAGATGACATGAAACTTGGCAATATAGTAAACAGTGAGTGGGATAGTAACAGACTTCGGGAGGACATAGATAGACTGGTGAAATAGGCAGACACATGGCAGATGAAATTGAATGCAGAGAAGTGTGAAGCGAAGCATTTTGGTAGGAAGAATGAGGAGAGACAATATGAACGAACTGGTACAATTTTAAAGGAGGTGCAGGAACAGAGAGACCTGGGGGTGTACGTACACAAATCTTTGAAGGCGACAGGACAAGTTGAAAAGGTTGTTAAAAAAGCATACGGGATACTTGGCTTTATAAACAGAGGCATAGGGTACAAAAGCATCAAGTTATACTAAACATTTATATATCACTGGTTAGGTCCCAGCTGGAGTATTGTGTCCAATTCTCGGCACCCCACTTTAGGAAAGATGTAAAGACCTTAGCGAGGGTGCAGAGGAGATCTACTAGAATGGTACCAGGGATGCGGCACTTCAGTTACGTGGAGAGACTAGAGAAGCTGGGGTTGTTCTTCTTAAAGGAGAGAAGGTTAAGGGGAGATTTAATAGAGATGTTCAAAATCATGAAAGGTTTTGATAGAGTAAATAAGAAGAAACTATTTCCAATGGCAGAAGGGTTGGTAACCAGAGGACACAGATTTAAGGTGATTGGCAAAAGAACCAGACGAGATGAGGAGAACTTTTTTTACACAGCGAGTTGTTATGATCTGGAATGCACTGCCTGAAAGGGCGGTGGACGTAGATTCTATAATACCTTTCAAAATTGGATAAATACTTGAAGGGGAAAAAATTGCAGTGCTATGGGGAAAGGGCAGGGGAGTGGGACTAATTGGAGAGCTCTTTCAAAGAGCCGGCACAGGCACGATGGGCAGAATGGCCTCCTTCTGCGCTGTATCATTCTATGATTCTATGATTCAGACAGATCCTCTTAATGTCAGTCCTATTCAGAGCTCATCAGCAACGTTGTGCAGCATAATCGTTCCAAATCGCCTCAGTAATCTGTTTGTGTAACTACAGGATGTAACCCGTTTGTTAAAACTTAGCACTGCAGTACATTCATTATTGTATCCTCTATATCAGCACCTTCACAGTGTAATTTTGTGGAAGGAGGAATACATTTTGTACATCAGTCACTCAGAAAACCATTGCAAGGTATACCCTCAGTAGAAAATGACACAGTAATACATTATGGTCCAATAAATGTAAGCTAATACTACTTAATCTCCCAACCTCACAAAAAAAATACCCAAGCAATGTAAGCAGGAAGTCCCGCCAGAACTCTTTATTATACTTTGATTATTATTATCATATATTTAGTATTGCTTACTTTGCTAATTTCATCTAAGTGTATCCTTTTCAGTAGCCACACAAGCAGCTTATGACCCACAATGGATTCATGAATAACGCTGTTTGATACTTTTCTGCTGCCCCTTTATTTCTCACAGTGCTATATTTTGCTAAGTACACTCTCCATCTGCAGACTCATAAGCAGCTTGAAGGTCCAATTATTTTCATAGTTACACAATAAATAACGCTAGGCACTCCTTCCCTCCTCTGTTTTGATGAAAAGAAAGAACTTGCATTTATATGACACCTTTCCCATCCTCAGGATGGCCCAAAGTGCTTCACAGCCAGTGAGTTACTTTTGAATTGTGATCCCTGTTATAAAGTGCGGGCACGTTTTGTGACATGTGACCCCTTTGATTTTCATCTTCATGGCTGGTAAAACAGTTTAGCAGCCATGGTACATTTCTGTCTCTATCTGCCAGCACTGATTCAGTCACCACTGGTTAACTGCCTATCTGATGTTGGCCTGGTGCCATCTGCACAAAAATGTATTTTTGATGACATCTATCTGTTCCTTGATGAAGACAAAGAACAATGAAGGGCCTGAGGGGATTCCTGCATGTATTGGAGTGTAGTGGTTCTGTTACCGGACTCCAGAGAGTGTGAATTCAAATTCCAGTTTGAGAATTCAGTTTAAAAAAAAATCTGGACATTCACTAGATTGATTCCTGGGATGGCCGGACTGACATATCAAGAAAGATTGGGTCAACTGAACTTGTATCCTCTGGAGTTCAGAAGAATGAGGGGGGATCTTATAGAGACATTTAAAATCCTGACTGGTTTAGACAAATTAGATGCGGGCAGAATGTTCCCAATGTTAGGGAAAACTAGAACCAGGGGTCACAGTCTAAGGATTAAGGGGAAGCCATTTAAGACTGAGCTGAGGAGGAACTTCTTCACCCAGAGAGTGGTGAATCTATGGAATTCTCTTCCACAGAAGGTTGTTGAGGCCAGTTCGCTAAATATATTCAAAAGGGAGTTAGATATAACACTCACAACTAGGGGGATCAAGGGGTATGGCGAGAAAGCAGGAATGGGGTACTGAGGTAGCATGTTCAGCCATGAACGCATTGAATGGCTGAACATCGAAGGACCGAATGGTCTACTCCTGTACCTATTTTCTATGTTTCTATGTTTCTATGTAAAAAGCTTCTATTGGTAAAAGTGACCATGAAGCTGTTGGATTGTTGTAAAAACCCAACTGGTTCACTACTGTCCTTTAGGGAAGGAAATCTGGCATCCTTACCTGGTCTGGCCGATATGTGACTCCCGCTCCAGACCAACATGGTTGACGCTTACCTGCCCTCTGGAGTGGCCTAGCAAGGCACTCAGTTGTATCAAACTGCTAGAAAGAATACCACACCAACTGCAGAGGTTCAAGAAGAAAGTCCTGCACCACCTTTTCAGGGTAACTAGGGATGAGCAATAAATGCTGGCCTTGCCAGTGATACCCACATCCTGAGAATCAATTTTAAAAAGACTAAAAGGGGGACACCTTTTTATTATGACGCATTGTTCACCTTCTCTGAAGAAATTATGATCTGACAACACACTAGATAGACCACAAGAGTTCAACTTAACAATAATGCCTTATTATCATATCCTAACAAAAGCCATGGGAATGTCAAAGGTTAGTGCTCAGACTGATTTAGGAGAATTGTTCCATTTCCAGAACATGATATTGAGAATATCACCAATTGACAAGTACGCCACACTGGTGATCAGGTAATAATTGAAATGTTGTAACAGCTCCTCATTCACCGTAGTTCCCATGAGCATTGACAATGAGCTGGATCAATGTGCCCCAGTGAATTGATTTCAAGACCTCCTTATCCTTGTTATCAAATACCCCACAGCCTTACCTCATCGCTGTTTGGGAAATCTTCACCAACCATATGTCCTAGCCTGAACTCTTCATTCCTCTGATGTTGGATGTCTGCTTAAGCCCCTTCATTGGGGGTAATCTTTCAAACATTTCAGCCACTGTATCCCTGTCGCTACATTTCTCTTCCAAAGCCACCTTGCCTTGTGACCTCTCCCCCTTTGGCCTGCTTTTCCACCTAAGTTTGGCCTTAAAACGTGAACAGTTACAGGCTGGCATGGCAATTGTTCATTTGTACGTGTGAGTATTTCACTTATTAGGCCAAAGCCAAAAGAGAAGTGATAGGCTTTTAAGAAGGCTTGTGACGGCAGGGGGAGAGGTCACAAGGCAAGGTGGCTTTGGAAGAGAAATGCAGCGACAGGGATACAGTGGCTGAACAGGATAATGGATTGTACTGTGGAAAGCCTTTAATTACACATGAACATAGAATTGTCCAGCACATGGGAATCGATGTACATAAGACACTGCACCTTCGGAAGTCGGGAGTGTTGTAAAACACCTAAAATTAAACTATGGGCCGGATTTTCCGACCCCCATAGGTGCGTACGCGTCCATAGGGGCCGCGCAAGTGCGAAGCGCGTGCGCTAAAACCCGGCACTTGCGATCTGTCAAGAATTCCCTTGACAGATCATCCACATGCCTGGGAAAAGTGCCTCCGCGGGTGGAGAGTTGCGCTTTTTGCACAACTTCCACCCGCTGAAAGCCTGTCAAATTCTTACGCCTGGTAAAAGCATGCGTAAGGCCTGCTTTTACCAGCATAAGAGTTTAAAAAATAGAAAACTAAAATGTTATCACTAATTTATAAATTAAAAATACTCTTAAAAAAGGTAAGTTTATTTTTAGCCCCGTAAAAACATTTAATTATTTTTTTCAAAAAATTAAATTTTTGTTTAAAATATTTAATTAAATGGCATTTTAATTAATTTTAAATATGTAATGTTTTTTAAAAATTTATTTAATGTTTTAGTGTGTTTTTAAATGTGATCCCCATTCATACTTTTGACAATTCTGTCCGGACAGACCTTCTTTCATTGGTTCGCCCGGCCCACGTGATCCCAGGGGCGCCTGTGAACCGCCAGCGCCCCTGGGATACCTGGCCCTCTGCGCATTTCGAAGAGGAGAGGCCCAGGATCGCAAGCCTCAGGATCTAGGGAACCAGCAGGTAAGTTCGTAGATTTATTTCTGATCGGAGGCATCCACCCGCAGGAAGCCTCCGATCGGAAATTCAGGGCCTATATTAAACATCGGGGGAGAAATTCATTATCGCCCCATTTGGGGGCGGTAACTTTTGAAAGCTGGGAAACTTAGCACCAGGCGCTAATGATTCTCAGCTTTCACGAAATTGGGTTTAGCGCTCCAGGAAGGAAGTGGAGTGCTAAATCAAGCGCTCCACTTCCTTCCTGGAGCGCTAAAGGACGCAGGTGGGGCTGTATTCGTGCAGCGCTGCCGCATTCCGAGGCTCCTACCCTCCCTTAAAGGGAAGGGCCATCGCTGCAGGCTCTGCATTGGGACCAGTTAACTGGTCCCCGACGGCAGCCATGATCCGGCTTGATCAGCCCCATCCACTCCAGCAGAGTGCCGGGCTGATTGATCGTGGCCCAGGAGAAGTAAGAAAAAATTGAACAACAACATTTCAGAAATTTAGGTACTTACCTCGGCGACCTCCCCTTTAACTTTCGCCCCCGAAGCGCCCGGCCTCCTGATCAACGCCTCCTGCAGCTGTCGGTGTCATCGCCCCGCGATGCTGCAGGGGGCGGAACCAAAGTTCAGGTCCGGGGTGATGCGCACGGCAACGACGTCACGATCTCCAGGCGAAGGAGATTGCGGCGTGAAGTCTTACCGCCGCCGCAAACCTCTCACTGACGTTCGCAGGAGTCGTTCATCTCACCGTGCCCGGGCGGTAAGTTGTTAGCGCCCCCGGAGGCGATAACGGGAGGCGCTAAGGAGGAAATTTCTAGCTCTTAGGGTCCAAAGTTCATGGGGCCCTGCTTCACCGCCAAAAGTGAGGCAGGGTCAGATTTCCATTCGCCAATCTGTTACAGCCCCGGTCTGGTCCAAAATTCCTGAGTTAGGGTCAGAGTTTCAGATTGTGGGGCTAAAAGGGTTGGTGGCTTTGCTTCTAATGTTGTAGAGGATGCAAAGGAGGCCAGAGTCAGAAGTACAGAAGGTACATGCTGGCATGTAGGGCTGGAGGAGGTTGCTGAGGTAGGATGGGGTGAGGCCATGGATGGAGTTGCAGATGCAGATGCGACCAGTGAAATTTTGATGCATCAGAATTTATATCGGATAGACCTTGTGTGGCCAGTGAGGATTACATTAGAAAAGTTAACATGGAGGTGACGAAAGCATGGGGGAGGGTTTCAGTAGCAGTCAAGGAGAGATGGGGCAGAGGTGGGTGATGTTGTAGAGATGGAAATAGTTTGATCTTGTTGACGAATAGGATATGGCGTTTGAAGCTCAGCTCAGGGTCAAACAAGACCAAAGTTGTGCACTGTCAGATTCAGCCTGAATAACCTGGAGAAGGGGATAGAATTGGGGGTTAGGGAATATGGTTTTTGGTGGGAGCCAAAAGAATGACCTCTGTCTTTCTGATGTTAAACAGGAAAAAGTTCTAGTTCATCCATGACCTGATATCAGACAAGCGATCAGAGGTGATTGTGGAGCCAAGCATGGTGGCAAAGAGATAGAGCTGAATGTTGTTAGCGTACATATGGAAGCATTGTCAATGAATGATATGTCAGGAATAGAACACAGCCTAGGCTGGACCCTTGGGGCATGTTCAAGGTAACCATGCAGGAAAAGTCTTTGCTGACTATGTTCAGATAAGCAAACAAAGTGCCGTGGAGAAATGGTGGAGGACGATGGAGTAGTCAACTGTGTCAAATGCTGTGAAGAAAACAAGGAAGACAAGGAGGGATAGTGCACCATGGTTACAGTCATGATGTTGCTGAACTTGAGCAGGTTGGTCTCAGTGTTGTGGCCAGGGCATAAACAGACTGAAGTGATTTGAGCAGTGAGTGATGGGAGAGGTGAGTACAGAGCTGGATATTGATGACACGTTAGGCCAAGGAGGTGATTATGTGGCTAGAATTTGGGTTGGGAGGGAATCGAGGGTACAGGTGGTTTGTCTAATGAAAGAGATGAGCTTGATAAGGAAGGAAGGAGTTGGGGATAATCTACAGAGTAATTTGAGGGCATAAGTGGAGTACAGGGAGAGCTGGGGGGGTGGTCATTGGTAGAGCAAGATGAGGCCGAAAGGGCCAAATTGATAGTCTTGGTCCTTCAGGACAAAAAGTCAATGAGCTCCTCACACTTGACATTGGAGTTGAGGATGGAGGAAGCAGAAGAAGGTTGTAAGATTTTGGCCTTTGCTTTATCTTATTAATTAGTAGGTTAAAGAGTCTAGATTCAGCAACTTTAATACTTTGTTAAGAAATATAACAATTTATAAATTATAAATATAACAATAATAAATATAAGATTTAGCCTCTGCCTTATCTTCTATATATATATATATATATATATATATATCTACATCTATCATAGTAAGCAAGCAAGTGATATATGTCTACATACTACAACCATGCAACCCAATGGCCATGCCTCGGCCTTTGCTCTTTAGTTCAAGCTGCCCACAAGCCACCAGGATGTCCCAACTTTTATACTCACCAACAAACAGACCATGTCACCTGACAGACCCTTGACCATGCTTGTTTTTAACTGAAACTAGGCCCCTTTCTTATCTGTGTTTCCCAAGGTTGTCTTTCTTGTTGTCTGGCAAGCTCAGCTCCTTCCTTCTAGTATTTCTTCATAGATTAACATAGATTAACATAAAAACTAGGAGCAGGAGTAGGCCATTCGGCCCGTCGAGCCTGCTCCACCATTCAATACGATCATGGCTGATCATCCAAATCCAGTACCCTGTCCCTGCTCTCTCACACAGAATCCCCATCGAGCCTGCACCGACACATATCCCACCCTATCCCCGTAACCCCACGTATTTAATTCCCCCTAACATATCCCATCCTATCCCCGTAACCCCACATATTTAATCCCCCCCTAACACTAAGGGTCAATTTATCATAGCCAAATCAACCTAACCCGCACATTTTTGGACTGTGGGAGGAAACCGGAGCACCCGGAGGAAACCCACGCAGACACGGGGAGAATGTGCAAACTCCACACAGACAGTCACCCGAGGCCAGATTCGAACCCGGGTCCCTGGCGCTGTGAGGCACCAGTGCTAACCACTATGCCACCCTAAATCATCCCTAAACTATCTTACCTTCTGTTAATTATGTTAGAGTATCAAAATCATATGTAACAAAATCATGTTATAATCTGAGCTATTCTATTATTCATTCTGATTTAGCCTACTTTATGATTAACCATAGACAGTCATACTGCTGTCTTTGCTTCTCTTGTTCGAATGTTATCTGTTCCAGATGATTACAGTTCCTTGTCTCAAGGTCTCTCTCCAGTCTCACTGTTGTACTTTCAAGCTAAGAAAGGCTTCAGTGACGAGGGTTTGTCATTGAGAAATGGGGTTTGGCATTGACTTGACGATAAACTTGGAATAGTATCAGGATTTGGCAATGAAAACAGAGACACGGTATGCAGCCAAACCAGATGGTCATGTGCTTAAACATAAAGACTTAAACATATAAATAGTAAAAGGGTAGTCAAGGGAATGATGGGGGCGATTAGGGACCAAAAAGATCTTCTTGTGGAGGCAGAGGGCTTGGCTGAGGTACTAAATGAGTACTTTGCATCTGTCTTGACTAAAGAAGAGGATACTGCCAATGCCATATATAGGAGGAGGTAGTAGAGAAATTGGATAGGATCATAATAGCTAAAGAGGAGGTACTTAAAAAGTTGGCAGCACTAAAAGTAGAAAAGTCACTTGGTCCGGATGGGGTACATCCTAGGTTGCTGAGGGAAGTAAGGGTGGAGATAGCGGAGGTTCTAGCCACAATCTTCCAATCCTCCTTTGATATGAGAGCGATGCCAGAGGACTGGAGGATTGCAAATGTTACACCCCTGTTCAAAATAGGGGAGAGGGATAAACCCAGCACCTACAGGCCATTCAGCCTAATGTCGGTGGTGGGAAAACTTTTAGGGGGAAAAATTCAGTATCGCCCCGTTTGGGGCGCAATTATCGGCCGGGCGCAAAGATTAGCACCTGGCGCTAATAATCGCTTCCGACTGCAAATTTGACTTTTATCGCCCCTGGAGGTGATTGGAGCGCTAAATCAGGCACTACACATCTGTCTTAAGGCGCAAAGGCCGAGGAGCGAGGCGCTAACTCAGAGCGCTGGCGAAGCCCATGTGATGTCAGTCAGCAATGGAACACAGACACAATGGCGCCAGCCAGTTCTTAAAGGGGTGGGTTGATCTTGCTTTCCATCCACATCCTGCTCATTGCAGCCTTGAATCTCGGCCTGGACAGACCTGTACATCAAATCTGCTGGAAAGAACAATGGAGTGAACCAGGGAAAGAGCTCAGAGTGCAACCCCCACAGTCTCTTCTAAATCAATACAAGAAAGGGCAAGTCAAAATGAACCTGCAAAGTGCTGCTCAGTACCCAAAACTCCTTCACACAGCGTTGAATCTCTCCAGAAGTCTCTCTCTCTCTCTCTCTCTCAGAATGCGTGGTTCAAAAATGTCACCAACAAAAAAAGGCAGGAAGCGGTTACCTTTAAATAGCGCTCCCCCGTCCCTTCCTGACTGCAAAACGCACCCCTCAACCTGTCGTTCCTAGCGGCAGGCGGTAAGGCAGGGGGTGCCACTCAATATCCGCTCCGGGGCGCTACCGGGGCGTTGCGCACTCGTTTGACGTCACGACCTGCCGGCGCAGGAGATCGTGGTGGCAGTGTTTAGCGCCACCGCAAAATGTCTAGTTAATTTCGCGAGCGGCGCAAGCATCGTGGCACCCGAGCGCTAGTTGCTTTGTGCCCCATTAGCGCCCTCTTAAGGCACTAATGGGAGGCGCAACCAACTGAATTTTTCCCCCTTAGAGACAAATAAATTAATTGTCACTTAGAAAAATATGGGTTAATAAATGACAGCCAACACAGATTTGTTACAGGCAAATCATGTTTAACTAACTTGATTGAGTTCTTTGATGAAGCAATGGACAGGGTTGATGAAGGTAGTATGGTTGATGTTGTGTATATGGACTTTCAAAACACTTTTGATAAAGTACCACATAATAGACCTGTTAACAAAATTAAAGGGCAGTGGCAGCTTGGATATGAAATTGGCTAATAGACAGAAAGCAGAGAGTAGTGGTGAATGGTTGTTTTTCAGGCTGGAGGGAAGTGTACAGTGGTGTCCCCCAGGGGTCGGTATTAGGACCACTGCTCTTTTTGACATATATTAATGACCTGGACTTGGGTATATAGGGCATAATTTCAAAGTTTTCACATGACTGGAGAATTGCAAATGTTACACCCTTGTTCAAAAAAGGGTGTAAAGATAAACCCAGCAACTATGGGCCAGTCAGTTTAACCTCGGTACTGGGGAAGCTTTTAGAAACAATAATCAGGGACAAAATTAACAGTCACTTGGACGAGTGTGGATTAATTAAGGAAAGCCAGCACGGATTTGTTAAAGGCAAATCGTGTTTAACCAGCTTGATCGAGATTTTTGATGAGGTATCAGAGAGGGTTGATGAGGCCAATGCAGTTGACGTAGTGTACATGGATTTCCAAAAGGCGTTCGACAAAGTGCCACATAATAGGCTTACCAGCAAAGTTGAAGCCCATGGAATAAAAGGGGCAGTGGCAGCATGGATACAAATTGGCTAAGTGACAGGAAACAGAGAGTAGTGGTGAATGGCTGTTTTTCGGACTGAAGGAAGGTATACAGTGGTGTTCCCCAGGGGTCGGTTCTAGGACCACTGCTTTTCTTGATATATATTAATGACTTGGATGTGGGTGTACAGGGCACAATTTCAAAATTTGCAGATGACACAAAACTTGGAAGTATAGTGAACAGTGAGGAGGATAGTGATAGACTTCAAGAGGACATAGACAGGCTGGTGAATGGGCGGACACATGGCAGATGAAATTTAACGCAGAAAAGTGCAAAGTGATATATTTTGGTAGAAAGAATGAGGAGAGGCAATATAAACTAAAGGGTACAATCCTAAAGGGAGTGAATGAACAGAAGGACCTAGGGGTATATGTGCACAAATCGTTGAAGGTGGCAGGGCAGGTTGAGAAAGCAGTGAAAAAAGCTTATGGGATCCTGGGCTTCATGAATAGAGGTATAGAATACAAAAGCGTGGAAATTATGATGAACCTGTATAAAACACTGGTTCGGCCTCAACTGGAGTACTGTGTCCAATTCTGGGCACCACACTTTAGGAAGGATGTGAAGGCTTTAGAGAGGTTGCAGAAAAGATTTACGAGAATGATTCCAGGGATGAGGGACTTCAGTTACATGGATAGACTGGAAAACCTGGGGTTGTTCTCCTTAGAGCAGAGAAGATTGAGAGGAGATTTGATAGAGGTGTTCAAAATCATGAGAGTAGATAGAGAGAAACTGTTCCCATTGGTAGAAGGGTCGAGAACCAGAGGACACAGATTTAAGGTGATTGGCAAAAGAACCAAAGGCGACATAAGAAAAAACTTTTTTACGCAGCGAGTGGTTAGGATCTGGGATGCATTGCCTGAAAGGGTGGTGGAGGCACATTCAATCATGGCTTTCAAAATGGAATTGGATAAGTACCTGAAAGAAAAAAATTTGCAGGGTGATGGGGAAAGGACAGGGGAGTGGGACTAGCTGAGGTGCTCTTGCAAGGAGCCGGCACGGGCATGACGGGCCGAATGGCCTTCTTCCGTGCTGTAACCATTCTATGATTCTATGACACAAAACTCAGATATGTAATAAAAAGTGAGGAGGATAGCAACAGTCTTCAGGAGGACATAGACAGACTGGTGAAATGGGCGGACACCTGGTAGATACAATTTAACGCAGTGAAGTGTGAAGGTAGGAAGAATGAGGAGAGGCAATATAAACTAAATATACAATTTTAAAGGAGGTGCAGGAACAGAGGAACCTGGGGTATACGTACACAAATCTTTGAAGGTGGCAGGACAAGTTGAGAAGGCTGTCAAAAAGCATACGGGTTCCTTGGCTTTATAAACAGAATTGAGAGGTCGCACAACACCAGGTTATAGTCCAACAGTTTTATTTGAAATCACAAGCTTTCGGAGTTACTACTCCTTCGTCGACTTCACCCGACGAAGGAGTAGTAACTCCGAAAGCTTGTGATTTCAAATAAAACTGTTGGACTATAACCTGGTGTTGTGCGACCTCTCAATTTTGTCCACCCCAGTCCAACACCGGCATCTCCGCATCATGACCTTTATAAACAGAGGCATAGGGTACAAAAGCAAGGAAGTTATGTTGAACCTTTATAAATCACTGGGTAGGCCCCAACTGGAGTATTGTTTCCAATTCTGGGCACCACATTTTCAGAAGGATGTCAAGGCCTTAGAGAGGGCGCAGGGGAGATTTTCTAGAATGGTACCAGGGATGCAGGACTTCTGTTGCATGGAAAGACTGGATAAGCTGGGATTGTTCTTCTTAGAGCAGAGAAGGTTAAGGGGAGATTTAATAGAAGTGTTCAAAATCATGGAGGGTTTTGATAGAGTAGATAAGAAGAAACTGTTTCCAATGGCAGAAGGGTTGGACACAGATTTAAGGTAATTTGCAAAAGAACCGGAAGCAGGATGAGGAGAATTTTTTTTTAACGCAATGAGTTATGATCTGGAAAGCACTGCTTGAAAGGGTGGTGGAAGCAGATTCAATAATAACTTTCAAAAGGGAACTGGATAATACTTGAAGGGTAAAATTTTGCAGGGCTATGGGGAAAATGGCAGGGGAATGGGACTCATTGGATCGCTCTTTCAAAGAGCTGTCACAGGCATGATGGGTTGAATGGCCTCCTTCTGTGCTGTATTAGTCTATGATTCTATGGGCTGGATTTTCTCAATGGAGGCGCTGCTGGAGGCGGAACTTCTGGTTTCTGGGTTTCAGTCCCGCCCCCAGCAATGTCTGACCAACCCACGCTATTTTCCCTTGATTGGCCTTGTTAAGCCTGCCCTGCGGGCTTACCGGCCAATTAAGGGAAAGCCAGTGACAGATGACATCAGCGTATGACGCTTCATCTGTCGAAAATTTTTTGACAGATGTATTGTCAGCGTTTGACAGCTTTGAGAAGCTGTCAAACACTGACAATCTCTGTTCCAAGGTGAGCCCTTGCACACAGGCTCACCAGGACCTCTCTCCTCAGCAGAATGCAGATGGCTGCTGCATCTGGGAATGCAGCAGCCATTCTGTCATCTCTGCCATTGAGATGAGGCACCTCCGGATCCTCAAAGGTTGAAGCCTACAGAAAGAAGCAAAGGTAAGGAAACTTTTTCCAACACTTTACACTCACCTCTCATACTTACCTGTCCACACTTGCACCCATCACTCACCTCTACAGCTGACATTTCGACCCCTCTCACCCCCCACAGACCCACTGCTTGCCTCGTTGATCCTGGTGAGGTTCGCAGCCATCGGGAAGCCCGCAATTGCAGGCGTAAAATGGGGAAAAGCCTCAAAACTGACTGTTAACAGGCAGTTAATTGGCTCTAATCCCCTTCCCGCCTCGAGGAGACGGGTCCCTGCGCAACTCGGGGACTCGCCTCCCGGGAGGATGGCACGGAGGCGGGTTGGACGGGGTTGGTACCCGCTCCCAGTTTCTGCCATTTTCCTGGCAGTCCCGCCTCCATACCCACCTCCCCAGGGCTGGGAAAATTCCCCCAAGGTTTCTATGAAAGATACAGAGGTCAGAATTATATGGGTGAACGGTCGGGAGAGGAGACCATAAGGACCTTAGTGGGAAAGGGAGCATCAGAGGCAGAAGCAGGAGAACTACTGAAGAAGCCAAGAGCGATGTCATGGCAGATGGAGGGCTAGAGGAAGGAAAGAAAGGATCATATCGCCACCATAGTAAGTCCCAAAATTATTTTACAATAAATTAATTACTTATGAAGTGTAGTCACTCTTAAGTAGGCAAGCATGCCAGCCAAATCTATACGCAAGATCTCACAAGCAGCATATGAGTTGAAAAGCCAGTTAATCTGTTTTTAGTTAAGGAAAGCATGTTGGCCAGGAAAGGAAATTGAAATAATAATGTAGGAAATAATAATCTGCCAGTCAGCATCTGTGAAGAAAAAGGCAGAGTAATGATGTTTGGGGTCTGTATCTGTTTATCTCTTAGCCATTTTTTATTTAAAAGTAATCCTACCAAGAACAAGTTGCACTGCAGCAACTCGCCAAGGCTTCTTCGGCAGCACCTCCCAAACCCGCAACCTCTTCCACCTAGAAGGACAAGGGCAGCAGGCGCATGGGAACACCACCACATCCAAGTTCCCCTCCAATTCACACACCATCCTGACTTAGAAGTGTATCGCCGATCCTTCATCGTCGCTGGGTCAAAATCCTGGAACTCCCTACCTAACAGCACTGTGGGAGTACCTTCACCACACGGACTGCAGCAGTTCAAGAAGACTGCTCACCACCACCTTCTCAAGGGCAACTAGGGATGGGCAATAAATGCTGGCCTTGCCAGCGACGCCCAGATCCCATAAACGAATAAAAAAAAACTATTGGTGGTAGACAACAGGAACAGAATGGGAGCTCCAGAGGTAAGAGGAGAAGATGGAGTGTCACCTCCAGTGGCTGGGTGAAAGGAGACTTGAAATCTACACTGGAAGCCTTTCACGAAAGTGTGCTACACAGTCACCATCTTAGTCTTCCAATTCAAAATACTAATAGCCAAATGGGTACTAATAATGATCAATTTGCTCTCTTCACAGAGCATAGTGGACCAAGTATGGCACCATTCACCAGAGCACTGGTGTTAAGCAAGAACCTAGATGCAGTCACCTTACATCTATTATTCATTGAATTGGATGAGGCAAGTCAAGCTGAAGCACAAGGCAAAGTTGTTGAAGGTGTAACAGACATGGGGAGTAAGGCAAAGTTGTTGAAGGTGTAACAGACATGGGGAGTGTAAAGGGGCAGCAGGTCTGGGTGGGGAGCCAATATCCTGCCTACCTGTGATGAGTTGCCATATTTTAGTGAGCCTGCTTTCCGACAGGGAATGGTACAACATGTGGAACATGTTGAGCAGAGACTTGTCTCCACGCCCATGGCAGCACAGGGGATAGAAGAATGGTTGCCCGCACTCCAGCCCCTCATTAAGCAGGGAGTAACAACTCTACTTTACCCCAAGGAAATGCTGTCAACCTGGTCACTTAACAGCACCAGTACAACAGTTTTATTGATCATATCATGCAATTTTATTCATATGTAAACGAGATTGTCAATTTATCACTAATTTTCCAACCTAATTTGTAGCTATGGGGAAAGGGCAGGAGAATGGGACTAACTGGATAGCTCTTTCAAGGAGCAGGCACAGACATGATGGGCTGAATGGCCTCCTTCTGTGCTGTATCATTCTAAGAGTCTATGTAAGATACAGAGGTGGAAATTATACTGGTGAACAGTAGGGAGGGCCTTGGTGGGAAAGAGGGCATCAAAGTTGGAAGCAAGAAAACTACTGAAGAAGTCAAGAGTGATGTCTTGGAGGGCTGGATGAAGGAAAGAAAGGGAAAAACTTACATTTATACAGCATCATATTGTATCCATAGTATGTTCCAAAGTGTTTTACAACTAATTCATTACTTATGAAGTGTAGTCACTCTTAAGTAGGCAAACATGCCACCCAAATTTGTACGCAAGACCTCACAAGCAGCGACAGCAGCGAGAGGATAAAGAGCGGCCCGGGAGCCATTGGGACAGGCTCCACTTAAACTGGGCTGGGACCAGCGTCCTGGCGAATTGATTAACTAGGGCTGTAGATAGGGCTTTAAACTAAAAAAGGGGGGGAGGGGTCAGGTGAGGGGAAATTTAGAAATCTAAAGAGAAAGGTCAGGCAATAGAGCAGTGTAGTGATTTGGGTAAAAATAAGCAGAGTGTGACAGGAAGGGACAGAAAGTTTAATGGTAGCAGTGCAGCAGAGAATAAGGTCAAAGCAGGGAATAATGGTAAAAATTTTAAATGAAAGGCTCTTTATCTGAATGTACGAAGCATTCGTAACAAGATAGATGAACTAATGGCACAAATAGAGGTAAATGGGTTTGATCTAATAGCCATTACGGAGACATGGTTGCAAGGTGGCCAAGGTTGGGAACTAAATGTTCTAGGGTACTTGACGTTTTGAAAAGACAGGCAGAATGGAAAAGGAGGGGGAGTAGCCCTGATAATAAAGGATGATATAAGGACAGTAGCGAGAAAGGATCTCGGCTCGGAAGATCAGGAAGTAGAATCAGTATGGGTGGAGATAAGGAATAACAAGGGGCAGAAAACACTGGTAGGAGTAGTATATAGGCCTGCTAACAGTAGCTATACCGTTGGACAGAATATTAATCAAGAAATAGTAGGAGCTTGCAACAAAAGTAATGCAATAATCTTGGGGGACTTTAATCTTCATATAGATTGGACAAATCAAATTGGCAAAGGTAGTCTGGAGGACGAGTTTATGGAATGCATTTGGGACAGTTTCCTAGAACAATATGTCATGGAACCAACTAGGGAACAGGCTATTTTAGATCTTGTATTGTGTAATGAGACAGGGTTAATTAACAATCTCATAGTAAAGGATCATCTGGGGCAGAGTGATCATAATATGATAGAATTTCACATTAATTTTGAGAGAGACTTGCCTAAGTCCGAAACTAGAGTTTTAAACTTAAATAAAGCCATTTACATAGGTATGAGGGGTGAGTTGGCTAAGGTAGATTGGAAAAATAGATTAAAAGGTATGGTAGTAGATAAGCAGTGGCTAGCATTTAAAGAAATATTTCATAATTCTCAACAAAAATACATTCCATTGAGAAACAAAAACTCTACGGGAAAAGTGATCCAACTGTGGCTAACTAAAGAAGTTAAGGATAGCATTAGATTGAAAGAAGAAGCTTATAATGTTGCAAAGAATAATAGTAAGCCTCAGGATTGGGAAAGTTTCAGAAACCAGCAAAGGTTGACCAAAAAATTGATAAAAAGGGAAAAAATAGAACATGAGAGAAAACTAGCAAGAAATATAAAAGCAGATTGTAAGAGTTTCTACAAGTATGTAAAAAGGAAAAGAGTAGCAAAAGTAAACGTTGGTCCCTTAGAGGCTGAGACAGGAGAAATTATTATGGGGAATAAGGAAATGGCAGAAATGTTAAACAAATATTTTATCTGTCTTCACAGTAGAAGACACAAAAAGCAGACCAAAAATGGTGGGGAACCAAGGGTCTAATGAGGGCGAGGAACTTAACGTAATTAATATAAGTAGAGAAAAAGTACTAGAGAAACTAATGTGACTAAAAGCCAACAAATCCCCTAACCTGACGGCCTACATCCTGGGTTCTAAAAGAGGTGGCTGAAGAGATAGTGGATGCATTGGTTTTGATCTTCCAAAATTCCCTGGATTCTGGAATGGTCCCAGCGGATTGGAAGGTCACAAATGTAACACCGCTATTCAAGAAAGGAGGGAGAGAAAAAACAGGGAACTACAGGCCAGTTAGCCTGACATCAGCCATTGGGTAAATGCTGGAATCCATTGTTAAGGAAGTGGTATCAAGTCACTTAGAAAATCATAACATGATTGGGCAGAGTCAACATGGTTTTATGAAAGGGAAATCATGTATGACAAATTTATTAGAGTTTTTTGAGGATGTAACTAGCAGGGTAGATAAAGGGGTACCAGTGGATGTAGTATATTTGGATTTCCAAAAGGCATTCGCTAAAGTGCCACATAAAAGGTTATTACACAAGATTAGGGCTCATGGGGTAATATAGTAGCATGGATAGAGGATTGGTTAACGGACAGAAAACAGAGAGTAGGGATAAATGGATCTTTTTCAGGATGGCAGGCTGTAACTAGTGGGGTGCCACAAGGATCAGTGTTGGGGCCTCAGCTATTTACAATCTATATTAATGACCTAGATGAAGGGACCGAGTGTAATGTATCCAAGTTTGCTGATGATACAAAGCTAGGTGGGACAGTAAGCTGTGAGGAGAACACGAAGAGTCTGCAAAGGGATATAGATAGACTAAGTGAGTGGGCAGTAAGGTGGCAGATGGAGTATAATGTAGGGAAATGTGAGGTTATTCACTTTGGTAGGAAGAATAGAAAAACAGAATATTTTTTAAATGGTGAGAAACTTTCAAATGTTGGTGTTCAGAGAGATTTGGGTGTCCTCATGCAAGAAACACAGAAAGCTAACATGCAGGTACAGCAAGCAATAAGGAAGGCAAATGGCATGTTGGCCTTTATTGCAAGGTGGTTGGAGTATAAGAGTAAGGAAGTCTTGCTACAATTGTACAGGGCCTTGGTGAGACCACACCTGGAGTACTGTGCACAGTTTTGGTCTCTTTATCTAGGGAAGGATATACTTGCCTTGGAGGCGGTGCAACGAAGGTTCACTAGATTGATTCCTGGGATGAGAGGGCTGTCCTATGATGAGAGATTGTGTAGAATGGGCCTATACTCTCTGGAGTTTAGAAGAATGAGAGGTGATCTTATTGAAACATACAAGATTCTGAAGGGGATTGACGGGTAGATGCTGAGAGGTTGTTTCCCTTGGCTGGAGAGTCTAAAACTAGGTGGCATAGTCTCAGGATAAGGGGTTGGCCATTTAAGATGGAGATGAGGAGGAATTTATTCACTCAGGGGGTTGTGAATCTTTAGAATTCTCTATCCCAAAGGGCTGTGGATGTAGACTCGTTGAGTATATTCAAGGCTGAGATAGATGGATTTTTGGACTCTAGGGGAATCAAGGGATATGGAGATCGGGCAGGAAAGTGGAGTTGAGGTCGAAGATCAGCCATGATCTTATTGAATGGTGGAGCAGGCTTGAGGGGCCGTATGGCCTAGTCCTGCTCCTATTTCTTATGTTCTTATGTTCTAAGCAGTATATGATTTGAATGGCCAGTTAATCTGTTTTTAGTTGGGGAAAGCATGTTGGCCAAGAAAGGAACTACCACAATCTCACATCACTTATAGAGTTTTCTATCCCATCAGTCTAGTTTGCATGTATACTCTGGTCTGAGAGGTTAAAGGATAGCATGTTAAACCACTGCGCTATCCAGTCTCACAGGACCCAGGTGGCCTGGAGAGGGATCATGTGGTGTCCACCAGTACGCTTGCTTCACTGCAGGATGTTAATCATATCATTAATGAGACAAACCAGGTTATGATTTAGTTTTTCTTTGTATCTTGCACACATCAGTCTGGGGGGACCATTTGTATATTTGCGATGACGTCCTGGAGTGTCACTTACCAGTGAAACCCAGTACCAGTCTACTGGTTCACCCCCAGTCCCCAGGAAGGTTCAGCTTCTGGCAGGTAAACATAGAAACATAGAGATAGGTGCAGGAGTAGGCCATTCGGCCCCTCGAGCCTGCTCTGCCATTCGATGAGATCATGGCTGATCATCCAAACTCAGTACCCTGTACCTGCCTTCTCCCCATATCCCTTGATACCTTTAGCTTTAAGCTTTAAAGGACTTGGTTAATCCAGTGCCACCGCTGAGCACTGGCAAAATCCTTCCTTGGGGTGAAATGGAGGAGTGAGACAATTCAAACACTGAAGCTCCACCCACGAGGCAAACCAAGTGTACTCTGGATATATTTTCGCCAAATGCACAGACTCCACCCAAACCTCCTTCAAACCTACATCATGCTGAATAAGCAAAATTGCATTCGCTTAATTTACCCCTATGTTTACATCTCCGTTGTTATGCATTGAAAGAAAGACTTGGATTTATATAGCGCCTTTCACGACCTCAGGGCGTCCCAAAGCGCTTTACAGCCAATGAAGTACCTTTGAAGTGTAGGAAAAATGGGGCGGGGGAAATATACAGTGTATAATACAAGAAAAATAGAAGCTAAATCAAAAAATGTGCGATCAATTTGAAAACAAGATCCGAGGGCAAACTTCCACTTTTAAACAAAAAACATATGGCAAAAAAAATCAGACATGTTGTCAGCAGGTTTTAGAATCGGAGGGGGGGTTCCCCTTTAACAATTACTGAAATCTGCACAACAGAAACTGACGGCTCCGGAAGTGAATTGTTATCGGGGACAGAATACACAGAGAGGCAGAGGGAGTGATCTGGGAGCGGGGCTCCGCCTGTGTGTGCGGACGGGAGGCTGCCGTTTGGCTGTTGATCCCGGGGCTGCCGCTTTGTCTTTTATTTTGTTTGTGTTGTTGGAGCGGCCTCTCGGCATATTCCTCCTCTTCCCTCCCCCCTCAAAACCCCTGCTCCTCTTTAACCGCGTCCCCAGACCATGTTCGGCAGGGGGCAATCCGACAGCCTGATCCTCCTCTTCCTTCTCGCCCGTCTCTGAGATTCCCTGGCTTCAAGCGCTCCACTCGCTCGCTGGCTCGGCGGATCCCGGTGCTGTTGGTCGTGTGGGTTTCGCCTCTTGCCGAGATGTCCCTGCCCTGTTGTGTATCGCAGGTAAGCTTCGTGCCGCGTCTCCCCTTCCGGATAATCCTGACACCCACTAAACATGGGGATTTACACAGATCTGAATATTAATATTAATATGTACCGTGCGTTCTCGCCGCTGCTGCTGCTGTTTTTTTTGGGAGTCATTGAACCCTTTTTTTGTTGTTATAACAAACCAGGGCAGAGCTGCTAGTGTCAGCGATCGCTAACCAGTCCCTGTAGACCCGGGGCGCTGGTTCCTGTTTAGCACATGTCAGGCAGAGTGCGGGGTGGTTCTGAGGGCAGAGAGAGAGAGGAAAGAGATGGTCATCTCCCATCGGGCGGATCAGCGTGTATAAGTGTCTTGTAAACATTTTCAGCTCGCCATCTCCCGAGTGTCTCCATTTAACAGCATTTGGGTCGTTCTGTATTTCTTCATGCATTTTACTACACACTTGAGTTTGAATGGAGAAAATTGTTCCCATACAGCGATACCCTTAACAGATAACAGGTCTGAACTTGTTTAAAGTTATTCGCTCGTTCCCAGACAGGTAATCCCCAGGATGACTCATCCTATTCCGTTTCAGTCACTTTTCAAAACAGAAGCGCTCTGTTTTTGGATCACTTGTTGGTGGTTTCGTTGATCCGATTGTGGAGAGGTTTTTTTTAAGGGATTGTTTTCAGTGTTACCGTACTAAGCAGCAATTCACCAAAAATATTCCAAACGGATTTGGCTGTACCTACAGCCACGGGACAAATAGTTCGAGTAAAATAACTATCTGAGCTCTTGACTGATTCAGCTATCCGCCCTCTTCCACATCCAGATACTGGGATATGTGGAGATCTTAGCACGGCTTTTCCTCTGGACTCAAGAGTCTGATTTAAGAATTCTTGGATCCCTGGGCGCCGCAGCACCCCTCCCATATCCATTCAAACTCAAGTGTGTAGTAAAGTGCATGAAGAAATAAGCCCCTAGAATGTTTACACATTGCATCAGTAATAAAGTAAACCATATTACAATATACTACGCCTAAATAAAACATTTGCACGGGTCCCCTGGGCACATGCCCCATGCGTTAATCTGCCTCTGGCTGGAGTGATGCTGGAAAAGTGAATAAATATTTGAATAGAGGGAGATACATGGCTATGAGGAGAGCTTGGGAGAGCGAAACTAGCTCCAGCAAAGAGCCAGCACAGCCATGATGGGCTGCATTGTCTCCTTCTGTGCTGTAAACTTCTGTAGTTCTATTGGAGCTTGCCAAAATTATTAAAATGATCCTGACCCCAGGAAGTCAGCTGGGAATCAGTGCCCCAGCCATGCGCCAGGCAGATGTCCTGCCCTGTTGAAGTTGTGCTGTTGGGGGCAGGGGGGAAAGGCATCTCTTTCCCCCCCCCCCCCCTTGTGTTTCAGACATTTTTGTAATTTCCAAAGGGCGGAACATTAATGAGGATTTGATTATAGAATTATGATTGTTTACGTCCGTGGTTTTGAAACCTCTGTGTGGGGGAATGCTGTGAATCTTAATTTTAATCTTAATGGGGATCTGCCACAAATATTTGACACTCCTGAGGACTCCCTCCTAACTTCCAAGAATGAGAAGTCGCACAACACCAGGTTATAGTCCAACAGTTTTATTTGAAATCACGAGCTTTCGGAGCGCTGCTCCTTCGTCACTTTACCTGACGAAGGAGCAGCGCTCTGAAAGCTCGTGATTTCAAATAAAACTGTTGGACTATAACCTGGTGTTGTGCGACTTCTCATTTTTGTCCATCCCAGTCCAACACCGGCATCTCCGCATCATAACTTCCAAGAGACAGTGCTAGCTATCCAAAGGAAAAGAGTAATAACATTTTCTGCAATGATAGTATAGAGAGACAAATAACGTGTTAGTAAGTCAATAAATAAAGAAATCCGATGACCGAAGAAATACAATTACTTGGAGTTAAGGTACGGATCAACCATGATCTAATTAAATGGTGGCATAAGTTCGAGGGGCTGAATGGCCTACTCCTGTTCCTATGTTGTTGACCCCCAGGGTCTGGGGACTCTCAATTTTTCTTTGTTCACCTCTTTTGAAAACAAACTAATTCTGGGTTTCAGTTTTTCAGGGGTCTGCAGGCAATTCCTCCTGTAATAGATGACTCTTGTACTGAAGTGAGGAATTGAAAATAGGCCATTTGGACATTTCTGTAAATTCATCCTTCAGATCAGTCTATCCACAATTTCTTGGTACAGTGTAGGCTATTAGTTAATAGTTGAAGAGCTTTGGCTGGTCAGATATTTGACTGGTTTTAATGAATGGAGCATACACATTGGAGGTCAGCTGCTTGTGGTATACAAGTCCCTTTTCCCTCACCTGGAGTATTGTGTCCAATTATGAACACCACACTTTTAGGAATGCCTTGGAAAGAGTGCAGAGGAGATTTACCAGAATGATGCCAGGGATGAGGGACTTCAGTTATGTGGAGAGACTGGAGAAGCTGAGATTGTTCTCCTTAGAGCAGAGAAGGTTAAGGGGAGATTTAACAAGAGTGTTCAAAATCATGGAGGGTTTTGATAGACCACTGTTTCCAATGGCAGAAGGGTCGGTAACCAGAGGACACAGATTTAGGATAATTGGCAAAAAAAAGAGGGGAGATGATTTTTTTTGCAGCGAGTTATGATCTGGAATGCACTGCCTGAAAGGGTGGTGGAAGCAGATTCAATAATAACTTTCAAAAGGGAATTGTGGTATATATCAATGATCTAGACTTGGATATAGGGGGTATGATTAAGAAGTTTGCAGATGATACTAAAATCGGCTGTGTGGTTGATACTGAAGAAGGAAGCTGTAGACTGCAGGAAGATATCAATAAACTGGTCAGGTGGGCAGAACAGTGGCAAATGGAATTCAATCCGGAGAAGTGTGAGGTAATGCATTTGGGGAGGGCTAACAAGGAAAGGGAATACACATTAAATGGTAGGACACTGAGTAGTGTAGAGGAACAAAGGGACCTTGGAGTGCATGTCCACAGATCCCTGAAGGTAGCAGGCCAGGTAGATAAGGTGGTTAAGAAGGCATACGGAATGCTTGCCTTTATTAGCCGTGGCATAGATCACTACTTCACCTGAGGAAGGGGCGATCGATAGCTCCGAAAGCTTGTGATTTCAAATAAAACTGTTGGACTATAACCTGGTGTTGTGCGACCTCTCAATAGAATACAAGAGCAGGGGGGGTTATGCTTCAACTGTGTAAAACACTAGTTAGGCCTCAGCTAGAGTACTGCATGCAGTTCTGGTCACCGCATTACAGGAAAGATGTGATTGCACTAGAGAGGGTACAGAGGAGCATTGAAGCATAGAAGATAGGAGCAGGAGTAGGCCATTCGGCCCCTCGAGCCTGCTCCGCCATTTAATGAGATCATGGCTGATCATCCAAATTCAGTACCCTGTCCCTGCTTTCTCCCCATATCCCTTTAGCCTTAAGAAATATATCTATCTCCTTCTTGAATATATTTAATGAATTGGCCTCAACTGCCCTCTGTGGTAGAGAATTCCACAGGTTCACCACTCTCTGGGTGAAGAAATTCCTCCTCATCTCAGTCCTAAATGGCTTACCTCTTATCCTTAGACTGTGACCTCTGGTTCTGGACTCCCCGCCATTGGGAACATCCTTCCTGCATCTAGTCTGTCTAGTCCTGTTAGAATTTTATAAGTTTCAATGAGATCCCCTCTCATTCTTCTAAACTCTAGCGAATATAAGCCTAATTGACCCAATCTCTCTTCATACATCATTCCTGCCATCCCAGGTATCAGTCTGGTAAATCTTCGCTGCACTCCCTCCATGGCAAGAACATCCTTCCTCAGATAAGGCGACCAAAACTGCACACAACACTCAAGGTGTGGTCTCACCAAGGCCCTGTACAACTGCAGCAAGACATCCTTGCTCCTGTACTCGAATCTTCTCGCTATGAAGGCCAACATACCATTTGCCTTCTTAACCGCCTGCTGCACCTGCATGTTTACCTTCAGCGACTGGTGCACAAGGACTCCCAGATCTCGTTGCACTTCCCCTTTACCCAATCTATTGCCGTTTAGATAATCTGTCTTCCTGTTTTTGCCACCAAAGTGGATAACCTCGCATTTATCCACATTATACTGCATCTGCCATGCTTCTGCCCAATCATCCAACCTGTCCAAATCATACTGGAGTTTCTCTGCATTCTCCTCACAGCACACATGCCCACCCAGCTTTGTGTCGTCTGCAAACTTAGAGATATTACATCTAGTTCCCTCATCTAGATCATTAATATATACAATTTACAAGGATGTTGCCGGGAGTAGAGAATCTTAGCTATGAGGAAAGACTGCATAGGCTGGGTCTGTTTTCCTTGGAACAGAGGAGGCTGAGGGGAGAACTTATTGAGGTGTATAAAATTATGAAGGGCATAGATAAAGTGGTTAGAAAGGACCTATTTCTCTTAGCAGAGGGGACAAAAACCAGGGGGCACAGATTTAAAGTAATTGGTGGAAGGTTTAGAGGGGATTTGAGGGGAAATTTCTTCACCCAGAGGGTTGTGGGGGTCTCGAACTCACTGCCTGAAAGGGTGGTAGAGGCAGGAACCCTAACCACATTTAAAAAGTACTTGATGTGCACTTGGGATGCTGTAACCTGCAGGGCTACGGACCAAGAGCTGGGAAGTGGGATTAGGCTGGATAGCTCTTTGTTGGCCGGCGCGGACACGATGGGCTGAAATGGCCTCCTTCTGTGCTGTAACTTTCTATGATTCTATGTGTATATATACTTGAAAAGGAAAAATTTGCAGAGCTATGGGGCAAGAGCAGGGGACTAATTGGATAGCTGTTTCAAAAAGCTGGCACAGATTTGATGGGCCGAAGGGCCTCCTTCTGTGCTGGATGATTCTAAGATATCAAGTTGCAGCTGACTGATGACATTGAATCTGTCTCTTGGATAATCCAAAGAGCCCCTGAAGTGCTTTCTGTTTTTACCACCGAGGTAGACAGAAGCAATTACAAACAATCAATTTTTGCTTATCAAAGGAGATGAGAAAGTACACTTGAAGGTGAGTGAATATATAGTGTTATCATCCATGATGTCATGTCATCTCAAAGCAATGGGGCGGGGGAAAAGGGAGTAAAGTGGCCAATATATTATAGGAAGCCACGGTGATTGGAGCCAGAACAACAACGATAATATGAGGAAGAAAAGCTTGATAGCAATAAGCAGCTACTGTTACAACAAGTGAATTGTGTTGGCAAAAACTGCTGAAAATTGAGAGAAATTACTAAAATTGTGAGCAGTTGTGAGGAATAACTTTCTGGTGGTCCCAGTCTGTTTTCCGCTCCTCCCCCCCCCCCCCCCCCAACCACCTCTCACCAGTACATCAAAATGTGCTGCTGATTAAAATCAAAGTGCTGCTGAGGGTGGAAGGAAACAAGTCATGGTAGGTAAGGTAAATGATCAAAGCTCAACATCTCATGGCAAATCTGTGATTTTTCACCCTAGCTCATAACTTTCTCGTCAACTCCTGTATTCGGTGTGTTTTGAAGTGCAGTATTTACTCACCCATCTAAGAGTGAAGGAATAACAACAGAAAACACTGAAAAAACTCAGCAGGCCAGGCAGCATCCGTGGAGAGAGAAACAGAGTTAACGTTTCAGGTCGAAGACCTTTCGTCAGAACTGGAAATAGCAGGAAATGAAATAGTTTTAAGGCAAGGATAAAGCTGGGAAAAGGGGGAGGGGATGAAAGAACAAAAGGAGAGATTAAGAGACATTAAGAGATGATCAAGGCAAGAGGAGGTGTTAATGTGACAGGTTGAGGCTAAAAGAAGTGTGAAATGCACTGGCAGAATGAAGGACAGCTGCCAGCTTCTAGGAGGGGAAAAAAAAGGGGGAGGGGAGCAAACAAAAGGGTGGATGAAAAAATAAAATATAAATGTGATACGTTCAGTCCGTAAGGGGGACCCCGAGCTCCCGGTCGCCTGTCAGTTTAATTCTCCGCTCCACTCCCACTCTGACCTCACCGTCCTCGGCCTATTACACTGTTCCACGGAAGCGCGGCGTAAGCTCGAGGAACAGCACCTCATCTTTCGTTTAGGCACGCTACAGCCCTCTGGACTCAATATCGAGTTCAACAATTTTAGATCATAACCTCAGCCCCTATCACATTTATATTTTATTTTTTCATCCACCCTTTTGTTTGCCCCCCCCCCCCCTTTTTTTTCCTCCCAGAAGCTGGCAGCTGTCCTTCATTCTGCCAGTGCATTTCACACTTCTTTCAGCCTTAACCTGTCACATTAACACCACCTCTTGCCTTGATCATCTCTTAATGTCTCTTAATCTCTCCTTTTGTTCTTTCATCCCCTCCCCCTTTTCCCAGCTTTATCCTTGCCTTAAATCTATTTCATTTCCTGCTATTTCCAGTTCTGACGAAAGGTCTTCGACCTGAAACGTTAACTCTGTTTCTCTCTCCACGGATGCTGCCTGGCCTGCTGAGTTTTTCCAGCGTTTTCTATTGTTATTTCGGATTTCCAGCATCTGCAGTATTTTGCTATCGTAAGAGTGAAGCAAGTTTCTGTAACAGCTGCTTGTATAGTCGACATGCACATTGCTCTGCTTCCTGCCGCTTTAAACAGTGCCGATAAGCTGACCACTTTACTCCGCATGACTTGTACCAACTCCTAATATTAAGAAGGGTGTACAGTGGTCCTTTTTGCAAAAAATAGAAATGTATTTTTAATGAATGTGTGGTGAATTCAGCCTGATGCACTCAATTGGTTGCAAAAAAAGTAATTGCATCTGGTGCAGTAGCTGTTTGCTGTCGGTGTCCGCTGGTTTGAATGTACTTATTTTACCGATTTGAATTTCATGGCTCCTAGGAATCATATTTAAGAAACAAAAGTGAAAATCAATTGTTATCTTAAGGACTAAATAGTGGAACATGTGGTGTAAATAGCTTCCATGAGGACTTCAGTATCCTGAAATATACAGGGAATGTATGCTAATCATTTATTAAATATCAATAGCAATAATGTATCAGTGAAATATAAGATAATGATTGAAAGATTAGCAGGCAAAACTGTAATCGAATAATGGGCTGCCTTTAAAGAGGAGATGGTTCGGGTACAGTCGAGGTACATTCCCACGAGGGGGAAAGGTAGGGCAACCAAAGCCAGAGCTCCCTGGATGACGAAAGAGATAGAGAGTAAGATGAAGCAGAAAAAGGGGGCGTATGACAGATGTCAGGTTGAGAATACAAGTGAGAACCAGGCTGAATATAGAAAGTTCAGAGAGGAAGTGAAAAAGGAAATAAGAGGAACAAAGAGTATGAGAACAGACTGGCAGCTAACATAAAAGGGAATCCAGAAGTCTTCTATAGGCATATAAATAGTAAACAGGTAGTAAGAGGTGGGGTGGGGCCGATTAGGGACCAAAAAGGAGACCTATGCATGGAGGCAGAGGGCATGGCTGAGGCACTAAATGAGTACTTTGCATATGTCTTTACCAAGGAAGAAGATGCTGCTAAAGTCATAGTGAAAGAGGAGGTAGTTGAGATACTGGATGGGCTAAAAATTGCTAAAAAAGGAGGTACTAGAAAGGCTGGCTGTATTTAAATTAGATAAGTCACCAGGACGGATGCATCCTAGGATGATGAGGGAAGTAAAGGTGGAAATTACGGAGGTACTGGCCATAATCTTCCAATCCTCCTTAGATATGGGGGTGGTGCCAGAGGACTGGAGAATTGCAAATGTTACACCCTCGTTCAAAAAAGGGTGTAAGGATAAACCCAGCAACTACAGGCCAGTCAGTTTAACCTTGGTAGTGGGGAAGCTTTTAGAAACGATAATCCGGGACAAAATTAACAGTCCCTTGTACAACTGTGGATTAATTAAGGAAAGCCAGCACGGATTTGTTAAAGGCAAATTTAACTAACTTGATTGAGTTTTTTGATGAGGTAACAGAGAGGGTTGATGTGGTGTACATGGACTTCCAAAAGGCGTTTGATAAAGTGCCACATAATAGGCTTGCCAGCAAAGTTGAAGCCCAAGGAATAAAAGGGACAGTGGCAGCATGAATATGAAATTGGCTAAGTGACAGGAAACAGAGTGTAGTGGTGAACGGTTGTTTTTCGGACTGGAGGAAGGTATACAGTGATGTTCCCCAGGAGTTGGTACTAGGACCACTGCTTTTCTTGATATATATTAATGACTTGGACTTGGGTGTACAGGGCACAATTTCAAAATTTGCAGACGACACAAAACTTGGAAGTGTAGTGAACAGTGAGGAGGATAGTGATAGAATTCAAGAGGACATAGACAGGCTGGTGGAATGGGCGGACACGTGGCAGATGAAATTTAACGCAGAAAAGTGTGAAGTGATACATTTTGGTAGTAAGAACGAGGAGAGGCAATATAAACTAAAGGGTGCAATTCTAAAGGGGGGTGCATGATCCTGAGCTTCATAAATAGAGGCATAGAATACAAAAGCAAGGAAGTTATGATGAACCTTTATAAAACACTGGTTCGGCCTCAATTGCAGTACTGTGTCCCATTCTGGGCACCATATTTTAGGAAGGATGTGAAGGCCTTAGGGAGGGTGCAGAAAAGATTTACAAAAATGGTTCCAGGGATGAGGGACCTCAGTTACGTGGATAGACTAGAGGAGCTGGGGTTGTTCTTCTTAGAGGGTTGAGAGAAGATTTGATAGAGGGGTTCAAAATCATGAGGGGTCTAGACGGAATAGATAGAGAGAAACTGTTTCCATTGGCGGAAGGATCGAGAACCAGAGGACACAGATTTAAGGTGATTGGCAGAAGAACCAAAGGCGACATGAGGAAAAACTTTTTTATGCAGCGAGTGGTTATGATCTGGAATGCACTGCCTGAAAGGGTGATGGAGGCAGATTCAATCACGGCTTTCAAAACAAAATTGGATAAGTACCTGAAGGAAAAAAATTTGCAAGGCTACAGGGAAAGTGTGGGGAGTGGGACGAGTTGAAGTGCTCTTGCAGAGAGCTGGTACAGGCTCGACGGGCCGAATGGCCTCCCCCTGTGCTGTAACCATTCTATGAGTGAAAAGGTGGTATTTCAATCAACATTGACGGGTCGGATCTTTTTGTCTCAAATAATTTTTTGAACCTTAATGCATGTCAGTGGAACTATGTGATTGACTTATTGCCATAAACTTATTTCTAGCTGGTCTTTTAGCATTTTAAGATATTTTAATTATTGGCCACCAATGAGCTAACATGTTGATGTGATGGAGCACATTGAAGTAATTGAGTTCATATGTGACAAAGGCAAGGGTGAGGTTTTCAGTGGCAGATAGGCTGAGGTAGTTGCTGGAGTGGAGGCAATGTTATGGAGGGGAAGTAGGGTCTTTGTGATGGAGAGGATATGGGGTCAGATACTCAACTTGGGAAGCAGCCTTTTTTTTAGTCCTTAAGGCCCAGGAAGTTTAATTAGCTGAGGCCTAAAGCTGCTGATGACCGGTTTGTACGAAGAAAACCAGAACTTGCAAGAGTTTCACAGCTGTTTATTTCAAAGGAACTCAGAGACCACCTGTTGGACACCCCTGCTTTGCAGATGTAGTGCTTCACTTTGGAATTTAATTCCACACAGCACGCATAAGAGCAGGCTATGATAATGGTGAATTTTTAAAGATCTAAATTTTGCTTTAAATATTCATCCAACCAACTGGAAAAATGTAGAGAGTATGGGAGTAATAACATAAGAAATAGGAGCAGGAATAGGCCACTTGGCCCCTCGAGCCTGCTCCGCCATTCAATAAGATCATGGCTGATCTTGGGCTCCAAGCCACTTCCCTGCTCACTCCCCATAACCCTTCACTCCCTTATCTTGCAAAAATCTGTCTATCTCCACCTTTAAATGTATTTAATGAACCAGCCTGCACGGCTCTCTGCGGCAGAGAATTCCACAGATTTACGACCCTCTGAGAGAAGAAATTCCTCCTCATCTCAGTTCTAAAAGGGCGACCCTTTATTCTGAAACTATGCCCCCGAGTTCTAGATTTCCCCACGAGGGGAAACATCCTCTCTGCATCTAATGGTGAATTTTTAAAGATCTAAATTTTGCTTTAAATATTCATCCAACCAACCGGAAAAATGTAGAGAGTATGGGAGTAATAACATAAGAAATAGGAGCAGGAATAGGCCACTTGGCCCCTCGAGCCTGCTCCGCCATTCAATAAGATCATGGCTGATCTTGGGCTCCAAGCCACTTCCCTGCATCTACCTTGTCGAGCCCCCTCGATATCTTGTATGTTTCAATAAGATCACCTCTCATTCTTCTAAATTCCAATGAGTATAGGCCCAACCATACAGCAGTGTAGATTTTAAGTTATAGAGATAAGGCAGTTGGCTACCTCCTAGAAGCAATTGCTTTTGTGAGGAGTACTAATGTAGTAATCCCCATTTTAAAAATTAAGTCCAATTACAATCAGTTGCATAAGTGTAGTGCTCAGATTATTGTGGTTATAGGCCCAACCATCTTGAGCGATCAGGCCCTCCACTGCCTGGTCTTCTGGCCTGTGGGGTTGTGGTATAACACTTGTCAATCTATTTGTGTAGCACTCTGCTCTATTGAGCAAGGAAGTACTGTCTTCAGACTCTTGAGTTCAGTTCTTAGTCCATCACACACCAAGACTTTCTTCTGTTTTCAGCAGGCCCTTCTCTTTGGCAGTTTTTTCACCTCCCCCCAGCTTCCTCTTTCCTGCTATTCAAATGCCAATGAGATACAACTGCAATCAAAAAGCTAACTTCAAAGTGGCAGTCAGTGACTTTTGCATGCAGTTACTGTAAATATGTAATAAACATCCTGTCCCTAGATAGAGGATAGACATTCTGTAGTCGTGCAATTGTAAAATCTCAAAAGGATACATAAGAACATAAGAGCTAGGAGCCAGGAGTAGGCCATTCGGCCCCTCGAACCTGCTCCACCATTCAATAAGATCATGGCTGATGATCTACCTCATCTCCACTTTCCTGCACAATCCCTTGATTCCCTTAATATTCAAAAATCAATCGATCTCTGTCTTGAATATACTCAACGACTGAGCCTCCACAACCCTCTGGGGTAGAGAATTCCAAAGATTCACCACCCTCTGAGTGAAGAAATTTCTCCTCATCTCAGTCCTAAATGGCCGACCCCTTATTCTGAGACTGTGACCCCCTGGTTCTAGACTCCCCAGCCAGGGGAAACATCCTCCCTGCATCTACCCCGTCAAGCCCTCGTACAGTTTACAAAATGTTTAGTTACTATCTGGACCCCTGCAGCATCACTGGATCCAGGCTGGTCTTGGAAGCTGTGCATCATTTCCATGTTTTGCTGAATTCTATAGGAAATTGTTTGTTCCCTGGTAATGGATGTATTTTTATGTTACTTTCACCTGCTAACACAATCACTGACTAGGCTTACATATGAAGTGTGACCACTTGGAGAAAGTACCAGAGGGTGTTTAGCACCTGTGCCGCCATACCATAGCAAGGAGTCAATACCTTTTATGGGGAAGGAAAAAAATTGACAGAAGCAAAAAACTTCTACATTGAGTTTTGGAAGCTGTGTTAGATGCTGTGATTGAAAAACTATAGGTTTCCGTAGTAGGATGAGTCTAACTGTCAAATGGCCTTCCTTATCTGGGCTCTGTTTGCAGCTATGAAATGCTGTGTTATGCTAGGCTATAAAACATGCAATAAAACCTGTTTAGTAACCATCTGACAAAGAAACATTAATCTCCACGATTATTTATTATGACTCAAACCTGCATGCTGAAATAACATGCCTTACAAAGACCTAAGGAATGTGCCTGAAAAGAAAGACAGTCTACACCTCTCAATTCAAAGTCTCTCACTTCAGTCTCTCAATTTAAAGCCTCTTAATTCAAGTGATCTGGTACTTAAACTTTGTTTTCGTTCTAAATTCCTACTTTCCTGTTACTAATTTAAATTAATTTGTCACTAATAAATCCAATAGGGAATTCAGGTAAAACTTATTTATTCAGAGAGTGATTAGAATGTGGAACTTGCTACCACATGAAGTAGTTGAGGTGAATAGCATAGATACATTTAAGGGGCAGCTAGATAAGTAAATGAGGGAGAAAGGAATAGAAGGTTATAGAGGGGAGGATGTTTCCCTTGGCTGGGGGGTCTAGAACGAGGGGTCACAGTCTCAGGATACGGCGCAGGACATTTAGGACTGAGATGAAGAGAAATTTCTTCACTCGGAGGGCGGTGAACCTGTGGAATTCTCTACCACAGAAGGCTGTGGAGGCCAAGTCACTGAATATATTTAAGAAGGAGATAGATAGATTTCTAGACACAAAAGACCTCAAGGGGTATGGGGAGAGAGCGGGAGCATGGTATTGAGAGAGAGGATCAGCCGTGATCATATTGAATGGCGGAGCAGGCTTGAAGGGCCGAATGGCCTACTCCTGCTCCTATTTTTCTATGTTATGCTGATAGGGGTAAATGGAGTAGGGTAGGAGGAGGCTCATGTGGAGCCAATTGGGCTGAATGGTTTGTTTCTGTGCTGTAAATTCTATGTAATTGGAAAATTCAAGTAGACAATTTGGAAGGTTTAACATGTTTCATTTCCGTTTTTTGTAAGATTAGTTGAAACGTGAAATTTCTCTCATCCACCTATTGAGATCCTTCCTCCTATTGAGATCCTTCCTCCTACCGTCTGGATAATGGGAAGGTGAAGTTTCCATTGTCAGCTGTCAAGTGTTGCTCCATGATAATTCAACAGAGTATATTTCTTTGGGGCTGGCGTGGTTTTCCCAGTTTTTCCATCCTTTTCTCTTTCTCCCCCCACCCCTTCCCATCAAAATAGCGCTGTGCTACTTCACTCCATTCCCGTCTCAGGCCTGACTGAAAACAACCGAACTTCACCTAGTGAAAGTTACTGAGGTTGACTGCCAGTCAAGCTTTGGGTTACCTAACTCCCCAGTGATCTGTAAAAGAGCTTCATGCATCATTTGGCTAGGAGTTTTTTTAAACTTTGCAGCAATAAAATGCTGTGTTATGTTAGGCTATAAAACAGGTGAGGTGAGAGTATTTCTTAATTCACTGATATGCACAAATTATGATTGTGTGCATGTTGGCCAGTTCAATGCTATTCTAAATATTTCATTTTCAGAGTTTCCAGTTTTCAGTGCTCATTTAAAAAAAAAGGTACTTATTTCAGACTCTTTTTGGTTGCATTAAATTGAGCTTTCTTGATGATTCTGTCTTTTGTTTTAAATAAATGGTAAAATTGGGTACAAAAAACCCCCAAGGTAGAGCAATATTGTTTCATCCCTGTCTGACCCATTTCGCTGCTGTTTTGACAGGTTGAGGTAAGAAAAGTAACGTATCTTAGAGAAACATTGGGCCAAAATTTACTGTAACTGGCCAATGAACAGCGCCTGCTGTTCGTTAAGACTTGCCCTTGCCTGTTTAACTTCCATGAGCTTTTGCACTGGAAGTTGCTGTAAGTTGGGGATCCAAAAAGTGCAGCGCCCTCTACAGGGAAACTGGGACCTGTGTGAACAGGGCAAGCAACTGTGCATCTCCTTAACCAATCAGATTGAAGAATTGTTAATAAGCAGCGCAGAGTTTAGAAGAATGAGAGGGGATCTCATTGAAACGTATAAAATTCTGACAGGGCTAGACAGACTGGATGCAGGGAGGATGTTTCCCCTGGCTGGGGGGTCTAGAACGAGGGGTCACAGTCTTAGGATACGGAGTAGGACATTTAGGACTGCGATGAGGAGAAATTTCTTCACCCAGATGGTGGTGAACCTGTGGAATTCTCTACCACAGAAGGCTGTGGAGGCCAAGTCACTGGATATATTTAAGAAGGAGATAGATAGATTTCTAGACACAAAAGGCATCAAGGGGAGAGAGCGGGAATATGGTATTGAGATAGAGGATCAGCCACGATCATATTGAATGGCGGAGCAGGCTCGAAGGGCCGAATGGCCTACACCTGCTCCTATTTTTCTATGTTTCTATGAGTCTGAACCAGGAAGTGTCAATTAGAATATTGAATTTAATGTCAAATCAGGTATAGAAAGCAAAATAAAGAGGAAAAGAAAGATTGGATTAAGAGAGAGAGAAAAAAGAGACAGAAAGAAAAACTTAATAAAAATTTAATTTGTAAACAACATCTCCAACAACAATTAAAAGCTGAAGGAATGAGACTCCACACTTGTAAAAGTTAATTTTCAGTGCCAGAGAGGTTGTTTGGCAGTAATCAAGACTTACCAGGCCGTTAAAATGGTACTTAGACCGAAATGGACAAGCCTTAACTTTTTGTGGCGAGTTTAGGCCGTATCTACGATGTCAGCACAGGAACTTCATGCCGGTCAATATATTTGAATGGGGAGCCAGATGATGAGATGCCGTTTTTGTGGAGCTTATGGCGGAGTGGCGCATCTCGGACAGCAACTTCAGGATTTTCACATTTATCTGCGCATGTGCACTTGTCCAATTTACGTATAAATAATGGTGAGCACTGTTAGCCTCACTGTTATTTTTACAGTAAATTCTGGCCCAATATCACATTTAACAAATCGGAAAATAGGTATATGTTTGAGTTATTTTACTTTTTCTCCCCTAATTTGGATGTTTTATTAGTATAGAAACAGGAATAGGCCATTCCGTCCCTTGAGCATGTTCCGCCATTCAATTAGATCATGGCTGATCTGTATCTTAACTCCATCTACCTGCCTTAGTTCTGTAACCCTTAATACCCTTGCCTAACAAAAATCTTTCAGTCTCAGTTTTGAAATTTTCAATTGACCTAACCTCAACAGCTTTTTTTTTTGGAAGGGACTGGGAAAGAGTTCCAGATTTCCACTACCAGATTGAGTATTATCAAAACATTATTTCATTTAATTTGGACGAGGGGGTTTATTGGGTTTTTATCAGTTTTTTAAAAAACAGATATGACTAATGCACATAGGAGAATTCTAACATAATCAAAACACAGAACAGTGTCTCCTACAGCCAGTTTTAAAACTTGGACATACAATCCAACCATACCCACAACAGCACAAAGCAAGGGCCTACCAAATGATTTAGTATCCTGGCATGTAGAAGATTTTTAATTATTGGCGTACTTGCTTTGTTGGATCACAAACTAACATCAACCAACCTGGAGACTGAAGAGTTTCTGACTATTGGATCTAAGGTGGATTTTGGGTGAAGGAGGGGAAAAAAAAATAGCATCCTGGGACAAAGTCTATTTTTGAAATGTGCTTTAGCACCAGGATGTTTTGCTAATGAGTAATTTGGTCAAAACAGTTGATGTTTCTATGTTGGGGAAAGCTAGTGTGATGGCTGACACACCTCACTTGTGTCTTTGGCTCAGGTTGTTTTGCTTTTACTTACAAGCAAATAATGCCGTTGATTCACAAAATAAAATACTCTTCATTCTTTTTCATGTGAATGTCCACCTCAGTGACTAATCAAAGCATGCGATGTGATATTCATTTAGGCAGAGTGTTGCCCATTCAGCCAAAAGGACCTCTGTTGAAAAGGACGGAAGAGTTTTACAAATCATTGCCTTGATCAGTAAAGTAATCAAATAAAAATATGACTGAAATACAGTGAGGTTTAGTGTACTTGCAACTAAATAAGCAACCTTTTTTTATTATTGTTTAAATTCCCTGAAACTAGTGCCAGCCTGCTTTATTTTCTTCAAACCACACGTATATGGGAGGGGAAATCTAAAGTCCATGAGGCAGTTAAACCTAAATTGAACTTCTGTTACTTTCGTCTGGTCCCTGTGCACGTGTTTCACTGAACCCATAAGTAAACAGGAAAAGAATTTATAAAAATGTACCAAAGTCTGCCCATGTAAATGTACTTGTGTGAAAGTGTCATTCTCTCTAAGCAAATTTTGCTATCCACCAACCAGGATACACTGATTAATTTAAGTGATAGCTAGCTAGTTTGTCAGAAAGTATACACTAAAATAAAGAAAATCACATTTTTAGTTCAGGGTTCAGTTAACTGTACAAATTTGGATGGTTATTTGAGGTCGCTGTGATTTTCCATCTGTCTCCTCAGTCTTCAGATCAGACTTCACCACTGACTTTTTTCTTTCTCTCTTTAATATCCTCTGTACTTGAGCTATTGCTGGTTCATAAATTGGGATACAGTAGTGAAAAGTATTGATGCCAAGCTTTAGGAAAAATTGTGCGTTTTAATAAGAGAGCAGGAGTGGGATGCAGTTAATTTTCTGCATGCATTCCCTCTGGGCAGGATGACTTCATTGTGGCTCCCTTCTGCTCTATAGTTCTTCTGTAAAACTTTCCAGAGGTTTGACTCATAAACACAACTGTATTTTTCTTATTTTGGGAGCCAAATCCTGTGGAAAGTTTTGCTGTACAGCCATGAGAGCACAAGGCGCCTTACTGTGGTGCCGCCCTTTTGGAGAATTGCATGAATGAGACACAGTGGCCACCCCTTGGGTAGAAGAACACAAATAGGAATTCTGCGCCACATAGTAGGACATGGCTATGAGCACTTGGTTGAAGATTTCGTCCTTGGGGAAACCATTGACAGTGAATCTGGAAACAAAATCCTTTTTTTTTTAAAACAACAGGCTGCTGCATGGGTACTAATGCCAGTATTCAGAGATTCTTAATTAGACACCATGCCGTGTTTTGGCCTACCAATCTTAAAGAAACCGTAACCGAGTTAACCAGAGCAATTTGTTGTGAAGGCACTAATGTGGCAATCAATGTGAAGCCTTTGATCTGGAATGGACCTCGAAATAATAGTAACTTGCCAAAATATTTCTGTCCCCTCCTACAGGAAGTTGCTTAGCCTTATTTTTACACTAGTAGTTTACCATTTGGTAGAGAGAGCACCATCATTGCTCAGTCTTCTGACTCCAAATTAGTGTAAATGGCAGAAGGAGATAAAGAAGAGAAAACCTATGCCTACTTTTCCTCATAGAATAAAAAGGAAACAAACCGATTATGTAGAAACGGTGCTGGGGTGGGAACCCTTTTTAAAAATCCAGAATATAACACTAATTTTCTTTAGTTTTGGGAGCTGAAATGCAATTGCTGCCCTTTAAAGATTTAATCATTTGCCAGAAATATTTAAAGTCTTCAAGTAACTTTTCAGTCTTCCATGACTGTGGTAAAGTACAGCTTCCAGTTCTGGCTGCGGGCAATAGTTAACCCACTTCTTTTTTTTTTAAAAAGGCTGCTTTACAAAAGTGGTTCTTTACAAAACAAAAGTAACTGTGGGCACTAAAACATTTAAGGCTTGAAGAGCTGTTCGAACTGCACTGCCTGTTCTTTGACCGCGAAACAAATGCATAACACTCCTGCTAGTTAATAACGCTGTTAATGATTGACCAGCTGGTCTGGCTCATTAACGAGTCCTGAAGAGGTAGGATTCTCGCTGGGGGATGGGATTCTTCCCACTCCTCTCCAGATAATCCTGCAAGCCAATACCCTAACGGGTCAGTGCTTCCAGCTGGAGAAGCAGCAAAGGTCTGTGAAGCACTTCAGTAGGATTGGCAGCGGTGCCATTGGAACTCGGGCAGAATGCCTGCTCTTACAACTTTGTGTTTGTTTTTTTTCTAACAGACATACTAGTGGCATTGTTCTCCTTAGTGCAGAGACAGTTAAGGGGAGATTTAATAGGGGTGTCCAAAATTATGAAGGGATTTGATAGAGTAGGGAGAAACTGTTTCCACTGGCCCTCATCCCTCAGCTGGAGTATTGTGTCCAATTATGAACACCACACTTGAAGAGAGTGAAGAAGAGATTTACCAGAATGATACCGGGGTGAGGGACTTCAGTCATGTGGAGAGACTAGAGAAGTTGAGATTGTTCTTCTTCGAGCAGAGAAGGTTAAGGGGAGATTTAATAAAGGCGTTCAAAATTGAGAGGTTTTCATAGTGTAGATGGGGAGAAACTGTTTCCACCGGCAGATGTGACAGTAACCAGAAGACACAGATGTAAGATAATTGGTGAAGAACCAGAGGGGAGATGAGTTTTTTTTTTTACGCAGTGAGTTGTAATGATCTGGAATGCATTGCTTCAAAAGATGGAGGAAGCAGATTCAATAGTGAATTGGATGTACAGTATACTTGAAAAGGAAACATTTGCAGGGCTATGGGGAAGGAGTAGAGTGAGACTAATTGGATAGCTCTTTCAAAGAGCCGGCACAGGCATGATGGGCCGAATGGCCTCCTGCGCTGTATGATTCTAGTGAGCTGCGCAGTTTGAGCTGGTTAAGTCCAGCAGTACCCTTGCACATATTTGGAGCTTTCTAAGCTTTGGCTGTTACTAATCTGTATGTAAGCTCTCTGGTCTGAGCTAAGTGTGGTTTGCCCAGGCAAACAGAAATTCTACTATGTGGATTTCTCAGTAGCTTGGTTTGGAGACTCTTGAGCACAGAGATGTATTTAGGTGTATATCAGACTCTTGGTTGACCAAAAGATGATCGTAAATAGCAAACCAAAGAAAAATTCTCTGTCGAACCTGTGCTACTGTACAGTATTGTAAAGATCAAAATAGATCTAATGGAATCCTGCCATACGCTGTACATCAGGAGCAGGGACAAATTGGAACTTGTTTGAAAGTCTTCAGCAACTTTCTTCTTACTGATAGTAATTTAAGACTTTCTCAAAGAAGCACAAGGTATGAAAAGTAGAGGTTGCCCTTGATTAATGATTTGTTTAGACTACTGTTACAGAAATGCACAGCTGTTAGGGTAGACAGTGCTGTGATCTGCAGCTGCCTCATGGAAACTCAGTATCGCATGCTAATATTGAGGTAATTAAAAGTTTTCGTGCCAAGTTGCATGAATAAGGGCCACTGCACACTCAAATCTGTCAGGATGTTCTTATGAATTCTGTGATCTGATGAAAGTTTTTAATTAAAAACAAGCCTGTAGAGTCACAGTAAAAACCTCAAAACTTCATACATGTAGGGATAACAATTTGTTTGTTTGTTCTATTTCAAAACAGTAAAAATTCTACATGTAGCTTATGGTTTCTTATCTGCTATGTTTTTTTAAAAAATGTTACGCTAGAAATGGCCGTGTCCCACAGATCCAGGTATGAGGTGGTAACACACTATATATAGACTGAAACAACAACCGAAAACGCTGGAAAAACTCAGCAGGCCAGGCAACATCCGTGGAGAGAGAAACAGAGTTAACGTTTCAGGTCGAAACCCTTCATCAGAACTGAGAAAAAAGCAGGAAATGAAACAGATAAAAAAGCAAGGGGGAGGCTGGGGGGAGGAATAACTATGGTAAGTAGAGACATTGAGAGATGCTCTGGGCAAGACGAGATGGTAATGGTACACATCGTGAGCAGCGGTCTCCTCTACATTGGGGAGACCAAACGCAGATTGGGTGACCGCTTTGCGGAACACCTCCGTTCAGTCCGTAAGGGTGACCCCGAGCTTCCGGTCACTTGTCATTTTAATTCACCTCTCCACGCCCACTCAGACCTCACCGTCCTATATATATGTATATATGTATAAATGTATATATATATATATATTCCACCCTTTTGGTTTGTGCCTTTTTCCTTTTTTTCTCTCTCTCCCCCTACGGCAGCTGTCTCTCATTCTGCCAGCATTTCACACTTACCTTTTTGTTTCTTAACCTGTCCCATTACCATCTCGTCTTGCCCAGAGCATCTCTTAATGTCTCTACTTACCATAGTTATTCCTCCCCCCCAGCCTCCCCCTTGCTTTTTTATCTGTTTCATTTCCTGCTTTTTTTTCTCAGTTCTGACAAAGGGTCTTCGACCTGAAACGTTAACTCTGTTTCTCTCTCCACAGATGTTGCCTGGCTTGCTGAGTTTTTCCAGCGTTTTCGGTTGTTGTTTCAATTTTCCAGCATCCGCAGTATTTTGCTATCGTGTATATATAGACTGAGCTGTGTGTGGTTGGGACCCAGCTGATTCATCGTCTATTCAGATGCATTGGTGATGTGACTAAGCCAGTTAGCTGTTGCCTGAAGTGTTGACTCTCTATATTGTACCTTGAAGAATCACTTGTGGCTTCCTATTTGACTGCCAGCCACACAAGGACTCGTCTCTGGTCCATGCTGCAGATGTGGTAGGGTTGGGGTGGGTGGGAAAAGTTACTCTTTTAAGTAAATTATCCTTTGGTATTTTCATTTTGTTCTCGGGATGTGGGTGATGCTGACCAGGCCGCAAGTATTGCCCTTCCCTAGTTACCCTGAGAAAGTGGTAGTGAGCCTTCTCCTTGAACTGCTGCTCCCATAGTGGTGTTGGGTATAGGGAATTCCAGGATGTTGACCCAGTGACGATGGAAGAATAACATCCAAGCCAGGCTGGTGTGTGATTTGGGTACAGTAGTCTAGTGATTATGGTATTGTTAGTGAGTTCAAATGCCTCTGTGGCAAATGTGAAATTGAAGTCAATTTGTGGCCTGGTATCCGAAAATAGCTACTGGATTCTTGTTAAAAAATCCAAGTGTTTCACTAATGTCCTACAGTGAAGGGCAACAGCCGGTCTGGCCTACATTTGACTCCAGACCCTCACTAGAAAGAAAGTCTTGCATTTATATATCGCCTTTCACAACCTCAAAACGTCTCAAAGCGCTGTACAGCCAATGAAGTACTTTTTGAAGTGCAGTCATTGTTGTAATGTAGGAACCGCGGCACCCAATTTGCACACAGCAAGCTCCCACAAACAGCAACATGATAATGACCGAATAATCTGTTTTAGTGATGTTGATTGAGGGATAAACATTGGCCTGAACCGGGGAGAACGCCCCTACTCTTCTTCGAAATAGTGCTACGGGATCTCATCCGAAAGACTGCGCTCCCTCAGTACTGCACTGAGTGTCAGCCTAGATTTTTGTGCTCAAGTCTCTGGAGTGGGAATTGACCCCACAACCTTCTGACTCGGAGGCCTGCTTAAAAATCACTCCTCCCTAACCTTTTCCAGTTCTGACGAAGGATTCGACCCGAAACGTTGACTCTGTTTCTCCTCTCTTCGATGCTGCCTGACCTGCTGAGTGTTTCCAGCACTTTCTGTAGTTATTTCAGATTTCCAGCATCCGCAGTATTTTGCTATTGTACCAACTGAGCCACAGCTGACACTATGTAGTTGTCTATTAATGCCCTCAGGGCAACTAGGGATGGACAATAAGTATTGCCTTGCCAGTGTTGCTCACATATAAAGGACAAAGAAACCGTGGCAGTGTTGTTCCCATTGTTGCTCTTGCCTTTCCTAGTGGTAGAGGTCACAGGATTGTGAAGAGCTGTTGAAGTAATTTGGTGGGTTGCTTCAGTGCAGCCTGTAGGTCATACATACTGCAACCACAGTGCAGGGGCTGAATATTGGGTCCAGTGATAATTGGCCAGGTTAGATTTATTCTGTGTTTTGTGTAGTAGGCATCCCCGGGACAATTTTCCAGATTGTTGGATAGATACCAGTGTCGTAGCTGTACTAGAACAACTTTGCTACGGGTGTGTCTAGCTTTGTTGTGCGGGTCTTCTTCACTACAGCTGGCATGTTGTCAGGGCCTATAGCCTATGCTGTGTCCAGTGCACTTCTTGCTGTCCCTCGGAATGAACCAAATTGATTGGACACTGGCATCCTAGATGGTAGGGACCTCAGGAGGAGGTCAAGTAGAATTGTCCACGTTTTAGCTGAAGACGCTTGAAACACTTTAGCCTTGTCTCTTGCATTCATGTGCTGGGTTCCGTCATGATTGAGGATGTAGATGTACATGGAGCCACCTCCTCTTGTTAGTTACCTTGTCGTCCATTCGTGACTGGATGTGATTGGAGCTTTCCGTATGGGCGTACAGCACGTTGCAACTGAAGTCGAGTATGTCCACAATGTTCAATTTTATTTTCTGGTTGGAAATGCATCCCAACTTAATCATCTGGGTTTTTTTCCCCCCGTATTTTTGGAGAATTGCTGAGAGCTCCTGATTTACGTTGCTGAGGTGCCTCGGGAGCAGTTCCATTTGTGACTGGGAGTTCTCTACTTTGCTTTTACTACATCTGTTGATGCTGAATGACACCCCACGATGACTCAGAGCAGGGCAGAGACAGGAAGCTTATTTGTGTGTATTTTACTGGAATGGAGATTTTATTTACATTCTAGAACTGATCCAGTTCTGTGAAATATTAGTGATGTAATTATTGATGTGTGCCAATATTGGTGCCATTAGTGGAGTGGAGTTAGTGACAGCCGTGTAATCTGTATTTCTGTCTTCTGGTGCCTGAGAGTCACAAATCAAAAGCAGTTGGAATTTTTTTTTCAAATTAGTTAATGAATAACAAAACATTCAGTTGATAATGCAGTTGGAGAACTGCACTTTGACTAGGTCACAAGAAAGTTTTGATTTAACCACACATCGAGGCTATTCTATGTGGCTTCTTCCTCCATTCATTGCACTGGCACTTTTTATATTGTTTTAATGTACAGTATAAAGGAAATTTCATTCAATTAAATGTAAAAAAAAAGGCTAGGTCTGCCTTGTGTCTAGCTACCAATTGGCTTTGGTATAACATTTAGAGGAAGAAACATAGAAACATAGAAACATAGAAACATAGAAACATAGAAACATAGAAAATAGGTACAGGAGTAGACCATTCGGTCCTTCGAGCCTGCACCGCCATTCAATGCGTTCATGGCTGAACATGCTACCTCAGTACCCCATTCCTGCTTTCTCGCCATACCCCTTGATCCCCTTAGTTGTGAGTGTTATATCTAACTCCCTTTTGAATATATTTAGCGAACTGGCCTCAACAACCTTCTGTGGAAGAGAATTCCATAGATTCACCACTCTCTGGGTGAAGAAGTTCCTCCTCAGCTCAGTCCTAAATGGCTTCCCCTTAATCCTTAGACTGTGACCCCTGGTTCTAGTTTTCCCTACCATTGGGAACATTCTGCCCGCATCTAATTTGTCTAAACCAGTCAGGATTTTAAATGTCTCTATAAGATCCCCCCTCATTCTTCTGAACTCCAGAGGATACAAGTTCAGTTGACCCAATCTTTCTTGATATGTCAGTCCGGCCATCCCAGGAATCAATCTAGTGAACCTTCGCTGCACTCCCTCAATAGCAAGAATGTCCTTCCTTAAGTTAGGAGACCAAAACTGCGCACAATACTCCAGGTGTGGCCTCACCAAGGCCCTGTACAATTGTAGCATCACCTCCCTACTCCTGTACTCAAATCCCCTTGCTATGAAGGCCATCATTCCGTTTGCTTTCTTGACTGCCTGCTGCACTTGCATTCCCACCTTCAGTGACTGATGTACCATGACGCCCAGGTCTCGTTGCACGTCCCCTTTCCCTAATCTGCCACCATTCAGGTAATAGTCCGCCTCTCTATTTTTACCACCAAAGTGGATAACCTCACATTTATCCACATTGTACTTCATCTGCCATACATTTGCCCATTCACCCAACCTGTCCAAGTCACTCTGTAGCCTCCTAGCATCCTCCTCATTGTTCACACTGCCTCCCAATTTAGTGTCATCCGCAAATTTGGAGATATTACATTTAATCCCTTCGTCCAAATCATTAATATATAATGTAAACAGCTGGGGTCCCAGCACCGAACCCTGCGGTACCCCGCTGGTCACTGCCTGCCATTCTGAAAAGTACCCATTTACTCCTACTCTTTGTTTCCTGTGTGCCAACCAGTTCTCAATCCACGTCAACACATTACCCCCAATCCCATGTGCTTTAACTTTGCTCACCAATCTCTTGTGTGGGACCTTGTCGAAGGCCTTCTGAAAGTCCAAATACACCACATCTACTGGTTCCCCCCTGTCCACCCTATTGGAAACATCCTCAAAAAATTCCAGAAGATTTGTCAAGCATGATTTCCCTTTCACAAATCCATGCTGACTTGGACCTATCATGTCGCCACTTTCCAAATGGTCTGTTATGACATCTTTAATAATTGCTTCCATCATTTTACCCACGACCGATGTCAGGCTGACCGGTCTATAATTCCCTGCTTTCTCCCTCCCTCCTTTTTTAAAAAGAGGGGTTACATTGGCCACCCTCCACTCCATCGGAACTGATCCAGAGTCTAAGGAATGTTGGAAAATGATCGTCAATGCATCCACTATTTCCAAGGCCACCTCCTTAAGTACTCTGGGATGCAGACCATCAGGCCCCGGGGATTTTTCAGCCTTCAGTCCCATCAATTTCCCCAATACCTTTTCCCGACTAATAAGGATTTCCCTCAGCTCCTCCCTCTTACCAGATCCTCTGACCCCTTTTATTTCCGGCAGGTTGTGTGTGTCCTCCACAGTAAACACCGAACCAAAGTACTTGTTCAATTGATCAGCCATTTCCTTGTTCCCCATTATGACTTCCCCTGTTTCCGACTGCAGGGGACCTACGTTTGTTTTTACTAACCTCTTTCTTTTTACATATTTATAGAAGCTTTTGCAGTCCATTTTAATGTTCTCTGCAAGCTTCCTTTCATATTTTATTTTCCCTGCCCTAATCAAACCCTTCGTCCTCCTCTGCTGAGTTTTGAAGTTCTCCCAGTCCCCGGGTTTGCTGCTACTTCTGGCCAATTTGTATGCAACTTCCTTGGTTTTAATACTATCCCTGATTTCCCTTGTTAGCCATGGTTGAGCCACCTTCCCTTTTTTATTTTTATGCCAGACCGGGATGTACAATTGTTGTAGTTCATCCATGCGATCTCTAAATGTCTGCCATTGCCCTTCCACTGATAGCCCCTTAAATATCGCTTGCCAATTTAACCTCGCCAATTCACGCCTCATACCCTCAAAGTTGCCCTTATTTAAGTTCTGGACCATGGTCTCTGACATAACTGTTTCCTTCTCCATCCTAATGTAGAACTCCACCATACTATGGTCACTCTTCCCCAGGGGGCCTCGTACCACAAGATTGCTGATTAGTCCCTCCTCATTACACAACACCCAGTCCAGGATGGCCTCCCCTCGAGTTGGTTCCTCAACATATTGGTTTAGGAAACCATCCCTTAAACACTCCAGGAAATCCTCCTCCACCGTATTGCTTCCAGTTTGAGTAGCCCAATCTATATGCATATTAAAGTCACCCATGATAACTGCCGTGCCTTTTTTGCACGCACCTCTGATTTCCTGTTTCATACCCTCCCCCACCTCACTACTGCTGTTTGGAGGTCTGTACACAACTCCCACTAACGTTTTCTGCCCTTTGGTGTTCTGCAGCTCAACCCATATTGATTCCACATCCTCCAAGCTGATGTCCTTCCTAGCTATTGCATTAATCTCCTCTTTAACCAGCAATGCTACCCCACCCCCTTTTCCTTTTATTCTATCCTTTCTGAATGTTGAATACCCCTGGATGTTCAGTTCCCAGCCTTGATTGTTCTGGAGCCACGTCTCTGTAATCCCAATCACATCGTATCCGTTAACATCTATTTGCACAGTCAATTCATCCACCTTATTACGGATACTCCTTGCATTAAGACACAGAGCCTTTAGGCTTGTTTTATTAACATCCTTTGTCCTTTTAGACTTATGATTTAGTATGGCCCTTTGTGTTTCTTGCCTTTGTTTACTCGGCCTTCCCCTATTGTTTCTCACCCTTCTAACATTTGTTTCTGACTGCATATTACTTCCCCCTGTTTCGCTACATAGGTTCCCATTCCCCTGCCATATTAGTTTGAAGTCACTGTGATGGCTCATAAACTTTCTTCATCTAAAATGATCAGGTTTAGAGACAGTGTATCCTCGCATCCAGGCTGGGATTATTAACTAAGAGTGGACAGGAAGATTTCCAATGAAGCCTACTCTTCTATATGTGTAAATTGCATGCTTGCTGTTATCCCCCCTCTACTGTTTACATACAGGGAATTTTGTAACCTGTCGAGACTGCTCTTTTTGTCTAAACTTTTGCACAAGTTGCCACCCTGCTGTTCACAGGGCTTTCTCACAGTTCTGCATCTAAAGGAAAACCACGCCTGTTAAACCACTTTTATATTGTTCGTCGTCTGCTGGCTCGGGTCCTAGCTCCTGCTGTTGGTATAATTGCCTCTTGTAAAAGCTCAACATTGTGATGTAGGCACTGCCCTTTGATGATATTGTGAAGTATTTTGTGCTCGTGACGTTTAGTTTATGGCATCATTAACTTTTTAAGAATTGAGCGAGAAACCCAGTAACTACAGACCTGTCAGTTTAACATCAATTGTGGGGCAGTTACTGGAACCTAACATCAGAGATAGTGACTGAGCACTTGGACAAATATGAGTTTAACAAAGAGAGTCAGCACTGATTTGTGAAGGGTCGGTTATGTCTGACGAGTTGAATTTTTTGAGGAAGTCACAAGCATGGTGGACAGGGGAATGTCTATGGATAATGTGTATATATGGACTTCCAGAAGGCATTTGATAAAGTTCCGCACAAGAGATTATTACCCAAAATGGGAGCGCATGGAATTGGAGGTAATCTTGTGACGGACCGGTATTGGTTGGGAGGTAGGAGACAGAGAGTAGGGATAAAGGATTCATTCTCTAATTGGCAGGATGTGAAAAGTGGTGTTCCCCAGGGGTCTGTGCTGGGGCCTCAGCTTTTCACAATATATATCAATCACTTGGTTGAAGGAATCGAGAGTTGTATATCCAAGTTTGCAGATCACACTGAAATAGGAGGCACAATAAGTTGTGTGGATGGGAGCAGGAAGTTACAAAGGGACGCAGACAGACTAAGTGTGTGTGCAAAGCTTCGCAAGATGAACTTCAATGTGGGGAAGTGTGAGCTGATCCACTTTGGATCTAGAAAGACAAATCAACATATTTTCTTAATGGTGAGAGACTGGGAGCTGTGGAGTATCACTTGGATTTAGGTGTCCAGGTACACAAATCAGTAAAAGCTCGTGGACAGGTACAAAAAATAATCAAAAAGGCTAATGGAATATTGGCCTTTATCTCAAGGGGGCTGGAATTCAAAACCTTGGTCAGACTCCATCTGGAGTACTGCGTTCAGTTTTGGGCACCGAATCTCAGGAAAGGGGTACAGCGTCGAATCACTAGAATGATACCAGGGATTAAAGGGTTAATTGTGAAGACAGGTTGCATAACATGGCTTGTATTCGCTTGAGTTCAGAAGGGTGATCTAATCAAGATGTTTAAAATTATTAAAGGATTTAATAGAGTAGATACAGACAAACTATTTTCCCTGGAGGAATCCAGAACAAGCGAATATAATCTTAAAATTAGAAAAGCAAAATAATGCGGATGTTGGAAATCTGAAATAAAAACAAAGCGCTGGAAACACTCAGCTGGTCAGGCAGCATCCGTGGAGAGAAAAACAGAATTAAAGTTTCAGGTCGATGACCTTTCATCAGACTCTTCCCTTCCTCAACTTCTCTGTCTCCATTTCTGGGGGTAGGCTATCGACAAACATCCACTATAAGCCCCTGACTCCCACAGCTACCTGGACTACACTTCCTCCCACCCCGCTTCCCGTAAGGACTCTATTCCATTCTCCCAGTTTCTCCATCTCCGTCGCATTTGTTCTGACGATGCCACCTTCCATACCAGTGATTCCGCTATGTCTTCCTTTTTCCTCAACCGAGGATTCCCCTCTACTGTGGTTGACACGGCCCTCGACCGTATCTGTTCCATTTCCCGCACTTCTGCTCTCACCCCTTTCCCTCCCTCCTGAAACCATGATAGGGTTCCCCTTGTCCTCGCCTTTCACCCCACCAGCCTCCACATTCAACGGATCATCCTCCGCCATTTCCGCCACCGCCAGCGTGATCCCACCACCAAATACATCTTCCCCTCCCCTCCCCTTTCAGCATCTCGAAGGGACCGCTCCCTCCGCAACACCCTGGTCCACTCCTCAATCACCCCCAACACGCCCTCCCCTTCCCACAGCACCTTCCCGTGCAAGCGCAGGAGATACAACACCTGCCCTTTTACCTCCTCCCTTCCCACTGTCCAGGGCCCCAAACACTCCTTCCAGGTGAAACAGCAATTTACTTGTACTTCTTGCAATTTGGTATACTGTATTCACTGCTCACGGTGCGGTCTCCTCTACATTGGGGAGACCAAACGCAGATTGGGTGATCGCTTTGCGGAACACCTCCGTTCAGTCCACAAGTGTGACCTCGAGCTTCCGGTCGCCTGTCACTTTAATTCTCTGCTCCACTTCCACTCTGACCTCTCTGTTCTCAGCCTCTTACACTCTTCCAACGAAGCTCAATGTAAGCTCGAGGAACAGCACCTCATCTTTCGATTAGGCACTTTACAGCCTTCTGGACTCAACATAGAGTTCAACAATTTCAGACCATAACCTCTGCCCCTATTTTTCCCACATGGCAGCTGTTTATGTTTCTGCCATTCCCATTTACACCTCTTCAAGACCCATCTTTTGTTTCTTTACTTGTCCCATTACCATCTCCTTTTGCTTTGTACAATCATACCTTTTGTCATTTAATCACTCCTGCCTTCCACCCTATCACAGCCCTTCCCTTTTGTTCTTTCCTCCCCTTCCCCCTTTCCCTGCCCCTGCCCTTGCTTAAAATCTGTTACATCTCTAACTTTTTCTAGTTCTCTCCACAGATGCTGCCTGACCTGTTGAGTATTTCCAGCATTTTCTGTTTTTATTTCAGATTTCCAGCATCTGCAGTATTTTGCTTTTGAGATATTAGGGCAGATGACCAAAAACTTGGTCTCCGCGATCTCTGCGCTCCTCCAAGTCTGGCCTCTTGCGCATTCACCATTGGCGGCCGTGCCTTCGGCTGCCAAGGCCCTAAACTCTGGAATTCCCTCCCTAAACCTCTCCGCCTCTCTCATCCTTTAAGACACTCCTTAAAACCTACCTGTTTGAACGAGCTTTTGGTCACCTGGCCTAATATCGCCTTATGTGGCTTGGTGTCAAATTTTGTTTGATAACACTCCTGTGAAGCGCCTTGGGACAATTTACTACGTTAAAGGTGCTATATAAATACAAGTTGTCGTCGTGAGAATTAAGTGTGTGTGGTAGAGTCCATGGTAGGGTAGATTGTATGTAGTCTGTGGAAGGATCAAATAAAATGGTTGGTGGTTGTTCTATGCTTTCCTATGTTCTTAATCGGGACCTGTATAAATCACTGAAATAAAATGCTGTGCCTCCCTCCCCCTCGCCATTGTAATGAATACTGATGACTTTACCCAGACAGGCCAGTTTAACTATCTCCCGTTGCATTTTTATCCTCTTCCAGCCATTTCTATATAGAAGTTTCTAATGTGATATTTGCCAGAGGTTCAGCAACACAACCCAAAAAAAGGTGTTCTCTTTTTATTTCCATCTCCCCCAGCAATGTGTTTAATATGAAAACATGGGGAAAACAAGCACAAACTCGAAAAACAAACTTATTAAGGAGTCCTTTTGCTGCTGTACAAATGCACCGACTCCAAAACCCACACCTCGGTCACCCCACCACTCTGGTATGTGACCGGCACACTGCTGTACTTGACTGCAGCTTGTCCAGAAGGTTGGGAGGGAAAGCGGAAGGTTTAATTAATGTGACCGGATGCTTACATAAACATTCACATGTACAAGATTTTTCAAAGGATAGAGTGTTTCTTTCATGCAGAAGTTATTAAAAAAACAGCAAACATTTGATGTTAACATGAAACATATGCAGACAGATGGAAACAGAAATACCCAGAAAGTGAAATGTAAATAGTCTCCCCGCCCCTTGTTACAGTTCTATGGATGCAAAACACCAAAAATGTTTTTCATTTGTGGTTTTCTGAAATCTTTATTTTTTTTTCTACGCTAGTGTAAGCTTATTTTGATGTGAAGGCTCGGCACGGAACTTTCCAAATACTGTGCTGCTGAAATGAGATGTTCGTGTGTCCTTCACTGGTCCCACTGGACCTTGTACTGTCTATGACCGAAAAAGTGCTTGCATTTCTGGGGGTCAGGTGGCCCACACCCAGATCTCTGCAGATGCTGCTGTATGATAAGCTGTTAGGAGATATGCAAGAACAGCCTAATGTGAATCTCACAGGGGAAGGGGAAGAGTGAGAGAGATAGCGGTATCTAAGTACTGGGCTTTCTGAAATCTGAGTGCAGATTTTCCTCCATGTTATGACCTGAAATTTGTACGAGCTACATGTAGTATTGATTCAAAAAGTATACCAGAAAAAGCATGATTTAAAGAGCACAGTGAGAGGTGACCATCGATTCATAGAAGTTTGCAGTGCAGAAGAAGCCCATCGGGGGAATTTTTCGAGGGGTGGGGGAGGGGGGCGCGATCAGTGGTGGGTTGGGTGGGAAAAAGTTTCTTTTGACTGCGGGTCGGGACCCCGCTCTCAACCCGCTGCCACGCGACTTTCCCAGATGTTGGGTCTGTCGGGGCTGAACAGACCCGACACGCAGTGGCGAGGGAGGCAATTCAGGTCATTATGAGCTTGTTAACAGCCCATTAAGAAGTATTTTGAGCTCATTTTACAAGGTTGCCCACAGAGTCCACGCTGCTTGGAGATCACATCAGGTAAGGAGGTCGGGAGTTGTATGACCATGGGATCATCTCATTACTTGACAGCTGAAAACATGCAATAAAAGCTCCCATCTCACAGCTGTTCACTTTCCAAGCTCCGAAGCTGTTGCTTATTGCATTTGGAAGACAGATTGAGCTTTATGCAGCTTGCAAGTGTTTGGAGCAAACTCTCTATCCACTGTCACCTCATTGGAACAACCACTCTCACCACTGACAGATCGCTTCTGACATCTCAAGTTCACCTGCCTTCTATTACATCCGCATCGGTGCCCTTGAAACTATTTCACCTTGGTCCTCAGAATCCCACCAGGATCAGCCCCAACACCAGCAGCACCAACAACAACACCAACCTCTCCGCAATCAACTGATGCTACACAGGGCATCAGCACCCAACTACATTGCTGCCCGGGACACCAGGGATGGCCTCGCCATGGCCAGATTTACTTCACTTGATGCTGTACACCCTGGCTGCCACATGATGCGCCAGGTTGGCACCACCCCACACCAACACCATAAAGCATCCCTACAATGCCCAAGCCATTCCTTTCACACTCATCGCCATTGCGGGGAGAACCGTTATGTCTCACCATTCACTGCAACTCAGTAAGCAACTTCCAAAGGTGCACACAGATCTGTCCAAGAACGCAAAGTGTTGAAAATAAAGGTTTCAATGTTTGACAGCACATTAACAGAAACTTTACATGAACATTGGCTAAAACACCCAAGTGCCTACCCTTGTGTGTTGTTAGTTGGTATGCTTGCAGTAGAATGAGGATGAGTGTGAGGGGTGGCTAGTGAGATGGGGAAGTGATAATGTAGATAGAGAGGGATGGGTGGAGGTGCAAGGTATGTTGGTGTGAGTAAGGATGTGCAGGAGTAGGGTAGGGAAGGCAGAGTGATGGGGATGTGATGAGAGGCACAGCAGAATGAGGTAAGCATATGGAGGGAGTCATGGGAGAGCCTGGGTGCATCCCTGCACCTCTATGCAGTGTTCGCAGCACCTCAATGCTATAGAACACTGATGACACAACTGCCAAAATAAATTTGCTCATGGTCCCTTTTAAGGAAACCGGCTGATGACGCGTCATCAAATGACATCATCAGACCCACTTCCTTCAATTGGCTGGGAAATGTGCTGGGCGGACTTAACCAGCCCAATCAATGTAAAGTCATTCTACACAGCGGGATGGAACCAGCAGCGGGGTCGGGACCCGCCACCAACGTCGCCCACCCCGGACCTACCTAGGATGGGGAAATCGCAGCCTTTGTGTCTGCCGGCTCTGCTAGGTGAATCCAATCCTGGTGCACTGCCTTCTCCCCACAGCCCTGATAAAACGGTGATAGAATTCTTATTGTCTGTATTTTGATTGCATTATATTTTGATGAAGTTTCTATAATAAGCAGAGATTTATTTTTACCATTTGTCACTCCACTTGCTGTTGGTGTGTCCCCAGAACTCTGACTTTGATTTGCCACTTTTCTTTGGAGAAATGTTTACACTTTTAAAGCATTGTAGCATGTTTCACAGGGTTGTCCCAAAGTGCTTTCGTATAATTACTTGCTTTGAGGTAGAATGTTTGCTGTTACGTAGGCACTCATTTTGCACACAGGAAGATCTCACAAGTTAGTGTGGTTTGAATGCCCAGTGGATATGTTTTATTCCCCTGATGTTGGGCTGAGGGAGAAATGTTGATCAGGAGACAGAACTCACAGTCACGGACAATCGTGCAGCCTGGACAAACTGAGTTTAAACTCTGTTAAACTCCAAATACAGCTTCAGAGACACTAATGCTTGTCATTTTTACTTGACAATCTAATGTTATTGTTCTCAACTTCTCACCCTGCTGTACTTTTTGACAGGCTTAAACTCATAACATTGGGTAATCGGCCTGCAAATGTGCTGAATGTTTTAGTGCCACAATCTACTGTATCAACTTTAGGCTAGAATAAGGGTACTCAGGTTCACACTAGTAAAGGCAAATTAGGGACTTGATGCCAGGAAGTTCGTCTTCATACGACGCATGATCAATACATGGTATTTTCTTCTGGATAAGTAATAAAGGCAAAAACCTTGAAATCATTTAAGAATGAGCTAGGTGTTGTGATTGAAGGATGGTAGGCATGGATGGGCAGAAATGGACTGAATGGTTTTCTCGTTCGTATCCATCTTGTGAAGTGATTCCAAAATTGGATTGTAGTAACTGGTTCAATCTGATAAGCAAATTGGCCAACGGTGGTGAATCTTTGGAATTCTCTACCCCAGAGGGCTGTGGAGGCTTAGTCATTGAGAAATATTCAAGACAGAGATTGATAGATTTTTGAATATTAAGGGAATCAAGGGATATGGGGATAGTGCAGGAAAGTGGAGATGAGGTAGAAGATCAGCCATGATCTTACTGAATGGCGGAGCTGGCTCGAGGGGCCGAATGGCCGACTCCTGCTCCTATCTCTTTTTTATGTTCTTGTGTTACCATCAGAACCGATCTTGTGAAGAACCGATTAATGTTTATATCTGATGTAACCGATTTTTTCAATAAGTTATTAGAAACTTTCATTTCCTTTCTACCCTCAGCTGGCCTGTTGCTGTGGCTCCAGCGATTGCTCTCTCTGCTGCAGCTGCTGCCCAAATATTAAAACCTCCACGGGGACCCGAGTCATGTATACTCTCTACCACATTCTCGGAACCATTGTCTGCTTCCTCATGATGTCGCCAACTGTGAGTGTAGCGTTGAAGACGCATGTAAGTAACCAATCATGCCATTACGTCTTTAAGGCCAGCTTGATGTATGCTCTCTGATAAGTTGCCACGTCGCTGCACTGACACTTACCAGCACTGTCTGTAACCACATTCGGCTGCAATAAATCCTGAATTGCCGGGTAGAAGATTTAGCACCAATTAGCGTTATTGGGACATTACATACCGACTCAAATCAAAAATATGGAAGTTGTACAATTTAATAATATCTAAGGAAATGAAGTAAAATCTAAATTGATAATGCAATATTTGAATAGTTCATTGAAGTCTCAGGATTTATTCCTTCCCTGAAGGACATTGAACCAGTTGTGTTTTTAACGATAATCCAGTGGCTTCATGGTCACTTTCACTGATGCTAGCTTTTTAAAAAATATTTTCAGGTTTTGTTTTAAACTGAATTCATATTCTCAAACTGCCATGGTGGGATTTGAATTTACCTTCTACCGGATTATTAGTCCAGGCCTCTGGATTACTAGTTCAGTAACATAACCACCACACTACCGTACCTGGTGACCGCTGTTTTGGATTTCGTTGAACTGCGTTTAACCCTCATCTAGACTCTTGCTGAACTGTGTTTCATTTTAGAAAGTCCTGAATTTGTTTAGCCACTAACCAAATGACATGGTGGCGGGAGAGCATAAACTGACAATAAAATACTAAGTGTTGGGAGTGTTCTGTTTTATAATGCTCCATCAGAGAATTGTGGATTTTTATATGAAAAAGAACTTGTATATCTGTTCACAACCAAAAGGCCCTCTCTGTACTCTAAGGGTTATCCCGTTCCAAATTGGAAGTGTCCGTCTATTGGGAATTCATAGTTTTGGGATGGTAAAGGATTAAATATTCAGTGCGGACAACATTTAACACAATCAGTTAAAAGCTAAGGTTGCAGTGCTGCACAGAATAAAATGCCTCAAAGCTCATCTTGAACCTTCCTCCTCTCCTTTGGATTCTGAGATGGGAGAAGTTTTGAGAACAATGCAGGAACTGTAAGCAAAGAATAACGAGCATTGTACTAATGGGTTTGCAAACTGCTGCTCTCTGTAAGTGAGCACAATAAAGTTTTAGAGCTATTTAGCACTTGCTATAGTTTATTGTTTTCTCACTGGGTGATATTAGCACTCCATCAAAATTTGACCTCATTGCATGTTCTTACCTTTGATTCCCTTGTAGCAGCTGTTTATTGTTTCTATATCCTTCAGCCACTGGCCAAGATGGTTTGGACAGATCCTTCCATGGGCATAGATATGGTGCTCTGTGATGGACCAACACGAGGCAGAATACAAGGTGTAGGTGAAATACAGAGGCAGTGATCAGACAATGGTAGGAAACAGTGACCTTTTATTCATTTTGCTCTCCTTTTTCCAGGTTCCCTTCTATAATGAATTTTGTAAAACCATTCAGGCGGGTGCTGGTTGTGAAAGGCTTGTCGGCTACTCCGCTGTTTACAAGGTCTGCTTCGGAATGGCCATATTCTTCTTCATTTTCTTCATCCTGATGATCAATGTGAAAACCAGTAAAGATTGCCGAGCGTACCTCCACAATGGGTCAGTGTCATTTATGGCCTGTGGGCCTGTTTGATGAATGACCACATGGAAGTTCCATTTTAGAATAAGGCTTTTATTTATCGGAGTGTTAATGTCTGTGTTCTGTGTCTAGGTTCTGGTTTGTGAAGCTTGTGGTGTTGGGTGGAATGTGTGCAGGAGCGTTCTATATACCTGACCAGGACACCTTTCACAAAGGTAATGCTATTTAACAACGAATCCAGTTGACTGCTTCATTTTGTCCTTTTGGGGACTTCAGCATCATTTTTGTGTCGAGGTCTTTCCTAAAGTAACATAATTTAGATGTGTTTCTAGTTTATCTTATTAGTGTATCTTGTAAGTGCAGTGGGTTCATTGTTCTGAAGACAGATATAAAAAAAAAAGTCTAGAAACTGATAGTTATAGAATTGTTTGAAAAGCAGGCGTAAAAAGGGGGAAAGCCATTTTTAAAAAATTAACTAAAATCTTAAAGCCTTGCCTAATAACACCATCCAGAAATCAACAAGTTAATAAAAATTCTAAATCTGTTACCTCAGTAACTTCAATTACAGACCGCCAGATACCACTAATAATAAGTCCATCTTTGGAATGAATAACAAAGTTGTTTCTAGGCCAGGTTTCCACAGTTGCTCATTCTCATGTTTCTGCTGCAGGAGTAATCAATTCAGCTGCATCAAGTTCTGCTTCTGACCTTCGGCTGCAAAGGCTGCGAGAGCTTTATCTTGGGCTTGACTGCTTTGTTTCTCCAATCATATCTATGTTCCGAAGCTGTGGTATGCAGTGGGAGGAAGGTCATCGGCCAAACTTTGATGCAGCCAAACTGATCCTGCTTAATCTGAATTCCACCAGAAACGACCAAGAAATTGCGCAAATCTGCTCCAGGGACAACTTGGTTATTAACTCTGAAGATGGGCTTTAGTGGCATTTATCTGTAATTTGTTACTTGGATAATGGCTTAAGGGTTTCTGTTAGTGGTTTCTGGTTACCTAGGTAATCACTTAAGGTTAACTGCACCTTTTTCAAAGCTTGCCGCAGCAGGTTTTGTTACTGCAGAAGGGATTGCCTGTAAGAGCAGTGAAATGTTGACTGTTACCGTTTCTCTTTCTTTTGATCTATTTTTGTTCTACCTTTTCTGCCTTTTATTTTTTTTTTCTAATTCTGTAACCAGCAATGCACAACCTGTTTTGTATGCCTTTCTTGAACATTAAATTAATGTTCCCTGCCTTTGCACAGTTCTGTAATTCTGTTTTGTAATGCTTCATCAGGAAATTGTGGATCTGTTTAAAACCGAAAGCTCCTCTCGGTACTCTAAGGGTTATCCTGTTCCAAATTGGAAGTGTCCCATCTATTGGTAATTCATAGAATTACATAGGATATACGGCACAGAAACAGGCCTTCGGCCCAACCAGTCCATGCCGGCATTTATGCTCCACTCGAGCCTCCTCCTGTCTTTCCTCATCTAACTCTATCAGCATAACCCTCTATTCCCTTCTCCCTCATATGCTTGTCTAGCTTCCCCTTAAATGCATCTATACTATTCGCCTCAACCACTCCCAATGGTAGCGAGTTCCACATTCTCACCACTCTCTGGGTAAAGAAGTTTCTTCTGAATTCTCTCTTTGGTTTCTTGGTGACTATCTTATATTGCTGTTTGTGGGAGCTTGCTGTGTGCAAATTGGCTGCCACGTTTCCTACATTACAACAGTGACTACATTTAAAAAAAGAAGTACTTCATTGGCTGTGAGGCACTTTGGGACATCCTGAGGTCATGAAAGGTGCTATATAAATGCAAGTCTTTCTTTCTTTTAGTGATTTGTGTATTTGTACTCTCAGATTATTTTGCTCCTCTACCCCATTTAGATTCTTATTTTCCAAGTAATATGTGACCTTATTTTTCTTACCAAAATGTAATACCTCACCCTTATCTGTGTTGAAATTAATTTGCCAATTATATGCCCATTCTGCATGTTTATTAATGTCTTCTTGTAATTTGTTGCAGTCCCCCTCAGTGTTGACTATCTCCTCCCCTCCCCCAAATTTGGTGTCCTCTTCAAATTTAGAAATTGTGTTTTTGATTCCACAGTCTAAATCGTCAACATAAATTGTGAACAACAGTGTTCCCAGCACTGATCCTTGTGGGACCCCACTTTCCACCTTCTGCCACTCTGAATAACGACCCTTTTACCTCTACTCTCTGCTTTCTGTCTTTCAGCCAGCCATAGTTTGGGGATGGTAAAGGGTTAAATATTCAGTAAGGCCAACATTCAACACAACCAGTTAAAGGCCAAGGTTGCAGTGCTGCACAGAATAAAATGCTTCAGAGCACAGCTTGAACCATCCTCCTGTTGTTTTGGACTCGAGTTGGAAAATGTTTTGAGAACAATGCAGGAACTGTAAGCAAAGAATACCGAGCACTGTACTAATGGGTTTGCAAACTGCAGCTCTCTGTAAGTGAGCAGAATAAAGTTAGTAGAGTTAAAAGACTGACTTCCAATGCAGCCCCATCACAAGGTTTCTTCTTATCAGCAGGGTTTTAGGATTGAGCAAGTTTGCAATTATTGAGGTTGTTTTGTTCCGCTGGTCAAATCCAATTGCGGTAGATAGACTACCCACTAGCAATGATGAGAACCTTCTGGAATAATAATCGGGTTAAGGTTTCTGAATGAATAGAAAGTACTTGAAGCGACAAAGGCGCAAGAGCCAGTTGATTGGGCAGCATCCACCGTTTACAGGAGTCTCTTGGTGCTATGCTCTGTATGTCAGCTGTGCTGGTGACTTCAGTTCATTGATTGTGAAGGACAGTAAGTGCTTTGTATCTACATTTCCATGTGACTGTCTGCTAAGTAAAAAAGCTACTGAAAACAATGAGAATCTTGTTCTTATCTGTGGATGGTTTTTTTAATATAGAAAGTTTGCTATATTCCCCCCCCAAATAGTCCACTGTGAATTTTAACACACTGGCCCAGATATTCCGATCACAGGCCTCCCGCGGGCGGAGGACTGCGATCTGGAAAAATCTGCGCCCTTACCTGAGGGCTCCCGGGAGGCGCAGAGTTCCGATGCTGGGCCTCTCCAAACTGCCGGTGTGCAGGGCCCACGTGTCCCAGAGGCGCAGGTAGTTCGCAGCGTCCCTGGGATCACGTGGGCCATGGGGAGCCAATCAAAGAAGGGAATCTCCCTTCATACATTTGACAGGAAGACCTGTCAAATATATGAATGGAGATCACCCCCAAAACATAGTAAAATTTTAAATAAATTAAAAAAAATCACATTTTTAAAATGACTTGAAAGTACAAATAAATTGACTATTTTAAACAAAACTTAAAATTTTTGAAAAAAATAATTAAAGTTTTTTTACGGGACTAAAAATAAACTTACCTTTTTTTAAAGTATTTTTAAATGATAAATCAGTGGAATTTTTTTTAATTACTTTTTTCAACTCTTATCCTGGTAAAAGCAAGCCTTACGCCTGCTTTTACCAGGCGCAAGAATTGTAAGGGTTTTCTGCGGGGGGAGGGTCTCCAAAAAGCGGAACTATCCGCCCGCAGAGGCCCTTCTCCCGGGCAGCTGGAGGATCTGTCCAGAGCTTTCTTGACAGATCGGAAATGCCGGTTTCCAGCGCATGCGCAGTGCATGCCTGAAACTGGCATTTCCGATGTCCCTACGGGTGGGTACACAGTGCGTACACACACCCGTAGGGATCGGAATATCTGGCCCGTTGTGTCTTCTCTGCAGTTCTGAAGTTGCACGTAACTGCACTCATTGGAAACACACCAGCAAACTTTCAATAATACACCCGTTTTAAAACTGCTCGAGGTGCTAAAATTCTCTAAATGGCTGCCTGGAGTGATAGCAACAAAAATATACATATTCCTCACCAGAAATAATGGCAAGCTGATCAGATTGGAGGGAGCAGTGAATACTGAACTTCATCTTATCGCCATTATCTCTGGTGAGGAATTGTTTTCATGTGTACAGATTGCTGAAAGCTGTAATCCCATAGGCTGCTTTACGTTATCTAAAGTGGAACGGTTCCACTAGGGTAAGGCCAGGCAGTGGCTCAGCCCCGCCCACGTTGGCAGTGGAACAACATAGTAACAGGAGTAGGCCATTCAGCCCCTCGAACCTGTGCCACCACAGGTGGAGTGTGAGCCCACCACAGCCTTTGCGTTAATAGTTTTCTCAAAGGCGCAGTGTTTTCTAAGTTTGGGCATGCTGATGTTTTCAGAATATGTCTATTGGATATATGTTCCCTTTTCTTAACTTGAGCAGGTTTTTTTCTGATTGGTGTTTTGGAAAGCTGTATTATAGCAATAGAGCATTTTGTCTGTTCAGTCACTTTACTCTTAGTTCACCACGCTGACCTGCATTGGCACCCGGTCCGTCAATGCCTCGATTTTAAAATTCCATCCTTGTTTTCAAATCTCTCCATGGCCTTGCCCCTCCCTGAGCTGTCAGCCACGGCTCAGTGGGCAGCACCCTCGCCTCTGAGAAGGTTGTGGGTTCGAGTCCCACTCCAGCGACTTGAGCACCAAAATCTAGGTTGACACTCCAGTGCAGTGCTGAGGGAGTGCTGCACTGTCAGAGGTGCCGTTTTTCGGATGAGACATTGAACCGAGGTCCTGTCTGTTCTCTCAGGTCGACGTAAAAAATCCCATGGCACTATTTCGAAGAAGAGCTGGGCGGGGGGTTATCCCCGGTGTCCTGGCCAATATTTATCCCTCAATCAACATCACTAAAACAGATTATCTGGTCAATATGACATTGCTGTTTGTGAAAGCTTGCTGTGTGCAAATTGGCTGTCGCCTTTCCTACATTATAGCAGTGACCACACTTCTTAAGTATTTAATTGGCTGTAAAGAGCTTTGGGCGTCCTATGATCATGAACGATGCTATATAAATGCAAGTCTTTCTTTTCTATATCTGTAACCTCCTACAACCCTCGAGATTTCTGTGCTCCACCAATTCTGGCTTCTTGCGCATGCTCGATTTTAATCGCTCCACTATTGGTGGCCGTGCCTTCAGCTGTCTAGGCCCTAAGCTCTGGAATTCTCTCCCTAAACCTCTCCGCCTCTCTACCTCTCTGTCCTCCTTTAAGACACTCTTTAAAACCTATGGCCGCGATTTTACTAATGGAGGCGGCTTGAGTGCAGGCCCGCTGCTCGGAGGCTTTCCGACCCGCTCCTGGCAGCCGCTTCCCAAAACTTGCCATTTTGCGTTGATTGGCCTCGTTACGGCTGACGTGTGGGTCCCTCCAGGCAATTGTTGGAGGCTGTCCGTTTCTCGCGTCTGATGCCGCGTTGTTTGAAAGAAAATTTAAAAGGGCCATGTCCCCTTTGGGGCAAATGTCAATGTGATGGTTTGGTGCTGTATTATATAGAAAGGGGAGTTGACAGCGTCTGTTCTGAACAAAATTTAATGAATGAAATTGCTGGTCATATTTTTGCAGAAAGATTTTTATGATTTTTTGTATATATCAATTTATAATCTGACTATGAAATGAAAACGATGCCAGTTTTGTTCCAATCATTGACTTAGTGATATTAATGCTTTTTTCTCTTAAAAGTGCTGGCTGCTGCAGGAACGGCAGCCCCAATAACTAAGGCTGCACCCAGGTTCAATGAGGGCTCTCTTCATGCTCTTGTTGAGGGAGTTAGAGGATGTCAGGAGCTCCTCTTCCCTGGAAACTGAAGGAGGAGGCCTCCTCAGCAAACCAAGGCAGCTTGGCTGCAAATTGCTGAGGAGGTGAGCTCGAGGTCTGTGTGAGACGCACATGGGTTCAGTGTGGAAAAAGGTTTAATGATCTGCTGAGATCACCTAAAGTGTGGCCTCTGTGTTCTGGGAAATGGAAGTTCAAGAGTGAGGGCTCAGGGTGATTTCCATGTAGAATGTTAGTGGTGACACTGAGCGCAAACCACCGTTTATTGGACAGATGATGCCTGGGGTTTTGAGAATGTCGGACTTATATTCATCTCCATGTGCCAGCCACCTGTGGTTGAAGCGTAAGATTACGCGAATCTGGCATGGATGAGTGCATCCCTTGCCTGGCGGCCAGCAATGTGGTCGTCTGCTGCTGGATTAGCCACATCCGACCCCGCAAGGCGTCACTCCCTGTCCTCTTCATCTTCCTCCAAGGAGGCTGTGTGCTGAGCCACTTGTTCATCCGGCAGCACTAAGCTGCTCTTCCTCCGAGTCTGGCGACCAGGATGAGAGGATGTAAATGGTTCCCATCCCGTTGTTATAGATTTCAGTTGAGGCAAGAAGCTTGCAAGCGCACGGACTACAGATCATGTCCACCAACTCGTCTCCTTGCAGCATGACTGTTTCTGACAAGATGGGAAACAGGAGCCAGAGGCAGGAAAATGGGAATCCTCTGTCAAAATAGGATTATCAAGGCAGTTAACAGGCTCTTAACTGCCTTAACTACCTGTCCCACCGGTTGGAGTCGGGTCTGTTTGGAAGCAGCTGAACAGAAACACTCAGGAAAATCACGTGGGGGCGGGTTGGGTGTCTGAAGCCATTTTTTCCGATTTTTACCAGTTGACACGCCTCCAAACCCGCCTCCTCAGTGCTAGTAAAATCGAGCCCTATGTCTTTGACCAAGCTTTTGGTTGCCTGTCCAATGTGGCTTGGTGTCAAATTTCGTTTGGTGACGCTCCTCAGAGATCGATAGATTTTTGGATATTAAGGGAATCAAGGGATATGGGGATCGTGCAGGAAAGTGGAGATGAGGTAGAAGATCAGCCATGATCTTATTGACTGGCAGAGCAGACTCGAAGGGCCAAATGGCCTACTCCAGCTCCTATTTCTTATGTTCTTATGTTCTCCTGTGAAGCGCCTTGGGACTTTTTACTACGTTAAAGGCGCTATATAAATGCAAGTTGTTATTGTCCGGTCAAAGAATTGCAACAGAAACTGATTGCTGCCTATATAGGATCAGGCATCTCAGTGTGTTGAGACTATCTTTTTAGCTTTTATAAAGTGCTGTCCTTCACTTGATCAGATGTACTATAAAGATTTGTAATACTTTTGGATACATTAGTGGAAGCAGTGGAACCGTAAAACCTCTATGGTGCAGATCAGCAGAGTGAATTTCTTTCGCAAATGAACACTGCTAAAATGCATACAAAATAATATAAAGAAATAACTTTCATTTATATAGAGCTTTTCACAACCTGAGGATGCCCCAAAGCACATCACAACCAATTCATTATTTTTGAAGTGTGGTCATTGTTGTAATGTTGGGAAATGTGACATCCAGTTTGCACACAGCAAGTTCCCATAAACAGCAATTAGATAAATGACCAATTAAGCTGTCATAGTTATGTTGGTTGAGTGTTTAAGTTTTCGTCAGAACTACCCTGCTCTTCTTTGAATAGTGTCGTGGGATTTTATTTACATCCACGTCAATATTTTAATTATCTTCTGACAGCAGACAGTCCAAAGCTGTCTGGATTTAAGCCAGCACTTGTACGATTGACTTGCAGCAATATAAATAGCAAATGGTGACTTTTTCCGTGAATATGATCTGTGATGCACAGAAATAAATTGTCATAACTTTGCAGCGAAGGGTAGAAGAATACATTTTAATACATGGGACAGGGAAGGCAAAAAAAATCGCTATGAACCCTTAAATTCAGAATGCTTAACTCTTTCTGGACTTCACCTGTGTTTAGCTTTACTCTGTTGTTTCCTTTATGTGCTCTTGAATTGAAAAATGTGGATAGTAGATTGGGATGACCAAGCTTCTCCTAGTCTGGAGAGTTTGATACAGTTTATCCCACTGTAACAAAACAATAAGAAAGAACTGAACTACATTCTACCATGGATCTGAGGCAGGCAACTGTCTATATTATCCCAAAATCTGGGTTTCTTGGATTTGGCAGTGATCAGTGGGAGACCATTTGCTCTTCCTAAGAATGAATGAAATTGAGGCTGGACATTACATTGGGCCAGATGTTGCTGTCAAAATAAGGGTGAGGCTAAAGGCGCTTGCCGTTACTTATACGTAAATGGTACAGCAACTTCAGGCGAGAAGCAGATACGCGGCTAAATGCCAATATCCATACGTTTCTGTCCAGGTTGCGCCGCTCCGCTGTTAGCTTTGCGAAAACGGCATCTCGCTGTCTGCCTCACCATTGAAATGCATTGAATGTCCTGAAGTTGCTGTATTTGCGCGATAGATACGAACTAAACCCGCCACAGAAAGTTAAGTCTTGTCATTCTAGGCATAAGTACCCTTTTAACAATGTGATAGTTGTTAATTACTGTCAATCAACTTCTCTGGCACTGAAAATTAACTATTACAAGTGTGAAGTCTCATTCCTTCAGGTTTTAATTGTTGGAGGTATTAAAAAAGTCAAATTTTAAATTTTAAAAACATTTTTTTACTTTTCCTTTCTGCCTCTTTTTCTCCCTTATTTCCCTCTCTTTATTTCTCTTTCTGTACCTGATTTGACATTGAATTCACCCACTCTAATTTACACTTCTTTCTCCGTCCTTCCTCTGTTTATTTCTCAATCCTTCCATCTTATTGGTTAAGGAGATACACAGTCGGTTGCCCTGCCTCCCTCGCCATGCTGTTATTAGCATGCACTTCCAGCAACTTGCGACGCAAAAAATGTAAAAACTTTAATCGTCCACGAGCAGGACTGACTAACGGTAGATGCCGTTAAATGCCCTGCTGCAGCAAAATCTGGGCCACTGTGTTTTAACTTCTATGTTAAACCAAAAATATTAGTGAAGAAATGAATGCTATACTTCTAACCCCAAAACTGCAGCATCTAGTCTAGGTTGGCTAGTCATGTATTCTAATGGTTTCTTTTGCTTTGTTGAGCACAGCATGGTTGTACATTGGTGCTGGCGGAGCCTTCCTCTTCATCCTGATTCAGCTCATACTGCTGGTGGAGTTTGCACACACATGGAACAAAACTTGGTGAGTTGCCTCTCTTACAATGTTTTTTTAAAAGTAGTGTGCCTGTTGAGGTTTGTACAGACAGTGACGCTGTTTTTTGGAATGGTGACCAAATTGGTTTATTGTTGTACAGCGTAATATTTTTATAAATTTATGCTTTTGTTCACTCTGGATTGTTCGGAGAGAGGGCGAAAACTTTTTTTCTTTCCTCAACCTGATGTTTCCCATTCTAGTATCACAAGGTTTGTTTCCGAGACTGGGATCCATTCCTGGTTACAGAGTTGTGGGGCTTTTCGCTAATGTCTTGAAGCTCCTTTTCATGGGACTCTGTGCTCCGATTTGAATGCCGCTGTCAACCCTCTTGTTGCCGTAATGATCCAGAATGTGAAGAAGAGCTGTGTGCACAATCTTAACATTCTCAAAACAGTACAGTGAAAACACAAGATAGCGACAATTATGGCGTGCAAGTAGCTTGCTGTCAACTCGACAAGAATGAAGCATATTGACAGTCCTTGAATAGTTGGCCACAGTGAAAATAAAACTTTCAGCATGTTATGGATATTATGTGTGGAAGAAAGGGAGGAATGATTAGCTTCTTCCATTGCTGGTGAACGCCTAAGCAGGTTATGAAGTTAGATTAATTCTACACTCCGCTATTCTTTGTGTTTTGATTATATTATGCATAAAATTAACATGCACTTACTTAAAAAGTTTACACGCCTGTCCATCAAACATCTCAGCAGGAGAGAGCAAACTATCAAAGGAGCGGGATAAGCCAACAATTGTCAGCTACCTGATTTCAGGCAAAGTTATTGACGCCTCCCCCAATCAGCAGGAAGAGTAGTTGGGAAGGATTCCTCTTTTCCTCACACCCCTTGGGCCAACTGATCTTCTGTTCCCATTGGCAGAAGGGTCAAGAACCAGAGGACACAGACTTAAGGTGATTGGCAAAAGAACCCAAGGCGACATGAGGAAAAACTTTTTTACGCAGCGAGTGGTTAGGATCTGGAATGCACTGCCCGAAAGGGTGGTGGAGTCAGATTCAGTCATGGCTTTCAAAAGGGAATTGGATAAGTACCTGAAGGAAAATAAATTGCAGGGCTACGGAGAAAGGGCGGGAGAGTGGGACTAGCTGAAATGCTCGTGCAGAGAGTCGGCAGGGGCTCGAAGGGCCGAATGGCCTCCTTCTGCGCTGTAACCATTCTAAGATTCTATGATTCAAGGATCAGGAATAAGTGAATTGTTTCAGCCTTTAAAACTAGTTACGCCCAGCACAGGCAAAGGCAAGCCTACCCACTTAATATACCGTTGTTCTCTCCTGCAAGCACCATAAAATCAGAATGTATCTTGGCTTCAAACATTTTTGTGTGTATGTACAATGAATACATTGGAGCTTCCCATCTACCCTGCAATGTTGATGTGTGGCTTTGTGCAGCAGTTCCACATGAGCTGGGGTCCAGCGTCAGTCATGATGGCCAAAGGAAGGGGATGAGCGGAGGTTACATTTTACTGCAGGTCTGAAGGGGAAGCCTGAAGTGAGATCAAAGCCAGTTCCTGCACTGTTCCTAGTAAATGATTACAGAACGGCATTGCCAGAAGTTTAAGATGGGGCACCTGCTGGCTTTTTTGGCCCAATATGAAAGGAAAGGAATGGAAAACTGGCGAGGAATATAATTGTGTTTTTAATTTGAATAGAAATTGAGCTATTTTTTATGACATCATAGGTTACTATGCCCTAGCTAGGAAAGCTTTCAGTGCAGTGTTATAATTAACTTTTAAGACTCTGGGCACCATCACCTCGTGTCTGATATAACACGTGGGCTTTTGCTTCTTGCCAACTAGTCAAATGACAACTGACCAGTTTCCTGTTTTGTGTATTTTACTAATAGGTGGGCTGGAACAGCACAAAATAAATGCTGGTATGCAGCCTTGGCCCTGGTTACACTCACTCTTTACTCAGTCGCTGTCTTCGCTGTTGTTCTAATGGTGATATTTTACACCGACCCTGAAGGATGCAAGCTAAACAAGATTTTATTGGGTGTCAACACTGGCCTCTGCTTCATCGTCTCCATGGTGGCGATTACACCCTGTGTTCAAAAATGTGAGTTCTTAACTTTGAATCCTGACTCTAATACTACTAAACTAGCACTTCTCCGGTGCTTTTATTTTCATCCCTGTGTTACTAACTGATCTGCATGAAAAAAGTCATCAGGGCCTGATTTGAGACTCGCTTGTTTGTACCTGCTGAAAATGTTATAGTTTCAAAGCTTTAAAAGAAAGTACTTCAAACATCTCGTATTTATTCAATGGTTAATAGTTAATTGCTCTAAACTTTCTACTCTTTTATGTAATCCATAATGTGGACATTATGTATTAATTACACTGAGTGTCCGGACATGATACCCACTGTTGATATGAACACTGGCTGTCTGATGGATTATCCTTCTCTCACCCCAGTCTCTATTTCCTCTTTCTTGCTCTCTCTTTCTTTCTCTATGGCCGTAATTTTCCGGGGTGGTAGCGGGCGCGATCGGTGGCGGGTCGGGTGGGAAAGTTGTTATTTTTGACTGCGGGTCAGGGCCAGGGATGGCCTCATCGTGGCCAGATTTAGTTAACTTTATGCCGTACACCCATATGCTGCCACATGATGCACCTTGTTGGCACCACCCCACACCAACCCCATAAAGCATCCCTACAATGCCCAAGCCATTCCTTTCACACTCATCAGCATTGCGGGGGGTACCGTTATGTCTCACCATTCACTGCAACTCACTAAGCCACTGCCAAAGGTGCACACAAATCTGTCCAAGACCGGAAAGTGGTGAAAATAAAGATTTTTATGTTTGACACCACATTAACAGAAATTTTACATAAACATTGGATAAAACACCCAAGTGGCTACCCTTGTGTGTTGTTAGTTGGTATGATTGCACTAGGATGAGGGTGAGTGTGAGGGGTGGCTAGTGAGATGGGGATGTGATAATGTAGATAGAGAGAGAGAGAGGGATGGGTGGAGGTGCAAGGTAAGTTGGTGTGAGGAAGGATGTGCAGGAGTAGCTTTGGGAAGGCAGAGTGATGGGGATGTGATCAGAGGCACAGCAGGATGAGGTTGAGTGTGGCTTTGTACTAGCATTTCCTGATCTAATGAGATCATTGAAAGGTTTGCGCCACTGCACCCAGGTCCTCCTGACGACATCCCTGCTTGTGACCTCCTCTGCAATCTACAACCAGACTGTATTGGTCTCCTGGGGAGGTGTCTTCCGCCCATCGGAAGGGAAGAGGACTTCCCTGCGTGCTCTGACTCCCTCCATAAGCATATGGCGGGAGTGATTGGAGAACCTGGGTGCAGCCCTCTGCCTCTGTGCAGTTATTGTCAGTGTTTGCAGCACTGCAATGCTGCAAGTGCACTGACAGCACTATGTTAGATTAAACTTCAAATCGAATGTGGCCAGGGTCCCTTTAAATATCTCGGCTGAAAACTCATCGTGAATGACGTCACCAGACCCGCTCCATCTCATTGGGCCGGGTAACGCGCTGGGCGGGCTTAATAGGCCCCATTAAGGTAAGTTCATTTTCAGCAACGGGGTCGCGACCTGCCATGGACACCTCCCGAGGTAGGCAAAATTCCGGCCAAAGTCTCTCTCTCTCTTCCTCTCACTTGATCTTTTTTTCTCTTTCTCTTTCTCCTTTTTACAGTATTATCTGTTTTGTATTATCAGCAATAACAATAGTGAATGATTTTTTTTTTGGTTTCTGTACTTGGTCATCTCCAGTTTCAGCCTGACTTTGCTATTTCAGCTGGTATTCTGATATTTAATGACCGCGCTTGTCACCATTCCCACTGGGTTGTGTTTGGAGGAGGCGGGAGAAGGCCAGATGGCTTTGTATAGGGAACAAGTTAAACCAGTCTGGCTGCTCATCCTGGAGCTGACCTCACCATTCACAGTAGCGCCTAATGCACCCCTCCCAATTTTTTTTAATATAACTGGAATCCCAAACTTAAGGATTCCCCAATTACACTGCGACTTGTCTTTCCCACACCCAACAAAGCCATATGGTCCTAGTGTTTACTTAAAAAAAACTTTGCATTTATTGCCATCAGATTGCAAGGCTATGATTACATGATCGTACTGTGACAAATATGGGCATGATTCGATACTTTGTGCTGCACTATCCATGCAGAAATAAGCGATTGTAACTGTTTGGATGCTTAAGAGGAGCTGTTCTGAGACATTGTAGAAAGGTGATACCATCCCCTAACAGAAGAACAAACTGCTCGGAAGAAAAGAAATCCAATCTGACTGGAAATGGAATTAGGTCATGCGAAAATAAAAGAATGTCAGTGTCTGAACTGAAAACCAGCAGATAAAGCCACATGGTTGTGTGTGTTTTAGCAAGGCTGGTTGGTAAGGATAAGTGAGCATTCTCGCAAACAGTAATGCTCCATTTGAATAGGGCATGTTCTTGTTACCAAGGGGTTAGAAATGCTTCTATTAAAATCATGCTTCGTTTCAACACATGTTTCCCTGCTGTCCTTGAGGCAGAATACTTGATGTTCTGCGACTCTTACCACAAACTAACCTACAACATTGCAGTTGTAAAAACAAAATCCCTTTTGTGTGGCTGGGTTGGCTTTTGGCTTCAGTGCACTCCCTCCGCATCGTCTGTGTGTGACATTCCACATGTCAGCCTGAAACAGCTGTCGATGCGACGTGTCTTCAGTCTAGCTTGTGTATCTCTTTTGTGCAAGTCCTGAAGTGAAGTTCCTTACAGAAGGAATGTTTTCATGGTTATCTGTGTCGTGTGTTCCCATTTTAAGAACACGCCAAGGATACATTCTGGTCAGTAGTGTGACACAATAAACATCTCAGACCAGTCCGCATAACTTAAAAAAAAATGATTGTCAGCTTTTTCTCTCTCACTATTCCTCTCCACCCATCCCTCCTGCAGAGATTGACTCTTTGTTGGGATATGGTCCAAAGGCGTCCTCTGATCTCCTCTCTAATTGGCCATTATACGTGTATGAACTCCGACAGTATCGGCAGACTGTTGAAGCGTCAAACCCCTTGCCGCTGAGCCAATTCCAACTTCATCTGATGTCTTCAAATGCACACTTCATCAAGTTTACTGGATAGCAGCAACCGTGGCCTATTTGTGTTATTTTTATCTCTCTGTTATTAGCCCCGAGGATCTGTGGTCATTTGTAGCCTCCTAGTGCTGTTCTGCTAACTCAGTACAGATGAGGAATTGAAGCTGGAACTTTGTTGTCTGTTTGGCTCAGTTACTCACTGCCAGAATGAGCAAAGGGGTGGGGGGGGGTTCCATGACTCGATAACTAATGTTCAACATTGCAAGTGACTGGTTGGGATTTTCTATTTCTAAACACTTAAGTACATTCTCAGCTGAAAAAACAATTGAATATTTCAATAATTTCTTAACCCTTGAATTCTGTTCACCCCTTATGGCAGTGACAACAATCTTATTCTCACTAATGGGCCATATTTTGCGACCTCTACGGGTGCATATGCGCCCGTAGGGGGTGTGTGAGTTCCGGTATTTAGGCATGCGAAGCGCATGCGCTGAAACCCGGCACTTGCGATTTGTCAAGAGTCTCCTTGACAGATCCTCCGCATCCCCGGGAGATGGGCTTCTGCGGGTGGAGAGTTGCACTATTTGCCCAACTTCCGCCCGCTGAAAGGCCGTGGAGTTCTTACGCCTGGCAAAAGCAGGCATACGGCCTGCTTTTACCAGCATAAGAGTTTTTAAAAATTGGAAAAATAAAATTTTATCGCTCACCTTATACATTTAAAAAACCTGTCCAATCAGGTAAGTTTAAATTTAGCCCCGTTAAAACATATTTAAAAAAATTCAAAGTTTCTGTTTAAAATATTTAATTAAATGCCATTTTAATTAATTTTATATATGTAATTTTTGTTTTATTTATTTCATGTGTTTGTGTATTTTTTAAGTCATCCCCATTCATACCTCTGACAGTTCCGTATGTATGGAAACCCCATAAATATGAATGGGGATTCCCTTCTTTCATTGGTTGGGCCGGCCCATGTGATCCTAGGGGTGCTTGCGAGCCGCATGCGCCCCTGGGATACGTGGGCTTCTACGCATTTCTACCAGGAGGGGCCCAGGATCGCAAGCCTCCGTATCTCCCGGACCACCAGGTATATGTGTAGATTTTTTTGATGATCGGAGGCATCCGCCCGCGGGAAGCCTCCGATTGCAAATTCAGGCCCAATATCTCTGTACGTCCAGGGCTAGAGTTTCCGCTTTGAATCAATTCGCGAAACAGGTGCAAATTGCACCCAAAATTGCCCTCATTTTGAAAAGTTTTTTTTTCCCCCCCTTGAGTTTCCGCTCACTCATTTGCATATCGCCAAACACACAATCTGCCTTGAACCAGCGCAATCGGGCAAACGTAATTAAAAAAAAAATTGCTTTAAAAAATATTACCTGATATATTTAAGAGTTGTAGCTTGGTACAGTTTGCTTAATATAAATGGGTTTATCACAAAAATATAAGCATTTTTTAATCAGTGAGTAACCCGATTTTAAATGACTGAAAATTACTTTAAAAAACTATACAGAACCATTTGCTAGTTATGTTGGGGTACAGTAGTCAGTTTCTTAGTAACAAAAGCTTTTGAATGTAATTTAAAAAAAACATTCCTATTAGTGTCCTTGCACCCAAAAGATCCAGCTTAATTTTTAGAGCCTTCTCGAAGACCTGCAAACGAGCGCAATTAGCGGAAATTCACAATGGTGATTAATTCACCCTGGGGACATGGCCAGTTTTGTGGGCGGGGCCTGCTTCCAATGCAATGTTTCTTAAACGAGCGCAATAGATCGCGGAAACTCGAGTTGTGCTGGGTGTAATTTGCACTTAAAAGTCCGCAATGTTTTGCGCTGGTTATGCCAATTTCAGCCGAATTACGCCGAAAAAAACCAGTGCAACCGAGTGGAAACTCCAGGCCCTTGTGTTTAAAGTCATACTCTTGTATACGATGCAGTCTCGCTTAAAAATACTTCTCAGCTATTGGCTCTTGCTTTATTTCCTGGTCTATTCAGTCTCGCCGTGTGAAGTAGCTTTTCCAACTGCTTTAATATGAACTTTCCGTAAAATCATTAACTAAAATCGGAAAACAGCGAGGCTTGCTATCATCTTATTGTACGTTTCAGCCAGTTGATATAAAGTCCTAGTGAAAGAGGTAAACAGAGTGTTTGTATAACCAAGTTCCTCCACAAGTACTGCATTTTAGACATGTTTGTTATCTAATCTAATTAGGGATGGGCAATAAATGTTGGCCTTGCCAGCGACGCCCACATCCCATGAACAAATTTTTAAAAAACGTGCGGGTGAAATTAGGGCTAGGAAGGGGCTTGGATTTAGTGTTTGTATTGTGTACCTCAGTAACAGGGGCATTCAAACCATGGCCATGAAACCCATGTGGTCCTTGAGCATTGGCAGTCTGACCCCCGGAGCAACTTAGTCCTATTGGTGCTTATGTTTTTTGCTAATTGGTTTGCCCTGTTTGAGTTTTCTGGGCAGAACTGTTGATTAGCACTGTTGCCTCATTGTTGGATCTGTTCATATTGGCAGCATGAGTTATACGCCAATTAATAGGGCCATGAATTTATACACAGCCACCAAGGTCCATTGTAGCCCTAAGCGGATCACAAAGGAAGATCCTTCTGCGTAGGATTCTGTTTTATTTAATGAAAGAGAAGACATAATTTCCTTGCTCTGTGTACTTCACACATTAGCTATTCGTCTTGTACAATTCTTTTAAAGGATTCTCCATTTGCGTTGTGTTTTAGATCAACCTAACTCAGGTCTCCTGCAGTCTGGAGTAATCAGCTGTTACGTGATGTATCTTACCTTCTCTTCACTGGCCAATACCCCTCCAGAATATGGTACGTACATATTTTGGTAAAAATAAAAAAAAGTTTTTTTAAATAGGCTATTTTGGAATAAGTTATTTATTCTGTTTACAAAAAAATAGAATTGTCAAGTCTCTAAATATTTAGTGGAACTGACTTTTTAATTTCTCTCCAGTTATGAAGAATGGAGTCAATACCACAATATGCATCCCTCAGTTATTGGACAACGGTCTTCAAACAGATGACAGGCTTGTTTCTGTGCTGGGAGCCATTATCATGTATGGCTGTGTGCTGTATGCCTGGTATGTTAATCTCTCTCTTTGCTCTTCAAAACAGATAAACCAACATGTGTGTGTGGTTACCAGACTGGGACTTTTAGATTGACGCTGATCTTGAGCATATTCATTAGGTCAGAGTGAGAAAGCCCTGCCAGTCAAATACTCTGTTGACTGCAAACTTGCTTCCAGCACATTCTAATTATGGAATTTCAATTGATGAAATGAAGGCAGCTTGTATGCACATAAAATAAATGTGGGTAAGGACAAGTTCTCATCCACCATATCAGTAATTGATTCAAGTGTTGCTATTTAACTCAGAAGTTGCCAAAGTTTGCAATTAATTGTACAGCCCATCTCGGGTCATTCGGAGGGGACTTCGGAGGCTGTTGAGTGAAGAGAACACTTCCAGATATGGAGGGTAAATCAGGACGCTAAGTGACACTATAATCACTGAAAGCTGCTTTTTCGACTCGGGCTCTCTCATTTGGTGTGCTGACTCATTCCCTTTCTCCACAATTTTTTTTTGTTAATTATTAAGTTTTAAATTGAAATAAAAATAAAATTTGAGGTTGTAACGGAGAACATGAGCTCTGAAAGCAACTATTTAAAAAAAAAAAAAATGCTGGATGGATTCAGGCCTAATGTAAACTTTGGCACTTTTTGTAACGTCCTGTCGCAGAATCTTCCATCACAGGGGAGAAAAGTTGCTGCTAGTATTTACTGATGCACAATCGAAGCTTGAGAGGTCTAGGGGAGGCAGTTTACTTCAAATTGTCACGAATGAGCATCTGCTTAAAAGCAAGAGTAGAGTCGGGCCTAATCTCGACCAGTTTTCAGGCCGGTTAACTATGACCTAAAGTGGGCTGTCCTGGGCTGCTCTTAAAATGCATTCATGGAACTAAAGGACAAGTGGAAGCAAAATGACTAGGGAGCCAGATGTAGGGTTTTAGAAGAGGAGATATCAGATGTACAACAGGCTGTTGGAGGAGGTGAGGTCTGTGTGTTTGACATTTTAATTATGCAACTTTAAAAACAAAAATACGATCAGACAATTGACACACAGACTTGGGGAAGCATTTCATTTCCACGCTGAGTTTATTAATTTAATGCTGCTACAACCTGGAAAACCATGGGACATACATTGGTGTGTTGGCATTTTATGATAAATGGATTCCCAAGGGGCCTTCAAGAGACTCCAATCTTATTTAAAGAGGTTTTTTTTTTGTTCCTGTTTTTAGCCTAAGCTCCACAACACGCTCCAGCTCAGTAACCCTGGGGGTGAGCAGAATCCCAATCTCTGAACCAACTGTGAGTATATATCTGATTTACCGAAGTGGAAGAAACTGTAGCCTATGTCAGTACCTAAGACTGATTTCAAGCTGTGTTGCTTGTCAAATGTTCCAATGCTGATTCATTGGCTTTTGTCCAGTGCAACCGCTGTCTGAGCGGCAGGCATGCTTGTGCAAGGTGCCCTGGTTGGAGGGAGGGGGGCGGAGAATATATTATCAATTTAAAAAAATAAGTATATCACCCACTTGGTGCAGCTTTGTGGGGCTTTAACCAGTGGAATATTTTGTAGGTTTGTGTTAAAATATTTTACAAAATGGTCTTGACCTTTTAAAAAGTACCTTTTTTCTTTATTGTAATTATAATCACTAACCCCCACTGAGGGCCGTCTCAATAAAAAATTGTTTTCTTTTTAACTTTTAAAAGTCTGTCTTGGCTTGGTTTTTGGGCAGGAACTTTCCAACTTTAAAACCATTTTTAAAAAGTGGGTCCAACAGGGATTTCATTTAATTTGCTGCCATCTGCATATCATTGAAAGTGGATGGATTCAAGACTGAATTATCCCACTGCAGAAAGTTATTGTCGATCCTGGGGCACGTCTTGATTTTTAAACCTGAAACTCCCTCCCTCCCTCTGCAGTAAAGGTTGTACTTCCGAAGAAACATTCTGAGCAAAGTTTATGGCCACAATCTAGTGTTGCTGTTTCAAATGTGTATAAAAATAATCTTGGATACTATTTTAATGGAATTTATTGGTCTGTTCCCTGCAAAATATTTATATTGAGGGCTTGGTGGGTGAAATATGTTTAACTATGTATGTATGCCTAGTGTGTTAATGCAAAATTTTAGCCTATGCAGACATTTGAATAGACTGAGCTGTTGTGAGTTTCTAACAGCCTGTTAGTATGCAGCTGTGGTCTCACACCATGGGCAGTGCCTTCGTATTCAAGAGCATCTGCATATTCACACCTAGTTTGTGTACTTAAGATCCAATCCACCTACGGTGTGGCGTGCAATCTGCTTTCATTAATGGTGATCAAACAAAAATCCCGACATCGCAGTCACTTGAAAGTATGTTTTAAAAAAAAAAAATTTTTGTTTGAATAAAGTGCTGAGTGAACTTTTTAAATGTATTATGTAATAATTAGCATCACTGTCTTCACACTTTGGAAGTGGTTGCAGTTGAGCTCCCTATCGTTGGTTCTGATTTTTCAATTACCTATATAAAGGCCGGCATTTATTGGCCATCCCTCGTTGCCCTTGAGAAGGTGGTGGTGGGCTGCCGCCTTCTTCGAGCACTGCAGTCCGTGTGGTGAAAGTGCTCCCACAATGTACTCAACGAACATACAAATTAATGTAAAGAATCCGTTGCACCGTGCCGTGCTATGGAAGGATGTGGGTTTACTTGTGATGGTCCCTGATCAACAAGCTGTTCTCTCTTTCGTTTCCCCCCGCCAACCCCAAAATGGGAGCATTAAGGACGGGGAGGGTGGGGGAAGTGGGTGTGTCTTTGCAGCTGCTAACATACTTTTCTTAATGGTTACTATAACTGAGTCCCAGGTCGAGGCCTAAGGTTGTCCACTTTCTGGAATTGTGTGGGACTCCAACAGACGTGAACAGGAGGATAAACGAAAAGCATTTCAAAATAAGGAAGAAAGACCACTTTATATAGCGCACGAAATGCAAATTGAAAAGTAATGTAGGGCTGTTATTTGCACATGTGCTCTGAAAGGGAAAAATCTGAGCCAGTATTGTTCAGTCAGTCTGCTTTTAACATTAATAGGCGTTTGAATGAACCAGTTCTGCCCAAGACCCTGTCCTGTATAGTGGCCGGCATTTAACATAACTCCTCATTATGTTGCAGGAAGCTCGCTGCTGCTTCTGTTTTACACCAGATGAAGAAGGTAAGATCCAGACCTCCATTACTAGAGTTTGGAAACAAATAAACTGGGGGTGAAAGAGCGGGGACACAAAAACAGGCAGAATCGCATTGGTCGCCCGTTATACGGCAAGCCCAATAATTCAGTCCTATTGAAGTCAGTGGCATTGAATATCGTGCGCAGTGTATCACAGGCGACAAATGCAATGCCACCTGTTTTCCGTCCCGCCCATGTCCAGTTTCACCCCCACTGTCTCTAATCACAGGTCAACACTCCAGCAGGTAGTAGTTTGTACCCCAAAATTTATTTTGCTATTTTTGCTAAATAGCAAGTAAAACGTTTCATTCTGTAGGTGGTTTGCTTTGGTGGTTCGAATCACCCCTCCTACATAGTTCTATACAACAGGAATTACGGTGAACAGGATTGGAATACAGACAAGCTTTTTGGACTCAACCGTACGGTGTTTAATAAGGTTAACACACACACCCGCCTCCAGTACGTAAAATGCCTGGTGGCGTAAAACAAACAGTACAACAATACAACTTGGCCCATCGAACAGGCCCCTGTCTCATATTAAGATGCCTAAAATCACACTGTGTTGCAATACAGAGTATAACATAGACTTGTCCCACAAACCCCGGAACATACACTATATAATACACACAGAACCTCCCCACTAAACCCCTCTGGCTTGATTGGGGCACACAACACCCCCTCACACAGTACCGGTGGTCTTAAGGATGCGTGGGCTTGGACAATGTTCACCCCGATTGTCCGGTTTCTTGCTCGCTGCTTCCCTGTGTAGAACGTGTCTCCTGGTTCCATATCGCCAATGCAGTATCCAAGTCCCAGTTTCGAGGTTCGTTCCTACAGTCGAAGAGCAAGGCGAGACTCTTGTCACTCGTGGTGGTTTCTTCTCTCCATCTCGGGCGGAGTTCTCGGTTCTTGGTTCAGAGAATGGGGGCACGCGAAGGCGAGAGCAAGCAAGAGAGAGAGAGAACAATGGCCAAAGCTGCCTTCTCTATAACCTAAAAGTTCATTAAGGTCTGTGTATTGCAGTGATGTCTTTTAAATCACCCTTCTTTGTCTGGTTCCCGCCTTTTCGAGTCTGGGCCTTCCCCCCAACTCTTGTATTCCAATACACACCCAGTAATCCAAACCACAGGACATGTACAGGGCTGGAGGATGGAAGACAATTCCTTATCTTGTGTCCCCCTCCCTGTGGTACATATTTGATGTGATTTTAGTCTTACTGATGTGTTTTGCCCAAGGTTAGTGTTTTTCATTGAGGCCAGGAAGTCCATTGTTCCAGTGAAACTGGCATCGTTGTCTTATCCAATTGAAGATCATCGAAACCCATTAAAACACGAAGTCTCATTGTCCAAAGATAAATCACCTATCGAGACGCTCATTGTCCGAAGTAAATGTCTTTTCCATAGTTAAATTGAAACACTCAGTTGTGTCTGTGCTTCTAGGTCCAACTGCACCACGCCCCTACCACTGGGCCAAACAGGCTGTTGGTCAAACAGCAGTAACAATCGTACAAATCCTTGGGGCCTGCGTGTGGTTACCAGACTTACACTACTAAACATAACCTTTTCTTGAGGATACTCAGACTGTTAATAGTTGCGATGAACATAAGAACATAAGACGTAGGAGCAGGAGTAGGTCATTTGGCCCCTCAAGCCTGCTCCGCCATTCAATAAGATCATGGCTGATCTGATCTTGGCCTCAACTCCACTTCCCTGCCCGCTCCCCATAACCCTTGTCTCCCTTACCATTCAAAAATCTGTCTATCTCCACCGTAACTATATTCAATTAAGATAGATTCCTGTACATTATTGAGCAGTGGAAAGTTATTTATAATACAGGAAACTTTCGTTTATCCGGCACCCAAATATCCGGAATTCTCGCTTAACCGGCAAAAATCATCCTCCGAAAACTCCTCTCAAATAACCGGCAATGTTGCCGAGTCGCAGTCGAGTCACCGCGAACGCCGAGTGCTCCGAAAACTCCTCTCAAATAACCGGCAATGTTGCCGATCCCGAGTCCGAGTCAGAGTCCGCGAACGCCGATTTAGTCAGTAGGGGTACTTTTCAAAAGTGCCACTACTCAGCCTCCTGGCGCTGTCGGAAGTCCGAAACACTGCAGTAGCAGGAGTTGATTCTCCCGTGCTGCCTGGAGTCTCTTTGTTAAAAATAGCCTCGGTAGATATAACTCTCCGTTATCCGGTACTTTCGATAAACCGGCACCACGCCGGTCCCGTCGATGCCGGATAAACGAAAGTTTCCTGTACCTAGAGATTTGTTATTATCCAAGTAAAATGAGTAGGTTACTGGCCAAGGATTTCGAGTTTTAGAAACCCATTTCCAGTGCTGTTCAAATGTTAATCTGTGGCTTTTGTCATCCTCTGTGTCATTTAAATATGCGGGTCTAGGGGTTGTTCAATGAAACAATAGCACAACTTAGATACTTGTGTAATGTTATGCTGAGTTAGCAAGAAGACTGCCCCTTCTTCAGTCTTTCATTCTAGTTAGATGTTACAAATTTACCATATTTGCCCCTCCCAAAACAATACTAATTTTACAAGTGAGTGGGGTTTCTTAAGATTAGCTTTTTTACGTTCGAAAAATCTGAAGTCACGGCTTAAGGACACTATGATGGAAAAGTATTCCGTGCCATTTTCTGTTGTCAGGGGCAGCACTGTGATGCTTATCAAATGTGAAGTCTAGCCATACAGGTGTGCCATATCCTGCTTCTCTACATGCAATAGCATTCAAGTTTAAACCCTTTGGGGGAGAAATTCCCCTCCTTTGCGCCTCCCGTGAGGGGCGCTAACGGGGTGCAAAGGCCTTGTCGCCTGGCCGCGGCATTGACCGCGCCTCCCGCCAAATTCCGCGGGAGGTTAGCAGCGGCACTACCGGGTTGCGCCCCCATCTCATGCGCCCGGAGATCGTGATGTCATCTCCAGGCGCATCGCCCCGGCAGAAATAGTCCCCTTCGCCCCCTGCAGCAGCGCCGGACGATGGCAGCGACTACTGCAGAGGACGCGAGCAGGGCGGCCGGCCGCTAGTGGGACGGAAGTTAAAGGTGAGGTGGCCGGCCGCCCTGAACAAAAGTCGGCTTTTTTGAAAAATGTATTTTTTGCTCCGGACGCGGGTTCCGTGCCGTGATCGGTCAGCCCGGCATTCTGCTTGAGTGTTGGGCAGATCGCGCGGCACCCCCGCTCCCCGGTGCTGCAGGTAAGTTTTAAAAAAAACTGCAGAGTTTGCAGGGTGGGGCCCTTCCCTTTAATTCAGGGAAGAGCCCCTGCAACACGTCAGCGCCATGCGGCCCAGTGTGTGGCGCTGCTGAGCCGTGCGCCCCGGGTCACGAACTCCCCCCCCCCCCCCACCCCTTGCGCTCCAAGAAGGAAGCGGAGCGCTTGATTTAGAGCTCCACTTCCCTCTTGGAGCAAAAAATGGGAGTTTTAGAAAGGTTGGAAGAGGTTAGTGCCTGACGCTAACTTTTCCAGCTTTTCTGATTTAGTGCCCCAAACGGGGCTCGAGGGGAATTTCTAGCCCTTTAACCTTTCGTTTTTGAGAAGGAAACCTATTTGTAGTTCAGTGCCAGCTCACAGTAAAGACCATGAGCTGCACTATTTTTAGCTGCTATTTTCCTTCTAAAACTGGCTGTTTACCACTTCTGTGTTTTCTCAACTGCCTTGGGGTTCCTTTCACATTGAACAAGCAACAGCAGAAATAAATCCAGAATATGTAGAACCTGAAAGCAATCTATCAGACAGACATGACTTCTTTCTCTGTAATTTTTCCAATGTATTTATGAGTGTGCTCTTTTTTTTAAACTCCTTTTCTCCCAATACTGGTGTCCCCCAGGCCATTTACTAACGCTGTCCACCAGGGAAGTTGAGCTGCTCCCAGGACTTTGCCAATGATATTTTTGAGCCAACCAACAAGTAGTGTGGGAGAATGGCCTAGAGATAATTTTCTCCACAGTTTCTAATTCCATTTCTCTCTCCGCCCCCCGCCTCACCCCAAGGCCTGACCTCCATTTGGCACTTTCCCCATAGCAACGCAGAATGGAAGACTGCACCCAGGAATCCACCTTCCCTCTTTGTTGCTGTATCACGTTGGAGTTGCAACATGACCCCGTAACTTTTTATTAATAGCAATGCAGTAATGGTATGTAACAGAAATACTATTTTCAAAGCCATGGAAATAGATAATAGCTGTTAGTTGACAGGAGCTTGTTCTACGCTTCTGTGTCCCTTCTTTTGTGACCAAAGTGAATATCTGGCATGGTACTAAGTTCACCCCGAGTTCTTGTGCTGGCTTGTGGGTTGAATATTAATATGTATTAACATATGTGCTGGCGGGACAGTCGTCATTTGCTGTACTTAGTAAATTTGATAACTGCGTTTTCATACACCGACCTATTTACCTCCATGTGCCAGGTAACTATGAAGTAGATGGAGGTGAAACAGGAACCCAGAAGGTGATCCACAATGAGAAGCAAGGCGTCGTGTACAGTTACGCCTTCTTCCACTTCGTCTTTTTTCTTGGCTCCCTGTATGTGATGATGACCTTAACAAACTGGTTTGAGTAAGTAAACTGCAGGCAATTTCTGTTTAATAAGCTATCGTAAAAATGACTCTACATACATGTACTACTGGATTTCCTGTGGCGTTTGTCACAAATAACAATTTTTAGAAGGAACAATTGAGTGCCTAAATAAATTTGTCTCCCCCCTCAGCCAGCCTACACGCATAAATAATCACAGCCACAGCGCCTGTTTATATAATTAGAAAAGAAATAGATGAGCATCAAAAATATCTGATCTAACTGTATTATGAATCTAAATATATTGGAGCCTGGGAGCACTCTGTTTGCATGTTGTTTATTCGTGCTACAAAATTGGTAGCCAGCCAAGAAAAGGAACCCTGAGGTTTCTGCCTGCACTTTCTTCCATATGTTCAAGCCTGGGCTTGGGCTGTGGTGAAGAATCACAGATCATGTACCTAAGGTCATACCTTTTAATTAGACTGGGAGGGATGCACTGGGCCATGGCAGGGAAGGAGTTGGTGTTTTCTGGATTGTTATTTGTCCAGTATATTATCAATTTTATTACGTCCATCACACTGGGTACAATTATTTTTGGCAGAATGTAATTGGGGGGGGGAGGGGTGGAAATTGGAAAGAAAAGTTTGGGTAATATGATTTTTTGAATACTAAACATAGAAAATCATACAGCACAGAAGGAGGCCATTCGGCTCATTGTGCCTGTGCCGGCTCTCTGAAAGAGCTACTGATTAGTCCCACTCCCCTGCTCTTTCCCCCATAGCCTTGCACATTTTTCTTTGTTTTTCTACTTTTTAATTGGTTATGAATAAAGACTTAAATCAATGAGGAAGAAGGAAACCGCCACAACATAGACAGCAGTCACAAACTTAATCAAAACGAGAGATAATGTATGTATATCCTTTTTGTTTACTTTATTTGTCCTGGGATCTTGCACAGCAGGAGGCCATTTTCTCCATCATGCCTGTGCCATACTGTGATCAAGTGGCAGAAAGTGACCCAATTCCAGGCTTTACCAAAGCCGGCACTGCCAGAGGTATGTGTGTACCTGCTCTTTCACCCACCTGGTCAGTGATCCCGTATTGACCTAGCGGAGATTGAATTGCAGGTATGATCCCATGTCTTCACCCTACACCATGCACAGCATCGCTATGCTGCTTGTAGCCGGAGTTGTGATCATTGAGCTAGTGTGAAATCAGTGAGATATTTGACAGAGTCTTTGTTGAAAGCTGCTTCTTCACGGGTAAGCTGTATAATTCTATAAGGCATGTAACTTGTGGGAAAGTAGGGAAGTTGGTGTTTAATTTTGGGCATGGTTTGTAAGATTAGATGGTAACCGTTTCATGGTTATGCAGCATAAAAGTAGCTCTCTGAATTGATAAACAGCTGCTGAATGATCATAGAATCGTAGAAATTTACGGCACAGAAGGAAGCCATTCGGCCCATCGTGTCTGTTCCGGCCAAAATAGAGCTCTCCAGCCTAATCCCACTTTCCAGCTCTTGGTCCGTAGTCCTGTAGGTTACAGCACTTCAGGTGCATATCCAAGTATTTTTTAAATGTGATGAGGGTTTCTGCCTCTACCACCCTTTTAGTTCCAAACGCCCACCACTCTCTGGGTGAAAAAAGTTCTCCACAACTCCCCTCTAATCCTTCCACCAATTACTTCTGTGCCCCCTGGTTATTGACCTCTGACGATCTGATGGAATGCCGGTTGAATTTGAAATGATGAGCACTAAGACACAAACTGAACCAATTCCAGTGGTTTCTACTGTATTGAAAGGGAGGAAATGTTCTGAGAGTTTACCATATTGCCCAACAGACTTGAAAATAAAAGCAATTAATAGCAGGTTTATTTTCTTTCTAACCTTCCTCCTGTTTTGAAATAAATAAAACTATGTTTCTCTGTTCACAGGTACGATCTTGTTAATTTAGAAAATTTATTTGTACCTGGGAACCCGTCCACCTTCTGGATTAAGATGGCTTCCTGTTGGATATGTATCTTGCTGTTTTTATGGACCCTTATTGCTCCTATGTGTTGTCCAAACCGTGAATTTTCAGTGTAATTTTTTTTTTTAACCGTCCCCAGAACTCCAGTTTCCCACATCCCTCTTCCATCTTAACTTGTCATGTTAAATACCTGCCCTGTTGACTATTGCATCAGTCTGACCCATCTTCTTGCATTGTATCCTAGCTATTGGCTTTTTTTTAATACTATTATGGCCTCGCTGTCAACAATGTTTTATATGTTAAATTACATTTCTACAGGTTTCTATAGGGATAATATTTCAAAGTTGAATGGGGTTGGATCCTCCCATCAGTAACTCAGTGAGTTTGATTGGGAAACATGATACTTATTGATTGGTCCAGCACTTCAAGTGAAGGGGCGGGGGATGGGATGGGATGAGGGGAGGGGGAGGGGTTTGGGGGTGGGTGAGTCCCATAACAGTTCTTGGGAGGGGATGTCTGGAAGTTCTCAAGAATAATCTTGGGTTGTTGGCTTATATTGAGGCAGCATTAGGAAAATAACCAATTTGAACATAGCAAGATTAGCCAACAATTTCAGTATCATCCATATATACAGCACAGTACCAGATAATATATAAATAGAAATATTATGTACATTGACATGTTAAGTAACCTAAAGGTTGTTGAGTAACCATTAGTCAACCTAGCTGTTGTGGTAAATTGCAGTCCAGCAAGTTGCTGTTGGATCCCAATTTTGTGTCTGACCCAATCTACAGTTTTCCAGCATCCGGAGTATTTTGCTATTCTACACTGGTACTGTTGTCTGTGTATAAATCAGAATAAGAGTGACTCTTTTTGTCTGTCTCACCTAATGCATGGTCAGAGATGAGATTCTACGCCTCGACAACTTCTAAACTGAAAAGGAAAACTGGAAGTTTTAGTGCTTAGTAATAAACAAAAATGTAAACCATCAAATCTTTCAATTAAAATAAACCGGATTCCGTTGTATAGTGGATGTAAAGTAGTCTGAAGTAAGATTTAGGGATTTATGCAAACGGGGGGGTGTAGTTACTTGGAATATATATGGGGGAAGTGGGGTTGTTATTCAAATAATCAACTTAAATTTAATGCAAGTGTCTCCTTTATTTGGATTTCATTGTCTACCTCTCCCCCCCGCCCATGCTAATTCTTTTGTTTGTTGATCATGAAGAAATGCCACCATATTAAGACAATTGCATCAGAACTGTGTGGTAATGCTACATCTGTGCCGCACTCAGGACCAAAATATTCTGGCTCTACGTATCACAAACTGCCAACAGGAGTGAACTGTAAAGAAGATATATGTGGAAAAATGTAAAGGTGCTTGGGTTAAATCAAAGAGTTGCACCTCCTGTGATATGTTAATATATGAAGAAACTGAAAAGGGTTGATTGTATGGAGTGTTTTGATGCGGGTATTAGTGTGTATTTATTTAACTTGTAGATTTTTTTTAATAGTGTTTGATGCAAAAATCTCTGGTACATTTACATCATACTGGAAAGCAAAATTAATTAGTGTTACAGCAGCCAAGTCAGTCAAGAAAACTGATCACATAGGACACAAGGTCAAATGTGTGGCTGTAAATTAAGTTAAATGACTGGAATAAATAAGTTTTATGCTGTCTTTTACCAAATGCTAGTCATAGTTTAGCCAAATTTTTCCTTCCATTTTAGCCAAGTGGTAACTGCATTGGCATAAGAATCTATTCTAAATATTTGTGTGATTAACTTGTCAATTTCTAATAGGCCAAATAAAGAAGATTCTCTGCTGCCCAGCTTAAACCCTATATGGCATAACTGAGCCAAATTGGCATTGGCAGCTTGTGCTTGCTGCCTCTCCAAATTGTTGCACTGTACTCAACATCCTCTTTTAAGTTTACAATAAATGGGGGAGAAAAGCTTCAGTAACTAGTATTTGTGGTCTTTCTAAGTAAACCCGAATGGAGAATTGATAAAGTGAAGAAAAATAGGTTATGAAGAGGGCCAGAAATAGTTAAGTACATTTTATTTTTTAAATCTTTTGAAGCAAAAACTACAATAAAAAGTGAACAAGTTCAGAGCAGGTTGTGATTGTGCCATTTGCTGTCTGGTCTGAGGAAGTGGAGGAAACCAGATTTTGTTTTGTGGAATAGAACTTGAGATTGGTATTTTCTGAAACCCATTTTGTACAGAAACTTGCACAATCAATCTACCTAGTGGAAGGGAGAATATATAGTATCATATTGACGCTGACAAGAACTGGAGCATGTAGTTGATGTCTGAATCTTGCTCTTTATCCTCAGTCCTAAGGGGGGATGGGGGTTAAATGGTCAAATGTCTTATGACGTCACCAGAATAAAGTTGAATCGCTTTACTTACCTCAGTTTTCTCATGCCAGCTTTTCAGTAGCATTAATGGCTGGTGGTAACTGTCTTCTATGGAGCTCTTCGCTCATTTCCAACCAGAGTTAACTTGAAACGAAGAGGATAAATGCAGCTGTTAAAGTACACTGACAATCGAGTATTGCGTCATTTACCCGCCCAAAGGGCCTGCTAGCCCAGTAAACCCGGAGTTGATTATTAACATTTTCAGCTTCATATATGTTACAACTCAAAACTGTATGGCAACTTTTTAAAAGGAGCTGCAACTTTGTTGCTGCACGTGGACTGTTGGTGAGAGCTTTGAAAACAAAGTTGACAGTGTTTCTGCCTGCTGCAGCCTTCCTACAGTGTTCCACGCAGTGATAGCAAAAATGTTTGAACTAACTGGTTCGTCTTTTGAGGCACGCCCAACAGTATATTTCAAGAATAATTGATTAAATTCAGTAAAATTTGGTTGATAGGTTGTGCCTTTTGTGGACGTTTTTGTTTCTGTGAATTATGGGGAGGGGGGGAATGAGTTGAATGCAAAACTGCAACTTGCAGGCTTTCTGCTGGAATAGCCCCAGTAGATAGGAAAGCAGCTTTGATATGGTTACAATTTTATAATCCGGATTTTATGGTACCTGAAATTGTATTTCTGGAAAGACGAAAGTTTATAAAAGCGTTGCTTCGAAAGTGGGAGTCTTGAAGTGCAGTCTGTGTAGGATTATCTGGGTATCTCAATTATTTTCAAGTCACAAGTTAATGTACACTTTTGACTGGTATTTCCCCGTCTTCTCTCCCCCCCCCCCCCCCCCCCCCCCCCCCCCCACCATTGGGTACAGATGTTATTGCTGATGGGGGGTAGTGTGCAGCAGCTGCAGAATTTGTTCTCTGTGAATTTCTACTTCCATACTGGTGCTAATGACAGGTATGCCTGTCCAATTGGGGCTTACAAGTTTCATATGTTGGAAGATTTTGCTTCTCCCTGTGGCCATATCTCCTTGCCTCATTTTATAACCGTTTCATATGGAATTGATGGCACTCCGTGTCCAAGATTTAAATAACTTTTTACACATGGACCATGGACTCGAGTCTGAGGCAACAGTGCCTGCATTTGTGTCCAACTATTTGCCAGCGCCAAACGAAGACAAAAATCCTGGACCTTTTAAGGTGCAGGTTTTGTTAAAGGGCAATTGCATATTTTTATAAAGCTGTGGCAAAGGTTCTTTAATACATTCATGTTTTTTTAAACACAAGAGTATCTCCTTTAACTATTGCAATAGTAACCTTTTTGATATGACACTGTTGTAGCACCTTTTTTATTATTTGTGCTTGTCATTGTTTTAATATGGCTTGCTTATTGTCTGGTTATCAGTCTTCCTTAAAATAAGCTAATTTAAGGTGGAAGTTTTATTTATCCAGCTCCTGAATTGCTGATACTTCTTAAATGTACTGTCCACAAGTGGTTGATTCTCTCAGCCGCCGGTTATCTATCTTAAGTAAATTTCACTAAATGTTCTAATGAAATTCTTCAATTTTTTCACAAGTTATCCCTGGCTATACAATGTAAAATTCTACCTTAAATATTTTCATGTAAAGATTATTCGTTAATATTTTTTCTTGTGCACAAGTTTCAATGTAATGTGGCTTTACTGATTTTCTACCTTATAAGCACACGTTCTGTTTTTATTAAAATACTCAATAAATTGGAGTTTTTTTTTTCCCGAACTGTACTCCTTTGAAGTGTGTTTGGAAAATCTACAAAATGTTACACTAATCTGGAGATGCTTTTCTTGATTATTTTTATTTTAATAAAATTGCACGAACTTGAGTGAAAGGAAAAAGGAAGTCTTGCATTTATATAGCGCCTTTCATGACCTCAGGATGCCCCAAAGCGCTTTACAAGCAATTAAATACTTTTTGAAGTGTAGTCATATTTGTAGGAAACATGGCAGCCAATTTGCGCACAGCAATTATATAATTGGCCAGATCATCTGTTTTAGGTGTTGATGGAGGGATAGTTATTGACCAGGATCCCTGCTCTACTTCAATTAGTGCCTTGGAATCTTTTACGTCCACTTTAGAGAGCAGACGAGGCCTCCGTTTAACGTCTCATCCAAAAGACTGCCCTTTGACAGTGCAGCACCCAGTTCTGCACTGAAGTGTCAGGCTAGATAATGTGCTCAAGTCTCTGGAGTGGGACATGAGCCCACAACCTACTGACCCAGAGGCAAGAGTGCTACCACTGAGCCACAGCTGATGAGAGTGCCTTGCTAGATAAAAAATATAAAATGCATATTGGGGGTACTACACTGCCCATTTTCCCCTGCCATTTGGATTTGTTTCCAGTGCCGACTGATGGGAAGAAAGCTCAATATCTGCCGCCCTTTCTTGTAATGTTCCAAAGCGAAATGTGCTCGAGCAGGCTCACTGCATTTCCACGGAAAGTCACCGGGAGAGTAGGAGGTGCAGTTCTGAGGCTGGAGTTATGGAACATCAGGGTACGAAATCTTCTGATCTGAGCAGCAGTGTCGTAAACATCCTCTTTTTGAATACATTAATAATGTCACTACTCAGAGGGACTGGAACACCACTTCTTTATTGTTGGTCTTCACAAAGGGAACTTCACCTTTATGTAATCCACGTTTGACACAGATACTGGGTGAAAATGTTTTCATTCTTCAGTGTTAACATTCCTCTCCTTGAAGAATACGAAAGCTTAACTCGGGTGGTTAGCACCTGTTGGAACTTGTATTTGTAAATAATGGGATACAGTTCCCCCCCCCCCCCCCCCCCAATCCCAATGAAGCTGTCTTGGTGTGATTTTATCAGTTTCTACATGAACTATATAAATAGAATTTAATATGCAACCAGTTGGAAGCAATGAATAGGCTTGAATAATGTGGAACAACAACAGAAAACGCTGGAAAAACTCAGCAGGCCAGGCAACATCCGTGGAGAGAGAAACAGAGTTAACGTTTCAGGTCGAAACCCTTCGTCAGAACTGAGAAAAAAGCAGGGAATGAAACATAAAAAAGCAAGGGGGAGGCTGGGGGGAGGAATAAAAGAACAAAAGGGGTGGTCTATGGTAAGTAGAGACATTAAGAGATGCTCAAGACGAGATGGTAATGGGACAGGTTAAGAAACAAAAGGTGGCTCAGAAGTGTGAAGTGTGAATGCTGGCAGAATGAGAGACAGCTGCTGTGGGGGGAGAGAGGAAAAAGGGAAAAGGCACAAACCAAAAGGGTGGATAAAATGTGTATATATATATATATATATATGTGGTAGGGGCCGAGGTTATGGTCTGAAATTGTTGAACTCGATATCGAGTCCGGAAGGCTGTAAAGTGCCTAATCGGAAGATGTGGAGTTGTAACAAAATGGGTAAGTTCTACTCAGTCAATAACAAAACTACAGAGATTCCAGATAAATTCCTCCCTCATCCTAGATTTCAGTGGTTAAGTGGAGAAAGAAGACTGGACTAGCAATGTAAGCTATCAACAAGGCACAAACTGACTACTTGCATAGATGAGACCTTCTCTGAAGCAAATCTTTCCAAGAGATTCCTCTTTTTGGCCTCCTGTCCAGGAAACTAGATCCAACCCAATGAATGATCAGCAGATAGCATGGTATGTGTATGTGGGGGAAGTATTTTTAAAGAGCCAATACATATGCCATAATTACAGAAGCAATTAATAACTGGACAGGAGTGAATGCTCCCCATCCACCAAGAATTTGGGGGCTCGCATTCAATTTTCAGTGAATTTATGTTCTTGTGACAATTGTTGTTTAAAATCTTTTGCGTTCGCTGCAGAAAACCTTTTCCAATTGTCTACATTTGCAGTGACTCCATTTAATCTCCCTTGCATGCGATAAATTCTGCCAAATGTTGGCACATTGCAGATTTCCTTTTTAGCTTCTAACACAAAAGAAAACTAAGCAGTGTGTAGAAGACTTTTATATAGAGCCAGCTTCCAGATGGAATTAGATAATGCAGTTCGTGTCAGGGGATCAATTATTTAGTTATTTTATTGGCACTTCCAGTGTTCTAGCCAGGCAGCAAGGTCATGCTAAAAGCTAATGTAAGAGCTCTACGATTGATACTTTTGTAGTCAGAGACTTCGAACTCCCAGAAGACCTGCACAGTTCAAAGTACTGGCATCGAGCCCATGCATTTTACATGAGCTATTGAGAAATCTCTCCACATCCCATTGTTTTCTACGTCATTTTTATATGGCTTATTCTCATTTTTCTATTGCAACAGTAAATAATGCAGCACGTATTAAATTATATGGTATGGATTTCATTCGTTTTCACCTTTTTTATAAAATCTCATAAAGATTATCTGGTCATTTTTCTGTTACAACAGTTTCTGCTTTTATCTCATTGATTTTTCCCAATTGTGTAGCATGTCTTCTGTTGATACATGGTTATAATTTAATTGAAAAATAAACAGTTATACCTAAAGTGAATAATCCACCTCTTTTGCATTTGGATATGGGGGTCACTGTTACTATTCCATCTAAGAAACATTTTCACTGTCCAGGAGTTAGCTTCTGTACAATGTTCCTAACAGCAGAGCATCCTTGGGTTTTCAGTGCAATGCTGTACTGTCGGATGCGCTGGCTTTTGGATGAGACTTTAAACCAAGGCCTTGTCTGGTCTGTTAGATGGAGGTAAAGATCCAATGACACTACTGGAAGAAGAGTAGGGACGTTCTGATGCTTGGCCAACATTTATCCGTCAACCAGCACCACCAAAAAACGATTATCTGGTCATTTTTCTATTACAACAGTATTTGCTTTTATCTCATTGACAACCATCTTAACAACACAATAGACGCCACAGATGTAAATTCCAGCAAGTTTTGTGTCGTCAAGATGGTAATTTCTAAGCTGTCAAACCCGGAAGGCCACACTTACCCACAAAGGCTGGTGGATTCTGATCCCGTTGTTCTTTTTATGGAAGGAGGGTTAGGAGAAGAAATTTACATAGATACATAGATACATAGAAGATAGGAGCAGGAGTAGGCCATCCGGCCCTTCGAGCCTGCTCCGCCATTTAATGAGATCATGGCTGATCCTTCAATTCAGTATCCCGTCCCCGCCTTCTCTCCGTAACCCTTAACCCCTTTTGCCTGTAGAAATATATCTAATTCCCTCTTAAATATATTTAATGAGCTGGCGTACACTGCCCTCTGTGGCAATGAGTTCCATAGGTTCACCACTCTCTGAGTGAAGAAATTCCCCCTCATTTCTGTCCTAAATGGTTTAGCCCTTATCCTTAAATTATGTCCTCTAGTTCTGTTCTCACCCGCCAAGGGAAACATTCCTTCTGCATCTAATCTGTCTAGACCTGTCAGAATTTTATACACTTCTATGAGGTCCCCTCTCAATCTTCTAAACTCCAGTGTGTACATCCCTAAACTACATAGTCTCTCCTCATAGGTCAATCCCGCCATTCCTGGTATCAGCCTGGTGAATCGCCGCTGCACCCCCTCCATGGCAAGAACATCTTTCCTCAGATGAGGCGACCAAAACTGTACACAGTACTCGAGGTGTGGTCTCACCAGTGCCCTGTACAGCTGCAGCAAGGTATCCCTGTTCCTGTATTCCAACCCTTTTGCTATGAAGGCCAGCATACCGTTTGCCTTCTTGACCGCCTGTTGCACCTGCATGCTCGCCTTCAGTGACTGGTGTACAAGAACACCCAGGTCTCTCTGTACTTCCCCCTCTCCCAATTTATTGCCATTTAAATAATAATTTGCCCTCCCGTTCCTGCACCCAAGGTGGATAACTTCGCACTTGTCCACATTATAGTGCATCTGCCATTTATCCGCCCAATCACCCAGTCTGTCCAAATCGCTCTGGAGCTTCCTGGTCTCCTCCTCTGAGCCCACCCCCCCTCCTAGTTTAGTGTCGTCTGCAAATTTGGAAATGCTGCATTCGACTCCCTGATCCAGGTCATTAATATAAATTGTGAACAGCTGGGGACCCAGGACAGATCCCTGTGGTACCCCACTTGTTACTGCCTGCCATTCAGAAAATGAGCCGTTTATTCCAACTCTCTGTTTTCTATCTGACAGCCAGTTCTCTATCCACGTCAATACTTTCCCCTTTATCCCATGAGCTTCAATTTTCCATGCTAATCTTTTATGTGGGACCTTATCGAAGGCCTTTTGGAAGTCCAGGTACACCACATCTACTGGCTCTCCCCCATCTATTTTACCAGTTACTCCCTCAAAAAATTCCAATAGATTAGTCAAGCACGATTTACCCTTTGTAAATCCATGTTGACTCTGTCCTATCCTGTCCCCATTTGCTAAGTGCTCGGCTATTTCATCCTTAATGATGGACTCCAGCATTTTGCCCACAACTGATGTAAGGCTTACAGGTCTGTAATTACCTGCTTTTTCCCTACCCCCCTTTTTGAATAGTGGGGTAACGTTAGCTACCCTCCAATCCATGGGCACTGTTCCCGAGTCTAATGAATTCTGAAAAATCATGCTTAGTGCATCCGCTATCTCTAGGGCCACCTCCTTCAGTACCCTAGGATGCATGTTATCAGGCCCTGGGGATTTGTCCGCCTTCAATCCCTTTAGCTTCCTTAACACCATATCCTTAGAGATATTGATTTGCGTCAGTTCCTCCTTTGCCAATGTCCCTATTTTTCCCGATATCCCAGGGAGGTTTTTTGTGTCTTCCTTCGTAAAGACCGACCCAAAGTATGCATTTAGTTGGTCTGCCATTTCCTTATTTCCCATTATATATTCCCCCGTATCTGACTGCAATGGACCAACTTTGGTTTTCACCAGTCTTTTCCTCTTGATATACTTATAAAAGCTTTTGGAGTTAGTTTTTATATTTTCCGCCAGCTTGCTTTCGTAAGCTATTTTGCCCTTCTTGATTAAGCCCTTTGCCCTCCTTTGCTCTATCTTAAACTGTTCCCAATCTTCCGCTCTGGCGCGTTTTTTGGCTATTTTATACGCCCTATCTTTGGATTTTATGCTGTCTCTAATTTCCCCTGTTATCCACGGTTGAGTCACCTTTTTAGATTTCCTTTTATGCCAGATTGGTATAAACAATTTTTGCAATTTTGTCATTCTATCTTTAAATGCTTGCCATTGTTTATCTACCTCCAGTCCTCCCAGGAACGTTGTCCAATCAGACCTACTCAGTTCCCGTCTAATGGCATCATAATTCCCCTTGTTTAAATTCAGGACCTGAGTCTCTGAGTCAATTTCTTCGCTCTCCATTTCGAGTGAGAAATCGATCATGTTATGATCGCTCTGACCCAAGGGTCCCCGTACAACAAGATTACTAATTAGTCCCTTCTCATTGCACAGTACCCAGTCCAATATAGCCTGTTCCCGAGTTGGTTCCTCGACATATTGATCCAGATAACCATCCCTTAAACACTCAAGGAATTCCTCCTCCTCATTATTTTTACTGATTAGGCTAGTCCAATCTATATGTAAGTTAAAGTCACCTATGATGACAGCTGTGCTCTTATTGCACGCTTCTCTAATTTCCCTCGTGATGCCCTCCCCAACCTCTATTTTACTATTTGGAGGCCTATATACCACTCCTATTAATGTTTTTCGCCCCTCGCTATTTCTTAGCTCCACCCATATAGATTCTGTATTAACTGAGTTAATATCCTTCCTTTCAATTGCATTTATCCCCTCTTTTACCAGCAATGCTACCCCTCCTCCCTTTCTTTTTTGTCGATCCTTCCTAAATACTGAATACCCCTGTATGTTAAGCTTTGGTGTTTCATAAAGTAGGGGATCAGCAGGAAGGTGAAGAGGGGCAGTCCGCGTTAGAATAATCACACATGGGCTCCGTGTGGAGCAAGCTTGATGGGCCAAATGGCCTTCCTCTGCTCTGGATTTTGTAGACTAGAGCTTTACTGAATGTAATGAGGATAGCAATATCAGCCAATTGGTTCATGAAAAGTAATTCACTTTGCTTATATGCTAAAAGGTATTGGCTAAATGTTGCTGTAAATGGATGTAATTAACTCCCATAGAATTTACTACAAGCTCTCTTTTTTTATAAGCTGTTACAAATGAAGAGATATTTGGTTACATAGAAGACTGTTCCAAGACCATATGAGTTTACAACACATTTGACCAATTGTGTCTGTTAGAGCTCTTTGGTAGAGTAAACTATAATTGCATGATCTCTCCCTGTAACTATCTCTGCTTCAAATATTTATCTGCTTTTCCTCTGCAATGGTCTCTGCCTCAACTACTCCCTGTGCAATGCATTCCATTCTCCAATTACGGTGTAAAGACATTTTTCCGAACCCATCTCCTCACTTTCTTGGTGACAATTTAAATTAACAACCCCTCTTCAGTGACACCCCAATCAAAGGAAATCATCTATCTTATTCACCCTATTAAAGCCTTTCATTTTAAAAAAAACATTAAATCTCCTCTCAGCCGCTCTGCTCTAGTGGAAATAATCCTAGAATATCAAGTCTCTCGTAACTATCTCCCATCCCTGGCATTCTGGTGAATTTACACTCTATGCTCTCAATGGCTTTAATGTCCTTTCTATAGTGCGACATCCAGAACTGCACACTATACTCTAACTGTGGCCCAACCAATGTTTTGTACAAATTTATCATTACTTCTTTACTCTTGTACTCTATGCCTCTATTTATAAAACTCAAAATGCTGTTGGCTTCTCTGTATGGCTTTATCTACCTGCACTGGCACTTTAAGGGAATTATATATTTGAAACCCTAGGTTTCAGCGTCCTTTAGTGTATATTCCCATTCCTTGCTTTTCCTCCCAGATTGTATTATTTCTTGCTTCTCCACATTAAATTGCATCTACCACCTGTGTGCCCATTCTGCTAACCTGCCTATTTTACAGTTCTCCTCACTGTTTGCCAAACCCCTACTTTTGTGTTAACAGCAAATTTTATTATTGTGCTTCCTGTGCTCAAGTCCAATGTATAATCTCTCTCTGGCCTTGCTTCTCCTGTAACCTCCTCCAGCCCTACAACCGTCCGAGAACTCTGCGTTCCTCCAACTCTGGCTCCTTACGCATCCCCCAACATTGGCGGCCGTGCCTTCAGCTGTCTATGCTCTAAGCTCTGGAATTCCCTCCCTAAACCTCTCCATGTCTCACGCCTCCTTTAAGACGTCCTTTAAAATCTACCTCTTTGACCACTCTTTTGGTCACCTGTCCTAATGTTTCCTTGTTTGGCAGTGTCAAATTTTGTCTGATTACACTCCTGTGAAGTGCCTTGGGACGTTTTACTATGTTAAAGGCATTATATAAATGCGAGTTGTTGTTACCTATATACTTAAAACAAAAGTGAATCCAGCATTGACTTCCAAATCTTCACCAATTAGAACAGAAACACTGTACAAAACTGGAAGGGGGAAAGAAAGAGAGAATTCAAATTTTAAAAATGTTAGTTAGTAATACACAAATATATAATGATCTAAACTAACAGAAAACTGGTCTTTACTAATAAAATATTTCCACTGTACTATTCTATAATGTACGTAGTCTAACTCCTGGACTTAGTTCTGGGACAAGATGGTGTGTCGCAGGCATTTCCTTTGCCAAGTTTTTTTTAAACATTTATTATTCCATTCAGTTTTTCTTCAGAAATGGCACTGTGACAAAGTAACAGAGCACATAGAAATCTCAGCATTGACGGTCTCAGACGTCTATTAGATTTCCCTTGACCTTCTCTGTTCCAGTCCTCCACAACTATAACCTCTCAGTCTTGGTATCATTCTAGCAAAAGTTCATTTTACCCTATCCATGACTTTGATATCCTTCCTATATGGGGTTCTGAGGCAGAAGATCAGCCATGATCTCATTGAATGGGGGAGCAGGCTCGAAGGGCCGAATGGCCTACTCCTGCTCCTATTTCTTATGTTCTTATGTTCCCAGAACTGCATACAATACTCCAACTGTGGCCTAATCACTGTCTTATAACAATTCAGCAACATTTCCTTGCCCTTCCTTGCCTCTATGTATAAAACCCAGAATCCTAGTTGTCATTTTATGGCCTTTTCTGCCTGCGCTCCCACCTTTAAAGAAATAATCAACCACCTCCCTCGCTCTCTGTTTCTCCACATGGTAACTGTTTAGCATATACTTTTTTCACTACTTTTTCCTAAAGTGCACTATATCACATTTTACTACATTAAATTGCATCTGCTTAATCTTCTAAGCCATCTGTTTATTCCTGCAATTTTTCACACAGTTTGACATGTCCCCTAATTTGTTCTCCCAACAAATTTTAATATTTTCCCTGTGCCGTTGTCCAAATCATTTATATAAATGGAAAATAAGAGGTTCCAACACAGATCTGTGAGGTACATCACTAACCATATCCTGCCACTATGAAAAGCATATACCCATATACCCTGTCCCCTAGCCATCACTCTATCCATGCAGCTACATACCGTTTGATGCTGCCTGCCTTAATTTTATAACTGAACTCTTCTCAAAATCCTTTCCGAAAACCTGTATCTACAACATCCATTGCATTCCCTTTATCTATACACTCTATGATTTGTTCAATAACTTGTTATCACTGACTGGAAAGTGAATCTATGTAAGTGCGGACAGGATCGGATTTGGCTATGAAGCTCGAAGATGATTGAAAAGCCCGTTGTCTTTGCTTACATATGAAGAATGGCCACTGGTGCTTGGTGCCAGAGGTTTGCTGAGGCTTTCAGGCGGGCAGGGGGAAAAAAATCTGTGGGAAATACTCCCAAGACACAAAGGCACTGCTGTTTCCTTTGGCTTCCAGGCGGCCTCATAGTATAGACCTTGGGGGGGGAAAGTACTATTGATGCTAGTCGTGGTGAGGAATGGTTCCCTCTCTCACTTCTGACCCTGTAGCTCACAGTCCTGAGCAGATTCCTCCCGCACCCCTCCCTTTTGGAGTAGCCCTGGTTTTGTTGCCCATAGTCGCCTGCCTTCCCACGTTTGGCACTGGCATCTGGAAAGCATCTGTTTTTCTGGGGGAGCCTGTAAAAATGTATCAATAAGCTTCCTGTCTGAGAAATTCATAAGAATTCGTAAGGGATTCATAAGAGATTTGTTAATTGTCACAGTGCCATTTCTGGAAAAAAGCTTAGTGAGCAGAATAATAAATGTTAAAAAAATACTTTACAGAGGAAATCCCTGACTTGTCCAGAAAGTCCAGAGTTGGATTGTTTGCCTTTACAGTAGTCGAGTATATTACAGAAAAGCTATGTTTCCTAACATTTGCTGTCCATTCACATATCTACAAACTAGATATGTTGGATAAGCTCAGTGGTTTTATACTAAGCTCCCTACACACTAAACAGTTTTTTTTAACAAGTATTAGATAGATACAGGTTAAAAAACAATACACCTCTTCATCTTCAATACATATGTCAACGGGGCCAGCTGGAAATAGACATAACTATTTAGTAAAGGTGTGTTAGCGTATTGGTTATGTTACTGAACTAATAATCCAGGCAATGTGAGTTCAAATCCCAGCATGATAGTTTGAGAATTTGAATTCCGTTTAAAAAAATGTGGAAATAAAAAGCTGGCACCAGTAAAAGTGACCATGAAGCTGTGGGATTGTCGTAAAAACATAACTGGTTCACTACTGTTGGCCATATCTGGACTGGCCTACATGTGACTCGAGATTCTACACTAATATGGTTGAGTCAACTGCCCTCTTAAGTGGCCTAGCAAGCCATTCAGTTGTATCAAACCGGTTCAAGAAGAAGGGCTCCCACCACCAATGTTCCCTTTAATCAGCGCGGCCGTGCAGCTCTCTGGAATGAGAAAAACCGCACATGCGCGATATTTTGAATGGGCCGCGCAGACCCCTTAAAAGGGCCGTGCACCCCAAAAAAAATGAATGGGAACATTGCTCACTACCTTTCGAGGGCAACTAGGGATGGGCAATAAATGCTGGCTTTACCAGCGACGCCCACATTCCAAGAATGAAATTAAACTAAGCTTAAAGTTACTCTTGGATAATCCACAGCAGCAGGAATGTTTAATTCTTAATCAGTTGTTGTTTCAATAAGTCCCTAAAATGACTAACATGAACCATAAACCTGGGTATTTCTCTGAAAAGCTGAATTTTCATGCAGTAATGAGGTGTTAAATGAAGTGTTAACACGGGCAACACGGTGGCATAGTGGTTAGCACTGGTGCCTCACAGCGCCAGGGACCCGGGTTCGAATCTGACCTCGGGTGACTGTCTGTGTGGAGTCTGCACATTCTCCCCGTGTCTGCGTGGGTTTCCTCCGGGTGCTCCGGTTTCCTCCCACAGTCCAAAAATGTGCGGGTTAGGTTGATTTGGCTATGATAAATTGACCCTTAGTGTTAGGGGGGGATTAAATATGTGGGGTTATGGGGATAGGATGGGATATGTTAGGGGGAATTAAATACGTGGGGTTACGGGGGTAGGGTGGGATATGTGTACTGTGGGGATTAAAGCAGGGACAGGGGACTGGATTTGGATGATCAGCCATGATCGTATTGAATGGTGGAGCAGGCTCGACGGGCCGAATGGCCTACTCCTGCTCCTAGATTCTATGTTTCTATGTTTCTATGTTAGGATAATCCTTATCCTTTTAATAACAGATTTGTGAAAACTAGCGACAGTATTATAGCGGACAAGTAACTTAATTATTGCTTCAAAACTTTCATTTTAAGACTACATACAGAGCCGTACACACAGTCCTATGTCTAGAAACTTGCGTTTAAAGAACTTCCCAGGAATCATGAGCCATTGCCTGTCCAGGCTGTTCATGGTACCTCTCCTTGAACATAGCCAAGGTTCCTAACTGATTAAAGCTTTGTATCTCTCTTTTATACCATTTTAAAAACATGCATTCATTATCTAATTCTTACTGAGTTTAACTTTCTTGGGTGTTTTATGACCACCAGGTTGTTGGACATCCACAATCACAGGGACATATCCTGGTCAATGTTCTGTTTCATTGTCTAAAGTTTCATCCTTCTCCAATATCATCTGTGACTGTTGCTTGAAATCTTGCTCTTGCCCTGGAATGTCATTTTGGTCAAAAGGTAAGATCTGCCAGCATACAGTTTAAACCAATTCTGACTTACTCATGTGGTTTAACCATAATTGCTACATTAGCTGCTCTGTCTTTGTTCCGTATTGAAAAAAACAATGTAAAAACATAGCTATGTTCCTACATGGGATGGTGTGGCTTTCTGCCAGAACCTCACCTCAAAAAACGGCCGCCAACATTTTGCACCAACAAGATCGTCAGTCGGTATTGTTGCCCAGCCAGAGCCTGCCCCACCACAAATAAATGGCTGTGGGTGGCTGTGGCCAATGTTCCTGTTCCATTTTCCCCCACTTTCGCCCCAACCCAACCTTACAGAGAATGGCGACTATTTAACTGGCTGTATGAGCAGCAGAGTGGTAACCCTGAAATGGATACCACATTGAAGAGACCATTTTGGATTTCCTGAGTGAAGCTTGCAGAAACTTTGCCAGTACAGACATTTTTGTTTTTCTCTTCCTTTGTAACTTCTCTGAAGACTTCTCCTGACAGATTTTGTGAGTGTTTGAGAAAATAAATTTCTGGACTGGGAAATGAATTTCCCTAAGGGGATTGCTCTATTCATGTGCTAGGAAGAGGTTGATGAGGAGGATATGAAAGAGGCTAGATTGGGGGATACTCTGGCCGCGATTTTGCCGGCACTCAGAGGCGGCGGGTCAGGAGTTAAATCCAAAATGATTGACAGCGAACCCGCCTCCACGCGACTTTCCAAAGTGTCGGGTCTGCGACTCCTGATCAGACCCAAAACCAAGCGGTGGGAGAGGCGGTTAAGGTAGTTTAATCCTATTTTGAGAGGGCTTTTCAATTTTGCCACATTTTCAGCGTGTTCCACGGTGTTGCAGAAACACACCAGCTGATTGTGATGGTTGATCCAACAAGCTGAATAGTTGACAGCTGCAAGTGCAGCACTAAAGCTAACCTGCCACATCAGTTCAATTTCAAAAGCCAGAACTCTCTGATTTCAGGATTTGAAAGACATTTTTCAGGTGTATTGAGGTTGTAAGTGTGTGTTGTGAGATTTATAGTCACTGTGACCTCCTTGGAATAACCTCTCTCCACTTGAGCGCTTATAACATTTCATCCTCAAGTGACATTTTTACCAGCAGAATGGGAACCATTTATATTTTCTCATCCTGGTCCTCAGATTCGGAGGACAAGCAGCTGCGGCAGCAGCAGAACCAGGCACACCAGCAGCACCGACAAGAGCGCCAACCTTCTCCTGAGCCACCCGATGCTGCACAGGGCAGAGGCCGTCAGTGCAGGGCTGCACCACGCCGCAGGAGATACCCCCAACACAGGGTTTACAGGCCAAGGATGAGCTTCCTCAACATGACTGAGCAGCAGTGCCAAAGGGGGCTGAGACTTTCGCGAGAGGTAGTCGCAGACATCTGCACAATGCTGCACCAAGACCTGCAGCCCAGAGGAGCGGGTGGACACGCCTTACCAGTGGCTGTCAAAGTCACCACCGCCCTCAACTTCTTTGCGATGGGTCCTTCCAGGGATCATCTACAGACATCAGCATCATCTCCCAGTAGGCCGCACACAGATGCATCACGCAGGTTACCGCAGGTTTGGTAAGTCGGCCAATTACATCCACTTCTCAATGGATGAAGCAAGTGTTACTGCACATGCGGTTGGGTTTGCCAATATGACAGGCTTCCCAAGGGTGCAGGGCATCATCGACTGCACACATGTGGCCATCAGGGCACCCCATCACAACCCAGCTGTATTTGTGAACTGCAAGGACTTCCACTTCCTTAACATGCAGCTGGTGTGTAACCACAGGAAGAACATTATGCATGTTTGTGCCAAGTTCCCTGGCAGCTGCCATGATTCGTACATCCTGCAGCAGACCACTGTGCCTCAGCTCTTCAATCCGCCAACCCAACTTTCTGGATGGCTCCTTGGAGACAAGGGCTATCCCCTGAAGACGTGGCTAATGACACCGATGAGGAGGCCATCAAACGAAGCTGAGGAGCGGTACAATGAGAGCCACATTTCCACCAGAAGCATCATCGAGCAAACCATCGGCTTGCTCAAGATGTGCTTCAGATGCCTGGACAGATCTAGTGGAGCCCTACAGTACACACCAGCCAGGGTGTCCAGAATCATCGGGATCTGCTGGGCCCTGCACAACATCGCACTGCAGTGTGGCTTACCGCTGCCTGAGGAACAAGTGGCACAACATCGCACTGCCGAGGAGGAGGAGGAGGAAGAGCCGAATGAGGCTGCAGATGAGGAACACATGGTGGAGGAGGCTGTCCCAGTGCTACCAGCACGTGAGCACATTGCTGGCCATGAGGTCAAGGGATGGACTAATCCATGCCAGATTCGCGTATCTTTACACAGCACATACATGTGGCTGGCACATGCCCATGAGGGTTGGCAGGACCTCCATTCCACACAATACAGCATCTGTACAATGAACTGTGCATTCCTATCACTCTCCCCACCATCACTGCAGATGAAAGGCGCCCTGACCCCTCACTGTGCCACTTCCAATTCTGAGCACACATAGGGTAACGCATTGAATCATTGACATCGCATTACTTTAATACACTAGAAATAAAGATCACAAACGTAAATTGGTATAATATGAAATCACCCAAGTGACTACCGTTGTGACTATTTGTGTTTTCGCTTTCTCTTATGCGTGGTTTTAAGTGGTGCTTCCCCTGTGGCTTCAGCAGATGTAGAGGCAGCCTGCTCACTTCCCTGCTGCACCTGCTTAGACGCCTTTGGCAGTCGTCCTCTGGGTTTGGGAGCCTTGGAGGGCTCCGGCACAGTCTGATCCTCCTGCAGCTGTGCAGGGGCAGAGACGGCCATCTCAGTTGAGTGAGGCATCTGGGGCTCTGACTGAGGGCTCCGCAGTGGCATGGGAGTGTGAGTACTTGGAGAGGAGCCCACACTTCCTTATTGTCGACCACCACCTTCCCTCTCATGGGTCACCCGCACTTCACTTCTAGCAAATAACTGGAGAGCACCTTGCTGCACATAAAGTGGGGCCATGAGGACCCATTTCTGTGCTGACATTCCTCATAACAAGGACATCTATGAACCTCTGGTTTCTCTCCTCGATAGATGCCCATCTATCCTCCATAGCTGACCATCTATCTAGAAGTGTTACCATGTTCTCCTGAGTCTGCCGATTTATGTCCTCCATGGAGGTTGCCGTCCTTTCCATGGCAGGCACCTACATTCGCCAATGCACCACGGCATTGCTCATGTTTGAGATGGACTCCTCCATTCTCTGCACACTCGCAGTCACCGTGGTTGCAAACCCAGTAAGAGCCTCCTGCACTTGTTCCTGAAGCTCCAGCACCGCTCTCTTTCTGGATGGCCCCAGAGGCACAGCGTCTACATGCAGCTGAGCAGAGCTAGGAGCGTCCTGCGACCTCCGATGAGGACTCTCCTCTGCTGTCCCTGTCTCCACCATCTACTGATGCTCACTTGTGAGCTGTGATACACCAGGTGACAACATTACTCTATCTCGCAAACTACCCACCGAGGTGTGCGTCTCTGCGCTGGTGCTGGGTGCGCTCGTTTCTGCTGACGCTGCTCCCTCAGAGGCTGCAGGTTCCGCTGAGGAGTCCTCCGGCTCTTCCTCATGGACAGTGGGGAGGGGGGCTCTCGATGGTCCTGTGGGGGAGTAAAGGCATAAGTTAGACATGTGATATTTAGGTAGCAGACACATCCCATTGTGCAGATGATCAGAACTCAATTTCTATGAGCATCAGATGCCATAGCAGTCACTCATGAAAGCAAAATCATAGGGTTGCAAATCTATTCTGTCACCAGCTTGCTGTACTGTGCCCATCTCTCCGTCCCCCACTTCCAGCTCCTCTGCACCTCCGACGGTCTCCAGAGCTGCCTCCTCAGCGTTTGTTAGATGCGCCAGGGATGGTGGACCTCCTCCAGTCCTCCCCCTCTCCCTCTTATTGTGGGCTCTCTTTTCCTGCAATGAGGGACAAAGATGGAGTGAGGTGCCAATACCAAGGTCCCTCCCTGTGCGTTGTTAGTTGTTGTCATTGCATAACAGTGAGATAGAGTGTGAGGGGTGCATAGTAAGATGGTGAAGTGATTCTGTACATACAGAGAGAGGGATGGGTGAGGCTGCAAGGGATGTTAGGGTAAGTTGGGATGTGCAGGAGTAGGTTGCCAATGCAGAGTGATGGGGATGAGAAGAGATGGGAAGCAGATTGAAGGTAAGTGTGATGTTATACTCACTTTTGCTGAGCGCATCAGATCATTGAACCTTTTTCTGCACTGCACCCAGGTGCGTGTAATGAGCGACCTTGCACTCACCTCCTCAGCAATTTGCAGCCAGGCTGCCTTTGTGTGCTGAGGAGGCTTCCTCCATCCATCGGAAGGGAAGAGGACCTCCTTTCATCCTCTTACTCCCTCCAGAAGAGCACGGAGGGAGTCATCATCAAAACGGAGAGCAGCCTTGGGCCGTTGAGCTGCCATGCCTGTAGCAACCAGCATTCGGAAGCAGAAGAAAGCAAGTGAAAATCAAAGGGGACATGGCCCCCTTAAATATCCAGGCTCCTAGCGCGTCATCAAGCGCGAACAGCCGACCCGCCCCCACCGATTGGGCCGGCTAGCGCGCACGTTGGCCTTAATGAGGCCAACCTCGGGGAAAATCATTAATGGAGGGCGGCTGCAACCGGGAGCGGGACCGGATCCCGCAGAACAGCGAACCCGCCACCATCCCGCCTCCGGGTGGAAAATCCAGCCCTTAGAGTGAGGCATCATAGAAATGATTTGTTTCCTACACATCGGGGCCCACTCCACAGAGTTTACAGATCTAATAGGCCTTATTTCGATTTCTCTGCCTATCAATGCCTCAGATCACTGTGCTTCTTTCGAAGCTATTGAGGAGTTATGGCAGCTGCTGTGTGAAGGTCTGTAACCACTTCCACCAGGAGAACAGCATTGTCTGTAGCCGTGAAAGTCACCACTGCCTTGCAATTTTTTTTGTCACTGCATCTTATCAGGTAGCCTCTGGTGCCTTTCATCACTTTCGCCAGGTAGCAGCTCACCATTAAGAAGGTCACTGTTGCTATATTCAGAGACCTTGCATTTTATTACCTTCTCCATAGAACCTGTGAAACAAAGATATTGAGCAGTCCAATTCTACAGATTGCCAGAAATCCTGCAGGTGCAGAGAACAATTGATGGAACACATGTGATCTTGAAAATCCCATATGACAATTCCTCAATGTAATTATTAGCTAAGACTTTCATTCCACCAAGATCCAGCTCATGTGTGATGCCAGTCACCTTATCGTGCATGTTAATGCCCACTATCAGGAAGCTAACATAACACTTTTATCATGCAATAATCCACCATACCAGCCTTGATGACTCTGGCCCATGTATCACGATGGTTGATTAGTGATTAAGATATTGGTGATTAGGGATGTCTCCTGCAGTCATGCTATTCACAGACAAAGGGGGAGAATGAATATAATAAGGCCTACAGAACTGTTAAAGGATGGTTTTTATTTATGGTAAGATATTCTATCAATTCCTCAAAATCCATAAGGCTTTTCAAATGTTGAGGTCAAGTGTTCATTGTTTTATTAAACATACAATACTTGCAACAGTACTTAGTCATACACTTAAAATACAGTACTTACAACCACCCCTGATGGTTGGGGACTCAAATGCATTACAGTATTCAGGTTGATCAAACCCTATGAATCCAAATCTCATGATAGTCTGTCAATTTTTATACCTTTCTGAGCTATAGGTTCCTTATCAAAATGCCCCTATATAGCAGGTTACACAGACCTGAGCATGTCTTGTTCACATGTATAGCTTTAAATCTTTAAACTGCAGAGTAGTGGCTAATGGGTAATTTTACAATACTTCTAATGATCAACATGGGTGAAGATGTAAACATCTTGCTTTCCACTTTCTCAGAAATGCAACTCAGTGTAAGGAGAACCTAATTGGACCTGTGCCTAATCAATCCCTTCAGTTAATGAGCTGATTCCTTAACAACAGCTCTTTTTCCATTGGGCTAATGAGATCAGTATAACTCCCTTATCTCATTATCTTATCAAGATTTCTTTTCTTGTTACATATAATTGCAGCAAGTAACACCTTTAATTATGAGTCTACCTTTAATTCTGTGCTATTCAACATTAGCTCGATACCTCCCCCCATTCCACAGAAACCTTAATTAAATGATAACATTTACCTAGGGCCTAGAAATTCGAACCTTTAGCGCCAGCCGTCAAGGCCGTTTTGAAGAAAAAATGGCGGCCGCCTTGTTTCTGCCCACTTCCAGCGCAGAACGCGGCGGCTACTATTTTGGGCAGGTCGGCAGCGCTGCCGTTGCCTGTGCTCATCGCAAGTATTTTAATGACCAGGAGCGTGACGCCAATTGGCGTGCAACGCCGAATTGATGCGCGCTCCTCGATTTTGGATGTTGCCGCTCCTCTTCCCACCCTCGCCAAAGCACGCCCGTGCGTGCAGCCGTTGACAGCGTGTAGAGCCGGGAGAAAGCGGCGGTGAGCTAGAAACCGCACAGTAAACAGCTGCTCAGATAACTGGTAACTATGGAGAGCTTAGACTATGTAATTGGAGTGAAAACTGCTTCCAACGAGATGCATCAAATCTCCCCCCTGGTCAGTCAAACGTTACAGGAGTTAAATATTATTAAAATAAACTATACTGTGCTACAGTTGTAAGAATCTCAGGAAAAAATCAAAGCTGCATTTCCTTAAATTATATAAATTGGGTTTTCTAGTTTACAAACTGATTAAGTAATATGCAAAGTTTTGAAGTCTGTTTTTAAAAGGCTTAACACCATATTCTCACCAAGAGTTCTTCAAAAGTCTGCTGCTGTTAAAAATGTAATTGAATTCTTCTACACGATTTACACCAGTAAACTCCTGACCAAGAGGATCATGTTTCCCTTTCTTTTAAATTTATTTCAATTGATTTCTCATGCAACGGTTTAAGGACATCTGTGCCACAGTCTGTATGTGGTGTTTGTAGTCACAGTCCCTCCAGATCTGAGCCTGTGCTTTAAGAGCCACTCACCAGGGAGTGAATCCCCTGTGCGATCTGCAGGCTAGTGCACTGACACTGCGAGCTGCAAGATGGTGCAACCCCATCCTCAGACCCCCTCCCCTCCAGCGCTAGGGTGGAGCGCAAACCTCCGCACAGCAAACATCTGGGTGAAACATCTGTCGACCTATGGCAGCCAGTGAAGGTGGGAGTACCAGGCAGTCTGGTACCCATTTGTGGACCCCACACTCGACCCAGAGAACTGGCCGAGAAAGTAAGAGCTGTGGACAAACAAATGTCTCCTCATGTGCCACAACGGACAATGCTCCAACCCTACGAGGGCCATCAGCGGACTGGATACCTCCTGACCCAGCAAAACCCAGGAACCGCCACCAAATTATCCCAAACAGCACTGTTAATAGGTGTGTCTGCCCAAGGTCACCGCACCGATCCTTTAGACGTGACCTTCGGCCTCCTGCTGATGTTACCGCCAGAAAGAGCTCGTTGCACAGGAGATTCTGTGCTGCGCTCCTTTAAATCAGTGGGCAGCACCAGACTACCGGTGCTGCCTGCACTCTTTTTGCAGGCAGCCGTTAATCTTGGCCCGCGGTGGCACTGCCTGTTTTCGGGCTTAATCGAATTTCTAGGCCTAGATGTTTTCCTTTTGCAGGACTAACTGTTATCCCTGCACCCATTATCAGTGATCACAATCTCCGCAAAACTTAGGAATCAATATGCAATGGTGCGTCTCCAATTAATTCATTTCTTTAAGCAGGTGATTCCTTCTTTAGAATTATATCATACTTCTCTATTTAACAAACAACTTCTAAAAGCTAACATTACTACAATATAAAGAAAAAATCTATAGCATCATTACCTTAGCGCATTTCAAGACAGTCTGATTAACCTGTTTGTTACAGGACCGTAAGAATTTTATTAGATCAAACAATAGGTATTTTGAAGTCTTGTTTCAGGTACCTGGAGAAATCTGCGGGAGTCCTGCATTACAGTCCAGCAAGAATCTGAAGCACCTGCAGCTTCTGGCATTGGAGGTGGCCATAAAAACGTAAATGCATTGTCATTATCATGATAGACAGCAACATCTGTTAACACTCCTTTTAGCCCATTGGGGCAGGACATATGCTCGGATGTGCTACTGCTCAGTTTCATTACAGACTGAATAGTTCCAATCAAATCTTGGAAGCCCTGTGAATGTGTGTGTTTGGGCTGACGCTCCATCTATTGAAGCAATGGTACCTGGCACTCCAAAAGCCACTAATGGCCATCGAACCTCATCCTGGTGCCTTGTTTCCATAGAAATCCCCATGATTTCCATTCTCTTCAGGGTGTTCTGTATGTCAAGTGTTCTAGATGGATGTAGTGGAGTCCTCCCACATCTCCATCATCTCAACCAAATACATAAAAGCCACCTTTACTGCCTGCACATGCTATCTGTCATCTCAAATCATTGTGAGGCCATTAAACATTCTTCCTGCTTTGCAGTAGAACTGAACTTCCCTCCCTTCAGGCAGTAGACCAACGGCTGCTGCCATCCCACCCTGCATAATCAATGAGGCCCTTCTATGGAAACTTGAGCAGGTTAGGGACAGAGGCACGTGGTTGGGGGGAGAAGACCCACCTCACCGCAAACCTGCCAGTGAGAGTGAGAGGAGACTCCAACCCCGAATGTTTAAATAGTGAATAATGATGATTGAGACTATTCTATTCCATCTCTTTCTCTGTCCCCTTAATCCCAATGGTCATCCATTCCTAACATCTACCCTCCTTTCCTGCAGATCTACTACAGCACAGAAGGAGGAAGATGATGATGATGAAATGCAGGAAGAACAGAAACATAAATATCTCCTTGTGAACTATGTGATGCTGAGGAGGATGATGATGAAGAAGGTGACGAAGGAAAGGAGGATGTTTGAGGAACATCACACCTACATACAGGCTCTGAGGTCAGTCTTTGAGGATGTATGGCAACTGACAAGTGTGGCTCTTCAGTCTACGGCTCTCATTTGCAGCAACATCAGGGAAGCTTTGTCTTAGTTGCAGGACCAAAGTGACATGTGCAGCAGACACCCACATAAGAAGCTGACAGAGACCAGTCGGCACCTCTACCTCTGTGAAAGCACTGACTGCAGCTCCAGTAGCAATAGGGAAGAGAATAGCATCCTGTGTACCAGCTTCCAGACCATGGTGGCCACAATGCATGCTGCTGTCTCTCTGAGCTTTCGGGATCTGATTGCTACCAGTAGACCAACCATCCTACTGATCAGTGGGGGCACAGCTCCAAGGCCCTGAGGAATGGTGATGGCTGGAGCCCACTTCCATGATACTGACGTTTCTCAGGTCAGCAGCAGATGACAGGCCTCTGGCCTTCCCCCTTAGAGCGTCACACCAGTGGAACATGGGAAGTGACACCAGGTTGCGGAGGAAAAAGCTCCAGAGGTGTAGCCAGCAGTGGCTTCCTGCCAGAAACAAGTGTTCATGAGAGGAGGGCCACCCGAGTCCCATGACCTTTTGTAAAACATGAGCAGCCAACCCACCTCTCAGGTGAAAGAAATACATGGCTGTATCACTGCTTGTTGATGTATAGTACCGGATGAGCAGAAATTTCCTCCAACTAAATATTGGGATGACTGAAGCCATTGTCTTCGGTCCCCAACACAAACTCCATTCCCTAGCCACCGACTCCATCCCTCTCCCTGGCAACTGTCTGAGGCTGAAGCAGACTGTTCGCAACCTTGGTGTCGTATTTGACCCTGAGATGAGCTTCCCACCACATATCTGCTCCATCACCAAGACCGCCTACTTCCACATTGCCCGTCTCCGCCCTAGCCTCAACTCATCTGCTGCTGAAATCCTCATCCATGTCTTTGTTACCTCTAGACTTGGCTATTCCAATGCTTTCCCGGCTGGCCTCCCATCTTCCACCCTCCATAAACTGGAGCTCATCCAACATTCTACTGCTCGTATCCTAACACACCAAGTCTTGTTCACCCATCATCCCTGTGCTTGCTGACCTACATTGGCTCCCAGTCCGGCAACGCCTCAGTTTTAAAATCCTTATCCTTGTTTTCAAATCCCTCCATGGCCTCGCCCCTTCCTATCTCTGTGACCTCCTCCAGCCCTACAACCCTCCGAGATCTCTGCACTCCTCCAATTCTAGCCTCTTGCACATCCCTGTTTTTAATCGCTCCACCATTGGAGGCCGTGCCTTTAGCTGCCAAGGCCCTAAGTTCTGGAATTCCCTTCCTAAACCTCTCTGCCTCTTTACCTCTCTCTCCTCCTTAAAACCTACCTCTTTGGCCAAGCTTCTGGTCACCTGCTGTAACATGTCCTTATGTGGCTCGGTGTCAAATTGTGTTTGATAACGATCCTGTGAAGTGCCTTGGGACGTTTTAGTACATTAAAGGCACTATATAAATGCAAGTTGTTGTTGTTGTTGTGTAGCCACCCAGGAAAAGCACATTGTTAGTAGGTTGGCTTGTGTTCACTTTGAACTTTATTGCGATAAAGTAGAATCTGCACTGATGATGTCCTTTGTTATTCATGGAGTTTAGAAAATACTGGAAATGGTGCACTTATTTTGTGCTGACTTATTCAATCAGGTGATGATTATTGTAAGGTCATGTGGGGGCAAAGAGGGCTGATGTGTACAGTATATTGTGCTGTAGGATGAGCACTGGATTGAGGGAATGTTCCTTTATTTGAAAGTGGGAGAGAAGGAGGTCAGGCTCTGCTATCAAAAATGGACTGTGTTAAACAGAAGAGAAGACTTCAGTGCTGAGACGTGCTCAGATTCCCTTTGCAGTAAATGGTGCCTGTTAGAAACGGTGAGATGCAAGTCCAGTTCTGTATGGGCAGAATGGCAAAACATTTACTGCAAATAATGGTTCCCAGCTGCAGAAATGGCTAGTGAAACTCTCCACGCTCTTCAGGCTCAGAAACTCCTCATTACTGCCTGTTTCAGCTGATGCTGGAAACTGCTGCATTGTATAATTCTCAGTCTAAGATACCCCAAGTGCTTTGCGAGTGCGAAAGCAGAAAACTGGTAGCTGCAGCACCACTGCTCCTCCTTGTAATATTTTCAAATGAGGTCACTGGAGACGCGGCGGACAGATCACAGGAAGGGTCAAAAAGCACGAGAACGTTTGAGGAGCATCGATTTTCAGGTGGAAAACCACCTTCTGCCGCATTTTCCTGCCACAAAATGTTACTTGCCCTGATTGTGTGCTGAAATGACACCAAAAACGTATGGAAATTCTCCTTCTAAAGCTTTACCTATAAATTTCCTGTGAATGTTTATCCCAATCTCTGTAAGTTTGAATTGCCCCACTCTTTACAGGGAATGGTGCTGATCCACGGACTGCACTGTCAAAACCAGCTCTCAACTTGATGGGATGAAAAGATAGACCTGGGGGTATGTGTGCACAAATCGTTGAAGGTGGCAGGGCAGGTTGAGAAAGTGGTTAAAAAAGCATATGGGATCCTGGGCTTTATAAACACCTACGGACGCTGAAAAACGCCCTCGTAAGAACGGGATATGACGCTCGACTCATCGATCGACAGTTCCGACGGGCCACAGCGAAAAATCGCATAGACCTCCTCAGAAGGCAAACACGGGACACAACCAACAGGGTACCCTACGTCGTCCAGTACTTCCCCGGAGCGGAGAAACTACGACATGTTCTTCGCAGCCTTCAACATGTCATCGATGACGACAAACACCTCGCTAAGGCCATCCCCACGCCTCCACTACTTGCCTTCAAACAGCCGCCTAACCTCAGAAGTACCATCGTTCGCAGCAAATTACCCAGCTTTCAGGATAACAGCGACCACGACACCACACAACCCTGCCATGGCAAACTCTGCAAGACATGCCAGATCATCAACACAGATACCACCATCACACGTGAGGACACTACCCACCAGGTACATGGTACATACTCATGTGACTCGGCCAACGTTGTCTACCTCATACGTTGCAGGAAAGAATGCACCGCGGCATGGTACATCGGCGAGACCATGCAGACACTGAGACAACGTATGAACGAGCACCGCGCAACAATCGCCAGGCAGGATTGTTACCTCCCAGTCGGGGAACACTTCAGCAGTCAAGGACATTCAGCCTCGGATCTGCGGGTAAGCGTTCTCCAAGGCAACCTTAGAAACACACGACAACGCAAAATCATCGAGCAGAAACTGATAGCCAAGTTCCGCACTCATGAAGACGGTCTCAATCGGGATCTTGGGTTTATGTCACGATACATGACGTGATCCGGACTCGAGTCGTCGTTAGCTTGTTCACAGATGTGATTCCCAGTAAAAAAGTAAAAATTTTCCCAGTAAAAAAGTAAATTTTTTTTAAAGCTTTTCGTTTTACATACAGACGGCAGCTTTTGACACGTTAGAACCCCTGCGACTACACCTCATTGTCTCAGTTGTATCTTGCTATGTCTTTTGATGTGGTACCTTCCTGGCTGACTTAATTAACTTTATCACACCTCGGCAGATAGTCAGGATGATTTAATTTATTGGTCTGCAATTGTAAAGTACACATGCTTTTTTTTCCATCTATATATGCTCTGGCGATTCTGTATCCAATTTACTTCACCTGAGGAAGGAGCGATAGCTCCGAAAGCTTGTGATTTCAAATAAAACTGTTGGACTATAACCTGGTGTTGTGCGACCTCTCAATTTTATAAATAGAGGCATAGAGTACAAAAGCAAGGAAGTTATGATGAACCTTTATAAAACACTGGTTCGGCCTCAACTGGAGTATTGTGTCCCATTCTGAGCACCGCACTTTAGGAAGGATGTGAAGGCCTTAGAGAGGGTGCAGAAAAGATTTACAAGAATGGTTCCAGGGATGAGGGACTTCAGTTACGTGGATAGACTGGAGAAGCTGGGGTTGTTCTCCTTAGAGCAGAGAAAGTTGAGAGGAGATTTGATTGAGGTGCTCAAAAGCATGAGTGGTCTAGACAGAGTAGGTAGAGAGAAACTGTTCCCATTGGTGGAAGGATCGAGAATGAGAGGACACAGATTTAATGTGATTGGCAGAAGAACCAAAGGCGACGTAAGAAAAAACATTTTTACACAGCGAGTGGTTAGGATCTGAAATTCACTGCCTGAAAGGATGGTGGAGGTAGATTCAATTGTGGCTTTCAAAAGGGAATTAGATAAGTACCTGAACGAAAAAAACTTGCAGGGCTACAGGGAAAGGGCGGGGCAGTGGGACTAGCTGAAGTGCTCCTGCAGAGAGCCGGCACGGGCTCGACGGGCCGAATGGCCTCCTTCTGTGCTGTAACCATTCTATGATTCTATAAGAAAAGATTTAGCTGGAATTTCAATCAATACACAAAATGAAAGATACTGTTCATGATTCTATATATAGGATTCTTTATTGAAGAAAATGCTTCTATCGTTTATCATACAGTTGGGTTTTCCTTTGTGTTGAATGGAAAAGTAGATTTGAGTGAACGGTGGAGCAATAGCAGTGGAAACCTGTAATGGACTTTTCCTTCATGTTCACTGCCATTCAGTCTAAAATGTGTTCATGAAAGTTATCTCACAAAAAGAAAATGGTCAAGGGGGAAAAGTGAGTTAATTAATCAGTCGTATCTCTGAGTTAGTTGTTTGAAGGAAAGGTAAGATTTCATATTTCAACAGGGCGTTTACAGTAAGTACATAAGAACATAAGAAATAGGAGCAGGAGTAGGCTATTTGGCCCTTCGAGCCTAATCCGCCATTACCATCAAACTCACCATGGACTACTCCTCAGAATCGGTTTCATTCCTGGACACACGAATCTCCATCAAAGACGGACACCTCAGCACTTCACTCTACCGCAAGTCCACGGACAACCTCACGATGCTCCACTTCTCCAGCTTCCACCCTAACCACGTTAAAGAAGCCATCCCCTATGGACAAGCCCTGCGAATACACAGGATCTGCTCAGACGAGGAGGAACGCGATGGACACCTACGGATGCTGAAAGACGCCCTCGTGAGAACGGGATATGACGCTCGACTCATCGATCGACAGTTCCGACGGGCCACAGCGAAAAATCGCATAGACCTCCTCAGAAGGCGAACACGGGACACAACCAACAGGGTACCCTACGTCGTCCAGTACTTCCCCAGAGCGGAGAAACTACGCCATGTTCTTCGCAGCCTTCAACATGTCATCGATGACGACGAACACCTCGCTAAGGCCATCCCCACGCCTCCACTACTCGCCTTCAAACAGCCGCCTAACCTCAAAAGTACCATCGTTCGCAGCAAATTACCCAGCTTTCAGGATAACAGCAGCCACGACACCACACAACCCTGCCACGGCAACCTCTGCAAGACATGCCAGATCACCAACACAGATACCATCATCACACGTGAGGACACTACCCACCAGGTACATAGTACATACTCATGTGACTCGGCCAACGTTGTCTACCTCATACATTGCAGGAAAGGATGCACCGGAGCATGGTACATCGGCGAGACCATGCAGACACTGAGACAACGTATGAACGGACACCGCGCAACAATCGCCAGGCAGGATTGTTACCTCCCAGTCGGGGAACACTTCAGCAGTCAAGGACATTCAGCCTCGGATCTGCGGGTAAGCGTTCTCCAAGGCGGCCTTCGAGACACACGACAACGCAAAATCATCGAGCAGAAACTGATAGCCAAGTTCTGCACCCATGAGGACGGCCTCAACCGAGATCTTGGGTTCATGTCACGCTACACGACGTAGAGTCATCCAGTCTCGAGTCGTCGTTGGCTTGTTCACAGATGTGATTTCCAGTAAAAAAAAGTAAAAATTTTAAAGTTGATGGTTTTCCATACAGACTGCAATTGACACATTAGACCCCCTGTGACCCCACCTCATTGTCTCAGTTGTATCTTGCTATGTCTTTGATGTGGTGCCTTCCTGGCTGACCTGATTGTTTCTTTGCCGAGGTGTGATGAAAGGCATTCAGATAGATTAACTGTAGTTGTCTGAGATTGTACGCTACACAGGCATTGTTCTCTGTCTATATATGCTTTGCCGATTCGTATTCCTTCACTTCACCTGACGAAGGGGCAGCAGCTCCGAAAGCTTGTGATTTCAAATAAAACTGTTGGACTATAACCTGGTGTTGTGCGACTTCTCGCCATTTAATAAGATCATAGCTGATCTTCTACCTCAACTCCACCTTCCCGCACTATCCCCATATCCCTTAATTCCCTGAGAGTCCAAACATCTATCGATCTCAGCCTTGATTATACTCATTGACTGAGCCTCCACAGCCCTCTGGGGTAGAGAATTCCAAAGATTCACCACCCTCTGAGTGAAGAAATTTCTCCTCAGTCCTAAATGGCCGACCATTTATCCCAAGACTGTGACTCCTGGTTCTAGACTCTCCAGCCAGGGAAATAGTATAGTGGTGTTTTCACCCCCACAGTGTGGGTGCAGCAGCTATTGCTGATTGTTACATACTTGAGCAGAGTGATTTTGGAGCTTAGAGGGCATAGAACAAACTATCCCAGGCAGTGGATCTGCCACAACGGACACAAATGCCTAAGCCTTACCGAGGACTGATACACGATGAGGCCCAGGCTCAGAAACGAGACTGTGATATACCTGGTCCACAATGATCTTTAGGGGTCAGTCAACTATCAACAGTACCAATGGCAATGAAGATCACCAAATCCCTCAACTTTTATGCTACAGGGTCCTTCCAGACAACTGCAAGAAAAATCACAGCAATCAGTTGCTATGTCAACTGGACCAGCCACATAAATACTGTGGCTACAAGGCTGGGTATTCTGGGGCGAGTGGCTTTTAAAAAAATTTGTTCATGGGGTGTGGGTGTCGCTGGCAAGGCCAGCATTTATTGCCCATCCCTAGTTGCCCTTGAGAAGATGGTGGTGAGCCGCCTTCTTGAACCGCTGCAGTCCGTGTGGTGAAGGTACTCCCACAGTGCTGTTAGGGAGGGAGTTCCAGGATTTTGACCCAGTGATGACGAAGGAATGGCGATATACTTCCAAGTCAGGATGGTGTGTGACTTGGAGGGGAACTTGGAGGTGGTGGTGTTCCCATGCACCTGCTGCCCTTGTCCTTCTAGGTGGTAGAGGTCGCGGGTTTGGGAGGTGCTGCCGAAGAAGCCTTGGCGAGTTGCTGCAGTGCATCTTGTAGATGGTACACACTGCAGCCACGGTACGTCGGTGGTGGAGGGAGTGAATGTTTAAGGTGGTGGATGGGATGCCAATTAAGCAGGCTGCTTTGTCTTGGATGGTGTCGAGCTTCTTGAGTGTTGTTGGAGTTGCACTCATCCAGGCAAGTGGAGAGTATTCCATCACACTCCTGACTTGTGCCTTGTAGATGGTGGAAAGGCTTTGGGGAGTCAGGAGGTGAGACACTCGTCGCAGAATACCCAGCCTCTGACCTGCTCTTGTTGCCACAGTTTCTGGTCAATGGTGACCCCCCAGGATATTGATAGTGGGGAACTCGGCGATGGTAATGCCGTTGAATGTCAAGGGCGGTGGTTAGGTGCTCGCTTGTTGGAGATAGTCATTGCCTGGCACTTGGGTGGCGCAAATGTTACCTGCCACTTATGAGCCCAAGCCTGAAAGTCGTCCAGGTCTTGCTGCATGCGGGCATGAATTGCTTCATTATCTGAGGAGTTGCGAATGGCACTGAACACTGTGCAGTCATCAGCGAACATCCCCACTTCTGACCTTATGATGGAGGGAAGGTCATTGATGAAGCAGCTGAAGATGGTTGGGCCTAGGACACTGCCCTGAGGAACTCCTGCAGCGATGTCCTGGGGCTGTGATGACTGACCTCCAACCACCACAACCTAGGTATGACTCCAGCCAGTGGAGAGTTTTCCCCCCGATTCCCATTTACTTCAGTTTCACTAGGGCTCCTTGATGCCACACTTGGTCAAATGCTGCCTTGTTGTCAAGGGCAGTCACTCTCATCTCACCTCTGGAATTCAGCTCTTTTGTCCATGTTTGGACCAAGGCTGTAATGAGGTCTGGAGCCGAGTAGTCTTGGCGGAACCCAAACTGGGCATCGGTGAGCAGGTTATTGGTGAGTAAGTGCCGCTTGATAGCACTGTCGACGACACCTTCCATCACTTTACTGATGATTGAGAGTAGACTGATGGGGTGGTAATTGGCCGGATTGGATTTGTCCTGCTTTTTGTGTACAGGACATACCTGGACAGTTTTCCAAATTGTCGGATAGTTGCCAGTGTTACAGCTGTACTGGAACAGCTTGGCTAGAGGCACGGCTAGTTCTGGAGCACAAGTCTTCAGCACGACAGCCGGGATGTTGTCAGGGCCCACAGCCTTTGCTGTATCCAGTGCGCTCAGCCATTTCTTGATATCATGTGGAGTGAATTGAATTGGCTGAAGACTCACCTCCTGACTCCCCAAGGCCTTTCCACCATCTACAAGGCAGATGTCAGGAGTGTGATGGAATACTCTTCACTTGCCTGGATGAATACAGCTCCAACAGCACTCAAGAAGCTCAACACCATCCAGGACAAAGCAGTCCGCTTGATTGGCACCCCATCCACCACGTTCACAAACATTCTCTCCCTCCACCACCGGCATACCGTGGTTGCAGTGTGTACCATCTACAAGATGCACTGCAGCAATTCACCAAGGCTTCTTCGACAGCACCTCCCAAACCCGCGACCTTTACCACCTAGAAGGACAAGGGCAGCAGGTGCATGGGAACACCACCACCTCCAAGATCCCCTCCAAGTTACACACCATCCTGACTTGGAAATATATCGCCGTTCCTTCATCGTCGCTGGATCAAAATCCTGGAACTCCCTACTAACAGCACTGTGGGAGTACCTTCACCGCACAGATTGCAGCGGTTCAAGAAGGCAGCTCACCACCACCACCTTCTCAAGTGCAATTAGGGATGGGCAATAAATGCTGGCCCTGCCAGTGATGCCCACATCCTGTTAATGAATAAAAAAATGCAAATCACTAAGGAGGTAACTGAAGGCCCACTACCTGTACTTGCAACTAACTGTGATGTATCTGCAACAGTGGTAGAAGTGTGCTGTGCTGTATTGGGTGGACATTGATTGCTTCCTGAGCTGCTGCCTGCAGCCACTTGCAGAGGACAACAAGGTGGCCTGGAACTGCCACCGACATTACTGTCATGGGACTGCTCCTGTACTTCTCTATTCCTCAAAGCCAACTTGAAGGCAAGTGGCGCCCAAATTTTTGAAAAATGTAATGGCAGCCTACTTTTCAGAGCCCATTTCAAATGGGGTCCGTGCACCTGGTGCACCGCTCAGGCACTCCAGCCACATCATGGGTCGGTTGCATTATTGATATTAAAACTGATATGTTTAAGTAGTCTAACACGCAGCTTGTGTGCAGGTTCCCATCCCTCTTTGCACTTGCTGTCCTCATTGCGGCAAGCTGGTTGCCTCAGGTGCATTATAGGCCTCAGGCCTCCACACTTGAATTTCCAGGGATGGGTGCTTGGCATTATATTATTGGCCCCATACTGCATATTATAAAATGATTAACACGGTACACACTAGATGGTCCATTCTCCCTTCAACCTCCTGGGAACCAGTGCCTTCCATAACTTCCCTCCCAATTAATTGTGTTATGAGGGCTGCTTATGTACTGTCAAAGTATTTACCTGGGATGGGCTACTGCCTATTGCACCTCTTGCCCAATATACCCTATATATGTCCTTCATCTCCATTTTAAGACAGGGGCCTATGCCTCCTGACATTACATTCATTAATGTGACTGTGTGAGTATCTTCTTGATATCTTTAACAGGTGATAGTTAAAAACATACCCTATAAATGCCTTCATACCCATATATGTCTTTCATCTCTATATTAAGACAGAATTATATCTTTGCTTTACTTCGGTGTTATTTTTCAAATTGTGGAACTTCTTCTGGATCTCCTCTCAGGTCCTAATAATGGATGACTCCAAGTTGAGGTGGTCCGCTACCTGCTGCCACGCTCTTTGAATCAGGTCCAAGTTTGCGGCCACCTCTCCCTCCACCCCCGTAAATCTACCTAAAATGTTCAGTACATATTCCAACTACACTATCAAAAAGGACCTCAATGGTCCCAGTCCATGAAACAGGCTTTTCAGCATCTTCAGTATGCCATTTTTACAAAACGTTCTACACTCAAGACTAGATGGTTGAGAGATTTGTGCTTTCTATTGGTTAAATGACAACCTACGTACTTGGGAAGTGTCAAAGGAGCATTATTACAGATACATTGCAATTCATGGAATCATAGAATAATACAGCACAGAAGGAGGCCATTTCGGCCCATTGTGCCTGTGCTGGCTCTTTGGTAGATCTATCCAAGTAATCCCACTCCCCCACACTTGCCCCATAGCCCTGCAAGTTTTTTTCCTTCAAGTATTTATCCAATTCCCTTTTGAAAGTTGAGATTGAATCTGCTTCCACCACCCTTTCAGGCAGTGCATTCCAGATCACAACTCGTTGGGTAAAAAAATGTTTCTTCATGTCGCCTCTGGTTCTTTTGCCAATCACCTTAAATCTGTGTCCTCTGGTGACCCTTCTGCCCCTGGAAACAGTTTCTCCTTATTTACTCTATCAAATACCTTCACGATTTTGAACAAATCTCCTCTTAACGTTCTCTGCTCTAAGGAGAACAACCTCAGTTTCTCCAGTCTCTCCACATAACTAAAGTCACTCATCCCTGGTACCATTCTAGTAAATCTCTCTGCACACTGTCTAAGGCCTTAGCATCCTTTCTAAAGTGTGGGGCCTAACCAGTGTTTTATAAAGGTTTAGCATAACTTCCTTGCTTTTGTACTCTCTCCCTCTATTAATAAAGCCAAGGGTCCCATATGCTTTCTTAACAGCCTTCTCAACTTGTCCTGTCACCTTCAAAGATTTGTGTACATACACTCCCAGGTCTCTCTGTTCCTGCATCCCGTTTAAAATTGTACCATTTAGTTTATATTGCCTCTCCTCATTCTTCCTACCAAAATGTATCACTTCACACTTCTCCGTGTTAAATTTCATCTGCCATGTGTCTGCCTATTTCACCAGTCTGTCTATGTCCTCCTGAAGTCTGTTACTATCCTCCTCATTGTTTACTACATTTCCAAGTTTCGTGTCATCTGCAAACTTTGAAATTAAGCCCTGTATACCCAAGTCCAGGTCATTAATATATATTAGAAAGAGCAGTGGTCCTAATACCGACCCCTGGAGAACATCACTGCGCACTTCCCTCCAGTCTGAAAAACAACCGTTCACCATTACTCTCTGTTTTCTGTCCCTTAGCCAATTTCATATCCATACTGCCACTGCCCCTTTAATCCCATGGGCTTTAATTTTGCTAAGAAGTCTATTATGTAGTATTTTGTCAAAAGCCTTTTGAAAGTTCACTTACACAACATCCACTGCACTACCCTCATCAACCCTCTCTGTTACTTCAAAGAACTTAATCAAATTAGTCAACAGGATTTGCCTTTAACAAATCCGTGCTGACCTTCATTTATTAGCCCGTACATTTCCAACTGATCATTTTTCTTTTGTTATCATTAATGGATTCAGATTACATGGGCACTTCAGCAGTAAAATTGAATGTACCTGCCATCTTAACTTGGATTTTATTTTATTATGGTAGCAATTAACTCTTTAGTTGTGAAAAAAGGAAATATGCCTCTCATAACCCCATAATTGCCCACAATATCAAACCCACTGCATTCTTTTACAGTGGCAATGGATGTAATATCTCAGGTTCTGGTTACAGTTGTTCTTTTTAGTTTTTTCATTGAAGGCTGACTGACAAGGTTTGCTGCACATTTGAAATGATGACATCGAATTGCTCTAAGGCCATTCACCTGCCATGGTACTCAAAGTGTGCTGCCTTGTGTTGCTTAAACATAACTATCATGTACAACCCTCACAGCTGCTCTGCTCTTCTAGGACACAGTGTTGAACTTTATGTTTAAAAATCAAAATGACTGCTTGTGGATCCCAAAAAGAAACTTCATACAATATCAGATAGAATTTTATATTAGGGTTACTGATAGTACAGTCACTGTAATTTTGTTATTCCATATGGCAATGCATAACTTTAACATTTTTAAAATATTCATTCTCGGGATGTAGGCATTTCTGGCAAGGCCAACATTTAGGGGGAGAAATTCAGTATCGCCCCATTTGGGGCGCAATTATTGGCCGGGCGCAAAGATTAGCGCCTGGCGCTAATTATCGCCACCGACTGCAAACTTGACTTTTATCGCCCCTGGAGGTGATTGCAGCGCTAAATCAGGCGTTTCACACCTGTCTTAAGGCGCAAAGGCCGAGGAGCGAGGCGCTACCTCAGAGCGCTGGCGAAGCTCATGTGATGTCAGTCAGCAATGGAACACACACACAATGGCGCCGGCCAGTTCTTAAAGGGGAGGGTTGATCTTGCTTTCCATCCACATCCTGCTCATTGCAGCCTTGAATCTCGGCCTGGAGAGACCTGCACATCAAATCTGCTGGAAAGAACAATGGAGAGTACCAGGGAAAGAGCTCAGAGTGCAGCCCCCACAGTCTCTTCTAACTCGATACAAGGAAAAGGCAAATCAAAATGAACCTGCAAAGTGCTGCTCAGTACCCAAAACTCCTTCACACAGCGTTGAATCTCTCCAGAAGTCTCTCTCTCTCTCTCAGAATGTGTGGTTCAAAAATGTCACCAACAATAAAAGGCAGGAAGCAGTTGCCTTTAAATAGCGCTCCCCCAGTCCCTTCCTGACTGCAAAACGCTCCCCTCAACCTGTCGTTGCTAGCAGCAGGCAGGGGGCGCCACTCAATATCCGCTCCGGGGCGACACCCGGGCGTTGCGCACTCGACTGACGTCACGATCTGCCGGCGCAGGAGATCATGGCGGTAGTATTTAGCGCCGCCGCAAAATGTCTAGTTAATTTCGCGAGCAGCGCAAACATCGGCGCGCCCAGGCACTATTTGCTTTGCGCCCCATTAGCGCCCTCTTAAGGCGCTAACGGGAGGCGCAACCAACTGAATTTTTCCCCCTTAATGTCCATCCCTAGCTGCCCTGAAGGTGGTGGACCTTCTTCTTGAGCAGTTTGATACAACTGAGTGGCTTGCTAGGCCACTTACAGGGCAGTTAAGAGTCATCTACATTGGTGTGAAACAGGAGTCACATATAGAGGTTGGACCTGGTAAGGACGGCAGGTTTCCTTCCCTAAAGGACTAAAACCAGTGTGATTTTATGACAATCTGACAGCTTCATGGTTACTTTTTGGGCTAACAATTAGTCAGGGCCTGCTTCTGGGCCGAGACCAGGTGTTGCGTGAGCAGCGCGCGCCTGATCTGAGAGGTCTGAGGCCGGCCTGAAATTGTGACTCGTGCCTTATCTAAATATTCCTGGCAAGCTGCTGGCAGGATTGAATTTGAGGCCACTTGCCTCACCAACAGCGACTCTCCGGTAGCTCCCTTGGGGGCTGGGGTGGGGGGGGGAGGACAGTAGCAGGTGTCGGATCATGGCCAGGAGCAGCCATCGGAAGTACTGTGGAGCCGGGCGGAGCACTCCTATTCTGCTCGGCTCCACATTAAAAGTTTTTTTAAAATCCGTTACATCAGCCAACTCAGCGCAAACCAGAGATTGGCCTGTTTGGTTCAGCTTTCCCAGGAAAGTGTATTTACCAACTGAGCCACTGGGGAGATACTTTAACATTCTGAATGTGAATGAGCCTCCGCCATACTTTTACACATAGCTGCTATTCTTAGGGACCAGGGGTTGGAGCCTTAGTTGTTTTGTCTCCTCCCTATCCTGGGAATTCTGAAGTGCTTCCGCTGGCATCCTGGCTAAGGCCAGCAAATTAGTAGGACATGGAATTGAACTGGAGAATTCCTATTCTGTAGAATTTTCTTTAGATTTAAAGGTGGTGCTTTATCTTGCTTCTGCCAGCAGCAGATCGGGGGGTACAAGGCAGTGTCATTTTCAAAAGTACAGATATAATCGAGATGGGCAGTAAATGCAGCCTTGTCAGTGTTACCCACATCCGAGAACAAATAGGAAAAGAGAAAATAGACGTTTTATACAGTGTTACATATTATGGAGCAAAAACTGCTTTGCATCATCATAACAATAAATAAATACTGTCATTAACAGTTGATTTAATTAACATTTTTGGAAGTTATTACCAAGTTTCTGCTATGTTATAGTGTTAAACTAAAGAAAAATATCAGAAAATGAGATTAAACATGGCTTCTTAAAATGTTTTATTGGAATTTTTTATATAAGTGTCCAACCTGGCTGCCTCAGAGACAGTCCAGCTCTGTGACATAAACTTTGTTTACATTACTTGTAAAACATATTTCTTTTTTCACAGCTGTTTTTTTCCCCCCAGATATTCAGGACTAACTCCACGTGGATTTCTCCTCTACAGTCTTTCCATTGACAAAGAATTGGCTACAACTGCTGTGCCCGGAACTCCTGGAAATCCTCAGGAACTGTATCTGAAAAGAAAGTTGCTGACTGTTAAACAAATGCTCACAAAAGAAGCTATAGATTAGACTCTTAGGATCTCTTCAGAACCAGGGACCGGGTATTTGATATTCCAGTGGCTTTGGAAATTGATGCCGTGCATTGGCAGAGGTGGCAGAAACTTGGCACATGTGGTGCGCTCTGATTATTCTGACACCAGTTATGCGCTTTGTGAGAATTTACTGCAAATGGGTAATGAAAATGAATACAGCAATTAGATGTAAATGATCATCTTGACACCTAAAATCAAATGATCGGTAATAATAATCTTAAAGGGAAACCCTACATTCTTTAGAAAAAGGTCAGTGTTGATAATTTTCTCACAGACAAAATCCTCTGCCAAGTATTCTGAACGGTGAATTTTTCTGGGCACATTGACACCCTCCTAGACCCAAGTTGATGTTGTCCTTGGCACCAATATGGAGTCACTTTAGAACCACTCACAATTACTATTTGGCACAAAAGTATTTTATTATGGATGGCTTGCTTTCTTAGAACAGTGTTTGGAGCCAGGAATTTGATTTTTTTATTCCCTCTCAGGATATGGGTTTCGCGAGGAAGACCAGCATTTATCGCCCATCTCTAGTTGCCCTTGAGAAGTTGATGGTGAGCCTTCTTCTATGATTATTTGAACTTCTACTCAATGCTCCTTTCTGTATTTGTTTGACTCCCAAAGGAGAGAGAGGTATCTGGGAAGATCAGCACAAGCAACCTGAGTGACTTTAAACTCAGATGGAGTGTAGCTACATAAATCCAACTCCACCGAAACCAGGTCAATTCAACAATGTCCTAATGTCCTGGCCAACATTTATCCCTCAGTCAATGCCACGGAAAACAGATTAACTGATCATTCATTGCTCTTATTGCTGTTGGTAAGACAGTTACTGTGCTGGTCTACAAAACAATAGGGACTACACTTCTAAAGTAATTCTTTGGCTGTGAAGTGCTTTGAGACGTCCCAAGGATGTGAAAGCTGCTAAATAAATGCAAGTTTTTTTTCTTTTATTGTTTCCTCTCATTTTAGTGGGAGCTAAAATAGCTTCATAGGTTCAGTTTAGCCACCGCAGCATAGACTGCAGCTGCATTGGAGAAATCTAGCCGCTAACACAGGCACCCAAAATCTGTGAGACCCTTTCACCAATGGACTACTGTTGACTATTTGTGCCTCAGACCCTGGTTGAATGCCATTGGGTGGGTGTGCCCAGCATTTGCGGTGGAGCTAGGGTGCCCAGTTAGGGGAGGAGTTTGGGGGGTGGTAGGGAAACTGCCTGCAGAGCCTTGCCACAGCACTGAAGAACCGGCTGTGCCCAGCCAAAGTTTTTCAAGTGGCTGGTCCCCAATTAGGCCAATTTGCTCCATGATCAGTTGCCACAGCAAACTGGCCTTTTAGGTTATTGCTGGCCCCACTTCCGCCAGGATGAGGTACTGGCAAGAATGCTTCATGTAGGCATATTTTATGTCGGGGACTACAGAGGTGGTACAGGCAGGAATTTGCAGAAGACGTCATCCTGCCAATCTCGTCTGCAGGGGTGGGGTGCACCAAGTACCCGTCCCTACTTCAGGCAGAAATTTCAACACCGTATTAAGGGGGCACAGACCCTCTTTAACCGGGTCCCAGCCCACATTCCGACCCTGACTGCTCAGACAGTTCCTCAGAAGCACCGGAAAATACGCAGCTTTTCGGAGCCATTGCATTTTTACATCAGTGGAGGAAGCCCCATTGCTTTCTGCTCCTCTCAACTGTTCTTAAAGGGTTGTAACCTGCCATTTCCTCTCCACTCCTGACATCATTGCCACGTCTCGCAGTGAACTGTAGGAGATACTGTGCCTGGTTTGTAGCTATTATTAACTACACACCGTTTTGACTTATTAAAAAAGGAATCTGCTGCCATTTCAAAGCCAGCACTGTGGAGTTTATAGTGTAACTGGGGAGCTCCAGCCAGACACAGTGATGTTCTCTCAATAATGTGCTGCAGGGAAAGAAATCAATCATGTCACTGACAATTGGCTGTATTTCTCCAGCATGCAGCTTTGTGTGGAGAAGAACACTTACACGTGGATTTTGTCCATGATAAAAATATTGATATTTACAATCCAGTTCCCACTTTTTAAAAAGTTAAGACTATAATGTCTAGACTAAATGGTTGTTTGACATCCACGTAACAAAAATCTATGAAGATTTTCACGTGCTTTTGTTTAAGGGTTTCTTCCCAAGTTGTTAACGAACTAGAAAATGTAATGGGCCGAAAATTCATCCCGGGACGTATTCCCACTCCAATTGCCGGTTTTCTGCATGCCCTGCGCATGCGCTGAAAACCGGCAATTGCTCTTTTGAAAAGGGGGCGGTTCCTCGGTGCATCGCGTGCGCGCTACAGGCTGCGCGCACGCTGTGCACTTCATGCTTTGGACGCGCAGGTAAGTACGGAAGATTTTGGAAATGGAAAAAGGAGGAGTAAGACCCACTTTTAAGAAGGTAAGTAGTGAATTAAGTATTTTTTTGAATTTTTTTTAACAGGTATATCTTTTTTAGAGACTTTAAAGACAGGTAAGTTTATTTTTATAACTTTTTAAAAGATTTTAAATTTTTTCAAAAATTTAATTTTTTATTTAAAATGGTTAATTTAATTAACTATACTTATTTTATTAATGTGATGGGTTTTTTTTAAATTTAATTGAGGTTTAGCTGTTATTTTGGGGGGGTGTAAGATTCATAGATTTCACAGCACGTATGTGAAACTTATGAATGGAAGATGGTGTGCTGCCATTGGCTCTAACTGAGTCACGTGATCCCACAGCTCACACGAATTCACTACGCCGCTGGGATACGCAAGCACTGCCCAGCTGATGTCTGGAACATCAAGTTCGTGCGAGCTGGATCTGAAAAAGCACAAGCGAGGTGAGAGATTGCGGGGAAGCCTTACCCCCGCGGGAACAGAGCGAGATCAATTTCTGGGCCAATGTCTGTCGTGTTAGTTAAAATTGAGATTTGCTACAGGAGCATCTGACTGAGATGCTGATCCAAGAAAAGGACAATTTGATTATTTCAGATTTGAACATTCTGATCTCTCAAAATTGTACCTTTGTCCTAAATAAATTACACCCGTTCAAAATAAAATAAACTGCAAATGGTGGAAATTTAAAATAAAAACATAAAAGTCCATCAGCATCTAAACAGAGGAAAGAGAGGTTAACATTTTGGGAGTAGACCCTTGTCAGAACTGGAAACGAGGAGATAATAAACCAGTACGATAGCAAAATACTGCGGATGCTGGAAATCCGAAATAACAACAGAAAACGCTGGAAAAACTCAGCAGGCCAGGCAGCATCCGTGGAGAGAGAAAGAGAGTTAACGTTTCAGGTCGAAGACGTTTCAGGTCGAAGACCTTTCATCAGAACTGGGAAGATAATAAACCAGCCCCTTTACAGGCCTGAACAAGATGGAGAGGGCGTAATGGCAGAGTATAACGAGTAAAAGGAGTCAGGAATATTGACTCCTGTCACGGAAAAACTGTTTAATGGGTTTAATGGACTGCAAACAGGTTTTCCCTCAGCTGTAGTCAATGTGTGCCCCTTTTTCTACACTCAACCACTGTTCTTACTCTCATAATAATTAGCAGGGTCCCCTTGCCCTCATCTTCCATTCCCCTAGGCTCCAAATGCATCAGATCATCTTCCCGCATTTTCCCACCTACAACATGATCCCATCACCAAACACATGTTCCCCTCCCCTCTTTGATTTCTGAGGCACCCTTGTTCATTCTTCCATCACCCTGACATATGGCCACCCTTCCCCGTGCAACTGTAGCATATGCAAGACCTGTTCATTCACCTCTTTCCACAGGACCCCAAACACACCTTCTGTGAGAGTCGGGAATTTACATGTACTTCCTCCAAATTGATGCTCACATTATGACCTCTTTTTTAAATTTGTTCTCAGGATGTGGGCGATGCTGGCAAGGCCACATTTATTGCCCAGTTGACCAGAGGCCATTAAGAGTCAACCATGTAGAGTGTGTGACAGGAGCCACATGTAGGCCAGACCAGGTAGACATGGCAGGTTCCCTTCCCTGAAGGACATTAGTGAACCAGCTGTGTTTTTATAACAATCTCGCAGATTTCATTATTTTATCTGGTACCATCCCACATATTACCAGATTCACTGAATACAATTTCCCAACTTGCCACGGTGAGATTTGTTTGCTAGTCCAGTACCGTAACTACTAGGCTACTGCACACATACTGAGGAGTCTAAACAAAGATTGTTGTGTTCGCAAATGCGATCCCAGCACGCAATAATAGGGAGCACTCTCCATTATATTATCGGCCCCATTAATAGCCTCTCTGTGGCAGGAGTCAGCATTCCTGACCCAGACATGTACCTGTTGTTCATCCCTCTCAGGTTTGTTCAGTCCTATAAAGGGTTTTACTTAACTTCCAGTTCTGATGAAGGGCCTACACTGAAATCTTAACTTGTCTTTTCTCTTTTCAGATGTTGATGGACCTGTTGTGTATTTTCAGATTCCATCTGTCGTTAATTGCTAATTCTGCTACTATTTCCACATAAACAGCGAGAGACAGCAGATCCTTACCATTGCAACGGTATTTGAGATTGGACCAGATGATGTTTTCCTGGGAGAAACAGAAGACTCCCAGTCGTCCTCCTCGCATGGTGGTGTCTATTGTAACTCCAGAATCAGCCACCAGATCAGAACCTTCATAAAACCTCGCCCTGTGAAAAGCACACCAGCTATCAGGAACAACAACTTGCCATTACACTTATTTTGCATTAGTTCTTTTAACATAGAAAAATGTCCCAGGGCACTTCACAGAGGCATGAGGAAAACAGATGCCGAGCCAAAGAAGGAGAGAATAGGAGGGGTGACCAAAACTTGGTCAAAGAAGTGGGTTTTGAGGAGGATCCTAAAGGAGGAGGATTAACCCTTAGCCTACTAAAAAGTTGAAAATCTTGTTTGACTACCCATTAGAAATCCTGGGCCAATAATGTAGTCTTGACACTGTGGCAGCAGGAGCAGTGGCTCTTTAGACTCTGTATAGCAGTCATAGCAGTAGTACACAGAATTACATAGGGCTAGAAATTGGGTTGCTTTGCGCCTTTCGTTAACGCCCCCGGGGGGGCGACAACAGGGTGCAAATGCCCTAGCGCCCGGGCACAGCACCGCTAACGCCTCCCACGAAATTCAGTGGGAGGTTAGCGACGGCGGTAGCCGGTAGCGCCCGCTCTGCTGCGCCGGTGATGATGACGTCATCGCCGTGCGCAGCGCCCTGGCTGCAACTCTTGCGCCCCCTGACCTAACGCCGGGCGATGGGACCGACAGGATCAGGGGGCGGTTTTTCAGCGGCGGTAGCATGTGGCGGCGCTACTTAAAGGGCAGGTGTCAGGCGGCCATTTTTATTTTGGCTGACTGCCTGCAACTGCCCTCCTTTCACATTTGTATGCGAGGTGCTGGCCGCGATCGCTCAGTCCGGCACTCCTCCTGGGTGGACCTCCTTCTTGGCGCGCTACTACTTAATTTGCGGCGTGGGAGCTTAACTTTTTCGCCCCAGCGAGGGCAGTGCCCCAAAGGGGCACTACTCAATTTTTCCCCCCTAGAATTTACAGCAGAGAAACAAGCCATTTGGCCCAACAGGTCTATGCCAGTGTCTATGCTCCACATGTGCCTCCTGCTACCTTAGTTCATCTAACCCTACCAGCATATCCTTCTATTCCTTCCTCCCTCATGTGTTTATCTAGCTTCGCCTTAAATGCATCCATGCTATTCGCCTCAACTACTCCATGTGGTAGTGAGTTCCCCATTCTAACCACTCTCTGGCTAAAGAGGTTTCTCCTGAATTCCTTATTGGATTTATTAGTGACTATCTTATATTTATGATCTCTAGTTTTGGACTCCCCACAAATGGAAACATCCTCTCTACATCTACCCTATCAAACCCTTTCATAATTTTAAAGACTTTTATTAGGTTATCCCTCAGCCTTCTCTTTTCCATAGAAAAGAGCCCATCCTGCTCAGTCTTTCTTGATTGTTATAACCTCTCTGTTCTGGTATCATCCTTGTAAATCTTGTTTGCACCCTCTCCAGTACCTCTTTATAATATGGAGACCAGAACTGTGCACAATACTCCAAGTGTGGTCCAACCAAGGTTCGATACAAGTTTGACATCACTTCTCTGCTTTTCAAATCTTATTCCACTAGCTGAACTCATGCTATATTGCACGGTTAGATCCTTTTCAGAATATTGCAAAACTCTAGGTGCGCAGCACATGAAGCCAAGGAACACGTCATTTGGTGACAGCAGCTCTTAAAGGGTTGCTGGTCATCTTAAAGCTGTACTGTTACTGAGAGGTAAAAATGGCTATAGCAAGTCCAACAAATGGCACCGTTCCATGTCCCAGCTTTGAAAATCCTGCTGCAGCAGGTGCTGGAGAGAAGGGTTTTCCTTTTTGCAGTTAAGGGACAGGCCTTTCTGATGAGTAGCGTGAAAGCCGCCTGGATGGGGATGACAGAAAGAGGGAAGGATGTCGCACATGTGAATAAATTCTGCAAGTCATAAAATCATAGCTCTTTACAGCACAGAAGGAGGCCACTCGGCCCATTGTGTTTGTGCCGGCTCTTTGGTGCAGCAAGTGAGCAACAGATTTGCTGGTCTTGAAAAAGAAAATACTTGCCTGGATGTGGAGCCGGGAGGTGCAGGAGTGCTCCTCAGGCTCCATATTAAATCCACAGGCTACTGACAGCCTCCGCTCAGACACCTCCTGATCACCTTCCTTCCTGTCTCCAGGTCACCTTACCTTCCTCTCCCCTTTAAGCACTTATCTGAGGTTGCAGTAGGTGATGCAGCAGCCTCAAATTCAGCAAGCTGCCTGGGGATGGACAACAGGTGTCCGCAACTCGCCAGTCTCATTTAAGTAAAGCCTGAGGCCTAATATTGAGGGGGGGGGTGGGGGGCTCCAGCCATCATGAGTGTGGGGCAGGCTTGATGGACCAACTGGTCTTTTCCTGCCCGTCGATTTTGTATGTCCGTATAAATCATTCAATCTTAAAATAAACCTGAACTTGTTAATGATGTCACATCACATTTTGTAGGAGTGTGAAACTTCTGGTGTTATTTTCACGCAATACTTTGTGCTCACGGGAAGTGGCTTGCTCTTGCTGTGAGGGCTGTCTGACCGACGTTCAACAAACATTCTTCACCTGTAAATAACACTGCATGGAAAATGTTGCATTCATGATGCCACATCCTGTTGTAGGTCATGTGGATTGGCTTCCGTGAACAGTGTGGGGTAGATCCTGACTTTGTGCGATAGTGTAAACAAGGTGATAGCGAGTTGGCAGCCAGTTTTACATCTCTCCGGATTTGTATTTCCAGTGAAGTCAGTAGAAATAAAAATCTGAGAGATGTAAAACGGGCTGCCGACTCGCTATCACCCATTTTACAAGATTGCACAAAGACAAGGTCTACGCCTGTATGTGTGTCCTGCACAAATAGCGTTTCTGCATGAAATTTCGAGCGATGCTGTTAATCTCATTCAGTGGAGCACTGCATTTAATGAAATATTCTATTACAAGCAGCAACGAGCTGTAATTTAAGCAAGTTTGTATTTGAACTTTACTTAGTTCCTAGTTTGGTTCTTTCAAATATTTGTTGAAATATTTACGGAACTTATTTCTTACTTGTGTCCAGTGTACATAAGTGGGCAGAACAATGCAGATGAGATTGGATTCAGACAAATGTAAAATAATGAAGGAGAAATAGTTGATACACTTACTCAGTGAGTCTTATTGAAATAGATAAGAATGAATTTGAAAGAGACCGAGGAGTCTTAGTAGACTCAATGCTCAATGAGTCCAACCAATGCAGAGCGGCTATCAATAACGCCAATAGAATGCTGAACTATAGCCAAAATAGTCAAGTACAAATCGGAAGAATTCATGTTCAGATCACACTTTGAATATTGTGTCCAGTTCTGGTCACCGAGGCGCAAGAGAGACATCAGGCATTGAAGATCCCTAGTGTCAGGGGGTCGAGTTATGAGGAAAGACTCGAGGGCCTTGGGCTTTTCAACCATGATTTTATTGAGGTGATTTTATTGAGGTATCTAAAATGGCAAATGGTATGGAAAAGATTAATCTGGACTATTATTTCAAACCAAATAGTAAGATTATGACACGGGCACAGAGTTTCAAACTAATAAATGGCAAATTTGGAACATAGGAACGAGAGTAGGCCATTCATCCCCTTGAGCTTCTTCCGCAATTTGGGACTGATATCAGGAAGTTCTTCTTCACAGAGTGATCAACACATGAAATGAACTTGCAGCTACAGAAGTGAAGGCAAAAGCCCTGTAGTGTCTTCTGGGGTGGTGAGATAGGATAAGCTGAATGGTCTTCCTCATCCATAGCTATGTTATGAATTGATTTGATTTTGGTATCTGGAGTAGGTTCTAAGTGGTTTCACTCTGGGTACAGATGTGAACATGGTTAATAAGTCTAGCTTTATCAAAATGTCTTACATAATAGAAAGAAAAGAACTGGCTGGATCTGATTCATATATTGCAATGTGGAAAGGATGTAGAGGCACTGGAGAGGGTGCAGAGAAGATTTACAAGGATGATACCAGATATCTATCAGGAAAGGATGAACGGGCTGGGTCTCTTTTCTCTTGAAAAGAGAGGACTGAGGGGTGACCTATTAGGGGTCTTTAAAATTATGAAAGGTTTTGATAGAGTGGATACAGAGAGAGTGTTTCCACTTATGGGGAAGAGCAAAACTAGAGGCCATCAATATAAGATAGTCACCAAGAAATCAAATCGGGAATTCAGAAGAAACTTCTTTACCCAGAGAGTGGTGAGAATGTGGAACTCGCTACCACAGGCGAATAGTATAGATGAATTTAAGGGGAGGCTAGATAAGCATATGAGGGAGAAGGGAATAGAGGGTTATGCTGATAGATTTAGATGAGGAAAGACGGGAGGAGGCTCGAGTGGAGCATAATCGCCGGCATGGACTGGTTCAGCCGAATGGCCTGTTTCTGTGCTGTATATCCTATGTAATCCTATGTAATAAATTTCCACTCTACCTGATATAACCAATTTGGGGTCTATGCTGCAAAAACCAGCGGTAAGAGACCTTGTCTTTCCAACCCACATCTCTGGGGTCTTTCCATAGTAGTCGGACCTGGTCTGTGGTGTCTCCAGTGTGCCAGAGCGCATTTCGTAGATGCTCACCTGGTCCAGTGTTTGACTTGACTGCCTACAGAACCAGTTATGACAGGAAATTAAAACTATTACAGGTAGCATCAGTTTCAACAACAATTAAAAAAGATAAAATGTCAACCTTGAACTCTGAGGAATGAAAATCTCTTTAGTTGCTATACACTAATGCATTTCCCATCACGTTCAACATTTTATTTTTGCAAATATGAGGGGTTAGACCTAATAATTTAGGGCAGTGGAGACACATTAGAGCTAGTAACAACCTCAACTAACATTTACATTCAACGGCCTTCTTTGGGACACCATTTTGGGAGGAGGATACATTGCTGTCAGGTTTCATCCTGTACCAGAAGTGTGCACTGCAGTCCTCTTACTGCGAATTCTTGAGAGCAGGTAAAGGCTGCTCTTTCTGCAAAACTCATGGAAACGGGACGTGCATAAGAAGGCGTGGCGGACTCAGTAAGCTGAGGTGAAAACCATTCAGGAAATGCATGAGGACTTGCCACAAAGAAGTTTGTATTCAAGATTGTAAAGGTGTGGTGGTAAGGGGGGGAAACACAAAAAAAAAAAGAGAAGTCGCACAACACCAGGTCATAGTCCAACAGCTTTATTTGAAATCACAAGCTTTCGGAGCGCTGCTCCTTCGTCAGGTGAAGTGAAGAAATACATATGGGCACAGCATATATAGTCAGAGAACACTGCCAGACGACTACAGTTAATCTTTCTAACTGCCCTTTATCACACCTTGGCAGAGAGACAATCACGGCAATCAAATCCAACCAGGAAGACATTACATCAAAGACGATAGCAAAATACAACAAAGACAATGAGGTCAGTCTTCCTGACTGACCTGGTTGGACACCATCCACACCTTTGATTGCCGTGATTGTCTCTCTGCCGAGGTGTGATAAAGGGCAGTTAGAAAGATTAACTGTAGTCGTCTGGCAGTGTTCTCTGACTATATATGCTGTGCCGATATACATCTCTTCACTTCACCTGACGAAGGAGCAGCCGCTCCGAAAGCTTGTGATTTCAAATAAAGCTGTTGGACTATAACCTGGTGTTGTGCGACTTCTCACTTTTGTCCACCCCAGTCCAACACCGGCATCTCCGCATCACAAAAAAAAAAGTTCAACCAGAACCTTCAACTTAGCTAATCAGTGAAACCAATTATGTGAATATGCAAAACATTATAGTCCCGAATTTGCGGTCGCAGCAAATGTTTAGCTGCCTGTGTAAAGCTAGCCGGAAGTGGTGAGCTGACTGCATGCTACTTTTCATGGTCAACTCATTTCAATAATTAGCATAAGTTCCATGTGCAACTTTGGCCTTAATCAGGAGCAAGACTGATGGGAGTTGCAGGACACCTAGCTAGCTGCTCAAATTTAAAACAATGTGAAAAAATTAAATTTTAAGCATAGGCAGCTGCGTATATGGGCCGCGATATTATCTCCCCCCCCCCCCCCCGACAACGGGCAGGAGAGGGTCGGGGGGGGGCGGTGGGGGGGTTAAGAATTAAAAAATGGGGAACACGTCCTCAACCCGTTGTCGTTTTTATGACGGTAAGTTTCGTGTCGTGCGAGTGTCCCACCATCGAAAGGCGGAACACTTCATTAACATATTTAAATCAGGCTCCCACAGTGTAATTGGGAGCCCGATTTAAATTTAACAGTTGCTGCATGGATTTCCCAGGGCTCGGGAAACCCGGCAGCGAAAGAGAGGCAGGAGCTGCCCGCTGAAGAAGGGAAGTGTCTTTTGCAGCACTCCTTGTGGGCCAGGAGGAGCAGGAGTGCTCCCCAGCCCCCCAAAGAAGCCTTCGGCCTTCACTCTGTCTATCGCGGCATCTCTCTCCCCCGCTGCGATAGCCGACCTCCCCACCCTCCTCCCCCCCCGCCAAAGCCCAAATCTCTCGCTCCCTCCCTGCCATTAAATTCGGCAGCACCTCCGCGTCCCTGGCCTTGTCGGGTTTTCCCTGCGCTATCGCGCTCCCACGCACCCTCCCTGCAATTATCGGGGCCACTGTTTCACTCTTTATAAAGATTCCAAATAGATTTTCAGTATTTTTCAACCTTTACCGATGCAGTGAGGTAGGGGAAGAAGTACCAAGCCAAAATGAAGTGAAAGAAACCCCAATGTGGAGACACAGCACAACAAAGGCCGGGAAGTTCCTCGTGGCTTCTCGCACTCTGCCGCTGTAACTTCAGCAGTTGTTCGGCAGGATCCCCATTAATGCCATTGATGTTGTGGCGATGGAATGGGAGAGGCTCCAAGGAAATTCCCAGCCAAATTCTATGCACGGGTGATGGGTGAAATGGTGACCAATTTCTACCCGGACTGTAATATAAAGGTCCCCAACATCCAGAAACGTGGCATTAGGGGAAATGCATGGTGATCCTGATTTCAGGATTTGCCGACAGCAAGGTGGGCATATACCAGGCTTGCTGGCATACTCATCAGCATGAATTATGTCAGTTCATTTGTAACACAATAAAGCTCCCTCCAAACCACTTGATTGTCCCAGGGAAAATCTAAACGATTGACCTTGGTGCCCAGTGTACCTTGAGCTGGATGCCAGGCTCGGCCACAGCACGGAATGGAGTAGCTTGCCAGTAGGTCTGCTCAGTCTGTTTCCACATCACCACATAGAAGCTGGAACTGTCCTGATATCCAAATATAAACCCAGCATAGTCGTCATCTGTCATGGTGTTCACATGGAAAGTGCCTTCAAAATCAACTCCATTAAAAGCAGTGTAGCCTGTCGGGTCACAAAAATCAGTCCGCTGACCATTGTTTCTTTATAATGAAGACCAGTCATCAAATAGCCAATGTAAATGCTCTAAAAATGGTAATGCTGAAATGCAGCATTCATTAAACTAGATAGTATTTACGGCACAGAAATAGGCCATTTGGCCCAACAAGTCTATGTCAGTGTCTGTGCACCACACGAGCCTCCGCCCACCTTACTTCATCTCACCCTATCAGCATATCCTTCCATTCCTTTCTCCCTCATGTACTTATCTAGCTTTCCTTTAAATGCATCTACGTTATTCACCTCAACTACTCCACATGGTAACGAGTTCCACATTCTAACCACTCTCCGAGTAAAGAATTATCTCCTGAATTCCTTAGCACAAAAGCAAAATGATGCGGATGCTGGAAATCTGAAATAAAAGCCTATTTGGAATCTGACGGAAGGTCATCAATCTGAAACGTTGGGGGCGATTTTGCCAGCCCTGGGAGGTGGGTATGGAGGCGGAACTGCCGGGAAAATGGCAGAATCTGGGGGCGGGTACCCATCCCGCCCCAACCCGCCTCCGTGCCATCTTCCCAGGAGGCGGGTACCCGACCCGTGCTGGGAGCCGCCTCCTTGAAGCGGGAAGGAGATTAGTACCAATTAACTGCCTGTAGTTAACAGGCAGCTTGTTGGCTAATCCCAATTTTGCCACCTAAAGTGTGGGCTTCCCGACGGCTCCGAACCTCGCCAGGGTCAGCGAGGCGAGCCGTGGGTCTGCGTGGGTCAGAGGGGCTGAGATGTCCGGTGTGCAGGTGAGTGATGGGTGCATGTGTGCAGAGGTAAGTGTGTGAGGTGAGTGTGGAGTGTTTTAAAAGCTTTACTTACCTTTACTTCTTCCTCCAGGCTTCATCCCTTCAGGTCTCGGGAGTCCCTCAGCTCACCGGCAGAGAAAGCAGAATGGCCGCTGCATTCTCAAATGCAGCAGCCTTCTGCTTTCTGCTCAGGAAGGCTTTCTAATTGAGTCTTGAGTAAAGACTCAACTTAGAAGACAGATTGTCAGTGTTTGACAGCTTCACAGAGCTGTCAAACGATGACATTTCATCTGTCAAAACGCTGGGCGGGCAATCAAGGGAAAGTAGCGTGGGTTGGCCACAAGTCGATGGAGGCGGGACTAAATCCCGACAAGTGGGAGTCCCGCCTCCAAAAGCTCCCCATTGAGTAAATCCAGCCCGTTAACTCTGTTTCTCTCTCCACAGATGCTGCCTGACCTGCTGAGTATTTCCAGCCTTTTCTGGTTTTATTCCTGAATTCCTCACTGGATTTATTAGTGACTATCTTATATTTGTAATTTCCACCTCAATAGAAGAGAACTTTCGCTAGTAATAAGTAGAGTGCTGGAAGTGATTTATTATTTCTGTTTTAGGCCATGTTCTTTATTTATCTCTATACTTCTGATAAATATATCTTGATGGGACGTGCTGAAGCAGTTCCACTCCTCTTACTTTTCTTCATTTCCCTATGGTTAGACTGGCTTTAAACTGTTATAACAACAACAACTTGCATTTATAAAGCAACTTTAACATATAAAAACATTCTAAAGTGCCTAACAGGCATAATCATAAAATAGATGCTGAGCCAAGGAAGGAGATATTAGGAGGAGTGACTAAAAGCTTCGTCAAAGAGGTAGGTTTTAAGGAGGATCTTAAAGGAGTAAATGGAGGTGGAGGGGTTTAGGGAGGGAACTGAAGAGCGTAGGGCCAAGACGGATTGAAGGCACGGCCGCCAATGGCGAGGCAAACAGAAGAGATGAAACATAGGCGGCCCCCTTTTTATCTGTGAGAATCCTGAAGAATCCCACAATCTTCTGGGGGGAGCTAGTCTGCCCCTGGAGGGGAGCAATGAATGTGCCATGGCTGGATAACAAGATAGAGATGTGACATGGAGAGAAGTGCTTGACAGGAGCTGAGAAACAATAAGAAGATCGAAGTAAGGTCCGGAACGGCAGCCAAAACATACACATGAATGGACACAGAGGGAATTTGTGTTACATCGGCAGGGCAGAGATTAGAAGAGACATGTTTTGATCATAAGCAGAGGACAGAGCAGAGAAGATATGAAGGAGTCGAGAGTTAAAGCCTGAGGTCCTGTGGTGGCGTTGTAGACATTGTGGAGTCAAATTGGAGCATGCACGAACTAGTGTCCAGGTTTGGAGACAGATTTGGAGAGGGAATGGATACAGGAACTATTCAAGGGGCAGAATATCAGCAAGCTCACTGATGGAGGCTGTTTACTGGAACCAGAGTAGAGAGTCAACCATGAACCAACAGAGGTTGATCCAGCAGAGTGCGTAATGGTCTTCAGTATTAGCAGTGCACATCAGCTGATCTGGTACACCAGGTGAAGAGAGAGGACCAGTGGGAGTGAAATCCAAGGACTAAGAGCAGTGAAGAACAGGGTGCCGTGGAGGGTGAAGGATAAATCTACTGAGAAAGGTTAGAGCAGCAATACTGGAATAAATTTACAAGTGTTAAATCCACATAGTTTAGCATATCATTTCCAAAGCGAGATGAAAACTTTCCATTATCTACTTGGCTTCATCGAGCTTTCTATCCAGTTTGATGACTGTTATACAGTACCAATATTCTAAAGCTAAAATAAGGACACCTATACACTAAAATGTGCTGTATGATTTCACATACCAACTGCCAGGCCAGGATCACTGTTCATAGTCTGCACAATTTCCATACCCTGTAATGAATCAATTGGTTAGGGAAGACGACAACAACAACAATGTGCATTTATATAGCGCCTTTAATGTAGTAAAACATCCCAAGGCGCTTCACAAGAGTGATTATCAAACAAAATTTAACAGCGAGCCACATAAGGAGATTTTAGGACAGGTGACCAAAAGCTTGGTCAAAGAGGTAGGTTTTAACCGGTGTCTTAAAGGAAGACAGAGAAGTAGAGAAGCGGCGAGGTTTAGGCAGGGAATTCCAGAGCTTAGGGCCTAGACAATTGAAGGCATGGTTGCCAATGGTGGAGCGAAGAAAATTGGGGATACGCAAGAGGCCAGAATTGGAGGAATGCAGAGATTTCAGAGGGTTGTAGGGCTGGAGGATGTTACAGAGATAGGGAGGGATAAGACCATGGAAGGATTTGAAAACTAGTATGAGAATTTTAAAATCAATGCGTTGCCAGACCAGGAACCAATATAGGTCAGTGAGCATAGGGGTGATGGATGAATGGGACCTGGTATGAGGTAGGATATGGGCAGCGGAGCTTTGGATGAGCTTAAGTTTGCAGAGGGTGCAAGGTAGGAGGCCGGCCAGGAGAGCATTGGAATAGTCGAATCTAGAGGTAACAAAGGCATGGATGATGGTTTCATCTTACATTTATAGCACTTGTAACATAGTAAAACGTCCCAAGGCACTTCACAGGAGCGTTATCAGACAAAATTTGACACCAAACCACATAAGGAGATATTAGGACAGGTGACCAAAAACTTGGTCAAAGAGGTAGGTTGTAAATAGTGTCTTAAAGGAGGAAAGAGAGGTAGAGCGCCGGAGAGGTTTAGGGAGGGAATTCGAGCTTAAGGACTAGACAGCTGCCAATTTAAGACTTCATACAAGTCTTAAATAAATAGTAATGACATGTTGCAAAACACTGATGATATATTCTGGGTAGTTTAATTAACTAATTTATGTACATTTTTTAAATTATCACTGTAAAATAATAAAATATATTCTCACCTGGTTAAGTACAACCCAGTTTGGATCAATTTGTGCATCTCCTTCAGGATCAAGAACAACGGTCTGGTATGCTCTGAAATCAGTTAGAGTCACCTCTGCATTCTCAGGGCAAACATCTATTCTGTCAATGATTGTGTCATGATCGAAATCACCTTCGCAAATGTCTCCTACTCCATCAACTGAATAAAATAATGAAAGCACAGTAAAGACAAAATGCACTTTTGTCATGTTTCAGCCGGGTTGATAATTCACGTCAATAATCTGTATTTTTTTTAAGCAATGAATATCAAAAAGGTCATAGCAACAAGCCATGAACAAAGAATTGAGACTTGGACATCTTTCGAATTGAATTGTTGTTTCTAATGTTGAATTAACTTGGCATTTATAACCAATAACATGCTGTAAGCATAGTTCCTTATTGCATTGTATTGTATTACAGATCCCCTGCATTAAGAACTAGAAATGAAATGTTTTCCTTTCTAATGGTGACAGACCTCGCTTGTCACTCAGATAAGCACAATCAAACAATAGCTGCAATCACAAACAGCTCTGAGTTTCAATTCTTGTCACTATTACATAATAATAGGTGCTGAGTCTGACCAAAGTGAGGGATGAAGGCCAGGAGACTTCTATTCCATTTACATCTACAATCTTCAAAATCTTTGGGTCTCCAAGCCACGACCAGGTATGGACCCCAACCTGGGCCCCAGCTCTGTTCACTGATAGAACAGCAGCAGCCAGTGCACTCAGGTCAGAGATGAGGAAATTCCCGGCTTGGGAGTCCCTTCACCCCCAGCCAAGGCCCCTCTGACACGGGACATCTTGTTTGGGGCAGGCAGGGGAGCTGTGGATCTTTGGCCCCACAGAGAGTACTGAGAAAGGCAACAATGACAATTCTGTGACTTAAATCTAGGATGTGATCGGAGGTTCACAGAATTAAACTTGTCACTACAGAAAAAGATTGCAGGTAATGGTATAGGTCTTAAGGTACTCAAATACACAGATAATGGGCTGGATTTTGTGTTGGGGTCGTGTAATCCGCATTTCGTATTTCCCCCCCGACTCCAGATTAATGTGGATGAATGATGCAATTTTCACTTAATTGGGCAATTGAGTTGCAGCATGTGGGAACCCATGAACTAATTAGTGGTTTCAGTCTGAAACCCGCCTCTGATGATGTCCTCATTGCTGACTGCCTGCTCAGAGATTGTCTGGCTACTGGTGAGAGAGGACCTGTCTGCATTGCTTCTGATGTGAGTGGACCTGGATATATGAGAGAGAGAGAGAGAGAGAGATATTGAGATTTTTTTTTTGCATCCAAGTCCTCTTACACCAAATGCCATGACATTGAATGTAGCAGTATCAGAAGCGACTTTCACATCTCCGTTGTAATAGTGGACTTGCAGCAGATAGTCAGCTATCCATTTGTGCTCCTGCCAGGTTTCACTGGAGTGTTTCACACCAGGCGTGCTTCACGTCAGAAAAGGGTTAAACTAGCTACAACGTTTCAAAATAGCATTACAGAGCCAATTTAGGGCTTGTTAAGTGCTTTAATGGCCTCTCCCGCCTCTTGGAGGCGGGACGGAGTTGGGAACCCTGCGACTGATTTTTTCAAAATTGCGTGGAGGCGGGATGGAGGCGGGATGGAGTCGGAAACCCCGACCCCGCAAATTTAACCCCCCACACGCCTCCAAACCCGACTCCATGGGTCATTCAAAATCCAGCCCAACGTGTATGTAAACAGGTTATTTCACTTCAACTGTGATCAAAAACCATAAGTACAAAATTGCCAAACTTCAGCAACACTGGAGATTAGAAGAATTGAGCAAATACATGGAATAAATTTTTCATAAGTGCTATGTTGAATATAGTTAAAGATAAGATGGAAATAATAAGGATAAGTGTAGATGATCCGATATTCTATATGGAACAATATGGAATCCTGTAGGGATCATGAGAACATTATCTGTGGGATCGACTGGTCAAGGTTGAATAATATAGACTGTAATATTAGCTTTATATTCTAGAGCTTTGTTCAATTACCGTCAAGACTCAGTGAGAAAGTCCACAGAGTATTATCTATCTGGAAGTTTTTATTTGTGGATAAGTTGGGTAGAGTTCACAAAAGTGCAAATTGTACATGGCCTGTTGAAAAGAATAGGCTTGATATGCCAATGAACCTTTCTTGTTGCGTACTTATGTTCTTTTGACATGAGCAGCACTCACATACTCACAGTTATCATCCTCCTGCCCTGGATTGGCTACCAGCCTGCAATTATCCGGACCAGGTGAGAAAACATCTGGAATTCCATCATTGTCATCATCATCATCACACTCGTCTCCAAGCCCATCCTTATCTGTGTCCAATTGGGAGCTGTTAATGACTGTGGGGCAGTTGTCATTGCTGTCTTGGTGTCCGTCTCCATCACTGTCAAAGTAAAACAATAGATTGAACCACAACAGCATTTTAGTTATTTGCTCCTCTCTTTTAATCTTCTTTCCTCCACATTTTTGTACTTGACAAGTGCTGTACGACAAATAGCTGTTATATATGTTCTATAAATCATTGTGATTTTAAGGACACTTTATTATCAGTTACATTTATAATACTGAAAGTAAACTAACGATCTAGCTCTCAAATTCACACACACACACACACACACACACACACACACGGAACACATTCATTCATACACATTTAGTAAACAGTAAATTAGACCTTATGCCCATGAAGACCATGGTTTATTAGGCTAAGTACAGAACATCACCAGATATTAATGGAAGTGTCACCACATGTGAAAATCCAACATTCCCCTATTTTACAAGTTTACATGCGTTGAAATGTTGATCAAGATTTGTCAACAAATTGCATATTTTCCACTTTCTTTAAGGAAGTTACACAGGGAATGGAAAATATTACTGGTGCCACTGTGGTTTTAAAGGCTGTCAGACGCTCATTGACCCATGTGTGTTTTGACCATTGGGAAGCCAGACAAAACATTTGCATGGGCTGATCTTGAATCAATCCCATTGATATTTGAGTGTACTTTACAGGAGTAATTTTCCACCTCATGGTGTGGAGAATTGCCCACTAAGAGCACATGTGTCAACTTTGGGTCTGCACTGTGCAGGATTTTCCTACAGCCAAATTTCCAATATGCAGCCCTGGCAGATGAGCCTCCGCACCCAGGAGCACAGTCCAAAAATAAAACCCTGTGGCGTATCCTCAACCATCAATGGAATTGGTTCAAAATCCGACCAAGAGAATATGGTTCTAACATCAGCCTAAATGGCCTGTCAAACCAAACAAAGGAAGATTAGAGGCCATATCCAGACTCTGCTGTCAGTATATGAACGGGATGTCTATGTCAAAGTCCTGCGTTGACTTCTAATGGTGGCCCAGAAAGAAAGGTGCTCACAAAAATCACCAACTGAAGAGTAATTTAACAGACTCTTAGCCCTGAATATCCATGGGGATTTTCCCAACCTCCTACCGTAACTTTGGCAGATCAGCGGAACTCCCAGTGAAATGGTGTAAACCACCATTTCCAACCAATTACACCATTTCCCCAGAGGTTCCACCAATCCCCTGCTGAAGTTACGGCAGGAGATCGAGACACACCCAAGGAAATTCAGGCCATATTCCTTTTCTGGCAATCATTTCCTGGGTAAATGTGTTTCAATAGCATTTGATATTCTGGCAGAAAATCGGGTTTTAATTCCCAACATTACTATAAATGGAACAGGTACAGAATAACAGCACTTAGTCAGAAAACATCTCAAAAAGGGTGTAAAGGCTGCAAATTGCTCCCTGTCAGCAATTTTGGCATTCAAGTCGTGAAAATAAACCTCAGAAAGAATGAGACATCCTTTGCATGTTTATCTGATTCACCACTGCCTATTTGCATTTTGATAAGATATTTGTTGTGCTTGTAAAAGTCACTCCTCATTAACTGCTGCTTGAGAGTAAGGCAATTTCTTACATTGAAGTGGGTATAATGCTGTCAGGCTGTTTAAACTCAAACAGAGTGGGATGTTGATGTAATCTATTGAGGTACCTATACTGCACCACAGAATGGTAGGATGTGAACTCCTGCCTGCCGTTCCCACACAGTGACTTTCTGATTTCAGTAAGGGCCATCAGGGATATTCCCTGACGGGGAGTAAAAACGCTACACCTCCAATAATTATTACACGCTATCTCTGCAGGAAAGCAGAGAATGTCTAATGGTAAGTCACTTATACCAGTCTGAAGCATATTCTGGTGGGTAGTTAGAGAGCTTCATTACCAGAGGCCTACAGACTCATCACCCACTCTCAAATGGAAAATGGTGTTGTTGAGCATCAGATTGAAAAAAGGGAGAAAATAACCAAAGGGAGGTAGGCAGTTAAAATGGCCCATGGGACTTACCCGCACCGATCCTCCCACGGGTTCTGCTCATAACCTGTCTTTCTTTAAATATTCAACCGTTAAAGTTTAAATCCTGAAGTTTGGAATTAGATACAAGAGACATCTTTTTTCATTTTAATTGCTAGGTGTCTTTTAGAGTTTATTACATTAAAAAAATTGTGAGCGCACCTGGCATGTATGTTACAGCACTGCAGCAAACATTTAACCATTCATTATCCGCATGTATAATTAACGCCTCCTGAGCTTTTAAAATAAGTAAGTTAATGCCTCCTTTTAAATAGCTCAGAGAACACTGCAACAGTAATTACTAGTTTATAATGTTAAACACTTCTAGCTTTTCTTCCCAAGGAGAGACACATTCCAGTATAAGTGTCACCCAGAAATATCTGACCATTACAAATAACAAGGTACCTGTCTTGATTTGTGTCACAGGAATCTCCAACAAGATCATTATCAATGTCTGACTATAAACAAAAAAAACAGTAGGTTAAAAACAGTAAAGAGTGGGTGTTGGGGGAAGCAAACAGGTCACAGAACACTGCGCATACAAACGAGATCGATCATTCTGTCTTCACAGCAACACGTGTAGCACCCCGTACAGATCGATACAGATTACAAGTTGAGAAAGTTACTAGCAGGAGCAAAGCACCAACTTAAAAAAAATAAAGACTTTTTTGTGGGCACTGAGCAAGGCATTTCAGGATCCTGCCAGGATAGCAGAAAGATTGTTTGATCTCTGCCATTGGAGACAAAACGAAGCTTTAAATAACGTGACATAATCACATTTTTACCAAAACACTACTTCCCCCTTTAGTGTAAATCAACAGGAAACATATTAACCTAAATAAGATTTGTTGATAATGATCAAAGTCTGTGTTAGACGTTAAGTCATATCCCTTGTTCTGAGGAAATTACTCTGTACTGGCCAAAACTTACTTATATTTTTTAGTAGTCGCACAACACCAGGTTATAGTCCAACAGTTTTATTTGAAATCACAAGCTTTCGGCGCGCTGCTCCTTCGTCAGGTGAAGTGACTTCACCTGACGAAGGTGCAGCGCTCCGAAAGCTTGTGATTTCAAATAAAACTGTTGGACTATAACCTGGTGTTGTGCGACTTCTCACATTTGTCCACCCCAGTCCAACACCGGCATCTCCACATCACTATATTTTTTAGAGATGGGAACTAGTAACTAGACGGAGGCGTGCATTTTATTGTGTTATGTTGCAGTCTTTAAAAGTGGGTGACTTGAGTTTCACATCTCTAAATCTATTACTTATTTAGAAATCATTTCAATAATCACTGATAGACATTATGTACAAATGTTGTATTTACAGAGAAGTTTTTCAGAACTTTTTTGGTAACTCATCAAGCCAAATGGTTTGTTGGTACTTTCCCATTTCAGTCACTCAGCATCAAGCACTCTTACTTCAGGTACAGTACAGGACTATATACCTTTTACCTCATAAATTGGGTTCTGGGAGACAGACACCAAAAGGCCAATCTATTGGCCCGTAATTGGCGGTCAGCGGCGAAGCAAAGGCACTCATCGCTGGCCCTGAAGAAAGCTGCCCATAGAGGTCTCGCGATTCGGCCTTTTTCGGCATCACATTGATTTCATTGCTCTGTAATGGGAATTCCTAGTGCGATGCTGCTGTGATGTCAACAAGCTGTCTAAGCAGCCAATCACATTGCAGAATTCTCACAGACAGGGAACCAGGAAATGAGAAGCTGCTTTTATCCGGACTTTTAAAAAATGTTACAAGGAGTGAAATAAAGATTGGGACTCTCACATGGGGATAAGGTAAAAGCTGAAATATCATGAACAAACTAAAAAACATTTTTTTTAAAGTTTTTTTAAAAATTGTAATTTTTATCATAATGGAGAAATTTGACACCCTACAAATATAAAAATTAGTTTTTCAGGGCCAGAATGTTTGTTTACCGGTCGATACACTGTTAAAACCCCAGTTACACCTATTCCAACAAGGCATAACATTTAATGGGGTATTTAACAGCGATATTACTGTGAGAAAGCCCAAATTTTTGTCAGTTTCACTGATTTCACTGATTAAACGGATTGCTGGCTATGGGGAGGGGGGGGAGGGGGGGAGGTGTGGTTCCACAGCGCAGCCAGTGTCGGAGCAGTGAATGACTGACCGCAACTTCAGGATTTCAGCGTTTCGATGCGCAAGCGCTACATCCTGACGTTGCGGTCAGTTTCAGAGGGGTAATGAACACTTTTAGTTCGCCGTCATTACCCACCGCAAATTCCAAGCCAATGATTATGTTTGTACTATCATTCAGGCCCAATGGAGGCCAATTGGTATGAAGGAGACAGGTTGTCCTGCTAATATGTGAGTTATTCAGAGTCCTTAGCTGCTGTAACACATGTGTCTTCAAAAAGAGATTACCTCCGAAAATAAATGACAAGGCACTCGATTTTACTGTCAGTGGATGTTATGAATTTACCATTGTTAATAAGTAGTTACTGCCACTGACACCACTGCAGCTATTATTGCTGGAAGCCTATTATTTTAATATTAACAATGTTAATTGCTAGTATTTTGCCTGAAATAGTGAATCCTACTGCTCTAAAAGGGAAGAAGCATCTGCATAGAGAAGTGTAGGGTGGATGTGATAATGTGACAATATTTAACAGCCCCTACCCAGGGCAGAAACCCCCTTTACTTTTGTGAGAAACACACAGCTGGAATCTGAACTCATTGATGACATAACGCAGTCATATACAAGAGGAGAGGACGTTTCTGTCAAGATAAATTAAGCCACGCAGTGATGAGAGGGCCTGGATGGTTGAAGGCACAGCCACAATGGTGCGGCAAAGTGATTAGAACAACACAGAGTTCTCAGAGGGTTGTAGGGCTGGAGAAAGTAACAGAGACCGGGAGGGGTGAGGCCACGAAGCGGTTTGAACAGGAAGATGAGAATTTCAAAGCTGAAGCATTGGGGGACTGGAAGTTAATGTAGGTCAGCAGGCACAGGGGTCATGGGTGAGTGTGGAACACGACACAGGCAGCAGAGTTTGGGAGGAGCTGAAGTTTATGGAAGGTGGGGGATGGGAGGCCGGCCAGGAGAGCGTTGGAATAGTTGAGTCTGGAGGTGACGGTGGAAAATATCACATAGGAATTATGTAAGGGTGCGCTTCTGAGGTTGGGACTGAAGTGTTTGTGGAGTAGAGGGAGTTTGAGTCTAGCTGAGTTGACAGTGCTTAATGCGGAACTTGAAACCTGAAATGGGAAGGATTCCATTCCTCTGCACTCACATCCCTCGCTTTTGATGAGCACAATTTGTTTAAACAAAAAAACACTTGCAATTTAAGTAATGAAGCATGCAAAAATAAAAATAGAAACTGTTGCAACATGCTTACGCTGAATACCGTTACAGGGCACAATCTGCTTAAAGATGTCATTCAGCATTGAACAAAATGTTATACTTTGCACAGGATAATGACGAGCCTGCTCTCTCAGACCTGGTTAGGGTTGATGACATCAGGACAGCTATCACAAGCATCACCGACACCATCGTTATCTCTGTCCTTCTGGTCTATGTTGGGAACTCTTTGACAGTTGTCCAAGAAATTTTTGATCCCTACAGGAAGGTGCAGAAAGTATAACAAGAGTGTTTTTCCTGAATGATTAAAGTTGAGGTAGGATAAGAAAAGCTCAGTTCAGGGAAAGTTCATACTTTGTGGAATGTGATAGCACTGGATGAAAATGAAAAAAAAAAACCCCGAAAAGACTGTTAAAGAAACAGGAATTATCACCCAGAACTGTTGATTTAAATGACTGTTATGTTTAGTCAGTGGAATCATAGAAATTCCAGTACTAAAGGAAGCCAGTCGACACAACATGCCTGTGCCAATGCTGAGAGAGGAAGTGCTACACATTATGGTATCTATCTATTCTAATCCCATTTACATGCTTAACCCCTGATCCCTGGTAACTTCCTCCTGTAGTCTTACACAGTCTGTGTCACAATTTACTGTACCTCAATTTGGTGTTATTGGCAAATTTCAATATTTTTCCCTTGATGCCTAAATCCTAAATCATTTATGTATATAATAAATAAGATCAACCCCAAAACAAATCGCTATGGGACACCACTCATCACATCATTCCAGCCTTTGCTCTCTGCCACTGAGTGTGAGGGAAGAGGTTAGCGGAAATGTCTTTATGCATGGAATGCCTTGCCACAGGGAATGGTTGGTGCAGAGATCATTGCATCTTTTAAGGGAAAATTGGATAAATATTTGAAGCAGAGGGAAATGCAGGGCTACGGGGAGAGGACAGAGCAGCGGGATTAGTTTTGAATTGCTCGAGCAAAGAGCCGGCACAGACACAATGGACTCCTTCTGTGCTCTATCGTCCCAATAATGGAAGATAACATTTAATATGGACAAGTATAAAGTAATGCACATAGGAAGAAAAATGGTCAGTACACAGACTCTGCGAAAGCTGCTGAAATAGCTAAGGATGAAGTTGAAAAGGAGCTAGGAGCCCTAGCAGAGTCAATGCTCAACATGTCCAATCACTGCACTGCAGCAGTCAAAGTCCGAGGAAGTGGTGCTCAAACATGCCTAGTGCTCTGGTGAGACCACACCTTAGATACTGTGTCCAGGTCTGGTCATCAAGACACAAGAGAGGCACTCAAATGCTGGAGGCAGTTCAGAGAAGAGCCATGAGGTTGATCCTTAATGTCAGGGTATGAGGATAGACTGCAAACCATTAGCTTTTCAATCTTGTGAAAGATATGACTGAGAGGTGATCTTATTAAGGTATATAAAATGCCAAATGGTACGGAATAGGTCAATGTGGAAAATTACTTCAAACTAAATTGCGAGAGTCGGTCAAGGGGACGCAGGTTCAAACTAGTGAAAGACAAATTTAGGACTGAAGTAAGGAAATTCTTCGTCACACAAATGGGCTTCCAGGAAGAGTGATGTAGGGGGGGGGAATTTGAACTCAACCCGCCCGGCAGGAACGGGGCCGGGGGGGTGGGGGGGGGGCCTTTAACATCCCCGTTTCCACTGGAATCCTGCTGGTCATCACTCAGGCCCAAATTAAACTCCAATCAGGGACCCGTTACATCAATGGGTGCCCTATTGGATTTAAACTTGGGCCTGAGCAGGGATGTTGCCGTGACTTTGCTGCCAGACCGAAGCAGGTCAGTAGGTGTTGGGAGGATGAAGAGGCCCTCCAAGGTAAGACCAGGAGGAGCAAGAGTGCGGCCTCCCCCTGCCCCGGATTCCCCCCTTCCCTCCCACGAGACCCTCCTGAAACGCCCTCCGCACCACCTTCCTGTTTGCTGGCAAGTTATCCTTGCCTGCCACCCGCCAGCCTCCAGTTGCCCGCCAGCCAGCCAGCTGCTGCTTTCTGCCCATTTCGGACGGGCAGCTGACCGAAGGCATGCAGGCGAGGCCCAGGAGTTAAAATACCCCCGGGCCTAAAACCTGGGCCAGCGAGTGCGTTTTGCACTCAGCCCCCGCCCCCCACAGCCCGCCCGAAACTCGCAGTGAGTTAAAATCGACCTCCCTCTGGAGTTATTTAAGAAAGAAATGGTTGTCTCACTGGGGAGACTTTCTGAATGGATGACCTAAGATGGGACGGAATTACTTCCTCGTCCTAATTTATCGTGAATTTACGGCCAATGACACTTTCATTAAAAACAGTGACCTTCATGGTCCTATGATGAGGAAACCTGGAGCACCAAGTTTTTGTTTGGCAGGGAATTTAACAATTAGAATTTAACATAAGGAACTATAATGCCAGGGGAAAGGATGAACAGGCAAACATTTGAACAAGTAGTATATCTGTGATGCGCTAGGTGTTTCTACTTGAGATAAATACTTACCATCTCCATCCATATCATCATCGCAGGCATCACCTTTCCCATCACTATCTGTGTCTCTCTGGTCATTGTTAATTGATAATCGACAATTGTCACAAGCATCTCCATAGTTATCTTCATCAGTATTCAGCTGATTGATGTTACGAACCAGCACACAGTTATCCTGAAAAGAGAAAGTTTATCCCATCATAGAATCATAAAATGTTATGACACAGAAATGTTACGGCCCACCTTTCTTAACCTTCCTCTTATCCTGCATTTGGATTGCTTTTGTGCAGACTTCTTTTAATTTTTAATCTTCAAATATTTTTAAATACAGATGCAAGCAAAAAGAACCAGCCACAGGCAATTGGACAACTTAAACGTCCTGAACGGAATTATTGAACTGAGAAAAAGCGTAGAACCCAGGTATTAGCAATGAGAACACAGAAAACGTGAAATGAGAAAAAGGGCATCAGAACCAACAAGATCTTTACTTTCCACAGATTAACTACAATTTGTTCTATAACAGATTTTACTCAATCCAAGATGGTGGGGGTGAAATTGGTCTTCGGGTGAAAGAAAAGAAAATCAGGCGGGGTGTAAAACAGGGCGCTGATTGGTTAGCGCCTGTTTTTGCAATACTGCAGAATTTTAATTTCATCCCTGATGAGTTTGCGATAAAGAGGAAGATATAACTGCTTTAAAGCTGGATGTATATAGCTTTTTCTCTGCTCTCTCTGTGATTCTTCTACTTCTATGTACCACCAGTGAATTTCAAAAAAGTAAAATATCTTAGGAGTAGAGGGTAGAGAAATTGGATAGGATAAAAATAAAGGAGGCACTTAAAAAGTTGGCAGCGCTGAAAGTAGTAATGTCACCCCATTCGGATGGGGTGCATCCTAGGTTGCTGAGGGAAGTATGGGTGGAATAAGCGGAGGCTCTGGCCACAATATTCCAATCCTCCTTGGTTACGGGAGTAGTGCCATAGAACTGGAGGGTTGCAAATGTTACACCGCTATACAAAAATGGGAGCCCATGGGAATTAAAGGGGCAGTGGCAGCATGGATTTGAAATTGGCTAAGAGACAGAAAGCAGAGAGTAGTGGTGAACGGCTGTTTTTCAGACTGGAGGAAAGTGTGCAGGGGTGTTCCCCAGGGGTGGGTATTAGGACCACTGCTCTTTTTAATATATATATTAATGACTTAGATTTGTGTATTCAGGGCATAATTTCAAAGTTTGCAGATGACACAAAGGAGAGTAGCAGACTTCAGGAGGACATAGACAGACTGGTGAAATGGGCAGACACATGGCAGATGACATTGAATGCAGAGAAGTGTGAAATTATGCATTTTAGGAGGAAGAATGACGAGAGGCAATTTAAACTAAATGGTACAATTTTAAAGGGAGTGCAGAAATAGAGACCTGTGGGTTCAGGTCCATAAATCTTTGAAGGTGGCAGGACAAGTTGATAAAATTGTTAAAAAAGCATACAAAATCCTTGGCTTTATAAATAGAGGCATAGAGTACAAAAGCAAGGAAGTTATGCTGAACCTTTATGAATCACTGTTTAGGCTTCAGTTGGAGTATTGTGCCCAATTCTGGGCACCACACTTTAGGAAGGATGTCAAAGCCTTGGAGAGGGTGCAGAGGAGATTTGCCAGAATGATGCCAGGGATGAGGGACTTCCGTTACGTGGAGAGACTGGAGAAGCTGGGATTGTTCTCCTTAGGGCAGAGAAGATTAAGGGGAGATTGAATAAATGGGTCAAATGTCCTCCTTTCTTTCTGTATTATTCTGTGATTCTATGATTAACATTGTACATTATTTAAAAAAAAACTTTAAAAGTTGCACGTCTTAGTTGCCATTCAAAATTCGATCAATTATAACATCTAATGGGAGTTAGTCATGGGTAGGAATAGCTAATAAAAACTCATGCTTTAGCAGATGGTAGGTGTCTATATTTGTGTGGGCAGGAATAGGGTGTTACTACTTGCAAGATTAAATCTGGCTGAGCATTTTCTGGTCAGGAGAATGAGGTTTTCAATTAAATTCTTTAATTTATTGCAGTGATATTTAGATATTCAACGACTGAACATATACATTTTGTCAACATAATGGTCAATGAGGAATGGCCAGTCCAGTTATAAAACATGAGCTGCAAGCATGTTTTCCAAGAACAAAACTGAAAATCTCTCTCCCTCCCATTCTCTTTTGCACTTATTTGATTATCAGCACATTCCTTATGGGGGGTACCTTTACTAAAAAAAATATCAATCAAATTGTTGATTTCTGTTCACTGTACCTTCCAGTTGCTCTCAACACTGTTCCTCAATCCACATCCTTGTTTTCAAATTCCTCCATGGCCTCGACCCTCCCTATCTCTGTAACCTCTTCCAGCCCTGCAACCCTCCGAGATCTCTGCACTCCTCCAATTCTGGCCTCTTGAGCGTCCCCGATTTCCATCGCTCCACCATTGGCAGCCGTACCTTCAGCTGTGTAGGTCTTAAGATCTGGAGTACCCTCCCTAAACCTCTCCGCCTCTCTACCTCTCTCTCCTCCTTTAAGAAGCTCCTAAAAGCCAACAGCTTTGACCAATCTTTTGGTCACCTGTCCGAATATCTCCTTATGTGGCTCGGTGTCAAAATTTGTTTGATAACTCTCCTGTGAAGCGCCTTGGGACATTTTACTACATTAAAGGCGTTATATAAATATAAGTTGCTGTTGTTGTTGAATTGGGAGCAGGTGCGAATAGCTGATCCCCTGCTTTATGTAAAACACCCACAGGAAGGGTAAGCTACTGTCACTCCTGTGGCTACATACTGGTAAATGGGATACTGCATGAAAACAGCAATGGGTAAAGGCAGCGTGTAACAGGCTTTCTGTCGAGCTCTGTCTGCACATAATTTATGAACCTTTTGGAATTGTTGGAATTGAAAGAAAAAAAAACCCTGCTTAGATAATATGTCCAGTAAAATGAAAAGCGTTAATCATTGAATTAATGCACCGACTAATGGAAAAGAATGGAAGTAAATTACTGATAATGCGTTATAATAGTCCCCTTTAAATAGATAGGCTCGACTATGTAGCCACAGAGTTACTGGAACAAATTCTGTCAAGTTCAACCCGCGGTCATACAACTGATCTGAGCCCCTCGCTCATAAACTTCAGGACAGTTTTCCTGCTGACACGTCTCAGACTGGCTGGCTATCTATGAGGGCTGCCCACTAGCCAGCCCAGCAACTACACGGTCTGGGCTTTGTAGATCAGCTTCCAGGTTTCCAAGCTAGTGGCTGAGATTGACATGACCTAAGGCTGAACCTGACAGAATTTGTTCCAGTGACTATCATTGCACGCGGTGAATGCCCACCAGATTAATTTTGTTCAGACAGCACCACTGCACAAATGCATTCTGTTTTCTGAAATTCTCCGATTCACTCCCATTCTTTTGCACCAGGCAATGCCATAAATAAAGGTTTTAATTCTTCCCTTGTTTCTGTGCAGTTGCTTAAAATCCCTGGCCTGTTCACAGAAGGGTTCATACAAGCTGAACGCCATCGAGGCTCTGACAGAGAAGACAGCAGTAAAAATGTATAGGGGCAGAAATTAGGCTCGCCATGGGTGAGTACGCACTGTGGACAGAACGAAAGTGCCGGTTTTTTGCATGCGCTGCGGGAAATCGGCACTTCCGTTCCCCTGAGGAAAGGGGTTCAGAGGTCGAACGCGCACGCCGGAGGGCCAGCGCGTTCGCCTCGCACTCGGAATATTTTTACAGGTTCCTCCGTGAAGGTAAACACGGAGAAGATACACTTTTAAAAAGGATGCACAAGGCCTTCTTTTAACAAGGTAAGTGTTGATTTTATTAAAATTTGAACATTTTTTTCCACAGATTTATCTTTTTTAATTACTTTAAAGACAGGTAAGTTTAGTTTTAGCCCCGTTAAAAAATGTAATTAATTTTTTCAAAAATTTAAATTTTTGTTTAAAATAGTTAATTAATGTAATTTATAGTTATTTTAAAAATGTGATGTTTTTAAAAAAATGTATTTGTAGTTTTAGGGATGTTTTGGAGCCGATCTGTATTCATAGATTTGACAAGTCTTCCTGTCAAATCTATGAATGAAAGATGGTCTGCTGCCATTGGCTCTCCATGGCCCACGTGATCCCAGGGGACGCATCGCACTAACTGCGCCCCTGGGATACACAAGCACTGCGCGCCGGCAGCTGCAGGAGGCCCAGGAGCTGAAGTCCGCGTGGGCCCAGAGGTCAACGGCAGGCGCGGTAGGAAGGTGCGCGCGTGATCCTTGCACCCGCGGGAAGCCAGGGAGCCGAATTTCTGGCCCATAATGTTTACTCAAAAATGTAAAAAAAAACCTCCCTAATCATTTCAGAAAAAGCACAGTCAGCATAGGGAACAATAATCTGTAACACTTGAGCAGATTTTACAAATTCGCTCTCCGGGTGCAGAGCTTCACATGATTGAAACTAAAATGGATGGACATCTAGCCAAAGAGAATGTTATGAGCGGTGGCCGAAAGCTTGGTCAAAGAGATGGATTTTAAGGAGGATTCTAAAGGAGGAGAGGGAGGTTAATAGGTGGATGGGTTTAAGAAAGCAATTCCAGAGCTAAAGCCATGGCCGCCAATGGTGGCGGGGGTGGGTGGGGTGTAGAGGAGGGGCGTGCACAAGAGGCTAGAGGCAGAAGAATGGAGAGCTCCAGGATGGTCAGGGTGGTGAGTGGGGAAGGGGGGGGGGGCGGTTGGTTGTAGCGCTGGAGAAGGTTACTGACATATGGAGGGGCAAGGCCATGAAAAGATTTATACACAAGGAAGAGAATTTTAAATTTGAGTTGTTGGAGGACCAGGAGCCAATGTAGATCAGCGAAGGGTGATGGGTAAGCAGGACTTGATGTGGAATAGGATATAGGCAGCAGAGCTTTGGATGAACTGAAGTTTATGGACGGTAGAGGATGGGAGGCTGGCCAGGAGAGCATTGAAATAGTCAATGGTGGTGTCAGAGGCATATAGGAAAGTAATTATTGCTTGAGAAGGTACAGAGGCAAGAGACAAAAGTAATTCTGGGTATCAGGAATGAAGTTATTTGGAAAGTTTAAGGCACAGTTGAGATCTACAAGAAAGGATTGACTTGTTCACCTAACACTCTTTCTCTGTTGGTTAAAATATTCTACTGTTGTTATAACGTCTTTGACAGGACTCCAAAGCTGCACATTGCTATCAGTGTCTCCAACTAGACCTGTACAAACCAAAGAAATAAATGCCACTGTTATATATTTTGAACACATGCCTGTCCATTGTAAATGCCATCTCCATCTGCATCGTCATCACAAGCATCTCCTGCCCCATCACCATCAGCATCTTCTTGTCCAGAATTGGGAACAAATATGCAGTTATCCTGGGGGGGAAAAGATTAAAGAAATGAAATTCATTACAAATATCCACTTATAAATTACTTGCAATGCTCAGCTTCAGGCTGTACCGTATTGAGAAAATAGGACAAATAGATTGATCAGAAGAATAAGACCGTAAATTAGAATGTTTTCCAATCCATCCAGTCCCCAGTACAGGACCATTACCATTAGTATTACCATTCAAACACAGTCTCTGCTATCTTATTTTTCAGATCTACTGCAGCGTTCAAAAGTCACTGCTTGGGCTCAAAGAGTAGCACAGAACTCTCCAGGGCTGGTGACACACGGAAGTGATGGACTAGAAGACATTTATTGTTTCTACACTGTTTTCTGCAGGATTCCAAAATCAGAAAAATTATAAGGGTTGAAATTATGAAGTCCCACTGCCGGTGTGGAGCCTTAGCTTGATGCGAACGGATATGGCAGACAAGTGGTTTAGCCATTCACCGCCAGATCTGGCTGGACCACATAAAGCATTATCAGGCCCTGCTCTCGTCTGCCAAAATTGCTCACTATTCCAGAATCATTCTGGAATGCAAAGATAAACCCCGGCTTCTATTCTCTACTGCTAGTCGTCGTCTTAAACCCCTCTCCCCCGTCTCCTCCACCCTCGCCTCCGATAACAAGTGTGAGGAGCTCATGGACTTCTTTGTCTCTAAGATTGAGACCAACTGTTCAGCTGCCTTTGCCATTTCCCTTCCTTTCCTTAGTCCTCTAAGGTTCCCCCCTACCCTAGCCCTGAATTCACATCTTTCTCCAGTTTCTCTCTGATCTCCCCTCATGACCTCTCTGCGCTCAACTTGTCCATGAGACCCATTTCCTGCTCTATTCCCACCAAACTGCTGACCACCCAACTTCCTTTTCTGGCTCCCATGTTAGCTGATATTGTTAATGGTTCTCTCTCCTCAGGTACTGTCCCCCTCTCCCTCAAATCTGCCGTCATCACCCCATCTCCTCAAAAAAAACAACCCTTGATCCCTCTGTCCTTGCAAACTACCGTCCCATCTCCAACCTCCCTTTCCTCTCCAAAGTCCTTGAACGTGTTGTCGCCTTCCAAATCCGTGTCCATCTTTCCTGGAACTCCACGTTTGAATCCCTCCAATCAGGTTTCCGCCCTTGCCATAGTACCGAAACGGCTCTCATCAAAGTCACAAATGACATCCTTTGTGACTGTGACAAAGATAAACTATCCCTCCTCGTCCTTCTTGACTTGTCTGCAGCCTTTGACACGGTTAACCACTCCATCCTTCAACGCCTCTCCACCGTCGTCCAGCTGGGTGGGACTGCACTCGCCTGGTTCCATTCTTATCTATCTAATCATAACCAGAGAATCACCTGCAACGGCTTCTCTTCCTGCTCCTGCATCATTACCTCTGGTGTCCCCCAAGGATCTATCCTTGGCCCCCTCCTATTTCTCATCTACATGCTGCCCCTTGGCGACAACATCCGAAAACACAGCGTCAGTTTCCACATGTACGCTGACGACACCCAGCTCTACCTCACCACCACTTCTCTCGACCCCTCCACGGTCTCTAAATTGTCAGACTGCTTGTCCGACATACAGTTCTGGATGAGCAAAAATTTTCTCCAATTAAATATTGGGAAGACCGAAGTCATTGTTTTCGGTTCCCGCCACAAACTCCGTTCCCTAGCCACCGACTCTTTCTTCTCCCTAACATCTGTCTGAGGCTGAACCACACTGTTCGCAACCTTGGTGTCATATTTGACCCTGAAATGAGCTTCCGACCACATATCCGCAGCATAACAAAGACCGCCTACTTCCACCTCCGTAACATCGCCCGTCTCCGCCCTTGCCTCAGCTCATCCGCTGCTGAAACCCTCATCCATGCCTTTGTTACCTCTAGACTTGACTATTCCAACGCACTCCTGGCTGGCCTCCCACATTCCACCCTACGTAAACTTGAGGTCATCCAAAACTCTGCTGCCCGTGTCCTAACTCGCACCAAGTCCCGTTCGCCCATCACCCCTGTGCTCGCTGACCTACATTGGCTCCCGGTTAAGCAGCGCCTCGATTTCAAAATTCTCATCCTTGTTTTCAAATCCCTCCATGGCCTCGCCCCTTCCTATCTTCTAATCTCCTCCAGCCCCACAATCCCCCGAGATATCTGCGCTCCTCTAATTCTGCCCTCTTGAGCATCCCTGATTATAATCGCTCAACGTTTGGTGGCCGTGCCTTCTGTTGCCTCGGCTCTAAGCTCTGGAATTCCCTGCTTAAACCTCTCCACCTCGCTACCTCTCTTTCCTCCTTAAGACGCTCCTTAAAACCTACCTCTTTGACCAAGCTTTTGGTCACCTGCCCTAATTTATCCTTATGTGGCTCGGTGTCAAAATTTTTGTCTTAAAATGGGACGTTTTACTACGGTTAAAGGCGCTATATAAATACAAGTTGTTGTTGTTGTTGAACATGAATTGGAGATATAGCTATTACACTAGGACCCAAATTCTGCAATCTGCACTTGCATCTAGTGTGACTGTCAGGCGGAACCAGAGCTTCACAATTCCAACCCTTTAACATCTCATGAAGCAAAATTCAATTGATTTCATCAGGGTTTGGCTATCCTTGATTGTGTGTGTTAGACTGTCTTGTACTGGTACCCTCAATTGGATGTGTCAGAATGTCATCTAGTGGTATCCTTGATTGGGTGTGTTAGAGGGTCTCCTAATGATATGCATGATTGGACGTTTCAGGAGGATACCATCAATTGTGTGTGTTAGACCATCTGGTTGCGAAGCAGAGGAAATAAAGGACAGTGACCCATGACATTGGGTCTTCATCCCATTTTTATTACCCGGTATTTCTAAAGTTTCCCTCAGGGGAATGGGGGGGGGGGGGTGCGAGCTTGCAAATGAGTTTGAAGGGGAGTAATGATGCCTTCTACCTAATTTTTTGTCTGAATGTCAGGCGGGTGCCTGTTAGGAAGAGAGTCTAGAAGGCTTTGTGCCAAACCTCGCTCATCAAAGGAGCTGAAAAGGGACAGACAACATAAACCATGGTAAATGCACTTATTTTCAGGTTCCCCCGTAGATCTTCAGCGCTGGAGGCTTTCTGGCTGCTGTTTTTGGACAATAGCCAGAAGACTTTACTGCTGACTGCCATTACCTCTGCTGCAGGAACGGTTGAATTTCTGCACCCATCTCCAGGTGCAAAGCCCTGCCACAGCCTGTGCCTGGGGTATGTTAGGCCCAGGAAAATACACACAGTTTTAAATCAGGTCAGACAGAGCACATTTAGGTGGGCTCCACCTGACTAGTGTACAGTTGGAGGAAAGTCGGCCCTACAGTGCTCAGTACTACATTTCCATATATAACGCTGAATTACTTTTGAAGCGAGAGAGCTGTTTTTGATTGCCAACTTATACTTAATTTTCTTTAATCTTTCTCCAATACTCTCGAACATTGAGTACCTCGGATTTGAAAATTTACTTGCTTGCCATCTACCAGTGTCATTTTTAAAGTTGCTGCAGTCAGTAACAAGCAAATGAATCATAACAGATGGTAAACTGGAAGTGAAACTAGGGTGTTCCTACTTCCAAAAAAGAGGCCTAGCGAAAACATGTTAGTGTCCTCTGTGTTTCAGCTCGTTCCCCCATCCCCAAGCAGCCATTGGATAGGGCATAAAAACAGAAAATGCTGGAAATACTCAGCAGGTCAGGCAGCTTCTGTGGAGAGAGAAACCGAGTTAACGGCCGGAATGTTGCCGGTCCTCAGAGTGCGGGATTGGAGGCGGGACCGCTGTCAAAATCGCAAAGATTGACAGCGGGTAGGAAACCCGCTGTCAACCCGCCTCCAATCAATCTTCCCAAGAGTCGGGTCCCCGATTTGTGCATGGACCCGACACCTAGCAGCGGGAAGAGGATTATAGCCACTTATCTGGCTGTTAACAGGTAGTTGATAGTAGTTGACAGGCTCTTTTTCAATTTTGACGCTTCTGCCTCGGGTTTTCCGACGTCCGGACACCACGCCAGGTAAGCATGGCGTGTTGTGAGTCTGCTGTAATGTTTCTGCATTGATGACAGCTGCAGAAGTGGTGTGAAGGATCCAATAGCGCACTGGTGAGTTTCAGAGGTAAGAGAATGTTGGGAAAATAATTTTTAAAGCATTTACACTTTTCTGTAGGTAACAACGTTTGAATTGGATGTCTAGTGCCACTTCATTGGGAGAACCTCTCTCACCAGTGACAGATCGCTTCTGTAACCTCACCTGCAGCTGCCGTCTGTTCTAGCCTAAGGAGGGAGTCACTAGAGAGTCTGGGTGCAAGAGCTCACCTTTGTACCGTGATTGTCAGTGTTTGCAGCACCTCAACGCTGTCAAACACTGAGAAATGAGCTGTCAAAGAAAGATTGTGTGTGGTTCTTTTAAGAAAACCGGCAGATGACGCATCATTAAATGATGTCATCTGACCGGCTTCCTCTTAATTGGCCGGCAAGCCCGCAGGCCAATCGATGTAAAATCACGTCCGTGGGCCGGATACAGTTGGGGGCGGGACTGGAAGCCGGGAACCAGCTGACCCGCTCCCAAGCCGCATCCATTTGCAAAATCACGGTCAACGCTTCAGGTTGATAACCTTTCGCCAGAACTGGAAGAAGTTAGAGATTTAACGGTTTATAAGCAAGTACAGAGCCAGGGAAAGAAGGGGGGAAGGGAGGAAGGGGAGGAAAGAACAAAATGGAAGGTCTGAGATAAGGCGGAGGGCAGGAGTGATTAAATGACAGAAGTACAAAACAAAGAGGGCTGGTAATGGGACAAGTGAAGAAACAAAAGATGGGTCTAGAACAGCTGTAAATGACAAGAGCAGAACCATTACCAACAGCTGCTGTCCCAAAAAAATGGGAGCAGTGGTTATGATCTGAAGTTGTTGAACTCGATGTTGAGTCTGGAAGGTTGTAAAGTGCCTCATCGAAAGATGTGGTGCTGTTCATCGAGCTTCCGTTTAGCTTCATTGGAACAGTGTAGGAGGCGAGGTCAGAGTGGGAATGTGGCAGAGAATTAAAATGACAGGAGACCGTAAGTTCAGGGTCAAGCTAGCGGACTGAACGGAGGTGGTCAGCAAAGCGATCATCCAATCTGCGTTTGGTCTCCCCAATGTAGAAGAAACCGCATCGTGAGCAGTGAATACAGTATACTAAACTGAAAGAAGTACAAGTAAATCACTGTTTCACCTGGATGGAGTGTTTGGGGCCCTGGATGGTGGGAAGGGAGGAGTTGAAAGGGCAGGTGGTGCATCTCCTGTGCTTGCATGGGAAGGTCGGGAGAGGGTCGAGGGGGGGTTAAAATATCGGGATCGAGCAACCCAACCCCATTCTCGGCCATTTAAATAAAAAAAACATGAGGCCATTGGCGAGGCTCCCGCAAAAGGCAGGCGGGAGCGTAATTAATATTCAAAAGTCGCGGCCTGGTGATATAATTGGTGCCACGACTAATAGTTAACTGTTCGTCAGGGGGAGGCCCGCGCTGTCAGATGCCCAGCAGCAGATCCAAGGCAGGAGGTGCCGACTGCCTAAGGTAAGTACAAGATCTGCTCCTTTCAGCACTCCTCGTGGACCAGGAGGAGCAGGAGCCCTCCCCCAGGCCTCACAAGGAAACCTTCGGTCTCCCCCAGCCCCGATAACTCAGCCTCCCTCCCCCCTCCAGATCACGGCCCCGATCACTCAGCCTCCACCCTCCCACCCCCCCAGCCCCCATCGCATCCCGGAGCTTCTGCCTCACTACTGACTGCCACGGACCGTCCCACGGGTCCCCGGCTGCGGCCTCCTGTCGCTACTTACCGTTCCCGCCCGCTGGCCAGGCAGTCAATCTGGCCGGCTGTCGGGCGGGAGTCAGACCAAAATTATTCAAATGAGGCCCTGCTGTCAAGATCAGGCGGGGCCTCCACATCCTGGGCCTTGCCAGGTGCTTCGCCTACAACATTAACATCGGGGCCAAAAAATCAGAGAGAGAAAGTGAAAGAATCAAAAGAGAAGGGAGAATAAGTAAATAAAAGGGATTAAAGCATAAATAGGAGAATCAGGTAAATGGTAGAAAGAGGGAAGGAAATGCAGCATAAGCAAATAAACAGGAAACCAAACAAGATAGAGAAACGAAAAAGGGAAGGAGAAGGTTAGATAGGAGAAGAGAAAATCCAAGTAGGAGAGATACCTGGAGCGAGAAAAACAACTGGGTTTATTTTCTTCTCATAGTGCACTATGTACCATATTCACATGAATGAAAAATGACTGCACTGAAATAGTGCATGGAGCAAATTTCCATGAACATACTAATCTGTGCTTTACCACAGGCAATTAAACTCCAAGGCTCCAATATTTCTTGGGCTGGAGAAGACGCAAATTCCATTTTTCGCCTTGGGAGTCAGAACTTGGGCTAGATCCCAGCTCTGTCGGAATTCCAACTCATTTGGACCAGACCTTGAAATTCCAGCTCTTGTATCCTTAAAAAGCCTTAGTGGAACTCTCGCCAGTTGAGACCTGGCTAGGATTGATTACCTTGTCTAGTTGGAGTAACTCCAGTGGGAGCTGAAGAGAGTTATTAATTTTTTTTTTAACCTCAGCCCATTTGGGTCTCAGGAGGACTCCACTCTGCCTAAGAAGGGCCGCCCCAACTATGCTAATGACCCTAACCCAGAATTTGGGATGGGGATCCGGCTTTGGGGTTTCGCTCCGACATACTCAGTCGGAAAAGTGAGGCCCTTGTATTTTGAAGCTCAAGATCTGTTCATGTGCTTATCTAGCTTACTTACTGCACATTTCCTGTGACTTTCCTGGACATTTATTTCTATTTACACACAGTTTGGATCATAATAACCTCGTTGTTTAATTGTTTCCATATCTGGTATGCTGACACAGAAAACAGTACTAGAGAACTACCAGAGAAATGCAGCCAACTTGCAAGATCTATAGGAAAAGTCTAATTATAATCTGATGCTAAACATGCTTTATAAACTTAATTAAAGTTACGCAGTTCCAAGCTCTGAAGCCCCCTCCATCCTGCTGCCTCCTTTCCTTCCTTACAGATTGCCACGTGCCCTCTAACCATGCATTAATATATACTCTGTGCATCTTTGTGTTTGTGCTCTGCTGTGATTGAATCCCATCTTTACTGTAACTGGACGCAGCCAGTGTGAATTTATACATTTTGCTAACCTTTCTGCAGCTCTTATCAGGGCACCTGAGTTCCTGGTCAGGATTTCCATCGATGTCGGTATCTTTGCCACATGTGTAACCATTTCCAGCCCAGCCGATGCCGCACTGCAGAAGGAAACAAGGCAGCCATGAGCAGTCTGTCATGCACATGCGGTGAAGGCCGCGCAGAGTGTTATTTGAAGTCCTGTGGGACCTGCAGATACCGAAGCTTGGAGCACAAAAGTGGAAAGCGTCCCCATCTCCAGCACTGACACCTTTCAGCTCGAGAAACACAAACATTTTAATCGGTTGGTACAGTAAACAGTTAACTTCAAAGCGTAGAAATTAACAGAGAAAACGTTAAAAATACACAGCCGATCAATCAGCATCTGAAAGAGGACGATGAACAAATGAACTTCAGCGAAACCAGCCATGACCTGCAATCGTAGCCTTTTCTTCTGTTTCAGATGCTGACTGACCTGCTGCATATTTCCAACATTTTTCTGATTGTAGATTTCCAGCGGCCACAGTTTTTCTTCTTTATCGCTAAAAATTCCAATTTTACTCCATTTTGGGCTTGCAGTAGGTTACTGGAATGAGCAAAATATTGGTGACAATCTCAACATTAAAATCCTGAAATGGATCCACCGGTGGCTCACTGAGTTTACCCAGTGCATTGTTGAGACACAGGAGGCTACAACTGAGTTCCACATCCGCTGGACCAGGACAGTGAAAATCGGTCAGGATTTCCGTCCCCGATTGCCATCCAGTGACCCCTGCTGGAAGTGGACATTTGTGGACATCAGTTGAGAACAGGATCGAGCTGAACTGTGATGGTCCCCACAGTCTAATAGCATGCCGCTCACAGTGGAAGGTCACATGACAAACATGGACACAATGCTGGGGGTCAACTGGTGCCCATGAAACCATACCTCATTAGAGAGTCCACATTTCAGGAGAGGGGAGGGATGCGGAGGGAGGGAGGGGAGGAGGAATGGAAGTAACAAATCTGGAAAGGTACATGCAATCTTACTATTAACACAGCGAGTTGGTACTTACCCAGTTACACTCATATAACTTATATATTGTTAAACTATAATTAATGCATTGATTACAGTGGGTGTAAGTTTGTGTGCAACACACCCTCAGTGACTAAACTGAAAAAATGAAATGCACTTTCTGTACCCCATATACCAGATTACTTTAGTTGTGGGGAGGTTATTTTAAAGATACTCTATTCAGTCACTGAAACGGAACAATTTCCCCCAACCCAATTATGTTAGTCACAAAGGCTTGCCTGCAACCACCCTCTACTGGATAGTGTTAATTGCAGTATACGCTTCAATTAATTCAGAATGTCAGAAACACCATAGTGACCATGCAACATTCACTCATTAAGCCGACTTCACCCACACAGCAGGTACAATCCGCCCTTTTGTGGACTCTACCCCCGCCATTTAATCTCCCGAGGCCTTGAAACATCCTACGTCGTCTTTGATTTCACAGTGCACCGAAGCATCCAATTTCAATTGAAAAAAAGAAACAGATGGCATTAGATCTGACTGAGTCATAGAGTGCTTTCTGTCACTGCACTGCTTTTATCAGCCAGCCCATGGCACTCAATGCCACTCATTCACATGGTGTCAGTGCTGTAAACTCACAGTACAAGAAATGACGCCGTCCCTTCCCAGAAAGCACTGTGCGTTTGTGTGGCAGGGGTTCAAGAGTTTGTTGCTGCAGCTCTTCTCTGGTTTGCAGCCTTTCAGTTGGTCTCCTACATATCCAGTCCGACAGGCCCCACATCTGAACGATCCCTAGTACAATCAGCAAATAAATTAGAAATCTGGTAGGCAAACAGACTGGAATGAATCACTGCCAACAGCAATGGAAAATCTATTTCCCGATCCTGACACAGAACAGAATGGTGGTTTACTGAAAGACAAAACATTAATGTCTTTCCTTTATGGATTGGTTGGGCATTATCATAGAATCATAGAAATTTACAGCACAGAAGGAGGCCATTCGACCCATCAGGGGCAACACGGTGGCATAGTGGTTAGCACTGGTGCCTCACAGCGCCAGGGACCCGGGTTCGAATCTGGCCTCGGGTGACTGTCTGTGTGGAGTTTGCACATTCTCCCCGTGTCTGCGTGGGTTTCCTCCGGGTGCTCCGGTTTCCTCCCACAGTCCAAAAAATGTGCGGGTTAGGTTGATTTGGCTATGATAAATTGACCGTTAGTGTTAGGGGGGGATTAAATATGTGGGGTTACGGGGATAGGATAGGAAGGGATATGTTAGGGGGAATTAAATACGTGGGGTTACGGGGATAGGGTGGGATATGTGTCGGTACAGGCTCGATGGGGATTCTGTGTGAGAAAGCAGGGACAGGGTACTGGATTTTGGATGATCAGCCATGATCGTATTGAATGGTGGAGCAGGCTCGATGGGCCGAATGGCCTACTCCTGCTCCTAGTTTCTATCTTGTCCGTGCCGGCCAATAAAGAGCTATCCAGCCTAATCCCACTTTCCAGCACTTGGTCCGTAGCCCTGTAGGTTACGGCACTTCAAGTGCATATCCAAGTACTTTTTAAATGTGATGAGGGTCTCTGCCTCTACCACCCTTTCAGGCAGTGAGTTCCAGACCCCCACCACCCACTGGGTGAAAAAATTTCTCCTCAAATCCCCTCTAAACCTCCGACCAATTACTTTAAATCTATGCCCCATGGTCATTGACCCTTCTGCTAAGGGAAATAGGTCCTTCCTATCCACTCTATCTAGGCCCCTCATAATTTTATACACCTTAATTAGGTCTCCTCTCAGCCTCCTCTGTTCCAAAGAAAACAACCCTAGCCTATCCAATCTTTCCTCATAGCTAAAATTCGCCAGCCCAGGCAACATCCTTGTAAATCTCCTCTGCAGCATCTCTAATGCAATCACATCCTTCCTGTAATGCGGTGACCAGAACTGCACGCAGTATTCTAGTTGCGGCCTAACTAATGTTTTATACAGTTCAAGCATAACCTCCCTGCTCTTATATTCTATGCCTCAGCTAATAAAAGCAAGTATCCCGTATGCCTTCTGAACCACTACCTGTCCTGCTACCTTCAGAGATCTATGGACATGCACTCCAAGGTCCCTCTGATCGTCTGCACTTCTCAGTGTCCTACCATTTATAGTGTATTCCCTTGCCTTGTTAGCCCTCTCCAAATGCATTACCTCACACTTCTCCAGATTGAATTCCATTTGCCAGTGTTCTGCCCACCTGACCAGTCCATTGATATCGTCCTGCAGTCTGCAGCTTTCTTCTTCATTATCAACCACACAGCCAATTTTTGTATCATTTGCAAACTTCTTAATCATACTTCCTACATTCAAGTCCACATCATTGATATATACCACAAAAAGCAAAGGACCCAGTACTGAGTCCTGCAGGAGCCCTACTGGAAACAGCCTGTCAGTCACAAAAACACCCTTCGACCATTACCCTTTGTTTCCTGCCTTTGAGCCAATTTTGGATCCAACTTGCCACTTTGCCTTGGATCCCATCGGCTTTAACTTTCGTGACCAGTCTGCCATGCGGGACCTTATCAAAAGCCTTGCTAAAATCCATATAGACTATATCAAACGCACTACCCTCAGAATTTTTTCCAATAATTTTCCCACCACCGAGGTTAGGCTGACTGGCCTGTAATTACTCGATCTATCCCTTTCTCCCTTTTTAAACAAAGGTACCATGTTAGCAGTCCTCCAGTCCTCTGGCACCACACCTGTAGCCTTAGAGGATTGGAAAATGATGGTCAGAGCCTCTGCTATTTCCTCTCTTACTTCTCTTAACACTTCACTTAATACTTCTCTTAAATCAGAGTTGATTTTTTCTCCCATTTTGGTTAGCAGGAGGAGAAAGAGGGAGAGTGAGAGTTATACCACAGTAGGAAGAGAGTGAAAGCTACAGTACAGGAGAAACAGCGTAGGACATATAGTACAGGAGAGACTGAGAGGTACCAAACAGGACAAAGACTATGAGAGACATACCGTATGGGAGAGAGATTGAGTGTGATACAATTCATAGGGAGACATTACAGGAGGGAAAAGATGAGAAATACTGTATGGGAGAGAAAGAGGTACAGCACAGGAGAAACAGTGCCAGAGTTATAGTACAGAAGAGATTGAGAGGTACCATGCAGGACAAAGAGTGTGAGAGAATTACCATACAGGAGAGAGAGTGCGAGTGATATAATTCATGGAGAGACAGTGAAGGATACATTACAGGAGGGAAAGGGTGACAAGTACCGTATGAGAGAGAGATACAGCACAGGAAAGACAGTATAATGAGATATAGCACAGGTGGAATTGAGAGGTTCCATACCGGACAAAGAATATGAGAGATACTGTACAGAAGATAGAGAGTGAGAGATAAGAGGAGAAAGAGAGAGTGACATAATACAGGGGTGAGATGGAGCGATATATTACAGGAGGGAGAGATATAATACAGTATAGATGAGGGAATTCGATACATAGTGCAGGAGAGACATATTTTAATGTCTTTCCACCTCGGAGTTATTATCGGGGCCATATTGTCCAATTCTTAATGACTAAAACATATTTTTTGTTTCTTAAACATTCTCACACTTTTACAAAAGTCATTCCCTCCAAGTTCCCCTCCAAGTCACACACCATGCTGACTTGGAAGTATATCGCCGATCCTTCATCGTCGCTGGGTCAAAATCCTGGAACTCTCTCCCTAACAGCACTGTGGGAGTACCATCACCTGCAGCGGTTCAAGAGGCAGGCTCACCACCACCGTCTCAAGGGCAATTAGGGATGGGCAATAAATGTTGGCCTTGCCAGCGACGCCCACATCCCAGGAACGAATAAAAAAAAAAATTCCCTATGCCGAGCAGTCTGCAGTCTTTTGAATAAAATGCATTAAGAAGGTAGTGGAGTTGTCAGGATCCTTACCATGGTGTTAATGCACTGGGAATTCGCAGCACAGCCTCCGTTATTTCCATCACTGCATTCATCTATATCAATGCAGACCTGTTGCAAATACATTTCATTCTGGTTAGTCACGCCGCACATGAACCTTATTTCCTAGCCTTTCTGACTTGCTTGAATGTAATCAGTAAATTCTCACCCATTTAGATTGAGCTGTTGGCCACTGAGGTGATGATATTGCAGGATTTCTGCAGCTCTTCTGCTGCTGTTCTGGTGGACAAGTGGGAGAACCCACTTAGTCTTTTTGCTAGCAATTTGGGGTTTAATTTCCACTTGGTGCAACTTTTATTGCACTGGTTAACCTACTTCCATTAAATTCCTGTCGGTGCTATTTTAATGCAGCTGCTAATCTATTTAAAATAAATTAAATGGCTGTCTTAAGATAAGAATTTAACGCAAAGGCATTAGCCACATATTAAAAATAATTATCAAGGGGGATATTTTCCTCATTGTGTTAATAGTAACACAAGGTAGTTGCAAATAAACAGGTGAACAAGACTGGTAGAAACCAGTAACAAACTTTGCAGCCATTTATCTTGATACTCTGAGTCTACTACTGTAATCTATGTTCACAGAAATTAGCAACTTTTTCATGCTATAAAGGAGATGCAATAATGTGTTTCAACGTGATTTACAGTGTTCATAGTGTAATTGGAAACAAAAAGAATGAGCGAGGGGAAGAAAGTAGACTTTTACAAATGAGATATCGCAAAGTTCTAAAGCAGGCACCAGTTGCTTTCCCAAGGAGACTAATGGATAGTCCAATTCTAAATCTAGTGAGTTGTGGGCTTGTAACAGAAGAAAAATGGTAATGAAAAGCTGCTGGATTATTGTAAAAACCCGATTGGTTCACTGGTATCCTTCAGGGAGGGAACCTTCCACCTCTACCCAGTTTCGCCTACATGTGACTCGAGGCCCCCATTATACATAGATACATAGATACATAGAAGATAGGAGCAGGAGTAGGCCATCCGGCCCTTCGAGCCTGCTCCGCCATTTAATGAGATCATGGCTGATCCTCCAATTCAGTATCCCGTCCCCGCCTTCTCTCCGTAACCCTTAACCCCTTTTGCCTGTAGAAATATATCTAATTCCCTCTTAAATATATTTAATGAGCTGGCGTACACTGCCCTCTGTGGCAATGAGTTCCACAGGTTCACCACCCTCTGAGTGAAGAAATTCCCCCTCATTTCTGTCCTAAATGGTTTAGCCCTTATCCTTAAATTATGTCCTCTAGTTCTGTTCTCACCCGCCAAGGGAAACATTCCTTCTGCATCTAGTCTGTCTAGACCTGTCAGAATTTTATACACTTCTATGAGGTCCCCTCTCAATCTTCTAAACTCCAGTGTGTACATCCCTAAACTACATAGTCTCTCTTCATAGGTCAATCCCGCCATTCCTGGTATCAGCCTGGTGAATCGCCGCTGCACCCCCTCCATGGCAAGAACATCTTTCCTCAGATGAGGCGACCAAAACTGTACACAGTACTCGAGGTGTGGTCTCACCAGTGCCCTGTACAGCTGCAGCAAGGTATCCCTGTTCCTGTATTCCAACCCTTTTGCTATGAAGGCCAGCATACCGTTTGCCTTCTTGACCGCCTGTTGCACCTGCATGCTCGCCTTCAGTGACTGGTGTACAAGAACACCCAGGTCTCTCTTTACTTCCCCCTCTCCCAATTTATTGCCATTTAAATAATAATTTGCCCTCCCGTTTCCAAGGTGGATAACTTCGCACTTGTCTACATTATAGTGCATCTGCCATTTATCCGCCCAATCACCCAGTCTGTCCAAATCGCTCTGGAGCTTCCTGGTCTCCTCCTCTGAGCCCACCCCCCCTCCTAGTTTAGTGTCATCTGCAAATTTGGAAATGCTGCATCCGACTCCCTGATCCAGGTCATTAATGTAAATTGTGAACAGCTGGGGACCCAGGACAGATCCCTGTGGTACCCCACTTGTTACTGCCTGCCATTCAGAAAATGAGCCGTTTATTCCAACTCTCTGTTTTCTATCTGACAGCCAGTTCTCTATCCACGTCAATACTTTCCCCTTTATCCCATGAGCTTCAATTTTCCATGCTAATCTTTTATGTGGGACCTTGTCGAAGGCCTTTTGGAAGTCCAGGTACACCACATCTACTGGCTCTCCCCCATCTATTTTACCAGTTACTCCCTCAAAAAATTCCAATAGATTAGTCAAGCACGATTTACCCTTTGTAAATCCATGTTGACTCTGTCCTATCCTGTCCCCATTTGCTAAGTGCTCCGCTATTTCATCCTTAATGATGGACTCCAGCATTTTGCCCACAACTGATGTAAGGCTTACAGGTCTGTAATTACCTGCTTTTTCCCTACCCCCCTTTTTGAATAGTGGGGTAACGTTAGCTACCCTCCAATCCATGGGCACTGTTCCCGAGTCTAATGAATTCTGAAAAATCATACTTAGTGCATCCGCTATCTCTAGGGCCACCTCCTTCAGTACCCTAGGATGCATGTTATCAGGCCCTGGGGATTTGTCCGCCTTCAATCCCTTTAGCTTCCTTAACACCATATCCTTAGAGATATTGATTTGCGTCAGTTCCTCCTTTGCCCATGTCCCTATTTTTCCCGATATCCCAGGGAGGTTTTTTGTGTCTTCCTTCGTAAAGACTGACCCAAAGTATGCATTTAGTTGGTCTGCCATTTCCTTATTTCCCGTTATATATTCCCCCGTATCTGACTGCAATGGACCAACTTTGGTTTTCACCAGTCTTTTCCTCTTGATATACTTATAAAAGCTTTTGGAGTTCGTTTTTATATTTTCCGCCAGCTTGCTTTCGTAAGCTATTTTGCCCCTCTTGATTAAGCCCTTTGTCCTCCTTTGCTCTATCTTAAACCGTTCCCAATCTTCCACTCTGGCGCTTTTTTTGGCTATTTTATACGCCCTATCTTTGGATTTTATGCTGTCTCTAATTTCCCCTGTTATCCACGGTTGAGTCACCTTTTTAGATTTCCTTTTATGCCAGATTGGTATAAACAATTTTTGCAATTGTGTCATTCTATCTTTAAATGCTTGCCATTGTTTATCTACCTCCAGTCCTCCCAGGAACGTTGTCCAATCAGACCTACTCAGTTCCCGTCTAATGGCATCATAATTCCCCTTGTTTAAATTCAGGACCTTAGTCTCTGAGTCAATTTCTTCGCTCTCCATTTCGAGTGAGAAATCGATCATGTTATGATCGCTCTGACCCAAGGGTCCCCGTACAACAAGATTACTAATTATTCCCTTCTCATTGCACAGTACCCAGTCCAATATAGCCTGTTCCCGAGTTGGTTCCTCGACATATTGATCCAGATAACCATCCCTTAAACACTCAAGGAATTTCTCCTCCCCATTATTTTTACTGATTAGGCTAGTCCAATCTATATGTAAGTTAAAGTCACCTATGATGACAGCTGTGCTCTTATTGCACGCTTCTCTAATTTCCCTCGTGATTATGGGCTGGATTTTTACTCGGAGGCCAGGATGGAGTGGAGGAGGTGGAGGGGGGGAGGGGGGGTGGTGGCTGGATTGAGGTCGGGAAACCTGGAAGAACAGGTTACCCTCAGGCCCTACCGAATTTAATGGCTGGACCTGATTAACATTTTTTTCTCCGTTTCCCGGACGGGCAGGTAGGTCTTCGGCACCAGGCCGAACCCGGGGAGCAGAGAGGTGGGAGGGAGGGATTGGGGAGGCCAGAGTGGGGTGGGGTGGGGGGGGGGGGGGGAGATTGGAGGCCAGAGCAGAGGGTTGAGATTGGAGGCCAGAGCGGGGTTGAGATCGGAGGCACGGTCGGGGGATGAAACGGGAGGCAGGGTCGGGGGGTCAGATAGAAAGGGTCGGGGGAGGAGTTCGGTGGGCTTGTTGGGAAGATTGGAGGCCTCGTGGGGGAGGTCGGAGGCCTCGTGGGGGAGGTCGGAGGCCTCGTGGGGGAGGTCGGAGGCCTCGGGGGGGGGAGGTCGGAGGCCTCGTGGGGGAGGTCGGAGGCCTCGTGGGGGGAGGTCGGAGGCCTCGTGGGGGAGGTCGGAGGCCTCGTGGGGGAGGTCGGAGGCCTCGGGGGGGGGGGAAGTCGGAGGCCTCGTGGGGGGAGGTCGGAGGCCTCGTGGGGGAGGTCGGAGGCCTCGTGGGGGGAGGTCGGAGGCCTCGTGGGGGGAGGTCGGAGGCCTCGTGGGGGGAGGTCGGAGGCCTCGTGGGGGGAGGTCGGAGGCCTCGTGGGGGGAGGTCGGAGGCCTCGTGGGGGGAGGTCGGAGGCCTCGTGGGGGGAGGTCGGAGGCCTTGGGGGGGGAGGTCGGAGCCCTTGGGGGGGGAGGTCGGAGGCCTCGGGGGGAGGTGGGGGGGGAGATCCGAAGGGTCAAGGGTTTTTCGATCGCGGGGATTCGGTGAATCAGTGCAAAGGCACTTACCTTCTGGATCCAGCAGCCGTCGCACACCTTTAGCCGCTGAGTTTCCCGAGGCTCAGGAAACCCGGCTGGCCAGGGTTACATTTAAAATGGTGGATAAATATGAGGTAAGCAGCTTTATTGTAAGATTTAAATTGCCAAGCCACCTCCTGTGAGTGGGTTAGTTGCCCGTACCCCTCCCACCTCCGTTAAAACTGGAAGTGGGTGGATTGAAGATGGGTTGGGGTCAGGATTCATATTTTTAATATTTTAACATCTTACCCGTCCCAAATCCCCACTTTTAAAATTCCCCCTATGTGATTGACTCTTATTGCCCTCTCAAGTGACCTAGCCACTCAGCTGTCAACTAAAGATGGGCAGTAAGTGCAGTCTTTTCAGTTTTGCCCGCATCCCAAGAACAAATAAATAAATAAAACCTGGAAGTAAGAGTATAAAGGCTAATGTACAACAACGATAAAGATTGGGGTTCCTGAAAGTGACATCAGAACAACACTCTTCACTTAATTTTGATTTCCAATTTGTTCTTTAACTCAGTCTCTGTTCTTCATTCACACCCCACTCTACAAGACTGTTCCCAGTGCTCTTCTCGCATTGCTTAGCTGACTCCCATTCCTCACCCTCTCTGGATGTCCCTTCCACACCCTCTCCTGACTCATTCCCCTCTTTTCAGTCTCATTCACACTTCTCTTGCTCCAAGTTCTCACCTTCACTTGAATCTCATTCTCTACCCTCTCCTGAGTTCCACCTCCTCTGACTTCCATTCCCTACACTACCTTGACTCTCAGTCTCGCCTGCTGTTGAATCCCATTCTAACCTAGTCCCAACTTTCGTCCCACTTTCTCTTGACTTCCATTTCCACCCTCTCTCGACTCCCACTCCCACTTTCTGCTTACTCCCATTCCCTACACTCTTGACTCCCAATTCCCACATTATTGCGCTTCCAAGTAAGGCTTTCATGCTGTGTCTTTGCTTACCTGTTTATGTAACGTTGCATATTCCAATCCCACCCCTTGGACTCTTCGTCCTGAATAACCAGCTGGACAATCCTCACATTTGAAACCAGGGAAAGTGTTCACACAGCGAACTCCAGAAGAGCATGGGCTCATCTGACACTATGTGGGAAAATTGGGAATCAGGATCATTAGATACAAGTCAAGATTATCCATTGCCAAGATAACTGTAAGCAAAGATTTACAAAAATAGGAATTTTTTTTTGTTTCACTGTAATCAAAAATGAAATGATTACAAAATAAAATGAATAGAAATCCACCATTGGTTTTGCCATTGTACTCTACCTCATCTACATCAGTACACCGAATTCCATCACCTATAAACCCTGCTGGGCAGGGGCCACACTGGAATCCATCCTGAGTCTCAATACATTTCACACCTCGGAAACAAGAGTGAGCAGTACATCTGGGTTTAGACATGGTGGGGATCACAGGGAGTTCAATTTCTTCCTCTGGCTCAATGAATCCAACACCTGAAACAGGAGATTTAGAAATGCAGTAATTGATATGTGGAAGTCAGTTATGCGTCTGTACCTCGTATCAGATGAACCACTCCGTTTATATACATACTGCAAACCAGGCTTGTAGAAATTTACAGTTAGCCTCTCTCCCATTTTTTTTGAGGTTTAAGTGTCGAAGAGTGATGCTGAATGATAATAATACTTGGATTTATGCAGTACCTCTCACATTGAAACATCTCACAGTGCTTCACGCAAGGCTAAGTGAGTGGGCAAGAGCATGGCAAATGGAATATAATGTGGAGAAATGTGAAGTTATCCACTTTGGTAAGAAAATAGAAAAGCAGAGTATTCTTTAAATGGTGAGAGATTGGGAAATGTTGGTGTTCAGAGGGACCAGGGTGTCCTTGTACACAAATCACTGGAAGTTAACATACAGGTACAGCAAGCAATTAAGAAAGTAAATGGTATGTTGGCCTTTATTACAAGAGGATTTCAGTATAAGAGTAAAGACGTCTTACTGCAATTATAAAGGGCCCTGGTGAGAGCACACCTGGAGTATTGTGTACAGTTTTGGTCTCCTTACCTAAGTAAGGATATACTTGCCATAGAGGGAGTACAATGAAGGTTCACCAGACTGATTCCTGGGATGGGGGGATTGTCCTATGAGGAGAGATTGAGTAGACTAGGCCTATATTCTTTAGAGTTTAGAAGAATGAGAGGTGATCTCATTGAAACATACAAAATTCTTACAGGGCTTGACAGGGTAGATGCAGGGAGGATGTTTCCCCTGGCTGGGGAGTCTAGAACCAGGGGTCACAGTATCAGAATAAGCGGTCAGCCATTTAGGACTGAGATGAGGAGAAATGTCTTCACTCAGAGGGTGGTGAATCTTTGGAATTCTCTACCTCAGAGGGCTGTGGAGGCTCAGTCGTTGAGTATATTTAAGACAGAGATCGATAGATTTTTGAATATTAAGGGAATCAAGGGATATGGGGATAGTGCAGGAAAGTGGAGTTGAAGTAGAAGATCAGCCATGATCTTATTGAATGGTGGAGCAGGCTCGAAGGGCCGAATGGCCTACTCCTGCTCCTATTTCTTATGTTCTTATGAATTATTTTTTGAAGAGCACAGCCTATTGTTATGTGGCAATAACGTGCACTGACATATGTTCAACTACATTTTGATGTTGTTACTTGCAAGTTTACCAGAAAATAACTTGAAGCATGATAACAGCAAATTCCATACACACATATATATACATAAATAATTCTATATAGTAACCATACCATATATGGAGAATGGTACTTATCATTGTTGCTGGTGTTGGAGGAGAAAATTATTAAAGAAATGTCGGAGAAGAAAAACTCATCCAGTTAATGAACTTTAAATTCGCTGACACAGGACTTTTCTGCAATGGATTGGCAGTCTGCCTTGTCAGACAACGTTGCAACATACAGGGCTCGAGATAACACTGTCACATAGACGAGGCTGATCACATCAACTGTATCCTGGTACAGGGCTCGAGATAACACTGTCACATAGACGAGGCTGATCACATCAACTGTATCCTGACGTTAATTGATTTACTATGCTTAACAATTGTATACATAAAATTGATTGGATTCTAATGACTATCACATGCTCATGTGAGCACGATGTAATCAATGATGGATGTATAACATACTGTGCCCCAGAGTGACTTATTTGAGAGGTCGGTGACTGCACGTGGGTGCATCAATTCTCTCCCAGAGCGCTCTGAATAAAGTGTACTCCCGCATTTAACCGTGTAAATTGGTGTTTGAGTTTTATTGCTCAGTCGGGCTAAGTCGGGTAGCGCGTCGACTCTCCTTCACGGTTAGTCCGCTTAAGGCTCCGATTAGCCCCTACAACACTGGTAATAGTAGAAGAACACTTCACATGCTCGTATGACATTCTTCTGTCCCCTATTTTAATGGTGGTATTAAGCCATTTAAAGCAAATGGTCAATATTTCCATTAAAATGATGGATACAGGAGTGTCATACAAACATGATGACTAATTGTCTGTTATTATTGCCAAAATCAATGACTAGTCTAATGTGTTTGGAGTGTGAGTATGCAGCCCTTAAAACTGGATTTCTAACACTTTAAATCTGTTGTGTGATTCCTTTCAATAGGATGTTCTTGCTGGGATTGCACTATGTACTTGTTTTTTCCATCCCGCCTACTAGCCCCACAATATTCACCAGGGAGAAGGACAAAAGTAGAAATGTCATGGGAATACCAGCGCCTCCAAGTTCCCCTCCAAGTCACATATTATCCTGCCTTGGTTATATATGACTGTTCTTTCATCATCTCTGGATCTATAGCCTGGAATTCCCAATCTAATAGCATTGTGGAGGCGGATTCGGACAAGGACTGCAGTGGTTCAAGAAGACCCACCACCACCTTTTCAGAGCATGGATGGGCAATAAATTTAGCCTTGCCTGCGCTACCTACATCCCAAGAACAAATGTGGGCTAGGAGGTTTTGTGCAGACGTGAAGTCAGCGGCTAAAGGGGGAATCAGCAGTACTTTGAAGTATATATGAAAATGGACTTTGGCCCTGAAATTCCACATGAGGTTCTCCCAGTCTCCTCCCATAACCTTGGTGGGAGACTGAGGGAATTTTCAGGGAAATGGTGTAGGCACTGAAATTGGCCATTTGCATCGTTTCCCTGTGGGTTCCGCCAGTCTCCCCATTGAAGTTACAGTGGGACACTGGGAATATCCCTAGGGAATTTTAGGGCCTTTAACTTTGGGGGCTGAATATTTCACTCTTTGCTTTCATTGGGCAGTTTGTTCACTTGTAGACATTTTTGTCTCAGATTTTTAGCCGCAGAATTTACCGATGCGACACCTCGAAATAGGGATATGGGAATTCCAGTCAAGAATTTTCTCTTATTTGGAAGAAGATGAAAGGAACCCTTAGAAGCGAGGAAAACTCCAAACTCTTGAGGCTGGATTTTGTCTTGGGGTCGGGTTGGGGTCGTGTCATCCGCATTTCGTGGTTCCCCCCCGACTCCAGATTAATGTGGATAAATGATGCAATTTTCACTTAATTGGGCAATTGAGTTCCAGCATGTGGGAACCCATGAACCAATTAATGGTTTCAGTCTGAAAGTCGCCTCTGATGATGTCATCATTGCTGACTGCCTAGTCTCAGAGACTGTTGGTGAGAGAGGACCTGCGTGGCTTGCTTTTGATGTGAGTGAACCTGGATGCAAAAATGGGGGGGGAGGAGAGAGAGAGGGAGAGAGAGGGAGAGAGAGAGAGAGAGAGAGAGAGAGAATGAGAATTTTTTTGCATCCAAGTCGTCTCACAGCAAATGCCATGCAGTCTCTGAACACATTCAATGCAGCAGCATCAGAGGCGACTTTCAGACCTAATACTACTACTACCTTCATCACATCTCCGTTGTAATAGTGGGCCTGCAGCTCATAGCTCATAGTCAGCTATCCACTTGTGCTCCCGCCAGGTTTCACTGGAGTGTTTCACACCAGGCGTACTTCACGTCAGAAAAGGGTTAAACTAGCTAAAACGTTTCAAAATGGCATTACAGAGCCAATTTAGGGCTTGTTAAGGGCTTTAATGGCCTCTCCCGCCTCTTGGAGGCGGGACGGAGTCGGGAACCCCGCGACTGATTTTGTCAAAATTGCGTGGAGGCGGGATGGAGTCGGGATGGGGTTGGGACCCCCAACCCCGCAAATTTAACCCCCCACACGCCTCCAAACCCGACTCCATGGGTCATTCAAAATCCAGCCCTTGGAATCTGACCTGCAGATAACATCCACCACAGGTGTAGTACTGCCAGTAGCAGTCAGGGTCAATGCAGCACTAACATTTTGGGGGAAAATTGGGTCGCGCCCCCTTTGGGGTGCTAACTTCTCCGGGGCGCTACTTTTAGCGCCCCATAAAAGTTATTAAAGGGGAGGGGCCTAGCGCAGCGCGCACCAGGGCCTTGCTGGTTCACCAGGGAGCGGGGTGCCAGCAAAAGAGTCCTAGCACTCAAGAGGAGGGCAGAGGGGGCAGGTGCTGGCAGGCGACCCAAAACAAAAATGGCTGCCCGGCACCTGCCCTTTAATTATCGCCGCCCCTGGCCGCAAGATCGCCCCCCTGACCCTGTCGGACATAGCGTCCGGCGGTAGGTCAGGGGTGCGTGAGCCAATTTTGCGGCCGGGGCGCAAGTAGGCCGCTGTGCACGGTAATGATGTCATCGCCGGAGGCGCCGCACTGGGGGCACTACTGGCCACCGCCGCCGCTAACCTCCCGCTGAATTTCGTGGGAGGCGTTAGTGGTGCCGCGCCCGGGCGCTAGTTGCTTTGCGCCCTGTTAGCGCCCCCAAGGGGAGGCGCAAAGCAACCGAATTTTTCCCCCTTTATGTCTCAGCTCATTCCAAGCTACCATAGTGGGCATCAGCAACATCAGTTCAGAGTGCAGAGATATATTAAGCGGGTCACAGCTGATGCTCAGCACGGCAAACACCTGCTCTCGGAATCCCGACAGCAGAATGAAAGAACCTGCAATTTTCCTGCATCACAGGATTCCCGAAAGTTCAGGGAATGATTGATGGCACTCATTGCCATCCTGGGCCCCTACACAGAACCCCATGGTCGTCATGAACCACAAGAGGTTCCACTCCCATCAATGTCCAGTGAGCAGCAATACAGGATCATGCAGGTCACTACCAACTTCCAAGATAGCAGTCATGATGCTTTCATTTTAAGACAATCCTCTATGCTAAGGTTACTCAAAAGGAGAAGGTAGACATCAAGGGTGACCAAGACTATCCTCTTCAGCCCTGACAGGTGTCAGCCTTGGTTCAATGGTAGCACCAACGCCTCTGAGTCAGAAGGTTGTGAGTTCAAGTTGCACTCCACAGACATGAGCACATAATCTAGGCTGACACTCCAGTGCAGTACTGAGAGAATGCCGCACTGTCGGAGGTGCCCCATGTACGTGCTAAGTAGGTGCCATCTCAGGAAGTTAACGCATCAAGATTGCTTGTGGCCAAAGGTGAACGGTGTTCATCTTCTCCATAAACAGATAGGGACCTTTCACAAACACTAACTTCTTCAACACTCCTGGGATCACACACATAGAAGAGGATTGGGATCCACAGATTTGAGAAGGAGCACTAAGGCTACAAAAGCAGAGTGACATTCATAAGCACAACGGGGGCCATTTTTGCATCTTTACACTTCCATTTTTGCACTTAAAATGAGGCAGTAGCAGAATTAAAATCAAGTGGGAGGTAGGCACGGCGACTTACTGCTGCATTGACATCTGTCCCGATTTTCAGAGATTGGCACCCTGGCAGCCGGAGCTCCCATTGGAAATAGGCGGGAACCTCATACATATACGCAAATAGAGGTCAAGTGACACAATGAAGACTCCAATGCCATTTTTGTCTCTGTCCATCTGACTAACGCCAGTTCCTGCTGCTACCCATCAATCATGGGCAGACAAGTTGGGAGCTGGCCATTTCCAGCGATACTTAAAGAAATCTTCAGCTGCGGTCAGGTAAAGCTGGGTGGTGCTTTGGGAGACCTTTTTTCTGGCAGTGGGCTTTGCATCTTAAGGCATCTGAAACATTATGGGCCAGAAATTCGGCTTTCCGGCTTCCTGCGGGTGCAAGCATCGCGCGCGTACTTGCCCACCGCGCCTGCAGTTGTGCTTTGGGCCCACGAGGACTTCGGCTCCTGGGCCTCCCCCAGCTGCCGGTGTGCAGTGCTTGTGTATCCCAGGGGCGCAGTTAGTTCGAAGCGTCCCCTGGGATCACGTGGGCCATGGAGAGCCAATCCTAGCAGGGCATTTTCATTCATAGATTTGACAGGAAGACCTGTCAAATCTATGAATAGAGATCAGCTCCAAAACCACACTTAAACTTCAAATAAATTGAAAAAAAAACATCACATTTTTAAAATAACTATAAGTTAAATAAATTAACTACTTTAAACAAAAATTTAAATTTTTGAAAAAATTAATTATACTTTTTAACAGTGCTAAAAATAAACTTACCTTTCTTTAAAGTATCTAAAAAAGATAAACCTGTTGAAAAAATGTTTAAATTGTAATTAATTAACTACTTACCTTGTTAAAAACAGGCCTTGCGCCTCCTTTTTAAAAGCGCAGTTTCTTCATACTTACCTTCCCGGAGAAACCTGAAAAAAAAACCTAAGTTCGCTGCGTGCGCGCAGCCTCTCCCGCGCACGCGTTCGACTTCTGAACCCCTCCCTTCAGGGGAACGGAAGTTCCGGTTTCCCGTGCATGTGCAGTGCATGCAGGAAACCGGCACTTCAGATGGCCTTACGGGTGAGTACACAGCGCGTACTCACCCGACAACAGCCGAATTTCTGGGCCATATATGTAGTTGCTGCAGTTGGTACTGCACACATTTTGGCAGCTACTCCACAGTGCTGCTTCTTTTTGATCCCAATGCTGAATACACCTCCCCTTTAAGCTGCTGCAGAAGGCTGTTCACGAGGGGCCACCTGACCCGATTTCACACCTCCAAATTGGAGAGCTTCTTATTGGGAAGCACCTTTCGCGCTGGCAGCTCGACAACTCCATTATAATAAGGGCCCACCACAAAAAGCAATCGGGTCCCATGCCAGCTCCTCTAGGCAGCAACTGCGCACACCCGCCCAACTAATGCACATGCACCTAAATTGCCCCCAATAAATTCATCTCACCCATTTACTTGGTGACACCCATTTCCATTGCGTTGCACATAAATGCATAAGAACATAAGAACGTAAGAAATAGGAGCAGGAGTAGGCCATTTGGCCCTTCAAGCCTGCTCCACCATTCAATAAGATCATGGCTGATTTTCTACCTCAACTCCACTTTCATGCACTATTCCCATATCCCTTGATTCTCTTAATATTCAAAAATCTATCGATCTCTGTCTTGAATATACTCAACGACTGAGCCTCCACAGCCCTCTGGGGTAGAGAATTCCAAAGATTCACCACCCTCTGAGTGAAGACATTTCTCCTCATCTCAGTCCTAAATGGCCGACCCCTTATTCTGAGACTGTGACTGCTGGTTCTAGACTCCCCAGCCAGGGGAAACATCCTCCCTGCATCTACCCTGTCAAGCCCTTCAGCTACCTGGGCCCAACTCTCTGGCATTCCCTCTCTGAATACTTCTGCATCTTTTCACACATCACAGTTCTGTACGTGCACTCCACATTGATATTTAAGATACATACAACGACCTGCACAGTAACAGATGTTGTAGTTAAAAAAATCTTGCCTCCAACTATAACATCATGCTTCCTGGCACTGCCCTGCAAACACCAGATTTATTGGAGAATTTATTGCACCCAATGGAAAACAACACCAATCAGCATTAAGCTCTTAATTAGTGTTATTAAACAGATAGCACTAAATTAATGCCAATCGTTAATACTAATAAATTATTTTCTCGCAGGCTAGAACTTCAAAGTGGCATTGCAAGCACTATTTGTCTTGGTATTCGACATCAACCAAAATGGGCATGAAGAGCAGAAAATATAGCCGCCTATTGCCAAGACTGATATCTGCTGAAGGAAGCGTTTCGAGGGAATATTTTTTTAGCCAGTACATAGAAACATAGAATCTAGGAGCAGGAGTAGGCCATTCGGCCCGTCGAGCCTGCTCCACCATTCAATACGATCATGGCTGATCATCCAAATCCAGTACCCTGTCCCTGCTTTAATCCCCACAGTACACATATCCCACCCTACCCCCGTAACCCCACGTATTTAATTCCCCCTAACATATCCCATCCTATCCCCATAACCCCACATATTTAATCCCCCCTAACACTAAGGGTCAATTTATCATAGCCAAATCAACCTAACCCACACATTTTTGGACTGTGGGAGGAAACCGGAGCACCCGGAGGAAACCCACGCAGACACGGGGAGAATGTGCAAACTCCACACAGACAGTCACCCGAGGTCAGATTCGAACCCGGGTCTCTGGCGCTGTGAGGCACCAGTGCTAACCACTATGCCACCGTGTTGCCCGTCAATGCAATTTAAGATTGATGAAGACTCTATCATTCTCAACACATAAACAGGCCATTCGGCCCAACCAGTCCGTGCCATTGTTTAACCTCCATGTGAGCAAATACTTCGAATCACATTTACCCGCCCCGTTCCGATATCCCTTCAGACACTTTTCCTTCATCCACCTAATCCTGAATGTTGACGTAGTTTCTGCCTCAACCATTAACCCCGGCAGTGAACTCACAGCCTTAAGGCAGTGCCTTCAGCTACCTGGGGCCAACTCCCTGACATTCCCTCTCTGAATACTTCTGCCTCGCCTCTTCCCCATATGAGTCACGGGGCTTGCTGGTGGTCACCAAGTTCAGTCGTTTCTTGGAAAGGATGTTAAGTGGAGCACTTTGACGGAACTGGGGAATTCTACATAGGTTTGGGGGCAAAACATGACATTATCCATTTTCTGTACTTTCCAACCTGGACCCCCAGATTAAAAAAAGGTGGAGAGTATGTCAGAGGTGTGTGGGAGACTGTAAGGGTAACCAGTGGAAAAAAAATACCTGAACAGGTGAAAATCCCCGTCCCTCATACTAAATGTTAACGTCACATTTCAGGGTTGTAGTTAAAAATGGAAAAAAAGTGTTAAGATGCTCACCGCACGCCTGACACTCTGCAATGGTGTGACGTAATAAAGTGGTTTCCGTGATCTGTGGAAACAAAATAGAGTTTTAACAACCTTAAAGGTCAAGTAACAATAAGATGGAGACTGTACAGTGGCACAACAACAACTTGTGTTTATATAGCGCCTTTAATGTAGTAAAACGTCCCCAGACGCTTCACAGGAGTGTTATAAGACAAAATTTGACACCGAGCCACATATGGAGAAATTAGGGCAGATGACCAAAAGCTTGGTCAAAGAGGTAGGTTTTAAGGAGTGTCTTAAAGGAGGAAAGAGAGGCAAAGAGACGGAGAGGTTTAGGGAGGGAATTCCAGAGCTTAGGGCCTAGGCAGCTGAAGGCACGGCCACCAATGGTTGAGCGATTATAACCAGAGGCCAGAATTAGAGGAGCGCAGATATCTCGGGGGGATTGTGGGGCTCGAGGGGATTACAGAGGTAGGGAGGGGCGAAGTGTTAGAGGAGGTTAACCAGGAGCAGGAAACACGGCTTCGATCTCCAGCTCTGCTGAGCTTTGCATCACCGTTTAGAGGCAAAGATTACCATCGGGCATCTGCCATATGCCTGCCGGTGGCCAGCTGAAGATCACCATAGGATTAAACTAGGCTTGGCTCACTGAGCTGTCTCCTCAGCCATGTGAGGTGTGAGACATGTATTGTGGGGGAGGGGGGGGGGGGGGTGCGGGGTGGGGAATATGGGAATTGCATACATTGAAATTCATCAGTGTACTAGTTTGGTCCACTTGCTAAGGTGTTTGTGACAAATTCCTGTCTATGTATTCAACAAAGCCACTAACCCATTTATTTTAATTAATTAATGTTTTTTAAAAAAATAGAACAGACAGGAGTTTGATGCAAATGCTTCAACCAGTGTGTTAAAAACTGCACACTGAGGAGTCTTGCTTCCCATAATCAGGTGTAGGTTTGTCCTTGCCATTTCCCATACCTAGCCTGATTTATCTGGGAGATATACCCCATAGGTTAACTGTTTTCTGTCAGCCTGTCTTGGTTTCACTAAGCTGCTGTGGATAACCTATGGGATGAAATAGTGCTGAGCGAAATTAGTAACAAGAGTGTTAACATGTTCGTCTGAAGTTCTTTCATTCCTGCTTTAACAATGGCGTAACCAATTTAATATAAATAGACTAACGACCACAGTAAATAGCAGGCAAAGGAATGTCCCGTGAACTTGTCGTCGTCAATATCACACACCACAATTTCACCCGAGTGAATTCTTCTCTCAACTCCGAGCATACTTTGGTGGCTCTGCCTTCATGGAAAAAGTGTTTTTATAATTTATTTACATAACATACCATACAATGATATAAATCACATTAAAAGGCATTGTCACATTATTTCTTCATAAGACTGTCATGACTCTTCAGGCTGTTTTCCTTCCCTATTGCTGAATAAATCTTTATTTACATCATAGAATCACTATGATTCTAGGATAATCTGTTTTAGTGATATTGGTTGAGGGATAAATTGGCCAGGTCAGTGGGAGAACGCCCCTGCTTTTCTTCAAATAGTGCCACACGATCTTTTATGTCCACCTGAGAGGGCAGAATGGGACCTTAGTTTAACGTCTCACCCGAAAGGCTTCTCACTCAAAAAACAATAATCGTTTTAGCTGGAAATGACTATCATCAGTAGGAATTGTACAAGCGGTGACCAGAAAATTGCACATTCGGTATCTTGCCCCTGCTCTGTGCTTTATGACAATTTCCTGACCTGGTTGCATGCTTGCGACGTGATCTCTTGCGTCATAACGTATTATACACAATGGACAGAAAATTGTGGAGAATATGTGCCCGAATTCCCAATATGTGCCCCAGAAGCCAAAGCTTGGACAATAAACACAGGGCTAGAGGACAAAAGTACAAAATTACAAAATTCACAAGTCCCCTACAATGGATTGGAAAAAACCTTTCTTTTCCCCCACAAGAGAGAAAACTTGTAGAACAAACTTCCAGAGAAGGAGGTTGATTCGCGGTCAATCAACATATTTAAAACGAACTGCATTGATGTTTGTTGAATTGCAGGATTGAGTGTTGTAGAGATCTTTAACAACACTGTTTGTTTGTTTTATCAAGGGAATTTGGGGAAGGAAAGTCGTGATCCCTAAAGCAAGGGATCAGGAGATGGTGTGAGAGGAAAGTTCATGATAGAATAATCACACACGGGCACTGGATAGGGTGGTCTTCGCATGCAGCTAGGTTGTGTTAGAAAGATTCGTTGTGTGAAACCTCTTTAAGATTTCAATGTGACAGTTGTAAATTGCCCCTCGAATTTGTCCCCATCTCTAGCATGACTGTGGCGCATGGTAAGGATTCAAAGGGCTATAAGATTGTACAAATGTTTTGGATGGGGTGCCAGTAAAAGAACAATAGGTTATAAGAACACACTTTGTGGCCTACTTACATAGGGCAGCTACCTGATATAGGAAACTGTTCGATAGCCTGTTAGTGAGATTTTGAAGTGAAATGTTAGTAATAGGACAAGTCTGCTTTGTATTGATACGAGCCTGCCTAGAATACATTCTATTAGATTCTTAATTAAAATATCATGTAAACTGCTGAAACATTTGAATTGCATTTGATCTTGCAGCAGTAGTTTAATTACCCTTTTTGGTCTTAACAATTCCCTGACAAACATACAAAGGCCCCAGGAGTGTGTACTAGACAGCACGGCTACTCGCCAGCCCGTCCATCTTTCCAGCTTCACAGGGGTGGAGGAGATGTGTGACATCTTTATGAAGCCAGGTGCCATCGCAGGCCGGTGGAGTAACACGCTGACATTCTCTGCACAGGAAGGAATGTTTGTGGACATATGTAAACATTGCCTTGCTCTCTAATTAATTGGCGTAACATATAGTTCAGTTATTAGTTTAAGAAGTTTTATAGTTCCAATTAGTGCCTGAAGCACAACATTTGATGGTGGGGAGAGAGCATAATGCAGAACTGTTAGTTGCAAAACAAATCTACAAGGCCACCTCTGCAAAAGGAATGCAGTAAGAGACAAGGGAACAACACTCCTTTGTTTAGATAGAAGGCCTTTGTCAGCCCATTAATTCTACTCTGCAAGATTGTTTTCTGTAACTTTCCTCTTGTATAATGATTTGATTAACAGATGTGGCAAGAGTCATGTAGGCTGTAGTTTCAGGCCTTAATTCGAGGGGCAGTTAGCAGCCTAGTTGAGTGTGTGTGCCTGCGACAAATAAGCTGAAGTTACAGTCAAAGTGGGAACATCTTCTGGTGCCTCCCAGATTTAGTAACTAGGGCATCAATATTTACAGGGTGGGAGCGGGAGCACATGGTTGCCGGTGGGGAAATCCAGAAATCCCGGGAACCCGGAGGTCCTGCCGAATTTAACAGCACTGACCTCGTTATCATTTTTTTATCTATTTCCAGCCCGGCAGCAGGCCAGATTGACAGGCTGGCAGGATGCTGGGCAGGAAAGCCAGCGGTGGAAGGCTGCAGCTGGGGACAGTTGCCGGCAACTGGGAAAGATCAGGGGCGGGAAAGGGGTGTTGGACCAGCAATCAGGAGGGAGGGAGAAGGGAAGGGGGGGACCGGGAGAGATCACGGGGCGGAAGGCTCGGGACCGCGGGTCTGGAGGGGGGGGGGGGATGCGGCCGATCCTGGCAGATGATTGGCTCGAGGGTCCAGGCGGGACCACTCCTGCCCCTCCTGGCTCACGAGCAGTGCTCTAAAAAGCACTTACCTGCTTGCTCCGGCTGCACCCAACCTCCCTTTTGCTGCCGGGTTTCCCGAGCCCTGGGAACTCAGGCCCACAGCCGTTAAACTTAAATCAGGCTCCCAACTGCGCTGTGGAAGCCTGATTTAAATATTATAATGAGGTGTCCCGCCTCTCCACGGCAGGACACAGACATGCCACACAAAATGGCGGCAGGCGTGTACACAGCGGGTTGGGGTCGCGTTACGGCATTTAAATTTTTAAATCTCTCCTCAACCCTCTCCTGCCCATCATGGGAAGGTTGTCTGTCTAGTTTATGGACACAGCGGCTGGAATTTTAACTTGGAGGCGGGTAGGGAGCGGGTGGGGTGGGGGGAGGGGGTGCTGGAATGCATTTCCCTCAGGCCCTGCCGAATTTAACGTGCATTTTCTAGGCTAAAACATATTCTACCCGATTGGAGATGAATGGCTGAGACATTTCCTATTTCTCACTAGCTAAGGGCCAAAATTCCCATCTTTGCTAATTCTGGTAATAATTTGCTAATAAATGTGATATTCTTCTCCTATTAGACTGCTCACCCCCGTACCAGATTTACTTACCATTGCTACCTAGAATTAGAGATTACACCGACTGAAATGATCACTTTTAATATACATTTTACTCCTGTCCCCTTCTATGCTAACATTAGCCAAGGCTGGAATTTCAACCTCTTGATAGGCACTTGTGTGGCAGCAGGTAGCTTGGCTTTAAACTGTCCCGATCTGTATGTTTGTAACAGCTTGGTACATTGCATGATAAAGCTCAGTTTTCAGTCAGTAGTTTATCTCAAAATAGGAACTCGTGTGCTGGTTAGATTTCCTGAAGAAAGAGGTTTTGGGCATACACTCAGGAAATGAAATCATGATAAATGTAACACATGGTGGAATTTTCAGCTAAATGTGCATAATCTTTATTGGGTCCTTCCTATTATTGAGCAATAATAACCTTAGTTCCCATACAGAGCTGGCTGGTTGTCCCTCCATCAGCTTCACTCCTAGGTGTAAAGGAACCAATGCCTAGGTGGTCAAAAATGTACATCTACCAGATGCAAACAAGGAAGCATGGAGCGCTAGTCCCATGCGTTTGCACTCTGTCTCTGCATTATACAGCAGAGACCAGCGCACCTACAGAGACCAGTTTCCAATGTGCAGTGTAAAGCTGAGAGAGCGGCACACTGCTGTCCTGATAGAAGATCTCAAAACTTGATGTTTAAGCACAAAAGTAAAAGGGGGTGAAAATCTGCCACCATTCTGGCTTGCTGCCAGTGTAAATCCACGGGAGTGTACCAGAAGATTATCTGGGAGCCAGATATGTTGGGTCTGGGCCTTACGTTGGTGATTCCATGAGCCTTGTAAGGGGTGGAGCCTCTGCCCATCCCATACAAGGCCAAGTTGAAGGGCTCTCAACACCAGGGGCTCCCATGTCACAACCTCCCATTAGCTGGGTGCTTCATCAGTGAGAGCAGGCATATCAGGCAGCTAAAATATAGTTGGAGGCCCACCTCGGGGTCCAAGCCAAAGATCAAGTCTGGACCCCCAAAGATTTGTAAGGGGGCCAAGAGGGCAGTTCTTTAACAGTTTGCCCCACACCCCCGGACCCAGCAGAGTACGTCATATATGCGGCCTCTTCAGCAGGTGAACACCCAAGATGCATCTCTAGTTGCACAGGTACATGCCATTGGCAGTCAAAGTAGGGAACCTCATCCTAACCCTGGTAAGTTTGCTGGGGTCAGTGGATGAGGTTGCCGGTGGGCACAACCCAGCACTTATATTGGGATGTGCTCCCTCCACAGATTTTTGGACCCACAATGCTTAATGTCACCTCTCCAAGGCAAAGAACGTCCAGTCTAGGAAATTTACATTACCTGCTGTCTGAGAAGCTGTTTCATTTCTGCAAGCATTTGATTGAGTTGTGTCATCTGGGCGACCAAAAGTCTTCCTGTATCACCTGCAATATAAAGGGAGCTGGTTAACTTGGGTGTCTTTTTGGGGTTAGATACAGATTGAGATCACAAAGACAAGTCCAGATGAGGGAGGCCAGCCTTTCATAGAAATCTCCAGTCGCCTCCATCATAGCATCCAATTTCCTCTAGAATGATTCCAGAGGGTTTGCCTCAATTACTTTACCTGGAAGCCCATTCAGTCCTTGATCAAACAGACCATGACGCAATGATTTCTGTGCTTCTGAAGCAGTGGAGGGGGCTGTTGTATGTACAGAGCAGCAGGCTAAGAACATAAGAACATAAGAAATAGGAGCAGGAATAGGCCACTTGGCCCCTCGAGCCTGCTCCACCATTCAATAAGATCATGGCTGATCTTGGGCTCAAAGCCACTTCCCTGCCCACTCCCCATAACCCTTCACTCCCTTATCTTGCAAAAATCTGTCTATCTCCACCTTAAATGTATTTAATGAACCAGCCTCCACTGCTCTCTGGGGCAGAGAATTCCACAAATTTACGACCCTCTGAGAGAAGAAATTCCTCCTCATCTCAGTTCTAAAAGGGCGACCCTTTATTCTGAAACTATGCCCCCGAGTTCTAGATTTCCCCATGAGGGGAAACATCCTCTCTGCATCTACCTTGTCGAGCCCCCTCAGTATCTTATATGTTTCAAAAAGATCACCTCTCATTCTTCTAAATTCCAATGAGTATAGGCCCAACCTGCTCAACCTTTCTTCATAAGTCAACCCCCTCATCTCAGGAATCATCCGAGTGAATCGTCTCTGAACTGCCTCCAATGCAAGTATATCCTTCCTTAAATAAGGAGACCAAAACTGTACGCAGTACTCCAGGTGTGGTCTCACCAATACCCAGTACAGTTGTAGCAGGACTTCCCTGCTATTATACTCCAACCCCCTTGCAATAAAGGCCAACATTCCATTTGCCTTTTTGATTACTTGCTGTACCTGCATGCTAACTTTTTGTGTTTCATGTACAAGGGCCCCCATGTCCCTCTGAACTGTAGCATTTTGTAATCTCTCTCCATTTAAATAATAATTTGCTTTTTTATTTTTCCTGCCAAAGTGGATAACCTCGCACTTTCCCACATTATACTCCATCTGCCAAATGTTTGCCCACTCACTTAGCCTGTCTATATCCCATTGCAGATTTTTTGAGTCCTCTGCACAACTTGCTTTCCCACCCATCTTTGTATCATCTGCAAACTTGGCTACATTACACTCGGTCCCTTCATCCAAGTCATTAATGTAGATTGTAAATAGTTGAGGCCCCAGCACCGATCCCTGTGGCACTCAACTAGTTACCGTTTGCCATCCGGAAAATTACCCATTTATCCCGACTCTCTGCTTTCTGTTAGTTAGCCAATTCTCTATCCATACTAATATATTACCCCCAACTCCGTGAGCTCTTATCTTATGCAGTAACCTTATATGCGGCACCTTATCGAATGCCTTCTGGAAATCCAAATACACCACATCCACTGGCTCATCCTTATCCACCCTGCTCATTACATCCTCAAAGAATTCCAGCAAATTTGTTAAACATGATTTCCCTTTCATAAAACCATGCTGACTCTGCTTGACTGCATTATGATTTTCCAAATGCCCTGCTACTGCTTCCTTAATGAAGGACTCCAGCATTTTCCCAACGACAGATGTTAGGCTAACTGATCTACAGTTTCCTGCTTTCTGTCTCCCTCCCTTCTTAACTAGGGGTGTTAAATTTGCGGTTTTCCAATCCGCTGGGACCTCTCCAGAGTCCAGGGAATTTTGGTATATTGCAACCAATGCATCCACTATCTCTGCGGCCACTTCTTTTAAGACCCTGGGATGCAGGCCATCTGGTCCAGAGGACTTGTCGTCTTTTAGTCCCATTATTTTACCAAGTACTATTTCCTTAGTGATAGTGATTGTCTTTAGTTCCCCCCTCCCTGTGGCCCCTTGATTATCCATTATTGGGTTGCTGTTAGTGTCTTCTACCATGAAGACAGATACAAAATATTTGTTCAGAGTCTCTGCCATTTCCCCGTTCCCTATTATTAATTCCCCATTCTCATCCTCTAAGGGACCAACATTTACTTTAGCTACTCTCTTCTTTTTTATATACCTGTAGAAGCTCTTACTTTCTGTTTTAATATTTCTTGCCAGTTTACTCTCATAATTCATCTTCTCTCTCTTTATTATTTTTTTAGTCATCCTTTGCTGGTTTTAAAAAATTTCCCAATCCTCTGGCCTCCCACCAATCTTGGCAACATTGTTTGCCTCCGTTTTCAATTTGATACCATCCTTTACTTCCTTAGTTAGCCACGGATAGTGCTCCCTTCTCTTAAAATCTTTGTTGAATAGTTTGAACAGTGGAAACAGAAGTTTGAAAATGTTCTGCTTGAATGAAGGACTTTTGTTCACAACTACCCTCTGAAGCTGAGCATTGTAATCCTCCCTGAATTTCTACCATTTACATCATTTTGTTCAGTTCTGAGATAACAAATATAAAAGAAGCGCAACAGTGAAAGAAAGAAGAACTTCCGTTGGTATAACATTTTTTACAACCTCAGGACTTCCCAAATCTCTCTACAGCCAATGAAGTGCCTTTGAAGTGTAGTCACTGTCGTAATGTAGGGAAACGCAGCAGCCAATTTGTGCACAGTAAGCTCCCACAAACAGCAATGAGATAATGACCAGATAATCTGTTTATTTAGAAAGCCAAATCGCCCTGACCCCCGGCATCATGAAGCCCGGGCGATTTTAACTCCTGGGTCTCACGTGCACGCCTCCGGTCAGGTGCAATTCTGGTGTAAATGGTGGAATTTCTGGGGCAGTCTCATTCTCCTGTTATTTGCACACATGAACCATTTTGGGAGCAGGCCAGCAACGAACTCTACTGGTATTTAGGTTGTATTTTAGAATGGGTGTAAATCTTGCGAATCTGACTTATGTCCCAAATTCTCGTCCCCTACACCAGAACTATACCACTTTTGCACCAAACAAATCAAAGTATTTCCGGCCTCATTTTTTTAAACAAGCTGCCCAACACATACATTTTGATTTTTAGTTGAAACAAAGAGGTATTTCAATCTGGCGCAAATCAGATTCACAACAACCTTGGATAAATTAGAACAGGAGAGCTAAATTTACCTACTCTGAAATCTGAAAACTGAATTCAGTCACCATTTCCTGGATCCACTTCCTGTTATTGTGCTGAGAGTTTGCAGCAAATATGAATGTGAGGATAAAGAAGATGCAAGACAAGTGACGTATGAAATATTTTTTAGGTACGGGTATCAAGGGATATGGAGCAAAGGTGGGTAAATTGAATGGTGGTGGACAATTAAACAACTAACGGGAGGAGGAGGCTCCATGAATGGTGAACCTGTGGTGAACCATGGTGAACCTGTGGAATTCTCTGCCACAGAAGGCAGTAGAGGCCAATTCATTAAATAGATTCAAGAAGGAGTTGGATATATTTCTTAAGGCTAAAGGGATCAAGGGATATGGGGAGAAAGCAGGGACAGGGTACTGAATTTGGATGATCAGCCATGATCGCATTGAATGGCGGAGCAGGCTAGAGGGGCCGAATGGCCTACTCCTGCTCCTATCTTCTATGATTCTATGAACATCCCCATCCTCAATGATGGCGGAGCCCAGCAAGTGAGTGCAAAAGACAAGGCTGAAGCGTTTGCAATCATTTTCAGCCAGAAATGCTGAGTGGATGGTCCATATCGGCCTCCTCCTGCGGTCCCCACCATCGCAGAAGCCAGTCTTCAGCCAAGTCGATTCACTCCACATGATATCAAGAAACAGATGAGCTCATTGGATACAGCAAAAGCTATGGGCCCCGACAACATCCCAGTTGTCATGCTGAAGACTTGTGCTCCAGCACTAGCCGCGCCTCTAGCCAAGCTGTTCCAGTACAGCTATAACACTGGCATCTATCTGACAATGTGGAAAACTGCCCAGGTATGTCCTGTCCACAAAAAGCAGGAGAAATCCAATCCGGCCAATTACCGCCCCATCAGTCTACTCTCAATCATCAGCAAAGTGATGGAAGGCGTCGTCGACAGTGCTATCAAGCGGCACTTACTCACCAATAATCTGCTTACTGATGCCCAGTTTGGTTTCCGCCAGGATCACTCTGCTCCCGACCTCATTACAGCCTTGGTCCAAACATGGACAAAAGAGCTGAATTCTAGAGGTGAGGTGAGAGTGACTGCCCTTGACATCAAGGCAGCATTTGACCATGTGTGGCATCAAGGAGCCCTCATAAAATTGAAGTCAATGGGAATCAGGGGGAAAACTCTCCAGTGGCTGGAGTCATACCTAGCACAAAGGAAGATAGCTGTGGTGGTTGGAGGTCAATCATCTCAGCCCCAGGAACTCACTGCAGGAGTTCCACAGGGCAGTGTCCTAGGCCCAAACATCTTCAGCTGCTTCATCAATGACCTTCTTAGCATCATAAGGTCAGAAGTGGGGATTTTTGCTGATGATTGCACAGTGTTCAGTTCCATTCGCAACTCCTCAGATAATGAAGCAATCCATGCCCACATGCAGCAAGACCTGGACGACATTCAGGCTTGGGCTGATAAGTGGCAAGTAATATTCGAGCCACACAAGTGCCAGGCAATGACTATCTCCAACAAAAGAGCGTCTAACCACTGCCCCATGACATTCAACGGGATTACCATTACTGAATCCCCCACCATCAACATCCTGGGGATCACCATTGACCAGAAACTTAACTGGACCAGCCACATAAATACTGTGGCTACAAGAGCAGGTCAGAGGCTTGGTATTCTGCGGCAAGTGTCTCACCTCCTGACTCCCCAAAGCCTTTCCACCATCTACAAGGCACAAGTCAGGAGTGTGATGGAATACTCTCCACTTTCCTGGATGAGTGCTGCTCCAACACTCAAGAAGCTCGACACACTCCAGGATAAAGCAGCCCGCTTGATTGGCACCCCATCCACCACCATAAAGATTCACTCCATCCACCACCGGCACACCGTGGCTGCAGTTTGTACCATTTGCAAGATGCACTGCAGTAACTCGCCAAGGCTTCTTCGGCAGCACCTCCGAAACCCGTGACCTCTACCAATTAGAAGGACAAGGGCAGCAGGCGCATGGGAACACCACCACCTCTAAGTTCCCCTGCAGGTCACGCACCATCCTGACTTGGAAATATATCTCTGTTCCTTCATTGTCACTGGGTCAAAATCCTGGTACTCCCTCCCTAACAGCACTGTGGGAGTACCTTCACCACAAGGACTGCAGCGGTTCAAGAAGGCAGCTCACCAGCACCTTCTCGAGGGCAATTAGGGATGGGTAATAAATGCTGGCCTTGCCAGTGATGCCCACATCCCAGGAACGAATAAAAGAAAAATGGAGTTGAGGTAAATATCTGCCATGATTTAATTGAATGACAGAACCAACTCGAAGAGGCTGAATGGCCTACACCTGTACTTAAGTTTCTATATTTCTGTATGGGCCAGAATATCAACAACACTTAGATTTCACTGCACATCAACTGCCCTTCCCACATCCACAGCAACCCCTGAATCTCACCATCAAGCAATTCATGGCCATATCTAAGATTTTGATCTATGATCACTTCCTCATTTCCCTCAACATCCACTTCTGCCTGCTTCCAAAACTTCTACTACCTCCCTTTGACATTGGAAAAGGTTACCTTCAGTTCCCTCTCCAGCACCCCAACTTCCTCTCCTCTGTCCTTCCTCCCACCATGACACCATTGCCGCTATTGACCTGTCCAACAGCTGCCTTACCTCTGCCTTTGATATCCTTATCCCTATCAAGTCCCTCTTTGTTTCCCACCCCTACCATTCCTCCAGTACAATTCCTACCTCTGCAGAGTCTGCATCTTTAGATCTGAGCACTAGGCTTGAGCCTGGTGCACAACTGGCATGATGGTCCACTGCCAGATCTGGCTGGACCATCTTAAGCAATACAGCACTTACCTCTCAACAACTAAATCCTCCTACTATTTCAGGATGATTCTGGCGGGTAAAAGGACTTCTAAGTTTCTCAGCTTGATAACAAACTGCCTCCTCTAACGCTCTTCCTTTGCACCCTCAATTCTTATCTTCAACATCAAGTGCAATAAGGTCATGGATTGTTTTCATTCAAAACATCAAGGCTATCCATTTTGCTGCCTTAGCCTCCTCCTCCATGACTGCAGCCATGGCAAGCTATCCTTTAATGTTCTCCTTGATATCTCCACTTTATTCAACATAGTCACTCTATGATCTTCAACCATCTCGCCTCCATTATCCACCTCCATGGCACTGTCTTTACTTGGTTCCACTTCTTCTTGCCCCAACATAGCTAGCACATCTCCTGTAGTGGCTGCCCATTCCATCCCGGCATAGTCACCTCAGGAGCTCCCCAAGGTTCCAATCTTGCCCTCTTCTAGTCCTCACCGAGCCCCTGCCCCTTAGTGATACCATTCATAGGCATGTGGTGAGCTTTCATGCTTATGCTGATGACACTCAGCTCTATCTCTTCATCAGCACTCTTGATTCCATGACTAACTGAGGTCTGACATCAAGTTGCAGATGTTTTTCCAACTCAGCATCAGCAAGAAGCCATCCAATTTTTCTCCTGCTAAAAATAATACATCTGGCCCCTGATTGTATCTCCCGCGCTGGTCCCCTTTGTATCCTCCCCCTCACTCCCCTCCACCAGAGCCTACAACTGTCTGGAAATCTCTCCTAAAACCCTCCCACCTTGCTACCTTTCTCCTCACCTTCAAAACCTTCCTTTAAACAAACTTTGAATATAAACAGTCATCCTCTAATTCACCGCTGTGAAGTACCTTGGCTTCTTTTACTATGTTCAATGCTAATAATCTGACGTGGGAGAGATTTCCTCTGTTCATTATTATGCAGCAAAACCATAAATGTACGTCTAAAGTATGTGTTTACAATCTTATTAAAAAAGTGAAAGAGGAAATGTTCCCCGCCTAATACGGCACAGCAGGGTTTACTTTATAGGGTGAATTCCTCAATCCTCAACATATGCTTGGGTCAGCTGTTTATAATAACATGGATCCCTATTGCGATGCAAAAAGCCCCCGCAAATTTTTCAAACCGAGGCTTTATTCATAGCTTCCGTTACCCGTATTAAAATCCCTCCTGGGCTGTCCCTATCGCTGTCACACAATCCACTCAGTACAGCAAAACCGGCTGCATGCAATTCAGTATCAATCACTATCACCTTTCAGTCAACAGGAAGCAACGTTGCTGCAGGGAGATGGTAGAAGGTCTAGGGGAGGGGGGAAACAGGGTCTGTACCAGTTCTCCTCCCCTTTAGGTTGGATGCTCAATGACCAAGATGTTGGGCCGTATTTTCCGATGCCTACGGGTGTGTATGAGCTGTGTACACACCTGTAGGGACATCAGAAATGCCGATTTCAGGCATGCGAAGCGCGTGCGCTGAAAACCGGTATTTCCGATCTGTCAAGAATGTTCAGATCGGACGCCTGCCCTGGAGAAGGGCCTCTGCAGGCGGATAGTTCGCTTTCTAGAGAACCTCCGCCTGCAGAAAACCCTTAGAAATCTTACACCTGGTAAAAGCAGGCAGGCGTAAGGCCTGCTTTTACCAGCATAAGAGTTGAAAAAAGTTAAAAAAACTGATTTATAATTTAAAAATACTTTTAAAAAAGGTAAGTATATTTTTAGCCCCATAAAAAACTTTAATTACTTTTTTCAAAAAATTAAATTTTTGTTCAAAGTATTTAATTTATTGGGCCAAAAATTCAGCACTTGCCAGGTGAATACGCACTGTGTACTCACCCGTAAGGCCTCATGAAGTGCCGGTTTCCTGCATGCACTGCGCATGCGCGGGAAACCGGAACTTCCGGTCTCATGAAGGGAGGGTTTCAGAGGTGAACCGCGTGCGCGGGAGAGGCTGCGCGCACGCAGCAAACTTAGGTTTTTTTTCAGGTTTCTCCGGAAGGTAAGTATTGAAGAGGCTGCGCTTTTAAAAAGGAGGCGCAGGACCCGTTTTCAACAAGGTAAGTGGTTAATTAATTACAATTTAAAATTTTTATCTTTTTTTAGATACTTTAAAGAAAGGTAAGTTTATTTTTAGCACTGTTAAAAAGTATTTTAATTTTTTCAAAAATTTAAATTTTTGTTTAAAGTAGTTAATTTATTTAACTTATAGTTATTTTAAAAATGTGATGGTTTAAAAAAAAATTTATTTGAAGTTTAGGTGTTGTTTTGGGGCCGATTTCAATTCATAGATTTGACAGGTCTTCCTGTGAAATCTATGAATGAAAGATGGTCTGCTGCCATTGGTTCTCCATGGCCCACGTGATCCCAGGGGACGCATTGCACTAACTACGCCCCTGGGACACACAAGCACTGCGCGCCGGCAGTTGGGGCAGGCCCAGGAGCTGAAGTCCCCGTGGGCCCAGAGGTCAACGGCAGGCGCGGTAGGTAGGTGCGCGCGGGATCCTTGTACCCACGGGAAGCCAGGGAGCCTAATTTCTGGGCCATTGTAATTTCAATTCATTTTAAAAATGTGATTTAAAAAAATATATATTTAATGTATTACTGTGTTTTTGGGGTGATCTCCATTCATATATTTGATAGGTCTATCTGTCAAGTGTATGAAGGGAGATTCCCTTCTTCTATTGGCTCGCCTGGCCCACGTGATCCCAGGGACGCTTGCGAACTCCCTGCGCCTCTGGGGTACGTGGGCCCTGCGCATTTCGAGTTTGGAGAGGCCCAGGAGCGGAAGTATACGCACCTCGGGAGCCCTCAGGTAAGTCCGTAGGTTTTTTCCAGATCGGAGGCTTCCGCACGCAGGAAGCCTCCGATCGGAAAATACGGCCTGTTATAACTGTGCCAGAAATCTGGGGAAAATGTTAAGAGTGGCATTGATGATTAGCAAGAGTGACTTGGATAGCAACCCCTATTTTAACACAGAGTTTATCTTTAAGCATGGCATGTGATCTGGCAAGCTGCCTGACAGTGTGCTAAACTAAGAAATATCTTGAGCTCACAAATGTAAGCATGTAACTATGAAGGAAGTGCGATGGCATCACTGCCTAAAACAACCGCACTTCTCAAGCTAACAAGTGACTTGTCTATGACTGGTGCATATCTGATAGGTGGCTTGGGATATTTGCATTGGTCTGATGCTTTTGCATGTATAATAAGGTAAACAAAAGCCAACTCTGAGTAATTGACATATTCTCTTGTGCCCTTCATCCACATTATTTACAGCCCACACTTGTGAGGTACACTAATAGTGTCAGCTGTGGCTCAGTGGGTAACACTCTTGCCTGTGAGTCTGAAGGTTGTGTGGTTCAAGTCCCACTCCAGGAACTTGAGCACAAAAATCTATGCTGACACTTGAGGGAGTGCTACACTGTTGGAGGTGCTGCCTTTCAGCTGAGACATTGAACTGAGGCCCTGTCTGCTCTCTCAGGTGGATGTGAAAGATCCCATGGCAATTTTTCAAAGAAAAGCAGGGGAGGTGTCCTGGCCAATATTTATCCCTCAATCATCATAACAAAAACAGATTATTTGGCCATTATCACATTGCTGTTTGTGGGAGCTTGCTGAGTGCAATTGGCTGCTGCGTTTCCTACATTACAACAGTGACTCCACTTCAAATAGTACTTCATTGGCTGTAAAGCACTTTGAGATGTCTGGGGGTCGTGGGGTGGTGAGGGAGGCATTGAGCCTCCTTTTGCTCAACATCCATTTTTATATATTGATGCCTCTGTGAAGGGCCTCGGGACATTTTTCTACGTCAAAGGCACTTCATAAATGCAAGTTGTTGTTGAGGTGGGTCAAGAGGGATCTCTGCCCACTGTGACTGTGAAGTATTTTCCTTGTTTGGGATTAATTAATTTTGCAAGATTAATTCCCAGCAGGGTCTCCACTCTGCAGAGGGAGCCCATCACTGCCGCACAGGGAAGTCCTGTGGTGCTGCAGCCCCAGAAAGGAGGAGGATCTATAGTTAAAGAGGGCAAATGTCCCTCGAGGATATCCCAAACATTTTATAAAAGTAGTCCTCAGACCTGCCAGTGATAGAAAGGCATGGGTGGCATCTTCTTCCCACTGCTTGTCCAATGTCATGCAGTTTGCCAACTTACCCACAATCCCAGCTGAATCACTTTGTTGGAACATGCAATCCTGCAGCGCTGCCACTTTAGCGATAGACCCTCCCAGGGCAAGTTTCATCTCCTCTACAGAATCCTGCAAAGAGCAAAAAAGTGTACTTGTAAGAAAGAAAGTCCAGAATTATATCATTCACATGCGATGGCTGCATCTCCTCAGTCAGTTTATTGTATGATACAATATCATTTTAAGGAACTGAAAAGGAAAATAATTGCAGGGCTCAGAGGAATCAGCGGGGGAGTGGGAGTAATTGGAGAGCCTCTTTCAAAGAGCCGGCACAGGCACGATGGGCCGAATTACCTCCTTCTGTGCTGTATAATTCTATCAATTAAATTGGCCTGATCAGCACAGTGAATAAAAAGAAGTGTTTTGTTAGCCCAAGAATCATAACAGCTACTACAACTTGCAATCTCTGTAATACTCCTCATTTGCAGGAAGACAACTCAAAGCACTTTTATATTGAAGACAAAACAGTGAATGCCAATTCAGAGGGGGAGAAGTGAAGAGAGGGTCGGGGGAGGAGGGGGAGGCGTGGCAAAAGGCACGCTCGACAAGAATAGTTTTGAGCAGGTTTATGATAGTAAGGAGGGAGGTGGCAAGGTGGAGGTAACTATACAGGGAGTTTCCAGCGAGCAGGAGCGCAGTCGCTGGATGAACGATCACCAGTGGTGGAGAGGAGGGAGTGGAGACTAGCAGTAGCCCAGTGCTGGAGGTAATAGGGGAGCAGAGAGTGTGCACACCAGATTTAGTCTGGAGCAGATCATTAAGGAGAGGCAGGGGGAGCCCACGGATGGATTTGAAAGTGATAATGAAAATTTTGCAGTCAACTAACTGGGGTGAAGACAGCCAATGGAGCTTGGAAAGCATGGGAGAGCAGGACTTTGTACAGGTGATAACACAGGGGTTATGGGGATGGGGGGCACATTTTCAATGTGTTTTAACTTGTGGAGGGTAGAGGCAGGATAATAGGCCCAGATCTATTTTTGATTCCAATGTGGTATGCACAATTTAAATGAGATGCACCATTTTCCAGTTGTGGTGGAACGTTAGAATATTTTATGGGCCAGAAATTCGGCTGTTGTCGGGTGAGTACGCGCTGTGTACTCACCCGTAAGGCCATCTGAAGTGCCGGTTTCCTGTATGCACTGCGCATGCGCGGGAAACCAGAACTTCCGTTCCCCTGAAGGGAGGGGTTCAGAAGTTGAACGCGTGCGCGGGAGAGGCTGCGCGCACGCAGCGAACTTCGATATTTTTTTCAGGTTTCTCCGGGAAGGTAAGTATGAAGAAGCTGCGCTTTTAAAAAGGAGGCGCAAGGCCTGTTTTTAACAAGGTAAGTGGTTAATTAATTACAATTAAAAAAATTTTCAACAGGTTTATCTTTTTTAGATACTTTAAAGAAAGGTAAGTTTATTTTTAGCACAGTTACAAAGTATAATTAATTTTTTCAAAAATTTAAATTTTTGTTTAAAGTAGTTAATTTATTTAACTTTTAGTTATTTGAAAAATGTGATGTTTTTAAAAAAATTTATTTGAAGTTTAAGTGTAGTTTTGGGGCCGATCTCTATTCATAGATTTGACAGGTCTTCCTGTCAAATCTATGAATGAAAATGCCCTGCTAGGATTGGCTCTCCATGACCCACGTGATCCCAGGGGACGCTTCGAACTAACTGCGTCCCTGGGATACACAAGCACTGTGCGCCAGCAGCTGCAGGAGGCCCAGGACCCGAAGTCCTCGTGTGCCCAAAGCACAACTGCAGGCGCGGTAGGCAAGTACGCGCGCGATGCTTGCACCCGCAGGAAGCCTGAAAGCCGAATTTCTGACCCTATATCATGTAATTATAAAAGCTGCATCATCCATAACATCCTGGCATCCAAGATTGGATTGGCAAAAGCTGCAATCACAAAACCCCAATACCTAAATGGGGTGAAAGTGGGCTGCAGCAATGACCAAAATGGGCGATAGTAAATCGATAGACCATTTTACACCCTGCCAAAAATGTCCACCACTTGAAGATTGCCACGTAACTTAGTGAGGAAAGGAACTGAGAAAACTGGAGCAAAATAAATGATTGCTTTGAGTTAATTTTTCTCTACGAATGTCCACCAATTTTTGTTCCCTTTCAAAAAAAACTATATCTGTTTTAGTCAGGAGCCAGAGGTCTGTGGACAATTAGAGTACGAGTTAGTCACTATAATATCATTCTTCCCAGAATGTACTACAGGAAGGTGAAGCAATGGCGTCCCCTGCTGGTAACAAATAAAAATGCAATGTTACATTGTGAATTTCTCCTCAAAATGACAACAAGCACGGTTCAAATTGTTTAGCAAAAGACCAGCTTGTGAGCAAATGATTCAAATGCATTATTTTAAAAAAACATTTGCTGCCGTTTTCTTTTAAGCTTGCCCCTCTGAATTGCAAATTATTGGATTTTCATACACGAGATACTGATCCTGTCAGGATACTCCCAGAGAACAATCAGAAAAGGTGAACGCACCCTAACTGTTCCACTCACATCTCTCCCTAGCCTCGCTCTTCCTCTACAGCACATAAACACACTCTGGGGAGAAATTCAACTCGCGTTGGTTTCGGGCACAAAATGGGAGGCAGGAACCTGATGAGCGCCCGAAGATGTCGGCTTGATTGAAATTAGGCCTTGGGCCTCATCTGTAAGAAACCAGTGAGCTGCGGATGCCAATCAGGCCTTCCAATGCAGCGCACCAATCAGGGCCATAGGAATTTCAGCCATCTCTGCGTCGGGCTGTCACACAGGTAGACCCTGGGGATAAGGCGGGGCGGGGGGGCGGGGAAGGGGGGTTGTGGAGAGGTGGAGAGACGAGGCAGAGGGGGGAGAGTTCAGGCCAGCAGTGCTCCACAATATTTTTATGGAGCCAGGAGGACTATGATGTTGTAATATGATTCACAAAAATGTGATTCAGCTTGCAAAAACATTGGATCAGAAAACCATAATGCTTCGCTTGCCTATCAGCCTTAATTTTGAAATTATGGCGAAATTGAGTGTTGGCAGGCTGTTTCTCCATGGAACTGAACCATAGCTAACCACGGTCCTGTCTCCATCCAACATGTACATTCTCCAGCAATGGATAGTGAAATGGAGAGAGAACCATTGCCAAGGTTTCCTCTAATACAAAAGCAAAATACTGCGGATGCTGGAAATCTGAAATAAAAGCAGAAAATGCTGGAAATACGCAGCAGGTCAGGCAGCATCTGTAGAGAGAGAAACAGAGTTAACGTTTCAGGTCGATGACCCTTCGTCAGTTCTGACGAAGGGTCATCGACCTGAAACGTTAACTCTGTTTCTCTCTCCACAGATGCTGCCTGACCTGCTTAGTATTTCCAGCATTTTCTGTTTTTATGCCAAGTTTTCCTCTCCCTAGTCTAGGGATGTCAATTGTTGTGTTCCCACCAAGACACTTGCTAATTGGATTTTATTTAAAATCCTTATCCCATGCTTTTGCTGTATAGTAGATGTTATTTCTCTCGCCTTGTTGCCACTCAATTGAATCGTCAGTAGGCCTCGGTCAATGCTGCTCGTCACCTGGTCATTGTCGGTTTGTCTGCTGTATTTCCCCCTCTCTCTGGGGAAAGTGCCCACCTGTCTCCTCAAACTTTCCCACTGAGAAGAGGTTCTCACCATGAAGTGGATTGGGACCCAGAGCTTGCTACGCCATTACAGCAACAACACATGGTGCCATTTGCTTTTACTGAAATTGCGATTCAATAAAATAAAGCATTTGGTTTGAAAGAGGGGTGAATACATTTAGTTAACCTACCCCAGCAGCACCAAGCACATTTGAAAATCCATTGAAAGTGTAACACGGCAGGGACACTGTCAGAACCTGAGCTGAGTTACGTCTGCACTTTTATGAAAACTGGGCTTGATCTCAGGTTTCAGATGATGTTAATAAACCACTTGAGCTTTGCTAACGTGATTTAATCCATCTGAACAGCTTGCCCGGGCTACAGCCTTGTAACATTTTGCACTGTCATTTCATGTGTTTCCAATCCCAATCTATCATCTGGAAATGGTAATCAACGAATTACTATTCCTGTCTCATATCATTATTTATGACCTATTAAAAATAAGGAACAACACTGGGAATCTGTTGCTGACTTCCAGCCATTAAGGTCCTGTAGACATGTTTCCAGCGGTAATTACTCATGATTACTGCCCACGTGAAACACCACCGTGTTAAAATGAATAGCAGCTGAAGTTACTGCCAGCTGTAAGTTGAGGCACCCAATCAGAGTACACCCATAGTCTAGTACCTTAGCAAGCAGGAAATGAGCCTCTTAATCTGTAAAAGATAATGGGGGAGCTCATCCAGCCGTACTGATCAGAAACTCTAAGGTCCCAATCTTGAAAAGCACACTTCATGGTGTCTGAGACAATACTAATAATGGATGAATGAGTGGCAAGAAGGATCAATACAGGGAGTAGTCCCCAGAATCCTCCTACAAAGGGAAGAGGCCGAGGGGGAAATTACACAGTGAACACATGCACCGCCAGAGGCTCTTGGCAAAAGATACACAAATGATTTACTGATGTAAAAAAGCTACAAAAGACAAGAGAGCATTGAATGGCCAGGCTAGAAAGAGCAGCTTATCAGAAAACCCCGAACAATTGAGACCTTTAAGAGATTCTGACACCAATCCCTTTTGCTTGGAAGTAATTGAAGAGGTGGCTGAGTGTGCAGTAGTAACAGTGCTGATATCAGGCATGATGTATCCATTTCAGTAATATTAAGGATGTTTTCATGAAAGTGATACAATACTAATATATTCCCTCCTTCTCTCCATAGATCAATTAGGGACAACTGGACTCCAGCACCAATCCTCAAGACATAGCATTATCACTATCACAGATATGCACCACTACACAGAGACTCAGGTTCCTACACAAATATCTGACAGTGATGTACCTCCATACAAGCATGCAGCCTACCCACATGTGGAAACATTGCCATTGCTGGATGCCAAACTGAAGAAGCCAATGCATGGTCAAAGATGTTGTAGGGCAGAGACACTAACAGAGACATGGGCGGGTATGGCAGACGATAGCTCAATCCTCAAAGAGCATTAAAACATCATGAGGATATGCACAATGCTGTTAGACAACTGTGTAACACGATTGATGAGTGATTTAACAGTCCTTTATGGACAAAAAGACATTTGTCATGGTAGCTGCCATTGAACTGTCATTAGCTCAGGAACCTAGACGCAGAGGGACATCAGTACATGCGCACTGACTATGGCTGTGTCCAATATGGGGACTAATCTCCAAACAACTCCATGGTGAAGGCTGGCGCATTCTTCAAGAGTGATTGCACTCTAGTCACTGTGACTGAGACCATTCTGCATTATCCCTCCTCAACCTCTCTGCAGCACTTGACATGGTCTCCAACACCATCCTCTTCCAACACCTCTCTTCCAGTGTCCAACTCGGTGAGACTTCCCTCACTTGCTTTCACTCTTACCTGTCTGATCATTGGCAGAGCACCTCTAACAAAAACTTTTCCTCCCACCTCCACACCATCACCTCCAGAGTCCCCCAAGGATCCATCCTTGACCCCCTTCTCTTCTTCATTTACAAGTTACACCTTGAAGACATCATCCATCGACATGGGGTCAGATTTCACACACACTCTAACGATACCCAGCTCTACCTTTCTGCCACGTCTCTCGACTCCTCCACTGCCTTCTGTCAGACTACATGTCTGACATTCAGTCTTGGATGAGAATAAACTTCTTCCAGTTAAACATTGAGAAGACCAAAGCCATTGTTTTCAGCTCCTGCCACAAACTCCATATGCATCACTGGCACCATCCCCTTCCCCGCCACAATCTCACGCTGAACCAGACTGTTTTTAACCTCAGCACCCTGTTTAATGCCGAGCTGAGCTTCTGACCCCATATCCTCTCCATCGCAAAGTCTTGTTTATTTCACCTCCATAACATTTCACCCCTACCTCAGTCCTTCTGCTGTTGAAACCCTAATTCATGCCTTTGTCACCTCCAGATTTGATTGCTCCAATGTTCTCCAGGCTAGCTTCCCATCCTCTCCAACATGTCTAAAACTCTGTTGCTGTACCTGTCCCACACCAGGTCCAGCTCACCCATCACTCCTGCCCTCACTGACCTACTTTGGCCCCTGGTTCCCCAATGCTTTAAAATTAAAATTCTTATCCTTGTGTTTAAATTCTTCCATAGCCTTTCTGTTCTCTAACTTTGACAGTACACTGTTTGACAAGTTGTAGTTTGTGATTTGGTTGCCCAGAGTTAATGGGACAAAACAAAAGAAGTGGAAGTGGGGCAAAATATGATTTGATAGAGTAGATAGAGAGAAACTATTTCCCTCTAGTGGGAGAAGACCAGAACAAGGGGGGGCATAACCTTAAAATTAGAGCTCAGGAGTGATGTCATGAAACACTTCTTCACACAGGGCAGTGTAAATCTGGAACTCTCCCCAAAAAAGCTATTGGGGGGGTCAATTGAAAATTTCAAAACTGAGATTGATAGATTTGTGTTGGGGATTTAAGGGATACAGAACCAAGGTGGGTAAATGGAGTTAAAATACAGATCAGCCATGATCTAATTGAATGGCAGAACAGCCTTGAAGGGCTGAATGGCCAATTCCTGACCCTCTGTTTCTAAAAACAAAAGAGGAAATAACGTCTTTCAGCCTCCAAGAAATCTACAATCTTTAAATTCTCTGTTCCTCTGACTTCAGTCTCTTGTGCATCCTGCCCTCCCTTGCTTCTCTTTTAAGACCTTCCTTAAAACCCACGTTTTTGACCCAGCTTTGGGTCACCATTCCTAAGATCATCTTTGATTTGGCATCCATTTTCTGTGAAGTGCTTTCTAGCATTTTCTACATTAGAGGCGTTATATAAATGAAAGCTGTTATTGTAAGCAGTTAAAATACCACCCCCACCCCACCCCCTCCCACCCGTGCTTTGTGGGATGGGGAGAGGTGTCAGCTGGGATGAACAGCTATTTTAGAGCTTTGCTTAATTGCATTAGGGGATAAGAGGGTATTTATGCAGAACTTTGTTTCTGGAGATTAAACAGGTGGAGCGTACTCTGTGATAGGGTTGATTGTATATAGTCTGCAGAAGGATTAGGCTTTTGATTGTCTCAATCATCTTTTTCTCATTCCATGTTTTCTTATGTGTTCCACAAGCATGGCATGTGATCACTTTTCATTGATTTCCAGAGAGATGACCCTCACAACGGCAAGGTTATTCAACATGCAACACATCACAAAGAATGCGCACATTTTGCGTGTCAGCTGTGGCTCAGTTGGTAGCACTCTTGCCTCTCAGTCGGAAGGTTGTGGGTTCGTAGTCCCACTCCAGGGACTTGAGCACAATAATCCAGGCTGACACTCCAGTGCAGTGCTGAGGGAGTGCTGCACTGTCGGAGGTGCCGTCTTTCGGATGAGACATTAAACCGAGGCTCTCTCAGGTGGATGTAAAAAAGATCCCATGGCACTATTTCGAAGGAGAGCAGGGGAGTTATCCCTGGTGTCTTGGCCAATATTTATCCCTCAATCAACATCACCAAAACAGATTATCTGGTCATTATCACATTGCTGTCTGTGGGAGCTTGCTGTGCACAAATTGGCTGCCGCGTTTCCTACATTACAACAGTGACTACACGTCAAAAAATACTTCATTGGCTGTAAAGCGCTTTGAGACGTCCGGTAGTCGTGAAAGGCGCTATAGAAATGCAAGAGTCTTTCTTTCATTTTGATAAATACAAACAGCAGAGCCCCTTCTGCACCAAAAGAAAGACTTGCATTTATGTAGCGCCTTTCACAACCTCAGGACGACCCAAAGCGTTTCACATCTAATGAAGTCCTTTTGAAGTGTAGTCACTGTTGCAATGTCGAAAGGCAGCAGCCAATTTGCGCACAACAAGCTCTCACAAACAGCAATGAGATAATGACCACATTATCGCGCCCCCTTTGGGGCACTAACTTCGACCCCCACGCCCAACATTGAATGGTAGCGCCCCAAGCAGGAGGCGGGGCGCTACTGGAAGCGCTCCCCCTCCCTCCTGGGGCGCTCTCATTGAATATCACGGTGCTACGTGCAGCAGCACCATGCGCGCCGGCACATAGCGCCACGGCACTGCAGGCCTCCCTCCCCTGATTAAAGGGGAGGGGCCTAGCGCAGCGCGCACCGGGGCCCTGCTGGCTCATCAGGCAGCAGGTTGCCGGCAAAAGAGCCCGGCACTCAAGAGGAGTGCCGGGCTGACCGATCGCGGCCGGCACCCCGCAGGAGGCGGCGAGAGAGGGCAGGTGCTGGCAGGTGGCCCAAAAAAAATGGCTGCCCGGCACCTGCCCTTTCATTTGCGCCGCCCTGGCTGCAAACACGGCACCCTGACCCTGTCGGACATAGCGGTAGGTCAGGGGGCATGAGCGAAGTTTGTGGCCGGGGCGCGAGCGGGGCGCTGCACACGGCAATGACGTCATCGCTGGAGGCGGAGCACTACCGGCTACCGCCGCCGCTAACCTCCCGCTGAATGTCGGAGGAGGCGTTAGCCCGGGCGCTAGGGGCTTTGCACCCCATTAGTGCCCCTTCGGGGTGCTAACGGGAGGCACAAAGCAACCGAATTTTCCCCCCAATCTGTTTTAGTGATGTTGGTTAGGGGTAAATGTTGGCCAGGACACCGGGGAGAACTACCCTGCTCTTCTTCAAAATAATGCTGTGGGATCTTTTACGTTCACCCACGAGAGCAGATGGGGCCTTTGGTTAAACGTTTCATCCAAAAGATGGCACCACAGACAGTGCAGCACCCCCTCAGTACTGCAGTGGAGTGTCAGCCGAGATTTAGAGCTCAAGTCTCCGGCATGGGACTTGAACCCACAAATTCTGACTCAGATGCACGAGTGCTACCACTGAGCTGCGGCTAATGCCAACATCACCATGTTTTATTATATTGAATTATGTACTTGTTTGTATCTGTGTTCTGCAGATCCCAGAGTACTGTGCAATACCGACATAAACCATAAGACAGTCATGTTCCCTATTATGTTGGGAGACATATCTTTACTCAGAATAGCATGCTTTTCCACAGGGAATAGCTGAGACAGACAATTGCATCCTTTAAGGGAAGAATAGATAATTATTTGAAGTAGAAGATAATCCAGGGTTATGGGGGAGAGCAGGGCAGTGGGATTAATTGGGATTTTGTTCTATGTTCTCAGAATGTAGGCAATGCTGGCAAAACTGTATTTATTGCCCGTCCATAGCTGCCCTCGGAAAGTGGCGGACATGCCATTGTACAGAACTTGGAAGAAATAACGAAAGAAAGAACTTGCATTCAAATAGCATCTTTCACGACCTCAGAAGGTCTCAAAGTGTTCATAGCCCATGGAGTACTTTTGAAGTGTAGTCACTGTTGTAATGTAGGGAAATGCAGCATCCAAACTACACACAGCAAGGTCCCACAAACAACAATGAGATAAATGACTAGCTAACCTGTTTTTTTATTTCTGTTGGTTGAAGATTAAAGATTGGCCAGGACATTGGGAGAACTCGTACATACCAATTCCCCTGTTCATCTCTGAATACTGTTATGGGATCTTTTACATTCAGCTGATTTATTATCACCTCTGAAAGGCAGCACCTCCGACAGTGAAGCGCTCCCTCGGTACTGCAGTGGGACTTGAACCTACGACCGTCTGAAGCAGAGGCGAGAGTACTACTGGTGAGCCAAGACTGACACTTAAAGGGCTGACAAGCAGCTTCAGGAAAGCTGGCAATTTAAAAAAAACAAAGCACAACTGAAAAATAGCTATGAATGAAGGCCTGTGGCCAAGGTCACTGCTTCATACATAACTGCCAACTGTCCACTTTATGCTCAGACATCAGCTTTTCCAGACCCGATTTATGTTGTGTGCATGGGTGCTGGCAAATCTGCTGTTTCCCAACTGCGTGTCTGAAATTCCATATTGCCTGAAGGTACTCAGCTCCTGTGCTGTTCAAAGACATTGCAATAGAGCTGATCTGAGCTGTGCCCCTCTTATGTTGCCCTCGGGCATTGTGTGGACTTGCTCTGATCCCAGTCATTCTGATCCCATCCAGTCCTCTGGCGAATGTGATCCAGGTCACCCGCTGCTTTCTCTCTGTCACTCACTCACTCACTCACTCACTCACTCACTCAGCACAGACCCAGCTCCTTTGCACTTGATAACAATAGACGCTTTAAAATCAGAGCCCTAGCATTGCCAGATATCAGAGTGCTCCTGTACTCCTGACACTGGGATTATACTATGAATACAAAAATCTCAGGTCTGTCTGCTTGTAGTTAAAAAGGGAATTTGCAGAATGCTAATTTAAGCTTCGCTGTGGGACTCGGAGCTCAAAACATATTGGGACATGAAATGCTCACCCTATGTGAGATTCATAATAAGACAAATTCATATACACACAGACAAATAAGGGCTAATTTTTCAAAATGTGTGCAAGGTTCCCTGCCAGCAGTACGTATTCATAAAATCACCCCTACAATGTGTGCAGAAACCACAGTGTGCCTAACCTTTAAAATCCTAATGGATTCCTGTTTCCATGGTAATCTTATCCCATTAAGTAAAAGCTATTAGTTGTTGGGTGAAATTCAGTGATTCAGGTAATAGCTCTATTCTCGCACAGAGTTGTAGGTGTGCTGAGGCGCAGGAGAGTGGCCTTGGCTCCAGGGGAGAGGCACCTCTGTCTTCTCTCAGGATGACAGCATGCTTACTCCCCCGCCAGCCACTCTGCCAGTGCTCTTGTCAGTGACACACAGCCAGTCGGGCCAGACTGCTAGTGGTAGTGAGGACGATGGTGATAAGGACTGTAGGTGTATTGGGGATGGGCGGGATGGCCCACGTGAACCACTATTGGATGAGTTGCTCTCTAAGAGTTCTGGCAACTAGGGGCACTGGTGGCCGATGCTGCTCCTACTCTTCCTCCTCCTCCTCCTTCACTTCTTGCTGCCCAGGTGGTGGTAAGGTCTGGTCCCTCATTATCACAAAGTTAGGCAGCGTGCAGCGCACGACCACAAATCTCTATGCACGGTCATGGCTGTAATGCTAAGCTCCTCCCGAACGGTGCAGGCAGCGGGAGCGTTGCTTGAGCAAGTGGACGGTCTGCTCGATGAGGTTTCTGGTGGCAGCATGGCTCTCCTTGTAGGCCACCTCTGCGGCTGTGCCCAGCCTCCTGAGTCATGGGCCATGCCTGAAGGGGAGAGCCCTTGTTGGCCAGTAGCCAGCTTGTGACCTGACGGCTAGGTTGGAATAAAGATGGCACAAAGGACTGGCGCAGGATAAATGACAGCTGCCAGGAAACCGGGCACAGACCTGCATGATGCACTGCCTGTGGTCGCAAACAAACAGAGAGGGAGTGGAATCCCTTTCATTCAGAAAGATGCTGGGCTGGTGATGGGGAACACCTTGGAATCTGGGGAAGCCGGTGATGGGGAACACCTTGGAATCTGGGAAAGCCGGTGATGGGGAACACCTTGGAATCTGGGAAAGCCGGTGATGGGGAACACCTTGAAATCTGGGAAAGCGGTGATGGGGAACACCTTGGAATCTGGGGAAACCGGTGATGGGGATGAAGCCTTGTGCTCTCTCCTCTTGCTTTGCTCTGTCCATTTGGGAAAATGATACAGGTGTCTCAGCTAGCGTAGAGAACCTCTGTCACTTCCCTGCTACAGCGGTGCACAGTAAACTGAGAGCTGTCACTGATGTCACCTGCTGCAGCCTGGAAGGAGCTGGTTACATAAAAGTGAAGGGCCATGTTGACCTTGACAGCCACAGGCAGTGTTGTCCATGCCCTGGTTTGAGGCTCCAGTTCTAGTTGCAGCTGGTGACATAGCTCAGTGACAGCCTCCTTGGTGAAGTGCGATTGCCTAACACATTGCTCCTCAGTGAAGCTAAGGTCGGACAAGTGCTCCCTGAAAACATGCTGTGGGTTTGGCCTTCTGCCTTCTCCCAGCTTCTCCTGCTCTCTCGTGTCTTCTTCACTGCTCCCCCTCGTTCACCAGCCCTAAAGGCAGACCTACCAGACCACCCATGACTGGAGTGAAACTGTTTTGAAGGCAGACAAAAAGTGTCCAGCCCCGGCAAAAGGTTGTTAGCAGAAGTCAGAATTCAGTTGTTGAATGCAGAAAATAGGCAAAAGAAGAGTCGGGTGTTAACCAGCAGTCTAAAAGGACAAACCAGCAACTAACCAGTAGGGAGTGGATGAGCCCTTTAAAAATGCTGCTGCAGGGTCCTGACTGCCTGTTAGCGCCATGAGTTACTGGGCGAGTTTATCATGTGGCGAGTCAGGCGTTGGGACAGACCAATTTCACAAAACGGTTCTACAACAAGCGCAACACCCTTATTTAAATATTACAATGACCGTTTTTAATACTTCCGGCGGCGCCCTGGACACCTACAGAGGAGCCCAATCCAATATCCAGAATGAGCACACGCCTGCCTCCCGCTATATAGGACCCTGAGGCGTCCGTTTTACGACTATAAAACGCGCGCAGTGTGATCGAGTTTCTAGGTCGTCCTGTCAGATGTAACAGCTCCCACAAGTGGTTATCTTTTCAAATAACACGGTTTTTGCATGAGTATCATAAATATAATGGACAGGTGAAAGCTATTACCCTGAAAATAATCTATGATTAATGAGATTGTTTTCATATAATCACGGTCAGCAACCTATATAAAAAATTTTTTCCCCACATTGTCTTTCAGTGTTAGGATTTGAATAGAACACTTTGCTTAATCTTTAGAACAATATCATTACCTGCACTGCCCGCCTCAATCTGTGGAAATAAATTGTGTGATTTAGAGTTGATTAGATTCTTTTATACATACCTGTGCTCTTCTCTGGGCGGTTCGGATTTCAATGGCGTCTGCAGTCTGTGGCATGTTTGTGAACATCGCTGGTATGTTGTGAGCGGCACCTGCCTGTGTGCAGTCGACATAGAGCTCGGCTGTAGTCGGCCCGTGCTGCAGCCCCTTTATCTGCAGTAGGACAGCGTGGCGCTTCCCATCGGCCAGCTGGACATTGTGAAATGTGGTCACGTGTGGCTTCCCGTCATTTTTTAAATAGCGAAGGCTGGCTGTGAACAGAAGCACAGATTACTTGAAGAGCCACGCACGTGAGGCCATCTCTATACCCTGACTGGGGTTCGAGGGTAACACCTCAGGTCCCCAGTTCCACTCAACAACACAAAAAGAACACCCAGTTGCACAATTCACAATAAATCTTAGGGTAACAAGGGCCCCTATTTTCTGATCCCTACGGGTGTGTACGAGGTAGGGACATCGGAAATGCTGGTTTCAGGCATGCGAAGCGCATACGCTGAAAACCGGCATTTCCAATGCTCCCCTGGGATGCGTGGGCCCTGCGCATTTCATCGTGGAGAGGCCCAGGAGCGTAAATGGCCGGACCTCGGGAGCCCTCAGGTGAGGGCGTAGATTTTTTCCCGATAGGAGGCATCTGCACGCAGGAAGCCTCATATCAGAAATTACGGGCAAATATAATTTAATAATGGACATCCATAAACTTCTTCATTACAGGCAGCAGAATCTAGGATACAGTGTTCGGACTTGGAAACTCCATCCAAAACCATTTGCAGCATTTGTTGGTGAAGGTGAAGGTGGAGGGGCATGGGAAAGGGATTTAAAGAGATGTTTGGTAGCAGAAAAAAAGAAGCCAGGGGTTAGCTTTGCTCTCCGGGACGATCTTGTAGTAGTGGGCAGTTGTAGTAGAGGAGGCCGAGGCCCAGTAGTGCTTGATGGGATCCAGGCAGATTTGGGAATGGGTGGCTAAACCAGTTGTGCGCCAGATGCACTCAAGTCTGCACCCATTGGACTTAAGGAACCAAAGATGGGGGCCATACTAGGAGGAATGAGCAGGATGGGAGAAAGTCAAGGTATTACTGGGGACCAGGGCATCAAAGGTGGTGAGGGAGTCCTTGAGAAAATCAGCCACCACAGAGGTATCATGGTGAATGGAAGGCCAAAGGCTAAACAGCTGGGAGTTGTAAGTGACTTGAGGGAGAGTTTTTTCCAGTGCCAGATACAGACGGAAGTGGGGTTGGAAGGGGGTAGAGGGATATGGGTAGTGAGGGATATAAGGAAGTGGCCGGAGATGACTTTGTCTGTGATTGAGATGTTGAGAGTAGAGAAGCCACGCCACATGGCAAGGTCGAGTGGGCTGCCGTGAAGACGGGGAGGAGGGAAAGGTTAAGGGAGGGCAGTGAAATCAGAGGAGCAAGAGCCAAGTTAATTGAGATGGAGATTGAAATCACCATGGATGAGAATTCGCTCAGTGCAGAGGCTGAGGGAGGAAAGGAGAGAGGATATCTTGCGGAAAAACTCGGGATGGGGCTTAGGGCAGGTGGCAGAGAATGAGGATTTAAAGGAGAAGTTAGAGGGGTGGAACAAGGTGAGGTGCTTGAAGCAGAAGGTCAGAGGAGTAGGGAAAGAGATTAAAGTGTGATTTGGTGAAAAAGGACCACAGTGCGAGCACAATGGTTTGGGAGAGTTTGTGCTGGAAAGTATAATCAGACGGGAGGCTTCAGTTAAGGGTAAGGTGTCGCCACCTATGAGCCGAATTTTCATCAAAGCCACAATGTCAATGTAATCGCCCTCAATAAGGGCGCGGGTGGCAAGGGCCTTGTTCGTGAACAAACATTCTGGAGGGAGATGAGGAGAGGGTCAGTGATCGTTGGGTCCGCAGGGGCAGTGGTGGATGGGTTGAACAGGAAGGGAAAGAGGTTGGCGAGATTAGTCCCCGCTGGGCAAACGATGTAGGAAAGTCGGCCAGAGAACAGAATGGGGCTGATGGGGTTGTTGCTCCTGAGAAGACTGGGCCCTTGGGAGAATGCCAAGAGAAGCACAGGATATCCATGGGCTTATCAAAGGGGGATTCAAGCCTCGAATGGTGGAAGGAGAGCTGGAAGGCAGATGAGTAGTGATGGATTAGGGTAGAGATTAGGGGAGCAAAGTGCTCTAGAGAGGAGAAATGAAAGGTCATGGCTGGATGACAGGAAGGGAGGAGATGGGAGAGAAGGGCCTGAGAGACACCAAGAGAAAAAAAAAGGGAGCTCAGGTCTGAATATGCAGCCAAAATGTACACACAATGGGCACAGATTCCATTTCGGGATTTGAGCACATGATCTAGGTTGACACTTATAAGTCATGTGGGGAGAGTGCTGCATTGTTGCAGATGTACTCTCTCAGAGGAGACAGTAAACCGATGCCCCCATCTACCTATTTTGGTGGTTCAGGTGGGTATAAAAGATCGAATGGCAACATTTGAAGAAACTACAAAATCCTCACAGTGGCCTGGCCAACCAACCAACACCACCAAAGAGATTAGCTGTTCATTTATCCCTTTGCTGTTTGTGGGATCTTTCTGTAGTAGGGTAGGAATCCAAAGACTGAATAGCAACAAGTTGCCGCTCATAACAATTAATTCCAGTTCCAGAGAATTAGTCAATTCCAACCAACATAAAACTTAAACAGCCAACAGAAAAGATGAGAAGATTATTAAGTAGAAAGAAACCAGTGAATAGATTGGCTAAATTCTTGCCCAAAACTCCATCTGTAAATGTGTACTGAAGAGCATAGAATGTCGTAATGCGAAAAGGCTACTGAGTCCATCCAGCTCAGTCTGCTGCCTAGGTCGCATTTCAGGACTTGATTAGAACATCTTTTTCATCTCTTGAATGCAACAAAACACGTATCATTCTACTGCCTAGGGTACGATTACAGACCAATGCCCCATTGTGACCTTTGGCACGACTCGCAGCGCCCCAAGAGGGAGGCGGGGCGCTTCCAGTAGCACCACCGACTCTAACTGTGTGGTATTATACTAGTGATTCCTGTCGGAGTCGGTACTAACACCACCTAAAAGAATTTAAAAGAACTCTGGGAGCCTGCTGCGCTTTAAGCTTCTAATGATAAACAAGACCAATCACAGCAACTCTTGTCCAACTTTATCAGAGCTTTGTGCATATGCTTAAGTATGTGTGCATGGAGCTCTGCTTTCCTCAACTTGAGATTGATTTAAATGGTGACATTTACCATGGCTCAAACCATTAATAGGGAGCATTTGTAGTACAAGTTTAACATCGGTGTGAAGCAGTTCCCGGTTCACACCAATGCTAAACATGTACAATGTAAATTGGTTGTTAAGGCCAAAATGACTCAGAAGTGAAGCAGAGTGAGACTTCCTCCTCCAGGGAGTATCATTCCATTTTAGGGGGAAAAATTCGGTTGATTTGCGCCTCCCGTTAGCGCCATAAGAGGGCGCTAACGGGGCGCAAAGCAACTAGCGCCTGGGCGCAGTGCCGCCAACGCCTCCCGCGAGCGGGGTGCTGCGCACGGCGATGCACAGCACCCTGCTCGCGCCCCGGCTGCAATCTTCAGTAGCGCCCCCTGACTTACCGCCGGACGCTATGTCCGACAGGGTCAGGGAGGCCTACCTGCGGCCGGTGCAGCGCAAATTAAAGGGGAGGTGCCGGGCGGCCATTTTTGTCGCTGGCCGCCTGCCAGCACCTGCTCCCGTTGCCGGGCTCTTTTGCCGGCACTCCAATCCCTGGAAGGGAGGAAGGCCTGCAGTACCGTGGCACGACATGCCGCAGAGCGTGGCGCTGTGGCACGTAGCGCCGTGATATTCACTCGCAGCGCCCCGCCTCCCTCTTGGGGTGCTACCAGTGAATTTTGGGCGCGGGGGCGCTAATTTTTTCGGGGCGCTACAAGTAGCGTCCCGGCGAAGTTAGCACCCCAAAAGGGGTGCGACCCAATTTTTCCCCCTTAATCTTGTATCAGGCCCTAGCTCTGGATTCAGGCTGCATTTGCATTATAACATGCAGCACTGATGTAAAGTAAAACTACTTCACACCAACACTATAGTTGTACTCTAAATGCACCTTTAGAAATGCTCCTATGCTGCATCACTTGTAGCAGTATAATTGAGGCCTAAAAATCCATAGAAGCTTTGCTGGTACATTCCCTAATCTTTTATATATTTAAATGTTAATATTTAGCTGTTTGGCTTGTGTGAATGAATGGCATTTTCTGAATTACTTGGGTGAACCTTTAATAGATCATCATTTACAAAAGTAATACTTATTGCAACTGATATGTTGCTTTGTATGGCAAAATGATTATTACATATTTAACAGAATAGATTCCTCAGGAATGAATGAGGCAATTTTGAAAAAACTATACACAAAAATAAGTCAAGCTAAGCTGTCAGATTTCTGTACCGAGTGGAAAATTATATTTTGAAAAATGTTGAGTAAAGATGAAATACTTCATTTATTGCAATATAGATGAAACCCATCAAAATATATACTTTGGCTCAGTAACAGTAGTCACAAAGTAATTATTGTGTGAAGCACTTTGAGACATTTCTGAGCGATGTGATGATGTACTAAATAAATGAAAGTCGGTCTATTTTTCTCTCGGCATTTTTTTTAAGTAATGTATTTGGATCAGAGTTTCCACATACCAGCACTGAATGGGGAACAGTGATGTGGTATGCTATAAATCTATGTTTGAACTGAAATTATGCTTGGGCTAGCTTGTCTCAGTCGATTAGATTTCATCAGTTCTTGGTCACCTGCCAATCAGAGTACTGCACAACAACGATGGCCTGTATTTTCCGATCCCTACGGGTGTGTACGAGGTGTGTACACACCCGTAGGGGCCTCGCAAGTGCCGGTCAGAATCCTCTTGACAGATCCTGCGCCTGCCCTGGAGAAAGTCCTCTGCAGGCAGAGAGTTCCGCTTTCTGCACAACCTCCGCCCGCTGAAATCTCTTAAAAATCTTACGCCTGGTAAAAGCAGGGGTAAGGCCTGCTTTTACCAGCATAAGAGTTTAAAAAAGTAAAAAAAAAAAATTTCCACTCATTTATAACTTTAAAATACTTTTAAAAAAGGTAAGTTTATTTTTAGCCCCGTAAAAAACTTTAATTTTTTTTTCAAAAATTAAAATTTTTGTTTAAAATATTTAATTTTATGTAATTTTAACTAATTTTAAAAACATGATTTTTTTTAAATTTACTTAATGTTTTGATGTGTTTTTTGAGTGATCCCCATTCATACTTTTGACAGGTCTAAGCTGAGAGACCTGTCAAAAGTATGAAGGGGGATTCTCTTCTTTCATTGGTTCCCCATGCTCCACGTGATCCCAGGGACGCTTGCGAACCGCCTGCGCCCCTGGGATACCTGGGCCTCTGCGCATTTCGTAGAGCAGAGGCCCAGGAGCGGAAATGTCCGGACCTCCGGAGTCCTCAGGTAAGGACGTAGATTTTTTCCAGATCGCAGGCAGGAAGCCTCCGATCGGAAAATACGGGCCGATGTATTCCATCTCGGGGGGGTGCAGATGGAAACCAACAGCACCCAGCTCACCTAACCTCAGTTTGGCTCACAAAGCAGTACTGACTGATGGTAGTTGTAGAAATATTCCACTTTCTTAGCTGGAAGAGGATGGGTAGAAGTCAACCACCCACACAGAAAGAACAATAGAAGGAAAAAAGCTAACAGTCTTAACATTTGTGATGGAAGGAGTCATTAACAGCTCTACGAAGCGACACCAAATCACCAATAACCTGCACACCGATGCTCAGCTTGGGTTCCGCCAGAACCACTCGGCTCCAGACCTCATTACAGCCTTGGTCCAAAGATGGGCACAAGAGCTGAATTCCAGTAGTGAGGTGAGAGTGACTGCCCTTGACATCGAGGCAGTATTCCACCTAGTGTGGCACTAAGGGGACCTAGTAAAATGGCCAATCATCTCAGCCCCAGGACATCACTGCAGGAGTTCCTCAGGGCAGTGTCCTAGGCCCAACTATCTTCAACTGCTTCATCAATGATCTTTCCTTCATCATAAGGTCAGAAATGGAGCTGTTCACTGATGATTACAGAGTCCAGCTCCTTTCGCAATTCCTCAGATAATGAAGCAGCCCATACCCGCATGCAGCCAGACCTGAACAACATCCAGACTTGGGGCGATTAGTGGCAAGTAACATTCATGTCACACAGGCAATAACCATCAACAAGAGAGAACCCAACCATATCCCCTTGACATTCAATTTCATCACTGACTCCAATACTATCAACATTCTGGGGTACACCATTGACCAGAAACTTAACTGGACCAGCTATATAAATGCCATGGCTACGAGAGCAAGTCAGAGGCTGGGTATTCTGCAGCAAGTGGCTCAATTCCTGACCCCCCAAAACCTTTCCACCACCGAGGTACATGTCAGGAGTGCAATAGAATACTCCCCAGTTACCTGAATGGGTGCAGCTGCAACAACACCTAAGAAACTCAACACTATTCAGGACAAAGCAGTCCACTTGATGGGCACTTCAACCACTAGCCTAAACATCCACCCCACGGTGTACCGTGGCTGCAGTGTATACGATCTACAATATGCACTGCAGCAACTCACCAAAGCTTCTTCAGCGGCACCTCCCAAACCCACAACCTTCACCATCCAGAAGGACATGACCAACAGGTGCATGGAAACACCACCACCTCCAAGTTCCCCTCCAGGTCACACACCATTCTGCCTTGGATATATATCGCCGTTCTTTCTTCGTCGCTGGGTCAAAATTCTGGAACTCCCTCCCTAACAGCATTGTAGGAGCAACTTCATCACATAAAAAGACTTGAAAGACTTGCATTTATAAAGTGCCTTTCACGACCTCAGGACGTCCCAAAGCACTTTATAGCAAATGAAGTACTATTGAAGTGTAGTCACTGTTGTAATGTAGGAAATGCGGCAGCCAATTTGTGCACTGCAAGCTCTGATAAATGACCAGATCATCTGTTTCAGTGATGTTGATTGAGGGATAAATATTGGCCAGGACACTTGGAATAACTCCCCTGCTCTTCTTCGAAATAGTGCCATAGGATATTTTATGTCCACTTGAGAGAGCAGATAGGGCCTCGGTTTAACGTTTCATCCGGAAGATGGCACTGGACTGTCAGCCTAAATTTTTGTGCTCAAGTCTCTGTAGTGGGATTTGTACCCACAACCATTCCGACTCAGATATGGGAGTGCTACCAACTGAGCCACAGCAGACACTGAGCAGCTCAAGAAGAAGGCCCACCACCAACTTCTCAAAGGCAACTAGGAATGGGCAATAAATGCCAGCCTTGCCTGCGATGCCCAGATTCCAAGAATGAATTTTTAGAAAATGACAAAAACATGTCTTCTTACCTTTATTCAGTCGACCCAACACTGAAAATTCAAAGTATTTAATATTGCCTCTAGTGGAATAAAGTCCAAAGATGGCAGCAAGAGTTTTTGGTTGCAGTTTAAACGTTGACACAATATAGACTTCATTTACTGCTGGAGTATCAGTGAGAGCTTGTTGTAGCAGGTCCACATAACCTCTGTGCTCTGACAAAGAAAGAAGGTCAAGAACTGCAAAAGAATTTAAAAGAAAAAGCTTTATAAGTACCGAATGATACAAAATTCTGCTAAAACAGTGGGAGGCAGATATGCACAGAGCTAATAGCAAATGTATTATAGAGGATAAAGGTAGCTTTCAAAAGCTCTCCTCCATCTCACACACAGGATTAACTTTCCCAATTTCTAATATAATAAAGATTATTATTAGGATTGCACAACTGATAGAAACATAAGAAAGCTGTAATGAGAAAAGTCCATTTAGCTATAAAGTCAAAAGCAAAATACTGCGGATGCTGGAAATCTGAAATAAAAACAGAAAATGCTGGAAATACTCAGCAGGTCAGGCAGCATCTGTGGAGATAGAAACAGAGTTAACGTTTCAGGTCGATGACCCTTCATCAGAACTGCTGCCTGACCTGCTGAGTATTTCCAGCATTTTCTGTTTTTATTTTAGCTATAAAGTCCATTCCTTTCACAATAACAGTGCATATATAAGGGAAAAGGAACTAAAGAGGCAAAATAATTGGGGGACCTCCAAAGAAAAGAAAGACTTGCATTTATTGTTTACTCCCACAAACAGCAATGTGATAATGACCAGATAATCTGTTTAAGTGATAAATATTAGCCTGGATACTGGGGATAACTCCCCTGATCTTAGAGTCTTCGGGGGAGAAATTCAGTATCGCCCCATTTGGGGCGCAATTATCGGCCGGGCGCAAAGATTAGCGCCTGGCGCTAATTATCGCCACTGACTGCAAACTTGACTTTTATCGCCCCTGGAGGTGATTGCAGCGCTAAATCAGGCGCTTCACACCTGTCTTAAGGCGCAAAGGCCGAGGAGCGAGGCGCTACCTCAGAGCGCTGGCGAAGCTCATGTAATGTCAGTCAGCAATGGAACACACACACAATGGCACGGGCCAGTTCTTAAAGGGGATGGTTAATCTTGCTTTCCATCCACATCCTGCTCATTGCAGCCTTGAATCTCGGCCTGGAGAGACCTGCACATCAAATGTGCTGGAAATAACAATGGAGAGTACCAGGCAAAGAGCTCAGAGTGCAGCCCCCACAGTCTCTGCTAAATCGATAAAAGGAATGGCAAATCAAAATGAACCTGCAAAGTGCTGCTCAGTACCCAAAACTCCTTCACACAATGTTGAATCTCTCCAGAAGTCTCTCCCTCTCTCTCTCAGAATGCGTAGTTCAAAAATGGCACCAACAATAAAAGGCAGGAAGCGGTCACCTTTAAATAGCGCTCCCCCTTTCCCTTCATGACTGCAGAACGCTCCCCTCAACCTGTCATTGCTAGCGTCAGGCGGTAAGGCAGGGGGCGCCACTCAATATCCGCTCCGGGGCGATACCGGGGCGTTGCGCACTCGAGTGACATCATGATCTGCCGGCGCAGGAGATCGTGGCGGTAGTGTTTAGCGCCGCCGCAAAATGTCTAGTTAATTTCGCGAGCGGCGCAAACTTCGCCGCGCCTGGGCGCTAGATGCTTTGCGCCCCATTAGCGCCCTCTTAAGGCGCTAACGGGAGGCGCAACCAACTGAATTTTTCCCCCTTCGAGTCATAACGGCACAGAAGGAGGCCATTTGGCCCATCGAGTCCGTGCCGGCTCTCTGTAGAGCAATCCAGTCAGTCCCATTCCCCCGCTCTATCCCCGTATCCTTGCAAGTTTATTTCCCTCAAGTGCCTATCCAGTCTCCCCTTGAAAACATTGAGAGTGTCCGCTTCCACCACTTCTGTCGGCAGTGAGTTCCAGGTCCTCACCACTCGCTGCGTAAAAATGTTTTCCTTACATCCCCCCTGTATCTCTTGCCCAAAACCTTAAATCTGTGTCCCCTCGTCCTTGTACCATCAACTAATGGGAACAGCCTTTCCCCGTCTAGCCTATCCAAACCCGCCATAATCTTGTACACCTCTATCAAACCACCCCTCAACCTCCTTTGCTCTAATGAAAACAAATCCAGCTTCTCCAACCTGTCCTTGTAGCGAAGATCCCCCATCCCCAGAACTATTCTGGTAAATCTCCTCTGCACCCTCTCAAGGGCCTTCACATCCCTCCTAAAGTGTGGTGACTAGAACTGGACGCGACACTCCTTCAAAATAGTGCCATGGGATGTTTTACATCCTCCTTAGAGTGCAGACAGGGCCTCAGTTTAATATCTCATCCGAAAGACAGCATCTCCAACAGTGCAGCACTCCCTCAGTATTGCACTGGAGTGTTAGCCTAGATTTTTGTAATCAAGCACCTGGAGTGGGACTTGAACCCACAACCTTCAGACTCAGAGGCAAGGGTGCTACCAACTGAGCCACAGCTGACTACATTTGAAGTGGTTGAGGTAGGAGAGGGCTGTGCCACCAATCAGGGGGGTTGGCATAGAGGAGGCCGGATTTAGAGGACTGGAGGATGTGCGAGTGGATATAGGGCTGAAGATGGTTGCAGAAATAGTGCGGAGCAAGGCCAAAGAGAGATTTATAAATGACAATGAGGATTTTAAATTCAATCTCTTGCAGGACGGGAAGCAATGTAGGTTAAAGATGACTTGGGTGATGGGCGAGCAGGAACTAATGCAGGAGAGAATATGGGCAGCAGAGTTGTGAATTATTTTAAGTTTGTAGAATGTGGAGGACAGGACACTGGCAAGTGTTAGCAAGTCAAGTCTAGAGATGACAAAGGCTTTGGTGGCAGTGGAGGTAATGTAGGGGCAGAATCATGTAATTTTGTGTAAATGGAAATAAGTAATCTGCCCTACTATGGATTTTATCTTACTTATTTAATCTCCTGAAAGTTCAGCAAAATTTCTTCCTATTCCCCCACCCCCACCAAGCTAATTACCCTTACATTCTAAATTATTCATCTTTGGTTGATTTCCATAACATGACTCAACAGCTCAGGAACCATTGTGTTTTATAGAATACTTGACTGTATATATCTGGTCCTGTTCCCAACAAGATATTCTGATGAAAGGTCATAGACCCGAAACGTTTCTCTCTCCACAGATGTTGCCTGACCTGGTGAGTGTTTCCAGCATTTTCTGTTTTTAGTTTATTTTCCAGCATCCACAGTATTTTGCTTTTGAGATATTTCTCCAGCTTTTTTTTTGAAGACATTAATTACCACATTATTAATGGACCTTGCTGGGAGTCAATTACACATATTTACATTTCTTACTATATTAATCCTTCCAGAAATGCATCAATTTATCGCTTGAACCTATTTATATTTCAATGTTCTTCCCCAGTTAACTTATTCCACAGGTAAGAACAGTCTTCTTACATAGAAACATAGAAACTAGGAGCAGGAGTAGGCCATTCAGCCCGTCAAGCCTGCTCCACCATTCAATACGATCATGGCTGATCATCCAAATCCAGTACTCTGTCCCTGCTTTCTCACACAGAATCCCCATCGAACCTGCACCGACACATATCCCACCCTATCCCCGTAACCCCACGTATTTAATTCCCCCTAACATATCCCATCCTATCCCCGTAACCCCACATATTTAATCCCCCCCTAACACTAAGGGTCAATTTATCATAGCCAAATCAACCTAACCCACACATTTTTGGACTGTGGGAGGAAACCGGAGCACCCGGAGGAAACCCACGCAGACACGGGGAGAATGTGCAAACTCCACACAGACAGTCACCCGAGGCCAGATTCGAACCCGGGTCCCTGGCGCTGTGAGGCACCAGTGCTAACCACTATGCCACCGTGTTGCTCTCCTTTGCCTTTTGAGGTTCCTAGTTGTGTTCTTTATTTGTAATGTCCAAGAATTCAGGAAGGTACCATACTGCTCACAATGTTCTCAGATTAAACTTTCCAAGATGGATAGCCTCAGTTGTCTAAAATGCCCATCTTGACAAGTGACTCTCTCACAAGTGTTGATGTGGACAGTACATTTAAAGGTGTTTCCTTTTAATTATATTACCGCAGTCTAGCACTGAGGTCAACATTTCCATCTTCGCTAATTTTAGTGATAAAGTATACAAGAGGAAAGTTATAGATGTAATTCGATCTAATCTCTACCCCATGATCTTCAGGCTATCTACTGGCTCCAATATATAACTCAAACTTAATTTATCACTTAGTTTGAAATGTTATTGTATCGATCACTTGCTTCCTGGTGGAAAACCCAAAGGATACTTTTCTGTTTCGCATCAATACTCTGCATCGACTTTATTTTCCTTCAGTACAGGAAAACAGGCAGATCTTGTATTCACTCAGAGCTTAAGTGGTCCTTACTTTTTTCCTGGCACCAGTATGAAACATGATTTAAAATTGTGACTCGTCAGTCTCAGCCAAATTACTTTTTGGTCATTCCTATTTTCTTCCATATTTACAGACAGACTTCTCAAAGGAGAAGTGAGGCACGAAGCTGAACCCCCTAAACTAAATTTAAGGAGTTATAGCTTCACACGTAGATTTGTGAAATATGCTGTCACCTAATGCAGTGCATAGTGGCTCTGTTAAAACATTCAAAGAAAAATTGGATGGATTCTTGATTCAGCAAGGAACAGAGAATATGATATAGGGTATAAATAGAACTCAAATTGGTCAGATAAAGCCCTCCAAAGGACTTAGATAACTGGGCAACTTGGATAGGCCTTCTCTTTTTCTACATTCTATGTTCTACATGAATGAATCATGCTAAGGTTCCACATCAATAACAGCAACAACTTGCATTTATATAGCGCCTTAATGTATTAAAGCACCCCAAGGTGCTTCACAGGAGCATTATCAAACAAATTTTGACACCTGAGCCACATAAGGAGATACTAGGACAGATGATTACCAGCTTGGTCAAAGAGATAGATTTTAAGGAGCATGTTAAAGGAAGAAGCATCTCAAAGTTTGATCATTTCTTTGGGTCCCATCTATAAGTACTCTTAGCCAGCTGGTTGGTTTCTGCTTAGCACCACATGAAATTGGTGTTTTCATTTCTTAGATGTTTCTCCTGATAATCCAGATCTTGGAATGAACTCACTCTCTGAATATCTCCTTTGCTTATGTTCTATGTACTTTAAACATATATCTATGAAAGAAAACTTCTCTACTATATCTGTTGAGGAAGCTCACAAACACCTTATTCCGATGCATCAGCTCACCCAGCAACTTTAATATCAGGAACTTTGTGCACGAACATTGTTCTGAAGGAACAGCATCAAAAGTGATGTCGAAAACTTTTTTTGTATATATAGTGAATCCGTCTGATCATATCTGATGATATTTCAAAAAAGAATGTTCTCACTTCTTCAGGGCTGTCTCACCCTGGTTCCACCCCTACTCCCACAGTTGATGTTACTGGCTGTTCCTTAGCATATCGGAAGGACTAGGGGAAAAACTTTCTGACCAACAAGAATCTGGTTAGCTATTTCTGTGTTTTTGGAGAGCACTATCCTTCTTTATCACTTCAGTCAGAGATCCTACAAATAATTTTTTATGGAATTTATCAACTGGGACTAAGATCAACCCACTGATTCCCATTTGAATATTAACCAGATTAGTTCTTCATTTTCCTGTTCAGCATGTTTGCCTTGGGGTGCAGGTCTCAACATCTCTTGGAGACTTGGTCCCTATATAATCCATGTGTCCACATCTGTGCAACATGGACATGCTCCTTAGTTGGTGAAATTTGACACCACCCCGGAGTACGCCTCCGGAGTACGCCTCCGACCTGTGAAATATTTCCGAACTTACCTCCTGGCTCCAAATCTACAGAGAGTTCGGGTCCTGGGCATGCAGGCGTACGCCTGTGTAAAGGCCCACGGATCCCAGGGATGCAGATGGTTCGGAAGTGTCCCTGGGATCACGTGGGCCAGGTCCTCCAAAGAGAAAGGAGGATTCCATTTACGAACGGAGTTCCCATTAACCCTAATGGAATCCCAAAATAATTAAACAATTTAGACAACTGCAATAAAAATAAATGTTCTCATTTTCAAATTTAATTAAAAGTCCCTTCAATACAGCAAATACAATAAAAATTTCATTTTCTGAAAAATAATTTTAAACATTTTAATCCGGGCTAAAATTTAGACAAACTAATTTTAAGTGTTTATGCATCATTTTTAATTTTTAACTTTTTAATTTAAGATTGATATTAACCCTTACGCTGGTGAAAGCAGGCCCTATGCCTGCTTTTACCAGGCATAAGAGTTTCGTGGGCATTTGCTGGGCAGTAAATAGCCCAACTCTGCGCCAGCGAAAGTGATTTCTCAGTCGGTTCGGTAGATCTCTCAAGGCGAACCTTGACAGATCGCAAGTTCCGGGTTTTCGCACATGCGCAGCGCATGCGGAAACCTGGAACTTGCGGGGCCTTTCAGCTGAGCGTACGCCATCATCGGGACCACAAATTCTGGGCCAATGTGACCGCCACAGAAACAATTACCGAGGAACAGATATAAAAACAGAAAATGCTGGAAATCTGTAGAGAGAGAAACAGAGTTAATGTTTCAGGTCGATGACCCTTCGACAGAACTGGAAAAAGTTGGAGGTGTAAAAGGTTTTTAAGCAAGTGTAGGGGCAGGGAAAGGGGGGAGGGGAGGAAAGAACAAAAGGGAAGGTCTGTGATAGGATGGAAGGCAGGAGAGATTAAGAGATAAAAGGGATGAAGGTGCAAGGCAATAGGAGATGATAATGGGACAAGTTAAGAAGCAACAGATGAGTGCAGATGAAGTGTAAATGGCAATGGCAGAATCATCAACAGCTGCCATGTGAAAAAAAAATAGGGGCAGAGGTTATGGTCTGGATGTTGAGTCCAGAAGGCTGTAAAGCACCTAAGCGTCCTTGTTAATATAGTAGGGTCCATGGCCCATTCCTCATTTATATCCATAAATAACCCACAATATTAAAGAGAGGACATATAGTTGCTGGGAAAATAGTGCAAGAACAGTATTATAATAAAATAACTCTCATTTACAGTTCAGTAAATTATTTTCATAAATACTTAAAACTTCATCTCCGCTATTTCATTTTAATTAGCGCTTAACATTACATTCCGGTGGAACACTTTCTTAATCAAGGGTTATATTGAAACGGCGAGATGTAATTTCGCTCGGTAACCAATTTACCAGCCAATGGCTGGATGGGAGAGCTGCATCGTGGGGCTGAGTTCCAACGCGATTTGAGTCCAATCTCAGTACAACAAAACACTTCCCGAAGTAAAATGGGAATGACTACTTTATGATTTTGAAAAAGGAACACAATAAGGTTCTTATTGTGTTACTAACCAGGCACTTAACACTCTCTCGCATCGCTGTCCCCCTACTTTTTGAAAAAGACCAATTTAAAGAAGTCTGGGTCTATGTTATGGACTGCGGCTCCAACAGATTCGATTCTCAATTCATGTAGCGCGTCCCGCAGCATCTCCAGAGCAATCAAAACGAATTGAATATAACAGATTAATATTGAAACAGATGGCTATCTAATGAGGAAAATAGCAGATGGTTATGGTTATGGTTCATAACATACTAAATTTGCATTTTACCATAGCATCTAAACTCCCCTAAATACTCGACTGGATTGGAGTTGGTGCAGTGAATGAACTCGCCAATGAAAGACCCGCAGCACAGAGATTCCGTCTGGCAACGGATTAGATTTTCTGTTGTCCCAAGTAATTTTCCTTTTAAAACAACGAATCAATTTCGATGCTTTGCAGCATTTTGTTTAACATTCAAGTATTGTGTGTGTGTGTGTGTGTGTCTTCGGGTGCCTGATTCACCATCACAGTGCAGCATTTGGAAAACACGATTTACGCCTTGGAGCTTTGTACAATAATCCTACCCCAATCACGCGGGGTACTTTTAACATATTTTTTAAATCACATTATTTCCATAGGCGATTCATTCAATCCCGATTTATTCTCTTTGAAAACGTGGATCGATAACGAGGTGCACCGAAATGTATTCTTTTACATTTTATGTCATCGTAGGAATTAGTGAAAGAATTTCAAATCAAATGATGCAAAATCATTCGACACCGAAGTAATAATGAAATCCTTCTGTCTCGGTTACCTCAGATACTCACTTTCTGGTTCAGAATCGGTTGAAAAACTTGGAGCTGACTGCAGGAAAAGTCGGAAAAGCAGTATCACAGTGCTCCACTTCATCTCTTCAGGGTTTGAAAACTTCTATTCCAAGAAGCTGTGAAGTCTTATCTACTAAAATAATATCAGAGTAAGATTTCGAGGCTAGAAGTTAGCTGTCTGGCTGGAGAAGTGGTTAATAACACCGGGACATGCTGACACTTAGCTGATGCCCCCTGTCCAGTTGTGGCGTGATGGAAACCTTTGCAGAAGTGGCTGAAGTTTCTGATCGACTTTCCTTTTTAACTCCCTCACACGCTCGCCTCACACTGAGAAAGTGTGACGACAAAAAGTTGCTCCATATGTGTTAGGATTTGCCTGACTTCTTGCACTCTTGGGATAATGGCTTATTATGACTACAGGCTTACTTCAATCTTTCTGCCTGATGTGAGTTTTAAAATATATCAGGGAAAACGTTTTGATTCATTAAGCATGATGCTGACCATCCTGTAGGTAGGAGACAAGGAGAGCAAAAGAAATATTAAATTAATTACAGGGAGGTTGACATTTATGTTGTAGAACTAATAGCACAAAACAAGCGATTAAAAGTTAATTTAAAAAGAGGTTACATGCACCACCTCTTACTAGATGGCTTTAAACTCTATCACAAGTTGGTAGTTCCTTAAAGCTTCAATAGAAAAGAACATCATACAGGGTGTAAAATGGGCTGCCAATCTGCTATCGTCCATTTTGCACTACTGCCAAAGACCAATTTCACCCCTTTGTCTTCATGAAAAACTGAAAAGAAAGAACTTGCATTTCTATAGCGCCTTTCACATCCTCAGGACGTCCCAAAGCGCTTTACAGCCAATGAAGTACTTTTGAAGTTTAGTCACTGTTGTAATGTAGGAAACGCAGCTGACAATTTGTGCACAGCAAGCTCCCACAAACAGCAATGTGATAATCTGTTTCAGTGATGTTGGTTGAGGGATAAATATTGGTCAGGACACCGGGGAGAATTCCCCGGCTCTTCTTCAGATACTGCCATGGGATCTTTTACATCCACCGGAGAGAGTAAACGGGGCCTCGGTTGAACGTCTCATCCAAAAGATGGCACCTCCGACAGTGCAGCACTCCCTCAGTACTGCACTGAAGTGTCAGCCTAGATTTTGTGCTCAAGTCTCTGGAGTGGGACTTGAACCCAAACCTTCTGACTCAGAGGACCAGACTGCTACCACTGAACCACAGCTGTTAAACACAATAAATATGCAAGTACCATTTCTTTTCTTTAAGGGTTTCAGTGGCAGAGAGGCAGTGGTAGGGCCATATGTGTGCAATGCTGCACTTATGGAAATAAATGTTGATGATGGATAGAAACATAGAAACATAGAAACATAGAAGATAGGAGCAGGAGTAGGCCATTCGGCCCCTCAAGCCTGTTCCGCCATTTAATGAGATCATGGCTGATCATCAAATTCAGTACCCTGTCCCTGCTTTCTCCCCATATCCCTTGATCCCTTTAGCCTTAAGAAATATATCTAACTCCTTCTTGAATATATTTAATGAATTGGCCTCAACTGCCTTCTGTGGTAGAGAATTCCACAGGTTCACGACTCTCTGGGTGAAGAAATTCCTCCTCATCTCAGTCCTAAATGGCTTACCCCTTATCCTTAGACTGTGACCCCTGGTTCTGGACTCCCCCGCCATCGGGAACATCCTTCCTGCATCTAGTCTGTCTAGTCCTGTTAGAATTTTATAAGTTTCAATGAGATCCCCTGGTCATTCTTCTAAACTCTAGCGAATATAAGCCTAATCGACCCAATCTCTCTTCATACGTCATTCCTGCCATCCCAGGTATCAGTCTGGTGAATCTTTGTTGCACTCTCTCCATGGCAAGAACATCCTTCCTCAGATAAGGTGACCAAAACTGCGCACAATACTCAAGCTGTGGTCTCACCAAGGCCCTGTACAACTGCAGCAAGACATCCTTGCTCCTGTACTCGAATCCTCTCGCTATGAAGGCCAACATACCATTTGCCTTCTTAACCGCCTGCTGCACCTGCATGCTTACCTTCAGCGACTGGTGCACAAGGACACCCAGGTCTCGTTGCACTTCCCCTTTTCCCAATCTATTGCCGTTCAGATAATAATCTGTCTTCCTGTTTTTGCCACCAAAGTGGATAACCTCGCATTTATCCACATTGTACTGCATCTGCCATGCATCTGCCCAATCACCCAACCTGTCCAAATCATACTAGAGTTTCTCTGCATCCTCCTCACAGCACACACGCCCACCCAGCTTTGTGTCGTCTGCAAACTTGGAGATATTACATCTAGTTCCCTCGTCTAGATCATTTATATATATTGTGAATAGCTGGGGTCCTAGCACCGATCCCTGCGGTACCCCACTAGCCACTGCCTGCCACTCGGAAAAAGACCCATTTATTCCAACTCTTTGCTTCCTGTCTGCCAACCAGTTCTCTATCCAAGACAGTACTTTACCCCCAATCCCGTGTGCTTTAACTTTGCATGCTAATCTCTTATGCGGGACCTTATCGAAAGGCTGTGGGGTTTGAAGTTCAGCTCCATGCACAGACTGTGTCAGCCTGAGTGAGGGACCAGGGAGGGGAATCAGTGGCAATAACAACATTTATATAGCACCTTTAATGTAGTAAAACATCTAAGGCGTTTCCCAGCCACGTAAGGAGATATTAGGACAGATGACCAAAAGCTTGGTCAAAGAGGTAGGTTTTAAGAAGCTTCTTAAGAGGAGAGAGAGGTAGAGAAGTGGAGATGTTTAGGGAGGGAATTCCAGAGCTTTGGGCCGAGGCAGCTGAAGGCACGACTGCCAATGGTGGAGCGATTAAAATTGGGGGTGTGCAAGGGGCCAGAATTGGAGGAGCACAGAGATCTCGAAGGGTTGTAGGTAATGTTCCCTTTAAGCTGCGTGGCCGCGCAGTGCTCTGCAGCTCCCGCGCAGCCGGCTCACCGGCTTTTAAATAGGAAAAACCGCGCATGCGCAGCATTTTGAATGGGCCGCGCAGCCCCTTAAAGGGACTGCGCATCCAAAAAAAATTAAAGGGAACATTGGTTGTCAGGCTGGAGGAGGTTACAGAGATAGGGAGGGGCGAGGCCATGGAGGGATTTGAAGACAAGGATGAGAATTTTAAAATTGAGGCATAGTTGGAAGGGGAGCCAATGTAGGTCAGCGAGCACATTGAGATGGGTGACTGGGTATTGGTGCGAGTTAGGATACAGGCAGCAGAGTTTTGGATGATCCCGAGTTTATGTAGGATGGAAGATGGGAGGCCGGCCAGGGAAGCATTGGAATAGTCAGGTTTAGAGGTAGCAAAGACATGGATGAGGGTTTCAGCAGCTGAGGAGCTGAGGCAGGGGCGGAGTCGGGCGATGTTACGGGTGTGGAAGTAGGCGTTCTTGGTGATGGAGCGGATACGTGGTCGGCAGCTCACCTTGGGGTCAAATACGACACCAAGGTTTCGAATGGTCTGGTTCAACCTCAGACAGTTGCCAGGGAGAGAGATGGAGTCGGTGGCTAGGAAACGTTTGTGGCGAGGGAGCAGAGGTTATGGCAAGGGTAAAAACAATGGCTTTGATCTTCCTTATATTATATTTGGAGGAAGCAATCATTCATCCATGAATTAACATCGGTCAGGCAACCTGACAGCACAAAAGTGGTTATGTAGTTGAGGGAGGTGGTGATGATGTAGAGTGTGATTAGTGTACAGAGTTTATCCTTCAACTTACTGTGATTAACTGTAGAAGATCCACCTGTAATAAATGAAAGACACTTGTCTTAATATAGAAACCAGCTCCATTGCTGGTAACCAGCTTCAGGTCGAATGAAGAGGGTAGCTCGATCGATAAGGCTCTTCTAGTGAACCGTTGAACAGTGTGAAGGTGGCTGTGTTGTCTAAAACTGCCTCATAACACTTGATAGCATAAATGATTAAATGTGAATCTACTTCTTTTTCTAACCACAGCTTTTGGTTCACAGTAAAACACCATGACAAACATCCCTCTCAATCCAAATCTTTTGAGTGTGACAAATTTAAAATTAACAGTGGATCAAAGTGAATCTTTTCCACAGTGAAATACCAAGGTGTCCTTTTTTAGTTTGGGTGACAGGGTGTCTCATTTCTTTTGGGTGTCACTAGTCTTCATTTCTCTCTCTGACTAGATCTACGTTTGGCTTAGTCACAATAATGGCATTCTCAGCATCTCCCTGTAGAGGTTTATGACAGGTAACTTAAAGTTAACCTCAGGCTTAATAATTATATGACTCGGCCAACTTTGTCTACCTGATACGTTGCAGTAAAGGATGCCCCAGAGCATGGTACATCGGTGAGACCATGCAGACACTGAGACAACGTATGAACGGACACCGCGCAACAATCGCCAGGCAGGAGGGTTGCCTCCCAGTCGGGGAACACTTCAGCAGCCAGGGGCATTCAGCCTCGGATCTGCGGGTTAGCGTTCTTCAAGGCGGCCTTCGGGATACACGACAACGCAAAATCATCGAGCAGAAACTGATAGCCAAGTTCCGCACTCATGAGGATGGCTTCAATTGGGATATCGGGTTCATGTCACGATACAGAACGTGAAGTGACATCGTTGCCGGTCTTTCCAGCTTTTTTTAAAAAAAACAAACACAAGAAACAAACCCAACTGGAGAGGATATGCAGCCAGCAGATGTTTTGACACGTTGGACCCCCTGGGACACATCTCATTGTCTTGGCTGTGCTCTTAGTGTGTCTTTGATGTAGGGAAAGATTTGAATGCATTTTCTCTGTGTTTATATTCTGTGAATTCTGATAGATTCTCTCACAGTTACTCTACCTGAGGAAGGGGCGACAGCTCCGAAAACTTGTAATTTTAAATAAATCTGTTGGATTATAACCTGGTGTTGTGCGACTTCTCATTTTAATAATTATAGGTATGGCATTCCACTCTTACTAACTAGCATGATGACTCACACCTCTGAAATAGAAGCATGTATATCATCACAGCGCATAAGATATAATATACATATTGTGCTACCTACACATTATGATTATACTGGGTGCTACAGATACTACAAATTTATTTTTCACATTCTGTATTTGCATTTTAGCTTTAGTATTCAGCATACAAAGGATACTGCACCATCTGTGGAGGCAGTTGTCACCGGGGTCACAGCTGAATGTTTTTCAGGTATAGATTTATTCAAATATATTCTGGATCCCTGTCACATAATTGAAATATCATAAACATTCCCTCCCACCCCTACTCCAATCTTCAGAAAACCTCTAACCATTCAGACACTTCACTGAGCTCCCGTATCATTGACTATAACATGACATTGGCTATAACATATATTTTATTTTGTTTAGGAGGACAGACTAAAGAACAGCAAAGTTAAATTGGATAAAGCTATGACATGCAAGTAAACCAGTCGAATAAATGAGGAGGAGGCCCGAGTGCCACATAAACACCAGCAGGGACTGGTTGGGCTGAAAGGCCTGTTTCTGTGCCATATATCCTATTTCTCTAAACCCATTGTTAGGTTCTTAGCTCTTTTCTAATCTTCCTACCCCAAGCAGAGAGTAGGGGTAAAGGGTAGTTATTCAGAGTGGCTGAAGGTGGGAAGTGGTGTTCCACAAGGATCAGTGCTGGGACCACTGTTGTTCACAATTTATATTAACGATTTGGACTTTGGAATCAAAAACAAAATTTCTAAATTTGCGGATGACACCAAATTGGGGGGGATAGTCAATACTGAGGAGGACTGCAACAAACTACAGGAGGACATTAATAAACTTGCAGAATGGGCATATAATTGGCAAATGAATTTCAACACAGATAAATGTGAGGTATTACATTTTGATAAGAAGAACAGGGAGGTCACTTATTACTTGGAGGGTGCGTGTCTCGGTGGGATAGAGGAACAAAGGGATCTAGGAGTACAAATACACAAATCACTAAAAGTAGCGACGCAGGTAAATAAGGCCATAAAAAATGCAAACCAGGCACTAGGGTTTATTTCTAGAGGGATAGAATTGAAAAGTAGTGAAGTTATGCTAAACTTGTATCGAACCTTGGTGAGACCACACTTGGAGTACTGCGTACAATTCTGGTCGGTATATTATAAAAAGGATATAGAGGCACTGGAGAGGGTGCAGAGAAAGTTTACAAGGATGATACCAGAAAGGTGAGGGTATACCTATCAGGAAGGGATGAACAGGCTGGGTCTCTTTTCTCTTGAGAGAAAAAAAGGCTGAGGGGTGACCTAATAGAAGTCTTTAAAATTATGAAAGGTGTTGATAGAGTAGATACAGAGAGAATGTTTCCACTTGTGGAGAAGAGTAAAACTAGAGGCCATCAATATAAGATAGTCACCAAGAAATCAAATAGAGAATTCTGAAGAAACTTCTTTACCCAAAGAGTGGTGAGAATGTGGAACTCGCTACCACAGGGAGTGATTGAAGCAAATAGTATAGATGCATTTAAGGAGAAGCTAGATAAGCATATCAGGGAGAAGGGAATCGAGGGTTATGCTGATAGAGTTAGATGAGGAAAGAAGGGAGGAGGCCCGAGTGCCACATAAACACCGGCAGGGACTGGTTGGGCCGAAAGGCCTGTTTCTGTGCCATATATCCTGTTTCTGTTTTTGTATGATAGATCATTCTCATGGGTGAGCCTCAACATCCTGGCCTAGAAATTGGATCACTCCTGAAGTGGCCCGCGACCTGGGTGTAGCGTATGCTGAACGTGCCTATAGAGGCCAGCAGCAAGACCAAGGCAAAGTGGGCCACTGGCCTCATTTGTATATTACCAGTGAGTTGCAGGCACCAGTCGTTGCCTCAAAGGGATGGTGCGGTCAGTCACGAAACAATTTCACAAATGGACTTGAAAGAGGCATTAGGCCCCCGATCTGCATATGCAGTGGACCTAACGCCAATTTCAGACAGACGCCCTGAATGACTATAGGGTGCCCTAACCAATATGTTGCATGGCACACTTCTGTTTCGAACTCAGCACGCACACGCCATATTGGGCCCTGCAGCACCCATTTTTAGCCCAAAATGCAAATGCTGTGCAACTACATTGCTAGCCCCCCCCATACTTTCAATAGTATTGATCCTCACTTTGAGATCTTGGTAATATTTTGCTAATGTGCCCAGGAAATGATCAGATTGTCATAAAACCCCACAAGCTCACTCTACATGTAACTTCAGTCCCACACTAACGCAGTTGATTTTTATTGCCCTTTGAAGTGCCCACACAATTACTAAGGGAGGGGAATGTTACCCACATCTGGAGAACAAACAATAAAATATCCCTGGTAACATCCTCGTGAATCTAGCAACTGCTATAGAGCTGTATTAGTGGAGGTGTCTTGATCAGAGATGAACAATACAAGGGGAAATAGCTTAAAAAGGAATTGTACCTGGAAAAAAAAACTTCCTTTTTTACCACCACTTATTTACCAATGGTATCTCTGTATTTTGAAACGGAGTAAGAATAATAAAACTCCACAGTGACCTTTATTTTAATTTTATACCTTTTGTGTGTTTGTCAGCATTTATTTTCGACCTCAAATTACCTAGTGTCGCATCTTTATTTAACTGGGAACAACCTGAACATGTGGTTGAAACAGAAGAATTGATTTTGAGTTTGCGTGTGTGTGTGTGTGTATGGAGGGGGAGGTTATTGGAAAATTCCCCCCATGACATTAGGACTATATATGCAGTCATGACATCACACAAAGGTCTTTTTTTCAGGAATGCCTAACTCAGCTCAGTTTATATTTTATATATGTGTGACAAACCTTAAAATTTAACCAAGAAAATACAGATTCTAAGACCAAGATGTGAAGAGAGTTCAGTTTACTGCTGGATTTAGTCACTATCCATCTTTAGGCCTGAAGCTCTTTCATCTGTAAAATAGAAATACCAGCTCTTGACCTAAGCCCTGTACAATGTTTGATCTTTGTGTACATTGTGCATCAAGACTCATTCTGCAGATGGCTGAGACAATCTCAATTTCATTTCACAACAACGTTTTACACAATGACTTCCAGGTGTCTCATTTTTCTTATTTTATCAACAAATTGTGAAAGTAGTGTAGGATTAAAGGGATTTTCTGTCACTCCATCTTTGCTCCATGGATTTGCATTTCTAATTCTTTCTGAAAGATCTACCATTATGTATTAATAGTAATATCCTATAAATCAATGGTGATTCGCCTCAGTAAAATTTGTAGACACAATCTGATGTTATTAAATGACAAGTGGTCGCAACAACTCTCCCCAGTCATAAAGCATTGGTTAATTGATGTGCTATGCTGTCACATGAAAGACACGTACATGGTTTGATTACTGGCCAAACAGCTTTGTTCCAAGCATAGAAGCTACTGTTGTGGCAATACTTGTTGAGAATGTCATTATTCATGTAGAAAATAATGTAGAGAGGGGTCTTTTCTGGCTCAATGGGTAACTACACCACTTGGTGTAATACTGAACCATACAGGTCAGGATGATCCCATCTGCTGGTGCAGAGCTAATTGACCTCAACCAGGATAGCAGATCGGGCTCTGCAATTTAACTCAGTGCCCATACAGAGGGAGAGGAAGGATCAGCAGAGTTTCACATTCCTGATCGATATCCAGTGATACCTGCTGAAAGGTTCATGTGGTAGAAATTGGTATGCGTTGCGCCGGTTTTTTGGGTGGCCATTTCCTTTTTTTTTACAAAAGGCAAAATACTACGGATGCTGGAAATCTGAAATATAAACAGAAAATGCTGGAAGTACTCAGCAGGTCAACTCCGTGGAGAGCCAATTTCTCAAGCATAACCGCCCACTCCTAAAAACATACTGACTGTCTTGGCTTAGCTCATGTCCCTCAAGATGCTTCCTTATATTATCCCTCATAATATTTTGAAACATTTTTCCAACAGTGGAAGTAAGGCTTACAGGTCTATAATTTGATGGTTGATCCCTAACCCCCTTTTTAAAGATGGAAGTCACATTTGCTATTTTCCAATCCTCTGGGATTTGGCTTGTGCTCAGCGAACTCTGGAAAATATCTATCTGCAAGGGGCCTCAAAATCGTTCGAGCCAATTCCTTCAGAACCCTGGGATAAAAGTTATCAGAGCCAGGTGCCTTATCTACCTTGAGCTTCAACAACCTCCCCAATATCCTCCTCATGTCCTCTCTTGTGGTTTTATTCACCTTTAAACTATGCCCCTAATTCTGGCATTTTCACTCCACCCCATTTCTTTTGTGAACACCGTTGAAAAATGAAGGTTAAGTACTTCAGCAATTTCACTATCTTCGAACAGCACTTCCACATTGTCATTATTTTAGTGGTCCAACCCCTCTTTGCACCCTTTGTTTACTCCTGACATACTTAAAGAATGCTTATTGCTTTATGTTTCCAGCTATGTTTTCCTCGCGATCCCTCTTTGTAGCTCTTATCAGTTTCTTGGTATTCCTCAGCTTTATATATCTCCCTATCCTGTTCCTTTCATAAATATTTCACAATTCTGTATCCTTTCTTTTTCTCCCTAATGCCTTTCAGTTTGTTAGTAAGCCAACTCTTTTATTCTGTCCCTAACCAATTTCAGGTATAAATTTATTTTGTTTCTTAAAAACTCTCCCTTTGAAACTGTTCCATTTTCTTCCACAATTTTTCCTTCCAGTATATCTTCCTAGTTTACTATTCCCATACCTCCTCTCATATCCTTAAAAGCAGCTTGTTTAAAATTGGTTTGCTATTGTTTTTTTTCCCCTCATGTCTACCCTGAATGTCGGAACATTATGGTCACTGAATCCCAAATGTTCCCTTACTTCTACAGAAGCAAAATACTGCAGATGTTGGAAATCTGAAATAAAAACAGAAAATGCTGGAAATACGCAACAGGTCAGGCAGCATCTGTGGAGAAAGAAGCAGAGTTAACGTTTCAGGTCGATGACCTTAAAGTTCATTGACCTGAAACGTTGGGGGCAATTTTTCGGGGGGTCAGCGGGCGCGTTCGATGGCAGGTTGGGTGTGAAAAAATTTTTTTTGACAGCGGGTCTGATGTCGGGTCTGTCAGCACTGAACAGACCCAAGACACAGCGGCGGGGAGGCAATTCAGGTCATTATTACCTTGTTAACAGCCCATTAAGAAGTATTTTGAGCTCACCTTTACATTTTACGAGGTCGCCCACGGGGTCCATGCTGCTCAAGGATCATGTCAGGTAAGCAGGTCGGGAGTTGTATGAGCATGGAATCATCTCTTTACTTGACAGCTGCAAATGTGTTATGTCCCATCTCAGAGCTGTTCACTTTCCAAGCTCAGAAGCTGTTGCTTACTGTATTTGGAAGACAGATTGAGCTTTATGCAGGTTGTAAGTGTTTGACGTAAATGCTCTATCCAGTGCCACCTTCATTGGAACAACCTCTCTCACCATTGACAGATCGCTTCTGTCCTCTCAGGTTCACCTGCCATCTATTACATCAGCATCGGTACCCTTGAAAAAATCTCACCTTGGTCCTCAGACTCCCGCCACGATCAGTCCCAACACCAGCAGCACCAGGCACACCAACCTTCTCTGCAATCAACTGATGCTGCACAGGACACAGGGCATCAGCACAGGACAGAGGGCAGCAGCACCCAACCACATTGCTGCCTGGGAGCCCAGGGATGGCCTCACCATGGCCAGGTTTACTTCACTTGACGCTGTACACCCTGGCTGCCACATGATGTGCCAGGTTGCACCACCCCACACCAACACCATAAAGCATCCCTATAATGCCCAAGCCATTCCTTTCACACTCATGAACATTGCGGGGGGTATCGTTATGTCTCACCATTCACTGCTACTCGCTAAGCCACTTCCAAAGGTGCACACAAATCTGTCCAAGAATGCAAAGTGTTGAAAATAAAGATTTCAATGATTGACAGCACATTAACAGAAACTTCACATGAACATTGGCTAAAACACACAAGTGCCTACCCTTGTGTCTTGTTAGTTGGTATGATTGGACTAGTGGAGGGGTGGCTCGTGAGCTGGGGAAGTGATAATGTAGATAGAGAGGGATGGGTGGAGGTGCAAGGTAAGTTGCTGTGAGTAAGGATGGGCAGGAGTAGGGTAGGGAAGGCAGAGTGATGGGGATGTGATAAGTGGCACAGCAAAATGAGGTTGAGTGTGGCTTTGCAGTAACATTTCATGATTTAAAAAAAATTCATTCATGGGATGTGGGCGTCACTGGCAAGGCCAGCATTTATTGCTCATCCCTAACTGCCCTTGAGAAGGTGGTGGTGAGCCGCCTTCTTGAACCGCTGCAGTCCGTGTGGTGAAGGTACTCCCACAGTGCTGTTAGGGAGGGAGTTCCAGGATTTTGACCCAGCGACGACGAAGGAACGGCGATATACTTTTAAGTCAGGATGGTGTGTGACTTGGAGGGGAACTTGGAGGTGGTGGTGTTCCCATGCGTCTGCTGTCCTTGTCCTTCTAGGTGGAAGAGGTCGCGGGTTTGGGAGGTGCTGCCGAAGAAGCCTTGGCGAGTTGCTGCAGTGCATCTTGTAGATGGTACACACTGCAGCCACGTTATGCAGGTGGTGGAGGGAGTGAATGATCTACTGAGATCATTGAAAGGTTTGCGCCACTGCAGCCTGGTCCTCCTTATGACATCCCTGCTTGTGTCCTCCTGTGCAATGTGCAACCAGGCTGTGTTGATCTCCTGGGGAGGTCTCTTCTGCCCATTGGATGGGAAGAGAACCTCTCTGCGTGCTGTGACTCCCTCCATAAGCATATGGAGGGAGTCATGGGAGAGCCTGGGTGCAGCCCTGCACCTCTGTGCAGTGCCTGTCAGTGTTTGCAGCACCTCAATGCTGTAGAACACTGACAGCACAAAGGTCAAAATTAATTTGCGCATGGTCCCTTTAAGGAAACCGGTTGATGACACGTCATCGAATGACATCATCAGACCCGCGTCCTTCAATTGGCCGGCAAACGCACTGGGCGGGCTTAACAAGCCCAATCAGGGGAAAATCATTTTGGTCAACGGGCTGGAGCCGGCAGCGAGGCAGGACCCGCCACCGACGTCGCCCGCCACGGACCCGCCGAGGTTGGTAAAATCCAGCCCGTTAACTCTGTTTCTCTCTCCACAGATGCTGCCTGACCTGCTGAGTATTTCCAGCATTTTCTGTTTTTATTCCCTTATTTCTATTTTGCTTATTGTTCCCTCCTAGTTAAAACGAAACCCAATGCTGCGTTACATCTTGCGGATTCCTTAATGTACTGTTTTAGAAATGGGTCCCTCACAATTTCAATAAATTCTTGCTTGCAGACTGTCCCCATTGTGGACTCCAATCAATATGAGGAAGATTGAAATCCCCAGGATTACTACTAAAAGCTTAGCTTAGCCTCTCTTTGATTATTTGATGGCCTGTAGCATATTCCTATTACTAACCTTTTCTCTTTACCATCAAAAGAGATTCAGTACCATTTCCAGAATCCATCTGCACTGTAACTAGTCCCTCTCTAACAAATAATGCCAGCTCACCACTGCCTTACCTTCCCGGTCCTTCCTAAAATACACAAAATCATGCAAATTAACTCCACAATCGTCATTTAATTTCAATCAGGTTTCGGCCAGTCCTACATCAGCTAATTCCTTCCTCTGTACCAGCACTTATAGCTCAGGTCTTTTAATCGTTATACTCCTTAGATTCATGTAAGCACAATTCAGGCAATCCTTTAATATCTTTATTTCTTGACCTACAGTCTGTTCTGCTCCCCCCCCCCCCCCCCCCCACACCATACTAGTTTAAATCCAGCCCCACTGCCTTAATACCCTTCTGCAAGCACCTTGGTACTCCTCCAGTACAGTTGAAGTCTGTCCCTCTAATAATTGAATCTCCTCTGGATAACCACATGCTCCACAGTGCCATGGCATTAGAACAGTACAGCACAGTACAGGCCCTTCGGCCCTCGATGTTGTGCCGAGCATTGTCCGAGACCAAGATCAAGCTATCACACTCCCTATCACTCTGGTGTGCTCCATGTGCTTATCCAATAACCGCTTGAAAGTTCCTAAAGTGTCCGACTCCACTATCACAGCAGGCAGTCCATTCCACACCCCAACCACTCTCTGAGTAAAGAATCTACCTCGGACATCCCTTCTATATCTCCCCCCATGCACCTTATAGTTATGCCCCCTTGTAACAGCTGCCTCTACCCGAGGAAATAGTCTCTGAACATCCACTCTATCTATCCCCCTCATCATCTTATAAACCTCTATTAAGTCGCCTCTCATCCTCCTCCGCTCTAAAGAGAAAAGCCCCAACTCCCTCAATCTTTCCTCATAAGACCTCCCCCCCAAACCAGGCAGCATCCTGGTAAATCTCCTTTGCACTTTCTCCAATGCTTCCACGTCCTTCCTATAGTGAGGTGACCAGAACTGCACACAATATTCCAAATGTGGTCTCACCAAGGTCCTGTACAGTTGCAGCATAACCTCATGGTTCTTAAACTCAAACCCTCTGTTAATAAACGCCAACACACCATAGGCCTTCTTTACTGCTCTATCCACTTGAGTGGCAACCTTCAGAGATCTGTGGATATGAACCCCCAGATCCCTCTGTTCCTCCATGTTCCTCAGAACCCTGCCGTTGACCCTGTAATCCTTATTCAAATTTGCCCTACCAAAATGAATCACCTCGCACTTCTCAGGGTTAAATTCCATCTGCCGTTTTTCGGCCCAGCTCTGCATCCTATCAATGTCTCTTTGCAGCCTACAACAGCCCTCCACCTCATCCACTACTCCACCAATCTTGGTGTCATCAGCAAATTTACTGATCCACCCTTCAGTCCCCTCCTCCAAGTCATTGATAAAAATCACAAACAGCAGAGGACCCAGCACCGACCCCTGTGGCACACCGCTGGTAACCGGTCTCCAGTCCGAAAATTTTCCATCCACCACCACCCTCTGCCTTCTATGAGATAAAATTGAGAGGTCGCACAACACCAGGTTATAGTCCAACAGTTTTATTTGAAATCACAAGCTTTCGGAACTATCGCTCCTTCCTCAGGTGAAGTAAATTGGATACAGAATCGTCAGAGCATATATAGATGGAAAAAAAAGCATGTGTACAACACCGGCATCTCCGCATCATGACTTCTATGAGATAGCCAGTTACTTATCCAATCGGCCAAATTTCCCTCTATCCCACAACTCCTTACTTTCTTCATGAGACGACCATGGGGAACCTTATCAAACGCCTTACTAAAATCCATGTATACGACATCAACTGCTCTAACTTCATCTACACACTTAGTTACCTCCTCAAAGAATTCAATCAAATTTGTTAGGCAAGACTTACCCTTCACGAATCCGTGTTGAGTATTCCGGATTAAGTTGCATCTTTCCAAATGGTCATAAATCCTATCCTTCAGGACCTTTTCCATTACCTTACCAACCACCGAAGTAAGACTAACCGGCCTATAATTACCAGGGTCATTCCTATTTCCTTTCTTGAAGAGAGGAACAACATTCGCCACTCTCCAGTCCTCTGGCACCATCCCCGTGGACAGTGAGGACCCAAAGATCAAAGCCAGAGGCTCTGCAATCTCCTCCCTTGCCTCCCAAAGAATCCTAGGATATATCCCATCTGGCTCAGGTTCTTCAAAATTGCTAAAACATCTTCCCTCAGAACATCTACCACCTCCAGCCTATCCACCTTTATCACACTCTCATCCTCAAGAGCATGGCCCCTCTCCTCGGTGAATACTGACGAAAAGTATTCATTCATCACCTCTCCTATCTCTTCTGACTCCATGCACAAGTTCCCACTACTGTCCTTGACCGGCCCTACCCTCACCCTGGTCATTCTTTTATTTCTCACATAAGAGTAAAAAGCCTTGGGGTTTTTCTTGATCCGACCCGCCAAGGACTTCTCATGCCCCCTCCTAGCTCTCCTAAGCTCTTTTTTTAGCTCATTCCTTGCTACCTTGTACCCCTCAATCGACCCAACTGAACCTTGTTTTCTCATCCTTACATACGCTTCCTTTTTCCTCTTGACTAGACATTCAACCTCTTTTGTGAACCATGGTTCTCTCACTCGGCCATTTCCTCCCTGCCTGACAGGGACATACCTATCAAGGACACGCAGTAATTGCTCCATGAAAAAGCTCCACTTTTCGTTTGTGCCTTTCCCTGATAGTTTCTGTTCCCATCTTATGCTCCCTAATTCTTGCCTAATCGCATTGCTTATGGCTACCTTCCCCTGTATCTCCGATCTAGTCCTCATCACTGGCACTCAGCACTGAATAACGATATTACAGCTTCAGATGCGCAGGGGTTTCCTGCTCCTCTCCACTCTTCCATCCTGCCTTACAAGAGGTCAGACGTTTCTCCTGCTCCTGACTCCTCTCTGCCTGTGGGTGGACCACTTCCTGGAACTTATGTTCCACAAACCTTTTTTCCTTCTATACAGTGGGGAGTATGGTCAGCTTGTCCTCAAGCTCAGCATTTCTCTGCTCGAACAACACAAGCTTCCAACACTTCATACATATATACTCCTCCTGGATATCTTGTGAATCCAGGAATGCCCACATCATGCATGCCACACACATAACTGACTTTGCAATTGCATGTGTGGCTATAACCTATTAATCAACTCCAGTCTCAGAAAATTACTCCTTATATCACGTTAAGGACGTCTGTGTCTGGTTAGGACATGCACCAAATATTCACCTTAATGTCAATGTTCCATACAGAAGCAATTGGTTCCACATCCAAAAAACAGCAGTATACCTAATGAGAAGATTGGTTAACATCCCAGTGTGGAATTTCCTGTATGCAGATAAATTACTCTGAATACATAAACTATCTGTGACAAACTTTCGTCTGCTTTGAAATTTCATGATGGAGATAGGGTTGTTGGACTTATTCCTCTAGTATAATTCATTCAGTGTGAGTCATGATGCTGCCTTATTGAATTGGCGGAAAACATGGTTGTCACTGTGCAGTAGTGAGATAAGCTAAAAATTAATTTAAGATATTTAAAGTTTAGTAAAATTTGCAGTCACATGTTACAATATTGAGCAGGCTTATCAAGCAAACAAAAATTATAACAATAAAGGAAACATGAACTAAAACCCCAAAAGTTTGAGATGAGGCAGATGTACTTTCAGGAGGTTAGAGTTTATTTAAAGGGTTCATATGAGCATTCGAAAAAGAACAGGTAAACATCATCTGGTCCATCAAATGTGCCTCATCCAGACATGGTGCAGCCTCATGGTATAACTCAAATGCATTTAGCAGTAGCAATGGGAATAATTCAAAGTCAGTATCGGTTTATGAATGGCAGGTTACGCCTGAGTAATGCATTAAAATTCTATAAGAATATAGCAGAATTAGTGAATAAAGATAGTAAAGTAGAGGTTATCTTGAGGATTAGGAAGATTGCAAGATATTTACAGATGAGGAAGGCCATTTGCTCATCTAAGTTCATCCGTCCAGAACAACCCTGTACTCCCATTGCTAAATCTAATTGTTCCTTAAATTACTTCCATGATTTTCACCTCCACCAATCTGCTGGAAGTCCATTCCAAGTGTTGATTACTCTTACATAAAGAAGTTAAGGGACTTGTGCCTAAAGGAAATGCTCTTAGGATAGATGAGGAAGTGGCAATCTGGCAACAAAGGAGAATATTCAATATTAGTAGTTCTAAAACTAGGACTATAACCAGCAGTGTGTCCCAGAGATAGGTCTGGGACCTGTGCTGTTCATAGTTTGGATAAATGATCACGATAAAGATAAAAGTGTAATGTCTACGTTGTAGTAATATCAAACTATATGGGGGAAGAAAGGTTATCAGAAGAAAGGGATAACATTCAGACAGATCCACAGAAACTAGGCAGATGAATTACAAAGGTGCACCTCTGACAAGTACAGCTGGAGAAAGCTGACACGTTTGGAAGGCAAAAGCTATGTACACCAAGAAGAAGGTAAGTTAGTTAGGTACACCTTTCTTTTCTGTACTTTTAGATGCTTGACAGCTGTGGTTATTAAAAGCTACAGAGGACAAACAACTGTAGGCATTTGATGAAGGGTTAGCCAAGGGTCACAGAATGGATGATATAAGCAGATGGCCCGGGATGGCAGAACACTTGCTGAACGGCAGGCAATTGAGATCAATAGCACTAAATGCCTTGCTACATCTCCCTCATCTAAAAGTCTCCTCAAAATTTAACTCCTTGATCATTAATTAATTCTTCTCCCCATTCTTGCTTGGAGTTCAATTCTCCTGTTGTGAAGTGCCTTGACATTTCATTATGATAAAGGTGCTATATAAGTACACTGTTGTTATTGAGGGAGGTGCAAATGAGAACCTCACAGCCAAACTATTTTCATCAGATATGCAATTTTTATTTCTCTGTGGAAGCACAGCTAAGCGTTCTTGACCTCCAATAAATTCAAATGAAGCAAAGTTAAAATATCACAGTCATCTGCATAAATGGAACTCTGGAATTCCAACAAAATATTAGTAGGGTTATCATGGAGAAAGCACAGTCCTGCACTGTTTTTTGAACATGCAATAAAATTTAGCTGTACTACAAAATGTGCTCCAAAATAATGGGCCGGATTTTCCGCGTATGCTGCCGTAAGTGCCCCACAAGTTCCGGGTTTCCACAGGCGATACGCATGCGCGAAAACCCAGATCTTGCGATCTGTCAAGTTTCAGCTTGATAGATCGTACAAATCCACAGGAAATGGACATTTGCTGGCACAGGGTTGGGCTAGCCCAACTACTGCCCAGCGAATGCCCATGAAACCCTTACGCCTGGTGAAAGCAGACGTAAGGCCTTCTTTTACATAAGAACATAAGAAATAGGAGCAGGAGTAGGCCATTTGGCCCTTCGAGCCTGCTCCGCCATTCAATAAGATCATGGCTGATCTTCTACCTCATCTCCACTTCCCTGCACTATCCCCATATCCCTTGATTCCCTTAATATTCAAAAATCTATCGATCTCTGTCTTGAATATACTCAACGACTGAGCCTCCACAGCCCTCTGGGGTAGAGAATTCCAAAGATTCACCACCCTCTGAGTGAAGAAATTTCTCCTCATCTCAGTCCTAAATGGCCAACTCCTTATTCTGAGTCTGTGACCCCTGGTTCTATACTCCCCAGCCAGGGGAAACATCCTCCCTGCATCTACCCTGTCAAGCCCTGTAAGAATTTTGTGTGTTTCAAACAGATCATCTCTCATTCTTCTAAACTCTAGAGAATATAGGCCTAGTTTATGCAATCTCTCCTCATAGGACAATCCCCCCATCCCAGGAACCAGTCTGGTGAACCTTCGTTGCACTCCCTCTATGGCAAGTATATCCTTCCTTAGGTAAGGAGACCAAAACTGTACATAATATTCCAGGTGTGGTCTCACCAGGGCCCTATATAATTGCAGTAAGATGTCTTTACTCTTATACTCAAATCCTCTTTTAATAAAGGCCAACATACCATTAGCTTTCCTAATTGCTTACTGTACCTGCATGTTAACTTTCAGTGATTCGTGTACAAGGACACCCAGGTCCCTCTGAACACCAACATTTCCCAATCTCTCACCATTTAAAAAATACTCTGCTTTTCTCTTTTTCCTACCAAAGTGGATAACTTCACATTTCTCCACATTATATTCAATTTGCCATGTTCTTGCCCACTCACGTAGTCTGTCTATATCCTCTTGAAGCCTCCTTGCATCCTCCTCACAACTTACATTCCCACCCAGCTTTGTATCATCAGCAAACTTGGATATATTACATTTGGTCCCCTCATCCAAACCATTGATGTAGGTTGTTGATAGCTAAGGCCCAAGCACTGATCCTTGCGGTACCCCACTAGTTACAGCCTGCCAACCCGAAAATGACCCGTTTATTTCTACTCTCTGTTTTCTGTCCGTTAACCAAGCCTCAATCCATGCTAGTATATTAGCCCCAATCCCATGACCCCTAGTGTAAGGGTTTAAATAAATATTACAATCAATTTTTTTTTAATGATTTTAACCGTACAAAAACCTTTAAAATTAGTTGAGGTTATTTTTGGTCACTTGAAAAATGTTTAAATTTATTTTTCAAATATTTAAATTTTTGTTTTAAATGTTTAATTAAATTGTATTTTGATTAATTTTGACCATGTGATGATTTATTTTTTATTTCAGTGCTGTGATAGGTGTTTTTTAGGTGATTCCTATTATGCTTATGGGGATTCCGTCCATAAATGGAATCTCCATAAGCATAATGGGAATCCCCCTTTGTGATTGGTTGGGACAGCCCACATGATCCCAGGGACGCTTGCGAACCACATGCACTCCTGAGATGTGTGGGCCTTTACGCAGGCATATGCCTGCAGGCCCAGGATCGCAAGAGTCCGAAGGTATGGAGGCACCAGGTAGGTGCGGAGTTTACTTGCGGTTTGGAGGCGTTCGCCCGCGGCAAGCCTCCGACCGCAATTTCCAGCCCATTAAAAAAAAACATTCAGCCCACAATCAAAAATATCAATTCATTGCTGCCTGGGCCTTCTCATTACGAACCTCTAGACCCAGTGTGTCAGCCGTGGCTCAGCAGGTAGCACTCTCGCCTCTGAGTCTTTGTTAAGGTTGTGGGTTCAAGTCACACTTCAGAGATTTGAGCACAATAATCTAGGCTGACACTCCAGTGCAGTGCTGAGGGAGTGCTGCACTGTTGGAGGTGCCGTCTTTCCTTGAGACATTAAACCGAGGCCCCGTCCGCCCTCTCAGGTGGTTGTAAAAGATCCTATGGCACTATTTTGAAGAAGAGCAGGGGAGTTATCCCCAGTATGATTTGGACAGGTTGGGTGATATGGCAGATGCAGTATAATGTGGATAAATGCGAGGTTATCCACTTTGGTGGCATAAACAGGAAGGCAGATTATTATCTGAACGGCAATAGATTGGGAAAAGGGGAAGTGCAATGAGACCTGGGTGTCCTTGTGCACCAGTCGCTGAAGGTAAGCATGCAGGTGCAGCAGGCGGTTAAGAAGGCAAATGGTATGTTGGCCTTCATAGCGAGAGGATTCGAGTACAGGAGCAAGGATGTCTTGCTGCAGTTGTACAAGGCCTTGGTGAGACCACACCTTGAGTATTGTGTGCAGTTTTGGTCACCTTATCTGAGGAAGGATGTTCTTGCCATGGAGGGAGTGCAGCGAAGATTCACCAGACTGATACCTGGGATGGCAGGAATGACTTATGAAGAGAGATTGGGTCGATTGGGCTTGTATTCGCTAGAGTTTAGAAGAATGAGAGGGGATCTCATTGAAACTTATAAAATTCTAACAGGACTAGACAGACTAAATGCAGGAAGGATGTTCCCGATGGCGGGGGAGTCCAGAACCAGGGGTCACAGTCTAAGGATAAGGGGTAAGGCATTTAGAACTGAGATGAGGAGGAATTTCTTCACCCAGAGAGTGGTGAACCTGTGGAATTCTCTACCACAGAAGGCAGTTGAGGCCAATTCATTAAATATATTCAAGAAGGAGTTAGATATATTTCTTAAGGCTAAAGGGAACAAGGGATATGGGGAGAAAGCAGGGACAGGGTACTGAATTTGGATGATCAGCCATGATCTCATTAATTGGCAGAACAGGCTTGAGGGGCTGAATGGCCTACTCCTGCTCCTATCTTCTATGTTTCTATGTGTCCTGGCCAATATTTATCCCTCAATCAACATCACTAAAAAAAACAGATTATCTGGTCATTATCACATTGTTGTTTGTGGGAGCTTGCTGTGTGCAAATTGGCTGCCACATTTTCCTTAATTACAACAGTGACTCCACTTCAAAAAGTACTTCATTGGCTGTAAAGTGCTTTGGGACGTCCGGTGGTCATGAAAGGATGCTATATAAATGCAAGTCTTTCTTTTTTTCCAAGTATAAGCAAGCTTCTTGTCTTCTTTCTTTTTCTCCCTGTACAGGTCTTATCTTGGCATATACTTCCTACAGTCACATAAAGGGCAGGTGGCTGACCTACTCCCAGCCAATGATGCTCTACAGATATCTGCTTCCCAAGTGTTTAAATTGGTCCACAGCTTCCAGGGCTTCTGTTTTGATCTTAATGCTCATCGTCTCTTTTAGCTTGTCATAGTCATGCCGTGCAATTTACTCACCCTGTCCACACTGTGAATCAACTTGTTTAGCTTTTATTTAACTTTTCTTGAAATGTTGATATCAACAATGAAGTGCCGATTCAAAATTGTCTTTTCAGCTACTTTTCTGCACTTTCAAAACCATCTAGTGCTTCTAGCATGTTTTCAATTAAAAGCTAATTCAAATAATTCTTTTAAATAAGTTTGTATTTTTAGATATGGAGTATTCAACTACAACAACTTGCATTTATATAGGGCCTTTAACGTAGTAAAATGTCCCAAGGTGCTTCACAGGAGCATTACCAGTCAAAATTTGACATTGAGCCACATAAGGATATATTAAGACAGGTGAAGCAGTCGGTTTTAAGGAGCGTCTTAAAGGAGGAGAGAGAGGTAGAGAGGCGGAGAGGTTTAGGGAGGCAGTTCCAGAGCTTAGGGTCTAGATGGTTGAAGATGTGGCCACCAACGGTGGGGTGAAGGAAATCGAGGATACACAAGAGGCCAGAATTGGAGGAGCACAGAGATAATTGGAATAAGCAAAGATAACTCGATTGTTAACCGTGGAATACCATTTTTATCCCATCAGCGAAGGTGGTGGATCTGGAGCAGGCAGAGATGGAAAAGCAACTCAGGAACGCGCTCCGCTGTGTCACCACCTCCCCGCTGCATTCTAGGGGCTGGTCCCAGGAGCAGAAAGCACACCCACTGCAGGAATGTTGGATCTAATAGTTGCCCGTTAGGTCCCAGCATCCAGCGTTCAGAGATCGGTGGAGGGGACACTGGGGCCCATACTGGAAGAAGGGCATGCCCGCGTGTTCTCAAAGTGTGGTCCTGCACAACACATTAATTAGGAGAGAATTTCTTGAGTATAAAAATGATATTCGTTCCAGGAAGTATGCTGCTGCAGCAGGTTCCAGGGATTGGAAAGACAGAGTGGGATTCCAAAGTTTTTCCAAATTGGAAAGAGAAGCAACCAAATGTAACTGGGAGAATTAACCTCGGAACAATGCTAGTGTTGTTGAAGATATTACTGATGTGATTGATAAAGTTAAAGCAGTTGATATATACTTGGATATCAGAATACCTATGTCACGGTTGCACCTTGTTAATTAATGAATAAGGCAAGGAGTTAAGGAATTTCTGACATAACAACAGTCACTACACTTCAAGAAGTAACACGTTGTTTAAACGTTGATACATCTAGTATAAATGGGTTCAAAGGACAACTAGATATGTTTTGGGACCACAAGGTATTAGGGGTGTGAGGAGAAGGTGGGATTGTGATCAATTAAAAAGGTATGAGCCCTTCTTCCTGTTCCTAGAAATTTTTATGTTCCTAATCTTTGTACTCATAAAATTTCACTCTTGGTACAAACCCAGGTTGGCAACTAAAGTTAGCAACTAATGATTACTGCCTGCTTGCATTGATTTGGGAAGATCAGTAAAACATGTTTTCTGACATCATCTAAAGACGTTGCCAAGGGTATTAGATTTTATGAGGCGAATGATTGCAAGTCTATTTAAAGAGGCAGTGAATATATGAAAAAGTGGCAAACATCTATTGTTTGGGAAGATGAAGCACCCAAACAGAACATTTAGGGCTGCATTTTGATACTGGGGCGGGTTGGGGTCGTATCATTTGCATTTCGTGTTATCCACCCGACTGCAATTGGATGTGGGAGATTGATGCAATTTTCACTAAATTGGGCAATTGAGTTCCAGCATGTGGGAACCCATGAACCAATTAATGGTTTCAGTCTGAAAGTCGCCTCTGATGATGTCATCATTGTTGCTGCATTGCAGGTCAGAGACTGCCTGGCCTTTGCTGTGAGAGGACCTGGATGCAAAATGAGCAGCATCTCAGAGAGAGAGAGAGAGAGAGAGAGTCAGAGAGAGAGAGAGAGAGAGAGAGAGAGAGAATGAGAATTTTTTTTGCATCCAGGTCCTCTCACAGCAAAGGCCAGGCAGTCTCTGAAGACATTCAATGCAGCAGCATCAGAGGCAACTTTTAGACCTAATACTACTACTACCTTCATCACATCTCCGTTGTAATAGTGGACCTGCAGCTGATAGTCAGCTATCCACTTGTGCTCCTGCCAGGTTTCACTGGCGTGTTTCACATCAGGTGTGCTTCACATGGGAAAAGGGTTAAACTAGCTAAAACGTTTCAAAATGGCATTACAGAGCCAATTTAGGGCTTGTTAAGGGGTTTAATGGCCTCTCCCGCCTCTTGGAGGCGGGACGGAGACGGAACCACCGCACACGATTTCATCAAAATTGCGTGGAGGCGGAATGGAGGCGGGATTGGGTCCGCCCGCCACTTTTCACAATTTTAACCCCCCACACGCCTCCAAACCCGCCTCCACGGGTCTATGAAAATCCAGCCCTTAGAGTCTGAGGGCGCAATCTTGCCAGCCTTGGGGAAGCGGGTTTGGAGACAGGACTGCTGGGAAAATGGCAGAATTTGGGGGCGGGTACCCAACCCACCCCAACTCGCCTCCGTGCCATCTTGCCAGGAGGCGGGTAGCCGTCCCGCGTCGGGTCCCATCTCCTTGGAGGCGGGAAGGGGATTACAGCCACTGAACTGCCTGTTGACAGGTAGTTAACAGGCAGATAAGAGGATAATCCCCATTTTACCCACACAAGTGCGGGCTTCCCGAAGTCTGCGAACCCCGCCAGGATCACCGAGGAGAGTAGTGGCTCGGAGGGGGTCGGTGGGGTGCAAATGTGCACTGTGAAGGTAAGTGATGGGTGCAAGTGTGGAGAGGTGAGTATGTGAGGTAAGTGGAAAGTGTTAGAAAAAGTTTACTTACCTTTGTTTCTTCCAGCAGGCTTCAAGAGTTGGGTATGCAGAGAGCCTCGCACCTCTGCGGCAGAGATGACAGATGGCCGCTGCATTCTCCAATGCAGCAACCATCTAATTTCTGCTAAAGAAAGAGGTTTGATGAGGTCTTGAATTCAAGAACTCGTCAAACTACAGAGAATGTCAGTGTTTGACAGCTTCACAGAGCTGTAAAACGATGACAATTCATCTGTCAAAAATTTTTGACAGATGAAACGTCATACGCTGACATTCTCTGTAACCGGCTTTCCCTTAATTGGCCTGCTAAGCCCGCTGGGTGGGCTTAACAAGGTCAATCAAGGGAAAATAGCATGGGTTGGCCAGAAGTTGATGGAGGCGGGACTAAAACCCGACAAGTGGGAGTCCCGCCTCCAAAAGCTCCCCATTGACAAAATCGCCCCCATAGAGTCATAACGACACAGAAGGAGACCATTCAGCCCATCGAGTCCGTGCCAGCTCCCTGTAGAGCATTCCAGTCAGTCCCATTCCTCCGCTCTATCCCTGTAGCCCTGCAAGTTTATTTCCCTCAAGTGCCTATCCAGTCTCCCCTTGAAAACATTGAGTGTCTCCGCTTCCACCACTTCTGTCGGCAGAGAATTCCAGGCCATCATCACTCGCTGTGTAAAAAAGTTTTTCCTCACATCCCCCCTGTATCTCTTGCCCAAAACCTTAAATCTGTGTCCCCTAGTCCTTGTACCATCAACTAGTGGGAACAGCCTTTCCCCGTCTAGCCTATCCAAACCCGCCATAATCTTGTACACCTCTATCAAATCACCCCTCAACCTCCTTTGCTCTAATGAAAACAAATCCAGCTTCTCCAACCTGTCCTTGTAGCTAAGATCCCCCATCCCCGGAACCATTCTGGTAAATCTCCTCTGCACCCTCTCAAGGGCTTTCACATCCTTCCTAAAGTGTGGCGACCAGAACTGGATGCAATACTCCAGTTGTGGCCTAACCAGCACTTTATAAAGGTTCAGCATAACTTCTCTACTTTTGTACTCAATACCTCTATTTATGAAGCCCAAGGTCCCATATGCTTTGCTAACCACTCTCTCAATATGTCCTGCCACCTTCAGGGATCTATGCACATTAAGTCCCAGGTCCCTCTGTCCCTGCACACTCTTTAAAACTGTGCCATTAAGTGTATTTTGCCTCTCCCCTGTTCCTTCTGCCAAAATGCATCACCTCACACTTCTCTGTATTAAATTTCATCTGCCACTTGTCTGCCCATTCTGCTAGCCTTTCTATGTCCCGTTGCAGTCGATTGGTATCATCCTCACTGTTTGCCACACCCCCAAGTTTGGTGTCATCGGCAAATTTAGAAATTCTACTCTGTATTCCAATATCCAGGTCATTTATATATATCAAAAAAAGCAGTGGCCCGAGCACTGACCCTTGGGGAACACCACTGTCTACCATCCTCCAGTCTGAAAAACAGTCATTTTCCACAACTCGCTGTTTTCTGTCCTTAAGCCAATTCCTTATCCAAGCTGCCACTAACCCACCTATTCCATGAGCCTCAATTTTGTTAACCAGTCTTCTATGTGGTACTTTGTCAAATTTGATTTTTATTGTAAAATGGGACATGGAAGTGGCACAATCACAACTATGCTTTCGGATAAGACGTTAAACCAAGGCCCCGTCTGCTCTCTGAGGTGGATGTAAAAGATCCCATGGCACTATTTTGAAGAAGAGCAGGGGATTTCTCCCCGGTGTCCTGGCCAATATTTACCCCTCAACCAACACCTAAAAACAAATGATCTGGTTAACGTCATATTGCTGTCTGTGGGACCTTGCTGTGCACTAATTAGCTGCTGCGTGTCCCCACTTTACAACAGTGACCACACTTCAAAAGTGCGTCATTGGCTGTAAAGCGCTTTGGGTCGCCCTGAGGCCGTGAAAGGCGCTATATAAATGCAAGTCTTTCTGTATTTGTAAACAAGAGAAAAAGGCACTGTTTGCCACATTCATGAAAGGCAGTTCCCCTTTAAGAAAGATTTTGAAACGAGACATTGAATAGTTTATTTAAAAGAGCAATCCACCCTCCCACCACCCCCAATATGGAAAATAACACTACCCCAGCCCACATGCTTTTAGATGGGCATAACCCTTAATTTTAATTTATTTTAAAAAAAACTAACCAGTAACTAAATAGTAATAAATTGTAAGAATGCAGGTGATTGTTGAGAAATAGGGGGGAGTTGGAAGGCCTGCATTGCGTAGCCTGTGTCCAGGTTGACACACTGAGTGCAGTGCCTGCCGACACACTGGGCTCTCTGCATTAGCGGAGCTGCTCACAGACTGAGCGAGTGGTTCCGGCTCAAACAGAGCGGGGGGGACATGGCGTCGCCCATGGAGCTGATGTGCTGGGGAGGAGACTGGGGTTTGCCCTCCGTACACACCGACTCGCTCATCATTTTGGTAAAAACAGAACCTCGCGAACGCTTTTTTTTATTTCTCGGCTAATCGTGCAAATTGTCATATGCATTATTAATAATAAAGGCGCCTAGGTTTTATATATATATATATATATATATATTTAAAATAAAATTGCATCGCGCGTTAGACCTAAATATTTACGGCTGCCGCTCATTGAACAAAAAAAAACTGGATGCATAACATTTCACAAAAATAGTAAAATAACAAAGCGTCGCTTTCATGAAGCTCTTTGTGTGTGTGTGTGTGTTTTTTCCCCCTGCAGCTAGTGCCGTGTGATCTGTCACTCAAGGTCAGGCCCTCTCCAGGGTGACCCCTGCTGCCAATACAGGGGGTGGGGGTTTATACACTGCTGCATTCTGCAGTCAGTTGATGAAACCTAAATCAGACCTGTTGTATTAAAGCGAAGGGCATTTTGGGCTTTGGGAAATGCATCTTGACTGTAAATTGACTGTAGCATTGCTGTGCTGTAGAGTTGCTTGTGATTCAAGCTTAGACCGTGCTGTCAACATTGGGGAAGTAGTGGGAGTGATCTTTTAAGAGTCTAACCACTTTTAAGCCCATATGGAACTGTGATTGTTAAATCACAAGAGGCCATCTGTTGAAACCTGAATGAGGCTCGACAAGTCTGCAAGTTTCTGTTCCTCACAGTTTTTTTATAATGTAGGAAAATAAACTCTGGAGTGTATATTTGTTTTGTTTTCCGGGGTGTTACATAGAGGATAAAGCAGGTTTGGAACTGTGTAACACACAGGGTGAAGTATTAATTGCAGTGCATTACAAGGCAATAACAAATTGAGGGATTGAGCTGAAATTTAATATAGACAACTGCAAGGTGCGATTGGAAGAAATGTACGGCCATAATTACTCTGTTTACCTAGTAAACAGAGGAAACGCTTCAAGGACACCCTCAAAGCCTCCTTGAAAAAGTGTAACATCCCCACCGACACCTGGGAATCCCTGGCCCAAGACCGCACAAAGTGGAGGAGAAGCATCCGGGAAGGCGCCGAACACCTCGAGTCTCTTCGCCGGGAGCAAGCGGAAGCCAAGCGCAGGCAGCGCAAGGAACGCAAGTCAACCCAAGCACCCCACCCACCTGTGACAGAGACTGTAGGTCCCGCATTGGACTCATCAGTCACCTGAGAACTCATTTTTAATGTGGAAGCAAATCATCCTCGGTTCCGAGGGACTGCCTAAGAGATAAGAGAGAGAAGAGTTTACCTAGTCAAGGGGCAATGAGAAGTGATCCAGGAGTGATGGTAGACTCAAAAAAAACTTAGCATGTCCAGTCATAGTGGAGCAACAATTAAAGCAAACCGAATGCTGAGCATAGTTATGAGGTTGACGGGCTGAAGCTGTATCGAGCATTGGTTAAATGCACCTTGGGTGCTTGGTTCAATTCTAGTCACTGAGGCACAGGGAATTATCCAAACACTGAAAGTGGTGCAAAGGGCAATGAGGCAAGAGTGTCAGAGGACTGAGTTTATGAGGAAAGGTTCAAATACATAGAAGTTACAACACAGCAAGAGGCCAGTCCGCCCAACCAGTCCATGTTGGTGTTTACTCTCTGACCGAGCATATTTGGATTGTTCTGTCTTGAAAGAAGACAAATGAGAGGAAATCTTACAGAAGTAAACAAGAATACTTTCGTAAAATAGTGTTCTGGATGAACTTTGTCTATTTCAGTTTAAACCATAACTGCAGGACAAGGGACATAGATGCTAATTGATAAAAGGCAAGTTCAGGACTTGTGTCACAACTCATTTCTACAGCGCATGATCAGTACCTGAAATGGCCTTTCAGGGTAGTGCAGTGGAGTGGAGGGAAAACTCTGGAATCTTTCAAGAGGCAGTTAGATGCTATAATGGGGATTTGTCGGGTTCTATGAGCTCGATGGGCCAAAGAGTGTGTCTTCATTTTACTTCTCTTTGTGATGTTGTAAACTGCCCATGTGAAGCTGGAGTGGTATTAACATCCTCTGGAACCTGTGTGCTTGAAACACACTCCACTGCATTATTAGTCTTTATAATATTATTTACGGGTGGACCTTGTGGCAATTGTTCTAGTTACCTTTTTAAAAATTATATTTTTTGCTTGGCACCAACAAAAAATGATGATAGGCTATAAATTTCTGTAAATTAACTTTCAGTTTATCCAAAAATGTTGTTCCAGCAGCAAAATTAGGTCCTATTTTTTACTGACAATGACAAAATGTTCTGCCATGTATTTTGTGTGGTTAGCCAGGTAGGATGGAGTGTGTTACAAGGCACTCATGGTAAGAGCCTCAGATATGCCAAAATGGCTCCAGTTTCACACTCCTTATTTTACGACATTGTCGAAACCTCAAGATGGGTTACTGCCCTAAAACAAGCTGCAGCTGGTGTCATCCTATGTATGTGGATGGTTTAATTTTTATGGGAAAGGCAGCTGTCATGCATCAGAGTCTGTGGTCTAAGCACATGATTTGAGCAGAAATATTGTAATATGTGATATGAAATGTAGTAATCATTTTTATTTCACTGCATGTTGCACTCTACTTCCTGTATCCTAACTCGCACCAAGTCCATGACCCCTGTGCTTGCTGACCTACATTGGCTCTCGGTCCGGCAACGTTTCGACTTTAATATTCTCATCCTTATTTTCCAATCCCTACATGACCTTGCCCCTCCCTATCGCTGGAACCTCCTCCAGCCCTACAACCCACTGAGATTTCTGCGCTCCTCCAATTCTGGCCTCTTGTGCATCCCTGATGTCCTTCGTGCCACCATTGGTGGCTGTGCCTTCACTGCAGAGGTCCTAATCTCTGGAATTCCCTCCCTAAACCTCTCTGCATCTCTACCTCCTTTTTAAGTCGCTCCTTAAAATCTACCTCCTTTGATCAAGCTTTTGGTCACCTGTCCTAACATCACTTTATGCAGCTCGGTGTCAACTCTTATCTGATCGCGCTCCTGTGAAGCGCCTTGGGACGTTTTACTGGTTAAAGGTGCTACTTAAATACAAGGAGTTGTCTGAATGTGTACTATATATAGCGCTCCCCAGTAGGAATTGTAAGCAGTAACACACAAGAGTTTCAGCAACATTCACAGTGCAAAACTGCTGTAATCTGGCAAGCTTACTCAGGCCATATAAACATGCCTGGTGTGGTAAATGGCCTACAAGGGGCTGCTATGCTGAGGTCAGATTTGAGTGTCTTTATTCTGTATCTAATGCACTGCTGGTATCAAGTGAATACTTGAAACTGGCAGTGGTTGCAAAAATTTAGAAATAATGATGTTCCTCACTTGGCTGAGGAGTGGAAAATCAAACCCCCTCTCTTTTTAAAAAAAAAAATAAAAAATTGAAAGTGACATTTTCCTGCATATAATATACACCTCTTATCTTTTTTTCACTGCAGGCATATGCCAAATTTTCTCGGGCTCCTCTGAAAGTGTACTTTATTAATAATCCATGGAAAACACCTACAGGTACCATTTTAAATGTATTTAAACTGCAGTACATCTTATCTAAAGTTTTCAGTATTAACTGGAGTACCAGTGTTATCACTCGGATCTCAGTAACGCAGAATGGTAACCCTGGAAAAAAAGTTATATTATGTCCTATCCATTTGAACTGTAAAATACTGTCAACAGGACAATAATTGTCCTCGCAAGCTTATATTGCGAGATGACTGAGCTGTATTATGTGAGTGAAGTCATCGTGGAAGCAATTGGAGGTGATGCATTTAGATTATTACACAAGAAATATATTGGCTGACGTGCAGTTTTTCCCCAGTGTGCTAAAGAAGCATAGAGATAATACAATAGTGATGGATGAAAAATGACCACTTTGGTGAAGTACCAGAGGGCAACTAGTGTCCACGAATGGAACCAGCAGCTTCAGGAGAGGAGATGGGGAAGAAAAATAATTCAGAAATGTTTATTGTCACTTTGAAATCTTCTCTTCCAAGGAGACCAAGCCTAACTTCCTTAATCTTCCTCAAAATTTAGATTTCTATTCTAGTTGTTTGCTTAACTCTGTAACACCTCAAGAGCAAGAATTCCCCCGCCCCCCCCCCCCCCCCCCACCACCGGCTTTATTATTAGGTGACCGGAGAGTAAAGGTTGAGTTGTTGGAAATTCTGAGGCTGTTACTGCTTTGTCAACTTGTTTATAGAGCCCTGTACTACATATCCATATCTTCCTTTGAGAAGCTCCTGGGATCTTCATAACACTGCAACAGTATGTCACACAGATGGTAATGTTATATATAGTGAAAACCAGTTTATAATGGTTATGATTTTTCCCTCCTTACAGGAGACATTCCGGTATTGACCTCAGATAATATGAACTTTGTGCAACCTGAAAACATTCTGAATTTCCTGAGAAAACAGGTATGTTTGTTGTGCCGCGTGAATTAAATGAAAGTGGATGCTCACAGAGTAATTGGAAAGGAGCAAGTTGGATTTTACTCTTGTGAGGAATGTGTAGGGCAGGTTGCAGCTTTTTTCAAGGTTGCAGTGCATCAGAAGAAACCTACTTGCATTGATTTTCAACATAGTGGCTCATGCCAGGGACTTGAGCACATAAATCGAGGCTGACACTCCAGTGCAGTGCTGAGGGAGTGCTGCACTGTCGGAGGTGCAGTCTTTCGGATGAGACGTTAAACCGAGGCCCCGTCAGCTCTCTCAGGTGGACGTAAAAGATCCCATGGCACTATTTCGAAGAAGAGCAGGGGAGTTATCCTCGGTGTCCTGGCCAATATTTATCCCTCAACCAACATAACAAAAACAGATTATCTGGTCATTATCACATTGCTGTTTGTGGGACCTTGCTGTGTGCAAATTGGCTGCCGCGTTTCCTACATTACAACAGTGACTCCACTTCAAAAAGTACTTCATTGGTTGTAAAGTGCTTTGAGACGTCCGGTGGTCGTGAAAGGCGCTATATAAATGCAAGTCTTTTCTTTCTTTCATGTGGCTCTCATAATGTGGACATGCAAGTACATGACTAAATCTTAGATTTTATCTGAGATGTGTACGCCAGCTCCAAGATCTGTGTAAGGGTGGATGACACTGAACCTATTTAGCCCAAAAGAAAAGAAAGACGTGCATTTCTATAGCGCCTTTCATGACCTCAGGATGTCCCAAAGCGCATTACAGCCAGTGAAGTACTTTTGAAGTGTGGTCACTGTTATAATGTAAGAACCGTGACCGCAGGGTCCCACAAACAGCAATGTGATAATGGTCAGATACTCTGGTTTTTAATAATGTTAGTTAAGGAATATATTATGGCCAGGACACTGGGGAGAACTCCCCTGCTCTTCTTCTTTCAAATAGTGCCATGGGATTTTTTACGTCCAACTGAGAGGGCAGTTGGGGCCTCCGTTTCTCGTCTCATCTGAAAGACGGCACCTTCGACAGTGCAGCACTCCCTCAGTACTGCACTGGAGTGTTGGACTAAATTATGTGCTCAAGCCTCTGGAGTGGGACTTGAACCCACAACCTTGTGACTCAGAGGTGAGACTGCTACCACTCAGCCACACAAACACCTAGTGAGGAGTGAGGCCAGAGTTGTCCACTGTCACTGCTCCTATTTCTTGTGTACTGTAAAGTATGGTTTAGTGTTTCCATGTTGTAGATTCTATGTAAATCTTTCTACAGCTCTCTATCGAAGAAGATCCTCAGAACGAAATGTTATTTCTAACTTTTTTTCCTCTTATTAGCATGTACCCTAGAAGCACTTGATGCTGGCAATAGAAAAGCGCACCAAGTCATAACAGTGCTCGCTGTAAAGAAGCACGTGAGTGAGAGTGCTGCCAGCGCTGGATGTAAAGAAGCATGTGACACTAGCTGTAAAATATATTGAGCAGGAGTGCTAACAGAAAGGAGGGCACAGAGCAGTGTTGGCTATAAAGAAGCTTATTGAGTACAAAGGGCATTGAATCTGTCCCACTGTAGGTTACAAAATGCAAGAATTAAAAACCCATTGTTTTTATTCATTCAGCAATTAATTTACTCTATTTATTTAATTTGACAGAAATACAACGCAGACTACGAATTAACAGCTAAAGAGGGAGCTGACACGCTGGCATTTATTGCACTAATAGAAGAGAAGCTTCGTCCAGCATTGGTAAATAATTCAAGCGGCATATTCTCTCCTGGCATTCCTCAATTAGAGTTTCCATTTACATCTCCGTAAAATAGATTTTATGAGTCCTGTTAAGAATTCGGTGTTTATTTCTCCCATCTGATACACTACTGAATAACCTCCCTCCATGTCAAACCTTGTGACACTTCTGTCATTTAACCCTGTCCTGTGTCTGGGATTTTTTTTGACCACTTCCCCCCCCCCCCCCCCCCCCCCCCCACAGAGAGGGTTTGGAAAAATAGTTACTTTTTAATGCTGGATTTTAGAAAAGTGCTACGTGTTCTCACAAATTTATATTTTAAAATGGCGCAAGACAAAGGTGTAATTAAAATGCTGAACGGAAGTTATTTTCCCAGAGACTAACAATAAATTATTCGTTAGCTTGTCTAAGTTATTTAAAAAAACACCTCTTCCCCCTTTGTGTTGGAAAACCCTTTGATCTCTGTCTGTCTGTGAACTGGGGGGATAAAGCGAGGCAGAGATCTGAAAAGGCAGTCGAGCTTTTGCAGCAGAAAAGCTGCTGAGAGAGCAAGGGCCCAGGAAAGACTTTCAAAAAAGCAGAGGAGTTAGTCTGTCTAGACAAGCAAGATGACTCACTGGACTGAGGCAGTACAGTGTGGTGTTTATTTTTATGTTATTACATGGGGATAAGCTGTATAGATTGAGTAAATGAATTTAATCATAATTATTGCTCTGCACCTACACTCTGCAGTGGATCAAAACAGCTTAACAATTTGAACCAAGCCTATCCCTCATTAAGTTTCTCCTGTCAGTGATTGAAGAAATACATGTGCAAAAGACACGGTTAATCAGTTCAGGTCACAAGGTGGGGATGGTCCATTGTTACGCCCCAAATCATTCTATTTTACACTTAGACTATTGTACACTTAGATATAGGGCAGTGTGAATCGTCATCCATAAAAGTAAGACGCTCAGAACACTTGAGGAGTGACGGAAGCCACTGGACCTGAGAAGGTACCTACATAGTTCTACATTAAATCCGTAACAATTACTTAATATGCAGTGTTTTGATGGGCTTAGTATAACAATGGCACTTTGTATTTTCTGACTTCTTTCTTCACTGATTTATTTATATAAGTATTACTCAATTTTTTTTAAATGAAGCATTTTCTTCACATACTATGAATATGGTGAGATTAACTGAGTCAGTAATTATATTGATACTTCAGCCAGATCAAATTCTAGGATAACTTGATTTAAACTTTAAAATACTCTGGGGAGAAGCGGCTCACTGTGCCACCCAGGATTATCTAAGGAGCGCCAGCTTACTGTGAAAGTTTAGAACTTAATGGTCCGGATTTTACGGTGCTTCCGACAGCGTGCGCACACGCTGTCGGAAACCTTCAGAATGGCCCATAAGTTCCGGATTTCCGCATGTGCGAAAACCTGGAACTTGAGATCTGTAAAGTTTCGCTTGGACAGATCCAGCTCATCCACAACAAAATCACTCTCGCTGGCGCAGAGTTGGGCTATTTGCCCAACTGCAGCCCAGCGAATACCCACCAAACCCTTACGCCTGGTAAAAGCAGGTGTAAGGCCTTTTACCAGCGTAAGGGTTAAAATATATTTTTTTTTTTAAATGATTTAAACATTCACATACATTTAAAATTAGTTTAGGTAAATTTTGGCCTGTATAAATTTATTTTTCAAAAAATTAAATCTTTATTTTAAATGCGAAATTAAAGGGTCTTTTAATTAATTTTGAACCTGTGATCATTTATTTTTATTTCAGTGTTGTGAAATTGTATTTATTAGGTGATGTCTGTTATGCTTATGGGGATTCCGTACGTAAATGGAATCCCCATAAGCATCATAGGAATCCCCCTTTTTGATTGGCTGGCCTGGCCCATGTGATCCCAGGGACGCTTGTGAACCGCATGCACTCCTGGGATCCGTGGGCCTTTACGCAGGCGTACGCCTGAAGGCCCAGGAATGCAAGAGTCCGACGCTCCAGAGACACCAGGTAAATTCGTATGTTTTTTTCGGTTCAGAGGCATAAGCCGGCGGCAAGCCTTCGGATAGCAGTTTGCAGGCCCATGTTTTATATATGCAATTACAGATGAATGGTGTTTTATGACATTTCTGTACAGCTGCACACTTTCTGGGTTGATATTGAGAATTACTGCAATCTGACCCGACCATGGTTTGCTTCAAGAATCCCCTTCCCATTGAACTTCTACTTACCAGGGCAGATGTCAAGATCTGCAATGAATCAGATCGTTCTGACCAGAGGAGAGCCGCCTTTCTACAACGTCAAGGAGATAGAAGCACAGGTAAGGGAGCTTTCTGATCACTGATTGTTAAAAGGGACAAAGTACAAAATAGTTTAATTTAACAAGTTAAAATTAGAAATTTCAATCCATTTAAATTTGATTTCTTATTGGAAGGCATTTATTTTACATCTACCCCTCCCAAAGGTTTTTTTTTAATGAAATCTATTAGAAAAATAGGATAAACTGTTGACAATAGTGATATTTAGAAAATATGTACAGCTACTTTTATTAGTTATTAATTAGGAGTTTCAGCTGTCAGTAAACCAATATAATTTTTCACCGCAACTTAATCAATTTAAACAGTCCAAAGTACATAAAACCAACTGTAGAGGCGACAGCAGCCAAGACCCTTGTCTGTCTAAGTGGGATATGGAATAGCTTACATCCCAATTAAGACATGGTCTGGAGTTGGCTAATTTGGTCACCTGTTCTAATCATTCCTTTCCTGGCTTAGCATCTGTTTCCCATATGCCTGTCTGTGAACCATCTTGTGTTAAAGGTGCTGTATAAATGGCTGTTGTTAGTCAGGCTGCACCTTGAATACTACATTCAGTTCTGGTCACTGAGGCACAAGGCAAACATTTCAAGCCCTGGAAGCATTGCAGAGAAGGGTCACGAGGCTGATTCCTCATGTCAGAAGAAATGTTAGGAGGACAGTTTAGAAAAACTTGGACACTTTGGCCCGTATTTTCCGACCCCCCACGGGTGTGTGCGAGGTGTGTACACACCCGTAGGGACATTGCAAATGCCGGTTTCAGGCATCCGAAGCACATGCGCTGAAAGCCGGCATTTCCGATCTGTCAGGAATCCTCTTGACAGATCGCACGCCTGCCCTGGAGAAGGGCCTCTGCGGGTGGAGAGTTCCGCTTTCTGCAGAACCTCCGCCCGCTGAAATCCCTTAAAAATCTTACGCCTGGTAAAAGCAGGTGTAAGGCCTGCTTTTACCAGCATAAGAGTTTAAAAAAAGTAAAAAAAAAAAAAATTTCCCACTCATTTATAATTTAAAAATACTTTTAAAAAAGGTAAGTTTATTTTTAGCCCCGTAAAAAACTTTAACTTTTTTTCCAAAAAATAAAATTTTTGTTTAAAATATTTAATTTAATGTAATTTTAACTAATTTTAAAAACGTGATTTAAAAAAAAAAGTTTTTTTTTTTGGAGTGATCCCCATTCATACTTTTGACAGGTCTACCTGTGAAAAGTATGAAGGGAGATTCCCTCCTCCCATTGGCTCCCCATGGCCCACATGATCCCAGGGACGCTTGCAAACCGCATGCGCCCCTGGGATATGTGGGCCCTGCGCATTTCGTCGTGGAGAGGCCCAGGAGTGGAAATGGCCGGACCTCGGGAGGCCTCGGGTAAGGCCGTAGATTTTTTCCAGATCGGAGGCCTCCGCACGCAGGAGGCCTCCGATCGGAAAATACGGGCCTTTATCTTTTAATGGAGGAGAATGGGAAGAGAGATGAGAAACTAAGTGGAATAGAGAAGATTGGTCCTGAGTACAATTTCAAGGAACTGGTAAATAGATCAGGACTGATATCAGGAAGCTCGTCTTCACACTGAGTGATTGACATAGAATCATAGAAATTTACGGCACGGAAGGAGGCCATTCGGTCCATCGTCTCTGTGCCAGCTGAAAAAGAACTATTCAGCCTAATCCCACTTTCCAGCTCTTGGTCCGTAGCCTTGTAGGTTACGGCACTTCAAGTGCATATCCAAGTGCTTTTTAAATGTGATGAGTGTTTCTGCCTCTACCACCCTTTCAGGCAGTGAGTTCCAGAGCCCCATCACCCTCTGGGTGAAAAGAAATTCTCCTCAACTCCCCTCTAATCCTTCTACCAATTACTTTAAATCTATGCCCCCTGGTTATTGACCTCTCTGCTACCTCAATCAAGTCTCCCCTCAGCCTCCTCTGTTCCAAAGATATATGGAATGGTCTTCCATATAGAGTAATAGAGCCAAAAGCTCTTGAGCCTTTCAAGTGACTGTGATGTACTGTAGGTGTCTATGGAAAAATGAGTTAGATGGGTCAAGGAAATAATTTTCACAAGTAACTATGGTTACTCCATCACCTCAAACACTAGTAATTCCTTTACAAAGGATTTCAAAAAGGGTCGCCTCCATGACCATCTCTGTTATCAAACTGTTTCAATTGAACATTGGGCAGACCTAAGCCATCTTATTCATTTTCTGCCAAAAACTCTGTACCTATGCACCAGTACCATCCCCCTCCACAGACACTCACACAGGTTAAATCAGATGACAAAAAACCTTGATGTGCTGTTCAACTGGTAGTTGAACTTTAAACTCCATATATTTTATCCATTAGCAAGATTACTGACTTCTACTTCTGCAATATTGCTTGCCTCACCCGCCCCCACCCCCGCACTGCCACTGAAACACTTGTCCACACTTTAGCTATCTCCAGCCTTGACTTTTCAATGCCCTCATCTCCAACCTCCTGAGCCCCACCGTACAACTTGCCCAAAGTCCTGCTTGTGCATTACTTCTGCATTCCCTGCTTAACGCCTCAAATTCAGAATCTTCCTAATTATTTATAAATCAGTGTGTGTTCTCATTACCCCTCCCCCACCCTCCCATTACCTTTTCAACCTCCTCTAGTCGTGGATCCCAGAGCTTGCTCTTTGTCCTACAATTCTGACCTCCTGTGCAGTCCTCTGTTCCACCATTCGTGGCAGGATGCTTAACCATCTCGGCCTTTTTCTTTAGAGCCGTCTTCCCTAAACCCCTCTGCCTGCTGCTTTTCTGCCCGCCTTTAAGCGCTCCTTTATAACCTTTCTTTTTGGAAAATGTTTTTAGTCATTTCTCCTTTGCTCATCAATTGCTCAGGGTCAGTTAATCCTCACTGAAGCACCTCCGATATTTTCGACATTAAAAGTGGTATATAAATGCAAGTAGTTATTGGGCGGTGGGGGTGGGGAGGAAGGTGGAATATTCTGCAGGAGCACCAAGCCACTGTGCCATGCATGATGCGGTTTCCTCCGTGCTGCGAAGTTCTCAATCTCAGTGGCAGAAACCTGGATGTGCTGGGTGGCCTGCTCTGAACTACAATTGGTGGCTAACCTGGGAATGGGGAAAAAATTTAGGGAGTTTTTCCTAAGATTTAAAAACAATAGCTCCTTGCAGATCCAGAAAAGCTGCATGATATAGATGTGCCTTGCATATCTACATTAGAGTACGTGGAGTTCCTTAGTGATCTATGATCTAGTTGTAAATGAGAAAATTTGCAGCATCATTACACTTGTGCTTATTCACATGGATCAAACGAACAGCACAAGGACTGATCAGTTACATTTTGTATTGCTTCGTCATTTCTTTTGAAGGGTACTGCAAACAATGTAAAAAAAAAAATGAATAATCCAAATGAAAAATGGATGATTCAAAAGCAAATATCCTAAAAAGATTGGTTAGTAAATGGGCACTCTGTGATTCCATGCTTAATTGAAAACACAAAACGAGACCTTGTGCATTTTCGGCAACTAGCAGTAGCTGCAGAGAGATTTTCAATCCAAGCTTCTTGTAAACCTGTTTGCCTTGATTGCAAGTTCTGATCAGCCACATACATGTCACCGATTGGTTAGTTCCCAGTTTTGAGAACTACACCTTTTTTTTTAATAACGTGGCTAAGGAATGCACCAGGACGTCACGCTTTAGAAAATGCCTTGAAAGCAGGAAGATCTCGCGTTTGATCCCTGGACTATGCTGAATAAGTTGGTGGTAAGGGTACTACAATTGGCATCCGTGTCCCTGGGATAGGGAGAGGAAAATAAATTGCCACGATTCATCTTCCTGACCACCATCCATTGACTCCTGCTGTAAAGTGCACATGTAAGGACAGGATTGGGCTTGACTGTAATTCCCCTCGCAGTTGAATAGCCTGCCAACTCTTCCTTTCTACGGTTGAACATAAAAAAAGTGGAAATGCACAAATTTTTTCAGGAATCAAGAGAGATTAAATTATTATCCAGTACCGTTCTGATTTTATATTGATGCATGTTTAAGAATTACAATTTGATTTAACTGTACAACTGGATCAGTTCTGATTCTTTTGCATGTTTTGAACAGATCTACAGAGATGCCAAGGAGTGCCTGAACCTTCTATCCTACAGATTGGGAACATCGGATTTCTTCTTTGGGAAAATGTGAGTATTGATGGGGAACAAATGCTTCCAGCAAATTTTCAGATAAGCTGCACTTTCCTTCGGGAAAATGATATAAACTATATACTGAACCCCTCTAATCAGTGCCTTGATTATCCACCTTCTTGATTGTCTCCCCAGAATTTACCTAGGATTTCACCTGACTCCCAACCAGTATAGTTGTCCCTCCTGGCTCTCATCCCCACCATGGCAATTAAGCCCTTGATTATCCATCAGTGGGGAATGGGAATGGGGAAGAGGCAAAACTCTTTTTGTTATAACAGATAATGGAAGATATACTGTATTGTTTAAAATATTTCAAAGGGAAGTCAACTCCGGAACAACAGTGGTTTGCACCTACTGTTCATGATCCATGTGGATAAGCACAGTGCAATGATGTTGCAAATTTGCTCATTTATAACTAATCATAGATCACCAAGGAACTGCATGTACTCTAATGTAGATCTGCAAGACACCTCTATATCATGCAGCTTTTTTTTGGATCTGCAGGGATCTATTTTTAAATTGCACTTGTGTATGCTTCTAGAACTTCTGTAAACTGATTATTTTCGTCAGTATGTTAAAAGAAAGTTGGGATGCTGTAAAGACAAAACTGTTAGGGGTAAAAATTCAGTTGGTTGCGCCTCCCGTTAGCGCCTTAAGAGGGCGCTAATGGGGCGCAAAGCCGCTAACGCCCGGGCGCAGCGATGTTTGCGCCGCTCGGGAACTTAACTAGAGATTGTGCGGCGGCGCTAAACTTTACCGCTGCGACCACCTGCGCGCGCAGATTGTGACGTCATTCCATGGTGCAACGCCCTTGTGGCGCCCCGGAGCGGAAATTGAGTGGCGCCCCCTGCCTTACCGCCTGGCGCATCCAACGACCGGAAGACTGGAACGCTATCAATCGCTGTGGGGCTGGGGGGGGCGCTATTTAAAGAGGGCCTCTTCCTGTCTTTTTCTGTGGTTGACATTTTTGCACCACTCGTTCTGAGAGAGAGAGAGAGAGATTCGGAGAGAGAGAAAGAGAGACTTCTGCATTGACTCAACGCTTTGTGAGGTAGTTTTGCCTACTGATCCTAACAGTTGGCCCCCCCCCGGCTTTAAGAACTGGCTGGCGCCAGTGTGTCTGTGTTCCCTCGCTAACTGGCAGCACCTGCGCTGCGCTCGCGCGCTGAGTTAGCGCCTCACTGCTCGGCCTTTGCGCCTTAAGACAGGTGTGCAGCGCCTGATTTAGCGCTCCACTCACCTCCCGGGGCGGTAAAAGTGAAGTTTCCAGTCAGTGGCGATAATTAGCGCCAGGCGCTAATATTTGCGTCCAGACGATATTTGCGCCCCAAATGGGGCGCGACCTAATTTTTCCCCCAAAGACTTCTGTATTTTATTTCATACAATTTTGAAGTAGCTAGAGTTGACACGAAAGCTGCTGCCTTTCTTTATATGAAACATACAAGATTCTGAGGGGGATTGACAGGGTAGATGCTGAGAGGTTGTTTCCCCGGCTAGAGAGTCTAGAACTAGGGGGCATAGTCTCAGGATAAGGGGTTGGCCATTTAAGACTGAGATGAGGATTAAACAAATACTTTGGTTCTGTCTTCACGGAAGAGGACACAAATAACTTCCCAGAAATGCTAGGGAACCAAGGGTCTAGTGAGAAGGAGGAATTAAAGGAAATTAGTATTAGTAAAAAAATAGTGCTGGAGAAATTAATGGGACTGAAAGCCGATAAATCCCCAGGGCATGATAATCTGGATCCCAGAGTGTTAAAAGAGGTAGCCATGGAAATAGTGGATGCATTGGTTGTCATCTTCCAACATTCTATAGATTATGGAACAGTTCCTGCAGATTGTAGGGTGGCAAATGTAACCCCACTATTTAAAAAAAGGAGGGAGAGAGAAAACCGGGAACTACAGACCGGTTAGCCTAACATCAGTAGTAGGGAAAATGCTAGGGTCTATTATAAAGGATGTGATAACAGGACGCTTAGAAAATATCAACGGGATTAGACAAAGTCAACATGGATTTATGAAAGGGAAATTGTGTTTGACAAACCTACTGGAGTTTTTTGAGGATGTAACTGGTAGAATAGATAAGGGAGAACCAGTGGATGTGGTGTATTTGGATTCTCAGAAGGCCTTTGATAAAGTCCCACATAAGAGGTTAGTGTGCAAAATTAAAGCACATGGGATTGGGGGTAATATGCTGGCATGGATTGAAAATTGGTTAACCGACAGGAAACAGAGTAGGAATAAATGGGTCTTTTTCGGGGTGGCAGGCGGTGACTAGTGGGGTACCGCAGGGATTCATGCTTGGGCCCCAGCCATTCACAATATATATTTTCTGCCTTTAGGAGTGACCAGAGGATATGGTGGTCACCCCATGTGATCTCTACTGTATTCATATAGAGGGTAATTGTTAATCCTGGGATTAGATCTCATACATGGCCCAGGTTTCAGATTATAGGAGACTCTTGTCTACTTATGGAAACTACCTTTGCAATGAACACAAAAAAGTGTTTGGGGGGGGGGGGGGAAAGCCTGATCTGTAACAATCCGTGGCAGCTATAGTGGCCTAAATATCACAGACCAAACAGGCTGTTTAAAGTTTAAAATAAAGTGAGTTATCTAAAATAAGAAGCAGCTACTATAAGCACACGATCCCAGAAAATGGGGACAGAGATTTAGAAGTAGCTTTGCCCGACCATAGAGAAAAGCCAGCACCGACGTAAGCCGAAATGTGTGGACTGAGGTCGGAAAAGGACACGGTGTGGTACAGGCACAAGGCCGGAGAAAAGGAGCATCAGCTCAACGTACGAGAACAAGGAAAAGGAACGTCGGCGCAAGGCGGAGGAATAATAAACCGCAGCACTGGAGTGCGCACAAATTGGTAGAGAGCAGGCTGGTAACTGCCACAAAATAACTACTACATTTAACGCTGTTGCAAATTTTAAGGAAGGGGATGACATAGATGGATTCTTGAGGACATTTGAATTATTAATGTGGGGAGAGAAGTGCAGCTGAAAGGCTGGTGCTTTTTATCTGATTGGTAAAGTGCTTACTGCATTTTTAAGGAGTCGATCTGATGCATAGTGGGAATTATAATGTGAACCAAGCGATTCTTGCTGCTTTTAACCTCACAACAGAAGCGTATAGGCTTAAATTGAAAATGTTCCCACTTTTTATTAACCAAGAGCACAGGACAAAAGTATTGAAGAAAAAGCCTGAGCCATAACAGCTGTCAGAATTGGCATTGTTTTATAACTTGAGTTTTCATTGTTTTATCTTCAGACCAACCAGTTTTGATGCCTTCGCTTTTGGATTTCTTGCTCCTCTATATAAAGCAGAGCTGCCTAATGCTCACCTCCAGAAGCACTTGCATCAGCTCCATAACCTGTGTCACTTCTGTGACAACATCCTGACTCAGTACTTCATACAAAGCTCTGCAGGTGAGTCACTGGGCATGGTGGGTGGAATACAGTACATACCGAACCCAACTTATTCAAGTTCTCTGCAGCGTTTTCAGTAGAAATACAGTGGCATCCTGTTACGTGCAATATGTAAAATGGTCCAGAAATAACTTGCATCAGGAATGGATATACCGATAATTTGTTTAGGGGGTGGGGAGGAGATTTGGTAACTATTTGCTTTCACCAAGCATGTACTTAAATCAAAGTTACATATCTGTGGATTTCACTGGAAATAGTTACAGATTTTACTGTAAGGCAGTTTTTTTTTAATGGCATCATTTAGTGATAGTGGAGTAATGCATCAGTCACAGCAAAACTGTGGCAGATGGAGTTCAATGTGGGGAAATGTGAGGCCATCCACTTTGGACCTAAGAAAGACAGAGCATTTTCTAAATGGTGAGAAGCTAGAAATTGTGGATGAGCAGAGAGATTTAGAGGCCCAAGTACAGAAATCACCAAAAGCTAGTGGACAGGTATATAAAATAATTAAAAAGGCTAATGGAATGTTGGTCTTTATTGCAAGAGGGCTGGAATACAAAGGGATGAAAGTTATGGTTCAGCTGTACAGAGCTCTGGTTAAACCCTATCTGGAGGACGGTATTCAGTTCTGGGCATCGCACCTCAGGATGGATATATTGGCCTTGGAGAGGGTGCAGCGCAGATTCACCAAAGTGGTACCAGGGCTAAAAGGGTTAAATTATGAGGACAGGTTGGATAGACGAGACTTGTATTCCCTTGAATATAGAAGATTAAGGGCTGATCTAATTCAAGTGTTTAAGATGATTAAAGGATTTGTTAGGGTAGAGAGAGAGAAACTTTCCTCTGGTGTCAGCTGTGGCTCAGTGGGTAGCACACTCGCCTCTGAGTCAGACCATTGTGGGTTCAAGTCCCACTCCAGAGACTTAAGCACAAAAATCTAGTCTGACACTCCAGTGCAGTGCTGAGGGAGCGCTGCACTGTCGGAGGTGCCGTCTTTCAGATGAGACATTAAACCGAGGCCCATCTGCTTTCTCAGGTAAAAGATCCCACAGCACTATTTCGAAGAAAAGCAGGGGAGTTATCCCCAGTGTCCTGGCCAATATGTATCCCTCAATCAACATAACAAAAACAGATTATCTGGTCATTATCACATTGCTGTTTGTGGGAGCTTGCTACATGCAAATTGGCTGCCGCGTTTCCCACATTACAACAGTGACTGCACTTCAAAAAGTACTTAATTGGCTATAAAGTGCTTTGAGACGTCCGGTGATCGTGAAAGGCGCTATAGAAATGCAATATATTTTGCTGGGCTGGGCTGAATTTCAAAATTAGAGCTAGGCCGTTCAGGGGTGATGTCAGGAAGTACTTCTTCACACAAAGGTTAGTGGAAATCTGGAACTCTTTCCCCCCCCCCCCCCCCCCCCCCCCCCCCCCCCCCCCCAAAAAAAAAGCTGTTGAGGCTAGGACAATTGAAAATTTCAAAACTGAGAATGATAGATTTTTGTTCGGCAAGGGTATTCAGGGATACAGAACCAAGGCGGGTAGATGGAGTTAAGATACAGATCAGCCATGATCTAATCGAATGGCGGAACAGGCTCCAGGGACTGAATGCCCTACTTTTGTTACAATGAGGATGCAGTTTGTTAACAGCTTAAAGTCTGTAACTTCCACTGACGGGAGATCAAGTTTCCTGCATGTTTGTTTGAGAGTCTGTTGGCGGAGTTTCATTGAAAGCAAAGTAAAATTTCTTACGACGCCCAAGGGGGTGTATAAGAAAGACTCCTTCAAAACACAATGCACCAAATAAATAAATATATCTTTTTATCTGTCCACTCCTTTCTACCACCCTCTGTCAGTTTTCTTCAGCTACTGTTACTATTCCCTTCACACACCTCCAAGCAGATGGTTACAGAGCAAGAGTAGCAAAGGCTCTGCCATCTCCTGGTTGGGGAACTGAAGGATTGCGTATGGCCAGAGAGATTCAAGAGCTGGAAAAAGGGAGAAAATGCTTCAATATGGAAAGAAACGGCAGGGAACGAGCTGTAGGCAAAGGAACTCCACAGAGCAGAGTGGTGAATCCGAGTTGGGGGCAGTGGGAATTTAATAGGACAATCTATCTGTCAGGTTAGACTGCCAAGAATTCACATTCTTTTAGTTGGCCCAGAATGTGATCTATTCTAGCGATTGGATTGCTGGTTTGAACATAGAATTTAGCTTGTTTATAGTATGAAAGGAGCCCATACTTGTGCTGCTACCATGAACGTAACGTAATGTGGAACCTGTATTTCACTGGGGGTGGGAATCGACACGTTAAACCTTAGCTCATTAACATTCTCCCTCTACATTTATTTAACTACTCTGAGCACAATACCAACGTGCATAAACAAAAGAGTAGAGGTACAGATAAGCGTGCAGGTGCAGTCGGCAGGAAAATAGAAGAGGGTGAAGTTTCTTTTGCACATTTGTTTGGATGGTCTTTTCGGATGAGTTTGGTCAACAGTTCAGTTCAACTCCCTCCTCCTAGCCCTGACTGTTACAAAGGGAAATTGGAGAACGAATCGCCTCAGGCTGCTCTTGTGCATCTCCTAGCAGCCAGATTATGAGTAATGTTAACAGAGCCTCAAACCACTTCCTCAGCCTGTCCTCCTGTCTGGGAATAGGGGTGAGCGGGGACCCTAGAGACTGGAAGAAAATTTGGAGGATGGTCCTCTAAATAGATTTATTCGCTCCCCTTTTGGTTTGGAATACTTCTACTGTTTCTGTACTTTTCTCTGCACTACTGTTTGAAATTTATTTTTCATTGAGATTGCTTCCAGGTAGGCAGCATTTTTGAAAACGGCTGCAGAAGTTAATAATCCAATCAACAGAACGGTTTTAAAGCTTTTAATTGGAAGCCACTATCTCTTTTTTTTTTGCCCAGGTGGCCATGGCCAATGTCATTTCCGAGCCCCCTGCAACTGCCCATGTTGTGCTCTTGCCTGGGCACTCTGCTCCTTTTCCTTTGCGTATGCACCTTGGTATTGTACACAGGGGAGTGCCCTCAATCCATTTTGTTGCAAGGCTGTGCCCAGAATCTATATATAAAGAAAATGGTTTTCACAGAACCATAGCTACAGCACAGAAGGAGGCCATTTGGCCCATCGTGCCCGTGCCGGCCCTTTGAAAGAGCTATCCAATTCGTCCCACTTTCCTGCTCTTTCCCCATAGCCCAGCCTATTTTTCCCCATCAAGTATTTATCCAATTCCCTTTTGAAAGTTAATAGTAAATCTGCTTCCACCGCCCTTTCAAGCAGTGCATTCCAGATCATAACAAGTTGCTACTTAATTTTCTTCCCCTCATGTCGCCTTTGGTTCTTTTGCGAGTTACCTTAAATCTATATCCTCTGGTTACCACCTCTTCTGCCAGTGGAAACAGATTCTCCTTATTTACTCTATTAAAACCCTTTATAATTTTGAACACCTCTATCAAATCTCCCCAGTTTCTCTAGTCAAGCCACGTAATTGAAGTCTTTCATCCCTGGTACCATTCTAGTAAATCCCCTCGGCACCCTTTCTAAGGCCTTGACATCCTTCCTAAAGTGTGGTGCCCAGAATTGGCCACAATACTCCAGCTGGGGCCGAACCAGAGATTTATAAAGGTTTAGCATAACTTCCTTGCTTTTGTACTCAATGCCTCTTTATTAAGCCAAGGATCCCCTTTACCTTTTTAACAGCCTTCTCAACTTGTCCTGCCACCTTCAAAGACTTGTGTACATACACCCCTAAGTCTCTCTATTCCTGCACCCCCTTTAAAATTGTACCAGTTAGCTTACATTGCCTCTCCTCATTCTTCCTACCAAATTGAATCACTTCACACTTCTCTGCGTTAAATTTCATCTGCCATGTGTCTGCCCATTTCACCAGTCTGTCTATGTCCTCCTGAAGTCTGTTGCTATCTTCCTCACTGTTTACTATATTTCCGAGATTCGTGTCATCTGCAAACTTTGAAATACCCAAGTCTAGGTCACTAATATATATCAAAAAGAGCAGTGGGTCCAGCAGCAGCCCCTGGGGGACAGCACTGCACCCTTCCCTCCAGTCTGAAAAACAACCATTCACCACTACTCTCTCCTTTCTGTCCCTTGGCCAATTTCGTATCCACACAGCCACTGACCCTTTCATCCCATGGGCTTCAATTTTGCTAACCAGTCTATTATGTGGTACTTTATCAAACGCCTATTGAAAGTTGATATACACAACAATAACCCTCTTCGTTACTTCATCAAAGAACTCAAATCAAGTTAGTCAAACACTATTTGCCTTTAACAAATCCGTGCTGGTTTTCATTTATTAACCCATATTTTTCCAAGTGCCAATTAATTTTGTCCCGGATTATTGTCTCTAAAGTTTGCCACCCCACCGACGTTGGGCTGACTAGCCTATAATTGCCGGGTTCATCCCTCCCTCTCCTTTTTTGAACAGTGGTGTAACATTTGCAGTCCTCTGGCACCACTCTCACATCTAAGGATTGGAAGATTGTGGCCGGATCCTCTGCAGTTTCCACCCTTGCTTCTCTCAGCAAGCTAGGGTGCATCCTAGGGTGCTTTTGAATGCACTGCTTTTTACTCAAATCGTTGAGAGTTCTTTTATTTTAATTCAATGTCCCTTTCAAGACAGGACTCCAGCAAAGCAGTGCAAGTTTGAATTAAAAAGAAAATTCAAATACAGTATTAATGAGGCAACTTACCAGAGAAGAGCTCCATAAGTCTAAAATCTTGTCTCCTCTCTCCTTCCCCCTTGGAGAGATAGTAGGGCCAGAAATCTGGTCATGGACCTTGTATCTGTGCTTAATCTTGTCTCTGAACATTCTTTCTGTTGATTTCCAAGATACATTGATGGTGTTGCAGAATCTGAAATGCATAAAAAGAGCTCTTTGTGTAGATCAGATGTTTAAGTATATAGTTTGCTTTTGAATGCACTGCTTCATTTTTTAATTGAACAAATGTTAATATAGCCTGCAATCAACTGTTTATGACGGAATTTGCAAATGTCATTGCTTTATAAGGGCCCCAATCTGTGGGCGTGTAACAGTTCATTGCATGCATACTCCTTTGTCTCACTGTTGTCGAAATGCTCCTCTTGCTGCTATTTTGTTCTGTGTTTTTTTTAATGCTGGCCCCTTAGAAGATGTGGTGGATGCAAACCTGCAGAAGCTGACGCAGCTTGTAAACCAGGAATCCAACCTGATTGAGAAGGTTGATTCTTTTAATTGCTTTTTCTATTGAACCAATCTGTTCTATAAAGTGCCAAGACCCTGAATAATGATTCACTCCCAGTCTAGTTCGCACACTGAGCAGCATGCATTAGATTAAAGTTTTCCTACCAGACTATTGCCTAATACATTACAGTTGAATTCTGATGCACTGTCTAGTGCCATGCTGAGTCATACAGACAAAGGAGGTTCCAGGTTAATTCCTTTGTTCTGAGTCAGATGTAGGAACACCACAATTGGCCTGTGCTCATGTGCTAGAGAAGGGAATATTCATCGAAGATTCCAGTTCCCGATGACTATCCAGCGACACTTGCCTGAAAGTGTGTGGAAGCCGGGTGAAGACTTGGCTGAGATTTCCCCGCCAGTTGAATATCCTGCTAACATTCACTGTCTAAACTCTCTCACGGCAAGGTTCTAGAAAGCTGATGACACCTGCAAAACTGACAGCAGGAGTTACCATGCTCATGGGAAGAGGGAAGAAAACTGGAAAAGGAAATTCCAACACGTATTTCAAGCTGATCCTTTGTCACGCTTTGCCTCTGTTTCTGGAAAGAGTCACTAATTCTGCTGATTATAATAACTCACCATGTCTTGTACATACTGGAGCTGGAGTTAAGCATAGGAGAATATTGGTGTATTTTTGACAGTATAATTTGCCTTCAATTATGGCAGTGTTAAATTTATATATTTTTATCATAAAATTAAAACCTATTCATGTAAATAACCTTGGAATAAATGAACTTGTGTTGCCACCGTGTCGTACAATATATTTTGTCACAAATAATCAGCTTTGAAATCTAATATTAGTATTATAACAATATAGAAATGTTTCCAATACTTATATTGACCTGAAGCAATACATGCCCTATTCCCACCTTCTTTTAGTCACATATGACATATAAAAGCATTGACACATATTGTGAAAGAACAGAGTTTTTAGGTGCAAATTTGTTGAAGTAGAAGAAAACAATAATGTTAATATTAGGCAATTACATTTCTTAAGTTTAAATTAAAAAAATTAAATCCAATAATAGACTGGTTGGGCCAAATGGCCTGTTTCTGTGCCATATATCCTATGTAATAAGCATGAAGACATATCTATCAAATTTTTTTTTTTCCTGTAGATGGACGACAATCTTCGCAACAGCCCCCAGCACAAACCTCAAAGTGCAGCCTCCTCCAAACTGACCCCCACGAGCAGTGAAGCCTGCTCATCGCAACATTAATTGCTTTGACTGTTTTTGTTGCCTATATATGTGCAGCAAGTCTTGTGTTAACAGAACTTTAACATGGCTACGGATCTAAGAATAGGACTGTGGAATGGGAGATAAATAAAACGTGCCATTTTGAGGTGAGGTATCTGAGGTTCTGCACTGAACGTGTGTATCCGAGACGGAGAGATCTGAAAGCTTCACTTAAAACAGTGGAACTCGTTATATCTGTTGCTTCCAATTCAGCAGCTGGAGTGAAGGAAACAACACCCCTTCTGACACAACATTTCAGGCACACATTTCTGATTTTTGAAAAAGCATTAGAGTTTAATATGTTTTAAACTACAATAGACAATTGACTGCTGTTGGGGGTTCTCGTTTGATATAGCTCTACTTGTTATAGATGGAGGTAAGGCGTGCCAGTTTTTGATGGCTTGACCAGGTGGCTGCCAATTCTGGAGGCAAATGCCATCTGGAAGCAGCAGCATTTCCTAGAATACTGTACTCTTTTAGCCTTGACTGTCTATCATATACAGATGCTGTCCAACTCTGGCTATGACAAGTGAACAGCCACTCCTTAATAGCTCTCATTATTAGTAGCTTGTTTGAACTGCAAAAGTTGTACCTCAAGTAATGTTTTGTAAAGGGCCGCAGTTATTTGGCCTCAATCAATGCATTGTTGACTCCATAGTTTTAGTGGAGATGCCTTTAGTACAGAATGACAAAAGTATTGTAAATAATGTTAGGATGTTATTTTCCTAAAATTTCATAGATCAATTAATAAAGTAAGGACAATGTCGGAATGCATTTAAAACATTTTTGACTTCAGAAGCAGCAAAAGCTTTTGGAGAAAAATGTGTTCTTGACCTTTTTACATTGTTCCATTTCATGAATGTATGTAATGGTTTCTAACTAACTGAAGTGCATGAGAAAACAATCAATTGGAATCAGTTCAGATTTGTACCCTATCAAATTTAGTTCAGATGCTGCCATGAATTGAAGTCACAAAACTTCTTGCAGTTGAAACTGAATCAGTTAACTTGAGTTAGTGTATCAAATTTAATCTTTGTGCGAGGGGGAGTATTTTCAGTGTGGAACGTGAACATATATTCTTAATGGATTGTTTACAACCGATCATTTGAACCCCAATTATTCAAGAAAGATTGTAAATTGGTTTAAACATCTTTGTTTAAACAAAAATTTGTACATGAATAAGTAAAAAGACAGTTATGAATGGTATGCTTTAATTGCAATTCTATTGTGATAAAGCTAACTTTTTGAAAAAGGACATTAATTATTGTGCCTTTAATTACTGTTTTGTTAAACTCAGATTCTGTCTTGATAAAATACAGCTCTCTTTATATAAAAAATATTGGTTCTCATGCAGAAAGAAAAAAAACTCAAATCATCATTATATTTACATAAATATTCTTTGAAGGTTTAGTACATTTTCTGTGTTTTATACAGTCCCGTGTTTAAAATTCTCCTCAAGAATGCTTTATTTCCAAAATCTACAGTGTGGACATCCTTGTGCGCAGCCAAGTGTACTGTGAAATGTTGCTAATAGCAATTTAAATGCAAGAAAGTTCAAAGAAATCTAGTGAATGTACTGGATAAGACAGTTTTTAGTAGGCATCTATACCCCTGAGGTTTTCAATTTTGAATGTTTTGTGAGAGGATTGAGAATATTTGCACAAGGCTGCTTAGTAAGTATGATTTTATGAGTTAAATGTAGCGATTGAACCAGCTTCTGTTGACCATCTATCTTTCTATAGTATTCAGTTTATATCTAAGTAACTGGATATTACACTTTCAATTGATTAGTGCTGCTCCAACCTATTGACGCCTTGTATGTTTGCTTTGTGTGTGCTTGGTGTAACTTGAGCAGGTGGGAACACAGTTTGTTTTCAAGTGTTACAGCGACAAAAGTATGTTTTTCTTCTATTTCTTGTGTAACAGCTAATACAGCTGATTTTTATATTGCTAATTTAATATTTAGGCTGGCTGTATTTCATATATTGTTAGGATATGATTACTGCTGCATACCGCACTTTATCATTTATCGACAACAACTTGTGTCCAGATGGCTTGAACTTGGACTGACCACCTCCAAATGTTTGTTGTGCACATTTCAATTTTTTTTTTGTAGAGGAAGTTTTCCACAATCATTTAATAGTTCCTGATTATGTACGATAACAGCTGCTGTTTTTAAAACTTGAAAACCTTTATATTCTAAAGTAGTTGTAAATGCTGGGATTGCTTGCCAGAGTCTAAATTCACTGTTTATTTTCAACCCTTTTGTTGGTTTCATCAGATTCGGTGTTTTTTTTTCCAAGTTACAAAATCATCATTTTCAAATGTTCCTCCTACTTGACATAGTCTTCTTCTTAGGCAGTCCCTCGGAACCGAGGATGACTTGCTTCCACACTAAAAATGAGTTCTCAGGTGACTGATGAGTCCAATGCGGGACCTACAGTCTCTGTCACGGGTGGGGCAGACGGTGGTTGAAGGGGCGGGTGGGTGGGGTACTTGGGTTGACGTGCGCTCCTTCCGCTTGCTCCCGGCGAAGAGACTCAAGGTGTTCGGCGCCTTCCCGCATGCTGCTTCTCCGCTTTGTGCGGTCTTGGGCCAGGGATTCCCAGGTGTCGGTGGGGATGTTGCACTTTTTCGAGGAGGCTTTGAGGGTGTCCTTGAAGCATTTCCTCTGCCCACCTGGGGCTCTCTTGCCATGTCGGAGCTCTGAGTAGAGCGCTTGTCATAGTGGCAAATACAGATCTGTGCACTGGCACAGAAAGAGCATCCAACTCAAAAAGACAGGCAAGTAACTCTCTGAGGAGCAGGTGTGCCTTTGTAAGTAGATAAGAGTCACTCTGAGAAGCAAGTGTGCATACATACATACAGCGGTTCAAGAAGATGGCTACGGACCACCATCTTAAGGGCAACTAGGAATAGGCAATAAATGCTGCCCTTGCCAGCGATGCCCACATCCCAAGAATTAATTTTTTAAAAACACATGGGTGACAAAGTAGCTTGAAGCAGCAGATGTGCGTGGTGTTTGTAACATATGCGCTATCTTTAAAATTTTGCATTCATAGGGTTTAATTAGATATTACCAGTTAACCCAGAAACTAGCAATACTGCCTGTAGCATGAATGCAGTTTTGGATGCATCGAGGTGTAAAATATAACTAAAGTTGGTTTCCTTGCATGCTGAGTATAAATAATACTTGACCATCGACTCCAGCATATGTGCTTTAAGAAGGTAAGTCTGACACTGATACAAAAGCAATATATTGCGGATGCTGGAAATCTGAAATAAAAACAGAAAATGCTTGAAATACTCAGCAGGTAGGGCCGCATCTGTGGAGAGAGAAACAGAGTCAACGTTTCAGGTCGATGACCCTTCGTCATAAGGGTCATCGACCTGAAACATTAACTCTGTCTCTCTCTCCACAGATGCTGCCTGACCTGAGTATTTCCAGTATTTTCTGCTTTTAAGTCTGATGATGTTGGCAGTAGCATTTCTAAAGCAGAGTAAGCACTGGGTATTTTAAAAACTTCATTCCTACTGCAGTATAAGCATTTATTTAGCATTTTTGCACCTTTCTCCAGTCTTTTTTGGTATCCTCTAAATTTCACAATTTATTTTGAAGATCTATCATTAACAGCAGGTGGATATTTTGAAAGCTTCAATAGGTGTTTACACCTCTAAAGTTCACTGTTGGAACAGATGGCATGCATTGGTTCTGTTCTCATGTCGTCACCTTGTTGTAACCTTGAAGTAATGTGACAGACCATGCACGTTGACTGACTTGTGTTTTCTTTTTATTCATTCACAGGATGTGGGCGTCTCTGGCAAGGCCAGCATTTATTGCCCAACCCTAGTTGCCCTGAGCCGGGTGGTGGTGGGGTGGGGGAAGGACGCCTTCTTGAACCACTGCCATACATGTGGTGATTCTTGGTTATTCCTTGTAGTAATTTGATACAACTGTGTGGCTTGCTAGGCCACTTCAGAGCGAGGTTAAGAGTCAACTGGAGTCGCGTGTAGGCCATGTAAGGACGGCGGGTTTCCTTCCCTAAAGGACGTTCATAAATCAGTTGGATTTTTACGACAATCTTAGACAGCTTCACGGTCACTTTTACTGCAGTGTTCTCTTTAAGCTGTGCAGCTGAGCAGCACCCTGGAGGTCCCACGCAGCTGGCTCACCAGCTTTTAAAGGGAAAAACCGTGCGTGCACGGAATTTTGATTGGGCTGCGCAGCCGGTTAAAGGGGCCGTGCGGCCCAAAAAAAATAAGAGGGAACATTGCTTCACTGGTGTCAGCTTTTTATTTCCAGATTTGTTTTTAAACTGAATTCAAATTCTCAAACTGCCCTGTTGGGATTTGTTCTTTAATTTGTCCAGGCCCCTGAATTGCTAGTCCAGTAACAACCACTACTACCCTACCCACGTATACTCTCTGACAGTGATCTAACCTCAATCAGGATAATATAACAGGCAGTGTGTGTTACCTCAATCGAGTTAATCGTGTGGCGGGCCTTGGTTGTCCTTTTTAAGTGGAATGTTGTAAATTTCATAAAGACCTTGTATGAAAGATCTAGAGAGCCAAAGTACACTGAAACCTTCAGATTTAGAGCTCACAGTGCAGCCATCATAATAGTGTGCAATAATCAGGAGTTGAAAAAATTCATTTAAAAAAGTTTCATTAATGTGATGGGGGTCAGCTAGTAAAATATTCAAATTTAAATATAAAATAACAAATATTTAGACAGTTACAGTCTTCTAGCTGTGATTCGTTCTAAACTCTTGCGTAATGTCTCTTAGATTTAGACACTGTGGGTACATTGACATTCCAAAGAGCCTGTCTCTGAATGCAGAGAAAGGGTCAGAATCACTTCTCTCTTGTTTGTTGCTGTGGGTTATCAGCTATTGCAAACTCCTGTGGTTTTTTTTTTAAAGACAAAAAGGTACAGACTGCAGCCATTGATCATTCCAGGGGTGGTGCAGGGGGAAATGACAGCCCTCCCTCTCAATTCAGAGTCTCCGAGGAAAAATAAGAAAGTACAGCAGAAATGCTAGATCATAGACTCATAGAATGATACAGCACAGAAGGAGGCCATTCGGCCCATCGTGCCTGTGCTGGCTCTTTGAAAGAGCTATCTATTTAGTCCCACTCTCCTGCTCTTTCCCCATAGCCCCATATTTTAATGGATGCCCCATGGAGTTGCCTATAGCAAGCTGGATGATATGTTGGTTTATAAGAACAGAAGTGTGTTATCATGTAATTCTGCTGCTGAAGTGAATTTGTGTCCTTTTTAAGGTTAAATAAAGACCAGGTGAGCTCAATCCAGGTTTAGTTTCTTCTGGGTTTGCAGACTAGAAGGTTGTTACAAATTTCAGGCTAGAAGTCAGAACCTTGGATAAGCTGCCTGGTTTTGTGGGGGGTTTTTACAGTCACTCTAATTCCCATGTCAATAAGGAATTTTCCCTTACTATTTCTCTATATATTGCAAGTACATGCTACTCCTGGTAAGTCAGAGAATGTGGTATTCTATTAGGATAGCAACATTACCCCATGTGAAACGCAGTGGGTCTGAAATTCCTGGAGGCCCACTGGAAGTGTGGCAGGGGTGGGACTCTGACTCGGTGTTGATCCCGGTCGCACTTCCTGGATGGCGTTAAGTGCCTGTGCCATTTACGGCGTCATTAAGTGTCAGCCTTGCTGGGAGCCAGGAATTTTAGAGCAGATTTGGGGCCATAGATTTGTTAGAACTTTTAAAAACACAAAAATTGCAATTTTTAAAATTGCCACTAGGAATCCAGCATTGTGCTCCTCACTTCTGCCCCAGCATGTTAACCTGGCACACAAGTCCGTGTGGGTTTCTTGGTAGGTGACATCATCCCATCGGTCCTGCCTCTTATGACGTTAGTATGGGTAGGGGGGCACATGTAGAAGGACCTGCCTCCAACTTTTGTCAATTTCTTTTGTCGGTTGTAAAATGGTGTGGAACTGGTTCCTGCCCCAAATTCTGCTCTCTTTCCCCCCCCCCACCTGCCAAACTTGCATCTTTGAAGCATCCTTTCAGACCCAGGAATTTTGGGCCCAATGTATTATTTTGCTGCTAAAGTGTAGGTGAGTACACCTTTTAAGATTACATGGTGTAATTACTCTGCATTCTTCAAATCAGTGTTTGGCTTTCTTGTTTTCTTTTATAAAAAAAAAGTGATAGCTAAGGTCAATTAAGAGTTGGATATTATGACCCCCCTCATGGCAATTAGTAATTTTCTATGCTAAGGGAGTATCTCTGGAGTTATTTTTTTTTAAAGACTCTTGATGTATGATACAGAAAATACATTTCTATCTAGGCAGGCGTGATGAACAAAACAGGCGCTAGATATACCCAAGACATAATGGCCCGGAATTTGCGGTCAAGATGACGGCGAACTGGCAGCGTTCGCCGTCATTCCGCCTTTGAAACTGACCGCAACTTTGGGATTTGGTGCATACGGAAATCCCGAAGTTGCGGCCTGTCAATGACAGCCCTGAAACTGGCTGCACTGAACCCCCCACCACAGATCCAGCGATCAGTGAAATCTCGTAAATTATTGAAACTGGCAAAATCTTCAGCTCTTCCGCAGTAATTATGCTGTTAAATTCCCCACTAAAAGTTTGATCCAAAGGGATTAGGTGTAACTGGAGTTTTAACAGCGTATTGACTGCTAAACAAAGGTTACGGGCCTGGAAGACTAATTTTAATTTTGTGTGGTGTGAAATTTGTCCATTTTAATAATAATTTGAATTTTTAAGAAACTTCTCCAAAAAGAAGTAAACATTTTTTTTAAAGTTTGTCCATCTTTATTTCAAGTTTGCCTTTTCCCCATGTGAGAACCCCAATCTTTTGCTCTCTCCAGCTATTTTAAAAAGTTAGAATATTAAGAGAGCTTACTCACTTCCTTAAATAAAAACAGAAAATGCTGGAAATACTCAGCAGGTCAGGCAGCATCTGTGGAGAGAGAGAAACAGAGTTAACGTTTCAGGTCGATGACCCTTTGTCAGAACTGTCAGAATTGTCAGTTCTGACAAAAGGTCATCGGCCTGAAACGTTGACTCTGTTTCTCTCTCCACAGATGCTGCCTAACCTGCTGAGTATTTCCAGCATTTTCTGTTTTTATTTCAGATTTCCAGCATCCGCAGTATTTTTTGCTTTTTTTTTTACTCACTTCCTTGTTCGCTATCTGTGAGCATTCTGCGTTTTGATTGGCTGCTTAGACAGCCTGTTGACGTGACAGCAGTTCGAACTAGAGAATCCCCACTGCAGTCCGTTGAACTGAATTGAAGGTCGGAAAACCCGAAGTTCTCGACACGGGGATTGCGAGATCCTTGTACGGAGCATACTTCAGGGCCAGCAGTGAATGCCTTCGCTTCGCTGCTGACTGCAAATTCCGGGCCATTATCCAGAATTTGAAAGTTAATCAGAACTGGGAAATATGCAGAGATTAATGTTCATACTTTACAATTTGCATGAAAACCAATTCAATTTGAATATCTTGCCACCTACCCTCATTAGTCCAGTAACTGATGATTTTTTTTTCATTAATCACTTTAATTTCACATTTTTCAGCTTGGGAATGGGGCTTGTAATTGCACCACTTTGCACAAGTACTGTTATCAAGGTGGCCACCCTTGGACTTCACACTCTCCTTTTTTTCATATATTCTGTATAAAAAAAATTGTCATTTAATAATCTGTAACCATTGAGTTCCTAATATATCAGTGCTTCTCTTTCTGATTCTTGTCATTTGCCTTTTCACTAATCATTCACTAATCTTGTCATTTGTCTTTTCGCTAATCCGCTAGCAGGAGGGTTCGTAACCAGAGGACACAGATTTAAAGTAATTGACAAAAGAACCAAAGGGGAGATGAGAATTTTTTTTTTTTACGCACAGTGTTGTCATGATCAGGAATGCACTGCCTGAAAGGGTGATAGAAGCAGATTCAATAATAACTTTCAAAAAGGAAATTGGACAAATACTTGAAAAGGAAAAAATTTGCAGGGGAGTGGGACTTAATTGGAGAGCTCTTTCAAAGAGCCGGCACAGGCACGATGGGCTGAATGGCCTCCTTCTGTGCTGTATGATTCTGATGATTGCATTGGGTTAATGACCGAGCTGATTTAGGAAAATTTGTTTAGTGTGCAACTTTGGAATGTAAAATGTCTTTGAAGGTTGCACATCTTTTATTGTAATGTATTTTTCTAAGCCTCTTTGCAGCTATTGCAATGTTGAATGTACAAAAAAGTCACAACCAAATAAAGATTTAAAAAAGTCTTTCTTTTGTGTAATATGTCGCAGCTGATGTTTGTTTTACTGCTACAGTTCTACCATTTATTCATTGATACAGGCCTAAAAAGAGCCCCACAGAGAAACCAAACTGGGCCTGAAAAAACCCAGACAAAGAACCATTCCAAGAATGTAGACCTTCACCTGAGTAGGGTCAAAGCAGAACTTCCACCCACCACCCTCAGCAAACCATGACCCCCGCCGCCTTTACTTGAGTTGGAGGGTGGTGTCCCAGCAGGATCTCTGCCACCAAGACAGAGCTTGCCACTGTGAGGGAACAAAAGTTGGCGGTGCTGCAGCAGGAACACCTGCTGAACTATCCAAGGAGGAGACGTCTTAACAGAGCAAAGGAAGCGTTTGGCAGTCTCGCCATCAGCTGAGGAACCTCTAACAAGAGTTATGGGGGCTTTAAAAGAGTGACAGTAGCTCTGTCCCAAAATTCTCCAGTGTGGATTTGCCAGCACCCTTTTCTGGTGGGGTGGATGGTATATTGGCTGGGTCCCGCCATTTATATGTGGTAGGTGGCCATGATTCCTGCAGTTGGCAGGGGGAGGGGACCCGACCGCAGTGCCGGCAGGGCTTCGGATGTGGTGGTCGGCCACCCACCCACCCCATTTCCCGCCACTATATTGCCTGATTTTGGGCAATATAACGGAGAAAAATCCAACCCAACAAGTTTACTGCAATCTAATGTGAGCAGAACCACATATGTCCCATACAAATTGTCCTTTACACAGAAAATCCTGATTAGCTCAAATTTTCTAGGAATGTCTTACTTATTCCGGAATGCAATCCCGCAAAATTAATGGTGGAAAGGTTGCGCACATGGTGCAAAGTTGTTCTTAAGGTGAACATGCTCTTAAGTATATTTATTATTCTGTATTGGCTTCCATTTCAGAACTGCTTTTGATTTGCTACATAATCCTAATCCTGACCAACATTTATCACTCAAACAACATCACTAAAAAAGAAATGGCATGTTGGCCTTTATTGCAAGGGGGTTGGAGTATAAGCGTAAGGAAGTCTTGCTACAATTGTACAGGGCCTTGGTGAGACCACACCTGGAGTACTGTGCACAGTTTTGGTCTCCTTATCTAAGGAAGGATATACTTGCCTTGGAGGCGGTGCAACGAAGGTTCACTAGATTGATTCCTGGGATGAGAGGGCTGTCCTATGATGAGAGATTGTGTAGAATGGGCCTATACTCGTCTGCAGTTTAGAAGAATGAGAGGTGATCTCATTGAAACATACAAGATTCTGAAGGGGATTGACAGGGTAGATGCTGAGAGGTTGTTTCCTCTGGCTGGAGTGTCTAGAATTAGGCAGCATAGTCTCAGGATAAGGAGTAGGCCATTTAAGACCGAGATGAGGAGGAATTTCTTCACTGAGGGTTGTGAATCTTTGGAATTCTCTGCCCCAGAGGGCTGTGAATGCTGAGTCTATGGGCTGGATTTTGTGAATGGAGACAAGTTGGAGGCGGGACTGCTGCTTGTCATGTCCATGTCCCACCTCCATCCTCGTCTGACCAACCAGAGGGATTTTCCCCTGATTGACCTTGTTAAGCCTGCCCTGCGGGCTCAGCAGGCCAATTAGGGAGGAAGTCACTGACAGAGCCCATCAACGTCAGACATGCTATCTGTCAAGACTTCTCGAAAGAAGAAATGTCAGCATTTGACAGCTCTGTGAAGCTGTCAAACACTGACATTCTCTGTAGTTTGATGAGTCCTTGTGTTCAGGGCTCATCAAACCTTTCAACTTTGTAAAGTTCACATGGCTGTTGGTTCGGAGGATCCAACAGCCAGTCTGTGAAATCGACAAGGAGGATGTCGGCTCTCCTGATCCAGCGCGGCTGAAGGCTGTAGGAAGAAAACAAGGTAAGTTAACATTTTTTAACATTTTTAAAAACTTATCACTCACCTTACATACTTACCACTCCACACTTGCACCCATCACTCACCTCTACATCTTACTTCCAGGTGCCTCCGACCGCCGCAGACCTCCTCCACATCTCCTCCAACCCAGCGGGATTCTCCGAGTTCGGGAAGCCTTTACCTGTGAAGGTAAAATGGCACTAATCCTTTTTTCTGCCTGTTAACTACCTGTTAACAGGCAGTTAAAAGGATTAAATGCCTTTCCCGTCTCCAGGAGACGGGACTCGATGCAGCACATCTTCCCGCCCCCTGGCAAAAGGGCATGGAGGTGGAATGGGGGCGGGTTTGCCATCCGCCCCCACTTTCTGCTACTTTACCGGCCGTCTCGCCTCCTCGGGGCTTGGAAAATCCAGCCCTTTGAGTATATTCAAGGCTGAGATAGATAAGATTTTTGGACTCTAGAGGAGTCAAGTGATATGGAAATCGGGCGGGAATGTGGAGTTAAGGTTGATGATCAGCCATGATCTTATTGAATAGCGGAGCAGGCTCGAGGGGCCGTATGCCCTACTCCTGCTCCTATTTCTTATGTTCTTTTGTTCTTAAATCGGATTAATTGGTCATTTGTGTCATTGCTGCTTGTGGGATCTTGCTGTGCAAAAATTGGCTGCTGCATTTGTCTGCACAAGTGACTACACTTCAGAAGAGTTACATTGGTTGTAAATCGCTTTGAGACATACTGAGGACATGAAAGGCACTATATATAAACGCAAGTTCTTTTTATCACGGGGACGAGCAATTACTGATCTCCGCTCTGTTATGGTTTTAAAAAAAACCTACTGGGTCGGGGGCAGCCCAGAAACGTTTCATGTAGAAAGTTCCCTTCCAACAAGCTGAAACAGAGAGGTGTGGAAATTCATTGTTCAAGCAGGCTATGTGCAGTACTTAGCACCCATGATGTGACTGGAACAAAACGCATGATTTTCTTGCATGGGTATGTTTCTGTTCCCACACTACAGTTGATCAGCAGCTGTAAAGTCTGCAGTATGGAGCAAAGTTAGCGTACAGGCATTTAACTTTATTTAGATAATTTTGCAAATCTGAGCAACACTGTTGCTTTTTAAAAGGTTTATGATATTAATTGCACAACAGTAACAAAATGGTAATTTGCCCATATTGTCCCCACTCGCAGGTAAAGGACGGATGTAACAAATTATGCTCAATTTATTTTAAAATAGGTTATCTAATTTGCTGCATTTTATAAGGCAATTGGGAATTTTTTTTGGGGGGGCGGGGTTGGTGGGGATAATGGGCCAGAATTTCGGGTCTCCACGGGTGAGTACGCGCTGGGTACTCGCCCGTAGACCCAACGAAAGTGCTGGTTTCGCGCATGCGCTGGAAACCGGAACTTCCGTTCCCCTGAAGGAAGGGGTTCAGAGGTCGAACGCAGCGAACTTCGTTTTTTTTTCAGGTTTCTCCGTGAGGGTAAGTACAGAGAAGCTGCGCGGGAAAAAAGGAGGCGCAAGGCCTGCTTTTAACAAGGTAAGTGGTGAATTAAGTACAATTTAAACATTTTTTCAACAGGTTTATCTTTTTTACATACTTTAAAGAAAGGTAAGTTTATTTTTAGCACCGTTTAAAAAGTGTAATTAATTTTTTCAAAAATTAAAATTTTTGTTTAAAGTAGTTAATTTATGTAATTTATAGTTATTTTAAAAATGTGATTTAAAAAAAAAAAAAATTTATTTGAAGTTTTAGTGAGGTTTTGGGGCCAATCTCTAGTCATAGATTTGACAGGTCTTCCTGTCAAAATCTATGAATGGAGATTCCCTGCTCCGATTGGCTCTCCATGGCCCACGTGATCCCAGGGGACGCTTTGAACTAACTGCGTCCCTGGGATACGCAAGCACTGCGCGCCGGCAGCTGCAGGAGGCCCAGGATCGGAATCCCACGCGGGCCCAAAGCACAACGGCAAGCGAGGTATGTAAGTACGCGCGCGATTCTTGCACCCGCGGGAAGCCGGAGAGCCGAATTTCTGGCCCAACCTGTTGATTCCATCATAATGAGAAGGGCATGGAGTTTGTGTAATGAAACTTAGGCCGCGATTTTGCCGGCGCTCAGAGTCCAGGTTCGGCGGCGGGTCTGCTGTCGAAATCGAAATGATTGACAGCGGGCTGGGAACCCGCTCCGAACCCGCCTCCATGTAAGTTTCCAAAGTGTCGGGTCTGCGATTCCAGAACAGACCCGACACCAAGTGGCGGGGGAGGCATTTAAGATAGTTAAATGCTTGTTAAACGCTTGTTAACTACTATTTTGCCAACCTATTTCTATTTTCCCATTCTTTTAACGGGCTTCGCGTCATTCGGAGATTACGTCAGGTAATTAGGTCGGGTTCTCTGTCTCCCCATTGCTGTGAATAGGTGACAGCTGCAAGTGTTATGAAAGCTACCATTTCACAGCTGTTCACTTTCCAATGTCAGAAGCTTGAGCCTTCAGGATTTGGAAGACATTTTTAAGCTTTATACAGTTTGGAAGTGTTTGGAGTAAACTCTCTATCCACTGTCACCTCCTTGGAGCAAGCTCTCTCACCATTGACAGATCACTTCTGTCATCTCAACTTCAGCTGCCATCTATTCCAGCAACATCGGTGCCCTTGGAAAAAATCTCATCTTGGTCCTCTGAATCCCTCCACGATCAGTTCCAACACCAACATCACTAACAACAACACCAACCTTCTCCGCAATCACCTGATGCTGCACAGGACACAGGGCATCAGCACCCGACAACATTGCTGCCTGGGAGGCCAGCAATAGCATCACCATGGCCAGATTTACTTCACTTGATGCTGTACACCCTGGCTGCCAAATGATGCGCCAGGTTGACACCACCCCACACCAGCACCATAAAGCATCCCCACAATGTCCAAGCCATTCCTTTCACACTCATCACAATTGGGGAAGGGGGGTCAAAGTTATGTCTCAACATTCGCTGGAACTCACTAAGACACTTCCAAAGGTGAGCACAGATCTGTCCAATAAGGTAAAGTGTTGAAAATATAGATTTCAATGTTTGACAACACAATAACAGAAACTTCACATCAACATTGGCTAAACCACCCAGGTGCCTACCCTTGTGTGTTAGTTTGTATGCTTGCAGTAGGTTGAGGGTGACACCTGATCTTGTGTTCCACAACTCAGCACAGGGTGTTTTGGAAGTGGGAGGACAACAATCAGATGGTAGTTCTTAATATTCAGTCCTTTGGCAGTATTCCAAGAAAAAAAAAGTGTTTTAATATGTATGCAGTATAGTCAAAACAGTTTATTTAACCAGGGAGGGTGCACTGAAAAAAATACATTATCAAGGCCACTGATTTAAAGTTTTACAGGAAAATGGATATAATTGTGGCTTCCAATCCCCAGAATACTGGTATTGAACTATTCTGTCACCACAAACCAGTGGCCCTGCAGGGTAAAGGAGCAACGGAGGGCATTCAGGCAAGAGATAGTTCAGGTACAAACTAGGCATATTTCTTTGAAGGGAAAAGGTAGAGCATCCAAAGCTAATGCGCCCTGGATGACAAAGGAAATAAAAGATTAAAATAAAACAGAAAAAGGAAGATTATAACAAATGTCAGGAACAAGATTCAGTTAATAACCAGGAAGATTATGGAAAGCACAGGAGGGAATTGAAAAAGTTAATATGGGAGGAAAAGAGAGGTTATGAGATAAGACTAGCAGCCAACATTAAACTGAACCCTAAAACATTTTATAAACATAAAGTGTAAGAGGTTAGCTAGGGAAAAGATGAGCCTATTAAGGACCCAAAGGGAAATCTTCATGTAAAGGCAGAGGACGTGGCTAAAGTATCAAATGAATACTTTGCATCTGCCCTCACAAAGGCAGCGGATGATGTGAAGGTTACACTAAAAGAGGAGAGGGAAGCTATGGACAGGATGATAATAGAGAAGTACTAAAAAGATTAGCATTACTGAAAGTTGGTAAGTCAAATGCATCCTAGGTTGCTGAAAGAAGCAAAGTTAGAAATAGCAGAGGCATTGGTCACAATCTTTCAATCTCATTGGATACAGGAGTAGTTCAAGAGGACTGGGGGGTTGCTAATGTTATACCACTATTCAAGAAAGAGGAGAGGGATAAACCAGGAAACTACAGGCCAGTTAGCCTAACATCAGTGGTGGGGAAGTTATTGGAAACCATTATCAGGACAAAATAAACTTTCATTTGGAAAGTCATAGGTTAATCAAGGGGAGCCAGCATCGATGTGTTAAAGGCAAATTGTGTTTAACTTGATTGAATTCTTTGTTGAGGTAACAGAGAAGGTTGATCAAGGTAGTGTAGTAGATGTTGTATATATGAACTCTCGGAAGGCATTCGACAAAGTGCCACACAGGAGACTTGTTAAGAAGATAGAAGCCCGTGGAGTTAAGGGGAAAGTGGCAATATGGATACGGAATTGGCTTAGTGACAGGAAGCAGTGGGTGCTGGTGGATGGATGATTTTCCAGACTGGGAGGTGGTTTGCTGTGGTGTTCCCCAAGGGTCAGTTTTGCGTCCATTACTCTTCAGTTTTTATAAACAACCTAGACTCTGAAGTAGGGAGCAGCATTATAAAGTTTGCAGATGAAACTTGTGATGAGGTTGGTTGTAGACTTCAGGATGACATAGACAGGATAGTGAAATAGGCAGAAGCATTGCAGATGGAGTTCAGTGTGGAGAAGTATGAAGTGATGCACTTTGGGAGGACCAATATGGAAAGACAGTAAACTATAAATGGCACGATTTTGAAAAGTGTAGATGAGCAGAGAGACCTTGGTGTCCACATACACACATTTTTAAAGGTGGCAGGGCAAGTTGATAAGGTGGTCAAAAAAGCATGTGGGTTACTTGGATTTATAAATAGAGGCATAGAATATAAAAGCAAAGAGCTCATGCTAGAACTTTATACATCACTGGTTAGGCCTCAGCTGGAGTATTGTGGACAATTCAGGCACCACACTTCAGGAAAGATGTAAAGGCCTTAGAAAGGGGACAGAGGTGGTTTACCAGGATGTTACCAGGGAAGAGGAACTTCAGTTATGAGGAGAGGTTGGAAAAATTAAGATTGTTCTCCTTGGAACAGAGAAGGTTAAGAGGTGACCTAATAGAGGTTCTCAAGATATTGAGAGGTTTTGATAGAGTAGATAGAGAAAAACTATTCCCTCTGGCGAGTGGGTCAATAACCAGAGGTCATAGATTTAAAATCATTGGCAAAAGATCTAGAGGGGAGATGAGGAGAAATGTTTTCATTCAGAGTTGTTGGGATCTGAAAAGGTAGAAGCTGATTCCATAAATAATTTTAAAAGGGAGTTGGACAGGTATTTGAGGATGAGGAACTTACAGGGTTACGGACAACAAGCAGGGATGTGGGACTAAGCACGACTGCTCTTTCAAAGAGCCAGCACAGGCACGATGGGCTGAATGGCCTCGTCTGTGCTGTAAGTTTCTATAATTCCATGATTCTAATAATCGGAGCGGAATGTACTTGAAATGTTGCTTTGCTTGTAGAAGGTGGGTTTTTAATTTTTTTATATTGATTATGATGATTGAATGGGTTGAACCATTGTATTCTCAACAAGAGCATGAGATAACATTAGGATATGGCTTGTTAAAAATAAAATAAAATTCTCCGTTTACTGGAACGTTAGGGGAAGTTTCGATGCCTATTTGGAATAAGTTCTCAGTATGAGGAGTTCCTTCAAATGTTATAACCTATTTCATTGGACAGGTCAAAGGCACAGATGGTGGAACTACAAATTTGTTAGTCATCTTTTGTCAGCTTTAAAATGACAACCCATCAGCTAACATAGCAGGCCAGAGACTATTACTTTGTTGATTGAAACAGTTAATTCAACTCGGCCCCAATAAGCCCTACTCGGCCGATACCCTTGTCCTCACTAACCTACACTGGCTCCCTGTACCCCAGCAAATCGAATTGAAAATCCTCATCTTCATCTACAAATCCTTCCATGGCTTCACCTGACCCTGCCTCTGCAATATCTTGGAGTCTTACGTCCCCTCCTGTACCATCTGGCCTTGGCTCCTATGCATCCCTCTTTCCTCTGCTCCACTACTACTGGTGGCAAAGCCTACAGCCATCTCAGCCCCACTCTGGAACCCCCTCCTGAACAAATGCCCATCACCTCTATTTCTTTCTCCATATAAATGTAAGTTGTTAATCATTAAAAAAATGCATCAATGAATTAAAATATCTGGCACATGGAGTAATTGGGTGTAGGTCCACAATAGTTACCCTTCATTCTCAGCCATGCTGTCCTGGGAATCATTGAATGGAGGCCAGGCAATAGATAATGACTGGGTTATAAACTATTCCAGGCTGTTTTATAAAATGTAATGATATTGTGACCATACATCCAGCCAGAAGGAAATTAATTGACAAAAACAGTCAAAAACAGTATTATAAGAATGTCAAGTTTTAGGCCCAATTCTCATAGAAACTGATCAATGTGAGTTTGGCTATATGATCAGTTGTTGGACAAGTTGATAATGGCTACTTCTACAAGGTCAGAGCTAAAATAGCACATCTCTTTCAAGTGCCTGCATGCAAGGAACCCTTTCACTCCTACTTACAACAATGCAGAGGTTCTTGAACAGCATTCCTATAATTATGGATGCAGGACTTCAGTTATATGGAGAGACTAAAGAAGCTGGGATTGTTCTCCTTAGAGCTGAGAAGGTTAAGGGGAAATTTAATAGAGGCATTCAAAATTATGAGGGGTTTTTGATCGAGAAGATAGGGAGAAACTGTTTCTTCTGGCAGGAGGGTTGGTAACCAGAGAACGCAGATTTAAGATAATTGGCAAAAGAACCAGAAGAGAAAAGAGAATTTTTTTTACGCAGCGAGTTGTTATGATCTGGAATGCACTGCCTGAAAAGGTAGTGGAAGCAGGTTTAATTACAACTTTCAAAAGGTAATTGGATAAATACTTGAAAAGGAAAAACTTGCAAGGCAATGGGGAAAGATCAAGGGAGCAGGACTAATTGGATAGCTCTTTCAAAGAGCCGGCAGAGGCACGAGGGGGCGAATGGCCTCCTTCTGTGCTGTATCATTCTATGATTCTATGATACTCTTACTATATAATTGACTGTCTAATTTATTTGCCCAAAACTACAGTTGGCTAAATTTTAAAAACATTCAGAACACATAGAAATTGATATTATGGTGCGATGGGCTGAATGGCCTCCTCTGTGTTTGAAGAATCTATGATTCTATAATTAAACAGTGATTAATTATAGAATTTACTCATCAATCTTTTACCAGTTCTTAGTAATTTACTAATGTATTTACTTCTATTTTCCCTACTGTAGTCTCGCTACATTATATACCTTCTTTGCTCAAGAGAATGAGTGCACTCCTACTCCCAGGTCTCTGTCAATGTAGCTTCATAACTGGTTACTCAAAGACACTCGAGCACTGTGGGGTAACACCATCTCCAGCTTTCCTCTCCCTGGTGAGAAGTAGCTGTCCTTGGCTCAGCACTTCTCCCTAATGGCATAGTGGACATGGGCACTTCATCATTTGGGGAATCACAGGCCTGAGCCCACTTCCTGGACTTCATGGAACTCAGTGTACATGTACATATCAGTTCATTTGATTTTCCAGTACAAAAGCAAACATAAAAGGGGGGTGTAATAAGTATCGGGCGGGGATGCACAACGGGTGGTATTGCATTTGTCGCCCGTTACATGCCCCGTCCGATATTCAGCTCCACAATGGATACTGAACGGTGCAGATGTGATTCTGCTCGTTTTGCGTCATCACCCAAGTCGAATTTTACCACCCAAACCCTTCCCACGCTGCTCTTGTGCACCTCCTTGTAGTCAATTTTTAAAAAATGGTTAGGAGAGGTCTCGAAACCGGCCACTCGCCCACCCCTTTGATCGCAGTTGTGTGACCCAGAGAGACCAGTGGAGCAACAAAAATGGAGAAGGATATCTTCAAATAAAGCAAAGGAAATAAATGTTTTTGGATAAGCTGATCTTTTTCCAATTAATAAAAGAAATGCTTTTCCTGATTACATCATTTACATCACTTGGCTGACTCAATTTGTTATGTTTTAAATAAGCTGCCTAGTGGCTGGAAGGTATACATAGGAAGAAATGAGTACACGAGCAAAAAATGTAAAAGTCCCATTTTTCTGTGAAGTTCTTAAGATTGATTTGCTGTGAATATTATGTAATGGGCTGAGAAATGCATACAAATAAAAAACATATGTTGACTGACCTTGATTTGTAAGATTTCTAAAAGCTGGTGTTGGTTAAAGAGCAATCAGGTTATTATACAGAAATGGTATAAAGTTTTACCCATGTCCACATTGTGAGGAAGCCTTCCACCAATTTGTCTCTGGCTGGCATTGTGTCAATGGCATTTCATAAGAAACTGGTTAGTTAAAAAGCAGATGCCAGTTGTTTTCCAGAGTTCTGGCTCAGAGTCATATAGCATTAACAGATTATTAGAGGGCTAAAAGCAATTATTGCATCTCATCCAACTAAGCCACATAGAAGACTGGAGGAGGGTTGACTTAGCTCCATTCTAATTTACTTTTCATGGTAGTTTTAAAAGGTTAGACATTATTGTTGACAATGTGTCAGTGGACGAAGGCATGATGTCTGGCATTTCTCTACAAGATGGGAAGGGAAATCAGATGGTTGTTCCCAGGCTACTCTTGTCTACCGCCACAGGCTAGTTCAAAATAATATACTGTAGTCTTTAGAGCAGGGTCCTTGATTATCTTGGGCAGATTTTGCATGTCTGCCAAAGCAGGGGACAGGAGAAGCGGTGTCAGCACCAAATTGGCCTGCCTTGTAAAGGGCCGGATTTTCTTAGTGTTGCAGTTCTGTCTTTGGAAGACCAGGCCAGGACCTTCAGGTTTGCCTCCCTTCTACTGGCTGAGAGGACCAGTATGCCTCCTTTCACCTGGCATGCTGACTGGCTGGACGATTGCAGGCCGGAGACACGGAAAGCCTTGGCCTGGGAGTGCCGTCCCCTCAGCCCAACCCCTCTGGTGTGGTGACCATTCCTTGGAGTGGGCAGAGATTGCGCCCCAAACAAGGCCCTGCGGAAATTAGGAGCACAGGCCAGGACTCTGCATATCAGGATTCCAGTGTATTTCTTGGGCTTTCCACTGCCCTCATGCTCAACTTATGGCAAAAGTGTGCCCAAAGGCCATTCAACGCCATTGGCATTAGTTTGATACTGACCAGTTTTCTATTCCACTCAGTATCTTATATACTTTCCAAATGTTTCCTCTCATTCACCTCTTTTCAAGGCTGAATTGCATAGAATTACATTTAAATTACAACATGGAAACAGGCTGTTTGGCCCAACCAGTCCACATTGGTATTTATCCTCCACGTGAGCAATATTCCTAAGCCCGCTCTGTTCCCACATCCCTTTCCTTCACCTATCTAACCTATTCCTAAATGTTGCCATAGTCTCTGCTTCAACTCTGGTAGTGTATTCAACAGCCTCACAACCCTCTATGTAAAAAAGTTTCTCCTGCTCTCGGTCTAAATCTCTTACATTTAATCTTATATCTATGTCCTCTCATTCTAGACCCCTCAACCACTGAAAACAGTCCATTTCTATCTACTCTGTCCCAACCCTTTAAAATTTTAAACACTGCTATCAAATCATCCTGTAATTTCCTCTTTTCTAACAAAAACAGACCCATTTTTTCAATTACCATTTCCATCTGCCATGTCTTAGCCTATCTGTTTAATGGATCCAGATCCTTTTAAAGGCAATCAATCTCTCTTATACTCATCACCTGGCTGTTTAGCTTAAGGCTGTCAACAAATTTTATTCAATTATTATAAGACGTACTCTCCTACATATCATTATGAAAAACATGAACAGCGGATCCCTCAGAATAGAGCCCTGTAGAAGTCTGATAGCCACAATTGCCCATCCCCCCTCTGCCCAGCTAGGACTCTCCCCAGTTCTTGTTACCTTCTGTTTATGATTGCCAAGCCTGTTCCAATCCAAAAATATAAATGTCTATGATTAAAAATCAATGTATGTTATGTGGAACAAACGGCTACTTAGGTTACAGGATACTGGAGAACGGATACGTTCAGAGGGACGGCTAAAGATCAGAAAGGTTTATCCCGTACAGAAATAGTATTCAGAAAAATACTCTGGTTTCCTGGCTCCCTGAAAATAAAAGTTTAAAATACGTTTGAATGTTTTTCACTGAAGAAATGTATTCAATAACCTACATGCTAACAGCTATTGCACTTTTAATTCATCCTGGGGTGCAGTTTGAGACATTTTGAAAGTCTCTGTATAAATTCAACTATTATAGTCAAGTCTGACTAAGAAAGCACAGCAGTGTGATGCTTTAAAGAACACTACCTATTCTATGCAGCCTTCATTCAAATAAAGCTTGGCTTCTGTTAGTTCCTCAGGACACAGTGGTGGCTGTTACACTGGGACCGTGCCCACTGCTGCCCTCTAACATTGATCTCGCCAGAGTTTGTGGGGTCAGTGGAAAGACAACTCATCTGTACGGTGCAGGTGGTCTGCCCTATATGGCTGGAAACTCCATCCCGTTCCTGATCTGGCCATGTCCTCACGAGTGCCCTTACACAGAGGGCCGATCTATTCTTGAAAAAAATAATTATGTCATTTCTTCAGGGGTCCAGGCTGCTTCCTTGGCTTGGACCCCATTGGGAGTCTGATATGCTGCCACTGAACTGAGCGAATGGAGCAGGAATTGTTGGCATGTTCTGAGGGTGAACAGGAATAGATTGTGGCCCTTTAGAGATTCGGGGCCACGATCCCACCAAGGTATGTGGGGTCATGGGTAGGGCATCTAATTCGCATAGGGCCGGTGGGCACCTGGGCACATTGCAGACACCTGCCCTTGACTCCATCTTCCTGACAGTATTTGCCTTGTTCCACCCCTTACAAAGCAAGTCGGAAACTCCCGGAAAAGACAGGAGGCTGACAGAATCCTTGAAGAATTTTGCCCGTTATCTCTTGTGAGTCAAAAGCACTTATTGCCAACTCGGGACTAATAAGATGAAACATATTGAAGCTTTGCTTTTTTCTAGAAGATTGAATAATTTGCATTTGATATTATGCAACTGATGAAGTGCATAAATACAGAGATTAAATAAAGTGAATTATTGTACAAAATGCACATATTTTGAGAATGTACAGGAATAGATCGTGACCCCAAAATTCTACAGGCTACGATCCCATCAGAGTATGTGGCATCATGGGTAGGGCACTTTATTTGCTTGGGGCCGATGGGCATCTGCACCAATAGGGGCCCATCTCAGACCCCTACCTGCCCTAAGGTGCCAAGAAATCTGGCTTCTCTGCCAATTCTGGGAGGGTGTCAGCCCCCCACCCCCATCCAGTGGAACAGTGAACATTTTCCCCAAGAAGTCCCTTGTGCAAAAAAAAAAATAACTTTTCAATCTTTAGGGTCAGGGCCATGAACCCAGTCTGGATCACCCCAGTAACCAAACTTATGCCGGGTCACTATGAGGCCATTGAGTTGGAACTCTCAGCATAGGGAGTCTCAGCCACTGGCCTCACCTCCTCTGAGGTTGGAGCCCTTGTGAGGGTTGGATGGAGGTTCTGACTCTTACATGGGCATGCAGAAATCCTCATGTCAAGCTGGGGCCAAGTGTATCCAGGTGCCTGCAGAGTTCCCCAGATCACAGGATGTGGAAGCCTACGCAGCCAATCTATATTCATCCACCGGAACAACAAATCGACACTCCCCACGTTGATGCAGCTAAATGCTTCCTAAATGATTCCAGGGTTTTGTCTCCACCATTCTGCCCGAAGTCCAATTGTTGATCACTCTCTGCGTGAAAAAGAATCTCCTGATATAAATCCTAAAGTTACCTTTGACTAGTTTGAACCTATGTTCTACTCTCACAGCTTAATTTAAAGTAATATTCCGGATTAACTTTTTCTAAATCATTCACTATCTTATAAGATCGCCTCACAGACACCTCTTTTACAGGCTGAAAAGCACAAGTCTCTCCCGTCTTTCCTCTCCAGCCTTTTCTCATAATTCAGACTCCTGAAATCAATGGAATGAAATTCGGGCAAACTTTACAATAGGCAGATAATCTGCTCCGCAAGATTACTGTGGCTCAGTAGTAACACTCTCACCTCGAAGTCAGAAGGTCATGGGTTTAAGTCCCACTCCAGAGACTTGAGCACAAAATCTAGCTTGACTCTCCAGTGCAGTACTGAGGGAGTGCTGCACTGTCGGAGGTGCCATCTTTCGGATGGGACGTTAAACCGAAGCTCTGTCTGCCCTCTTAGGTGGACGTAAAAGATCCCATGACACTATTTCAAAGAGAGCAGGGGATTTCTCCCTGGGTGTCTGGGCCAATATTTATCCCTCAACCAACATCACTTAAACAGATTATCTGGTTATTACATAGAATTTTACAGCACAGAAAGCTGCCAACAGGTTATCAAGCCTGTGTCCTGTGGCTTTGCATCCAATCTACCTTTTCAAACTCAACGTCCATATTTAAACCAATATTTTCCTTGTGTATCAAATGACTTTTGTGTATTTCATGTCTTAAAGGCTCACTCAAGCTTGCAATGCATGTCTATGTTTGTAACTGTTTTTAAAATCATCCAGAGCTGTTAATTCAAATGAATTGTTCCTATTTAATAAGGTGTGGGCAGTCCAATGGTGTCTGTTTACTACTTGCATTGTTTAATATTGAAGAAACAACTAGCATTTATATAGTGCCTTTCACGACCCCAGGATGTCCCAAAGTGCTCCACAGCCAACAAAGTCACATTGCTGTTTGTGGGAGCTTACTGTGTGCAAATTGGCTACCGCGTTTCCTACATTACAACAGTGACTAGACTTCAAAAGTACTTCATTGACTATAAAGCGCTTTGAGACATCCTGAGGTTCTGAAAGGCTCTATATAAATTCAAGTCTTTCTTTTTCTTTACAGGCCAGGTAGTGAAGTTGAAAATTTACTTCTAGGGATCAGTCTCGTGGCTCTTTATCTGCACTGTCTCTAGTGCTTGAATGTCTCCTTTGTTTCTTAGCAACTAGAACTGGACACAGTACTCAAAGTGCGGTCAGACCAATGCATTGTATGCTTGATTATAACTTCCGCTGACTGTTTTGGCTTTGACTTTCACCTTTCTATTGGCTTTGCTGGTCATTGGTTGGTCCTGTTGTGCATTGAGTCTACTAAGAGACCTGGGTCTCTTTCAACTTCATCCTTTGTTGTTTCAATAACAATCAGGGAACATAGGAATTTGTAGATAAAAAAAGACAATGGTCCCCTTAGTTAACTTTCTACCATCCTGTTAATTGCATAATACAATGATAATGGAGTTGTTGATTAATCATAGCAATCAACCTCTTATCAATTAGTCTACAACAGACCCAGACATGATGTGAGGAAAGTCCCAGTGGTGGAGAGCTTTGGGAACCATAGGTCCAAAGTCACCTGCTCCTCCCAAGCATTCTGCACTTACCATATGTCAGGTCTCAAATTACTTTTATACTATGTATATACTCAAGCTTGTAATACATGTCTATGTATTATGCATGTGGCTCGGTGTCAAATTTTGTTTGATAACGCTCCTATGAAGCACCTCGGGATGTTTTACTACATTAGAAATGCTATATAAATACTAGTTGTTATTGTATCCCAAAATGTTATTTTTTCAAAGAAATCTATCTAATTTGTATTGAGATGAATCAACACTAACTGCTTCTATTGTCTCCCTAGGGAGCCTGTTCCATAAATTGACCACTCGCTCACTGAAATATTGTTTCCGAAGATTAGTTTTGAATTTACTCCCCTTCAAGCGCAGGCCAGGTCCTCTGGTTCTTTAGAGCCTTCTCTAGAGCCATCTTTTGTTTCTTAACTTGTCCCATTACCATCTCCTTTTGCCTTGTACCATCTCTTAATCTCTCTTAATGTCTCTTAATCTCTCCTGCCTTCCATCCTATCACAGACCTTCCCTTTTGTTCTTTCCTCCCCTACCCCCTTTCCCTGCCTCTACACTTGCTTAAAATTTGTTACATCGCCAGCTTTTTCCAGTTCTGACGAAGGGTCATCGACCTGAAACGTTAACTCTGTTTCTCTCTCCACAGATGCTGCCTGACCTGCTGAGTATTTCCAGCATTTTCTGTTTTTACCTCTGGTTCTACTGTTCTGCACAAGGTGAAATAGCTTGTCATGGTCCACATTATCTAGTCCCTTTTAGAATCCTAAAAACAGCAATCCTATCACCTCTCAACCTTCTCTTTTCCAGTGAGAGAATACGTGTCTTGCCCATTTTTCCTTCCTATGTGCAATGCTTTACCATTGCAAGACACAGACAAGATGCAATCTGTGCAGTCAGTGTACAGTCTAGCGTGCTTCCTGATTCTACAATAGGTGGCCCATAAATGCACAGAATCCTGTGCGACCCAAGACTGAAGATCAGGTTGGGGAATGTTACTGAGCCAGAGTCATATCCACTCACACAAGGATTAAATACAATGGGGCTTCTCAAACAAGAGAATTTCTCAGAAAACTATATGCATGAAGCGATGAGAATGTCAGTGAGTGTTGCAAATTGAATCATTTAAAGATCATCTTTAAGATACTTACAACGAATGTTTTTCAGATGAACTAATAGTACTTGAGTCCGTAGGATGATACAATCTGTTGCTTGTTTGTCACGGTATAACTAAAGCTTCCAGAATTTCAGCTATTCAAGCCTTCTGATATCAGAGATCCCAAACACATGGCAAATTCATTGAGATGGCCCTAGAGGTTAGCTCTTGGAAGGAGGAGGCCATAGGAGGGAAGGGGTTACCTTCTGCTTCATACATGTGTTGCAAATAAATTTTCCATTTGTCACATTTTGCAAGAATTACAGAATCACAAGACACCCTTAAAGGTTTAATTAAAATTATCTTTTGGCTTTTTAAGTAAAAGTGGACTGATATGGCTTCGTTTCAATATTAAAATCCCCTTTTAAATTTGGGGTCACCAAATTTTATATCTGCAGGTGAGGCTCCGTCACAGTGCAAACCTCATACATAAAAACTGGGCACACTGCAATCCCAAGATCTACCCTGTTGAATCAGGCTTATTCATGGCAGAACGCACATTTTTGAAAAATATATTTTTCCGTCGTTTTCCTCTACCCTTCGCTCCATACAATAGTTGGTTTTGCTGAGTGAATTTCCATTTTGGCTTTTTTCCCCGGCCCAAATTTTTCTTGGCTTCTGTTGGTTCTGATGTTGCGCCGTAGGAAGAGGTGAGGCTGGATATACTTTTGGCAATTCTCAACATGCTACATAATTGCCACGAGGAAGAGAAGTTTATTAAGGGCCAGCAAATGCAGATGCTATGACCCTTTAGGCATCTCAGTCACAGTACCACAGTATCGCAGAAGAAGAGCGCGTATGACAGATGCCAGGTTGCAAATACATCTGAGAATCAGGTTATATATAGAAAGGTCAGAGGAAAAGTGAAAAAGAAAATAAGAGGGGCAAAGAGAGGGTATAAAAATAGATTGGCAGCCAACATAAAAGGTAATCCAAAAGTCTTCTATAGGCATATAAATAGTAAAAGGGTAGTAAGAGGAGGGGTGGGGCCGATTAGGGACAAAAAAGGATGGAGGCAGAGGATATGGCTGAGGTACTAAACGAGTACTTTGCATCTGTCTTCACCAAAGAAGAGGATGCTGCCATAGACATAGTGAAGGAGGAGGTAGTGGAGACACTTGATAGGATAAAAATTGATAAAGAAGAGGTATTAGAAAGTAGGCTGTACTTAAAGTAAATAAATCACCAGGAGCGGATGGGATGCATCCTAGGATGCTGAGGGAATTGAGGGCGGAAATCGCGGAGGTACTGGCCATAATATTTCAATCCTCCATAGATACGGGGGTGGTGCCAGAGGACTGGAGAATTGCAAATGTTACACCATTGTTCAAAAAACAGTGTAAAGATAAACCCAGCAACTACAGGCCAGTCAGTTTAACCTCAGTAGTGGAGAAGCTTTTAGAAACAGTAATCAGGAACAAAATTAACAGTCACTGGAATAACAACAGAAAACGCTGGAAAAACTCAGCAGGCCAGGCAACATCCGTGGAGAGAGAAAGAGAGTTAACGTTTCAGGTCGAAACCCTTCGTCGGAACTGAAAGAGCAAGAAATAAACAGATAAAAATGCAAGGGGGAGTCTGGGGGGAGGAATAAAAGAACAAAAGGGATGGTCTTTAGTGAGTAGAGACAGCGTTTTCTGTTGTTATTTCGGATTTCCAGCATCCGCAGTATTTTGCTATCTTAACAGTCACTGGGATAGGTGTGGATTAATTAAGGAAAGCTAGCACAGATTTGTTAAAGACAAATCGTGTTTAACCAACTTGATCGAGTTTTTGATGCGGTAACAGAGAGAGTTGATGAGGGTAATGCAGTTGACGTAGTGAACATGGATTTCCAAAAGGCGTTCAACAAAGTGCCACATAATAGGCTTGCCAGCAAAGTTGAAGCCTATGGAATAAAAGGGACAGTGGCAGCATGGATACGAAATTGGCTAAGTGACAGGAAACAGAGAGTAGTGGTGAACAGTTGTTTTTCGGACTGGAGGAAAGTATACAGTGGTGTTCCCCAGGGGTCGGTTCTAGGACCACTGCTTTTCTTGATATATATTAATGACTTGGACGTGGGTGTACAGGGCACAATTTCAAAATTGCAGATGGCACAAAACTTGGAAGTATAGTGAACAGTGAGGAGGAGTATGAAAGACTTCAGGAAGACATAGTCAGGCTTGTGAAATGGGCGGACATGTGGCAGATGAAATTTAAAAAAGCGGCAGCGGCGAGAGTATAAAGAGCGGTCCGAGAGCGGACCTGAATTAAAGCAGTGCCAGCGGCGAGAGGATAAAGAGCGGTCCGAGAGCGGACCTGAATTAAAGCAGCGGCAGCGGTGAGAGGATAAAGAGCGGCCCGAGAGCGGACCTGAATTAAAGCAGCGCCAGCGGCGAGAGGATAAAGAGCGGTCCGAGAGCGGACCTGAATTAAAGCAGTGGCAGCGGCGAGAGGATAAAGAGTGGCCCGAGAGCAGACCTGAATTAAAGCAGCGGCGAGAGGATAAAGAGCGGCCCGAGAGCGGCCCTGAATTAAAGCAGCGGCGAGAGGATAAAGAGCGGCCCGAGAGCGGACCTGAATTAAAGCAGCGGCGAGAGGATAAAGAGCGGCCCGAGAGCGGACCTGAATTAAAGCAGTGGCAGCGGTGAGAGGATCGAGAGCGGACCTGAATTAAAGCAGTGGCAGCGGTGAGAGGATAAAGAGCGGCCCGAGAGCGGACCTGAATTAAAGCAGCGGCAGCGGCGAGAGGATAAAGAGCGGCCCGAGAGCGGACCTGAATTAAAGCAGTGACAGCGGTGAGAGGATAAAGAGCGGCCCGAGAGCGGACCTGAATTAAAGCAGTGGCAGCGGTGAGAGGATAAAGAGCGGCCCGAGAGCGGACCTGAATTAAAGCAGTGACAGCGGTGAGAGGATAAAGAGCGGCCCGAGAGCGGACCTGAATTAAAGCAGTGGCAGCGGCGAGAGGATAAAGAGCGGCCTGAGAGCGGACCTGAATTAAAACAGCGGCAGCGGCGAGAGGATAAAGAGCGGCCCGAGAGCGGACCTGAATTAAAGCAGTGGCAGCGGCGAGAGGATAAAGAGCGGCCCGAGAGCGGACCTGAATTAAAGCAGCGGCAAGGCTCCGATTCAAAATCAACAAAAAAAAATCGAAGAGTGACGTCACAGGAGAGCAGGTAGGTGATTGGTTGGTGAGTATTACAGCTTTTTTTTGCTCTCTAAGTTAGGGAAGGGGGTTAAATTAAGAGCTGAGAAACTATAACTTGCTAGTACTTATTAAATTAATAACTTAAACTCGATAAAATAATCAAACAATAAAACTAAAATATCGATTGAATAAAAGCTTTAACTAATTAATTAATATATGAAACAAGGTTAGAGATGGCAGGGCAGGTGGTGTGTCATAACTGCAGCATGTGGGAGTTTGTGGAGAGCGATCCCAAGCCACCACATCTGCAGTAAGTGTCTGCAACTCGAGGAATGTCGGCTCAGAGTTGTTGAGCTGGAGTACGAGTTGCTGACATTGCGATGCATCAGGGAGGGGGAGAGTTACCTGGACACTTTGGGCTGGATTTTATCAATGGGGGCGCGTTGGGGGTGGTACTGCTGGTTGTCAGGTTTTAGTCCCGCCCCCAACGATGTCTGGCCAACCCACGCTATTTTCCCTTGATTGACTTTGTTAAGCCCGCCCTGTGGGCTTAGCCGGCCAATTAAGGGAAAGCCAGTGACAGAGGACGTCAGTGTATGACGTTTCATCTGTCAAAAATTTTTGACAGATGAATTGTCAGCATTTGACAGCTTAGAGAAGCTGTCAAACACTGACAATCTCTGTTGTAAGGTGAGTCCTTGCACAAAACCTCTTTGCTCAGCAGAAATCAGATGGCTGCTGCTACTGAGAATGCAGCAGCCATTCTGTCATCTCTGCCGTTGAGATGAGCCAACTCCAGATTCCCAAGGGTTGAAGCCTGCAGGAAGAAGCGAAGGTAAGTAAACTTTTTCTAACACTTTACCCTCACCTCTCATACTTACCTCTCCACACTTGCACCCATCACTTACCTCTACAGCTGACATCTCAGCCCCTCCGACCCCTGCAGACCCACTGCTCGCCTCGCTGACCCTGGCGAGGTTCGCAGCCGTCGGGAAGCCCGCACTTGCAGGGGCAAAATTGGGATAAGCCTCAAAACTTAATTCAAAAATTAATTGGCTGTAATCCCCTTCCCGCCTTGAGGAGACTGGTCCCTGCTCGACTCGGGGACCCGCCTCCCGGGAAGATGGCATGGAGGCGGGTTGGGAGCGGGGTCGGTACCCGCTCCCAGTTTCTGCCATTTTCCCAGCAGTCCCACCTCCAAACCCGCCTCCTCAGGGCTGGGAAAATTCTCCCCAATGTTCCAGGAGGCCGTCACACCCTTTAGGTTAAGTAGTTCTTTGGAGTTCATCAGTGGTCAGGGACAGGAGGGTGTGACCGCGAGTCAGGAAGGTATGGGGACCCAGGATGTAGTGATGGAGGAGCCTCAGCCCTTGACCTTGTCCAACAGGTACGAGGTACTTACTACCTGTGTGGATGAGGAAAAGGACTGCAGGGAGGATGGGCGAACTGACCACGGCATCGTGGTACAGGGGGCCATCCAATTGGAGGGCAAAGGAAGGAATGTGGTAGTAGTAGGGGACAGTATAGTCAGGGGGATAGATACTGTTCTCTGCAGCCGCGAAAGAGAGCCCCGAAGGCTGTGTTGCCTGCCCACTGCCAGGGTTAAGGATATATCCTCACGGTTGGAGAAGAACTTGGAGTGGGAGGGGGAGGATCCAGTTGTTGTGGACCATGTAGGAACCAACGATATAGGTAGAACTAAAAATGAGGTTCTGCTGAGGGAGTTTGAGGAGCTAGGGTCTAAATGAATAAGCAGAACCTCAAGGGTAATAATCTCTGAATTGTTACCTGAGCCACGTGCAAATTGGCATAGGGCCAAGCAGCTTAGAGAAAAAATGCGTGGCTCAAAGACTGGTGTGGGAAGAAGGAACTTCAATTCATGGGGCACTGGCACCAGTACTGGGGAAAGAGGGAGCTGTTCCATCAGGACGGGCTCCACTTAAACCAGGCTGGGACTAGCGTCCTGGCGAATTGAATAACTAGGGCTGTAGATAGGGCTTTAAACTAAAAAAGGGGGACGAGGGGGTCAGGTGAGGGGAAATTTAGAAATCTAAAGAGAAAGATCAAGGTAATAGAGCAGTGTAGCGATTTGGGTAAAAATAAGCAGAATGTGACAGGAAGGGACAGAGAGTTTAACGGTAGCAGTGCAGCAGAGAATAATGTCAAAGCAGGGAATAATGGTAAAAAAAATTAAATTAAAGGCTCTTTATCTGAATGCATGAAGTATTTGTAACAAGATAGACGAACTAGTGGCACAAATAGAGATAAATGGGTTTGATCTAATAGCCATTACAGAGACATGGTTGCAAGGTGACCAAGGTTGGGAACTAAATGTTCCAGGGTACTTGATGCTTTGAATGGCAGAATGGAAAAGGAGGGGGGTGGGTAGCCCGGATAATAAAGGATGACATAAGGACAGTAGAGAGAAAGCTTGATGTCCTACATCCTAGGGTTCTAAAAGAGGTGGCTGAAAAGATAGTGGATGCATTGGTTTTGATCTTCCAAAATTCCCTAGATTCTAGAACAGTCCCAGCGGATTGGAAGGTAGCAAATGTAACACCGCTATTCAAGAAATGAGGGAGAGAGAAAACAGGGAACTACAGGCCAGTTAGCCTGACATCAGTCATTGGGAAAATGCTGGAATCCATTGTTAAGGAAGTGGTATCAGGGCACTTAGAAAATCAAAACATGATCAGGCAGAGTCAACATGGTTTTATGAAAGGGAAATAGTGTTTGACAAATTTATTAGAGTTTTTTGAGGATGTAACTACCAGGGTAGATAAAAGGGAATGTAGTATATTTGGATGTAGTATATTTGGATTTCCAAAAGGCATTCGAAAAAGTGCCAGATAAAAGGTTATTACACAAGATAAGGACTCATGGGGTTGGGGGTAATATAATAGCATGGATAGAGGATTGGTTAATGGACAGAAAACAGAGAGTAGGGATAAACGGGTCCTTTTCAGGTTGTCAGGCTGTAACTAGTGGGGTGCCTCAAGGATCAGTGCTGGGGCCTCAGCTATTTACAATCTATATTAATAACCTAGATGAAGGGGCCAAGTGTAATGTATCCAGGTTTGCTGACGATACAAAGCTAGGTGGGACAGTAAGCTGTGAGGAGGACACAAAGAGTCTGCAAAGGGATCGACAGTGCTATCAAGTGGCACTTACTCACCAATAACCTGCTCACTGATGCCCAGTTTGAGTTCCGCCAAGACCACTCGGCTCCCGACCCCATTACAGCCTTGGTCCAAACATGGACAAAGAGCTGAATTCCAGAGGTGAGGTGAGAGTGACTGCCCTTGACATCAAGGCAGCATTTGAACGAGTGTGGCATCAAGGAGCCCTCGTAAAACTGAAGTCAATGGGAATCGGGGGGAAAATGCTCCACTGGCTGGAGTCATACCTAGCACAAAGGAAGATGGTTGTGGTGGTTGAAGGTCAATCATCACAGCCCCAGGACATTGCTGCAGGAGTTCCTCAGGACAGTGTCCTAAGCCCAACCACCTTCAGCTGCTTCATCAATGACCTTCCCTCCAACATAAGGTCAGAAATGGGGATGTTCGCTGATGACTGCAAAGTGTTCAGCACCATTCACAACTCCTCAGATAATGAAGCAGTCCATGCCCGCATGCAACAAGACCTGGACGACGTTCAGGCTTGGGCTTATAAGTGGCAGGTAACATTCGCGCCACAGAAGTGCCAGGCAATGACTATCTCCAACAAGCGAGAGTCTAACCACTTCCCCTTGACATTCAACAGCATTACCATCGCCAAATCCCCCACCATCAACATCCTGGGGGGGTCACCATTGACCAGATTCTTAACTGTACCAGCCACATAAATACTGTGGCAACAAGAGCAGGTTAGAGGCTAGGTATTCTGTGGCGAGTGTCTCACCTCCTAACTCCCCAAAGCCTTTCCACCATCTACAAGGCACAAGTAAGGAGTGTGATGGAATACTCTCCACTTGCCTGGATGAGTGCAGCTCCAACAACACTCAAGAAGCTTGACACCACTCAGGACAAAGTAGCCCACTTCTTGATTGGCACCCCATCCACCATCTTAAACATTCACTCCCTCCACCACCAGAGTACCATGGCTGCAGTGTGTACCATCTACAAGATGCACTGCAGCAACTCGCCAAGGCTTCTTTGGCAGCACCTCCCAAACCCGCGACTTCTTCCATCTAGAAGGACAAGGGCAGCAGGCGTATGTGAACACCACCACCTCCAAGTTCACTTTAAAGTCACACACCATCCTGACTTAGAAGAATATCGCCAATCCTTCATCGTCGCTGGGTCAAAATCCTGGAACTCCCTACCTAACAGCACTGTTGGAGTACCTTCACCACACTGACTGCAGCTTTTCAGGAAGGCGGCTCACCACCACCTTCTCAAGGGCAATTAGGGATGGGCAATAAATGCTGGCCTTGCCAGCGACCCCCACATCCCATAAACGAATTAAAAAAAAATATAGATACACTAAGTGAGTGGGCAGTAAGGTGGCAGATGGAGTATAATGTAGAGAAATGTGAGGTTAATCACTTTGGTAGGAAGAATAGAAAAACAGATTATTTTTTAAACGGTAAGAAACTTTTAAATGTTGGTGTTCAGAGAGATTTGTGTGTCCTCGTGCAAGAAACACAGAAAGCTAGCATGCAGGTACAGCAAGCAATAAGGAAGGCAAAAAGGAAAGCATGCTGGCCTTTATTGCAAGGGGGCTGGAGTATAAGAGTAAGGAAATCTTGCTACAATTGTACAGGGCCTTGGTGAGACCACACCTGGAGTACTGTGCACAGTTTTGGTCTCCTTATCTAAGGAGGGATATACTTGTCTTGGAGGCGGTGCAACAAAGGTTCACTAGATTGATTCCTGGGATGAGAGGGCTGTCCTATGATGAGAGATTGTGTAGAATGGGCCTATACTCTCTGGCGTTCAGAAGAATGAGAGGTGATCTCATTGAAACATACAAGATTCTGAAGGGGATTGACAGGGTAGATGCTGAGAGGTTGTTTCCCCTGGCTGGAGTGTCTAGAACCAGGGGGCATAGTCAGAATAAGGGGTCAGCCATTTAAGACTGAGATGAGGAGGAATTTCTTCACTCAGAGGGTTGTGAATCTTTGGAATTCTCTGCCCCAGAGGGCTGTGGATGCTGAGTCTTTGAGTATATTCAAGGCTGCAATAGATAGATTTTTGGACACTAGGGGAATCAAGGGATATGGAGATCGGGCGGGAAAGTAGAGTTAAGGTCAATGCTCGGCCATGATCTTCTTGAATTGCGTAGCAGGCTCGAGGGGCCGTATGGCCTACTCCTGCTCCTATTTCTTATGTTTCTTATGTTATCTTAAAAGTGTGAAGTGATAAATTTTGGTAGAAAGAATAAGGAGAGGACATATAAACTAAATGGTACAATACTAAAGGGGGCGCACGAACAAAGAGACCTGGGGGTATGTGTGCACAAATCGTTGAAGGTGGCAGGGCAGGTTGAGAAAGCAGTTAAAAAGGCTTACGGGCTTCATAAATAGAGATATAGAGTAGAAAAGTGTGGAAATTATGATGAACCTGTATAAAACACTGGTTCGGCCCCAACTGGAGTACTGGGCACCACAATTTAGGAAGGATGTGAAGACCTTAGAGAGGGTGCAGAAAAGATTTACGAGAATGATTCCAGGAATGAGGAACTTCAGTTACGTTGATAGACTGGAGAAGCTGGGGTTGTTCTCCTTGGAGCAGAAAAGATTGAGAGGCGATTTGATAGAGGTGTTCAAAATCATGAGGGGTCTGGACAGAGTAGATAGAGGGAAACTGTTCCCATTGACAGAAGGGTTGAGAACCAGAGGACACAGATTTAAGGTGATTGGCAAAAGAACCAAAGGCGACGTAAGAAAAAACTTTTTTACACAGCGAGGAATGCACTTCCTGAAAGGGTGGTGGAGGCAGACTCAATCATATCTTTCAAAAGGGAGTTGGATAAGTATCTGAAGGAAAAAAATTTGCAGGGCTACGGGGAAAGGGCGGGGGAGTGGGACTAGCTGAAGTGCTCTTGCAAAGAGCCGGCACGGGCTCGACGGGCCGAATGACCTTCTTCCGTGCTGTAACCATTCTATGATTCTATGATTCTATACCCCCGGTACCTGTATCTGAGCATGTCTGAGGAGACCTGCTCTTGTTGTCCCAACTCCAGAAGGTGAGCTGCAACAGAGATGAAAAGTTAAATTGGGCCTGGTGTACGACAGGTGGCAGATCCGATCCCATCAGTTTACTGCGGGCGGATTAGGTTTAAATTAATCCTTGGTCACTATTTAAGGTAACGTTTTATTATTATAGTGTCAGACCACAGTTTGAGAGCTGATTAAAGTACAACATAGTGATTTAATTAAACTGACTCTTCCTATTCCAGCATAAAACATACTAAAATATTTAATATTAAAACAGAAAATGCTGGAAATACTCAACAGGTCAGGCGGCATCTGTGGAGAGAGAAACAGAGTTAACTGGCGAAGGGTCATCGACCTGAAACATTAACTCTGTTTCTCTCTCCGCAGTTGCTGCCTGACCTGCTGAATATTTCCAGCTTTTTCTGTTTTTATTTCAGATTTCCAGCATCTGCAGTATTTTGCTTTTGTAAAACTGAAATATTTATTGGAAGAATCATTCCCTAATTCCTTTTTACAGTAACGTGTTCTTTCGTGGCCTGATCACTCGATTCACTGCATCTATCCACCAATAGTGAACTATGCTATATTCACTGATATATATGGAAATACAGTTAATAACTGCGCAGACTTTCCCTATAACCCAGTTATCGAGTAGAATGCAATTTGTGTATTGCCTTCTTTTTCACAGATATCCGCATGTTTTTCCTAGTCAGTCAAAGGTGAGAGCTGGTAAGAGAGTGTTAAAACTTTCCCAGTTCTGATATTAGTCTGTGGAAATGTGCTGGTGATATTTTAGGACACAACCACAGAAATCCTGGTCCCAACTGTTTTAGTTCAGCAAACCATTTCTCACTCTTTAATTTTCCAAAAGTGAGAAGTCGCACAACACCAGGTTATAGTCCAACAGTTTTATTTGAAATCACAAGCTTTCGGAGCTGCTGCTCCTTCGTCAGGTGAAGTGAAGGAATACGAATCGGCAAAGCATATATAGACAGAGAACAATGCCTGTGTAGCGTACTTTATTTTCCAGCAAGACTTATATAACTCTTTTTGTGTGGGCGAATGGAGTCCCTCATTCACCCATTTTATCTCATGTTGTTATTTGCCTGTATTTTTTTCTTTCAATTTTTTTTTCCTGGTATTTTCATAGTTATAATTTGAAAGAACTGGAGCAGACCACATAACCCTCATGCGGTCCAGTTGTTGTTTAAATCCTATTTATTCATAGTGGGAACCTCAATGATAGGGTGACCAGCCAGTCGAAACACTTAGGCCGTGATTTTGCAAATGGAGGCAGCTTGGGAGCGGGTCAGCTAGTTTCTGGGTTCCAGTCCCGCCCCCAACTGCATCCGGCCAACGGACGTGCTTTTACGTCAATTAGCTTTGTTAAGCCCGCCCTGCGGGCTTGCCGGCCAATTAAGAGGAAGCCGGTCAGATGACGTCATCTGATGATGCGTCATCTGCCGGTTTTCTTAAAGGGACCACGCACAATTTTTCTTTGACAGCTCATTTCTCAGTATTTGACAGCATTAAGGTGCTGCAAACACTGACAATGACTGTTCACAGGTGAGCTCTTGCACCCAGGCTCTCCAGTGACTCCCTCCTTAGGCTAGAACATATGGCAGCTGCAGGTGAGGTTACAGAAGCGATCTGTCACTGCTGAGAGAGGTTCTCCCAATGAGGTGGCACTAGACAGCCAATTCAAAACTTGTTACCTACAGAAAAGTGTAAATGCATTAAAAATGATTTTCGCAACATTCTCTTACCTCTGAGACTCACCAGTGCACCATTGGATCCTTCACACCACATCTGCAGCTGTCATCAATGCAGAAACATTACAGCAGACTCACAACACGCCACACTTACCTGGCGTGGTGTCCGGACGTCGGGGAACCCGAGGCAGAAGCGGCAAAATTGAAAAAGAGCCTGTTAACAAGTATCAAGTACCTGTTAACAGCCAGATAAGTGGCTATAATCCTCTTCCCGCCACTAGGTGTTGGGTCCATGTGCAAATCGGGGACCCGACACTTGGGAAGATTGATTGAAGGCGGGTTGACAGTATGTTTCCTGCCCACTGTCAATCTTTGCGATTTTGACAGCGGTCCCGCCTCCAATCCCGCTCTCTGACGACTGGCAAAATTCCGGCCTATGGGTAGAGTTAAGGAACAGCAAAGGATGCAAAACTCTTGTAGGAGTTGTCTACAGTCTCCCTGACAGACGTAATGTAGTGGGGGGACGTATAAATACGGAGATCAGGGAAGCATGTAGCAAAAACAGTGGTTATAATGGGAAATTTACATTTTATATAGACTGGTAGAAGCAGTAGTAAAGTAGTAAGTGTAATGAATTGTTAGAATGTATTTGGGACAGTTTTCTATAACAATGGCAGAGAATTCCGGATGTACAGCGCCTGTTTCTCGGGTGCGTAACGGCCTCCTAAGCCTCCAATATGGCAGGCAGGAAGCACATGCTCATTATAAGCCAGAAGTGCGCTGTCCACCATATTGGTAAAGACTTGCCATGCAGTCCTGAAACAGGCGTACCTACATAACAGCAGTAATTACATTTCAAAGTAATTCATTTTCTCTGATGGAACTTTGGGAAGCCCTAAGGACATAAAATGTGATATATCTAGTCTCCTCCCTTAAATTTGACTTATTGGATAATTCAGATTTGTTTTTGTAGTTTTATTTTACATTGACATTTTATTTACACTGGTTAATCTCGCTGCTTGAGCTTCAGGTATTTTGCTGAAACATCTTTCTTTGACTCAGAAATCGTTGTTATTTGTACTCCGAAAGGAAACAAGTTCTTCAAGTGTTCAAAATGATTTTCAGCATCATTTATAGTCTGATTGAGTGAATACATTATAAAGTCAATATCACGCCACTGCTGGGACACATAAACCATTATTTTAAAACCTAAGGGGCAGCGGCGTGAAAACTGGCTTAAATGCAGGAAAATGGCGACCGTCATTGATTTCAATGGGGCGGGCGGAGCTATGGTAATGACCTTCTAACTGTTCTCAGCGAAGGTATCGACGGAGCAGCACAGAAGTTCCAGGAAAGTATGGAGTGGCATGTTTAATGCCGTAAGTCGCTTACTCCATATTTTCCTCTTTCTTTTGCACCGTTCTAGGGTCCTCATGTTGTAGAAGCACAAATACAATGGCACTAGACCCCAGGAGAATTTGGGTTTATATCTTTTCTACTGCTGGCTCCTTTATAGCTAACTAAAGGAGAGATATCAAGCTGAGCGAAGCGTTCCAGGGATCAGCGCAGTTTCTACTTCACAAAAATAACCTGGATTTAGAAATACAAGGCATATTCCTTATATTTGTAGATTATACTAAACTAGGGGAGGGAGTCTGGTGGGATAGCCAAGGAACTACAGAAGAACCGAGACAAAATTTGCAATTGGGCAGAACTATGGCAGATCAAATTCAACACAGATGTTACACACTAGGAAAAAACGTACTGATGTTTTGCTAGCTCAGATGGGGCAGATCTTCCTACTTTGCAATTGTCAATAAATAATCACCTGCATGGGGGACAGAGAGGAAAATCAAACCTGCCACAAAATCTGCCCTTGTAAGTCTAAAGCCACGCCTCATGTATTTTATTCAGTTTTGCTCACGAGCAGTTTTGCTCACCGAGCAGTTTTGCTCACTGAAGATAGTGAAAGCAGGACCATGAGTCAGATCCCTGGTGTCAGAGGATTAAACTATGAGACAACCACAAAGTACAAGTAAAGGAGACTATTTGGCACCATCTGCCTCATCCTTCCATGAAACTACATTCCCCCTCATCACAGTTCCAGTTGTATATTGAATGATATGAGATTAAATTTAAGATATTTAGGACAGAGAGTAGGAGTAACTTATTACACAGAGGCTGTGGAATTTTTTTAAATTATTCATTCACGGGAGGTGGGCATTGCTGGCAAGGCCAGCATTATTTGGCCATCCCTAATTGCCCTTAAGGAGAGCCGATGAGCCTCCTTCTTGAACCACTGCAGTCCGTGTGGTGAAGGTACTCCCACAGTGCTGGTAGGTAGGGAGTTCCAGGATTTTGACCTAGAGACAATGAAGGAACAGCAATATATTACCAAGTCAGGATGGTGTGTAACTTGGAGGGGAACTTGGAGGTGATGGTGTTCCTATGCGCCTGCTGCCCTTGTCCTTCTAGGTGGTAGAGGTCGCGGATTTGGGAGGTGCTGTCGAAGAAGCCTTGGTGAGTTGCTGCAGTGCATCTTGTAGATGGTACACACTGCAGCCACGTTGCGCCGGTGGTGGAGGGAGTGAATGTTTAAGGTGGTGGATGGGGTGCCAATCAAGCGGGCTGCTTTGTCCTGGATGGTGTCAAGCTTCTTAAGTTTTGCTGGAGCTGCAATCATCCAGGCAAGTGGAGAGTATTCCATCACACTCCTGACTTGTGCCTTGTAGGTGGTGGAAAGGCTGTGAGAAGTCAGGAGTCACTTGCCACAGAATATCCAGCTTCTGATCTGCTCTTGTAGCCACAGTGTTTATGTGCCTGGTCCAGTTAAGTGTCTGGTTCAATGGTGACCCCCAGGATGTTGATGGTGGGGGACTCGACGATGGTATTGCCATTTAATGTCACCGGGAGGTGGTTAGACTCTCTCTGGTTGGAGATGATCATTGCCTGGCACTTGTGGGGCGTGAACGTTACTTGCCACTTATCAGCCCAAGCCTGGATGTTGCCCAGGTCTTGTTGCATTCAGGCATGGACTGCTTCATTATCTGAGGAGTTGCGAATGGAATGGAACACTGTCAGCGAACACCCCCACTTCTAGCCTTATGATGGAGGGAAGATGCCAGATTAGTGATTGAAGCAGACACTATGTCAACATATGAGAATAGGTTAGGTAGTTGAAAGAAAGGGAAATAAGGGGATATGAGAACAAGGCTGGTATATGAGATCAGGACTTGTGTGAAGGATAAATGGGCTAAATGGCCTGTTTCCACATTGTAATTTCTAAGTAATTCTATGAAAAGTTAGAAAGATTCTTCAGCCTTGAAAGGAGGTGTATGAGTGGAAACATTTGAAAGCTATATAAGATACTAGGTGGAATTTTTTGTATTCGTTCTTACTGTGGGTGTCACTGGCAAGGCCAGCATTTATTGCCCATCCCTAGTTGCCCTCGAAAAGGTACTGGTGTGCTTCCTCCTTGAACCACTGCAGTCCGTGTGGTGAAGGTGCTCGCACAATGTTGTTAGGTAGGAGTTTCAAGTTCTGACCCAGTGACGATGAAGGACCGGCAATATTTGTCCAAGGCAGGATGGTGTGTGAATTGGATGGGACATTGAAGGTGATGGTGTTCCCATATTCCCGCTACCCTTGTCAGATGTCGCAGGTTCGGAAGGTGCTGCCGAAGAAGCCTTGGGGAGTTGCTGCAGAGCATTCTGTAGATAGTACACATTGCAGCCACGGTATGCCGGTGGTGGATATTTCGAAACAGAAAATATTACTCCAAAACACTTTTTCAAGGTAAACCATGAATGAATAGGTACAAACAGGTAAAAAGCAAGTTCAGGACTGATGTCAAAGAGTGATTAGCACTTGGAATGGTCTACCAGGTAGGATAGTGAAGGCAACAGCTCTGGAATCAGTCAAGAAGCAGTTGGGGCTGTAGGTTTCGTGGAAACCCCTCGCTCTTCGTGATCATTTTTCCTTTCATCCTTAGATGACCTTGTTAAGATTGTCAATATCTACTCTCAAAAGACCTCGTGTCTCATTAAATGCATTTGTATTTTACGATAACATGGCTGGGGTTTTCTGTTTCTGCGCTTCCCAGCCCGTGATTCCCCCCCCGCCCACACCACCTCCCCCCCCATTCATTTTAATGGACAGGAACACCGCAGGCTGGTGCACGTGCAAGCGGAAACCCCCCAGCGATATATCTCTAAAACCATAAATATTAAAGTAATTTACTTAACCGTTAACTTTTCTAACTATATCTTAACTTTTGAAGATCCTAAATAGAATTCTGATTGTCGTTTAGTGTTTTATTTCTCAGTTCTGCTTTTTTATTGCTGTCTCGTGTATCCCTCACTAATTCTTGTGTTAGGAGAGCAGCTAAGTAGGCTGCTAAATCTTTCATGGTTTCCAGTCTCGGCAGCACTCAGTTAAAGCAGCTGTCAGGAAGGAACCACATGAAGCTTGGTGCATAAAGTCAGGATTGTTAGGTTTCTCTATGGTGGGTACTCAGTCTGCAGACAGCTGAGAGTTTATGACAGCTCGTTAAAAACACAGGCCAGTCGGGCAGAATATCCCCAATTACGCCTCTACCTCATACCCATGATTCCATTCAGCGTTACCAAGCAATTGATGGCATGAAATTTTTTGAAAAAAACTATCATCAGCCTGGTCTTACAAAAGGATCGTTTGTATAAAACTTTGCTAATTCCTCAAAATATCAGGAAAGTATGAAATGGAATAGACATAAATTAAATGCTTATACAGTGAGCGAAACTTAGCCATGCTCAGACTTCCAAAAAATGTCGCAGCTACATGTAACTCAGTTAGAACATTCTAATTGCGGTATTACATCAAAGAAAGGCAATTAGAGTTGAAAGCTTACGTAGCTGTGGCACCACCCCTCAAATCAGAAACACATGGAATATTAGTCGTTTTATTAAAACCCCATCAGTTAAAATATGTGCTGCTTGTAGTGCAGTTATCAGCACTGTAACAGCAGGATGACCTCTGATCAAAGAAACCAGGGCTCATTAGCTTGATGGCAAAAAAAAACACAGAACAAAAACTACAATTTTAACACTGGTCATTAAAAGACTCCCAGCGTTTGATGTCAGATGAAGTCTACTGAGAGAATTTGCTATTGTGTGAAAGAATGCAAAATCCCCAGAACAAATGGATCTGTAAAAACCACCTTCCATTTTAGGCCATCAGTTCCTATTATTATTAGAGGATGATTTAAACCAGTAATTCTGATCATATATGAATTCATATATGAATTGTCAGACTACTTGTCCAACATCCAGTACTGGTTGAGGAGAAATTTCCTGCAACTAAATATTGGGAAGACCGAAGCCATTGTCTTCTATCCCCGCCACAAACTCCGTTTCCTAGCCATTGACTCCATCCCTCTCCCTGGCAACTGAACCAGACTTTACCTTAGTGTCATATTTGACCCCGAGATGAGCTTCCGACCATGTATCTGCGCCATCACTAAGACCGCCTACTTCCACCTCCGTAACATCGCCCGACTCCGCCCCTGCCTCAGTGCATCTGCTGCTGAAACCCTCATCCATGTCTTTGTTACCTCTAGACTTGACTATTCCAATGCTCTCCTGGCTGGCCTCCCACGGTCTACCCTATGTAAACTTGTGGTCATCCAAAACTCTGCTGCCCATGTCCTAACTCATTCACCCATCACCACTGTGCTCGCTGACTTACATTGACTCCCGGTTAAGCAACGCCTTGTTTTCAAATCGCTCCATCGCCTCGCCCCTCCCTATCTCTGTAATCTCCTGCAGCCCGACAACCCTCCGAGATATCTGCAATTCTGGCCTCTTGAGTATCCCCGATTTTCATCGCTCCACCATTGGTGGCCGTGCCTAAGCTGCCAAGGCCCTAAGCTTTGGAATTCCCTCCCTAAACCTCTCCGCCTCCCTACCTCTCTTTCCTCCTTTTAGATGCTCCTTAAAACCTACCTCTTTGACCCTTTGGTCATCTGCCCTGATATCTCCTTATGTGGCTCGGTGTCAAATTTTGTTTGATAACGCACCTGTGAAGCGCCTTGGGACGTTTTACTATGTTAAAGGCGCTATATAAACACAAGTTGTTGTTGTTGTTTCCTTGTGAACTGTATTGTGCAAATAACCAGAAAACCGTAATTCACTTTTTGAATCTTCTTCCAAGTTAGAAAGGCAAACTCCACCACTATATATCAATGGTTTACTCATATCCATTATAACGTAGAAATGGATGACTGAACTCATTTACAGATGGCTATGTGGTCCCAAATTGGTTCAGAGCCAGTGTATTCATTAGTGGCAAAGCCACATATGTACTGAGAGGTGCCAAACCAATTACAGGTCGCATATATGTCTAACTTATCATTGGATCATCCACTCCATATGTATACAAGGTAACCGTTTCATGGGCAGCACTGAATCAAAACTGCTTTGACTGCACTGGGAGAGAGGCCATTAGTAATGAAGAATAATAGAAGTGTCATGTCAGACGTGTGTGAAAATAATCTGTGTCCTGTCATAAGAAAGATTACTTCACAAGGATGTCGGGCGGAACTTTCAACTCCAGCAGGGGTGTAAAACGGGCAGTGGCGGATCGGCCGTCCGTTAGACACCCCTGTCCGATTTTCTTTTCCATTGACTTCAATCGGGAGGAGTGTATAACGGACGGCCAATTTGCTACGGCCCATTTTATGTGCTGCCAAAGTTGAAAGTTCTGCCCATCATTTTCAGAACTTGCAGAGTGACAAAATAGCTTGGAAATGTAACTGGTCAGGGCTGAGTAATTTAATATGTAATGGTAGATTCAGGCAACATCTTGGATCTTCCAATTACCTTGGGTGCTTTCTTTGAAGTTTACTCATAGTTATTTATCCTACAGACTGAATTATAAAATTAATGAAATACAATGGGGAAAGTCCATGACATTGAAAATTTCAACCAGTCCATTAGAACTACTAACTCAGAATCATAGAATCATAGAATGGTTACAGCACGGAAGAAGGCCATTCGGCCCGTCGAGTCCGTGCCAGCTCTCTGCAAGAGCACTTCAGCTAGTCCCACTCCCCTGCCCTTTCCCCGTAGCCCTGCAAATTTCTTTCCTTCAGATACTTATCCAACTCCCTTTTGAAAGCCGTGATTGAGTCTGCCTCCACCACCCTTTCAGGCAGTGCATTCCAGATCCTAATCACTCGCTGCGTAAAAAAGTTTTTTCTTACGTCGCCTTTGGTTCTTTTGCCAATCACCTTAAATCTGTGTCCTCTGGTTCTCGACCCTTCTGCCAATGGGAACAGTTTTTCTCTATCTACTCTGTCCAGACCCCTCATGATTTTGAGCACCTCTATCAAATCTCCTCTCAATCTTCTGTGCTCCAAGGAGAACAACCCCAGCTTCTCCAGTCTATCCACGTAACTGATGTCCCTCATTCCCGGAATCATTCTCGTAAATCTTTTCTGCACCTTCTCTAAGACCGTCACATCCTTCCTAAAGTGTGGTGCCCAGAATTGGACACAGTACTCCAGTTGGGGCCGAACCAGTGTTTTATACAGGTTCATCATAATTTCCACACTTTTGTATTCTATGCCTCTATTTATGAAGCCCAGGATCCCATATGCCTTTTTAACTGCTTTCTCAACCTGCCCTGCCACCTTCAACGATTTGTGCACACATACCCCCAGGTCACTATATTAATGCACCCCCTTCAGGATTGTACCATTTAGTTTATATGTCTTCTCATTCTTTCTACCAAAATGTATCACTTCACACTTTTCTGCGTTAAATTTCATCTGCCATATGTCCGCCCACTTCACCAGCCTGTCTATGTCTTCCTGAAGTCTACCACGCTCCTCCTCATTGTTCACTATACTTCCAAGTTTTGTGTCATCTGCAAATTTTGAAATTTTGCCCTGTATACCCACGTCCAAGTCATTAATATATATCAAGAAAAGCGGTGGTCCTAGAACCGACCACTGTATATCTTCCTCGAGTCCGAAAAACAACCGTTCACCACTACTCTCTGTTTCCTATCACTTAGCCAATTTTGGATCCAGGCTGCCACTGTCCCTTTTATTGCATGGGCTTCAACTTTGCTGGCAAACCTATTATGTGGCACTTTGTCAAACGCCTTTTGGAAATCCATGTACACTACGTCAAATGCATTACCCTCATGAACCCTCTCTGTTACCTCATCAAAGAACTCAATCAAGTTAGTTAAACATGATTTGCCTTTAACAAATCCGTGCTGGCTTTCCTTAATTAATCCACACTTGTCCAAGTGACTGTTAATTTTGTCCCTGATTACTGTTTCTAAGAGCTTCTCCACTACCGAGGTCAAACTGACTGGCCTGTAGTTGCTGGGTTTATCCTTACACCCTTTTTTGTACAAGGGTGTAACATTTGCAATTCTCCAGTCCTCTGGCACCACCCCCGTATCTAAGGAGGATTGGAAGATTATGGACTCAATGAGCCAAATGTTTTTTGTCAAAATATCTCACGTTTCCTACCCTTTCTACATTAGCAATGTTTGCCTTACATTAATGAAAAAAAAATTACTGGTCCAAAGTGGAGCATTGTTCTTTTTTTTTAACGTGACATTTCCTCTTAATTATCCCTATTTCTGGTCCAGCTGGTCTTGATCCCTCTGCTGCTGAGAGAGCAGCTGCACAGCCTGCATGGCTGTGGCTCTACCTTTTAAATTGAACCAAAAGATCGCCCATGGCATTGCCCGTGGGTAGTCTGCGAATGGACAAGGGAATAGAATAGTCAAAAGTGTGTGGAAGCACCTGCTGGTGCATCTGCATGGTAGCTCGCCAAGTGTGAGCACTGGGAGCAGAAACTGCCAATTTGTAAAATCACTCTCCAAATGTGACTTGGTACCAGACTTGAAGCAGGAAAGGCTACTGCGTCACCACTGTACAAGTGAATTTCCCTCCAGTTTCCTCACCTCTATTAACAAGGGCCTTCTGTCTATTTGCCAATGCCGGGGCTATGGATTGAGATATAGAATCATAGACATTTACGGCACACAACGAGGCCATTCAACCCATCATGTCTGTGCCGGCCAAGAAAGAGCTACCCAGCCTAATCCCACTTTCCAGCTCTTGGTCCATAGCCTTGTAGGTTACAGCACTTCAGGTGCATAGCTAAATACTTTTTAAACGTGATGAGGGTTTCTGCCTCTACCACCCTTTCAGGCAGAGAGTTCCAGACCCCCAGCACCCTCTGGGTGAAAAAAGTTCTCCTCAACTAATCCTTCTACCAATTACTTTAAATCTGTGTCCCCTGGTTATTGACTTCTCTGCTAAGGGAAATAGGTCCTTCCTATCCACTTTATCTAGGCCCCTTATAACTTTATACACCTCAATCAAGTCTCCCCTCAGCCTCCTCTGTTCCAAAGAAAACAACCCCAGCCTATCCAATCATTCCTCATAGCTAAAATTCTCCAGTCCAGGTAACATCCTCGTAAATCTCCTCTGTACCCTCTCTAGTGCAATCACATCTTTCCTGTAATGTGGTGACCAGAACTGTACACAGTACTCTAGCTGTGGCCTAACTAGTGTTTTATACAGTTCAAGCATAACCTCCCTGCTCTTATATTCTATGCCTTGGCTAATAAAGGAAAGTATCTCATTTGCCTTCTTAACCACCTTATCTACCTGTCCTGCTACCTTCAGGGATCTGTGGACATGCACTCCAAGGTCCCTCTGTTCCTCTACACTTCTCAGTGTCCTACCATTTGTTGTGTATTCCCTTGCCTAGTTAGCCCTCCCCAAATGCATTACCTCACACTTCTCCGGATTGAATTCCATTTGTCACTTTTCTGCCCACCTTCCTGCAGTCTACAGCTTTCTTCCTCACTGACAACCACACGGCCAATTTTTGTATCATCTGTAAACTTCTTAATCATGCCCCCTACATTGAAGTCTGTGCAACTCAGTGGTGTATGGGCATAGACATACATCGCACAATTGCATTGGAAAAATGATCTTTCATCAGGCAGTGTTTTAAATATCATGTGCAAGTACAAAAAAGCTAATTAGAGATTTCAGTGGAGGAAGCCCCTCAAATCCTGACAGGCAGCTGCACCACGTCAGCGTAGAATGATGACATCTGCTGGCCACGGGTTTGCAGCAAGGCTCTGTGCATCAAAATCAGCTTGATGAAATCGTACAACGCAAAACATACCAAAATGAAAGGCATTAGCTGCAGGATAACCAGTGAGCTGAGATCGAATAGTACTTTGCTCAAATTATATTCTTCAACTATGAGAAGAGTCACAGAATTAAAGAGAATCCGTCTTACAAAAATCATTCAGCCCATGGTTTAGAAAAAGCTTGCAGGCTTCAGGGTTAGGTGAATATGATATCCGGCGATGTCATGAATGTCCCCACTTGTAGCAGCTGTGCCATTATCCCATGATCTTTGGCCTTGGTGCCAAACAGACAATCAGATTAGCACCCTTTGGGTCTGCAGACAAGTCTCTTTATTGTTGTGTTTTGGATCTGATCATTCAGCTTATGAAAACATGTTTGAGGCAGGAGACAGACTGTAAATCTGTTCTTAAGTCATTATACAGATAAAACAAGCAATTTTACAGATAGCTGTGCAATTTTGAGTAAAGTTGGTGCAATACTTAGAATAGCATTAACACCATTTGTATCTGCAGATTATCTGTAACCTAAGTCAACGCACGTTGCATTGGGAAGTATGCGACTGTTACCAATTATATGAGATCTGAATGGGTTGCAAATTAAATGTAAATTATTAAAATTAGTTACACGATCAAGGGACAGCTTGAGGCCTTCAGAAACGACGCATAACGAAAATTGCTGATGGAAGCAACAATGCTACAGAGCCTTACGGCTATGCTAATTATAACAGTGACATGCTTGAGTTCTCTTTGCTGCAGAGGTCATGAGGAACAAGAACAAAATACTCAGGCCAGGCAGTCAAACAAGGGTGTCATCAAATGTATGGGAAGCCTTCGAGCTGTTTAAATGCATAGTCTGAACTACAGAGGAACAGAAAAGGTGGTCGAATAATGTAGAATAGGGAAGTAACCACTACTCTGTTTTCTGTCCTTTAACCTACTTCCTATCCATGCTCCCTTTAATGCTGTGTGCCTTAACGTTACCAACAAATCTTCTATATTGCACCTTATCAAATGCCTTTTTAAAATTTATATATAAACAACATCCACTACATTTCCTTAATCAATACACTCCACTTGAGGAGAAATTCAACCTTGTTTTGCCTGTTTTTTGGGTGAAAAATTGAGGTTGGAGGGATGAATTTCAGTTTGAGATCTCTCGTGCCCAATCTCCCCAGAAGTGCGCCAGCTACCAAATTGGAAGCCACGACTTTGAAGTGTGCAGGGCGCCCATTTGAAGCAGGCATTGGGTGCCTCGAACATAGGGAGTTAGGAGGTAAATTAAAAAATAGGACCTCAAAGATAGTAATCTCAGGATTGCTACCAGTGCCACGTGCTAGTCAGAGTAGAAATAGGAGGATATTTCAAATGAATACGTGGCTAGAGGAATGGTGCAAGGGGGAGGGATTCAAATTCCTGGGACATTGGAACCGGTTCTGGGGGAGGTGGGACCAGTACAAACCGGATGGTCTGCACCTGGGCAGGGCTGGGACCGCTGTCCTAGGGGGAGTGTTTGCTCGTGCTGTTGGGTGGGGAGGGTTTAAACTAAAGTGGCAGGGGGTTGGGCACCTGAGCAGGGAGACAGAGGAAAGCGTGTCAGGAAGGGACAGAAGGTATGGAGTAAAAGGTAAAGTGTTAAAAAAGGAAAAAGCAGGAATTAAGTGTCACAAAACATATTTGAAAGTTCTTTATCTGAATGCATGTAGCATTCGTAACAAAATGGACGAGTTAACGGCACAAATAACTACGTATGGGTATGATCTTGTGGCCATTACAGAAACATGGCTGCAGGGTGACAACGACTGGGAACTAAATATGCCAGGGTATTTAACAATCAGGAAGGACAGGCAGGAAGGAAGGGGAGGTGGGGTGGCTATGTTAATAAAGGAAGGAATCACTGTAATACAGAGAAATTATATTGGGTCAAAGGATCAGGATAATGAAACAGTTTGGGTGGAGATAAGGAATAATAAGGGGAAAAAAACACTAGTGGGAGTAGTATATAGGCCTCCTAATAGTTGCAACTCTGCTGGAAGAAGTATTAATCAGGAAATAGTTGGGGCATGTAATAAGGGAACAGCTATAATTATGGGGGATTTTAACTATCATATTAACTGGACAAATCAAATTGGGCAGGGCAGCCTTGAGAAAGAGTTTATTGAGTGTATTAGGGATGGATTTCTTGAGCAGTATGTAACTGATCCTACAAGGGGGCAAGCAACCTTGGACCTGGTCCTGTGTAATGAGTCAGGATTAATTAATAATGTCCTAGTTAAGGATCCCCTTGGAATGAGTGACCATAACATGGTTGAATTCCATATCCAATTAGAGGGTGAGAAGGTTGGTTCTCAAACAAGCGTACTGAGCTTGAATAAAGGAGACTATGATGGTATGAGAGCGGAATTGATTAAAGTGGACTGGGAAAATAGATTAAAGGGTAAGACGGTACATGAGCAGTGGTGTTCATTTAAGGAGTTATTTTACAACTTTCAAAAAAAATATATTCCACTGAGGAAAAAAGGGTTTAAAAGAAATGACAGCCATCCGTGGCTAAGTAAAGAAATTAAGGATAGTATCCGACTAAAAACAAGGACGTATAAGGTAGCCAAACTTAGTGGGAGGATAGAAGATTGGGAAGTCTTCAAAAGACAGCAAAAAGTAACTAAAGGATTGATTAAGAAAGGGAAGATAGATTATGAAAATAAATGAGCAAAAAATATAAAAACAGATAGCAAGAGTTTCTATAGTTATATAAAAAGAAAAAGGGTGGTTAAGGCAAACGTAGGTCCCTTAGAGGATGGGACCGGGAAATTAATGGTGGGAAACATAGAGATGGCAAAAATGCTGAACAAATATTTTGTTTCAGTCTTTACGGTAGAGGACACTAAGAATATCGTAACACTGGACAAACAGGGCTCTAGGGGGGGAGGAGCTAAATACGATTAAAATAACTAAGGAATTGGTACTCAGTAAAATAATGGGACTCAAGGCGGATAAATCCCCTGGACCTGATGGCTTACATCCTAGGGTCTTGAGGGAAGTGGCAGTAGGGATTGTGGATGCTTTGGTAATAATTTTCCAAAATTCCCTGGACTCAGCAAAGGTCCCGGCAGATTGGAAAACTGCTAATGTAACACCCTTATTTAAAAAGGGTAGTAGGCAGAAGGCTGGAAATTATAGACCAGTTAGCCTAACATCTGTGGTGGGTAAAATTTTGGAGTCTATTATTAAGGAGACAGTAACGGAACATTTAGATAAACATAATTTAATAGGACAAAGTCAGCATGGCTTTATGAAGGGGAAGTCATGTCTGACAAATTTGCTTGAGTTCTTTGAGGACATAACGTACAGGGCGGATAAAGGGGAACCAGTGGACGTAGTGTATTTAGACTTCCAGAAGGCATTCAACAAGGTGCCATATAAAAGATTATTGCTCAAGATAAAAAATCACTGGATTGGGGGTAATATTCTGGCATGGGTGGAGGATTGGTTATCTAACAGGAAGCAGAGAGTTGGGATAAATGGTTCATTCTCGGACTGGCAACCAGTAGCCAGTGGCGTTCCGCAGGGGTCGGTGCTGGGTCCCCAACTCTTTACAATCTATATTAACGATTTGGAGGAGGGGACCGAGTGTAACATATCAAAGTTTGCAGATGATACAAAGATGGGAGGGAAAGTAGAAAGTGAGGAGGACATAAAAAATCTACAAGGGGACATAGACAGGCTGGGTGAGTGGGCGGAGATTTGGCAGATGCAATACAATATTGGAAAATGTGAGGTTATGCACTTTGGCAGGAAAAATCAGAGAGCAAGTTATTATCTTAATGGCGAGAAACTGGAAAGTACTGCAATACAAAGGGATCTGGGGGTCCTAGTGCAAGAAAATCAAAAAGTTAGTATGCAGGTGCAGCAGGTGATCAAGAAGGCCAACGGAATGTTGGCTTTTATTGCTAGGGGGATAGATTATAAAAACAGGGAGGTATTGCTGCAGTTATATAAGGTATTGGTGAGACTGCACCTGGAATACTGCATACAGTTTTGGTGTCCATACTTAAGAAAAGACATACTTGCTCTCGAGGCAGTACAAAGAAGGTTCACTCGGTTAATCCCGGGGATGAGGGGGTGGACATATGAGGAGAGGTTGGGTAGATTGGGACTCTACTCATTGGAGTTCAGAAGAATGAGAGGCGATCTTACTGAAACATATAAGATTGTGAAGGGGCTTGATCGGGTGGATGCGGTAAGGATGTTCCCAAGGATGGGTGAAACTAGAACTAAGGGGCATAATCTTAGAATAAGGGGCTGCTCTTTCAAAACTGAGATGAGGAGAAACTTCTTCACTCAGAGGGTAGTAGGTCTGTGGAATTTGCTGCCCCAGGAAGCTGTGGAAGCTACATCATTAAATAAATTTAAAACAGAAATAGATAGTTTCCTAGAAGTAAAGGGAATTAGGGGTTACGGGGAGCGGGCAGGAAATTGGACATGAGGCTGAGTTCGGATCGGTCAAGGCCCTGTGGGTGGCGGAGCGGGCCCAGGGGCTGAGTGGCCGGGTCCTGCTCCTACTTCTTGTGTTCTTTAGATTTGAGGTTAGGATCAGATCAGCCATGATCTTATTGAATGGCGGAGCAGGCTCGAGGGGCCGATTGGCCTACTCCTGCTCCTATTTCTTATGTTCTTATGCAAATCAGGGTCCTAACGCCAGTTTTAGGACCCCCGATACAAAATTGGCGAGCAAATGGGCAAAGCTTGCATCACGCATGCACCACCAGTCGTTTGGGTCTTCAGCAGCCGAAAGATTCCTTTCATCATCAAGTGGTCCCATCCCCTCTTTGGCAATCCTTTTACTGTACTTCATATGTGCTTGTAAAGGCCATTACATTTCCCTTGATGTTGAGTGCCAGTTTTCTTTTATAGTCCCCGATAGCTAAAGAAAGAATGCAATGGGCAACTACCACTACACCTGGGGACTATGGGAAGGCTGTAAGAGATGCTATTGGAGAGGGGAAGAACACTGAAACATTGAAATCTTAGTTTCAGTACCATTTGTATGTACTGATTGTCTGGAACAAGGCTAAGCCATCTGTCACATTCAAATTTCAATTCCTTTCATAATTGCTGCTGCTAAATATGCTGAGTTTTAATAATCACTCATTGTAACAGTTTCCACATTAATAGGAAACCCCATAAAGCACCCTTCCTAAAACACCTGCTCAGAACAAGATGCTTTTTATATATGTATGCAGATGTATAATACAAACAACCTGTGTATAACTCTTTGCTGTCTGACCTGCTGAGTATTTCACGCATTTTCTGTTTTTATTTGTGTATAACTCTGGGTTGGATAGTTTTGTTTCAATTAATACTCAATTACAAATAAAACATAACACTGCATTTTTGAAATTTCAAACCATTCTTTATTTTACTGTATACATATGTAAACATCATTTACAGTATTCCAAACGAACAGTTTACATCTCTTTCTAGAAAGGCAAAAGGAGAGAATGTCAAGTTATTTGCATGTGTATGGTTAATAGTCAGCATTGAGATCATTGTCCAAATCCTCAACCGTCTGTGCGCAGTGTATGCCAGGAGCCAAAAGAGATCATATATCGTGAGAATAAGTAGAAATTCAGACAAATGATCTCCATAAACAAAGTAAGCAGATTCAGTCATTTAATGCTGTGTGTGTTCAGATCATAGTGGAAAGAAACCTTCCTGATGGTCTAAGGGGCAAGAGCAGGCTGACTTGCATTTCGATGGCCTTGTTTTTCTTTAGGGTGAATTTGTTTTTTAAAATAATTCACAAAAATGAGTGTTTTTCTTTTTTTCTTTCAAAGGTTCAATTTATATTGCAATCTTAGAACCTAGATCATGGGGTGTTGGTGGTACAAAAGCTGCAATTTATACTAACATCAGTATAAAATGTTTACAGTGCACACCGTACAATTATCTTTTCTATATTTTTCTACCAGCTGCACTGTCAGAAATAAATAAAAAATTCCGTCAGTATAGATGCTGCTATTTCTTTTTCCAGTGACCTCTTGGTCAATTTCATATAAGCTAACACCAAACTCCATAGTTATCTCTGGATACTTATGTTAGAAACAAGAGCATTTTAAACCTTTCTACTTTTGAGAATCTTTATTAGGATTATTGAAATTATCCATTAACCCCACCACCTATAATTATAATATTCTCAGATACATCCTGGCTTCTGATGTAATACAGGGTGTTTATAACTCCCACATTAAGGGGTATTTCCAGCTCCGCAGGGAGTTTTCCAAAATAGCTGCAATGCATGGCATTGACGTGTGACAATTTATGTTTAGCTTCATTTTTTATGAAATAAAATATAATTTAAAATAAATAAATTCATAGCAGCAAACACAATTGGTAATGAAATAACACGATGGCACCACCTAACATGTCATCACACCCTCTAACAAGGCAACACTGCCCCTTTAATAGAGAAACTCTAAGCACCTGCTCTATAATACTCACCTTGCCACAATATTCTTTCAGCACAGCTCATAGGCAGCTCTAGATAAGAATTGTATGAGCTTCTTTTCACAAACTAAATATGGATGAGTAAGGCCTTTTGGCTCATTCTAGCTCATCCATGCAGAAAAGCCTACAGTCCCTCATCACAGCAATTAACTGTTTCTTAAATGAGCACAAGGTTTATTGCCTCCATTACCTTATCCCGAAGTCCATGCCACATGTTGATCATTCTTGAAGAAGAACTTCCTGACATCAGGCCTAAATTTGGCATTTACTGGTTTCCTCCTAAGACAGTTCTCTGATGCTAGGATTAGCCTTACAACTCTCCTTCAAGGATAGAATGTGTTTTGTGTATCGTTGACCTTAACGGGCACAGTACTCAATGTGTGATCTGACTTGAACACTGTAGAGTTTTAGTATGATATCATTTGGCTTGTAATTCAATGGCTTAAAAATACACCATTCTATTTGCCTTGCTGATGTCTACTAACATCCCCCTAATCCTCTTTCAACTTCATCCTTAGCTATTGATTTATTTTGCATTAAAAGGGTCAATTAGACAAATATTGAAAGAAAAAGGATTGAAGAACTCCAATAGGAGGTGCTACACTTTCATTTGTTTGTGGCTATTACGGATCTCTAAACAGGTGCTTCATTTACAAAAATTGACCAACCTTTTTCTCTGTTTATTGAAGACTGCTGCATGGTGACATAACTTGTACCAAAATGGGTCATTGTGTCACTTGTGCCTGATGTCATTCCTCCACAATGAATATGGTACCTCTTTAAAAAGATACACTCAATTTCATATGGAGAATCCCACACAAACACAATCGAATACATCTCTCACGAGCATTATTATTGCTCTGGAGAGGGTAAAAGGCAAGCAAGGAAATGATTCCAGGTAGAGTTTAAGTTATGAAGAAAGGTTAAGGAAGTTGTCATTGTTTTTAATGGAAAAGCGAAGTCTGCTGACCAAATTGAACTTTAAGGGCATTGGCAAAATTAATCTAGTCAAATTGTTCACTCGAGTGAAGGATTCACATACCAAAGGACACAGGTCCAAAATGAGGAAGTTAAGAGGAAGACGGGAAATCAGGCAGAATGTTTTTACCTGAGGAAAATAAAATTGCGGAATAGGTTTCCTGGGAGGGTCGCCAGTATAAATGGGTTCAGGAGAAAATTAGATGCGTTTCAGGACACGCAAAGACTTGAGGGATTTAGTGAGATGAGAGGTCGGTGAGGCTGATTTATGATAAACGGATTTGTTGGATCTAATGGCTATTTTCTACTCCTACAAATTCTTATTGCTTAAGTGATTAAGAGTTGCAACAACAGCTCAGAAGTAAAATGACAGCTATTTAAAAAAAATCTGGGCATGGCACGTTGTGATTATTCCATATTCATTACTTTAAAATTCAGAATCAGCTCGTGATCTGCCTTAGCATCAAACTGGAATAGAATAGTTCACTGTTGCGATTAAACACGTCAACATATTTGTCGTTACTGCACATGACCTCATTTCTAGGTTGCTCACCCTACAGCACACAAATTAAATCTAAGAAATCCAGTTTAAATACCAGCCAGGGCAGAAAGTTAAAACAGTTATTAAATACAGATATGACAAAAATTAATTTTCCATATTACACTAAATTAAACCGTCTTCACCCTCCTACAAACAATAGTTGGCCATTTACAGACTCAACCTGCATTTGGCTTTGTACTAGGAATTCAATCCAATGCAAAAAAAAGTAGGTATGAGTTGCATTCATCGGCCAGTCAGGAATTAACATAACAGTAATACAATATTCCTTCGTTATAACACTCTTATATGGCACAAACTCCAATGTAGTTCATATGTTCATGGCTCCCTCAATGACTGAGAAACCACACAAGTCAAACAGCCCTGTATAACATACCACTTACTATTTTTTGTGTACCAGTACTGGCGTATGTAATATATTAGTTTGGCATGCTTATAAATCTTAATTTGTTAAATTGTTTCAATTTTCAACCATATAAATAAACCACAAAATAACAGAATGGGTTCCTGCAAGTAAAAATATTCTTATGTACATCACAACAGTATTAAATAAAGAGGCAAAGAACAGGCATGCTGCTGTGATTGCTTTTCAACACTACGATTTCCTTGCTCTCTCCCTCCCAATCAATGAACCATTACTTCTTTGTGTAGATATAGTCAGTACTTTAATATCGAGAGACTATGCTGCTGAAAGTGAAGAGTTATCTTTCGTTTTCAGAGCAGCCAATTTTCCACTGTGGCCAGGAGGAGGAAAACGGTGGGGGGCTGGGTGGGGTGCAGTGGAGCGGAGGGAGGTGGGATCAGAAGCCCACATCTTTTAATTGTGGAGCCGGGAGGAACACGCCTGCTCCTCCTGGCTCCACATTCAGGTAAGTATATGTCAAAAGCCTACCTTGTTTGTAACAGGCGGTCCCAATGCATGGTTTTCCTCAGGGCAGATCAATCATGCAGTGGGGACCTCAAACAGCCGTACAGCCCCATATTTTGCATGTGCAAAGGGCCCAACGCTTATTAATTAAGACTAAGGGGGAAAAATTCGGTTGCTTTGCACCTCTCGTTAGTGCCCCAAGGGCGCTAATGGGGTGCAAAGCAACTAGTGCCTGGGTGCGGCGATGTTTGCACCGCTCGCGAAATTGACCAGACAATTTGTGGCGGTGCTAGACACTATCGCCACGATCTCCTGCGCCCGCAGATCGTGATGTCAGTCTAGCGTGCAATGCCCCAGTCCGGATATCGAGTGGCGCCCCCTGCCTTTTCCGCCTGCCGCTAGCAACGACAGGTTGAGGGGAACGTTTTGCAGTCGGGAAGGGACTGGAGGAGTGCTATTTAAAGGCAGCCGCTTCCTGCCTTTTTTTGTCAGCCACATTTTCGCAGCACGCATTCTGAGAGAGACTTCTGGAGAGATTCAACGCTGTGTGAAAGAGTTTTGGGTACTGAGCAGCACTTTGCAGGTTCATTTTGATTTGACCTTCCTTGCATCGATTTAGAAGAGACTGGGGGGCTGCACTATGAGCTCTTTCCTGGGCCTCTCCATTGTTCTTTCCAGCAGAATTGATGTACAGGTCTCTCCAGGCCGAGATTCAAGGCTGCAATGAGCAGGGTTTGGATGGAGAGCAAGATCGACCCTCCCCTTTAAGAACTGGCCAGCGCCAGTGTGCCTGTGTTCCATTGCTGACTGACATCACATGAGCTTCGCCAGCGCTCTGAGGTAGCGCCTCACTCCTCGGCATTAGCGCCTCGCTCCTCAGCATTAGTGCCTTAAGAGAGGTGTGTAGCGCCTGATTTAGCGCTCCAATCACCTCCAGGGGCGATAGAAGCCAAGTTTGCAGTCGGAGGCGATAATTAGCGCCGGGTGCGAAACTTTGCACCCGGCTGATAATTGCGCCCCAAATGGGGGCGATACCGAATTTCTCCCCCTAATACTTTAAAGTTTATTGGAAAGCAAAAGCTATGCATAATATTCCAGGTAATAAACCGAGTCGCACAGATTCTCTGGAAAGATTCTTCAGTGACTTTTCCAGAGAATGATTAGAAGCTGAATTCCAAACTTTATTAAATTGTTTGTACCAACCAAATGTTCAGAAGCAGACCGATAAATTAATTCCACCGGTTATCATCAAAAAGGTAATTGAGTCTTTCTCATTCAATTGAGGGAACCAAGACTGAGGAGTGAAATACATAACGTTGCCCTTCTTTAATTCAAATCTCAATTGTTCAAACATCTTGAAGTAAGAATCTCTTTATTCCACATTCACTTTATTCATTTATAGACTCCTAATTGTCTATTTTAAAAAAAAATACTTTTAGCTCATAGCATCAAAAGCAATGAACACATACTTAAAATATTCACATATCCAAAAGACCTGAGTTCATATGGATTTGGGATAAATCATAGAATGATACAGCACAGAAGGAGGCCATTCGGCCCATCGTGCCTGTGCCAACTATTTGGTAGAGCTATCCAACTAGTCCCACTCTCCTGCTCTTTCCCCATAGCCCTGTAATTTTTTTCCCCCTCATCAAGTATTTATCCAATTTCCCGTTTGAAAGTTACTATTGAATCTGCTTCCACCACCCAAATGAGATTCTACCATGTAGATTTACTTTGGAAATGGCATGCCATGTATTTAACAGTTACAGGACATGGCACGGTGTACACAGTGAGGGTTTAGCACTCTTCAAAAGCTTACTCTTTCACCTCTGGAGACTCAAGTTCGGATTCAACACAAGTAAAGGAGATGACGGTGGCCTGTAATTGATAGTGGCTAAGGATTATGAGTAAAATATTCTCTAGTGCCCCAAGGGTGACATGCTTCGTGTGGATAATTTTTGCAAAAAAATTCAATGAGAGTGCAAAATGCCATTCCCCAAAAGTTCACAGCACCAAGCATACAATTGTTCAGAACCATTAATATGTACAGTTTGTGATATTTGATGACTTTTTCAAAATCCAGTATGTTAATCAATCAGCTATCAAAGGAGTAATTAACTGGTCATGGGGAATATTCTGCATCGTCAGTAAAGGCATAGCATAGATGGCACAGTATGACAGTAATTCAAAATGTCCGATATCTGACTGACAGCCACAACCTCATCTCCAATTATTATACTCTCCACTTCTAAACTTAGACTGGCTTACAAACTGCACTTCTTGCCGACAGCTACTATACCCAAATATTAAAACAACCAATTAAAAATAAAAACAGTATTCATCAATAATGATATACACACCAGTGATGATCAGTTATTGTATTTTTGTGCACAATATATCACCAGTGACAAGTCAGCATGGATGGGTTATTCTATCAATTGAGATTTTTCATCTTTGAGGAGGGTAGAACCATTCCTGGACAGTAATGACCAGGGATAAATTACTCATAAAGGGTTAGATTGGTTAAGAAACATAGGTGTTAGGATATGCTAATTACTTCACATATATAGAAACAGGAGTAGGTCCTTCAGCCCTTTGAGCCTGTTCCGCCATTCAATTAGATCCTGGCTGATCTGTACCTCCATTTACCTGGCTTTGTTCCCTATCTCCCGATACCCTTACTTAACATAGGAACAAAAATTAATTCTCTGACTGGGAACCAAACCCAGGCCACCCAGTGAGAGCGCAGAATCCTAACCACTAAATCATCAGGGACCTCTTAAAGGCACCTCTGGCTCCTCAGTTGGCCTAGAGAAGATGATAAAACTCCATTGATAGGATAACCCATTCGTGCTGACTTGGCACTGGTAACATAATGTGCACAAAACTACAATAAATGATCACTACTGGCATGTCCTAACCATTAGATCACCAGGGACCTCTTAAAAGGCACCTTTAACTTACTTTCACAGTCTACTTTCCTAGTTTTGAATTTCACTGACAGTATTTCCAATGCACTTTCCAAATGTACAGAGAAGAAGGTAGTCAGAGGTGAACAGTACAGTAATACTGGTCAATAGGCTACAGCGCTTAGGGTTGTTTACAGATTGATATCCAATGCTTGTACATCATAACATATTCCTTCATCAGTGCAGCTCTACAACAAATATGGCTGCAGTATGAGAAGAAAACCTTTTCAAGTAAGTCCATCTATGATAAATAATTTGGAATACCTTAAACAATCCAGACAGCAACGCTACTTTAGCAAATAAGCAGTACCATGGACGAGCTACTGCTAGAGGTAAAGCAACACCTGAAGATACCATTTTCCACATATTGCTTACCTCAGTAAACATGATGGTTAAGGATATAAACACATCATCTAATAAAATGCACATTTTAAATCACTAAAGTTACTTAGCTCCTGAGCATAACCTTTTGCCAACTGAGAGAATGTCTGTACTGGATTAAAATGGGCTTTTCTCCCAACAAGTTCTACAAAAAAATTCCACTGAAACAGTGGAAAGGTTATGATCATAATATTTAAATTGAAAAAATACTCAAGATTAGGTGATATGAAAAGCCTGGGATTGGCTCAGATCAGACTCCAGTTCAAAGGATGGAGATAAGACCAACAAGTACAAATTCCCAAGTGACAGTGCCCTTTGTTGGTTGAATCGAGGTTTCTGCACTATTGGGAGCTTCGTAGTTGTGTGTGAGCAAAATGGAACATGTTTCTCTTTTTGCCTGTTTGATCATCTTTAATTGAACTAGGGAGGCCAAGTTTAGCTATCAATAATCATTCATACTGAGTTAGTAATAACTCGTTTTTGATGGGACAGGCATACTTTCAATTTATGTACCAGGTTAAGTTTGGGGTACCCTCATGAAAAAAACATGGCAATGATCATTAGCTACTGTTCAAAAATTTGGACAATTAAAGACTTTGATAGCATGAAAAGTGGTTAGCATTAGCTGCGTTTAGCAAACTCAGGCAATTCAGCTCCTGTGCACACAGTCAGAAATCCAGGCTTCTCAACTACAAATGCTGGGCAGATGAAGTCAGTGAATTGGTGCTGGAAGGTATGAAGTAACTGTCCATTTTGGGCATTGAAGAACGACAGTTGACCACGGTCACAGTCCAGAAAAACACCAAGCCTTCCTGGGAAATCTGTGATAAGGACATCATGTGATGCACGGTTATGAAGAAATTCATACCTATGCCTAGTAGAAAGAGCAGGAATGTTAACAAGATAACAAATTGGTCATGTAAGAAGCAGAATGAAATTAAGCAACAACCCGTGGGATGCATGGAGTATATGCATGAATTATTACCATACCAACAAAAATTCATCCACAGGATGAGAAGTGGCAACATTTTTGAGCGAAGGGACACAGATACAAGCAAATCCATTGTGCTAGTTATCTTTAGATTAGTCAAATTACTGTATCCTCACTTCTCTTAGGCACATTAAAACTTACAACTGAAAAGAAAAAGGTTCACTAGCAATCTCACCTATTTATACAATTATATTGTACTGGACTTTGTGTTGGGGTATGCTGTTTGAGGCTATAGGCACTGTGGCTATGAACTGTCAGACCTATAATAATGCCAGTCTGGAACAGATATCCAACGTTAACTATTGCCTTTACAAAATGGCTTGATAAATTGCCCTAGTGGCTCAATGAGTGAATGCACTGCATGAATGGAACTGAGCCATACAAAGCAGGAGAGTCTCAGATTTGATCCTTGGTCTTTGCTGAGTTAGCTGATCTCAGCCAAGGAGTCAATGGAACCACTACAATTGGCCTCGCATAAGCTAGTGTGTGTAAATAGCAGTATCAATCAGGGTTCCTGCTCCTCATCGTGATCTAATGACCCTGCTAGAAATTGGATGTGCGCGCATTTAGGATAGTAGAAGATCGAACTTGGCTATGCTTCCTCCCTCCCAACCACAGTTGGGTACCAAAAAGTTGGCAGCACGTGGAAACCATATTCCATAAAATGTCATGAACAAATACAGAAAATAATTAAAAAGGCTAATGGAATGCTGGCCTTTATATCTAGAGGACTAGAGTACAAGGGGGTAGAAGTTGTGCTGCAGCTATACAAAACCCTAGTTAGACCACACCTGGAGTACTGTGAGCAGTTCTGGGCACCACACCTTAGGAAGGATATATTGGCCTTGGAGGGAGTGCAGCATAGGTTTACCAGAATGATACCCGGACTTCAAGGGTTAAGTTATGAGGAGAGATTACACAAATTAGGGTTGCATTCCTTTGAATTTAGAAGGTTAAGGGGTGATCTGATCGAAGTTTTCAAGATATTAAGGGGAACAGATAGAGAGAAACTATTTCCACTGGTTGGGGATTCTAGGACTAGGGGGCATAGTCTAAAAATTAGAGCCAGACCTTTCAGGAGTGAAATTAGGAAACACTTCTACACACAAATTCTCTTCCGTAAACAGCAATTGTTAATTTTAAATTGGAGATTGCTAGCTTTCTGTTAACCAAAGGTATTAAGGGATATGAGCCAAAGGTGGGTATATGGAGTTAAGTCGCAGATCAGCCAGGATCTCATTGAATGGCGGAGCAGGCTCGAGGGGCTGAATGGCCTACTCCTGTTCCTATGTTCCAGTATAAGTTACTGACCTCATATGAACAGAGCAGGAAAATAGGGGGAAGATAGTGGAAATAATGGATGGATAAATATTTGATTAGGAACAGAATTGAAGATTATAAGGATAAAACAGCTAAAGCTAGAAGTTACTGTTGGCGTTATTAGTGGATGAATAATAGGCATTCATCCACTAATAATGCCAACAGTAACTTCTAGCTTTATCCATTTTATCCTTATAATCTTCAATTGGATGTTTAAAATGAACAATATCATAAATGATTGAATACTCTAATACGGTTCCTGAGCTACTGAGACCATGGAAACTTCATGCCAACTGGTCAAGAATAATTAACGTAGCCTGTAATGTTAAATACTGAGAAGATTAGATAAGTGGGGTTATATTCATTATAGAACAGGTTGTACATGACCTGTGAAAGGAATGGGCTTGGTAGGGCAAATAGGCATTTTTCATCCCATAGTGTTTAAAGCCTTCTGCCATAAGAGGGCTTCTGAAATGAACCAGATATATTTTTTGTAATGTTGTTTCTCTGTTCAGGTTAGTTAGCTGCTCCAGCCCGTGAATAGCATTATCGATATTACCAATGTTGCTCCCACACTTATGCTATGGAGCAAGAGCTCCGTCAGTCTCTCCATATCTCCCCATGTCCTCTCCCAGCCATTGCCTAGAAAGGCTTAGGTGAGACTAGTGAAAAACACCTCCTTTAGTGGAAGCTTATGCAAGTTAGGAATGAGCTCAATTCCTCCATTTGGAAGCACACTGTCAAGGACTATAGCAATGGAGCCCTCCCCATCCCACTATTATTTAGTAAGTATAGGACAAACCGTACCCTGCTGGTGTTGCATAATATCGCATGCACCATGATTTGCTGTTTTTCCCCAGTGAACTACTTCTTGTAGTGATGGGATACTCTACTCCAATCCTGTAGGCCTCACATCGGTCTACTGTTGCTTCCCAATAGTGTCGACCACGAGCAGGCAAAGATTCTCCAAGAACAGCAGGGCAGCTGTGGAAAGAGTGTAGATACGCGGAGGATAATAATTTACAACATAGAAATACAACCCACAAAAATACCTGCAAGATCTCGGTCACACATTGTAACAGGGCAATTGTTTTGGATAATTCATAAAGTTTACACAGAAGCAACTTTACGCTTATAAAAATAATGCCTGCACTGATTTTAATGTATTCATCAGTATGTTAAAAAAAGGGCAAGTGTAATCTGGGTAAGGTAGCGGTGGACTGCAAATTGGTTGATCTTTGTCTCCTACCATTACTTGGAAGGATTCTGTGGCAAATAGGTTGAATATTGCCATCATTTTTACCACTACTGGCAGCACACTGCTGCTGTTGCTCCTTGGTTGCAGGTTTGGTTGCAGGGGAAACACATTTCAGCTATGGCCTCTTGGCAGAGCCTCATCACACGCTGCTCCTCAGTGAGCTCTGCAGCCAGGAATAGACACACTGCACGGGGTAGTGGATTCTGGTAGTCCTATTCCTATGGGATGTTTTTCTACATTGTGCCTTTTAATTGCAAGTTATTGCTGAATGTGAAGATTATCTCACGCTTGCCTTCCAGCTCAAGTCCCTAGCCCTCCTCTGCTGAACATCCTCCACAGTATCCTCCTCCTCCTCCAACATGTCCATCAAAGTAAAGCTTGCTGGTGCTACTGTGTGAACAATACTTCCTGCTCTTCTAAATGCCAGAACCTCTGCCAACTGTCTACAGTGTCTTAACACCAACTTGATAGCAGATGTCATTAATGCAACTTGAGCTGGTAGGCAAGCATGAGAAAATCTGCACATTCAACAATAACTTGCAATTGAAAGGCAATTTTAATGTAATCACGGAGGCATGTGGACAATAAATACCAAGCGAAAGGAGAGATTAGGAGAGGTGACTAAAAGCCTGGTCGAAGAGATGAGTTTTAAAGAGGGTATTAAAAGAGAGGGAGGTGGGAGAGGAGTATAGGAAAGGAATTTCAGAGTGGGATCTCGGCAGCTGAAAGCATGGTTGCCAAAAGTGGGGTGAAGGGAGCGAGGATGTGATGACAGCCAATAGAGATTAGCAAGGAGAGAGGTAAAGGCCGAGCAGGACTTTGTGTGGGATAGGATACAAACAGTGAGTTTTGGAAAGCCTGGAATTTATGGACAATGGAGCATTGTCAAGGCCAGCAAGGAGAGCTTTGGAATAATGAGGGATGAACTGGTCTATGCCAGTAGCGTGAAATGGGCTAATTGTGACTCGGTAACCGTTTTACACAACGCCCAATTTAAATTTCACCCAATTTCACCCCATCGAGTCTGGATATGATGAAGGCTTTTCAGAGGGTTCCAGCAGAGAATAGGCTGAGGTAATGATGATGGGTGATGTTACAGTGGTGGAAGTAAGCAGTCTTTGTGATGGAGAGAATTTGGACTTGGAAACTCAGCTTAGGGCTGTACAAGACACCAAGGTTGCAAACAGTCTGGTTCAGCCAGAGGGATTGACTGAGTGATGAGGAAACCGAGTTTGTGGTGGGCATTGAAAACAATGGCATTGGTCTTCCCAATGTTTAGCTGGTGGAAGTTAAGGTTCATCTAAGCCCTTCATCAAAACTCATGAATGATGAAAGGTCATTGACCTGAAAAGTTAACTCTGTTTCTCTCTCCACAGATGCTACCTGACCTGCTGAGTGTCTCCAGCATTTTCTGTTTTTATTTCAGATTTCCAGCATTGACAGTATTTTGCTTTAGTTTTAGTGTAGTTAATGACTTTGGTTATCTCATTGAAACATATAAGATTCTCAGGGGGATTGACAGAGTAGATGCTGAGAGGTTGCTTCCCCTGGCTGGAGAGTCCAGAACTAGGGGGCATAATCTCAGGATAAGGGATCAGCCATTTAAGACTGAGATGAGGAGTAATTTCTTCACTCAGAGGGTTGTGAATCTTTGGAATTATTTGCTCCAAAGGGCTATGGATGCTGAATCGTTGAGTATATTCAAGGCTGAGATAGATAGATTTTTGGACCCTAGAGGAATCAAGGGATATGGGGATCGGTGGGAAAGTGGAGTTGAGGTCGAAGGTCAGCCATGATCTTATTGAATGGTGCAGGCTCAAGGGGCGGTATGGCCTACTCCTGCTCCTAATTCTTATGTTCTAATGTTCTTACGTTAAAGCCACTTTGGTGCAGTGGGAAGAGCAGAAGCCGGATTAGAGGGAGTCAAACAGGGAACTAAGGAAGAGATGAAGATGGAGTTGAGGATTTTTTTGAAAAGAGGGTAATGAAGATTTGGAAAAGGAGTGTATGAGAGAGGGAGCAATTTCCAATGTCAGCCAGCATGGTTGCCAGGAAGATAAGTTGGATGGTCAGGAGTTTAGTGGGATTGGAAAGGGCAGCGGGAGATGGGGAGAAACTGGAGCGAGATGGGAGTTCAGGGCTAGAGTGGGGAGGGTTTACTTCAGAGAGTCAAAGGGAAGAGAGAAGCAGCTGTGGCAAGTGAGCAGATAGTCTCAATAGGAGGCAGTCAGTCGTAAAGGAAAGGAGCATGGGGATATCTCTGCCCTCCAGGATGATCCTAGAGTAGTGAACGGAGGACAGCAAGGCCCAGTACAGATTGATACTATCAAGCCAGATCTGCAATGGATGGCTAAGCCTGTTGTGCACCAGGTACACTCAAGTTTGCGTCCTAGGATTTGAGGGGATGGAGAAAGGGGCCATACCGGGGGGGGGGGGGGGGGGAACAACAGGGGAGCACCAAGACTTTTGCTGGGAATAATGGCATCAGAAGAAGTGGTGAGGGTGAGTTTCAGCAAATCAACAGTTGCAGAGCTATTGTGGCCAATGGAGGGTCAATGGCTCAGCAATTGGGAGTTTGAAAATGCAGCTACAAGCAACTGGGAGGAGTTTTTTTTCCAGGGGCACTTGCTGAAAGAAATGGAGGTGAGGGAGGATGGGGATTTAGGTGGTAATAATACAAGAAATTAGCCGTGGATAACCTTAATAGTGATTGAGACTATTGGCATAGAGAAGCTACAGGGGATGGCAAGGTCGAAGATATGGCTGTGAATTTGGTTGGAGAGTTTATATAGAGGGAGAGGTTTAGAGATGATAGGAGGGTGGTGATTTTTGAAGAGAGAAGGCAAGAGGAGCTTAGTTGAAGATTGAAATCACCAAGGATGAGGAGTTGTTTGGTGCAGGGACTGAGTGAAGAATAAAGGGAGGATATCTCATGATGTGGCTTGGTGGGACAATAGATGACAACAACTTTAAAGGAGAGGCGAGAGGGGTGGAACAGCGTGAGGTGCTGAAAGGAGGAGAAGGTGTCGAAAGAGTGGGGGCTGGGGGGGAGGCCAAGGTGGTAAGGGCCATGCCATCGCCATCATAGTAATGTTGAAAAGGACGAACAAGCATCCTTGGCATCAAGCATTGCCACAGCAAAAGGACAGAAAATATATCAGATGACTTACTTCCGTCATTTAAATATTATTATAACACACTCATCCGTATATGGGGGTGGATGTATTGTATGTCACTGGTCATTTCCAACAGTAAATTGGAGGAGGAATGTAAAATGGGTCGGGAGCAGCAAAGTGCATACCTGAGCCATTTCCCACCCTGTCTGCCCAAACAATCAGTGGAGGATAACAGGAAGTACCAGCCCATATATCTAAACTTAGGAAAATACAAAGGTCTAATGTCATACCAAATGTAGTAAATCCACAGAGTTAGATTTTTCAATGATGACAGAATGCAGCTTCACTGCATGGGGTGGTCAACTGAGGCAAAATATATTTGTTGACCGCAGCTTATGTCACTGCAGGACAAGTCATATGATTGGTTGACAGACCTTAGTGGATACTGGATAGCTCTGATTGAATTACCAGACACTAATCCAGTTGAGGGAGTCAGATGAGGTAATGAATTGGCTCAAGAACATTATGATCATCGTCTGAGAATGAATTATCTTAAATCCACTGAGAGATATTGATCATTCCTGAAATATATCTCGAAGAGAAACGTGCATGAAGAAACAGCTTCTTTGTTACGCATTCCTTTAGTGGAGAAATAAAGCTGTGCATCTATTCGCCATTAAGGAGAGCGTAAACAGGAGTTAACTGTATTTTCAATGTTTATAATGTCATTTATAGAATGCTCAAGGATACTGAATGATAAAAATTCCTATTTATTTTATGTTTTCTAAACTAATTGCACAGATCATGGATGTACAACTTTCATTTCTTAAAATCCCTCACAGCACTAAACATTTTCTGCTTCATTTTTCGGCTCAGATTTATTATTTAATGTGTGTGGGGCTGAACTTTCTCGGGGGTTCTGCCCGTCTCTCACCACGGAAGACCAGCGGAGCCCCCTGAAACCGGCAGAGACTCGGTTGCAGCGCAGGTTCCTACTCCTTTGGCTCAGTCAGGATCCAGTATATCGATGGTCCAGCGAGGTACGAGAACCGGCCTCAACATGACCAGATGTGGGGCACACTGGTAAGGTCCAGGCCATGGAAGCAGCCTGAATCCCCAATGAAACATACAGTGATTTTAAAAAATTGAAGATTGGGTGGGGTGTGGCAGGGGAAAAGATGGTTGCAGAAGGGATTGGGTATCCCCAGGGGCAGTTGGGAGCAAGAGTTTCCATCTGCCATAGGCAGGGAGGTGGCTGAGATGTGTCCAAAGTGGTGCTTGCGCCCATCTGTCCCATGCTATTGAAGTGACCCAGCAACCTCTAGTGAGGTCGACGCTAGAGGGCACTGTGGGCATTCCAATGTAAACACTGGGGTTACCTTCCGTGGAAATTTGGCCTCTTTTTATCTTCTCCCTTTTCCTTTTTTAGTTGATCTCTATGCCCCATGTAACAGCATGGCTGACAGGACAGGTGGATGACCTGCTCCTGAACATCCGTCTGAAAACAGGCTGAAACTAGCTACTGGGAAGTACTGCAGAGCAGCCAGAGAGGTGGGAATTCAGAATCCTCTCAGAACTTCCCTCTTTCCATTTGGGAAATATTATGGAATCATACAGCACAGATGGAGGCCATTCGGCTCATCGTGCCTGCGCCAGCCCTTTGTAAGAACTATCCAATTAGTCCCACTCCCCTGCTCTTTCCCCACAGCCCGGCAAATTTTTCCCCTTCAAGTATTTATCCAAGTCCCTTTTGAAAGTTAGTACTGAATCTGCTTCTGCCACCCTTTCAGGCAGTGCATTCCAGATCATAACAACTTGTTTAGGGAGGCAATTCCAGTGCTTGGTGCCGAGATAGCTGAAGGCAAGGTGGGGGTGAAGGAAATCGGGGAAGCACAACAGGCCAGAATTAAAGTTCTCTTTGTGTCTCTTCTTGGCTGAAGTGGAAACTTGACGTGTGCGAAAATGATGCCCATAAATCTGCATCCCATCACGCCCTGACACAGCATGCTGGAGCTTTCAAGCATTTGCCCATCACAGCCCTCTTTCAGGCTTTGTTATAAAATAAAGGCTTCAGCAAACCGCCATTTTTAATGTAATGGAATTGTTCTTTTCTTGTTTCAATATTGTGGCTACTCACTCAGTCAGTAGGCTCTCATTTTCCAATAGTTCGTCAAAGTGAATTACAGTCCCGTCTTCAGACAACTGCAAACTCGGAGGGACTGTTTCTTTGTTCAGATGAAAGACAGTACCTATTTAGTGACAAATGATTTTTTTAAAAAGTCTTTAGTAACAATTCTTTTTCAACTTTCAATGCATAAATATTCTGCAAAGGTAATCAAGTAAAACTCTAGAATGTCCATCCATCTCCACCACCACTTTCAAAGCCTAGAGCCATAGACAACAACTCTTAACCCCAGTAGCACAGGAACCTCCTTTGAAGTATTTGATAATTTCAGTCTATGCTTAAGTGCATAATCTTCAATCATGTACCCAATCAGTATCTGCCTTTTCTCTGAAAAGAGAAAACACAAGTTCATGGTCAACGTAGAAAACTGCCCAGGTATGTCCTGTCCACAAAAAGCAGGACAAATCCAATCCGGCCAATTACTGCCCCATCAGTCTACTCTCAATCATCAGCAAAGTGATGGAAGCTGTCGTCGACAGTGCTATCAAGTGGCACTTACTCACCTGCTCACTGATGCCCAGTTTGGGTTCTGCCAGGACCACTCAGCTCCTGACCTCATTATAGCCTTGATCCAAACATGGATAAAAGAGCTGAATTCCAGAGGTGAGGAGAGAGTGACTGCCCTTGACATCAAGGCAGCATTTGACCAAGTGTGGCATCAAGGAGCCCTAGTAAAATTGAAGTCAATGGGAATCAGGGCTGGTGGTATAACTAGCACAAAGAAAGATGGTTGTGGTTGTTGGAGGCCAATCATCTCAACCTCAGGACATTACTACAGGAGTTCCTTAGGGCAGTGTCCTAGGCCCAACCATCTTCAGCTGCTTCATCAATGACCTTCCCTCCATCATAAGGTCAGAAGTGGGGATGTTCGCTGATGATTGCACAGTGTTCAGTTCCATTCGCAACTCCTCAGATAATGAAGAAATCCATGCCCGCATGCAGCAAGACCTGGACGCCATTCAGGCTTGGGCTGATAAATGGCAAGTAACATTCGTGTAACACAAGTGTGAGGCAATGACTAGCTCTGAAAAGAGACAGTCTAACCACCTCCCCTTGACATTCAATGGTATTACCATCGCTGGATCCCCCACCATCAACATCCTGGGGGGTCACCATTGACCAGAAACTTAACTGGACCAGCCACATAAATACTGTGGCTACAAAAGCAGGTCAGAGGCTGGGTATTCTGCGGTGAGTGTCTCACCTCCTGACTCCCCAAAGCCTTTCCACCATCTACAAGGCACAAGTCAGGAGTGTGATGGAATACTCTCCACTTGCCTGGATGAGTGCAGCTCCAATGATACTGAAGAAGCTCGACACCATCCAGGACAAAGCAGCCCACTTGATTGACACCCCATCCAACACCTTAAACATTCACTCCTTCCACCACCGGCGCACCGTGGCTGCAGTGTGTACCATCTACAAGATGCACTGCAGCAACTCGCCAAGGCTTCTTCAACAGCGCCTCCCAAACCCGCGACCTCTACTATCTAGAAGGGCAAGGGCCGCAGGCGCTAGAGAACACCATCACCTCCAAGTTCCGCTTCAAGTCACAAACCATCCTGACTTGGAAATATATTGTCGTTTCTTCATCATCGCGGGGTCAAAATCCTGAAACTCTCTCCCTAACAGCACTGTGGGAGTACCTTCACCACATGGACTGCAGCGGTTCAAGAAGGCGGCTCACCACCACCTTCTTAAGGGCAATTAGGGATGGGCAATAAATGCTGGCCTTGCCAGCGACACCCACATCCCAGGAACGAATAAAAACAAATGCTGTCTCCGATACTTAATGTTCTTTCAAGCACTACTCTCACTATTACAATCCATCCTCTCTATCCTGCAAAGTCTCTCTATAGCAGCATTAACTCACTCTACATCATGGTTACCCTGGTCCTCAGTTTCACTTCATCCGTTGTCTCATTCCATTTCTTTAACAACTCTTTTTCCTTCCAGGGAGCAAGAACAAAGCGAATCTCCTGCCCCCTGTTCTGCTGACCCTATTTCCCCTTGTAACCTCACTCCTGTCTGGATGCCTGTTCATGAAGCTTTTACCATGTCCTCTAATATTGACTCCCAACAATCTGTGCTCAGTAAGGGATTCAACTTCGTCACTTTATCCACTCACGCCAATGAGTTCCAAACTTGACATGGTGCTGAACTCTCCTTCTCTTTTCTGTGGGGTTTTTATTGGCAAAGAGGCTCCTCCTCATGATTCTGACTCTTTCTTGTCTTGTCAACCTCTCCCCTCCTCTGACCTCAACTTAGATGAGAACTGTCACTGCGATACGGGCCATCTAAATTTCTAATATTTTGACTGTTTGCATTTTAATTTGTTTGCAATTCGGTTTCTGTCAATATAATCTTTTAAAAATTTGTTTCAATTTGGTAACATTTGATACTGGTATTGTAACTCAAACATGTTATTCATTTTGATTTTGTCACGAATTCATCTAAATATTTTTAAATTTTTGTTTATTTTTGTAATCTAAGAGTGTGTCTGGTCGTTCAGTGCATCAATCTGCAAGATATTGAAGGCCACAGAAATATTCAGCAACCTTTATAAATTAGTCGAAAATTACAAATTATTGCTTAAATTATGATGTGTAGATATACAAAAACTGATATAGAAATCCAGTAATTACAGATTTCAATTTCACATTGTTTAGCAATATGCTGGAATAAACCTCCTACTTTTAGTGGAGATCAGTGCTGGCTTGCTTGTGTCACTTGAGCCAAGATTGTTCACAGCTTTAACAAAGAAAAGGAAGTTCTCAAGTGGCTGCAGCCTGACTGTCTGCTCACACCCTCTGATTCCTGCCACAGACCTAAAAGGAAAAAAATACACAAATTAATACTGCAGTGTTACGAACCATATCGAACACAAGGCAGACCTGGTGTATTCTTTAGGTTACAGATGCAGGAAGAATGTTCCCGATGGTCGGGGAGTCCAGAACCAGGGGTCACAGTCTAAGGATAAGGGGTAAGCCATTTAGGACAGAAATGAGGAAGAATTTCTTCACCCAGAGAGTGGTGAACCTGTGGAATTCTCTACCACAGAAGTTAGTTGAGGCCAAGTCATTAAATATATTCAAGAATGAGTTAGATATATTTCATAAATCTAAAGGTATCAAGGGATATGGGGAGAAGGCAGGTACAGGGTACTGAGTTTGGATGATCAGCCATGATCTCATCGAATGGCGGAGCAGGCTCGAGCGGCCGAATGGCCTACTCCTGCTCCTATCTTCTATGTTTCTATGTTACAAGATTATTTTGATGGCACTCTTGCCATCAGAGGCAACTGTGCAGCATAGAAGGAGGCACATGTGTGTGATCACATGACCATGGAAGCTATGGGGCTTAGAATCTTAACTCAGTTGCAACTGATTGTTTCCCATCTCCATTCTTCACAAAAATCAAAGGATCTGCTTTATATAAAATGAGTGTTAAATAAAAACTGACTTCTTCACAACGAGAGTCTGACTGACCTGAAAGTTGACTTTTTAATATCACTTTGTCTGTGGAACTCAAGAATAAAGAATTCAACAGCATCGAGATCTGAAGAAGTCCAGCGGATAGTGGCACTGTCCCAGCACACAGTGCATTCCTCAGCATTAATGACAGGTGCTGACGGAACTATGGGAAACACAAATGGAAGTTGGATCAGAAAGTGTCTGCCACTAATTGTAACATAGAGTCATAACGGCACCGAAGGAGGCCATTCAGTCCATCGAGTCCGTGCCGGTTCTCTGTAGAGCAATACAGTCAGTCCCATTCCCCCGCTCTATCCCTGTAGCCCTGCAAGTTTATTTCCCTCAAGTGCCTATCCAGTCTCCCCTTGAAAACATTGAGTGTCTCCGCTTCCACCACTTCCGTCAGCAGCGAGTTCCAGGTCCTCACCACTCGCTGCGTAAAAAAGCTTTTCCTCACGTCCCCCCTGTATCTCTTGCCCAAAACCTTAAATCTGTGTCCCCTAGTCCTTGTACCATCAACTAGTGGAAACAGCCTTTCCCTGTCTAGACTATCTAAACCCGTCACAATCTTGTACACCTCTATCAAATCACCCCTCAACCTCCTTTGCTCTAATGAAAACAAATCCAGCTTCTCCAATCTGTCCTTGTAGCTAAGATCCCCCATCCCCGGAACCATTCTGGTAGATCTCCTCTGCACCCTCTCAAGGGCCTTCACATCCTTCCTAAAGTGTGGTGACCAGAACTGGACGTAATATTCCAGTTGTGGCCTAACCAGTGCTTTATAAAGGTTCAGCATAACTTCTCTACTTTTGTACTCAATACCTCTATTTATGAAGCCCAAGATCCCATATGCTTTGTTAACCACTCTCTCAATATGTCCTGCCACCTTCAGGGACCTATGCACATTAACTCCCAGGTCATTCTGTCCCTGCACACTCTTTAAAACTGCCATTAAGTGTATATTGGAATGAGTGACCATAACATGGTTGAATTCCATATTCAATTAGAGGGTGAGAAGGTTGGATCTCAAACAAGCGTGCTAAGCTTGAATAAAGGAGACTATGAAGGTATGCGAGCGGAATTGAGTAGAGTGGATTGGGAAAATAGATTAAAGGGTAAGACGACACATGATCAGTGCTGTACATTCAAGGAGTTATTTTACAACTTCCAAAAAAAATATATTCCACTGAAAAGAAAAGGGTGTAAAAGAAAGGACAGTCATCCGTGGCTAAGTAAAGAAATTAAGGATAGTATTCGACTAAAAACAAGGGCATATAAGGTAGCGAAATCTAGTGGGAGGACAGAGGATTGGGAAAACTTTAAAAGGCAGCAAAAAATAACAAAAAGATTGATTAAGAAAGGGAAGATAGATTATGAAAGTAAATTAGCAAAAAATATAAAAACAGATAGTAAGAGTTTTTATAGTTATATAAAAAGAAAAAGGGTGGCTAAAGTAAATGTTGGTCCCTTAGAGGATGAGACCGGGAAATTAATGGTGGGAAATATGGAGATGGCAAAAACACTGAATGAATATTTTGTATCAGTCTTTACAGTAGAGGACACTAAGAATATCCCAACACTGGACAAACAGGGGGCTATAGGGGGAGAGGAGCTAAACACGATCAAAATCACTAAGGAAGTGGTACTCGGTAAAATAATGGGACTCAAGGCGGATAAATCACCTGGACCTGATGGCTTACATCCTAGAGTCTTGAAGGAAGTGGCGGTAGTGATTGTAGATGCATTGGTAATAATTTTTCAAAACTCCCTGGATTCCGCTAAGGTCCCGGCAGACTGGAAAACTGCTAATGTAACACCCTTATTTAAAAAGGGCAGTAGACAGAAGGCTGGTAACTATAGACCGGTTAGCCTAACATCTGTGGTAGGTAAAATTTTGGAGTCCATTATTAAGGAAACAGTAACAGGACATTTGGATAATCATAATTTAATAGGACAAAGTCAGCATGGTTTTACGAAGGGGAAGTCATGTTTGACAAATTTGCTGGAGTTCTTTGAGGAAGTAACATATAGAGTGGATAAAGGGGAACCAGTGGACGTAGTGTATTTAGACTTCCAAAAGGCATTTGACAAGGTGCCACACAAAAGATTATTGCTTAAGGTAAAAAATCACGGATTGGGGGTAATATTCTGGCATGGATAGAGGATTGGCTATCTAACAGAAAGCAAAGAGTTGGGATAAATGGTTCATTCTCAGACTGGCAATCAGTAACTAGTGGTGTTCCACAGGGGTCAGTGCTGGGTCCCCAACTCTTTACAATCTATATTAACGATTTGGAGGAAGGGACCAAGTGTAACATATCAAAATTTGCAGATGATACAAAGATGGGAGGGAAAGTAGTGAGTGAGGAGGACATAAAAAACCTGCAAGGGGACATAGACAGGCTAAGTAAGTGGGCAGAGATTTGGCAGATGGAATACAACACTGGAAAGTGTGAGGTGATGCACTTTGGCAGGAAAAATCCTAGAGCAATTTATTATCTTAATGGCAAGAAACTGGAGAGTACTGAAGTGCAGAGGGATCTGGGGGTCCTGGTGCACGAAACTCAAAAGGTTAGTATGCAGGTGCAGCAAGTGATTAAGAAGGCAAATGGAATGTTGGCTTTCATTGCTAGGGGGATAGAATATAAAAATAGGGAGGTATTGCTTCAGTTGTACAAGGTATTGGTGAGACCGCACCTGGAATACTGCATACAGTTTTGGTGTCCTTACTTAAGGAAAGACATCCTTGCTCTCGAGGCAGTGCAAAAAAGGTTCACTCGGTTAATCCCGGGGATGAGGGGGTGGTCATATGAGGAGAGGTTGGGTAGATTGGGACTCTACTCATTGGAGTTCAGAAGAATGAGAGGCGATCTTATTGAAACATATAAGATTGTGAAGGGGTTGGATCGGGTGGATGCGGGGAGGATGTTCCCGATGACGGGTGAGACTAGAACTAGGGGACATAGTCTTAGAATAAGGGGCTGCTCTTTCAAAACTGAGATGAGGAGGAACTACTTCACTCAGAGGGTGGTAGGTCCATGGAATATGCTGCCACAAAAAGCTGTAGAAGCTACATCATTAAATAAATTTAAAAAAGAAATAGACAGTTTCCTAGAAGTAAAGGGCATTAAGGGTTACGGGGAGCGGGCAGGAATTTGGACATGAGTCTAGGTTCGGATCGGTCATGGCCCTGTGGGTAGTGGAGCGGGCCCAGGGACCGTGTAGCCTGATTCTGCTCCTATTTCGTGTGTGCAATTCTGTTAGATGCAGGAGATGGTTCTGTGATAGATAGTAGATTGGCGGTTAGGATCAGATCATGATCTTATTGAATGGCGGAGCAGGCTCGAGGGGCCGATTGGCCTACTCCTGCTCCTATTTCTTATGTTCTTATGTTCTTATATTGCCTCTCCCTGTTCCTTCTGCCAAAATGCATCACCTCACACTTCTCTGTATTAAATTCCATCTGCCACTTGTCTGCCCATTCTGCTAGTCTTTCTATGTCCTGTTGCAGTCGATTGGTATCATCATCACTGTTTGCCACACCCCCAGGTTTGGTGTCATCGGCAAATTTAGAAATTCTACTCTGTATTCCAATATCCAGGTCATTTATATATATCAAAAAAAGCAATGGCCCCAGCACTGACCCTTGGGGAACACCACTGTCTACCATCACTGTTTTCTGTCCTTAAGCCAATTCCTTATCCAAGCTGCCACTGTCCCACCTATTCCATGAGCCTCAATTCTGTTAACCAGCCTGCTATGTGGTACTTTGTCAAATGCCTTCCGAAAATCCATGTAGACAACATCCATTGCATTCCCTTCATCAATCCTCTCTGTTACTTCATCAAAAAATTCAATTAGATTAGTAAAACACGATCGGCCTTTTACAAATCTGTGTTGGCTCTCCTTAATTAGCTTAAACCTCTCCAAGTGCCTGTTAATTTTTTCCTTGATTATTGTTTCTAAAAATTTACCCACCACTGATGTTAAACTGTAGTTACTAGGATTGTCATTACACCCTTTCTTGAACAATGGTGTCACATTTGCCACGAAGAATGGCCACTTGGATGAAATGCCTGTGGGTGACCAGCACAAGTGAGTCATACCCCAGCGCGAATCGATACCTTCACAAGAGAAGGGCCAAAAATTGGAGGGCTAGAAAAGAAAAAAGCAAGCAACAACAGCCCTTTCTGTGATCAATGCTGCTTGAAGCTTTTTAAAATACGGCTCACGTGTAACAGGGACAATGACGTTTGCGTGAATTTCTAATGAGTGAATATTATATGGACAATGCACAGGGCTGGTTATGGATGAGGGATAAAAGTTCATGGCCCAAGGATGGCCATCACAGGTGGAACAAGATTAGAAATTCTGCTGTTGAAACACGTCATGAGAGAGTATTCTTCCATGTGATGAATGGCACAGAACTGATCTTGGCCTGCTACACGTCTCCTCTTGCAGAGAGTAACACTAATGAGAGGCATAAAGGGATCCCCAGCCTGATTCATCGCTCTCATTTGAAAGTGTGTGGGTGTGTTGGAGAAGGTGAATAATAAATGAAAAACAACTGAAATGAAAAATGGCATTGCTCAATGGCTGTGAACCTTCCAGAGCATGTATGTAACAGTCCCCAATCCTTTAAGAATGAATGTTGAACATCTAACCGTAACCTGGCAAAATGGTATATTTATAAAGAATATATTTAAATTAAATAAAGTCCCCCAAGGATCTCTCCATGTGCGCCCCCCCCCCCCCCCCACCTTCTTTTACATGCTGCCCCTTGGCAACATCATCTGCATACATGGGGTCAGCTTCCACATGAATGCTGACAATGCCCACCTCCACCACCCCTCAATACATCCACTGCTTCTTTTTGGAAGAATGATTTTTTTAATCCATCTGGCAGCTGCAGTAAGTTGCAAGGAGCTAGGAGCTGAAGGTGGCAGCAGCATCCACATTGTCTTTCAGTCTTGGCTTTTGGGTGGCTGAGTTACTGCAGATGCTTCAATATTACCAAGGGCAAGTTCATTGATTGGGAGAGGGATGTGATACTAAACCTTGATTCAGCAAGACTCAAAAAAATTATTTAATTATATATGGGCTTCTCAATAGTTGTGTCACATGGATCTAGCTCACAGCTCCAAAAGGTTGCTCTAGAATATCAGTATGTGCAGTACCATAGGGTGATTGTATGTGAGACTGCACACACAACCCCCCTCATGGATTGAATTACCAAACTCAGTTGTGCCACAAGACGAAAGTATTAAGTAGAGACCAGGAAAAATTATTAGGAGAGTAACTTTGAGCCAATCTCGCACAAATAACTAGTTTCAAAGTTGCATGCCAGGGGCCTGGGAGCAGACTGGCCAACTTCCCTCTCCATTCTAAACAGTCCTGGTATAGGGAAGTCAAGAAAGTAGACTAGGTTGAAAATAAAACATCTTAAGAAACAGGGTGGGGGGGGGGGGGGTGAAATTGGGTATCGCCCCGTTTTAGGAGCTAACTTTTGAAATTTTGAAAATTTAGCGCCAGGCGCTAAGGGTTCTGAACTTCTACTAAATTGGGTGTTAGCGCCCCAGGAAGGAAGTGGGGCACTAAATCAAGCACTAATGACCTCAGTGGGGCGCTACAGGGGCGCTACCAGCAGAGCGCTAATGAATTTCAGGTGCAATGCATTCAGCAATGATCCTTCACACTGGTTCCTTCCAGCTCTTAAAGGAGAGGTTGCATCATTGTGCAGATGCTCATTTTCAGCATTGCTGGCTTTGAGGCGACCTGCGAGCAACTGAATCCCCTGATGGCTATGGCTGTTCCCACTCCTAGGGAGAGAGCTCGTCGGTTCACAGACGTGGCATTGGAGGCATTGGCGGCTGGAGTGGAGCGAAGGAGGGCAATGCTTTACCTGGCCGCTGGAAGGAGGCCATCATCTCAGGTGTTCAGGGCAATGTGGAGGGAAGTCGGCCAGTAGTGTGGTGGCACGCAACCTGACACAGTGCCATAAGAAATTCAATGACCTCACTCTGGTGGTCAAGGTGAGTACATGCTTCAACAGGTCCTACATACCAGCATCTGAACCTCAGTCTGTGCACACTGCGCAAAGAACCACACCGCCACCAGTCACCAACCAAACATCTTCACCTACTCAAACTTACATCCACATCTCATGCCTTGCCTACAATCACAGCTATTCAATGACGGCAGGCTTATCTCCCAAACACATTGCTGGACTCTGACTGAAACACATTTGTTTCTCTTGCAGGCCAAGATGGCTCACAATAGGAGGGAGCAGCAGAGAACAGGCGGGGATGATGCGCAGCTCCAGCAGCTCTCAGACCTGGAGGAGCGAGTGCTGCGACTCATTGGGCAGCAGGTGGTGGGCGGTGTGGCCATTGGCAACGTCGACCCCGTTGGGGGCAAAAACGGTATCTTCAGCCCCTCTCCTTCTCTCATCCCACTTCCCCCTCACACCCCAAACCTTTCTCACTTTCCACCTCCTGAGAATGTCTGCATTCCTTGCTCCTTCCTGCCCCCCACCCTCACCTTAACACAAGTCTTGTGCCTTTATGCTTTCAGATAATCAGCAACCAGATGACCAGCCTATCCCTGAGCCTCCCACTGAGAGTGAGGAAGAAGAGGAGGAGGAGCAAAGCACCGCGTCACTGTATCTCTCACCCGCAGGCACCACCTCAGATACTGGGACTACGCGATCTTTAGAGGCAGGTTTAGTAGAGGGGTCTGCACTGGGTGATGCACCGAGGATGAGCGGGCTGCAGCAAGGCCAGGGGGATAGGGTATCTCAGGAGCCAGCTCCCTGGAGGGCAAGTTCGCGCGTGAGTTCTGCTGCACAGGACTCAGATGAGGACCTCGGAGGGGAGGCATTCACAAGAAGGGTGATGGCCATGCACTCCGAGATGATAGCTGCAATGGCAAGGGTGCCCGAGAGCCTCTCGGCAATGGTAAGGAGCGTGGAGGAGTCCTGCCTCCAACACTGCACAGAGCTCTGCGCACACCATGGAGCCCATCATTTCCACTGTACAGAGGATGGTGAACTCCCAGAGAGACCGTGCGGATCCAGACCTCATGACGCGTGTCATGGGCGATGTGGCAGCTTCCATTGCAGCACAGGCAGAAGCAACGCAACGTCTTAGTGATGTAATGCAAACAATGGTTGATGCCATCCTGTCTCAGACTGCTCTCATGCAGTCCAGCTTGATGCGACGTAAGCTCTGACTGCTGCCATCATCGCTGTGTCCACCACAGTCCACCGGGGATCTCACGGTGTCGCAGCAGGCCAGCAATCCGTGCTCCAACAGATTGCTAGGGAGGCTGAGGTACTTCCCCGGGGGAGTGGCAGTGGGTCAGTGGAGCAGGAACCTGCTGTCCTCTCTCAGGATGACAGCATTCCTGCTCCCACCACTGCCACTCCGCCATTGTATTTGCCGCTGCCTGTCATCCAGCCAGCCCAGACTGCCGCCGCCAATCCTGAGGTGGCACAGTCTACAGCCGGGCCTTCCAGGCCCAGAGCTGGTCGAGGGTGTCCTGCAAGGCCATCTGTAGTCTCTGGCACCGACACTCAGCAGCCTTCCACCATCCCTGCTGCAGCCGCTGGGGAGACACTACGTAGGAGCAGCAGAAAAGGCAACTGTAAAGAGGGGAAGTAAGGGTTTGCACAAGGGTGATTAGTTCATTTTGTTGTTGTATATATGTGGTTACTGATCTTGGATAAATTTATTATTGCAATGTTGCAGAAATGGTGATATGTCTCATTTCAGCTCTGGGGTGTGTCGTGGAATGAGAAATTAATGGATTGATGGGGACGGGCTGAGCAACCGGGAAGTGGCCTCGAAATCATTGGAACCGAAGTCTGATGAGGCAATCATGGACCGCCCTTACACAAGGCCGATGGAGTGGCTGGTTCCTCCGTCGTTGCAGTTCGTGCTCCTGTTCATCCTCCTCCTCCTCCTCCTCCTCCTCCTCCTCGAGTCCCTCTTCCTCCTCCTGAGGTGGTCCCGCTATGCCTGGTGGCAATGGCCGCGCCCTCATGATGGCCAAGTTGTGCAGCAGACGACGAAAAGGGACACCCGCTCAGCCGAGTACTGAAGAGCTTCTCCCGAACGGTCAAGGCAACGGAACTGTTGTTTGAGCACTCCGATGATCTGCTCAATGATGTTCCTGGTGGCAGCATGGCTCTCATTGTATGAGTGCTGGGCAGGAGTGTTGGGGTTGCGGAGGGGAGTCATGAGCCAGGTGGAGAGCGGATAGCCCTGGTCTCCCAGCAGCCAGACGCAAGCGTCATGTGGTGGCTGGAATAGATCTGGCACACTGGTCTGGCGCAGGATGAAGGCATCGTGGCTGCTGCCAGGATAGCGGCCATTGACGGTCAGGATTCGCCATGTGTGGTCGCACACCAACTGCACATTAAGTGAGTGGTTGCCTGTGCGGTTACGGAATACCTCAGGATTGTTATGAGGTGCCCGCAAAGCAGCGTGGGTGCAGTCAATGGCGTCCTGCACCATGGGGAAGCCTGCTATCCTGGAAAAGCCATAAGCACACTCGCGCTGCTTCTCTCTAGTCATGGGGAAGGAAATGTAGTCCCTTCTCCTTTCTGTACAGAGCATCTGTGACCTGGTGGATGGAGCAATGGACGGCAAACTGGAAAATGTTGGAGATGTTGCCTGTCGCACACTGGAAGGATCCGCTGGCGTAGAAATTGAGGGCGACGGTGACCTTGACTGCCACTGAGAGAGCCGTGGTGGTCCTGATCTGAGGCTCGAGTTCTGGCTGCAAGAGGTAGCAGAGCTCTGTGACCACGCCCTTGCGGAAGCGGAGCCTTCTAACACACTGGTCCTCAGTGAAATTCATGTAGGAGAACTGCTGCTGGAATACCCTGGGTGGGTAAGGCCTCCTGTTGAGAGCCCTGTTGGCCCTCCTACCTCTGGCCACATTTTACACTCTTTATTTCTGCCTCAGTTGCCTTCGACGTTGACGCTGGAGGGCGAGGTCCAGTGCCACTACAGCCCCCATGAAGGAAACAAATATTGCACTTTCAAATCTCCTCTCAATGAAACTCAATAATCTTTATGTGCCAGAACACACGTTAAAATGCAAAATGTTCAAATCGGTCAAAAGGCCTCTTTGCCTATGTGAAACTAACAACGCAGCGTTGTTGGCCAACGAAAACTAAACCGGATGTGGACACCTTTAAATAGCGCTCCTCCAGGGAACAGCCGACTGAAAGCCGCCTCCTCTACCTGTTGTTAACGCAGGCGCACAAGCAGGGGGCAAGAGGGAATTTTTAATCCGGGGAGCTACCGGGGCGCTGTGCACGGCAATGACGTCATGATCTCTGGACGCAGGAGATCGGGGCGCAACATCTTACTGCCACCGCAAAACTCCTGCCGAATTTAGCGGGAGGCGCTGATATCGCAAACCCATTTGCGCCCCGTTAGCGCCCCCTGGAGGTGCTGACGGGAGGCGCAAAGGAGCTCAATCTCTCACCCATGATGTCTCAATCTTAAAAAAAATATTTTTTGCTAATGTTTTTCTCTGCTAGTTTTCTTTTCTCACCTGCTTTCCTGAAGACACAGATGCCTTGGTGTGTTATAGTCTATGGCCCTTTGGCACAGTCTCCAAGTTTCTATTATTACCGTGTGAACCTCGGTAGTAAGTGTCAGCTTCTTATTCAATCACAGGGGTGGGGGTTGGAAGAGAGAAAGGTTATCACACTTGAACCCAATCTGTTCTCACCCGATGTCCACCCACACACACAGTAAAGGTCACTGAATAGTGATTCGGACTGGAAACCCTGGCCAATATAACCCTCTTTAACCCAAAGGCACTGATGCCAATTCTTGTGTCTCTACCACTGCACAGACTGTGGTTAAACTACTCATCGGATAAGCTTGCTGAACCATGGAGGAGGGAGGTGAAGTCTTGGAAGCCACTTATATAGAATTTCTGGAAATAATATCATTAAACTTTAATGATACTGATGTGGTTGATGTTCCTTTTACTACATCATTACTCGGATGCACTTACCAGTCCGAACTGTCACTTTCTCACTGGGTAAACTGCACCCTGCAAAGTTCACTGCCATCGCCCAGACCAGATAACACCTGTTTGGTTCCAGATTGTCCAACGTGCAGTAACTTTCTTTCACTGCCATCTTGTATTCATCAGCTATACTTCCTTTTAAAAAAAAGGACTATCCATTAGGTTCAGGTGTTCAGGAACATGGCTCCATATTTAATACCGTATTCACTCTAAATCATTACCCAGTTACTCCATTTCTGCAGCCATTTATAATTATCCAGTTCTGCTACTCAAGTTTGCACTGGACTCAGTCTATGAAGTTCAAAAGAAAAGGGGACATTCAACTTTCAGAGATGAATTCACCATCAACACCACTTTATATTCATACCTTATTTATAGAACAACATTTCTTCTGGAGGAAACACAAATATAAATTAGGCAACCTATCTGTCTCCAGAGACAAGGACGATCACCTTGGGAGTGGCTTCATTTCCTGACTAATTTAAACTTAACCAATGCCGTGGGACTGGTTTAAATTTCAGTGGTGGGATATTAACAAAGCCAGGAAATCCCATGAACTCTTTTCCAGGATATATGAAATTCAAAGGAAAAGAAACATCAGTATTTTAAAAAGTTATTTACAAACAGCTCTTAGAGTTGCATTTTTTATCTTAATGACACCAGGGGTCAAATGGGAGCAGTTCCTCTCAGTGCTATTTCTAGCAGAACCATAAACACAATCTATTGGTGCACTTTTGTGATTTAGCTAGAAATAGCAAACATAGGAAATCTTTCCACTGTGTTTATCATATTACGAACACATGGGCTCGATTTTGTCAATGGGGACGTGATGGAGGCGGGACTCCACTTTTTGGGTTGTAGTCCCACCTCCATCGATTTGTGGCCAACCCACGCTACTTTCCCTTGATTGACCTTGTTAAGCCCGCCCAGCGGGCTCAGCAGGCCAATTAAGGGACACCTGGATACTGGTGACGTCAGTGATTGACATTTCATCTGTCAAGAGCTTTTGACAGATGAAATATCAGCGTTTGACAGCTCTGTGAAGCTGTCAAACACTGACAATCTGTCTTCTAACTTGAGTCCCTGTACTTAGACTCAGTTAGAGAGCTCTCCAGACCAGAAAGCAGAGGCTGCAGCTTTTGACAGCTCAGCGACCATTCTGCTTTCTGTGCCGGTGAGCTGAGGGACTCCCGAGAACTGAAGGGAGGAAGCCTGGAGGAGAAAGTAAAGGTAAGTAAAACTTATTAAAACACTTTACACATACCAAACACACTTACCTCTGCACTCATGCACCCATCACTCACCTGTACACCGGACATCTCGACCCCTCCAAGCCCTGCAGACCGACGGTCCGCCTCGCTTACTTGGCGTGGTTTGGAGCCGTCGGGCAGCCCACACTTCAGGGCTAAAAATAGTAATTAGCCAAAAAACTGCCTGTTAACTACCTGTTAACAGGCAGTTAATTGGCACTAATCCCCTTCCCACCTCGGGGAGGTGGCTCCCAGCACAGGTCGGGTACCCGCCTCCTGGGACATTGGCATGGAAGCGGGTTGGGGGCGGGATGGGTACATGTCCCCCGAATCTGCAATTTTCCCACCACTCCCGCCTCCAAACCCGCCTCCACGGGGCTTGGAAATTCGAGCCCATAATGTCCACAGGAAATCTTCCTCCACATTCGGAGTCTCTTATTTGTGAGGCTAGGTGAAATGGATAATTACTCACACTAACTTACATGACTTTACTGAACTGATAAAGTTTGATTTATTTATCAAATATAGGAAAGCAGTATTAATATGATATATTGTATCATATATTAGCAGATACGGTGGCATAATGGTTATGTTACTGGACTAGTAATCCAGAGGCCTGGACTAATGATCCGGAGACGTGAGTTCATAATCCCACCATGTGTCAGCTGTGGCTCAGTGGATAGCACCCTCGCCTCTGAGTCAGAAGGTTGCAGGTTCAAGTCCCACTCCAGGGACTTGAGCACGTAAGTCGAGGCTGACACTCCAGTGCAGTGCTGAGGGAGTGCTGCACTGTCGGAGGTGCCGTCTTTCGGATGAGATGTTAAACCGAGACCCCGTCTGCTCTCTCAGGTGGTCGTAAAAGATCCCATGGCACTATTTCGAAGAAGAGTAGGGGAGTTATCCCCGGTGTCCTGGCCAACACTTCTCCCTCAACCAACATAATCAAAACAGATTATCTGGTCATTATCACATTGCTGTTAGTGGGAGCTTGCGGTGTGCAAATTGGCTGCTGCGTTTCCCACATTACAACAGTGACTCCACTTCAAAAGTACTTAATTGGCTGTAAAGTGCTTTGAGATGTCCGGTGGACGAGAAAGGTGCTATATAAATGCAAGACTTTCTTTACTTTTCTTTCACAGCAGCTGGGGAATTTAAATTCAGTTAATTAAATATCTCTGGAATAAAAAGCTAACCGGATTGTCGTAAAAACCCATCTGATTCACTAATGTCCTTTAGGGAAGAAAATCTGCCATCCTTACCTGGTCTGGCCTATATGTGATTCCAGACCCACAGCAATGTGGTTGACTGCCCTGTGAATGGCCTAGCAAGCCACTCAGTTGTGCCAAACCACTTCGAAGAAGTATCACTACACGGACTGCGGCGGTTCAAGAAGGGGGCTCACCACGACCTTCTTAAGGGCAATTAGGGTTGGGCAATAAATGCTGGCCTTGCCAGCAATGCCCACATCCCATGAATGAATTTAAAAAAAAACTACAATTATTTAACAGTTACTGTTTACCATAATTTTGCATAATTTTCACTAACGCAAAGCATAATCAAAAATGGAGACTGTTCGATGTTAAAACCCTACCACTTTGCTCTCTGTTTCCCTCGGACTCATCCATACAGTACACCTGGAAATAATCAATGACATCTTCCTCCCCGACTGTCCAATAGACTGTTATTGTTGTGCTTGTTGCAGTGTTTGGCTCCTGAGGAACAATGGTTGGAGACTGAGGGACTGAAAGAAAATTAAAAGAATATGCTGTGAAAAAAATTCAAACATTTCACATGATCCAAAAGCTATCACTTTCTTAAATGTTATTGGCATTAATGGGTTAAAAATACTTTCCTTTCACTTGCACTCCAGAATGGAAGGTGTGAACTGCAATGATGTAAATGCATGATGAACAACAGTCTATAAAAAGTAACTGCAATATAGAGACACTCAAGCAGGATGAAACATTGACAAATAACCCCCATCAAAACTCTCATCTTCTGAGTTGCACTTTTCTCTATTTCAATTCTCAATGGAACAGGTTAATGTCCTTGGTGTGCACTTTGCTGAGAATTGTTAAAGTGTCACATTAAAACCATTGAAACATAGGCTCCGATATTGGTGGAGAGGCAGGGAGGGTGTGGAGGAGGCCAAAAACAACTGAAGAACCCGGCAAGGCTCCTCCTGGCCCACCAGGAGTGTTGAAAAAGCCACTCATCTTGGTGAGCCAGCAGCTCCAGCCTCGGATCAGCGACCGGGAATCCGACAGCTCGGGCCACTTTCTGCTAAATTTAAGTCGCGGCGCTGATGATGTCATCAGGCCTGCCTTTTGCGGGCTTGGGTGAATAGCATGCTGCTGCAGGGTTTAAAGGGCAGCAGCAGCTTAAAAGGACCTAAAAATAAGTCAAATGGAGAAGCTTAAATCGATTTAATACAAGTTAAAATAAGGTAATGGAGAAAATAATGGGATCTGATGGGGTCCACCCCAACGTATTAAAAGAAATAGGTGAGGAAACTCCAAATGCAGCAGTCAGAATTTTCCAAAGCTCTCTCGATTCAGGAATTGCGCCTTTCGATTGGAAAATTGGAAATGTCACTCCATTGTTTAAAAGAGAGAGATGGAGAAAGCAGGTAACTACAAACCAGTCAGTTTAACATCAATTGTGGGTAGGTTACTGGAATCTATCAAAGACACGGGCCTGAATTTTAAGATTTTGACCCGCTGGGAGCGGGGGAGGGGGCGCCTGGTAGAGCGCGGTTTCCCCGCACGTTGTAGAGTTTTAATTCCACAGCGTGCGTGTGATGTCATGGACAGGTGCCTTGCCCGGAAGTCAGCCTGATTGACAGGCTGGCTTCCAGTCGGGGGGGAACGCTGAAGAAGAGGCTGCAACCACAGGTAGGTACAAACACCGACCCCGGTGGGGGGGGGGGGGGGGGGGTCCGAGGTTAAATCCAAGGCTTCCAGCCTCATTATAATATTTAAAGTGCCAACCCACCTCCTGGGAGCGGATTGGCTGCCTGTCTCCCATCCTGCCTCCGTTAAAACCTGAAGTGGGCGGGTTAGAGGCGGGTTGGGGTCAGGATTCAGTATTTTTTAACACTTTAACATCCCACCCGACACCAACCCACCCATTTTTTGGTGTTAAAATCCCCCCCCCCCCCAGTGATGAGTACTTGGACAAGTATCAGTTGATCAAAGAGAGCATGGATTTGTGGAGGATAGGTTATGTCTGACTAATCTAGTTGAATTTTTTGAGGAAGTCACTAGCACGGTGGATAGGGGAGTGTCTATGGATGTTGTCTACATGGACTTCCAGAAGGCATTTGATAAGGTTCTGCACAAGAGATTATTAGCAAAAATGAGAACATACAGAAATGGAGATAATCTTGTGACATGGGTCAGCAGTTGGTTGGGAGATAGGAGAGAGAGAGTTGAGATAAAGGGCTCGTTCTCCAATCTGCAGGATGTGAAAAGTGGTGTTCCCCAGGGATCTGTACTGAGGTCTCAGCATTTCATTATATATGCTAATGACTTGGATAATGCAATAGAGAGTTGTATATCCAAGTTTCCGGATGACATCAAGTTAGGAGGCACTGTAAAGTTGTGTGGATGCGAGCAGGAAGTTACAAAGGGACAGGCAGACTAAGTGAGTGGGCAAAACTATGGCAGATGGAGTTCAATGTGGGGAAGTGTGAGGTTATCCACTTTGAATCTGAGAAAGACAAATCAGAATATTTTCATAATTATAAAAACAAGTTGTTGTTTTTGTTTAGTGCCTTTAACATACATATCAACATATGAATTAGGAGCAGGAGTAGGCCACTCAGCCCCTCGAGCCTGCTCCGCCATTCAATAAGATCATGGCTGATCTGATTACTCCACATTCACGCCCACCCCCGATAACCTTTCACCCCCTTACTTATCAAGAATCTATCTACCTCTGCCTTAAAAATATTCAAAGATTCTGCTTCTACCACCCTCTGAGGAAGAGAGTTCCAACGACTCATAACCCTCTGAGAAAAAATTTCTCCTCATCTCTGTCTTAAATATTTTTAAACAAACAGTGACCCGTAGTTCTAGATTCTCCTACAAGAGGAAACATCCTCTCCACATCCACCCTGTCAAGACCCCTCAGGATCTTATATGTTTCAATCAAGTCACCTCTTACTCTTCTAAACTCCAGCGGATACAAGCCTAGCCTGTCCAACCTTTCCTCATAAGACAACTCGCCCATTCCAGGTATTAGTCTAGTAAACCTTCTCTGAACTGCTTCCAATGCATTTACATCCTTCCTTAAATAAGGAGACCAATACTGTACACAGTACTCCAGATGTGGTCTCACCAATGCCCTGTATAACTGAAGCATAACCTCCCTACTTTTGTATTCAATTCCCCTCGCAATAAACGATAACATTCTATTAGCTTTCCTAATTACTTGCTGTACCTGCATACTAACCTTTTGTGATTCATGCACTAGGACACCCAGATCCCTCTGTATCTCAGAGCTCTACAATCTCTCACCATTTAGATAATATGCTTCTTTTCTATTCTTCCTGCCAAAATGTACAACTCCACATTTTCCCACATTATACTCCATTTGCCAGATCTTTGCCCACTCACTTAGCCTATCTATATCCCTTTGTAACCTCATGTCCTCTTCACAATTTACTTTCCTACCTATCTTTGTCTCATCAGCAAATTTAGCAACCATACCTTCCGTCCCTTCATCCAAGTCATTTATATAAATTGTAAAAATTGAAGCCCCAGCACTGATCCCTGTGGCACACCACTCGTTACATCTTGCCAACCAGAAAATGACCCATTTATGTCTACTCTGTTTCCTGTTAGCTAGCCAATCTTCTATCCATGCCAATATGTTACCCCCTACACCATGAGCTTTTATTTTCCGCAATAACCTTTGATGTGGCACCTTATCAAATGCCTTCTGGAAATCTAAGTACAGTACATTCACAGCACAGGCTACTTCCTCAAAGAACTCCAATAAATTGGTCAAACATGATTTCCCTTTCACAAAACCATGTTGACTCTTCCTGATTACCTTGAACTTTTCTAAGTGCCCTGCTATAACGTCTTTAATAATAGCTTCTAACATCTTCCCCATGACAGATGTTAAGCTAACTGGCCTGTAGTTTCCTGCCTTCTGTCTCCCTCCCTTTTTGAATAAAGGAGTTACATTCGCTATTTTCCAATCTAATGGAACCTTCCCCGAATCCAGGGAATTTTGGAAAATTAAAACCAACGCATCAACTATCTCACTAGCCACTTCTTTTAAGACCCTTGGATGAAGTCCATCAGGACCCAGGGACTTGTCAGCCTGCAGCTCCAACAATTTGCTCAGTACCACTTCCCTGGTGTTTGTATTAAAACATCCCAAGGCGCTGCACAGGAGTATTTTAAGACTAAAAATTTGACACTGATCCACATAAGGATAAATTAGGGCAGATGACCAAAAGCTTGGTCAAAGAGGTAGGTTTTAAAGAGCGTCTTAAAGGAGGAAAGAGAGGTAGTGAGGCGGAGAGGTTTAGGCAGGGAATTCCAGAGCTTAGGGCCTAGGCAACAGAAGGCATGGCCACCAAAGGTTGAGCAATTATAATCAGGGATGCTCAAGAGGGCAGAATTAGAGGAGCGCAGATATCTCGGGGGGGTTGTGGGGCTGAAGGAGATTACAGAGATAGGAAGGGGCGAGGTTATGGAGGGATTTGAAAACAAGGATGAGAATTTTGAAATCGAGGCGCTGCTTAACCGGGAGCCAATGTAGGTCAGCGAGCACAGGGGAGATGGGCGAACGGGACTTGGTGCGAGTTAGGACACGGGCAGCAGAGTTTTGGATGACCTCAAGTTTACGTAGGGTGGAATGTGGGAGGCCAGCCAGGAGTGCGTTGGAATAGTCAAGTCTAGAGGTAACAAAGGCATGGATGAGGGTTTCAGCAGTGGATGAGCTGAGGCAAGGGCGGAGACGGGCGATGTTACGGAGGTGAAAGAAGGTGGTCTTTGTTATGCTGCAGATATGTGGTCAGAAGCTCATTTCAGGGTCAAATATGACACCAAGGTTGCGAACAGTGTGGTTCAGCCTCAAACAGATGTTAGGGAGAGGAATGGAGTCAGTGGCTAGGGAACGGAGTTTGTGGCGGGGAATGAAAACAATGGCTTCAGTCTTCCCAATATTTAATTTGAGAAAATTTTTGTTCATCCAGAACTGTATGTCGGACAAGCAGTCTGACAATTTAGACACCGTGGAGGAGTCGAGAGAAGTGGTGGTGAGGTAGAGCTGGGTGTTGTCAGCGTACATGTGGAAACTGACGCTGTGTTTTCGGATGATGTCGCCAAGGGGCAACATGTAGATGAGAAATAGGAGGGGGCCAAGGATAGATCCTTGAGGGACACCAGAGGTAACGATGCGGGAGCGGGAAGAGAAGCCGTTGCAGGTGATTCTCTGGTTACGATTAGATAGATAAGAATGGAACCAGGCGAGTGCAGTCCCACCCAACTGGACGACGGTGGAGAGGCGTTGGAGAAGGATGGAGTGGTCAACCATGTCAAAGGCTACAGACAAGTCAAGAAGGACGAGGAGGGATAGTTTACCTTTGTCACAGTCACAAAGGATGTCATTTGTGACTTTGATGAGAGCCGTTTCAGTACTATGGCAAGGGCGGAAACCTGATTGGAGGGATTCAAACATGGAATTGCGGGAAAGATGGGCACGGATTTGGGAGGCGATAACACGTTCAAGGACTTTGGAGAGGAAAGGGAGGTTGGAGATGGGGCGGTAGTTTTCAAGGATGGAGGGATTAAGGTTTGGTTTTTTGAGGAGAGGGGTGATGACGGCAGATGTGAGGGAGAGGGGGACAGTACCTGAGGAGAGAGAACTGTTAACAATATCAGCTAACATGGGAGCCAGAAAAGGAAGTTGGGTGGTCAGCAGTTTGGTGGGAATAGGGCCGAGGGAGCAGGAGGTGGGTCTCATAGACAAGATGAGTGCAGAGAGGTCATGAGGGGAGATCGGAGAGAAACTGGAGAAAGATGTGAGTTCAGGGCTAGGGTAGGGGGGAACCTTAGAGGACTAAGGAAAGGAAGGGAAATGGCAAAGGCAGCTGAACAGTTGGTCTCAATCTTAGAGACAAAGAAGTCCATGAGCTCCTCACACTTGTTATCGGAGGAGAGGATGGAGGAGACAGGGGAGAGGGGTTTAAGAAGACGGTTAGCAGTAGAGAATAGGAGCCGGGGTTTATCTTTGCATTCCAGAATGATTCTGCAATAGTGAGCAATTTTGGAGACGAGAGCAGTGCCCGATAATGCTTTATGTGGTCCAGCCAGATCTGGCGGTGAATGGCTAAACGAGTTGTCCGCCATATCCGTTCGAGTCTGCGTCCCTTGGACTTAAGGGAGCGAAGACAAGAGCCATACCAGGGGGAACAGCCAGGGTGAGAGAGAGTAATTGTTTTAGTAGGGACTAGGGCATCAAAGGTGGTGGTGAGGGTGTGGTTGAGCAGATCGGTAGCTGCAGAAATGTCATGATGAATGGAGGGCCAGAGGCTGGTCAGTTGGGATTTCATAAGTGCAGTTGTAAGAGAGTTAGGAGAGAGTTTTTTTTTCCAGGGGCGGACACAGAAGGAAGTAGGGTTGTTTGGGGGGGGGGGGTGGAAAGAGTGATACGAGGAAATGGTCAGAGATGGCCTTATCTGCAATTGACACGATGGGAGTAGCGAGGCCACGAGAGATGCTAAGGTCGAGGGGGTGGCCGTGAATATGGGTTGGGGAGTTTACATGGAGGGAGAGATTAAGGGAGGATAGGAGGCTAGTGAACTCAGAGGAGAGAGAGCATGATGAATTGAAATGGAGGTTGAAATCACTGAGGACGAGAAGTTGTTCGGTGCAGAGGCTGAGGGAGGAGAACAGTGAAGATATCTCAGTAATAAAGTTTTATGGTACTTGGGTGGGTGGTAGAGAACAAGAATTTTAAATGAGAGAGATAATAATGAGAGACTAGGGAGCTGTGGAGGAGCAAAGAGATTTTGGTGTTCCGGTACACAAATCACTAAAAGCTAGTACACAGGCACAAAAAGTATTCAAAAAAGAATGTTAGTATTTATCTCAAAGGGGTTGGAATTCAAAAGTGAGGAAGTGATGCTTCAGTTGTACAGAGCCTTGGTCAGACCATTTCTGGAGTACTATGTTCAATTCTGGGAACCAAACCTCAGAAAAGATATAATGGCTTTGGAGGGGCTGCAGTGCAGATTCACCAGGATGATACCAGGGCTTAAAGGGTTAAATTTGAGGACAGGTCGCACAAACTTGGCTTGTATTCCCTTGAGTTTAGAAGGTAGAGGGGTGATCTAATTGAGGTGATTAAAATGATTAAGGGAGATGCAGAGAAACTATTTCATCTGGTGGAGAAATCCAGAACAAGAGGAGGCATAATCTTAAAATTAGGCTATTTATCAGTGAAATCAGGAGCACTTTTTCACACCAAGGGTAGTGAAGACCTCTGGATTACCAGTCCAGTAACAGAACCACTATGGTGACCCATACTGGGGTACAGTTCCACAGTGACTGGAAGCCCTCCACTACCTCACCTTAGTGGCTATTCTTCATGCGTGAACATATACAGTGCGTGTCAACAAGCTAGTCAACATAGAAGGCACCACACAATTTCCAGCAACTGTCACTGGATAATGATTGGGAGCAGGAACTGTGGCTAATTTCTCCTCTCTAACCCAGCAGCACTTAGCACCATTTAGAAACACAGAAAAAATAGGAGCAGGAGTAGGCCATTCGAGCCTGCTCTGCCATTCAATATGATCATGGCTGATCCTCTATCTCAATACCATATTTAGCAGCCCTGCACCACCCTGGCTACCCTGGCTGATAACTAGGATGTTAGGTTTTATATGGAAAGCACTTTTTTTTTTTTAATTCATTCACGGGATGTGGGCGTCACTGGCAAGGCATTTATTGCCTAATTACCTTTGAGAAGGCAGCAGTGAGCCATCATTTCAGAGGGAAGTTAAGAGTCAACCACATTGCTGGGGTCTGGACTCACATATACAACAATCCAGTAGTTTCATCACTAGCTTTTTATTCCACATTTAATTAACTGAACTTAAATTCCCAGCTGCCGTGGTGGGATTTGAACTCGTGTCTCTGGATTACTAGTCCAGTAACATAACCACTATGCTACCATGGTGACCTGATAATTTACAAAAAAGTCTACACAAATCTATGTGAAACTTTGTGGAAAAATGTATAGTCCCACTGGTATCGTAGTGTAATCCAGGGATCAAACCTGGGATCTTAGTCTGTTGCTCAGTACCACATAGGCTGTGCATTTACCTACTGAGTCACTGGGGGACTTTTATCATATTTCCCTAACTTCGGAGAAGATAGTTTAACTAGTACATAAATATATGCAAATTCAGGTCACTGCTTGCTGTAAGGCGACAGGAAGTATAATAATGCTGCTTCCCAGTTGGAAATCCATTGCTCATCCCTTTCTTCCCATTCCCAATTGTAAGTTATTTTTCCCACCTCCTCAGCCTCCTCAACCTGACAACAACTTCCGATTCTAAGTGGAGTAACTAACATGGAGCAACATCACCATGGTGAAGACATTAAACAGTCATTAAAAAGTAATAGTCGTACCGGGCAAATGTTTCAGCGACTCAAATCCAGGTCTTCCAGATTTGACAGCGAGATCTTCGAAAGAGGAGCACCAACTTGGCTTTAGATCCAGAGAAATTGCAGCCTCCAAAGCGGAAATGACGCTGTGTAAATAGATGTTGGTTATTAGCAGCAGGCGCCTACCATAACTTTAAAACAAAGTAAGATGTTTGTATGATTATTTAGCTCCTCCCCTCACCCACAACTGAGGCATCACATCAAAATTCTTCTTTATTTGGAAAGTAAAATGGTCCAGGTTGCACACATCACCTTCAATGGCATGAAGGCCACGGAGGATATCGATCTCATATCCACAGATAATCTAGTCAAGCCTAATGAAACACTCCATCTATGTGGGATCCCCCTCGCTCTTCCCTGTTGTTTCTCCCCAGAGTAAGTTACTTTTCCACCTTCTCAGGACCTCAATATTGCATCTTATTTGCTGACTACAGGGACAAGAAGACAACCCGTTATGAGGCCTCTGCCTGAGGTGCTCTTGAACCAATCACAAGGAGGTACATGAACGACACTAGCTGTTTCACCCTCAGAGTATCCCTAACTCAGGAAAGCGCCTTATCTCCACCCCCCACCCCTTCCCCTTGGTGGTCCAGCTGAAAACAAGATGATACTGTGTGGAGAACTGCTGGGAGCAAACCCATATCCTAGTACTCTATGGGGTAGCACATCAGTACATTAACATGCTGTGTCATCAGGCTGCTATTGTCCCTACTGTACCCTAATAGATTACTGATTGTCAACATTAATACTTTAAGCTTTACAATAGCAATGTGGTAAGCTGGCCTGAAAAACAGGCACCAATGATCTTCTAGTCGTAGTCCAATAGCCAAGCAATAAGTAAGGACAACAGAGGACCACTCTGCTGAGTGCCTGAAAACATTTCAAATAAAGAGGATGCAATTCCATTCGAGCTAGTTAGTGGGAATGAGAGTATAACAAGAAGTTCTATCAGGCCGCAGTTTCCCCAAGACTATAAAACTCCATTGTATCAAAGGCTTTCTCAGCATTTAGATTTATCTGAGGCAGATGATGTTGAGTATCTGTCATAAGAGTACCTTCTACAAATAAAACCCTCCTGACCAGGGTGAAGTAATTTGGAAACTAAATCATTTAGACAAATTGCAAGGAATTTTGTAAGATTTTGGGAGATGCAATTCAAAAGAAAAATAGGCTGATAGGAGGCACTCTACCACTCACATCCCTTTCAAAATAACAGAGATCAAGTGTTGGCGATGGAACCAGTATTCGTAATTTCCTGAGATACTTTCAAGGCTAGGGGAGACAATTCAGGGTCAACATTCTGTAAAATTCAGCAAAAGAACCACCTAGCCTAGGAAACTGGTTTGTCTGAAGAGAGCTTAGAGCATGGATCATCCCATCCATAGTAATGAATCAGCTTTATGTAGGCATGCTAGAGGGAGAGAATTCAGTAGTCCTGAATAGCACTGTGAGGGTGATTTGACCTCCAATAGTGCTTTGGTCACACTGCACCTTGAATGCTGCATCTGTTAGGGGGAAATTAAATACGTGGGGTTACGGGGATAGGGTGGGATATGTATCGGTGCAGGCTCGATGGGGATTCTGTGTGAGGGGGCAGGGACAGGGTGCTGGATTTGGATGATCAGCCATGATCGTGTTGAATGGTGGAGCAGGCTCGACGGGCCGAATGGCCTACTCCTGCTCCTAGTTTCTATGTTTCTATGTTTCTATGTTTAAGTTCAGCGTACCAAAACACAAGCACTGGTGACTGTGCAGAGGAGGGCCAAGAGGCTTATCCTTTGGTCAAAAGCCTGAATTATGTGGAAAAGCTGGCGAAACTTGGGCTTTTCAGGTTAAAAGATAAGCACCTGAGAGATGATCTTATAGGAGGTACATAAGGTAGTTATGGAATGGAAGTGGTACATCCAGAATATTACCTAAATTAAATTGAGAGAGTGAGACAAGGGGGCACAGGTTCAAACTTGTAAAAGGTAAATTTACAACTGATGTCAGGAAATTCTAAAAGAGTGATCAATGTGTAGTGGAGGCAAAACTTTGAAATCTTTTAAGAAACAACTGATGCTGAAATCGGGTGACTTTAGGATCTTTCTGGATGAAAGAATGAAGATGGGCTGAATGGCCTTCCTCATCTGTAATTATCTTGCGATCTTCTAATTTTGTGGGTCAGTATGAAACTAGCAAGCCATTGCTTCCTTTTTTTTTTAGTGGAAGCATAGGCGATAATCACACAGACCTTTCTTGGCTTGATCGCCTTAGGAGTCCTGACATTGCCAGGACCAGAATCATTGGAGCATGATCCAAGAGTCTAATCAAGTCAATTTTATAAGCCGTAACCTCAAAATTCAATACCCAAAGAGTAAAGGTTTGCGAGGATTAGAGTAAAAGATGAAATCCAAAACTGTCTGGTTACAGTTCTGACGAAGGGTCATCGACCTGAAACGTTAACTCTGTTTCTTCTCTCTACAGATGCTGCCTGACCTGCTGAGTGTTTCCAGCATTTTCTGTTTTTATTTCTGTCTGGTTACACCTTTACCACACATCCACTAACACCAGGACCTCACATACATGGAAGAGTGCCAGGGCAATGTAGGAAGGGGAACGCAAACTAACACCACAGCTTATCAACTTATTTTTGTATTTGGAATATTGCAGCTTGTTTAATCTTGTTCATCATGTTGCCCCAAAAACTGATTATTTTTCCTCCAAATACATATATAAAAGGAAACTATAAACATTAGGTCCTAGCATTATACTTGACAGGGTAGATTCAGGGTGGATGTTTCCCCTGGCTGGGGAGTCTAGAACCAGGGGTCATAGTCTCAGAATAAGGGGTCGGCCATTTAGGACTGAGATAAGGAGAAATTTCTTCACTCAGAGGGTGGTGATTCTTTGGAATTCTCTACCCCAGAGGGCTGTGGAGGCTCAGTCGTTGAGTATATTCAAGACAGAGATCGATAGATTTTTGGATATTAAGGGAATCAAGGGAGATGGGGATAGTGCAGGAAAGTGGAGATGAGGTAGAAGATCAGCCATGATCTTATTAAATGGTGGAGCAGGCTCATAGGGCCAAATGGCCTACTCCTGCTCCTATTTCTTATGTTCTTATATTGGCAACTTAGTGCTGGTACATTGTAGAAAGGCTCCCGTAGCCCAAACGGGGTTAGTATAGTGTTAAAAACATCCCACACACATTAATCAGGAACTTCAAGGCTATTAAGTTTTTCACTGCAATGGAACTGATCAACTGTGAGATTTGTATAAACACCACTCTTGATTAAAGAGAGCATAGATTAGTCCAAAAGTACCTGTCGTTGATCATCCTGAACGACTGCAGATGTGGAGGAGAAGGAGAAACGAGAGATTAAACGGAGAAAAAGTACCTTGTTGAAAAAGTCAACAACAGACATAAAACATTCCTCAAGGATACTCAAATTTCACATCTGTAAACTGCAGTAGGGATTAAATACCTGACAAAGATGACTTCACTAAACTGACACACATAGATTTTACAGGGAATTAAATTAACTTTAAATTAACCACATCTCATTTAATGACTGACATTTTGTGTACCTAATTGCGTTCAATTAAGTTAATATGGAGCATAAACATTTCAATTAGCCAAAAATTAAGCAGAGGAAAATGAAGTGACTGAATGTTTGCAATCTGGATTGAAACTGATGCAGAGAACAGCAAAATGCACAAAGATCTGGCTCAATTATTCGATTATCTGAAGGCTTCCAGGTCTTTTTAAGCTCAGTGATCGCAGTCTGCCCTTTAGATCAGGAGGTTGTGGTTTCAAACCTCACTTCAGAGACTTGTCAGTGCACTAGTGAGGAAGGGATGTGCTGTATTTCAGATGAGGAGTCAAACTGAGGCCCCTTCTGCCCTCACAGTTGGATGTAAAAGATCACATGACATTATCTGAAGAAGAGCAGGGGAGTTCTCCCAGTGTCCTGACCAACACTTATCCCTCAACCAACATAATCAAAATCAGATTATCTGGTTATTTATTTTATTACTGATTGTGGTGCGGTGTTTACCTACATTACAATAGTGAGTGCACTTGAAAAGTAATCAATTGGCTGTGTTGCGTTTTGGGATGCCCAAGGTTGTGGAAAGTGCTATATAAATGCAAGTTATTTCTTGTTATAGCACTAGTATTTTCTATGAACTTTAACTTACAATAAAATGGAGATATGATCAGTGGCATATCAGTCACAAGTTGTTTCATTTTAAAAAGAAAATTCAGATTATGTAAGTAATGTTTGAATAGCAAGATAGAGAATACAACAACAACTTGCATTTATGTAGTGCTTTTAACATTGCAAAATATCTAAAGGCGCTTCACAGCGGCGCAATCAGACAAAAATTGATGCTGAGCCAGAGAAGGAGCTATTACGAGGGGTAACCAAAAGCTTGGACAAAGAGGTGGATATTTAAGAGGGTCTTAAAGCAGGAAAGAGAAGTGAAGAGGCGGAAGGGTTTAGGGAGGGAATTCCAGAATGTGACTGAAGGTTCGGACACCAATGGTGGGGTGAAGAGAGAGGGGGGTGCCCACAAAGACCAGAGCCAAAGGAACGGCGAGTTCGGAGGGGAAGTTGTAGGGCTGGAAGAGGTTACAGAGATAGAGGTGATGGTGCGGTGATGAAAGGATTTAAATATGAGGATTTTAAATTAGAATCTTACAGCACAGAATGAGGCTCATTGTTCCTGTGCTGGCTCATTGAAAGAGCTATTCAATTAGTCCCACTCCCCTGCTCTTTCGCCATAGCCCTGCAATTTTTTCCTTTTCAAGTATATATCCAATTCCCTTTTGAAATTCCTATTAAATCTACTTCAACCACCATTACAGTCAGTGCATTTCAGATCATAACAACAGCACGATCATTCTGTCACAGCAGTAATCCCACCAGGACAAAATGTTGGCTAAAGTAGCACTGGTGAGAGTATCTTGTGTCCATTGTATAAAGCATGCAGTATGTGTGATGGAGGTCTTGGGAGCTCATTCATGGTAAAGCCTGAAATGTCCATCAAGGAAGTCTGCAGCATTACAGGAAGACACGTGATGGGTAATGATTTGTCAGCTTCACACTGAAATGGTGGGGTGGATTTTAATCTACATGCCCGGCAGAAACCGGGCGGGTAAGTAACTAAAATCCTAGCTGTCGATCCCCTGCCCGGACCCCGCCATTTTGAAATTTTACCTCCACTTCTGGACTGGTGGCCAGCCACCCACCCAAAGCCAGCGTGCTCCTTCTTTAAATATGCAGATCAGAGTCTGATGATGTCACTGGGCCTTGACTCCAATTTTAACTCCGGCCTGAGCGAGGAAGCTGCTGCGATTTTCCCACCAGGTGAAGGCCTGTCAGAAGAGGCCATTCAAGGTAAAATCCGGGTCCCAAAAAGGAAAGTTTATGCCTCCCCTACGCCAGACTCCCCACCTTTCCCTACCGCAAGATGCCGCCAGACTGGCCCCCCTCCCCACAGTGCCGGCAGACAGCCAAGGGCTACTCGAATCTCCAAAGGCTAGCAGCCGTTTCCTGCCCAATTCCCGCCTGTTCCGGGTAGGAAGTCGGCCAGTGGCATGCTAATAAAGCCTGGTGGTTACATAGATACATAGATACATAGAAGATAGGAGCAGGAGTAGGCCATCCGGCCCTTCGAGCCTGCTCCGCCATTTAATGAGATCATGGCTGATCCTCCAATTCAGTATCCCGTCCCCGCCTTCTCTCCGTAACCCTTAACCCCTTTTGCCTGTAGAAATATATCTAATTCCCTCTTAAATATATTTAATGAGCTGGCGTACACTGCCCTCTGTGGCAATGAGTTCCACAGGTTCACCACCCTCTGAGTGAAGAAATTCCCCCTCATTTCTGTCCTAAATGGTTTAGCCCTTATCCTTAAATTATGTCCTCTAGTTCTGTTCTCACCCGCCAAGGGAAACATTCCTTCTGCATCTAGTCTGTCTAGACCTGTCAGAATTTTATACACTTCTATGAGGTCCCCTCTCAATCTTCTAAACTCCAGTGTGTACATCCCTAAACTACATAGTCTCTCCTCATAGGTCAATCCCGCCATTCCTGGTATCAGCCTGGTGAATCGCCGCTGCACCCCCTCCATGGCAAGAACATCTTTCCTCAGATGAGGCGACCAAAACTGTACACAGTACTCGAGGTGTGGTCTCACCAGTGCCCTGTACAGCTGCAGCAAGGTATCCCTGTTCCTGTATTCCAACCCTTTTGCTATGAAGGCCAGCATACCGTTTGCCTTCTTGACCGCCTGTTGCACCTGCATGCTCGCCTTCAGTGACTGGTGTACAAGAACACCCAGGTCTCTCTGTACCATGGTCTCATTCTGCGGCGGGGGTAATTAACTTTGCAGCGCGGTTGCCCGTCGGAAACACACTGCGAGTTAAAATGCTCCCCGGTATTCTGGCCTCCACCTGGAAGAAGTAACTTAATAGTCATTAGTCCACATGGAAATGCACGTAGTATCCCTCGATGTGTCCTTTGACTGCAGTGAAAGGCAATGACAAGGTTGATATGCACTTTTGCTTTGCAAACTTATGAGAAGCAATCCAAGCCAAACAAAACTGGGTACTTGCTAAGAAAATGATTGTACACAAGATCAAATGAAAAGCATTATTAGTTGACCTGCAATGGATGCAAGACGCAGCAGGCCAGATATGAAAGATCTGTTAACAGCTGGGAATAAAGGCCATCCAGGGAAGCAAAAGAAACGATGAGGTCTAAAATAAATCCTGGGGTTGTTAGTGTGGGCCCAGGGCCTCAGCTCTTTGGGAGCAGCACAGCTGCACTGAACAGAGCTGATCTCACAAGATTAGCTCCATTAAATATTAGCACAATGCACCCAGTGCACACTTCCCCCGTCTCCGCCCTTGACTCAGCTCATCCGCTGCTGAAACCCTCATCCATGCCTTTGTCACCTCTAGACTTGACTATGCCAACGCACTCCTGGCAGGCCTCCTACATTCTACCCTACGTAAACTTGAGGTCATCTAAAACTCGGCTGCCCGTGTCCTAACTCGCACCAAGTCCCGTTCACCCATCACCCCTGTGCTCGCTGACCTACATTGGCTCCCGGTTAAGCAATTTTAAAATTCTCATCCTTGTTTTCAAATCCCTCCATCACCTCGCCCCTCCCTATCTCTGTAATCTCCTCCAGCCCTACAACAATCCCCCCCTCCCCCCGAGATATCTGCGCTCCTCTAATTCTGGCCTCTTGAGCATCCCTGATTATAATCGCACAACCATTGGTGGCCGTGCTTTCAGCTGCCGAGGCCATAAGCTCTGGAATTCCCTCCCTAAACCTCTCCGCTTCTTACCTCTCTTTCCTCCTTTAAGACGCTCCTTAAAACCTACCTCTTTGACCAAGCTTTAGGTCATATGCCCCAATTTCTCCTTATGTGGCTCGGTGTCAAATTTTGTTTTATGACACTCCTGTGAAGCACCTTGGGACATTTTACTACGTTAAAGGTGCTATATAAATACAAGTTGTTGTTGTTATGACTAACTGGGAGCACTTTAGAGTTGGGCAGCCGGGACATCTGCCACCATCAATTATTAAAGAGCTGCTGATCGCCTTTAGAGTGCAACCAGGTCAAAATTCTAAAAGGCATAGAGGCAGATTAGATCCAGTTTTAAGAAGCTGACTGTAAATTCATGTCTTGTAATGCAGTTGAACAAATTAACAGGTAAATACAAAATATGCCCAGAAATACCTGCAAACAAACACAGCAGCTACTAGCAGCAGGTCACTCCTGTTGAAGCTAAAGGACCCAACGTATGGGAAGAGTTTTCCCATTCAGTGGCTGTGCACCACATGCCAGGCGCCAGGTAATGTGGGGCACTGGCTCCCAATGTGCAGCAGCATTACGGGCATCGAAGATTACATTATCAGCCCATATATTCTTAAGAAGACAACGACAAGAAACTTTTGAGCACCTTATTTCAATGTTAGGTTACCAACCTGAAGTTTCTATTAAATTGGCAGTGGCGGTCGATGTTATATCAGGGGTTACAGTCAGGATTGGATGTGTACAAATTTCAGTAGTTTAAAGACATATAGATAGGGATATTTGATGGGGGTTTATGGTCAAGTACCCAGTCCGAGCATTGAGTTTGACAGGCTTAGGAGTTCAAGTTGGATCAAACCCAGCCACTGAGCCTCAGCTGGTTGGCTCATCTGTAATAGTGATAGAGAAGGCAGTGCCAGAGATATCAGGTAAAAATCAAATAACGTCATGATTTACACGCTTAAAAGTGAACCAGGCCAGATCAGCAAAACTTGTTCTATAAGCAACTTAATTAAAATACAAAATGTGCAAACTGTGTTTATAATGGTCACTTTAGTAAATAAGTTGTCATTCATACTTCAAGATGTACCACATCTACTTGCATTACTGATTGGAGAGGGTGTACAGAAATTATACACATATTGCTGCTTGTCAGAAGTGTTATTGAATCATAAATCTAAATCTTCTGGTGCATGCAATCATAGAACAGCAACAATTAATAAGTAGATATACATCTGTTAGCAATTAGTGCTCATCAGGACTAGTGTGAATTCAAGGCAGAATAAACTATGGCAATCCTTCAACACATTAGCTGCAAACTAAATCATCCCTTGGTTAACTCTTTCAGCACTGAGCTTCATTCACAGCATACAAAATATTTCCAATATTGTCTTTAAATATTATTTGCGGCATCTACCTCATGCTTTTTGTAAGAAAAATTCAAAGTTTATAGTTCTGGTATGGTTTGGTTTATTAAAAAAAGTAACCAAGTTTTCAACGGTTAAATATGAAGCTCCCTAATCTTAGCACTGTGTAATGTTACTGTATCAGCAATATGAACAAATCTCTGTAAACATACCTTTAGGAATGCCATGTCATCGAGCTGAATACTCTCCTTCGTCTTCTCTACAGCTTCCTTCGCAGAGTCAATGTTACATCGATAATGGGCCATCTGGTCATACAAGTGCTCCAGTTTCACCTTCTTCTCCTCTTCCAGGACCTGTGACATTTCTGTGTACTGTGACAGCAGCAACTTCATTACTTCTTCGTGCTGCTCCTCAAGAGATTTCTCCTCATTGGTACAATTTTCCTGTGATTGTCAGAGAAATAGCTTGACCATTAATGAAATTGGCCCGACCACCTTCCAGTCCACGATGATGTTTGTTGCTGTTCCTACGTACTGAGACTCACCATACCGCCCATATTCTACAAAATCTCCAAGAGATACTTGAAACAACAAGTACATTTCCAGTTCTTGTAAGAAGTACAGATTTCTCAATTTCAGTTAAGAAAAGGGAGCATAAGAGAAAATTAAATAGATTCAAAATGGGTAATTTCTGCTATGTGTATGCCATGCAGGGTTACCTGCTTAAAGTTGCGGAGCAGAAGAGGAACTTGGGATTCACAGCTGACAAAACATTGAAGGTCTACAGCTAGTATGGCGAGGTCATAGGTAAACCAAATAGGGTGTTATGGTTTATAGCTAGGACAGTTCAATATAAAATTGGAAGGCTGATACCTAGCTTATAGAAGGCCACAATGCTGCCGTATCTAGAATATTGTGTTCGATTCTGATCCCTGCACATAGCAGGGGAGACTGAGGTGTTGGAGAAAGTTCGGAGGAAGACAACAAGAATGATACCTAGTCTTCTGGCTCTTAGTTATCAGGATAGGCTCAAAGAACTGGGGCTTTTTTCATTGGAAAAGTGAGATGCTTTGATTTGAGGTTCTTCAAATAATGAAGAGAATATATTCTGTTTGGGTGGATAGGTTACATGAGCTAGATAGGGATAGGAGAACTAGGGGGCATCCGTGTAAAATCTGAAAACATAGGTTAAATGCCAGTAAGTATTGCTTTTCAAAGAGAGTGACCAACATTAGCAGTAAGTATGCACTCACTGCTGGACAAAGTTTTGGAAGCCAAGAGCTATAGACAGTAGATGAGGGATAGCTGTAGTTATTGATAGTTATTGGACAGTTACTACAGTCTCCTGGAGCTTGCTCGATTACCTTTGGGGGCGGTGGACAAATTTCCCAATGCATGTTCCTAAAATAGCTGGAGGTTTTATCTCTTTTGTTTGCCTCTAACAGAAGATGGTGTGACTGGGTTGGGGGAGGTTGAGGGGGTGGTGTTGATGGTGTACGTAGGCTGTACCATGTTTGGATGGGACAAGCTTGATGGACCAGTGGGGCTTTTTCTGCCCTTTTCCATATGTTCATGTTTAGTAAATGTTTAACTGCCAACAGAACTCAGAGATTGCACTGCGGTCTTCCAATGGACTCCCAGCTATCTGTAGTTCTCCTTACCGTTCATTGCAGAAAATTGGCACCTCATAATAATCACAATGATCTGTATATTAAAGCTGTTTTTGATACCTTATGCCAAATGTTTGCGTTGCTCACCTTAAATTTTTCAACCAGTAATGCATGCAGTTGTGTCACCGACCGCACTACATTGCACTGAACCACATCAGAAAACCTCATGATCTTACCTACAAAGTCAACAGCCACCAACACTAATAGTAGGTTTCTTACCAAAAATTATCTAAGTGTGAGGAGAAAAAAAACCAAGGACTGGGAGTATACATTTAATGGAAAGATGGTGTGGATGACCAAGGGTTCAAATACATAATTCCCTGAAAGTGTGAGTGCAGGTAGATAAAGCCACAAAAAAAATACTATTTGGGGTTTTATAAATAGGGGTAAGAGTAAAGAAGTAATGTTGAATTAATACAACCATTGTTTAGGCCATAGTTAGAGTACTGCGGCTGCCCCATTACAGAAGGGACATTGAAGCCATAGAGAGCGTACAGCATAGATTCCCCAATATGAAGCCAGGGATGGGAAACTATAGCTATAAGAAGAGACACTGGGACTATTTTTACAGGGGCAGAGAAGGCTAAGAGGAGATTGAATCGTTTTTTTAAAACTATGAATAATTTTGATAGTGAATAGTGAAAGACTATTTCCTCTGGTTGGGGAGTCAGTGGCAAAAATCTTCAATTTAAAATTATCAGTGCAAGTGTGAGGAGAGAGATTAGGAGAAATTTACACAGAGGTTTGTTGGAGAATAGAATGCTTTGTCACAGGGAGGGGTTCAGGCAGAGATCATTGCGTCTTTTAAGTGAAAATTGCATAAATATTTTAAGCAGAGGCTTGGGACAGTTGGATCAAAGTTGGATTGCTCTAGCAAAGAATTAGCACAGACACATGGGCAAAATGGACTCCTTTTGTGCTCTAAACCTCTATTGTTCTATTTACTAGGATAAGACATATTGTGAGCCATGCCTGTAATAATTTGGTTATGATCTACTGAATATCTCCCAGTGATTTATGTTCTGATAAATCACTGCTCCCTATGCCATACTTATGCCATGCTGTTTTTTTCTAAAATAAAAAGTGAACATGCAATCATTAATGCTACATCTCCTCAAACACACACTATGTGCTGCTGATGAGCTAGAATAAAATTGAACATGTACAGATCATTTTTATTAACTTTTGGGTGGCATTATGCTCAAACGTGTGCTTTCCTGCCCAGTATTATATGATTATTGAATTCAAAATGGAAAATCTTACTATTGTGTGCATAATAACTCACCTCAACAGCATTAAAAACATCTTCTAGTTCTGTCACAAATTCTTCAGTTCTGGTTGCCTTTTCTTCTGCTGCTTGCACACACTCATCCAACTTTTCCTGTAAAGGAAGGCGTTTAAAAATAAAGATAATTACAAAACTAATTAAATTTACCAAAAATTCTCTAATGCAATGTAAGATACTACTTATGTCACAATTCTCCAGTATCAGAAGTCAGTCAGTTGGTTGACTTGTACATCAGTGATTTAATGGGGGGGAAGCTATCCTCTGCCAAATCTTACTTCCTGCTGCAAACCGAGGCTTAAGTTTGAGAAGCAGTGAGAGAAATGGATAAATATATCTTTGTACAGATATGTTGGATTCGTAAAAGGTTTGATCATAGGCACAGGAGTAGGCCATTCAGCCCCTCGAGCCTGTTCCACCATTCAATGAGATCATGGCTGATCTGCAACCTAACTCCATATACCCGCTTTTGCCCCATATCCCTCAATACCTTTGGTTAACAAGAATCTATCAATCTCCGATTTAAAATTAACAATTGATCCAGCATCAATTGCCGTTTGCGGAAGAGAGTTCCAAACTTCTACCACCCTTTGTGTGTAGAAGTGTTTCCTAATTTCATTCCTGAAAGGTCTGGCTCTAATTTTTAGACTATGCCCCCTAGTCCAAGATTCCCCAACCAGCGGATATCTTGAAAACTTCGATCAAATCATCTATTAACCTTCTAAATTCTAGGGGATACAACCCTAACTTATCTAATCTCTCCTCATAATTTAACCCTTGGAGTCCGGTATACCGAGCTTGGAACTGTAACGCGTTTGAGCTCCCACCAAGTCCTTGCCCTGGTGCGGTTTAAGTACTATCTGTTAAATATATGTTAAGTACTATTGCATGTACTGTATGCTTAATAAACTATGAACACTAACTTCAACATGTAAGAACCTTATTGATTAGAGGAGTAGATAGAACATCTCATCATAAATAAATACCATCCTCTAACAGATAAGATCACCAACTATTGCATAAAAAGCCAGATTCTGATTCCAGAGGAAACAAAGGGATAAGAACACAAGAAATAGAAGCAGGACTAGGCCATTCGGCTCTTCGAGCCTGCTCCGCCATTCAATAAGATCATGGCTGATCTTCTACCTCAATTCCACCTATCCGCACTATCCCCATATCCCATGATTTCCTTAGTATCCAAAAATCTATCGATCTCTGCCTTGAATATACTCAACAACTGAGCCTCCACAGCCCTCTGGGGTAGAGAATTTCAAAGATTCACAACCCTTTGCGTGAAGAAGTTTCTCTTCATCTCAGTCCTAAATGGCCGACCCCTTATTCTGAGACTGTGACCCCCCTAGTGCTGGACTCTCCAGCCAGGGGAAACATCCTCCTAGCATCTACCCTGTCAAGCCCCGTAAGAATTTTATATGTTTCAATGAGATCACCTCTCATTATTCTAACCTGTAGGGTATGGGCTTAGTGCCATGGCAGGAGGGAGCTGAACATGATGGCCCTCTACATGGACCTTAACAATGAGATGGGTTGAAAGGCTTTCGTCTTCCCTACCTCCTTTATAAATTGCAGACAAATATCAGAGCCAATGGTGTAATTATTTTCAAAAGGAAAATACTATGGATCCTGGAAATCTGAAATAAAAACAGAAAATCCTGGAAAACACTCAGTAGGTCAGGCAGCATCTGTGGAGATAGAAACCGAGTTAGCGTTTCAGGTCGATGACCTTTCATCAGAACTCAATGATGAACGTTCATCGACCTGAAACATTACGGGTAATTTTAACCCCAAAAAAGGGGTGGGTTTGGGTCGAATGTAATGTTAAAAATCTCAAACCCGACCCCAACCCACCCACTTCTGGGTTTAACGGAGATGGGACGGGGGTGGGCAGCCAACCCGTTCCCAGGAGGCGGGTTGGCTATTTAAATATTATAATGAGGCTGGGAGCCTCACACTTAAACTGCCTTACAGGTTTAACCTTGGCCGGCAAGGTTTCCCAGGCCTCAGGAAACCCAGCAGCTCAAGGGAGGCAAGGACAGCTTCGGGGAAAGGGTAAGTGTCTTTACAGCACTGCTTGTGGGCCAGGAGGAGCAGGAGTGCTTCCCCCGGCCCCCTAAGCTTACCTCCTTCCCTGGGATCGGACCCTCTGACCCCATTAGACCGCCCCCCCCCCCCCCACATCCAAAGGCCCCCCCCCCCCAAATCAGGGAATGGACCCCCCCAGATCGGAATCCCCCCGGGTTGGGGATCGGACCCTCTCCCCCACGCTCCCACTAGCAGCTGCAGGCTCCATAGCTGTGGCTGCCGAATGCTCCAGGGCGCTCCCCACCCAACTGGAAGCCAAGCCTGTCAATCAGGCTGTCTTCCAGGCGGGGATCCTTTTCTAAATAAATGTCGCACGCTGTGGAGTTAAAACCGAAACTCTGCCCCGCCCTGCCCACCCCCGCTTACCAAACCCGCCCCATCAATATTGGGACCGTTAACTCTGTTTCTCTCTCCATAGATGCTGTCTGACCTGCTGAATGTTCTCCAGTATTTCCTGTGTTATTTTTGCCTTGTTCCAGCAAGAAAACAATTACACTTAGGCAGCAGAGGCCCATAGCGCCGACCATCTATGATCGCGCTTCATTCTACCCTATCCCTATCGAGCTCAAATTCACATAAAATACAACAAATGTGAGAGTTTTGCTCTGAAAGTAGATTAAGAACTCAAAATATTCACTGGGATAAAGTAAAACAAAGTGATAGAACATTTGAAGATTTACACAGTTAATGCTTCTGGCCTCCGACCCAATTTACAGCTGTTAGAGGATCTCATGTGAGTCACAGACACTGCCTGAGTTAAAATGGCTGACAGAGATAAACACGACACAGGCAAGGACTAATATTCCAGAAAATGTCCAGCTGGTATAGACATTGTACCAAGCAATTATTCAGTGCTATCCATTTGCGTTTAACATCAAGCAATAATTTCAGTTGGTTGTTTAACAGAATTTACTGGGTCTAAAGTAATGTTAGAGTATTTTTTCAGTTTAAAAAAAAAACTGCTGATAGAGTACATATTATTTGTATTCATATTCACTTCTGATATGCAGATATATAACTGTAAAACTATACATATTCCTGTAAAACTATACATATTCCTGTAAAACTATACATATTCCTGTAAAACTGTCCATATTCACTGTACCAAGAACATTTGGATGATCAGCCATGATCGTATTGAATGGTGGAGCAGGCTCGACGGGCCGAATGGCCTACTCCTGCTCCTAGATTCTATGTTTCTATGTTAATGCATTGTCCACTTTGAGTGATGTACAGTAATTCAAAATAAGTAAAGCTCTGTAAACCCTTTTAGCACAATTAAAAATATCCTGACAAAGTTCAATGCAAATATTAAATATCAACATACAAGCCTTTCCTATTCCTCCAGTTTAAAATTATTTTGCTCTTCTTAACCTATGTCTCCACCCCTGTGACATGGACCATCCCCTGGATGGAAAGGTGAGGCCTCTGTAACCAACCATTTGGAAGTGCATGAAAGCCACATTGAGTCGGACCGAGCCCCCCTCTCTACCTCTCTGATTGGTTCACCCTACAAGAAAGTCCCTCACCTCTACTTGGTACCTATCTGGCGCTCCAATCAAGCTCAGAATCATGGCATTTGGGCAATTATAGGCACAAACTCATGATCTATCACTGTATACCACAGAATAGGGTACACCAATATGCAGCATTACTGGGACACACATGTAATGGTGGTTATTGTAATAATCTACTGTATTTACTGTGTGCCTATTATTTGTTTAAGAAAACACTTCCTATGTATTATAGCTATGGTATATGTACTTAGATGGTACAAAGAAAATTACAGAATAGGCAACTGTACATCAGCATTTGTGATCGATAGAGAAACCAGCCCAAATGCCTGCCTTAATAATGACTGAACAGCATGGCCTTAACATGCTTGGTGTACAAGTGCTTAACCTGTCCATATGCAATTCCTGTGCCTGCTATTTTAACAGAGATGGTAACACATTTATTAATCCCAGGTTTCAAATGCCCTTCCTCGTCACAGTTGTATACGGTGTATGTACTTAGGTGGCAAACTAATATGAGGTAGAGTGTGGACCCTGGAATTTAATTAATTAAAGGTAGATAATAGGCAATTATATTGATTTGCTGTTACATGTCACTCCTGTCTGCTCCATAACTCCGATTCCTCTCCCGGTTTCAAATTCCCATCTCCTCTCTCCACCGCTTGCCTCTGATCCCCCTACATGCTCCTCATGCTTCCATTCCCACCCAGTATGGAATTATGTCACCCTTTCTGCACGTCTACCAAATGTGTATCCACAAACAAATGTATTCCATTCTGCTCTCAATTGTGCACTAAGAGAAAGATTCAGGGAACAATACTAGGAACTGAAACTAGTCCAACCACTCTTACTCCCTGCAAGTGGTCTACTATCATTGTAGGTTTCAGGGCACAAGGAAGGCTGCTCAATGGCTAACCGATAACTGGTTGTAAATTGATACCCCTCCAAAGACAAGTATTCTTACTCATGCAGCTGGATGATTAAATCTTGGCTCGGCACAAATTTTCAGGCCGGGTATGCATTCCCTCTAACAAGACATTTTAAATATCAAGTTAAGACGCAATGTTGACCCAAAGAATAATAATAATAATGTCACTCATATAAGTTTGCTGAGTTTTCATTAATAAGCTTTGTAGAAATACACTGAAAACACAACAAACAGGCTTTGCTATCCAATAATTTTCTTTTTGCTCATTTGATAGGTGTTGCACAAATTAGGTTAACCTATCAAATGTGACATGTCGCTAAATAAATTCTAGCTGGAAGATTGAGGTTTGGTACAAATGCTTCAGTGTGGGGGCTGATCTAAATGTATGTTTTCTTTAAAATGAAAGTTCTCACCTTTACTTTTACCACAGCTGTATCTATTGCTATGACATCATGATCTTGATGTTCTCCAAAGAGCTTGTCAATTGCAAAAATTGGAAGCCCACAGGTAACACAAAAGGTGTCTGCTGGCTTTGGTGGTTTCTGTGAGATTAGCACGTCTGCATCTTCTTCTCCTTTCATTGTCTGGACATGTGCGTCTTCTGTTTTTTCTTGAGGAAGTTCCTGTAATTCTTTATCTGTAATATCCAGACCACCATCATAGCATTCAAATACATTATCATCTATAATTTTCATGTCTTCTAATAAAGGCAAATCACTGGATTCTTCCTCTATGGCTTTCACAAATAAATCCTCTGGGTTTTCATGAAAGTGTGTTTCAATATTGTCATCTACCTGATTGTGGACAATTTCTTGTGGGTAATGCTGTTGTGGCATCTCCATTTCATAACCTTCTGGTTCACGGATTGTTCTATGAGAGTGAGAATCTTGCTCAGTTTCTGTCTTATACTCGGTTTGGAAATCATCAGAAATATGCCTTGAATCTTGCTCACATGTTATTATATCAGTAAGTATTTCATGTGTTGGTACTTCAAATGGCTCACATTCGCTTTGTAGGGTTTGCACAATGTCACCAGTGAGGCATTCTTCCTGCATTTCATTAGCAGGATCCAGAATCACTTCATAATTATCGGGTTCTGATATAGTCTTGTCATTCACTATTTGAGAACTTGCTTCATCTATTGTCTTTTCTTGGTTTTGACTTTCAAGGTCGAAATCTTCCTTTAACATGCATTCAATACCCTGCATTTCAACATCTAGCATTTCCATTTCATCATTGGTTCCAGGAATCTCAGTTGATTCTAAATATAATTGTTGATCAACAAAATCTGTGATTCCTTTTAGAACATCTTTACAAGCTCCTTGATCTATTCTCACGGAATGATCTACTTTCCCATATTCTTCAGTCACAGTTTGTAGAGCTACTTCATCAATCTCTAAGATGGGCTCATTGTCATTTATTTGATCATGAACCTTATCTTCAGCCTTTATAGACTCTCCAGACCCTTCACTTTTAGTTTCCTGTCCTAATTCAGTAGGAGGGTATTCAACTTCAGGTCTGCATTCAGATTCTTCTTGTTCAGCAGATTGCTCCTTCTCCAATATATCAGCCTTAATCTGATAAACAGATGTTTCCTCATTGGGTACACTTCCCTGAATATCTTTGATTTCCACTGATGTTACAGTATTGCGCACTTCTTCTAATCCTGCTTCACTTGGGGGGGTTCCATATTCTTCAAAGGAATCACCTATATTGGCAAGCTGTCCAGCATCCAAGTGCTCTTCAACATTAGAGGCAGTCTTCTGTATGTCTTCTACGTATAGTGTTTCTTCAAAAGGTGCTACTTGGCTGGACTGTATTTCTTCACTCACCAGCTCATTAATATTCTCTTCCATTAGCTCAATCGCCTTACCTGGTTCTTCTGATACTTCCTCATATTTTACAGATTGAACCTCTGAAAAAATGTGAGTGTCCTCATATACTTTCTTACCCGTCTTAGATTTTTCTTCACACTCTTTCTGTACCTCCAGAACATTTTCAGAATCTATTTCTTGTGTAGGAATTTTTGCCTCATCAGTAAATACTGCAGGAAACTGGTCCTCATTTTCTGGAAATAACATCTCTCTTTCTGCACCAGCTGCATTATTTTGTGACACTGCTTCCCTCTCATAAGCCAATCCCTCTGGTATTAATTCTCTTGAAGACTCTAGCATATCATCCTTCAGAACATACTTTTCAAAGTATAATCCATTTCCATCATCTGTATCAGATGATTGACAAGGGAATGAAAGTTCAGGATTACTGCTTTCCTCATCTGACTGTTCACTGTTTTGTTCTTTTCGTCCCTTAGATTCCTCATAGAGATCCTTATAATAAAATGCTAATGCAGGTGGTTCCTCCAGAAGTGCAAGATCAATCAATTTAGTTGATAAAGGAAAATCATAGGAACGTGACAGGACTCCTTCATCTGTACTAAACAACAATGAACCAGCCTCCTTCTGATTTAGTACATCTGTATTACTTTTATTAATATCTTCTTGATTACCTTTATTGCATGGTTCAGGCACGGGTGTTTGTACAGAAAATTCTGTTCCATACTTTTCCGTTGCATCATCAAAGGTTCTAAGATTTCCTGCCACATCATATTCATCAAAATTAAAAACCTCAGTATCTTCTGAACATGAAGTATTTTTCAGTTTTGACTCTGATGGATTGTCTGCCTCTGGAACTGGCACTTCCTGTGCTTTCAGTTCTGATGTATCCAGATCAATGGGGACTTGTTCATCCACCAAAGTATATTTTTCAAAATAATCATCATCCCCATTTCCACTTTTTCTTGTAGATGTAGCAACTGTAGTGGATTGTTCAATGGAGGTAGGACTAGATCCCGCAACAGTGGAAGGATTAGATGTCTCAACTGTAGGAGGATTGGATCCAAGCGCATGGGAAGGATTGGATCCAAGAGCATGGGAAGGATTGGATCCAAGCGCATGGGAAGGATTGGATCCAAGCGCATGGGAGGGATTGGATCCAAGCGCATGGGAGGGATTGGATCCAAGCGCATGGGAGGGATTGGAATGTACCACTGAGGAAGGATTGGATTTCCCCACAGTGAAAGGATTGGAGCTCCACAAATTGGGAGGATTTGCACTCTGTTCTAGCTCATTGTGCTGTGATTCACCCAGTAATCCTGATTGTTGTTTATCCTCCAATCTATTAAAACTATTTGAACATTCATTATCATCTTCAAAATATTTTCTTTTCATAATAGGATTTGTTTGCAAATAGATCAGGTTGTCCTGCATTTTGCTACATGCCTCTTGGTCCACCGAACAAATTTTTGCTGGAGCAATGATGTTTAGTATCTCAGAGCCTTCAGCCACGATATTGAAAATAGCTTTCTGAATTTCAGTATCTTCTCTATAATTTAATTTATCTACTATTTCTTCTAGCTCTACTAACTGTGATTGAGAAGCATCCCTAGATGTTCTGCAAGTTCTGTTGAGTAAGGAACAATTCAGCGCGACACCCATCACTTTTGAAGGTTCAGGATTTGTCCTCGCGTAAAACTGGTTTTCATTGATAGTAGTTTCTTGCTTTTCTGGGCAATAAGGTGATACCATATCAGCAAATGTTCTACCAGCTGGAGTGAAAGACGAATTTTGCAAACCTACATCTACAGTTTCCATGCCCTCATCTTCAATTGTTGAAACAAAATTATCTGTGTCTTTACAAGTAACTCCTGACTGTAGACTTCCCACAGGGTTTGTAAGCTCTGAACTGATTGTTACAGAAGTTCTTGGATATTTGCCTTCGGGATCTGCCACTGAATAAGATTGATCCTCTTTTATAATAACTTCTTGCTTTTCTGGAAAATGAGATGGGACTGCTTTTGCAAATATTTTACCAGCTGGACTTCCATTTAAATAAGAGTTATCCTTATATGCAACAGGTGTTATTTCCATGTCAGATGCTAAACTTTTAAAGTCTGTAACAAATCTTTCATGAGATGAGGACCGACGGATATCTGAACCAGTGGCTATAGTCTTTTGCAAGTCATCTGTGGCTGTATGAATTGTTCCATTAGCTGTTAATCCCTTGATCGTTGAAGGAAAGTGTTCTGTGTCTTTACAAGTCTCTCTTAACTGTGAAACTATCACAGGCTCTGAACTGATTGTTGCAGACAGCCTTGAATCTTCTTTGTTTTCTGGTAAAGCTGAACTAATTCTTCCTTCTAAATGTTTCAAAGCAGCTTCTGATTCTTCCTCTTTTCTCAGTTGTACTGAAGAGATATGAATTTGTTGTTCAGGTATGGTTGAAAACAAATTGTTTAAACCATGATTTTTCAGAATGATATTTTGTTCATTCTTTTGCTCTGTATTTTTATTAAATTTCCTTTGACAATGTACTGGAGTATGTAGTTGTGCACTCTCTTGAACAGAGGCAAACATCTCATACACTTCATTTCCATCCTCATTGGATTTTCCTGCTATTTTTGATACTGTAGGGCTGTGTTCCATTGGTGACTGAAGATATGTCTCAGTTTTGTTAGAATCCTTCAACGGTTTTGATTTTGCCACTTTGTCCATTGCAGTATCTAACATTACAGTTGGGTCAATTTTTCTTGGTTGTGTTCTTAAAACACATGAATTATTTCTAGGTTTCTTCACGGCATCTTTTAATTCTTCTGGCCTAAGATCTGTTACCTCAATATGGCGTTTCTCAGATTTACTCATTTTACCACTTCGACGTTCATTCGCAGATGGAGACTGAGGCAATTCATCCATTATAAATATTACTTTTCCTGGTGGAGAGCTTATAGGGGTACCTTCCACGCTGTAAACATCGGAGGCTGTGCTTTCTGATGCCCATGGTGTAGAGCACCGGCTACTTGAAACAGTCTCCCAGATAATTCCACTATCTTCACTTTGAACTGTCAGCATGGAGAAGGACGAACTTGACATAATATAATTCACCTTAGGTTTTACTGACTGGTCTTTAATGGCATCCTTTAGGCTATCGGGAAATAAAAAACAAAGTTTTAAGGTAATGTTTTTAGCGTATATTTCCAAACTGTTACAAATATATAAATAAGTTTAAAAATGAACTACTAATATCCAACATCATTGACATGACCAAAAGTAAGACATGTTTGAAAATATTGTAAATATCTAAATAAAAATTAGAATATGCTTGCATGTTTAATGTAAATCGTCGTGAATATCACTTTAACAGACAATAAACTATTTGAATAAAATACACAACTAATATTGTTCAGAATTATTTTGGTGTAGGAGGTAGCGTTTGCTTTAGGTTTGCACGCCGACAGGATTTAAAGCAGCCAGATAATAATGCAGATGAGGGTCATCTGCTGTGTGCTGGACGCACTGACCATTTTGGACCACCCCAGCTAATTGGATGCCACGTGCTGACCTCACAATGGGATGCTATCCGGCATGAAGGTGTCCTCACCAGCGATGTTTAAAAGGATCATGCAGTACTTACAGGTTAGTTGCTGGTTCACTACTTCTGGCTATTGTTTGACTTCTAGGCATTTTTTGCTCTGTTCTATCACTCTTCAGACTTCACTTTCTCTACATAGAGAGGTTTGGCTGCTTTTGCACTGCTGTCGTTTGCCTCACAGATTGTCTGTCTGCAAACATGGGTGGTCTGGTAGGGCTGCCTCTGGGTATAGAGCATGATTGGGAGCACCAAAGAAGACACCGGAGAAAACTGCCAGAAGAGGGAGGAGGAGGAGGAGGGCACTCAACTGGAGGCCATATCCACAGAGGGTTCAAGGAAAATTCTCCTACCACAACTTCACTAATGAGCAATGTATGAGATACCTTCATTTCACCAAGGAGGTTGTTACCGAGCTATGTCAGCTGCTACAGCCACAACTGCAGACTCAAACCAGGGCATGAACAGCACTGCCTGTGGCGGTCAAGGTTACTGTCGCACTCAGTTATGCCAAGGGCTCCTTTCAGGCTGCAACAGGTGACATCAGCAACATCTCACAGTTCGCATTACACCGATGTATCCGGGAGGTCACCGAGGCTGTCTACACCAAGAGAAACACTTACATCTCCTTCCCTATTGACAGAGAGAAGCAGCATGAGAGAGCACGAGGTTTCGCCCGCAGGGCAGGCTTCCCCATGGTGCAAGGTGTCATTGACTGCACGCACATTGCCTTGTGTGCTCCACATCACCCACTCCACCCTGGAATTTTTATCAATCGGGAGGGATTCCACCCCCTCAATGTCATGCAGATCTGTGCCCACTATCCCGCCAGCAGTCATGACTCTTTCATTCTGTGCCAATCCTCTGTGCCACCTTTATTCCAATTAGGCCTCCAAGTTAAAGGCTGGCTATTGGGTGACAAGGGTTATCTCCTCCTGACATGGTTCATGACTCCAGTTAGGAACCTGCACACAGCTGCACAGCAGGCCTACAATGAGAGAGCCAAGCTTCCACAAGGATCATCATCGAGCAAACAATCTGGGTACTCAAGCAACGCTTTGGCTGCCTGGACTGTTCTGCTGGAGCTTTGCAGTACACCCCTGAGTGGGTATCCAGATTTATCACAGATAATGCACGTTCCACAACTTCGCCATCAGGAGGGAGCAGCCTTTACCACCACCTGCAAACCAACAAGTTCAGGAAGAGGAGCAAGAAGTGGAAGAGAGGGAGGAGGAAGAGCAGGAGGAGGAGGGAGAACAGGAGAAGGTGCAACGACCAACAGAGCCCCTTTGTGCTTAAGCTCTCAGCGACCAGTTCATCGAGGAGCGGTTCAATTAAGTCACATCTCCCATTCCTCATTCACCAACAGTCCCACAATCACGACCTCTCTTCTTATAACCACATTGCCTTCCTTCACGCCACACTTATTGGTCTCGGCCTCACTTCAGTACAAACATAAATTCCAATACTTAATCCAAATCCAAAACCAAATTTATCAAATAAATAACCTCAACCTTTGCAAAAAATATGACTATTCACCCTTGTGCATACCCTTAGTGCCTGTCTTTCATGTTCCTTTGCCTATGATCCCCATCTTCTTCATAAAAGGTGCAGATTTTTTTTTAAAGATATTTGGCAAAAGAACCAGAGGTGACATGAGGATAAAAGAATTTACGCAGTGAGTTGTTACTCACTGGGTCTGGAAAGCACTGCCTGAAAGGGTGGTGGAAGCAGATTCAAGAGTAACTTTCACAAGTTAATTGGATAAATACTTGAAGGAGAAAAATTTGCATGGCTATGGGGAAAGAGCAGGGGAGTGGGACTAATTGGATAGCTCTTTCAAAGAGCCGGCACAGGCACAATTGGCTGAAAGGCCTCCTTCTATGCTGTATCATTCTATCCTAGTGCTCCTATGAGGTACTTCCCCAGTGGCTACAGCTTGGGAGGTGGAAGGGTGCAAAGATTCCTTTGAGGACGCTCCAAATGTTCTTGGAGGACAACCTCGAGCAGCTCTGGCCCCAGAAGGCCCAGCTGCAGACTGCACCAACTCGGCCTGGGCTGCCGCAGTCTGGGCCGGCTGGCTGAAGGGCACCGGTGGAGTGGCTGGCTGGGGAGCAGGCCTGCTGTCATCTTGAGAGAAGGCGGCAGGTTCCTATCCCATGGAGCCAAGGCCACTCTCCTGGGATGGTGCCTCAGCACTGCTAGTGCTCTGCTGGAGAATAGAATGCTGGAGTGATGCGATATCCTGGAAGCCCCTTTCAACAGAGCCAAGATGGCAGCTGTCTGAGCTTCCATGGCAGCAGTCTGTTACAGTATGACAGAATATAATTGTTGGCAAGATGGTCTTGTTGCTACAGAAACCAGACTGCAGGATCTTACATATGGAGTGGCTGGGAATGCGGAATTAGATGGCAATGACACATTTGAGACCTTAAAGAAGAAAAGGAGTTAGAAGATGAATCATAGAATGGTTACAGCATGGAAGAAGGTCATTCGGCCCGTCGAGCCCGTGCTGGCTCCTTGCACGAGCACCTCAGCTAGTCCCACTCCCGCCCCCTTTCCCCGTAGCCCTGGAAAAAAAATTCTTTCAGGTACTTATCCAACTCCCTTTTGAAAGCCACTATTGAGTCTGCCTCCACCACTCTTTCAGGAAGTGCATTCCAGATTCTAACCATTCGCTGCGTAAAAAAGTTTTTTCTTATGTCGCCTTTGGTTCTTTTGCCAATCACCTTAAATCTGTGTCCTCTGGTTCTCAACCCTTCTGCCAATGGGAACAGTTTCTCTCTATCTACTCTGTCGAGACCCCTCATGATTTTCAACACCTCTATCAAATCTCCTCTCAATCTTCTCTGCTCCAAGGAGAACAACCCCAGCTTCTCCAGTCTATCCACGTAACTGAAGTCCCTCATCCCTGGAATCATTCTCGTAAATCTTTTCTGCACCCTCTCTAAGGTCTTCACATCCTTCCTAAAGTGCGGTGCCCAGAATTGGACACAATACCAGTGTTTTATACAGGGTTCATCATAATTTCCACGCTTTTGTAATCTATATCTTTATTCATGAAACCCAGGATCCCATAAGCTTTTTTAACTGCTTTCTCAACCTGCCCTGCCACCTTCAACGATTTGTGCACATATACCCCTAGGTCTCTCTGTTCATGCACCCCCTTTTGGATTGTACCATTTCCTCTCCTCATTCTTTCTACCAAAATGTATCACTTCACACTTTTCTGCGTTAAATTTCATCTGCCACGTGTCCGCCCATTCCACCAGCCTGTCTATGTCCTCTTGAAGTCTATCACTATACTTCCAAGTTTTGTGTTGTCTGCAAATGTTGAAATTGTGCCCTATACACCCACATCCAAGTCATCAATATATATCAAGAAAAGCAGTGGTCCTAGAACCGACCCCTGGGGAACACCACTGTATACCCTCCTCCAGTTCAAAAAACAATCGTTCACCACTACTCTCTGTTTCCTGTCACTTAGCCAATTTCATATCCATGCTGCCACTGTCCCTTTTATTCCATGGGCTTCAACTTTGCTGGTAAGCCTATTATGTGGCACTTCGTCAAACGCCTTTTGGAAATCCATGTACACTACGTCAACTGCATTACCCTCAGCAAATTGTTACCTCATCAAAAAACTCGATCAAGTTGGTTAAACATGATTTGCCTTTAACAAATCCGTGCTGGCTTTCCTTAATTAATCCACACTTGTCCAAGTGACTGTTAATTTTGTCTCTGATTATTGTTTCTAAAAGCTTCCCCACTACCGAGGTCAAACTGACCGGCCTATAGTTGCAGGGTTTATCTTGACACCCTTTTTTGAACAAGGGTGTAACATTTGCAATTCTCCAGTCCTCTGGCACCACCCCCGTATCTAAGGAGGATTGGAATATTATGCCAGTATCTCCGCGATTTCTTCCTTCACTTCCCTCAGCATCCTAGGATGCAACCCATCCGCTCCTGGTGACTTATCTACTTTAAGTACAGCCAGCCTTTCTAGTACCTCATTATTATCAATTGATATCCCATCCAGAATCTCCTCTACCTCCTCCTTCACTATGTCTATGGCAGCATCTTCTGCCTTGGTGAAGAGAGATGCAAAGTACTCATTTAGTACCTCAGCCATACCCTCTGCCTCCATGCATAGGTCTCCTTTTTGGTCCCTAATCGGCCCCACCCCTCCTCTTACTACCCGTTTACTATTTAAATGCCTATAGAAGGCTACTGGATTACCTTTTATGTCAGCTGCCAATCTATTCTCATACCCTCTCTTTGTCCCTCTTATTTTCTTTTTCACTTCTTCTCTGAACTTTCTATATTTACCCTGATTTACACAGCGCTCTTTTTCTGCTTCATCTTACTCACTATCTCTTTCGTCATCCAGGGAGCTCTGACTTTTGTTGCCCTACCTTTCCCCCTAGTGGAATGTACCTCGACTATACCGGATCTATTTCTTCTTTAAAGGCGGCCCATTGTTCCACTACAGTTTTGCCTGCCAATCTTTGATTCTAATTTACCCAGGTCAGATCCGTTCTCATCCCACTGAAATTGGCCTCACTCCAATTAAATATTTTTACTCTAGATTGTTCCCTGTCCTTTTCCACAGCTAATTTAAACCTTATGATACTATGATCACTGTTCCCTAAATGTTCACCTGCTGACACTTGCTCCACTTGCCCTACCTCATTCTCCAGAACCAGATCCAGCAATGCCGCCTTCCTCGTTGGGCCAGAAACATACTGATCAAGAAAGTTCTCCTGAACACACTTCAGAAATTCTTCCCCCTCACTGCCCTTTACACTATTACTATCCCAGTCTATATTAGGATAGTTGAAGTCCCCCATTATCATTACTCTATAGTTCTTGCATCTCTGCAAATTTGCTACTCCATATTTCTCCCACTAGTTGGTGGCCTGTAGAATACACCTAGTAGTGTAATGTCACCTCTATTATTTAACTCTAGCCATATAGATTCTGTCCTTGACCCCTCCAGGACATCCTCTCTCTCCAGCACTGTTATATTCTCCTTAACTAATACTGCCACACCACCTCCTATCTTTCCTTCCCTATCTTTCCTGAACACCCTATATCCAGGAATATTTAATACCCAATCCTGCCCTTTCTTGAATCAGGTCTCTGTTAATGCTACATCATATTCCCATGTGGCTATTTGCGCCTGCAACTCACCAACCTTGTTTACTATGCTTCGTGCGTTCACACAGACAGCACTGTAAACCTATCTTAGACCATCCTGTGTTCTCTCTTAGTTGGACACCACCTAATACCTTACTATTTCTTGCTTTAGTGCTATCCGTCTCTCCCAATCCTTTGTGCCCTTTGTTTCTCCTTTCTAATGCTACATCCCGGTGCCCATCACCCTGCCAACTTAGTTTAAACCCTCCCCAACAGCACTAGCAAACCTCCCCGCGAGGATATTGGTACCGGCTCTGTTGAAGTGCAGCCCGTCCGGCCTGTACAGGTCCCACCTCCCCCAGAACCAGCCCCAATGCCCCAGGAATCTGAAACCTTCCCTCCTGCACCATCTCTCCAGCCACGCATTCATCTGCTCTATCCTCCTATTTCTATACTCACTCGCGCGTGGCACCGGGAATAATCCAGAGATTACTACCTTTGAGGTCCTGCTTTTTAAATCTCTTTCCTAGCTCCCTAAAATCTGCCTGCAGGACCTCATCCCTCTTTCTACCTATGTCGTTGATGAAACAGTAGGTCAAAAAGACAGCAGGTCAAGAATAAGCTTTCTCAGGAGGGGGATGAAGGAATTTTTAAGATGGCATAACGATGCCATGAGAAAAGAGAGACGTTGGCAATGTCAGCAAGCATTGGTCCGTGGATTGGTAGCAGCTAGTTTGGAAGGGACTAGATGAAGAAGGTCTCATGGAGGAAAGAGAGTCTGATGAGGATGAGGGGAGAAACAATTGAGTTTTGCAGATCAGGGAGGGGTGGGTGAAAGGTGTTAGGAAGGCAGAGACAGCAAAATTGGAAACTTCAGTCCATTTGCTCCTTGCATCAGGTGTTAGACTGGGTAGGGAAAGGAGGCAGTTTTTGGTGAAAAGAAGTTCACTATAGGCCTTATCCTCCTCAATGATTGTGGTAGTAAGAAATTTTACCAAATTTTTAAAAAATCGTTTATGGGATGTGGGCGTCGCTGGCAAGGCCAGCATTTATTGCCCATCCCTAATTGCCCTTGAGAAGGTGGTGGTGAGCCACCTTCTTGAACCGTTGCAGTCCGTGTGGTGAAGGTACTCCCACAGTGCTGTTAGGTAGGGAGTTCAGGATTTTGACCCAGCGACGATGAAGAATCGGCGATATACTTCCAAGTCAGGATGGTGTGTGACTTGGAGGGGAACTTGGAGGTGGTGGTGTTCCCATGTGCCTGCTGCCCTTGTCCTTCTAGGTGGAAGAGGTCGCGGGTTTGGGAGGTGCTGCCGAAGAAGCCTTGGCGTGTTGCTGCAGTGCATCTTGTAGATGGTACACACTGCAGCCACGGTACACCGGTGTTGGAGGGAGTGAATGTTTAAGGTGGTGGATAGGGTGCCAATCAAGCGGGCTGCTTTGTCTTGGATGGTGTCGAGCTTCTTGAGTGTTGTTGGAGCTGCACTCATCCAGGCAAGTGGAGAGTATTGCATCACACTCCTTACTTGTGCCTTGTAGATGGTGGAAAGGCTTTGGGGAGTCAGGAGGTGAGACACTCGCTGCAGAATACCTAGCCTCTGACCTGCTCTTGTTGCCACAGTATTTATATGGCTGGTCCAGTTAAGTTTCTGGTCAATGGTGACCTCCAGGATGTTGATGGTGGGGGATTCAGTGATAGTAATGCCATTGAATGTCATGGGGAGGTGGTTAGACTCTCGCTTGTTGGAGATAGTCATTGCCTGGCACTTCTGTGGCGCAAATGTTACCTGCCACTTATCAGCCCAAGCCTGAACGTCGTCCAGGTCTTGTTGCATGCGGGCATGGACTGCTTCATTTTCTGAGGAGTTCCGAATGGCGCTGAACACTGCGCAGTCATCAGCGAACATCCCCATTTCTGATCTTATAGAAACATAGAATCTAGGAGCAGGAGTAGGCCATTCGGCCCGTCGAGCCTGCTCCGCCATTCAATACGATCATGGCTGATCATCCAAATCCAGTACCCTGTCCCTGCTTTAATCCCCACAGTACACATATCCCACCCTACCCCCGTAACCCCACGTATTTAATTCCCCCTAACATATCCCATCCTATCCCCATAACCCCACATATTTAATCCCCCCTAACACTAAGGGTCAATTTATCAATTTATCATAGCCAAATCAACCTAACCTTATGTTGGAGGGAAGGTCATTGATGAAGCAGCTGAAGATGGTTGGGCCTAGGACACTGCCCTGAGGAACTCCTGCATTGATGTCCTGGGGCTGTGATGATTGACCTTCAACCACCACAACCATCTTCCTTTGTGCTAGGTATGACTCCAGCCAGTGGAGCGTTTTCCCCCTGATTCCCATTGACTTCAGTTTTACTCGGTCTCCTTGATGCCACACTCGGTCAAATGCTGCCTTGTTGTCAAGGGCAGTCACTCTCACCTCACCTCTGGAATTCAGCTCTTTTGTCCATGTTTGGACCAAGGCTGTAATGAGGTTGGGAGCTGAGTGGTCTTCGCGGAACCCAAACTGGGCATCAGTGAGCAGGTTATTGGTGAGTAAGTGCCGCTTGATAGCACTGTTGATGACACCTTCCATCACTTTGCTGATGATTGAGAGTAGACTGATGGGGCAGTAATTGGCCAGGTTGGATTTCTCCTGCTTTTTGTGAACAGGACATAACTGGGCAGTTTTCCACATTGTCAGATAGATGCCAGTGTTGTAACTGTACTGGAAAATCTTGGCTAGAGGCGCAGCTAGTTCTGGAGCACAAGTCTTCAGCACGATAGCCGGGATGTTGTCAGGGCCCATAGCCTTTGCTGTATCCAGTGCGCTCAGCCGTTTCTTGATATCACGTGGAGTGAATTGAATTGGCTGAAGACAGGCTTCTGTGATGGTGAGGACCTCAGGAGTAGGCTGATATGGATCATCCACTCAGCACTTCTGGCTGAAGATGGTTGCAAATGCTTCAGCCTTGTCTTTTGCACTCATGTGCTGGGCTCCACCATCATTGAGGATGGGGATATTCATGGAGCCTCCTCCTCCCGTTAGTTGTTTGATGGTCCACCACCATTCACGACTGGATGTGACAGGACTGCAGAGCTTTGATCTGATTCGTTGATTGTGGGATCACTTAGCCCTGTCTATAGAATGCTGCTTCTGCTGTTTAGCATGCATGTAGTCCTGTGTTGCAGCTTCCCCAGGTTGGCACCTCATTTTTAGGTACACCTGGGGCTGCTCCTGGCATGCTCTTCTACACTCCTTATTGAACCAGGGTTGGTCCCCTGGCTTGATGGTAATGGTAGAGTGAGGGATATGCTGGGCCATGAGGTTACAGATTGTGGTGGAATACAATTCTGCTGCTGCTGATGGCCCACAGCACCTCATGGATGCCCAGTTTTGAGCTGCTAGATCGGTTCTGAATCTATCCCATTTAGCACGGTGGTAGTGCCATACAACACAATGGAGGGTGCCCTCAGTGTGAAGACGAGTCTTTGTCTCCACAATGACTGTGCGGTGGTCACTGCTACCAATACGGTCATGGACAGATGCATCTGCGACAGGTAGATTGGTGAGGACGAGGTCAAGTAGGTTTTTCCCTCGTGTTGGTTCTCTCACCACCTGTCGCAGGCCCAGACTGGCAGTTATGTCCTTCAGGACTCAGCCAGCTCGGTCAGTAGTGGTGCTACTTTGAGATGTTGAAGCCACATCTGCAGTGGACAATCAGGACAGTCTTGAGCCATACTAATTCATCAGCCATCAGATTTGAAGTCACGCAGATGGCTCATGTACCAGAGAAGTGACGGGGTGCGAAACTGGGATTTGGTGGAAACAAGGGCATCAAAGGTAGAAGCAAAGTATTTGTTGAGACATGCTGATGCCATGGTGAGTACTGGACCAGAGAAAAGGGTGCTGGGAACTGGGAAGGGTGCTGGTGAGGGAGCAAAAGGGTAGATTGTTCCATGGGAAAGAAGATGGGGGGGGCAGAATGGTTGCAGGAGGGCAAGGGGATGGTAAAGGAGATGAGGAAGTAAAGGTCCAGAGCAGCAGTCAATGCACTCATGTGGGCAGGCAGACAGTATCTTTGACTTACATAAACAAATCATGAGTTAAAAGTCCTTTAAATAGAAAGTGGAGAATGATAGCTGGAGTCTGAATCCTAGTGTACATGTACGGTCAGAATGAAATAGTCACGTATGTCATCTAAGTCTTAGCATTTAAATGTTCACTCCCAGTGCATGCACATAATACACCCTATCACTAGCTTTGTAGGTTTATTAAAAGAAAGAACTTGCAGTTATATCGTACTTTTCACATCCTCAGGGTGTCACAAAGTGCTTCACAGCCAATGAAGTTCTTTTGAAGTGTAGTCACTGTTGTAATGTATGCAAAAACAACTGCATATGTGTGCACAGCAAGGTCCCACCAACAGCAATGTGATAAATGACCAGATAGCTTTATTTTTGGTGGTGTTGGTTGAGGGACAAATTGTGGCTATGACACTGGGAGAAGTCCCCTGTTCTTCAAATAGTTCCATGGGATCTTTTATGTCTACTCGAGAGGGAAGACTTGCTTTAATGTCTCATTTGAGAGACGGCACCTCAGACAGTGCAGCGCTTCTTCAGTACTGCACTGAAGTATCAGTCTAGATTATGTGCTGAAGAGGGGCTTCAACCCACAACCTCCTGACTCAGAGATGAGTGCTACCACTGAGCTAAGACAGACATTTACAATATGTAATATTTACACGATTGTTTTCTTAATTCCCTGTGAAAACAAGTATTGGAATATTCTAAAATGTTACAGCAAAGAAATAGGCCATTCAGCCATCAAGGCTATCATGGTGTTTTTCTCTCCAAGTTAACTAGTCTAATTCTACTCTCCTGTTTGCTTCCAATACCCTTTCTTTCCAGTAACTAGCTAATTCCCTCTTAAAAGAACTTGTGGGCTCTCCTTCAATAATGGTTTTGGCAGAATATTCCACGTTAAAACTACCCTCTGTGAAAAGAATTATAATCTCCCTTTTTATATTATCTTAAATGTATGCCCTCTTGTGCCAGGTGAGGTCACTAGACAGGAGGGTAGTTCATCACAATAAATGAAGAACAGGAGGTGAGTGGAAAAGTATAAGAGAAAAGTGAGTGTCTGATTTCGGAGTTTCAACATTACATAAATCTAACCTGCGCATTCTTACATTTGAATGTGTAATTTACAGGGCTGTTAATTTCAGACAATATAGGAGGAGCTTGTATATATTTCAAATTGTTACGGCACTTCCAGCCAATCAGAAGTGTTGTTTGCTGGAGCAAGCCATTGAAACAATAATGAACATGGTGCCTCTGCAACAATGATTGGGCCTGTCATATCTTGGAAAGGATGCACTCAAATGTTAGCCGGTGGGGAATGAGTGGGTGCTGCTGAACAGTTGGATGGGGCAATGGAGAAATGAGGGAGGGGAGAAGAATGGCAAGTACTGTCATTCAGTGAGGAGGAGGTCTCATTTATTAAAATGGAGCTTAGAGCATTGTAGGGCAGCTGAGAACATCTCAAGACCACAACTTAACAAAGGTAGTAAATAGATAAAAACAACTGAACATCTTCAAGTGTTTTGGTTTATTGTTAAGCATAGTTTGATGCTTTAACCTTGGAATTGTATAAAGTTATTAACCTATACCAGTGAAGAGAGCAGATCTTTCTTCACCTGCATAAAGCCTGTTGGGTGTGACTGAGTCACGAGGCTAGATGTTATATGAAGAATAACTCATTTCTGGCAGGGACCCCAGAGCCCGTAACACAAAACCAAGTTTACAGGTGAAAGCTTCAATTGATGAGCTCCAGAAGATAAATGGTGAGAAAGGCATATACAGGCAATGATGGGATCACTTGTAAAACAATTACCTAAGAAGTGTCAATGGCTTAGATTATATGATCGAACAAAACTTTAAACAGATGAGCTGGTACATTAATCATCCAATGGCAATCCAATACAGCTGATTCTGTCACAGGTCATCACATACTGCATGGTGCCACCAACACCAGATGGGTGAGGTCAAGGAAGTTGGGAAAATCGTATGCACCATCTCCTCCTCTTAAAAAGTGATTCATCACAGCAAATCCCACAATAAGGAATGCTCATCTCCAATCAAGTCAAGTCAAACACAATGGATGAGTAACGAGCCAGTAGGTGAAGATGTCACTCAAAATTATAATTGCAGACCTGCACATAGGTAGATTATGATATTGGTCACTTGTTAACTTAATGAAGCAGCATTAACATTTCACAGCACCCTTAAAGACCAAAGAGTCCCCTTAAGGCACAGTGCTCTTATCTCAGGTCTGAAGAAGTGAGGGAAAATAAATTCATTTTTTTGAGCATTTCTTCACAATTAAGTCCCCTGAAGGCAGGACTAATTCTGGTCACTATTCCCTGAACCTTTTTTAATGCATCTATATGTTATTTGAAGTAGAATGTTCAAAAATACACGCCATACTCCAGAACTGGCCTCACCATTGGTCCATACAATGTCAGTATAACTTGTTCTGAATTGTAATCCAATGCTCTCCATATGCCTCCCAATTTCCCTTATTACTAACTGCTTCACACTGGATGCTTTCAGAATTTGATCAATGTTCACTCTCAAATTAAATTTTGCTGGAGCAAAGACTGAGGGGAGACATGATTGGAAGGTAGCAAACATAACCCTGCTATTTAAGAAAGGAGGAAGAGAAAAAACAGGGAACTATAGGCCAGTTAGCCTGTCATCAGTAGTAGGCAAAATGCTAGAATCTATTATTAGGGACGTGGTAACAGGGCACTTAGAAAATCATATGATCAGGCAGAGTCAACATGGTTTTATGAAAGGGAAATCGTGTTTGACAAATCTGTTAGGGTTTTTTGAAGATGTAACTAGTAGGATGGATAGGGGGAACCAGTGGATGTAGCGTATTTAGATTTTCAAAAAGCATTCAATAAGGTGCCACACAAGAGGTTAGTACACAAAATTAAGACTCATCGGATTGAGGGTAATGTATTAGCATGAATTGAGGATTGTTTAGTGGACAGAAAACAGAGAGTAGGAATGAACAGGACTTTTTTGGGTTGGCAGGCTGTAACTAGCAGGGTACTGTAAGAATCAGTGCTTGGGCTTCAGCTATTTACAATCTATATTAATGGCTTCGATGAAGGGACTAAGTGCAACGTATCCAAGTTTGCTGATGATACAAAGTTAGGTGGGAAATTAAGCTGTGAGGAGGACGCAAAGAGGCTGTAGAGAGATATAGACAGGTTGACTGAGTGGGCAAGAAGATGGCAAATGGAATACAATGTGGGGAAGTGTGAAGTTATCCACTTTGGTAGGAAAAACAAAAAGCAGAATATTTTTTGAATAGAGAGAGACTGGGAAATGTTTACATTCAGAGGGACCTGGGTGCCCTTGTACACGAATCACAGAAAGTTAACATGCAGGTGCAGCAAGCAATTAGGAAAGCAAATGGTATGTTAGCTTTTGTTACAAAGGGATTAGAGTATAAGAGTAAAGAAGTCTTACTACAATTATACAATGATGCGGAGATGCCGGTGTTGGACTGGGGTGGACAAAAGTAAGAAGTCGCACAACACCAGGTTATAGTCCAACAGTTTTATTTGAAATCACAAGCTTTCGGAGCTGCTGCCCCTTCACCTGACGAAGGGGCAGCAGCTCCGAAAGCTTGTGATTTCAAATAAAACTGTTGGACTATAACCTGGTGTTGTGCGACTTCTCACTTTTACAATTATACAAGGCATTGGTGAGGCCACACGTGGAGTACTGCGTACAGTTTTGGTCTCTTTACCTAAGGAAAGACATACTTGCCTTAGAAGGAGTGCAATGAAGGTTCACTGGACTGGTTCCTGGGATGAGGGGATTGCCCTATGAGGAGAGATTGAGTAGACTAGGCCTATATTCCCTAGAGTTTAGAAGAATGAGAGGTGATCTCATTGAAACATATAAAATTCTTAAGGGGCTTGACAGGGTTAATGCTGAGAAAATGTTTCCCCAGGCTGGGGAATCTAGAACACGGGGTCACAGTCTCAGAATAAGGGGTCGGCCATTTAGGACTGAGAGGAGGAGAAATTTCTTCTCTCAAGGGGTTGTGAATCTTTGGAATTCTCTACCCCAGAGAGCTGTGGATGCTCAGTCGTTGTGTATATTCAAGACAGAGGTCGATAAACTTTTGGGAACTAAGGGAATTAAGGGATATGGGGATAGTGCAGGAAGGTGGAGTTGAGGTAGAAGATCAGCCATGATCTTGTTGAATGGCGGAGCAGGCTCGAAGGGCCAAATGGCCTACTCCAGCTCCTATTTCTATGTTCTTATGATACAGGTCTTTAAAATAAAGAAGGGAAGTTAAGATTGAGAAAGCTATTTAACTTGGTCAATCAGTGTTAGTCTAAAAGCCACATGTACAAATTCACAAACCTTGAGAAAAATATTTTTTCCTCATAGATGGTGGACATGTGTACAGGTTCCCAGAGAAGGTAATTAGTTGATATGGGGTTAATTGGTATCTTTAAATCAATCTTTCAATGGGATGTGGATCAATATCTATTGAGTCAGGGAATTGAAGGTTATAGGGATATTAACAGCACTGTTTAATTTTCTTTTTTTTTAAGAGGAAGTAGAGTTCCTTAAAGTAGGGGATCTAAAGATGGAGAGGAGAAAGAAGAAACTACAATATTCTGGATGGAGTAAGCTAGATGGGTCAAATGGCTTTTCTAGCTCCCTACTTTCTAATGATCTCATATTCATATATTTCAATGATATTTAACATGTTCAACAGAGACAACACTGGAATTTTCTAAACAAGTTTGGATAACATGATAATATAGTGGTATGATAGGCCACCATATTATCATATTAGGGGTACAGTAGCATGGTAGTTATGTTACTGGACTAGTAATCCAGAGGCCTGGCCTAATGATTCGGAGACGCGAGTTCAAATCCCACCACGGCAACTGGTCCCTTAAGAATTTTATATGTTTCAATTAAATAAATCTGGAATTAAAAGCTAGTATCAGTAATGGTGACCATGAAACGAATGTCGTAAAAACCCATCTAGTTCACTAATGTCCTTTAGGGAAGGAAACCTGCCGTCCTTACCCGGTCTGGCCTACATGTGACTCCAGACACACAGCAATGTGGTTGACGCTTAACTGCCCTCTGAAATGGCCTAGCAAGCCACTCAGTTGTCTCAAGGGCAATTGGGGATGGGCAATAAATGCTGGCCTTGCCAGCGACGCCTACATCCCGTGAACGAATAAAAGAAAATAATTGCTGGTGGTGATGCATCCAATGCATTCCCCATAACAAATGGCGTGGGAAGGCTATGTATCATTCCAAGTCTTTTTCAGGTTGTTTGTCGCAACTATACTAGGCAATGCCATAACACACTAGAGAAGAATATTTATTCTGGTAGCCAACAGCTTTTTCAACTTCAAGAGACTAAAGTCTAAAACTTAGATACTGCAATCTGTTATTCATGAACTTTTATTTGTTGATAACTGCGTTATACTTCCCCATTCTGAAGCTTATCTATAGCATCAAAACAAAAGTTCATCGACCTGAAACGTTGACTTTGTTTCTCTCCACAGATGCTGCCTGACCTGCTGAGTATTTCAAGCATTTTCTGTTTTTATTTCAGATTTCCAGCATCCGCAGTAGTTTGCTTTTTGATAGCATATTAGGTTAGGTTTGAAAAGGAGAAACATAACACAGTTACTAAGATTCTAGATTTTGGTAAGGCTAACTTTAACAGGATGAGACAGAGACTGACAACAGCAAACTGGTCAAAACTGTTATCAGGTAAAACTACAGATGAACAGTGGGAGGTGTTGAAAAAAGAATTTAGCTTAATACAGGACCAGTATATACCCCTAAGGACCAAGAGCTCTACTTACCAAATAAAACAGCTACGGTCGACAAAAGAGGTGAGAGATTACATAAAACTAAAGGAAAGAGCGTACAAAAATGAAAAGAAGAGTATAGATCCAGGGGACTGGGAGCGATATAAAGAATATCAAAAGGAAGACAAAAAGATAGTAAGAGCTGCAAAAAGGGAACACGAAAAGAAACTTTCAAGGATATCAAGATTAACACAAAAGGTTTTTACAATTATATTAGAAGAAAAAGGGTAGTCAAGGATAATGTGAACCCTTTAAAAACAGATGTGGGTAATATTGCAAATGAAAGTAAGGAAATGGCAGACTTGTTGAATAATTACTTTGTGTCAGTCTTCACAGTAGAGGAAGAGGATAATACACTTGACATTCCAGGGAAATTAATAATGAATCAAGGACTGGAACGCACTAAAGTTAACGTAAGCAAGAAAACAGTATTAGAAAAAATAATGGCACTAAAGACTGACAAATCCTCAGGACCTGATGGTTTCCACCCCAGGGTTCTAAAGCAAGTAGGTGAGGAAATTGCAGATGCTTTAGCCATAATCTTCCAAAGCGCTCTCGATTCAGGAATTGTCCCTTTAGATTGGAAAATTGCAAATGTAACTCCATTATTTAAGAAAGGTGAGAGAGAGAAACCAGGAAATTATGGACCTGTTAGTCTAACATCTGTTGTGGGGAAGTTATTGGAATCAATAATTAATGACAGAGTGACTTAGAGAAATTTGAGCTGATTAGAGACAGCCAACATGGATTTGTAAAGGGTAAGTCATGTCTAGCAAACCTAATAAGTTTGAGGAAGTAACTAAAGTATTAGACAGGGGAATATCTATGGATGTAGCTCATGGAATTGAAGGCAAATTACAGACCTGGTTAAGAGATTGGTTAGTCAGAGAGAAGGGATAATGGGTATGTACTCGAATTGGAAGGAACTGGTGTACTACAAGGATCTATGCTGGAACCTCAACTATTCACTATATTTATTAATAACTTAGATAACACAATAGAGAGCCATATATCCAAGTTTGCCGATTACACAAAGATTGGTGGCATAGAAAGTAGTGCAGACGGGAACATCAAATTACAAAGAGACAATGATAGATTAAGTGAGTGGGCAAAGCTGTGGCAGATGAATTTCAACACAGGTAAGTGTGAGGTCATCCATTTTGGACCAAAAAAGGATAGATCCGAGTATTTTTTAAATAGTGAAAAGCTAGGAACAGTGGAGGTCCAAAGAGATTTAGAGGTCCATGTACACAGATCACTAAAATGTAGTAGTCAGGTACAAAAAATAATCAAAAACGCTAATGGAATGTTAGCCTTTATAACTAGAGGGCTAGAATATAAATGGGAGGAAGTTTTGCTACAGCTATAAAAAGCCCTGGTTAGACCACATCTGGAGTACTGTGTACAGTTCTGGGCACCGCACCTTAGAAAGGATATATTGGCTTTGGAAGGAATGTAGCGCAGATTCACTAGAATGTTACCAGGGCTCCAAGGGTTAGATAATGAAGAGATTACATAAACTAGGTTTACATTCCCTGGAATAAAGAGGTTAAGGGGTGATTTGACTGAGGTTTTTGAAAGGAATTGATGAAACAGATAGATAGAAACTTTTTCCGCTGGTGGTGTAGTCTAGGACAAGGGGACATAATCTTAAAATTAGAGCCAGGCCATTCAGGAGAGAAGTTAGGAAACACTTCTTCATACAAAGGGTGGTAGAAGTGTGGAACTCCCTCCCACAAAAAGTAGTAGATGCTAGCTCAATTAATAATTTTAAATCGAAGAGCGATTGAATTTTGCTAGCCAAGGGTATTAAGGGATATGGAGCCAAGGCGGGTGGATGGAGTCAGGATACAGATCAGCCATGATCTCATTAAATGGCAGAACAGGCTTGAGAGGCTGAATGGTCAACTCCTGTTCCTATGTTCCTTTATTATTGTGTTGTGGGTTGGATATCAGCTTAAAATAGACCAAAGTTATGCATCAGCCTGCACCAAGGCAACCTTACAAAATCACAAGGCCATTCAGCCTATTTGATCCTATCCTTCCAGAATATAAACCTTACCATCTTCCTATTATAGATCCAGCTGCTTCTGAAATGATGCCCAAGTCTTGTTCTCAACCATCCTATCTGGTAATCCATTCCAGTTGTTGATCACCCTATGTGTAAAGAAATACTTGCTGACGTCTGTTCTAAATTTGCCCTGCACAACCCTGAACTTATGCCTTTTTGTTCTGTTTTCCTGACATGTTTGAAGATATTGTTTTTGTTTACTTTCTTGATCCCATTATTTTTCTTATTGACTTCCATAAGGTCCCTCTGAAACATCAATCCTCATAGTTCTTTTCCCTATTGCTTTCTTCTGCACTTTATCTATGGCCTGAATGACCCTTTATGCTGTGGTGACCACAACTATATGCAGTATTCCAGATGTGGCCTGATCAACGCACTGTACAGCGGCATGACTTCTGGGGATTTAAGCGATTGAGTTAGCAACATGAGCCAGTATCAACAATTTCAGATCACAACCACTGCTTCCATTTTTTTTTCCAGACAGCAGGTGCTGGTAATGATTCGGCTGTTCATTTAATCTCTCCTGCTTTCCAGCCTATGATAGACGTTCTCTTCAGTTCTTTCCTTCCCTCCTCCCTTTCCCTGCCTCTGTTTTACTTGCTTAAAACCTGTTGCATCTGTAACATTTTCCAGTTCTGATGAAAGGCCTGAAATCATAGAATCGTGGAATCATAGAATGGTTACAGCACTGAAGGATGCCCATGCCGGTACTTCAGCTAGTCCCACACCCCCGCCCTTTCTCCGTAGCCCTGCAAATTTTTTTCCTTCAAGTATTTATCCAATTCCCTTTTAAAAGCCACAATTGAGTCTGCCTCCACCACCCTTTCAGGCAGTGCATTCCAAAACGTTAACTCTGTTTCTCTCTCCACAGATGCTGCCTGACCTGCTGAGTATTTCCAGCATTTTCTGTTTATATGTTCGATTTCCAGCATCAGCAGTACAGGAAACTCTTGTTTAACCGGCACCTAAATATCCGGAATTCTCTCTTAACCGGCAAAAATCATACTCCGAAAACTCCTCTCAAATAACCGGCAATGTTGCCGAGTCCGAGTCTCCCGCGAACGCCGAGTACTCCGAAAACTCCTCTCAAATAACCGGCAATGTTGCCGAGTCCGAGTCTCCCGCGAACGCCGAGTTAGTCAGTGGGGGTAGTTCTCCAAAGTGCCACTACTCGGCCTCCTGGCACTGTCGGAAGTCCGAACACGGCAGTAACAGGAGTCTGATTTTTGTTTGTTAAGAATAGCCTCGGTAGATATAACTCTCCGTTATCCGGAACTTTTGATCAACCGGCACCACGCCGGTCCCGTCGGTGCCGGATACCAAAGAGTTTCCTGTATTTTGCCTTTGACCCAGTATCCTGTTTGCTTTGCTGCCTCACACTGTTTGGACATGTTGAGCAATGAGCCAGTAACACCCTTGGTTCCCTTTCAACTTTCCCCTTAGCAAGTTCTATCCCAGCCATGGAATACATGTGCCTCCTATTTTTTTTTCCAATATGCAGTACCTCACATTTGCCCACAATCAGCTTCATTTGCTACTGATCAGCCCAGGTGCAAACCCTGCCGAGCTCTCTTTGCGAGATCTTGGCTTCCTCTTCTGAGTCTCTCTGAGCTTGGTGTCATCAGTGAATTTAGCTACTTTGCATTGAGAATGCAATTTCAGGTCATCTGGGTATACCAGGAATGAACCCAATCGATCAAAGACCAGAGATAGGAGACACAAAGCTAAACGCCTTGGATATTTTTATGTTATGGGCTACATACTTGGTCGTGATGAGTAGTTGGACCATGAAATCAACAGCTGCAGCAAAAGGCTAATGTGGCATTCGCCCCCTTGTACTGTGTAGAACTAAAGTAGCCTAAAGCTAAAGGTAAAGTGAGGATGTAACGTGCAGTGTTACTCACTAGATTTTTAAGTAGCTGCCAAACCTAGACTGTTTACCACTGACACCTGAAACAGCTAGAAAGAATCCACCAAAAGCATATATGATCTCTACTGAAAGTTGAGCGGTAAGATAGAGTGGCAAATATTGAAGTGTTCAGTGCATCAGCAGAACTAGCATCAAAACCATAGATATACAGGCGCAGCTCCGGCTGGACATGTTTACAGGTCAGGTGTTTACAGGATTCTACAGGCAACTAATGACAGGAAAAGGCCAGTATGGGGTCAAAGAAACATGTCAATAGTAATCTGAAACAAAGGAAATGTAATATTTATCCAGAAAGCAGGAAATTTTTAGCCAATGATTAAAGTCTAGGGGGGAAAAATTAGGTGGCGCCCCTTTTGGGGTACTAACTTCACCGGGGCATTAATTTTAGCCCCCTGAAAAAGTTAGCGCCCCTCCGCCGGAAATTGGGGGGTTTAGCTACAGCAGACAGCTAGTAGGCCAAGCAAAGATTTGATCAGACCTGGTGTCCCTTCTGTGAGAACCATTTAGTTCACAAGTATCGTGATATCAAGATTCATTACTTCAGACCTCCTGACGAAAGGCCATCGACCTGAAGCGTCCACCTCCTTCCTGGGGCGCTACAACTGAATATTGCGGCGCTACGTGCAACAGCGCCACGTGCATCGGCACATAGCGCCGCGTCATTGCAGGCCTCCTCCCCTGATTAAAACTGTGAAGCAGTGCACCACACATTTTGGAGCTAACAGAGTGTTAACAGTGGAGTGTTGTAGAGGAGTCAACCAGCAACATTTGGCAAATGGACAAATATGGACATGCGATATATGTGACCATCAACGTGCACCATGCTTCGTGAAGCTATTCCACAAACACTGCTGACTATATGTCTCTTTTTTATGCTTGTATGTCATGGTCATCTTAATTTCCAAGTGGCTTGCATTTATTCTTTGGCAAGTGTGGCTTTCTTATAAAATTTCACCATAGGGAAAGACAGCTAATTATGCTGCAAAATATCATTCAACAACTACATACAAGTTACCAACAATTTTGGGGGGTTTAGCTACAGCAGACAGCTAGTAGGCCAGGCAGAGATTTGATCGGACCTGGTGTCCCTTCTGTGAGAACCATTTAGTTCACAAGTATCGTGATATCAAGATTCATTACTTCAGACCTCCTGACGAAAGGCCATCGACCTGAAATGTTAGCTCTGTTTCTCTCTCCACTGGGGCTGCCTGACCTGCTGAGGATTTCCAGCAATTTTTGTTTTTATTACAGATTTCCAGCATCCGCAGTATTTTGCTTTTCAATACAAGGCTTGCTGAGTATGAGAATCAGATCCTGGCAGGGTATACTGATGGAGAAATGAAAGCGGAAAATGCTATTACAGACCGTCCCTTTTGTTCTTTCCTCCCCTCCCCTTTTCCCTGCCCCTACACTTGCTTATAAACCTGTTCCATCTCTAACTTTTTCCAGTTCTGAGGAAGGGCCATCGACCTGAAATGTTAACTCTGTTTCTCTCTCCACAGATGCTGCCTGACCTGCTGAGTATTTCCAACATTTTGTTTTTATTTCAGAAAATGCTGGACCTGATCAATTCTGATGAAGGTTCAGACCAGTTGGTTGCTGACCAACCTGCTATGTATTTCCAGCATTTTCTGTTTTTATTGCACATTTCCAGTCTTCACATTCTTTCTTATCTTTATAATGACACAGAGCCAGAGTTCCAAATAACTCCCACTTCCATTATCAATCGGGAAAAGGTAAATTCTCAACGGCTGCTCTTAGTGGATTTTGCATGGGAGGCTGTTTTTTCCTGAATTGATAATGATAAATCATGGCACTGACTTAGCATTATTACATTTTAATTTTTTGAACTTAGTGAATATCCACATTACCGGGCAGTGACATGTTGGACTAACAGTTGTACAACAGTCTAAAGAAACAAGGTGTTGATATGCTGCACCATGAACAACACTCCTATTCAGATCAACTACCAGGCATTGCAGTTCTTATGATGCAATCTCATCACTTATAGGGTCTTATGTTGATTTGTTCTTTGACAAACTTGCCTATCCAATAGAATGTCACTACAGGGAACAGCGAGCTCATTTGTGCTTATATTCTTCCTCCGCAAAGTGCCATTCGACAACGGCATTCAATTTAATGCAACATTATTTTGGTTCTAGCAGACAGCTAGTAGGAGGGGCAGAGATGCGACCGTATCTGGTGTCCTAGTCACTTTAAATAGCCAACAGTGCAAACACGACCACTGCCAAACTGCAGACGAGGACAGTGAACAAAATAAATCGAGATCTCCACAGAATCGCACTTGACACTGTTTTCTAAAACATTTCCTCACACCAGTCATTATGGCAAATTAGCCTAAAAAATGTTCCATGACTAAAGTGCTTTCCCCTCCCTCTAAACTCCGTTACCTTTCTCCAAGTTCTTCCTCCTCCTCCGTTTCCAACACTCCACCTTCACACGTTTCATCCTCCAGCGTGAAGGAGATTTCTGGCTCAATTTTATCGGTTTCTGCAGAAATGCATGCCTCCGAGTTTTCCATTTTCGCTCCTATTTCTTTTTACACAAGCAGATTAACGGAGAGTTTCTCGAAGCCCGGTCATTACAGAGCCCAGGTTTCCTGACTCAGGATACTCTTTAAATAGAAATGTCACCGCCAACAAATAGGGACTTCCTTTTGCCTCCTGAAACTACTGCCCCCTGGGTCCTAATGCCCACGAGAATTGAAATACATCAAGCAAGATAATTATGGATGAGGAAAGCCATTGAGCACATCTTCGTTCATTCGTCCAGAGAGATCCGAACACTGCCACCCACCGCCACATTGAAGCATCCAGTTCTTGATGTGCGCTAATTGGCGTTTCATACATTACAAAAGTAACTACACTTGTAGAATCACAGAATCATAGAATAGTTACAGCACGGAAGAAGGCCATCCGGCCCGTCGAGCCCGTGCTGGCTCTCTGCAAGAGCACCTCAGCTAGTCCCACTCCCCCGCCCTTTCCCCGTGGCCCTGCAAGTTTCTTTCCTTCAGATACTTATCCAATTCCCTTTTGAAAGCTACAATTGAATCTGCCTCCACCACCCTTTCAGGCAGTGCATTCCAGATCCTAACCACTCGCTGCGTAAAGAAGTTTTTCTTACGTCGCCTTTGGTTCTTTTGCCAATCACATTAAATTTGTCTCCTTTGGTTCTCGACCCTTCCGCCAATGGGAACAGTTTCCCTCTATCTACTCTGTCTAGACCGCTCATGATTTTGAACACCTCTATCAAATCTCCTCTCAATCTTTTCTGCTCCAAGGAGAACAACCCCAGCTTCTCCAGTCTATCCATGTAACTGATGTCCCTCATTCCCGGAATCATTCTCGTAAATCTTTTCTGCACCTTCTCTAAGGCCTTCACATCCTTCCTAAAGTGCCGTGCCCAGAATTGGACACAATATTCCAGTTGGGGCCAAACCAGTGTTTTATACAGGTTCATCATAATTTCCACACTTTTGTACTCCATACCTCTATTCATGAAGCCCAGCATCCCGTAAACCTTTTTAACTGCTTTCTCAACCTGCCCTGCCACCTTCAACAATTTGTGCACACATACCCCTAGGTCTCTCTGCTCGTGCACCCCCTTCAGGATTGTACCATTTAGTTTATATGTCCTCTCCTCATTCTTTCTACCAAAATGTATCACTTCACACTTTTCTGTGTTAAATTTCATCTGCCACGTGTCCGCCCATTTCACCAGCCTGTCTATGTCTTCTTGAAGTCTATCACTCTCCTCCTCACTGTTCACTATACTTCCAAGTTTTGTGTCATCTGCAAATTTTGAAATTGTGCCCTGCACCCCCACGTCCAAGTCATTAATATATATCAAGAAAGGCAGTGGTCCTAGAACTGACCCCTGGGGAACACCACTGTATACCTTCCTCTAGTTGGAAAAACAACCATTCACCACTACTCTCTGCTTCCTGTCACTTAGCCAAATCTGTATCCATGCTGCCACTGTCCCTTTTATTCCATGGTCTTCAACTTTGCTGGCAAGCCTATTATGTGGCACTTTGTCGAACGCCTTTTGGAAATCCATGCACACTACGTCAACTGCATTGCCCTCATCAACCCTCTCTGTTACCTCATCAAAGAACTCAATCAAGTTAGTTAAACACGATTTGCCGTTAACAAACCCATGCTGGCTTTCCTTAATTAATCCACACTTGTCCAAGTGACTGTTCATTTTGTCCCTGATTACTGTTTTTAAAAGCTTCCCGACTACTGAGGTCAAACTGACTGGCCTGTAGTTGCTGGGTTAATCTTTACACCCTTTTTTGAACAAGGGTGTAACACTTGCAATTCTCCAGTCCTCTGGCACCAACCCAATATCTAAGGGGGATTGGAATATTATGGCCAGTATCTCCGCGATTTCCTCCCTCAATTCCCTCAGCATCCTAGGATGCATCCCATCTGCTCCTGGTAACTTATCTACTTTAAGTACAGCCAGCCTTTCTAATACATCCTCTTCATCAATTCTTGTCCTATCAAGTATCTCCACTGCTTCCTCCTTTATTATGTCAATGGCAGCATCCTCTTCCTTGGTGAAGACAGATGCAAAGTACTCGATTAGTACCTCAGCCATATCCTCTGCCTCCATGCAGAGGTCTCCTTTTTGATCCCTAATCAGCCCCACCCCTCCTCTTACTACCCTTTTGCTATTTATATGCCTATAGAAGACTTTTGGATTACCTTTTATGTTGGCTGCCATTTTATTCTCATACCCTCTCTTTGCCCCTCTTATTTTCTTTTTTACTTCTCCTCTGAACTTTCTATATATAGCCTGATTCTCAGATGTATTTGCAACCTGACATATTTCATAGGTGCTCTTTTTCTGCTTCATCATATTCTCTATCTCTTTCATCATCCAGGGAGCCCTGACTTTAGTTGCCCTGCCTTTCTCCCTAGTGGGAATGTACCTCAACTGTACCTGAACTATTTCCTCTTTAAAGGCAGCCCATTGTTCCATTACAGTTTTGCCTGCCAATCTTTGATTCCAGTTTACCCGGGCCAGATCCGTTCTCATCCCACTGAAATTGGCATTCCCCCAGTTAAACATTATTACTCTAGATTGCTCCAAGTCCTTTTCCATAGCTAATCTAAACCTTATGATACCATGATCACTGTTCCCTAAATGTTCACCTACTGACACTTGCTCCACTTGAATCACCTCATTCCCCAGAACCAGATCCAGCAATGCCTCCTCCCTCGTTGGGCCGGAAACATACTGATCAAGAAAGTTCTCCTGAACACACTTCAGAAATTCTTCCCCTTCTCTGTCCATAACACTATTACGATCCCAGTCTATATTAGGATAGATGAAGTCCCCCATTTTTACTACACTATAGTTCTTCCACCTCTCTGTAATTTCTCTGCAAATTTGCTCCTCCATATCTTTCCCACTGTTTGGTGGTCTATAGAATACACCTAGTAGTGTAATGGAACCTCTATTATTTCCTAACTCTAGCCATATAGATTCTGTCCTTGACCCCTCTAGGACATCCTCCCTCTCCAGAACTGTAACATTCTCCTTGACCAATACTGCCACACCACCTCCTATCTTTCCTTCCCTATCTTTCCTGAATACTTTATAACCAGGAATATTTAATACCTAATCCTGCCCTTTTTTGAGCCAGGTCTCAGTTATTGCCACAACATCATATTCTCATGCAGCTCATGTACCTTGTTTACTACGCTTCGTGGGTTCACATACATACACTGTAAACTCATCTTAGACCATCCTGTATTCTCTCTTAGTTTGACCCCCCCAATACCTTATTATTTCTTACTTTAGTGCTCTCTACCTCTCCCAATCCTTTGAGCACTTTATTTCCCCTTTCTAATGTTACATCCTGGTGCCCATCCCCCTGCCAAATTAGTTTAAACCCTCCCCGCGAGGATATTGGTTCCGGCCCTGTTGAGGGGCAACCCGTCCGGCCCGTACAGCTCCCACCTCCCCCAGAAATGGTCCCAATGCCCCAGGAATCTAAAGCCCTCCCTCCTGCACCATCTCTCCAGCCACGCATTCAACTGCACTATCCTCCTATTTCTATACTCACTAGCACGTGGCACCAGGAGTAATCCGGAGATTACTACATAGAAACATAGAAACATAGAAAATAGGTGCAGGAGTAGACCATTCGGTCCTTCGAGCCTGCACCGCCATTTAATGCGTTCATGGCTGAACATGCTACCTCAGTACCCCATTCCTGCTTTCTCGCCATATCGCTTGATCCCCCTAGTTGTGAGTATTATATCTAACTCCCTTTTGAATATATTTAGCGAACTGGCCTCAACAACCTTCTGTGGTAGAGAATTCCACAGATTCACCACTCTCTGGGTGAAGAAGTTCCTCCTCATCTCAGTCTTAAATGGCTTCCCCTTTATCCTTAGACTGTGACCCCTGGTTTTAGTTTTCCCTAACATTGGAAACATTCTGCCCGCATCGAATTTGTCTAAACCAGTCAGGATTTTAAACGTCTCTATAAGATCCCCCCTCATTCTTCTGAACTCCAGAGGATACAAGTTCAGTTGATCCAGTCTTTCTTGATATGTCAGTCTGGCCATCCCAGGAATCAATCTAGTGAACCTTCGTTGCACTCCCTCAATAGCAAGAATGTCCTTCCTCAAGTTAGGAGACCAAAACTGCACACAATACTCCAGGTGTGGCCTCACCAAGGCCCTGTACAACTGTAGCATCACCTCCCTACTCCTGTACTCAAATCCCCTTGCTATGAAGGCCATCATGCCATTTGCTTTCTTGACTGCCTGCTGCACTTGCCTTCCCACCTTCAGTGACTGATGTACCATGACGCCCAGGTCTCGTTGCACCTCCCCTTTCCCTAATCTGCCACCATTCAGGTAATAGTCTGCCTCCCTATTTTTACCACCAAAGTGGATAACCTCACCTTTGAGGTCCTGCTTTTTAATCACTTTCCTAGCTCCCTAAAATCTGCCTGCAGGACCTCATCCTTCTTTCTACCTATGTCGTTGGTACCGATATGGACCACAACCTCTGGCTGTTCACCCTCCCACCTCAGAATGTTCTGCAGCCGTTCAGTGACATCCTTAACCCTGGCACCAGGGAGGCAACACTTCCAAAAAGTACTTAATTGTCTGTAACGCACCTTGGGATGTCCTGAGGTCGTGAACTGAGCTATATAAATACAAGTCTTCCTTTTTCTTTTATAAATGATTCAGGGTTTCTGCCCCCACTAATTTATCTACCGTTGTACCCTACATAAACTTGAGGTCATCCAAAACTCTGCTGCCCATGTCCTAATTCGCACCAAGTCCTGGTCACCCATCACCCCTGTGCTCGCTGACCTACACTGGCTCCCGGTTAAGCAATGCCTCGATTTTAAAATTTTCATCCTTGTTTTCAAATCCCTCCATGGCCTCACCCCTCCCTATCTCTGTAATCTCCTCCAGCCCCACAACCCTCTGCAATATCTGCGTTCCTTTAATTCTGGCCTCTTGAGCATCCCTGATTTTAATCGCTCAACCATTGATGGTCATGCCTTCAGCTGCCAAAGCCCTAAGCTCTGGCATTCCCTCCCTAAACCTTTCCTCCTCTCTACCTCTCTTTCCTCCTTTAAGACGCGCCTTAAAACCTACCTCTTTGACCAAGCTTTTGGTCATCTGTCATAATAACTCCTTATTTGGCAAATTTTGTTTTATAACACTCCTGTGAAGCACCTTGGGACGTTTTACTACGTTAAAGGCACTATATAAATACAAGTTGTTGTTGTTTATTTCACACATTGATCACTCTGTGTGAAAAAGAATTTCTTGATATCAATCCTATTACTAGTTTGAACCCAAGTCCCTTGTTCTACTTCTATGGTTTAATCTGAAGTAATATTCCTTTTTTTTATTCGTTAATGGGATGTGGGTGTCGCTAGCAAGGCCAGCATATATTGCCCATCCCTAATTGCCATTGAGAAGGTGGTGGTGAGCCGTCTCCTTGCACTGCTGCAGTCCGTATAGTGAAGGTACTCCCACAGTGCGGTTAGGGAAGGATCGGCGATATATTTCCAAGTCAGGATGGTGTGTGACCTGGAGGAGAACTTGCAGGTGATGGTGTTCTCATGCACCTGCTGCCCTTGTCCTTCTAGGTGGTAGAGGTCACGAGTTTGGGAGGTGCTGTCGAAGAAGCCTTGGCGAGTTGCTGCAGTGCATCTTGTAGATGGTACGCTCTGCAGCCACGGTCCGCCGGTGTTGGAGGGAGTGAATGTTTAAGGTGGTGGATTGGGTGCCAATCAAGCGGGCTGCTTTGTCCTGGATGGTGTCGAGCTTCTTGAGTGTTGTTGGAGCTGCACTCATCCAGGCAAGTGGAGAGGATTCCATCACTTGTGCCTTGTAGATGGTGGAAAGGCTTTGGGGAGTCAGGAGGTGAGACACTCACCGCAGAATACCCAGCCTCTGACCTGCTCTTGTTGCCACAGTATTTATGTGGCTGGTCCAGTTAAGTTTCTGGTCAATGGTGACCCCCAGGATATTGACGGTGGGGGATTCGGCGATGGTAATGCCGTTGAATGTCAAGGGGCGGTGATTAGACTCTCGCTTGTTGGAGATAGTCATTGCCTGGCACTTGTGTGGCACAAATGTTACCTGCCACTTATCAGCCCAAGCCTGAATGTCGTCCAGGTCTTGTTGCATGCAGGCATGGACTGCTTCATTTTCTGAGGAGTTGCGAATGGCACTGAACACTGTGCAGTCATCAGCGACCATCCCCACTTCTGACCTTATGATGGAGGGAAGGTCATTGATGAAGCAGTTGAAGATGGTTGGACCTACGACACTGTCCTGAGGAATTCCTGCAGTGATGTCCTGGGGCTGTGATGATTGACCTCCAACCACCATAACCATCTTCCTTTGTGCTAGGTATGACTCCAGCCAGTTGAGAATTTCCCCCCCAATTTCCATTGACTTCAGTTTTACTAGGGCTCCTTGATGCCACACTCGGTCAAATGATGCCTTGATGTCAAGGGCAGTCACTCTCACCTCACATTTTGCCATTAACACAATGCACATGTGGCTGTTACAAACAGATCCAATTTTTTTTTACACTTCTCTATGCCTGGCAACAGAGGGTGTTTTTTAGAAAATACTTTTTCCTCCCTTTGCCAATCTGCCCTACAAAAAACAATTACTTCCACGGCTCGATGCTATTCCTTGATTTGAGGAGCAAAATATTAAAGAAACAAAGGGATAACTTGCATTTAACTAGTTTCACATCCACAGGAGTCCCAAAGTGCTTTGTAATAATGAATTACTTTTGCAGTGTAGTCACTGTTGCTATGTACCAAATTCAACAGCGAATTTGTGCACAGCATGATCCCGCAAATAACAAAGGAAATAAATGACAATTAATCTGTTTAGCTGGTGTTGGTTAAGGCATGAATGCTGATCAGGACAACAGGATAACTCCCTACTCCTCCTCAAATAGTGCCAGGGGATGTTTTACGTCCACCTGAACAGGCAGACTGTGCCTCAGTTTAATGTCTCATCCGTAAAATGTTGCATCCAACAATACAGTACTAGCTACATACTAAAGCGTCAGCCTAGATTATGTCCTGGAGTGCGACTTGAATGCATAATCTTGTGATTCACAGGCAAGTGTGTTACCAGTGAGCCAAAATGACGCATTATGTGTTTTACTGCATAGATCCTGCTGAGGCTGTACAGCATCCAACAAAAAAAATGAAGTTATGCAATTTATTCAGTTTCAGTTTGGTCTTCCTGTCATATTAATAGCAGCTTCCATCATCTGCTGCTTAACAGTGATGTCATCACATTCTTTACAAACATCAAGACGAGACAGATAGATCTTTCCTATCTTAGAAAGCTTACTTCTGAGGGGATTATTTTTTAAAAGACAAAATTAGATTTTGAAAACTTTTCAGTTAAGAGCAGAGCAAAAAAGTATTTGTTGATATTTAGCCTTTATCTTTGAGAAGCTAATTATACCACTTTTCCTATCCAATTATGAACATTCTAGTTATTTACACTTATATAATACAATATACAGTCGGCAACTGCAGTATGAAAGTGCTTTATGCATTTCAAATCTGGCACTAGGCCAGGAACTGGGCTAACAGCCTTGTAACAAGGTGCAGGGGTGCCTAAAAGTCCAATTAGGGGCAGGTCAGCCCAGATTCTCCTGGGCCCTCCTTTCCTGCCCCCTCTGTGCTGCAGACCATGGCTCTGCCCCACCATCTCCCCAGTTAGCTAAGGAAGTTAAGGATGGTATCAAATTGAAACAAAAGGCATACATAAGAAACATAAGAAATAGGAGCAGGAGTCGGCCATTTGGCCACTCAAGCCTGCTCCACCATTTAATGAGATCATGGCTGATCTGATCTTGGGCTCAGCTCCATTTCCCTGCCCACTCCCCATAACCCATCACTCCCTTATTGTTCAAAAATCTGTCTATCTCCACCTTAAATATATTCAATGACCCAGCCTCCACAGCTCTCTGGTGTAGAGAATTCCACAGATTTACGACCCCTGAGAGAAGAAATTCCTCCTCATCTCAGTATTAAATGGGCGACCCCTTATTCTGAAACTATGCCCCCTAGTTCTAGATTCCCCCATGAGGGGAAATATCTTCTCTGTATCTACCCTGTCAAGCCCCCTCAGTATCTTATATGTTTCAATAAGATCACCTCTCATTCTTCTAAACTCCAATGAGTATAGGCCCATCCTGCTCAACCTTCCTTCATAAGACAACCCCTTCATCTCAGGAATCAACCTCGTGAACCTTCTCTGAATTGCCTCCAATGCAAGTATTTTGTTCCTTAAATTAGGAGACCAAAACTGTATGCAGTACTCCAGGTGTGGTCTCACCAACGCCCTGTAGAGTTGTAACAAGACTTCCCTACTTTTATACTCCATCCCCCTTGCAATAAAGGCCAACATTCCATTTGCCTTCCTGATTACTTGCTGTACCTACATGCTAACTTTTTGTGTTTCATGCACAAGGACCCCAGATCACTCTGTACTGCAGCATTTTGTAATCTCCCTCCATTTAAATAATAATTTGCTTTTTTATTTTTCTTACCAAAGTGGATAACCTCACACTTTCCCACATTATACTCCATCTGCCAAATGTTTGCCCACTTACTTAGCCTGTCTATTTCCCTTTGCAGGTTCTTTGTGTCCTCTTCACAACTTGCTTTCCCACCTATCTGTGTATCATCAGCAAATTTGGCTACATTACACTCGGTTCCCTTCATCCAAGTCATTAATATAGTTTGTAAATAGTTGAGGCCCCAGCACTAATCCCTGCGGCACCCCACTAGTTACCGTTTGCCAACCGGAAAATGACCCATTTATCCCGACTCTCTGTTTTCTGTTAGTTAGCCAATCCTCTATCCATGCTAATATATTACCCCCAACCCCGTGAGCTCTTATCTTGTGCAGTAACCTTTTATGTGGCACCTTATCGAATGTCTTCTGGAAATCCAAATACACCACATCCACTGATTCCCCTTTATCCACCCTGCTCGTTACATCCTCAAAGAACTCCAGCAAATTTGTCAAACATGATTTCCCTTTCATAAAACCATGCTGACTCTGCTTGACTGTATTATGATTTTCTAAATGTCCTGCTACTGTTCCCTGAATAATGGACTCCAGCATTTTCCCAATGACAGATGTTAGGCTAACTGGTCTATAGTTTCCTGCTTTCTGTCTCCCTCCCTTCTTAAATAGGGGCGTTACATTTGCGGTTTTCCAATCCGCTGGGACCTCTCCAGAATCCAGGGAATTTTGGTAGATTGCAACCAATGCATCCACTATCTCTGCAGTCACTTCTTGTAAGGCCCTGGGATGCAGGCCATCTAGTCCAGAGGACTTGTCCACCTTTAGTCCCATTATTTTACTGAGTACTTTTTCTTCATTGATTATGTATTATTGGGATGGTTTTAGTTTCTTTTACCGTGAAGACTGATACAAAATATTTGTTCAAAGTCTCTGCCATTTCCCTGTTCCCCATTATTAATTCCCCAGTCTCTAAGGGACCAATGTTTACTTTAGCTACTCTCTTTCTTTTTATATACCTGTAGAAGCTCTTACTATCTGTTTTTATATTTCTTGTTGCGAAGATTAGTGGTAGGCCAGAGGATTGGGAACTTTTTAGAAACCAGCAAAGGATGACTAAAAAAATAATAAAGAGGGAGAAGCTAGATTATGAGAGTAAACTAGCAAGAAATATAAAAAAGACAGTAAGAGCTTATATAAAAAGGAAGAGAGTAGCTGAAGTAAACGTTGGTCCCTTAGAGGATGAGACTGGGGAATTAATAATGGGAAACAGGGAAATGGCAGAGACATGGAACAAATATTTTGTATCGTCTTCACGGTAGAAGACACTAAAAGCATCCCAATAATAGTAGATAATCAAGGGGCAAAAGGGAGGGAGGAACTTAAAACAATCACTATCACTAAAGAAAAAGTACTTGGCAAACTAATGGGACTAAAGGCTGACAAGTCCCCTGGACCTGATGACCTGCATCCTAGGGTCTTAAAAGAAGTGGCTGTAGAGATAGTGGATGCATTGGTAGTAATCTACCAAAATTCCCTGGATTCTGGAATGGTGCCAGCGGATTCGAAAACCACAAATGTAACGCCCTGTATTCAAGAAAGGAGGGAGACAGAAAGCAGGAAACTATAGGTCAGTTAGCCTAACATCTGTCATTGGGAAAATTGTGGAATCCATTATTAAGGAAGTAATAGCAGTACATTTAGAAAATTATAATATAGTCAAGCAGAGTCAACATGGTTTTATGAAAGGGAAATCGTGTTTGACAAATTTACTAGAGTTCATTGAGGGTGGATAAAGGGGAACCAGTAGATGTAGTGTATTTGGATTTCCAGAAGACATTCGATAAGGTGCCACATAAAGGATTACTGCACAAGATAAGAGCTCACGTTATTGGGGGTAATATGGATAGAGGATTGGCTAACTAACAGAAAACAGAGAGTCGGGATAAATGGGTCATTTTCAGGTTGGCAAACAGTAACTAGTGGGGTGTCACAGGGATCAGTGCTGGGGCCTCAACTATTTACAAACTATATTAATGACTTGGATGAAGGGAAATTTGCTGACGATACAAAGATAGGTGGGAAAGCAAGTTGTGAGGAGGACACAAAGAGTCTGCAAAGGGATATAGATAGGTTAAGTGAGTGGGCAAAAATTTGGCAGATGGAGTATAATGTGGGAAAATGTGAGGTTATCCACTTTGGTAGGAAGAATAAAAAAGCAAAATATTGTTTAAACGGAGAGAGACTACAAAATGCTGCAGTACAGAGGGATCTGGGTGTCCTCGTACATGAAACACAGAAAGTTAGCATGCAGGTACAGCAAGTAATTAGGGAGGCAAATGGAATATTGGCCTTTATTGCAAGGGGGATGGCGTATAAAATTATGGAAGTCTTGCTACAACTGTACAGGGCATTGGTGAGACCACACCTGGAGTACTGCGTACAGTTTTGGTCTCCTTATTTAAGGAAGGATATACTTGCATTGGAGGCAGTTCAGAGAAGGTTCACTAGGTTGATTCCTGAGTTGAAAGGGTTGTCTTATGAGGAAAGGTTGAGCAGGTTGGGCCTATACTCATTGGAGTTTAGAAGAATGAGAGGTGATCTTATTAAAACATATAAGATTCTGAGGGGAATTGACAGGGTAGATTCTGAGAGGATGTTTCCCCTCGTGGGGGAATCCAGAACTAGGGGGCATAGTTTCAGAATAAGGGGTCGCCCATTTAAAACGGAGATGAGGAAGAATTTCTTCTCTCAGAGGGTCGTGAATCTTTGGAATTCTCTACCCCAGAGAGCTGTGAAGGCGGAGATAGACAGATTTTTGAAAAACAGGGGAGTCGAGGGTTATGGGGAGCGGGCAGGAAAGTGGAGTTGAGGCCAAGATCAGATCAGCCATGACCTTATTGAATGGCAGAGCAGGCTCGAGGGGCCGAGTGGCCTATTCCTGCTCCTATTTCTTATGTTCTTATGGTGGCAGATAACACTCCTCCTCGTTGCTGACTGCAGGACATTCCTATCCAGTGCTCCCAGAACCCAGGACCACTCTCCCAGGACCAACCAAAATATGATTGAATTTTATATTAAGTTTGAGAGTGATGTAGTCCAATCTGAAACTAAGGTCTTCAATCTAAACAAAGGAAACTACAAGGGTATGAGGGACAAGTTGGCCATGGTAGATTGGGAGACTACACTAAAAGGTATGCAATGGCTAACATTCAAGGAAATAATGCATAATTTGCAACCAACATATATTCCTCTAAGGCATAAAAACCCAAAAGGAAAAGTGATCCAACCATGGCTAACAAAAGAAATTAAAGCTAGTATTAAGTCAAAGGAGGAAGCTTATAAAGTTGCCAGAAAAAGCGATCAGCCTGAGGATTGGGATCTTTTTAGAAATCAGCAAAGGGGGACCAAGAAATTGATAAAGAAAGGGGAAATGGAATATGAGCACAAACTAGCGAAAAATATAAAAATGGATTGTAAAAGCTTCTATAGGTGTGTGAAAAGGAAAAGACTGGCGAAGGTAAATGTAGGTCCTTTACAGTCAGAGACAGGAGAATTTATAATGGGGAATGAGGAAATGGCAGAGAAATTAAATAAATACTTTGTTTCTGTCTTCACGGAGGAAGACACAAAAAACCTCCCAGAAATACGAGAAAACCAAGGGTGTGGCGAGAATGAGGAACTTAAAGAAATTATTATTAGTAAAAAAACAGTACTAGCAAAATTAATGGGACTAAAAGTCGATAAATCTCAAGTACCGGATGACCTACATCCTAGGGTTTTGAAAGAGGTGGCCATTGGGATAGTGGACGCATTGGTTGTCATCTTCCAAAATTCTATAGATTCTGGAACAGTTCCTGCAGATTGGAGGATAGCAAATGTAACCCCGCTATTTAAGAAAGGAGGGAGAGAGAAAACGGGAACTACAGACCTGTTAGCCTCACATCAGTAGTTGGGAAAATGCTGGAATCTATTATAAAGGATGCAATAACTGGGCACTTAGAAACGAATAGTAAGATTGGGCAGAGTCAACATGGAGTTATGAAAGGGAAATCCTGTTTGACAAACCTATTGGAGTTCTTTGAGGATGTAACTAGTGGAGTAGACAAAGTAGATGTGGTGTATCTAGATTTTCAGAAGGCCTTTGATAAGGTCCCACACAAGAGGTTGGTGAACAAAATTAGGGCACATGGAATTGGGGGTAATATATTAGCATGGATTGAGAATTGGTTAACAGACAGAAAACAAAGAGTAGGGATAAACGGGTCTTTTTCAGGATGGCAGGCTGTGACTAGTGGGGTACCGCAAGGATCGGTGCTTGGGCCCCAGCTATTCACAATCTATATCAATGATTTGGATGAGGGAACTAAATGTAACATTTCCAAATTTGCTGATGACACAAAGCTAGGTGGCAGTGTCAGTTGCGAAGAGGATGTGAAGAGGCTTCAAGGGGATCTCGACAGGCTCAGTGAGTGGGCGAGAACATGGCAGATGGAATATAATATGGATAAATGTGAAGTTATCCACTTTGGTAGAAAAAACAGAAAGGCAGTGTATTTCCTAAATGGTGAAAGATTGGGGAATGCAGATGCTCAAAGGGACCTGGGTGTCCTTGTACATGAGTCACTGAAAGTGAATGTGCAGGTGTAACAAGCCATTAGGAAGGCAAATGGTATGCTGGCCTTCATTACAAGAGGATTTGAGTACAGGAGTAAAGAAGTCTTACTCCAATTATATAGGGCCTTGGTGAGACCACACCTGGAGTACTGTGTACAATTTTGGTCTCCTTACCTAAGGAAGGATATATTTGCCATAGTGGGAGTGCAACGAAGGTTCACAAGATTGATTCCTGGGATGGCGGGACTGCCGTATGAGAAGAGATTGAGTAAACTAGGCCTTTATTCTCTTGAATTCAGAAGAATGAGAGGGGATCTCATTGAAGCATACAAAATTATTACAGGAATTGATAGGGTGGATGCTGGGAGAATGTTTCCTTTGGCTGGGGAGTCTAGAACCAGGGGCCACAGCCTCAGGATAAAGGGTAGGCCATTCAGGACTGAGAGGAGAAGAAATTTCTTCACACAGAGGGTGGTGAATCTTTGGAATTCTCTACCCCAGAGGGCTGTGGAGGCTCAGTCATTGGGTATATTCAAAACAGAAGTCGATAGATTTCTGACTAGTAAGGGCATCAAGGGATATGGCGATAAGGCCGGTGAATGGAATTGAGGCAGAAGATCAGCCATGATCTCATTGAATGGCGGAGCAGGCTTGAAGGGCCGAATGGCCTACTCCTGCTCCTATTTCTTATGTTCTTAACAAAATCTGGAATCGCCCAGATGACAGACCTCTTTCCCCATGTTCTTTGATGTTGGAACCCTCAACTCCCAGGCACTGAGATCTCCTCCGAGTGCTCCCAAAGCTTGACTTCCCCAATACTTCCAGGCCTAGGAGCCCCATTCCCAATATTTGCAGACCCACGAACCCCTCACTGACAGACTCCTGTACCCTTCTCCAGTCAATGCGCCAAGATCTTGGGAGTTCTATTCCCCTTTGCAGCATTGCCATACCTGAAGACTCCCTCCCCTCAAATATCGCCAGACCCTGTCGCCGGTCCTCAACATTGCCAGACATCCTCCAGTACAACTCTATTACCATCCAACCCCAATATGGTCAGACCACAAGCAACTCCCCAGTTCTGGCAGAGTCTAGGACCCCCTTGAGTGCTCCATACCCAGGCATTCTTCCTATTGCTGCCACCTCCTGTGTCTTCACTTCTTGTGCTGCAGTTTGAATATATGCAGAATCTCTCAGCATCCACAAACATAATTCGTTCAGTGTACAAGTTGAAAGAAAGAAGACTTGCATTTATATAGCGCCTTTCACGACCACCGGACGTCTCAAAGCGCTTTACAGCCAATGAGGTACTTTTAGAGTGTAGTCACTGTTGTAATGTGGGAAACGCAGCAGCCAATTTGCACACAGCAAACTCCCACAAACAACAATGTGATAATGACCAGATAATCTGTTTTTGTTATGTTGGTTGAGGGATAACTATTGGCCAGGACACCGAGGATAACTCCCCTGCTCTTCTTCGAAATAATGCCATGGGATCTTTTACGTCCACCCGAGAGAGCAGACGGGGTCTCGGTTTAACGCCTCATCCAAAAAACAGTACCGCCGACAGTGCAGCACTCCCTCAGCACTGCACTGGAGTGTCAGCCTAGCTTTATGTGCTCTAGTCCCTGGAGTGGGACTTGAACCCACAACCTTCTGACTCAGAGGTGAATGTGCTACCAACTGAGCCATAGCTGACACTGAAGCATGTTTCCTCGGGCTGAGGATTTCTGAGCTTTTGTTTTTCCAAATAATTTGGAACCAAGCTGGAGAATGTTTCTTTCAAGTGATTAATTTGTGCCATCAAATGGGAAGCCCAGGTCAGAGAAAGACAAAGGGAGCATTTGTCACCTGCTTTCTATATGCCGTGACTTCTAAACCCGTGATTGTTTACACAAAATGCATTTCCTTTTGTCAGTATAATCAAAGTGGGTCTTTACTCTTCCTGAACATGATTTGAGTTTCTTAGGGGGTTATTTTTCAGGGGCTCAGTGGGCGCGTTCGGTGGCGGATCGGGTGGGAAAAAAATTTCTGACGGCAGGTCAGGAACCCGCTGTCATCCTGCCACTACGCCACTTTCCCAGATGTCGGGTCTGTCAGGGCTGAACAGCCCCGACACGCAGCGGCAGGGGAAGCAATTTAGATCATCATGACCTTGTTAACAATCCATTAAACAGTATTTTGAGCTCACCGTACCATTTTACGAGGTCACCCATGGGGTCCACACTGCTCAGGGATCACGTCAGGTAAGGAGGTCGGGAGTTGACTCAGTATGGGATCATCTCAGTACTTGACAGCTGCAAATGTGCTATAAAAGCTCCCATCTCACAGCTGTTCACTTTCCAAGCTCAGAAGCTGTTGCTTACTGCATTTGGAAGACTGATTGAGCTTTATGCAGCTTGCATTTGACGTAAACGCTCTATCCACTGTCACCTCATTGGAACAACCTCTCTCACCATTGACAGATCACTTCTGTCATCTCAAGTTCACCTGCCATCTATTACAGCAGCATCGGTACCCTTGAAACTATCTCACCTTGGTCCTCAGCATCCCACCAGGATCAGCCCCAACAACACCAACCTTCTCCGCAATCAACTGATGCTGCACAGGACGGACAGCATCAGCACCTGACCACATTGCTGCCTGGGGTGCCAGGGATGGCCTCACCATGGCCAGATTTTCTTCACTTGACGCTGTACACTCTGTCTGCCATATGATGCGCCAGGTTGGCACCACCCCACACTAACACCATAACACATCCCTACAATGCCCAAGCTATTCCTTTCACACTCATGATCATTGCAGGTGGAACCGTTATGTCTCACCATTCACTGCAACTCACTAAGCCACTTCCAAAGGTGCACGTTAACAGAAACTTTACATGAACATTACATAAAACACTCAAGTGCCTACCCTTGTGTGTTGTTAGTTGGTATGATTGGACTAGGATGAGGGTGAGTGTGAGGGATGGCTTTTGAGATGGGGAAGTGATAATGTAGATAGAGAGGGATGGGTGGAGGTGCAAGGTAAGTTGGTGAGTAAGAATGTGCAGGCATAGGGTAGGGAAGGCAGAGTGATGGGGATGTGATGAATGGCACAGCAGGATGAGGTTGAATGTGACTTTGCAGTAATGTTTTGTGATCTGAGATCATTGAAAGGTTTGCACCACTTCAGCCTGGTCCTCCTGACGACATCCCTGCTTGTGTCCTCTGCAATGTGCAACCAGGCTGCGTTGATCTCCTGGGAAGGTCTCTTCTGCCTATGGGAAGGGAAGAGAACCTCCCTACATGCTTTGACTCCCTCCATAAGCATATGGGAGAGCCTGGGTGCAGCCGTGTACCTCTGTGCAGTGCTTGTCAGTGTTTGCAGCACCTCAGTGCTGTCAGTGTTCTACAGCAAACTGTCAAAATCAATTTGCACATGGTCCCTTTAAGGAAACCAGCTGATGACACGTCATCAGACCTGCTTCCCTCAATTGGCCAGCAAACACGCTGGGCAGGCTTAACAAGCCCAATTAGGGGAACATCATTCTACAGAGCGGGCTGGAGCCAGCAGCGGGGTTGGGCCCTGCCAACAACCCGCCGAGGTAGGGGGAATCGCGGCCTTTGTCCCCCCCCCCCCCCAAACCAATTGGACAAGCTAGATGAATTTAAGACTTTTGCTGCTAGCTTGGTAAAAATTTTAAATTATCTTCTGTGGTTGCTTCGGGAAGAGCTGGTTGTATGTGTGTATTAGAGGTGATCATATCCTGTAATTTGAGCCACAGCTATTCAAATTAACGAAAAAAACTGCAGATGCTCAAAATCTGAAACTAAAACAGAATGCACTAGAAATACTCAGCAGGCAAGGCAGCTTCTGTGAAGAAAACAGACAGCTGATTTTTCAGATGTGGACCCTTCATCATGTGGCTCCTCTTGGGGGGGGGACTCCCCAAAATAAAACTCCAGCCTGTAGCTGGCTCCTTCGAGGCCTCCCCTCAAACGATTACCTCCCTCAGGCTCGACTTGCCATCTGGCTCAACATGCGAGCTAGCTGATTTCCCACCCTCCCAGAACCAGCAACCTGGAGCAGGATACCCACTTGGCACCTGCAGCCTGTTAATAAGGCCCACGATTCAAAATGGCACCAAAAGGTGGGCAGAGCAGCTGCTTCGCTTTCTTCGTATCCATTTTGGGCGCGACTTGAAAAATCACTCCAAGGACTCGGAAGTGTCTTTCCCATTTTAAAACCTTTCATAGCTTGTGTTCTTGATGAAATTTACTGCAGAATATTGCTGCATCGCAAAAGCTTTTTATTTTAAGAACGGTTTCAAAGTATAAATGAGAAATCAAGTCTTTCTATTACTGTACTTAACCTTCTGATGAATTTTGCATGTTATTTAACACTAAATTAGTCGTTTGTAAGCCTGGGTTGTTATTGTATGGACCATGATTAGAGAGGTCGGAAGGTATGGGGATAAGCCATACTCTGTCCAGTGTACATACCAACAGTAAAAAAGGTTTGCTCTTTGCCCAGGGCATGCTACATACTAATTACAGTGCACCTTTAGTCAAATTGTGGTTCAGAGGAAGTGGGTGCTAATCTATAGAAGATGATCTTTGCTTTGGGTGTAGTAAAAGCTACTGGGAAGTAGCCAGAATCATTACACTCCCTATAGAAAAGATAAGCAAAGTAAAACTTGCAATTAACAACAATAGACAGTGTAACACAAATATTTCTTTATTTACAGTATAATTCATGCCATCTTATGGAAATCACTTGGTCCAGACAAGTAAGTTAATAATGAATGGCTGCTGCAATAAACCTACTAATTTCTCACCCTTGAATGACTTTTATACAAACTTAGGCCAAATAATTGTGCAAAAATGTGCTTTGCTAACCAGGCATTATATATTTCTATAATAAACAAAGATGAAAAACATTCATAAAGTTAGGATTTCACACATCACATTTATGTATTTAGAATGTTAGGTTTAAAAATACTTGTCAATGATTTGAGATTACCATTTTTAAAACAAATCTCATTTAATTATACTAACTCGAGGAAATTCAACTCATCAGTGAAGAGTTTAAACTTTTCCTTAAAAATTATCTTTACATGCTTCTTCCAACTAGAAGTGATTTTGCCAACAGTATATTACACACTGCATTTGTTGTCTAGCCTTCATTAGCCATCCTTTGTTGATAACTTCCTTGAAAGGGGGGGTGGGGTGGGGTGGGGGGAAAAAGCACAAGCATGTAAAGATAATTGTAACTTTGTAACTTAATACTATGGTCTTGGGTTGAATCAATTATGCAGATGATTCGGCCTCTCCGTTTACTCGCATTCTTCTGTAAAAAACAAAAATAATTTAATCACAAAAAATCTTTTTTAGGTTACAAATCTGAAATGGCAACATGATCCTGAAATGGTATAAAACTTTAGCCCATTTATATGGCAGCTACTAATTCAGTGTCGAATCGAATTAGCAAGCGTTGCGAATTAGGTGAGGCCATGTAAACGGCACAAAGTTGCCTCACATGATTGCTACCTGGTAAACCAGTGTAGCATTGATTTGATTCTACTCTGCAGAACTACTAATTCAAATTACTCTGTGGTAGGCTTGTTTTTTTTCTATTCATAATAGGATGCAAGCTTTCTCACGATATTGAGCCAAACTACATGCAAGCACCAAGTTTAACAATGCCATTGTCGGTTTCCAATTACAGTTGCCAGTTTGTAGTTGCTGAAACCAGTGTAATTTGCAGCAGGTCTCAATTCACAGCAGCAGGATGGAAGTTGAATCAACAGCCATGTAAAAAGAAGTGCAATATTTCACTGCAAATGCTCGATTCAGTAAGGGTTTTTCCATATGCGAACTTTATTTAAATTTAGACAATATACAAAATACAAAAGGGAATTTCAAAAGAAAAATGATATATAGAACATAGCAAAAACTGATTTCCATACTTTATACAATAAACTTAGACAACAGTAAACATAAAAGTAACAAGTTAATTACTTAAAAAGACAGCACTTTTTAGAATTTGGCCTCTAGAATGGTTTAATAAATAAACTGAAAATGAAAACCTCACCTTTCATCAACATTTTGCTCAGCATCCTACAAGATGTATTTTCTAGTTATTTTTTCCTTATAGCATAGTAAATAAAGGATAACTTAGATGGTATTATCATGCTTGAATTAAGTTTTATTTGATGTCTGGGAGCAAAAGACTGAAAATATATGAAAACATATTTGCTCAGCATGTGTTACATTGAGCCACAAAAAGGAGGGAAATGGATAAATATGTATTCTCAATTTGCAAAAGGAGGCAGCAATTATTGTTACAGTGGAGCAGGACACCTACTTTCAACTTGAAATAATTGAAAGTTTACTACAGTTATAACACTGCAAATGATAGCCCTGCCACCATTCAAAATAGTGCAATTGAGATGGTGCATCTGCTAAACCCCTAACCCATACCAAATTGCACAGACCGAACTTTGCAGCAAATCCGTTAAAATCACTTAAGTAAATGTTTTACCTTTGAGGATTCAGAAGGATCTTTCAAAAGAAGACTTTGTTTTATTAATCATCTGTCCTTAATTCTAGGATTCTATTCTTCAGTGTTCTTATTATGTAGGCTTCATTGCCAGCTTGTTGCGACAAATGCAGGAAACAAAAAAGACAAAAAAAAAGGATCCATAGTTTTTGTTGCCACATAAAAGACAAAAACCCTTAATAAATCAGACAATTTTTTTAAATGCAATCATCACTGCCAGACGAAATCCTCCCACTGATGGAAGTGTCGGTGTTTGTTTGCAACAGGGTTTCCACTTCAGTGTTCCCACTTTTCTTCACCAAAACACCACCTACAAGTAGGACCAGTCCGTCATCTTCCCCTACACTCTGATGCAGCTGCTGCCGGCAGAATGCTGAACAAGTCTCTCTTATCTTTAAGTTTGTGCCATGACTAAAGAAAAACGAAATCATAATTTTGAATTAGTGCATCTTATATAAATTCTATTATTAAAAACACAACAATGCAACTGATCAACTTGGGTACAGTAGTGTAGTGGTCATGGTGTTGGACGAGCAACATAGAGGTTTGGAGTTCAAATCCCACCACAGTAAGTTGTGAAATTGAAGAACAATAACTTGGATTTATATAGTGCCTTTAACGTAGTAAAACATCCCAAGGTGCATTACAGGAACATTATCAAACAAAATTTGACACCGAGCCACATAAAGGGATAAAAAGGTAGGTTTTAAGGAGCGTCTTTAAAGGAGGAAAGAGAGGTAGAGAGGCAGAAAGGTTTAGGGGTGGAACTCCAGAGCTTAGGGCCTTGGCAGCTGAAGGCACGGCCAGCAATGGTGGAGCGATTAAAATCGGGGATGCTCAAGAGGCCAGAATTAGGAGCACAGAGATCTCGGGGGTTTGTTGGGCTGGAGGAGGTTACAGAGATAGGGAGGGGCGTGGCCATAGAGGGATTTGAAAACAAAGATGAGAATTTTTAAATCAAGGCGTTGCTCAACTAGGAGCCAATGTAGGTCAGCGAGCATAGGGGTGATGGGTGAACGGGATCCGGCGTGAGCCAGGACATTCCGGTAAATTATGGCCTAGCATTGACTCTGAAAGTTATGGGAGCATTCAACTGGTTCCCTCATGCAACAAGGAATGGACCCTACTCAAAAACTACAAGATTATGAAAGACAAATGTGATACCAACTGACGCAAAGTGGTAAATATGTTAAAAGCTGTTGGACTGTCGTAAAAGCCCAACTGGTGCACTAATGTCTTTTAGGGAAGAAAACCTGCTGGCCTTACCCGGTCTGGCCTGTATGTGACTCCAGTCCCACAACAACGTGGTAGACTCTTAACTGCCCTATGAAGTGGCCTAGCAAGCCACTCAGTTCCATCAAACTGCTAGAAAGAAAAAGAATAAAACCAGACGGGCCCACTCGGCTGCAACCCAGGCATCAAATCGGGGCACAACAGATACACACCCAGCCCAGTTGACCCTGCAAAGTCTTCCTTACCATTAGGGGACTGGTGACAAAGTTGGGAGAACTGTCGCACAGACTAGTTAAGCAGTAGCCTGACAGTCACACTCTCAGAATCATACCCATCAGCCAACACCCCCAGCCTCCTCCATCACCATCCTATGGCATATCCTGTCTCAGCAACAGGACAGACCCATCCGAGGTGGGGCACAGTGGTATACATCCCTGGGGGTGGGGGGGGGGGAGAAAGAGAGTGACCCTGGAAATACTTAACCATGACTTCATGCTCAGTTTGGGTTCTGCCAGGAGCATGCGGCTCCAGACCTTAGTACAGCCTTTGTCTAGACATTGACACGAGCTGAATTCCAGAGGTGAGTTGAGAGTGACTGCCCTTGATACCAAGGAGCCTTAGTAAAACTGAAGTCAATAGGGATCAGGGGGAAAACTCCCCAGTGGCTGGAACCATACCTGGTACAAAAGAAGATGGTTTTGGTGGTGGGAGGCCAATTATCTCATCCTCAGGACATTGCTGCAGGAGTTACTCAGGGCAGCATCCGAGGCGCAACTATCTCCAGCTGCTTCATCAATGACCTTTCCTTCATCATAGGGTTAGAAGTGGGACTGTCCGTTGATGATTGCACACTGTTCAGCTCCATTCATAATTCCTCAGATAATGAAGCAATCCATGCCCGAATGCAGCAAGACCTGGACAACATCCAGGCTTGGGGGCTAAGTGGCAAGTAAAATTGCATGCCACAAATGCCAGGCAATGACCATCTCCAATAGGAGAGAGATAAACCATCTTCCCATGACACTCAATGGCTTTACCATGACCAAGTCCCCCATCAACATCATCCTGGGGGGTCACCATTGACAAGAAACTTAACCAGCCACTTAAATGCCGTGGCTATTAGAGGAGGTCAGAAGCTGTGTATTCTATGGCAAGTTGGTCGCTTCCTGAAACCCCCCCCCCCCAAAGCCTTGCCACCACCTACAAGGCACGAGTCAGGAGTGTGATGGAATACTCTTCACTTCCATGATGGGTGCAGCAGCAGCAACACAAGAAGCTCAACACCATCCAGGACAAAGCAGTCTACTTGATCGGCAACCCATCAGTGAGCTTAAACATCCACCCCCTTTACCACTGGCGAAACATGACTGCAGTGTGTACTATCACGGGCAGTCACTCTCAACCATGCTAATATATTACCCCCCATCTCCGTGAGCTCTTATCTTATGCAGTAACCTTTTATGTGGCACCTTATCGAATGCCTTCTGGAAATCCAAATACACTACATCCACTGGTTCCCCTTTATCCACCCTGCTCGTTACATCCTCAAAGAACTCCAGCAAATTTGTTAAACATGATTTCCCTTTCATAAAACCATGCTGCCTCTGTTTGACTTAATTATGATTTTCCAAATGCCCTGCTACTGCTTCCTTAATGAAGGACTCCAGCATTTTCCCAACGACAGATGTTAGGCTAACTGGTCTATAGTTTCCTGCTTTCTGTCTCCCTCCTTTCTTAATTTGCGGTTTTCCAATCCGCTGGGACCTCTCCAGAGTCCAGGGAATTTTGGTATATTGCAACCAATGCATCCACTATCGCTGCAGCCACTTCTTTTAAGACCCTGGGATGCAGGCCATCTGGTCCAGGGGACTTGTCGTCTTTTAGTCCCATTATTTTACCAAGTACTTTTTCCTTAGGTGATAGTCATTAGTTCCCCCCTCCCTGTGGCCCCTTGATTATCCATTATTGGGATGTTGTTAATGTCTTCTACCGTGAAGACAGATACAAAATATTTGTTCAGAGACTCTGCCATTTCCCCGTTCCCCATTATTAATTCCCCATTCTCATCCTCTAAGGGACCAACGTTTACTTTAGCTACTCTCTTCCTTTTTATATACCTGTAGAAGTTCTTACTTTCTGTTTTAATATTTCTTGCCAGTTTACTCTCATAATTCTTCTTCTCTCTATTTTTTTGGTCATCCTTTGCTGGTTTTTAAAAATTTCCCAATCTTGGCAACATTGTATGCCTTCGTTTTCAATTTGATACCATCCTTTACTTCCTTAGTTAGCCACGGATAGTGCTCCCTTCTCTTAAAATCTTTCTTTCTCACTGGAATAACTTATTTATGTAGCACATCTTGGGAGTGCTTAACTAAGGGAGAATTTGGGGATGGGGGGGAGAAGAGAGAAAAGCAAAAGCACCACAAGAGAGATCGGTTTTAAGAAAGGTTTTGAGATGGGAGAGAGAGATCGCAAGGCAGAGTGGTTTAGTTAGAATTCTAGAGGCAGGGTAAAAGATTTACCCCTGACAGTGGAGCAGAAGGGGTAAGAAACTAGTGGTAATCTATAGTCTCATGAATTAAAAATACAAGCTAGCAAGTGGAATGGGGCAAAACCTGGAGACACATTCTGAAATTTAAATTGATTTGTTGGGGCACAGGGAGAGATTGGAGCTTTGTGAGGACACAGGTAATGGGATTTAGTCAGGGAGAAGATTCAGACCTCAGAAGTCTGGACGAGATGTGGTCTGTCAGGGAAGTCAAGAACATTTGAGAATTAAATCCTCAAGGTGGTAAAAGGTTTCAGCAGCAGTGGGGAAAGGTAGGGGTGTGAGAGTGGGGGTGGCAATGTTCCAGAGGTGCAAGGCAATGATCTAGATGACAGACTAGATGTGTGATTGAAAGCTTAACTCAGGGTCAAACAGAATGGTTACACACCACCGGTTTCAGCCCGAGCTTGGAGTTGTAGCCAAAAGCAGATCGGTGCAGACAAGAGCCAAACAAGGTGGCTTCAGCTTTGCAAAACTGCTGTAGGAATTTGACTCATCCAGAGCTTGATGTCAGTAATTGCCTGAGGACAAGAAACAGGGTATCAAGAGAAAGCAGTACCATAGAGGAGAGGCAGTGGAGAATGGGAGTGGTCAAAATGATCAATGGCAGGAGAGAGGTTGAGGAGGAATAACAAACTGCAACCACAGTCAAAAAGGATGTCACTGGGTTCTTTGGTTAGATGAGAGTAGTCTGGGTGCTGTGGGCTGAATGGAAACCAGACTGGAGGGACTCAAATAGGCAGTGTTTACCTCTCGAAGGTCCTTTGATGCATTGTTGCCATCAAAATATGCATTTGCCTCTAGTGATAGAGCAGTAATTTGCAAGACAGAAAAAGCAAAGTATTTTTTTATATAAAAGGAGTGGGTGATACTATTTTTGGCTTCAAAGACAGAATTACAGTAGGCTCCAAAATGCCAAAATTTAAAGCTTTTTTGGGAAGGGGGCATGCCACTTATACCCCTAGAAAATAACCTATGCTTTTGGTATTTACATCTCCCTCCAGTACTTTCTAAATCTAACACTTGTGCACACACTGCTTTGTGTACTTTATGATTTTTTGCCCTGCAATGAAAAAAAATTAAATGATGTGTATTCTGGTGGCTTAAGGTATGACAAGCTTATGTCCTGTTAAACTTTGAGTCCAACTCCTTCATGTGCCATAAGGCCTATATACTTTAGGATGTTTTTGAGCAACTAGTTTTTAGTATGAAGATTTCAGTAAGGTTTTCTAAACTGGCATGTCCAAAATACTATAAAATAAAAGTCAGAGAGTTTATGATAAAGGATTCAAATAACTAGTAAATGAGCATGCATGTACAGATACTTAAATCAATCACAGTTACACTGGTGTGGCTTCTTAAATGGCCTCAGGACATTAACAGCAGCACCACCATAAAGTAATCGACTGGTGGCTTGTTTCCTTGGAAATACTGCTGCTGTATTGCCCAGTTTTTTCAATTCAGCTAGTGCCACTTTCTTTGTAAAATTACTCATGCTAAACAATAGGCAATATTTCTGCTATTTCAAAACTGGCTTAGTGAGACCATGAGCATGGGGGCTGAGAAAGACAAGAGATTATAATGAGTGGGAGTTGAGCAGGACTGACGAAAGAAACCATAGATGGTGATTGTGCTGCAAAGCACCAAACTAAAATTTTGATTTCAGTTCAAAATTTACTTAGAATAATTTAGATTTATTTTGCTTTTGCAGCCAAGCACTTTACTGGCAATGTAGCCGATACTTCCGCATTCTTCAGTACCTGCTTATCTCGCACCGGAACTCTTAAATCTTTGCCCTTATTGAACTCCATTTAAAACACACTTTAAGCAAAAGGAAAGTCATTAGATTGAAATTTACCATTAAAAATATCAATAGCAGTGAGAAAGAAAATCTAACAGATCATTCAATTCCCTTCTGCCATTGCTGTTCAGCAGCTTCATAATTTACTTTTAAAAATTTAGTGGGTCAGTGGCAGTCGATGGCGACATGAGGAAGCAGATGCATGGCCCAGGAGATGTGCAGTAAAGACACAGCATAAGGCAAGATAGAGTGAATTGTGTTTTAATACACTGCGCTATAGGTATGCTATGATACAAGTTTGTGCCCACAAATTCCTGATCTCAAATAGGAGCAGCAGATGCTCCTACCTACACAGGGAGGAGAAAATCAGCTCAGAGTTAGTGTCGCACGATAGATCAAGTACAGCAATGATATAGACCTAGGAGCAAAATAACTGCATGCCTGTTCGATTAGTGATAGTTTTCCACTGCCACATATGGAAGAGTGAGAGAAAAAGGAAATCAACTATAAAGCATTCAGTATGGCTTTTTACCCCTGCCCTTTGTGTGGTTTTCTATTAAGGGTCAGTTACAAAACTGAATTTCACAATATCCCTTGTAAACCCAAGTACATAAATAATGTTTGATTTTCTTTTGTAAGACACTATGGGTACAATTCAAAACAATGTAAACTCTTTCAATAGCTCAGTGCATTTATCAAGCGAGTGGTTGAATGATACAGACCAGGATGGCTCAGGCTCAATTCCCAGGGGCAGCGATATATTTGGCCGGAGGGGCTCTGCGCTAGGGAGTGGAAACATAGGTCAGTGGCCCCCACTCAATCAGTATTCAGTGATCCCTATTGGAAGGTCATCCATGCGGATAAGAACAATATCAGGCTCAGCTGTGATGCCCATGCAACTGAATAGCTTTTCAACACAATGTCGAATAATGGCCAGTTCAGCAAGGCATGGGAGAGCATCTGGCCCCATGGAATCTTATTCTGGCACAAAGTTGATGCCTTCAGGAAAGGTAAAGGGGGAACAAATTGGAGAGAGAGGAGAGAGAAAATAAACAATTCAAACTGAAACAAAGCAATCCTATACTCAAAAAGTATAACATAGGAGACATGAAGACTTGTCGGATATGATTTATGCACCAAACGCGGATGAAAAATCAACCCCTCACTATTCCAAACCAGTACCCCCGTCACTTTAAAGCTTCTCCCATTCCCCTGTCCCCCAAGCTAATCTCTTCTGAGACCTACCTTTCCTGGAGGCTCACCAACTTGTTAATATACCCTCTGGGTCAGGGATCGATTTTCATCCCTTCAAAAACTGCCTTCATAACTCCCCCCTTGATCTGTCCATCCTTCTTCAACTACTGCCCAATTTCTAACCTCCTTTTGTTGTCTAAGGACTAACCATGTATTTGCCTCCCAGCAGCATGCTCACTTCCTCTTGCAGCAATCCCTTCAGTCCAGTTTCTGCTCTGCTCATAGCAGAAAACACCCTGGTCAAAATTACTAACATGTTAACTCAACCTTACCATCAGTGCAACAATAATCCTTATCTACGAGTTCATGAACTCTAGCCTTGACCCATCACCCTCCTTGCTAACCTCCACAAGCTTCAAAATTATCCAAAACTCTGCCACCACATCCTGTCCCGCACTAAACCCTCCTCACTATCACCCCCCAAGCCTCACTGACCTGCATTGGCAGCGTCCCCTCCCAACAGATCTAACTTAAAACCCATCTTCAAATCTCACCCACTTTACTTCTGCAACTTTTTGCAGACGTATGCTTCATTCCAGGTCCTCCAACCACCCTCCTTCTGCTGCACCTAGAGTGGCAGAGCCTTCAGATGCCTCAACCCTAGTTTTAGGAACACCCCCTTTGCCTCGCTACCTCCCGCCCCACAACACATCTCTTCAGTCTAGATTTTGGTTACCTCTCCTAACCCTTCTGCAAAGGCTCAGCAGTCAGCACCCACTCTTTCTCCTGTGAAGTGCTCTGAAACCTCTCTCTACATTAAAAGAAGTTATTATAACTGCTAATTGTTCCTGTTGAGCAGATAATACCCTCAAACAACAAGCTCCCACAGATGGTCATGAGTACTTTGTTTTGTACCTTGGGGGTAAAGGAGATGGATTTGATGGTGCACTGTGTGGATTGCTTCTAAGATAACTGGAAGCAGCTACTTACTCTGTTTGTTTTAAAACCTGCTTATTTACTGTGCAATGAGGGTTTAGAACATTAAATTTCCCCAAAGTTCCTTGTTTTCTGATGTGGGTTCAAGAATGATTATATCTTGAATGTATGTCCTGTACAGAAGGATTTTTTTTTTTATAAATGATTTTGCTTCAGAATTAGAATATGTCAACATATTTCATGAAGATGAAATCATCAAGTTTGTTATAACTTTAGATTAGATATAGTCATACAATTTAATTAAAAAACTTCATTCTTTTCAGATATTACCTGCACAAACTCCTTTTTGATCATGTCAAACTTGCATTTTTCATGTACAGCTCGAGCAGTGTTTGTTCTGTCAAAAGGTTCTGCAATGTCAAATATAAAAACCAAGTTAAACACAATGCTAATTTTGATAATTTTACACAAGTACCTTGGTGTAAAACGAATGATCTAATTGATGCTCTTAATCCTACAATGTCTTGAAATTTTTTTTCCCCCATTTGTTTTTATGGGATGTGGGCGTTGCTTTGTAGCGGTTTGTTACAACTGAGTGGCTTGCTAGGCCATTTCAGAGGGCAGTTAAGAGTCAACCACATTGCTGTGGGTCTGGAGTCACATATAGGCCAGACCAGGTAAGGACAACAGATTTCCTTCCCTAAAAAGGACATTAGTGAACCAGAGGGTTTTTACAACAATCTGATAGTTTCACGGTTACCATTACTGATACTATCTTTTTATTCCAGATTTATTTAATTAACTGAATTTAAATTCCCCACATTTGAACCCACATCGCTGGGACCATCAGGCCTCTGGATTACTAGCCCAATGACATGACCACTATGCTACCGTTCCCTGCAGGACTTTTGCATAGTGGATGGCGGAGACCATATGCAGTCTTACAAAATCAGTTGCATTATTGATTATTAAATCAAAAATATATAAATGAGGCTGATTTGAGCTGTTACTAACGAGTATAAACCCTTAAAAGCATTTGCTTGAGCAGCTGCAGCAGAAAAGCCATTCTCAGCAGACTCACTCCTATCCGTAGACACTTTTCTACTTAGGACTGAAACACCATATTTTCCAATCAGGTTTGATTTATAAAGTGTAAATCAGGCAAATCGAATTGGAGATGGTGGTGGAAATTCTTAATGTCCAATTTCCACAAACTTTGCCTACATTTGTGCCACTTTCAGACCAGGTTTTCTTGATTTTTTTTTTGCTGCCAGGAGTCATTGCTGACTGTGAACAAAGCTAATAGAACTCTAGTTTTTAATCTCAAAACATACAGAATATAAAAGCTAATAATTCTGAGCCTATATAAAACCTTAATAAGACTTAAGTTAGAGTACTATGTGCAGAACTGGGCTGCACACTATAGGAAGGATATTCAAGCTTTAGAGGGTACAACTAAAGCTGCCAACCTTCCCGGATTGCATCCAGGAGTGGAAGATGGATCTACCGGGCAGTGCTGCTAGCAAATCGGGAGAAAAGTAGAGCTTTGCAGCTGTGGTTTGCAACGGTGAGAAGTTAGAGCTGTGCTGGTAAGTGCATACTGAAACGCTAACTGTGGACAGGGATTTCCAATAAGTGACTGGCTGCTCGGGAAAGTAACAGTAGCCGGAAAACAGAGTGTAAGGGTTTCCTCTCAGAGGAAACAGTTAGAGGAAAGTTTTTCACCTGTGTGGCCTAAACAGAAACTGAGATTGATGTGTGGGGGGTAAAACTACATGTCCCAGCAGGCACTGCAGCTGGAGCGCAGACCTCACATGCTCCCAGCCACAGTTCCTAGATTGCTGTGGCTACTGTACTAATACCTACAAGTGATGTGAGGCACAAGCATGGCCTTGGAAAATAAACAGAAATCATAGAATGGTTACAGCACAGAAGGAGGCCATTTGGTCCATCGAGCCCGTGCCGGCTCTCTGCAAGAGCACGTCAGCTAGTCCCACTCCCCTGCCCTTTCCCCGTAGCCCTGCAAATCTTTTTCCTTCAGGTACTTATCTAATTCACTTTTGAAAACTACGATTGAGTCTGCCTCCACCAGCCTTTCAGGCAGTGCATGCCAGATCATAACCACTCGCTGCGTAAAAAAGTTTTTTCTCATGTCGCCTTTGGTTCTTTTGCCAATCACTTTAAATCTGTGTCCTCTGGTTCTCGACCCTTCCACCAATGGGAACAGCTTCTCTCTATCTACTCTGTCTAGACCCATCATGATTTTGAACACCTCTATCAAATCTCCTCTCAACCTTCTCTGCTCGAAGGAGAACCACCCCAGCTTCTCCAGTCTATCCACGTACCTGAAGTCCCTCATCCCTGGAACCACTCTCGTAAAGCTGATGGAATTTTCTTTATTACTATAGTGACAAACAACTCTGCTATAAAACTGTGATTTTACTTGGATAAAAATCCTGAATATTACACTCGGTTTAAGAGTCCAGGGTTCCTAACCAATGTTCCCTGTAATTTTTTTTAATTTTTTTTCGGGCCGCGCGGCCTCTTTAAGGGGCTGTGCGACCCATTCAAAATACCGCACATGCATGGTTTTTCTATTGAAAAGCCAGAAAGCCGGCTGCGTGGACCCCTGGAGAGCTGCGCGGCCACGCAGCTTACAGGGAACATTGTTGTTAACCTTCCTGGACTCTCTGGGAGTTTCCAGGAATGAAAGATGAATCTCCCGGGCACTGCTACTAACCCCGGAAAAAAGTAGAGTTCGCACGTCACATTCGCAGTTCGCACTTGTAGTCTGCGCCTGTGTACTTTCTTCACCTACTTGTGGGCGGCCTCCTAGTTCTTGGAACTTCTCAGGCGACAGCTGCTGGCGCGAAACCGCAAACAAAGATACTCAACTACAGTGGACCCAACCTTTAGAAGGTAAATGCAATAACATTTGCAAACTGCGGGCAAGCGTCACAAGATCAAACATCACGTGATCAAACCTCCAAGAATGCCTCCAACCAGAAGTGGCGACCCTACTGGTTCTCGCCTATTCCTAACGCTCAAACAATGTCGCAGGTGCACTTCGCTTGCATCAATTTTCTATATACTTCATATTGCATTTTGAAAGCCAGTGACGCTTGCGGTATAATCAGGCAGGGCCAACAGATTTTAAAAAATTTTTTTTTTTTTTTTTTTTTTTAAAAACAATATTTTTTTAGACACTGCTTCTGTTCAAAACTACCACGGCTGGGTAGAGGCCTGCAACTGGTTTCAAACGTCCACTTTGGGTGGTCAAAGTGATCTTATCTTGGAGAATTTTGGAATACGACTAATGAGATAATCAATTATAAAATAACCAAACTAAAATGTGGAAGTCCATGGACACTTAAATGAAAGAAAATGAAACTATTTACAAAACAGAATAAACATTTTAAAAAGACACTACAAACACAGAAGCTATAGACATACATACCTTCAACACAAATATATTTATTTTTCCATTCCATTTCATTGGTTTTGGGAATCACTTTGGCTTCACGAATTGAAATTATTGAATTACTCCAGCTGAAGGGGTGAAAGTGAGAATAGACATGTATTAATAGCTAGGATTTTAATTTGAACTATTAAATGGAATCATTTGAGTTAATGATCTGCAAACCTCACTTTTAAAGTCTGAAATCTCTGTACCTATGCAATTCTTCTCAAACTTCCATCAGCAAGAATCATGAAGAAGCACTTTATTACAGGTTATTACTATGTTAACTTCCAAGTTCAGGTGTAAGTTAGCCCTTCAATGATGCTTTAAAATAATTGATCAACTGGATAATAACAAAGGTGACAGAAAACCACACCATTACTAACTGGCTTGTTTTTGACTCTTATGAAGGTGCACAATTATTTTTACAAGTGGCTGTGCAACCTTCTTACTTGCTAAAACATTGTTCAGCTTTTTCTCCAGTCACAATACTAGGTGTTTATAACAGATTAAGATATCGCTGTAGGCCAGAACTGAGCAGGGTAACGAAAAAGCTCTCTTCCTGCTTCTTTACAATTTATATGGCTCAGAAGTGGAATATGGTCCACCTGTTTCAACCTACCCTCAGTGGCTACAAGTCTTCAGTGCAAAGCTGCCCTAAATTCCAGAACCCTGCCTTTCTCTTTTGGAAACAAAACATGATCACTGCATGCAATACAAATCCATTTATGCAAAGATTGCAGTAGAAGTGACAAATACAGACCCAAAATGTACACTGTCCATCAAAACTACCAACCCCCATTAGCAGACAGGCTGCAACTTTTTTTAGTGATGGACTTCTCCCTCTGGCACCATCCCTGTAAAAACAGCTGAACATTAAAGCCTGCACTTCTGGTTCCAACATCCATCTGTGTGACAGGCCTCTATGTCCAAATCCCACCTGCTGCCTTCACTCACTTTTTGTGAAACCAGAACCTAGAAAATTGACACAGCAAAACTTAGTCAAAGATATTCAGCTTTCATCCTAGGCTAAAACGATGATCTCAGCCGTGCGCTCTGCTTTACAGTACAACTCAAATACCTTTTTTTGGAAAGTTTGGACTACAACTATAGTTCATAGCTGCCAGTGCTCTAGAATTTGCTCCATTAACACGGCAGGGGGAATTTCAGAGCAACATTAAAGTAATTGCGTACGCAGTTAAGTTCCTTATGTCAAGGGAAGGTCAATATAGGATAGCAATACAAAGAGCTGTTGAGGAGCAAAGGGATTTAGGTGTCCACGTACACAAATAACTAAATGCTAGTGCACAAATACAAAAAGAGACCAAAAATGCTAATGAATGTTGGCCCCTCTCTCAAGAAGGTTGGAATTCAAAAGGTGAGGAAGTGATACTTTAGTTGTACAGAGCCGTGGTCAGACTCCATCTGGAGTACTGCGTTTATGGCCACCACACCTCAGGAAAGATGTATTGGTCTTGGAGGTGAGTACAACACAGATTCACCAGAATGATATCAGGGTTTAAAGGATTAAATTATGAGGACAGGATGCATAATCTTGGTTTTTACTCCTTTGAGTTTAGTAGGTTGAGGGGTAATTTAATTGAGGTGATTAAAAATAAAGGGATTGGATAGGGTAGATACAGATTTCCTCTGGTGGGAGAATCCAGAACAAGGAAGCATAATCTTAAAATTAGAGCTAGGCAAGTTAAGAGTGAAATCAGGAAGCATGTTGTCACCAATGGAGAGAGGAAATTTGGATCCTCTCTTCCCCAATAGGCTGTAGATGTTGAGCCAATTAAAAAGACTGAGATTGATAGATTTTTGTTAGGTAAGGGCATCAAAGCATAAGGTGCAAAGACGGGTAAATGGAGTTGAGGTACAGATCAGCCATGATCTAATAGACTGGCAGAACAGGCTCGAGGGGCTGCATTTTCCTATATAAGCTCAGTCTGTCCGAGGCTAGAACAAAATTGTGGCATTTGCCATTGAAACTAGCAACACCTCATTTAAATCAATGCAAAAGCAAAATACTGCAGATGCTGGACAACAGAACTCTGATGAAAGGTCATCGACCTGAAACGTTAACTCTGTTTCTCTCTCCACAGATGCTGCCTGACCGGCTGAGCATTTCCTGTTTTTAATCTAATTTACATTACGGTGTAGCTTTCACCTTCCAGCAGCATTGTTGCAATATAAATACAGGTTTAGTAGGTTGAGGTTGTTATTGAAATTATGGTCTCCAATGCAGCAACAATCGTGGGCTCATTAGATGTGAATTACAGCAATCTCCATGAGAGAGAAACAAAGATGTGAGGATATAATTTCCCAGTAAGTTAATTTTTGATTATCTTTTGCGGCTGTTAGCTTTGGAGGTGGCTGACAGGAGACATTTTACAACCCCACAAATAAACCAAGAGTATTTATAAAAATAAAAAGCTGCTGTAAAGACACAATGGGAAATATTTAGCAGCTGTCAGGCTTGGTAACCCTTACCAACTTCACACAGACTGAAGTGAAGCACTGCGTTCAAAGATAAAGCACTTCTGAAGAGTGATATTCTTGGTTTTGTTCCATACATTTCTTTCAGGAAATTGAAGGAAACTGTTGCAATCCAACCACCAGCAGCAAAACAAATCTGAATACTATAACAATAACTTTCATCTATATAGAGCCTTTAACATAGAAAACTGTCCCAAGGTGCTTCACAGAGGCGCAATCAGAAAAAGAGGGACACCAAGACAAAGAAGTAGGTATTAGGAGTAACCAAAAGCTTGATGAAACGGATTGATTTTATGGTGCGTCTCAAAGGAGGAGAGGGAAGTGGAGAGGTTGAAGGGGTTAGGGAGAAAATTCCAGAGTGAGGGGGGATGTACAAAAGGCCAGAGGAACAGAGGGTGCGGGGGGGGGGAGAGAGAGAGAGAGAGAGAGAGAGAGAGAGAGAGAGAGAGAGAGAGAGAGAGAGAGAGAGAGAGAGAGGGGACTGGAGGAGGTTACAGCAATAGGGAGGGGCGTGACCAGGAAGGGATTTAAACACAAGGATGAAAATTTTAAATTGGAAGTGTTGGTAGGCAAGGTAGGTCAGCAAGGACAGGGGTTTACAGAGGGTGGAGGATGGCCAGGAGAGTTTTGGAATAGTGGAGTCTCGAGGTGACAAAAGCATTGATGAGACTTCGGTGATAGGTGGGGTAAGGCAGGGGTGGAGGGAGGCATATTATGGAGGTATTGATTGGGAAAATATGGGGGGGGGGGGGGGAAAGACTGCGCCTTTAAGTGTACCTAGTCCCAGTTACTTTCAAATACACCAATGTACATACTATCTTTTAAAAAAAAAGCTACTTACTCAAATTCTGTAGCATAGTATCGCAGAAACCCCACGAGTAGGTCTCCCAGGTTCGAGCTATTTAGTGAGAGGTATGGGCTAATGCTACTTCCTCTTCGGTGCACAAATTGCAGCTGCATAGTGGGCTCAAAGCACTCCTAAAAACGTTCAAATTTTTTTTAAAATATATGGGATACATTTTAAATTACTGGATGCAATTTTTCCACAAAGAAAACAAACTACAAGGATGCAAGAACTATGCACGGAGATTCTTTTGCGATGTTAATACTATGCATTAAGCTAGTAGTGTTTCCTTACGCGCAGCCTATTAGACGTTTTCTTTAAATGCAAATTATTTATTTTGCATAATCAGGAGTTACTCCTCGTTTTTCTGATCAATGGGGCATAAAAAAAGAACCCAAGTACTTTTCTCACCCATTGAAAAAAAAGGAACCCAAGTAAGCATGTGACATTCTACCCATTCTTCCTCTGCATTGCCAATCAAAGTTCATAGCGTTCCATTGTGATCATAGTAACCTGGCTCGGTTATGCCATTCGAGCTGTGGATTCAATTCTGAAATCTTGAATTGGGTAATTATCTCCCATGGCACTGCTTACAGACAGTCCGGATCTGAAGCATGATTGATGTTTAACTGCTAAAATGGCCGGTCCCTTCAAGGCTATTACCCGGGTATTTCTTGTGAGGAAGTGGTCTAAATAGACACTTCCTGAGGTCAAGTAGAAGTAATTACTGTTGCCGTCATAAATTTTTCTAGAGTATCAGCTTGGCGACTCCCCTCTTGCAGAGACCAGGTTATTGCAACGTTCAGAGCACACCAGGGAAATGACCGGCTTTCTTTCTACTTTTGTATATCTTTTCAAAAAAGAATGTTCCATTGTGATTTGTTGGTATCTTATACAAATTATGATGGGATCCATCTCAAAACTATCCTCTCAACCTATGAAAACAATATACAAATCTTGGAGGGTCATGAGGATTTTAAACAGAATTTCTGTCGTACATTTAGAAGCCATATGCTCAGTTTGGGTTCCACCAGGACCACTCAGCTCCAGACCTCAGTACAGCTTTGGTCCAAACAACACCTGAATTCCAGAGGTACGACGAAAGTGACTGGCCTGGACATTGTACCTGTGCACCAGTGACACGTGTGTACATGGACACCCAAATCCCTTTGCTTCTCCGCAGTTCGCAGTCTCTCGCCAAGAACAAAATATTCCGCTTTGTCTTTTCTTGGATCCAAAGTGGATTATCTCTCACTTCCCCACATTGAACTCCATCTACCACAGTTTTGCCCACTTACTTAACTTGGTCTTATACCTTTCTAACTTCCTGCTCCCATCTACACAACTTGGTGCCATCTGCAAACCAGCCATTCCTGCACAACAAAATTCAAAGAGAACAAGCCACTAATTAAGAAATAAGTGCAAGGAGGACCAAGTTGTCTGGGCACTGCGGACTAGATTGGCAGAGCTAGGGGGTCAGATGTGGCCCCGGGCTGCAGTTTAGATATCCCTTTCTTAAAGGACTTGTATGAACTTTAACACAACAGTTCCTATTTATTGAATATATTGAACCTGTACAATCAATTGAAGTACTTGCGTCATACTGCTCTAGGTCTAAGTAACAATGGGCGATGCTGGACTCATCAGCCATAGGTTTTACAAGCAAATTTTATCCTTTTTCAGTTGAATTAATAATATAACTTACTGTAGCCCACTTCATGTTGGAGCATGATTAACTTGCAATATATTTGTCACCCTAAATCATTCACGCAAAAAGGGATTTCAAAGTTATGGAGAACAAAAGAGTACCCATCGAAATTGATAAACCAAAACAAAATCAGCAAATTGCTGGAGCAGCATTTGAAATAACTGCTCAGATAACTGTGGTTATGGGCTTGGCTTCAAACAAAAAGTCTTCCAGCTACAGCGGTGTTTTGTAAGTTATCAGTTTGCGCTATACAAAGAACCCAGTTGGCATAGCTAGATAGAAATTAAGACTAAAACATATTATATAGGATATAAAATTTTACTTTTTGGATTAAAAATAGTATTCAAAAGTTTTTGCTGTTAACATCATTCTAATCTTAGAATGAAGAATGTTACTTACTGGGTGCTCTTTCTGGAGAGATGGAATGACAGGTTCAGGTAGAGCTTAAAAATAAACACAAAAGATTACATAAAAATGTAAAACCAGGTTACAACCAAAACACTATTTCCTTACAGCATTGTATAAAACTAATGTAATTTATTTCTAAGGTATGTTACAGGAAATAAAAAGCCCAATTATAGGAAGTAAATAAAAGCAATTTTCTAATAAAGCAATGCAGTTCAAGCATCAAATTGGAATATTAACAGTTCACTGCGAATGATTTACTCCTGGTATAAATTAATATAAATAGACCTACACTCACAAACGTTTGAGCATGTGCTGTTTTATAACAATAGAGCTGTTACAGCACACAATACATTATCAAAGTCACTAATTTAGGGTGTGATAATTTATATCAAATAGGGAGTCAAGTCAAATTCTGTCTTTATTATATGGTAGTCTGGGATTTTCACTGCTGCTTTAGGAATTAAATTCTGTGACTCTGTCCTATTATTCTGTGAAAACCAAAAATAGGATCTCTTTATTTTCTAGTAGCAGATCTTCTTTGGTGCTGCTCATAGCGAGTTCGAAGTTTTATAAGGACAGGGGTATTATGCAAAGTAGTTTTACCAGGGAATCGGAGTGACCCTGTGATCTGACAGTACTGGGCTGGAGTCTCAGCAACCAGGAGAACTTTGAGGTGGGCTCCCAGAGAGCTCTCATGGTCTGGGATTATTGACGATGGTTATGGGATTTAGAAGCTCCGGGAATGCTGTTGAGGTTTGGGGGCTCCGAGGACTGAGCTTCAGAGTCACATTAATGGGATAATCGTATTAAAGACATGACAAAGCAAGAGTTACCAGATGTGGAGACAATTAACATGGAAAATGCAACCCAAACTGCTGTTGGTCCGTTTTATCAGGGCCCCTACCTCCACATGCTCCCCCATGTCACATACCCATCGCCATTTTCCTCATTGTCAGTCAGTGCCATTATTTATGTTCTTGCCTTTACGTGTACAGTTTCTGCTTGGTAAAATGAATCAACAGAAAATCATGGGCTCAGGGTACACAATTTTCTGATATGCGTCCCTGGTGTGCATTATTCGTAAACTTGCCAACATATACAATCTTCAATAAATTTCCATAAACCAAAATTAATTCACAAAACAAAGTCCATTATTTATGCAGTTTCCAAGTATTTATATTAAAAAACTGTTAAGCTTCAGGATAGATGTGCTAACCAAAAGTAATGACAGACTAAAAAATCATTTTCTAAAAAGTTTTCTTTTCTAACCAGCAACAAAAAACCACAAAGAGCTGTTGTTATTCACAATGCTGTTTCTCACATAACAGCTGCTTACGTTCACACATAATTGCCTCTGCTTTTTTGTGAGGTGTTTAATCAGAAAAACACAATGGTAATATCTGATATAAATTCATTACTTACCTACAATAAAAGCTGAGAATTTAGTCTCAACCGTCTATCAGTCTTTTGGAAAAAATAAAAACTCAAATCCTCACAGAAAAAGGTTACACCCTTCCACCTTTCAACTCTTGTTGATGCAGATTGCATGCCAGGATATTCTGCAAACTGCACATGTTCATAATGTACAAACGTGATTGAAATCTCTCAAATAAAAAAGACTTTCATTTATATAGCGCCTTTTTTACAACCTCAGGACGTCCCAAAGCACTTTACAGCCAATGAAGTACTTTTGAAGTGTAGTCACTGTTGTAATGTAGGAGACGCGGCAACCAATTTGTGCACAGCAAGCTCCCACAAACAGCAATGTGATAATGACCAGATAATCTGTTTCAGTGATATTAATTGAGGGATAAATGTTGTATGGTAATATTCAGCCGAAGCCCAAGCTTTTAGAGGCTGACTCCTTTAAGTAATTATGTCATTAAAATATATAATAAGTTAATGCATTAATTTAATCAGGTTATTGTAAATATATATTTATTTTGTTTAAACTCTTATTTTGACAATTAAAAATGAGAAAAAAGATAAATGAAAAAAATTCAGATAAAGGTTGGAATCTGCTCCACACCACCATTGTGTACTTGGACACCCAAATTATCTATGCTCCTCTACAGTTCTCAGTTCCTCACCATTTAGAAAATACTCCAATGTATCTTTCTTAGGTCCAAAGTGGATTAAACTCCATCTGCCATAGTTTATCCCACTCACTTAATCTGTCTATGTTTTGCAATTACCTGCTTCCATCTGCACTACTTCCTGTCCCTCTGAATTTAGTGTCATCTGCAAACCTGGATATGCAACTCTCTATTCCTTCATCCAACTCATTAATAGGGTGAAAAGTTGAGGCCCCAGACGGCTCTTAATATTTTCTTTGTGCTCCTTTGCGGTTTTCTAGATTTCTCCCAGTCCTCTGGATTACCACTTTTCCTGGCATTTGTGAAAGTCACTTCCTTTAGCTTTAGACTGTGTCTTATCTCACATTTTCACCATGGTTACTTGACTGTACAAGTTGAATTTTTGCTCTTTAGAATGTTGAGGGATAAATGTTGGCCAGGACACCGGGAGAACTCCCTTTATTCAGCTATGGTTTTGTGCATAAATGTATTTACTTTTCAGCATATTTTCCCCCCAACCAACCAATGTTTAGTGTATTAATATAATTTTTTTGCCCATTTCCTATGCTTTCAAGACCAGACCATGAAGCAACTGCTTACGTAATGAGTAAAGCAGCAGAATTGTTACAGAAAATCACAAAGTAGAGCAACTCTTTCCAAGAGTTCTGCACATCAGGGAGATTCTTAAAGAATGCCAGTCAAGTGTTGCCCACAATACCACCTTGGGTGCACTGTAATGTGTAACTGGAAGATGTATCAAGTGCATGACCTTTGGCAAATACTGTTGCCTTAATACTGGGGTTTTTTTTTTAAAACGGCACTAGATTCGATTTAGCCATATCCACCATGATGCTACAGACTATAAGGAAGTCAGTGGCAAGTAAGGTTACCAGAATCTTTTTTGCTTCTGCCTCCTTCACTCTGGTATAGAGATTATCTGCACGATCAGCCAGAGTGCTGCCCACTAGACGCATGGAACAAAATTACTATGCATCAGTCAGGACAGTACCAGGGCAGTGTTCTCTGACTATACATGCTGTGCCTATATGCATCTCTTCACTTCACCTGACGAAGGAGCAGCAGCTCCGAAAGCTTGTGACTTCAAATAAAGCTGATGGACTATAACCTGGTGTTGTGCGACTTCTCACATTCCCCCAATTTAAGACTATCTTTGGAATATTGCAACAACAAAAAAATACTTTGAGTGCAGTCTTTTTTCTCAGATACAAGGAAGAAGGAATTTATCTAGCACCTTACATCCACAGAAGATCTCAAGGTGCTTCATAACCAATTAATTACTTTTTGTTTTGAAGTGCTGTTACTGTTAGCAGCACAAAGCAAGGTCCCACAAAGAGAGGGGTGGAGAGCCTGATAGAGGGGAATATGTTGGCCAGGAAACTGGGAAAACTCCTTGGCTGGTTTCAAAAAGGGTCACGTGATCTTTAACGATCAAACCATTGGAACAGGCAATTCAACATCTCTTCTGAAAGATTGCACTGCAACAATACAGCACTCCCTCTAGCGTACTGAAGTGTAAGCCTAGATTATGCTTTCGATCCCCGAACTGCATCTTGAACCCACAAAATCGGAGTCGGAGGCAAGTGGGAACAAGGTGGGTAAATGTGATTGGAACTATTTGCTCACATGAAGGATAAACACGGACACTGACTGGTTGGGCCGAATGGCCTGTTTCAGTGTTGTAACTTCTATGCAAGGCTGCTACAAACTGAGCCTAACCTACACTTTGGGTGGTTGCATCCCTATTCAGTTTCCCCCCCCCACCCAACTCATCCAATGTTAGCAGCAATTTCTATGTCACTCCTCTGCTCAGCTCCCAGCACTAGGCCCGATTTAGGTTGGGAGTTCCCCTGCATAAAATGAAACAACGAATATAGCCGACCAGAGGAAATTCCATGAAGTCAGCCTACGGATAAAGAGTCAAGCGTAAAGTTTTAGTTTCGAAGATTGAAAAATCTCCATCATATTTTCTCAATGCCAATTAGGACTGACTAGGAAAATTCCAAGGAGATGGACACAAACACACACATATGTATTGCTTCAGGAAGGGCCTGTAAAAGGCTTATAAAATTATATAAATCCACAGAAACAGACTTACTTTGTAGATAGTGCAACACCATCAGTACCAAAGAGTAACTACTCAACGTGCCACGACTAGCATCATTTATTCCATGGTAACGTGCCCACTTTTTCACAACCAGCACAAGAGGACGAACACGACTTTCAGCTGCATGGAAACAAACAATATCTACTTTAGAAAAATTTACTAGGAGAACAATGGGATTTTCAGACAGTTGACAAGTAATCTACATAATTGGTTTTAATTTCTCTACACATGCAGATATCACATAATTTTTTTTGTTAATCCTACATAGGAACTTAAGAATTGCTAGACGACAAAAGATGAAGGTCCATCGAGTTCACTTTCCACCATCCTGGTAGTCGTATGATACAATGATAATGGAGCTGTGATTAATCATAGCAATCCACCTCATGTTAATTGTCTACAATAGACCCAGACATGATGCAAGAAAAACACCAGGGTAGAGCACTTTGGGATGCATAGGTCCAAAGTCACCTGTTCCTCCCAAGCATTCTACACTTACCACGTCATGTCGCAAATTACTCATATACTGTATCCTAAAATGCTATTTTCTGAAAGAAATCTGTATAATTTGCATTTTAATGAATCAATAAATGCATCTGAATGAATGGACCTGTTGGGCCGAATGGCCCATTTTTGTGCTGTAAATACTTTATCAAATTCCCCGAGATGAACTGTTTGGAAAGGTTTATATTCCAGTTAATTATCCAATGCATCATTAATTAAAAGAAAGGAAAATTTAAGAGAAACGAATTTACAAAAAATGTAACAATGCAAACAGTTGAAGCTCTTGACTATAATCAGAATATATTTTTAACCCAGTACATTATCGACACCATCAGTGAGTAAGCCAGTCAAACAGAATGTGTGAAGACCTAGGGCGCGGAATTCACGGGCACTAACTTTGAACTTTTTGAAAAGTTAGCGCCCGGCAAAATCCATTGAAAAATGTTGCAAAATTGGGCGTTTTTGCCCCAGGAGTGAAGCGGGGCTGTAAATGAGGCACTAATGGTCTCAGTGGAGTGCTGCAGGGGCGCTATTGCCAGAGCGCTACCCAATTTCAGCTGACTTGCGTTCAGCAATCAGCCTTCAAGCCTCGACTCGAGCTTATTCCAGCTCTTAAAGGGGAGGTCATTTCAAGCTGCAGCTGCTCATTATCAGCATTGCTGCACTTGAGTGCGACCTCTCAGCGACTGAGACAGCTTTGTGCCATGGCTGCTGCAAGGGAGAAGGAGAGGCCTACTCGATTCAGCGATTTGGAATTGGATATGTTCAGCAGCTTGTCTGACAATGTCTCAGCAGAGTTATGGCCGACAAAAGAGTTTCCCCAAGATGGCGCCTTTAAATAACGTGCGCGGAGCTGACTCCCAACTGCAAGGCGACAGCTGATGCTGGCGTTTAGGGCCAGGCAGTAAGTGAGGGGGAGCGGCCGTATTTTGCATCCGGGCCGCTGTGCATGGTGAGGACGTCATCATCGCCGGGTGCGGCCGAGTGGGGCGCCAACCCTTGGCGGCACCGCCGCAAAAACCCGGCCCAATTTAGCGCAGGGCGCCAATATCACTGCGCCCGGGCGAAACCCATTTGTGCCCCATGGAGGCACTAACGGCAGGCGTAAAACAGCCCAATTTTGCGCCCCTAGAGTTTTAAATCAATATGGAATCACTCAGGAGTAAACAGTATGTATATAGAGGTAAACCCCCACAGCTGCAGTGATGCTTTGTATCCATATTCATTGAACTGAAATTGCATCAGCAGCAAGTTGATCCATTCGGAAGATATCATCTTTGGTGACATTGTTGCTGTTTATTTTGAATGGGATTTCATATACAAGTCAAAAGACCAACAGTACAGAGTGCTTTGAAAAACATTTGTAGTATTAGATGGTTACATTTTTAGTTATCTAAGATGAGACAAAAGCATACTAATTTAGAAGGGGAAAATGGAAGATAAGTAACTGCTATTATCTGCCACTAAAATTCTTTCAAGGGAACAACACTGACCTCTAGTGGGGAACACTAATAAAAAATTGCAAATACCAGACAACTGAAACAAAAAAATACTGCAAATACACAGGCGGTTCTGAAGAAAGGTTACAACCATAGAAGTTTACAGCGCAGAAGGAAGCGATTCGGACAATCACATCTGTGTCAGCTCTTTGCTAAATCAATCCAAAGCCAATAAGCAGATCTGTACCAAAACCCATAATATCCTCATTGAGCGCCAAGCACTCAACTTCTATTTACATAGCATGTAAATACAGCTGAGGTAAAGCTCTTATGTAGTGCCTTATCATATCGCTCAAACATTTGAAAGTGCTTTGCGTACAATTAATTTTTTTTGAAGTGTACGCGAAGCAGCTATTTTGCACACAGCAAGATCCCACAACAGCAATAAGATGCATTTTCTTGTAATGATGTTGGTTGAAGGAGGAATGTTGGTTAGGATACTAAAACCCCTTACTTTTTTTCCCCCAAATAGTGCCATGATACATATAACATCCACCGAAATTACTAGAATAGGTTTAATGTCTTATCTGAAGGACTGCATTTCTGATGGGAGTATTGCACAGCCTAGATTATGTGCCCACAACCTCTGACTCAGAGGCACGATTGCTACAAACTGAACCAAGCTAACACACTTAAAGAATTGTCATGGGATTTTTTACATCCGCCTCAGCAGACGGACGGGGCTTCAGTTTAATGTCTCACCTAAAAGACAGCACCTCCGACAATGCAACATTCCCTCAATACTACACTGATGTCAGCCTGGAGAGGGGTTTGAATTCACAATCTTCTGAATCAGGGATGAGAGCCCAGCCAACTGAGCCAAGTTATTAGCATTTCAATTGTTAGTATTTCATTTTTAAATTACATACCAGGTGTATCTCATCATGCAAACCAATTCAGCAAAGCCAGGGCTCCACATGTGAATCAATGAGAGAAGACTGAATGGAATTACTGTTGGCTCTCTGCAGGACATTAGCTTTTTTAAAAAAATTCTTAGAATATGCCCAAGTAAACAAACAGCAGCCAGAATAGAAAGGATGTGGCTGTGAATCCTGCCATCTTTATTCTACACCAGCTTCCAGTCATGAAACCAAAACGGTTGTTCTCCCAGCCAGGACCAATTCAGAATATTGAATTCCAAGTTTATACTGGCAACCAGACACCAGGTTTTATATCCAACTGGTCCTTTAATTGGAAATATAAGCACTATAATTTTCATTTTACAGTGGACTCAATCCAAAACAGGAGGCTTCTAAGAGAACACTTTCAGCCTCAATACATTTTGCCAGTTCACAGGTCACAGTGCTCTATCATTTCAGTATGGATTCCCCATTTACAGGAATCAGTGAATGAATTGAATTTGGAGACAAGTCCTTTTGCTGTGAATATAATTAGAATCTTCCTGTTACACACCATTTACTCACTGCATTGTGACCGACAGTTAATGAAACAATTAATGCAGGAATTACCGAACTAAATAACTCAATCTATTTCAATGGTGTGAGTGGAGCTGAGCCACTCCACATAACTGCACTTCGGAATTGAGCTCTGGTCCTTGACACACCTTACACCTGGTTTATATTTGTGCAGCATATTTCAGTGTGTAACCAGTCTTATACACTAAATTTGCTACTTTTAATGATGCACAATTCATACCAGAGAAAACTACATGTATTGTATCAGAGTCCTAAAATCCACTGTGTGAACACAAAGGCTAGAATGACTATGAGCAAATCTGTAAAAGCTCAATTTTTTTTTTACATTTTAGGGATAACTATGATGGTGACATATAAATGTCAAAGATGGCGCCAAGTCCTCATTAAAATGCAATCAATACAAATAAAATGTAAAAAGTTGTTTCAAGTGGCATGAATAGAACACAGTATTCATTCCTACTCATGGGAAACTTGAACAGCTCACGGAATTTTTTGTACTAGTGGAAATTAAACATGTATTGAATAATTCAAATAAAAAGGCAAAAAACTGTAAATGGTAGAATTCTGAAACAAAAAATGCAGGTAGGCCAACCCATCTTTTCTTTCCACAGATTGCTACCTAACCTGCTGCGTATTTCAGGCATTCTGTATTTACTAATGCAGCATTGTGTACCATCAGTTTACAACTTACGAATACCAGAGTGTTTTGGAAAGCACACCGCAATCAACTCCCTGCAAGCAACACAACCAGTAGCAAGAGATTTTTGTGTCGAGGGTCAGAATATTGTCTGGGCTTATACTTGCAAGCCTGACTTGTAATGGCTGTAAATGGTCTTCCTACCCAAATTTCTTCCACAATATAAACATGGCTTTTGCATACATGCCACTATTAAAGAATAACCTGACCAACTTCAAAAAAGCTGACAGCTCAAAAGCAACTGTGAACACATGAATACAAGGAGTTAAGACTGGAATTGCATCAAGACATGGGCTTGTCATAATTTAATCAGCAAGGTAAACTCAACAATCAATCACTTTTACTGCAGAAGAAAAAGCCTTGGGTACACAAAGTGCAGTTTGTAGTGGTGGATTTAGAAATTACTGAAGGAAGATATGAGCAGAGTACAAAATTTATTTTCCAGAGGACTGGATATTTTATTTGGTGCGTTTTGGAATCTACTGCAATGCTATCTTGCAAACCAAAAGTAATTTATTCTAGAAGGGTTTACAATTTTTAAAAATAAAAACTTCAATACATTTAACAGGGTCCAGCTCCTTCCATTGGGAATTTAAACCCAGAGACACCAAACAAACCAAATCATTTTTACAACATGCGCACAATAATTCCAACTGAAAGTGCATTCTATCATTCACAAAACAAAACTAACTCACTATCACATTAGCCCATGCTGTGGACCCCATGTTAGCCTGGGGCAGACAGAAGGATACCTGGACTATGTATGTTTTTTATGCAGCTTCAGGAGAGATATGGATCACCCAAACATTAACCAGATTTTCCTTTTAGATGTTGTACATTACAAATATTTTGTTTTTAAAATCTTAAATACTTGGGGCTAAAGATCACCACCACCAGTTAATAGTGAATGAATGCTTAAAATGTTGTACTGACATTTCTCCGTCCACTATTTTAACAGAGGAGTTAACCCATTTAAAATGAACAGGTTATTGCATTAAAATAAACAGGGAAATGTATGAACATGTTTAGTGTCTGTCTACTATTATCAGCAGTAATTTTTAGCCTAGATTGTTCTATTGATCCTATTCAAGAGATTTATATTCTTGCACTGGAAATCATTCATTAAAAAAATTAGTGCACACAAACATAATTTATAGGAACAGGTACCATGAGCTGAATTTTGTGCTCTTGGGTAGACATGACAATGCTTCCACTCTGGGGTATGCAATCCATTATATTACAATCCATTATTGTCACTCCTCATTGTCATAGTTGTTGATGACTAATACAGGTGGTATGGACACTCTTCCTGGTTATGGAATACAGCTTCCAAATTTATCTGGCTGCAGCACTCGCTCACAAGGAGACAAACAGTCCACATCACATTGTAGTTTAGTGTCATTCTTTTTAAATTATTAGTCCTAAATTTGCCTTTTACTAGATCAAACCTATCCCCTTGTCCTACTCTTCCAACTTAATTTAAAATAAAATTTCATATGCTTAACTATGTTTTGGCTATGTTGTTCAACATCCTGTTGGCTTTAATAATTGTTGCTCTACGTTGGATGGATAGACATGTTTAGTGTTGAATCTACTAAGACACCTAGGTATCTTTCAGCTTCATCCTCAGCTATTTCAACACCATGCATGAAGTATGTGTGCCATCCATTTTTCCTTCCTATGAGCGGTATTTTACACTTACCCGCATTAAATTTCTTCAGTGTTCTGCCCACGTACTTATTTTGTGCAACTCATTCTGTAAGTTCTGAACTGCTTCCTCAAATTCCACTGTCCTTCAGGTTTTTATCATCATCAATAAATGTAACCACTGCATTGAGTTTTTTTTTTAGCCCAAGTCATTTATCTAAATGAACTGTACTGGTTCAAATACTAAACCCAGGGACACTCCCCTCAGTACTCCAACCACCCCCACCATAACTCCTCTAAAGTGTACTCATTGTTTTCTACCCGTTCAGCCAGTTTCTAATCCATTCTCAGGATCTGTCTTGAATTTGACTAATAGCCTTCAGTTTGGAACATGGTCAAATACTTCTTTAGAGACAAAAATACACACACCCAACAACAGTGTCTCCCAGATATCATTCTCATCTTAAAAACAATCTGCTTCAAGTTCTTGCACAGCCAAAAGTGGGAGAAACTAATTTCTGATTGGTTACTATGACCATCTCCAATTGCAGTGAAACAAGCCGATTTTAAATTATGAAACACTAACAAGCTGACACATTCAGTTGTCATGTACGCTTCTGTGTCTATGATCCTGGTTATAAGGCAGTTAGTTACAAGTACTCCATCTTTGCTGTCTTCCAATGTAGAGAACCACTGCCATTCTGCTGCAAGAATGCTGCATCCAAACTTTGAGGGGGAAAAGGAGAAACCAACATTACAACATATCGGGAACGGTAGCATAGTGGTTATGTTACTGGACTAATAATCCAGAGTTCAAATCCCACCATGGCAGCTGGGGAATTTAAATTCAGTAAATTAAATAAATCTGGAAAAAAAGCTAGCATCAGTAATGGTGACCATGAAACTATCGGATTGTTGTAAAAATCCATCTGATTCACTAATGTCCTTTAGGTAAGGAAATCTGCCGTCCTTACCCGGTCTGGCCTATATGTGATTCCAGACCCACAGCAATGTGGTTGACTCTTAACTGCCCTCTGAAATAGCCTAGCAAGCCACTCAGTTGTAAAAAAAAAAAACGCTACGAAAAACAATAGGAATAAAACCGAACGGACGACCCTGGCATCAACCTCAGCACCGGCTACGGACATGGCAACAGCACACCCAGCCCAGTCGACCCTGAAAAGTCCCCCTCACTAACATCTGGAGACTTGTGTCAAAATTGGGAGAGCTGTCCCACAGACTAGTCAATCAACAGCATGATAGTCATACTCACAGAATCATACCTTTCAGCCAATGTCCCAGACTCCTCCATCACCATCCCTGGGTATGTCCTGTCCCACCAGCAGGACAGACTCACCAGAGGTGGTGGCACAGTGGTATACAGCGGGAAGGAGTGGCCCTGGGAATCCTCAACATTGACTCTGGACCCCATAAAGTCTCATGGCTTCAGGTCAAGCATGGGCAAGGAAACCTCCTGCTGATTAGCACCTACCGCCCTCCCTCAGCTGATGAATCAGCACTCCTTCATGTTGATCACCACTTGGAAGAAGCACTGAGAGTAGCAAGGGCACAGAATATACTCTGGGTGGGGGACTTCAATGTCTATCACTAAGAGTGACTCGGTAGCACCACTACGGACCGAGTCCTGAAGGACATAGCTGCCAGTCTGGGCCTGCGACAGGTGGTGAGAGAACCAGCACGATTGAAAAACCTACTTGACCTCACCCTCCATGACAGCATTGGTAGCAATGACCACCACACAGTCTTTGTGGAGACTAAGTCCCTGTCTTCACACTGAGGACACCCTCCATTGTGTTGTGGGGCACTACCACTATGCTAAATGGGATAGATTCAGAACAGATCTAGCAGCTCAAAACTGGGCATCCATGAGGCGCTGTGGGCAATCAGCAGAATTGTATTCCACCACAATCTGTAACCTCATGGCCCAGCATATCGCTCACTCTACTATTACCATCAAGCCAATAAGGAGTGTAGAAGAGTATGCCAGGAGCAGCACCAGGCGTACCTAAAAATGCGCTGCCCTCCTGGGGAAGCTGCAACACAGGACGACATGCATGCTAAAAAGCAGAAGCAGCAAGCTATAGACAGAGCTAAGCGATCCCACAATCAACAGATCAGATCAAAGCTCTGCAGTCTTGCCAGATCCAGGCTCCATGAATATCCCCATCCTCAATGATGGTGGAGCCCAGCACGTGAGTGCAAAAGACAAAACTGAAGCATTTGCAACCATCTTCAGCCGGAAGTGCTGAGTGGATGATCCATATTGGCCACCTCCTGAGGTCCCCACCATCACAGAAGCCAGTCTTCAGCCAATTCGATTCACTCCACACGATAACAAGAAACAGCTGAGCGCACTGGATACAGCAAAGGCTGTGGGCCCCGACAACTTCCCGGCTGTCGTGCTGAAGACTTGTGCTCCAGAACGAGCCGCGCCTGTAGCCAAGTTGTTCCAGTACAGCTACAACATTGGCATCTATCCGACAATGTGGGAAACTGCCCAGGTATGTCCTGTCCACGAAAAGCAGGACAAATCCAATCCGGCCAATTAGTCTACTCTCAATCATCAGCAAAGTGATGGAAGGCGTCGTCGACAGTGCTATCAAGCAGCACTTACTCACCAAGAACCTGCTCACTGATGCCCAGTTTGGGTTCTGCCAAGACCACTTGGCTCCACACCTCATTACAGCCTTGGTCCAAACACGGACAAAAGAGCTGAATTCCAGAGGTGAAGGGAGAGTGACTGCCCTTGACATCAAGGAAGCATTTGACCAAGTGTGGCATCAAGAAGCCCTAGTAAAACTGAAGTCAATGGGAATCAGGTGGGGGAGGGGAGAGAAACTCTCCACTGGCTGGAGTCATACCTAGCACAAATGAAAATGGTTGTGGTGGTTGGAGGTCAATCATCACAGCCCCAGGACATCGATGCAGGAGTTCCTCAGGGCAGTATCCTAGGCCCAACCATCTTCAGCTGCTTCATCAATGGCCTTCCCTCCATCATAAGGTCAGAAGTAGGGATGTTCGCTGATGACTGCAGAGCGTTCAGTGCCATTCACAACTCCTCAGATAATGAAGCAGTCCACGCCCGCATGCAAGATCTGGACGACATTCAGGCTTGGGCTGATAAGTGGCAGGTAACATTCGCGACACACAAATTCCAGGCAATGGCTACCTCCAACAAGCGAGCATTTAACCACTGCCCCTTGAAATTCAATGGCATTACCATCGCCGAATCCCCCACCATCAATATCCTGGGGGGTGGGGGGGTCACCATTGACCAGAGACTTAACTGGACCAGCCACATAAATACTGTGGCAACAAGAGGTCAGGTCAGAGGCTGGGTATTCTGCGGCGAGTCTCTCACCTCCTGACTCCCCAAAGCCTTTCCACCATCTACAAGGCACAAGTCAGGAGTGTGATGGAATGCTCTCCACTTGCTTGGATGAGTGCAGCTCCAACAACACTCAAGAAGCTCAACACCATCCAGGACAAAGCAGCCCATTTGATTGGCACCCCATCCCTCACCTTAAACATTCACTCCCTCCACCACCAGCGTACCGTGGCTGCAGTGTGTACCATCTACAAGATGCACTGCAGCAACTCGCCAAGGCTTCTTCGGCAGCACCTCCCAAACCCGCGACCTCTACCACCTAGAAGGACATGGGCAGCAGGCTCATGGGAACACCACCACCTCCAAGTTCCCCTCCAAGTCACACATCATCCGGACTTGGAAGTATATCGCCGTTCCCTCATCGTCGCTGGGTCAAAATCCTGGAACTTCCTCCCTAACAGCACTGTGGGAGTACCTTCACTACACAGACTGCAGTGGTTCAAGGCGGTGGCTCACCACCACCTTCTCAAGGGCAACTCGGGATGGGCAATAAATGCTGGCCTTGCCAGCGATGCCTACATCCCATGAACGAATAAATAAAAAACACCCACAAGTAATGGACTATTGCTATAGGCATCACATCCCACAACATTCACTTGTTTAAGCCAGCTTTACAGAAAACAATCTAAAACTGTTAAATTTAATGAAATCCTATGAATAGCAGGTCAAGTTGATGCAGCTTAAAAAGTCTTATCAGCATGTACAGACAGCTTTCAAAGCACCAAACTGATTATGCAAAACACTTTACATAGATTTAACTGAAGCTTCCAATTTTAATCCCAGTGGCTTTATTAACATTTTAAACTTAGGGAAGGACAGTAGTTTAGCTGTTAATTTTGCTGGATATTGTCTGAATATCAAGGATACTAAAAAGAAAATCCAGCGGCCTAGATTTGTGGTAGCAATGACAGCGAAACTGTCAGCATTCGTCGTCTTTACCCCTCTGAAACTGACCGCAACTTCAGGATTTAGCGCATGCGCAGATAAACGTGGAAATCCTGAAGTTGCGGTCAGTCATTCCCTGCTCCACCACAGGTTGCGCTGTGGAACTCCCCAGAGCCAGCAATTAGTTGAAATAACATACAAGGATGAAAACTTTTCCTTTTACGATGGAATATCACTGTTAAAAACCTCCTAAAACTTTAAGCCTTGTTGAAAGAGGTGTAACTTGGTTTTCAATGGCATACTGACTGCTGAATAACTGTTCTGGCCCTGAAAAACTAATTGTGTGTGTGTGGAATGTCAAATTTTTCCATTAATATGATTAAGATTTTTAAGTTTTTAAATATAATTTTTTTTAAAGTTGGTTTATGATATTTGAGCTTCTACCTTAATCATGTGTGTATGTCCCAATCTTTATTTTGCTCTCTGTAAAATTTATAACAAGTAAATTAGAATGTGTATTTTACTTCCTGGTTTGCTATCTGTGAGAATTCTTCAATGTGATTGGCTACTTAGCCAGCTTGATGACATCACTGTTGCTGGACGCTTAGGATTCACTTGATTTGGCGCCAGATTCAAACAAAGGTCGGGAGAGCTCAAATTCACGTACAGACATAGTTAGATCTTTGGGAGCAGCTTTCTTCGAGGTCAGTGGTGAGCACAGACGCTTCGCCGCTGACCCCAAATTCCAGGCCAGCATGTTTTATGGCACACTTCACGTAACCTAATGAAGGTTTGATGTCTGGACAGCAGGATGACGACAGGTAGAGTACTTACTATATGCATAGCTCCTCAGCAGGAATGTGTTTCTTATTCCCACAACATTGTTTACATTCAAGTCAAATTCCACACCACTGAAAATGCAAAAAATTAACAATTAAACTCATACAAATTAATTTTATTTTTGAAATTTGCTAAATTCACGAGATTCCTGAGGATTGGAATGCAGTTTAAGCAACTCCATGATTTTATATTCCTTGAGTCGTTTAAAAATATACACTTATTACTCAATAGTTTTGATCAGTTTTACAGGAACATAAGAATTAGAAGCAGGAGTGCGCCATATTGCCCTTCGAGTCTGCTCCGCCATTCAATCTTCGACCTCAACTCTACTTTCCCACCCGATTCCCCATATCCCTTAATTCCCCTAGAGTCTAAAAATCTCTCAGGAAATCTGAAGTTATTTTGAGAGATCTATTGGTAAACATTTGGAAGAGCATAACTTGTTAAAATACTACAGTCAGCATCAGTGTGCAGGAAAAGGAGGTTGTGTTGAACCACTCTACTGGTTAAATTTTAAATACAACAGATATACGTGGATTTTCAGAAAGCTTTGATAAGGTTATGGTAAGGAGTCATGGCATGGAGAGTTATTAGAGAATGAAAAGCTTTGCCAGAGGGAGTGATTGAGATGGAGACAATTATATTTTTCTAAAGGAAAAATGAATAAATGTTTGAAGCAGAGGAAGATATAGGGATATCAGTAGAAAGCAGAGCTGAAAGATTAGTTTTTGATTGCTACAGCACAACCACAATGGGTAAAACGGCCTCCTGCTGTGCGATAAAGTTCAATGGATACAGGACCTGATAATTAAAACGGGAACTAGAAAGTAATTTTTCAAGCTGGAAGCCGGTTCTGTGAATGTACTGGTACCCTCTCTGCCAAAGATGGGCATGCCTCAATTTCTATCCCAATGACTTTAAAGAATTTCCATTATATATGGTTCTCAGTTACAACTGATACCAACAATAGGAGAAAAAGAAAAGCTTTATATAGCGTGGGCATGGCGGGGAAAAAGCCAGCAAAGCTCGCAAGGGAAAATGTTCTTTGGTGTTTTCCCATGGATAATGGGAGTATTTATTTTAGGTGGAGGTTGAAAGAATGAGCAAAGATTTACCAGCAATGCTGTAATAGATCCATTTTAAAACCCCCAAATACTGTTCTACTTTGATGAGTGCAGGTATGAACCCAAGAGTGTTTAATTAGTTTCCTTGGAATGCATTTGGTCACCCAGGTTCAATATTGATTTTGAAGGCTGTAGTTGCGAAAACGTTTGGCTTAAATCAATACATTAGTTTTATAATTAGATTCTAGTCTAGAGAGAGCCTCAGTCCAATATAATCAGTCTTTCTTCTAATGTTTTGCAAAATTTAAGTCTCCTTCCAGATTTCAGTTATCAAAATTAGTGATTAACTAATAATTAAAGCATTTCATCCAGGAGTACAAGACAGCCAATTGAACAAAAGCAGTATTTCAAAAAACAAGCAATTTCAATTACATCCTCAACAGTGAGAAAACAAAAAAGAACAAATCTTAACAATAGTCACTGCAGATTAAGTAGATTCATTTTATTTTAAAAAACTGTCTTTTTCAAGTAACTTGAATAGAATGGTTCTCAGCATAAATAAATCAATCACCTACCTGACTTTATCCCTGAATTTTACTATTGGCACTTTTGCTCGGATCAGTTGAGGTCTGTCAATGTAAGCTGCAAAAAAAGAGAATTTATCTTCAGAAGATACTTATAATTACTGTCTAGTTGCACTTTCCACAAGCAACTTCCAGAGCTGGTGCCTTTTTGGGGTCCTGCACATCAACCACAAATTCTCTGGTGGGCAATGTGGGAGGAGAGGGAAGGTGGTGACCAGCTTTTGGGCCAGATCCTACCCTATAATATCAGTGGTTAAGAGGTGAGCAAGGGTGCTGTGCCAATTTTCCCTCCCTACAAGAAAGCACCCAACATCTGCAGTATTTTCTCTCTTCCCCACCCCAACTAACTAAGCAAAGAGAAAATCATTACACAAGGAAATTATTGGTACAAATTTATGCTGCATATTCCAGTGAAATGCCAGGTATTGCCTTCTTTATCTAAAGAAACACAACTCTGGTACAAAAAATAATTGTCCAATTAGAATGACATTACATAGAAATTACAACATGGAAACAGGCCATCCAGCCCAAGCAGTCCGTTTTGATGTTTATCAGCCACACAAGTAATTGTCCTAATCCCAAGAGTCCACCCTGTTCCTCATATCCCTTCATCCTCCCTAACTAACCCATTTTTAAATGTTGACATGTTCTATACACTACAACACGAAGAGCATAATAACTTCAAAGAGTAACTTACATAGTCTGTAGAAAAGTTGTTGGACTAAACTGAGTATGTGACATGCTTCATTCCTTTGATTCATCTACAAGAGTATAAAAATTTAGCCTTTCAATATAGCAAGTGGCTAGATATAATTGGCAAAAAGTCAAGCTAAAATTAAAACATTAAAAAAAACATACCGGCTCCTCTTTCAACACCAGGCACAGGTCTGCATCACTGTAACGAGTACCAAAGCCATTCAGTGAAGAACCAACCAAGTACAACCTTGTCTCTGGGGTGACAAAAAGAGAAACATACGAGGAATTTTCCAATTATATAGGCACCTGCCAATCAATTCAATTTAATTTGACTTATTTCAGTTTTCCTTTCAGTTTTGCAGTAATTCCCAATAGGAATCAGGATCAAAGTTAAACAGCAATGACTGTTCACAATAAATATGAAATGATTGCACAATTATTAGTGTGAAATCTTATATATTTAGGATATGGCCCACAACAGTTTCTACTAGCATTACAAAAGCATCCAAAACCAAAAGTGGAACATAAAATATGTAGCATCCCTTAATTGGCAATTTTTAATACCCCTAGTCCATTGAAATCATTGGGCAACGTTGTAATGGTAATACCTGCTATTCTTAGTTCATTCACCAGATAACACTATTCCTTCTAAAAACATTACAAGAACTATTATTCTTACTTGCTCCAGAGGTGGCACTGTAACATATTTCAGCCTCTTACAACAAACAGCTAAAAGACACAATTCTTAAACATGCTATGCCTAATGTGCATGAATGATAGATAACTTAAAACTTTATTTTCATACTTAAAAAGGAATATATGGAGAGAGTTCACATTTTCTTCGGGCCTCTATTGATTTCACTCCATTTTGCATTCTGCCGTATGTTAATGAGCGCAACAGAAAATTTGGGTGTTACTTCTCAATTAAGCCCCCACAGGAAATTCCATCCCATTTCCTTTGATTAACAGCAAGCAAAACCACGGGAGATTTATTTTTAAGTCCATTGAAATCAATGGGTAATGCTACAGTGGTAATGGCTGCTATTCTTGCTTGTTCCAGAGGTAGTGCTGTAACCTCTCCTAGCCAGTTACCACAAACATAACTAAAAACACCACCATTTCCTCTGACGAAACGTGAGCAATGTGACAGGCATAGGAGGAATGCAAGTATTATACTGATTAAGTATCTTGTTGTCTTACTGCTTCTGTGTATTAAGTAAACACAGGTGTTTAAAATCATGAAGGGTTTATATAGAGTAAATAAAGAGAAACAGTTTCCAATGGCTGAAGGGTTGATAGCAAGAGGGCACAGATTTAAGGTGATTGGCAAAAGAACCAGAGGCAACATGGGGAAAAACTTTTTTTTACGCAACGACTGGTTAGGATTTGGATTGCAGTGCCTGATAGGGTGGTGGATATAGATTCAATAGCAGCCTTCAAAAGGGAATTGGATAAATACTTGAAGGTGAAAAAATTGCTGGGATATGGGGAAAGAGCAGGGGGGAGTGGGACTAACTGGATTGCTCTTCGAAAGAGCTGGCGCAGACTCGATGGGCTGAATGGTCTCCTTCTGTGCTGTACTATTTTATGATTCTATAAATTGTAAATAAATCTGACTAAAGTGTTTTAGCCTATACGTATAAAAAAAACAGCAAAGCATAGTGGGCATCCAACATGATCTTTGGCATACAATACACTGCAATTAAAGGTAACCGTTAATCCCGGGCACCTTATCTTAGCGGGAGATTCGGTGGGCGTGCAGGGCGGGGAGATTCGGTGGGCGTGCGGGGCGGGGAGATTCGGTGAGTGTACGTAGACGGAGATTCGGGGAGTGTACAGAGCGGGAAATTCTGTGAGCGTCCAGAGTGATGATTCGGTGAGAGCGTGATTCCCAAAGGCTGTGTTGCCTGCCAGGGTGAAGGACATCTCTTCGGGGCTGGACAGGAACTTGGAGTGGTAGGGGAAAGATACAGTTGTCGTGGTCCATGTAGGTAGCTATGACATAGGTAGGACTAAGAAAGAGGTTCTGCTGAGGGAGTATGAGCAACTAGGGGCCAAATTAAAAAGCAGAACCACAAAGGTAATAATCTCTGGATTACTACCTGAGCCACGGGCAAATTGGCATAGGATCAATAAGATCAGAGAGTTCAATGCGTGGCTCAAAGATTGGTGTGGGAGAAATGGGTTTCGATTCATGGGGCATTGGCACCAGTACTGGGAAAAGAGGGAGCTGTTCCGTTGGGACGGGCTTCACTTGAACCATGCTGGAACCAGTGTTCTGGCAAATCAAATAACTAGGGTGGTAGATAGGGTTTTAAACTAAATAGTGGGGGGGAGGGTTCAGGTGATGGGAATTTAGAAAGTCAAAGAGAAAGGAGAAGGCAATAGTGCAGGGTAGCGATAGGGGTAATGATAACCAGAGTGTGACAGGAAGAGACAGAGCGTACGAACATAAGAGTGTACCAGCAAATAGAGTCAGAGTAGGGAAAAATGGTAAAAGGACAAAATTAAAGGCTCTTTATTTGAATGCACACAGTATTCATAACAAGATAGATGAGTTGACGGCACAAATAGAAATAAATGGGTGTGATCTGATAGCCATTACAGAGACGTGGTTGCAAGGTGACCAAGGCTGGGAACTGACTATTCAGGGGTATTTGACATTTCAGAAGGATAGGCAGAAAGGAAAAGGAGGTGTGGTAGCTCTGTTAATAAAGGATGAGATCAGTGCAGTGGTGAGAAATGATATTGGCTCAGAAGATCAAGATGTAGAATCAGTTTGGGTGGAGGTAAGAAATAGTAAGGTAAAGAAGTCACTGGTGGGAGTAGTCTATAGGCCCCCAAACAGTAGCTACACTGTAGGACAGATAATAAATCAAGAAATAATAGGGGCTTGTAAGAAAGGTACTGCGATAATCATGGGCGGTTTTAATCTTCATATAGATTGAACAAATCAAATTGGCAAGGGTAGCCTTGAGGACAAGTTCATAGAATGTATTCAGGATGGTTTCTTAGAACAATACGTTGTGGAACCAACCAGGGAGTGGCTATTTTAGATCTGTTAATCTGTAATGAAACAGGATTAATTAATGATCTCAGTAAAGGATCCTCTAGGGAAGAGTGATCAGAGCATGATAAACTGAATTTGAAATTCTGAGGGTGAGAAACTTGGGTCTGAAACTAGTGTCCTAAACTTATATAAAGTCAATTACAAAGGCATGAAGACAGAGTTGGCTAAAATGGACTGGGCAAATAGATTAAAGGGTAAAACGGCAGACATTTAAGGAGATATTTCATAACTCTCAGCAAAGGTTTATTCCAGTGAGAAAGAAAGACTCTACAAGAAGGATAAACAATCCGTAATGTGGAGATGCCGGTGTTGGACTGGGGTGGACAAATGTGAGAAGTCGCACAACACCAGGTTATAGTCTAACAGCTTTATTTGAAATCACAAGCTTTCGGAGCGCTGCTCCTTCGTCAGGTGAAGTGAACAATCCGTAGCTAACTAAGGAAGTTAAGGATGGCATCAAATTGAAAGAAAAGGCATACAATGTTGCGAAGATTAGTGGTAGGCCAGAGGATTGGGAAATTTTTAGAAACCAGCAAAGGATGAATAAAGAGGGAGAAGATAGATTATGAAAGTAAACTAGCAAAATATATTAAAACATAGAGCTTCTACAGGTATATAAAAAGGAAGAGAGTAGCTAAAGTAAATGTTGGTCTCTTAGAGGATAAGACTGGGGAATTAATAATGGGAAACAGGAAAATGGCAGAGATTTTGAACAAATATTTTGTATTGGTCTTCACGCTAGAAGACACTAAAAGCATCCCAATAATAATTGATAATCAAGGGGCTATAGGGAGGGAGGAACTTAAAACTATGACTATCACTGGAGAAAAAGTACTAGGCAAACTAATGGGACGAAAGGCTGACAAGTCCCCTGGACCTGATGGCCTGCATCCTAGGGTCTTAAAAGAAGTGGCTGCAGAGATAGTGGATGCATTGGTTATAATCTTTCAAAATTCCCTTGACTCTGGAAAAGTTCCAGTGGATTGGAAAACCGCAAATGTAACGCCCTTATTCAGGAAAGGAGGGAGGCAGAAAGCAGGAAACTATAGGCCAGTTAGTCCAACATCTATCATTGGGAAAATGCTGGAATCCATTATTAAGGAAGTAATAGCAGGACATTTAGAAAATCATAATAAAACCATGTTGACTCTGCTTGATTGTATGAAAGGGAAATCGTGTTTGACAAATTTACTAGAGCTCTTTCAGGATGTAACGAGCAGGGTGGATAAAAGGGAACCAGTAGATGTGGTGTATTTGGATTTCCAGAAGGCATTCGATAAGGTGCCACATAAAAGGTTACTGCACAAGATAAGAGCTCATGGGGTTGGGGGTAATATATTAGCATGGATAGAGGATTGGCTAACTAATAGAAAACAAAGAGTCGGGATAAATGGGTCATTTTTAGATTGGCAAACTGTAACTAGTGGGGTGCCACAGGGATCAGTGCTGGGGCCTCAACTATTTACAATCTATATTAATGACTTTGATGAAGGGACCGAGTGTACTGTAGCCAAATTTGCAGATGATACAAAGATAGGTGGGAAAGCAAGTTGTGAGGAGGACACAGAGTCTGCAAAGGGATATAGATAGGTTAAGTGAGTGGGCAAAAATTTGGCAGATGGAGTATAATATGGGAAAATGTGAGGTTATCCACTTTGGTAGGAAGAATAAAAATGCAAATTATTTAAATGGAGAGAGACTACAAAATGCTGCAGTACAGAGGGATCTGGGGGTCCTTGTACATGAAAAATAAAAAGGTAGCATGCAGGTACAGCAAGTAATTAGGAAGGCAAATGGAATGTTGGCCTTTATTGCAAGGGGGAATGGAGTATAAAAGTAGGGAAGTCTTGCTACAACTGTACAAGGCGCTAGTGAGACCGTACCTGGAGTACTGCGTACAGTTTTGGTCTCCTTATTTAAGGAGGGATATACTTGCATTGGAGGCAGTTCAAAGAAGGTTCACTAGGTTGATTCCTGAGATGAAGGGGTTGTCTTATTTAGAAAGGTTGAGCAGGTTGGGCCTATACTCATTGGAGTTTAGAAGAATGAGAGGTGATCTTATTGAAACAAAAGATTCTGAGGGGGCTTGATAGGGTAGATGCAAGGAGGTTGTTTCCCCTCGTGGGGGAATCTAGAACTAGGGGGCATAGTTTCAGAATAAGGGGTCGCCCATTTAAAATGGAGATGAGGAGGAATTTCTTCTCTGAGGGTCGTGAATCTTTGGAATTCTCTACTCCAGAAAGCTGTGGAGGCAGAGTCATTGAATATATTCAAGGCGGAGACAGACAGATATTTGAGCTACAGGGGAGTCAAGGGTTATGGGGAGCGGGCGGGAAAGTGGTCTTGAGGCCAAGATCAGATCTGCCATGATCTTATTGAATGGCGGGCGGAGCAGGCTCGAGGGGCCAAATGGCCTACTCCTGCTCCTATTTCTTATGTTTTTATCTTAGACACAGCATATACAAGGGTGCAGGTTTCAGATCATAAGAGACTCTGTCTGCTAATAAGAACTCTTTTTGCCAAGAACAGAAGACAAAAATTGTTGGGAGAAAACCCATAGCATACCATGTACTTCTCCTTAATTGCAGCCAAGAGTTAGATATGTTGGCCAAGTCTCTTCTATTTGAAAGACCCAACACGACAGCTCTCCTGATATAATTCTTTACGAAATAAAAACAGAAAATGCTGGAAACACTCAGGTCAGGCAGCATATGTGGAGAGAGAAACAGAGTTAATGTTTCAGGTCAAAGACCCTTCATCAGAACTCATGAACGATGAAAGGTCATCAACCTGAAACGTTAACTCTGTTTCAACCTCTCCACAGATGCTGCCTGACCTGCTGAATGTTCCCAGCATTTTCTGTTTTATTTCAGATTTCCAGCATCTGTAGTATTTTGCTTTTATAATTCTTCAATAAGCTCACAAAGAGAATAAATATTCAGCAATATTTTAAACTGGCTTTATTTTGGGGACGAAGTCACATCCTATTTTTTTTTTATAAACTGTTTGCATAGTGAGTTCTGATAATATGACTGGACTTCATATTAAAACTTAAAAAAGTGTAAGGGAGCAGAATTAAAACAGAAAGTGATAAAACTGCTAAGGTATTCTGGGTTACCAGTTATATCTACACTAACATTAATGTAACTCCTTCAGTGTCAGGCTCCAAGTAAATTTTGTAAAAGATAAAACAGAAATTAACTGGGTTAGGGTTTAATGTTAATTCTTGAAGAGATACTGATCGGGACATAATCAAGTGATTATAGTCATGTGATTAAATATTTTAATTCAAATTTATTGGGGACATTTGTTCTTCAGATTTCCTCCTTTTTAAAAAAAAAAATCAGCTTGGTTAGAAGTTTAAGAAAAACCAGAGCAGAAATGTTAATATTGCATTGACTGGTCAGTGTCAGAGCAGACAATGGGCTCAGTCTTAACTCCCAAAAACCAGGTGGATTGGGGTCAGGTCAGAGGTTACAATTCAAAAAATCTGCAACAAGTTCCCTAACCGCCTTGAACTCGCTTTTAACAGAGGCAGAATGAGGGGCGGTCGACCAATCCGCTCGCGGGAGACAGGTTGGTCATTTAAATATTATAATGAGGCTGCGTTCCTTCATTTTAACTCGTGCCGGCCAGGTTTCCCAGGCCTCGGGAAAGCCGGCAGGTGAAAGATCAGTAGGGCTGAATCCATGAGCTAAGTACCTTTACAGCACTGCTTGTGGGCCAGAAGGAGGAGCGTTTCCTCCAGGCCCAACAGGCTACCCAGTAATTCTCCCCCACCCACCCCACGATCAGACAACCCCCCAATCTTTCAACCTCCACCCCACCCACCCCCTCGACAGGCCTCCAGCCTGTTAATTAGGCTGGCTGTGGGAAGGAAACCTACAGAAAAAATTTTAAAGATGCCCTGCAGTTTTTGAAACCCATACTTCCGGGTTTCCCAACCTCAAAACAGTGCCTCCGCTCCCTCCCCGACTCCAAGCTAAAATTCATGGCAATGAATCAGGAGCCAACAATCTAACTTACGTGGAAAAATTTGCTGGATTTCTCTCTGAATCTGTGTGCGGCATAGATCCTTTTTTTCTAGATCAATCGACTGTTGTTGACAGTTACAGAAGAGGTCCAAAATTTGTTGGCTCAGCTGCAAACAACAAACTTTAAATATTGAATCTCACCATCCATATATCCACACACACACACACAATTACTTATCCTTAAAAATGGAACTATTGCAAGGAAAATAATTGTAATTTTTTTTGAATAAGTGTTTAAACTGTCCATGTTATATATATTTGGACAAATTACTATAATTGATGGGGAGCAGTAATAATTTTCTAACAAGCGCCATCTTAAAAATAAACCCTGGAGCTTTTCAAATACACAGCTTTACTGTAATATAGTATTTTTGAAAATTCGCAATTACTAAAGCCAATTATATAATGCAGAATAAAAAGATCCATCACATTTTAAAATTACGTTTTTGGGGCGCAGCTGCGGTAATGGTGCAGTACAGGTATGACTTTCTCATTCTTAAAATGAAGTTCAATCTCTACTTACAAAGAAGGATATTGTCATTATCCAATCATTCTTATCTCTTTACAGATGTTGATCCAAAACCCTTGCACATGTTGTTGCTTCCCAAAACCGTGCCTTTGTCTCCTACAACTCCGTTTGAAACTCTCCAGATTTCCGCCCCCCCATGGCACCGAAATTACCCTAAGCAAAGTCACAAATGACATTCTCTGTGATTGCGACCATGGTGCATTCTCCCTCTTGGCAACCTTTTACACAGCTGGCTTTACCACCCTCCTCCAGTAACTCCATATCCCTCCCACTGTCTCAAGCTTTAATAGATTGTTCGCAACCTCGGTGTCCTGGTCAACCCTGATCTATGGTTCCAATCCCATATACGCTACATCTTAAAGACTGCCTAGTTCCATCTCCAAAACATTGTCCGATCCTGCCCCAGCTCACCCTCCCTGCTGCTTTTCTCACCCCCAGTCTCAATTATTCTAATGTTCTCCTGGATGGCCTTCCATCCTCCCTAAACTTCAAAAGTCATCCAAAACGCCACTGCCCGAATCCTATCCCACACTAAGTCTCGGTCATCCATAATCCCTGCCCTTGCTGACTCACGTTGAGTTCGCAGTTACCCAATGCCTCAAATTCTCATCCTTGTGTTTAAACCCTCTCTGGATGACCCATGTTATCCAATCGCCCACATTGGTTGTGTGTGCAGACCTTGATGCCTCACAAAGACTACTACTATTAATAAGTAGATCATGGAGGTCAAGTTCAACAGCAGTAACTTATACTGTTAGTGAACATTAAATTCAAGATATTTCCCACTGGGATCAGGAAAACCAACAAGTACATGTGTTTCAGGTCAACAGCAGCTAGCCAATCTCTCAGCCTGACTTGTGGGAGGGGGACTACCTTGATTTTTTCCTGTCAGCATGACTGAAATCTGCTGTATTTTTAGGGAAAGCAAATTGATGGACTGAACACGCCAAGTTCCTGACCTGATGGGACCTTTTTCTACAGCTTAAACAAAGTCAAACTGTGTGCAAGTAAGGAAAAAGAAAACTTGTATATAGAGCCTTTTGCTTCCTGAGGCCATCCTAAAGTGCTTCACAACCAAATAAATTACTTTTTGAAGTGTAGTCACTGTTACTATGTAGACAAAAGCAGCAACCAATTTGCGCACAGCAGTGAAATAAATGAACAGTAAAATCTGTCTTGGTGTTGTTTGCGGGATAAACACTGGCCAGGACACTTCCTTAACTCGCTTGCTCTTCTCCAAATACTGATATGGAATCTTTGGTGTGCTCATGTCATGAAGCAAAGCTGACAGAGAGAGAGAAAAAAAGATGAGAATGGATGATTATCAATATCTTGAGACATAGGGCCTGATGGACAGCAGTTTTTTTTTCTTGTGATGCTGCTGTCAGCTTCTTGCTTTGGTCAATTAAAACTGGCAGACAACCAGAGACTAAACCTAAATGCTGGGCTGATCATTAGCAAATACTAGCGAAGGCTGTGTGGCGTTGTCTGAAGTTCTCATAAATCTTCTCCCACTGCCTTTGAGCAAATATGGGATTGGACTTTCTCACTGCATCTTTGTAGGAAATGTTCTCGCTAATGCTTCCTACTCATTTAATTCTCTGATCCCTGGGTGCAGACACAATGCAGCTTCAACATCGTTTTAGCCAGGACTAAATAAGTTTTATCATGTTGACACTTAGAAGGGAGTTTGAGCAGGCTTTATATTTTGAAAACTTCTGTAACAATGGAAGACAACAAAGATGGGTTTTGGGGAAGGTGGTCCCTCAGAAGCGGCTTGTGGCATTTAAATATTTTTTTTTAAGTAGTAGCTAGCAGCAGCTTGCGGTCAAAAGTATAGGCCATGGTGGTGGCTACCAAAGAAGCATCAGTGAAAACAGAATGAGAATATAGACGCAAGTTACAAGTAAAACTCTTAAAGACATTAAGCGAACACTACACGCACCATAACTGCTGGAAGAGAGTATGGAAAATAAAACAAAAAGCAATTATTGCAAACATGTTGCTATGGGAGGTAAAAGCAATCTTCTGCTGACAATACAAAAAAATACCAAAATTTACACAGTTATATGGATAAGGTAAGTTGACCACACAGAATATGAATTTCTTAAAGGAACACTGTCCGAAGATACTTCCTCTCCTCCTCATCCAAAAGGATGATGGCAATATATCCCATTCATATTTGGAGAATAAACAAAGGGGGATAATTCTTCTTTACGCTCACAAGGCTAAAAAGACTAAGAGAAATTAACTATACAATAAGCAGAGAATATGGGAACATTTTTATTTTAAGGGCACCAGTTCTTTGGTTATGGAAAGAAATGTAATTTATTAAACAAATACTCCAAAAAAATTCCAGCATCTTTATTCCCAAATATTTGTTGAAATGAATATGCCCTGTACCAAATCATTTAAGATGAGCTTTTAAAATTAATACAATGGCTGACCTCCTTGATCAGAGCCACCATCTTTATATTTCCAAAGCTGGGCATGGAAGCAGAACATGATCTTACTCAGCTTTGGCTGTCACACCCACTGCTCCACTGAAAGTAATGAACATGGTGTTAAGGCTAATCGAAAGAGCATCACATTTCCACATCTAGTCCCCAAAAAGATGTGGGAAGTTTAAACCTTTTTTTAAAAAATTAAACAATTTGATACAAGTGTGATTTCCCATTTATAACTTCAAATATCAACCCTCTAATATATTAGCTCTCATTATAGCATCCAACATCATTCTAAATAGCCCTAAAGTTTTGTCTCTACTACCTTTTTGGTTTATCGCCAAGTAAAGAAGTTGTTCCTAGATTTTAAAATTTACCTTTCACTAATTAAATTTATTTCCTCTGCCTTAATATTCTTGGGTTACTTAATCTATACCATTTCATAATTACCTTCTTCACCTTGCTACCTCCCTCCATGCCTTCAAAAAACCTCCATACCTTCCTTTTTGAACTACTTTCCACCACCCCCCACCTACTACCCACCATTCTATTACGTGCTCCATTATGTATCTCTCTAAATAAGAGGTACTACAGAAACGTAAGCACTTATTCTTGCATTTGGGGCTTAGGAAGAAAAGAAACAAGTTCAGAAGAACACGGACAATGGTAACATTGATGCGAAAAAAAGAGTTGCCATGGGGAAAGGGACAGACACAGCGCATGCAAGAGAAATGCCACCTTTCAGACGAGATGTTAAACCAAGAACTCATCTGCCTGCTCAACTGGATCTCAAAAGATCCTATGGCACTATTAGAAGAAAACAGACATTTAAAATTAAATATACAAATCACTGAAACAACAAGTAGTTAGCCTGCCGCACCTCAACCATTCATTTGTTGTGTGAGACCTTGCTGATTTTGCCTATATAACAATGACTGCACATCAAATGCAATTGACTTGTTGCAAAGCACTGCGAGATGTCCTGAGGATGCAATAATAGGCTATATAAAATTTAAGTACTCCTTAATAAACAACTTTGAATCAGAGAAACTGTTCAGTTTGAGTTGAGTAAGCTGAACATATTAACGCATGAATCTGGTTCTAAACATAGTCTTAAACTACATTTAACAAAGTAGAGCTTCCTTTATCAGACGCACCCTGCAAAATGAAGGTCTCATTTCCTGTGCATCAAAAATTTCATATATATCAATCTGCAGAATGCACTCCCTTCTATTCAGCCTCCCAATTATCCAAAATGCTTCTGTACCTCCCGGTCTGTTTCGATAAAAGCAGTTCTACTGCACTGTTGTTCATTACTAAATGTTTGCACATTACTAAAATATTTAGCAGTGAATCAGTACCTTATCCCTGGCCACTTGGAGAGTATTTTGTGGGCAATCCGTGAGTGGAAGCAGAGATGAAATTCCAGGTGAAGGGACTGAATACCTGCGATCAACTAGAAAAGGCACTGAACTGCCAGATGGTTGAGAAGGTGGTGACTGAAACCGCTGGCGCTTGACTTCATAAGGACTAGTTCGCTCATCACTCCTTCGTCTGTAATAGAGATCAGATTTCTGTGCATCAAATTATTAAAACTGACATTTAAAATTAAATCTATGCATCACTGAAATCCATAATTCAACTTGTATTGATAGGAAGGCCAGAAAGTATAATTTAGATGTAATACAATTTAATTCGAAACCAATGTTTAATGTTAATGCTCCACTGTGTTTATCACCAGCTAGTACTAATAGAATAATTCAAGTTGAACATTCAAATTTAAACACGAGTTTCAGAAATGGATAGGGAAAGGTGGACATTGCCACTAAAAATTACATAGTGTATGCTCACAATGGTTATTATATCCACATCATACAAGTTATTGTGCTCAGAATAATCATTACAGGACATGCCAAAACCTCTCAATCACTCCCTTTTTCCAATAGGAATTGTTAGTTTTCATCTGACCCAATCAGGGAGCCACTATTGACGCCATCTATCCATTCTCAGTCAGCAACTGATTTTTGGTATGGAATAATCTTACAATTTTAATTTTAAAAGCGGATACATCCAAGTTTAGTTTTCAAACTGAAATGCAGGACATTGGAAAGGGCTGTATCTCTCACTAAGCACTGCATTTTTTTTTTTAATTCAGAAGATACAGGCTGAACAGGACTTACTTCCTGCCACGGTTGTTGGACAGACCCGGTGAATATGCAGGACAGGCATTATTGAAGGGCCACACATGTGGTCGTGGAGTAACTAGTCCTGTCAGGATGGTACCAGAAAGGCTGCAAATAAGTCATTGAAAAAAAAATTAGATCAAAATTATTCATGTTATTTATATATTCTAAGAATGTCTTGCAATTCATGAGATAGCAAAGGGGCACAGGTCATCTGTGCTCTACCACAGTGGTAAGATGTGACATCTACATCCCCAATTCCTTGTCAAAAGAATGTTTAATTCCCAATATGCTCTGAAGTGAAGCAAGCAAAGTAGTCCAGATGTGTCATGTTTGCAGCAGGGGAGGGAGGGTAGACTAGACTTTTGGAAAGTAATGAACTAAGAGCATGGTACAGAATATTGCAGCATTATAGGGCTACAGTGGTGGGGTGAAGGTTCAACTCCCCCTCCCCATTTTCTCACACCAACTTAGTTGTTCTGTAGGAAAAAAACTCTCCACATTTCACTGCTCTGCATCTCCCAACAGCCAGCTTACAGCAGCAATGTTGGAGGCCTGGGAACAGGCCAGCCACCATTTTTACTGATATTAATGCACAAATTGGAAAGAACACAGATTCATACTCTCACAAAACAGAACAAAAATCAGAGGGGCAATTACATTGCATACCTTCTATCAGCTGGATTAAAACCAAAAAGACCAGAAAGGTTGCATGCCTGGCCTGAGGAAGAACTTGGAGAGGAATTAAATTTCAAAAATAGATCCAGAAAATAACAAAATCAGGATGTTGCCGTTGTAAGCAAAGCATGTGGTTCTGACAGTCTCTCCAATTTCTACTAATGCTTTCCCAATTTTTTCAAGTATTTCCATAAGATTGATTTAGAACCATATGAACAAAATTCTCAATATGCACATGATACTCTATTCAAACATTTTTAATAGGGCGGATACAAACATGTAATACTGAATGCCTTTAAAAAAAACATTTGGTACAAATGGTTTCTAACCGATAGATGCTAAACTTAACACATGACTACAACTGGTGTTATTTTCTTAATATGTTCTAGTATTAATGCTACAATGTCTCTCATATTATAACATGAGCACTCACTATGTTCTGTTTTAAACTACCTGAAAACAGAAATCACTAAATACTCAACTATAAATCACAGAAAGTTAACATGCAGGAACAGCAAGCAATTAGGAAAACAAATGGTATGTAGTCTTTATTACAAGAAAATTGGCATATAAGAGTAAAGAAGTCTTACTGCAATTATATAGGGCCTTGGTGAGACCACACCTGGAGTACGGTGTACAGTTTTGGTCTCTGGTCTCCGAACCTAAGGAAGGATATACTTGCCTTAGAGGGAGTGCAACAAAGGTTCACTAGATTGATTTCTGGGATGGGGAGATTGTCCTATGAGGAGAGATTGAGTAGACTAGGCCTATATTCTCTCGAGTTTAGACGAATGAGAGGTGATCTCATTGAAACGTATACATTTCTTAAGGGGCTTGAAAGGGTAGATGTTGGGAGGATGTTTCCTCTGGCTGGGGAGTCTAGAACTAGGGGATTACAGTCTCAGAATAAGGGGTCGGCCATTTAGGACCGAGATGAGAAGTTTCTTCACTCAGGGTTGTGAATCCTTGGAATTCTCTACCCCAGAGGGCTGTGGATGCTCAGTTGTTGAGTATATTCAAGACAGAGATCGATAGATTTTTGGATACTAAGGGAACCAAGGGATATGGGGATAGTGCGGGAAGGTGGAGATGAGGTAGATGATCAGCCATGATCTTAATAAATGGCGTGGCAGGCTCGACGGGCCGAATGGCCAGCTCCTGCTCCTATTTCTTATGCTCTTATATGAACTGAAGCTTTTATTAAAGTAAGTACAATGGGAGTACTAAATAGAACTGCTTTAACACTTTCACACTGTTAATGCATCACACAAAACCAACTTCGCCCAATATTCCTAATTTGTACATGTGACAGGAGAACTGTAGTTCAGGGCAGAAGAAGATTATTCAATGTATTAACATTTCAACCAAGTAGGTACGTGACACTAGACAAAACTGTACAAATATCTGGTCCGATTCTATTCTACACAGTACCGGCAACAACCAAGCAAAATGAATTATTCGTTTCAAAATTGTCCAGCTGATGGATGTACACTCAAAAAATGTAACCTGAATGAGTCACAGTTCAATCAGAAAATGGGTTATCATCCCAATGGCTGAACATATAGTTAAGCAATCACAGCATTTATACAACTGCATAATGTAACTGAACATTATTTTGATCATTTCAGTTACCAACAGAATTTCTGATTTCCAAAATAATCAGTTGTCACTGCTCTAAAGAATTGATGAGATTTCTGAAGGTTTATCTAATTATTTTGTAACTGCAATGCAAACAAAATAATATAAATCCAATAAGAGAATTAAAATGTGTGCACCGGGTATTAAAACATGAGAAGATCCATCAGTGGAATCCTGCTGCACTCACGTTGCATTCCTGAAGTTGTGAGCATTGGTAAACTGTTGTTGTGAAAGAAGAGCAGGAGAGAAGGGTGGACGACCCAGATTAGGAGAATTAGGGAACATGCTCTCCTTCACTTGAAGTGAACATTTAATCCTTCACCTAGAAAGAAAAACAGAATATACAATATGAAAAACATTTGTGCAAGTCACATTCACTAAAATGTTATGCCCTGGAACAGTTCAGCTGAACCAACTGAAGTGCCGATCAAATAAGAACATAAGAAATAGGAGCAGGAATAGGCCACTTGGCCCATCGAGCCTGCTCCACCATTCAATAAGATCATGGCTGATCTAGGGCTCAAAGCCACTTCCCTGCCCGCTCCCCATAACCCATCGCTCTCTTATCTTGCAAAAATCTGTCTATCTCCACCTTAAATGTATTTAATGAACCAGCCTCCATGGCTCTCTGGGGCAGAGAATTCCACAGATTTACGACCCTCAGAGAATAAATTCCTCATCTCAGTTCTAAAAGGGCGACCCTTTATTCTGAGACTGTGCCCCCGAGTTCTAGATTTCCCCACGAGGGGAAAACATCCACTCTGCATCGCATCTATCTTGTAGAGTCCCCTCAGTATCTTATATGTTTCAATAAGATCACCTCTCATTCTTCTAAATTCCAGTGAGTATAGGCTCAACCTTCCTTCATAAGTCAACCCCCTCGTCTCAGGAATCAACCGAGTGAATCGTCTCTGAACTGCCTCCAATGCAAGTATATCCCTCCTTAAATAAGGAGAACAAAACTGTACGCAGTACTCAAGATGTGGTCTCACCAATACCCTGTACAGTTGTAGCAGGACTTCCCTGCTTTTATACTCCAACCCCCTTGCAATAAAGGCCAACATTCCATTTGCCTTTTTGATTACTTGCTGTCCCTGCATGCACAAGGACCCTCAGGTCCCTCTGAACTGTAGCATTTTGTAATCTCTCGCCATTTAAATAATAATTTGCTTTTTTATTTTTCCTGCCAAAGTGGATAACCTCGCACTTTCCCACATTATACTCCATCTGCCAAATGTTTGCCCACTCACTTAGCCTGTCTATATCCCTTTGCAGATTCTTTGAGTCCTCTGCACAACTTGCTTTCCCACCCATCTTTGTATCATCCGCAAACTTGGCTACATTAATGACTTGGATGAAGGGACCAAGTGTAATGTAGATTGTAAATAGTTGAGGCCCCAGCATCGATCCTTGTGGCACCCCACAAGTAACCGTTTGCCAACTGGAAAATAACCCATTTATCCAGACTCTCTGCTTTCTGTTAGTTAGCCAATTCTCTATCCATGCTAATATATTACCCCCAACTCCGTGAGCTCATATCTTATGCAGTAACCTTTTATGTGGCACCTTATCGAATGCCTTCTGGAAATCCAAATACACCACATCCACTGGTTCCCCTTTATCCACCCTGCTCGTTACATCCTCAAAGAACTCCAGCAAATTTGTTAAACATGATTTCCCGTTCATAAAACCAGGTTGACTCTGCTTGACTGTATTCTGATTTTCCAAATGCCCTGCTACTGCTTCCTTAATGAAGGACTCCAGCATTTTCCCAACGACAGATGTTAGGCTAACTAGTCTGTAGATTCCTGCTTTCTGTCTCCCTCCTTTCTTAAATAGAGGTGTTACATTTACGGTTTTCCAATCCGCTGGGACCTCTCCAGAGTCCAGGGAATTTTGGTATATTGCAACCAATGCATCCACTATCGCTGCAGCCACTTCTTTTAAGACCCTGGATGCAGGCCATCTGGTCCAGGGGACTTGTCGTCTTTTAGTCCCATTATTTTACCAAGTACTTTTTCCTTAGTGATAGTCATTAGTTCCCCCCTCCCTGTAGCCCCTGGATTATCCATTATTGGGATGTTGTTAGTGTCTTCTACCGTGAAGACAGATACAAAATATTTGTTCAGAGACTCTGCCATTTCCCCTTTCCCCATTATTAATTCCCCATTCTCATCCTCTAAGGGACCAACATTTACTTTAGCTACTCTCTTCCTTTTTATATACCTGTAGAAGCTCTTACTTTCTGTTTTAATATTTCTTGCCAGTTTACTCTCATAATTCTTCTTCTCTCTCTATTATTTTTTTGGTCATCCTTTGCTGGTTTTTAAAAATTTCCCAATCTTGGCAACATTGTATGCCTTCATTTTCAATTTGATACCATCCTTTACTTCCTTAGTTAGCCACGGATAGTGCTCCCTTCTCTTAAAATCTTTCTTTCTCACTGGAATAACTTATTTATGTAGCACATCTTGGGAGTGCTTAACTAAGGGAGAATTTGGGGATGGGGGGGGGGGGGGGGGGGGGGGGGAGAAGAGAGAAAAGCAAAAGCACCACAAGAGAGATCGGTTTTAAGAAAGGTTTTGAGATGGGAGAGAGAGATCGCAAGGCAGAGTGGTTTAGTTAATTCTAGAGGGCAGGGTAAAAGATTTACCCCCGACAGTGGAGGAGAAGGGGTAAGAAACTAGTAGTAATCTATAGTCTAATGAATTAAAAATACAAGCTAGCAAGTGGAATGGGGCAAAACCTGGAGACACATTCTGAAATTTAAATTGATTTGTTGGGGCACAGGGAGAGATTGGAGCTTTGTGAGGACACAGGTAATGGGATTTAGTCAGGGAGAAGATTCAAACCTCAGAAGTCTGGACGAGATGTGGTCTGTCAGGGAAGTCAAGAACATTTGAGATTTAAATTCTCAAGGTGGTAAAAGGTTTCAGCAGCAGTGGGGAAAGGTAGGGGTGAGAGTGGGGGTGGCAATGTTCCAGAGGTGCAAGGCAATGATCTAGATGACAGACCAGATGTGTGATTGAAACCTTAACTCAGGGTCAAACAGAATGGTTACACACCACCGGTTTCAGCCCGAGCTTGGAGTTGTAGCCAAAAGCAGATCGGTGCGGACAAGAGCCAAACAAGGTGGCTTCAGCTTTGCAAAACTGCTGTATGAATTTGACTCATCCAGAGCTTGATGTCAGTAATTGCCTGAGGACAAGAAACAGGGTATCAAGAGAAAGCAGTACCATAGAGGAGAGGCAGTGGAGAATGGAGTGGTCAAAATGATCAATGGCAGCAGAGAGGTTGAGGAGGAATAACAAACTGCAACCACAGTCAAAAAGGATGTCACTGGGTTCTTTGGTTAGATGAGAGTAGTCTGGGCGCTGTGGGCTGAATGGAAACCAGACTGGAGGGACTCAAATAGGCAGTGTTTACCCCTCGAAGGTCCTTTGATGCATTGTTGCCATCAAAATATGCATTTGCCTCTAGTGATAGAGCAGTAATTTGCAAGACAGAAAATTTGCAAGACAGAAAAAGCAAAGTATTTTTTTTTAAATATAAAAGGAGTGGGTGATACAGTTTTGAAATGGGTGGGAGCTGTATCCAAATAGGGAGAGGTAAACAATGTCAGTAACCATAGGCATAGAAAAAGTAGCAGCCTTGCTGGATGCAAGGAGTTTGGGTTTGTCCTTGCCCTCAAAGATAGGGAAGGAAGTTACATTCATATAGACCTTTCACATCCCAAAGCCAATTAAATATTTGGGATAGACTAAGATGATGCCTGGAGAAGAGGATCACCTACTTTAAGTTGTCCATCTTCGAAATGCTGATTTTCACTTATTTTATTCTTTGTCAAGACAATTAGTCAGAAAGCCATACTACCAAACATCTACTCAACTGGTCATGTTGGCAAACATTCAAATGTTATTTTATCTTAGAAGCTGGAGAAAAAAAAATCAAAAGTTTTGTATTCCCAGACAGGCAAGTATGGTGTATGCTCCCAATACAACATAATCAGATTAAGTTAATAACACAAAGTTAGTACGCTATGTGCGCTCTTCAATCTGGCTGACCTAAAGTTCACATGGTCACCTCAGATCCATCTATCTTTTCATAATAACGTTCCATGTAGGGTTGCTGACCCTAATAACACCAATTGCAAAAATGCCATAATTTGGGGACGAATATAGAATATACATGCCACAGCTGCTCAATTAACTCATTCATCACTAAAATTATAACTTGGCCTTATTCCCAGCACAGGTCCTGTTTGCTGGAAGACACTAGATGTTATCATCGTTGCAGATGCCCAGTAGATACAGGCTGCAACAAATGACTTCTTAATGGCAATGTGCACGGAGTTACAGCCGGCATTTATTGCTCAACTAGTTGCACTGAGATGGTGGTGGAAGGGGGCCTTCTTGATCTATTGGCAGCAGTTTGATATACTCAGCGGCTTGCTATGCCACTTGAGGGCATTTAAGAGTCAATCATGTTGGCGTGGGATCAGAATCATATATAGGTAAGAACAGCAGGTAAAGGATATTAGTGAGACATCTGTGTATGACAATCTGACAGCTTTGTGGTCACTCAATTCCAGAAATTAAAAAAAATATATATTTTTTTAAACTGAATTCAAATTCTCAAACTGCCATGATGCGATTTGAAGTCATGCTCTCTGGGTTATTAGTCCAGGCATTACTACTCCAGTAACACAACCACCATACTACTGCACCCAATGAAAGAGTTTTCGAAGTGCAGTGACAATTGTTTGCAAGTAAACAGTAGCCATTCAGCACCAGCAACATTTGACAATCAGCAATGAGATGAATGATGGTTTCAGCTAAAACCTGCAGATGCTGGGAATCGGAATCAAAATAGTAAATGCTGGAAACACTCAGGAGGTCAGGCAAGGAAGGAAAAGTTAAGTTTTCGGATGAGACCCTGCTTTAAAAAACGCTAACTTGTCTCTTTTCTCTCCACGGATGCTGCCTGATCTACTGAGTTTTCTGTCATTTTTTTAGTATTGCTTAACGTTGGCCAGGACACTTGGAGAGCTCCCTACTCCTCTTTGAATAGTACTGAGGGATCTTTACCAGCACCTGAACAGGCAGACAGGACCTCAGTTTATCATCTGATACAAAAGATGCACATCTGATAACTTACCACTCCCTGGGCACTCGCTAGATCTGCTTTTATATTGTCTTTGTTTTCATTCAGGTTCCAGAGCTGGTTCCCAGTGTTTAGACTATTAAAACCAGCTATTAGCTGGCAGCAGACTCATAAGCCAACAAAAAAAACTGGGTCTACAAGTCCAGTACCGAGAAATGGGAGACAGATTTAACAGTGCAAATGCTCATTGATGGCGATTTCCCAGAATTAGAATTTTAAAAAGGCCAATATAAAAGCAGCTCTAGATTACATGGCCAAGTTCTGAAGTGGGACTCAAACCCACAAACCTTTGATCCAAAGGCAAGTGTTACTTAGTGCATCTGTCAGAACAGAATTTTACAAAAACAGATCTGTGCTGCACCTGAAAACCAGGGTTCCTAGAATCCTCCACAGCTGAAAAGTCTCTATTAACTATTTGTTATTTGTTGCACTATGGTAAATGAGAGGGCACTTCACTAGAGAGCAAGAGCAAATGTTATTGAAACTCTGCACTTGTTCTGTAGCAGGGAACTACAGAGAAATGCTGATTGTTACCAAATCCTCAATAGTAGCTGCAGCCCTAAACAACAAATACATCTTTTTTCCCCAGACACCCTGCATTACTATACATGCACAAAAACACTTCTAACCATTTCTACTTAAAAACAAAAGTCCTCAACTCCAGATTTATGGACAGAAGTTTCATTTAATTATAAAATCTACTCAAAGACAGGATACTGGTATGCCAATAGCTCAACTTGTTGTGGTATTAGATTATATTTAATATGCCAAGGCAAAGAATTGACACAAGTACTGAGATAAGACCCAAAGTTCTTTCAGAAACTGTATCTCCACTCTGCCTGGTGATTTATAGTGTAGCCATCCAAAAGTAGTCCCAAAATGTTCTCTATGGTCTTATAACCAGACTGTGACCATCCTGAAGGTTGAATCAGGAATAAACACTTGTTTTTGGCAATGAAAATATTCCCCTTTGTGATCTCTCTGCAGCAGCCCCATGGTGAGGACATTACTCATTCTATCACAGGAGAAATTACAGGTGCCACCCAAGCTACAAACTGCAACAGGAGTTATAATGCAGCCGATGGGGGTGGTCGCTCTGACTGCCTACCTCTCTTCCGAGGTCTTGCCTGCGCCTGGAGAAGAAACGTCCGGTGTCTGCCGGTACACTTGAGGCACCGCAGGTACTGGAGAGAATACAGTGGACACTGGGAATAACATGATTTAATTTTAGACAAAAGTTTCCACGGTTTAGTTCCTAAAAACCGGGGGCATAGATTTAAAGTAATTGATTTAAAGGATTAGAGGGGAGTTGAGGAGAACTTTTTTCACCCAGAGGGTGGTGGGTGTTTGGAACTCACTGCCTGAAAGGGTGGTAGAGGCAGAAACCCTCACCGCATTTAAAAAGTACTTGGATATGCACTTGAAGTGCTGTAACCTACAGGGCTACAGACCAAGAACTGGAAAGTGGGATTCGGCTGGAGAGCTCTTTTTTGGCCGGCACAGACAGGATGGACCGAATAGCCTCCTTCTGTGCCATAAATGTCGATGAGTTGTGCCATTTAAAAAAAAGGGGGGGGAGGGGGGGCACTTTCGTTTGATGACACTGGGGGGGGGGGGGGGAGGAGAAGAGACCACAGGGCGCCAGGAGAGAGAGACCCCACAGGGCGCGAGGGCGAGGGGGAGCCACGGGGGGGGCACACCACAGGGCGCGGGGGGGGGGGGGGAGGACCACAGGGCGCGCAGGGGGGTGGGGGACCACAGGGCGCGCAGGGGGGTGGGGGACCACAGGGCGCGCAGGGGGGTGGGGGACCACAGGGCGCGCAGGGGGGTGGGGGACCACAGGGCGCGCAGGGGGGGTGGGGGACCACAGGGCGCGCAGGGGGGTGGGGGACCACAGGGCGCGCAGGGGGGTGGGGGACCACAGGGCGCGCAGGGGGGTGGGGGACCACAGGGCGCGCAGGGGGGTGGGGGACCACAGGGCGCGCAGGGGGGTGGGGGACCACAGGGCCAGCAAGGGGGGGAGACCACAGGGCCAGCAAGGGGGGGGGAAGAGAGAGACCACAGGGCCAGCAAGAGGTGGGGGGGGGGGGAGAGAGACCACAGGGCCAGCAAGAGGTGGGGGGGGGGGGGGGGGAGAGAGACCACAGGGCCAGCAAGAGGTGGGGGGGGGGGGGAGAGAGACCACAGGGCCAGCAAGAGGTGGGGGGGGAGAGACCACAGGGCCCGCAAGGGGTGGGGGAGAGACCACAGGGCCCGCAAGGGGTGGGGGGGGGGGGGGGGAGAGACCACAGGGCCAGCAAGGGGTGGGGGGTGGAGACCACAGGGCCCGCAGTGGGGGGGGGACCGGACCACAGGGCCCGCAGGGGACCGGACCACAGGGCCCGCAGGGGGGGGGACCGGACCACAGGGCCCGCAGGGGGGACGGGACACCACAGGGCGCGCTGGGGGGGGGGGGGGGGGGGGCAGACGGCGTGCGGGGGGGGGGGGCGGCAGGGGAGAAACACGGGGCGCGCAGGGGGAAGAGACACAGGCACAAGGCGCGGAGCTGCGCTCGAGCAGCCAACCGTTGACGGTCGATCGGCAGCCGGCCGGGACTCGTAACCTCTCGCCCTCCACCTCCGGTGAGTTTAACACACACTCACACTCACTCACTGGCCGTTAACATACCGTGTGTTTTAAAACCATCGCCCTTTTGGCGGGGGGAGCTGGTGATTTTAAATAATTTTACTTCCAATTTCTAAAGTCCCCCGCCCCCGAACCAGTTGCCGCCCGGCGCGCAGTGTGGGTAAGACCAAGGCCCGCGGAGCCTTCACCCACCAGCTGGGAGCTCACCGGGTTTCGTTTCCCCGTCCCTTTCCTTTATTCCCCTAACTTTTTCTTCTTCTTGCCCGGTTTTTTTTTTAATTTAACCACTTACCGAGCTTCTGTCCGCCTCGTTACTCCCGACGTTTGCATTTTTTTTAACGGAAGATCCCTCGCAAATCTGTCAGCCCTACAACTTCCGAGTCATAGGTTAAATGGCCTTGTTTCCGGGTCAGCCTGGGGGCGCGGGGGATGAAGTTTCTGCAGAGCAGCTGTCGGGTTTAAACAAGTTCCCTGTTCTTATGTTACCTCATCATCCGTCGTTGTTAAGGATAGTTTTTGCATCTTGAAAACTAGCTGGTATAATTTGTTGAATATTTCCTGATTAAATATTTGCAATAGAAATGGAACTTTTTTTAAGCAGACCCAATTTTTACACACAGAGAAATTGCTGGAAATTTTCAGTCCAAATTTTACACCTTTTGGTGCTGATAGCTGGGCTGCTGTAACAAAAATAAAATAAAACGCTGTTGTTTTAGAGCTCACTTTCTTGAAATCCTCAACATAGTCTTTATGAGAGATTTTTTGAGGGTAGTGGTGTCTTTGAAGCTGGTCACAACTACTCATGGGGACATGTACTATATATAGGTAGAATAAAAACGTAAAATTTTCACTTGATTTTTTAAAGTTTTATGATGTTACATTGAGACTGCATTATACATTACAACTTATAAACAGGTAAAAGGGAGCAGAGCGAGACTCACTGCTTTGTTCTGGCGTCAGGTCAGTCCTTGATATAAGAACATAAGAACATAAGAAATAGGAGCAGGAGTAGGCCAATCGGCCCTTCGAGCCTGCTCCGCCATTCAATAAGATCATGGCTGATCTGATCCTCACCTCAAATCTAAAGAACACAAGAAGTAGGAGCAGGACCCGGCCACTCAGCCCCTGGGCCCGCTACGCCACCCACAGGGCCTCGACCGATCCGAACTCAGCCTCATGTCCAATTTCCTGCCCGCTCCCCGTAACCCCTAATTCCCTTTACTTCTCGGAAACTGTCTATTTCTGTTTTAAATTTATTTAATGATGTAGCTTCCACAGCTTCCTGGGGCAGCAAATTCCACAGACCTACTACCCTCTGAGTGAAGAAGTTTCTCCTCATCTCAGTTTTGAAAGAGCAGCCCCTTATTCTAAGATTATGCCCCCTAGTTCTAGTTTCACCCATCCTTGGGAACATCCTTACCGCATCCACCCGATCAAGCCCCTTCACAATCTTATATGTTTCAATAAGATCGCCTCTCACTCTTCTGAACTCCAATGAGTTGAGTCCCAATCTACTCAACCTCTCCTCATATGTCCACCCCCTCATCCCGGGGATTAACCGAGTGAACCTTCTTTGTACTGCCTCGAGAGCAAGTATGTCTTTTCTTAAGTATGGACACCAAAACTGTATGCAGTATTCCAGATGCGGTCTCACCAATACCTTATATAACTGCAGCAATACCTCCCTGTTTTTATCATCTATCCCCCTAGCAATAAAAGCCAACATTCCGTTGGCCTTCTTGATCACCTGCTGCACCTGCATACTAACTTTTTGATTTTCTTGCACTAGGACCCCCAGATCCCTTTGTACTGCAGTACTTTCCAGTTTCTCGCCATTAAGATAATAACTTGCTCTCTGATTTTTCCTGCCAAAGTGCATAACCTCACATTTTCCAATATTGTATTGCATCTGCCAAATCTCTGCCCACTCACCCAGCTTGTCTATATCCCCTTGTAGGTTTTTTATGTCCTCCTCACTTTCTACTTTCCCTCCCATCTTTGTATCATCTGCAAACTTTGATATGTTACACTCGGTCCCCTCCTCCAAATCGTTAATATAGATTGTAAAGAGTTGGGGACCCAGCACCGACCCCTGCGGAACACCACTGGCTACTGGTTGCCAGTCCGAGAATGAACCATTTATCCCAACTCTCTGCTTCCTGTTAGATAACCAATCCTCCACCCATGCCAGAATATTCCCCCCAATCCAGTGATTTTTTATCTTGAGCAATAATCTTTTATGTGGCACCTTGTCGAATGCCTTCTGGAAGTCTAAATACACTACGTCCATTGGTTCCCCTTTATCCACCCTGTACGTTATGTCCTCAAAGAACTCAAGCAAATTTGTCAGACATGATTTCCCCTTCATAAAGCCATGCTGACTTTGTCCTATCAAATTATGTTTATCTAAATGTTCCGTTACTGTCTCCTTAATAATAGACTCCAAAATTTTACCCACCACAGATGTTAGACTAACTGGTCTATAATTTCCAGCTTTCTGCCTACTACCCTTTTTAAATAAGGGTGTTACATTAGCAGTTTTCCAATCTGCCGGGACCTTTGCTGAGTCCAGGGAATTTTGGAAAATTATTACCAAAGCATCCACAATCCCTACTGCCACTTCCCTCAAGACCCTAGGATGTAAGCCATCAGGTCCAGGGGATTTATCCGCCTTGAGTCCCATTATTTTACTGAGTACCAATTCCTTAGTGATTTTAATCGTATTTAGCTCCTCCCCCCCTAGAGCCCCCTGTTTGTCCAGTGTTGCGATATTCTTAGTGTCCTCTACCGTAAAGACTGAAACAAAATATTTGTTCAGCATTTTTGCCATCTCCATGTTTCCCACCATTAATTTCCCGGTCTCATCCTCTAAGGGACCTACGTTTGCCTTAGCCACCCTTTTTCTTTTTATATAACTATAGAAACTCTTGCTATCTGTTTTTATATTTTTTGCTAATTTATTTTCATAATCTATCTTCCCTTTCTTAATCAATCCTTTAGTTACTTTTTGCTGTCTTTAGAAGACTTCCCAATCTTCTATCCTCCCACTAAGTTTGGCTACCTTATATGTCCTTGTTTTTAGTTGGATACTATCCTTAATTTCTTTACTTAGCCACGGATGGCTGTCATTTCTTTTACACCCTTTTTTCCTCAGTGGAATATATATTTTTTGAAAGTTGTAAAATAACTCCTTAAATGAACACCACTGCTCATGTACCGTCTTACCCTTTAATCTATTTTCCCAGTCCACTTTAATCAATTCCGCTCTCATACCATCATAGTCTCCTTTATTCAAGCTCAGTACGCTTGTCTGAGAACCAACCTTCTCACCCTCTAATTGGATATGGAATTCAACCATGTTATGGTCTCTCATTCCAAGGGGATTATTAATTAATCCTAATATATCAATATACATTGGCTGGGATTTTGTGGTCAGTGGCGAAGGGACGGTGATCGCTGCTGACCTCGAAGAAAGCTGCTTTGTGGCATCGATTTCCGCTATTCCAACGTCAGTTTCAATCTGCCGCCATCTGTGGCGTCCAGGAACAGTGATGTCATCAAGCAGGCTGAGCAGCCAATCAGTTTGAAGAATTCTCACAGGCAGCAAACCTGGAAATAAAAAGCACTGATTATCATGCACTTTTTATTCATTTTACAGAAAGCAAAATAAAGATTGGAACATACACATGGGATTAAGGTAGAAGCTGAAATATCATAAACAAACTTTAAAAAATAAAATAAAAATTATTTATTATTTTAAAAATCTATGGACTTTTGTTTTTATCATGGAATGGAAGGAATGACACTCCACACGTATATAATTCATTTTTCAGGGCAAGAGAGTTTGTTCAGTAATTATGACTTAGTATACCATTAAAAATCAGTTACATCTCATTAAACAGGGCTTAACTTTTCCAATGGTTTTTACAACAAGAATAGTGTGTAAAAAGTTGAAGTTCACATCAAATCACTGAAGCTGTGTTGATTGCATTTGCGAAGACTGCAACAGCGCACCCTGTCGAGCAGGATATCACTGACAGCGTTTGTTCTTTCCTCCCCTCCCCCTTTCCCTGCCTCTGTACTTGCTTAAAACCTGTTACATCTCTAACTTTTTCCAATTCTGGTGAAAGGTCATCAACCATTGACCAGAAACTTAACTGGGCCAGCCACATAAATACTGTGGCAACAAGAGCAGGTCAGAGGCTAGGTATTCTGAAATGAGTGTCTCACCTCCTGACTCCCCAAAGCCATTCCACCATCTACAAGGCACAAGCAAGGAGTGTGATGGAATACTCTCCACTTGCCTGGATGAGTGCAGCTCCAACAACACTCAAGAAGCTCAACACGGGACAAAGCAGCCCGCTTGATTGGCACCCCATCCACCACCTTAAATATTCACTCCCTCCACCACCAGCGTACCGTGGCTGCAGTGTGTACCATCTACAAGATGCACTGCAGCAACTCGCCAAGGCTTCTTCGGCAGCACCTCCCAAATCCGCGACCTCTACCACCTAGAAGGACAAGGGCAGCAGGTGCATGGGAACACCACCACCTCCAAGTTCACCTCCAAGTCACACACCATCCTGACTTAGAAGTATATCACTGATTCTTCATCATCGCTGGGTCAAAATCCTGGAACTCCCTCCCTAACAGCACTGTGGGAGTACCTTCACCACACGGACTGCAGCGGCTCACCACCACCTTCTCAAGGGCAATTAGGGATGGGCAATAAATGCTGGCCTTGCCAGTGACGCCCAAATCCCATAATCGATTAAAAAAAACCTGAAACGTTAACTTTGTTTCTCTCTCCACAGATGCTGCCTGACCTGCTGAGTATTTCCAGCATTTTCTGTTTTTACTTCAGTAATCTGGAGGTTGTGGGTTGATAAATATTGCCATGGCAAGTTGTGAAATTGAATTCAATAAATCTTGGCGATTTTTCATCTCCAGCAAAAATCAGGTGGGCAGGATGTGTGTTGTGGCCACCCGAAGAAATCAGTGTGGGGTCCGTGACATTTTTGTGGCTGAGACTAATTTGAATTCAATTATGAGCCGTCAGTGTGAAACACACTCCCGATAGGAAGCCCGCCAATTCAGAGGGTGGGAAATCCAGCAGGGCATCCTGCAGCTCCTTCAAGGTGAGATGTTTCTTACAGTGGTGGTTGGCGGACAGCAATATTGTGCAGCAGCAGGCATGATGAATTTGACCAGTTTCTCTGATGCAATGGTGGGTGTACTCATTAATCAAATGAGGAGCAAGAAGGAAGTTTTCCCCCTCACCCTCAACCTTCAATGGACAACAGGTGCTGAGACAAATTAGTCAGCAGGAATGGAGATGTGGCAGAGCAGGACCTGACTGTAGTGCAGGAAAAAAATTAATGATCTGCCACGGTAAGATTCCTTTCACATTTCTATTACTCTCTGCAAAGCCCTGCATACCCTATTTCAGCACCAGCGTTATCAATCATTCCCTTCCCCACTCCCATCGCTCTCCTCATCAAAAGAACATAAGAAATAGGAGCAGGAGCAGGCCATTCGGCCCCTCGAGCCTGCTCCGCCGTTCAAAGATCATGGCTGATCTGATTTTGGCTTCAACTCCACTTTCCTGCCCCCTCCCCATAACCCTTGATTCCCCTGTTGCTCAAAAATCTGTCTATCTCAGCCTTGAACATATTCAATGACTCAGCTTCCACAGCTCTCTGGGGTAAAGAATTTCAAAGATTCACGACCCTCTGAGAGAAGAAATTCCTCCTCATCTCCATCTTAAATGGGCGACTTATTCTGAAACTATGCCCCCTCGTTCTAGATTCTCCCACGAGGGGAAACATCATCTCAGCATCTACCCTGTCAATCCCCCTCAGAATCAATAAGATCAGCTCTCATTCTTCTAAACTCCAATGCGTATAGGCCCAACCTGCTCAACCTTTCCTCATAAGACAAGCCTTCCATCCCAGGAATCAACCTAGTGAACCTTCTCTGAACTGCCTCCAATGCAAGTATATCCCTCCTTAAATAAGGGGACCAAAACTGTACGCAGTACTCTAGGTGTGGTCTCACCAGCGCCCTGTACAGTTGTAGCAAGACTTCCCTACTTTTATACTCTATCCCCCTTGAAATAAAGGCCAACATTCCATTTGCCTTCCTAATTACTTGCTGCACCTGCATGTTAACTTTTTGGGCTTGAATTTCCAAGCCCCGTGGAGGCGGGTTTGGAGGCGGGAGTGGTGGGAAAATTGCAGATTCGGGGGGCATGTACCCATCCCGCCCCCAAGCCGCCTCCATGCCAATGTCCCAGGAGGCGGGTACCCGACCTGTGCTGGGAGCCGCCTCCCCGAGGCAGGAAGGGGATTAGTGCCAATTTTTTGGCTAATCCCTATTTTTAGCCCTGAAGTGCGGGCTGCCCAACGGCTCCAAACCACGCCAAGTTAGCAAGGCGGACCGTCGGTCTGCAGGGCTTGGAGGGGTCGAGATGTCTGATGTACAGGTGAGTGATGGGTGCATGAGTGCAGAGGTAAGTGTGTTTGGTGTGTGTAAAGTGTTTTAATAAGTTTTACTTACCTTTACTTTCTCCTCCAGGCTTCCTCTCTTCAGTTCTCGGGAGTCCCTCAGCTCACCGGCACAGAAAGCAGAATGGCCGCTGAGCTGTCAAAAGCTGCAGCCTCTGCTTTCTGATCTGGAGAGCTCGCTAACTGAGTCTGAGTAGAAGGACTCAAGTTAGAAGACAGATTGTCAGTGTTTGACAGCTTCACAGAGCTGTCAAACGCTGATATTTCATCTGTCAAAAGCTCTTGACAGATGAAATGTCAATCGCTGACGTCACCAGTATCCAGGTGTCCCTTAATTGGCCTGCTGAGCCCGCTGGGCGGGCTTAACAAGGTCAATCAAGGGAAAGTAGCGTGGGTTGGCCACAAATCGATGGAGGCGGGACTACAACCCAAAAAGTGGGAGTCCCGCCTCCATCACGTCCCCATTGACAAAATCCAGCCCTTTGTGTTTCATGTACGAGGACACCCAAATCCCTCTGTACCGCTGCATTCTGTAGTCTTTCTCCATTTAAATAATATTTTTCTTTTCTATTCTTCCTACCAAAGTGGATAACTTCACATTTTCCCACACTATATTCCATCTGCCAAATTCTTGCCCACTCACTTAACCTATCTATATCCCTTTGCAGACTCCTTGGGTCAATTTTGCCGGCGCTCAGAGGGCGGGTTTGGAGGCAGGTCAGGTGGTAAAATTGCAAATAATGATGGTGGGTTCCGATCCCACCGTCAACCCGCCTCCGTGCAACTTTGCCAAAGGCGGGCTCCCAGACTCCCGATCGGTCCCGCCACCAAGCGGCGGGATAGGCCCTTAAGGCAGTTAACTGCTTGTTAACTGCCTGGATAATGCCATTTTGACAGCCCTTTTAGATTTTGCCAGTTTTTCTGTGTGTTCCACGCCGTTCCCAAAGCACGCCAGCAAATTGCGCCGGGTTCACAAGTGGCTGCCTTCTTGACAGCTGCAGCTCCAGCATAAAAACAGTGCTCTCAACAAGGCTAAGTTGCAGGTGGCAGAACTTTGTCTTTTCAGGTCTTGGAAAACTTTTTGCAGGTCTACTGATCTTGGAAGTGGTTAAGCTGAGATTCATCTCCACTGTGACCTCCTGGAAAAACCCTCTCCCCACATTGACTGAGCGCTTCCTCAACTGAGATATCTACCAGCAGCATGGGAACCATTTATTTACTTTCATCCTGGTCTTCAGATTTGGAGGAAGAGCAGCTGCGGCAGCAGCAGAACCAGGAACAGCAGCAACAGCAGGAGCGCCAACCTCCTGTTCACCCACCTGATGCTGCACAGGGCAGAAGGCATCGGCGCAGAGATGCACATCGCCGCAGGAGATACCCTCAACACAGGGTTTACAGGCCGAGGATGACCTTCCTCAACATGACTGAGCAGTAGTGCCAAAGGAGGCTGAGACTTTCACGAGAGGTAGTCGCTAACATCTGTGCAATGCTGCACCAACACCTGGAGCCCAGAGGAGTGGGTGGACACCCCTTACCAGTGGCTGTCAAAGTCACCACCGCACTCAACTTTTTTGCTTCAGGGTCCTTCCAGGGCTCATCAACGGCATCTCCCACTCGGCTGCACACGCTTGCATCACGCAGGTAACCGATGCCCTCTTTGCAAAGGTGCACAATTACATCCACTTCTCCATGGATGAGGCAAGTGTAACCGTGTATGCGGTTGGCTTTGCAAATATGGCAGGCTTGCCAAGGGTGTAGGGCATCGTAGACAGCACACATGTGGCCCTTAGGGCACCCCATCACAACCCAGCTGTTTTTATCAACCGCAAGGGCTTCCACTCCCTTAACGTGCAGCTGGTGTGTAACCACAGGAAGGACATTTTGCATGTTTGTGCGAAGTACCCTGGCAGTTGTCATGACTCGTTCATCCTGCGGCAGTCTAGTATGCCTCCGCTCTTCAATCTGCCAATACAACTTTCTGGATGGCTACTTGGAGACAAGGGCTATCCCCTGAAGATGTGGCTGATGGCGCCGTTGAGGAGGCCATCGAACGAAGCTGAGGAGCGCTACAATGCCAGCCACATTTCGACCAGATCCATCATCGAGCAAACCATCAGTTTGCTGAAGATGCGATTCAGATGCCTTGACAGATCAGGTGGAGCCCTACAGTACTCAGCAGCCAGGGTCTCCAGAATCATCGTGGTCTGCTGTGCACTGCACAACATCGCACAGCATCGTGGCTTACCGCTGCCTGAGGAACAAGTGGCTCAGCGCATAGCCTCCTCATGAGGAGGAGGAGGAGGAAGAAGATTTTGCGGAGGCGGATGAGCCAGCTGCAGCAGCACACGAGCACATTGCTGCCCGGGATGCAAGGGATGCACTAATCTTTGCCAGATTCGCTTAGGTAGATGAATCAAGCACATGTGGTTGGCACCTTCTTATCACACCATAGACAATGGACAAGAACCTGTGGGTTCCTATCACTCTGACCACCATCATTACAAATGCAAGTCGCCCTGAGCCCTCAATGTGCAACTTCCATTTCCCAGATCACATAGGCCAGAACTTCAACTGTTTGCCATCACTTCTGTTTATTCAATGCACAAAAGGATGACAATGGCAAAAATTAAAGACAACACAACAGAACACCCAAGTGACTACCCTTGTGACTAATTGTGCTTTATCTTCCTCTTACGCATGCTTCTATGTGGTGTTTCCCTTGTGGCTTCAGCAGATGTGGAGGCACCTTGCTCACTTTCATGCTGCTCCTGCTTCGACACCTTTGGTGGGCGTCCGCTGGGGTTGCGAACCTGTGAGGGCTGGGCAACAGTCTGCTCCTCCTGCGTCTGTGCAGGGGCCGAGACGCCCATCTCAGTTGGGTGAGGACTCTGGTGGGGCTCTGAGCAAGGGCTACCTAGTGGCATGGGAGTGTGAGCGCTTGGAGAGGAGCCCCCACTTCCTTGTTGCCTGCCACCAACATCCCTCTCATGGGTCAGTCCCCACTTCAGTGCTAGCAAGTGGCTTGACAGCACCTTGCTGCACATCAGGGGGGCCATGAGGACCCATATCTGCACTGGCAGTCCTACTCAAAAGGACTTCCATGAAGCTCTGGTTTCTCTGCTCAGTAGCTGCCCATCGCTCCTCCAGAGATGTCAGTCTCTCCTGAACATTCACCATGTTTTCCAGACTCTGGCGACTTATTTCCTCCACGGCCGTAGCCATCCTCTCCTCTACCGTAGCCAACTTTTCCAGGGAGGTAGCCATCCTTACCATGGAGGTAGCCATCCTTTCCACGGAGGTTGCCATCCTTTCTGTGGTGGTGCGTTCATGCGCTATTGCCTCCACAAAGGCACTGCTCATGTTAGAGTTGGAATCCTCCATCCTCTCCACACTCACGGTAACCCTGGAGACAAAACCTGCCAGAGACTTCTGCACTTGTTCCTGGAGTTCCAGCACCGCTCTCTTTCTGGATGGACCTGGAGGCACAGGGTCCACATGCAGCTGAGCAGAGCTGGGAGCGCCCTGCGGCCTCTGACGAGGACTCTCCACTGCTGACCCTGTCTCCACCATCTGCTGATGCTCACTTGTGAGCTGTGGTACACCAGGTGACAACACTACTCTATGTCGCGAAGGTCCCACCGAGGTGTGCGTATCTGTGCTGGTGCTGGGTGCGCTTAATTCTGCTGACGCTGCACCCTCAGAGGTTGCAGATTCCACGGATACGATATAATTGCGATTACGGAGACATGGCTGCAGGGTGACCAAGGCTGGGAGCTGAATATCCAAGGATATTCAATATTTAGGAAGGACAGGCAAAAAGGAAAAGGAGGTAGGGTAGCATTGTTAGTAAAGGATGAAATTAGAGCAATAGTGAGAAAGGATATTGGCTCAGAAAATCAAGATGTAGAATCAGTCTGGGTGTAGCTAAGAAGCACCAAGGGGCAGAAAACATTGGTGGGAGTTGTATATAGGCCTCCAAACAGTAGTGGTAATGTAGGGGACGGCATCAAACAGGAAATTAGAGATGCATGTAACAAGGGTACTACAGTAATCATGGGTGACTTTAATCTACATATAGACTGGCCAAACCAAATTAGCAATAATACTGTGGAGGATGAATTCCTGCAGTGTGTACAAAATGGTTTTTTAGACCAGTACGTTGAGGAGCCAACTCGGGAACAGGCTATCCTAGATTGGGTATTGTGCAATGAGAAGGGGTTAATTAATAATCTTGTTGTGCGGGGTCCTTTAGGGAAGAGTGACCACAACATGATAGAATTCTTCATTAAGATGGAAAGTGAAGTAGTCCAATCCGAAACTAGGGTCCTAAGTCTAAACAAAGGAAACTACGAAGGTATGAGGAGGGAGTTGGCTATGATAGATTGGGGAGCTTCATCAAAAGGCATGACGGTGGATAGGCAATGGCTAACATTTAAGGAATGAATGCATGAATTGCAACAGTTATACATTCCTTTATTTATGTATAACTGTTTTTATAATGGGGAACAAGGAAATGGCAGAGCAATTAAACAAATACTTTGGTTCTGTCCTCACGGTAGAGGACACAGATAACTTCCCAGAAATACTAAGGAACCAAGGGTCTGGCGAGAAGGAGGAATTAAAGGAAATTAGTATTCGTAAAAAAATAGTGCTGGAGAAATTAATGGGACTGAAAGCTGATAAATCCCCAGGGCCTGATAATCTGCATCCCAGAGTACTAAAAGAGGTAGCCATGGAAATAGTGGATGCATTGGTTGTCATCTTCCAAAATTCTATAGATTATGGAACAGTTCCTGCAGATTGGAGGGTGGCAAATGTAACCCCACTATTTAAAAAAGGAGAGAGAGTGAAAACAGGAAACTACAGACTGGTTAGCCTAACATCAGTAGTAGGGAAAATGCTGGAGTCTATTATAAACGATGTGATAACAGGACACTTAGAAAATATCAACGAGATTAGACAAAGTCATCATGGATTTATGAAAGGGAAATCGTGTTTGACAAAGCTACTGGAGTTTTTTGAGGATGTAACTGGTAGAATAGATAAGGGAGAACCAGTGGATGTGGTGTATTTGGATTTTCATAAGTCCCACATAATAGGTTAGTGTGCAAAATTAAAGCACATGGGATTGGGGGTAATATACTGGCATGGATTGAAAATTGGTTAACAGACAGGAAACAGAGAGTAGGAATAAATGGGTCTTTTTCAGGGTGGCAGGTGGTGACTAGCGGGATACTGCATGGATCAGTGCTTGGGCCCCAGCTATTCACAATATATATATATCAATGATTTGGATGCAAAGAGGCTTCAAGGCGATTTAGACAAGTTGAGTGAGTGGGCAAATACATGGCAGATGCAGTATTATGTGGATAAATGTGAAGTTATCCACTTCGGTAGGAAAAACAGAAAGGCAGAGTATTATTTAAATGGTGATAGATTGGGAAATGTTGATGTACAAAGGGACCTGGGTGTCCTTATACACCAGTCACAGAAAGCAAACATGCAGGTGCAGCAAGCAGTTAGGAAGGCAAATGGTATGTTGGCCTTCATTGCAAGAGGATTTGAGTACAGGAGCAAGGATGTCTTGCTACAGTTATACAGGGCCTTGATGACACCACACCTGGAGTACTGTATGCAGTTTTGGCCTCCTTACCTAAGAAAGGATATACTTGCCATAGAGGGAGTGCAGTGAAGGTTCACCAGACTGATTCCTGGGATGGCAGGACTGTCGTATGAGGAGAGATTGGGTCGACTAGGCCTATATTCACTAGAGTTTAGAAGAATGAGAGGGGATCTGATTGAAACATATAAAATTCTGACAGGGCTAGACAGACTGGATGCAGGGAGGATGTTTCCCCTGGCTGGGGGGTCTAGAACGAGGGGTCACAATCTCAGGATATGGGGTAGGACATTTAGGACTGAGATGAGGAGAAATTTCTTCACTGAGGGTGGTGAACCTGTGGAATTCTCTACCACAGAAGGCTGTGAAGGCCAAGTCACTGAATATATTTAAGAAGGAGATAGATAGATTTCTAGATGCAAAAGGCTTCAAGGGGTATGGGGAGAGAGCGGGAATATGGTATTGAGATAGAGGATCAGCCATGATCATATTGAATAGCGGAGCAGGCTCGAATGGCCGAATCCTGCTCCTATTTTTCTATGTTTCTATGTGTCTTCCGGCTCAGGCTCTTCCTCCTGGACAGTGGGGAGGGGGGCTGTCGATGGTCCTGTGGGGGAGTAAAGGCATGAGTTAGACATGTGATATTAACGTAGCATGCGCATGGAATTGTGCAGATGATCATAAGTCAATCTGTATGAGCATCAGATGCCATATCAGTCACTTATGCAATGTAAATGAGAGAGATGCAAATCTATTCTGTCACCAGCTTGCTCTGCTGCGCCTGTCTGACCGTCCCCCACTTCTAGATCCTCATCGCCTCCAATGATCTCCACGGCCAACTCCTCAGCGTTGATGAGATGGGCTATGGAAGGTGGCCCTCCTCCTGGCTTTGTCCTCTCCCTCTTATTGTGGGCTCTCTTTTCCTGCATTGAGGGACACAAGTGGAGTTTGAGTGAGAATGATGGAGTGAGTGCAGAGAATCCACAGCATAGATGCTTAGAAGGAGACAAAGATGGAGTGAGGTGCCAATACCAAGGGCCCTCCCTGTGCGTTGTTGTTGTCATAGCATCACAGTGATAGCAAGTGTGAGGGCAGCATAGTCGAATAGTGAAGTGATTGTGTACATAGAGAGAGACGGATCATTAAGGGTGCAAAAGATGTAAGGGTAAAGTGGGATGTGCAGTAGTCGGTTGACAATGCAGAGTGCTGGTGATGAGAGGAGATGGGGAGCAGATTGAGGCCAAGTGTGATGTTATACTCACTTTTCCTAAGTAGATCAGATCATTGAACCTTTTTCTGCACTGCACCCAGGTTCGAGTGCACATGGATCTGGAGCTCACCTCCTGAGCAATTTGCAGCCAGACTGCTTTTGTTTGCTGTGGTAGCTTCTTCCGCCCAGAAGATGGGAAGAGTACCTCCCTGCGCCCTCTGACTCCCTCCACAAGAGCATGGAGGGAGTCATCGTCAAATCTGGGAGAGGCCTTGGCCCTTGAGTTAGTCATGGCAGCAGTTGTAACAAGGAAATCCAGCAGCAAATAATGAGAAAGTAAACCAAGGCTGCATGGGCCCCTTAAATGCAGCTGGCTCACAGACGTCAGCAGAGGCGAGTTACAGACCCAAAACACTAATTGGCCAGGGGAGCGCACACGCGGGGACTCAATTGCCCAATTAGGGCAAAATTGCAAATTTTTACCGGCTGAAGGGATCAGAACCCGCCGACCACCTGACCTGCGCCCAACCCGCCACCAATGGGAAAATCGCGGCCAGTATGTCCTCCTCACAACTTGCTTTACCACCTATCTTTGTATCGTTTGCAAATTTGGCTACAATACACTCAGTCCCTTCATCCAAGTGATTAATATAGATTGTAAATAGTTGAGGTCCCAGCACTGATCCCTGTGGAACCGCACTAGTTACAGATTGCCATCCTGAAAATGACCCATTTATCCCGACTCTCTGTTTTCTGTTAGTTAGCCAATCCTCTATCCAATCTAATATATTACCCCCAACACCATGAGCTCTTATCTTATGCAGCAACCTTTTATGTGGTACCTTGTCGAATACCTTTTGGAAATCCAAATACACTACATCTACTGGTTCCCCTTTTTCCACCCTGCTCGTTACCTCCTCAAAGAACTCTAATAGATTTGTCAAACACGATTTCCCTTTCATAAAACCATGTTGACTCTACTTGATTGTATTATGATTTTCTAAATGCCCTGCTACTACTTCCTTAATAATGGATTTGAGCATTTTCCCAATGACAGATATTAGGCTAACTGGCCTATAGTTTCCTGCTTTCTGTCTCCCTCCTTTTTTGAATAAAGGGCGTTACATTTGCGGTTTTCCAATCCGCTGGGACTTTTCCAGAGTCAAGGGAATTTTGGAAGATTACAACCAAAACATCCATTATCTCTGCAGCCACTTCTTTTAAGACCCTAGGATGCAGGCCATCAGGTCCAGGGGACTTGTCAGCCTTTAGACCCATATGTTTGCCGAGCACTTTTTCTCTAGTGATAGTGATTGTTTTAAGTCCCTCCCTCCCTTTTGCCCCTTGATTTTCTACTATTACTGGGATGTTTTTAGTGTCCTCTACTGTGAAGACAGATACAAAATATTTGTTCAATGCCTCTGCCATTTCATTGTTTCCCATTATTATTTCCCCAGTCTCGTCCTCTAAGGGACCAACGTTTACTTTAGCTACTCTCTTCCTTTTTATATACTTGTAGAAGCTCTTACTGTCAGTTTTATATTTCTTGCTAATTTACTCTCATAAGCTATTTTCTCCCTTTTTATTATTTTTTTAGTCATCCTTTGCTGGTTTCTAAAATGTTCCCAATCTTCTGGCCTACCACTAATCTTTGCAACATTGTTTGCCTTTTCTTTCAATTTGATACCATCCTTAACTTCCTTGGTTAGCCATAGTTGGTTCATCCTTCTCTTTGAGTCTTTCTTTCTCACTGAAATATAACTTTGTTGAGAGTCATGAAATATCTCTTTAAATGTCTGCCACTGCTTTTCTACTGTCTTACCTTCTAATCTATTTTCCCAGTCCACTTTAGACAACTCTCTCCTCATACCTTTGTAATTGCCTTTATTTAAGTTTAATACTCTAGTTTCAGACCCAAGTTTCTCACCTTCAAATTGAATGTGGAATTCTATCATGTTATGATCACTCTTCCCTAGATGATCCTTTACTGTGAGATCATTAATTAATCCTGTTTCATTACACATTACCAGATCTAAAATAGCCTGTTCCCTGGTCGGTTCCACAATGTATTGTTACAAGAAACTGTCCCGAATACACTCTATGAACTCGTCCTCGAGGCTGCATTTGCCAATTTGATTTGTCCAATCTATATGAAGATTAAAATCGCCCACGATTATTGCAGTACCTTTCTTACAAGACCCATTATTTCTTGATTTATACACTGTCCTATAGTGTAGCTACTGTTAGGGGGCTAATAGACTACTCCCACCAGTGCCTTCTTTCCCTTACTATTTCTTACCTCCACCCAAATTGATTCTACATCTGGAACTTCCGAGCCAAGATAATTTCTCACTATTGTACTGATCTCATCCTTTATTAACAGAGGTCATGATGTGGAGATGCCGGCGTTGGACTGGGGTGGACAAAAATGAGAAGTCGCACAACACCAGGTTATAGTCCAACAGATTTATTTAATTTTACAAGCTTTCGAAGCAGTTCGCTCCTTCGTCAGGTACCTGACGAAGGAGCGAACTGCTTCGAAAGCTTGTAAAATTAAATAAATCTGTTGGACTATAACCTGGTGTTGTGCGACTTCTCATTTTTATTAACAGAGCTACCCCATCTCCTTTTCCTTTCTGTCTATCCTTCCAAAATGTCAAATAGCCTTGAATATTCAGTTCCCAGCCTTGGTCACATTGCAACCACGTCTCTGTGATGGCTATTAGATCATATAAGATTGTGAGAGGGTTTGATCGGGTGGATGCGGGGAGGATGTTTCCACTGATGGGTGAGACTAGAAGTAGGGGGCATAATCTTAGAATAAGGGGCTGCCGTTTCAAAACTGAGATGAGGAGGAACTTCTTCACTCAGAGGGTAGTAAATCTATGGAATTTGCTACCTCAGAGAGCTGTGGAAGCTGCGACATTAAATAAATTTAAAACGGAGATAGACAGTTTCCTAGCTGATAAGGGAATTAAGGGTTATGGGGAGCGGGCAGGGAAGTGGATGTGAGTCTAGGTTCGGATCAGCCATGATCCTATTGAATGGTGGAGCAGGCCCGAAGGGTCGTATGGCCTACTCCTGCTCCTACTTCTTATGTTCTTATATATATACCCATTTATTTCTATTTGTGCCATCAATTCATGTATCTTGTTATGAATGCTGCGTGCATTCAGATAAAGAGACTTTAATTTTGTCTTTTTATAATTTTTCCCTACTCTGACCTTATTTGCTGGTGCACTCTTATGTTTGAACGCTTTGTCCCTTCCTGTCACACTCTGGTTTTCATTACCCATATCGCTACCCTGCACTATTGCCCTGTCCTTTCTCTTTGACTTTCTAAATTTCCCCTCGCTTGAACCCTCCCCCCCCACTATTTAGTTTAAAGCCCTATCTACAGCCCTAGTTATTCGATTCGCCAGGACACTGGTCCCAGCATGGTTCAAGTGAAGGCCGTCCCAACGGAACCCTTTTTCCCCGGTACTGGTGCCAGTGCCCCATGAATCGAAACCCATTTCTCCCACACCAATCCTTGAGCCACGCATTCATCTCTCTGATCTTATTGACCCTATGCCAATTTGCTTGTGGCTCAGGTAGTAATCCAGAGATTATTACCTTTGTGGTTCTGCTTTTTAATTTAGACCCTAGCTGCTCATACTCCCTCAGCAGAACCTCTTTCTTAGTCTTACCTATGTCGTTGGTTCCTACATGGACCACAACAACTGGATCCTTCCCCTCCCACTCCAAGTTCCTCTCCAGCCCCGAGGAGCCTTCGGGACTCACTCTCTCGGCTGCAGAGAACAGTATCTATCCCCCTAACTATACTCTCTCCGACCACTACGACATTCCTTTTTACACCCCCCACTTGAATGGCCCCCTGTACCATGGTGCCATGGTCAGTTTGCTCATCCTCCCTGCAGTCCCTGCTCTCGTCCACACAGGTTGCAAGAACCTTGTAACTGTTGGACCAGTGCAAGGGCTGAGGCTCCTCCAATGCTACCTCCTGGATCCCCATACCTGCCTCACTCGCAGTCACACGCTCCTGTCCCTGACTACGGGCCAAATCTGAAGTATTTAACCGAAGGGGTGTGACTGCCTCCTGGAACAAAGTGTCCAGGTAACTTTCTCCCTCCCTGATGTATCGCAATGTCTGCAGCTCGGACTCTAGCTCATCAACTCTGAGCCGAAGTTCCTCGAGCTGCAGACACTTACTGCAAATGTGGTCGCCCTGGATCACACTGGTGTCCACCAGCTCCCACATGCTACAGCTGCAACACATCACCTGCCCTGCCATCTCTATGGTATTTTATTTAATTCATTGCATCAATATCAATCACTTGTCTATTTATAGTTTTTAAACTAGGTAATAACCTTGTTTAATTTATTACATTTATTAAAATAAGTTTAGCTAGTTATAAATTTAGTTATATGCTGTAGGTCGTTACCATAACTGAGCCCTCAGTCCTAAGAGAAAAGAAATACTCACCACCAATCACCTACCTGCTTACCTGTGATGTCACACTTCAATTTTTTTGTTATTGAATCGGAGCCTCGCTGCTCCTCCCCCGCTGGCACTGCTCTCAGGCCTCCTCTCGCCGCGTTCTTTATTCTGCTCCTGTTCCCGCTCCAGTTCCGCCCAGGTCCAGCAGGGAACATTTCACTGCATCTCCTTTCTGCTTGCACTCAAACCCTCAAAATCTGCTACCGCCCTCCTTCTCCTTGTTAGCCACAATTTCTGATCTTCCTGTCATCAAGCACACTATGCTAAGCTGCCTCAGATATCTTGAAAACCCTTAAATAGGGTACATATTAACCCACTTCCAGTCTTCTTGCGGTAGAAGCTAGCACACAATAGGAGGGACATAGTGGGTTATACTGAAATGACTCTCATGCACTGCTCATCATATAGATCCAGGAAACTCAGGATGGTAAGTCACCTGATGCAGTTTTATCTCTGCTACCGCCCCTTTCCTGCCAGTGGTGGGGGTGAGGGCAAGTTAAAATTCACATTTAATGTCTTCTGAAGCCACTCAGTTTTAAAAGTCCCACCAGAGGCAATAGATGCAACATAAGAAACAGGAGCAGGAGTAGGCCATTCGGCACTTCGAGCCTGCTCCGCCATTCAATGAGATCATGGCTGATCTTCTGCCTCAACTCCATTCACCTATCGCCATATCCCTTGATGCCCTTACTAGTCAGAAATCTATCGACTTCTGTTTTCAATATACCCAATGACTGAGCCTCCACAGCCCTCTGGGGTAGAGAATTCCAAAGATTCACCACCCTCTGTGTGAAGAAATTTCTTCTCCTCTCAGTCCTGAATGGCCTACCCTTTATCTTGAGGCTGTGGCCCCGGGTTCTAGACTCCCCAGCCAAGGGAAACATTCTCCCAGCATCCATCCTTTCAAGCCCTGTAATAATTTTGTATGCTTCAATGAGATCCCCTCTCATTCTTCTGAATTCAAGGGAATACAGGCCTAGTGTACTCACTCTCTTCTCATACGACAGTCTCGCCATCCCAGGAATCAATCTTGTGAACCTTCGTTGCACTCCCTCTATGGCAAGTATATCCTTCCTTAGGTAAGGAGACCAAAATTGTACACAGTACTTCAGGTGTGGTCTCACCAAGGCCCTATATAATTGGAGTAAGACTTCTTTACTCCTGTACTCAAATCCTCTTATAATGAAGGCCAGCATACCATTTGCCTTCCTAATGGCTTGCTGCACCTGCACATTCAATCTCAGTGACTCATGTACAAGGACACCCAGGTCCCTTTGAGCATCTGCATTCCCCAATCTTCCACCATTTAGGAAATACTCTGCCTTTCTGTTTTTTCTACCAAAGTGGATAACTTCACATTTATCCACATTATATTCTATCTGCCATGTTCTCGCCCACTCACTGAGCCTGTCGAGATCCCCTTGAAGCCCCTTCACATCCTCTTTGCAACTGACACTGCCACCTAGCTTTGTATCATCAGCAAATTTGGAAATGTTACATTTAGTCCCCTCATCCAAATCATTGATATAGATTGTAAATAGCTGGGGCCCAAGCCTTGCGGTACCCCATTAGTCACAGCCTGCCATCCTGAAAAAGACCCGTTTATCCCTACTCTTTGTTTTCTGTCTGTTAACCAATTCTCAATCCATGCTAATATATTACCCCCAATTCCATGTGCCCTAATTTTGTTCACCAACCTCTTGTGTGGGACCTTATCAAAGGCCTTCTGAAAATCCAGATACACCACATCTACCAGTTCCCCTTTGTCTACTCCACTAGTTACATCCTCAAAGAACTCCAATAGGTTTGTCAAACAGGATTTCACTTTCATAAATCCATGTTGACTCTGCCCAATCTTACTATTAGTTTCTAAGTGCCCAGTTATTGCATAATAGATGCCAGCATTTTCCCAACTACTGATGTGAGGCTAACAGGTCTGTAGTTCCCCGTTTTCTCTCTCCCTCCTTTCTTAAATAACGGGGTTACATTTGCTATCCTCCAATCTGCAGGAACCGTTCCAGAATCTATAGAATTTTGGAAGATGACAACCAATGCGTCCACTATTCCAATGGCCACCTCTTTCAAAACCCTAGGATGTAGGTCATCCAGTCCTTGGGATTTATCAACTTTTAGTCCGTTAATTTTGCTAGTACTGTTTTTTTACTAATAATAATTTCTTTAAGTTCCTCATTCTCGTCACACCCTTGGTTTTCTCATATTTCTGGGAGGTTTTTTGTGTCTTCCTCCGTGAAGACAGAAACAAAGTATTTATTTAATTTCTCTGCCATTTCCTCATTCCCCATTATAAATTCTCCCGTCTCTGACTGTAAAGGACCTACATTTACCTTCGCCAGTCTTTTCCTTTTCACATACCTATAGAAGCTTTTACAATCCGTTTTTGTATTTTTCGCTAGTTTGTGCTCATATTCCATTTTCCCTTTCTTTATCAATTTCTTGGTCCCCCTTTGCTGATTTCTAAAAAGATCCCAATCCTCAGGCTGACCGCTTTTTCTGGCAACTTTATAAGCTTCCTCCTTTGACTTAATTCTAGCTTTAATTTCTTTTGTTATCCATGGTTGGATCACATTTCATTTTGGGTTTTTATACCCTAGAGGAATAAATGTTGCAAATTATGCATTATTTCCTTGAATGTTAGCCATTGTATGTCCACCTTCATAACTTTTAGTGTAGTCTCCCAATCTACCATGGCCAACTTGTCCCTCATACCCTTGTAGTTTCCTCTGTTTAGATTGAAGACCTTAGTTTCAGACCTTGCTAGCACTGCTCAATAAATTAATCATTAATTAACAAATTAAGAGCAACTAATATTACTGTATTGGTTTATTACTGCGATATTGGCCCAAAAATTAGTCCCGCGACGCGAGAGTACGCACTGCGTACTCTCGCGTATTCTGTCTCCAATTGCCGGTTTTCTGCATGCCCTGCGCATGCGCTGAAAACCGGCACTTGGTTTTTGGAAAAGGGGGCGGTTCCTCGGTGCATCGCGTGTGCGCTACAGGCTGCGCGCACGCTGTGCACTTCATGCTTTGGACGCGCAGGTAAGTACGGAAGATTTTAGAAATGAAAAAAGGAGGAGTAAGACCCACTTTTAACAAGGTAAGTAGTGAATTAAGTATTATTTTGAATTTTTTTTAACCGGTATATCTTTTTTAGAGACTTTAAAGACAGGTAAGTTTATTTTTATAACTTTTTAAAAGATTTTAAATTTTTTCAAAAATTTAATTTTTTATTTAAAATGGTTAATTTATTTAACTATACTTATTTTATTAATGTGATGGTTTTTTTTTTAAATTTAATTGAGGTTTAGCTGTTATTTTGGGGGTGTGTAAGATTCATAGCTTTCACAGCACTTATGTGAAACTTATGAATGGAAGATGGTGTGCTGCCATTGGCTCTAACTGAGTCACGTGATCCCACAGCTCGCACGAATTCACTACGCCGGTGGGATACGCAAGCACTGCCCAGCTGATGTCTAGAACATCAAGTTCGTGCGAGCTGGATCTGAAAAAGCCAACGCGGAGTGAGAGATCGCGGGGAAGCCTTACCCCCGCGTCAACACTCAGTCTTTAATTTCTGGGCAATTTAAACTACAGAACTAAGCACTTTGATAGCAGGGGGCTAGAAACCTATGTAGTGAAATAGAGGAAAGTGAAAGGCAGACAGAAATAAATGGTAAAAGGGTGAGGAACAAAAAACAAAGGGCCAAACTAATTCATAAAAAATGTGAGCATAAAAAAAGCCTGAGGGTTTTATACCTTAATGCGAGAAGCATCAGGAACAAGGTAGATGAATTAGCTGTGGAAATAGAGGTTAATAATTATGATCTAATTGGGATTACGGAAACATGGTTGCAGGGTGAGCAGGGCTGGGAGCTTAACATACAGGGGTATTCAGTATTTAGGAAGGATCGACAAAAAAGAAAGGGAGGAGGGGTAGCATTGCTGGTAAAAGAGGGGATAAATGCAATTGAAAGGAAGGATATTAACTCAGTTAATACAGAATCTATATGGGTGGAGCTAAGAAATAGCGAGGGGCGAAAAACATTAATAGGAGTGGTATATAGGCCTCCAAATAGTAAAATAGAGGTTGGGGAGGGCATCACGAGGGAAATTAGAGAAGCGTGCAATAAGAGCACAGCTGTCATCATAGGTGACTTTAACTTACATATAGATTGGAATAGCCTAATCAGTAAAAATAATGAGGAGGAGGAATTCCTTGAGTGTTTAAGGGATGGTTATCTGGATCAATATGTCGAGGAACCAACTCGGGAACAGGCTATATTGGACTGGGTACTGTGCAATGAGAAGGGACTAATTAGTAATCTTGTTGTACGGGGACCCTTGGGTCAGAGCGATCATAACATGATCGATTTCTCACTCGAAATGGAGAGCGAAGAAATTGACTCAGAGACTAAGGTCCTGAATTTAAACCAGGGGAATTATGATGCCATTAGACGGGAACTGAGTAGGTCTGATTGGACAACGTTCCTGGGAGGACTGGAGGTAGATAAACAATGGCAAGCATTTAAAGATAGAATGACAAAATTGCAAAAATTGTTTATACCAATCTGGCATAAAAGGAAATCTAAAAAGGTGACTCAACCGTGGATAACAGGGGAAATTAGAGACAGCATAAAATCCAAAGATAGGGCGTATAAAATAGCCAAAAAAAGCGCCAGAGCGGAAGACTGGGAACAGTTTAAGATAGAGCAAAGGAGGACAAAGGGCTTAATCAAGAGGGGCAAAATAGCTTACGAAAGCAAGCTGGCGGAAAATATAAAAACTAACTCCAAAAGCTTTTATAAGTATATCAAGAGGAAAAGACTGGTGAAAACCAAAGTTGGTCCATTGCAGTCAGATACGGGGAATATATAACGGGAAATAAGGAAATGGCAGAACAACTAAATGCATACTTTGGGTCAGTCTTTACGAAGGAAGACACAAAAAACCTCCCTGGGATATCGGGAAAAATAGGGACATTGGCAAAGGAGGAACTGACGCAAATCAATATCTCTAAGGATATGGTGTTAAGGAAGCTAAAGGGATTGAAGGCGGACAAATCCCCAGGGCCTGATAACATGCATCCTAGGGTACTGAAGGAGGTGGCCCTAGAGATAGCGGATGCACTAAGTATGATTTTTCAGAATTCATTAGACTCGGGAACAGTGCCCATGGATTGGAGGGTAGCTAACGTTACCCCACTATTCAAAAAGGGGGGTAGGGAAAAAGCAGGTAATTACAGACCTGTAAGCCTTACATCAGTTGTGGGCAAAATGCTGGAGTCCATCATTAAGGATGAAATAGCGGAGCACTTAGCAAATGGGGACAGGATAGGACAGAGTCAACATGGATTTACAAAGGGTAAATCGTGCTTGACTAATCTATTGGAATTTTTTGAGGGAGTAACTGGTAAAATAGATGGGGGAGAGCCAGTAGATGTGGTGTACCTGGACTTCCAAAAGGCCTTCGACAAGGTCCCACATAAAAGATTAGCATGGAAAATTGAAGCTCATGGGATAAAGGGGAAAGTATTGACGTGGATAGAGAACTGGCTGTCAGATAGAAAACAGAGAGTTGGAATAAACGGCTCATTTTCTGAATGGCAGGCAGTAACAAGTGGGGTACCACAGGGATCTGTCCTGGGTCCACAGCTGTTCACAATTTACATTAATGACCTGGATCAGGGAGTCGGATGCAGCATTTCCAAATTTGCAGACGACACTAAACTAGGAGGGGGGGTGGGCTCAGAGGAGGAGACCAGGAAGCTCCAGAGCGATTTGGACAGACTGGGTGATTGGGCAGATAAATGGCAGATGCACTATAATGTGGACAAGTGCGAAGTTATCCACCTTGGGTGCAGGAACGGGAGGGCAAATTATTATTTAAATGGCAATAAATTGGGAGAGGGGGAAGTACAGAGAGACCTGGGTGTTCTTGTACACCAGTCACTGAAGGCGAGCATGCAGGTGCAACAGGCGGTCAAGAAGGCAAACGGTATGCTGGCCTTCATAGCAAAAGGGTTGGAATACAGGAACAGGGATACCTTGCTGCAGCTGTACAGGGCACTGGTGAGACCACACCTCGAGTACTGTGTACAGTTTTGGTCGCCTCATCTGAGGAAAGATGTTCTTGCCATGGAGGGGGTGCAGCGGCGATTCACCAGGCTGATACCAGGAATGGCGGGATTGACCTATGAGGAGAGACTATGTAGTTTAGGGATGTACACACTGGAGTTTAGAAGATTGAGAGGGGACCTCATAGAAGTGTATAAAATTCTGACAGGTCTAGACAGACTAGATGCAGAAGGAATGTTTCCCTTGGCGGGTGAGAACAGAACTAGAGGACATAATTTAAGGATAAGGGCTAAACCATTTAGGACAGAAATGAGGGGGAATTTCTTCACTCAGAGGGTGGTGAACCTGTGGAACTCATTGCCACAGAGGGCAGTGTACGCCAGCTCATTAAATATATTTAAGAGGGAATTAGATATATTTCTACAGGCAAAAGGGGTTAAGGGTTACGGAGAGAAGGCGGGGACGGGATACTGAATTGGAGGATCAGCCATGATCTCATTAAATGGCGGAGCAGGCTCGAAGGGCCGGATGGCCTACTCCTGCTCCTATCTTCTATGTATCTATATGTATCTATGATAAGAACTTTAAATATCAGTTAACTGAACACTTTTGCAGGCTCTGCCTTTTCTTTTCTATTATTCTCTCTTCTTCCCCGCTGCCTCTCATTTTCATTATTTTTAACTTTAATTCTATTTTTTTTCAAACCCTTTTGTCTCACCATCAATTTTGGAGGTGGAGAAAACTTACAAAAAAAATTTCTTGCACTTCATAATGGGGCAGTAGCAGGACCAAAATAGCACATATGGTTGAAGCACCAACTTATCTTTTGGTTTCCACCCATTCAGATATTTGGGAAGATTCTTCTCCTTTTGCTACAAATCTACCTCACAACTTGGCTCATGATCTCACACGTGGGCCAAAGGAAACCTTTCCATTGCATGCCTAGAAGTTCTAAGCCTAGAACCATAGAAGTTTACAGCACCAAAGGAGGCCACTCGGTCCATTGTGTCTGTGCCAGCACTTCGCTAGAACAATCCAAAATTAATTCCACTGTCGCATGCTCTTCCTGTAGTCCTTCCTCAGCTTCAAATACTTAGACAATTTTCCTTTAAAAGATGCTGCAGTCTCTGCATCAGCCACTCTTGTGGCATAGCATTCTCTGCCTTAACAACCCACTGTATAAAGAATTTGTTCTAACCTCTCTGCTTACTCTCTTCGTGACAATTTTAAATTGATAACTGCTGCTCACTGACTTCCACGCCAAAGAAAATAGTATTTGACTATTCGCTCTGTCAAAGCCCTTCATAATTTTAAAAAACCTTTTAAAATCTCTCCTTAGCCTTCCTTGCTACAGTGGAAATCTCCTACTATCTCAAGTCTCACATTATAACTACAGTTTCCCATCCCTGGCATCATCTTGTCAAATCTAGCTGTACACTCGCCATGAAGGAGAACTGTTTGGACAAATGTCAGAAATACCACAACATTGGGACTTTGTTTTCATTGAAGAACCATGAGAAAGACCATTGCAGTTTTTGTCCCGCTCAGTGTATGGGGGCTAAAGCTGGTACCCACCAGGATATCCAGGCACTGCCATGAATCAACAATCTGAATAGATTTCTCTTGTATCTTCTCATCACGATCTCAATATTACACCACAATAGCCCACTCATTAGCCCTTTGTTCAAGGTGGTGAATCCACTAACAATCCAATATCATAGAGTCATAATGGCACAGAAGGAGGCCATTCGGCCCATTGAGTCTGTGCCGGCTCTCTGTAGAGCAATCCAGTCAGTCCCAATCCCCCACTCTATCCCCGTAGCTCTGCAAGTTTATTTCCCTCAAGTGCCTATCCCGTCTCCCCTTGAAAACATTGAGGGCAAAAAATTGAGTCGCGCCCCAGAAAAATTAGCTGGAAGCACCCCGCCTCCCTCTTGGGGCGCTGCGAGGGAATATCGCGGTGCTACCACGTTGCGCCGCGGTATTGCAGGCCTTCCTCCCCTTCTTAAGGGGAGGGGCCTTGCGCAGCGCGACCCGGGGCCCAGCTGGACCCCCAGGGATCGGGAGTGCCGGCAAAAGAGCCCACCACTCAAGAGAAGTGCCGGGCTCATGGAGCACAGCCGGCACTCCATGGGGGGGGCAGGTAAGGAGTCCTGGGACGGCAGCGGGGACAGGTGCTGGCAGGCGGCCAGCAACAAAAATGGCCGCCCGGCACCTCGCCTTTAATTTGCGCCGCCCCGGCTGCAGGTAGGCCCCCCTGACCCTGTCGGACATAGCATCCGGTGGTAAGTCAGGGGGCGCTACCGAAGTTCACGGCCAGGGCACGAGCGGGTTGCAGGCGGCACAGCGCCGCGGGGTGCTAACGGTTAGCGCCACCGCTAACCTCCCGCTGAATTTTGCGGGAGTCGTTGGCGGCGTCGCGCCCGGGCGCGAGTTGCTTTGCGCCCTGTTAGTGCCCTCTTAGGGTGCTAATGGGAGGCGCAAAGCACCCAAATTTTTCCCCGAGTGTCTCCGCTTCCACCACTTCCGTCGGCAGTGAATTCCAGGTCATCACCACTCACCGCATAAAAAAGTTTTCCCCAACATCCCCCCTGTATCTCTTGCCCAAAACCTTAAATCTGTGTCCCCTAGTCCTTGTACCATCAACTAGTGGGAACAGCCTTTCCCCGTCTAGCCTATCCAAACCCGTCACAATCTTGTACACCTCTATCAAATCACCCCTCAACCTCCTTTGCTCTAATGAAAACAAATCCAGCTTCTCCAACCTGTCCTTGTAGCCAAGATCCCCCATCCCCGGAACCATTCTGGTAAATCTCCTCTGCACCCTCTCAAGGGCCTTCACATCCTTCCTAAAGTGTGATGACTAGAACTGGACGCAATACTCCAGTTGTGGCCTAATCAGCTTCTAACTAACTTCTCTACTTTTGTACTCAATACCTCTATTTATGAAGCCCAAGGTCCCATATGCTTTGTTAACCACTCTCTCAATATGTCCTGCCACCTTCAGGGGCCTATGCACATTAACTCCCAGGTCCCTCTGTCCCTGCACACTCTTTAAAACTGTAACATTAAGTGTATATTGCCTCTCCCGTTTCCTTCTGCCAAAATGCATCACCTCACACTTCTTTGTATTAAATTCCATCTGCCACTTGTCTGCCCATTCTACTAGCTTTTCTATGTCCTGTTGCAGTCGATTGGTATCATCATCACTGTTTGCCACACACCCAAGTTTGGCGTCATCAGCAAATTTAGAAATTCTACTCTGTATTCAAATATCCAGGTCATTTATATATGTCAAAAAAAGCAGTTGCCCCAGCACTGACCGTTGGGGAACACCACTGTCTACCATCCTCCAGTCTGAAAAACAGCAACTTGCAAAAAGAAGTGCCAGAAATGCACAGGGCAGTCTACTGCAATACTTTATGATTCCATCGAACTCATCATTGAAGAATACATTAAATAAGATTTTGAATAATGCTGTGATGACTGGGAAAATATTGTCACCTATTATGTAATGAAAAATGCAATGTTATAATTATACTTCTGTCATGATTAAATACAGTGGCACAATACTGAAGTGCTTTTCAGTACCAAAGTGGGGTGGTGTGAAGTGATAGGGTCATATCTGATTCTCCCTATCGCTGCGTTTCTGATCTCAGCCACCGTGATATGGCAAACCTTCCAACCTAGGAAAATTTTATAAGCTTGAAGACTCAACCTGGTGCTGAGGATTTGCAACATCTACAAAAGAATTGGCATTAAAATTTCTTTTAGTATATATTCTGGCACAATTAACAATTTACAAAAATTTAATTCACTCAAAAGCGCTGTAAATATGTTTTATATTTACATGGATTTCTCAATTTTCCACTTCATAATTAACATTCATGTTGCACATTTACATTTATGCAATGAGTGGGTGTTCTTTTGCATATGATATAATTGGTATCTTGGAGATTAGAGTGGTTTCTACAGAACTTCTGCTAATGTTGAATCCTTCATTGTGTTGAATAATCGACTGCTTCACTGTTGTCATAAATCTTAAAACCTCCATTGCTTATCATGATCCACTCAGGATTGCTTTTAAACTCATTGTACAGTTGGGAACAGTTTATTGAAGCACCACTTAATCAAATTGTTTGGTTAACAACCAGCTGAAGCTTCTACTATGCTTTATAATTCCTTCACCAAAACCAGCCCTCAGGATATATGTGGTTGCAACAGCCTAAGTAACATCCTGAATTATTTTTCTTCTTTTAAAGATTACCCTTTTCATTTCCTCTTTTGTGTGAGGCATTTTTCTTGATAGATTCTCCAAGAATCCATCCTCAGCCCCTTTCTCTTCCTGATCTACACGCTGCCCCTTGGCGACATTATCTGCAAGCATGGGGTTGGCTTCCATATGTATGTTAACGACACCCAACACTACCTCACCAATTCTTCTCTCAACCGTGCCCGTGCTGTCAGACATTAAATCTTGGATGAGCCACAACTTCCTCCAGCTCAACATCAAAAAGATGAAAGCCATTGTCTTTGATCTATGCCACAGACTCCAGTCCCTTTACACTGATCCTATCACTCTCCTTGGCCATTCTCGCAGGCTAAACCAGACCATCTTTATATTTGACCCAAAAATAAGCCTTAAACTCCACAACTTATCCATCACTGTCAGCTCTGCACCATTGCTCGCCTCCACCCCTAACTCAGCACTTCCACCGCTGAAACTATTATACATACGGTTGTCACTTCCAAACTCAATCCAATGCCCTCCTCACTGACCTCCCATCCTCTTCCTTCATAAGCTCCAACTTGTCCAAAACACTGGCCACTTATCCTGAATTAAGGCCAGAATTTTCACATTGCAGAGCATGCGGATTTGGGAGCGGCTCGGCGGTTTAATGTGCTGAAATTGACAGCGCGTCGGGAGCCCGCCGTCATACCGCCGACTTCTACATTTAACTGGGGCGCATTTCGAAGCGTGCCACGGACCCGCTCGAGAGAGTGGCGGGTGAGCTCATTGAGGTAGTTATCTGCTTGTTGAGAGACCCTTAACAGTCTTTTTATTGTGAGGTTTCAACTTTAACTGGTTGTGCACGGGATTCACGGACCTCGGGAAGCTCGCCTGTGAAGGGGAGGCGGGAGCTCAGTGGCCATTGTGCTACTTCATTAAGTGACAGTTGGAAAAAGCCCATAAATACACACACCATACACCTGCTTCCTTGCCTAAGGGAAAGGCTCTTGCTGACACCATTTTGTGCAGAGATTTTGCTTTCAGGAGTTTGCAGGTGATTTCTGCAACCTCGGAAGCCACTCTCACTACATTGCAAGTCACTCTCACTACATTGGAGTATTGTGCCTCTGATCTTCACTTTACCTGGCATCTATTAGATCAGCATGGGTGTCTCATCTTGGACCTCAGAATCTGACCAATATGAGCCCCAGCACCAACAACACCAGCCATACCAGCAGCAGCAGCAACATCAGCAGCAGCAGCAACAACACCAGCAGCCTTCTTCTCACCGACCTGATGCTCCACAGGAGAGAGGGGATCAGCACAGGGATGCACCGCGTCGGAGGTGATACCTCCAATACAGGGTATACAGGCAGAGGATGAGCTTCCTGGACATGATTGAACAGCAGTGCTTCAGGGGATTCAGGCTATCACGTCAGGTTGTCGCAGACATTTGTAGCTTGCTGGAAGAAGACCTGCTGCCCAGAGGACCTGGTGGACACACCTTACCAGTGGCTGTCAAAGTCACCACTGCCCTCAACTTCTTCGCCTCAGGCTTTTCCAGGGATCTGCAAAGATTTTCAGGATCTCGCAGTCGGCCGCCAACAAATGCATCACCCAGGAGACCGATGCCATGTTTCACAAGTCAGCCACTTATGTAAACTTTGCCACTGATGAAGCCAGTGTTACTGAGCGAGCGCTCGGCTTTGCGGCTCTGGCTGACTTCCCACAGGTGCAGAGCGTCATTGACTGCACACATGTGGCCATCAAGGCACCCCCAGATCACCCAGGAGTGTTTGTGAACTGGAGGGGCTTCCACTCCCTCAATGTGCAGCTCGTCTGAAACCATAAAAAGATCATCATGCATGTATGTGCTAGATTCCCCGGGAGCTGTCATGTCTCTTTCGTCCTGCACCAGTCCACCCGCCCTCAACTCCTCGCACCTCCAAAAAGACTTACCGGCTGGCTGCATGGAGACAAGGGCTATCCACTGAAGATGTGGCTGATGACGCCCTTGAGGAGGCCAAGCAATGATGCTGATGAGCGCTTTCATGAAAGTCACATGTCCACCAGATGTGTCATAGAGCAAGCAATCAGCATGCTGAAGATGCGCTTAAGATGCCTTGACAGATCTGGAGGTGCCCTTCAGTATGCACCAACCAAGGTCTCCTGAATCATAGTCATGTTCTGCGCGCTGCACAACATAGTGCAGCAGCGAGGATTGGAGCTGCAGGAGGAGCAAGGCGCAGAGCGCGCAGCCTCTTCAGAGGAGGAGGAGCAACAGGTGGCACACGAGGAGGAGGAGAAGGAACCTGAGGTGGAGATGGCATCAGCAGTGGCGCACATTGCTGCCCAGGAGGCCCAGGATGGCTCTATAATGGCCCGATTTACTTAAGTTGCACCAGTGCACCCATCTGGCTCCTATATGCTGTACCAACTTACCCCCCTCCCAACAACACCACAAAGCAATCCTAAAATGACCAAACCATTCCAGTCAACCAAACACCCATTGCTCGAGGTTAAGTAATGTCTCACCATTCATTCCAAGTAACAAAGCCACTTCCTAGGTAGCAGGCAAAAATGGACAAGACGGGAAAGTAGTGCAAAGAAATAAATTTATGTGTGTTATAAATATAACTGAAACTTAACACTAAGGCCGCGATTTTGCTGGCACTCAGAGGGCAGGTTTGGAGGCGGGTCAGAGGTTAAAGTCGTTTTGATTGACAGCGGGGTCCAAACCCACTGTCATCCCGCCTCCACACAACCTTCCCAAATGTCGGGTCCCCGATTTGCGAATGGACCTGACACCTAGCGGCGGGAAATGGACTAAAGGCAATTAACTGCCTATTGACAGGTACTTGTGAGCAATTTTCAGGGACTTCTTCGATTTTCCAGCTTCTGGGTCGGGTTTTACGACGTCTGGACAACACGCCAGGTAAGTATGGCGTGTTGTGAGTCTGGTCTGATGTTTGTGAAAAGATGACAGCTGCAGAAGTGGTATCAAGGATGCCATGTTGCACATGGTGAGTTTCAGAGCAAAGAAAATGTTGATTACTGCATTTTTAATACATATACAGATTTCTTTAGCTTACAAGTTTTTAAATCCAACTGTATGTCCAGTGCCACCTCATTGGGAGAACCTCTCTCACCAGTGACAGATCGCTTCTATCATCTCACCTGCAGCTGCCATCTATTCCAGCAACATCGGAGCCAATGAAACAATTAGACCTTAGTCCTCCGAATTCTTCCACAATCATCCCCAACACCAACATCACCAACCTTCGCCGCCATCACCTGATGCGGCACTGGACACAGGGCATCAGCCCCTGACAAAATTGCTGGCCAGGAGGCCAGTGATGGAATCACCATGGCCAGACATTCTTCACTTGATGCTGTAAACCCTGGCTGCCACATGATGCGCCAGGTTGACACCATCCCACACCAGCACCGTGAAGCATCCCTTTAATGTCCAAGCCATTCCATGCACACACATCACTATAGCGGGATGGGGGGTCGGCGGGGGGGGGGGGCGCAGTTATGATTGAACAATCACTGGAACTCAGTAAGACACTTCTCAATGTGCGCTCAGATCTGTCCAATAAGGGACACTTTTTGAAAGAGATTTCACTGTATGACAACACATTACCAGAAACTTCACATGAACATCGGCTAAACCTCGCAAGTGCCCACCCTTGTGTGTTGTTAGTTGGTATGCTTGCAGTAGAATGAGGGTGAGTGTGAGGGGTGGCTAGTGAGATGGGGAAGTGATAAAGTAGATAGAGAGGGTTGGGTGGAGGTGCAAGGTAAGTTGGTGTCCTGGGGAGGTCTCTTCCACCCTTGGAAGGGAAGGGAACGTCCCAGGGTACTGTGACTCCCTCCACAAGCATATGGAGGGAGTCATTGGAGAGTCTGGGTGCAAGAGTTCACCTTTGTGCAGTGATTGTCAGTGTTTTTAGCACCTCAATGCTGTCAAACACTGAAAACTCAATTGTCAAAATAAAATTGTGCATGGTCCCTTTAAGGAAACCGGCAGATGACGCGTCATCAAATGATGTCATCAGGCCCGCTTCCTGTTAATTGGCCAGTAAGCCTGCAGGCCAATCAAGGGAAAATCACATCTGCAGAGCAGAGGCAGCTGGGGGCGGAACTGGAACCCGGAAACCAGCTGACCCGCCCCCATCCCAACACCGCTGTGAAAATCGCGGTCTAACATTTTGGCAAACATCCATGTGCATACCCTTATGCATCTAGGATTGTGTCTTTTTTCTTTTCCAAGTGCTTTTATGAGGTGCAACCCCTGTGGCTTCAGCAGAGGTACAGGCAGGCTGTTCACTTCCCTGCTGTGACTGCTTCGAGACTTTTGGCGGACGTCCTCTGTGTTTTAGGGCCTGTGAGGGCCCTGCCAAAGACTGCTCCTCCTGCAACTGTGCAGGAGCAGACTCGGCCATTGGGATCCGAGGCAGCATGTAGGGCTCTGACTGAGGGGGAGACAACAGGGGAGAAGTGGGAGTGATTTGACCAGAGCCCCCACTTCCATGTCCCCTCTCACCATCATCCCTCTCATGGGCCACCCGCACTTCCCTGCGAGCAAGGAGCTGGACAGCACCTTGCTGCATATCAGTGGGGCATTGAACACCCAAGTCTTTGTTGGTATCCCTCCTAGAGATGAGGCACTGAGAGTCTGCAATCTGTTCACAGCAAGCATGTTCTCATTCGACGGGTGCATTAGCTGCTCCATGCAGGTGGCCATCCTTTCCATGGAACAGCACATCGTTGCCATCGCCTGCGATATGGTGGTGCTCATGTTGAAGACCATAAGTGACTGTTGTATGCCATGTAGGATATTTAATTCTGTCACCAGGTTGCTGGGAGGCCCCCTCTCTCTGTCTCCCACAGCCAGCAGCTCTGTCAGTCCATTTATTTTGAGAGCCTCCTTCTCTGCAGGCGTCAAATTTGTATATATTGGAGGGCCACCTCCAGTTCTCTCTCTTACTCTCCTGTTCTGCGCTCTCTTCTCCTGCAAGGAGGGAAAGAAGAGAACTTTGAGTGAGAGTGATGGAATGAGTAAGGGATGCATGGGCTACATCTGTAGAGGGTGACTATGAGGGAGTGGTGTGATATTGCCAATAGGTGCATAGACAGTGAGGGATGGGTGCACCTGCAAGGTAGGTTGGTGTGAGGAATGACGTGCAGGAGTAGGCTTGGGAAGGCAGAGTAATGGCCTTGGGGTGACACGCACATCAGAATGTAGTTGAATGTGGCATTGTACTCACCTTTCCTGACCTCATTAGATAACATCAAAGAAAGAGAGCAGGGAATGAGCTGCAGCAAGAGAAGAAAAGCTTGGAGGAAAGGAACATAGCAAGGATTCCATTTCCCATCAAGATGTACTGAGCATCACCCAGCAGTAATAGGGAGAGGTTAACCCTATCCACATAACTCTGTGACTGTCTTGTGTGTATTCTGGGAATCTGTTGGGTCTGTGGTATCACATGGTTAATGTGGACCAATGTTGGGATCTGATTGGTCCAGGCTAATCACTTGATGTGGTGGACCAATCAGTAACATTACAGGCTTGCTACATTGTAGCAATTGATACAAGCACACATCATAGACATAAGGACATAAAGCTTCAAATAATATAGATAGATTTTTAAATTGTTATTTGGCAGATTCTTGTTTGACAAATTGATTCCTCATAATGTGATTATTCAGTCAGATGAGGTTGGAGGGGGAGATCTTCTCTCAGAGTACAAAGAAAAATCAAAACACCAACATAAAATTCCACAGAGCTGCTCCCACTCTGCCGCCATAACTCTGAGGAATTTCCCAGCCCAAGTCAACCTGAGGACAGTTCCTAACAACTCCTCGGTAGTGGAATTCTCCCTGGCCTTTCAGCAAGAAATTGTATTTGGCATTGGGCAAGGGGCAGAAATGGGTAAGATTGTAAATAAGTCTTGGATGAATTCTAATATAATATAAGCTGCACTAAATGGGGTTACTGCAGGAATGCCATGGGGAAAACAAATAACTCTTGGTCTACTTAATTTAAATTAGCAAGCATATTGCATACTCACTATTCTAGATACCTATTTCTTTTTTTTCTTTTAATATCCACACACTCACTTTTCACATCCTCAGGACATCCCAAAGTACTTTATGCTCAATCATTTACTCTTGAAGTACCATTACTGTTAATTCGTAGGCAAACATGGCAGCCAATAAGCACACAGAAAGGTCCCACAAACAGCAACAAATCTGTTTTGGAAGTGTTGACTGAGGGATAAGTGTTGGCCAGGACACTGGGAGAATTCCCCATCTCTTGGATCTTTTACATCCAGCTGAACAGGCAAATACAGCATCAATTTAACATCTCATCTAAAAAAGACGGATGAGAACATTATTATTCATGGCGTACGTGGGTCACCTATTTTTCCTTCCTATGTGCAGTACTTCACACTTATCTGCAATAGATTTCTAAGCTGCCTCCAACAAATCCAATGCCCTTTCTAGTTTGGTATCATTTGCAAATTTCACCAATTTGTATTGACTTTCTGAATCAAAAGTCCCGATTTTAAGTTTGCAACGCGCTGTGAGCTGGGGGTGGGCAGGTTCCATTTGCGCGCGGGAAACCCGGAATTAAGTGCAGCGCATCTGTCAGTGGCTTTTTAACTTAGCCACCTCATTATCATTTTACTTCCAGGTTTCCTGTCCAATCAGCAGCAGCGGGCGTGATGTGGATCCGCATGACGTAATCTCAACTCCAGTGTATAAAGGGACAATCCAAACATGTAAGTTGAAGGATTTGGAGTTGGCTGTCAGAGAAGTGGAACTATCAGAATGGAGTCCCGACAGGCAAAGACTGTGCCCCGTTTCAGTAACGCCTCCCTGGATGTGCTGCTGGGGGCTGTGAGGAGTAGGAGAGAGATACTCTTCCATAGCAACGGAAGCAGGAAGCCTGCTGCTGAGACAAAGAAGGCATGGTTAGAGCTTGCGGAGGAGGTCAGCAGCAGGAGCATTGTGCCACGCTCCTGGATACACAGTGCAGAAAGCGGTTTAATGATCTAAGCAGGTCAGGAAAGGTGAGTACAGTACCTACATCCTGCTGTGCATATCACCCCACCCCCTCATTCTGCCTTCTCAAGCTTACTCCATCGCATCAGCCCTCACACCCACTTACCTTGCAGGTGCACCCATTCTTTTTCTATGCATTTCCTCACATCCCCTTCTATCCATCCACCCCTCCCACTCACCATTATCCTTATGCAATGTCATGCTTCTCCCTCATAGTTACCCTCACCAAATGCACTCCATCCATCGGATGAACACTTGCCATTACACTCACTCATAGGTCTCTTCTTTCCCTCCTTGCAGGAGAAGGGAGCACAGAACGCCAGGGACAGGGAGAGAACCGGAGGTGGCCCTCCGCAGATCATGCAGCTCACAAGTGCAGAGGAGGAGGCGCTGGAAATAAGTGGAGTTATGGCGCCCCTGGCTGTCTGAGATGGGAGATGGGGAGCTCCACGTTACCTGGTGACACAATTAAATAAAAGCCACCCACATGTCATATGGCACTCAGTCATGTTGACGTTGAAATATAATCAACTTCATAATGATAATTTGCAACATTCTTACCTTGCCACGACGAATTAATGTCTATTATCTCCCACAGGGCCTTCACGCGTGCAATCGGTGGATGTGACGGGCAACAAGTCTTTAGAGGAGCTGAGTCCTTCTGAGGGTGCACCATCACAAAACTTATGTAAAGCATGCACCAGCTCAGATACTCACACTTCGATGGGACCAGTAAGACAGATAGTTGGGGTTTCACCTGGTGACTCACACTTCACAAGTGAGCAAGAGCAGATGGTGGAGACAGGGACAGCCGTGGAGAGTCCGTGTCGGAGGGGGCAGCCACTCCAAACTCTGTTCAGCTGGACACAGATGCTGTACCCCGGGTACCATCAATGAAGAGGAGAATCATTAAGCAGCAGCAATGTGCGATGCACTGACAGGCCTTCAAAGTAGACTCACCACGATTGCAGACAGATTGGAGGAGTCCACCTCAAGCATGAAGGGGGTGATGTCGCAGGACACTGAAATGATGTCTTTTTCCATGGATAGAGTGGCCAGTGCCATGGATCATCATACGCACCAATCAAATGAGCCCATGCACACCTTGAACACCACCGTGAAGACTCTGGATGTCAACATGTCTGCCACCTGAAATAGGTTGACAGATTCCTTAGCCTTGGTCTTACAGGGCCGCATGGTCTGCACCAAAGTGTTCTTCACCACTGGGGTAGCAATGAAGTGTGGCTGGGCCATGAGAGTGATGATGGTGAAAGGGGTCATGGAAGTGGGAGCTCCACTCAAAGCGCTTCCACTTCTCACCCACAGCCCACCTCTCAGTCAGTAGCCCACATGCTGCCTCGTCTCCCGATGGCCAAGTCTGCCCCTGCAGGTGGAGCAGTCTTTGGTGGGCAGCCTTCACGGGCTCCAAAACCCAGAGGAAGTCGGCCATGAGCATCTCAAGCAGTCAGAGCAGGGATCTGAGCGGCCTGCCTCTACCTCTGCTGAAGCCAAACAGGTTGCACCACGTAGGAGTAGCAGAAAAAGGAAGAGTAAGGCTTTGTAGTTGCACATGGGTGTCTGAGAAAATTTTGTTTTGATAAGTTTTTGTTCTTTATTTAGCTCACATTAATGTTATTCTTTTTCACCACTTCCCCATTCTTGTCCATTCTTGGGTGTTGGGTGGTAAGTGGCCTTCTAACTTATTTGATGATGAATGTGAAGACATGAATTGAGGGGACCAATGGTGGGGATGTTCAAGGGATGGTTGATTGGTTGCAGGACTGCTTTGTGTTAGTGGCATTTGGGGGGTGGAGGGGGAAGAGTTGTCGTTGCATTTTCTGGTGACTTGGGTCTACTGCTGCAACCTAAGTGAACCGTGCATTTATAAGGGCATCCCGGGCAGCAATGTGAGAAGCTGGGGGTGCATCGCCCTCATCACCCTCCTTCTCCTCCTCCTCTTCTTCCTCCTCCCCCTCCAAATCGTCCGAAGAGGATCTGAGCTCTTCGCTTTCTTCTTCCTACAGGTCCAATCACATCCTGGATAGAGTGGATAGGAAGTTCCTATTTCCCTTAGCAGAGAGGTCAATAACCAGGGGACATAGATTTAAAATAATTGGTAGCAGGATTAGAGGGGAGTTGAGGAGAAATATTTTCACCCAGGTTCTGGAACGCACTGCCTGACAGGGTGGTAGAGGCAGAAACCCTCATCACATTAAAAAAAATACCTGGATATGCACTTGAAGTGCCGTAACCTGCAAGGCTACGGACCAAGAGCTGGAAAGTGGGATTAGGCTGGATAACTCTTTTTCGGCTGGCCCAGACATGATGGGCTGAATTGCCTCCTTCTCTGCCATAAATATTCTATAATTCTACTCCATAAACTACTGTCCAGAGAGCAATTGCATTACACATGTTTCTAGTTGCTCTAATATGTAGCATACTATAATCTTAATAACATATAACATTTTACCACCAGAACACTACAAACCTAGTCAAGCAAAACTCCACATCTTATCATGGTTAATTAGTTGAATCATCTAAGACTTAAATTCAGTCACACTTCAAAAATACAGCACTCTGAAATTTTTGAATTCAAACTCAATTGAGGATGATAGGTTCCAATTGAATATGCTCCAATATCAGATGAAGTGTTTGCGCATTCAGTGGCAATGCAAAGTTTTACACTACATTTCAAGCTCAAGTTCTGACATTTGAAAGCTGCAGTATACCCGAAAACAAGTGGACAGTGGCTCAGTCAGCAGTAGAAACTGATTGAATGGTAATATTAGACTGCACTGTATCAAGATTTGAGACTAGCAAGCCAATTGAATGAATTGATCTGTCAATTTATTCTTAAATAATTCTCTGTTCTGAACTTTGAGGGTCTGACTCCCATTGAAGTCTGGTGTACTTTCAACTATAGTGGCTTGTTTTTAAGGAGCTACTGGACAGACATAAGATGGTTGTGGTTGTTGGAGGTCAATCATCTCAGCCCCAGGACATCGCTGCAGGAGTTCTTCAGGGCAGTGTCCTAGGCCCAACCAACTTCAGCTGCTTCATCAATGAACTTCCCTCCATCATAAGGTCAGAAGATGGGATGTTCGCTGATGATTGCGCAGTGTTCAGTTCCATTCGCAATTCCTCAGATAATGAAGCAGTCCATACCCGCATGCAGCAAGACCTGGACGACATTCAGACTTGGGCTGATAAGTGGCAAGTAACATCGATGGCCCAAACACCCAAGGCCCTACCCCTCTGCGGGCCAAGAACGGAGAGGCACTCATCAAGGACAGAGAGGCAGTCAGTGCCCGCTGGAAGGAGCACTTCGAAGATCTCCTTAACTGCGACTCTGTCTTCGACACGAATGTCCTCAACTCCATCCCGCAGCATGCTACCCGCCACCATCTCAGCACAACCCCAGCCCGGCATGAGGTTGAAAAGGCGATCCGACAACTGAAGAACAACAAGGCCTCAGGAGCAGATGGAATCCCCGCCGAGGCACTAAAGCATGGCGGAGAAGCACTACTGGCGCGAATTCATGAACTCATCTCTCTTATCTGGAAGGAGGAGAGCATGCCAGGGGATCTCAGAGACGCCGTAATTGTGACCATCTTCAAGAAAGGTGACAAGTCCGATTGTGGTAATTGCAGAGGAGCTTCCCTGCTGTCTGCCACAGGAAAGACATCGCAAGAATCCTCCTCAATCGCCTTCTCCCAGTGGCCGAAGAGCTCCTCCCAGAGTCGCAATGCGGATTCCGCCCACTAAGGGGCACAATGTACATGATATTCACCGCACGTCAATTTCAAGACAAATGCAGGGAACAGCACCAACCGCTGTACATGGCCTTCTTTGATCTCACAAAGGCCTTCGACACTGTCAACTGTGAGGGATTATGGAATGTCCTCCTCAAATTCGGCTGCCCTCAAAAGTTTGTTACCATCCTCCGCCTGCTTCACGACGACATGCAAGCCGTGATCCTGACCAACGGTTCCATCACAGACCCAATTCACATACGAACCGGGGTCAAGCAAGGCTGTGTCATCGCACCAACACTCTTCTCGATCTTCCTTGCTGCAATGCTCCATCTCACCCTCAGTAAGCTCCCCACTGGAGTGGAGCTAATTTACAGAACAAACGGGAAACTGTTCAACCTCCGTTGCCTCCAGTCCAGATCTAAGGTCGTCCCATCCTCTGTCGTCGAATTACAGTATGCAGACGACGCTTGCGTCTGCGCTCACTCGGAGGTCGAACTCCAAACCATCGTCAACACCTTCACCGAAGCGTACGAGACCATGGGCCTTACACTAAACATTCGTAAGACAAAGGTCCTCTACCAACCTGCCCCCGCCACACAGTACTGCCCCCCGATTATCAAAATCCACGACAAGGCCTTGGACAACATGGACCACTTTCCATACCTCGGGAGACAAGGGCAGATGTCGACGATGAAGTCCAACACCGCCTTCAGTGTGCCAGTGCAGCCTTCGGTCGCCTGAGGAAGAGAGGTTTGAAGACCAGGACCTCAAATCCGGCACTAAGCTCATGGTCTACAGAGCAGCAGTGATACCCGCCCTGCTGTATTCCTCAGAGACATGGACCATGTACAGCAGGCACCTCAAAGCACTGGAGAGGTACCACCAACGCTGCCTCCGCAAGATCCTGCAAATCCATTGGCAGGATAGGCGCACCAATCTCAGTGTTCTTGCTCAGGCCAACATCCCCAGCATCGAAGCTTTGACCACGCTCGATCAGCTCCGATGGACGGGTCACATTGTCCGCATGCCCGATACGAGACTCCCAAAACAAGCGCTCTACTCGGAGCTCCGGCACGGCAAGAGAGCCCCAGGTGGGCAGAGGAAACGCTTCAAGGACACCCTCAAAGCCTCCTTGAAAAAGCGTAACATCCCACCGACACCTGGGAATCCCTGGCCCAAGACCGCACAAAGTGGAGGAGAAGCATCCGGGAAGGCGCCGAACACCTCGAGTCTTTTCGCCGGGAGCAAGCGGAAGACAAGCGCAGGCAGCGCAAGGAGCGCACGTCAACCCAAGCACCCCACCCACCCGCCCCTTCAACCACCGTCTGCCCCACCTGTGACAGAGACTGTAGGTCCCGCATTGGACTCATCAGTCACCTGAGAACTCATTTTTAATGTGGAAGCAAGTCATCCTCGGTTCCGAGGGACTGCCTAAGAAGAAGAAGGATAAATGGCAAGTAACATTCGCACCACACAAGTGCCAGGCAATGACTATCTCCAACAAGCGAGAATCTTGTGAAGGAATAGCCATATTCAGAAAAATACACCATCCTACGAACAGAATTCTAGCCTTATTAAACATGACAAACTGGGTTTAAAAATCTAAAAGCCTTAACGACACAAAGCTGTAAATACAGGCTTCTGAGATAAGATGAGTTGTTAACACAAAGCTGTAAACACCATACAAGCTTTTGAAATGGGAATTGGTTGTTGACACTGAGACAATGGCCCTATTGAAGCAAAGGGTTGGAGCTTCCAAGAAGTCTGCAGTTTGGAAAGAGCACAATGGAATCCCCAGTTAAGGTGTCATAAACCAACACTTTGAAATGAATCACATAAATTAAAGAAACATATGCCTTCATAAATATGACATCAAATGAAAGACAGGAGACATAATTCTTGGTACAACCAATTGAAGTAGCTAGGAAGACAATCATGTACTCAGTTGAAGTGTTTATAATTTACATGTTGTAAAAAGATACAAACAGAAGACTTTCATAAATATGACATCAATAGATGCACCAAGCAATCACATTGTTTATGTGTTAAACTAGGAACAGATAGGAGACACGAAGTCTGTTTAAAACCAGCTGAGGTGATTTAAGAATTGAATAGAAGACCTTCGTAAGAATGGCATCAAATAGATACATAAGAACATAAGAAATAGGAGCAGGAGTAGGCCAATTGGCCCCTCGAGCCTGCTCCGCCATTCAATAAGATCATGGCTGATCTGATCCTAACCGCCAATCTACTATCACAGAACCATCTCCTGAACCTAACAGAATTGGACACACGAAATAGGAGCAGGATCAGGCTACACGGCCCCTGGGCCTACTACGCTACCCACAGGGCCATGACCGATCCGAACCTAGACTCATGTCCAAATTCCTGCCCGCTCCCCGTAACCCTTAATTCCCTTTACTTCTCGGAAACTGTCTATTTCTGTTTTAAATTTATGTAATGATGTAGCTTCTACAGCTTTTTGGGGCAGCATATTCCATGGACCTACCACCCTCTGAGTGAAGTAGTTCCTTCTCATCTCAGTTTTGAAAGAGCAGCCCCTTATTCTAAGATTATGCCCCCTAGTTCTAGTTTCACCCATCATCAGGAACATCCTCCCCGCATCCACCCGATCCAACCCCTTCACAATCTTATATGTTTCAATAACATCTGTTATAACAGTTTTTTATGATAAGTTTTGAACACCTAAAGGTAGAGACACAAGTCTGCAAGCTAACAGCTGAACTGACAGTAAGAATAGAAAGAAGTCAACAGAAATATAACTAGAGATAATTAGCTTACATCAGCAGAAAACTTCAAAGGATATACCACTGAAAAAAGGGTATAAAGATAGGATTTTCAAATGGGAAAACAGAATTCGCTGGAAGGGGCAAGCGATTCTCAACTTCAGAGGCAAGCTCTGTAAGTTTTCAACTCTTTGAGTCTCGGGTGATCAAAGGTACTTGTATTTGATTTTGGTGGATATCCTGGATTAAGACTAAGTAGAAATGTAAAAATGTAACAAAGTTAAGATTTGAGAATAAGGATCTCTGAGATTAAGAATTGTAAGCTATTTGTTTTTAGAACTGTTAATGTTGCGACTGAATCACTAGCTGTTAACTACATGTCGGTTCTTTAATAAATCTATATATTTTTAGAATTGTCTCACATAGTACTTCTGTATCAAACTCGCAAACTCAATCTCTGTACACTCTTTGGTGAGGAGTTGCAGAATTCTGGGGGAGTTTTCCGGGCCCTCATAATACCCGGAAGGTTACAGTCTAGTTAAACTTATTAAAAGTGCTATCGGGAGGACAGTAACATCTTCAAGTCGTTCCTTTTCTTTAGGGAGAGATAGTCTGGACCTTTAGACCCAATTAAGCGTCTTATAGGATTCGGCTATCTCTAACTTTAGTTGAAGGTGAACGTCTGGGGAATACGCTTGATCCGGGGTGGCCCGAAAAGGGCTAGGACTAGTAATTATCCCTTCAGTCTAACCACCTACCCTTGATATTCAACGGCATTACCATCGCCGAATCCCCCACCATCAACATCCTGGGGATCACCATTGACCAGAAAATTAACTGGACCAGCCACATAAATACTGTGGCAACAAGAGCGGGTCAGAAGCTGGGTATTCTGTAGGCAAGTGTCTCATCTCCTGACTCCCCAAAGCCTTGCCACCATCTACAAGGCACAAGTCAGGAGTGTGATGGAATACTCTCCACTTGCCTGGATGAGTGCAGCTCCAACAACACTCAAGAAGCTCGACACCATCCAGGACAAAGCAGCCCGCTTGGTTGGCACCCCATCCACTACCTTAAACATTCACTCCCTCCACCACCGGCGTACCGTGGCTGAAGTGTGTACCATCAGCAGCAATTCACCAATGCTTCTTCGGCAGCACTTCCCAAACCCGTGACCTCTACCACCTAGAAGGACAAGGGCAGCAGGCACATGGGAACACCATCACCATCACCTGTAAGTTCCCCTCCAAGTTACACACCATCCTGACTTGGAAATATATCGCCGTTCCATTATTGTTGCTGGGTCAAAATCCTGGAACTCCCTCCCTAACAGCACTGTGGGAGTACCTTCACCACAAGGACTGCAGCAGTTCAAGAAGGCAGCTCACCACCACTCTCTCAAGGGCAATTAAGGAATGGGCAACAGATGCTGACCTTGCCAGCGATGCTCACATCCCGTGAACGAATAATAAATAAATAAATAAATAAATTGGAGTGCTGAAGCAAGTTCTTCCGGATTTTGCGGTAAAAATAACGGTGAGGCTATCAGCATTCACCATTATTAAAGAGTAAATCAGACAGCAACTTCTGGTGACCGTACACGTGCTGTTAAACTCGGAAATCAGGAAGCTGCTCTGCTCCTCCAGAAGCTTCGCTATACCGGTATCTCGCCCAGAGACTCGGCATTAAAACACATAGAACACGTGAAGTTGCTGTACTTACCCACTAGATACCCACTAAACTCGTCAGAAAAAATTAAGGCTTGTCCATTCTAGTGTAATTGGTGATTAGTCTTAATTACTGCCAAACAATTTCTTTGGCACTGAATTAACTTTTACAAGTGTGGAGTCTCATCCTTTAGATTTTGATTATTGTTGGAGATTTTAAAAAATGTAAATTAAATTTTCTTTACCTTTTTCTTTATGTCTTTTTTACCTCTCTCTTAATCCCATCTTTCTTTCCTGCTCTTTATTTTGCTTTCTGTATATGATATGGCATTGAATATTCTTAACTTACACTTCCTAGTTCAGGCCCTGCACTGCTCGTTAAGAATTCTTCAATCTGATTGGCGAAGGAGATACACAATTGCTTGCTCTGTTCACACAGGTCCCAGATCCCCTGTAGAGGATGTCGCACTGAAATGGATTTCTAATTACTGCAAGTTCCAGAGCAAAAAGCTCATAGAAAGTCTGTGGGCAAGTGTAATAAACGTCTGGTGCCATTCATTCGCTGCTGACCGCAAAATCCGGGTCCTTGTTCCAACTATTCTGAGCCATGTCCTGCTGTGCTGTAGAGATAATTTTTTCTTGTAACATTGTGGTTTTAGCTATAATCTACAGCTTTATCCTTTCTGCAGTGCATTGCAGTTATACAGCATCAATGAGGAATACATTGGGAGAAAATGAAGTTATGGCCGCATATTTTCTGCCTGAAAAATGGACGACCAGCAGTTGAAAATTGGGGAAGCTCCACGGCTGCCCCTTTAATGTCCAAGGGTGAACAGCCCTGCCTGATGTGAGCTTCCCAAAGCAGGTGTAAGACAGCTTAAATATGCAAATCGAAGTCCTAAGCCAGTTGTCGGACCCCGATTGCAAAATTCCAATACAAATGGGTAGAGCTTGCACCGTGCATGCACGGCCTAACCTGTGGTCCTTAATGGGGCCGCTGCAGGCCGCTCAAAAAAAGGCAGAAGACATTCTTCATTTTTATTTTTGTGAGCGCAGGAGAAGCAGAAATGCTCCTCCTGGACCCAAAAAAGAAATGCAGCCCACTGTCAGAGCTTTTGAGGCCACCCCAGTATCGCCTCCTACCCCAGACCTGGTCTGCTGGTCAGCTCCACTAGCGGCTGGCCGATTTCATGCCCTGCCCCATCTTCGAGCTGCAGCAGAAGGCCCATTTCACGTCCACAGCTTGCCTGTGAGATTTAAATTTGGCTTGGGTTTCAAGCCGGCACAGACTGGCACACAGAGCTGTTGTTCCGTTGACTTTGCGGCCATTTTTGGCTCAAGTTGAATTTCTCATCCCACGTTTTTTTCTGACAATGGTATATAACTTGTGCAAAGTACACCTAGTAGAGAGTTCTGGCCTCTTGCGCATCCCCGATTTTAATCGTTCCACCATTGGCGGCCGTGCCTTCAGCTGCCAAGGACTTAAGCTCTGGAATTCCCTCCCTAAACCTTTCCACCTCGCTACCTCTCTTTCCTCCTTGAAGACGCTCCTTAAAATCCACCTCCATCTGCCCTAATATCTCCTTAAGTGGCTCTGTGTCAAATTTTGTTTGATAACGCTCCTGTAAGGTGCCTTGGGATGTTTTACTAGGTTGAAGGCGCGATATAAATGCAAGTTGTTGTTGTTGATTGTGTTGGTGATTAATGACTGGTGAATGATTGGACTTCTCCCATACTCTTGCTTTATGAATGTGCACAATGTACTATGGTGATCAGTGACATGAATCTGTCATTCATGAAAGAAAGACTTATGAAATAATACTGAGTGGCCTGCGGTTGGCGCTGTCCAGGGAGAGTATAAATACTCGGGCACGGGCACGGGCACAGGCACGGGCCCACCTTGTGCAGGACATTCTTAACAGGAACTAGTGAAGGACACAACTAGATCTCCATGTTGTAAAACAGTTGATTAAAGCTTTGTTTAACGCTTAGACCAAGTGCCTAGTAGTTTTCTTACGTCAATCAGCTTTCACCTTTTCATTTTGATCGAATGGAGGTAACCTTTATGTTAATTGGGGTGAATGTTCTGCAAGCTAATGTGAGCTATAATTTGGAACATTCTTAAACCTTTTGGATAAGGTGTTAGCATCAAATACTGCCAGTGAAATTTATTGTGGGTTAAATGCAGGGCAAAGTTCTCTCTACTGTGCTTCATCAATGTTTGGTAACTCCAAGCTCAGAAAGGCACCCATAGTGGTATTTCCATATCTCATGATCGGAATTCTCCTGACCTATCTGAGATAGACTGCCAATGTAGTGCCAGTCAGTGTCATATTCTTAACAGTTTTGTGTTATCAATTGATTTTAACTAGGAACTGGATTAAGACTGCACAAGATAATTTCTCTTGAGCCTGGGTTGAATTCTAGACTAGATTCAAGAGGTGAAAGAAGTATTTCAATCCATTGGACACGGCTGATGGTTCTTTTTTGGAATGATTTGAAAAATAATAATCTGGTAAATTCAGAATAAATATTTATTTCTGATATTTTGCTAGCTGTTTTCTAAGTGGATTGAAGTAACATTAAGTTGATGACAGTTTTTCTGCCCCTGATTTTCTTCAGTATTTTTCCCACTTTTTAAAATTTCCTTCTTGTCCAAAAGAGCAGGTTGCAAACCTTTATATGTGTCTAATTAGGAATGACTTCTACTCCAGCTTTCATTCCCACCTTCTGCCTGCCTCATACCCAGGACCTCGCTCAATATGCCTGAATAAAGCTGATTATAATGTTAACAGTTCATAGAAAAATTATAACTTGAGAGGAAAATAACAAACAAAATTGACACCAAATTCCTGTGGAAATAGTTATGGATCTTATTTCAACTCCCACAGCTCATTTTGAATTTTAATGGCACTATTTTAAGGGGACACTAGAGCAACTTCTTTAGATTTGCCTATTGATATTCACAAATTCATCATAAGTGAGTTTTAAGAATTTTCTTCAAGAATTACAGTAACAATAGTAAACTCTCATGTTAATCTAATTAAGTGAGGGTTTTTTTTTGCCCTTGTTTTGTTCAAGAAGAAAGAAAGACTTGCATTTATATAGCACCTTTCAGGCCACTGGACGTCTCAAAGCGCTTTACAGCCAATAAAGTACTTTTGGAGTGTAGTCCCTGTTGTAATGTGGGAAACACGGCAGCCAATTTGTGCACAGCAAGCTCCCACAAACAGCAATGTTTTAATGACCAGATAATCTGTTTTTGTTATGTTGATTGAGGGATAAATATTGGCCAGGACACCAGGGATAGGTCCCCTGCTCTTCTTTGAAATGGTGCCATGGGATCTTTTACACCCACTTGAGAGAGCAGACAGAGCCTCGGTTTAACGTAGAATCATAGAAAGTTACAGCACGGAAGGAGGCCATTTTGGCCCATCGTGTCCGCGCCGGCTAACAAAGAGCTATTCAGCCTAATCCCACTTCCCAGCTCTTGGTCCGTAGCCCTGCAGGTTAGAGCATCCCAAGTGCACATCCAAGTACTTTTTAAATGTGGTTAGGGTTCCTGCCTCTACCACCCTTTCAGGCAGTGAGTTCCAGACCCCCACAACCCTCTGGGTGAAGACATTTCCCCTCAAATCCCCTCTAAACCTTCCCCCAATTACTTTAAATCTGTGCCCCCTGGTTTTTGACCCCTCTGCTAAGGGAAATAGGTCCTTTCTATCCACTTTATCTATGCCCCTCATAATTTTATACACCTCAATAAGGTCTCCCCTCAGCCTCCTCTGTTCCAAGGACACAGACCCAGCCTATCCAGTCTTTCCTCATAGCTAAGATTCTCTACTCCCGGCAACGTCCTTGTAAATCTCCTCTGTACCCTCTCTAGTGCATTCACATCTTTCCTATAATGTGGTGACCAGAACTGCACGCAGTACTCTAGCTGAGGCCTAACTAGTGTTTTATACAGTTGAAGCATAACCCCCCCTGCTTTTGTATTCTATGCCACGGCTAATAAAGGCAAGCATTCCGTATGTCTTCTTAACCACCTTATCTACTTGGCCTGCTACCTTCAGGGATCTGTGGACATGCACTCCAAGGTCCCTTTGTTCCTCTACACTACTCAGTGTCCTACCATTTAATGTGTATTCCCTTTCCTTGTTAGCCCTCCCCAAATGCATTACCTCACTTCTCCGGATTGAATTCCATTTGCCACTCTTCTGCCCACCTGACCAATTTATTGATATCTTCCTGCAGTCTACAGCTTCCTTCTTCAGTATCAACCACACAGCCGATTTTAGTATCATCTGCAAACTTCTTAATCATACCCCCTATATTCAAGTCAAGATCGTTGATATATACCACAAAAAGCAAGGGACCTAGTACTGAGCCCTGTGCAACCCCACTGGAAACAGCTTTCCAGTCACAAAAACACCCATCAACCATTACCCTCTGCTTCCTGTCTCCAAGCCAGTTTTGAATCCAACTTGACACTTTGCCCTGGATCCCATGGGCTTTTAACTTCGTGACCAGTCTGCCATGTGGAACCTTATCAAAAGCCTTGCTAAAGTCCATACACACTACATCAAACACACTACCCTCATCTACCCTCCTTGTTACCGCCTCAAAAAATTCAATCAAGTTTGTCAGACACGACCTTCCCTTAACAAATCCGTGCTGACTATCCTTGATTAATCCGTGTCTTTCTAAATGAAGATTTATCCTGTCCTTCAGAATTCTTTCCAATAATTTTCCCACCACCGAGGTTAGGCTGACTAGCCTGTAATTACTTGGTCTATCCTTTTCTCCCTTTTTAAACAAGGGTACCACATTAGCAGTCCTCCAGTCCTCTGGCACCACACCTGAAGCCAGCTATTTCCTCTTTTGCTTCGCTTAACAGTCTGGAATACATTTCATCCATGCCTGGGGATTTATCCACTTTTAAAGCTGCTAAACCCCTTAATACTTCCTCTCTCACTATGTTTATTTCATCTAATATTTCACACTCCTCCCCCCCAATAGCAATGTCTGCTTCGCCCCTCTCCTTTGTGAAAACAGACGCAAAGTATTCATTAAGAACCCGACCGACGTCTCCCGCCTCCACACACAGATTACCCTCATGATCTCTAATAGGCCCTACCCTTTCTTTAGTTATACTCTTAGGGGTAGAAATTAGGTCGCGCCCCATTTGGGGCGCAAATATCATCCGAGCGCAAATATTAGCGCCTGGCGCTAATTATCGGCACTGACAGGAAACTTCACTTTTACCGCCCCGGGAGGTGAGTGGAGCGCTAAATTAGGCGCTGCACACCTCTCTTAAGGCGCAAAGGCCTAGGAGTGAGGCGCTACCTCAGCGCACGAGCGCAGCGCAGCTGCTGCCAGTTAGCGAGGGAACACAGACACACTGGCGCCGGACACTTCTTAAAGCGGGGGGGGCCACTTGCTCCCCAGCCACACCCTGCTCATTGCAGCCTTGAATCTCAGCCTGGAGAGACCTGTAATCCATTTTGCTGCCAAGCATGGAGAGGGTGAGAGAACGCGCTCATCGCTTCACCGAGCGGGCCTTGGATGCTCTGGTTGGCGCAGTGGAGCGCAGACGATGCATGCTGTTCCCGGAGAGTGGCAGGAGGCCTTTGCCACGCGAGTTCAGAAGAGTGTGGAGGGAGGTGGCTCAGAGCGTCTCCTCCAGGAGCATGGTGCCCAGGACCCATGTTCAGTGCCGCAAAAAATTCAACGACCTCACTCGGGTCGTCAGGGTGAGTGGCTTTTTCTCAATACCTCTCCATCCCTCCATCTCAACCTCACTATATGGCCAGAGGGTCTTAAAACCCCAATGCACAACACTCATGCAACACCTATGGCCCTTTCATCAAACACAAACACACATTCCACACTTTGCATACAGTAAGGGCTATTCACCTATGGGAGGCACATCAGGCAAGACCATGGCTGCATATTGTAAGGGCTATTCACCTATGGGAGGCACATCAGGCAAGACCATGGCTGTATATTTACTCAGATGCTGTCCTTTTTCTTGCAGGCTAAGCTGGCTCATAATCGGAGACAGCAGCAACGGACGGGTGGAGGGCGGCTTCAGCTGCAACCCCTCAGCGATCTGGAGGAGCGCGTCCACAGGATTGTGGCAAGCCGGGTGATCGGTCCCGTCGCCACTGGGGACGCCGACCCCGTTGTGGACAGCAATGGTAAGGTCATCACCTTTTTGTCCTCTGTCCTTCCACTTGTCCCTCACAATACCAGCCTTTGACACTTTCAATCCAACTTGCTAACTCGCTGCACTTATTCCTCCCTTACTGCCACCCTGTCCTCACGCTAAAGCCACTCTTGTACCTCCCTGCTTTCAGATGGTGATTCACCAGCTGAGGAGATGGTCCCTGAAGCTGCCACTGGGAGTGATGCTGCAGCTGAGGAGGAAGAGGAAGCCGGAGCATCAGTGCCACCCTCTCCCGAGGAAGCCCATGGCCACACTGGGAACACGCCTTCCCCGGAGGGGAGCAGGGGGGAAGGGGCTGATGATGGTGAAGCTCCAGGACCCAGCGGGCTGCAGCAACGCCATGGGGGGGGGGAGGGAAGAATGGGAGCCTTCTCCCCAGAGGGAGAGTATGCCAGACACTCCTACTGCAATGGACGCAGAGGAGGAGCGGCTGATTGCAGAAATGAACAGCCAGGCGGTGGGCATGCACACTGAGCTCATGGGTGCAGTGGGAAGGGTGCCCGAATGCATTGAGGCACTGGCAAGGAGTGTGGAGCACTTCGCTGTAGCACAGGCGGATGCCACACTAAAGCTTAGTGCTGCAATTCAGTCACTGGCTGCCAGGAACCCATCTGAGACTGCTCTCATGCAGACTCAGATTGAGGCCACGCGAGCACTGACTGCTGCCATCCTCGATGGTTCGTGCACATGTCCCCGGGGCTGTCACCGCGCCGCAGCAGGCCAGCAATCTGTTCTCCGGCAAATTGCTCCGGATGCTGAAGTGCTGCCCCGTGGGAGTGCCAGTGTCTCGGGCGAGCAGGGAGTTGCTGTCCTCTCTCACAATGACAGCATTCCTGCTGCCAACACTGTCACTTCTCCACTGCACTTGCCACCGCCTGTAGGACAGACTGCTGCCGCCCATGCAGAGTTGGTGCAGTCTGCAGCCGGGCCCTCCAGGCCCAGAAGTGGTCGAGGCCGTCCTTCAGGGGCATCTGCAGTGTCAGGGTCTGACGAGCAGCAGCCTTCCACCAGCCTTGCTGCAGCCACTGAGGTCCCATTACGGAGGAGCAGTAGGGTTAGAAGGGGGGAAGTGCGCAAGGGAAGGAGATCACCCTCGAAGGGAAAAATGTAGGAGGTGTGCCAAAATGCTGGTCATTTTTTTATTAAAGGCCGAGGTTCATGGCCCAACTTTTGTTTGGTGTTTTGGACATTATCTCCAGGTTGTGAGAACCAGTTATGTTATTGACTGTTTTTTTGTGTTTATTTCTATGAGTTTGTCATGAGGAATTGACACACACAGAGTTTGTACAATAAATAAGTTTCTGTATTCAAAATATACATGGCTGGTGGTTGGAATTATTGGTGCCTTGGCCGGCTTAGGGGTTGCGTGCTGGGTTGATTCGTGTTTGTAGCAATGGCAGGGGCCCTAGAAGCGGCTTGCTATTAGTCGTTGACGGACGGCCCTTGCAGTTTGACCATTGTGGGCCGCCCTCCTGCCTTGGTGCTGCTGCTGATCATCGTCCTCATCCTGTTCCTCCTCTTCCTCCTCCTCCTCTTGTGGTGCTGCAAGGCCTGGTGGCATTGGCTGCGTCCTGAGGATTGCCATGTTGTGCAACATGCAGCACACGACTACGAATTTCGAAACTTGCTCAGGCGAGTACTGCAGGGCTCCTCCGGAATGGTCCAGACAGCGGAATCGTTGTTTCAGCACGCCGATTGTGCGCTCAATAATGTTCCTGGTTGCTTGTTGGCTTTCCTGGTACCGCAGCTCAGCAGGGGTGTTTGGCGCACGGAGCGGTGTCATCAGCCAGGTGCTCAATGCGTACCCCTTGTCCCCCAGAAGCCAACCAACTGGCTGATGCGGTGCCTCGAAAATTTCTGCCACAGTACTCTGGCGCAGGATGAAAGCATCGTGGCAGCTGCCCGGATAGTGGGCATTGACAGCGAGAATCACCTGTCTGTGGTCACAGACCAACTGCACATTCAAGGAATGGAACCCCTTTCTGTTCCGGAACTCCTCTGCATTCTCTCGCGGAGCACGCAAAGCCACATGCGTGCAGTCAATGGCGCCCTGCACCATGGGGAAGCCCGCTACCCTCGCAAAGCCCATAGCACGGTCATGCTGCTTGTCTGGGGTCATAGGGAAAGAGATGAAGTCTCGTCTCCTTCTGAAGAGGGCATTGGTGACCTGCCGGATGCAGCGATGCACCGCAAACTGGGAGATATTGGCGAGGTCCCCAACAGCAGCTTGGAATGAGCCAGTGGCGTAGAAGTTCAAAGCCACTGTGACCTTCACTGCCACCGACAGAGACGTCCTGGACCTCAGCTGAGGCTGCAGATCTGGCTGCAGCAGGTGGCAGAGCTCAGTGACCACCTCCTTGCTGAATCGCAGCCTTCGCAAACACAGCTCCTCGGACATATGGATGTAGGAGAGCTGTTCACGATATACCCTGGGAGGGTAAGCTCTCCTGTACATGCGCCTGATGGCCCTCCTCCGTCTGGCCATCATTGCCACTCTCTGTCTGCGTCTCACTATCCTCCGATTGAGCTGGAGCAGGACGACGCCCCCAATCATTGCAGCCCCCATATTCTCTTTGCCAGAAAAGTAATGAGGTACAGCAACTAAAGTAGCAGCAAAGTTAGGATGAACTAGGCCAAACTACCTCACAAAGCGTTGAGTCAATGTAGAAGTCTCTCTCTCTCTCTCTCCGAATCTCTCTCTCTCTCTCAGAACGAGTGGTGCATAAATGTCGACCACAGAAAAAGACAGGAAGAGGCCCCCTTTAAATAGCGCCCCCCCCAGCCCCACACCGATTGATAACGTTCCAGTCTTCCGGTCGTTGGAAGCGCCAGGCGGTAAGGCAGGGGGCGCCACTCAATTTCCGCTCCGGGGCGCCCCAAGGGCGTTGCACCATGGAATGACGTCACAATCTGCGCGCGCAGGTGGTCGCAGCGGTAAGTTTTAGCGCCGCCGCACAATCTCAAGTTAAGTTCTCGAGCGGCGCAAACAGCGCTGCGCCCGGGCGTTAGCGCCTTAACGCCCCATTAGCGCCCTCTTAAGGCGCTAACGGGAGGCGCAACCAACTGAATTTTTCCCCCTTACTCTTAATATATTTATAAAACATCTTTGGGTTTTCCTTGATTTTACTTGCCAAGAATTTTTCATGCTTTCTCTTTGCTTTCCTAATATCATTTTTAATTGCACCCCTGCACTTTCTGTACTCCTCTAAAGATTCTGGAGTATTTAACCCTCGGTATCTGTCATACACCTCCCTTTTTTTCTTTATCCTACCCTGTATGTCTCTGGACATCCAGGGGGCTCTAGATTTGTTAGTCCTGTTGAGGCTGCCGCGAAACACGAATTAAGGCTGAATCCATTTGTGTTAAACAAGAGACTTTTTAATCACAGCATAGCACAAAATGGCAGAACCGAAAAGCTCCCAGAATTCTCTGGGTAAAACCTGAGGCCCCGCCCCCTCCTGCCTTAAAGGTAAGGTGCCTTAAAGGGAAGGGGCTGGAAATTTGTCCACAGACGGAAGAGTGGATTATGCCCGTTTTAGGTGGCGATCCGCCACACAGCTCCCCCCCAGAATCCGCTTAGGAGGTGTGGACAAGACGGTGCGGCGGTCTGATGGGCCGGCCGGAGCGGCTCTTGTAGGACGCCGGTGGACGTGGAACGGCCGGGCGTGGAGCAGCCGGGTGAACCGGCTTGAGGGCAGGTCGGCCGCGTGGAGGTGGACGAGCTACAGGGACCTGCTCACCGGGCTCCGAGTGTGCTGGCTTGAGTCGGTCAACCGACACTTTTTCGGTCCTGTCGCCCACTTGCAGGGTGAAAAATTTGTCCCCAGCCTGTAGCACCTTGTAGGGCCCGTCGTACGGGGGTTGAAGGGGTCCGCGGTGGGCGTCGTGCCGGACGAAAACAAACCGTGCCTGGTGCAGGCTTAGTGGGACGTGTGAGGTGGATTCGCCGTGTCGGGCAATGGGCACCGGGGCGAACTGCAGCGCTGGTGAGGCGAAGTCGTGGCGTTGCTGGTCGGCTGACCAGGGTGTCGTGGCGGTGGGTAGGAACTCGCTGGATACGCGCAACGGCTGACCATACACGAGCTCTGCTGCCGATGCGTGGAGGTCTTCTTTAACCGCGGTGCGCAGGCCGAGGAGGACCCACAGAAGTCGGTCGGTCCAGGCGCCATCTTGGAGGCTGGCTCGAAGAGATGCCTTCAAGGATCTGTGGAACCGCTCACACAGCCCGTTGGCTTGGGGGTGGTACGCTGTGGTGCGGTGAATGGTCACCCCGAGATTGCGTGCGACGGCGGTCCAGAGTTCAGAGGTAAATTGCGGACCTCTGTCCGACGTCATGTCGGCGGGGACGCCGAACCGTGCGACCCAGGTGCTGACGAAGGCTCTGGCGATGTCGGCGGTGGTGGTAGAGGTCAGTGGAATTGCCTCAGGCCAGCGTGTGGTGCGGTCAACGATGGTCAGCAAGTGCGTGTGGCCTTGCGACGGCGGCAGGGGCCCGACGATGTCCACGTGGATGTGGTCGAATCTCCGCGAGGGGACGGTAAACTCCTCGAGGGGTGCTTTCGTGTGTTGCTGTACCTTGGCCCGTTGGCAGGCTAGGCAGGAGTTGGCCCAAGTACGCACATCTTTGCGAAGGCTGCGCCAGACGAAGCGGTTGGCTACCAATTTGATGGATGCGCGGGCGCCGGGGTGGGAGAGGTTGTGGAGAATGTCGAATACCCGGCGGCGCCAGGACGCTGGGACGACGGGCCGAGGTTGACATAGGGATATGTCGCACTTGACCGTGACAGCGGTCGGGCCACAGGCGACGTCGGCCAGGCGTAGCCCTGGTAGGTTGGTGGGTGCGGAGAGCAGATCAGGGTCGGTGATCTGGTCTGCTGCGAGTTGAGCGTAGTCGACTGCTAGGTGTGCGGCGTGGATGGCGGGGCGAGAGAGGCAGTCAGCTACCACATTGTCTCGGCCGGAGACGTGTTGGATGTCCGTGGTGAACTCGGACACTGCCGCGAGCTGGCGCTGCTGCCTGGCGGACCAGGGGTCAGTTGTCTTTGCCATTGCGAATGTCAGGGGCTTGTGGTCGACAAACGCAGTGAAGGGGTGGCCCTCAAGCAAAAACCGGAAATGGCGGACCGCCAGGAACAGCGCGAGGAGCTCGCGGTCGAAGGTGCTGTACTTGACCTCTGGGGGGCGTAGTTGGCGGCTGAAGAAGGCAAGTGGTTGCCAGGCGCCGTCGACCCACTGCTCATACACGGCGCCGACCGCGTGGTCGGAGGCGTCCGTGGTGAGCGCTACCCTGGCATTTGGCCGTGGGTGCGCGAGCAGGGTGGCAGTTGGCGAGCGCGGTCTTGGTGGAATCGAAGGCGGCAGACGCGTCTGCCGTCCATTCGACCGCCATCTTGCCACTCCTGCCCCGGAGGGCTTCATACAGGGGCCTCATGAGGGACGCCGCTTTGGGGATGAAGCGGTTATAGAAATTCACCATCCCGAGGAACTCCTGGAGGCCTTTGATGGTGGTGGGGCGGGGAAATTGTTGGACGGCCTGCACCTTGGTGGGCAGGGGAATGGCCCCAGCATGGGTGATGTGGTGGCCGAGGAAGTCGATCTTGTCCAGGCCGAACTGGCATTTGGCTGGGCTGAGGATGAGCCCGTGGTCGCTGAGGCGCCCGAACAGGATGCGAAGGTGTTCGAGGTGTTCCTGCTTGGAGGAACTGGCTACCAGGATGTCGTCCAGGTAGACGAACAGGAACTTCAGGTCCCGAAGGACCGAGTCCATGAGCCGTTGGAATGCCTGGGCCGCGTTTTTGAGGCCGAAGGGCATCCGCAGGAACTCGAAAAGGCCGAAGGGGGTGATTACGGCCGTCTTGGGGACGTCCGCGGGGTGGACGGGGACTTGGTAAGGGCCGGGAATTCGGGCAGGAGTGCCGAGTAGTCATCCGTGGCCCGGGCGTGGCACTGTGACGCCATGTCGGCGGGTTGACGGGGGGCCATGGCGCCCAGGATGGGGGACATGGTGTTCATGTCCACGAGGCGGTGACGAGGGATGTCTACCAGTAGGCCGTGGGCGCACAGGAAATCTGCGCCGATGAGGGGGGAGAGCACCTTGGCAGTGATGAACTCCCATCGGTAGCGGTGACCAGCGAGGTCGAGGGTGAATGTCCGGGTGCTATACGTCCGGATTTCTGAGCCGTTAGCAGCAGCCAGCGCCGGTCCTCGTTCGCCCTTTTGGATGTCGAGGGAGGAGGCCGGGATGATGCTGTGCTGAGCCCCAGTGTCGCACAGGAACCGGCGGCCGGTTTTGTCATCCGTGACGAACAGCAGGGAGCCCGCGTGGTCCACGGCCATCGCGGGGGCTGGAACGGGGGCAGACTTGAAAGAGCAGGGAGGTGTGCACCGTTGTGCCCTGGCGCCGAACCATGCGTGGTAGTAACAGTGGCCCGGGTTAGTGGGGCGTGAAGGCCCCGTGGGCCTGGTGACAGGCCCTTGTGGCCGCGTAGTGGCCGGTGAGGGGCGCGCCCAGGCATTGGCTGCCAGGTCCGGAGTGACGTCGCGGCTGGAGTGAGCGGACAGCAGCTTGTCGGCCTCATCGGCCAGGGCTTCCAGGTTCGTGAGGCCGGACGCCACGATCGCTGGGCGGATGCTGAGAGGGAGCTGGCGGATGAACAGCGTGCGGAAGAGGGATCTGGGTGGGCTCTCGTCGGTGAGGGAGAGCATGTGGGAGAGGAGGTCTGACGGTGAGGCATCACCGAGGCCTGGAAGGTCGAGGAGGTGGCAGTTTCGCTGATATGCTGAGGCCGTAAATTTTTTAAGGAGCGCTGTCCTGAGATGTGCGTACTTGCCTTCCTCTGGTGGGTTCTGCAGTGTTGTCCAAACCTTGGAAACTGTGGCGCTACCGAGTGATGTGATGAGATAGTCGTACTTCGTCCCATCTGCAGTGATATTTTGCAGCCGGAAGCGAGATTCAGCTTGGAGAAACCAGGCTTCGGGCTGGTTTTCCCAAAACTCCGGCAGTTTCACGGAAACTGCGTTCGTGTCCGCCATTGCAGTGCTCGGAATACGTTCTGAGCGTTGGGGTCACCGATGTTGAGGCTGCCGCGAAACACGAATGGAGGCTGAATCCATTTGTGTTAAACAAGAGACTTTTTAATCACAGCATGGCACAAAATGGCAGAACCGAAAAGCTCCCAGAATTCTCTGGGTAAAACCTGAGGCCCCGCCCCCTCCTGCCTTAAAGGTAAGGTGCCTTAAAGGGAAGGGACTGGAAATTTGTCCACAGACGGAAGAGTGGATTATGCACGTTTTAGGTGGCGATCCGCCACAGTCCCACCTTTTTTCTTTAAGGGCACATGTTTGGTCTCAACCCTCCGCATCTCCTCTTTGAATGCCTCCCACTGCTCTGACACTGATTTACCTTCAAGTAGCTGTGTCCAGTCCACTATGGCTAAATCCCCACTGAGTTTAGCAAAATTTGCTTTTCCCCAATTTAGAATTTTTATTCCTGGTTTATCCTTGTCCTTTTCCATAACTACCTTAAATCTAACAGAATTATGGTCACTAGCACCAAAATGCTCCCCCACTGATACGCCTTCTACCTGCCCAGCTTCATTCCCTAAAACTAAGTCCAGAACCGCCCCCTCCCTTGTTGGGCTTGCTACATACTGACTAAAAAAGTTCTCCTGGATGCATTTTAGGAATTCCGCGCCCTCTATACCCTTCACACTAATTTTATCCCAGTTAATATTGGGTAGTTGAAATCCCCTACTATTACTGCCCTATAGTTTTTGCACTTCTCAGAAATTTGTCTACATATTTGTTCTTCTATCTCCCTCTCACTGTTTGGGGGTCTGTAGTACACTCCCAGCAGTGTGATCGTCCCTTTTTTGTTTTTCAATTTGACCCATATGGCCTCGTTTGATGATCCCTCCAACATATGACTTTCACTATTGCAATGGAGAGGGATAGGGCCATACGGCAGGGCAGGGTTTATAATTGGGGGAGGGGTAATTATGATGCGATTAGGCAAGAATTAGGGAGCATAAGATGGGAACAGAAACTATCAGGGAAAGGCACAAACGAAAAGTGGAGCTTTTTCATGGAGCAATTACTGCGTGTCCTTGATAGGTATGTCCCTGTCAGGCAGGGAGGAAATGGCCGAGTGAGAGAACCATGGTTCACAAAAGAGGTTGAATGTCTAGTCAAGAGGAAAAAGGAAGCGTATGTAAGGATGAGAAAACAAGGTTCAGTTGGGTCGATTGAGGGGTACAAGGTAGCAAGGAATGAGCTAAAAAAAGAGCTTAGGAGAGCTAGGAGGGGGCATGAGAAGTCCTTGGCGGGTCGGATCAAGGAAAACCCCAAGGCTTTTTACTCTTAAGTGAGAAATAAAAGAATGACCAGGGTGAGGGTAGGGCCGGTAGTGGGAACTTGTGCATGGAGTCAGAAGAGATAGGAGAGGTGATGAATGAATACTTTTCGTCAGTGTTCACCGAGGAGAGGGGCCATGTTTTTGAGGATGAGAGTGTGATAAAGGTGGATAGGCTGGAGGAGGTAGATGTTCTGAGGGAAGATGTTTTAGCAATTTTGAAGAACCTGAGGGTCGATAAGTCCCCTGGGCCAGATGGGATATATCCTAGGATTCTTTGGGAGGCAAGGGAGGAGATTGCAGAGCCTTTGGCTTTGATCTTTGGGTCCTCACTGTCCACGGGGATGGTGCCAGAGGACTGGAGAGTGGCGAATGTTGTTCCTCCCTTCAAGAAAGGAAATAGGAATGACCCTGGTAATTATAGGCCAGTTAGTCTTACTTCGGTGGTTGGTAAGATAATGGAAAAGGTCCTGAGGGATAGGATTTATGACCATTTGGAAAGAGGCAACTTAATCCGAGATAGTCAACACGGATTCGTGAAGGGTAAGTCTTGCCTAACAAATTTGATTGAATTCTTTGAGGAGGTAACTAAGTGTGTAGATGAAGGTAGAGCAGTTGATGTCGTATACATGGATTTTAGTAAGGCGTTTGATAAGGTTCCCCATGGTCGGCTCATGAAGAAAGTAAGGAGTTGTGGGATAGAGGGAAATTTGGCTGATTGGATAAGTAACTGGCTATTTCATAGAAGGCAGAGGGTGGTGGTGGATGGAAAATTTTCAGACTGGAGACCAGTTACCAGCGGTGTGCCACAGGGGTCGGTGCTGGGTCCTCTGCTGTTTGTGATTTTTATCAATGACTTGGAGGAGGGGACTGAAGGGTGGATCAGTAAATTTGCTGATGACACCAAGATTGGTGGAGTAGTGGATGAGGTGGAGGGCTGTTGTAGGCTGCAAAGAGACATTGATAGGATGCAGAGCTGGGCCGAAAAATGGCGGATGGAATTTAACCCTGATAAGTGCGAGGTGATTCATTTTGGTAGGGCAAATTTGAATAAGGATTACAGGGTCAACGGCAGGGTTCTGAGGAACGTGGAGGAACAGAGGGATCTGGGGGTTCATATCCACAGATCTCTGAAGGTTGCCACTCAAGTGGATAGAGCAGTAAAGAAGGCCTATAGTGTGTTAGCGTTTATTAACAAGGGGTTTGAGTTTAAGAACCGTGAGGTTATGCTACAACTGTACAGGACCTTGGTGAGACCACATTTGGAATATTGTGTGCAGTTCTGGTCACCTCACTGTAGGAAGGACGTGGAAGCATTGGAAAGAGTGCAAAGGAGATTTACCAGGATGCTGCCTGGTTTGGGGGGGAGGTCTTATGAGGAAAGATTGAGGGAGCTAGGGCTTTTCTCTTTAGAGCGGAGGAGGATGAGAGGCGACTTAATAGAGGTTTATAAGATGATGAGGGGGATAGATAGAGTGGATGTTCAGAGACTATTTCCTCGGGTAGAGGCAGCTGTTACAAGGGGGCATAACTATAAGGTGCATGGGGGGAGATATAGAAGGGATGTCCGAGGTAGATTCTTTACTCAGAGAGTGGTTGGGGTGTGGAATGGACTGCCTGCTGTGATAGTGGAGTCGGACACTTTAGGAACTTTCAAGCGGTTATTGGATAAGCACATGGAGCACACCAGAATGATAGGGAGTGTGATAGCTTGATCTTGGTTTCGGACAATGCTCGGCACAACATCGAGGGCCGAAGGGCCTCTACTGTGCTGTACTGTTCTCTGTTCTATGTTCTATATCATCCCTCCTCACAGCTGTAATAGTTTCTTTAATCAATACCGCTAGCCCCCCTCCCCCTTTACCTCCCTCTCTATCCTGTCTGAAAATCCTGTAACCAGGAATGTTGAGCTGCCATACCTGCCTCTCTTTCAGCCACATCTCTGTAATAGCTATAATATCATAGTCCCAAGTATCTACCTGTGCCCTCAGCTCATCTGCCTTGTTCGCTATACTCCTTGCATTGAAGTATATACCATTTAGTACAGGCAAACCTCCTTGTTGACTACTATCTAGCCCTTGATTCCTCTGTCCTTCCAATTTACTTTCTACGTTTTTGTTTTCCAATTCCAGTTTTTCTTCCCTCCCTATTGACTCTATACTTAGGTTCCCATCCCCCTGCCAAGTTAGTTTAAACCCTCCCCAACAGCACTAGCAAACCCTCCCGCGAGGATATTGGTCCCGTTTCCGTTGAGGTGCAACCTGTCTGGCTTGTAGAGGTCCCATCCTCCCCCAGAAACAGTTCCAATTCCTCAGGAATCTAAAGCCCTCCTACACCATCTCTTCAGCCATGCATTCATCTGCTCTATCTTCCTATTTCTGAAGTCACTAGCACCTGAAAGATGGCACCTCCGACAGTACAGCACTCCATCAGAGTGTCAGCCTGGATTATATGCTCAAGCCCCTGGAGTGGTACTTGAACCCACAACCTTCTGACTCAGTGGCGAGAGTGCTACCCCCCACTGAGCCACGGCTGACACAGGAAGTCACGTGAACAGACATCTCACATATCACAGACATTGTAATCACAATATTTTTCCAGCTTTTAATTGCTAAATATAGAGAAAATAGTATAAGGAAGAAAATCCCTCTTGAAAGAATGAGAGAGATAGGAGGGTCAACTAGTACCCGCCTGATTTTGTACTGTGTTACTTAGCTTAAAAACAGGTTCTTTTAAGAAAGATACTATCCTCAAAATGGTTTCTTCGTAACTGCATGCTGGGAAATTGGCTTACATTCTTCTGTCTCTGCATGAAATATATTAGGAAAAAGGCAGTCAAGCCAATACTACTGTTGATTGTTTAGGCAGATGGTAATTACCCAAGTGTTAGAAACAATTAACCTATCACCAAGGTAGTAAACAGAGTTGCCAATCGTCTGCATTTTGTGCAGATGGTCAGTGTTTCTGCCTCGATTCACACTGCTTGTACTGGGCCTCAGATACTAGCTTATTCTAAATTGTCCCACAATCCATTGTGCATTATCTCTACTGTGCACAGGCGTTGTTTCAGTACATGCGCAGAAGTAATAATACGCAATATGGTGTGTGGTGAGTTTATTGGTCCATAAGTTTCCTGCACAAACAGGGGCTGGAAGTATTGCCAGGTTTGCATGATACTTATATATATATATATATATAAAGTAACACTAGTAGTTTCTATCAAGTTCCTGAACACAGATTCTTTGGGGGAAAAATTCGGTTGCTTTGCGCCTCCCATTAGAACGGGGCGCAAAGCAACTAGCGCCCGAGCGCAGCGATGTTTGCGCCGCTCGCAAAATTGACCAGACATTTTGCGGCGGCACTAAACACTACCGCCACGATCTCCTGCGCCCGCAGATCGTGACGTCAGTCGAGCGTGCAATGCCCCGGTAGCGCCCCGGACCGGATATTGAGTCGCGCCCCCTGCCTTTCTGCCTGCCGCTAGCAACGACAGGTAGAGGGGAACGTTTTGCAGTCGGGAAGGGACTGGGGGAGCGCTATTTAAAGGCGACCGCTTCCTGCCTTTTTTTGTCAACGACATTTTTGCACCACGCATTCTGAGAGAGAAAGAGAGACTTCTGGAGAGATTCAATGCTGTGTGAAGGAGTTTTGGGTACTGAGCAGCACTTTGCAGGTTCATTTTGATTCCTTGCATCGATTTAGAAGAGACTATGGGAGCTGCACTCTGAGCTCTTTCCCTGGGCCTCTCCATTGTTCTTTCCAGCAGAGTTGGTGTCCAGGTCTCTCTAGGTCGAGATTCAAGGCTGCAATGAATAGGGTGTGGATGGAAAGCAAGATCGACCCTCCTCTTTAAGAACTGGCCGGCGCCAGTGTGTCTGTGTTCCATTGCTAACTGACATCACATGAGCTTCGCCAGCGCTCTGAGGTAGCGCCTCGCTCCTCGGCGTTAGCGCCTTGAGAGAGGTGTGTAGGCGCCTGATTTAGCGCTCCAATCACCTCCAGGGGCGATAGAAGCCAAATTTGCAGTTGGAGGCGATAATTAGAGCCAGGCGCTAAATTTTGCACGTGGCCAATAATTGCACCTCAAACGGGCGATACCGAATTTCTCCCCCTTTGCCTTTTTAAGGAAGGTTGGATTTTTTTGTCCATTTTGCACAGACCAACGCTTAAGCAGGCTTGGTACACAGAAAGAAATTTGGAACTGAGTTACATTGGTGGTGTGTTTTAAATAAAATTGAGTTCTCACAAGTTTAAAATTCTCTTTTGAGCCACATTCTGTAATTGCTGAGAAAAAGAGGAGTTTATAAGTAATGAGCCAGGCATTGAAGATGTGTTCCACAATGACCGGAGACAATATATGATTCATTATTTCATTTCAGATTTCCTATAAACATTCATTTGAGCACCGGATGTGGGTGAAATTGGTCCTGGGCAGTAGCGCAAAACAGGCAACAACGAATCGGCTACCTGTTTTACACCTCATCACTTTTGTTTTCCAATGAATTCAATGGAAAATAAAATAGGGCGGGACGTATAACGTGATGCTGATTCACTATTGTCCATTATGTGCTACCGCCCAGGACCAATTTTACCTCTGGGGTGTCTGCCAAGAATCCATTCTTGGTGGGCAGGTAGCCAGTCTTATTTGCAAGCCGACTATTGACTCACTAAATGGGGAAGTGGAGGGACAACCATCCCGTCCCCCCACCCCCCCCACCAAATCCTGTGGTCAGAAGTAACAAAAAAGAGAAAATACCATGTTCAAGATCAGTTGGGGTGGTCTGCTGAGAGAAATGCAAGAAAGGCGTAAGCAGTTTATTGTAAGATTAGCGCTGACCATGTACGCCTTGATCTGATTTAATGTTAAGATAGACTAAAAGCAAGTGTATTTAACCTTCTACCCAAAAGAGGGCTGCGTGGTTTATTATTTTTCTTATTCATGGAGCATTTGAAGTTAAGTGAAGTCAGTGAGTTTTTGATTTAAACTGTTACTCTGTACATTCACTTGCTGTCTGTAAAATACAGCAGCTTTACAGTTCTTATCTGGCCTTGCCTCACATAAGAACATAAGAAATAGGAGCAGGAGTAGGCCATTTGACCCTTCGAGCCTGCTCCGCCATTCAATAAGATGATGGCTGATCTTCTACCTCATCTCCACTTCCCTGCACTATCCCCATATCCCTTGATTCCCTTAATATTCAAAAATCTATCGATCTCTGTCTTGAATATACTCAACGACTGAGCCTCCACAGCCCTCTGGAGTAGAGAATTCCAAAGATTCATCACCCTCTGAGTGAAGAAATTTCTCCTCATCTCAGTCCTAAATGGCCGACCCCTTATTCTGAGACTGTGACTGCTGGTTCTAGACTCCGCAGCCAGGGGAAACACCCTCTCTGCATCAACACTGTCAAGCCCTGTAAGAATTTTGTATGTTTCAATGAGATCATCTCTCATTCTTCTAAACTCTAGAGAATATAGGCCTAGTCTACTCAATCTCTCCTCATAGGACAATCCTCCTGTCCCAGGAACCAGTCTGGTGAACCTTCATTGCACTCCCTCTATGGCAAGTATATCTTTCCTTAGGTAAGGAGACCAAAACTGCACACACTACTCCAGGTGTGGTCTCACCAGGGCCCTATATAATTGCAGTAAGACGTCTTTACTCTTATACTCAAATCCTCTTGTAATAAAGGCCAACATATCATTTGCTTTCCTAATTGCTTGCTGTACCTGCATGGTAACTTTCAGTGATTCGTATACAAGGACACCCAGGTCCCTCTGAACACCAACATTTTCCAATCTCTCACCATTTAAAAAATACTCTGCTTTTCTATTTTTCCTACCAAAGTGGATAACTTCACATTTCTCCACATTATATTCCATTTGCCATGTTCTTGCTCACTTACTTAGTCTGTCTATATCCCCTTCAAGCCTCTTTGCATCCTCCTCACAACTTACATTCCCACCCAGCTTTGTATCATCAGCAAACTTGGATATATTACATTTGGTCCCCTCATCCAAATCATTGATGTAGATTGTGAATAGCTGAGGCCCAAGGACTGATCCCTTGCTACCCACTAGTTACAGCCTGCCAACCCAATAATGACCCGTTTATTCCTACTCTCTGTTTTCTGTCCGTTAACCAATCCTCAATTCATGCTAGTATATTACCCCCAATCCGATGAGCCCTAATTTTGTTTAATAACCTCCTGTGTGGCACCTTATCGAATGCCTTCTGAAAATCCAAATGCACCACATTCATTGGTTCCCCCTTATCTATTCTGCTAGTTACAACCCCAAAAAACACTTAACAGATTTGTCAAACACGATTTCTCTTTCATAAATCCGTGTTGACTCTGCCCAATCCTATTATTATTTTCTAAGTGCCCTGTTCCCATGTCCTTAATAATAGATTCTAGCATTTTCCCTACTACTGATGTCAGGCTAACTGGTCTGTAGTTCCCCGTTTTCTCTCTCCCTCCTTTCTTAAATAGTGGGGTTACATTTGCTACCTTCCAATCCGTGGGAACTGTTCTAGAGTCTATGGAATTTTGGAAAATGATAACCAATGCATCCACTATCTCTGTAGCCACCTCTTTAAAAACCCTAGGATATAGGCCATCAGGTCCAGGGGATTTATTGGCTTTCAGTCCCATTAATTTCTCCAGTACAATTTTTTTACTAATACTAATTTCTTTCAGTTCCTCATTCTCGCTAGACCCTTGGTTCTCCACTATTGCCGGGAAGTTTTTTGCGTCTTCTTCCCTGAAGACAGACACAAAGGCCATGATTTTGCCAGCGCTGAGAGGGCGGGTTTGGAGGCAGATCAGAGGTTAAAGTTGTTTTGATTGATGGCGGGTTGCGAACCCGCCGTCATTCCATCTCCGCGCCACATTGCAAAGTGTTGGGTCTGGGAGTCCCGATCAGACCCGACACCAAGCGGCGAGAGAGGCACTGAAGGCAGTTAACAGCTTGTTAACTGCCTACATAATCCCATTTTACCAGGCTCTTCCCATTTTATGACATTTTCAGCATGTTCCACGTCGTGCGCCAAACACGCCAGCTGATTGTGCCGGGTTCAGCAACTACCTGAATTCTTGACAGCTGCACCTGCAGCATAAAAGTGGACCTGTAACATGGCTGACTTTCAGATGGCAGAACTTTGTGTTTTGAGGTGTTGGAACACTTTTTGCAGTTCTATTGAGCTTGTAAGTTTTTAAGCTGAGATCCATATGCACTGTGACCTCCTTGGAAAACCCTCTCCCCACATTGACTGAGTGCTTATAACATCTATTCCTCAACTGAGATATATACCAGCAGAATGGGAACCATTTATACCCTCTCATCCTGGTCCTCAGAATCGGAGGAAGAGCAGCCGCGGCAGCAGCAGAACCAGGCACAACAGCAGCAGCAACAACAAGAGCGCCAACCTTCTCCTCAGCCATCTGATGCTGCAGAGGGCGTCAGCGCAGGGCTGCACCGCGCCACGCCGCAGGAGATACCCCCAACACAGGGTTTACAGGCAGAGGATGAGCTTCCTCAACATGACTGAGCAGCAGTGCCAAAGGAGGCTGAGACTTTCGCAAGAGGTAATCGCTGACATCTGCACAATGCTGCACCAACACCTGGAGCCCAGAGGAGCGGGTGGACAATCCTTATCAGTGGCTGTCAAAGTCACCAGCACCCTCAATTTTTTGCTTCAGGGTCCTTCCAGGGATCATCCCAGTCAGCCGCACACACTTGCATCACGCAGGTTACCGATGCCCTCTTTGCAAAGGCGCACAATTACATCCACTTCTTCACGGATGAAGCAAGTGTAACCGCGCGTGCAGTTGGCTTTGCAAATATGGCAGGCTTGCCAAGGGTGCAGGGCGTCGTAGACTGCACACACGTGGCTATTAGGGAACCCCATCACAACCCAGCTGTATTTGTCAACCGCAAGGGCTTCCACTCCCTTAACGTCCAGCTGGTGTGTAACCACAGGAAAAACATTATGCATGTTTGCGCCAAGTTCCCTGGCAGTTGCCATGACTCGTTCATCCTGCGGCAGTCTACTGTGACTCAGCTGTTCAATCCGCCAACCCAACTTTCCGGATGGCTACTCGGAGACAAGGGCTATCCCCTGAAGACGTGGCATATGATACCGTTGAGGAGCCCATCAAACGAAGCTGAGGAGCGCTACAATGTGAGCCACATTTCCACCAGAGGCATCATTGAGCAAACCATCGGCTTTCTCAAAATGCGATTCAGATGCCTCGACAGATCAGGTGAAGCCCTACAGTGCTCACCAGCCAGAGTCTCCAGAATCATCGTGGTCTGCTGTACACTGCACATCATCGCACAGCAGGGAGGCTTACTGCTGCCTGAGGAATAAGTGGCTCAGTGCACAGCCTCCTCCTCCTCAGAGGAGGAGGAGGAGAATGAACTTGCGGAGGCGGATGTGCCAGTTCCACCAGCACTAATCCATGCCAGATTCGCTTAAGTTTACGAAGCAAACACATTTGGCTGCCACCTTCTTAACACACCATACACCATCTGTACAATAAACTGTGGGTTCCTATCACTCTCACCACCATCATTACAGATGAAAGACGTCCTGACACCTCACTGTGACACTTCCATTTCTGGGCACACATAGGCCAACTCTTTGAATCTTTGCCATCGCATTTCTTTATTACAATTGATATAACGATGCTAATCTTCAATTTGTATTACATCAAAACACCCAAGTGACTACCCTTGTGACTATTTGTGTGTTAACTTTCTCTTACACGTGCTTCTACATGGTGCTTCCCCTGTGGCTTCAGCAGATGTGGAGGCACCTTGCTCACTTTCATGCTGCTCCTGCTTCAACACCTTTGGCGGGCGTCCTCTGGGTTTGGGAGCCTGGGAGGGCACAGCAACAGTCTGCTTCTCCTGCGGCTGTGCAGGGGCTGAGACGGTCATCTCAGTTGGGTGAAGAATATGGGGCTCTGACCGAGGGCTCCACAGTGGCATGGGAGTGTGAGCACTTGGAGAGGAGCCCACACTTCCTTGTTGTCGACCACCAACATCCCTCTCATGGGTCGCCCGCACTTCACTGCTAGCAAGTAGTTGGAGAGCACCTTGCTGAACATCAGTGGGGCCATGAGGACCCATCTTGGTACTGACAGTCTTCATAACGGGGACGTCCATGTACCTCTGGTGTCTCTCCTCAATAGATGCCCATCTATCCTCCATAGCAGACCATCTATTTAGAAGAGTCACCATGCTCTGTTGAGTCTGGCGATTTATGTCCTCCAAGGAGGTTGCCACCCTCTCCATGGCGGCACGTTCATGCGCCATTGCCTCCACCACGGCATTGCTCATGTTTGAGATGGACTCCTCCATTCTCTGCACACTCGCAGTTACCGTGGATGCAAAACCTGTCAGAGACTCCTGCACTTGTTGCTGAAGTTCCAGCACCGCTCTCTTTCTGGATGGCCCCAGAGGCACAGGGTCCACATGCAGCTGAGCAGAGCTAGGAGCACCCTGCAGCCTCCGACGAGGACTCTCCACTGCTGTCCCTGTCTCCACCATCTGCTGATACTCAATTGTGAGCTGTGATACACCAGGTGACAACACTAATCCATCTCGCGAATGACCCACCGAGGTGCGCGTCTCTGCGCTGGTGCTGGGTGCACTCAATTCTGCTGACACTGCTCTTCCTTCTGGACAGTGGGGAGGGGGGCTCTCGATGGTCCTGTGGGGGAGTAAAGGCATGAGTTAGACATGTGATATTACCGTAGCAGGCACATCGAATTGTGCAGATGATCAGAACTCAATCTGTATGAACATCAGATGCCATATCAGTCACTCATGCAATCTAATGAGAGGGTTGCAAATCTATTCTGTCACCAGCTTGCTCTACTGCGCCCATCTCTCCGTCCACCACTTCCAGCTCCTCAGCACCTCCGATGATGTCGAGAGCAGCCTCCTCAGCGGTGGTCAAATGTGCAATGGAAGGTGGCCCATCTCCTGTCCTGCCCCTCTCCCTCTTACTGTGGGCTCTCTTTTCCTGCAATGAGGGACACAAGTGGAGTTTGAGTGAGAATGTTGGAATGAGTGTAGAGAATCCATAGCATAGGTGCTTAGAGGGAGACAAAGATGGAGTGAGGTGCCAATACCAAGGGCCCTTCCCTGTGCATTGTTAGTTGTTGTCATTGCATAACAGTGATAGCGAGTGTGAGGGGTGCATAGTAGAATGGTGAAGTGATTCTGTACATAGAGAAAGAGGGATGGTTAAGGGTGCAAGGGATGTAAGGGTAAAGTGGGATGTGCAGGAGTAGGTTGACAATGCAGAGTGCTGGTGATCAGAGGAGATGGGGAGCAGATTGAAGGTAAGTGTGATGTTATACTCACTTTTGCTGTGTGTAGCAGATCATTGAACCTTTTGCGGCACTGAACCCAGGTGCGTGCACACAAAGACCTGGCGCTAACTTCCTCAGCAATTTGCAGCCAGGCTACCTTGATTTGCTGAGGAGGCTTCCTCCATCCATTTGAGGGGAACAGTACCTCTTGGCACCCTCTCACTCACTCCACAAGAGCATGGAGGGAGTCATCATCGAATCTTGGAGAGGCCTTTGGTCTTGAAGCAGTCATTTCGCTATGTGCCACACCGAGAAGCATCAGAATAGGAATGAAAAACAACATGGCTGCATGGGCCCCTTAAATGCAGCTGGATGGAAGACGTCAGCATAGGCGAGCAGCAGACCCGAACCCATTGATTGGGTCGGGTAGCGCGCATGACGGGCTTAATCAGCCCACTTAAGGCAAAATCGTTATTTCAGAGTGGATTAAACCGGCAGCGGGACCAGAACCCGCCGAACAGCCAACCTGACTCCAACCCGCCACCGAAGGTAAAATCGCGGCCAAAGTATTTGTTTAATTTCTCTGCCATTTCCCTATTCCCCATTATAATTTCTCCTGTCTCAGCCTGTAAGGGACCCACATTTACTTTTGCTAATCTTTTCCTTTTTACATACCTATAGAAGCTTTTACAGTCTGTTTTTATGTCTCTCGTTAGTTTACTCTCGTTCTATTTTCCCTTTCTTTATCAATTTCTTGGCCCTCCTATGCCGAATTCTAAAATCCTCCCAATCCTCAGACTTACTACTCTTTTTGGCAGCATTATAAGCCTCTTCCTTTGATCTAATACTATCTTTAACTTCTCTTGTTAACCACGGTTGTACCACTTTTCCTGTGGGGTTTTTGTGCCTTAAAGGAATGTATATTTGTTGTAAATTATGTATTAATTCTTTAAATGCTAGCCATTGCTTGTCTACCATCATACCTTTTAATGTAGTTTCCCAATCTACCTTAGCCAACTCGCCCCTCATACCTACGTAGTTTGCTTTGTTTAGATTTAAGACCCTAGTTTCGGATTTAATTAAATCACTTTCAAACTCAATATAAAATTCTACATATTATGGTCACTCTTCCCTAAAGGCTCCTTTACTACAAGGTTATTAATTAACCCTTTCTCATTGTACAATAATGTTATCAGTCCGCCCACCAAAAAATTGGAACGGCACTCATGAGGGCTTATGGAAATGATACAATATCCAGTTTGGATCACAAGGGGATCCTATCATTACATCCCCCAGTTACACTACTGGATAATTAGATATTGGGCAATGCGGGCAAACTCCTGTGATCAGTGCTGTTGAACCTAAGAGAATATCTCAATGAGACCCAAAAATTGTAACAGAAGGCTAAAAGTTCATTGAAATATTGAAAATTATCTATCATCTCTGAGCTCAAAGCTGACTGTGTGGCCTATTGCGGCGCGCCCATTTTACAGGAGTAAAACGGGCTCCAATATGTCCAATATGGTGGGCAGTGCACGCGTGTCCGTCCAGCGCCAGAGGTGCACTGCCCACCATGTTGGATCGGACTCTTACATATGCATCCAGGGTACATGCCCTCATTATAATTTTTAAATAAGTGTCCTATGCTAGTTGTAGGACCCTATTTTGAAATTGATCTTCCCCAGCATCTGACTCACCACTTGATAAACTTGCCCAGCAACTCATGGTGTTAACAGTCAGCAAAGACCCTGCAGGAGTGCTATTTCATCCCCTTCATACAGGCTAGCTGCTGGTTTGTCCTCTTAGGCTGCTCGTTAACTTCTGGGCCTTGTTTGGCTATTTTCTGCATTCCACAAGTGAATTCTGATTGTTTTGGAAACAATTTATTTAATTTAAATGGCATCAGATAGAACAATTTCCCACCTAACCACCACCATCCCCCCCACAAAAAAAACCAGACACACAGCCAATATGGGTAGTGCTGGCTGCACGACTGACCCAGTATAGTGAGCTGCCAGACCAATTTCACATCGTCCCTGTGCCCACGTGAACAGGTGTGCCCTGTTCCTTGGGTGCCCGTTTTCTAGGCTGTAGTTTCAATGTAGCCAGAAGAAATCAAACTTACAGTATTGCTACAAAAGATTGTTAATGTACAAACTGTGTATTTCCAGCTTTCATAATCGAAAGTATTACTAATGTACTGCTTGAAATGTATTTTTTACTGTTCAACTTTCTGACATTAGTTGATGACAGGCAATAGTTGATGAAACATTGACCTCGTATCAATGTATTGTTTGTATCAGAACTACCACACCAGAACAGGTCAGATGTAAAGGTCCCATTTGATTGATATCCCTGATACCTGATTCTGTCCTTTGTGTATCCCACTGGCATCAGTCATTTTTATCAGTTCGTCTATGGTATTGTATTGTGTTTGTCTGCTTACTCTGTTGGAGGGAGAGTCATATTAGTCCTGTTTTGCATTGCATAGTTGTTCACTAGTTGCAAATTTATAGTGTATTTTTTAATATAGTACAAACACACCATTAAAGGGAAACATTCTTGATATATATGAACTTACTACTGATAGTGCATAACCTATTGTTAGAGGAATAGTGGGGGGCACATTCTGCTGCTGTGCAAAGAAAGAGAGGAGCTGCTGTGTGTAGCTGCTTTTTGTACCTCCCTGGTGTGCTTAAGCTCTGTTACTATAGTGACCTCTGAGGGGTTCAAAGATGATTAACGCTTTTAGCTCCAGAGAGCCACCATACTCATTTTATATAAAAACAGAAAAAGCTGGAAATACACAGCAGGTCAGTCAGCATCTGCAGAGAAAAGACAGCCTTAGAAACCTGCCTTTTCTCTTTCTAGATTCGGACTGACCTGCTGTGATCCTTTTCTGTGTTTATTTCAGATTTCCAGCATTTGTAGTTTTTCCTTTTTATTATATTAATTTTATTTGTGGATGGGGGGAATTTGCCTTACTCTTATGGATTTATCTGATAAAGTGGAGGTGTTTGTTTTTTAACCTTCTCTTCTGTTTTCCCCAGATTGCTTATCTATTTCATCAGTGTTTCAAGGGTAGACCTTCATGACCTCACAACATTGCAGTGTTAATGGCCCAAAAGTGTCAGCTTTGGCTCAGTTGGTAGCACCCTCACCTCTGAGTCAGAAAGTTGTGGGTTCAAGTCCCACTCTAGAGACTTGAGCACAGAAATCTAGGCTGATACTCCAGTGCAGTACTGATGGAGTGCTGCATTGCCGGAGGTGCCGTCTTTCGGATGAGACGTAAAGCCGAGGCCCCGTCTGCTCTCTCAGGTGGACGTAAAAGATTCCATGGCACTATTTCAAAGAAGAGCAAGGGAGTTACCCCGGTGGCCTGGTCAATATTTATCCCTCAATCAACATCATTAAAAACAGATTATCTGGTCATTATCACATTGCTATTTGTGGGAGCTTGCCACGTTTCCTACATTACAACAGTGACTACACTTCAAAAAGTACTTCATTGGCTGTAAAGCGCTTTGGGACGTCCGGTGGTTGGGAAAGGCACTATATAAATTCAAGTCTTTCTTTTTTCTTTAAAGGTACTCTTCCATATGATGGCATGCTACAGCCATCAATTCTATGTCTCATTCTCCATTTAAAATAAAATAGCTGTTTTTATTACACTTTTAATTCTTATAATCACAGAGCAATCTAATGGTCCACTTGCAATGTCTGTTCCTATTTTTCCTTAACTGTCCTTACCTGTTTTTTAGATGACTTTACTGATTTGCAAAATAAGGCTGTCTCCTGTAGTTGTGATGGGATTTGGACCCTATGTGTGACATATAATAAATCTTTAAGGCTACATCCTTTCAGGTATGAAAAGTTAAACCTATTCATGCATCAGCATTTTGTGCAAACATCAGTGTTTCTACCAGGTTAGCTGGACATCCGCTTTTGCTGTTCTCATTTTTACTGCTTCAGGTTACACACAAGTTGCTTTATTCATCTATATTTTCTAAACATTTTGGGACCTATTTTCTGCTGGGTGATATTGGCATGACCTGAATTTTCAATGACAATACCAAGACTCCAGCCAGTGTGCCGTTTTCTGATGTGTACCCATGTCATATTGGCCCTGAATTTGCAGTCAGAGGCTTCCCGTGGGGAAATGCCTCCGATCCGAAAATAAAATGCCCGCGTCCCTGGTGGTCCGGCAGGTACGGAGACTCGCGGTCCTGGCCTCTAAGGGTACCCACGGGTAGAGGTCCACGTACCCCAAGGGCGCATGCAGTTCGCAAGCATCCCTGGGATCACGTGGACCAGCTGTATGTACGGAATCTCCATAAGCATGAATGGGAATACCCCAAAAAGTACATGTACACATCAAATAAATTTTAAAAAATTACATATTTAAAATTAATTAAAATGCCATTTAATTAAATATTTAAAACAAAAATTTAATTAAAATTTTTTTTTTTACTGTTTTAAAGGGGCTAAAAATAACCTTACCTTATTGTACAGGTTTTAATGTTTAAATGATTGAAAATAATTTATTTTTATGTTCATATAAAAACTGGTAAAAGCAGACCTTACGCCCTTTTCCCGGGGATGCGGATGATCTGTCAAGATCGCAAGATCCGGGTTTTCGCGCATGCGCTTTGCGCATGAAAACCCGGAACTTGCGCGGCCTTTACGGGTGTGTACACACCTTGTACGCACCAGTAGGGGCCGCAAATTATGGGCCATTATGTTAATCAGGAGTGGGTTAGTAATGATTGATGGTCATAATGATGATCCATCATGTCTACCACCATTAAACCAAACTGCTCCATATGGCGTGCTCTTTAATAGCCGTCATGTTTCTGATCCATATTAGTTCTGAAATAGTGCCGACTGCAGCTTAGGAACAGCCTGTACTGTCCACGGGTGGCAGGGACATGTCACCATCACGACTGGTTAATTGACTGCACATTGATTCACCTCTAGAGTGACTGCAGTGTGCATGCTGTTGAAAAGAGCTGGACCTAAAAAAAAACAATGTGGATCAGGTGAAGGTACAATCACAGCATTTGGGAGATTGTAAGATAAGCCAAGGCAAGAAATTGAAACATTGGTGAAGGTGGAAGTCAAGGCAGAAACAGGAAAGAGGAACTACAGCATCTGATGGAGTTTCCAAATTGCAGTCATTTTTAAACAAATGAACTGGGATAAAGTAACAAAATGAAACAAAAATAAGTGCACAAAAATAAATAAATCCAGATCTGGAGGGTGAATGTGGAGTGGGTGGGCTTGTGCAGTTTATTTTTTAGTACCCAATGGTAATTATGTTGCTCATGTATGTGAGGCCATTTGGTTTCACTATTCACAAAAAACAAACTGAATTGTGGAATAGAACTGGTGAACAAAGTGCCTTGGTATTTTAGGTTGAGTTTAGGTCAATGGAGACCTTCCCATGTCATCTTTTAAGGAACAAGTTGCCTAGGAGAAGCTGTAATTTGTTTACCATTTGCATTAGATGATCAAAGATATATCCTGCAGGGAGAAAGGGAAAAAGGGGGTCTCTGAGATGAAAATAAGAACATGTCGATACATATCAAAAGGTTCATCAGAGAAGCGGAAAATGCACCAAAAAAGTGCCAAAAATCAAAATTTTGGATAATCGGAGCTAATTTCTCCTTTCAAAAATCTGGAAAACCACTAGTGCAAAAGTTGTACTTTTGTGTATTTTAAGTTTTCTTTCCCTTATAACACAACTGGTGGAATATTGAGTATAGCTTAAGTCATGACAAGTTCATGTCTTACTTCACTACAATTGTAATAATTACTTTTCTCATGTATGTGAGGCCATTTGGTTTTACTATTCACAAAAAAACAAACTGAATTGTGGAATGTGATCCCAAAATACTGACAAAAGTCCTGAAATCCAATGTAATAGAAATTAGGTTAACTTATTTGGTCATAGGCCTTATTCAGGGATGTTTTTCAGGTCCATTTTTTTTGGGAGCTGTGTCAGCTTACCTGAGTTTTGAAGGTTGGCATGCATGATGTCATAATCTAATATGGATAGCTCTAGCACTATCAGAACTGGTGACCATTGACATACCTTTGTGTAAATGTTAGATGTGATAAATATGAATCCGTTCTGTCTTGTTTTGATCTGTAAACCAGGCATTATACATAAGAGTTTAAAAAGACACTTGCACTGCCTCAGTCTATTATTACATGGGAAGTTTGTCATTATTGTCTCCTGGTAACCGGCTTGAGAGGAAGTCTAACACAAAATTTCAGATATAAACAGACTTTGTAATTGGTTATGGATATGGCAGCCTGCTGTTTTTCTGAATGAAATTGGCAATTATGAATTTCTAATGAGGCTTGGCAACTGATCAAGGAGTATCAAAAGAAGCGAGGAGATAAATTGAACAGATTGAATTCTTCACAGAAAGACAGTTTGGTATAGTTGGCTCCCACAGCTTATAAAGGAGGCAAAAATAAGGACATTTTAGCATATAGATCGCAAACTTTTATTGTTTTCCCTTTTGAGGAAATTATTGGTAGAATTTCTACTGTAAATATATGCATATATTTTACATTTATGTTTGCTAAATATTTGCTTATTCATAGTATAATAAATGTGCTTAATAGTTTAAAATGAGAACTGGGTCTGCAGTGATGGTTCTATCTCTTATTGAGGATTGGAGTGCGATTCTGTGGAGGCACAGGAATACTTTCAGTAGCTTAAAAATGATTAATAGATAGGATTTTCTGTTCATTTTCCCAGGTATATTACCAAACGTTTACCTAGATAATAAGGCTGGTGAGTCAGTCTCAAAGGTATAGGGAGTCTCATCACCTATGATAGTGATCTAAATTCTGAGAGCCTAACCAAATCAACTTCTGTGCATATGTTACGGAATTGGCTACTCACCGTTAAAGTAAAGGTCTCACAGTTCACCATCTCAGAGGAGAAATTGTATTTCAAATGAATTTTGGGATGTAAGGATTAGACACTTTTCATATATTTGTTAGTTATGATTTTGACCTTGTTGCAACTTACACAGAGGGAAAACGTGGCTGTGTGGGTAAGAAGCCAATATAATTCTGAAAAATGTTACAACTGGTAGGTATCATGTCCTTCCAGAAATGTTTGAGAAATTATGAAGAAATCTTTCAAAGACATTCGACTGTTTGTTTAACCCTTTTGTGAACTGATTCAAAGCTGTTATTTGAATTAACCAACAGTTGGCTGTTGTTGCTTGCTGCTGTAAATGCCTATCTGTGACTGACTATCTATTAATGATTATGGAGACAATTTTAACCCAGCAGAAAGCGGGCGGGTGGGCAGTTAACATCGCCCAGGTTACTTACCAACCTGGAGTCACCGGGAACTGACCATCCCAACTGCAGGAATGCAGTATCCTAGATAGTAGAAAGTACATATAAATGACATATTTGAGGCTCTGGATAATTGTGTGGTATGAGGTATATAAACAGGTGTTTCATCGGCTATGGTTTTCAAGAAGCTGCAAGGGAAGTGGGGATGCTAGCAAGAACAATGGGGGGAATTTTAACCCAAACTACAGGCAGGAGAGGGGCGGTGGGGGTTAAAATTTCAAACATCTGAAACTCAATTCCAATCCCCCCTCGAACATGCCCACTTCCAGTTTTAGCCTGGGCGGGCAACTAACTTGTTCTCGAGACGAGGGTCAGTTAATTAAATATGTTAGAGGCTGCGTACCTCAGATTTTAGCAGCCATTTAGATTTAATGGCTGCATGCCAGGTTTCCCAGGGCTCGGGAAAGCGGAAGAGAGGTGAGAAAGCCCTGAATCCAGCAGGTAAGTGCCTTTCCAGCTCTGCTTGTGGGCCAGGAGGAGTAGAAGTGTTTCCCCTGGCCCCCCAAGCTAATCTGCTTCCCTCCCCACAATGTCTTTAACCACCCCCCGCTGCGATCACTTCAACCTGCCTGATCCACGATCCCCACCCCAACCCATGATCTCCGCCCCACCCACGATATCTTCACCTCCCACAATGTTTTCAATCTCCCACTGCGATTACTTCAACCCTCCAACCCACGATCTCCCCCCGCCACCCCCCCCCCCCCCCACCGAGCGATGTCTTCCCCGCAGCGATGTCTTCTGCCCCCCAACGCCAATCTCTCCCTCCCTCCCTCCTCTCTGCTCCCCAGCTGCGGCCTTCCAGCACAAGCCTTCCCGCCCAACGGCCAGCCAGCTTCTCAAGCTGGCTGGCTGCTGGCCGGGAAACGGAGAAAACAAAATTAAAATGAGGTCCTACCATTAAACTCGGCAGGACCTCTGCATTTCGGGTTTCCCTCCCCAATTCCCCTTAAATGTCGGGGCCAATATCTCCGAAAGCAGAGAGGGAAGGGGAAGGGGAAGGTATGTTTGCTTGTGGGATTATATTGTAGATAGTGGAATTGGCAGATGATTATATGATGGATGCAGAAACCAGTGAGATAGGGCAACAATAGGGTCTTCCTTGTTTTTGCCTTCAGTATGTCATAAAGGTATTTTTATGCAGTAATAATGCCTGTTTGTGATTTGTAGAATATGTTCAATAACATAAGATTTTATATTAAGACAATTACTGGGGAGTAGATCTAGTTAATGTTTGCCAGATAGCAATTTCCACGTTGTATTATTGTGGAAATACCTGGATTTTTTTAACCGACACTCAGTCCAGTCAGAGTGATGAGAACTCATTTTTTTTATCATGTTCAATCATGGTAATAAAAATAATTAACCCAACTGTACTGGTTTGCTAAAGAATCTATAATGTAAACTTACCAAACAAGTGGACTCTGGACTACCTGTTCTCATTTCAAATACAATCTTGGAAGACTTTTGCAATCTGTTCCTCCAACCAAGTTAGACTTTCCTTTGGCAGTATATCACAACTCTCTGATGTCATCTGAATGTTTTGATAAGCTTACTCCTGTATAACCATCTCCCAAGTATCCACCAGTAGTGCAAATAGTATGGGAGTTGTAAAATTCTGTAGCCCAATTTTCACTCGGGGCGGGAATCAGGAGGGCAGGGGGCCGAGGCTGATGGTAAACCATCCTGACCTTGGTAGTGTGAAGCCTGGGTGATTTTAACTGAAAACTGCCTGAAACTGGCAGGAAGCAGCTACTGGCCAGTGGGTGGGAGCGCAATGCCGAGCGACAGGAGGCCGCCACCAGGGGCCAAAGGAACAGTCCCTGGCGCTCAGGTAATTTGATCAGGGGAGGGGGTGCCAGGGATGGGAGGAAGCAGGTGGCGGGGTGGCCTAAATATTTCTTGTGGGGCCCAGAGGGGAGCACTCCTGCAAGGAAATTCAAGAAAAGTAAAAGGGTTTATCTTTTTGGGTCTCTTCTGATCCTGACTCTTCTTCCGGCTAGGTGTTGCTGGTGGGAAAGCCACAACCGCTTCTCTGCTCAAGCCCACAGTTAAAATAGCAGTCAGACCCCAATGATGTCAATGGAGCCATATCTGCATATTTGAATAAGGACCCTGCTGGTTCCAACGGATGTCCCTTTTGCCTGCACAGAAGGGCAAGTTAAAATCGCAACCTACAGGATCAGTGTGGGACGTCGGCAGGAGAGTCCCACGGGAGACTTTAAATGCCTGCCCGTCCATCCAGTTTACACTGAGCAGTCTGGATTTATATTGCCCCTCATGATGCTATAAAATAGTAAGCAGGTTAGAGAAGGTAAATCGGGAGCAGATCTTCAAGCTAAACTGTAACAAACAAACAGTTTCAAACAGAGGAGGCGGACCTGCGAGGGAACAGAGGCGGCGAGCGGCGGTACTTAAGGTGAGCCCCGACGCGGCAGTGAGGCCTAGAGCGGCGAGGCGGCAAGGGAGGCGGACCTGCGAGGGAACAGAGGCGGCGAGCGGCGGTACTTAAGGTGAGCCCCGAGGCGGCTTACAAATCCAGGTTCCGGGAGAGGGAAGCAAAAAATATTCGTAGTGTGACGTCACCAAAAAGCAGGTAAGTGATTGGTTGGTGAGTGTTTTCTTTCTCAATTTTTCTAAACTTAAATTTTGTGGCTTCTACGTTCTCTTTGTGTAGCGGGGACTACTGTTAAGTAAGGGCCCTTGAGTATATCACTTAATTCCAGTGTAATTGGTGGGATCCATTTAATTTTAATTTAATTTTAATTAATTAAAGGGTAAGTCATGGCAGGACAGCTCGGTGCTGTGACATGCTCTTCCTGCGCTATGTGGGAAATCAGGGACACTTCCTGTGTCCCTGACAACCATGTGTGTGGGAAATGTATCCAGCTGCAGCTACTGACAGACCGCATTGCGGCGTTGGAGCTGCGGATGGATGCATACTGGAGCATTCGCGATGCTGAGAACATCGTGGATATCACGTTTAGGGAGTTGGTCACACCGCAGGTAAAGGGTGTACAGGCAGGAAGGGAATGGGTGACCACCAGGCAGAGTAATAGGCGCAGGCAGGTAGTGCAGGGGTCCCCTGTGGCCATCCCCCTCTCAAACAGATATACCGCTTTGGATATTGTTGAGGGAGATGGCTTATCAGGGGAAGACAGCAGCAGCCAACTTCCTAGCACCATAGGTGGTTCTGCTGCACAGGATGGGAGGAAAAAGAGTGGGAGAGCTATCGTGATAGGGGATTCTATTGTAAGGGGAATAGATAGGCGTTTCTGTGGCAGCAAACGAGACTCCAGGATGGTATGTTGCCTCCCTGGTGCAAGGGTCAAGGATGTCTCAGAGCGGCTACAGAGCATTTTGGAAGGGGAGGGTGAACAGCCAGTTGTCGTGGTACATATAGGTACCAACGATATAGGTAAAAAACGGGATGAGGTCCTAAAAGCAGAATATAGGGAGTTAGGAGGTAAATTAAAAAATAGGACCTCAAAGGTGGTAATCTCAGGATTGCTACCAGTGCCACGTGCTAGTCAGAGTAGAAATAGAAGGATATTTCAAATGAATACGTGGCTAGAGGAATGGTGCAAGGGAGAGGGATTCAAATTCCTGGGGCATTGGAACCGGTTCTGGGGGAGGTGGGACCAGTACAAACCGGACGGTCTACACCTGGGCAGGGCCGGCACCGATGTCCTCGGGGGAGTGTTTGCTAGTGCTCTGGGGGAGGGTTTAAACTAAAATGGCAGGGGGTTGGGAACCTGAGCAGGGAGACAGAGGAAAGGGAAACAAGGATAAAAGCAAAAGACAGGAAGGAGAAAAACAAAAGTTGCAGTCAGAGAAAACAACGGTTTAAATCAAACATGGCCACAGTAAATACTAATTCTAATAGGTCTAAGAGTGTTAAAAAAACAAGCCTGAAGGCTTTGTGTCTTAATGCAAGGAGCATTCGGAACAAGGTGGACGAATTAGCTGCGCAAATAGAGGTAAACGAATATGATTTGATTGGGATTACCGAAACATGGCTCCAGGGTGGCCAAGGCTGGGAACTTAATATCCAGGGGTACTCAATATTCAGGAAAGATAGGCAAAAAGGAAAGGGAGGTGGGGTAGCATTGCTGGTTAAAGAGGGGATTAACACAATTGAAAGGAAGGATATTAGCTCTGATGATGTGGAATCTGTATGGGTTGAACTGAGAAATAACAAGGGGCAGAAAACGTTAGTGGGAGTGATATATAGACCTCCAAACAGTAATGCGGAGGTTGGGGATGGCATTAAAAGGGAAATTAGAGAAGCGTGCAATAAGGGCACAGCAGTCATCATGGGTGACTTTAATCTACATATAGATTGGGCTAACCAAATTAGTAACAATACTATGGAGGAGGAATTCCTGGAGTGTTTACGGGATGGTTTCCTGGACCAATATGTCGAGGAACCAACTAGAGATCAGGCCATCTTAGACTGGGTATTATGCAATGAGAAAGGATTAATTAGCAATCTTGTTGTGCGAGGCCCCTTGGGTCGGAGCGATCATAATATGATAGAATTCTTCATTAGGATGGAGAGTGAAGTAGTTGACTCAGAGACTAGGGTCCTGAATTTAAATAAAGGAAACTACGATGGTATGAGGTGCGAGTTGGGTAGGATTGATTGGGGAATGTCACTCAAAGGGTTGACGGTGGAGAGGCAATGGCAAACATTCAAAGACCGCATGGACGAACTACAGAATTTGTTCATCCCAGTTTGGCATAAGAATAAAACAAAAAGGGTGACTCAACCATGGCTAACAAGGGAAATTAGGGATAGCATAAGATCCAAGGAGAGGGCATATAAATTGGCCAGAAAAAGCAGTAACCCTGTGGATTGGGAGCAGTTTAAGATTCAACAAAGGAGGACAAAGGGATTAATTAAGAAGGGGAAAATAGAATACGAGAGTAAGCTTTCAGGGAACATAAAAACTGACTGTAAAAGCTTTTATAGATATGTGAAGAGAAAAAGATTAGTGAAATCAAGCATAGGTCCCTTGCAGTCAGAATCAGGGGAACTTATAATGGGGAACAAAGAAATGTCAGACCAATTAAATACATATTTTGGTTCTGTCTTCACAAAGGAGGACACAAATAACCTCCCAGAGATGTTGGGGAACATAGGGTCTGATGAAAGGGAGGAACTGAAAGAAATCAGTATTTGTAGGGAAATGGTGTTAGGGAAATTGAAGGGATTGAAGGCCGATAAATCCCCAGGGCCTGATAATTTACATCCTAGGGTACTTAAGGAAGTGGCCCTAGAAATAGTAGATGCATTGCTGATCATCTTCCAACATTCGATGGAATCTGGAACAGTACCCATGGATTGGAGGGTAGCTAATGTTACCCCACTATTCAAAAAGGGTGGTAGAGAGAAAACGGGGAATTACAGACCGGTAAGCCTGACATCGGTAGTGGGGAAAATGCTAGAGTCCATTATAAAAGATGTAATAGCTGAGCACTTGAAAAACAGTGACAGGATCGGACAAAGTCAACATGGATTTACAAAAGGTAAATCATGCTTGACTAATCTATTGGAATTTTTTGAGGATGTAACTGGTAAAATAGATAAGGGAGAACCAGTGGATGTGGTGTATTTGGACTTCCAAAAGGCTTTTGATAAGGTCCCGCATAAGAGATTAGCGTGTAAAGTTAAGGCACATGGGATTGGGGGCAAGGTATTGACTTGGATAGAGAACTGGTTGGCAAACAGAAAGCAAAGAGTTGCAATAAATGAGTCTTTTTCCGAGTGGCAGGCAGTGACTAGTGGGGTACCGCAGGGATCGGTCCTTGGACCCCAGCTATTCACAATATATATTAATGATCTAGACAAGGGAACTAGATGTAATATCTCCAAGTTTGCAGACGACACAAAACTGGGTGGGCGTGTGTGCTGCGAGGAGTATGATTTAGACAGGTTGGGTGATTGGGCAGAAGCGTGGCAGATGCAATATAACGTGGATAAATGCGAGGTTATCCACTTTGGTGTCAAAAACAGAAAGGCAGATTATTATCTGAATGGCAATAGATTGGGAGAAGGGGAAGTACAATGAGACCTGGGTGTCCTTGTGCACCAGTCGCTGAAGGTAAGCATGCAGGTGCAGCAGGCGGTGAAGAAGGCAAATGGTATGTTGGCCTTCATAGCGAAAGGGTTTGAGTATAGGAACAGGGGATGTCCTGCTGCAGTTGTACAGGGCCTTGGTGAGACCACACCTTGAGTACTGTGTGCAGTTTTGGTCGCCTTATCTGAGGAAGGATGTTCTTGCCATGGAAGGAGTTCAGCGAAGATTCACAAGGCTGATACCTGGGATGGCAGGAATGACGTATGAAGAGAGATTGGGTCGATTGGGCTTATACTCGCTGGAGTTTAGAAGAATGAGAGGGGATCTAATTGAAACTTATAAAATTCTGACAGGACAGGGCAAACTAGATGCAGGAAGGATGTTCCCGATGGTCGGGGAGTCCAGAACCAGGGGTCACAGTCTAAGGATAAGGGGTAAGCCATTTAGGACAGAAATGAGGAGGAATTTCTTCACCCAGAGAGTGGTGAACCTGTGGAATTCTCTGCCACAGAAGGCAGTAGAGGCCAATTCATTAAATAGATTCAAGAAGGAGTTGGATATATTTCTTAAGGCTAAAGGGTTCAAGGGATATGGGGAGAAAGCAGGGACAGGGTACTGAATTTGGATGATCAGCCATGATCGCATTGAATGGCGGAGCAGGCTATAGGGGCCGAATGGCCTACTCCTGCTCCTATCTTCTATGATTCTATGATTCTATGGTGAAAGGCAAATTGAAAGAAAAGGAATAAGAGATAGAACTTGCATTTATATGGCACCTTATCATGTTCTCAGGACACCCCAAAGTGCTTTGCAACCAATGAATTGCCTTTGAAGTGCAATCACAGGTATGTTGGCAACCAATTTGTACACAGAAAATGTAGCACTGGTATCAGGAAGTCCTTCAAACAAGATTGATAAACACTTGGGATGGATGTTTGGGTAAGTTTCCCCCTTCCCCCACCCACCCAAGTACCATAAAAATGTTCTCAGCGAGATATCTTCACTGCTTTCCTCCCTCAGCCTCTGCACCGAGCGACTTCTCATCCTCGGTGATTTCAACCTCAATCTCAATTTGTCATGGTCTCTCTCCTCTGAGTTCACTGCCCTCCTATCCTCCCTTAATCTCTCCCTGCATATAAACTCCCCAACCCATATTCACTGCCACCCCTTGACCTTGCCATCTCATGTGGCCTCGTTACTCCTATTGTGTCAATCACTTATAAGGCCATCTCTGATCACTTCCTTGTATTGCTCTCCACCCACATCCCCCTTACCCCTCCCAACCCTACTTTCTTCTGTGTCCACCCCTGGAAAAAATTCTCTCCCAATTCACTTACAACTACACTTTCAAAATCCCAACTGTCGAACCTTTGGCCCTCCATTCAGCACGACAATTCTGCAGCTACCGATCTGCTCAACCACACCCTCACCTCCACCTTTGATGCCCTAGTCCCCATTAAAACCATCACTCTCTCTCACCCTGGCCATTCCTCTGGTATGGCCCTCATCTCCACTCCCTTAAGTCCAAGGATCATCCTGGAATGCAAAGAAAACCTCCGGTTTCTTTTCTTACTGCAAACCGTCTTCTTAAACCCTCTCCCCTGTCTCTTCCATCCTCACCTCCAACAACAATTGCGAGGAGCTCATGGACTTCTTTGTCACTAAGATTGAGACCATCCGATCAGCTGCCTCTGCTGCTTCCCTCCCTTCCCCTAGCCCACTGGGTTAAACTTCTTCGAAGGTTCCCCCTGAACGCGCACCTTTCACTAGTTTCTCTCCTATCTCCCCTCATGCACCCTCCGAGCTCATCTTGTCCAAAAGATCCATCTCCTGCTCCCTCGACTCTATTCCCACTAAACTGCTGACCACCTTTCTAGCTCCAACTTCCCTTTCTGGCTCCCATGTTAGCTGATATCGTTAACGGTTCTCTCTCTCAGGCACTGTCCCCTCTCCTTCAAATCTGCCATCATCACATCTCTCCTCAAAAAACAACCCTTGATCCTTCCATCCTTGCAAACTACTGCCCCATCTCCAACATCCCTTTCCTCTCCAAAGTCCTTGAACGTGCTGTTGCCTCCCAAATCTATGCCCATCTTTCCCAGAACTCCATGTCTGCATCCCTCCAAACATATTTCCCCCCTAACACAGTACCGAAACGGCTCTTATCAAAGTCACAAATGACATCCTATGTGACTGTGACCAAGGTAAACTATCCCTTCTTGTCCTCCTTGACCTGTCTGCAACCTTTGACATGGTTGACCACACCATCCTCCTCCAACGCCTCTCCACTGTCGTCCAGCTGGGTGGGACTGCACTCGCCTGGTTCCATTCTTATCTATTTAATCATAGCCAGAGAATCATCTGCAATGGCTTCTCTTCCCGCTCCCGCACCATTACCTCTGGTGTCCCCCAAGGATCTATCCTTGGCCCCCTCCTATTTCTCATCTATATGCGGCCCCTATGCGGACTATTCCAATGCACTCCTGGCCGGCCTCCCACGTTCTACCCTCTGTAAACTTGAGGTCATCCAAAACTCTTCTGCCCTTGTCCTAACTCGCACCAAGCCGCATTCACCCATCACCCCTGTGCTCGCTGACCTACATTGGCTCCCGGTTAAGGAACACCTCGATTTTAAAATTCTCATCCTTGTTTTCAAATCCCTCCAAGGCCTGTCCCTCCCTATCTCTGTAATCTCCTCCAGCCCTACAACCCTCCAAGATATCTGAGCTCTTCCAATTCTGGCTTCTTGAGCAACCTCAATTTTAATCGCTCTACCATTGGCTGCCGTGCCTTCAGCTGCCAAGGTCCTAAGCTCTAGAATTCCCTCCCTAAACCTCTCCACCTCTCTTTCCCCCTTTAAAACGCTCCTTAAAACCTAGCTCTTGACCAAGATCTGCCCTAATATCGCATTATGTGGCTCGGTGTCAAATTTTGTTTGATAACACTCCTGTGAAGCACTTTGGGATGTTTTACCACATTAAAGGCGCTACATAAATACAAGTTGTTGTTGTTGTAAGTTAGTGAAAGCAAAACCTTGGAATCGTGTTCAATGCTGTGATGTAGGGACTGTAAGCTTTTTCTGGATGATTGAGCTGGAATGAATCAAATGTTTTTTCTTGTCCATAACTAAGTTTCATTTTATGAACCTTCTGCTCCTCAATTTTTTTAAGCTGTTTTAGGGCATTCATTATTTTCTGATAATCTAGTGCAGTTTACTAAAGCTTGGTTATTTTGTTATAATTTTAGCTGTCGTTGTTTCCTTCTGGTGTTAGTAGTGATGTTGCTGTTCTTGATGTTTGAGGAAATGTTTGACAGAAATAAAATGCTTGAAATACAAGAACTTCTGCATTCCATTTTGCACTTTGTGACATCGTAGGCTTCTGGTAGTAAATCATTTACATTATAGTATGCAAAGAGCCTAATTGGGATGGTAAATTTGATAGTAATGACAACTAGCCTTTGATTGGGTGTTTTAATTGATTATTTATCATGCTACTTGTGGTTGTCTACATAAAATAAGAAATAGGAGCTGGAGTAAGCCATACGGCTCATCGAGCCTGCTCTGCCATTCAATAAAACTTCTACATCAATTCCACTTTCCCACCCTATCCCCATATCCCTCGATTCCCTTAGTGCCCAAAAATCTATCGATCTCAGTCTTGAATATACTCATCGACTGAGCATCCACAGCCCTCTGGGGTAGAGAATTCCAAAGATTCATAACCCTCTGAGTGAAGAAATGTCTCCTCATCTCAGTCCTAAATGACTGATCCCTTATCCTGAGACTATGCCCCCTAGTTCTAGATTCTCCAGCCAGGGGAAACAGCCTCTCAGCATCTACCCTGTCAAGCCTGCTAAGAATTTTATACATTTCAATGAGAGCACCTTTCATTCTTCTAAAGTCCAGAGAATATAAGTCAATTCTACTCAATTTCTCCTCCTAGGACAACCCTCTCATCCCAGGAATCAATCTAGTGAACATTCATTGCATCCCCTCCATAACAAGATCAATCACTTCAAAAATGATTGTATACTAAATTATATTGCCAGATCTGTTGAATATGTCCTGGACTACTGTATAGTCACCACAACATAAGGCGATGAGCAATCACGGTGTTGCAGAGAAAAGGCAAGAAGCTGATTCCTGGCATCAAATGCTTGAATTACAAGGAGAGACTGGAGAAAATGGGACTCTTGAGGTTTTAAAGGAGATGGCTGAGAAGGCAGCTGATAGAAGTATGCAAGATATTTAATGGTGTAGTTAAGGTAAATCCAGAACCCTACTTCAAAGTAAGCCAAAACACTAGATCATAAGGATAAAGGAAAATCTGACAACTGAGGACACATGTTAGGATGAACCTCTTCACACAGAGGGCTGGATTTTACTCACTGAGATGAGTTGGGGGCAGGCCTGCTGCCTTCCAGGTTCTAGTCCCGCCTCCAGTGACGTCCGACGCACAGACACTATTTTCCCCTAATTGGCCAATTAAGGAAAGCCGGTGTCATGACGTCAGTTGATGACGCTTCATCTGCTGGTTTTCTTAAAGGCACATGAACCATATATTTTTGACAGATGATTTGACAGTGTTTGACAGCATTGAGGTGCTGTCAAACACTGACAATCACTGTACAGAGGTGAGCCCTTGCACCCAGACTCTCCAATGACTCTCTCCTTAGGATGAAACAGATGGCAGCTGCAGGTGAGGGTACAGAAGCGATCTGTCACTTTTCCCACTGAGGTGAGGCCACACAAACACTTCAAAACTTGTTACCTACAGAAAAATCTAAACACATTAAAAATGACTTTCCCAACATTTCCTTACCTCTGATACTCACCAGTGTCCCATTGCATCCTTCACACCACTTCTGCAGCTGACATCTATACACAAACATTACAACAGACCCACAGCACACCTCACTTACCCTGGCGGGGTTCCCCGACGTCAGGAAGCCCGCAGCAGAAGTCGCAAAATGGGAAAAAGCAGAGGCACTAGTTTATATACACAGTAGTTCCAAAGAAGAGGGGGTAGTACCAGAGGACTGCTGGACAGCTAATGTTGTGTCTATGTACACAAAGGGAGCTAGAACAAAACCTGGGAACTATAGAACAGTCAGCTTAACATCAGTGATAGGAAAGATACTGGAATCTATACTAATAGAAGAGCATCTAGTGGTAGAAAATATAATTTAAAAAGTCAGCATGGATTACGAAAGGCTAAGTCATGCTTAACTAACCTGATAGAATTCTTTGAAGAGGTAACAGAAAGAGTAGACAAGGGTAATGCAGTAGATGTCATATACTTGGATTTTCTAAAGGCCTTTGATAAGATACCACACAGTAGACTCATGACGAAGGTTAGGGCATGTGGAGTCAGGGGATAAATAGCTGAATGGATAGCAAATTAGCTATAAAATAGAAAGCAGAGAGTACGGTTAAATGGTAGTTATTCAGTTTGGAGGAAGGTAGAAAGCAGTGTTCCAAAAGGATCAGTGCTGGGACCACTGTTATTCATAATTTACATTAATGATCTGGATGTAGGAATAAATAACTCAATATCAAAATTTGCAGATGATGCCAAAATGGGGATTATAGCTTACACTAAGGAAGAATGCAACATAATACAAGAAGACATTAGAAAACTTGTAGACTGGGCAGTTAAGTGGTAAATGAACTTTAACATAGATAAATGTGAGGTGATGCACTTTGGTAAGAAAAACAGAAACATCGGACCTGAATTTGCGGTCGGAGGCTTCCCGGGGGGAAATGCCTCCAATCCGCAAATAAAATGCCCGTGTACCTGATGGCCCAGGAAGTACGGAGATTCACCGTCCTGGGCCCCTCCGGACACCTGCAGGTAGAGGCCTACATATCTTGGGTGCAGGTGGTTCACAAGCACCCCTGGGATCACGTGGGCCAGCCCAACCAATAAAAGATGGGAATCCCCCTTCATACTTATGGGGATTCTGTATGTACGGAATCCCCATAAGCATGAATGGGAATACCCCCAAAAATACATCTACACTTCAAATAATTTTTTTTAAATTATAGTTAAAATCAATTAAAATGGCATTTAATTAAATATTTAAAAGAAAAAAAAATTTTTGAAAAATAAATTTACATGTTTTAAAGGGGCTAAAAATAAACTTACCTTATTGTACAGGTTTTTTAACGTATAAATGATTGATAAAATTTTATTTTAATCTTTTTTTAAACTCTTACAAGTAAGGCCTGCTTTTACCAGGCGTAAGAATTTCATGGGCATTCACTGGGCAGAAGTTGGGCAATTAGCCAACTCTCCGCCCGCAGATGCCCTCTTCCTGGGGATGCGGATGATCTGTCAAGAAGATTCTTGACAGATCGCAAGTTCTGGATTTTCATGCATGCGCAGAGTATGCCTAAACCCGGAACTTGCGCGGCCCTTACGAGCGCGTACACACCTCATATGCACCCGTAGGGGCTGCAAATTATGGCCCAACATGCACACCTTAAAAAATAAGAAACTGCATGGGGTAGAAGAGCAAAGGGATCTAGCGATACAGGTGAACAAATCATTAAACGCAGCATCAGAGGTTAGCAAAGCAATTAAAAATGCTAACAAAGCACTGGGATTTATTTCTAGGGGTATAGAATTCAAAAGTAGTGAAGTTATGTTAAACTTCTATAGGACCCTTGTCAGGCCGCACTTGGAGTACTGTGCACAGTTCTGGTCTCCATACTATAAAAAGGATATAGAAGCACTGGAGAAAGTGCAAAAAAGATTTTCAAGGATGGTACCAGAACTGAGAGATTACAGCTATTGGGAAAGATTGAACAGGTTGGGGCTTTTTTCTTTAGAAAAGAGAAGACTTAGAGGTGACCTGATAGAGGTCTTTAAAATTACGAATGGGTTGGACAGGGTAGATGTGGCGAGAATGTTTCCACTTGCGAGAGAATCCAAAACTAGGGGCCATAAATACAAGATAGTTACTAATAAATCCAATAGGGAAACCAGGAGAAATTTCTTTACTCAGAAAGTGGCTAAAATGTGGAACTCGCTACCACAGGAAGTGGTTGATGCAAATAGCTTAGATGCTTTGAAAAGGAAACTCGCCGAGCACGTGAGAAAAAAGGGAATAGAAAGATATGCTGAAAGGCTGAGATGAGGTAGAGGAATGGGAGGAGATTTGTGTGGAATAAAAACACCAGCATAGACTAGTTCGGCCGAATGGCTGTTTCTGTGCTGTAGGAAATAGAATTATTCTATGTAATTCTGTGATATAAATATAGCCATTGAATTGTTTTTTTAATTTCTTTTAAAGCCTCAGCTTCCTCATTTTTTCCTCATACTCTCTCTTTGTTTTCCTTATTCGATGTTCTCATATTCTTTAGTTTTGTTTCATTATTCTCAATCTTACAGTTCTCATAGGCCCTCTTCTTAAATTTTAATTGGTTTGAAACCTCTGTATTTATCCATGTTATCCCAAAACTAGTGGTAGGTTCCTTCATTTTTAATGGAATACACTTATTCTGTACCTTTGCAATTTCTTTTTTTTAAATCCCACTGTTGCTGTATAGTACTGTGTGCCAATTTCACCTTCTGCCTCAGCTCAGCTAGCTCGCTTCTCTTCTTTCTAAATTCTGCCCTAATCCAATCTGATGTTGTAGTTTTATACTAACTTTTTCTCTTTCTCCTGGATCTTAAATCTTATCATTACTACTCCCAAGGAACTCACCCACATCTAGCTTATCTACTTGATCTATTTCATTACTCATAACCAGATCTAGCAATGCCTCCATCCTTGTAGGCCGACTAACAAATTGGTTGAGGAAGAAGCCCAGTACACATTTCAGGATTTCCATTCCTTTCCTTGTTCTCTGTCCCAGTGGATAATTAAAATCTCCCAGAACAATAATGTTGTTATTCCTACTCATTTCTCAAATCTGACTGCAAATTTCCTCTTCCATTTCCTTCCCACAATTGGAGGTCTGTAACACAACCCTACTAATGTAACAAGCCGTTTAAAAAAAATCTTTGAGCTCAAACTAAATTGTTTCTGTCTGTCAATCCTCTTTACAAGATGTATTCCCTCTTTTTTCTCCTTGGTGCCATGCTCGGTTGAATGCTGCCTTGATGTCGAAGGCTGATACTCTCACCTCTCCTCTGGTATTCAGCTCTTGTGTCTATGTCTGGACCAAGGCTGTGAGGTCAGGAGCTGAGTGGTTCTGGCAGAATCCGAACTAAGTATCTGTGAGCAGGTTATTCGTGATTAGGTGTCACTTGATGGAACTATTGATAACTCCTTCCATCTTTTTACTGAAGATTGGGAGAAGGCTAACAGTGTGGCAATTGGTTGGATTAGATTTATCCTTTTTTTTCTGGATGGAATGTACTCAAGCAATCCTCCATATTGTCGGGTAGACGCCAATGTCATAGCTCTATTTGAACAGCTTGGCTAGAGGATCGCCTAGCTGTGATATAAGGATCTTCAGCGCTAAAACCAGGATGTTTTAGGGATCATAGCCTTTGCTTTGTCCAGTGCTAGCAGCTACTTCTTTATGTCACATGGAAGGAACTGAATTGGCTGGACACTGGCATTTATAGTGGTAGAGACCTGAGGAGGAGACCAAATAGGATCAGCGATTCAACACTTTTGGCTGAAGACACTTGCAATCACTTCAGCTGTGCCTCTTCCACTCATGCGCTGGTTGAGGATAGGAATATTCATGGAGCCTTCTCCCCATATTGGTTCCCTGGTTGTCCTCCACCATTCTTGACTGGATGTGGATGGGCCACAGAGCTTTTCGCGGATCCATTGGTTGTTGTACCACTTAGCTCTGTCTATAGCCTGCTGCTTTTTGTGTTTAGCATGCAGGTAATCATGTGCTGCGCCTGGCATGCCTTTCTATAAAGAACATTGAACCAGGGTTGGTCTCTCAGCTTGAGGTGATCGAGAGATAACGAATATGACGTACCATGAGGTTACAGAATGTGGTAGTATACAATTCAGAAAGTTTCATGGTTATCAGATTTGTTGAATTCAAGTTCACAACTTGCCCTGATGGGATTTGAGCCCATAACCTCTGGATTGCTAGTCCAGAACTGCAATTGCTAGGTTACCACACTTGAAAAAACATCTCCCATGAACTTTCTCTTCTCCAGAGTAAACAATCCCAGTCCAATCAATCTCTTTGCATAGCTCAAGTATCAGTTTAGTTGCTCTTTTCTGCACTGCCTCCAATATCTGGTTAGCCTTACTACAGTACAGCAACCAGAATTGGACACAGTACTCAGGATCTGGCCACACCAGTGTCTCACACATCCTCTCCTCCTGGAATTTGTACTCTACCCTTCTGGCTGTACATCACAAGATCTAGTTAGCTTTCCTTAATGCTGATATGCACTGCACTGTTGATTACAGAGAGTTGTCCACCAATGTTCCTAGATCCTTGCCTGTATTGTGTCCTAGAGCCATTTATTTTCTGTGGCCACTGATTATTATCATTTACTAATCTCATCAGTTTGCATTTGTCTGCAATAAATCCATTTTCACTCATCAGCCCATATTCATGACCTATCCAGATCTCTCTGTACTGTCCTAGAACCATAGATGTTTACAGCATAGAAGGAGGAAAGCTCTTTGCTACAGAAATCCAAAAAGAATCCCACATAGCCCTGTATCTTGCTCTGTTTCAAATAATAATTCAAAGGGGTTTTCTGCCCTAAAATATTTTAATTATCCATATTTGAATAATTTGAATTAAACATCGTTAATGACACCAAAAATTTGAAATACAGAGCTAAAAAAAATTGCATTATCATATAATTTAAATGAAGCAAATTTGATTTAAGAGTAGACTGTATTTGGTTTGCCAGTTCTGTATTGTTGACCCTTCCCCCAATTTGTTCCCAGCTTCAAACTTAGATAGAAATAGCAACAGAAAATGCTGATCAGGCAGCATCATGGAGAGAGAAACAGAATTAACATTTCAGGTCGATGACCCTTCGTCAGAACTATTGCTACTGTGCTATTGCAAACTTAGATAGCTTTGTTTCAGTCCCCAACCCTAAATCATTTGTACACAGCAATGGCCTGGCACTGATTCCTGTAGCACCCCGCTAGTGACCGACCCCTTGCCATGTTGATGCAGCTCCATTCTTAATCATCTATTGTTTTCTCTGGTTTAGCCAATCTTGCCTTCCCATCTTATGCACTAATTACTTGTGTGGCACAGCATCAGAAGCTGAAATCTAAATATATTTGCTGAAATCTAAATACGTTACATTCATAAAATTTCTGTTTTCAACAAGGTCTGTAATTTCCACAAAAAACTCCAGTAAATCTTTGGGCATAACTTCTGCTACTAATGACTTATTAAAGATAGTGGCAAGAACATGTCTGATTCCGCTAGTCATACTTTAATATAAGTTTGTAAGAAGACCATCTGAGCCTAGTACCTTTTTTCTTTAACTTCCTTAGCCTATCAGTCATTAGTCTATCAGTCATAGGTCATGGTAGATTATAAAGATCAAAAGATTTTTCACAGTTGACATCCAGGACAAATTTTGTGATTTTTGTAATCTACTGTAACAAACTCAATATTTCTCCAGCTGGAGTAATGTACTGTATCAGCTCTAGCTGTCGTGGCACAGTATTGTACTATAGCTGATACTCAGTTAATCTAGGCACTCAAGTTTGAATTTCTACTGTTTCAAAAGGCACAATTTAACAAATTTGTTGACAACAGCGGTTTAAAAAGAATTCCTTTGGTGTAATGCTAGTTTTCCGTTGATGCAGAAGCCATCTACTGCTATTAACAAATTTATTAAATTGTGCCTTTTAAAACTTGAATGTCAGGATCAGCTGAAATATCATTTGTAGTGCACCGCAATAGTTTATTTAATTAGTTGTGACTATAATATGGTTACACGCCGAGCTACAATTGATACAGCATTGGATCAGGTTGATTTTGTTTTGCTTATTTTGATTACTCATTACTGCATAGAATATAGTATGGCAAACTCCTCTTAAATTTGCTTTGTCATTAGAGCTTCTGTTGAAAAGAAATCCTCATGTAAGCAGATAAAAGGGGATACTATGCAATATAGTATCTGCATTTTATCACAATTTTCTCCCTACGCTCAATATGAGGAGAAAATATATTGTAATGTCATGTTGCACAAGCACAGTAGCCATTTCAGGACTTGCAATAGGGCAGAATTGATGTAGAGAACTAGTTCACCCAATCACAAAGCAATTGTGGCTAGAAAATCCTGCAGGTGTTACTGTTATCCCACAAAGTCATGTACCCACTAACTTTGACCATGGGATATCTGTAACGTATGGAGCAATTTCAAGCCATTTGTCTTTCTCTCTATGCAGTGGATCATTCTCTGAACTGCACTTTTATCTTCTTTCTCTCCAATTTTCCCCCCTCCCTTTCTGTTCTAGAAGGCACTGACTCCTTACTGGAGTATGGTTCCTTGGGCAATAGTCGCCCTTCAGTACCTTGCCCAAGGTCATTATTCATGCATGAGTCTGAGCAGTGATTCTCAGCAAGCTATTTAGCTAAGGGGGCATCACTAAACCTAATTTTGACCTTGCCCAATGTGTGCACACATTCAAGTTTTAGAAGGTCTTGTTGAATAACAATCAGGATTGGAAATTGTAGCCAGTTTTGCCCTCCATAACCTAGGGGAGCTGAGGCTAATTGTAGCACCCCTACTGCCACCCAGCAGAGATCAACTAACTCAGCATAGCCACAGAATCGAATGTGGGACCTTCCTCGTCTGTATTGCTCAACTACTCACTTCCTATATTTTATGAGCTATTGTGGGAGCTAAGGGCACATTTTTAAAGTTTTTTTTATTCCAAGAAGATATTTTTGATAACATGTTCAGTCTCAGCAAGGTTATCCAAAGGAGGCATCAAACAAATGTTAGGTGTTTTTCCACAGGAAGGAAGTGAAAGAACATTGGCGTACAAGTCTCCATGAACTGAGGGTGCTGATGGCTAGACATTAAGGAATGTTGCACCATGCCTCTGCTTGTTTTCTGCTGAAAGGTACTTTAGTTCTCTTCTGCTGAATTGCTTAAGCACTTCTTAAGCGTGCACTTCATCGATATTTAAATGAGACTATACTGACATGCCTATGGACATCATTCTACTTCCAGCAGAATTTCTGAAAAGATTTCATGCTTGCTGACACTGGGAAATTAACGAATTTAAAGGGAAAAAATCGGCATCTAACACTATATCATGAAGGCATGATAAACATTAGTGTCTAATGTCCATATTTTGTTTCACTGTTATTGAGCTGTGTACTACTTCCAATATTAATGCCAAGTGATAGTAACAAAGAAGACATTAACCATTCTGTGTCTTCCTCAATGTCTTCAACTGACTGAGGTTATCCTTTCCCCTCTAAATTGGTCTCAATTACAACTGAGTTTATAGCAGAAGATTATATAGTGTTAATCTGCCGTCAGCTGAAGGAAAAGAAAGAACCTGCGTTTATATAGTGCTTTTCACAACCTCAGTATATCCCAAAGTTCTTCATAACCAATGAAGTACTTTTGAAGTGTACCCATTATTGTAGAGAAATGCAACAGCCAATTTGCATACAGCAATGTCCCAAAAAACAGCGATGAGATAAATGGCCAATTAAACTGTTTTAGTGATTTTGGGTTGAGGGAAAAATGTTGGCCAGGACACTGGGAGAACTTCCCTTCTGTTCTTCAAATAGTGTCATGGCATCTTTTATGTCCACCTGAGAGGGCAGTGGGACCTCGATTTAACGTCTCATCCAAAAGCCAGCACTGGAGTGTCAGCCAAGATTATGCTCTTAAGTAAAACAGACAATCCTGGTACACCCAGTGGGGCTAACGTTTCAGGTTGTTGACCTTATGGCAGAACAGGAAAATGTTACAGATGAACAGCTTTTAAACAGGTACAGAGCCAGGCAAAACGGAGCAGGAAAAGAAAAAAGGAGAGTATTAAACAGTGAGGAGGATAGTAACAGACTTTAGGAGGACATAGACAGACTAGTGAAATGAGAAGACACATAAGAACATAAGAAATAGGAGCAGGAGTAGGCCATTTGGCCCTTTGAGCCTACTCCGCCATTCAACAAGATCATGGCTGATCTTCTACCTCAACTCCACCTTCCCGCTCTATCCCCATATCCCTTAATTCCCTTAGTTCCCAAAAGTTTATCGACCTCTGTCTTGAATATACATGGCAGATTAAATGTAATGCAGAGAGGTGTGAAGTGATACATTTTGGTAGGAAGAATGAGGGGAGACAATATAAACTAAATGGTGCAATTTTAAAGGGGGTGCAGGAACAGAGACCTGGGGGTGTACGTTCACAAGTATTGTGTTCAATTCCGGGCACCACACTTTAGGAAGGTTGTCAAGGCCTTGGAGAGGGTGCAGAGGAGATTTACTAGGATAGTACCAGGGATGAGGGACTTCAGTTATATGAAGAAACTGGAGAAGCTGGAGTTGTTCTCCATAGAGCAGAGAAGGTTAAGAGGAGATTTGATAGAGGTGTTCAAAATCATATATGGTTTTGATGGAGTAAATAAGGAGAAACTGTTTCCAGTGGCAGAAGGGTCAGTAACCAGAGGACACAGATTTAAGGTGATTAGCAAAAGAACCAGAGGTGATATGAGGAAAAAAATTATTATGCAGCGAGTTGTTATGATCTCCCATGGCCCAGGAATGTGGCGGAAGAAAGGCAGGTAGACACCGGGGTGCAGACCATCTTGCCAGTCGTGTAACAATAAGGGATCCCCACCCCAAACCCCAGCTCACACCTCCTCCACTCCCAGTGGCTCTGGTGCATCCATCATACATTACCAGCACCTGCTGTGGGAGAGAAAATGGGAGTGATGGTTAAGATCTGAAGTTGTTAACGTCAATGCTAAGGCCAGAAGGCTGTAAAGTACCTAGTAGAACGATGAGGTGCTGTCACTCAAGCTTGCATTGAGTTTCATTGGAACAGTGTAGGAGGCCAAGGACAGAAAGGTCAGAATGGGACAGAGAGTTAAAGTAGCTAGCGACCGGAAGTCTGTCTATCTGGCTGCAAGTGTGACCCTGAGATTCCAGTCGCTTGACCTAAAATGTTAACAGTATGTTTCACTCTCCACAGATGTTGCCTAACCTGCTGAGTGTTTCCAGCAATTTTTGTTGTAATTTCAGATTTCCAGCATCTGCAGTATTTTGTTTTTCGCTTGCGTGCTTAAGTCTCTGGAATGGGTCTTGAACCTGTGACCTTCTAACTCGGAGGTAAGAATGCTACTACTGAGCCAAGGCTGACAGATGTAATGCATATTAGCACACAGTCTCACCATTAACAGGTTTTATTTGCTTGCTAAGGGATTTTTAGCTGAGTGAGCCTTTGGCATAGTGATAGCATTCATGCCTCTAGGTCAGGAGGTGAAGGGTTCGAGCCCTATTCTAGACAGCCCCAGTGATTGGAGAGTAGAATATGGTCTCTAATGACATCCAGCGAGATACTTGTAATCCTGCCTCTGAATCAGACAAGTTGGGTTTGGGCCAATCTATAGACAGCTCTGACAAGTGGAAATCGGAGCGCTGGCTTTGAATACTGGATTGACATCCAGCAGGGGTACTTGCATCTGATAGTTGCAGGTGATTCCCCCCATCATAAAGGGTAGGTGGCTGTTTAGCCTTGATTGCAGCCCATCTAAGGTGAAGGTACTCTGAAGATAAAAACCATGAGGAAGGCAACAGGAAACCACCTCAGCAACTCTTCCCTAATCAGTGGCTTAAGCATCTCATGTGTGAGACTTGAGTTAGGACCTTACCTAGGGCAAAACGCAATGGATGGAAGGAAGCTATTTTTAAGCAGCAGTTGAGGCATTTCTCAAAAGTTACTCGGGGGTGACTTTATGCGTAAAAGCCGTATATGAGTTGACATTGGATTAGTGGAAAGAATGGGAAAGTTTGTAAATTGGTCTGAGTCAGACAAAACTAGCATGTGGAATAGTGGGGAAGTTGAGACAAATGTATAGAGTGGCAAGAATACTGCAGACTGCCCAATTGAAAAAGTGCTCAATATGCCTCAAACACCATGGGGGGGATTTTTCAGGGGCTCAGCGGGCGCATTCAGTGGCTGGTCGGGTAGGAAATTTTTTTTTCTGACAGTGGGTCGGGAACTCATTATCATCCCGCCGCCACGCTACTTTCCCAGATATCGGGTCTGTCAGGGCTGAACAGGCCCGACACGCAGCTGCAGGGGAGGCAATTTAGGTCATTATGACCTTGTTAACAGCCCATTAAACTGTATGTTGAGCTCACTTTACCATTTTACAAGGTCGCCCATGGGGTCCACACTGCTCTGGGATCACGTCAGGTAAGGAGCTCGGGGATCACGTCAGGTAAGGAGGTCGGGAGTTGAATCAGCATGGGAACATCTCATTACTTGACAGCTGCAAATGTGCTATAAAAGCTCCCATCTCACGGCTGTTTACTTTCCAAGCTCAGAAGCTGTTGCTTACTGCATTTGGAAGACAGATTGAGCTTTATGCAGCTTGCAAGTGTTTGGAGCAAACTCTCTATCCAGTGTCACCTCATTGGAACAACCTCACTCACCTTTGACAGATCGCTTCTGTCATCTCAACTTCACCTGCCATCTATTCCATCAGCATCGGTGCCCTTGAAACTATCTCACCTTGGTCCTCAGAATCCCACCACGATCAGCCCCAACACCAGCAGCACTAGGCACACCAGCAGCACCAGCAACAACACCAACCTTCTCCGAAATCAACTGATGCTGCACAGGACAGAGGGCATCAGCACCCAACCACATTGCTGCCCGGGATGCCAGGATGGCCTCACCATGGCCAGATTTACTTCACTTGATGCTGCACACCCTGGCTGCCACATGATGCGCCAGGTTGGCACCACCCCACACCAACACCATAAAGCATCCCTACAATGCCCAAGCCATTCCTTTCACACTAATCACCATTGTGGGGGGGTACCGTTATGTCTCACCATTCACTGCAACTCACTAAGCCACTTCCAAAGGTGCACACAAATCTGTCCAAGAACACACAGTGTTGAAAATAAAGGTTTCAGTGTTTGACAGCACATTAACAGAAACTTCACATGAACATTGGCTATAACACCCAAGTGCCTACCCTTGTGTGTTGTTAGTTGGTATGATTGGACTAGGATGATGGTGAGTGTGAGGGGTGGCTAGTGAGATGGGGAAGTGATAATGTAGATAGAGAGGGATGGGTGGAGGTGCAAAGTAAGTTGGTGTAAGTAAGGATGTGCAGGAGTAGGGTAGGGAAGGCAGAGTGATGGGGATGTGATGAGTGGCACAGCAGGATGAGGTTGAGTGTGGCTTTGCAGTAACATTTTGTGATCTACTGAAATCATTGGAAGGTTTGCACCGCTTCAGCCTGGACCTCCTGATGACATCCCTGCTTGTGTCCTCCTGTGCAATGTGTAACCAGGCTGCGTTGGTCTCCTGGGAGGTCTCTTCCACCCATTGGAAGGGAAGTGAACCTCCCTGCGTGCTGTGACTCTCTCCATAAGCATATGGAGGGAGTCATCGGAGAGCCTGGGTGCAGCCCTGCACCTCTGTGCAGTGCTTGTCAGTGTTTGCAGCACCTCAATGCTGTAGAACACTGACAGCACAACCGTCAAAATTAATTTGCGCACGGTCCCTTTAAGGAAACCGGCTGATGACGCGTCATCAAGTGACGTCATCAGACCCGCTTCCTTCAATTGGCCGGCAAACGTGCTGGGCGGGCTTAACAAGCCCAATCAATGAAAGATCATTCTACACAGCGGGCTGGAGCCAGCAGCGAGGCCGGGACCCACCACCGACCCTGGCCACACCGGACCTGCCGAGGTAGGGCATATCATGGCCCATGTGTGGATGTCTAGAGCATATGTTTTCATTCATCTCAAAGACATCAGCTATGTCCTGAGATATTGGATAGCTTCATCAGAGAATACAGCACTTCATAATTGCAAAAATATTAAGATTATTTTGTAAATGATTTTTGTACACAGGTGCATTGTGGTACTAACAGGCCAAAATTAACAGCTGCTAAAATTCATTCTTCTATTAACATGGCTAGATTTAAATTTTAATTGTTTATGGAATACAGTCATTTAAATTGTGTAATCAAAGAGTATGTCTGTTACAGATATACTCAGGCTATGTTGTGTCCAACTTACTCTCCTGAACTAAGGACTGATATGTATTGTACTTGCATATTAGTAATTGAACACGAGCAGGCCCTCTGCTTGGAGGATCTGAAATAAAAGCAGCCATTACATTACCACATCAATTTGAGTGTTTATTCAATCACAAAAGTGGCAATGAGTACAACAGACAGCATACTGGGGTACAGTAGCATAGTGGTTATGTTACTGGACTAGTAATCCAGAGGTCTGGACTAATCATCTGGAGTCATGGGGCTCAATTTTCACCGGCCCGTGGAGGCGGGTTTGGAGGCGGCAGTGGTGTGAAAATAGCAGATTCGGGGGTCCCGAACCCATCCCGCCCTCAACCCGCCTCCATGCCAGTTTCCCAGGAGGCAGGTACCCGACCTGTGCTGGACCCGCCTCCCCGAGGCGGGAAGGGGATTAGTGCCAATAAACTGCCTGTTAACAGGTAGTTAACAGGCAGTTTTTTGCCTAATCCCTATTTTTAGCCCTGAAGTGTGGGCTTCCCGACAGGTCCGAACCACGCCGATTTAGCGAGGTGGACCGTCGGTCTGGAGGGCTTGGAGGGGTCGAGATGTCCAGTGTGCAGGTGAGTGATGGGTGCATGAGTGCAGAGGTAAGTGTGTTTGGTGTGTGTAAAGTGTTTTAAGAACTTTTACTTACCTTAACTTTGTTCTGCAGGCTAGCTTCCTTAAGGTGTCGGAAGTCCCTCACATCCACGGCACAGAAAGCAGAATGGCCGCGGAGCTGTCAAAAGCTGCAGTCTCTGCTTTCTGTGCTGGATTGATTTCTAACTGAGTCTAAGTACAGGGACTCACGTTAGAAATCATATTGTCAGTGTTTGACAGCTTCACAGAGCTGTCAAACGCTGAAATTTCATCTGTCAAAAGCTCTTGACAGATGAAATTTCAATGGCTGACGTCACCTGTATCCAAGGGACCCTTGATTGGCCTGCTAAGCCCGCTGGGTGGGCTTAACAAGGTCAATCAAGGGAAAATACAGTGGGTTGGCCACAAATTGATGGAGGCAGGACTACAACCCAAAAAGTGGGAGTCCCGCCTCCATCACGTCCCCATTGACAAAATCCAGCCCATGAGTTCAAATCCCAGCTTGGGAATTTAAATTCAGTTGATTAAATAAACCTGGAATAATAAAGCTAGTATCAGTAATGGCAACTATGAAACTACTGGATTGTTGTAAAAACCCATCTGGTTCACTAATGTCCTAAAGGAAATCTGTGCATTCTTACCTGTTTTGCCTATATGTGACTCCAGACCCACAGCAATGTGGTTGACTCTTAACTGCCCTCTGAAATGGCAGCTCACCAGCACCTTCTCAAGGGCAATTAGGGATGGGCATTAAATGCTGGCCTTGCCAGCGACGCCCACATCCCATGAACGAATATAAAAAAATAAAACATTGTTACGAAGGTCAAATATTGGACATCTTGGTCAACTCGTCACTGCATTTTTTTTAATCATTTCGGCATTGGTTGGAAAAATAGAACAGTACTGAACAGTCTAGGTGGATTTACAACAGAGGCCTAAAAGTGAGTAGTTTTGCTTACTGTCTGCGGACCTGCAACATATACATTGATTAAGAAGCTGATCGCACCTGTCCACCCTAAAGACAAAACATATAAGATGTTAGTACAATGTGGTCAAAAAAACATCTGAGCTCAAAGCCACTCATTATTGCAGAACAGTTCAGAATTAACGGCCCGTAATTTCCAAAAGGAGGCTTCCTGCATGCGGATGCCTTCTATCGGGAAAAAAATCTATGCCCTTATCTGAGGTCCGGCCATTTCCGCTCCTGGGCCTCACCTGGTGCGCGCGCGCAGAGGCCCAGGTATCCCAGGGGCGCAGGCGGTTCGCAAGCGTCCCTGGGATCACGTGGGCCAGGCGAGCCAATGGGAGAAGGGAATTCCCCCTTCATACTTTTGACAGGTAGACCTGTCAAAAATATGAATGGGGATCACTGAAAAAAGACATCAAAATATTAAATAAATTTTTAAAAAACCATCACATTTTTAAAATTAGTTAAAATTACATTAAATTAAATATTTTAAACAAAAATTTAATTTTTTGAAAAAAATAATCAAAGTTTTTTACGGGGCTAAAAATAAACTTACCTTTTTTAAAAGTATTTTTAAATTATAAATGAGTGAAAAAATTTTTTAAAAACTTTTTTAAACTCTTAGGGGTAAAAATTCAGTTGGTTGCGCCTCCCGTTAGCGCCTTAAGAGGGCGCTAATGGGGCGCAAAGCCGCTAACGCCCGGGCGCAGCGATGTTTGCGCCGCTCGAGAACTTAACTTGAGATTGTGCGGCGGCGCTAAAACTTACCGCTGCGACCACCTGCGCGCGCAGATTGTGACGTCATTCCATGGTGCAACGCCCTTGTGGCGCCCCGGAGCGGAAATTGAGTGGCGCCCCCTGCCTTACCGCCTGGCGCTTCCAACGACCAGAAGACTGGAACGCTATCAATCGCTGTGGGGCTGGGGGGGGCGCTATTTAAAGGGGGCCTCTTCCTGTCTTTTATTGTTGGTGGCATTTTTGAACTATGCATTCTGAGAGAGAGAGGGAGAGACTTCTGGAGAGATTCAACGTTGTGTGAAGGAGTTTTGGGTACTGAACAGCACTTTGCAGGTTCATTTTGATTTGCCATTCCTTGTATCGATTTAGCAGAGACCGTGGGAGCTGCACTCTGAGCTCTTTGCCTGGTACTCTCCATTGTTCTTTCCAGCACATTTGATGTGCAAGTCTCTCCAGGCCGAGATTCAAGGCTGCAATGAACAGGATGTGGATGGAAAGCAAGATTAACCATCCCCTTTAAGAACTGGCCCGTGCCATTGTGTGTGTGTTCCATTGCTGACTGACATTACATGAGCTTCGCCAGCGCTCTGAGTTAGCGCCTCACTCCTTGGCCTTTGCGCCTTAAGACAGGTGTGCAGCACCTGCTTTAGCGCTCCACTCACCTCCCGGGGCGGTAAAAGTGAAGTTTCCAGTCAGTGCCGATAATTAGCGCCAGGCGCTAATATTTGCGTCCAGACGATATTTGTGCCCCAAATGGGGCGCGACCTAATTTCTACCCCTTATTCTGGTAAAAGCAGGCCTTACACCTGCTTTTACCAGGCGTAAGATTTTTAAGGGATTTCAGCGGGCGCTGGTTCTGCAGAAAGCGGAACATTCCACCCGCAGAGGCCCTTCTCCAGTGCAGACGTGCGATCTGTCAAGAGGATTCTTGACAGATCGGAAGTGCCGGTTTTCAGCGCATGTGCTTCGGATGCCTGAAACCGGCTCGTACACAGCCGTAGGGATCGGAAAATACAGGCCAACATGTTTTCCTGTATATTCCATAACAGCGAAGGAACACCGTGAAATGATGGTCTTTGTCTAGATAGAGGTATAAAATGTGGTTTTGAATTGGACACTGGGTCTGCAATAACTATTATGTCATCAAAATTATAGGAAGAAAAGTTTCAGAATATTGCCGTACAAAAAACTATATTTTGCTAAAAAGTTATTCTGGACACCCATTGCTAGTCCTTGAGGCAATAAAGATCCAAGTAAAATACAAAAATCAGATGAAACAATTGTCTGTAATTGTGGTTAAGAGCAAAGTATCCAAGTACACCTTAATGTAAAGGAAGGGACAAAGCCAAAATGTTTTAAGCCCAGTGCAGTGCCCTATACTCTAAAGAAAAGGATATCAACGGAATTAGATTGCACGGAGCGTAAGGGCATAATCAAGAAAATCGACCACAGCGACTGGGCAAATCTAATCATGCCCGTAGTAAAACCTGATGGCGGTATAAGAATTTGTGGTGACTATCGTATGGGCACGAATCCTAGTTTGGATGTTCATGAATATCCTCTGCCCAGGGCTGAAGAGTTGTTCACCAATCTCAGTGGTGACCAACAATAGTCCAAATTAGAGCAATCCCAGGCTTACTTGCAATTGAAATTTGCTGAAGAAATTCTGAATTTGACAACAATAAATATGCATGGACCGGCTACCAGTCCTCCTATTAATTCTCTATGAAGTATCCTGCGATGTTTTGTATGTTAAAGGCACAATATAAATGTAAGCTGTTGTTGTTGAAGTGCAATCACTGTTTTTATGTAAGTAAAATAGCAGACAATTTGCAAGACTGTCCCACAAACAGCAAATGAATAAATGACCAGATAATCTGTTTTTGTTAGTGTTAGTTGAAGGACAAATCTTAGCCAGGATACCGGAAGAACTTCCTACTCTACTTTGGATGGTGCCATGGTATCTTTTATGTCCATTTGAGCAGGCAAAGGCCAATAATGTAGGCAGCAAGGACATTGCAAGGCTTCAAAGACAAGATGAGGTAAATAAGAAAGTAGTGATTGGACTGGGTTTTAAAAGCTTGAAGACTATAGGAGTAAAAAGTTCCAAGTATTGAGGCCCTGAGAAAGAATGAATTAGAGCAATGAGACTAGATTTTAACACATTGAGGATATAAGGAAGTGGATGAGCATGGAGGATGGTGTCCTCAAAAGAAGAAGAGGAAATTATCAGTACTACTTAGTACATAGTACTATCAATAAAATAGTGAGAGACAGGAAAGGTTGTGACAAAGGAAGAGATTGGAGGCTAGAGGTGAGAAAGGGATCGCCTATCAGACTAAAAGCTTTTCCTTGTATCTTATGCAGGAATACAAGTGTTAGCTCTCTTACTCAGATATGAGAGCAGTATTCAATATTTGAGGGTTGGGGAGTCAGGAACTCCTGATGTAGAGAGTCCTTGTCCCTCACCCCACAACCCACCCCCCTTACACCGATGGTCTTGTTTGAAGTGGGAAGAGTCTCTGCCACCACAAAACCATCCAAAAGTTCAACAAAAGACCAAAGACCAGCATAAGCAGGTCCCGGTCTAATTTCTGGTCCTTTCAATGGACTACTGCTGAAGTTACAGTGGAAGCACACAAGAAGGGCAACAGATTCTCTAGGCCTCGGCCTTCATAGAAAAGTAAAAATCAAAAAGAAGTGACAGGCATGTAAGAGGAAACTGGACCTTCTTGGAAGCAGCTTTAACAATGTAGGAGAGTGGGAGGTCCATTGGTCAGAGGAGATAGTAAGGTCAAGAATATTGATGGGTGGAAGACTAAGGGTGGTAACTGCTGATTAAACTTGCAAGGCATGTGAAGAAACTGTGTCTTTGAAGAACTCAACGAAAGATACTTTCCATGACCTTATCGAAGGGCACGTAGAAAGTCAAGATACAAAGATTCAGCCATTGCACTGCGAGATGACTAGAATTTGTGTGCAGTGAAGGTGTGTGATCTGAAGGTAGTTAATCAACGTAGAGGAGAAATATCAGTAAAAGAATGGCTAGAATTGAATGATGAATGGAGGAGGTCATTCATATAAAGGAGGAACAGAGTAAGAGAGAGGTCAAAGCCCGAGGGAACCTCTAAATTAATGAAAAAAGAATCAGCAGATGAGTCATCAACTATAGCACAGAGAAAAAGATTATGATGGAAAGGTTGGAGGCTACAGATAAGAGATGGATCACTTATCACACTAGCCTTTTCTTGTACACTATCCAGGATTGTAAAAGTGCTCTGGAAGGCAGTAGAAGCTCTAGTTTGGATGACTTTAATGGAGAGTTAGAGGACAAGTTAGAGGTATTCATTTTTGGATACAGATTAATTGCCATGGTCCTGTACTTCCCTATCTTAGTGATTGTTAGAATAGCATCCCCAGATATGCGAGTAGTTTTCAAGTCTTGGATAAACTTGTGTTTTATGCAGAGTTAAGAGTTGTTGAGGGGAAAGAAGTGTTGGCAAGAAAGAGGCAACTGAGCTTCTTGGAGGCAGCTTTAGCATTGAAGGAAATCCAAAACCTGAAAGATCCAGAGGAGACGGTGAGGCCAAGAATATTGACAGATGAAGAATTAAGAATGGAGCCATCAAATGTAAGAGGTGGTAGCTGTTAGTTAGATTTGGAAGAGACATAAAAGGGAAGATTTTAACCCTGCTCGCCTGACAGGAACCGAGTGGACAGGTGGTTAAATTAACAGTAGAACATTTACCGCAGCATTCCTGATGTACAGCTGCCTGCAGCCATCTTAACTGCGCAGTTTTCTGAGTTGAGTCTGGTCTGGTGTGCAGAGCCACATCGCTCCATAATAGGTCCTGCATTCTGGACCTGTGCGATTTAGAAGATGAAGAGGAGAACTGATACAGATTTTTTGAAATTGTGAAGGGGCTCACTGGGGTGGATGTAGATAAATTTAAAACAGAAATAGACAGTTTCCTAGAAGTAAAGGAATTAGGGGTTGCGGGGAGCGAGCAGGAAATTGGACATGAGGCTGAGTTCGGATCGGTCAAGGCCCTGTGGGTGGCGGAGCGGGCCCAGGGGCTGAGTGGCCGGGTCCTGCTCCTACTTCTTGTGTTCTTTAGATTTGAGGTTAGGATCAGATCAGCCATGATCTTATTGAATGGCGGAGCAGGCTCGAGGGGCCGATTGGCCTACTCCTGCTCCTATTTCTTATGTTCTTATGTTTCCGCTTGTGGGTGAGACCAGAACAATAAGTAAATATAAGATAGCCACTAACGGATCGCACAGGGAATTTGGGAGGAATGACTTTGCACAGAGCGTGGTGAAAAGGTGTAACTCACTGCCACATGGAGTGGTTGAAGAAGATAGCACTGGAGAAGGTGCAAAAAAGATTTACAAGGCTAATACCACACCTGAGCGGGTACAACTATCAGTTAAGACTGAACAGGCTGGGGCTCTTTTCTCTCGAAAAGAGAAGGCTGAGGGGTGACCTAATGGAGGTCTTTAAAATTATGAAGGGGTTCGATAGGGTAGATGAAAAGATGTTTCCAATTGTGGGGATTTGGAAGAGACATAAAAGAGACAAAACTAAATATGAGATAGTCTCCAATAAATCCAATAAAGAATTCAGGAGAAACCTCTTTAGCCAGAGAGTGGTTAGAATGTGGAACTCGCTACCACATGGAGTGGTTGAGGCCGAATAGCATAGATGCATTTAATGGGAAACTAGATAAGTACATGAGCGAGAAAGGAATAGAAGGATATGGTGATAGGATGAAGCAGGGAGGGCGGGGGCTCGTGTGCAGCATAAACACCGACATAGACCTGTTTGGCCGAATGGTCTGTTTCTGTGCTATAAATTCTATGTAAAACGGGGTGCCTGCCAGAGGGGCTTCCTAAATACATGTAAATTGGGGTTCAATTTGTAGACTCAGAAGCTGCTGTGAAAGCACACTGCAGACCAAAGGTGTGATAAAGGTAATGAATTTAATTCTCAACACAATAATTACCTTTTATTCATTTCACACCCAAGTGTTAAACCACACTACCTTTCTGATAAGAATGTTTCCTAACTCTACTACTTCTACAAAGTGCTTCCCTCATGATTTCATAAAAACTGGTGGAAGGCTGCTATTTGATGTGGAGAGCCTTGAGATGCTTGTGGCGAGAGTGACTTCTGGGTGCTCGAGCCTGTGAGGGCCCAGCTGTCGACTGCTGCACTATGGCAGATATTGGTTGTGGGGGTAGCGAAGCAGCAAGCATGCTGACGTCCTGAGAGAAGGCAACACGTACTGCTCCCATCGTGCCATTGCCATTCCCGTGGAGCTGGGTCTCATCACTTCCACTGATGTGCGGAAGAGCAGACAACAAAAGATGAATGACTCATTAAAAGCCCCGTTCTATTTGCTCCACAAATCTCTTCACAGTTTGTCTCTGCATGGCAGAAATCTGTCTCTCCAAGGTGAAGCACAGGTTTGAGCCCAGAGTTGAGGTACAGATCAGCGTGGCAGCCGTTTGAGCTTCCACCAAAGCTGCAAAGGCTGATGACTGACTTTCTTTGTGAGGGCCCAGCTGCAGTGTCCCTGGAGGTGGCCACATACTCCAGGGTAGACTGCAGAGTGCTGATGCAGTGCCAGAGGACACCACACAGGCTGGAAACGAACTCCAAAATACCTTTTGTCACAGTGGTGAAATTCCTTGGCCAGCTTTCCAATACCTGATATAACTGCTTGTGTGAGGCAAGCATTTTTCTTTTCATGGCTGGACCCATGAAGTCTTCATCTCTGTCCTGCTCTGCAGAGTTGGGAGAGGACTTTACCCTCCGGCGAGCTATCTCCTGGGCTGTCCCTGCCACCAGTACCAGCTGCTGCTCACTCGTGCTGGGTGTTACACCATGTGCAGAACCCTTTGCCTCACTATCTAACCCAAACAGGTATGAGTATCAAGGGATATGGATCAAAGGCGGGTAAATGGAGTTGAGGTACAGATCAGCCTGATCTAATTAAATGGTGGAACATTTTTGAGGGGTTGAATGACCTACTCCTGTTCCTAAGTTCCTGTGATAACTATTTGGTTGTTTAATTACTTTGTTGCTGGGTATGGGTTGTCAGACTCCTTCATATAAGCCAGTTCCCTTTATCTGGATCATAACTAGTGAAGACCTATGTCTCTGATCTGGCGAACCCAAAAATTATAGCCTTGAGTGATATCATAGACCCCAGAACTACAACCCCAATAACTGTTAAGCTAGTCTGAAGGAAAATGCAAATCTCTAATTTTCAGCATTTTAGAAGAAGCAAATCAGACATAAGCCATTTACATGCAAGACATTTACGTGTGTTGTGTTAAAAATGATTCTGAAAGTAACACATTAAGGTGGAGATACTTAAGATTAGCACAGAAGCTTCCCAATTTGTCAGAAAAGATGTGGTGTATAATTCTCCACAGATCTTGGAAATTCCATGCTAAACATTACAACTCCACACCTTCTGCAAGGAAGACTTGTGAAGTTACAAATGCTATTGTGGAGTCATGGAGGTAGATTTTTAACTTGCCATCCGGATGTTAAATGGCATTCTAGATCAGCCGCCTGTTATAGAACTGTCTGATATTCATTTTCATTGAAATCAATAGAAATCAAAATCGGTTGGTTTCTATAACTGGCGTCTAATCTGCAACACCGGCTTTATGTCGTTATAGCAAGTTGAAAATCTACCTCATGAAGTTTAGGAAAACCAACCCCTTGATTTGCAGCCACTAAAATGGTTTAAAATGAATTAGATTTCCTTTTTACAGAATCCAAATAAAATATGCATGTGGCAAAATAGGACATTTCTGTCTTTATTTCATACAATTTTCAAATAGGTAGAATTATAATGAAAGCTTATCAAATTTCAAAATGAAGAATGGATAATGTGTTGTCTGTGGCACCAGGCTGGGTTGATTGATCTGGAAATTGATTAGGATGCAAGACCTTTGTCCTAGATATAAACTGAATTGGACATGGTAAAGGTATTAACAAGTACTAAGAACCCAGATGACATTAGAGAGACTTCTTATCAGCATTTTATACAATAATTCTTCTTATTGTGTCTGTCTTGGCTCAGTGGTAGCATTCTTGCCTCTGAGTCAGAAAATTGTGTTCAAGCTCCACTGCAGCACACAAGCATCTGATACAGGCTGACACTTTAGTGCAGTACTGAAGGTGCTCAGCATTGTTGGGGGTGCTGTCATTTGGATGAGACGTTAAACTAAGGACCTCTCACAGGTGGACGTAAAAGATCCCATGGCACTATTCAAAGAAGAGCAGGGGAGTTCTCCAAATGCCCTGGCCAACATTTAATCATCAACCAACTCCACCAAAAACAGATTATCTAGTTACTAATCTCATTGCTGTTTGTGGGACCTTGCTGTGTGCAAATTGGCTGCTTTGTTTGCCTGTATAACAACAGTGACTGGACTTCAAAAGTACTTCATTGGCTGTGAAGTGCTTTGGGACATTCTGAGGATATGAAAGATGCTATAAATGTAAGTTCTATTTTTCTTCGATAATGGGTGTTTGACAACTCTGATTTCAAAGGTCCTTGAACTGGATAACTACTAGGGAATTCTCCCAGAGCCGTTGTTCTGGCAGGAGATCTGAACTTCGCAGATGAACTGAGATTTTCACCATCAACATACACTGTTGCATCTGGAGCATCTATCAAGAGATAATCTGGCTGATTCATCCAAAAAGCTAGTCATTTAGATGAAGTGTCAGTATCAGATTTGTTTCTTGATAATATGCCCTTAAAGTGTATTTTAACTCCTTATGGAATAAAATTATAATATTGTTGTTTTTGAAGTTTTGTGCTGACTCGGCATCTTTCTGTCTCAATGTGGCTTCTGTGAATTAACTGTAAATAAATCTGAAGTTTAGCCAATGTAAATTGGTCGGATGACATGGTATTTTCTGCCTTTTGGGAGAGACAAGGAATGTGGCGGGAACTCACTTAATCTTCAATGAACAAGATAATGCAATTCTGGGATAATTAATAAACCCATACATAGTATGTATAAAGCCACAGGTTTCCAATCATTGGAGTCTCGGTCTGTTAGAAAATAAATCACCTTTTGCCTTGAGCAGCAGAGTGTTTCGAAAAAGCCTGAACTATAACAAAATGCATTAAGGAAACAGCATATTTTGTTGTATATTCTTTTAGTTAAAATGCAATTAAACACTTAAAAAAGGACATAGATCTTTGTTGACCAGTCAACAATATTACACATTATAAGTTACCTTTCAATACATAAATATGCATGCAAATATATTAATTATTGAATTTAACAGGATTTTTTTGGATTGCCTAGCGTATTAAAATACATTTTCCATAAAACAAATTTATGCTTTACATATGAGAAGCCAATAATGGAAATATAAATTATTAGGTTCCAGTTCATGAGAATAAAAGTTTGATTATTAATAATTTTCTTTACATGTTGCAATCAGGTAGAATATGTTAAGTCTGGAATATGGATTGAAAATAAATGCTAATCTCAAAGAAAGCCATTCAAAGATAGTGGTCAAGAGAATTTCAGAGAAGTGAAAATTGGATTAGAGCACTAAAGTAAGAGGAGAATGGCGACCTTTTAATTATGATGCTACAAACATATGTTGAAAATTAATTGGACAAGAAGAATGCCTAATGAGAGTTTTTGAAATAGCACTACAAAAGAGAAGTGATGAGGCTGATTATGAGAAAAGCAATTTACTGTGTGTACAATTATTTGGAAGTTACAATGTGTTGGGCTTGTCAATATCTGGAAAAGTTGAAAATGATAAATCAAGAGTCAGGCAAAGAACATGCTAGATGGTGTGAATGAATGGATAGGTGTAACATCAGGGGTTGATCCAATCTATGTATAAGGAGACCAGAAAACACAGAGAAGGCACACTGAGTGAGAAAGAAACAAAAACATTGATATGCAAGGATATAACTTGGCCAGTGCTGGGACTAGAGTCCTGGCGAATCGAATAACTAGGGCTGTAGAGAGGGCTTTAAACTAATTAGTGGGGGGGAGGTTTCAAGAGAGCAAAAAATAAAAATGTCAGCGGAGAAGACAATAGAGCAAAGTAGCAGTGGGGTAATTAAAAACCAGAGCGTGTCAGGAAGGGACAGAATATATAAAGATAAAGGTAAAGTAGTAAAGGGGGTAAAAGCAGGAATAAATTGTCACAAAACATATTTAAAAGTTCTTTATCTGAATGCACGCAGCATTCGTAACAAAATAGACGAATTGACGGTACAAATAACTACGTATGGGTATGATCTTGTGGCCATTACAGAAACATGGCTGCAGGGTGACAATGACTGGGAATTAAATATGCCAGGGTATTTAACAATCAGGAAGGACAGACAGGAAGGAAGAGGAGGTGGGGTAGCTATGTTAATAAAGGAAGGAATCACTGTATTACAGAGAAATGATATTGGGTCAAAGGATCAGGATAATGAAACAGTTTGGGTGGAGATAAGGAATAATAAAGGGAAAAAAACACTAGTGGGAGTAGTATATAGGCCTCCTAATAGTTGCAACTCTGCTGGAAGAAGTATTAATCAGGAAATAGTTGGGGCATGTAATAAGGGAACAGCTATAATTATGGGGGATTTTAACTATCATATTAACCGGACAAATCAAATTTAGCAGGGCAGCCTTGAGGAAGAGTTTATTGAGTGTATTAGGGATGGATTTCTTGAGCAGTATGTAACTGATCCTACAAGGGGGCAAGCAACCTTGGACCTGGTCCTGTGTAATGAGTCAGGATTAATTAATAATGTCCTAGTTAAGGATCCCCTTGGAATGAGTGACCATAACATGGTTGAATTCCATATCCAATTAGAGGGTGAGAAGGTTGGTTCTCAGACAAGCGTACTGAGCTTGAATAAAGGAGACTATGATGGTATGAGAGCGGAATTGATTAAAGTGGACTGGGAAAATAGATTAAAGGGTAAGACGGTAGATGAGCAGTGGTGTTCATTTAAGGAGTTATTTTACAACTTTCAAAAAATATATATTCCACTGAGGAAAAAAGGGTGTAAAAGAAATGACAGCCATCCGTGGCTAAGTAAAGAAATTAAGGATAGTATCCAACTAAAAACAAGGACATATAAGGTAGCCAAACTTAGTGGGAGGATAGAAGATTGGGAAGTCTTCAAAAGACAGCAAAAAGTAACTAAAGGATTGATTAAGAAAGGGAAGATAGATTATGAAAATAAATGAGCAAAAAATATAAAAACAGATAGCAAGAGTTTCTATAGTTATATAAAAAGAAAAAGGGTGGCTAAGGCAAACATAGGTCCCTTAGAGGATGAGACCGGGAAATTAATGGTGGGAAACATGGAGATGGCAAAAATGCTGAACAAATATTTTGTTTCAGTCTTTACGGTAGAGGACACTAAGAATATCCCAACACTGGACAAACAGGGGGCTCTAGGGGGGGAGGAGCTAAATACGATTAAAATCACTAAGGAATTGGTACTCAGTAAAATAATGGGACTCAAGGAGGATAAATCCCCTGGACCTGATGGCTTACATCCTAGGGTCTTGAGGGAAGTGGCAATAGGAATTGTGGATGCTTTGGTAATAATTTTCCAAAATTCCCTGGAATCAGCAAAGGTCCCGGCAGATTGGAAAACTGCTAATGTAACACCCTTATTTAAAAAGGGTAGTAGGCAGAAAGCTGGAAATTATAGACCAGTTAGTCTAACATCTGTGGTGGGTAAAATTTTGGAGTCTATTATTAAGGAGACAGTAACGGAACATTTAGATAAACATAATTTGATAGGACAAAGTCAGCATGGCTTTATGAAGGGGAAATCATGTCTGACAAATTTGCTTGAGTTCTTTGAGGACATAACATACAGGATGGATAAAGGGGAACCAATGGACGTAGTGTATTTAGACTTCCAGAAGGCATTCGACAAGGTGCCACATAAAAGATTATTGCTCAAGATAAAAAATCACTGGATTGGGGGGAATATTCTGGCATGGGTGGTGATTGGTTATCTAACAGGAAGCAGAGAGTTGGGATAAATGGTTCATTCTCGGACTGGCAACCAGTAGCCAGTGGTGTTCCGCAGGGGTCGGTGCTGGGTCCCCAACTCTTTACAATCTATATTAACGATTTGGAGGAGGGGACCGAGTGTAACATATCAAAGTTTGCAGATGATACAAAGATGGGAGGGAAAGTAGAAAGTGAGGAGGACATAAAAAACCTACAAGGGGATATAGACAGGCTGGGTGAGTGAGCGGAGATTTGGCAGATGCAATACAATATTGGAAAATGTGAGGTTATGCACTTTGGCAGGAAAAATCAGAGAGCAAGTTATTATCTTAATGGCGAGAAACTGGAAAGTACTGCAGTACAAAGGGATCTGGGGGTCCTAGTGCAAGAAAATCAAAAAGTTAGTATGCAGGTGCAGCAGGTGATCAAGAAGGCCAACGGAATGTTGGCTTTTATTGCTAGGGGGATAGATGATAAAAACAGGGAGGTATTGCTGCAGTTATATAAGGTATTGGTGAGACCGCATCTGGAATACTGCATACAGTTTTGGTGTCCATACTTAAGAAAAGACATACTTGCTCTCGAGGCAGTACAAAGAAGGTTCACTCGGTTAATCCCCGGGATGAGGGGGTGGACATATGAGGAGAGGTTGAGTAGATTGGGACTCTACTCATTGGAGTTCAGAAGAATGAGAGGCGATCTTACTGAAACATATAAGATTGTGAAGGGGCTTGATCGGGTGGATGCGGTAAGGATGTTCCCAAGGATGGGTGAAACTAGAACTAGGGGGCATAATCTTAGAATAAGGGGCTGCTCTTTCAAAACTGAGATGAGGAGAAACTTCTTCACTCAGAGGGTAGTAGGTCTGTGGAATTTGCTGCCCCAGGAAGCTGTGGAAGCTACATCATTAAATAAATTTAAAACAGAAATAGACAGTTTCCTAGAAGTAAAGGGAATTAGGGGTTACGGGGAGCGGGCAGGAAATTGGACATGAGCTTGAGTTCAGATCGGTCGAGGCCCTGTGGGTGGCGTAGCGGGCCCAGGGGCTGAGTGGCTGGGTCCTGCTCCTACTTCTTGTGTTCTTTAGATTTGAGGTGAGGATCAGATCAGCCATGATCTTATTGAATGGCGGAGCAGGCTCGAAGGGCCGATTGGCCTACTCCTGCTCCTATTTCTTATGTTCTTATGTTCTTATAACAGCCAGAGTATACGTCTGGTTTGTTTTGTAAAGGTTCGCAGTAAATTGTGACAAAAGATACTGGAGATAATACATTTGAAACAGTATTTTCTCTACTGTTTATGGGAATTAAAGTTGTTGTCAATTACGTGTAATCTAGGAGAAGCCAATGTTGTCCGGTCACCATTGCACATCCTAATGTTCTCTGTTCACAAATTGGAGAGCTTTATGAGTCGATAAAAACCCTTGGTTCTATATTTGAAATTTCCATTATCCTTGCGAACGTCCTAACTTCCTGTTGTGCTGCCTAAACCATTGTGGATGTGGTGGTGGGTGGCTCTTCAACCAAACTAGGGCATTGTAAATTACAGGATGCTGTGTGTATAATTAGAAGAAAGTGTGGGGAGCAGGCCGAACGTCACCGTGTAATTGCTATGCTTTGACGTCAGCTCCGAGCCGGAACGAGGCGGGCGAGTCAGAGGTGGGTGACGGCGCTACGCCGTGACGCGCTGACGTTTATTTAAAGGTCCGGCGCAGGGAGGATGGATGGGCAGAAGTGCTGGAGTGTCAGGGAGTGAATGGGGACTGGTGCGGAGTGGGGCTGGGCTGACAAAGGAATGGAACGCAGCGGTCGGAACGCCGTGTGATCGGAATCTTGACCCGGCTAATGCGGCAGTCTCGTGCCGTCACTGCCTCGCTTTGCTTCTCCAGCCGCTGGCCGTAATCGGCGACCACCATCCATCCTTCCCCTTCCCTCCCCTCCCCAACCCTCTCCTTCCCTCCTCCTCCTCCTCCTCCACCACCACCACCTCCTCCAGGCACTGAGACCGAAGGGGGTCTGCAGGACTTAACGAGCGCCGCGGTCGCATCTCTCGCTCTGTCTCTCTCATTTGTGCGCGGGGGATGAAATTAATGACTGTGATGTCTTTCTGAGCTGGAATAGCGAGCCTGGGTCTCGGCATCATCTCCATCCTTAACGCAATAAAACCAGGAGCATTCCCAGCAGGCAGATAATCGGCGTGTCTTCAGCAGGAGGAAAAATGGGGTGAGACATTCCGTTCCCTATTGCTGTTTAATGTGTTTTTTTTAATGAAAAGGCAACACTTTGCACCCACGGTGGGGCGAGTCAGTCCAGTTTCCCACCCCATTAAGCTTCAGTATCTAATGTTGCTTTCAGGTTAATGTTGGGTCGCTGACGCAGGTGTTTCGGGCGCTTGACACTTCTGTAGCTATGGACGAGGATCAGTTTCCGAACCCTCTCAAACTGATAGCTGTATTCTCCTGATTTAAATTAGTACAATTTTAAATATATGTGTGGGTATGTGTGTGTGTACGATCGCACAACCTTGCTACAAAAGACAAAGTCAGAGAAGCAACGAGGTTTGTCTCGCGGCGTCAATCCTACGAAGTCATAGCGCACATTTAAGATGTAACGTTAAAATAATTTTAAGTTTAAAAATTAGCTCGGGTTTGCCGTGGTGACCTGAGAAACTTTAAACACAGCAACCCCGTAATTTGATAACGCCTAAATTTCCTCCTTTAAATTGTGACCATATACAGTGTGAGGACACGGAGCTCTTTAAAACTTGTGTGTTCTAAGTATTCGCCGCACTGAATCAAGTATATGTTCAGTATATTGGAAATGCTAACAGTTTCTTTAAAATAGCGGAGGTATAATTAAGCTATGGCGACTATTTAAAGTTAAGATATTTTGTTTAAACAGAACCTAAATATCAAAATATTTTATGAAAAAATAAATGTAAAAATTATTAAATCCCAGATCATCTTACTTTTGAGGACCTTCTTTTGTTCCAGAGCTCTGGGACCCTACATGGCAAAATCAACTAGACTCTTCCTGTCTTCTTTATGCAGTAACAGTCTGTCAAGCAGCATTATGAATGGTAGCTAGTCAGTACATTTATGTCTTGCTTACATTTCATATTTTTCAAGAGGAAGCATTTTCCAGAAACACTTTTATAACTTTAATTTTCAGTCAATGGTGAAAAGGTAGTGAAAGATGTTGTGATTCGGTGATATTTGCTTTAGTGTGTTGGTTTCCTAAATGTATCAATTCTTAGAAATAAAACTTTTAAAATGGTATTTAAAATAAAGTATTGTGTCACCTGGTATCTATTCATTCAATTTAAATATAGGTAAGTGATTTGTCATCATAAACCAAATTGGTCTACTTTTTCAATATTATTTGGTCATAATTTAAGTATATTCACACTTTTTGGTGTATTTAGAGTTCAAATTCTGCATTAATTTTAGGTTGGTAGCTCTGGACTAGGTTTTATGACTCTCTAATTTCTGAAGCTTGAAAGACAAAATAGAGGAAACATTCAGACTAGGAGCGTGACTTGTGAAATTTATATGCACATGTCTGTATTCCAGATGTTTTAACCTCTTCATTTGAAATTCACACCATTCTGTGGTGTCACTGCACCAGTTAATAATGCTAACTGTTATTTGTCATAACAACTCACTCTGATGGCCTTGTAACTTGAAGTGGTTTATTTTTCTTCGCACTACATAGTTACAACTACTGTTTTGAAGTTTTTTGTGTAACTTCTACAGTGGTGATAAGTGCACTTCAGTGAGGTGAGCATGAATTAAATCAGAACTTCACTGGTGAATTATGAAGCTCTTCTGCAGTTTGCCAATGAATGGTCTGTTCAAATTATATTTGTGCTGGGAATAGTTTAATAATTATGGGTGGACTTCTACCTCTTTCAAGAAGTCTGTGTCACCACCTTAAAAGTTTTCTTAATGAGAGCAGACTACATTTTTGAGCTCACCATCAAAATGGAAACATTTCTAACATTGATTTTAAGAAGGTTTTAGGTCTGATAATATTTCAAGTCAGTTTTTTTTGTATCATGTACAATTTATTTTCCTTTTTATTATTTTGTAAGATTGGTAATCATTCTAATATTTTCTGTGGAGCTAAAACCAAGCTGCTTTATGCAGTGGAGGAATACATTTTATTGGATAGATAACCTAATTTTACCTCTACTTGCATGATAATTAATCCAATGCATCTTGCGCTAAGACTTGCAGCACTACCTACTCAACGGTTTATGGTCACTACAGGTTAGATGGGTTTTATCTTCACAAATTTTGGCCAGCACATTTGTGGATTTACTAAATGGCTGTACATAGTGGCATTAGTCCCATAGATGTATCTGGGTGGTGGAGGAAAGAGAGTTGTTCAACACTCAGTCCCTTAAACTATAAAATAAAGAGATGACTGCTGTGCTACTTTCAGATATGCTTGAAGCAGAGAGTCTGTTATTAGTCATTCTTCTCTCCAGTGTCTTCAGCGCACCCTACATCTTCTGATCATCTAGATTGATGTGCAGTCCACTTGTGTTATCTATGTTGTCCTCTTGGACAGTAGCATTCATAAAGCTGCCATTTTCCATCAAAATCAATCTGCTTCCCCACTGAGGGGAAACCACTCAACAGCTGAGAACTCCTTGAGAAATAAAGAAGAAAAAATTGCAAATGTAAATCTGAAATGTAAACACAAAATGCATGGCAGGTCTGTCAGCTGATGAATAGAGTTAAACACTTCAGGTCTAGCTCCTTAGTAAGTGCTGTAAGATATGCAAGTTCTTTATAGAATTTTTTTTGTCCAGTTTTATAAAGGGGATTGCTCCTCTTCCTGTTTTCAGGTCTGAAATATTAACTTGTATTTTCTCTTCAGATACTAGGAGGTGTATTTCCAAGATTTTCTGTTTTTATTTATGATGAGATTTCCTTTGTAATCTCATGTGATGCTACCTAATTATTAAATACATAGGAGTTAGAAAACTGCAGTCAAGTTAGATGTCAATCAATAATTCTAATGAAATAGATATGTATGTAGGCAGTTGCAAGTTTTCTTGTGGAAGGTACAAGATCCAAGGTGGTGTTTATAATGCATTCTTCACCATGTTATTTTAAAGAATATACTTTGTGCAGAGTTTTGTGTTTTCCATATAATTGATTAATATGTCTGCAAGTGTTGACTGCACAAGTTAGGCTGTTACTAAAGAAGTAATGAGCAATGTATATGTTTTACAGTTTAACTATTTTGCTTGCTGCAGCAGAATTGTTTTTGTCTCATTGCAATTAAGTCACCATATTCTGCAGTGCCTAATTGAAGAACTCCTCTCCAGTACATCAACTTGTCTGTTTCTGGTCAGTAGAAACTAATCCCCAACAGGCTACGGTCTTAGTGTTTCTGTAGCTTCTTACTTATTAAATGTAGTGTTTTTAATATTTAGTTCTTTAAAGGAAATTGTTTAAAGCTTCTGAAACTAAGATTTCAAATTAGTCACTTGGATTGATCACAAAATCAACTGTCTTAGTGTTCAACTGAAACTTACCTTGTACATTTAGTATATTCAGTTTTTAAGATGGTTAAAGTACAGTAATTTGTTCCCTATAGTGCAAATCTAATATGGAGACCAATAATGTACAATGATAATTTCTAAAATGGAATGTAGATTCCTTTCAAGCATTTCCTTTATTGTACAATGCACTGTGACAGACAATAGGCTAAATGTCAGGGTGGAGTTACTTTCTTTATATATTTTGTATAGTAAATCATTATGGTAAAATGAAAAGCTTTTAATAGTCAAATATTTAATTGGATACAATTTTATGCAGTGGTAGATTGAACATCCCTAACTAAAGATCTTTGTTTCATTGTAATCTAAATACAACCTTAATCTTCATTCTTTTTAAACTGCTCCTTGCATTTTATAATCCCCACAGCCTTTCCATTGTTAACATAATCTTTATCTATCTAAGACTACTTACTGTATTTTCTAATTCAAGTTTTATTGTATAATGAAGGCAGAAAATATATTTCTTGTCACTCCTTTTTTAATGAGGTAATCTGTCATTACTTAATTCAGAGGGTTTGGTTGGTGCTTGAGCTACCGTAGTAATACTGCTGTGGGAATATGAAAAGAAGCTTAAACTTGAAAACTTATCAACATTGTATCCACCTTAATTGCTGCCCTGTAGCTGAAATTGCACCCACTCACTCTCTCAGTACAGTCAATAAAATATACTGTAGTGCTTTGGAATGCTGAAGCACAGAACAGCTCTACTGATTCCCTTCCCCTCTCTCTAGCAATTTTTTCCCCATGGTTATTTTCTCATTATTTCTACTTCAATAATTTCCTTGTCTCTGCAGTTTATGGTGCAGTGGTCTATTTCTATTATTCCAAAAGCAACAAAAACTTGCATTTATATCGTAGCTTGCAACCTAGTAAAGCGAACCAAGGCAGTTCACGAGCTATTGTCAAATTATCGAGCCACATAAAGAGATATTAGGATGGCTGTGAGGTAGGTTTTAAGGAGTGTTTTAAAGGAAAAGAGAGAGAAGCGGAGGGAATTGTATCCTATATGCATTTATTCTTTTGTTTGTGAATATTTGGCTATGTAAATACAGTTGATTGTTATCCTGGTAAACGAATAACTCATCTGCCACCTTTTATTCACTTAGCAGGCACTCTTGTGAATGGTAATATTTGTGGCCAATGTGAAACTACATCCTCCATGACATCATCCAAAAAACAATGTCAGATTCCACATGTATGCTGAGGACACCCAGCTCTACCTCACTACCACCTCTCTCGACTCCTCCACTGCCTCTGATTTGTCACGCTGCTTGTCCGACATCAGTATTGGATGAGCAGAAATTTCCTCCAATAAAATATTGGGAAGATCAAAGCCATTTTCTTCGGTCCCTGTCACAAACTGCATTCCCTAGGCACTGACTCCATCCCTGGCCATCCCCCTCCTTGGCCACTGTCTGAGGCTGAACCGGACTGTTCGCAACCTCGGCATCCTATTTGATCCTGAGCAGAGTTTCTGACCTCATGTTCTCTCCATCACCAAGACTGCCTACTTCCACCTCTTGTAATATCGCCCATCTCTGCCCCTGCTTCAGCTCATTTGCTGAAACCTTCATCCATGCCTTTGTTACCTCTAGACTTGAGTATTCCAGTGCTCTCCTAGCCAACCTCCCACCTTGCACCCTCCATAAACTTGAGTGTATCTGAACTTGCACCAAGTCCCATTCACCCATCACCCCTGTGCGTGCTGATCTACATTGGCTCGAGGTCCAGCAATGCCACAATTTTAAAATTCTCATTCTTGTCTTCAAATCCCTCCATGGTGTTGCCCCTCCCTATCTCTAACCTCCTCCAGCCCTACAATTTCCTCGCCCCACCCCGAGATCTCTCTGCTCTTGTGCATCCCCCACTATTGGTGGCCATACCTTCAGCTGCCTCGGCCCTAAGCTCTAGAATTCCCTCCCTAAAGCACTCTGCCTCTCTACCTCACTTTTTTTAAAGTCACTCCTTAAAACCTAACTCTTTGACAAAGCTTTTGGCCACCTGTCCTAACATCTCTTCATCTAGCTCGGTGTCAAATTTTGTCGCCACGCTCCTGTGAAGTGCCTTTGGATGTTTTTACTATGTTAATGGTGCTATATAAATACAGGTGGTTGTTTTGCACTGCTTGTCTGAGTCGAATTTCACACCCAATTTGGACCACAGTTCATGCTGATGTGAAGTGGTTTCAGCTTTTTACTGATGTAAAATATATAGTATAACTACCCTATGAATTAATATTATTGCACTGTGCTACTATTGGGAAGTTCAGTGATCTTTGTGGTAGGTTATGCAAGGCATAGAATTAGAATCATAGAATCAGAATCATAGAAAGTTACAACACGGAAGGAGGCCATTTCGGCCCATCGTGTCCGCGCCGGCCAACAAAGAGCTATCCAGCCTAATCCCACTTCCCAGCTCTTGGTCCATAGCCCTGCAGGCTAGAGCATCCCAGCTGCACATCCAAGTACTTTTTAAATGTGGTTAGGCTTCCTGCCTCTACCACCCTTTCAGGCAGTGAGTTCCAGACCCCCACAACCCTCTGGGTGAAGAAATTTCCCCTCCAATCCCCTCTAAACCTTCCCCCAATTACTTTAAATCTGTGCCCCCTGGTTTTTGACCCCTCTGCTAAGGGAAATAGGTCCTTTCTATCCACTTTATCGAGGCCCCTCATAATTTTATACACCTCAATAAGGTCTCCCCTCAGCCTCCTCTGTTCCAAGGAAAACAGACCCAGCCTATCCAGTCTTTCCTCATAGCTAAGATTCTCTACTCCTGGCAACATCCTTGTAAATCTCTGTACCCTCTCTAGTGCAATCACATCTTTCCTGTAATAGGCATGAATATCACTTTTTGAAAATGGCTTCCCTCTTTAATGGTAGTTTCTCACTACTCTAATTGAAAGTGCAAAGAATTTCTTATTAATACACTTTACAATGTAAATCATCACCGCATCAAAACACATTCATGCATAGTGTTCACTCCTTGCTGTAAACACTTTGTTTCCTGGTCTTTGTCATTTGGTGTACTTTTCATAGCCTCTGCAAAAGTGTATTAATAACTATTCTGTCCAAGTTGGTGGGAATAATGCTGATGTATACTCTGTACTTTCTAGCTGCTGTATCACTATTGTTTCTAGTAAATGCACTTATTAATTGTGTTGACGAAGGGTCATCGACCTGAAACATTAACTCTGTTTCTCTCGCCGCAGATGCTGCCTGACCTGCTGAGTATTTCCAGCATTTTCTGTTTTTATTTCAGATATCCAGCATCCGCAGCCTTTTGCTTTTGTTTCATATTAATTGTGTGTTTCGTTTAAAAATTGACGCAGTGTGCAAAGTATTTTCATTCATGTTCAACATGACTCACCAGGGCAAGTCAGTTCATTATGGAAAGATTAAATTGTTTTGATTTGTTGCATCGTGTAAACGGTTCCCACTGCTTGGCGATATGTGTGTCTAATTGCATGATGAGTATCCTGAGAAGAGAATGAAGTGGAACTTGATCAAATTTTAATTTTTGAAGCAAATTGACTCTGGTTACAAAACTAGTGTGTGGTACTTATCAGACAGGTGGTGCTTAACTGTTAAGGTCTGATTTGACTGAAAGAACTTGCATTTATATAGCAACTTTCAAAACCTCTGAATGCCGCAAAGTGCTTTATAGCCAGTTAAATGCTTTTGAAGTGTAGCCACTGTTGTAACATAAGGAAATGCAACAACCAATTTGTGGACAGCAAGGTACAAACAGCAATGGCATAAATGGTCATAATCTGTTTCAGTGATGTTGGCAGAGCAATAAATATTAGTCAGGACACTGGGAGAACTCCCCTGCTCCATTTGAATAGTGCCAAGGGATCTTTTACATCCACTTGAAAGGGCTGACAGGACCTCAGTTTAACATCTCATCGGAAAGACTACACCTCCGACAGTGCAGTACTAGACTGAAGCACCAGCCTGGATTATGTGCTCAAGGCTCTAGAGTGGGGCTTGAACTCAAGACCTTCTGACTCAGGCACGAGTGCTAGCACTGAGCCAAGATTGAGACCTTGAACAGTTCACTGTGTTGAAGATTGCGTGCATGAGCTGGAGTTGAAATTTTCAACGTACGATATTTATTGAGTGAATTTGCATGAAACACTTAATATATTAAATCCTGCATGCAACATAACCCTTCAAACACCCATTTGGACTCGTATAAAAGATGTCAAAAGCAATTAAATTTTGTGTACCTCTACGTGGGAGCTTTTCCTTACTGATAGTGAGTGCGTAGTCTCTCAGGTGCTTTACCAATGTAGTCGAGGGAAAACTTAATTTCAGAAGTGGACCTCCTGGTCAAGTTATTTCTGCATTTCGCCCACTAAACTCCGAGCACAACTTGAGATGTTGGTGGCAGTGACATTAAACAGGAGAACAAGATAAAGAAAATTATTTTGGGGGAGGGGGTTACAGGATATGTTTCCAGTGCAATGCTATAGCAATTCTGAAATTGCTTGAGATTTGCTTATGGAACCTTCCATGACTCTTAATCTGATGTATTGCAGCCCTGATTTAGACTGCACAGCAAGCTGATTTACTGTATTTCTCTGTTTACTGTATTTGGTGGTTTAAACTCAATATATGATTGCCTTCTACCTGGTGTAAAATCTAAACTGATGGTTTTCACCAGCACTATAAATGCCAGAATTCTACAGTACATCAGTTGGTGTGCATTAATACAGTTCAGTGCTGATCATAGATTCTTATCGCACAGAAGGAGGCCATTCGGCCCATCGTGCCTGTGCCGGCTCTTTGAAAGAGCTATCCAATTAGTCCTACTCCCCTGCTTTTTTTCCCCCATAGCCCTGCAAATTTTTCTTTTCCAAGTATACATCCAATTCCCTTTTCAAAGTTACTATTGAATCCGCTTTCACCACCCTTTTCAGGCAGGGGATTCCAGATCATAACAATTTTCTGGGTTTAAAAAAAAAAAATTCTCTGGTTCTTTTACCAATTAACTTAAGTCTGTGTCTGCTGGTTCCCAACCCACCTGCTAGTGAAAAGTTTCTCATTTATTCTATTAAAACCCCTCATAATTTTGAATACCTCTAATTAAATCTCCCCTTAACCTTCTCTGCTCTAATGAGAACAATCCCAGCTTCTCTAATCTCTCAGCCTTTCAATCCATACCTTTTTGAATGTAAATCCGCACAACTGCACCAGTTGTCTGGTCTACAGAAGCCACATGCAGCAGCTGCCGCCATGTGACCAGATCACAGAATTGTCACTGGGCACAAGTTTTCTGCCATAAACGAACACAATAATTTTCATGCAGTATTGTCTAAGGTGGATGAAGTGTTCAATAGCTTTTGAAATACTAACCAGAATTTAGCTTAAACAATTCACTCCTTTTTGTGTTCATATTTGTCACTGGACCCCACTTCAGTTCTGTATGCATTAAACGTGTCAATACTGTATCTTCAATATTAAACAGCATGCTAGTGTTTGAACTACAGTTTATGCTAGATTGCTTCAGCTCAGATCACTCATGGTTGAGTTCCAATTCCCTAAATCTTTGAGGGTCAGTACTTGCCTTGAAATCTAAAATGTTTTGGTAATGTCTGGGAAATGAACAGTTAACCCTGTTTGGTAATTTATTACGTATTGGACTCTTCTTGTGCCTCCATAACATTTGCTCTGGAGGTGTTAAAACATCTAAGTGGACGTTGTTTATAAAGTTTAAAATATGAAATTAATTTATTACACATGATGAATAATTGAATAATCTAGCAGTGACATAATTATATATTTGCAATAGACAGTCTTTTATCTAACTCAAGTAGGCAAAATAAGATCACAGCTTTACACTGCATGTTTGTTGTCTGTGCAAAGTTGAAATCAGTTGACCATGAATTCTAAACTTGTAGTCCCTTTAATTCAATTTCTTGTGGGTGCAAGTCCCTGTCACATAATGGACAATATCACTAGATTGCAACTCGGGTGGTACAAGAATGGTTGGTTTGGAAGTATCAGAAATGTCATGTAATGTTGAAAAGATAGAAATGTATTTAATTCCCCTGGAGCTGATCTTTAAGCACAAAAATATCTTAAAAAAACAGAGCATTTATACAATGTGGTTATTTCATTAAATCAAATCTAACTTTGAGCATTTAATGCAGTAAAAATTTTCCAACAATTTTTAAATCTAAAATTTCAAGTTTGTAAAAATCAACAAAGCCAGCACTCCAGAGTTCAAATATGTTACAGTTTGCATTCAATTCATAAAGAAGCCAAGAAAGAATTGCCATCTTTCTAAGAAATGCCCAAAACACTTCACAAAGAATGTATTATTTTTTGGAGTGCAGTGTCTACTGATGTGTAGGTCAATACTGCAGCCATTTTGGGCAGAGCAAGATCACACAAACAATAATGAGATAAATTACCAATTGATTTATTGTTGTTTGTGGTAGTTGAGGAAGAAATATTAGCCAAGATACCAAAATAACCTGCTGCTTTTCTCCAAATGGTGCCATGTCATCTTTAACAGCCACCAGAACTGCCAAAACAAGCAAACTGGCCTTGGTTAAGCACCTCAACTGAAGTGCTGCACTATTGCACCAGATTATCAGCCTAGATTATGTACAATAGTTGTAGATTTGCAAACCTTTGACCACCTGATTTTAGAAGTGAAGGTGCTACCAACTGAGACAAACTGACACCAGCTTTGTTAAACCATTTTATAATTGAATAGAAATTCTATTGAAGTACTTTAGCCTTGTATTTATAGGATTTCGAATCCTCCTCCTGTATCCCATAGAAAATAGTAGAAGTGATTTTCTTCAGACGCAGAATATTTCTTCAGACGCAGAATATTCATTCTTCCTTCTTGCAGAAGTTGCATTTATAGTTGCCAGTGCAGGTCTTAATACGTAACTGCGCACCTAGTCTAAAGCCGAAGCACCACATTTCAGATTGCTTGATAGTTATATTTCGATATTCCTAATGAAAGCAACTTATTTTGTGGGGACGGAATAGTGATATGCAGAAGGACGCTCATTGTCTGACCCACAGATTGGAAACTTAAGAATATACAATAGCAAAACAAACTTTTGTGTCCAGAATATTGCAGCAGATGTGGAAATGATCCAAAACAATGTGGACAATTGTTGGCAATAGAAATGTTTATTTTAATGCTCCACCCAGTGCTGTAGTTTAAAGAAAATACAGTAGTGTGGTTTATAATTTTGACTTTAACCATATCAAGTACTTGTGTATCTTACTGTAATAAACTTTTTTATTTGATCACATGAAACATTTCACACTTAATCTGAATAATTCAGCTTTATTTGATGGTAAGCTTATAAAGTTACATTTAGTGCACCAACTTAGCTTTGCTGTTGAACCTCAGTATTTGTGACAGCCAGCAGCATTTCTTCTTTTTGAAAAGTAGTTTGACATAATATTGTTCGAAGTCACGAAAGCAGCTTTCACATGTAACTGTTGTAAACTATCAGAACGGTTAAACTCCTATTGAGCTCCTGCTTTAGAAACTTACTGAGGGGTGAACATTTAGTTTAGTAGTAAATAGTTTTCTTGTTTGCTGCTGAACCATAAAAACTAAAAGGTCCCAAATTCAATCCTTGGTCTATGCTGATCTGGCTGACTTCAGCTTACATAGGATATATGGCACAGAAACAGGCCATTCAGCCCAACCAGTCCATGCCGGCGTTTATGCTCCACTCGAGCCTCCTCCCGTCTTTCCTCATCTAAATCTATCAGCATAATCCTCTATTCCCTTCTCCCTCATGCTTGCCTAGCCTCCCCTTAAATGCGTCTATACTATTTTTTTATGGCCTTGCTAACCTGTGTCGCAACTCTTAGTGATTTGTGTATTTGTACTCCGAGATCCCTTTTGTTCCTCTACCCCACCTAGACCTATACCCTCCAAGTAATAAGTGACCTCCCTATTCTTCCTACCAAAATGTAAAACCTCACATTTATCTGTATTAAACTTCATTTGTCAATTTTATGCCTGACGTAAGAAAACTACTAGGCACTTGGTCTAAGTGTTAAACAAAGCTTTAATCAACTGTTTTTCAACATGGAGATCTAGTTGTGTCCTTCACTAGTTCCTGTTGAGGACTGTCCTAAGCAAGCTGGGCCCATGCCCGGGTATTTATACTCTCCCTGGACAGCGCCACCAGCAGGCCGCCCAGTATTACTTCATACATGAATGGCAAGATTCATGTCAATGCCCATTCTGCAAGTTTATTAATGTCCTCCTGTAAATTGTTGCAGTCCTCCTCAGTATTGACTATCTCTTCCCCTCCCCCACCCCTGCAATTTGGTGTCATCTGCAAATTTAGAAATTGTGTTTTTGATTTCAAAGTCTAAATCATTAATATAAATTGTGAACAACAGTGGTCCCAGCACTGATCCTTGTGGAACACCACTACCCACCTTCTGCCACTGTGAATAGCTACCTTTTACCCTTACTCTCTGCTTTCTGTCTTGAAGCCAGCTCGCTATCCATTCTGCTACTTGTCCTCTGACTCCGCATTCTCTGACCTTGTTCCTCAGTCTATTATGGGGTACCTTATCGGAGGCCTTTTGAAAAATTACATCTACTACATTACCATTGTCTACTCTCTCTGTTACCTGTTCAAAAAATTCAATGAGGTTGGTCAAGCAAGACTTTCCCTTTGAAATCTATGCTGACTATTCATTACTATGTTTTTGGTTTCTAGCTGTTCTTCTATTTTCTCCTTTAGTAGGGATTTCATTATTTTTCCTACCACCGATGTTAAGCTGACTGATCTATAATTCCCTGGACACGTTCTATGCCCCTTCTTAAATATAGGTATTACATTAGCTATCTGCCATTCCTCTGGCACTACACCTTTTTCTAACGAATTATTAAATATGTGTAGTAATGTCTCTGCTATCTCTTCCCTAGATTCTTTTAAAATGCTTGGATGCAATCCATCAGGACCAGGGGTTTTATTCTCCTTTGAGTTTGATTAGTTTATTTAATATATCCCCTCTTTATTTTGAATGCACTTATCTCATTACTAATCTCATCATCCAATGTCATGTCCACCTGTTCTATCTCCCTGGTAAATACTGAAGCAAAATAATGATTTAATATTTCTGCCATCTCTATCGTTACCTGTGATATTATCCTGTTTATCCCTTAATGGCCCTATTCCCATCCCAACCTTTTTTTTATTGATGTGCCTGTAAAATATTTTACTGTTTTGTTTTATGTTCCTTGATAATTTTAATTTCATAGTTCCTCTTTGCATTCCTAATTACTTTTTTGACTTCTCTCCTAATCTCTTCATATTCTCCCTTATCAAGCACTCCCCTGCTGTCTATGTACTTAATATATGCCTCTTTCCTTACCCTCAATTGTTCCCTTTATGGCTTTATTCACCCATGAAGTCTCATTAGTGTTTAGTTTGTTCTTTCCTTTTAACAGAATATATTGTTCCTGCTCTCTGTTGAACACCATTTTAAATGTTTCCCATTGCTGTTCTACATCGTTGTTTGCCAATATTGTTGCCCATTTTATTTTCCCAAGTTTTGTTCTCAGCCCCTCAAAATCAGCTCTTCTCCGATCTATTACCCTGGTTTCCATCCTACTTCTGTCCTTCTCAATTATCATCTTAAAGCTAGGTCACTATTGCCTAGATGTTTCCCTGCCTTTACTTCTCTTATCTGCTCTGGTTCATTCCCCATTACTAGATCTAACAGCGAATCCGCCCTTTTTTTTTACATATTGTTAGAAAGGAGTTCTGTACACATTGTAGGAACTCCATTCCCTTATCCCCTTTACCTACCTCTTCTGTCCAATTAATATTGGGGTAGTTGAAATCCCCCATGATTATTATTCTATGTTTTTTACTCATTTCCCTAATTTATCTGCATATTTCTTCCTCCACCTCCCTTCCACTATTAGGTGGTCTGTAGACTGCACCTATTAGTGTGATTGATCCTTTATTATCTTTTATCTCTATCCATATGGATTCTATTTTTTGTTGCTGATAGCTGCGTCACTTTTTTCTACTGCCATTATGTTATCCCTAATAAGTACAGCGACTCCACCTCCTCTTTTTCCATCTCTATCTTTTCTAAATATGTTATACCCTGCAATGTTTAATTCCCAGTCTTGATCTTTCTGTAGCTATATCTCAGTAATCCCTACTATGTCTGGTTCCTCACAACGCATGATTGCCTCCAGCTCCCCTGTTTTATTACGGACACTGTGTGCATTGCTGTACAGACAGTTTAACTCATTTTTAATAGCATTTCCTCTCACTTTATGTTTAACCATCTTTTTAGACTCCTGTTCTATAACTGTATTTATTCCCTTACTATCAATGTCCTCCCTTTATTCTTTCCTATGCTCTCTTTTCCTGTTTTGTTTATAATTAGGCTGGTTACGTTTCTTGTAGATCCCTCCCCCCCCCATCTTACTAGTTTAAAGCCTTTGCCACCTCCCTAATTTACCCTTTCTGCTAGGACACTGGTCCCATCCTGGTTCAGGTGGAGCCCGTCCCATCAGTACAGCTCCTTCCTGTCCCAGAACTGGTGTCCGTGTCCCATGAAAAGGAACCCCTCTTTCCCACCAGCCCTTTAGCCATGTGTTAATTCTCCTGATCTGTCTGCTTCTATGCCAATTTGCACGTGGCTCGGGCAATAATCCAGAAATTATTACCCTCGAGGTCCCGCTTTTTAATTTAGAGCCTAGCTCCTGATACTCTTTCAGCAGGATCTCCTCCCTATTCCTACCTATGTCGTTTGTTCCAACATGGACTATGACAACTAGATTTACCCCCTCCCTTTCAGAGTTCCCCTCCAGCCGCCGTGAGATATCCCTTACCCTGGCACCGGGTAGGCAACACACCTTTTGGGATTCTTTTTCTTGGCTGCAGAGGATGCTAACTATCCCCCTAATTATAGAGTCCCCTATCACTAACACATTTCTGTTGTGCTCTTCACCCCCCCCCCCCCCCCCCCCCTCCCCCCGCCCCCTTGGACAGCCATCTGAGCCAAGGTGCTTTGGTCTGCATTGTGGCTATCCTCCCTGCAGTCTTTCTCCTTGTCCTCACAGGTAGCGAGTACTTCATACCTCTTGGACAGGACCAGTGTCTGCGGGACCTCCTTCTCAACCTCTCCCAAATCCCTGCTACCTGGCTCCCTAGCAGTCACACCCTCTCCTTCCTGAACCTATGCTTTCCTCTGGGGTGTGACTGTATTCTGGATAAAACTGTCCAGAAATTCCTCCCCCTCCCTTATGTGTCAGTGTCTCTAACTCGCACTCCAGCTCAATGACTCTGAGCCAGAGAGATTCGAGATGGAGACATCTCCTGCAGACGTGTTCGCTCGGGACAGTCTCGCTGTCCACAAACTCCCACATACTGCAGTCCAGACACACAACCTGCCCTGCCATATCTTAGTCTAGCCTTATTTTATTCATTTAATTAGTTAAAGTCTCTCTTCAATGATTATTTATAGTTATATTAATTAGTTTAACTAGTTAAGCTATAAGTACTTTGTAGTTTCCCGCACCTAATTTAAACCACTGTCCTAGGTAAGAGAGAAAAAAAACCTTAATACTCACCAACCAATCACCTACCTGCTGTCCTGTGACGTCACACTTTTTTTGGAAATTGTCGAAGGTTCTGCTGCAGCTGATATCTCCTCCAATTAGCTGGCTGGGAGTGAGGTCTACAGTTAGTATGGGTACTCCCCCAGGCTAGAGAGGGGGTGAAATCAGCCAAGGTAGCTAGTCCTGATTACTGTGGTAGCCTTTTGTAAAAGTGTTTCTTAATGGGTGATTGAATTGGAGTTTGCTGTGATTTCTCTCTTCCATCTTCTCTTCCTCCCTCTCTCCCTCCCTCCTCCCCGCACATCCCCCCCATTTCCCCCCCCCCCCCCCCCCCCATCTCCCCCAACAACTTTAATGCTGGTTCACATGTCAGCAGTTTTGCGGAGTGTTGTGGGATACTGGGAACCATTCCCAGAGCTGGCTGATATCTGCAGAAGAGGGGGAAAGCCATCTCGGAAAAGAATGCGAGTTAACAGCAGTGGTTGCTATAGCTGCGACTTGGATAGTATTTGTACTCTTGACACTATTTGTTGGCTTTGTAGATTCTCTGCACAATTGCCCATTTATTTAAATTCAAACCTATATTTTGAAAATTGGTTAACTGTTGGTAAATGTTACTTCAAAAACAGGATTATTGCAGTAAAGCAAGTTTATAAATGCTATTTTATGTTTTGGAAAAGTAGCTTGATGATAATTTACAATGGAAAGGAGTATTCTACTGAGATGAAAGACATCTAGGTATTGAAAGAATCCAATATGAAATGGTTAGTTTAATCTGGAACAACAATATGCCATAATAATATTGACTTCCATTAATGATGGAAGCAAAATTTACTTCTCTGACTAGAAACTGCTTGCATAATTGAAGCTCCAGGATGAGAAAAAGCCCATCAATGTTTGCCTTACAGTGGTTTTGAAACTTTCCTATGGGTGGAGGAGAATTTCCAGAAACTAGTTGCACACTGCCAGAGATTGGAGATGGAGGTCTAGAATATCAAGGAGGCTGCCGTGACATAAGCTTCCCTGTGTGGGCTTTCTGCCAGGCTGAGGCAGATGTCTGTTGTAGAAACAAAGGAAACTGAAATTGGGGTAACTGCTGTCGGAAAATGTTACCTGGAAGCACAGTACGAGATACTATGTCCAAAGCTCAGTATGCACTGAGTTAAAGAGCGACAAACTGCTGCTGTTGAACCTCTGCACCTCCAATTGGTGGTACCACCATTCTGTGGGATATGATGCATTGATGCCCTGGTCAGGAGGACAGTGAAAATGCATTCTCATTTTATGGTCAGTTTGTGCTACTCAAAAATCACCTGTGAGGTGCTAGTACCTGCTGTCCATCTAGTGAGGGCTCAAACCTGCACTTGTCAGTTGTCTAATGACTAGCTAGTACCTGTCTCTTTGGGCGGAGATGGTGGTTGTTAGACAGAGTCTTTTCAGGGTGGAAGTGGCACCAAGATGACCCATCTGGTGATGGAAGTTCAGTACTAAGCCAACTCTTGGGCTTTTTTTTAATCTTGTGACCTGTGGAACGTTTCATTGAAAGAAAAGTAAAATACAGACAAATATTTCTCCTATCACAGAGGGAGTATCTATTTAAGTGGCTGTCCACATTAGAATCAATCCATTGAGACTGATGTGGAGCATAAGTATGTTGTAAAGGTTGAACAAAGATGGCCAGTTTTGGTTTCTATAGTAAGTAGGTAACTTCTGTGCAGATTATGGAATGATATTTTAAACGCATAAATACTCTAATTGGTATCAAGGGTTGACCACCCCTGGGAATAATCTATTGAGTGGGTACAACTTCTTGATCTGTTATGTTTTTGTTCTTAAAGTAAATGGTTCTTGGTGAAAATTGTAGCTAGTGGGCAACAGTTAGGTTTGGGATTATATATCTTTTTATCTATGCTAATGCTATGGTTATATTTAACTTTTGAGAGGTCAGAGCAAATCTGTACACACCCAAAATCTATCCTGAAACTGGGTATTTGGCCAGGTTACGGATTGTTGATCCTACTGTACACTGAATCCAACCAATTAGTAGTTAAATGGCACTGATGTGGATACACTCCAGTAGCAATAGAAAGAACTTGCATTTATATAGCATCTTTTAACATCTGTAGGATGTTCCAAAGCACTTCACAGTAAATGAAATTCTTTTGATGTGTAGCAACTGCTGTTATGTATACAAACCCAGCAGCCAATTTGCATACAGCAAGGTCCCACAAACAACAACGATGTTGGTTGAGCAGGCAGGCCTTTATATAATATGTCATCTCCAACAATGCAGTACTGCACTACATCAAGTTTATATGCTCAAGGCCTAGAAATAGGTCTTGAATTCATGACTTTAGAGGCGAGAATGCTGACACTATTAGACTTGATATTAAATTGCAGCCCTCACTATTGCATGCCACAGTGGCATTTTTGTTCAATGACGCTCAATTGAAACTTAAAGAAGGAATAGGTAGAGTCAAATGGTGTTTTGCTAGCAACTATTGAAAATGGGGTTTTCAATATTTGCTTTATAGTACTCTGATTCCACCTTAATTCATTTTCATTTGGGGAAAAGCTTTACTTGAAAACTGTAATCAATGGTGCATTTTTCTCAAATTGGCCAAAGCTCTCATTTAATTTTAAGGTTCGGCATTGTGGCTGAGTTAGCCAGTGAAATATCAATTTTTTAAATATATCATGCTGTATGATATTGAGCCATACATATTGGGGAAAGTCTTGAGTTTGATTCCTGCTTGTGCTGAGTTCACTGATCTCCCCTCCACAGTGGAGAATACTATCGCTAGCCTCAGTTCCTGGATTAGGGAAGCAGAAAACAGACTCCTAGCAATCCAGTCACCTCTGCTAGACAGTACCTACTGTGGATATTGGGTGAAGACCGTATTGAGCTTGGCTGTTGATCATGCACGTGGGGTGCTATGCTATGTAGCTTGCCGATGCTTGATGAGGAAGAATATTAAAGGGTATGGGGACTTTAGCAGGATCGTAGGGTTGACTAGGTGGCGTGTGGAGAGAAAAAAAGGAACACAGACTTAATGGTCCAAATGGCCGATTCCCCTGCTGTAACATTTAATGACTCTTAGCTCACGCATGAAGAATGGCAATTTGGGCATGTTATCGATGGCAGCCGGCATTACCACCCTCTGACGAGGAAAGAAAAATGCTAGGGTGGCATGATAATGCAGCTAATGGCCCAAAAATTCGTGAGGAAGCCTTCGTGCGAGGGTAAGGCCTCCCCGTGATCTCTCACTGCGCGTTGGCTTTTTCAGTTCCAGCTCGCACGAACTTGATGTTCTGGACAGCTGCTGTGCTGGGCTTGCGTATCCCACCGGCGTAGTTAATTCGTGCGAGCTGTGGGATCACGTGACTCAGTTAGAGCCAATGGCAGCACACCATCTTCCATTCATAACTTTCACATACGTGCTGTGAAAGCTATGAATACTATAGCCCCCCAAAAGAACCGCTAAACCTCAATTAAATTTTTTTTAAAAACCATCACATTAATAAAATAAGTATAGTTAAATAAATTAACCATTTTAAATAAAAAATTCAATTTTTGAAAAAATTTAAAATCTTTTAAAAAGTTATAAAAATAAACTTACCTGTCTTTAAAGTCTCTAAAAAAATATATATACCTGTTAAAAAAAAAATTCAAAATAATACTTAATTCACTACTTACCTTGTTAAAAGTGGGTCTTACTCCTCCTTTTTTTATGTGTAGAATCTTCCGTACTTACCTGCGCGTTGAAACCACTAAGTGCACAGCATGCGCGCAGCCTGTAGCGCGCACGCGGTTCACCTAGGACCCGCCCCCTTTTCCATTCACCAAGTGCCGGTTTTCAGCGCATGCGCAGTGCATGCAGAAAACCGGCAATTGGAGACAGAATACGTGAGAGTACGCAGTGCGTACTCTCGCGTAGCGGCACTAATTTTTGGGCCACTATGTTTTTTGCTGTGCATGAATAAGGCATGGTTTAATTTCCCCACATTCTCCACATGCAGCTCTCCTGTGCTTTGTGTACAGTTTCTTGGTGCAGGTCAGCTACAACCTCATTGGGGGAAGGAGGAGAATGGACCAAGTTGTCTCAGTTGCTGATGCACTCTTCCTAACGGTAGGTTTTAAGCAGAATTAGTAGAACCACAGAGAAGTCTCCATCCAGCCACCCACTGCCTCTTCCACCCCACCCTCACCCACCAACTCCCCCAGTCCTCCCAAATTAACCAAGGATGGTGTATGTCATGGAAGATTTCGTAGCAGGAAAAGGCAACACGCATTTAGTGATTTCTTAAATAAAAATGAAGTTGTGTAACTAAGACAAATCTGAAGTAATAAAGGCTTCAACTTGCAGAATAATTTGATCCCAGTCAAATATAGCCTTGAGCACTATCGTGTTGCTATTGTGCATATTTTTAGAGACCTAGCTGGATCCTCATTTTTAATTAAATTTTTTCAGTATAATCAAATATGTGAACTTTGCAGCTTGCTTATCCCTAGTGATATTTAGAGTTTTGATCATAAACTGGGAAGATATAACTAGCACAAGTTAAATAAAGTAATTTGACCTGCCTCATCATTTGGGTCTTTTTGGGAGTTCCATTAGGTTTTATTTATTTCCATCATCCTTCTATGCCAGCTGAATATGAAACCTGTCAATTTATTTCTTGAATGCTTTGACAGAGTCGAGGTTAACTGCACTAGATGGCAGTCGAAGTCCCATCTTAGCTTAATTGTAAATAAGCTGCTTAGATGACATTTATATCGAACATCTTGTCATTGGCTCTGGTATCACAAGGCCAATTTTATTTAATATAGCAGATTAGAAAATTGGCTCAATTTGCCCTCACCATAATAATTTCTTCCGTTTTGGGTGAGGAGCGAGCCTCTGCATGGAAAATAATGATTCTTTACAGAATTTGGTTGTCCACAGAACTAACTTCTCTCACCACTGAATTGGTCTGACTCAAACTTGAGGTAGCTCCAGGGTGATTTTGGAGGTATGAACTTAATGAAGTTTGATATTTCTGAACTTGTACACCAAGATACCTAGTGTCCTTATTCTGTATTGAGGTACTAAATTCTTCTAACCTTATGTACTGCAGGGACCAGTCTCTTGTGGATAATCAGTTGCCTTTGTTCAGTCCCACTGAGTATCTTTGTTACCAGTTGTCCTTTGTGAATTTTGCATAATGTCTTGTACAGTACATCTGACTCCCAAAGAGCTTGGGTTGGTTTTACAACTAATTCTTGGGCACTGCCAATTGTAATCAATACACAGACTTTAAATGGTTACTTCATGAGCATGATTGAATAAAATTGTTTGCCATGGCCTTGTTCCCACCAATGGCCAATTTAATTGTGGAGTTGGATTAGGTGATGTGGATATTCAGGTTGTACGCCAAATGAGCATCAACTAGCTTACATAATTTGCAGCCAATTGCGAATTCTGGTCTTGCATACAGGAAATGAATGGGAGTGGGTGGTGCTGTAGTGTTGTCACTACATTGATAATTCAGTGAGAAAACCAGATTCTAGAAACCTGTAACTGTTCAGAATTAGATTACCCAGAAAGGTAGGTCTGCCAGTTTACCATTGGTTATGAGTTGCATTTTTACTGACAATGGAAAATAGAACAGTGTATGGAAATTTTGAATGAACCCATTTCAGTTGCTGGTATGATACAGCAAGAATGCTTAAGGGTTCTTTTCGAGCAAGAATCGAGGGACTCTGCTGATAGCATAATAGTTAATGTTCAGAATCTGAATCATGGTGTAATCATCAGGTGGTCTCCTGGAGGAGTTACTGTATGTCTTGCTGAACAGCATGAACATGCATGCTGTTGGGGAAACTAAAGCTAGGGTAGTGCCTCACATTAGCAAAGTTTCAAGCCAGTTACTAATCTGTCTAGTTTCCATGTGGATATTTCAAAGACAGTTCAAACAATGTTAGTATCACTTCACGATTTGCATACTGTAGAATATATCCAACTTAAAAGAAACATATCTAACTCTTCAAAATAAAATCTATTCAGAATTCAATGTCCTGTGAAAGACTACCACTTTTGATGGCTGTTGAAATACTTTAGCACTTGCATTGCTGTTCAGTTGCAGCTTATAAATGTATGACGTATTCTGTGAATACACTTTTTCAAGGGATTGAAGTCTGTCCTTTCATTGCATTTCTAGCTTTTCAACTAACTATTGTGATACTTGGCAGATTGCTTTCATTGGGCCAAATCTTCCTTGGGGAAAATAACAGCGAGTTTACGACGCACGCCGTTATTAATGTGCAAATCAGCCAACAAGTCCAGGGGAAGAAGAGATGCACAGTGAGTTGCGAATCTCCAGAACTTGCTGGTCAATTTACGACACTCGCCCTTTGCCTCGCACAAATGGCATCTCGCCCTTAGCCGCCCATTATTTTTTTAAGAACTTGCTAGATTTGCACATTAATTGCCCATTAAACTTGCAGCAGAAAGTTAGGGCTCATAAATAACCGCATAAGTACCATTTTTAACGACGTGATGGTTGTTACTGCAATGCAAATCCATCTCTCTCTGGCTCACATTAGGACCAATTTAAACTGGAGTCTCATTCTTGCATGTCGTAAATTGTTGCTGGAGACTTTAAAGAATTGTCAATTTAAAAAAAAAACTTTCTTTTCCTTTGTCTTTTTTTCTCTCTCTCTTAATCCAATCTTTCTTTCCCTCTTTTTATTTCTCTTTCTGTACCTGATTTGACTCTAATTCACCCTCCCTTTTCATCGTTACTCTTTCTTTCTCAATCCTTAAATCTCATTGATTAAGGAGATACACTGTTGGTCCCGTCATTCATTGTTCCAGACCTTATCAGCCCCACTGTTGTCAGCTCCCACTTAAGAACATAAGAAATAGAAGCAGGACTAGGCCATACGGCCCATCGAGCCTGCTCCGCCATTCAATAAGATCATGGCTGAACTTCTACATCAACTCCACTTTCCTGCCCTATCCCCATGTCCCTTGATTCCCTTAGTGCCCAAAAATCTACTGATCTCTGTCTTGAATATACTCATCAACTGAGCATCCACAGCCCTCTGGGGTAGAGAATGCAAAAGATTCACAACCCTCTGAGTGAAGAAGTTTCTCCTCATCTCAGTCCTAAATGGCTGACCCCTTATCCTGAGACTATGACCCCTAGTTTCTAGACTCTCCAGCCAGGGGAAACAGTCCCTCAACATCTACCCTGTCAAGCCCTCTAAGAATTTTACACATTTCAATGAGATTACCTCTCATTCATCTAAATTCCAGAGAATGTAGGCCCATTCTACTCAATCTCTCATCATAGGACAACACTTTCATCCCAATCTAGTGAACCTTTGTTTCACCCCCTCTAAGGCAAGTATATCCTTTGTTCGGTAAGGAGACTAAAACTGTACATTGTACTCCAGGTATGGTCTCACCAGGGCCTTATATAATTGCAGCAAGACTTTCTTACTCTTGTACTCCAACCCCCTTGCATTAAAGGCGAACATACCATTTGCCTTCCTAATTGCTTGCTGTACCTGCATATTAACTTTCTGTGATTCATGTACAAGGACCCCAAATCTCTCTGAATACCAACATTTACTAGTCTCTCACCTTTTAAAAATTATTCTGCCTTTCCATTCTTCCTACCCAACTGGATAATTTCACACTTACCCACATTATACGCCATCTTCCACCTTCTTGCCCATTCACTTAACTCTTTGCAGCCTCTTTGCGTCCCCTTCGCAGCTTACTTTCCCACTTAGCTTTGTATCATTGGCAAACTTGGATATATTACACTCAGTTCCCTCATCTAAGTCATTAATATAGATTGTAAATAGCTGAGGCCCAAGCACTGATTCTTGCGGCACTCCACCAGTTACACCCTGTCATCCTGAAAATGACCTGTTTATTCCTACTGTTTTCTGTCCGTTAACCAATCCTCAATCCATGCTAATATATTGCCCCCAATCCTATGAGCCATAATCTTGTCTAACAACCTCTTGTGTGGCACCTTATCGAATGCCTTCTGAACAGCTAAATATACTACATCCACTGGTTCCCCTTTATCTACCCTGCTAGTTACATCCTCAAAAAAAGCTAATAAATTTGTTAAACACTATTTCCCTTTCATAAAACCATGTTGATTCTGCCTAATAATATGATTTTCCAAGTGCCCTGTTGCCACATCCTTAATAATGGGCCAGAAATTCAGGTCGGAGGCTTCCTGCGGGTGCAAGCATAGCGGGTGCACTTACATAGCGCGCTTGCCATTGTGCTGTGGGCCCGCGTGGAATTCGGGTCCTGGGCCGCCTCCAGCTGCCGGTGTGCAGTGCTCGCGGATCCCAGCAGCGCAGTTAGTTCGAAGCGTCCCCTGGGATCACGGGAGCCAATCGGAGTAGGGAATCTCCATTCATAGATTTGACAGGAAAACCTGTCAAATCTATGAATAGAGATCGGCCCCAAAACCTAACAAACTTCAAATTTTTTTTTTAAATAACTATTTTAAACAATTTAAATTTTTGAAAAAATTAATTACAGTTTTTAGCAGGGCTAAAAATAAACTTACCTTTCTTTAAAGTATTTAAAAATAATAAACCTGTGGAAAAAATGTTTTAATTTTACTTAATTCACCACTTACCTTGTTAAAAGCAGGCCTTGCGCCTGCTTTTTCCCCGCGCAGCTGCTGGGGACTTACCCGCACGGGGAAAACTGCTGCGTGCGCGCTGCTTCTCCCGCGCATGCGGTTGATCCGCGAACCCCTTCCTTCATGACACTGGAAGTTCCGGTTTCCCATGCATGCGCGAAACCAGCACTTCCGGTGGCCCTACGGGTGAGTACACCGCGCGTACTCACTCGTGGGGACCCGAATTTCTGCCCCATTATATTCTAGCATTTTCCCTACTATGGATGTCAGGCTAACTGGCCTATTGTTCCTTGTTTTCTCTCTCCCTCCTTTCTTGAACAGTAGGAATACACTTACTACCTTTCAATCCACGGAGACCATTCTAGAATCTAGTGAATTCTGGAAGATCAAAACTAATGCATCCACCATCTCTGCAGCCACCTTTTTTTTTAAAACCCTAGGATGTAGGCCATCAGGTCCAGGGGATTTATCAACTTTTAGTCCCACTAATTTTTCCAGTACTTTTTCTTTAAGTACTTTAAGTTCCTCACTCTCATTAGACCCTTGGTTTCTCACAATTTCTGGTACGTTCTTTGTGTCCTCTACTGTGAAGACAGACAAATCTTTGTTTAAAGTCTCTGCCATTTCCTTATTCTTCAATATAATTTCTCCTGTCTCTGCCTCTAAGGGACCCACATTTACCTTCGCTAATCTCTTCCTTTTACATACTGTAAAGGCTCTTACAATCTGTTATATTTCTTGCTAGTTTATTCTCGTATTCTATTTTCTCCCTCTTTTATCAATTTCTTAGTCATCCTTTTCTGATTTTTAATATCCTCCCAATCCTCAGGCTTACTATTTTTAGCAACATTGTAAGCTGCTTCTTTTAATCTAATAGTATCCTTAACTTTTCTAGTTAGCCATGGCTGTACTACTTTTCCAGCGGAGCTTTTATTGCTCAATGGAATGTATATTTGTTGAGAATTACGAATTATTTCTTTAAATGTTTGCCATTGCTTATCTGCTGTCATTTTTTAAGCTAATTTCCCAATCTACCTCAGCCAACTCACCCCTCGTACCTCCAGAATTGGCTTTGTTTAAATTTAAGACCCTAGTTTCAGACTTAACCACATCACTATCAAACTTCATATGAAATTCATCATATTATGATCACTCTTTCCCAGAGGATCCTTTACTATAAGATTACTAATTAACTCTGTCTCATTACACAATACTAAATCTAAAATAGTCTGTTCCCTAGTTGGTTCCTTGACATATTGTTCTAGAAAACTGTCTCGAATGCATTCCGTGAACTCGTCCTCCAACGTTCCCGTTGAGGTGCAACTTGTCTGGCTTGTAGAGGTCCCACCTCCCCCAGAAATGGTTCCAATTCCTCAGAAATCTAAAGCCCTCCCTCCTACATCATCTCTCCAGCCACGCATTCATCTGCTCTATCTTCCTATTTCTGTACTCACTAGCACGTGGCACTGGTAGTAATCCAGAGATTACTACCTTTTGAGGTCCTGCTTTTTAACCTCTTCCCTAGCTCCCTAAACTCTGCCTGCAGGATCTCATCCCTCTTCCTACCTATGTCGTTGGTACTGATGTGGACCATGACCTCTGGCTGCTCCCCCTCCCCCCTCAGAATGCCCTGCAGCCGTTCAGTGATATCCATGACCCTGGAACCAGGGAGGCAACATACCATCCTGGAGTCACATCTGCGGCCGCAGAAATGCCTGTCTGCTCCCCTAACTATTGAATCCCCTATCACTATTGCTCTCCCTCTCCTCTTCTCTCCCCTGCACCCCCCCCCCCCCTCCCCACCTGTGCAGCTGAGCCTCCCATGGTGCTGTGGACTTGGCTCTGGCTGCACTCCCCAGAGGAACTATCGCCCTCACCAGTACTCTGCACCGAATACTGGTTGGTGAGCAAGATGGGCTCAGGGAACTCCTGCACTACCTGCCTAGTCCTCCTCTTCTGTCTGATGGTCACCCATTCCCTCTCTGCCTGCAGTCTCTTACGCTACGGGGTGACCACCTCCCGAAACATGCTATCCACGTAGCTCTCAGCCTCGCGGATGCACAGCAGTGACTGCAGCCGCAGCTCAAGCTCTGTAACCCGGTGCTCGAGCTGCTGTAGCTGGCGACACTTCCCACACATGTCGTCGTCCAGACCACAGGAGGTGTCCAGGACTTCCCACATGGTACAGGATGTGCATTCCATGGGTGTGAGCTGCCCTGCCATACCTCTAATTAACAGACTATTTACTAACCTAAACAGAAAATGCTGGAAATACTCAGCAGGTCAGGCAGCATCTGTGGAGAGAGAAACAGAGTTAACGTTTCAGGTCGATGCCCCTTTGTCCTGATTTACTGGGCTAAGATCCTTTCTCTGCTGCCTTTATCTCATCATTTATTATCAGAGCTAGCCCACCTCCTTTTCCATTTTGCCTATCTTTTCTAAAAATCATGTACCCTGGAATATTTAATTCCCAACCTTGGTCACCCTGCAACCATGTCTCTATAATGGCTACTAGATCAAACCCATTTATTTCTATTTGTCATTAATTCATCTATCTTGTTATGAATACTTCGTGTATTCAAATATAGCGCCTTTAATTTTAACTTTTTATTTTTATCCCATGGCCTTAGTCGCTAATGCCCTATTACCCTTATTAAACTCTCTCTCCTTTCCTGACACAACCTGCTTGATTTTACTGAAATTGCTTCTCTGCTCTACAGCCTTGACTTTTCTCTTCAGACTTATAAATTTACCCTTATCTGAACCCTCCCTCCCCAGTATTAATTTAAAGCCCCATCTCCTGCCCTAATTATTCGATGAGCTGGGACCAGTGTCCTGGCGAAGTTTAAGTCGAGTCTGTCCCAACGAATTGGCTCCCTCATTCCCCAGTACTGGTGCCAGTGCCCCATGAATTGAAATTCCATGCCTCCCACAACACTTTCAGCCACGCATTTAAAACTCTAATCTGTTTGTCCCTTTGCCAATTTGCATGTGGCTCCAGTACTAATCCAGAGATTATTACCTTCCAGCAAATTACGGAGCAAATTATATTCGAGCTGCCCCATTCCAGCAAGATTTAGTCCATTAATTTACAGCATTTAAGGTCCTATGACTCTTCCAGTTTGTGTAGAAGATCATCCTCCCTGGATGGTTCTGTCCCAAGTCTATCCTATGGACTGTCATTGGAAGGGCAGGCAGTCACCCCGTTACAGCATTCTTGTTACTATACAACTTTTACTGCATAAAGGAAATGTATTTGCATACAATCTTCATCATTTGAGGATTGCATTTTACTTATTAAATTGGTAACTATTGGGAACAAAAATGATGCTAAACAACCTCTCCCTATGATTCTAAAAACCTTGTTTGTAGTAACTAATGCATCAACTTGGAGAGCTGAGTATAACTTTGACTCTTGGAAGAATAATTGACTACTTGCTTTAATGTTCTTGTGTTAATAAACAGCTTTTTGATTCTATTATATTTCTCTTCAATCCTGAAGAATGCAAAAACAGACAGTCCATGATTAAGATAGTAATGCATGGACTGAGGAAGCAGCAGGCTTAATGAGCTGAGTGGCTTTTTCTTGTTTGTTTTTGGCTGTTCATCCTAATGCAGCGTGCAACTTATTCCTATTTTCAAAGCTTGTTCTTGGTTTAACCAACTTGACTAAATGATCTAAACTTGGCAATGTAGGCTCTAATCACTACTTTGAGAATGAATCAGTAATGAGACTAGCTTGTTTAAAGTACTGCTTCAAAATGCAATATGCTGTCCTTTCCACAAGTGAGAAGTCGCACAACACCAGTTATAGTCCAACAGCTTTATTTGAAATCACAAGCTTTCGGAGCTGCTGCTCTTTCGTCAGGTGAAGGAGCAGCGCTCCGAAAGCTTGTGATTTCAAATAAAGCTGTTGGACTATAACCTGGTGTTGTGCGACTTCTCACTTTTGTCCACCCCAGTCCAACACCGGCATCTCCGCATCATTTCCACACATAGTTCAAATCTCACTGTCAAAGTCCAAAGTAGAGTAACGTTTGCCATAGCCTCATCTGTTCAGAATGCTTGCATTTTTATTGGTTATTGATCGTGTAACCAGTAAATCTTGGTTATGGCAATTGGTATCTAAGAATGATTGAGCGAAGCAATCACCGTACGTTAATCTTTAGCAATCAAACTTGCAGATCTGGGGGTCCCTGAGCTAGTCGTCTAGAGTCTTGTACTAGTTCTAACCTCCAATCCTATCCATCAAAACTCATATCCAATTCCTGTGTCCACATTGGATATAGTACAACACTTCCAGTTATTGAATAGTATATAATTGCATTGAAAGGCTTGTCTTAAGAGTTTCCTGATATTGTATGCAGTTTACTCCGTATTGAATGGAAATACGAGCATTTGTGTAAGCCAGCTAGTGATAAAAAAAAATATATGGATTTGAAGTAATCTCCATTGTATTAGCTTATATTATGTAACACTCTTGGTGTGAATCAAAGAATAGTACAGCACAGAAGGAGGCCATTCGGCCCATCAAGTCTGCGCCAGCTCTTTTGAAGAGCAAGCCAGTTAGTCCCACTCCCTGCTCTTTCCCCATATCCCTGCAATTTTTTCTCCAAGTATTCATCCAATTCCCTTTTGAAGGTTACTATTAAATCAGTATCCACCACCCTAGGCAGTGCATTCCAAATCCTAACCAAGCATTGCGTAAAAATGTTTTTCCTCATGTCGCCTCAGGTTCTTTTTCCAATCACTTTAAATCTGTGCCCTCTGGTTATTGACCCTTCAGCCATTGGGAACAGTTTCTCTTTATTTACTCTATCTAAACCCTTCATCATTTTTAAACACCTCTATCAAATCTCCTCTGAGCCTTCTCTGCTCCAAGGAGAACAACCCCAGGTTAGAGTCATGGGGGGAAAAATTCAGTATCGCCCCGTTTGGGGCACAATTATCAGCTGTGTGCAAAGTTTAGCGCCTGGCGCTAATTATCACCTCCGACTGCAAACTTGGCTTTTATCGCCCCTGGAGGTGATTGGAGCACTAAATCAGGTGCTACACACCTGTCTTAAGGCGCAAAGGCCGAGGAGCAAGGCGCTACCTCAGAGCGCTGGCGAAGCTCATGTGATGTCAGTCAGCAATGGAACACAGACACAATGGCGCCGGCCAGTTCTTAAAGGGGAGGGTTGATCTTGCTCTCCATCCACATCCTGCTCATTGCAGCCTTGAATCTCGGCCTGGAGAGACCTGTACATCAAATCTGCTGGAAAGAACAATGGAGAGAACCAGGGAAAGAGCTCAGAGTGCAGCCCCCACAGTCTCTTCTAAATCGATACAAGGAAGGGCAAATCAAAATGAACCTGCAAAGTGCTGCTCAGTACCCAAAACTCCTTCACACAGCGTTGAATCTCTCCAGAAGTCTGTCTCTGTCTGTCTGTCTGTGTGTCTCTCTCTCTCTCTCTCTCTCTCTCTCTCTCTCTCTCTCTCTCTCTCTCTCTCTCAATGCGTGGTGCAAAAATATCACCAACAAAAAAAGGCAGGAAGCGTTCGTCTTTAAATCACGCTCCCCCAGTCCCTTCCTGACTGCAAATAGCTCCCCTCAACGTGTTGTTGCTAGTGGCAGGCGGTAAGGCAGGGTGCGCCACTCAATACTCAATATCCGCTCCAGGGCGTTGCGCACTTGACTGACGTCACGATCTGCCGGCGCAGGAGATCATGGCGGTAGTGTTTAGCGCCACCGCAAAATGTCTGGTCAATTTCGCGAGAGGCGGAGATATCGCCGTGCCCGGGCGCTAGTTGCTTTGCGCCCCATTAACGCCCTCTTGAGGCGCAAACACACTGAATTTTTCCCCCATAGTTATACAGCACAGAAAGAGGTCCATCGTGTCTGCACCAGCCATCAAGTCCTATCTATTCTAATCCCATTTTCCAGCACTTTGTCTTTAGCCTTGTATGCTATGGCGTTTCAAGTGCTCATCTAAATGCTTCTTGAATGTTGTGAGGGTTCCTGTCTCTACCACCCTTTCAGGCAGTGAGATCCAGATTCCAACTACCCTCTGGGTGAAAAAGTTTTTCCTCAAATCCCCTCTAAACCTCCTGCCCCTTACCTTGAAACTATGCCCCCTGATTATTGACCCCTCTACTAAGGGGGAAAAGTTCCTTTCTATCTATCCTATCTATGCCCCTCATAATTTTGTACACCTCCTTCAGGTCCCCCCTCAGCCTTCTCTGCTCTAAGGAAAACAACCCCAGCCTGTCCAGTCTCTCTTCATAGCTGAAGCGCTCCAGCCCAGGTAACATCCTGGTGAATCTTCTCTGCACCCTCTCCAATGCAATCACATCCTTCCTATAATGTGGCGACCAGAACTGCACACAGTATTCCAGCTGTGGCCTAACTAGCATTTTGTACAGCTCCATCATAACCTCCCTGCTCTTATATTCTATGCCTCGGCTAATGAAGGCAAGTATCCCATATGCCTTCTTAGCCACCTTATCTACCTGTCCTGCTGCCTTCAGGGATCTATGTACATGCACACCAAGGTCCCTCTGATCCTCTGTCCTTCCTAGGGTCCTACCATTCATTGTGTATTCCCTTGCCTTGTTAGTCCTCCCAAAATGCATCACCTCACTTTTCAGGGTTAAATTCCATTTGCCACTGTTCTGCCCAACCCGTCTATCGTCTTGTAGCCTGAGGCTTCCCTCCTCGCTATTTACCACTCCACCAATTTTCGTGTCATCTGCGAACTTACTGATCATACCTCCTACATTCATATCTAAATCATTAATGTACACTACAAACAGCAAGGGACCCAGCACCGATCCCTGCGGTACACCACTGGACACAGGCTTCCAGTCACAAAAACAACCTTCGACCATCACCCTCTGCCTCCTGCCACTAAGCCAATTTTGGATCCAATGTGCCAAATTGCCCTGGATCCCATGGGCTCTTACCTTCTTGACCAGTCTCCCGTGTGGGACTTTGTCAAAAGCCTTACTGAAGTCCATGTAAACTACATCAACTACACTACCCTCATCCACACCTAGTCACCCCCTCAAAATTCAATCAAATTGGTTAGACATGATCTCCCCCTGACAAAGCCATGCTGACTATCCTTGATTAATCCTTGCCTCTCCAAGTGGAGACTAATTCTGTCCCTCAGAATTTTTTCCAATAATTTCCCTACCACTGATGTTAGGCTCACTGGCCTGTAATTCCCTGGTTTATCCCAACTACCTTTCTTGAATAATGGTACTACGTTAGCTGTCCTCCAGTCCTCTGGCACCTCCCCTGTGCGGAGATGCCGGTGTTGGACTGGGGTGGACAAAATTGAGAGGTCGCACAACACCAGGTTATAGTCCAACAGTTTTATTTGAAATCACAAGCTTTCGGAGTTACTACTCCTTCGTCGGGTGAAGTAAAATGATACAGAATCGCCAAAGCATATATAGATAGAGAACAATGCATGTGTACCTTACACTTGCAGACAACTAAATTAAATCATCCTGACTATCTGCCGAGGTGTGATAAAGTTAATCAGGTCAGCCAGGAAGGTGCCACATCAAAGACATAGCAAGATACAACTGAGACAATGAGGTGGAGTCGGTGGAGTCGCAGGGGGTCTAACGTGTCAAAAGCTGCCGTCTGTATGTAAAACGAAAAGCTTTAAAATTTTTACTTTTTTACTGGGAGAATTTTTACTAAAAATTTACTAAAAAAGTAAAAATTCTCCCAGTAAAAAAGTAAAAATTTTAAAGCTTTTTGTTTTACATACAGACGGCAGCTTTTGACACGTTAGACCCCCTGCGACTCCACCTCATTGTCTCAGTTGTATCTTGCTATGTCTTTGATGTGGTACCTTCCTGGCTGACCTGAATAACTTTATCACACCTCGGCAGATAGTCAGGATGATTTAATTTAGTTGTCTGCAAGTGTAAGGTACACATGCATTGTTCTCTATCTATATATGCTTTGGCGATTCTGTATCATTTTACTTCACCCGACGAAGGAGTAGTAACTCCGAAAGCTTGTGATTTCAAATAAAACTGTTGGACTATAACCTGGTGTTGTGCGACCTCTCAATTTTAACCTCCCCTGTGGCCAGAGAGGTTCTGAAAATTTGTGTCAGAGCCCCTGCAATCTCCTCCCTTGCCTCACACAGCAGCCTAGGATACATCTCATCTGGGCCTGGGGATTTATCCACTTTTAAGCCCGCTAAAACCGCTAGTACCTCCTCCCTCTCGATGCTGATTTGTTCAAGTATATCACAATCCCCCTGCCTGATTTCTATGCCTACATCGTCCTTCTCCATAGTGAACACAGATGCAAAATATTAATTTAAAACCTCACCTACATCTTCTGGCTCTACACACAGATTGCCACTTTGGTCCTAATGGGCCCTACTCTTTCCCTGGTTATCCTCTTGCCCTTAATATACTTAGAAAACACCTTGGGACTTTCCTTTATTTTGCCCGCCAGTGTTTTTTCATGCCCCCTCTTCGCTCTCCTAATTTCTTTCTTAAGTACCCCCCTGCACTTTCTATACTACTCTAGGGCTTCCACTGTGTTTAGTCCTTTGTATCTGCCAAAGCCTCCCTTTTTTCCTAATCCATTCTTGTATATCCCTGGACATCCAGGGTTCCCTGGACTTGTTGGTCCCACCCTTGACCTTTACGGGAACATGTTGGCGCTGTACTCGCTCTATTTCCTTTCTGAATGACTCCCACTGCTCTGATGTGGATTTTCCTACAAGTAGCTGATCCCAGTCCACTTTGGCCAGATCCTGCCTTATCATATTAAAATTGGCCTTCCCCCAATTTAGAACCTTTATTTCTGGTCCATCTTTGTCCTTTTCCATGACTACCTTAAATCTCACTGAATTATGGTCACTGTCACCAAAATGTTCTCCTACTAACACTTCTACCACTTGCCCGGCTACATTCCCTAGAATTAGGTCCAGTACCGCCCCCTCTCTTGTAGGACTTTCTACATGCTGGCTCAAAAAGCTCTCCTGGATGCACTTTAAGAATGCCACACCCTCTAAGCCTTTCACACTCTGACTATCCCAGTTAATATTGGGGAAGTTGAAATCCCCTACTATTGTTACCCTATTATTTCTACACTTGAGATTTGCCTACATATCTGTTCCTATATCTCCCCCTGACTGTTTGGGGGCCTATAGTACACTCCCAGCAAAGTGCTTGCCCCCTTTTTGTTTTTAGTTCTACCCATATGGCCTCATTAGAGGAACCTGCTAAGATATCATCCCTCCTTACTGCAGTAATTGACTCCTTGATTAATATTGTGACACACCCTCCTCTTTTACACCCCCCTCTGTCTCGCCTGAAGATTCTATACCCTGGAATATTGAGCTGCCAGTCCTGCCCCTCCCTCAACCATGTCTCTGTGATAGTAACAATATCATACTCCCATGTGTTCATCAACACCTGCAATTTATCTGCCTTACTCGTAAGACTCCTTGCATTAAAATAAATGCCATCTAGCCTTGCCATACTCCCTTGTGCCGTTACATATTTGCTCTGCCTTCCAGACTGACTTGTTTTTTCCTCTATATTTGGCTGTGCATCACCCCCTACTATAGCTCCACTCCGTATCCCATCCCCCTGCCAAGTTAGTTTAACCCCCCCCCAACAGCACTAGCAAACCTCCCCGCAAGGATGTTGGTCCCATTCCGGTTCAGGTGCAACCCGTCCGACTTGTACAGGTCCCACCATCCCCAGAAACAGACCCAGTGATCCAGGAAACTAAAGCCCTCCCTCCTGCACCAACTCTTTAGCCACACATTCATCTGCTCTATCCTCCTATTCCTATACTCACTAGCATGTGGCACCGGGAGTAATCCAGAGATTACAACTTTTGAGGTCCTGCTTTTTAATTAGTTCCCTAAATTCTTGTTGCAGGACCTCATCCCTCTTTCTACCCATGTCGTTGGTACCAATGTGAACCACGACCTCTGACTGTTCACCCTCACCCTTCAAAATGCCCTGCAGCCATTCAGTGACATCCTTGACCCTGGCACCAGGGAGGCAACATACCATCCTGCGGCTGCAGAAACACCTGTCTGCACCCCTCACTATTGAGTCTCCTACCACTATTGCCCTTCCGCTCTTACTCCTCCCCCCTTGTGCAGCTGAGCCACCCACAGTGCCGTGAACTTGGCTCTGGCTGCACTCCCCAGAGGAACCGTCACTTACACTGTTTTCCAACACAGAAAAACGGTTGTTGAGTGAGATGCACTCTGGGGCTTTCCTGACTACCTGCCTGCCCCCCTTCTGACTGGTGGTCACCCATTCACTCTCTGACTGCACTTTCTTAAGCTGCGGGGTGACCATGTTTAAAAATGTGCTATCCACGTAACTCTCAGCCTCGCGGATACACCGCAGTGCCTCCAGCTGACGCTCAAGCTCTGAAAACTGGATCTCAAGTTGGCCAAACCGTTGGCACTTACTGCACATGTGGTCATCCTGACTGCAAGAAGCGTTTAGGAATTCCCACATGCTGCAGGCCGTGCAACGCACGGGACTGAGGTCCCCTGCCATATTTTTAATTAAAAAAACTCTTGCCTCAAATTTAAACTCTCGGATTCTTGCTCTCCTGAACTACCTTAACTATGAACTACCTTAAAAGAAATAAATTTAAAATTGAAGAAAAAAAAAGCACTCACCCACTACTCACCAATCAGCTTATTCCCCTGCGCCAGCGTCACTTTCTGTACTGTAACATCACTCTCGAATTCTGCCGCTGCTCAACTGGGCCTGAAAATCACCGACCTTTATTTTCTCCCACAGCCGCTGCTCCAGTCTGTCCATGTAACTGTATTCCCTCATCCCTGGAACCATTCTAGTAAATCTCTTCTGTACCCTTTCAAGTCTTCACGTCCATCCTAAGGTATGGTGCCCAGAATTAGACACAACCCTCCAGTTGGAGCCGAACTAGTGTTTTATACAGGTTTAGCATGGCTTCCTGGCTTTTGTGCTCTGGGCAAAGCCCAGGATCCCATATGCTTTATTAACTAATTTGTTAACCTGTCCTGCCACCTACAAAGATTTATGCACAAACAAATATCATGATGATTAATTTCCTTTGCATCTATTTCAGCATTTTTAAGAGCCGTTTTGCCTAGGGCAGATGAAAAGAAAAATATCATGGTTAGAAATAATGTGTCCTGTGGTGCCTGGCCTAATTTCTGCTGCAGTCTGGGAACAGCAAGACCCTTGAAAAGCCAAACCTGGATTCTCCTACAAAGTACGCTTAGCACTGAATTGACTGACTAGACTATGAGAGCTTTCCTCAACATATACCTTGGCACAGCAGGGAATCTCTGGCCTAAAAATAGTCTGTTTCAAAATACAACTCTAGATGTGTAAGTTCTAACTCTCATTTGAGGAACATAAAGCTTAAAATGGTATACTAAATATGAATAGTAAATTTAACATCTTGCATACCTCATACCTGACCCAGCTGCTTCAACAAACTTCTCATATCTTCTCCTCCCACCCTCCCCCTGCCAATAAAAAACCTGGTTACAGGCAAATTTGGAATATAAGTGATGGAATGTTCTCCCTTGCAAAGAAAACTTTTCCTTGACTCCTAAAAATGAACTAGTGTCCCATTTGAAACTCAAATTTCATTTTTGGAGGCATTGGAAAGAAAGAACCTGTATTTATATAGCACCTTGTGTTTCTGAAACATTCAAAGTCCTTCATGTACAACAAATTACTTTGAAATGTAGTGACTGTTGTGTAGGCAAACACAGTAGTCATTTTGCACAGAGAATGATCTCCGAAACAAGAAGATGAATGACAAGTTAATCTGTTTTTGGTGCTATTGGTTGAGAGCGATGTTGGTGCAGACACTGGGGGAGGGAAACTCCTATTCTTCAGATAATGCCATGTGATCTCTCTAATCCGTACCACAGACATAAGCAAACGCGGTCTCGTCGACACCCAACACTGCAACACCCCTTCCGTACTGCTCTCGCGTCTTCAGGAGTCTTATTTGGAGGGAGTCCCCCATGCGGAAACTTTTAAAACCACTGTTTTAAGAGAAACCAAAGCAAAGCTGAGTCCATTTTTTTCAGTAAACTTTCAAGCCATGGTATAAATTTGTAATTGGACATATCACAGGTTTTGACCTAATCGCTTGCAATAAACATCCCAAATATGGTCTGGCGTGCTATGTCAAGCAATGCATCGAAAGCAGCACCAAACTCTAATACCAGTATTGCCAGAGTTTTGACTACAGCAATACTAGTAGGAGAGCTAACAATCTCCAATGTCTACAGACCACCACTCGTACAGTGACCTGACCCACCGCTCCCTCCTAGTCAACATCCATCCATCACATCTCGGAGACTTTAATAGCCGCCACACAATGTGGGGCTATGCAGACGTCAACTATGATGGAGAAACAATTGTACAGTGGGCTTCACTAGAAAATAAGTTCCTCCTTTTTGACGCCAAAGATCGAGGTACGTTTCATTCGTCAAGGTGGTAGAGAGAATATAACCCAGACCTATGTTTCCTCTCTAAAGACAGCAAAGGAAACCCAGTCATCGCCTCCTGGACCGTTCTTGACGACTTCCCCAACAGGCAACACAGGCCCTCAGTCATCAACGTTGGCACAGAAATTCTTGTCATTGCATCAACACCGGAACCATGATGGAACTTCAAAAAAGCAGACTGGGAATCCTTCCAAAGGTCAGTTGACACCAACATCCGGTGGATTCCGCCAACCACCAATGTGTCAAGATTTATAGCAATTATTAAAATGATTAAAACTGCCTCAGGGGGGGAGGGGTTTAGAAAAACATATATTCCTTGTTGGATGGAAGAAAGCGAGACTCTCTACCAGGAGTATTCGCACAGAACCCGGCCACAGCCACCGCAATGCTGGAGTCCTTGAACTCAGCGAGCCGTGAAAGGTGGAGGAGCCTTGTGTACAAGACTAACTTCATTCACTCCAGCAGGAAAGCATGGGCCCTGCACCGTCAACTTGGCAGGGCAAACCCTGCCTACAAACACAGGACGACCATCATTGCATCCCACTTGATACAAGCATCAAAGGCTCCAGTGGACAAAGAATTTTGACGCCAGGTGAAGCGACAGCCTTCGACAAACTTGATGGCGGCACCAAGATGGTCAACTATGTCTGATCCATTCACCTTGGACAAACTAAGTACAGCCCTGTCGACAACCAAATCTGGAAAAGCTGCTGGTCCAGATGGTGTTTACCCAGAATTCTAAAAGCACTGGGACCCAAAGCGAAGAGATGGTTGACCTCCTTCTTCGAGGTACTGGCAACTGGTAAAATTCCATCTATTTTGGAGGAAGACTAAAATAATTGCCTTCCTGAAGCAGGGGAAGAATGCTTGTGAAGCCTCCAACTACCGCCCGATGTCCTTACTTTGCACTTATTATAAAGTGCTGGAACGGCTACTACTCCACAGACTAGCCCCCATCATCGAGCCAACCATCCCTAAGGAGCAAGCGGGCTTCCGGAATGGCCGTAACTGCTGCGATCAAGTGGTAGTTTTAAAGCACATCGAAGCAGGCTTCCAGCGCCATCTCAAGACCGCCGTAGCACTCGTGGACCTGTCAGTGGCGTATGACACAGTATGGAAGCATAGGCTGCTTTTCAAGCTCTCCACCATTTTACACTGCAGAACAACAATCCATCTTCTCAACTCTATGCTTGGCAACCAACGCTTCCGTGTGTACACTGGCACCCAGAAGAGCAGCTATAGGACATTGAACAACAGACTCCCACAGGGTTCTGTCCTGGCACCCATGTTATTCAGCGTTTACACAAGTGACCTGCCCGAAACAGAGTCCCACAAGTTCGTATACACTGATGCCATAGAAGATAGGAGCAGGAGTAGGCCATTCGGCCCCTCGAGCCTGTTCTGCCATTTAATGAGTTCATGGCTGAACATCCAAATTCAGTACCCTGTCCCTGCTTTCTCCCCATATCCCTTGATACCTTTAGCCTTAAGAAATATATCTAACTCCTTTTTGAATATATTTAATGAATTGGCCTCAACTGCCTTCTGTGGCAGAGAATTCCACAAGTTCACCACTCTCTGGGTGAAGAAATTCCTCCTCATTTCTGTCCTAAATGGCTTGCCCCTTATCCTTAGACTGTGACCTCTGGTTCTGGACTCCCTGCCATCGGGAACATCCTTCCTGCATCTAGTCTGTCTAGTCCTGTTAGAATTTTATAAGTTTCAATGAGATCCCCTCTCATTCTTCTAAACTCTAGCGAATATAAGCCTAATCGACCCAATCTCTCTTCATACGTCATTGCCTTGGCCACGCAAAAAATGAATCTGTCCATCACCGAAGAGACCCTGACCAGTGATTTACAGAGGATGGAGGCCTACTTCTGCCGATGGCGACTTCGACCAAACCTGCAAACGACCGTCGCCTCGACATTCCGCCTCAACACCCGTCAAGCAAACCAAGCTTTGAAAGTCTCCTCCTTTTGCGGCGCAGAGGTAAACCATGCCAAAAACACCTCCTATTTAGGAGTCGCACTTGATCGCACCCTGTCATATAGGCAACATCTCCAGAACCTTGGGAAGAAACTAAAGAGTAGGGTCAACTTGATCCAGAAACTTGCCGGATCCACATAGGGAGCAGATGCTCAAACCCTTTGTACGGCAGCACTCTCCCTGGTGTACTCTACAGAGGAGTACTGCTCTCCGGCATAGCTATGAAGTCCGCATGTCAAATCCGTTGATGTCCAGCTGAATTTTACTATGAGAATTATCACTGGTACGCTTTTATCGACACCAACACCTTGGCTGCCCGTGCTTGCAAACATCGCACCACCACATCTACGCCGCGAATATGCAGTCTCCAGAGAATACAACCGCTACCCAGCATAGACATGTCAATCCAGGCCGACTTGAACAACCTACCACCAACCCATCTCAAATCTAGAAGGCCAATTTGTGCTGTCGCCGAAGCCCTTCAGCGATCTCCCCTCACCCTTGATGACCGATGGCGAAATGCTCGGAAGAACTGTGACGTACAGAATGGATTCCTTATAGAGGACCCCACAGTACAACCTGAAGAATCAAACCTTCCTCGCAAACCGTGGACAACCATCAACCGCCTCAGAACCGGTCATGGTAGATGCTGCCACCTTCTCCATAGATGGAAGATTAAAGCAACCCCATCATGCGACTGCAGAGCTCCTGATCAGACCTTGGAGCACATCATTGAGCACTGCCCTCAGAGGAAATTTGCAGGCAGCCTACAAGATATCCATGCAGTTACACCGGAAGCTTTGGCCTGGATGTCTGACTTAGATATTGACATCTGATTTGCTTTGCTACTATCATACATAAGAAAGAAAGAAGAATTTGTAATTATATTTTTAAATCTTGGAAACATGCAATGGGTTAAAGCAAAAACAGAAAAAACTTGTCTTTTTGTCTCAACGTTGCAAAATTACTGCAGTTATCTGGAATACTTAGCTGTAACGTGTACATCTTTGTACAGTATATTTTCTGAAAAATCCAACAAAGGTGATGGTGCAGGATATCATTTTAGTGGGGAATAAGGTGTGAATTGTTCCGGATCCTATGTTGCAATTTATCAAACTTAGGGTGGGAGAGGGAAGATATTCTCCCCCCTCCCCCTCCCCAATAAACTACCATCTTATGCTTTGTACTGTAGATCTTAAAATGTTAACCCTAATTTTGTGGCCTGGTTTAAGTGATGCATGTATTGCAGTCACCAATTAATATGCAAATAGTGTGGTAGAAATTCAGTAGCTGCTTGTTAACAAACAGTGCAATTTCCGACTTTACTGAGCCAACACTTGCTGCTTTTAATGGAATAGTGCAGGGAATGACAGATTGCAGTGTCCAGATTAACCCAGGCTCTGCTTCAGCTGTCTACTCAACCCATGTCTGTCAAAGAAGCTTTCAATGATATTTGGTTAACCCTGGGATTAGTGACTGTATATCCATTCGCAACTCCTCAGATAATGAAGCAGTCCATGCCCAAATGCAGCAAGACCTGGACGACATTCAGGCTTGGGCTGATAAGTGGCAAGTAACATTCGCGCCACAGAAGTGCCAGGCAATGACTATCTCCAACAAGCGAGAGTCTAACCACCGCCCCTTGACATTCAACGGCATTACCATCGCCGAATCCCCCACCATCGACATCCTGGGGGTCACTATTGACCAGAAACTTAACTGGACCAGCCACATAAATACTGTGGCTACAAGAGCAGGTCAGAGGCTGGTTATTCTGCAGAGAGTGTCTCACCTTCTGACTCCCCAAAGCCTTTCCACCATCTACAAGGCACAAGTCAGGAGTGTGATGGAATACTCTCCACTTGCCTGGATGAGTGCGGCTCCAACAACATTCAAGAAGCTCGACACCATTCAGGACAAAACAGCCCGCTTGATTGGCACGCCATCCACCACCTTAAACATTCACTCCCTGCACCACCGGCCCACCGTGGCTGCGGTGTATACCATCTACAAGATGCACTCCAGCAACTTGCCAAGGCTTCTTCAGCAGCACCTCCCAAACCCAAGATCTCCACCTAGAAGGACAAGGGCAGCAGGTGCATGGGAACACCATCACCTGCAAGTTCTACACCATCTTGACTTGGAAATATATCGCCGTTCCTTCATTGTCGCTGGGTCAAAATCCTGGAACTCCCTCCCTAACAGCACTGTGGGAGTACCTTCACTACAGTGGTTTAAGAAGGCAGCTCATCACCACCTTCTTGAGGGCAATTAGGGATGGGCAATAAATGCTGGCTTTGCCAGCGGCGCCCAGATCCCAGGAATGAAATTTAAAAAAAAATAAATAAATAAATAAAAAAATAAAAAATATATATATATATTCTGCTTTGCAGCCTTCTAGGTTGTCCTTCCATAGCACAAACATTTGGATGTTAGTAAATATATCTGACTGCTGCTTTACCCATTTGATTGGACGGTCTTATTTTGATTTTAAGATGACCACTCTTGAAAAGGTTAATATCAGGATTTAAATGTCAAAAGTTGTTTTAAACAAAGTTTTGTAATCCTAATTAATTTAGCAGGAGACAACTGTTGCTGTTTAATGGATTGTGCTAGAAGAATTAGCAAATCATGAATTTTCTACTTTAGGTACAAAATAACAATGAAAGACTACCTAGATATAGTGTACAAGCAAGCAAGGTTGCTTGTTCACATTGCATCTAGTCAGTGTCCCAAGCCTATTCTTTGTTTCGATTGAACTCCAGTTGAACACATCCTTTGAAGAATTGGGGATGTTGTCACCAGCAGCATTAAAATTGGAGCGTTCAATTGCTGGGATCCAGAGTTTCCTTTATCGGTCATTACAACTCCTTGGCGTGCAGAAATTAGAACCCTCTTAACAGCCTGCTCTCCATTCTCCAAAGAGCATATGCTGGATCTCTGGCTAAGGGGAGGATATTGTGGTCGTAAAAGCTCAGAATCTGGTCTTGAGCAGTGTAACTTTATCCCCCTTTTTAAATTCCCTTCAGAATGTGTCCCAATTATTGCATCAACTCTATATAGTAAGAGCCTTCAGATCTCCAATTAATGATCCTGCTTTTAAAATTTTGTGAATCCATTCTTTGTGCTTTTGTTTCTACCGCGCCCCCCCCCCCCCCCCCCCCAACTAAAAAAAATAATCATGTACTTTTCTGATTTCTTGCAGTATGTTCTCATTTGGTCCCATGGCAGTTACAGCATCTGAATGATTGATTATTAAACCAGTGGGGTTCCGCAGGGCTCAGTACTAGGTCCCTTGCTTTTTGTGGTATATATCAATGATCTAGACTTGAATATAGGGGGTATGATTAAGAAGTTTGCAGATGATACTAAAATCGGCTGTGTGGTTGATACTGAAGAAGGAAGCTGTAGACTGCAGGAAGATATCAATAAATTGGTCAGGTGGGCAGAACAGTGGCGCAAATGGAATTCAATCTGGAGAAGTGTGAGGTAATGCATTTGGGGAGGGCTAACAAGGAAAGGGAATACACATTAAATGGAGTAGTGTAGAGGAACAAAGGGACCTTGGCGTGCATGTCCACAGATCCCTGAAGGTAGCAGGCCAGGTAGATAAGGTGGTTAAGAACGCATACGGAATGTGCCGTGGCATAGAATACAAGAGCAGGGGGGGTTATGCTTCAACTGTATAAAACACTAGTTAGGCCTCAGCTAGAGTACTGCATGCAGTTCTGGTCACCATATTATAGGAAAGATGTGATTGCACTAGAGAGGGTGCAGAGGAGGGTACAAGGATGTTGCTGAGAGTAGAGAATCTTAGCTATGAGGAAAGACCGGATAGGCTGGGTTTGTTTTCCTTGGAACAGAGGAGGCTGAGGGGAGACCTTTATTGTGGTGTATAAAATTGAGGGGCATAAATAAAGTGTATAGAAAGGACCTATTTCCCTTAGCAGCGGGGTCAAAAACCAGGGGGCACAGATTTAAAGTAATTGGGGGAAGGTTTAGAGGGGATTTGAGGGGAAATTTCTTCACCCAGAGGGCTGTGGGGGTCTGGAACTCACTGCCTGAAAGGGTGATAGAGGCAGGAACCCTAACCACATTTAAAAAGTACTTGGATGTGCACTTGGGATGCAGTAACCTGCAAGGCTATGGACCAAGAGCTGGGAAGTGGAATTAGGTTGGATAGCTCTTTGTTGGCCGGCGCGGACACAATGGGCCGAAATGGCCTCCTTCCGTGCTGTAACTTTCTATGATTCTGTGAAACTGTAGAAGCAGCAACCCTGGCTTCAGAATCTTGATTGAGTTACTGCTCTTTCAAGTTGAAATATTTGTGTTTAATGCAGTCCGGTAGTAATCTTTGAGGCATTAACTATCAAGCAGATTCAGCTGGACTGTGACTGTAATCTTCAGAATTCCTGCTCGCAGAAATGGAATTGGAAGGTGCAGAAAGGAGTAGCTTTATGTAGCTACTGAAGTGTAAACATCAAATTGACACAGATAAGCAGTTCTGTAAACTTATTATCTGAAACCTGAATTGCATTTTCCAATTAGAAGAGGGTACGGTGAGGTAGGATCAGTCTCTAACTTACAACTACTACCATGCTCCAGGATGTGCTTAAAACCCCATATTTGAAGATCTGTCTGAAAAGTGTTTTAAATGCATTTGGCTTGTAAAATGTGATCTCCCAACTTGACTTGCTTCTATGAGCACTCTCAGGAACTTTGATCGCAGTAATTCAGTGAAATCATGTGTGCTGCATTAGTTTAAGTTTCATTCTTCCAACAAGTTTTGAACGATAATCCTACACTGGTTGCTCTATGCTGTTCCTGCTATGTCTGTTTGTGGGAAAGCTAATAATTTTGACCAATGATTTTTTTTTGTACATCCAGAACAAGTCGAGCCTCTAGATTTTCAAACTCTTGCTCCAAGTTTTATTTTTGAAACTTCAGCTGTAATTTCCCACAGTGAAATGATTGGATAAAGAAAAGTGGTAGAGATATTTTGGAATAGATTGTGGCTAAGTGGTTGTAATGTCTTCAGGTTTTATGGTTCTTTAGTTTCCTTAAACTGGGGGGGAAGGCAGAAAGAATCCTAGGTATCCTAAAATGGATTTAGAAAAGTGCTGAATCAAGGTAAAACTGCTTCATTCTAGCTCCATTTAAGAAAGAAGACTTTTTCAGTGTTGAATGATACCTTGTCTATAATGATTGTAGGGTGTGATAAAGTAACTTGGACTGTCACACCCAGTAGTTTTGGTATATAGATTAAAAAACCCTATTGAGACGCTGGTTTTGTTATCTCCGGAATACCACCGTCAAAGTTCCAAATGCACCATTGTGCAGTATTTTCCAGTACGCAGTACTTTGATATGCCATAGACACATTAGTTTGAGTATAAATGTTACTTTGTTTCATTTTCCTGCATTCACATCTGACCAGTTCCATATCAAATGGTTTGGTATAATTTGTAGTGTGCAATTAAAATATCAACTGTCATGTTAGAACTTCAACAAACTTGTGTCATAAGTGTCATACCTGGACACTTTTTAAACCATTTAAGTATTTTAATTATTGAAAAAACATGAACTGGGTGCATAATTGCACAATTGCTGGGGAAATTGTTTGCCAACACTTGAGCTCTAATCTGTCAAATGAATATTCTAAGCTGGACGATTGTTCTGTAGCTACAGTTGTTAACACTTGTTCTGTAACAACTCATTTAGGTGATGGAACAACAATAGACCAGTTAGATTACCAGTTTTGTGTCCATGCAAAGCAGTTTGGATGTGGATTACAACTCGAGTTGAGATGATGGTCTGATTATGGCCTGCATTATGAAACGAAGTGTGGAACTATCTTCAGGTGGCTGTCTTGCATCACTTGAGTTTCACCCCTAAATATGTAACTTCAGTGTGGTATGAAACTAAATCTAGAAAAGTTTTTCTTAAATTTTTAATGTTGAGGTAATTGTCCTGACGCTTTGAAGCTAGTTAATGGAGCGCAGTGCATGCGTGCAGATATGCTTGTCTCCGTGCAGAGAGCAGCACAGGAGCTAGCACTATAACTTAGTCAGTCTGACTTGTGTTGCCTTGTAACAATCTCTGATTTCCAGTTGATTTCAAACAAATGAAATATAGTTCTGATAAAGCATCCCACTCAAAACATTAGTCTGTCTTTCCCTTTCAGATGCTGACTGACTTCTGCATGTGTGGTTTTATTTCCGGTTTCCAGCAAGTGTAGCTTTTCTATATTCGCACAGTATGTTTGTTACTTTAGTATATGGCTTTCAGATTAAAGCTTTCACATTTGTTATGTATAAATTATCTCCTGGACAGTGAACAGATAGTTGGATTTAAATTTCACTTGGAAGATCAATCCCTAAAGTGCCACATTGAGAATTTGCATCCAACTAAGGTTTAACTGCCAGTCAATTGCCAGATTTTTGTTGCTTCTAGATGGAAATGCAGAGATGTTTTGGCAACATTGGGCTATGCCTTAATTGGGCTCTTTCCTCTTCCTTCTCTTTCCTCTTCCCTTTATTCCCCAATAAATTACCATACTTTTGTAAAAGTATTTTTACATCGTGAAGGCAAAGCATTACTAAGTATTGATGTTGAGAAATGTTAACGAGGTGTACAGATGCAAGGGGAAGAGATAGATTTCTATGGTAGGTCTGTATATTTAGTAGTCAAACATTCTGATTGCACAGCTAGCACTCCTTTATTGGGAAGGCCTCTGTTAATTAAAGTTTTTCAATTTTGTTTGCTTCCAATGAAAACTGAAGTAAATGGAACTATTTGACTATTCTCCATCTCCAGCATTATTGCGGACAAGCAGTTTTATGCTCTAACCAAGTTCATATTTTCTACTTTCTATTCCTCAGGGAACAGCCCATCTTCAGCACCCGAGCCCATGTCTTCCAGATCGATCCTACCACGAAGAAGAACTGGGTTCCCACCAGCAAACATGCTGTGACTGTGTCCTACTTCTATGACAGTACACGCAATGTGTACAGGATAATCAGCCTTGATGGGTCAAAGGTGAGAACTGCACGAAGGTACAGTGCACGAAAAGCTGGGGATTATATTGGCCCTGAAATTCCGTTCCCTATGGGTGAGTACGTGCTGTGTACTCACCCATAGGGCCAACAGAAGTGCCGGTTTCGCGCATGCGCTGGAAACCGGAACTTCCGTTCTCCTGAAGAAAGGGGTTCACAGGTCAACCGCGTGTGCCGGAGAGGCAGCGCGAACGCATCGAACTTCCGTTTTTTTCTCAGTTGATGCAGTGCGGGTAAGTCCCTAGCAGCTGCGCGTGGAAAAAGCAGGCGCAAGGCCTGCTTTTAACAAGTGGTCATGATGCGGAGATGCCGGTGTTGGACTGGGGTGGACAAAAATGAGAAGTCGCACAACACCAGGTTATAGTCCAACAGTTTTATTTGAAATCACAAGCTTTCGGAGCTGTTGCTCCTTCGTCGACAGCTCCGAAAGCTTGTGATTTCAAATAAAACTGTTGGACTATAACCTGGTGTTGTGCGACTTCTCATTTTTGCTTTTAACAAGGTAAGAGGTGAAGAAAGTAAAAGTAAAACATTTTTTCCGCAAGTTTATCATTTTAAAATACTTTAAAGAAAGGTAAGTTTATTTTTAGCCCCGTTAAAAACGTTAATTTTTTTCAAAAATTTTAATTTTTGTTTAAAGTAGTTATTTTAAAAATGTGATCTTTTTTTAAATTTATTTGAAGTTTTACTTAGGTTTTGGGGCCGATCTCTATTCATAGATTTGACAAGTCTTCCTGTCAAATCTATGAATGGCAATTCCCTGCTCCGATTGGCTCCCCATGGCCCACGTGATCCCAGGGACGCTGCGCACTAGCTGCGCCCCTGGGATACGCAAGCCCTGCACACCGGCAGCTGGAACGGAATTCTTCACGGGCCCAGAGCATAACAGTAGGCACGCTTAAGTGCAGGTCGGGGGCTTGCGCCCGTGGGAAGCCTCCAACTGGAATTTCTGGGCCTGTCTGACTAAGAAACTTTAGTGTAAAAGCCTAGGGATTCTGTTTGATAAAATGTTAAATCTTTATGGTTGAGCCTGTCTTTATAATTTAATCCCCTGGGACCTGGAATCATTCTGGTCATTTTTCTGACTTCTTTCCAATGCCTGTATCTTTTTTGAGGTAGGGCCTTTTCATTTAACTTGCTCTGAATTGTAGTCCCCTGCCCGCCCAATCAACCCCAGTACCTAATTCTCCTTGTTAGTAACTCTTACACTGTCAAGATGCTGCTAAAGTATGATCAATGATTGCTCCTAATACTTTTCCTTTTTGGTTTCTAACAATGGAGGTACGAAATAGGACTCTTATTTTTGAGGGATTTGCTTTTAAATTTCTGGTTATGTTTTCCTCGATCCTGCTATCTTTTTGGTCACCCTGGGAGCAAGACAAGGAAATTCAAAGATCTCCTAGTAGCTTTATTCCTGAGTTTGTCCAAGTCCGTCATCCACAGGTGTAGGATATGTAGGATTGTCTGGCAGGCTTCCTCCAACTCTTACGCACCTTTCGAGCCATAGTTAATGCCTAGATTACCCTTGAACACCAACATGCGGTTGGTTATTTCGCCTTCTATAGGGCTGTAATAGTAATTTCACCTTCTATAAGGCTGTAATAGTAATTTCACCTTCTGTAGGGCTGTAATAGTGTAGCCATAAAAGCTGGATAAACTTGGAATGGGTCTAGCAATGTAAGGATGGATCAGTTGAGGAGAAATTTACCCTCCTTCCCTGTTTAATGCATCCAATTGAGGTTGCATCATACGTGACCTGTTTAATGGAGTGCTGCATTGTTGTAATGTGGCTTTGTGGTGGATCACCCAGATGCATTCATATCAGGAGATGGTCATTCTAAGCACATTTAGTTGCAAAAACTGCTATGGATGGGTGCAGGCTCCCAATCACCTGCTCCTGTGGGCAGTAGAATCACTTGCCACCTGTTTCAGCAATCAACACATTTCCCATTTTCTGCTGAATTTCAAATAACTTTTTCTGAAAGATCAGCATAAAGCAAACCGAACATGGGGACATAGAAAGCTTAAATCAATAGCTAAATCTAAAAATTATTTGATTTTGTTTTGAAAGTGACATATATAATGGGAGACCTTCAAAGAGGAGATGGTTTGGGTACAGAGTAGATACGTTCCCATGAGAGGGAAAGGAAGGGCATCCAAAGTTAGAGCTCCCCGGATGACTAAAGATAGAGATTAAAATTAAACCGTAAAAGGAGGCTTGTGTCAAATGTAAGGTTCATAATACAGTAGAGAACCAAGCTGAATACAGAGCGTGCAGAGGATATCTAAAGAAGGGGATGAGAATAGATTAGCGGCTAACATAAAAGGGAACCCAAAACTCTTCTATAAATAGTGGAAGGGTGGGGCCGATTAGGGACCACAAAGGAGTTCTTGTGGAGACAGAGGGCATGGCTGAGGTGTTAATTGAGTACTTTGCATCTGTTTTCATTCGAGGAGAAGATGCTGCTGCCAATGTCTCAGTAAAGGAGGAGGTAGTAGCGATATTAGATAGGATAAAAATAGATAGAGGCGGTACTTAAAGTTGGCAGTGCTCAAAGTAGAAAAGTCACCTTGTCCGGAAGATTGCATTTTAGAATTCTGAGGAAAGTAAAGGTGGAAATTGCAGCGGCTCTGGCCACAGTCCTCCTTTTGATGTGGGGGTGGTACCAGAGGACAAGAGGATTGCAAATGCTACACCCCTGTTTGGGGGTGGGGGGGGGGGGGGGCGAGGATAAACCCAGCAATTACAGGCCAGTCAGCCTACAATTGGTGGTGGGGAAACTTTGAGACAATAATCTGAGACAAAATTAATTACCACTTGCAGTATGGGCTTATGAATAAGTCAGCATGTATTTGTTGAAGGCAAATTGCGTTTGACTAACTTGATTGAGTTCTTTTGAAGTAATGGAGAGGACTGATGAGGGTAGTGTGGTTGATGTTGTGCATACAGACTTTCAAAAGGCAGTTGACAAAGTACCGCATAATAGACGTTGGCAAAATTGAAGCCCATGGGATTAAAGGGGCAGTGGCTGCATGGATATAAAATTGGCTATGGGACAGAAAGCAGGGAGTAGTGGTGAATGGTTGTTTTACAGTCTGGAGGGAAGTGTGCAGTGGTATCTCCCCAGGGGTCAGTGGTGGGACCACTGCTGTTTTTGATATATATTGATGACCTGGACTTGGGTATACAGAGCATAATTTCAAAGTTTGCAGATGACAGAAACTCAGAAATGTAGTGAACAATGAGGAGGACCTAGACAGACTGGTGAAATGGGCAGATACATGGCAGATAAAATTTAATGCAGAGAAGTGTGAAGTAATGTATTTTGATAGGAAGAATGAGGAGAGGTAATATGAACTAAATGGTACAATTTTAAAGAGGGTGCAGGAACAGAGACCATGGTGTATGTACACAAGTGTTTGAAATTGGCAGGGCAAGTTGAGAAGGATGTTTTATTTTTTTTTAAAAAGCCTATGGGATCCTTGGCTTTATTAATAGATGAATAGAGTACAAAAGCAAGGAAGTTATGCTAAACCTTTATAAAACACTGGTTAGGCCTCAGCTGGAGTACTGTGTTCCATTCTGAACATCACACTTTAGGAAGGATGTCAAGGCTTTAGAGAGGGTGCAGAAGAGATTTACTAGAATGGTACCAGGATGAGTGACTTCAGTTATGTGGAGAAGCTGGGGTTGTTCTCCTTGGAGCAGAGAAGGTTGAGGGAGATTTGATACAGGTGTTCAAATTCATGAAGGGTTTTGATAGCGTAAATTAGGAGAAACTGTCTCCAGTGCAGAAGGGTCGGTAAACAGAGGACACAGATATAAGATGATTGACAAAAGAACCAGCGGCAACATGAAGGAAAAAAATGTTACAGCGAGTTGTTATCTGGAATGCACTGCCTGAAAGGGTGGTAGAAGCAGATTCAATAGTAACTTTCAAAAGGGAACTGGATAAATATTTGAAGGGAACAAATTTACAGGGCTAAAGGGAAAGAGCAGGGGAGTGGGACTAATTGGATAGTGCTACCAAAGAGCCAGTACAGACCAATGGGACGACTGGCCTCCTATGCTGTATCATTCTATGAATCTCTGACTTGTAAATATATCTGTTGCCATTGCCATATAATTTAAGCTGTTGCCTTTGCATAATGACTAATGGTCCTTTGTCTTTTGTCTTGCCACTGTCAATAATATCAATACTGTGAATTCCCAGTTTCATTTTGTGGAGTGATTGTGCAAAATTAATAGATTTTTTTCATAGGGAAAATTAAAAGATGACTCCACCTTTGCTATTGAGTGCCTCTGCTTAACTAACAATGTTGAAAGAGTTCTGGGAGTGAGTTATATTCACCTCAGCTGAGAAAACACATGTACTGTACCTCAAAGGACCCTGAGAGGTAGAAAAGAATTATTTTAGTCCATAACATGTCATGGCCGAGTAGTGCTCTTCCCAAGCCATGTCAAGTTTACATTGGCAGCCCCTCTCGATATAGAAAAACACATTAAAGATTTGTGCCCTTCAGATCTTTTGTATTTGCCTGAAGAACAAAGTTCTAGGTAATCAAATGGCAAAATTAAAAAAGTTAAAAGTAAAGATGGTGTATGTGGAAAGGTTAGAGTACTTCAGAATTTCTGAAGAGTGAAGCTAAAATCAGGAGAATAAGGAAAAGGGGGGAAGGGTGAGCATAAGTTAAGTAATGAACTTTATGTAATGCTTCCAAGTGATGAGAGGAGGGGGAAGTGGAGAAATAAAGCACTCATCAATTCAAGCATCTTTCAATGCCAATTTTGAGCTACCCATTTGAAGTATGCGTGGTTTGGAATTAAATGGCCTGTATTAACACTATTGGGGAATTTTGGGGCCATTGATCTGTTTTGAAGGATTCTACTTACAAAATCGAGTTTAAAGGTACAATAACATGTGTTTTTTTATTTTCAGGCAATAATCAACAGCACAATCACTCCAAACATGACATTTACAAAAACATCTCAGAAGTTTGGTCAGTGGCCAGATAGCCGTGCGAATACAGTCTATGGTCTAGGTTTTTCCTCTGAGCATCATCTAACAAAAGTGAGTATAACCATGTAATGTGGTAAATATTTTTTTTCTTTTGGATATTGTATGAAGATATTGCACTGATGGAAAAATGGCAAAATATGTACTCCTAACACATCTGGTTGTACTTGCATTGAAGTTAAGTTGTACAAAATTATGCCTAATTTCCAGTACAAGTAACTTAAATGTTACAATGCACAATAGCTCAATACACTATAAACAAATTGGGTATTAATTTTGGATGGTTGTATAAATTCACATTTATTTAGATAGTAAGTGAATTTTCAGCCCCATATATCCCAGGAAGTTAAATTGCTTGGTGTGGTTTAGTAATTTACTTTAGGACATTAATAAATTGATGCCAAAATGACCACAGTCTAGCAATCTGCGAGTGCTCCTTTCACTGGTTGTATAATTTGGTAATTGCAGCCCACTGACATGCTACTGAAATAGCTACACATGACCGGTTAAGAAGTTGACCGAAGAGAGATTTTGAGGAAGCTTAAAGTGAGGAGATACGGAGGGGGTTATAAAGATAATACCAAAATTCAGGGTATGACTGCTGAACGTTTTGCTAGTGATTGGAGGCAGAAGGCAGTTGGAGATCTTGAGGTGGGGATAGGGGGGGAAGCTTGGTTTTAAATCCAGCACAAATGGATGGGCTAAAGGAACTAAATACAATGAATCTCTGTAAATCTCTGCAGCTTCTATCCAGTTCAGTGGGCTTGAGTCAGTGGCACATGCAGGAGGAACTTGAAAGAAGAATGGACAAACTTGCATTTATGTGGCTGCTTCTTTCATGACCTCAGCACATCCCAAAGCCCTTCACAGCCAATAGAGTCATGTTAGCTGTGTGAATTAGCATGTGGAGGAAATGTGATGGCAAAGCCTAATAATGAATGTAGTAGAGAAGGATTAGTGAACCTGCTTTGGAATAAAAGGGTAGCATGGTGCCTCCAGGGTTAATCTGAAACTTTGGGAACTACTTTCTTCAAATTTCTGAGCAAGTTAAACCCTTTGCAGATAGATGAGTGAGAATCTAGAAGATCTTTAAATTTTCTGTACACGATAAACAGGAAAAATGTAGATTTCTTGTGGGTATGTGTTACCATAATTCTGTACCAAAACTGCTTCAGCTAGGACCAATTAATTTCTTATATTTCCAGTTGATCAGATTTAAACAGTAATGTAAAAAAAAAAAAATTGTTTGGGTTTTGCTTGTAGGTAAATTGCATCCTTGAACTATCTGGTGTATGTAGTCCATGTATTTTTTTGTAGTCTTTGTATCTTACAAACTGAATTTTTAAAAAAACTAACTTTCTTCCCCATATAGTTTGCAGAAAAGTTCCAGGAATTTAAAGATGCAGCACGGATAGCAAAGGAGAAAATGCAGGAAAAGATGGAATTAACCAGTACACCTTCTCAGGTGGGTATTACTAAGTATTATGCTCCCATGGGCAGAGATGCATTAAATGAGAGCCATGTGAAATGTTTTCAAATTCTAATCGTGTTGGTGCAGTTTAATATTTAGTGAATTGTTGCGTCAATTGGTCACAAGGATAGGATACAGATTTGTGTTAGCTGTGCTATCAGAAGGAACTGAGGAGTCTCAGCAAAAATTTAAGCAGCTCAGAAACTTCAAGGCCAGCAGACTTTACCTTCTAACCGACTCTTCAAGTCTCCAAGTGAAAGAGGCTAAGGAGCAGGTTGTCTCTGTTGAGCCGGCAATTGTGCTTGTTGGGGAGAATAAAGCACTTATTGAAAACTAGCATCGGTCCATTTAGCAGTAAATAGCCAAACCAAATCAGATTTTTAAAACTTGCACAGACCTTATCAACATCTATTCAAACTCCTCAAGAGCATGAAGTTTAAACTGAAACTCCAAGCCCTGCCCTAATGAATTTTGAGCAATAAGAATGATTGTTTCATCATCCAGACCTGTAAACTCGTTGTAGGGAAACATCATTCTCGATTTGCGAAACCTGACATTTGACGTTTTGCGTACCAAATGCAGAAAGCATTTTATGAAGTGCTGCAGAAGAAATTGTTTGAGATAGTTGGGACTTTGGCATTAAAGGGAAAGTGAAGGTATGGATAGCAATGGATGAAAGGTAGACAGATTTGTGGCAAGAGGAATTTTCTCAGACTAGACTGATCTGATCTGTGTTAATATTGAAGTTTGCTGCTGATGGCAAACTGGGAATAGCAATCTGCTAGGAAGAATGCAAGGCATTAAGCAGATTAGAAGAATGAGCAAAAAAGTTGCAGACATAGTGGAACACGAGAAAATGTGAGGTGATGCATTTTGGGAACAAGAATATGGAATAGAAATATGCCTAGTATAATTATCTCAAGGCAGTGAAGGAACCAAAGGATTGAGGTGTGTAGATTCATTAATCTTTGCATAAATCCTTAAAAGGGGGTGGGCAAGCTTTTAATAAAAAAAAATTAAGATAAATGAGATTTTGCCATTTATAGCATGAGAAATTGAATACAGCAGCAAAGTGGTCATGATGACTCTGTACAAAATGATGATTATGGAATAATCTGTAGTTTTGAACTCCTTACTATAGAATGGATATAATAGCCCCAGAGAGAGCAATGCAGATTTACCTGGCTAAAACAAGGGTGAAGGAACTGGAAAATTAGGAAATGCTAGAGCAACAGGGGCTGTATAATTTCATACTGTGAAAATTGAAGGACTATTGATCAAAATGATAAAAGGAATACAGAAAGGAAACACCAATTATTTCCTTTTGATACACAAGTCAAAAGATGAGGCCATCTTCTCAAAATAAACTCTACATACACAAAGGGGAGATTAGAAGAAACTTTTTCATGCAAGAGCTGTCCAAATGTGGAATGCTTTACCACAAGTGGTGATTGATGCTAAATCAATATTCATTTAGATATTGTATAATTACTTGTGTATATAAAAGGGTATGGTGAGAAAATAATAAAATGGGATTGTGAAAAATCTGACTTCAAGAGGGGACTAAATTCAGCGCAGACAAAAGGGATGAATAATGCCTGTTTATATTTTTAAAACTTCTGTTTCTATGAATCAGAAGTGGAGTGTCTAAAATTCCTAACCCTATCACTGTAAATTATGAGGACTATTGCATTCAGCAAACTATTTTCAAGGTGAGAACTGTTTCTGCAGAATGGCTAAATGTTTGTTTTGCCTTTATAAACTGGATGGTTTATTGCAGTAATGCAGTATTTGTCTATGGTGGCTAGACAGTGAATCGTGCCTCCATGTTATCCTACTTTCCACATTTATATAGATAAATAGACTTATCCTAAATTGCAGGATTGGGCTATTTAGAGGTCATTTGATTCTGTGACCTGTGTTGTGGGGTAGAGCTGTCCAGACTTCACTTTTGAGTTAGACCCGAAAACAGTCCCCAGAACCGAGCTTCACTTTTTTTTGATGGTGTGGTGGGGGCGGGGGGAATGGTGGGTGTGAATCCAAGCCCAGTTCTAGAGGTGAAAGATTGATAACCCCTCGTGGAACCCACAATTCCAATTACATTTTTACTGAGTAGGTCTAATGTGAAAGCTTTGCATTCAATGATTTGTTGTTCATAGCCAAGCAATGGCTCTTTCAGAATGATTTGATATTTTTTCTTCACAGGAGTCTGCGGGAGGTGACCTGCAGTCACCTCTGACACCAGAGAGTATCAATGGGACCGATGATGAAAGGTCTATTCAGGATGTGGCACAAGATTCTGATGCACGAGCTGAAATTAACCAGAGTTCTCTACCTTTTACTCATAGGTAAGCACATGAAATGTGAAAAGTTTTGGTTAGTCCCATGGTGATTACTATTTGGCTCTGCTTTTACATTGGAGTAGCCATTAAGTAAAATGTCTTGCTGCTTCCTGCTTTAAACTACACAACAATCTTCCTTTGCTGCAGTTTTAAGTGTTATATTAGGCTACCAGGACAATGCGTTAAATGGAGAAACCAAAGAGCCAAGGCCCATAATGAAGGCCATTACCAAGTTTGAAATGAATAACAAAGAAAATTTATGCAAATCAGAAAGTAATGTTTCTGAGGTTTAGGTTTTAAAAGTCTGACTATTCTAGAAGAAAGAGAAGATGGATGGAGGTAAGGAGTTTAAGTTGGGGAGTATAGTGCAAGAAGTCTTGCTTTTAATCATGTAGGATAATGTATTTAGAGCTTGGGAAGAATAAAAGGAAAGTTCATGGGAGAACTGACTCTAGCTGTAATATTATGAGAGAGATAAAGAGAAGTGTTGAGCTGCCTATTGGATGCTGAGATTTTTATTTGTCCTGTTCAGGGTTATGAAAAGTGTTCAGAAGATATGGGAGCAGTATTAAGTCTTGGATGGACTTGAGAACTTTTAACTCCTTATAAGGCTTGAGGAAAGAAGCACTAGGTGAGCCAAGCTTCTTGGAGGCAAATTTAATAATAGAAAAGGTGTGACTTCCATTTGAGGTCAGCAAAGATGGTGAGGTCAAGAATGTTTGTCAGGAGAGCTGGGTGGAGCCAGGAATCAGTTGGTAGTTGTTGGTTAGACTTGAGGGACAAGAAGAAACTGTCATTGAAATATTCAAGTAACAAGATTTTCACTGCCCCACCAAAGGATATGGAGAAGCTCATAACTTAGTGGTTCAGATATTGCACTGAGAAGATTGGTGGTTATGTGCAGTAAGGTCTATTAATTTATCTCTTCACCTTGCAGGTAGATCATGCATTCACTATTACCAATGACTGCTGGTTCTCATGAATTTAATAGTAGAGAATAAACTTGGAAAAGAGATGAACATCAAAAGTAAACTTGTTTTCAAATGATTTAAAATATAGCTGCTTCAACAAAACTATTTTAGAACTAAATTACATTCACAAGTGAACCAATATGGATTTGCCCAGTCTAAGATTACAGTACAGACCATACAGTGAACTGCAGCAGTATAAAGGATAAGCCTCATTTTCTAAACCATGTTTGCATGGATTCAAACCACTTTCAGCTGGGCTTGTATTTAATAAGTTCCCTCAAGCACAGACATGAACTTTCTTTTAATGTATTATTGCTTTCAACTTTGTGCATCAGCCTGTGTAATGGGACCACAAGCTTCTTGAATTATGGATCCTGGAAGTTTAAGAACCATGATACAGTAATTAGAACTTGGTTTTGTGGCTGTGATATTAACTCCTCTATTTGAAGATGGCTCCCTACTGCAGTGGGTTAACCTTTTTAATTTTTCACAATAACTTATTAGTATAGTTGGTCATATCCAACTGTGGGCAAAGCTGTCATTTCTCAGTTGTTTGAAATAAAGCATCTTGTGTAGTAGACCAATGTGCTTTGAACAGCCAGGAGGGAGCGCTGCTGCTCGTAATTTTGAATGCTCTCTCTCTCTCTCTCTCTCTCTCTCTCTCTCTCTCTCTCCAAACATCTGTCTTATCTAGTGCATGTTGTACCTTAGATGTGTGAATCATATCTGTCACACATGAAATCTATTTCGATTGAGTGGTTTAAATAACCAATATCTGTTCAGCCATGAATATAGATTTGCTCAAATATCAGATTGCCACTAGGCAAGAAAAGTGGTCAATCACAAACTATCACTAAACCAAACAAATAACTGCCCGGAATTATTTTAGAATCATTGAATGATGCAGGCACAGAAGGAGACCATTCGGCCCATTGTGACTATGCAGGCTCTTTGAAAGGGCTATCCAATTAGGCCCACTCCAATGCTCTATCCCCATAGCCCAGCAAATTTTTCCTTTTTCAAATATTTACTCAATTCCTTATTGAATCTGCTGCCACCACCCTTTCAGGTATTAAATACCAGATCATAACACGTAAAAAGAAAATTTCCTTGTGTTGCCTCTGGTTCTTTTGCCAATTACCTTAAATCTGTGTCCTCTGGTTACTGACCCTTCTGCCATTGGAAACAGTTTCTCCTTATTTACTCCATCAAAACCCTTCAAGATTTTTGAACACTGCTATCAAATCTCCCCTTAGCCTTCACTGCTTTAAGGAGAACAAGCCCAGATTCTCTAGTGCTTGAGTAGCCATTTTGCTTCCATGCAAATAAGATAGTAAATACAAATAAGGGGAGAAGGAAAGCACCAAACCTGCCATTGGATTTTATTAAAACATTTCTTTTAAATGCTTCTTCTGCGCAAACCTACCATCCCCTCTCTGGAGCTTCAAGCTTCGTTCTGTTGCCTTCCCAGCTTACATTGTGCGCTTGGAACTTGTCTGAATGAATTGGCTCAACCAAGCAGTGGTGGACTGTGTGTACCAATACCATTTACATGAATGTGTGTAACGCTGGACTAGAACTCTCAATGTAGCTTAAGGCTGTCGCCACCCAGACTCTAATACCTGTTGGTGTGGGCTTACAAACAGGAAGTTATACCATGCTCTGTGAGTGGTAGATCATAACATTCTAATGCTTTCAAAGCACTTTCTGGTTGGACAAGCACAATTTTTTTTTCTCAGATGTAGCCTACTAATTGGAAATCAGAAATTAACATTTATTTCAACTAACATCAGTTTGTCTGCATCCATGCCACAATTGATCAAGTAGGCCCCTACTTCTCTCCTGGTCGTTCAGTTCTAATTTTAAAATTCTGTATTCTGCTCCTTGACCCTTTTTGCTTGTGCTACACTTCCAGTTCTGAATGGGTTCACAGCACATCTGAAATGAACTGTATATCCTAGAATATATCCATGAGCAAAGACACGGGCAATCTAGTATAGACGAAGCATTTGTACACTGCAGTTGAGAAATGCAGTAAGACTGCCTCCCCAATGGGCTCTTGCAGAGCTGTGTTTGAGTCAGATTGGGACCTGTCTCTGTAGTTACACTGCCACTTTTTGTATTGTTGTGAAGCATTGCTATGGAGCAGGAGTAGGAATTTAATTGCATGCTTCTATAGCTCCAAAAATATAAGTTCCTTCTCCACCCACTGCCCCCCCCCACTCCGCCTCTTCTGCCCCCTACACCAATTATTCCAGGCAGTGAGCGACTAGAAAAAAATCCAGGAAAATTTAGGGGAGCAAAGCATAAAGGGGTTGCTGTGGAGCTGATCGACTTCCGCATTTGGTGTGTATGATGCCAAAGTAATTGAAAAGTTTTTTATTTGTTTTAAACAGTTCCACACTTGGTATAATATGTTAGAAATGGCATTACCAAACCAATGTTGTATTCAAGCTTATTTAATACAATGCATCCAAAATTTTACTAGCTTTTCTTTCAAGTCTGTGTGGTGTCTGCTCCGAGGCATGCAAAGTCTACATGCAATCAGTAACTGTACAGCATTTTTTTGTAACTGGCCTCCTTAATTCTACATCTCTTTTTAAACCAGCATTGAATTCAGGCCACAGATGGTCAGATTGCAGGAGTTGGTCTTTCTGACGTGACCTAATTGAAATGCTAATGACCATGGTGAATTTGCAAGCTAATCATTCTTGCACAAACTTTCAAGTTTTCTGCCATATGTCCTTTGTAATGTGCTGTAGAGCTGACTAAAGATATAGTGAGGTGCAGAAGGGCCACAAATGTTCTCCACTCCAAGAATGCATCCATTACAACAGAAACAACTTACATTTATATAGTCCCTGCAATGCAGAACAAACTCCTAAGGCGTAAGGGGAAAAAAATGGATGGCATACCAAAGGTGTTGGGAGAGTTGGCCAAAATCTTGGTTTTAAGGAGTACCTTTAAAGGAGAGGGGTATAGAGAGGGAATTCCAGAAAGTAGAGGCGAAGCAGCTGAAGACACAGCCACCAATGGTAGGCCAAATGTAGGGGAGGGGGGGGGGTAAGGAATGTACAAGGCCAGAGTCCAAGGAATGGAGAGTTTGGGTCGAATGATGACTGCAGCCAGTGTGCTCAGAAGGCAACAGCATGTTTGATGATGTTGGAGAGACAGAGACATTGACAGAGACATTGACAGAGACATTGACAGAGACATTGACAGAGACATTGACAGAGACATTGACAGAGACATTGACAGAGACATTGACAGAGACATTGACAGAGACATTGACAGAGACATTGACAGAGACATTGACAGAGACATTGACATTTTGTGAGGAGTTGATGGGGAGAGCAGAGGAAACCATTTACAATGTTGGGTAGCATGGCAGCCAGGAAGGAACACTGGGTGCATAAGCAAAATACTGCGGATGTTGGGACACTAGGTAATCAACATGTGTTGGTCCCTTCAGGATAGATGGGGGTGGGGGGCGGCGGGGCGAGTGGAAATTGGAAAAATGTGAATATGTTCTGAGACCAGATTTATCATGCATTTACAATAATCTTGATATACACTGTTACATTTGAATAGATTCAGATATCTTTAATGTCATGTGAATAGACTGATTTTTTTAAAGTTTGATGCTTAATAGTAACAAGTTGCGTTTCTTTATATAGTACTACAATAGGAAAGCATTGGGAGTCTGAATTGGCGACCTTAAAAACCAACAATGCTAAACTTACAGCAGCACTACTGGAATCTACTGCCAATGTTAAACAATGGAAGCAGCAGCTCACTGCTTACCAGGATGAAGCAGAGCGACTACACAAACGAGTATGTATTGATACACTGCATAGGATTTCTGCCCAGTAGTGGTATAAATAAGTGATTACACGTAAACAGCTATGACCGGTTATAGTCCAATTATTTCAAACATTTTGCATACTGTCTTAATCTATTAATGTCTAGAAATGTAACTGGAATAATTTCAATTAATTTCAATTTGTTTCAAAGGGACCTTGTATATGGATTAACGCTTGAGGTCTAGTTCTAGATTTGCAGGATGAGTGAAGATTGTATGGTCTGACGATACAGCCAACCTGTATTTGAGACTAATTTATTAGATATCCAAATCCTCCCAGACTGAAATATTCCCCTTTGGAGCGTGGGGCCAGTTAAAGTGTTAAAAATGGGATTCCCGCCTCCAACCCGCCCATTTCTGGTTTTGCCGGAGGTGGGACGGGGGGCGGGCGACCAACCCATTCCCGGGGGCGTTACCTCAATTTAAATATTGTAAGCTTTTTTTTTTTCCTTCCATTTTTGTTTTTAACTGCTTGTGGACAGGTTTCACGCAATTCGTGAAACCGGCAGTTAAACCGAGGCGGGGACTGCTGCATCTAGGAGATAAGTGGCTTTACCTACCTCCTGAATCCAGGGTCCCTACCTAACCCATCCCCCGCGATCGGAGACAACCCCCAACCCCACCCCCCCCACAATACCTCCGATCGCCTTTCCAGGCCTATTTTTCCCTTCCCCTCTGCGCCCCCAACGATGATGATGATGCCGACGATCCTCCGGTGGCCGGCACTGATCCTCTCTCTGGGGGGGGCCCCCCCCCGGATCCCTGTCCGCCCCTGATCCCTGGCTAATCCTGACCCCGGCCAATCCTCCTTTAGAATCGTCCACAGGCCAGATTTCTTTACCCTTAAGGGGACTGACTAAAATTGATCGCTCCTCTCTTTAGCAGAAGCTATTGCAAACAATTACTTGAGTAGGAAATGAACATTTGCCTAGTTAAGAGTTGAATGCTGCATTTAGAAGACTTTTCCATTGAAGTTATTCTACTAGAGAGGCTGTACAGTATGATTGTTCAATGTACAGCCAAATGAAATTGCTGCTTTAATAGATGAGCATTGACTAAGTTATTTAGAATTTGTGTACCCCAAAGAATAACTGCAGATCCTCATTGGACCTGACTCTCTCTTTAGAACATAATAACATAAGAACATAATTAGGAGCAGGAGTCGGCCATTCGGCCCCTCGAGCCTGCTCCGTCATTCAATAAGATCATGGCTGATCTTCAACCTCAACTCCACTTTCCCACCCGATCCCCATATCCCTCGACTCCCCTAGAGTCCAAAATCTATCGATCTCTGCCTTGAATATACTCAACGACTGAGCCTCCACAGCCCTCTGGGGTAGAGAATTCCAAAGATTCACCGCCCTCTGAGTGAAGAAATTCCTCCTCATCTCAGTCCTGAATGGCCGACCCCTTGTCCTAAGACTGTGACCCCTGGTTCTAGACTCTCCAGCCAGGGGGAAAACAGCCTCTCGGCATCTACCCTGTCAATCCCCCTCAGAATCTTATGTTTCAATGAGATCACCTCTCATTCTTCTAAACTCCAGAGAGTATAGGCCCAGTCTACTCAATCTCGTGTGGAGCACAAACACCGGCACGGAGCAGTTGGGCCGAATAGCCTGTTGCAGTGCCCCATTTACTCTGGGTCCAGACTCCTGCTCCTTGGGGCTGCCGGGTGCCCACCCAGGTCCCAAGTTCAACCCTTGCTCCGCAACAACTTGCATTTATATAGCGCCTTTAACGTAGTCCAACATCCCAAGGTGCTTCACAGGAGCGTAAACCAGAGAGAATTTGACACCGAGCCACATAAAGGAGATATTAGGGGCAGGTGACCAAAAGCTTGGTCAAAGAGGTCGGTTTTAAGGAGGAGAGAGAGGTGGAGAGGTTTAGGGAGGGAACTTAAGAGGGAAGATCATCTGCATGGAAATCTAGGTGATGAGCGAATAGTTACATTTCAGATCAGGATGATATTATTGGGCTATTTTGCATCACTGGAAACTGAGTCTATGAGAAAGCCTTGTGACCGATTATTTTTGTTAAGATAGTTAATGGAAATTTACTGCATTAAGATGGTGTAGCAATGTAAATTTTGATGTGTTGAAAGCAGACTAATCAGTTCCATTGATAATGATGCAGATATAAAAGCCCGTGTCCTTCATTTAAAAAAAAATGTTTGGCATTCCTGCAGGAACTACATGTAAAGTGGTGTCATGCAATGGTGCTCTAGCAAGGAAAAATGCAGATTTAGCTTCCCTTCCAGCACTGTTAAGTTGCCAGTCCACAGTACTGCTGTGAGGAGGCCAGCTGCCTCCACACAAAGGGAAGGGAGGTAGTTTAGCTCTAGGGTTCTGCTACTTTAGTTTCTAGCGGTCAATTCCGGCAGACTAGATTGCAAGTCATCTGCTTGTGTTACAGTTGGCACGTGGACTGGGAAGACCAGTTCATCCTCACAAATTGGACTTGCATTTATAATGGAATGTTGTAAAGTAGCAAACATGCAGACACAACATAGTGTAGTATATTAAGTGTTGACAGGAAAAATTTGTTCCTTTGTTCGGTTTCTGAATTTCAATGACTTATTACAACTATACAAATTTGGTCTTTTAATAACATGAGATATAAAAATTATTCAAACTACATAAGTTATGACCAGATCGGGGTCAATAATTGAGGAAAAATGAGGGGATTTAATACATATTGACCATGGCAGAATCTCAGAATAGCAAGCCTGTAGCTGTACAGAGTCTGGAGGATTGTTTGTCATCTTTATGGACCAAATCCTGGTGTGAATAAACTCGGGAATTCCTTCTGATTTTAAAAATGTGGAACGGTCACTTCAAGCTCCATAAACTGAGCCGGCTGCTCAGCTTTGCTAAGGATATTTCCCAAGTGTTTGTTTGAGCAAAAACTGTCTCCTGCTGTAGAGCAGGAATTTAAAATTCAATACTTTGTTTACGTACCATCAGCTAATTCCAGAGAGTGTATCTAGCACATGTATCAAATTGCATGTTTGATGTCATTAGGAAGAGTTTTGTATGTTGGCTCGAGGTGGCTATTTGCTGCAGACTACCAAGGAAACAAAGTTGATGAGTGTCTGGTTTTCAATTTGGTTAGTCTGCCCCCTTGTGTTTAAAACTTTTCCAGTGCAATGATTTGGGAAATCATTTTGCAGCTTTGGTTCTTTATACTTGCACATCCTGGTATTTAACTAGAAATTGCTTCTTTATTTTATCTATACTCATAAGTAGGGCAGAATATTGAAGAGAAGCTGAGTTGAGCTGGAGAGTTTGTAAATGTTCACTTTTTAATATCTTTAAAACTTTAGTAATTGACTGTTTTGAGTATTGAGCTAAGAGTTAGCACCCCTGCCCCCACCAAAATAGTTCATGCAATAACAAGATGTTTATAATTGTATTTTAGGTTAGGTTTGTATAGTGGATTACCATTCGATGGTGGGGAATCCACTTTCTATGTTGACCAGAATTGTACGTTCTGATTATACAGCATTAGAACAGACAGGTGTTGATTATGTAAACCTACTGTAAGATGTCTGTCATCCAGAGCAACAAATGTGCTCCATTAACTATTTATTTATTCGACTTCAGCAGTGCATTTATTGCAAATCATCCTAGGGTATAGTTTCTAGGTGCTACTAATATAATTAAGAGTGTAAGAATTATAATGCGGGAGAAAGACTGGAAACCTGAAATAAAAACAAAGTTCTGGAAATACACAGCAGCCAGTCAGCACCTGTAAAGAAAAGAAAGACTGTTTGTTTTTAACATTTTGGATATGTAACCTTCAACGCACTCTAATAAAGGGTACACCCCCAAAATGTCAAAACCTTTGTAAAATGTAGTTTGTTGTTTGCTAGTCTGAAGTGAAGGAGCAATGCTCATTTGTTCTAATATGTTGAATAATAGCAAGCTGGTGTGGTAAATGGTAGAGGAAATCCTGTTTATGTTGAAATATGCAAGAAAGGAGATCAATTTTTAAGCTTTTACACAATGATTGAGTAGAGGACAATTAAGTTATCTGGCTAATGAAAAATGTGTATGAGCAGGTTCCCTTTTTTTCCTCGTTTCCCTTCACCCTCCTTATCACACACACCCAGGTGCAGAAGTCCCTAAGCTCAGTTTTCCACTTGCTCTTGAAATGGTCAAGTGTGAGGACTTTGTGCAGTAATGGTAGCAGTAAAAGATAGTTTTTTTTAAAAGTCCACACTGACTGTCTTTCTTCTAATATAGAACCCTAGAAAAACTGGGAATGGGGTTCATTAGAGTTTTGGTTCAAACTGTGGAATTTTATATATGCAATTAATTATTTCCAAATACATTTCTATCAGAGTGAAAAGTATGTTTGCTCATTTTGATTTTCTAAATTCAGGTTTCTGAACTTGAATGTCTGAGTGGACAGGCAAATGTGCTTAAGACACATAAAACGGAATTGAACAGAACAATAGAAGAACTAGAGGCACAAATGAAAGACAAAGAGGAGGTAAGGGCAAAATACAACTTCCTACCAGTGTCAATACAGAAAGGTTGGAGGAACACTGGGAACATGTTGCACGATTGTAAATTGAATTCTATCTAAACAGAAAAGTTGGTTGATGTCCTTGATCAATTAAGTGTGCCATCATATGTTTGAACCAATGGCCATATAAGTGGCTCAGTATTAAATGCATGACTATTAGGAGCATTTTAAATGTAGTAAAACTGTAAAAAGAAATACATGATGCATATCTAACAAGACCTAAAAAGTAACTGACTTTCGCCAAATATATGTACATTACCTACATGTTGCTGTACTTCAAAGTGCAATTCATTGTGAAATACTTTGAGCTATTTTGACAAAGTGCTGTGTAAGTTACTATTCTATTAATCTTGACATATGTTCAGTTATCACTAACGTGCATCTGCATCAATAAGATCTGGATTGGGAAAATGACAATGTTCTTCCCTTGTGTCTTTGACCTTAATTTGATTCAGTAAACTACTCAAAGAAATACATAGAAGTTACAACACGGATCAGGCCATTCATCCCAACCAGTCCATGTCAGTGTTTACCCACCACAGAAGCAAATAGTTCTAATCACATTTACCCACCAAGTTCCCATATCCCTTCAATCCATTTTCCTTTATCCACTTATCCAATCTAACCTTGGATGTTGAATAAGTTTCTGCCTCAACCACTAACCCTGAAAGTGAATTCCACAACTCTCTGAAGTTTCTCTTGCCGTCTGCCCTAAATCTCTTGCATTTAATCTTGTATCTACGGCCCCTCGTTCTTCACTCTTCAACTGCTGTAAACCATCTGCTTCTATCTACTCTTTCCCATCCTTTCATAATTTAAAAATCTTTTATTATATAGCCCCATAATCTGCATTCTAACGAAGTCTGTCTTTGTATTTGTATTTCCTCATACCAGGCAGTATCCTAGTGAATCTGCCTTTGCTCTACTCTTAAGCCTGTATATCCTTCCTATAATGTAGAGCCCAATAATGCACACAGTACTCTACCTCAGGTGTTAGTAATGTTTTCTACAGGCTCATCATTATCTCTTGGCTTTTATATTCTATGCCTCGAGATAAAACCTAGAATTCTATTGGCCCAGAATTTGTTACAACGGTGATATTAGCAGCGAATGCCATAAATTAGTCCATTGTGCTCCCTGATCCTTAAGCGACGCATTTGCAGGAGAACTGATTATAATACACTGCAGTGAGTCAGAAGTGGCGCAGCTAGCCAATGTCCAATACACACCCAAGGTGCTGTGGTGGACACCGACTGGAACAAAAGGTTATTTAACGTTTCCATAAAAGTCACTTATCTTTATCTGTTTTTAACTCCAAATAGTTATTTAAGATTATTGACTTTTGAGTTGGTAAATAAGTATTTTGATCACCAGGCATTCTCTCTGACTAATTAATATTTGAGCTCGTGTGCTAAGCATGGATTGCAACCGGTAATGAAATACGATTCAGGGATTGCACACCGTTCGGGAGACAACCTAGGCACACTGATCCCGATTTTTATATATTTATAAAATGCAGCCCTGTGTTGTTTTTAGGATTCCTTTACAGTCAAGACAACATTAAACTTTAAATTTCCTCAGTGTGCAATGATATAGCTGGTGTGCATCTATACCTGTCTAAATTTATGATCAAGATACTGATATGCTAAATAGTTATCTTTGATATAGGCAACCTGCTGAGCGATTGAATACCTTATTGATTCTGAGCCCTCCAGCATAATTCTGTAAACCACCAGTGCCATTCTGTAACGGTCTGCAGCGTTGATCAAAGTATCATTAATTCAGTAAATTTGTGTTGGCCATTGATTTTGATTGGGTGGAGGGGGGGGTGGGCGTGGGGTGGCGGCACTATAACAACTGTTTCTGTGAGTGTCTCTATGGAATGCCGTAAAAATGCCAGGAAATTATGGTGTGGTGTAAGTAATGGCATAATGCGCGCTCTCCATAATTTCCAGGAATTTCTGCACCATAATATGGTGTATGCTGTTGGTGCAAGTTTTCAGCAAATTCCGACCCTTTTTTACAGCCTTATCGATCCGAGGTGCTGCCTTTAATGTTCTCTGGATCTGTATTTTCAAATCCCGCTACTCTTTCACAATGCTGAGCCTACTTCCATTCAGAGTCTAATTACTGCTATTTTTTTCCCCAAAATTCTTCAGTTATTGACATTGAATTCCACCTGCTACTTTTTAGCCCATTTCTCCATTTTATCAATAACTAACTCATTGCAGCTTCCTTTTGGTCTTTTAAGGAATTAATTACATCTCCCATTTTGGTATCATCTGTAAATTTTGACACCACTCCCTTGAGGCCTTTATCCAATTCATTGATATACACAGTGAACAGAAGTGGCCTTAGATCTGAGGGACACCACTACCCACTTCCAACCACTCAGGTGGGGGGGGGGGGGCAGAAACTGTGCTTAATCCTACTGTGTGCTCCCTTCTAACCAATTTCCAATCCAGTTTGCTATCTGAACCTTAATTTCATACTCAAAGTTCTCTAGTAAGCTCCCATGTAGAACCTTATCAAAGGCTTTCCTAAAGTCCATGTAAACTACATCCATTGCCTTTCCCCCCTGTTGCCATATCTGTTACCTCTTCAAAGAATTCTGAAGTTTGTCCAGCACAATTGTCCCATTTGAAATCCATGCTGCCAACCTAGATTAGCACTAAAATAACAGAAAACGCTGGAAAAACTCAGCAGGCCAGGCAGCATCCGTGGAGAGAGAAACAGAGTTAATGTTTCAGGTCGAAGACCCTTCGTCAGAACTGGAAAAAAGCAGGAAATGAAATAGATTTAAAGCAAGTATAATGCTGGGGAAAAAGCGGGAGGGGATGAAAGAACAAAAGGGAAGGTCCGTGGTAGTATAGAAGGCAGGAGAGATTAAGAGACATTAAGAGATATTCAAGGCAAGAGGAGGTGGTAATGTGACAAGTTGAGGCTAGATGAAGTGTGAAATGCGCTGGCGGAATGAAGGACAGCTGCCAACTTCAGGGAGGGAAGAAAAAAAGGAGCCAAACAAAAGGAATATGATCTGAAATTGTTGAACTCTATGTTGAGTCCAGAGGGCTGTAGTGTGCCTAAACGAAAGATGAGGTGCTGTTCCTCGAGCTTACGCTGAGCTTCCGTGGAACAATGCAAGAGGCCGAGGACGATGAGGTCAGAGTGGGAGTGGAGCGGAGAATTAAAGTGACCGGGAGCTCGGGGTCCCCCTTACGGACTGAACGGAGGTGTTCCGCAAAGCGGTCACTCTAAAATGGCTCTCTAAAATAGGTCTAACTCTCTTTAAAAAATGGGGACTATATTGGTCACTCTCTAGTCCTTCAGCACACATCTACACTCAGTAGAGCTCTGAAATATTTCTGTAATTTCCTCCCTCAGCTCCTTTGGATCCTAGGATGCATCCTGTCAGGCCCTGACACTTTGTCTTCCCTTAGCTTAACTAAATTATCTAAAATGTCCTTTTTATCCATCAAACTATTGCTCATCTCGCCCTCCTGCATTTCAGAATGCACCTCCTCTCCAATATCCTTCTCTGTAGCAAAAAGCCAATGCAAAGTAACTATTAATTACCTCTGCTATTTTTTTTAATCATCCTATACAAATTGACAATCTTCTCCTCCTGTCAGGGGTACCACCTCGCTTTTAACAATTCTCTCTTTGCTGATATAATACCTTGCTGCTCCTTCTGATGCTTTTGAAATTGTTTCCTCTCCCTCTCCCTCTCTCTCTCTCTCTCTCTCTCTCTCTCTCTCTCTTAGCTTGCCTTACTCCACTCGACCTCTTATTTTCTGATATTCTCCTTTAGTTTTTTTCAAATAACTATGTTCAGGTTTTTAGAATCTTGTCACATTCTATATTGGCACACAAAATAGAAATGCACTAATTGCTGGATTCTTTCTTTGTACTCACTTGAGCAACATAATTGTTTACATTTATTCTGTGTGCAATTTTATGTTCATTTACCTCCATATTCCACTGATCAGGTGTGAAACCAGTTCTAAAAGCTTAATTTCTTACAGAAGTAAAATTACAATTCTGCTTTATAACAAACACTCCATGGGATTAAGAAAAAAGAATTTGTATTTATATAGCACTTTATGCATCTCTGAAAGTTCCAAAGCACGTGCAGTCGCTGTTATGTAAGTGAACGTGACAGCCACTTTGCACGCAGCACGGTCTCGGTGAATCTACCTGTCTTTCTGTCAATGGCATCTCAGACAATACAACAGAATGTTACAGTTTGCCAAAAAAATTTTGCTTATTGAATTTTGTTTAAGCTAATTCCTCCCATTACCATTCAATTCTAGAAAATGTGATTCTTGCAAGCAGTGAGGAATAAAAATGTAGTTCTGTACAGAGAAAATTGAATCTTCAGAAAATGATTAATGATGCAGGTAGCAGCATGATGACTTGGTTTATCCACTTTTAATAAGATCACTGATGTTAGCATCATTTTTTTAGGAAATTGAGCGACTGAAGAAGGATATTGAAGGAGCTAGGGAGCTGGAGGCACAGAGGGACACACTGTCACAACAATTACAGGTAAGTGCTGCGGCTGATCACCCACCATTCAGATTTCTTGGTCATTCATGCATAACTTCGCTATAGGTCCTGATTTCTGCCATCTACTGTATTTCACCTTTGTGCACACTTCTGGCTAAATCTAGATTGTAGATTTTTCTATTGCTCAATGTAAATTTCTAGATAATAAATAGTGCCTTCTGTTAACGATGTAATAGCATTCCAAGAAGATGGTGCTTTCTTGATCAAGGAAGACTGTGGTTACGGGGAGAAATTGGGGGACAAAAATACTTGATTCTGCAGTGCATCTCTCACAGATGGAGACACTTGTGTAGGAACTTTATCACAATCTAAATGGCAGACATTGATCTTCAAGAATATACCACTATGTATGACTCATAGTGAGGTAAACCCTATTTCCAAAAATCAACATACTTTGCTAATTCTTGTGTAATGCACACATTACCTGGAGAGTTTTACAATGCACTAAGTATTCCAAAGGGGCAGGACTGGTACTTCCAATTGCTTGCAGCTTAAATTTTCCGGGAAGATGCAAGATGGCCTGGACCTGCAAACTGAAGCAGAAGAGCAGCAGTTGGCAGAATCGGCAACTAGTGTGCAGTCATCCCATTCACGTGTTTGTCACTTTTATAATCCACTATTGATAGTGTTTCTACTTGTGTCTCTTTTTTGTGTTTATATGGAACAGCTTTGAATCCTAAGGGGTAAGAGTGTAGACTACAGTCATGATTTGCCTACTGTGTTCTCCTCAACATTAGTGAAACCATTTTTGAAAACTAATAGCACAATTTTACCCATATTGTTGATCAGGAGTAGGTGCTATCTATAATCAGTCTTGGGAGTATAAGGTTCTTCCTTGTAAACATATTATGCATCTTGTGCAAGGTGTAGTAGGTGCTCTGCAGTGAAGTAACTATAAAAGGGGTCACTTTTATTGTAGAGCATGTACTAAGTTTAGAATTCAGTGGCTAAAGTTGCCAGTTTGAGGGAGTTAGTGGAAGCTAAACTTCAGTTTCCAGTAACCTTTCCAAAATTCACAAGTCTTGTGAATACTGGACAGGCAATGGTACATGTGTTAAATGAGGTAGCAGCCTCCAAGCTCAAGATAGTAAAACAAGTTAATACTGGCATTTCATAGCAATGAAAATTCAGGGGGATTCAGGCCCATCTTAAAGTTCAGGGACTTAAAATAATTTCTTAAATTCAAGATGGCTTTCGACCATCATTTTGATTCTGGGACTTGCTGTATGTTGACCTTAATTTTTCATACTCTGAGTAATATCAGTTTCTCTAACTTTAGGCTGTGAATGCTTATTATAGTTGAGCCATTTTTCCTCTTCCCTCTGCTCAATGCCAACTAGCAACAGTTTACTTGAAATGTGACTACAGTTCCATTGGAGGAGTGTCACAGACAGTGTTCTAGTGGGTGTTTGGTTACACCAGCTTCCACCTTTTGTGCTTGCTTTAAAGGATGCTTTTGTTTATTCTTGGTGCTTTGATGTAAAAGTAGGCCAGAATCCTTACTGCAAATAAATAACTTTGTAGATCTTTGTTCTTCCATTTGCTGGTAACAGCTCCATAACCTTCTAGTTGGGGAAGGCATTCTCAATGAAATGCAAGCGAATCTTGTGCGCTACAGCACCTGTGCTGCTTGGGAAAGGCTGACTGCTCAAGCTTACCAGGTCACTTCAGACAACATGTAGTCTCACAAATCTACCACTTGGAGAATTATATAGCACTAATTAAAATAACTGTCTGTGGAAATCTTGTCTATTAAAGATTTCATGAGTCCTCATATTGGAAGAACTGTTTGAGGGGTCACTGCTTTTGTTGCCAAACATCCTTCACCACCCCCCAAATATCACCAACCAAAAGTTCTTTAAAAAAATAAATAATGAAGGTAGATTCTGCTCTGTTGTCTGAAATTGAGTCGTTTGCATTTCATTTCTTTCCTTTACCTTGTAGTCAGGACCAAAATAGAACCATATAGCAAATACAAAGTATATAAGTCTTTTGGTTTCATAAATATGACTACGTTTGATCTTGTGTGGTGCGAATAGAGCCATATAGTAACTATCTAGGTTAGTTCCATGGGTTTCATTTCTATTCTGGTGTTGCTTTTTAATGTTCTTTTTCTAGATTAAATTCTTGAAACCTAGTTTGTATTGTAACTCATTAAGCTGTTACGAGTATGCTTGGTAACTCAAACTTCAAGAAACCTTGTATTTCTTCCTTTAACTTTGGTCCAGTTCTATATTCAGAATGTATGACCAAAGTTATATGGTAGCTGTCTTCTGGTCTAAGTATGGAAAACCTATTCACTTTGAAGGATCGCATACTAGCAAGTTTGCCTGGAAGTATGAAGGCAGATTTGAAGTTTAGTTATTTTGAGTTCTGAGTTTGGCTAATTTATAAAAGTGCAATTGTTTAAAAGTTGTGCAAGGCTGTTAACAATGAACTTAAAAGATCCAAGAAGCCAGTTTCAGAACTAATTAAAATGTAGCTCCATATTCTAAGATTTATTCAGACATTATCCTGCTATGCTGTTTGAATCAATTCTTGAATCTGGATCTAGGTTACTTTGTTCTGTAATGAACGAGACACTTTACATGCAGTAAGATAGTCGCTCCACTTGCTGTTTCAAACGGGGATGAAATTGCTTAAGTGCAAATGCTGGAGTTGTTGCTAAGTGTTAAGCCTGAAGTTGCTTGAAAGTTGGGACTAGAAATACCCGAAGTAGAGAATGGAAACAGTTGCTGATATGGACTTCAATTCCGCTAAATCTTGGAAAGAGTTCAAGGTTGGTAACACAGCAGTGGATGGCAAGTTATCTGAATTCCGAATGTATTCAGCAATAACAACCGTAGGAACTGTGCAGGAAATTTGTGCACCTTTTTTCTGAACTTCAGTAAATGAGCATACTTCCCACTAAAGTACTCCAGCTTTAAAAAAAAAGAAAAGCACATCAAAGGCATGCAAAAGCTTTCCTGCAACTAACTTACTACAACAGCCAGATAATTGTAAGTTCCAAAGAGACTTGCTTACAGCTGCAGTGCACAAATGGTGTTGCAAGGACAAACAGAGTTTCTAACAGGATGTGCAGTGATTGCTGGAGATGATGCTACAAGCCAGTGCCATTACAGCGACCCATACTTTTTCTAATGAGAGAAACATGAAGACTCGCATGGATACAGAACAACCGCACCACGACTGACGCAACATTGGTATACTTCACTTCTACATGAAGAAATACGCTCAAGTTTGTGATTTGTTTAGCATGTCACACAAGGTAGCCTTGCGTTCATGTTGCAGAACAGACTAAAAGTCAAGGTTTGGTCTGAAACGAGGAAGAAATTTACTTTTGATCAACTGTACAACTATCTGCTGGCCACAGGCAAAATGATTGTACCCTTCTGCTAGGCTCTGGTTCCCCTGATAGACTACAATGACTGATTTTCTGAGAGTCATTGCTACAGTGGATAATGCCTACATTTGCCCATCAAGACCAAGCATCTGGGAACAAATGGACTGGACAATAAACATATCAAAATTCAATTGATTGACTTAGGAACCAAGATAAACTGAACTTCATATAATGTTTTTAAGGAGCCTTTTATATAAAAGTGTAATATTGAAGTCTTAATGTTAAATACTTGATGTATGTTTTAAGATGCATAATGTAATCTAGTCCACAATGAGAACAGTCAAGCTGTTGTACAAAATGAACATGTTTAACTAGATTTTGCTTTCTATGAAATGTTCTTGCTATATTAAATGGGAATGATTTTAAAAAGATGTAAAAGCAGATTTACATGGGCAGTTAGTTTTCTGCTAGACCTTTGGCTGGCCTGACCTTTTCACTGAGTGTTCGCCTCTGCTCCTTGTGACCTGTGGAGAGAAACTAAAGAAGTTGGTTTTGACGGAACAAAGCTGGAGGTTTTGAACAGTGATTTTTGAAAGAAAGCTGAAGGTTTTTCCTTAGGAAGACCTCGGAGCTCAAAAAATGAACTAACCTGGTCCTTGGATTTGAATCTGGTTGATACAGAAGAAAAGCATCCCTCTTCAGTGGGAGAGTCTTTAGAATGTGAAACTAGCCAATGACTCTAGTTTCAGCCAGCTAATGAGAAGAACAGATGAGGGAAGTCGACTCTCCTTTCTGGAGAGATTGTCTTGTTGCACTGTCTCAATAAACATTTGCAAACCTCCTGTGGTGTGGTTCTGCATTTTTTTTTCTTGCTGTTCTGCTCTAGGTGTATGTTCATAATACTGTGAATTATTCAGGAGAGTTTATTTAAAAATAAATAAATTGGGGTGAAGCTGACAATAGGTAACTTTTTTTATTTTAATTTGGTGAGATTTCTTTATTGATGGGGCAATTGGTCCATTTAAATTGTAGAATAAAAAGTCGGGCAGCCTCATTTATAGTTGTATGCTGCTCCTCTAAGCACTACACCTAGTTGATCCAGTACACCCTGTCATAGGAACAGGAAAGTATGCCCCTATATATGGTGATGAGGGAAGCAGTTTGGTGATATGCTTCCTTGGAAATTACGTACGAGAATATGAAGAACTTGAAGTAACTCCACCTGTGGACAACTCCAATTGCTTTGCTTTTAAAAGTGTAATTTGAAATAAAGGCTGGTGAACAAGCCCTGTATTATTTCACTCCTCTATCGACTTGGAGCCAGTAGAGTTTATGCTGCCCCATGGCAACATAATCTGTAGACACGCACACCAGTGACACCCAGCTCTACCTCTCTGCCACTTTTCTTGATCCCTCCACTTCTTCTGTGCTGTCAAACTGTTTGTCCACCATCCAGTCTTGGTTGGGCCATAACTTCCTACAATTGAATGTTGGGAAGACTGCTGCAATTATCTTCCACCTCTAGCACAGACCCCATTAACCTCCCCAACCAGCTAGGCCTAACCAGCTTGTTCACAACCTCCGAATCCTGCTCAACCCTGAGCTGAGTTTCTGTCCCCATACAAAGACTGCCTACTTCCAGTTTGGTAACATTAGCCACCTCTTCACCTAGTTCAGACATTCCGCTGGTGAAACCCTCATTTATATCATAGTATAACATCGAATAAACAGCACAAAAACAGGCCATTTGCCCCAACTAGTCTGTGCTGGTATTTTTACTCCACACGAATCTCCTCCCATTCCATCTACCATATCTTTCTATTCCCTTTTCTCTAGTGTACTCGTCTAGTTTCCTTTTGAAAGCATCTAAGCTATTTGCTTCAACCACTTTGTGTGGTAGAGAGTTCCACTCTGAGTAAAGAAATTTCTCCTTATTTCCCTATTGGATTTATTAATAACTATCTTGTATTTATGGCCCCTAGTTTTGGATTCTCCCACAAGATTCTCTTCACATCTACTCTATCTAACCCATTCATAATTCTAAAGATCTCTATCAGGCCTTCCCTTTCCTTTTTTTTCTAAACCTGTTCAATCTTTCCGACAGCTGAAATCTTTCAGTTCTGGTACCATCCTTGCAAATGTTGTTTTTTTACATTTTCTCAAGTGTTTCTATGTCCTTTTTAGAGTATGGAGACCAGAACTGTGCATAGTACTCTTAAGTGAGGCCTGACCAGGGTCCTGTACAAGTTTAACATAACTCTGTAAACATGCCTCTGTAAACTTCAGACTTGACTATTCCAGTGTTTTCTTTGCTGATCCCCTATCCTCCTTCAACAATCTGCACCTTGTCCAAAACTCAGCTGCTTGTATCCTGTGGAACTGAAAGTCCGCATTACCGGAGTACCTCCAACATTCTTTCTGGGCAGTCTGTGATGAGTTAACAGCTTTCTGCTGAGCATATGTTGTAAATTGTGTTAACAGGTCTAAAAACAAGGATATCTTCACAGGAAAGTAGAATGTGTAAGAGTCGATCAGCCATATCTGTAATGGGCTGGAATATATCCGCTTGGCCACTTGCGTTTAGGGGAACTGGAAGAGTTTGAACCAAATCAGCTCACTTCTGGTCATGGTGATAACCTGATGGGAAGAGTTTATTAGGGCAATCAGGTCATTTTGTTTTTATGGAGGTGCATGTTTGTTGGGTTGTTTGTTCTGTTGACATTTGTATGTATCTTTGATGTACTATGATGTATTGGTGGTATGCTTGAATGTTGTGATGAAAGGTGAAATTTGGTATAAGATGTGAGTGAACCACTGTTTAACTGTGTGTGTCCGTCCATCCAGTAACGAGACGAAAGAGAACGTGAAAGCCGTCCAACATATCCCACCCCGCACTAAGTCCTGCCTGGCCGTTGTCCTTGTCGTTGCGTGACTCCTGGTCCACCAATATCTCAAACTTAAAATTCTTGTCCTTTTTATAAAAAAAAATGTTTCCAAAGCCTTGCCCTTCCATAGCTCTAACTTCCTCCAGTCATACAACCTCTCTCTCTCTTCTCTTTCTCCCCACACCCCTGAATCTCTGTTCCTCTGACTCGAGCCTCTAGTGCATCTCTCTTCCGCACCCCATCTTCTAGCGATGCACCATTTGCAGCCGTGCCGTCAGCTGCCTAGCTCACAGTATTTGGAATTTCCTTCCTCAAACATTTCGACCTCCATCACGCTCTTTTCCTATTAAGGTCCCCTTTAAATCCCACCTTGTTGATCAAGCCTTTGGTAATCCCTTCTAAATCACTCTTGGCTTGGTGTCTGGTTTTTCCCAACACCTCTGAAATGTGTTTTTTTTTTTAAAAAAGAACTGTGTAATTGTTGGCTGTAAATCCACTTCAACTGCTGAAAGCTTACATCCATGTGTAAAGCTCCAGTTCTGGTTGATATAGTTCAAGTATTTTGACAATGAGAGCATCCCAAAATCTTTAAGTCTGCTTCAGTTTATAAAATGCCCAAGAGGTCCTACCGGTCTGCTGAGCACTTCTTAAAAAATCTGCTCGACACGACACTGGAGCTACACTCAGTGTGGTGTCAAGACAAGTGGATGAGATTAGCTCTGTGGGAAGAGGGGGGCACTCATTATGGCTAATGCTTGTGGTAAATCTGACCAACTCTTGAGTTATCGGATACAATTTTCAACCGAAGCCTATGTTGGGCGATTGGTGGATAGGGTGTGTGCTATTCTCACCCGATGGCTCCAGCGAGAGGCCCAAACTATTTTTGTGGTTGGACCTCGTTTAAATATTTTGGGTAAGCTGCCAATGCTCAGGAAGCGTACACAGGCCATTCATCCCTTTGGCTGGTGGGAAAGAAGAGGAGAATCCAGTGTTTACTCCGTGGAGCTGAACCACAAGTTGGGGCCCGAGTGGGGGTTGGGAGAAGAGGGCACAGAGCAGCCGGCAGTGACCCTGAAGATTTTTGTGGGGTAGCAGGAGTAAGGTTACTCCTTTTGGCCCCAATCTCTCCCAAAATCTTTTGGGGCTATGTTTCTCTAACTTTTTTTATGGGATGTGGGCATTGCTGGCATGGCCAGAATTTATTGCCCATCCCTAGTTGCCCTTGAGAAGGTGGTGGTGAGCTGTCTTCTTGAACCGCTGCAGTCCGTGTGGTGAAGGTACTCCTACAGTGCTGTTGGGGTGGGGGGAGTTCCAGGATTTTGACCCAGCGACGATGAAGGATCGGCGATATACTTCTAAGTCAGGATGGTGTGTAACTTGGAGGTGGTGGTGTTCCCATGCGCCTGCTGCCCTTGTCCTTCTAGGTGGAAGAGGTCACGGGTTTGGGAGGTGCTGCCGAAGAAGCCTTGGCGAGTTGCTGCATTGCATCTTGTAGATGGTACACACTGCAGCCACGGTACGCCGGTGGTGGAGGGAGTGAATGTTTAAGGTGGTGGATGGGGTGCCAATCAAGTGGGCTGCTTTGTCCTGGATGGTGTTGAGCTTCTTGTGGTGTTGGAGCTGCACTCATCCAAGCAAGTGGAGAGTATTCCATCACACTCCTTACTTGTGCCTTGTAGATGGTGGAAAGGCTTTGGGGAGTCGGGAGGTGAGACACTCGCCGTAGTAAACCTAGCCTCTGACCTCTTGTTGCCACAGTATTTATGTTTCTGGTCCAGTTAAGTTTCTGCTCAATGGTGACCCTCAGGATGTTGATGGTGGGGGATTCAGCGATGGTAATGCCGCTGAATGTCAAGGGGAGGTGGTTAGACTCTCGCTTGTTGGAGATAGTCATTGCCTGGCACTTTTTTGGCGCGAATGTTACCTGCCACTTATCAACCCAAGCCTGAACGTCGTCCAGGTTTTGTTGCATGCGGGCATGGACTGCTTCATTATCTGAGGAGTTGTGAATGGCGCAGAACACTGCAGTCATCAGCGAGCATCCCCATTTCTGACCTTATGTTGGAGGGAAGGTCATTGATGAAGCAGCTGAAGATGGTTGGGCCTAGGACACTGCCTTGAGGAACTCCTGCAGTGATGTCCTGGGGCTGTGATGATTGACCTTCAACCACCACAACCATCTTCCTTTGTGCTAGGTATGACTCCAGCCAGTGGAGAGTTTCTCTCTTTTCTTCCCCCCCCCCCCCAAACGATTCCCATTGACTTCAGTTTTACTCGGGCTCTTTGATGTCAAGGGCAGTCACTCTCACCTCACCTCTGGAATTCAGCTCCTTTGTCCATGTTTGGACCAAGGCTGTAATGAGGTCAGGAGCCGAGTGGTCTGGCAGAACCCAAACTTGGCATCAGTGAGCAGGTTTTTGGTGAGTAAGTGCCGCTTGATAGTACTGTCGATGACACCTTGCATCAATTTGCTGATGATTGAGAGTAGACTGATGGGGCGGTAATTGGCTGGGTTGGATTTGTCCTGCTTTTTGTGGACAGGACATACCTGGGCAGTTTTCCACATTGTCGGATAGATGCCAGTGTTGTAGCTGTACTGGAACAGCTTGGCTAGAGGTGCGGCAAGTTCTGGCCTCCCATCAGTCCTCTTGATTCAAGGATCGTTGGTTAGACCACTCAATGCCTGGTACCAATAGGTGAACTTCACACATCGGTACATGAGAATAGCACCTGTGTCCTACAACCAATTCAAATATTTTAATAAGGCTCCCACCTGTGTTCAGGCAGGACCACGAGCTGTCCATTTTGAGGTGCACTTGGAAATCTCATTGGATTGCCAATGGGCAACCAATTTTTTTTCTTCAATTTTCAACTGTCAGTCGTCCCATTTTCTAGCCTCAACAGGGAAGGCGACAGTTGAAAATTGTCACTACAGTTATGCTACAATGCAGGGACAACAGTAGTGTCAGTATAACTGCAACCTTAATCAGCCATGCTGAGTAACTTGGAATAAAAACAGAAAATGCTGGAAACACTCAGCAGGTCAGGCAGCATCTGTGGAGAGAGAAACTGAGTTAACATTTCAGGTCAATGACCTTTTGTCAGAAGTGGAAAATTATTTATCTCTCTCTCTCTGCCTCTCTCTCTCTCTGCCTCACCGGAGTATTTCCAGCATTTTCTGTTTTCATGTCAGATTTCAAGCATCCGCCACTATTTTACTTTTCTCTGTCTCTCTCTGTCTCTCTCTGTCTCTCTCTGTCTCTCTCTGTCTCTCTCTGTCTCTGCCTCTGCTGCCTTCCAGCATTTTCTGTTTTCATGTCAGATTTCAAGCATCCGCCACTATTTTACTTTTGTCTCTCTCTCTCTCTCTCTCTCTCTCTCTCTCCCTCTCTGCCTCTCTCTCTCTCTCTCTCTCTCTCTCTCTCTCTCTCTCTCTCTCTCTCTGCCTCTCTCTCTCTCTCTGCCTCTCTCTGCCTCTCTCTCTCTCTCTCTCTCTCTCTCTCTCTCTCTCTCTCTCTCTCTCTCTCTCTCTGCCTCTCCCTCTGCTGCCTGACCGGAGTATTTCCAGCATTTTCTGTTTTCATGTCAGATTTCAAGCATCCACCACTATTTTACTTTTGTCTGAGTAACTTGGGACAAGGCCAGCCCCTTTGCAGAACATCTCTGACAATGGTGGCAGTTATGAATTCCTTTCCAATCCACTGAGTATTTGATAATATGAAATGTAGGAAAATGTTGATAGCCAAGTGTTTACTGGTTTAGTAAAAGTTAAAAATCCACTGTAGATTAGTCTAGTATTGTGGAACACATACTGTAGTAGTCCCTTGTTCTACACCTGTAACTGGTCAACTTTATGGAGCCTGTAAATGTTTAAGAACATGGAGGTAATCTATAGTTAAACTGTTAATGAATGGTTTTCCTTGGTAGTTGCTGCCTTCTTTGCTTGAAGAATGGGGGTTACATCGCCATTGCTTGAACAGAATTTTAACATTTCTAACAGGACATTCCAGCACAGGGGTTAAGAATAACTTCCCAGCTCTTGAAAAGTAATGCTTTATTTTTAAGAGTTAAAACATGAGCTATGTCCGAGGACAAGAGCAGTCATCCTGCCATCTTTTATTGGTCCGGTTTTAATTCAGGTTTTTGGCGACCAGGCAGTTCCAGGTCTTTATCCTGCTAAATCTAGTGCTCTCATATTGGTGGCAGACTCTTACGGCCACAAAAAACTGATATAAAAGCTAATCAAGAAAACTGAACCCAGGAATCCTAAACTGATTAGCCTAATGTGCATAGTGGAGGGGGAGGGGTTGCTTGAGAGCATTTTACAGAATGATATTCATGTGCATGAAGAGTATAGAGGCCATAAGGAGTAGTCAGCGTGGACTTCAAAGCACTATATTCACAAATTTACTGGTTTTCTTTTGACAAGGTAACTTCAATTGGTAGATTAGAGTCTTCAGTGAATATAATTTACCTGAATTTTAGGAGGCTTAGGCTCATGAAATTGTTGGTAAATTAGGTTGATAGAAAATCAGAAAATTCTGTAAGTGCAGTACATTTGTCAGAGAAAGGTCAAGCTGATGCTTCAAGTTGACTCAATTGAGCCTAAGGAAGGGTTTCCAGTTCAAATGTTAACTTCTCTTTTCAGTTGCTAATGGATCTACTGTGTTACTTCCAGCACTTTGATTTTGTTTTCACTTGATTGAAAATTGGTTTAGCAACGCCTGTCACGAGGGAGCAGTGAGCAGCGTTCTGCTTGGCGTCTCTTCTGAGCCCTCTGTTATTCACACTAATAAATAATATGGAAGGGAGTAGTGCTAGTTAGATATAATTTGTTGGCCCTGAATTTGCGGTTGGAGGCTTCCCGCGGGGAAAATGCCCGCGTACCTGGTGGTCCGGGAGATTCGTGGGCCTTTCCAGGGACCTGCGGGTAGAGGCCCACATATCTCGGGCGCAGGCGGTTCGAAAGCACCCGGGAATCACCGTGCGATGGCCCAACGAATGAAAGAAGGGGGATCCCCATTCATGCTTATGGGGATTCTGTATGTACGGAATCCCCATAAGCATGAATGGGAATACCCCAAAAAAATACATCTACACATCAAAAAAAAAATTAATTACATATTTAAAGTTAATTAAAATGCCATTTAATTAAATATTTAAATTTAATTTTTTGAGAAATAAATGTAAATGTTTGAAAGGGGCTAAAAATAACTACCTTTATTGCACAGGTTTTTTAATGTTTAAATGATTGAAAAGAATTTATTTTTCACTTTTTTAAAAAAAACTCTTACGCCTTGCGCTTGCTTTTACCAGGCGTAAGAATTTCACTGGCATTTGCTGGGCAGAAGTTGGACAAATAGTGCAACTCTCTGCCCGCGGATGCCCTTTGCCCGGGAATGCGTTGGATCTGTCAAGAAGATTCTTGACAGATTGCAAGTTCTGGGTTTTCACGTATTCGCTTCGCACGCGAAAACCTGGAACTTGCACGGCACTTATGAGCGCGTATGCACCTGCAGGGGCCGCAAATTATGGGCTGTTAAATTATATAGGTATAGGGGAGATGGTATTTAAAATGGTCTTGACAAATTAAATGGATTTAAATGAAAGGCAATGAACACTAAAACGTGATAAAGGCGTTCACGAGAAATGGTAGAATAAGATTTAGACTTGATTGTTCACTGAACATATCCAGTTAATTTAAACTGCTATCAACCAGGCCAAGTACTGGGTTTGCACCTTAAAGCTAAAATCTACATGTCTAGCTCCAGGCACCCTACCTTTAAAAGGCATCAGGAGGAGGGTCATGGAAGAAGAATGGGGTGATTCCAGGATGATGCTGTTGAGATTCTCTCAAAACAATTGAGTAGGAACTTAATGCAAGTTTTTAAGATCCTGAGATGTGGCTAAGGATAGAACTAGAGATAATAAAACTAAATAATTTGTGCTCATTGCAACTTAAAAAAAAAAAATGGGCAATTTCCAGTTGAACAGGATTGAAGATATCTATAGGTAGAGAAGTCCAAAGTGATCTTCCATACTAGGAACACAGAAATGAAGTAAGAAGTGGTAGCTAATACATTTGGTATTCTTAAAAATGTGTTCCCATTTAATATCCATCTGCACTAAAAGTGACCAACATTCGCATATTTTCTCGTTTATTTTCTAGAATAGGTTTATTGCCCAATCAAGAGAAATTGCTGACATTTTGCTCAGTGCATTTGGTAGTTTTATGCTCAAGTAATATTGGAATTCTTGTTTCCCCTAATGCGCTTTTTAAAAACAAATCTTCACTTTGGAAGGAATGTTTGTCAAAACATTGATTTGAGTCGATCCTCCTAAACCTTTGAGCTGGAATACACTCGGAAGTCCTTGAAGGAAAATAAGCTTGCTATGCAAATTCTCTCAGGAGGGTCTTCTTTGATGTTGGCACCTATTAAGGATTTGATATACCATGTAACCATTTTGATCCAACCCTTGCAAATCTTTGCTTCAGTCTCTTTAGAAGGATCAAGGATTTCATTGACCAGGCAGATTAAAGTGGGAGGAAGGAGGAGGGTGTACATTAGAATGTAGTTTGTCCAAACCAGACTCTGGCAAATTGATGTTAATTGAACTGGCTAGCCCTCCTAATGAGCACTGTGTATAATTTTGTTATGCTGCACATTGATTTCTCTGCAGAATTCAGTATTTGATGCACTGTATTTTGAATTATACAATTAGTTATTTGAATTTAATTATTGAAAAGTAGAACTCTTTGAATAAATGACAGCCTGTTACTGGGTTCTGGGGCTCATGTGGCAACCACCATTGCACTTTAATACCCAAGTAGTTTCAGTAAATTCTTCCTGTGACCACCTATAAGGGAGAATTCTGCTATTTTTGAAAGAATTAGATCTCATTTTGTCAGATTTAGACACGAGGGGGTAAATTTTCATATCGTAGAATCATTAGAAGTTTATGGCACAGATGTATAGTGGACAGTGGGGAGGATAGTGATGGACTTCAAGAAGACATAGAGAGGCTGGTGGAATGGGCAGACACATGGCAGATGAAATTTAACGCAGAAAAGTGTGAAGTGATACATTTTGGTAGGAAGAATGAGGAGAGGCAATATAAACTAAAGGGTACAATTCTAAAGTGGGTGCACAAACGGAGAGACCAGGTAGTATATAAGCACAAATCGTTGAAGGTGGCAGGGCAGGTTGAGAAAGCGGTTAAAAAAGCATACGGGATCCTGGGCTTCATTAAATAGAGGTATAGAGTACAAAAGCAAGGAAGTTATGATGAACCTTTATAAAACACCGGTTTAGCCTCAACTGGAGTATTGTGTCCAATTCTGGGCACCGCACTTTAGGAAGGATGTGAAGGTTTTGGAGAGGGTGCAGAAAAGATTTACAACAATGGTTCCAGAGATGAGAGACTTCAGTTATGTTGATCGACTGGAGAAGCTGGGGTTGTTATCCTTGGAGCAGAGATGGTTGAGAGGAGATTTGATAGAGGTGTTCAAAATCGTGAGGGGTCCAGACAAAGTAGATCGGAAAAAACTGTTCCCATTGGCGGAAGGGTCGAGAATGAGAGGACCCAGATTTAAGGTGATTGGCAGAAGAATCAAAGGCGACATGAAGAAAAACTATTTTACGCAGCGATTGGTTAGGATCTGGAATGCACTGCCTGAAAGGGTGGTGGAGGCAGATTCAATTGTGGCTTTCAAAAGAGAATTTGATGAGTACCTGAAGGAAAAATATTGCAGGGCTACAGGGAAAGGGCGGGGGAGTGGGACTAGCTGAAGTGCTGTCGCGGACAGCCAGCACGGGCTCGACGGGCCGAAAGGCCTCCTTTTCTGTTGAAACCATTCTATGATTCTATGAGGAGGCCATTCAGCCCAACGTGTCTGTGCCGGCTGAAAAAGTTTTCCAGCCTAATCCCACTTTCCAGCTCTTGGTCCGTAGCCTTGTAGGTTACGGCACTTCAAGTGCATGTTCAAGTACTTTTTAAATGTGGTGAGGGTTTCAGCCTTCACCACCCTTTCAAGCAGTGAGTTCTAGACCCCCACCACCCTCTGGGTAAAAAAAATTCTCCTCAACTCCCCTCTCATCCTTCTACCAATTACTTTAAATCTATGCCCTTAGTTACTGACCTCTCTGCTAAGGGAAATAGGTCCTTCCAAGCCACTCTATCTAGGTCCCTCATAATTTTATACACCTCAATCAAGTCTCCTCTCTGCCTCCTCTGTTCCAAAGAAAACAACCCTAGCCTATCCAATCTTTCCTCATAGTTAAAATTCTCCAGTCCTGGCAACATCCTCATAAATCTCCTTTGTACCCTCTCTAGTGCAATCACATCTTTCCTGTAATGTGGTGACCAGAACTGTACGCAGTACTCTAGCTGTGGCCTAACTAGTGTTTTACACAGTTCTAGCATAACCTCCCTGTGGTTATATTCTATGCCTCGGCTAATAAAGGAAAGTATCCCGTATGCCTTCTTAACCACCTTATCTACCTGTCCTGCTACCTTCAGGGATCTGTGGACATGCACTCCAAAGTCCCTCTCTTCCTCTACGCTTCTCAGTGTCCTACCATTTATTGTGTATTCCCTTGCCTGGTTAGCCTTCCCCAAATACATTACCTCACACTTCTCCAGATTGAATTCCATTTGCCACGTTTCTGCCCACCTGACCAATCCATTAATATCTCTCTGCTGTCTGCAGCTTCCTAACTCGCTATCAACCACACAGCCAATTTTTGTATCATCTGCAAACGTCTTAATCATCCCCCCTACATTGAAGTCTAAATCATTCATATATACCACAAAAAGCAAGTACTGAGCCTTGCGGAGCCCCAGTGGAAACAGCCTTCTGGTCACAAAAACACCCGTCGACCATTACCCTTTGCTTCCTGATATTGAGCCAATTTTGGATCCAACTTGCCACTTGAACATAAGAACATAAGAATTAGGAGCAGGAGTAGGCCATACTGCCCTTCAAGCCTACTCTGCCGTTGAATAAGATCATGGCTGATCTTCGACCTCAACTCCACCAACTCGCCCTAATCCCCATTTCCCTTGGATCTCATGGGCTTTAACTTTTCTGACCAGTCTGTCATGTGAGACCTTGTCAAAAGCCTTGATAAAAAAAATCCATGTAGACTGCATCAAATGTGCTACCCTCATCAACCCTCCTTGTCACTTCCTCAAAAAATTCAATCAAATTAGTCAGACACAACCTTCATCATTTGGGTGGCATTCTGGCATAGCAGATCGCCCACCATTACAGAACTTGCCTGCTTTTCATTCCATTCATTTCCGTGACATGAAAATCAGGTGGGTTCTAGAACGGGCAGGTGATCTGCTCTGCCAGATTATCAGCTGGTCTTGAAGACTAAATCTACCCTAAGGTCTCAAAACTATTTACAGGTCAATTGTTCCTTTCGATCATCAGTCTTGATGAGCTAAAGGAACTACAGGCTAAACTGAAGGAATAACATTATGCTGGCTCAACTTGGAGAATAAATTGCCATTTAGTGCAGTTTTTTTTTCAAATTATGAAGCGAAGCAAGATGAAGTGTCAAGGCCATGGGGCAGTATGCCACCAAGTTTGAAGAGATGAGATGAGTTGCGAATTAGTGACTAGATGATGCGAAGCTTAGGTTTTTAAAGCCTTAAAATTGTAGGAGAAAGGAAAGACTTGGGCTGGAATTTTCTGGAGGTTGGGGGCGGGGGGCCTCCGAGGCAGGCAGGAAACTCAGAAGGCCGGGTTTCCCGTAAGCCCTGCCGACTTTAACGGCAGGGCCTGATTTAAGAACATAAGAACATAAGAAATAGGAGCAGGAATAGGCCAGTTGGCCCCTCGAGCCTGCTCCGCCATTCAATAAGATCATGGCTGATCTGATCCTAACCTCAAATCTACTATCACAGAACCATCTCCTGAATCTAACAGAATTGGACACACGAAATAGGAGCAGGATCAGGCTACACGGCCCCTGGGCCCACTCCGCTACCCACAGGGCCATGACCGATCTGAACCTAGACTCGTCCAAATTCCTGCCCGCTCCCCGTAACCCTTAATTCCCTTTACTTCTAGGAAACTGTCTATTTCTGTTTTAAATTTATGTAATGATGTAGCTTCTACAGCTTTTTGGGGCAGCCTATTCCATGGGCCTACCACCCTCTGAGTGAAGTAGTTCCTCCTCATCTCAGTTTTGAAAGAGCAGCCCCTTATTCTAAGACTATGCCCCCTAGTTCTAGTTTCACCCATCATCGGTAACATCCTCCCCGCATCCACCCGATCCAACCCCTTCACAATCTTGCATGTTTCAATAAGATCGCCTCTCATTCTTCTGAACTCCAATGAGTATAGTCCCAATCTACCCAACCTCTCCTCATATGTCCACCCCCTCATCCCGGGGATTAACCGAGTGAACCTTCTTTGTACTAACTCGAGAGCAAGTATGGACACCAAAACTGTATGCATGTGAGCCCTCGGTTTCCCCGCCCACCTGCAGCCAGCCAGATTGAGAAGCTGGCTAGCTGCAGGCAGGTAAGCCTACAGCTGCAGAGAGGGAGGGAGGGTTCAGTCCGGGGGCGGGGAGTGGGGTGCTTGGTTGGGAATCGCGGGGGAGTCTGTCGGGGAACAGGGTTGGCCAGGGATCGGCGGTGGTTGGCTGGAGGATCGGGTGGGGGGTTGGCCGGAGATCGGTGGGGGGGCTGGTGCGAGGATCGGGGCCGGCTACCAGAGGATTGTGGCAGGCCTTCATCATCGGTGGGTGGGGGAAGTTGTCATGGTGGGGATCGGAGGCCTCGTGGTGAGGTCTCCGATCGCGGGGGGTGGGTTAGGCAGGGACCATGGATCCAGGAGGTAGGTATAAAGCCACTTACCTCCTGGATCCAGCAGGCCCCGCCTTGCTTTAACTGCCGCGTTTCACGAATTGTGTGAAACCCGTCCACGTGCAGTTAAATTCAAAATGGAGTTGAAAAAAGAGGCTTCCAGCCTCATATTTAAATTGACGTTCTGCCCCCTGGGAGCGGGTTGGTCTCCCGCCCCAGTCCCGCCTCCATTATAACCAGAAGTGGGCGGGTTGGAGGCGGGATCAGGTCGGCAATCCCATTTTTAACAATTTAAATGCCCGCACGCTTCAAACCCACCTGGCTTTTTCAGCAGAAAATTCCGGCCTTGGACTCTACATAAAGGTGAGAATTGTTGAAGGGAATAAAAGTTTTTGTCATAAGAGGAAGCCAAACTTCATGGTAGCAACAGAGGAAATGTGAGGTTTTCAGTTAAAGTTGGAGAAAATGAAGCCAAGAATCTCCGATTGAAGATTAAAAATGGAGCTATCAGACATAATTGGTGGTGGTTGTTGGTTAGACGTATGAGAAACATTAAGAAAATGTCTGTAGGACAGCAATTTTCACCACTCCACTGATCAAGATGTTAATTCAGCCATTGCATACTGGTAGGACTGGAGGTTGAGTGTTCAAGGAACCTGAATATAGAAAGCAGTAAAAGAATGGGTAGGCTGACTGCATGTGAAGAAGGAACTGAGGGGAAAGTAGGAGAGAGTCTTGGGTTACCTGTGAGTTAACAGAAAAAGTCAGAGCATACGGCAACAACTACAATTAGTGATTTGAGAAAAAAACAATATAATAATGAAAATCAAATGCAAAATACTGTAGATGCTAGAAATCGGAAATAAAACCAGCAAATGCTGGAAACACTCAGCAGGTCAGGCAGCATCTTTGGAGACAGAAACAGAGTTAACGTTTCAGGTCGGTGACAATGTTCCCCATAAATTTTTTTTTGGGGCGTGCAGCCCTTTAACTGGCTGCACGGCCCATTCAAAAGTCCACGCATGCACGTTTGTTTTCAATTTAAAAGCCAGCTCATTGGCTGCGCGTAACCCCTGGAGCGCTGCGCAGCTTAAAGGGAACATTGGTCGGTGATCTTTCATCAGAACTGGAAAAAGTTAGAGATGTAACGGGTTTTAAGTAAGTACAGAGGCAAAGAAAGGGGGAAGGGGAGAAAAGAACAAAATGGAAGGTCTTTGATGGGGTGGAAGGCAGGAAAGATTAAATGACAAAAGGGATGATGGTGAAAGGCAAAAGGGGGTGGTAATGGGACAAGGAAAGAAACAAAAGATGGGGCGAGAGGAGCTGTAAATGGCAACATTACCAGCACCCGCTGTCCGGAAAAAATGGGAGCAGTGGTTACGATCTGTAATTGTTGAACTTGATGTTGAGTACAGAAGGTTGTAAAGTGCCTAATCGAAAGATGAGGTGCTGTTCATTGAGCTTCATTGGAACAATGTAGGAGGCAGAGGTCAGAGTGAGGCAGAAAATTAAATGGCAAGCGAACAGAAGCTCAGGGTCATGATTGTGAACTGAACGGAGGTGTTCAGCAAAGCAATCACTCGATCTGCATTTGGTCTCCCCAATGTAGAGGAGACCGCATCATGAGCAGTGAATACAGTATACTAAATTGTAAGAAGTACAAGTAAATGGCTGTTTCACCTGGCAGGAGTGTTTGGGGCCCTAGACGGTGGAAAGGGAGGAGGTGGAAGGACAGGTGTTGCATCTCCTGCGCTTGCGTGGGAAGGTGGAATGAGAATGGGTGTTGGGGGTGATTGAAGAATGGATGAGGGCGTCCTGGAGGGAATGGTCCCTTCAGATGTGTTTGGTAATGGCATTGCACTGGAGGTGGTAGAAATGGCAGAGGATAATCTGTTGAATGTGGAGGCTGGTGAGATGGAAGGTGAGGACAAAGGAAACTCTATCATGGTTCTGGGAGGGAGGGGAAATGGGACGGACATAGTCAAGGGTCCTGTCAACCACGGCGGAGGGGAATCCTCAGTCGAGGGGGAAAAAAAGGAAGACATCTCTGAAGCACTGGTGTGGAAGGTGGCATCGTCAGAACAATTGCGACGGAGAAAATGGAAAAGAGTCCTTACAGTGGGCTTATAATACATATTGGTTGACAACTTATTCCCAGAAATGGAGATGGAGAAGTTGAGGAATGAAAACGGTTAAATTGGCGGAGGGCGTCGGAAGAGTCGTGGACGTAGGTTGGATGATATAATAATGAAAATAGCTCTGGGTGTGCATAGTGCTAGACCCCTTCAAAGGCTTTAGAGATATCCAAGACAATAACAAATAATTCTCCAGTTCTTAGAAGCAGAAGTGCATAATAGGAAGCAACAAGGTCACTACTGGAATGAGCAAGCCAAAAAACATATGGTGATCAAGGATAAGGCCAACATTTTTAAGGTGATTGCCAATTTGAGAGTGATCAGCAGCTTTTGTAACTTTATAAAGTCCCAATGTAAGATTATTGTATAGCTTGAGATAAGAGGGATTAACTTTCTTGAGGAAAGGATGAACAGGAGCAAATCTTCAAGGAGAAAGGAGGATGGAGCAGGCATCAGAGATTGAACCAATTGTATAGGACTGGAATAATTCAGAGGAATAGGTTTAGGTTTGTTTTTGTTGCTAAAGCCTGGATTTTAAATGAACAGGTCGGGCAGGTGGTAAAAATGGTGGTTTGGCGATTCACACCACGTTCTCGATGCGGTCGCACGCGCCGCCATTTTCACAGCACTGTTTTCAAGCGGATGAGGGGTGCCCACCCCGGACAAGATGACCTAATTTAAATTTGAAAGTCACAGCCTTTACTCTAAATCATGGGAGCCCTGCGTAATGGCAAACCCGCCAGTAAAACCTGGTGGGTTTGAGGTCCGAGAGATGCACCGAAGCTGAGAGTAAAGGAGAACTCTGCTGCAGCTCAGTGCATCATTATATTTTGTCAGAAGAGTTTGCACCCTGTAGGTCACTTATTTGAAAAAAATTCTGTCTTATCACCTCTGAAACCTTTCTCCCAACATAATGGGTGCTATTATTGGTAGTTTCTTCTGTATGTAGCAACAGTCGGAGGAAGAGGAGCAGCAGCCTCGGGACCAGCCCCTCTTGTGTGCGATGGGTTGCTTATAGGAGGACTACCCAGCACACAGGGTTTACAGGCCAAGAGTCAGTTTCTTGGATCAATTTGTAAAGCAGCGCCTCAGGTGGCTGTGCTTCACCGGCCAGGCTGTTGACAACAGCTGATACCTGCTGGGTCAGCGAGCCATGCTTTGCCATTAGCTCTCAAGGCCACCAAAGCCCTTTAACGTCTTCACCAATGCTCCTTCCCATCTGCTACAGGGGACATCACCCTTCATCTCCCAGTCTGCAGTTCATGGCTCTATTAAATAGGTCACCAGCACTCTGTTCCGCAGGGCTAACTATTACCCATTGAACTCTGCACTCAACACGAGAGCTCAGAGATTTGCAGCAGTGGCCAGTTTTCTCCACGTCCAGGCCGTCATTAACTGCAGTCATGTTGGCATCAGAGCACCACCAAACCAGCCACCAACATTCACAAATAGAAATGGATATTGCTCTATCAACGTGCAGTTTGCAAACAAGATCCTGCAAGTTTGTGCAAGGCAGCTATCATGATGCATTTATGCAGAGACCCTGTACAATTTCCACCCCCCACCCCCACCACCCCAAATATTTGAGCCTAGCAGGAACATGGCTGGATGTCTGCTGAGGGACAAGGTATATCCCATCTACATGTGACACCCCTCTGCAGTCACTCACTTCCAAGCAACAGAGATATAATTGAAGCCACTGGACCAGTAGGAGGATTATTGAGCTCACCATAGGGATGCTGAAGCAGTAGGTCAGGGGGTCTCGACAGGTGTGGGGGCTCCCTACAATATGCCCCACGAAGAGTATGCCACATAGTAGTTTTGTGCTGCATGCTTCAGAGCCTCGCCATACAAAGAGGCCTGCATTTGGAGGAGGCAGAGCAGCAGCAGCAGTCGCCATCAGACAAGAAAGATGAGGAGGCAGCAGAAGACGAAGAGCCACCTCAACGCCTTGCAGCAAGAGATGTGAAGGGTCAGCTCATTGCTCAGCAATTCCGGTGACCTGAGAACTTGCACAAAACCCCTCTGCTTGACAGTCCTTGTTACATCCTTCACCACTCTCTTAATCCTACATTAAAGAACATTGAAATTACTCAGACAACTTCTATATCAATGGCATACTGAGTATGTAGTCGCAGAAGCTGCTATGAAACCACACTGTAGACCAAAGTGTCAAACATAATAAAGGTGGTTAATTTAATACTAAACATGGCCTTTAATTCATTTCTCAGCCAAGTGCTCAACCCATAGTGCTTTTCCTAAAAGCAAGTTTCCCAACTCTAATACTCCTACAAGCTGCACCCCTAGTGGGCTGAGCATAGGCTGCTATTTCTCAAGTGAGGACCCTTCAAGTGCTCGTGGCGGGGAGTTCTGGTTGCTTGAGCCTGTGAGGGCCCAGCTGCAAACTGCTCCACCTTGGGCTGCTGCTGGGGCAGTCTGGCACCATGACAGGTATTGATGGAGGTTGGTGAAGGAGCAGGTGTTTTGACATTCTGAGAGTGGGCAACATGTACTGCTGCCACGGCACCACTGTCACTCGCATGGGGCTGGGGCTGATTACTTCTACTCATCTGTGGGAGAGCGGACTGCAGAAGATCAGTTGCTCCTTCAAAGCTCCTGTCTATGTGGTCCACCAATCAGTCCAAGGTGGAGATGTGTGGGGCTTGTGCATATAGTGGATGTGTTCAGAGGTGGAGAGACAGCAAGATGGAATGAGATGGTGATGTGATGAATGTAAAGGGAAGTGTATGCGATGTGATGTGAAGTGAGGAAGGTGTGATGGGAGGAGTTGGTGGTTGTGCAAATGGTAGTATCTGAGAAGAGAATGGTGCTAGTGTGAGGAGAGGAACAGAAGAGTTGAGTGTGCAGGTAATGAGATCAAGAGATGTTGCAACGTGTCCTTGTGATAGGAAGTTGAAGGATGTGATAGACTTGTAATTCCAAACAAGACTGGACTGGTTTACAGTGTGTTTTGTTGCAGGATTTCCTGCAACAAGCAGAGGAGAGAGTCATCAAAAGACCCTAAGAGTTGGGATTAGTATTGGGAAGACAGTGTAAGAGTTGGGATTAGAGGTAGGGAAAAGATTTTGATGATCAGCTGAATGTCAGGATGATCATTGATACTGGAAGGCTGAATGTTGAGTTGTTCAAGGTTATGTAAGGCAGCAAAGAACTGCATCTGTGCTGGCATGGTCAGTAGGAGAGCAATGGAGCCATTGCTGATGGTGGAGATTTAAAATATCCGAGCTTATTTGGATGCTGAATCAGTTTAATGATTCAAAAGGGAATTGGATCAATTTCTGATTCAGTAAAACTAGAACAAGGAAGGTTACAGTGGTGGAAAGATGAAAAATAATGAGGTTGGACCCAGAAACAGAAGCTGCTTGATTGAGCTAGCTGAATGGCCTTTTATGCAGTTCCTTTTTCTGAAGGTAGTTCCAGCACACAATTAATTCAGAGGGCACGTTTTATTAGATCCAAAAAGCAAAAGGTATTGCTCCTGATATTTTATAGTTTGCTAAACATTACAAGATTCCTAACCTATCCTGGACGACAGCCTCTTGAGCTAAGAGGACAAGCTCAGGCTAACTAAAGTTACAAAGAAATCACATTAGCCCGTATTTTCCGATCCCTACAAGTGTGTACGAGCTGTGTACACACCCATAGGGGCCTCGCAAGTGCCGGTTTCAGGCATGCGCTGAAAACCGGCACTTCCGATCTGTCAAGAATTCTTTTGACATCGCATGCCTGCACTGGAGAAGGGCCTCTGTGGGGGGAGAGTTCCGCTTTCTGCAGAATCTCCGCCCACTGAAAACCTTTAAAAATCTTACGCCTGGTAAAAGCAGGCATAAAGCCTGCTTTTTTTTAAAATTTGTTTTCTGGGATCAGGGCATCGCTGGCAATAGAAACATAGAAACATAGAAGATAGGAGCAGGAGTAGGCCATTCGGCCCCTCGAGCCTGATCTGCCATTTAATGAGATCATGGCTGATCATCCAAATTCAGTACCCTGTCCCTGCTTTCTCCCCATATCCCTTGATCCCTTTAGCCTTAAGAAATATATCTAACTCCTTCTTGCATATATTTAATGAATTGGCCTCAACTGCCTTGTGTGGTAGAGAATTCCACAGGTTCACCACTCTCTGGGTGAAGAAATTCCTCCTCATCTCAGTCCTAAATGGCTTACCACTTATACTTAGACTGTGACCCCTGGTTCTGGACTCCCCCGCCATCGGGAACATCCTTCCTGCATCTAGTCTGTCTAGTCCTGTTAGAATTTTATAAGTTTCAATGAGATCCCCCCTCATTCTTCTAAACTCTAGCAAATATAAGCCTAATCGACCCAATCTCTCCTCGTACGTCATTCCTGCCATCCCAGGTATCAGTCTGGTGAATCTTCGCTGCACTCTCTCCATGGCAAGAACATCCTTCCTCAGATAAGGTGACCAAAACTGCACACAATACTCAAGGTGTGGTCTCACCAAGGCCCTGTACAACTGCAGCAAGACATCCTTGCTCCTGTACTCGAATCCTCTCGCTATGTAGGCCAACATACCATTTGCCTTCTTAACCGCCTGCTGCACCTGCATGCTTACCTTCAGCGACTGGTGCACAAGGACACCCAGGTCTCGTTGCACTTCCCCTTTTCCCAATCTATTGCCATTCAGATAATAATCTGTCTTCCTTTTTTTGCCAAGAAGTGGATAACCTCGCATTTATCCACATTATACTGCATTTGCCATGCAGCTGCCCAATCACCCAACCTGTCCAAATCATCCTGGAGTTTAAGAACATAAGAAATAGGAGCAGGAGTAGGCCAATCGGCCCTTTGAGCCTGCTCCGCCATTCAATAAGATCATGGCTGATCTGATCCTCACCTCAAATCTAAAGAACACAAGAATTAGGAGCAGGACCCGGCCACTCAGCCCCTGGGCCCGCTACGCCACCCACAGGGCCTCGACTGATCGAACTCAGCCTCATGTCCAATTTCCTGCCCGCTCCCCGTAACCCCTAATTCCCTTTACTTCTAGGAAACTGTCTATTTCTGTTTTAAATTTATTTAATGATGTAGCTTCCACAGCTTCCTGGGGCAGCAAATTCCACAGACCTACTACCCTCTGAGTGAAGAAGTTTCTCCTCATCTCAGTTTTGAAAGAGCAGCCCCTTATTCTAAGATTATGCCCCCTAGTTCTAGTTTCACCCATCCTTGGGAACATCCTTACCGCATCCACCCGATCAAGCCCCTTCACAATCTTATATGTTTCAATAAGATCGCCTCTCACTCTTCTGAACTCCAATGAGTAGAGTCCCAATCTACTCAACCTCTCCTCGTTTGTCCACCCCCTCATCCCGGGGATTAACCGAGTGAACCTTCTTTGTACTACCTCGAGAGCAAGTATGTCTTTTCTTAAGTATGGACACCAAAACTGTATGCAGTATTCCAGATGCGGTCTCACCAATACCTTATATAACTGCAGCAATACCTCCCTGTTTTTATAATCTATCCCCCTAGCAATAAAAGCCAACATTCCGTTGGCCTTCTTGATCACCTGCTGCACCTGCATACTAACTTTTTGATTTTCTTGCACTAGGACCCCCAGATCCCTTTGTACTGCAGTACTTTCCAGTTTCTCGCCATTAAGATAATAACTTGCTCTCTGATTTTTCCTGCCAAAGTGCATAACCTCACATTTTCCAATATTGTATTGCATCTGCCAAATCTCCGCCCACTCACCCAGCTTGTCTATGTCCCCTTGTAGGTTTTTTATGTCCTCCTCACTTTCTACTTTCCCTCCCATCTTTGTATCATCTGCAAACTTTGATATGTTACACTCGGTCCCCTCCTCCAAATCGTTAATATAGATTGTGAAGAGTTGGGGACCCAGCACCGACCCCTGCGGAACACCACTGGCTACTGGTTGCCAGTCCGAGAATGAACCATTTATCCCAACTCTCTGCTTCCTGTTAGATAACCAATCCTCCACCCATGCCAGAATATTCCCCCCAATCCAGTGATTTTTTATCTTGAGCAATAATCTTTTATGTGGCACCTTGTCGAATGCCTTCTGGAAGTCTAAATACACTACGTCCATTGGTTCCCCTTTATCCACCCTGTACGTTATGTCCTCAAAGAACTCAAGCAAATTTGTCAGACATGACTTCCCCATCATAAAGCCATGCTGACTTTGTCCTATTAAATTATGTTTATCTAAATGTTCCGTTACTGTCTCCTTAATAATAGACTCCAAAATTTTACCCACCACAGATGTTAGACTAACTGGTCTATAATTTCCAGCCTTCTGCCTACTACCCTTTTTAAATAAGGGTGTTACATTAGCAGTTTTCCAATCTGCCGGGACCTTTGCTGAGTCCAGGGAATTTTGGAAAATTATTACCAAAGCATCCACAATCCCTACTGCCACTTCCCTCAAGATCCTAGGATGTAAGCCATCAGGTCCAGGGGATTTATCCGCCTTGAGTCCCATTATTTTACTGAGTACCAATTCCTTAGTGATTTTAATCGTATTTAGCTCCTCCCCCCCTAGAGCCCCCTGTTTGTCCAGTGTTGGGATATTCTTAGTGTCCTCTACCGTAAAGACTGAAACAAAATATTTGTTCAGCATTTTTGCCATCTCCATGTTTCCCACCATTAATTTCCCGGTCTCAGCCTCTAAGGGACCTACGTTTGCCTTAGCCACCCTTTTTCTTTTTATATAACTATAGAAACTCTTGCTATCTGTTTTTATATTTTTTGCTAATTTATTTTCATAATCTATCTTCCCTTTCTTAATCAATCCTTTAGTTACTTTTTGCTGTCTTTTGAAGACTTCCCAATCTTCTATCCTCCCACTAAGTTTGGCTACCTTATATGTCCTTGTTTTTAGTTGGATACTATCCTTAATTTCTTTACTTAGCCACGGATGGCTGTCATTTCTTTTACACCCTTTTTTCCTCAGTGGAATATATATTTTTTGAAAGTTGTAAAATAACTCCTTAAATGAACACCACTGCTCATGTACCGTCTTACCCTTTAATCTATTTTCCCAGTCCACTTTAATCAATTCCGCTCTCATTCCATCATAGTCTCCTTTATTCAAGGCTCAGTACGCTTGTCTGAGAACCAACCTTCTCACCCTCTAATTGGATATGGAATTCAACCATGTTATGGTCACTCATTCCAAGGGGATCCTTAACTCGGACATTATTAATTAATCCTGACTCATTACACAGGACCAGGTCCAAGGTTGCTTGCCCCCTTGTAGGATCAGTTACATACTGCTCAAGAAATCCATCCCTAATACACTCAATAAACTCTTCCTCAAGGCTGCCCTGCCCAATTTGATTTGTCCAGTTAATATGATAGTTAAAATCCCCCATAATTATAGCTGTTCCCTTATTACATGCCCCAACTATTTCCTGATTAATACTTCTTCCAGCAGAGTTGCAACTATTAGGAGGCCTATATACTACTCCCACTAGTGTTTTTTTCCCCTTATTATTCCTTATCTCCACCCAAACTGTTTCATTATCCTGATCCTTTGACCCAATATCATTTCTCTGTAATACAGTGATTCCTTCCTTTATTAACATAGCTACCCCACCTCCTCTTCCTTCCTGCCTGTCCTTCCTGATTGTTAAATACCCTGGCATATTTAATTCCCAGTCGTTGTCACCCTGCAGCCATGTTTCTGTAATGGCCACAAGATCATACCCATACGTAGTTATTTGTACCGTCAACTCGTCTATTTTGTTACGAATGCTGCGTGCATTCAGATAAAGAACTTTTAAATATGTTTTGTGACAATTTATTCCTGCTTTTACCCCCTTTACTACTTTACCTTTATCTTTATATATTCTGTCCCTTCCTGACACGCTCTGGTTTTTAATTACCCCACTGCTACTTTGCTCTATTGCCTTCTCCGCTGACATTTTTATTTTTTGCTCTCTTGAAACCTCCCCCCCACTAATTAGTTTAAAGCCCTCTCTACAGCCCTAGTTATTCGATTCGCCAGGACTTTTGTCCCAGCACTGGCCAAGTGAAGTCCGTCCCAACGGAACAGCTCTCTCCTGTCCCAGTACTGGTGCCAGTGTCCCAGGAAGCAAAACCCATTTCTCCCACACCAGTCTTTGAGCCATGCATTTAACTCTCTGATTTTATTTACCCTAGCCAAATTTGCTCGTGGCTCAGGTAGTAATCCAGAGATTACTACCCTAGAGGTTCTGTTTTTTAATTTGGCCCCTAGCTGCTCATACTCCCTCAGCAGAACCTCATTCCTTGTCCTATCTATGTCATTGGTACCAACATGGACCACGACAACTGGATCTTGCCCCTCCCACTCCAAGTTTCTCTCCAGCCCAGAGGAGATGTCCTTAACCCTGGCAGGCAACACAGCCTTCGGGACTCTCGCTCTCAGCTGCAAAGAACCCTATCTATCCCATTAATGATACTATCTCCTACCACTACAACATTTCTTTTTACTCCCCCCACTTGAATGGCTCCCCGTACCACGGTGCTGTGGCCAGGTTGCTCATCCTCCCTGCAGTCCCTGCTCCCGTCCTCACAGGTAGTAAGAGCCTCGAACCTGTTGGACAAGAGCAAGGGCTGCGGCTCCTCCAACACTACCTCCTCGATCCCCCTACCTGCCTCACTCGTAGTCACACCCTCCTGTCCCTGATCACGGGCTACATCTGAATTAGTTAATCTAATTGGTGTGACTACCTCCTGGAACACAGAGTCCAGGTAACTCTCCCCCTCCCTGATGTGTCGCAGTGTTTGAAGCTCGGACTCCAGCTCATCAACACAGAGCCGGAGTTCCTCGAGCAGCCAACACTTACTGCAAATGTGATCACCGTGAACATCAATGGTGTCCACCAGCTCCCACATATTGCAGCAGTAACACATCACCTGCTCTCCCATTCTATGTAATTAATTAAATTTATGAATATTATTTACCCTTTAATTAATTTAAATTAAAACAATACACTTTGTTTCTCTGCATCCTCCTCACAGCACACACGCCCACCCAGCTTTGTGTCGTCTGCAAACTTGGAGATATTACATCTAGTTCCCTCGTCTAGATCATTTATATATATTGTGAATAGCTGGGGTCCTAGCACCGATCCCTGCGGTACCCCACTAGTCACTGCCTGCCACTCGGAAAAAGACCCATTTATTCCAACTCTTTGCTTCCTGTCTGCCAACCAGTTCTCTATCTAAGACAGTACCTTACCCCCAATCCCGTGTGCTTTAACTTTGCACGCTAATCTCTTATGCGGGACCATATCGAAAGCCTTCTGAAAGTCCAAATACACCACATCCACTGGTTCTCCCTTATCTATTCTACCAGTTACATCCTCAAAAAATTCCAGTAGATTAATCAAGCATGATTTACCTTTTGTAAATCCATGTTGACTTTGTCCGATCCTGTCACTGTTTTCCAAGTGCTCTGCTATTACATCTTTTATAATGGACTCCAGCATTTTCCCCACTACCGATGTCAGACTTACTGGTCTATAATTCCCCGTTTTCTCTCTACCACCTTTTTTAAATAGTGGGGTTACATTAGCTATCCTCCAATCCATGGGAACTGTTCCAGAGTCCATAGAATTTTGGAAGATGACCAGCAATGCATCTACTATTTCTTGGGCCTCTTCCTTAAGCACCCTAGGATGTAGATTATCAGGCCCTGGGGATTTATCGGCCTTCAATCCCGTCAATTTCCCTAACACCATTTCCCTACAAATACTGATTTCATTCAATTCCTCCCTCTCATTTAGACCCTATGTTCCCCGACATCTCTGGGAGTTTATTTGTGTCCTCCTTTGTGAAGACAGAACCAAAGTATGTATTTAATTGGTCTGCCATGTCTTTGTTCCCCATTATAAATTCCCCGGATTCTGACTGCAAGGGACCTACACTTGACTTCACCAATCTTTTTCTCTTCACATATCTATAGAAGCTTTTACAGTCAGTTTTTATGTTCCCTGCAAGCTTACTCTCATAATCTATTTTCCCCCTCTTAATTAATCCTTTGTCCTCCTTTGCTGAATCCTAAACTGCTCCCAATCCTCAGGTTTGCTGCTTTTTCTGGCCAGTTTATATGTCCTCTCCTTGGATCTTATGCTATCCCTAATTTCCCTTGTTAGCCACGGTTGAGTCACCTTTTTTGTTTTATTTTTATGCCAAACAGGCCAGCATTTATTGCCCATCCCTACCAGCATAAGAGTTTAAAAAAGTACAAAATTTTTTTCACTCATTTCTAATTTAAAAATACTTTTAAAAAAGGTAATTTTATTTTAGCCCTGTAAAAAAACTTTAATTTTTTCAAAATAAATTTTAAAATATTTAATTTAATGTAATTTTAACAAATGTTTAATATGTGATTTTAAAAAAAAATTATTTAATGTTTTAGTGTGTTTTTTGAGTGATCCCCATTCATACTTTAGACGGGTCTAAGCTGAGAGACCTGTCAAAAGTGTGAAGGGAGATTCCCTTCTTCCATTGGTTCCCCATGGCCCACGTGATCCCAGGGATGCTTGCGGACTGCCTGCGCCCCTGAGATACCTGGGCCTCTTCGCGCGCGCACCAGGAGAGGCCCAGGAGCGGAAGTATCGGGACCTACGAAGCCAGCAGGTAAGTTCATAGATTTTTTCCAGATTGGAGGCATCTGCACACAGGAGGCCGCCGATCGGAAAATCCTGGTCAATATATCCCAAAAAGCTGCACCCCTCTATCAGCTATCATTACATAAACTTGAAAAGATTTGTCACCTTCTGATACAGCATATACCCTCGGTTCTGGTTGCAGTGCCCACTGCCTTAGATGTCAGATTCTTTCTCCTTGGAAAGTGCTTGCATCTGTCTTGCTTTGGGGCTTAACCTCAACACAATCTTCCATCTGCTATGGGCTGGGCAATGAAGTCTGACGTTGATCTAACTGACAGAAGGTGAATAAATAACTATTTTAAGCAGAATTAAACCCTGTCTAAAACTTTTTAACAAGGTCCGTTAAGAATGTCATAGAATTCAAGAAAAAGTGGCTAAAATTCTGCGCACTGAGCTAGAAGAACTCGGTAAAAGAAATATCAGAAACTTGTGCCAGAAAGTGAAAGAACGGACACAAAGGGTTGACTATGTAGTGAAGTCTTGAGTCAATAAAGATGAGAATAGAAAGTTGCTATTAGCAGTACATGAAGCGAAATGGAAAGAGTACTGTGCAGATCTTTATGACACTATCACCAGCTAAATGTCAATGCAGCAGTTACCTACGGCAGTCAGGAAAGATGATAGCTGTTGATAATTACAAAGGATAAAGTCAGAACAGCTGTCACAAGGTATACATTGTACAACCATCCTGCTGGACTCAAAAGGGAAGCAGTTACAGAAGCAATGTATGAAATTTACAACAATATATAGAACGATAAAGGTATGCATGACCCACAGGCAGAAACCTGTGATCGTAAACAAAGCAAACATAATGTAGTACGAAAATTAAAGGGCAATTACGTGCATCTGTCATAATGTGTTTCTTCAAGTTATCAAATGCCTGTTCGGCTTGGTAGAGGAATATTGTTCAGTCCAAGGGAAATCATAATGCAATAGATATTTGGCTTGTTGTTAGTGGAAAAATACTTGAAAAAGAATGGCAAAAAAATTGGCTGGCATTTTCACTGGCTTCTGGCACCAAGATCTATATTAGCTGTTGTAACATTTCAATATGCCTGCCAACAGCATTCAAGTTCTTTGTAATCTTTGCAAGTGAGCAGAGGGTGCTTTAAGTGCATTGGTTTTAACTGTGTCGAAGGCCTTTGTGAGATCAAAAAAGGCCATGTAGTGGTTGGCGCTGTTCCCTGCATTTCTCTTGTAATTGACATGCGGTGAAGATCATGTCCATTGTGCCCCTTAGTGGGCGGAATCCGCATTGCGACTCTGGGAGGAGCTCTTCGGCCACTGGGAGAAGGCGATTGAGGAGGATTCTTGCGATGACTTTCCCTGTGGCAGACAGCAGGGAAACTCCTCTGTAATTACCGCAATCGGACTTGTCCCCTTTCTTGAAGATGGTCACAATTACGGCGTCTCTGAGATCCCCTGGCATGCTCTCCTCCTTCCAGATAAGAGAAATGAGTTCATGAATTCGCACCAGTAGTGCTTCTCCGCTATGCTTTAGTGCCTCGGCAGGGATTCCATCTGCTCCTGAGGCCTTGTTGTTCTTCAGTTGTCAGATGGCCTTTTCAACCTCTTGCCGGTCTGGGGTTGTGCTGAGATGGTGGCGGGTAGCATGCTGCGGGATGGAGTTGAGGACACTCGCGTCGAAGACAAAGTCTCGGTTAAGGAGGTCTTCGAAGTGCTTCTTCCAGCGGGCACTGACTGCCTCTCTGTCCTTGATGAGTACCTCTCCATTCTTGGCTTGCAGTGGGGTAGGACCTTGGGTGCTTGGGCCATAGATGGTCTTGACTGCATTAAAGAATCCACGCACTGTAAACCGTGAGGGATTATGGAGTGTCCTCCTCAAATTCGGCTGCCCTCAAAAGTTTGTCACCATCCTCCACCTGCTGCAAGCCGTGATCCTGACCAACGGTTCCACCACAGACCCAATTCACGTACGGACCGGGGTCAAGCAAGGCTGTGTCATCGCACCAACGCTCTTCTCGATCTTCCTTTCTGCAATGCTCCATCTCACCCTCAGTAAGCTCCCCGCTAGAGTGGAGCTAATTTACAGAACAAACTGGAAACTGTTCAACCTCCATCGCCTCCAGTCCAGATCCAAGGTCGTCCCATCCTCTGTCGTGGAATTACAGTATGCAGACGACGCTTGCGTCTGCGCTCACTCGGAGGTCGAACTCCAAACCATCGTCAGCACCTTCACCGAAGCGTACGAGAGCATAGGCCTTACACTAAACATCCGTAAGACAAAGGTCCTCTACCAACCTGCCCCCACCACACAGTACTGCCCCCCGATTATCAAAATCCACGACAAGGCCTTGGACAATGTGGACCACTTTCCATACCTCGGGAGCCTACTGTCAACAAGGGCAGACATCGATGACGAAGTCCAACACCACCTTCAGTGTGCCAGTGCAGCCTTCGGTCGCCTGAGGAAGAGAGTGTTTGAAGACCAGGACCTCAAACCCGGCACCAACCTCATGGTCTACAGAGCAGCAGTGATATCCGCCCTGCTGTATGCCTCAGAGACATGGACCATGTACAGCAGGCACCTCAAAGCACTGGAGAGGTACCACCAACGGTGCCTCCGCAAGATCCTGCAAATCCATTGGCAGGATAGGCGCACCAACGTCCGTGTTCTCGCTCAGGCCAACATCCCCAGCATCGAAGCTTTGACCATGCTCGATCAGCTCTGATGGACGGGTCACATCGTCCTGCATGCCCGATACGAGACTCCCAATACAAGCGCTCTACTTGGAGCTCCAACACAGCAAGAGAGCCCCAGGTGGGCAGAGGAAATGCTTCAAGGACACGCTCAAAGCCTCCTTGAAAAAGTGCAACATCCCCTCTGACACCTGGGGATCCCTGGCCCAAGACAGCACAAAGTGGAGGAGAGGCATCCGGGAAGGCGCCGAACACCTCGAGTCTCTCCGCCGGGAGCAAGCGGAAGCCAAGTGCAAGGAGCGCACGTCAACCCAAGCACCCCACCCACCCGCCCCTTCAACCACCGTCTGCCCCACCTGTGACAGAGACTGTAGGTCCCGCATTGGACTCATCAGTCACCTGAGAACTCATTTTTAATGTGGGAGCAAGTCATCCTTGGTTCCGAGGGACTGCCTAAGAAGAGGAAGGTTTTAACTACTGTTGAAGTTTACTAGGTTTGTCTACTTTCCTCAGACATCTTAGAGCATATTTTGATCCAAACAATTTGAAATTTGTTCTTGATACCTTTCTTTCAAAAAGCAGAGGACATATAAAACTTGATTAATGTTAAACAAAAATCAAAAATATGGATAGGAGACCACTAACCAAGGAAGTCACTTTTGGTTCAGTCTTGCGGGGAAGAGGATAAAATGCTTTTTGGGCAATGGGAACCTAAAACAATTAGTCTACTTCAAACATTGAGCTATAATTACTAGCCAGGACACCGGAGGAACTCCCTTGCTCTTCAAATAGTGCCATGGGGATCTTTTATATGAACCTGTGAGGGCAGACGGGGCCTCGGTTTAACATCTCATGCGAAAAACAGCACCTCTGACAGTGCAGCACTCTCTCAGTATGGCACTGCACTGCTTAGTAGAGGAATATTGTTCAGTTGGGATATATTAATAGGTTAGATTAAGTGCTCAAGTCTCTGGAGTAGGACTTGAACCCACAACCTTCTGACTCAGAGACGAGAGTGCTACAGCTGAGCCAAGGATGACATCAAGGACAGGAGTGATGGTGAGTGGGATTTGATGCAGGATACGGATAGCAGTGTTTTGGATGAGCTGAGGTTTACAGACCATGGAAGATTGAAGGTTAGCCAGGGGAGCATTGGAATAGTCAAGTCTGGAGGTGTCAAAGATTTAGATGAACATTTTGGCAGCAGATGAGCTGCGGCAGGTGCAGAGGCAGGCAATGTGACAGAGGAGGATTTTTTTTTTTAATTGTTTTTTATGGGATGTGGGCATCGCTGGCAAGGCCAGCATTTATTGCACATCCCTAATTGCCCTTGAGAAGGTGGTGGTGAGCCGCCACCTTGAACCGCTTCAGTCCGTGTGGTAAAGGTACTCCCACAGTGATGTTAGGTAGGGGGTTCCAGGATTTTGACCCAGCGACGATGAAGGATCGGCGATATAATTCTAAGTCAGGATGGTGTGTGACTTGGAGGGGAACTTGGAGGTGGTGGTGTTCCCATGTGCCTGCTGCCCTTGTCCTTCTAGATGGAAGTGGTCGCGGGTTTGGGAGGCGCTGTTGAAGCCTTGGCGAGTTGCTGCAGTGCATCTTGTAGATGGTACACACTGCAGCCACGGTACGCTGGTGGTGGAGGGAGTGAATGTTTAAGGTGGTAGATGGGGTGCCAATCAAGGGGGCTGCTTTGTCCTGGATGGTGTCGAACTTCTTGAGTGTTGTTGGAGCTGCACTCATCCAGGCAAGTGGAGAGTATTCCATCACACTCCTTACTTGTGCCTTGTAGATGGTGGAAAGGCTTTGGGGAGTCAGGAGGTGAGATATTCACCGCAGAATACCCAACCTCTGACCATTTCTTGTTGCCACAGTATTTATGTGGCTGGTCCCGTTAAGTTAAGATGTAGATGGTCTTTGCGATGGAGAGATGGTCAGAAGCTCAGCTCAGGGTCAAATAGGATGCTGAGGTTGCAAACAGTTTGGTTCAACCTGAGACAAAGTTCTGGGAGGGAGATGGAATCTGCAGCACAGGTACAGAGTTTGTGATGGGATGAAAAACGATGCCGCTCATCCAAGACTGGATGTTGGACAAATAGGCTGACAACACAAAGACAGTAGAGGTGTTGAGGGAGCTTGGTGAGGGGCAGAGCTGGGTGTCATCAACATACTTGTGGAAGCTGATCCCATGCCTTCAGTTCTTTCAGGTTTTTCTTGGTGGACAAGGGGAAGAGGAGAAGTAGCAGAGGCAATGGATGGTCTCAGTCCTGGTGAGAAAGAAGTCCATGAACTACTCACATTCGTTGTTGGAGGTGAAGGTGAAGGTAGAGGGAGCAGGGGAGTGTGGTTTAACTAGACAATTGGTATTGAAGAACAGAAGTCGGAGATTATCTTTGCTTACCAGGATAATCCTGGTGTGTTGGGTGGTAAAAGAAAGAAAGACTTGCATTTATATAGCACCTTTCACGACCACCTGACTTCCCAAAGCACTTTACAGCCAACAAAGTACTTTTTAAAGTGTAGTCCCTGTTGTAATGTAGGAAACTCGGCAGCCAATTTGTGCACAGCAAGCTCCCACAAACAGCAATGTGATAATGACCAGATAATCTGTTTTAGTGATGTTGATTGAGGGATAAGTATTGGCCAGGACACTCAGGATTAACGTCTCATCTGAAAGCCAGCACTCCCTCAGTACTGCACTGGAGTGTCAGTCTAGATTTTTGTGCTCAAGTCTCTGGAGTTGGATTTGAACTCACAATCTTCTGACTCAGAGGCGAGGGCACTACCCACTGAGGAAAGTGAGGCATGAGAAATGCTCAGGTCTGCACCTCTTGGACTTGAGGGATTGAATATGAGGGGAAATTACCAGGATAGGATAGACTAATGGCTTCACTGGGGTCAGGGGCATCAATGGTGGAGGCGAGGGAGCGGTTGATCAGATAAACAGTTGCAAATGTATCGTGATGAATGGAGAACCAAAGACTAGGCAGTTTGAAAATGCAGTTGTAAGTGACTTGGGGGAGAGTTCTTTTCCCAAGGCAGACACAGAAGGGGGTTTTAAAGGGGGTAGGGGATGTGGGTGATGAGAGATACAAGTAAGTGGTCAGAAAAGTCTGTGGTCAAGACCACATGAGATGGCAAGGTCAAGGGGCTGGCCGTGAATATAGATAGGAGAGTTTATATGGAGAAAGAGGTATAGGGAGGACAGGAGGGCAATGAAATCTGAAGAGAGAGGTCAAGGTGAATTGAGATAAAGATTGAAATCATCGAGAATGAGGTGTTGCTCAGTGCACAGGTTGATAGAGGAAAAGAGGGAGGATATATCGGGCAGAAACTGGGTGAGAGTAGTGGACAACAAAGATTTTAAAGGTGAGATAAGAGGGACAAGGTAAGGTACTCAAAGGAAGAGAAGGTACCAGAAGAGTAGGGGGAGAAAGCAAGGTGTGATTTGGTGATAAGGACCATGCTCCCACTGTAGCAGTTTGGGTGGGGCAGGTGGTGAAAGGTATAGCCAGGTGGGGAAGCTTCAGTGAGGTGTAAGGTATCTCCACCCATAAGCCAAGTTTCAGACAAAGCCATAATGTCCATCCAGTCGTCCACAGTAAGATCGAGAGTAGGATGGGGCAACTGGAGTTGCAGCTCATAAGGAGGCAGCGACGAGAGCCTTGATGAGCCCTTCAGAGAATGCCAAAAGAGGCACAGAGGGTAGCTGTGGGTTTATCCAATGAGGTTTCAATCGTGGGCAGCGACATGGTGAGTAGGAATGCAGTAGGCTAATGATAGATTGGGGTAGTGATTAGGGGGAGTAAATGACCCAAGAGGGGAAAAATGTAAAGTGGCATGATTGATTGACAAGAAAAGAAGACGAGAGACAAGGACCCGAGAGAGACCAAGAGGAAAATAAAGGGAGATAGAAGTAATGGGCTTTGGTCTGGAGTGGCAGTCAAAATGCACACACAAATGAACATAGTGAATTCTGGTTACAGAGGCATGGCAGAGATTAGGAGAGACATTCGGAGATTATGTGAATAAATCTATACCGTTTTATGTCATGTGGTAAAAGCCAAGATAACATTACTAACCAATATGAGTTATGTAATGTGCATCTTTATTATGAACTGGCAGGCTAGACATGACCAAATAAGCTGATAGTACTCCATGGGTCAATGCCAAGATCTATTCTAACTCTATAAGTAAGACAACAACATAGAATTATCTTCACATTTTTACTAAAGACTATTGTCTGCACTGACCTTCTTAATTTTCAGAATGTTTCAATGTTAAGTCGGAAAATCTTGTTGTTAAGTCATAGTTAACCCATTCCACCTCTGAGTTAGTAGGTGTAGGATTTGAGCCCTGCTCCAGACAGCCCTGGCGAGTGGAGACCGGAGCTCTGGCTCGAAATTCTGGGTTGGCATCCATTGAAGTACTTGCGTCCGGCGGGTTTGTGTGACCCCCACCCCGTCATTGATTTATGGGATTCTTAAAACCTTCCCACTGCATAAGGCTAACCACCCAATCGGCTAGTATAATCCGGTTGCAGAAACTACCAGTGTGAAAGCTGGTAGTGGCAATAAGTTCTCTGATCAGGATATGCCAAAAAAAATATGTAGCTCATATATGAATGAAGGCATTCGTGTTGCTTTACATCTCGCCTACCTAAGTTGGATACCTAGTAATTGACCTCAACTTCTCTTTATACTGTAATAGTGAACCATTTCAGGCTACAGTAAAAAGTAAGTATATAACGCAACTTTCATTTGGATTGATCAGTACAAAGAAATTTGACCATCATCTCACAATTCTCAGCCTTCAGGTTTTTTGATTTCATTGTCTGTTTTCAGATGTGCAGTATTAATATTCAGAATATAGACCCTCCATGGAATACTTTAATTAAACTCTTCCTTCATCTTTTCTTTCTACAGGAAGTAGAAACCCGCAATCGAGACCTGGTGGAGCAGTTGGCAGACTTTGAGCAACGTCTAGAGAAGAGTCAGAATGAGCAAGGGGTCTTCCGCAATAACTTAAAAACACTTCTAGAAATTCTAGATGGGAAAATTTTTGAACTAACAGAATTACGAGATAACTTGGCAAAGTTAATAGAAGGTAGCTAAAACGAGAACCTCTGCATCAGCATTGTCATCCAAATACAGTACATATAAAGGCCAGATTGAAATCTTCCTTTCTTCCCAGTGGAAGGTGGTGGAATACTGTAGGCTCCCTGTAGCATTCTATATCGGCATAAGATATGCTTTGCACTCTTTATTTAGTGTTTTATATCCATTACTTAAGGAGGAGCAAGTGCATAAAGCCTAATTGTAAATGAACATTTCCCCATATTATTTCTTCTCTTTGATTGCTATCGTCAAGAATTTTGTACATTTCGTTTTTAAAATTCCCATTATTTCAGGAGACTGCATCAAAATGTATTCTAGGCAACTTGGAAAGGTTTATGATATGATAATTGAAGCCTTTTAATTGCAAACAAATGGATTTTACTGAATCAAAGAGACAGTATCCCTTTCTCTATGCAGTTACGTAAAGGCTGTTAATGGTAACATCCACATACTGTTTGCATCTTAACCAAGTTTCATTCATTTTTGCTGTCAAATTAGTATAACAGTGAAAAATGATGCACTGATAGATGCATTTATTTATGGGCTCCAAAGAAATTCTTTATAAGAATGATTTTTCAATTTATTAAGAACACTAAATAGTTCTTTAAGAAGGCTTAGAAATGTTTGAGTGTGGTGTACAGTTTGATTCTGAGATACACTCTGTGCAGGTTGATAAAAGGGATGATGTCTCTTTAAATTTAATAAAAGAGTAAGTTTAATATAACTGCTACCTTGTTATTTACAAAACGTATGTATTGTGGTTTTCCAAAGTAGTGCTGATGCACTCACCATACACACATCCAGAAGTAAATTTATGAAAATCCAAAAAAGTAATATTGGGCAGACATCAGTTTTTAAGATGTGTACTATACAGCAATAATCGAATGCCACTATAATTTTAAATATGTATAATTTATTGAAATGTGTTTTATTTAGAGTATCATTTTTATTGTGCATTTAAGTAATTTATAGGTGTGTAAGCAAACCTAAATAATGGTTAATTGGTTACTTACCATGGCATAATAGAACAGTGCATTTTGGTTAAGGTTTATGAAGCTTCTTGTATCTTGGAGAATAACGTGCATTTTTAAAATGAAACTCTTGTTTCAGCATAGGTGCTGTAAAGGTCTATGAATTTTCACTCACTGAAGGCTCCAACAAATAGTTGACTTCAAAAAATAAGTGGAGGGGGAACAGGTTAAAGTTAGAAATCTATTTACTGTACATGCTATAAAAGATGTGAACAGTGGTTTACAGTGTACCGTATAAATCTAAAATAATATGGTAGTCTTGGAGTGCTACATTTTAAATGTTTATCAAGCTCTCTGAGAATATGTACCTATCATTCTATCACAACCTGTAAGCTACTGGAAGTGTTGACTAATGTTGCAATAAGTGGCAGACTAGTTGAGACTACACTGGCATGGTTTATTTAAGAGGTGCCTCTGTTGCAAATTGTCTGTCACAGCAAAAGGAACCATGACAGTGGCTATATAATGATTGAGTTGAGGAACCATAGAGCCAAGCTGGTGAACAGAAGCAAAAATTTAACCTTCAAAATGTGAACTTGCTGCTAGAATAGTAGTCTAGAATAGACCTTGATCGAGCCTGCTGATGAGATATATATGAATTAATTAACAAATGAATGTTTATTTAAGAAATGTTTAAAGAACAATTGTACAGACTTCCTGACACTTCAGTAAAACAATGTAAAATGTAATTTCTGAGAATCAATTTTTTTCTCAGTCCCAATAATGGTCTAGTGTAGTTCAGTGAAGCAGTAGCTCTGGTCAGAACAGAAATGAACATTTGGTCCTTAACTGGAGCTTGATTATTGCTAGATGAGCACTAACTTCAAATGAAAAAAATAACTCCACTGCAGTCGAATCTCCTACAGCAAGAGTAAAGAACTGGGGAGATAAGCGCCAAGATTTTTTGGATATAAAGAGCCCTGCAACAGATTCATGAAAGTCCTCACTTCTGGATCACCCATTCATTTAAAAAAATAACAGTTGGGAACAATGCCAGCTTCTGGTCTACATACTAATATGAACCTTGTGCCCAGATCAGCAAAAGTATTATTGCTTTATATACAGCCGGTCACATGTGGACTTGCCCTCAACTGGGACTACAGAATATTCATCTGCCCCTAATGACTTTTGGATATTTGTGTCATCTCTCATTCACTCAGTATGGGGGTCAGATCTGTTTTTCATGTTTTTAAAGTTTATTGTTACACTGGGATCAGGAAATATAATAGAGCCTTGACCCAATACTGCATGCTAGTGAAACAGAGGCTACTCTGTTTATAGTTTGGAAAATTTTGTGCTAGACTGCACTAAACGATTTTGTGTAGCAAGTTGAATGAGGTTTGATAAAGGAAAGGGAAACTGCAGCTTTATGTTCTGTACTTTGTTAGGATATTGCTTGATAAATGAACATATGAATTCTGACTGTTTCAATTGGTTTTCAAAAGGTAATGCCACAAGGGCTTCGGTGATGTTTTGAGATGTAAACTATGTAATAATTTTAATTCTGCAAAGTCCAGTTTCTTTTCTAATTTGTTAATTTCAAAAGGAAAAGAATCTTGCTCAGTGGTGGCTAAAATTGATGGCTAATTAAAGGTTGTGTCTATTTTTGCTGACCTGTCTGGTCTAAATTAAACTACACAAATATTTCTTTCCTCTTTTACATAAGTGTTTTGAGAGCATTAATACTACAGACACGCCTGCGCTTTTATAGATCCACAAAAATCAATTTGTTCCATCCAAGGCAACTTCCTGGAGTGTAGGCGTATTTTTTGAAGGGAGGAGAAATTAAAAGTATTTTAAGACACATGAATTATCTTTCATTTGAAACTGTGTCCTAGGTGGGTAGCATCCTATTAATCGCGTTACCAAATGTAGCTACAGTTGCATGTTGAAGTTCTGAATTAAATGGTATTATGCTTGGACAATTCTACATGTTGGCTCTTAACCAGAATAAGAGGACAGAGATTAGAAGCACTTGGTTATTGACTCACGTCTTCAGCTTCAAGTCCCCTATTCCAGCACAGAACAGGTGTTGTTTGCATGCTCTGGCTGACAAGAGAGCACAAATCTAATACAGTGTATAGTACAGAGCTGTCCTGTTCTGAGCATGTACAGTATGGTGGGTCAACGCTCTAGGCTATTCTGTTGTTATGCCACTATTTAGGTGTAACTGTATTGTTTCTCAAAAATGTGGCTGGTCAACAGCGGTGCCAAAATTGACAAACCCAGTGTCCTTTTTACAGAAACTGTCAGTGATTCTTTTTTATATGTGAATGTCTTTCCAAATATGGAGTCATTGATTTATTGCAATACTGTAATATTCTTATGGTGTGTCTTAAGGTGGATTTTATGATTTTAGAATCCATGTAAGCCCTTGTGCCAAAAGAACCTGTTTGTACTGTATTAAAAACTGCAGCATTGCAGACTTCTATTGCCGTTGGTTAATTTATATTAAAACATAATTTTTCATTTATGATGTCAGTTTAAAATGAAGGACGAAAAATCTAACTCTACCAAGCACAATGAATATCTCAGTACTGTGGAGTACCTCTGAAGGCACTTAGAGGTCAAGTAACCTGGTGAGGCTTTCAATAAAAAAACCCCAGTGATGATCAGGGGCAATGAGTTGCATTTTCTAATTCCTGTAAAATTTGGTATAGTTGATAAATATTCTGCATATTTGCCTGCAAGGTGCTCATCAGTAACATTAATTCTATAAAAATAGCCTCCCATTTTAACATAATGGGCCAGAAATTCGGCTCTCCGGCTTCCTGCGGGTGCAAGCATCGCGCGCGTACTTACCTACCGCGCCTGCCGTTGTGCTTCGGGCCCATGAGGACTTCGGGTCCTGGGCCTCCTGCAGCTGCCGGCACGCAGTGCTTGCGTATCCCAGGGGCGCAGTTAGTTCGAAGCGTCCCCTGGGATCATGTGGGCCATGGAGAGCCAATCCTAGCAGGGAATTTTCATTCATAGATTTGACAGGAAGACCTGTCAAATCTATGAATAGAGATCGGCCCCAAAACCTCACTAAAACTTCAAATAAATTTTTTTTAAACCATCACATTTTTAAAATAACTATAAATTACATAAATTAACTACTTTAAACAAAAATGTAAATTTTTGAAAAAATTAATTAAACATTTTAACTGCTAAAAATAAACTTACCTTTCTTTAAAGTATGTAAAAAAAAAAGGTAAACCTGTTGAAAAAATGTTTAAATTGTACTTAATTAACCACTTACCTTGTTAAAAACAAGTCTTGTGCCTCCTTTTTAAATGTGCAGCTTCTCCATACTTACCCTCACGGAGAAACCTGAAAAAAACCCCGAAGTTCGCTGCGTGCGCGCAGCCTCTCCCACGCACGTGTTCAACTTCTGAACCCCTTCCTTCAGGGGAACGGAAGTTCCGGTTTCCCGCGCATGCGCAGTGCATGCAGGAAACCGGCACTTCAGGTGGCCTTACGGGTGAGTACACAGCGCGTACTCACCCGACAACAGCCGAATTTCTGGCCCAATATATATATTTTTTATCAACAATGAGTAATTGAATTTAAATGAAAAGCCTCTTGCAGTGCCACTCCCCTGATGGTTCAGCATGTTGATCCAGAGTTCCTAACTCTATACAGAGTAGGAAAAGTCTCAAGTTCCATCCCCAGTCATCACTTTGAATGCACAAACTCTGCAAAAAATATTAGTATATTAAAAAATGCACTTCCTGTTGACTTTTCTATTATAATTCCTTAAGTCCACTTTCATAATAGGAACAGCCAATGTAAACTTGTCACACTGTAATTACTCCTCCACAGTGGGGGTGCTGCAATGCAATGTGGGAGGGTGTGATTATAGTGTGAAAAGTTTACATAGGCAGTTGCTAATTATGAAACAGTAGTGAGATTGGTAATGTAAGCAAACACAGCAGATAGTTTGCATACAGTAAGGCCCCACAAACAATAGTGAGATAATTGACCAGATAATCATCTGGTGTTAGTGGTTGAGGAAGGTGTTAACTAAGTTAGCTTCTAGTAGTTGTTAGGAGATCAATGACGGTAAGATAATATACTCATAAGTAAGGTTTCACTTACTCAAAGTTTAATACTTCAAACAAGGTAAACCACTTACAACCAAACAAAGCTTAGTTGGGAAAACAATTTCTTTCAAGTTTACAGATCTTGAGCTCAATCCTCCTGGGTCGAATCCAAATTCCCGTTACAATTCAGTTTGTTTATATACCTTTCTTCATTACAAATCACTAATCTAAATGCACTTCTCAGTCATGCTGAGCATAGCCTATTCACGCCTTGTTCACATACAACTGTACATCTACCAATGGGTAAAGTTATACTATTGATTGACATGGATGATTCCATTTTTGAAACATCTAGTTTTCCACTTTCTCAGGCTTCTTAGTCATAGTCATAACGGCACAGAAGGAGGCCATTAGGCTCATCGAGTCCATGCCAGCTCTCTGTAGAGCAATCCAGTCAGTCCCATTCCCCCGCTCTATCCCCATAGCCCTGCAAGTATATTTCCCTCAAGTGCCTATCCAGTCTCCCCTCGAAAACATTGAGTGTCTCCGCTTCCACCACTTCTGTCGGCAGCGAGTTCCAGGTCCTCACCACTCGCTGCGTAAAAAAGTTTTTCCTCACATCTCCCCTGTATCTCTTGTCCAAAACCTTAAATCTGTGTCCCCTAGTCCTTGTACCATCAACTAGTGGGAACAGCCTTTCCCTGTCTAGCCTATCCAAACCCATCATAATCTTGTACACCTCTATCAAATCACCCTCAATCTCCTTTGCTCCAAAGAAAACAAATAAAGCTTCTCCAACCTGTCCTTGTAGCTAAGATCCCCCATCCCCAGAACCATTCTAGTAAATCTCCTCTGCACCCTCTCAAGGGCCTTCACATCCTTCCTAAAGTGTGGTGACCAGAACTGGACGCAATACTTCAGTTGTGGCCTAACCAGTGCTTTATAAAGATTCAGCATAACTTCTCTACTTATGAAGCCCAAGATCCCATATGCTTTGCTAACCACTCTCTCAATATGTCCCGCCACCTTCAGGGACCACTCCCAGGTCCCTCTGTCCCTGCACACTCTTTAAAACTGTGCCATTAAGTGTATATTGCCTCTCCCTGTTCCTTCTGCCAAAATGCATCACCTCATACTTCTCTGTATTAAATTCCATCTGCCCATTCTGCTAGCCTTTCTATGTCCTGTTGTAGTCAATTGGTATCATCCTCACTGTTTGCCACACCCCCAAGTTCGGTGTCATCAGCAAATTTAGAAATTCTACTTTGTATTCCAATATCCAGGTCATTTCAAAAAAAGCAGTGGCCCCAGCACTGACCTTTGGGGAACACCACTGTCTACCATCCTCCAGTCTGAAAAACAGCCATTTACCACACCCCTCTGTTTTCTGTCCTTAAGCCAATTCCTTATCCAAGCTGCCACTGACCCATCTATTCCATGAGCCTCAATTTTGTTAACCAGCCTTCTATGTGGTACTTTGTCAAACACCTTCCGAAAATCCATGTGACAACATCCATTGCATTCCCTTCATCAATCCTCCCTGTTACTTCATCAAAAAATTCAATTAGATTAGTCAAACACGATCTGCCTTTTACAAATCCATGTTGGCTCTCCTTAATTAGCTTAAACCTCTCCAAGTGCCCGTTAATTTTTTCCTTGATTATTGTTTCTAAAACTTTACCCACCATTGATGTTAAACCGACTGGCCTGTAGTTACTAGGATTGTCCTTACACCCTTTCTTGAACAGTGGTGTCACATTTGCCACTTTCCAATCCTCAGGCACCTCCCCCGCATCTAGGGAAGATTGGAAAATTATGGCAAGCCCTTCCGCTATCTCCTCCCCCAATTCCCTTAGCAACCTGGGATGCAAGTCATCTGGACCAGGTGACTTGTCCACTCTAAGCATACCCAGCTTTTCTAGTACATTCTGTCTATCAATTTTCACCCCTTCCGTTGCAATGGATGTTGTCTACATGGATTTTCGGAAGGCATTTGACAAAGTACCACATAGAAGGCTGGTTAACAAAATTGAGGCTCATGGAATAGGTGGGTCAGGCATCAAGGGGTATGGGGAAAGAGCGGGAACATGGTATTGAGATAGAGGATCAGCCATGATCATATTGAATGGCAGAGCAGGCTCGAAGGGCCGAATGGCCTACTCCTGCTCCTATTTTTCTATGTTTCTACCTTTTCCACTTCTACCGCTATTTTGTCAGCATCCACCTCCTTAGTAAACAAAGTACTCATTGAGTATTCTAGCCTTGCCCTGTGCCTCTAAGCATATATCACCTTTGTCCCTAATAGGCCCCACCCCACCTCTTACTACCCGCTTACTGTTTACACGCCGGTAGAAGATGTTAACCGCTATTCTACTCTCATATTCTCTCTTTGCCAATCTTATTTTCATCTTCACTTCCCCTCTCAACTTATTGTATTTGGTCTGGCTCTCCCTTGAAGAATTCACCTGACATTCATCATAAACCCTCTTTTTTGTTTCATCATCTTCTCTATCTCCCTCATCATCCAAGGAGCCCGTGCTTTGGTTCCCTTACCCGCCCCTCTTGTTGGGATGGACCTAGCCTGTACTTGGAACATCCCCTCCTTAAAGATCACCCATTGTTCCATTACAGTTTTTCCTGTCAGTCTTTGGTTCCATTTTACCCTGGCTAGATCCTTTCGCAACCCATTGAAGTCAGCCCTATTCCAGTTTAGAAGTTCCACTCTAGATTGTTTCTTGCTCCTCTCCATTGCTAATCTAAATCTTATGATACGATGATCACTCGTACCCAAGTGTTCTCCCACAGACACTAGAACAACCTGGCCCACCTCATTCCCCAGCACCAGATCCAGCAATGCCTCCTTCCTAGTTGGGCCAAGAACATACTGGTCAAGGAAATTCTCCTGAACACATTTCAGAAATTCCTCCCCCTCCTTTCCCTTTACCCTAGCATTATCCCAATCGATATTTGGGTAATTAAAGTCCCATAATACCACTCTATAGCTCTTGCATATCTCTGCGATTTCCCTGCAGATTTGCTCCTCTACCTCCCTCTCACTATTTGGAGGCCTATAGAATACCCCCATAGTGTGATCATACCCTTTTTGCTCCTCAACTCTAACCAAATGGATTCTGTCCTTGTCCCCTCAAGAACATCCTCCCTTTCCAACACTACAATGTCTTCCTTAATCAGCACTGCCACTCCACTTCTCTTTTTTCCTTCCCTATTTTTTTCTGAACACCTTGTACACTTGAATATTAGGTGCCCAGTCCTCACCGTTTTTAAGCCACGTTTCCGTTATTGCCACAACATCATATTCCCAAGGTCACCAGGCCATTTTAGTTTAATCTTAAGGGTATTGCTGCCATCTCTCGGTCCATGTCGTGATAAAGATGCAGGTGTTTATTTTAAGTAAGACCTCTTTTCTAGATCTTTCTCTCTGTTTCTCTCTCTCTCTCTCTCTAATGCTTTACTGTGTGCTGAAGTTAGTACCATCCATTCTAATCCTTTACTACCCTTAAATAAGAATAATAGCCAGAACACTGGTAGAACTTACCTGGTGGAGTGGGACATGATCCCATGACCTTCTGACTCAGAGGCATGAATGCTACAACTGAGCCAAGGCTGACGCCCAAGCTGTAAGTGCATAGCTTTGGTTCACAGCAAAATGCTAAACTTGTTACTGTGTAGATTCAGTAAAATCATTGAACGCTGGCAGATAAATGATGAAAGATATTCGCTCAGCAAATAATCATTTTAAAATAATTTATAGGATTAAAAGGTGATGCGAGTTAACCTAGGCCACATAGGTGACCCTTTCGGTCTGTGCAACATAAGTGGTTAAACAGTATTCAATTAGTTATTTCATTTGTTTACACTAAATTTTACACATATTTAGTCATTTTGAATAATCAGAAGAAATGATCACATTTTGTTTTTTGAGATCATAGCAATCTTGAAAGTATACATTTACAGGATGTGGAGACAGTGTTACATCTTACACCCTCCATAAACTTAAGCTCATCCAAAACTCTGCTGCCCGTATCCTAACTCACACCAAGTCCCGTTCACCCATCACCCCTGTGCTCGCTGACCTACACCAAGTCCCGTTCACCCATCACCCCTGTGCTCGCTGACCTACACCAAGTCCCATTCACCCATCACCCCTGTGCTCGCTGACCTACACCAAGTCCCATTCACCCATCACCCTGTGCTCGCTGACCTACACCAAGTCCCGTTCACCCATCACCCCTGTGCTCGCTGACCTACACCAAGTCCCGTTCACCCTTCACCCCTGTGCTCGCTGACCTACACCAAGTCCCATTCACCCATCACCCCTGTGCTCGCTGACCTACACCAAGTCCCATTCACCCATCACCCCTGTGCTCGCTGACCTACACCAAGTCCCGTTCACCCATCACCCAGGGCTCGCTGACCTACACCAAGTCCCGTTCACCCTTCACCCCTGTGCTCGCTGACCTACACCAAGTCCCGTTCACCCTTCACCCATCACCCTGTGCTCGCTGACCTACACCAAGTCCCGTTCACCCATCACCCAGGGCTCGCTGACCTACACCAAGTCCCGTTCACCCTTCACCCCTGTGCTCGCTGACCTACACCAAGTCCCGTTCACCCATCACCCCTGTGCTCGCTGACCTACACCAAGTCCCATTCACCCATCACCCCTGTGCTCGCTGACATACACCAAGTCCCATTCACCCATCACCCCTGTGCTCGCTGATCTACACCAAGTCCCGTTCACCCATCACCCAGGGCTCGCTGACCTACACCAAGTCCCGTTCACCCATCACCCCTGTGCTCGCTGACCTACACCAAGTCCCATTCACCCATCACCCCTGTGCTCGCTGACATACACCAAGTCCCATTCACCCATCACCCTGTGCTCGCTGACCTACACCAAGTCCCGTTCACCCATCACCCCTGTGCTCGCTGACCTACACCAAGTCCCGTTCACCCTTCACCCCTGTGCTCGCTGACCTACACCAAGTCCCGTTCACCCTTCACCCCTGTGCTCGCTGACCTACACCAAGTCCCGTTCACCCATCACCCAGGGCTCGCTGACCTACACCAAGTCCCGTTCACCCTTCACCCCTGTGCTCGCTGACCTACACCAAGTCCCGTTCACCCTTCACCCCTGTGCTCGCTGACCTACACCAAGTCCCGTTCACCCATCACCCATCACCCTGTGCTCGCTGACCTACACCAAGTCCCGTTCACCCATCACCCAGGGCTCGCTGACCTACACCAAGTCCCGTTCACCCATCACCCAGGGCTCGCTGACCTACACCAAGTCCCGTTCACCCATCACCCCTGAGCTCGCTGACCTACACCAAGTCCCATTCACCCATCACCCCTGTGCTCGCTGACCTACACCAAGTCCCGTTCACCCATCACCCCTGTGCTCGCTGACCTACACCAAGTCCCGTTCACCCATCACCCCTGTGCTCGCTGACCTACACCAAGTCCCGTTCACCCATCACCCCTGAGCTCGCTGACATACACCAAGTCCCGTTCACCCATCACCCCTGTGCTCGCTGACCTACACCAAGTCCCGTTCACCCATCACCCAGGGCTCGCTGACCTACACCAAGTCCCGTTCACCCATCACCCCTGTGCTCGCTGACCTACACCAAGTCCCATTCACCCATCACCCCTGTGCTCGCTGACATACACCAAGTCCCGTTCACCCATCACCCTGTGCTCGCTGACCTACACCAAGTCCCGTTCACCCATCACCCCTGTGCTCGCTGACCTACACCAAGTCCCGTTCACCCATCACCCCTGGGCTCGCTGACCTACACCAAGTCCCGTTCACCCATCACCCCTGTGCTCGCTGACCTACACCAAGTCCCGTTCACCCATCACCCCTGTGCTCGCTGACCTACACCAAGTCCCGTTCACCCATCACCCTGTGCTCGCTGACCTACACCAAGTCCCGTTCACCCTTCACCCTTCACCCCTGAGCTCGCTGACCTACACCAAGTCCCATTCACCCATCACCCTGTGCTCGCTGACCTACACCAAGTCCCGTTCACCCTTCACCCTTCACCCCTGAGCTCGCTGACCTACACCAAGTCCCGTTCACCCTTCACCCTTCACCCCAGGGCTCGCTGACCTACACCAAGTCCCGTTCACCCTTCACCCCTGAGCTCGCTGACCTACATTGATTCCCGGTTGAGCAATGCCTCAATTTTAAAATTCTCATCCTTGTGTTAAAATCCCTCCATGGAACCTCCTCCAGCCCTACAACTCTCCGAGATATCTGCGCTCCTCCAATTCCGGCCTCTTGAGCATCCCTGATTTTAATCTTTCCACCATTGGTGGCCGTGCCTCCAGCTGCCCAGGCATAAGATCTGGAATTCCCTCCCTAAACCTCTCCGCCTCTCTACCTCTCTTTCTTCCTTTAAGATGCTCCTTAAAACCTACCTCTTCTGCCCTAATAGTTCGGTGTCAAACTTTGTTTGATAACGCTCCTGTGACACGCCTTGGGACGTTTTACTACGTTAAAGGCGCTATATAAATGCAAATTGTTGTACACCTGACTTTTAAATTGAGCTTATTAAAAATCATATTTTGCATATTTAGCATAACCACAGCCTGCAGTTAACGCCAGCCTGGGTTGCATAACCATGGAGGAAATTTTATATGGTTTGAAAAAATGTCAACTAACTTAGTTGGTGCTTTTAATGTAATTTTCTAATTATGATACAATATTTTCCGTTGTGCTGAAATTGTACAGGATACACTTACCGTAGTAAAGTAAATAATACTGCCTTCAAAAATGATGTAAAATTTGATACAAAGTGAAAACAATGTAAATCATATCAAGCAATATATAGTGTACCAACTGAAACAATCCATACAGCCCATGATACAGGATATTTGTAAGTGATATTGACATTATGTTCCCTTATAGACATGCTTAAGATATTCTATTTCACTGGTTAGGATTTCCTGTTTCCTTGCAGATGTAAATGATTTACTCCTAAATGTGAACACCTTTCCAAAACACAGGTTAATGTAATCCAAACTGCATGGTATTTGTTGTAACGTATAAAACTGTATAAGAACGTTGCAAAGTTGGCAATGATGAGGCTTTTTTTCGTCACTAAGCTATGTTGATAAAAGCAGAAGGATAGCTGTTGTCCCATGTGCAGAATGTCTTCCGTAACTAGAGGCTTAACTAAATTGATTTTTGCAGAAGTGAACAGACTTTTGTTTTTTCTTTTGATTAGAGTAATGAGAAGCAAACTGTAACTGAAAAGCACAATACCAAAGCCTGTGTTGTAAATTAAAAATACCAACATATGCTTTTTCAAAGTTTATAACGAGTTTTACTGGAATAAACATGATGGATTTTACTTTTTGGAAAATTGAAGCAACATTTAAAAGTAAACCTGTTTCTTAATAAAAATGTATTCCCCTCTTTTTCTTATCTACACACTGCCCTTGACAACATCATCTGCAGACATAGGGTCAGCTTTTACATGTACACTGATGATATCGAACTCTACCTCTCCACCACTTCTCTCAACCCCTCCACTGCCTCTGTGGTGTCAGACTGCCATTCTGGATGAGCCGTAACTTCCTCCAGGTAAACATTGGGAAGACCAAAGTTATCATCTTCAGCCCCTGCCACAAACTCTGTAACCTTACCACCGACTACATCCTCCTCCCCGGCCACTGCCTCAGTTGAACCAGACTGTTTGCAACCTCAGCATCCTGTTCAACCCCAAGCCAAACTTCTGACCCCATATCCTCTCCATCACGAAGGCCACATACTTCACCTCCGTAATCTTGCCCATTTCCACCCCTATTTCAGCCCATCTGCCACTGTATCCCTCCACCCTCCAGAACTCTCTTCCTCTGACTGGTCTCAAGCACCCACCCCTCCTCACCATAAGCAGCCTGGAATTCCTTCTCAAAATCCCTCTGTCTTTCCTCCTTTAAGACCCTTCTTAAAACCCACCAAGCTTCATGTCACCCCTTGTAATCATTTTTTTAGCTCAGCATCCATTTTTACCTCATGCTTCTGTGTTGTACCGTGGGACATTCTTCTAAGTTAAAGACACTGTATCAATGCAAGTTGTTGTCATCTGTGTATGGTGATGTTCACATTTGTGTGGATTGTTAGGGTGAGCATCAGAAGACATCGGGATGCAGCCAAAACATCGGTACTATGTAAGACCCGTTTTCTGCACCTTTTATATATGCCTCAACTTATGAAGACTGATGAAGTAGTTTTCGTCAGAGGTTATCTCACCGAGGTTCGAGTACTTTTGTGAAATAGAGCTGCACCTGGGTCTAGGAAAATGTACCAACAGGAAGCTTGTAACATCAATTAAACTTGTTAATTTGTCATTCAGTGCAATTCACTGATGAGTCTGTATCATGTTCTTACAATGCTCTATGCCTATGTTTTTAAAATGTGATTTCTGGAAATTGTTTTTGCTGTTTATCTGGAATTGGATTTCAATTATAAACTTCCTTCAATGTTTTCACAATTTGTAGGGCTTCAGAATTTAGGTTTACATGTCATTCTAATTTATGAGGTTCTTCAATTCCAGAATATCCTGTTGAACTAAACAACTCCCTTTTCCTCCTCTTCCTTGCCCCTTTCCCCCCAAAAGTTACTTTATATTAAGTGTAGTAAGAATTGTTTTGTACTATAGCTCAAGAGCACTTGAATTCACATTTTTAAATGCTGAAATTTATTTTTACATAAGTCTGAATTTACAAACCTTGCATCAATTTCATACATGATGCTCTACAATAAAACTTGTATTTTGTTAGATTGTGCTTAGAAAGAGCCTCTTGTACTGTGGTGACTACATTACTAAAACACAGCTGCATATCTTAATATTGCTGCCAAAAGGGTCCAAATAATTGAAAGATGATCACTGTACTGATTTCATTTAGTTTTTTAGTTTTAAATGGGATCTAATCGGTTTCTATCATACACATATCCATCATTATACAAAACCCTTGGAGCCTTGCCCAAGTCAGAAGATCTAAGCCCCACTCCAGAGATTCGAGCACAATCTAGGCTGACGCTTCAGCGCAGGGAGGGAGTGCTGCACTGTCAGAGGTACCAGTATATCTTTCGGATGAGTCATTGGTCTGGAATTTGCGGTGGATAATGACGATGAACTGTCAGCGTTCGCCGTCATTACACCTCTGAAACTGGCCGAAACTTCAGGATTTAGCGCGTGCGCATCTAAACTAGAAATCCTGAAGTTACGATCAGTCATTCACTGCTCCGACACTGGCTGCATTGTGGACCCCCCCCCGCCCCCGCCCCCTGTAGCTGGCAATCAGTGAAACTGATGAAAACTTGGTCTTTTCCGTGGTAATATCGCTGTTAAATACCCCATTAAATGTTAAGCCTTGTTGGAATAGGTGTAACTGGGGTTTTAACAGGGTATTGACTGGTAAACAAACATCCTGGCCCTGAAAAACTAATTTTTATATTTGTGGAGTGTCAAATTTCTTAATTATGATAATTAGTTTTTAAAAAATGTTTTTAAAAATGTTTAAGTTTATTCATGATATTTCAGCTTCTACCTGATCCCCATGTAAAAGTCCCAATCTTTATTTCACTCTCTAACATTTTTGAAAAGTCTGGATAAAAGCAGCTTCTCATTTCCTGGTTACCTGTCTGTGAGAATTCTTCAATGCTGCTTAGACAGCGCATTGACATCACAGCAGCAACGCACTAGAAATCCCCAGGACAGAGCGCTGCAATCAATTGAACATCGAAAAAGGCAAACTTCTCGCCACAGAGATCACGAGATCTTTGTGGGCAGCTTCCTTCAGGACCAGCAGCGAGCGCCTTTGCTTCGCCGCTGACCCTGCCAATATTTATCCCTCAACCAACACTACTAAAATAGATTATCTGGTCATTTATTTCATTGATGTTGGTGAGGTCTTGCTGTGCACAATTTGGCTGCCAGGTTTGCCTAAATTACAACAGAGACTACACTTCAAAATTGATTAATTGGCTGTGAAGTGCTTTTGAGACGTCCAGAGGTTCTGAAGCTATATAATGGCAAGTGTTTCCTTCTTTAAATTGCAAAAAATAATCCTAAACTATTCAGTATGTTTGATATCTACTGGAGATTGCCTTTCAAAAAGACTTGATTGGATGAAATAGTGGAAATATTAAATTAGGATTTCTAGAAGTATTCACTAGGGAGCTAGCACTAACTTGGTATCCAATTACTGTAGTGCACCCAGTATTGTAGAGGATTTTGATGACGTAGGGACACCTCAAGACCAGTTGATCCCCTGCGACTGATGGTTTAATGAAGGATATCAGGCAGGGAATTTGTGGGGCTCTAGCTTCCATCACAGGAGAACTGTTCGAGCATTAGAAATGAAAAATGTAGTATCCGTGTTCAAATAGGATACTGTTCAGGCTGTTCCTTTGGAGTTCCACCAGTTTCCCTCAAGTTACAGCGAGAGACTGGAAGAATTCCCACAGAATTTCGAGGCCCATAACTGCAATATTGGGGCAAAGTGAAACCGTTTTATGTGGTTGCTAAGGTTGTAGTATAATTACAACCTGAATACACAGTTCAGGCCCAATCTCACACTGAAGCAAAGTGGAGTGCAACTTGGAATTATTTGATCCTTAAAATCAGGTTTACACTGCAGAAGTTTTGCATTGGTGTGAAGCCAAAACCACTTCACGCCTATGCTAAACTTGCAGTGCAAGATACGGCCTTATTAAGCTAATAGAATTCTAAGGTATATACCTGGAACAGGATAGGGGTAATTTTCACTTTCACCTCCGGGTGAATCGCTCCACCAGATTACCAATGGAATGAAAATTGAACAGGATCTACAAAGGGCAGGTGATCCACCCGCCTCCCCCACCACCCCCCCCCAAAAATGACAACCCAGGTGGTGATGGTGAAAATGACCCTCTTGAACTCTACAGCAGTTATACTTTCCTCTGTACCAGTTAGATGCTGTATATACTTGCAAACAAATGAACTCATCTTGTCCGATTAATGCCAGCAAGTGAACAATTTTAATATGTTTTTTTTATAAAAAGGAACCCTCAGCAGCCGTTCAGAGTTCTCCAGCTCCATTATGGGGGCAGCCATATAATATGCATGGAAATTGGAGGCCTAAGGTGCAATTCCCATAGTCTGTGCCCAGGCTCCCAGCATCCTTTGTGTTGCCTACCCTCATTGGGGTGCACTGGATGCCTTGAGCATATCGTAGGCCTCCGTGCCAGATAATATGGGGAAATGGTGGCTGGTGTGCCTGTCATCGTATTATTAACTCCTATATTCCACTGCAAAGAGATTTAATGATTAAGGACACAATGGTTATTTTTGTTAATTTACAGTTGATTAGGTGCCGTCAACTATACAGTAACACAAAGAAACTTTGCACTTTAACAAACATATTAAATGGCATTGGTGTGTAGCTTTACTACCATCAATGCAAAATTCAATCTCTGGCACTATCCACATCTAAAAAGTGACACTAATACTTGTTTTGTCTTCTCTCATCTGGAATTGTGTAGATTTTAATGAACATGAAGTTAGAAAATGTTGTTAAATACTTTGCCCATTTAACATTTTCTAAATTGACTTTGTCTTCTTTAGTTTGCTCTGCTTGTGTATATAACTTCCTGTCCTAAGCACAATGCACTTCATTAGAATGTACTTAATATGATCTTAATTAGTCATTGTTATAGTTTTGCTATTCAGTCAAGATTAACTAAAGAATAGAATGATAGAAACCAGCAAAGGAGTGAGGAGCAGAACAATTGTAGAATATATGAATATATACCTAGAAGAAAAGAATGAAAAAGGGAAAAAAAACAGGCAACAAAGGTTGAATTTGGGGAATATGTAAATAGAGAAAAAAGGGAAACCATGACACAGATGCATACACAAAACTAAAATGGATAGAATCGCAGAATAAAGAATGTGAAACAATACAGATAAAGGTAGCCTAGAGTAAAGGCCCTGAAATTCCAGCAGGGTTTCTCCTAGTCTCCTGCCAGAGTTACGGTGGGACAACCTCCACAGAATTCCAGGGATCTAAGGATGGTAATCACTCTAGTACAGAGTGGTTTGGTTTTCAAAATATCTGATAAGTAAAGGAACATGATACATTGAAAAAAGCTTGTATTTCTGACACATTTTCCTAAGGTAGCACTGTTAATGTAAAACATATTTCTCCAAAGGCAGACTAGCCTAATACAACCTAGCAAAGGTCAATTCTAAGACATAATTGTGTACACTATTCCATTAGTTTTAAACTGTGCAGTTGATCATTAAGAATGATGTGGAGATGCCGGTGTTGGACTGGGGTGTACAAAAATGAGAAGTCGCACAACACCAGGTTATAGTCCAACAGATTTATTTAAAATTACAAGCTTTCGGAGCTGTTGCCCCTTCGTCAGGTAGAGTTACAATGAGGGAATCTACAATATTTCACAGTATATAAACACCGAAAGCAATTTGTCTGCAGAGATACAATCTTTCAGGGAGGCCTTACATCAAAGGCACACCAGAGCACAGCCAAGACAATGAGATGGGTCACAGGGGGTCCAACGTGTCAAATCCTGCTGTCTGCAGTTGAGCTTTTAACTTTTTTTTTGGTGTGTGTTTTTCTTTTAAAAACTGGAAAGACAGACAACGATGTCGAGTCACGTTCTGTAGCGTGACATGAACCCCATATCCCTATTGAGGCCGTCCTCATGGGTCCGCACCCATGAGGACAGCCCCAATAGGGATATGGGGTTCATGTCACGCTACAGAATGTGACTCGACATCGTTGTCTGTCTTTCCAGTTTTTAAAAGAAAAACACACACACACCAAAAAAAAAGTTAAAAGCTCAACTGCAGACAGCAGGATTTGACACGTTGGACCCCCTGTGACACATCTCATTGTCTTGGCTGTGCTCTGGTGTGCCTTTGATGTAAGGCCTCCCTGAAAGATTGTATCTCTGCAGACAAATTGCTTTCAGTGTTTATATACTGTGAAATATTGTAGATTCCCTCATTGTAACTCTACCTGACGAAGGGGCAACAGCTCCGAAAGCTTGTAATTTTAAATAAATCTGTTGGACTATAACCTGCTGTTGTGCGACTTCTCATTTTTGATCATTAAGAAGACATCCGAAACAGGCTAAAACACAGTGCTGTGCTATGCAGAGGATATTTCAGCAAGTCTAGTTCAGGCAAACCGTGCATTGTTTTGTATTGCAGTCTAGGACACATATTTTAGAATCTGCTACTGAAGTTTAAGGGTTACCTCGATTTTTATTCCCTATATCGGTGTAAGTTAGTCCATCTACAAAAGTGGGGATGTTAAAAGCCAATAATGCTTTCAATGCAATTGCCACATACTGGAAATTTTGCATTACAAATGCTATAGTTATAATATGTAATAAACAAATGTGTTTTTATATAAATATTCAGTCACAGGCAATAGTAGTACTTGCATTTATATAATACCTTATTAGCATTAAAACATGTCTCCAAGTGCTTCACACAGATTACTTTGGAAATGCAGTGTCTGCTACATAGGCAAATTCAACACATATTCGATGCCAGCAACATCCCACAAACAGCCACGAGATGAATTCTAATTAATCCATGTTTAAAAAACAATTCCAGTGGTATTAGTTGAAAGAGGAATTAGTGTCTTGGTGAGCAGAGAATTCCCTGATCTTCAAATGGTGCAATGGACTCTTCAACATCCACTAGAATAGACAGACAGGTCATTTAAACCTCATACTTCCACCAAGGTAGCATTCCCTTAGCGACAGTATCAATCTAAACTTTGAGCTCAAACTATAAGCACTGGTTCACATATCTCTGAACCTACAATTGGTTGAAAGGGTGTAATTCAGGTAACTGGTGGGACAGGAGTATGGTATTGTCTACCTGATTTTTTCAGCTGGGCAACTTTGCACATTGCTTCTGCTTTTCTTGGCAGCTGTGTGTAATACTGGAACATCCCAATTAAACGGAACAATTCAGAGTTATGCTGCCAATATAAAAGAAAGACTTACATTTATATAGCGCATTTCATGACCTCAGGACGTCCCAAAGTGTTTTACAGCCAATTAAGTACTTTTGAAGTGTAGTCACTGTTGTAATGTAGGAAATGCGTCAGCCAATTTGCATGCAGCAAGGTCCCATAAACAGCAATGTGATAATGACCAGATAATCTGTGACGTTAATTGAGGGATAAATATTGGCCAGGACACTGGGGTAACTCCCCCGCTCTTCAAAATAGTGCCATGGGATCTTTTACGTCCACCTGAGAGAGCAGACGGGGCCTCGGTTTAACATCTCATCCAAAAGACGGCACCTCTGACAGTGCAGCACTCCCACAGTATTGCGCTGGAGTGTCAGCCTGGATCTTGTGCTCAAGTTGTACAAAAGTTAAAGATAAAACGGAAAAGGGATGCTGAGAATCTTACGTAAAAATGTGTTCTGTCAGAGAAGGGACTAAAATGTAAAAGGAAGGAGAAGGAACATGTAATGTAGAGAAACATCCCCAAGGTACTTCAAAATTAGGCATAAAGAAAACACAGCTGAGCTAGGAACATAGAGATTAGGAAGAGTAACTGGTTAAAGACGTGTCAAAGAAGTTTTTAAAAAGTAGAGAGAGATGGAGAGCTTTAGGGAGGGAGTTCCAAAGAGTAGGATGAAATCGTCAAAGGATCTGTCACCAATGGTGAGTTGGTGGGGGGCTGAACAGATGGTCGGAGTCAGAGGAACAGAGCATTCTGGAGGGCAATTAGGACTGAAGCATGTAGAAATAGGATGGGGCACGGCCATGGAGGGATTTATAAGACAAGGATTTTGAATTTTAGTGTTGAGGGATGGGTAATTAGTGATCAGTCAGGAGTTTACGGAGGGAGACAGAGTCTGGAGTGACGAAAACAAGTATATGGGTTGTAATTTCAGTGGTATTAGTTGAAAGAGGAATTAGTGTCTTGGTGAGCAGAGAATTCCCTGATTTTCAAATAGTGCAATGGACTATTCAACATCCACTAGAATAGGCTGACCGGTCATTTTAACCTCATACTGCCACCAAGGTAGTGGGAGAGTTATCCCTGGTGTCCTGGCCAATATTTATCCCTCAATCAGCATCACTAAAAAAAATTATCTGGTCATTATCACCTTGCTGTTTGTGGGGCCTTGCTGTGCACAAATTGGCTGCCGCATTTCCCACATTACAACAGTGACTACACTTCAAAAGTACTTCATTGGCTGCAAAGCACTTCGGGACGTCCTGAGGTCGTGAAAGGCGCTATGTAAATGCAAGTCTTTCTTTTATATTGGCAGTATAACCCTGAATTGTTCTGTTTAATTGGGATGATCCAATATTACAGAGTAGGTAAGAGCTGTGGTGGGGCATGGGTGGAAATAAGTGGTCTTTGTGATGGATAGGATGTTGGGTTTAAAGCTCAGCTCAAGATTGAACAAGACACCAAAATTCCAATTGGTCTACCTCAGTCTGATTGTTGCTGAGGAGCAGATGGAATCATTAGCAAGGGAGCTGAGTTTGCAGGGGGGGGGAGGGGGCTCGATACAAGCGGCTTCTCTCTTCCTAATGTTGAGCTGGAGAATGGTCTAACTCATCCAAAATTTGATGTTGGACAAGAAGTCCGACAGTCTAAAAATGGTGGAGAGGTAGGGTTAGGTACCAGAGGCATATGCGTGAAAGCAGTGCCCACAGATGATGTCACTGATTGGAACATGTAGATAAGAGAGGTGGGGGGGCTGAGGGTGATGCTTAGGACAGAAGAGAAGCCATTTCTGGAGATGCACTGACTGCCTTTAATTAAGTATGAGTGGAACCACACAAGGATGGAACCATGGAGCTGGCCAACGGAGAAGGAGGACGTGGTCAGCTGTGATAAACACTGTGGAAAGGTTGCAGAGCAATAGTGCACCACTGCCACACAGGATGTAATTTCTGATGTTGACTAGGTCTGTGCTGTGAGAAGGACGGAAACAGACTGAAGGATTGGAACAGGAAGGCTACAATTAGCAAAGAGGGAGGCTGGAGATAGGATGATAGGTGGAGAGGATCGATGGATGGGTAAAGGGTGGATTTCTTGAGGGAAGATGAAAAACGACAAAAAGATATGGGTGCCTCGGCTTGACTGGGTGGGAAATTGGGGGAAGTAGGGTCTGGTGGACAGGAGGAAGAGGCTGAGGCCGCTGCATGAATGGTCTTGATCTTGAAGCTGAAGAAGTAGATGAGCTTCTCACATGTGTTTGGATTAGGGTCAAGGTGATGGAGGAAAAGAGAAATTTAAGGGGGCGATCATGGGGTGGTTGGCTATGATAAATTGACCCTTAGTGTTAGGGGGGGATTAAATATGTGGGGTTATGGGGATAGGATGGGATATGTTAGGGGGAATTAAATACGTGGGGTTACGGGGGTAGGGTGGGATATGTGTACTGTGGGGATTAAAGCAGGGACAGGGTACTGGATTTGAATGATCAGCCATGATCGTATTGAATGGTGGAGCAGGCTCGACGGGCCGAATGGCCTACTCCTGCTCCTAGATTCTATGTTTCTCTCCAGGCTGATCCTGGACTAGTAGGCAGTGTTGGCAGAGAAGAACGAAGCATGGTAGTGGTATCATAATAGTGGTACAGCTAAAGCACTAACCTTTTGTAGGTGCCGATAGATCTGTGTATTTCCAGTGTTTTCACTTACAGGTTAAAAATGCAGACTTTAGCCCTGACATTCAATCAATTGCGATCCTAGCACATATGTTGGAATGGTGCCCACCAGTGCATTCCAGAAAAGCCTGCTGCAGTACGAGGGGTTGGGGGAGGACACCAAAGTAGAATGGAGCCAGTAGCTGCCCACGTTATTATGGCTGCATTTCTGCAGGACAATACAGGTTCCAGCTACTAGGACCAGAGGGTGAGGGGTGTCAACCACCTGAACACACAAACAATCAGCCCCAAGGAGCTCTCTTTATAAGGCAGCTGTATTAATCAAACAAAAATCCTGTGGAAGCCCAGTTACATCCTTCCAGAGGCCAATACACCTCTTGTCACTCGGCGTACTGACCTCCAAAGTTACACTGAATTTTGAAAGGTTTTAGAGGAAGTAGGTGAGCACATTGCAGATGTCTTAACTATAATCTTCCAACATTCTCTCGATTCAGGAACTGTCCCTTTAGATTGGAAAATTGCGCATGTCACTCCACTATTTAAGAATGGCGAGAGGGGGAAACCAGGGAATTATAGACCAGTTAGCCTAACATCTGTTGTTGGGAAATTGCTAGATCTATAATTAAGGATAGGGTGACTGAACACCTCAAAAATTTTCAGTTGATCAGAGACCCAGCATGGATTTGTTAAACGTAGGTCATGCCTGACAAACCTGATTGAATCTTTTGAGGAGGTGACTAAAGTAGTGGACAAGGGAATGTCTATGGGTGTTATTTATATGGACTTAAGAAGGCATTTAATAAAGTCCCACATAAGAGACTGTTAACTAAGGTAGAAGCCCACGGAATTGAGGGCAAATTATTGACCTGGTTAGGAAATTGGCTGAGCGGTAGGAGACAAGCAGTAGGGATAATGGGTAGGTACTCAAATTGGCAGGATGTGACTAGTGGTGTCCCGCAGGGATCTGTTGGGGCCTCAGTATTTATTAACAAATTAGATGATGGCATAGAAAGTCATATATCCAAATTTGCCGATGACACAAAGATAGGGAGCATTGTAGGTGAAAGCATAAAATTACAGAGGGATATTGACAGATTAAGTGAATGGGCAAAACTGTGGCAAATGGATTTCAATGTAGGCAAATGTGAGGTCATCTACGTTGGACCTAAAAAGGATAGAATAGGGTACTTTCTAAATGGTGAAGCTAAAAACAGTGGAGGTCCAAAGAGACTTGGGGGTCCAGGTACATAGATCATTAAAATGTGATGAACCGGTACAGAAAATAATCTAAAAGGCTAATGGAATGCTGGCCTTTATATCTAGAGGACTAGAATACAAGGGGGTAGAAGTTATTCTGCAGCTATACAAAACCCTGGTTAGACAACACCTGGAGTACTGTGAGCCGTTCTGGGCACCACACCTTAGGAAGGATATATTGGCCTTGGAGGGATTGCAACGTAGGTTTACCAGAATGATACCCGGACTTCAAAGGTTAAGTTACGAGGAGAGATTACACAAATTAAGGTTGTATTCCCTAGAATTAAGACGTTATCTGATCGACGTTTTCAAGATATTAAGGGGAACAGATAGGGTAGATAGAGAGAAACTATTTCCGCTGGTTGGGTATTCTAGGATTAGGGGGCATAATCTAAAAATTAGAGCCAGACCTTTCAGAAGTGAAATTAGGAAAAACTTCTACAAAGGGCAATTGATGCTAGATCAATTGGTAATTTTGAATCGGAGATTGATAGCTTTTCGTTAACCAAAGGAATTTAAGGGATATGGGCCAAAGGCAGGCATATAGAGTTAGGTCACAGATCAGCCATGATCTCATTGAATGGCGGAACAGGCTCGAGGGGCTCAATGGCCTACTCCTGTTCCTATGAGTCCCTGCGAGGCTAGGACATGGGAAATCTTTACCTGGAAGAGTCCCTACCCCTGGCTCCTCCCCATTATAGCAATTGACTTGTAGCGACCGGCAGAGGCTCTACCCCCTTATAGCGATTGACTTGTAGCAACTGGCAAATGCTCCACCCCCACAAAACCATCTTGGAAACTTCGGTCCAGGCCTTCTGAAAGTTTGACATGAGTCTGCTGGAATGGCCATGGAATTTTGGTCCTACTTTTTAAAAAAATAAAAGAATTAAGTTAGAAAAGTCAAACTGTTAAAAGACCTCTTCAGAAGCTTAAATTGGATACCAAACTGTCCTTTGGGTGTGATTAGTGAAAGATCTGCTAATTTGTTCTTGAAATCCAAAATTACCGTCACCAAAAAAATTGGTCATCGTCTGGACAGCATCAATGCCACACCTTGGATGACTTGGTAGGAGGATCCATCACACAAATCTATCAAAGGAATCCTAAAGAGCAAATATCACACGTCTAAGAGATGAACTTGAATCTTTTGAGCTCAGAACCTTGATAGTACAGTTCCACTACGCCAAAGGTAGTCTATGATTCTAAGGTACTTTTTGCCTTTAGGCTTTGTAGTCAATAATTGGATAAACTGGTCAGTGTCACATCTGTGGTGACATCCCAATAAATGAGCTGTTATGCTTAACTCCTGCTTAGAGGTATAATTAAGATTGCAGATGTTACTTAGCAGTAAGGCCTACTGTAAATGAGGTTGCATGAATTACTGAAAGTTACTTACAGATTTATATAGTGTAGAGAACAAAATGCATCACCCATATTATCCTGCAGGCCTAAAATGATTTGATATCACTCCTCTTCTTCAATTGGTCATATGAACATCCTGAAAAGGATGCTACAAATTTGGTGGAAGATATAGAGGCTCTAGAAAAAGTTCAGAGGAGGGCCACTAGATTAATACTGACTTTTAAAAACCCTTAGTTATCACAATAGGTTCAAAGAGCTGGGTCTTTTTAACTCTAGAAAAGCATAGACTTTGGGGAGATTTGATTTAAGTATTTAAAATGATGAAGGCTGTGTCCATGTGGATAGATTATTTGAATTAGAATTATTTGGTTAGGAAGACCTAGGGGACATGCACACAAGTTATAGAAGCATAGACTAGATCAGATACCAGAAGCTTTTTCTTTTTGCAGACGATCGATAAGTTGCCAGTTTATACAGTGTGTGTGGATTTGATTCAAATGTTCAAAAGGGAGCTGGGCACGTTCCTGGAGGAGGCTAGTATCACTGCGTACAAAAGTTAGGTGGGATGTTGGTTGATGTACCGCATGGCCATTTATCGCCTGAAATTTCTTTTTGATCATCTTTGGGGTTGGAGAGGAGCTTCCCAGAATTCTTTTTTCCCTTATTTGGCCAACGGCTTTTATAAAAAATTTTTTTTTTGCCTCTCTCAGGAAATTAGGTGGGTGTAAGTAGGTGGGGAGCATTGACAGCCAAGGCAGGTTTGATGAACCAGCTTGTCTTTCTCAGACAGTCTTTTTCGTATGTTTGTATATAACCTAAATTGCCTGCATTTTGGATTTCAGTTTAGCCTATTAAGAGGATTTCAGTGCTTCACTTGCTGAGGACTGAACTCATGACCATATGTTCTGGAGCAGGCCTTTGCAACACATTCAAACCATAGAAATCACCTCCAACATGCAAAAGCAATCAGTTATACAGATATACAACAAAAACAGAAAATAAATTAAATATCATACTTTATTGAATGAAACAAAAGTAATTTCTTTCAGCACCAAAACTGTGAATACAATGTTAAAAGAGGTGATTGCAGTACTTATGAGGCTTTCAGCCTTAAACATGTCAGTAAAAATTAATAAAATAGAACATATTACCAAGTTTAAATGACAGAAGTCAAGGTCTTATAGGATAGATAAGCTAAATAAAACAGGAAGAAAAAGACAACCAGTCAGAGCAAGTATTGTACATTTCATAATATTGCTATATAAATGCTTCCTTAAGTTTAAAAATTCATTTCATACTTATTTGTTGCTCAATAAATACTTTATTTTTTTGCATTATTAAAAGCAACTGTTTTGTGCTCTGTGGATGTTTTAATTATAACCGTTCAGAATACAATTTGCTTTTTAAATATGATGTTAAATGCCATAAAGTTAAAATATTGTGCTAGTGTGTTTCTTCTTCGAGTGAGTTCAAATATTGCACAAGGCCAGTCACTCATCAGTTTTTTCTTCACCCCATTAGCCTCTGAAAACTACAGCATTAGGCAGCTTCTGATTGGCTGGATTTGGAAATGCTGTTGCTTGGGTATTACTGTATAAGCATGGTGTAGAACTATATTATACAAGAGGACTGTTATTTCATTTCTTGGAGATATATATATATAGTAGGTGCAAAATAAAAATATATTAAATCATAAAGCTGATAGGTGGTCTAATTCTGTGGTGAGGTAACACCACGAAAATACAGTATCTGCTTTATTGTGAATGTATCATAAACAGAACAGCACTAGAAAGGAATAAAGAAAGCACACCAAGCTATCTACTCCAGCCACCTTTAAAAGTAAAAACAAAAACGTAGAATTCAAATAAGGACCATTTTTTTCAATGGATTTTTCAATTATGTCAAAAGGACAGTGCTGTAAAATGAACGTAAAAATGGCACAACTTTAGCAGAATTACTGCATTACAGTGTTTTAGATGTTACCCAGGTTAATTGTTTACAAATTATTTTAATTGCCAGTCAAAGCACTACACATTTTGTGTTACTTTGTGACCCGACAAACTTTACAGAGCATGATATGGATCAAGAGAGCTCTTGATTGTTTTAAGCCAATGATGAGTACAAAAAGTGCCAACAGAATTTTCCTTCTCTAGGGCTAATGCCATGTTCATACACTCTCAGCAAATTGGTGTGCTCATAGGGAGTGTGGGTCAAAGATAGAGCTACACGATTGTGCTCAAATTCTACAACTTGCACTCCCTGCAAGCATAGCTCCCCTCCGGCACTACAGGGTCACTGAATTATCCCTTACACGCTAGCTCTTTACAAGAGACTCCTCACGATTTCTAACTATAAATATAATTTTAAAGAATTAAGTTTGAATTACTTTACTGGTCCTAGAAGTCTCATCAGCTCTTAAAACTGGTTTAAATTAAGCAAATAAATCTATGGAAAAATATCAAATCATCATTTAGGAACATTACTTCAAGCATGCAATTTAAAAACAATTAAAATCATATTTACATACATATTGCTTCTATGGGATTGAATTTTAAAATATTATGGAATGTGAAAGGGGGAAAAATAACAAGGATTTGTCATTGCATTTTATTCTAACAAATCAAATCATTCTTCTTGTTCAACATCAAACCAACATCTACCTGCAAGAGTGTTAAGATATGAAAACAACAACCAACATCTACCTTAACTACACCTACTGCAGTGTTCTTAGCATAAAGCATATTCAGTGCCCACTATATAAATGTGCATCAACCAGTCTTTCTTCCAAACTATGCAGAGTATACAAGATCCAAGTTTTAAGGTGCATAGCAGGAAGTATGTAGTCTCAAACTACCATCTGTCTCAAGTCTCCCGAGATCAGTCTGAAGCAAATGCACAACTACCCTCAATGCTGCAAAAATAACATTTATATACTCATCATATCTTGACGCAAAATATTTCTATTGAACTCACATTGATATATAATCTTAAACTCTTTTTGCTATTTGAATGGGCCATGATTTGTTTTTAAAACAATTAAAAGAAAATAAACTTAATTTAGCTAAATTAAGTCTCCATAACATTCCCAACTCCTATAATTGGTCAGGCCAATTAGGAGACAAGCTATTCCAGCCAGTCAGAAGCTAGGGATCATTCAGGGTTTCAGAGGAGATCTCCACTTATTGATGGATTAATAAGAGCATGCCAATCACAAGCACCTCTCACACTGGTCTCAACTTTCCACTAATTGCATAAAGGTCATTTCACTTAAATTACATGAATACTTAAACTAAATGCCAGTCTGTACAGAAGAAATAACTTAGTTTTTGATTTTTTAGAGGAAAAAGAAAACCTATGATCCCTTCTTTATACATTTTTGCGGTGGTTTAGTTCTACAACTGAATGCCACACACAGCTGGCTTACTTCACTGTTTGCAACAATGTAGTCTTATCTGAAACCCCGTTAATGTACTCCATGGTTTTTTATTTTCCCAACTATAACTTCAACATACTATCAGTACACACTTTTTAAACAGCAGTGATACTAATCAGTGCCTTTAAACTCTAGTTATTAGACAAAATTTACAGTTTCTGTCACAAGCTTAAAAAATATCATGAGCATAGTTCTAAAGTCAAGTCCTGTTGTCTACTCTCTGGTAAAAAGGTGATAATAAATACAGAATGCAAAGATGTCAAAATGTCATCAAAAGCAGTGTCAGATTGAACAGCAAGTGCGAAGCAGGTCGGTGAACTTGGTATGATTTCAAGCATGTGGTTGAGTTTCCATTGCCTCTCCCCCTGCCCCCAATGAAAAATATGTGTTGCCCCAGCTCTTTCAATTCAGATTTACAATTCCAAAGTCCAAACAGGTAAACTTTAAAAAAAAAACCTGGAGCAAAACATCTAGGTGATATTTCATAATTAAATTCCAAACAGCATCAAAGTAGAAGATCTCCTAAACTTCTGTCTAATGGGCTGCCTTAGGAGACAGTGTGATAATTGCAGAATATTCTTTCTTGGAGAACAGATTCCCTCCTAGCTCTGCATATGCAATGCAGAAAAATACAGGTGTGAGCTTGTTAATTCATACCGTATTACCTCCAATCAGTTTTGCAGGCTTCCAATACTGTGAGATGCAATAATTCACAGTATTTGCTGAGTAAGCAAGGTGACCTGGTGATAAAAGTTTTATTTTGTGCCAACATACTAGTGATTGACAGTGGATTTATTGGTGACTGTCTTATATTTATGCCCCTACTTTTGGACTCCCACACAGATGGAAACATCTACGTCTACCCTATCAAACCTCTTCATAATTTTAAAGACCTCTATCGGGTCTAGAGAAAAGAGCCCCAGTCTGATCAGTCTTTCCTGGATTACATGAAATATTAGCCAATAACTAGATTAAAATCAACCATTTATTCTATTTTTACAACACAAATACTTCAAGACCCAAATGATTGCTACATTCAACTGAGATATATGTGTAACTGAAATAACACAATTCATCTTTTTGAGAAAAAGAAAAGATCTTACAAGTGAAAATTCAAAAGCAGGTAACTCAAAGGGACATGGTATCTATCCTCTTGTTAATATTTAATTAGGTTCACTAGTATTTTCTACCATACGCGATGTCACGTTTTGTTAGATTATGTAAGATAGTTATCACCCCATCCTCGTTCATTAATCCATAAAGAACGTACAGTTCCCACCATCACTGAATCCAACAATTTCTTAAGTGATTCCAAGATTTTTGTCTTTACTACACTAGAACATTCCATATGTTGATTACTCTTTGTTTAAACAATTTCCTGACATCAATCCTAAATTTGGCTTTTGCCAGCTTGAACCTGTGCCCCTCTTTCTACTGACCCAAATATGTATACCGTTAGCTTATGAGGTCGCCTCTTAGATCCATTTTTTCCAAGGCCAAAAAGCCCATGTTTCAGCAGATTTTCTTCATAACTGAAGCTTTTGTTGCTATGAAGGAACCTCGTAGCTCTTCTCTGCATTGCCATTAGGACATTTCATGGAAAACGCATACTATAATTACAGGAAGCACTTCTCCTTTCAAAATTCATTTTAAAGCACAGCCCAAAACAAACAAACTAAACCAACATCTGACAAAATATACCTCAGTACCAGTCACACTCATCCAGCTGTGCACTGAAACCAAACCATGATGGGAATATACTAATAAACATATGATGTAAACAGAATATTTATGAGGAATAGGAAATATATAGCACTTATAGCACAATCTATGATTTATTTGAGACCTTGCCACTCACGGTTACCAGGTCAGCAATTGATGGGTTAAACCTAGGGTACTCGTAATAAAGCCCTTGTAGCCATTACTATAAGCATTAAACTTGTTTTTAATTTCACATTTACTACAAGTTCACAATTCTTTGTTAAAAAATTGGTTTAAATTTTTTTTTTTTTTTTTACAGGAACCTAAGTACCGTTGTGAGAAAATAAAAATCATATTGTATAATTGATGTTTCCTGTCAATTTCCCCCCCCCCCCCCCCATGGAAATATTTTTCTACATAGAAAAGTTGAATTCTGAACTAGCCCAGCACAAAAGAGATTAAGAGATGGGGCCACATTTGGAACCATAATCCAGTTAACTTATTTTATTCATGCTAGTTGTCATTAGAGTAATAAATTATCATTGGTTGAAGTTGTACTTGAATTATTTTTAAAACTTTGTAAACACTGAATTGTAACCAATTCATATAATTGATCAAATCACACACGTGCACATTGGAACAAACTCCTTTCAAAGCCACCTACCATTTCTCCCCCCATTTACTACTAATTATGATATTTTCAGAGGTGGCAGAGCTTTTATTAAACTATTGTAATTTTTTTGTCAAAGGAAGGCTGCTATCAGTGAAATGACAAAACTGCTTCCACCAGTAATATAGGGGTACGGTAGCATAGTGGTTATGTTACTGGACTAGTAATCCAGAGGCCTGGATTAATGATCCAATGAGACATGAGTTCAAATCCCACCACGGCAGCTGGGGAATTTAAATTCAATTAAATAAATCTGGAATAAAAAGCTAATATCAGTAATGATTGTCATAAAAACCCATCTGGTTCACTAATGTCCAGAAGGAAATCTGACCTATATGTGACACCAGACCCACAGCAATGTAATTGACTCTTACAATAGCAAAATACTGTGGATGCTGGAAATTTGAAATAACAACAGAAAATGCTGGAAACACTCTGACGAAGGGTCATCGACCTGAAACGTTAACTCTGTTTCTCTCTCCACGATACTTGCTGAGTGTTTCCAGCATTTTCTGTGGTTGACTCTTAACTGCCCTTATTCAAGGCAGCTCACCACCACCTTCTGGAGGGAAATTAGGGAGGGGCAATAAATGCTGGCCTTGCTGGCGACACCCACAACCAGTGTATGAATAAAACAAAAGTAATGCTGCTTTCAGTTAACAGATTAAAAGGTAGATTTTCTACATCCTGATCTGGTAATAAGAAATTATGGCTTCAGAAAAAAAAAAGGAAGAGTGAAGGTAGAGATCCAAAAATCTGTCGGGAGATGTGCCTATTCAATCTTGTCCAGAACAGGGCTTGCGTTTAAAGGGGGTAAATTCAAAACTGATCTGCGGAAACAATATTTCAGTGAGCGAGTGGTCAATGTATGGAACAGGCTGTTTAAGAAGGTGGTGGAAGCAGAATTGATTTATTCAAATGCAAATTAGATAGGTTTCCTTCAGAGAATAACATTTTTGGGATACAGTATAGGAGTAATTTGAGACATAACATATGGTAAGTGTAGCATGGTTGGGAGCAAAATGTGACTTCGGACCTATGGTTTCCAAAGCTCCCCACACCTGGTGTTTTCCTTGCATCATGTCTGGGTCTGTTGCAGACTAACTTATAGAGATATCGTTATATCACGCAACTACCAGGATGGTAGAAGGTTAACTAGACAGACCATGGTCTTTTTTCATTCAGCGAATTCCTATGCTCCTAGCTCCCTTTGGTTAATTCTTCCACTATATTGATTTTTTATAGGAATTAGATGCATCAGTTAAATGTTTGGAATTTTACTTCCTAAATAACTACCTACATCTAAATTCATGTTTTATGCAAGTTTGAAATGTATCTATGTGTGGCATTTCAAAGTAGGGAATGGATGTGAAACAGACACAAAGGTTTAACCTAATTGTAGCATTTATAAAAAAAAACTACAGCTCAAACTGTTCATAATCACTATTTGAAAAAATAAGCACTAGCATGAACAAAATATTAATTGAACAGGGGGAACATTTATTTAAGCATTTTCTCTCTTTGCAATTAGTTTCTCTCTCACACATACACACCAGTTTACTATTGCAATCCAATTCTTGCATGTAGTTAATATGCAACACTTTGGATTAACAGGAACTAAACTCAAGTTTTATACCAGTAATCACAGAAGAGCAAGTGATTACTAACCAGCTAAAGAAATTATAACTATTAAAAATGTCAGTATCACAAAAAAATAGTTGATGTACTAGGCAGCTCATAGGCAAAAGGCTCTAAAAGACTCCTTAATTTAAATTAAAGCAACCAATGAATACTGTACTGGAAAACATCATGCAAATGAACACCACTGCACAACTTCAAAATGCTTATAAAAATATTACATAAGCACCTGTAACAGCAGCCTAACAATTGCAAGGTCAACATTATGTGCTGCCTGCAGCCACATTATGCAGTCATTACAGTTAATCCGATACATCACTCCAAATTATCTAATGCATAATCAAGGCTTAATCAAGGAATTTAATTTGCAGATTTTCTTCCCCTTCCTGGACTGTCTAAAGCAACACATGCACATTGCAAGCTGATATTGTATTTTTAGTCCCAAGTTTGGATGACATTTCAGACACTGAAAGGTTTTTGTTTCTTTTAACCCTAGATAATTGCACAAACTCTTTTACTAAATCTAGTATAGTAATACAAAGCATGCAACAAAAAAAAAATCGCATAGTGCTTCATGTTGACAGAACGAACAAAGCAACTTGTGGCTTTCTTTTTATAATGTTACTATGTTTGTGCTGAATCTGCCAACTTGTGCTCACTTTAGGTAGTCTCAAACTGATTTTTATTTTAACGAATGAAACAAACTCATCCTTTGGGAAACAATCCTATGCACAGTACTCATCATCAACCTCAGAACTGAGTCAGTTTATTATTTTTTAAAAGATTGCCCTGGGTTTATCTAAATAGGGGCTTAAAAAAAACATAAAACTCACCAAGTCCTCCAGAAGGTTAGATTTTTATATATATATATGATACATTACTAAAAATTACCATAGTGCCAAGGACGGTTTAAAAATGTCTAGTATTTAAAAATACTTATTAAAAACTAAAATTTTAAACTGGCTTTGTCATGAATAAGAAAATAAAACCTGATTAACAAGCAAATCTATGTAGTGTTCTTTTTCTAATACATACAGAATGCCTGTGAAAATAAATAATTGCTCTTTTGTAAGTCAGTTTTATGCAGCTAAATAATCAAATGATTCACACACGCATGCACAAAGATCAAAAATATAAAACAATCCCAAAATGCACTCTCAGCACTACTGCCTAATTCAAAAAGCATATTATTAAATTATAAATATGTAAGAAGCTACAACAGAGCAGATAAAATCAATAGCCAAAGCAATTGATACTTCTATATCCACATGCTGTTTCAGAAGAAGTTGTACATTTTCTTCATTTTCAGTTTAGGATGTGTTTGATCAGTGCACTAAAAGGTACAATGTGGCACAACAGCTATGATGTTCGGATTCAGAATTCATAGCAACTCTGTTCAGCAATGTCCTGACAAGGTTCTGCTTGCTTTCTTCCTCCCCAATTGGTTGTTGATGCTACTTTAATGGATAATGATTATTTATAAACACATTATTTTCCACATTGTATTTCTATGGGTATAACCAATAGATAATCCTGCAATCATGCCTTTTGTTAAAAAATATAACGATTATATATTAAACTGGCTGTGAAGCAGTTTATTTGCAGGAGAGTCAGAAATTCCTGTTCTTCACTGCTGATCACTTCGGGGTTCATTATCCACAGTAGGTATGTAAAACTCTCAAACTCCCAGATAATCTTGATCCAAGGAAAAAGACAGCTAAATTTGATTGAAAATAATTCCATCTGCCCAACACTGATCCCAGTTTTCCTTCCTTAACAGCAAAGTAGTTCTACAGTCTATGATATACACTTGTAATAAATAAAATAAATACAAATCTGTCAGTTCAGTGTTACTTAAAATCTAGATTTTTGACCAATTCCTATTGAATCTAAATGAAATTTTCCTCACTTATCTAAGTTTTCTGAAATGATTCAATTCTGTACCATTTGAATTAGGGCTGTGACAAAGCTTTGCTTCCCCAAAGATTATTCTATTTAACACAACTCTGACGTTCATAGATCACACTGGAAGCTTTATACCCTAACTATTTGAATGTTCTCCTTTTTCTGGCAGTGCCATATTCTTGCTCCCTCTGGTTCCAAATCTAAAGGCAACAAAGCCATTCACGTAGGATCAGCCCATAGCTTCAGCCCTCAAGTAAATGGGTTAGAGCCACAAGAGGAATATCAAGAAGGTGGCCCTCTGAATAGACATTTAGATCATTAAACCTATGCCAAGAAAACTGATATTGTGGGTTAGCACTCATCCATACACAGGTGCAGTTCCATACTAGATTCTATTGAAGTGCATTTCTCCTCTGTAATAAAGTTAAGCACACAGTAGGAACCAGAATTCTGCATTTAAAATATCCACGTAAATAGTGCAATTTGACACTAGCCATGTGACTGAATGTTTCAGAGCCACTATTTTTTTCTGTATATATCTAGAAGCCTAGGTGAAGGGCCGAGGCCCGTAGTACAAGACACGGTCAATTTTGGAAAAGTCGGAGAGAAGACAAGATAAATCAAGATGTAGTTAATGGCTAAGTTGACACCAAGCTTAGGTTTTAAAAGGCTCGGGAAATATCTGAATTTTGTCACAGTCAAATTGACATATTACAGTGGATAAACTTTTATCCGGAACTTAAAAAATATCTTTCAGACACACATAAGGCAATCTGTTTATGCACATATTGATAATTTGAACAAATGTAAGTTGGTCAACCTCCAACTTAATTGAATCAATTTACTTGACTTTTCTATATAAATAGGTTTTAAAATCAACAGGCTATATAATTCTATATAATCTTAAGTACTGTAAAACTATTATTTTGCAGTAAATTATTTTACTTGCTATCCCTACTGGCCCATTTTATTAACTACTAAAATTTTACAGTACCAATTACAGTAATTAACTGCATCAAACGGTAGGCTACTCGTACAGATATACTTTTGTAAAGGTCGACTGGGGGTACAAAGCAAAATATTAATGCAAAAAAAGTCTACTTTTACAGTACACAAGATGAAAGACTTCAATAATTTGTAGAATGAACAGCTAAAACTGACCTGCATGTATACTTCCATGTCCATTTATTAAGGCATCTGTACTCTTTTATTCTTCCACACTTTTGTTGGATGTATAGAAATTTTCTTTTGGACTTTGATGAAAACAAAACTACTTTGGTAGAAGGAGCCATTGAACATCAAATTACAGTTAAAGCAAGTTTCTCAGGTCAAACTCTACCCACCACTAACGTACAGAAGGAAAACTGGAACTGTTTTTAATGATACTGGTATTTTCTTTATCATACTCAGTTAACATATCAGTTATTAATGGCAAAAATGCATTTAGATCATGTTTAAGTGGGATCTGAATAAACTTACTGAGAATACAACTCAACCATGATCACACAAAAGCAACTTTTGACCAGACAATTTCTCAGTACCACAAAACCTTTCATCAGCTTGTGGAGAGGGCTTGTGGAAATTTTTACACATTACAGTACATAGTATACACACCCATTAGTTTAGATATTAAATGACTTCATTTCAGGCACAGCTTCAAGGGGAACACCTCTCTATCACTCAGGGACCACCCACTCCTCTACAGGACCATTAACAGTTAATAGCACAATGGAGGGAAGGGCAAGGTTATGTTTGCAACATGTAAGCTGTATAGCCTTGGCCTATAACAGTTAGTTGTCCCAGTCAGTGTACGGCAAGCCTTCATCCTCATCATCCTCGGATTCTGGCGACGCCTCTTTAATTCTCCTTAAAGCTTCGTGGATGCTACGTGTTAGAGGATCAGCATTGTGCAAATCTATGGAGGACTCCCTCAGGGCCTCTTTCTGAACCTTCTTCAACTTTACTCCTTTCCTAATTTGTGCAAGTATATTATTGCTGTCATCTTCATCTGGAAACGGAGGCAGAGAACGCAGGTCAACTTTTCGCAAGTGGAAGCTACCCCGCTTCAGAGAAGCTAGAACTTCATCCATCGGTGAGCTCACTGTAACGGGGTAAAGTTCAAACATTAGTACAGAAACAGAATCACTTAAAGTTATATGAATGTCGTCTAACATACAACCTGATTGACTTTGTATTTTTAAACAATGCAAAAAGAAAATGCATCTCCTGCTGTGACACAACCAATACCCGGTGATCAAGCATGCACCTGTGGGACTTTGCTGATCAGACCTGGTGATAGACAAGCTGTGGTTGGAGCTGGGGAAACACCTAGCAGCCCGGGCACCTTTCCTGTTAGCTCACTCCAGCCAACCCTGACCACAAACTCCCTCAAATTGCACCAACTTTGGGGAGCTAGGAACCCCCGCCCCCCCCACCTCAATGAAAGGGAGGTCCCTAGCAAACCATTACCCTCTTAACCTCTGTCTTGGTCCATGTGCTACCCAATTCAAGCACCCAATAAGCCTTCTGTCCCAGCTACCTGACAGATTGATCCCAGTCCTGTCAGAAACTGGTACTTTTCAATGCACGTATGTGCAAGTGGCATATGACCTGCAACAACCCAAGTATTATACCATGATCTGAGAAAGCATTTACTCATTCTAAATAAAATGCAAGAACAGTTACAAAGTACAAACAAAAGAAGGCCATCAACATTTTAAACAATAAAAGCAAATATTTACTTCTTTGTTTTTTCAGCTCATCACTTGATGCAGTTTTCTTTAATTTTTTTCTGGCATTTAATAGCTGCTTGCTGTCAAATAACTGAGGTGTGGGTGAACTGACAGATTGCGATATTTCTTTGCAGGCACCTGACTGAGCAGATTTCTCTGCTTGCTGCTGAGCATCGGGTGATTCCTCACAAACTGCCATTGGCGGAGGAGGAGGGGGTAGAGGAGGTGGGGGCGGTGGAGGTACCATATCGAGATTACTGAATTCTTTGCTGCAAGGGCTTGAAAGTGGAATGGGTTGCAACAGTTCAGGGGTGGCATCATCTCCTGTCTGGAAAGAAACACACTCCTGTTCTTCTGCTGTGCTTCTCAATTCTGTTGCTCCAGTGGATTTTGTTCCCTTCTTTACAGCTGTTTCTCGTACTTGTAAGGTTCCTGGAAGAGACTGTGTTTGGTCTTTGCCAGCATAGGCCACTGAACCTGTACTATCTTTTCTTCTGACATTGGTGAAACGTAGTCTTGTGGATTTAAGTACAACTTGCCCTGGGTACCGCTGAAAGAAAGATGAATGAAAAGAGATACATGAAATATCTGTAATATAGAGTATTATGATACACAAAAGAACAAATACATTTCCTGCTCCAGCATGCTTTGGTATAGCTAGTTGGTTCAGACTCGATATTACAAAAATTTGCAAATCCTACAACCAGACCTAACTAGTGCTTTTTCCATTCCTAGGTTTTGTTCAGAAACACACATTGCTACTGTCACAATAAATGAGAATGCAGTTAATACAAGTTTTATTTCAATCTATAAGCAGTCCTGATGAAACTTACTTGTGATCCCTGAAAAATATCAAAAGTTAAAATACACCAGTGAAAAGCTAAATCTGTTAATTTTCATTTTTTTTGCATTGATAATAGCTCAATTTTGTTCTACAACTTCATAATTTTGAGCTAACTGATAATCTCAGATAGGCCCCAAGGATGAATGGTGTGAGAAACTGACAAAGTTCAAACTGCTGCAATATGGATGATCTTTGAACGGTCGAGTTAAAGCACATTATTGGGGCAGAGTACAGGGGCCTTCTGTTGGAGAAGTCCTTTACCCTCTAAACAGATTTGAAAAGCCAGAGACAGTAATATGTCTGATAATTCACTTCATTTATTATTGAAAAAACATTAATCTTAAACACCCATACAGAGCAGCACACGTCAGCCCTACATCTAATCACTCACATGCGTAAATTTGACAAGAAATCACGAACAAGGCTTCTCCAAGCCTGTTCACACCACCGGGTCTTGAAGGTAGCAAGAGGTTTTTCTTTCTAACTAAGTAAAAACATGTTATCTCTTATATCATTTTCTTTATGGTCTGCTTCCTGCTGGATGCAACACTATCTGATGTTTTATGACCACCCAGTTGTTCAAACCTATTGCCAAATAGAGATGAGAAGCTGAATGCACTGGACACAGCAAAGGCTATGGGCCCTAATAAAAAATCTCAGCTGTAGAACTAGCAGTCCCCTTAGCCAAATTGTTCCATTACAGGTACAACACTGGCATCTACCCAAATCTCGTGTACAAATGATTGCTTTCCATTTGCTGGGACAAATCAAATTCATGTTGAGAGCAGGAACCGAAGAAGAGAACTTGTATTGACATAACGCTTTATCATATTTCTCAGGACATTCAAAAGTGCTCCACAAACAATCAAGTCACTGTTGCTATGAAGGTGAATGCAGTAGTCATTTTGCACACAGCAAGCTCCAATGAAAAACAATTAATGTCCAGTTAATCTAGATTTTTTATGGTGTTGATTGAGTGAAGACAGTTGGCCAGGACAATTACTGGCTCTTCTTTCAATAGTGTCATGGGATCTTTTAACATTAAACTGAGGCTAGTTCAGGGCAATGTACTACCTGAACATACAAAAAAAAGGGCAAGAAAAGACCAATTGGTCCATCAAGCCTGTCATACCATGTAATGCCCATCCATCACCCTTTTCTCCCCATCTCCCTCCACACAATCACACAATCAAGAAGAGGCAAAAACATAAGAAAACCGTAGACCATTTAGGAAAAACTCTGGAAAATTCTTTTCCAATGCCCAAAATCAATCAAGTAAGTTCCAGAAGACCACAGTGACTGGGCAACACTACATCTAGTGTCCCACCTTCCTTCTATACATAGAGTTGTTTGTCATTCTCAGGATCTTGTCGAGCTCTCTCTTGAATGCTGTCAGAAAATCCACTCTTACTGTACGTGCTGGCAACTTATTACAGGTCAATGACTTTCTGGCAAAGCAAGTACCAAACCTAATCCTATGCTTATTTAATTTATACTCATATCCTCTGGTCCTCCCTAACCTATCTAGTTCAAACAGCTTATCCACTTGAACTAAATCTAGTCCTTCCATTATTTTAAAGACCTTAATTATATCCCCTCAAAGTCTACACTTTGTCAAAGTAAAAAAAAGTCCCAGCTCCCTAAGCCAGACCTGATAACTAGGTAGCAATCTAGTGGCCTTTCTTTGAGCCTTTTCTAGAATCTCGATATCACCATGTGAGGGGACCAAAATTGGACACAGTATTCTAGATGCAGCCTAAACAATGTCTAATGCAGAAAGGAGTGTTTCTTGTTGCACAATTAATTGTGCTGTCAATACATTTTAACACTTTTTCGCTTTCACTATAGCGTCATGACATTGGTCATCGATCTTTAATGACTTGCGCAGTATAATCTCCAGGTCCTTTTCCCACTTAACATCCTTGAGCACATAACCCTACAGGGTGTATACATGCTTGCAGTTACCCCTAACCAAGTGCATTATGCTATATTTGTCCATATTAAAAAACATCTACCAGACATGGGCTAATTCCCCCATTGCATCCAGCTGTGTCTGCAATCTATTTTTCACATTTGTGTCATCCACAAACTTGCGGCAAATTCTCCCAATGCTTTCATCGAGATCATAATAAAGATGGTGGAGACCAACGGTCCAAACACCAATTCCCGATGGACGCCATTAGCATAACCACCATCTGTCTACATAAATGCAAGCAGTTCTTTATCCTACCTAAAACTTGCCCACCAATCTCGCAACGTTCAACCGTGCTTAATAGCCTTTTGTGCGGCACGTTGTCAGAAAGCCCAGATACATGTCAACCAGGCTTCCAATGTTCATCAACTTTGTAACTTCATCAAAAACTTTTAACCACATTAGGTGATAGGACCTTCTTTTCCAGAAGTTATGCTGAAATTCCCTAATAGCCCCATCTTTTTCATCAGTAATGATCTCTTTTAGCAACTTGCCTATAACTGGTCAAACTGATGGGCCTATAGTTACCCAGTTCTGACTTCTAGCAAATACTATATCCACATCTACTCTAATATTACAATTTTAGCATCAACCCTATGTTGTATTATTGGTAACCCAGCATTATCTTCAATAGTGAAGACTGATGCAAAGCAGCCATTTAAAACCTCTGCCATATCCTGGGACTCCACCTGAATCTGCTCTGTAGAATCATTTGATAGCCCTATACAATCCTTAATGGTCTTCTGACTCCTAACCTAGCTAAAAAAAAACTTTGCTAATACTACCACACCAATCCACTATCCGCTTCTCCAGTGTCCTTTTGACTTCTCCAATGGCAGCTTTTATTGCCTTCAGCTGAGTTCAATACCTATTCTTGTTCTCCCGAGAGTCATTTTCCTTAAACCTGTAAACTATTTCTGCTTTAATCTAATTTGTCTTTGGACATGACCAGTTAGCCAATTAAATGAAGGACAGTACCTCCAAGGATGCAACACTCCCTCAGTACTGCAACAAAATGTCCCCAAGCCCTGGAGTGGTGCTTGAAGCCACAACTTTGACTTATGGGTAAAAGTATTACCAACTGAGAAGGCTAGCTGTTTTATACTGTGCAGGAGTAGGAGTCACACGAAGACACCTCTGACACCACAAAGTACGTTAAATGGAGGTTGTCTCCTATGTTTTTTAGGATATGGCAGAGGTTTTAAATGGCTGCTTTGCATCAGTCTTCGCTATTGAAGATAATGCTGGGTTACCAATAATACAACATAGGGTTGATGAACAATGGATGATATTGGTCCACTTCAATGGTGTGTGAAGAATATATGTTATACGAAATAAGAACTTCACAGTTAACAACCTTTTTATCAGCTGTGTTACCACACAAGAATTGGGAAATTAAATATATGTCTTAGTGGAAGGGTACAATATAGTCAATGCTTCTCTGAATTCAGACTCTCCTCACCTGTTTAAAGTTACGGAGTCGATCCAATGTTTTCTGCCGCTCCTGGCTAACCCACTTACTATTTTTCTCTTCCTCGTGTTGTTGATCACGCATCTGAAACATACCAGCATACAATGTAAAATACAGACTATACAGAACAAGCACATCTCAACTTGTCATTATATTACATTTCATGACAGTCCAAAAAGCCCTTCCGTTGGATATTTGTGTTATTGATTTTTAAGCCCTGAAGAACTTTTCCCAAAAAAATGTTTGAATGAAATTTTGTGCTCAAGGTGAAAAATGTTTACACCTGAAAGAAAGAACTTGCCTTTATATGAAGTAAAAAGTGTTTGTTTCCAGCACTCGCTATCAGCATCAAGCACTCTCGCTCAGGTGAAGCATTATTAGATGCAGAGTAAAGCTTCCTCCGCTCTGTCCAAACAATGTGCTTTAGTCCAACCTCAGAACAGCACCAATGAGACATTTTTCCATTTTACACACAGTCATGCTGTGACCGTTCCTGAATAAGATTGCCAATTTAGCACTATTAGGATTCAATTAGGGGAATTCTTCTGCAAAACCTTCTTAGTCAGTAGACAGAGGAAATGACTTTCATTCAATCTGTCTGGGCTGGATTTGAACTAGGTCAGGATTTGAAAAGTCAGTTTGCTACCCAGTCCCATCAAAAAACACATAGCAGCTATTCAATTTTTTTAAATGTTATTTTTGGGGTGAATTTATTTTCTCATCACCAGGGGCAGGACTGGCAGCTCAATATTCTGGGGTATAGAATCTTCAGGCGAGAGAGAGGGGGGGAGTAAAAGAGGAGGGGGTGTCGCAATATTAATCAAGGAGTCAATTACTGCTGTAAGGAGGGATGATATCTTAGCAGGTTCCTCTAATGAGGCCATATGGGTAGAACTTAAAAACAAAAAGGGGGCAAGCACTTTGCTGGGAGTGTACTATAGGCCCCCAAACAGTCAGGGGGAGATAGAGGAACAGATATGTAGGCAAATCTCAGGAGGCAGAGGGTGATGGTCGAAGGTTGTTTTTGTGACTGGAAGCCTGTGTCCAGTGGTGTACCACAGGGATCGGTGCTGGGTCCTTTGCTGTTTGTAGTGCACATTCATGATTTCGATATGAATGTAGGAGGTATGATCAGTAAGTTTGCAGATGACACAAAAATTGGTGGGGTGGTAAATAGCGAGGAGGGAAGCCTCAGGCTACAGGACGATATAGACGGGTTGGTCAGATGGGCAGAACAGTGGCAAATGGAATTTAACACTGAAAAGTGTGAGGTGATGCATTTTGGGAGGACTAACAAGGCACGGGAATACACAATGATGGTAGGACCCTAGGAAGGACAGAGGATCAGAGGGACCTTGGTGTGCATGTACATAGATCCCTGAAGGCAGCAGGACAGGTAGATAAGGTGGTTAAAAAGGCATATGGGATACCTGCCTTCATTAGCCGAGGCATAGAATAGAAGAGCAGGGAGGTTATGATGGAGCTGTACAAAACGCTAGTTAGGCCACAGCTGGAATACTGTGTGCAGTTCTGGTCGCCACACTATAGGAAGGATGTGATTGCATTGGAGAGGGTGCAGAGGAGATTCACCAGGATGTTACCTGGGCTGCAGCGCTTCAGCTATGAAGAGAGACTGGACAGGCTGGGGTTGTTTTCCTTAGAGCAGAGAAGGCTGAGGGGGGACGTGATTGAGATGTACAAAATTATGAGGGGTATAGATAGGGTAGATAGAAAGGAACTTTTCCCCTTAGTAGAGGGGTCAATGTTTCAAGGTAAGGGGCAGGAGGTTTAGAGGGGATTTGAGGAAAAACTTTTTCACCCAGAAGGTGGTTGGAATCTGGAACTCACTGCCTGAAAGGGTGGTAGAGGCAGAAACCCTCACAACATTCAAGAAGCATTTAGATGAGCACTTGAAACGTCATAGCATACAAGGCTACGGACCAAGTGCTGGAAAATGGGATTAAAATAGACAGGGCTTGATGGCTGGCGCGGACACGATGGGCCTCTTTCTGTGCTGTATAACTCCATAACTCTATGTATGGGAATTGAAAGATTTTCCTCTCAGTGACAAAGTCAAACAATCCCACATATAATGAAGGGGCCCCAGCCAACACATTAATCTGTCTTTTCTCTTTCAGATGCTGATTAAGCTGTGTACTTCTAGGAATTTGTTTTTTATTTCAAGCAATACAGGCCAGGTACAACACGAATTAAATGCAGGAAGGCTCCCCCTGCACTGCTCTCCTTAATTCCAACCGCGGAAGAACAACTTGCATTTATATAGCGCCTTTAATGTCGTAAAACATCCCAAGGTGCTTCACAGGAGCGATTATCAAACAAAATTTGACACTAAGCCACATAAGACTCCCACACTACCAGTGTGACATTTCCATTTCCCACGTCAACGTTTGAGCAAGACTGCCAATTTCTAAGCCGTAACTTATTACAGCTTCAAGGAATAATCTGAAAAGGAGATTCTAAAGAATTCATGCTTTCTTATAAAACGACACATGACAATGTTGTGCCTATTTTTATGAAATGAGGATTCCTTTAAAAACATCCAAATATAAATATCTTTACCATTCATATTAATGATTGTAGTGGCACGGAATCATTGCACAGCTTAACAGTACATCTCTTCAGTACCAGAGGGCAGCAGTGAGAATGGTGAGATCTAGCTATCAGAGGACCACAAATAACACTACACAGAGAATATTACAAATGGAAATTTCACACACCAGCTGTACAGCATGATGGGTCCTGTATTCCTCTTCATTTTGTTTGTACTGCTTCATCTTGTCATTGTGGCTTTCAATACAGATTTCCTATAAAATAAGTAAACATTAGAAGAAAAATTAATATAAAACTAAAGAGCTGATGCTAATCAGACTGGACTAATATCATCAAAGGTGTTCTGTTATGCAATCATTAGATTAGTAAGTAGGATCTGAAAAATTAGCAACAACTTTGCTGTCAAGCAATAATGGTTCTTATCTTGCAAATCCCTTTAGCAGGAATGAAGAATGAATACGGAGATGCATGGGGAAAATCTCAAAACCAGCTATGTTTAGAGCAACGAGTCACAAAGGAATGATGAACTTTTACCTCTATGTAAAGGGAAAAATTAAAAAACACTGGAGGACACAATTACAAAATTAACAAGCTTCAAGCAAAACTACAATTGAGAAGAAATGTTTCCCACCTCAAAGAGCAATGGGACAGATGCCCAGTAGGAACAGATAATGGAGCAATGTGAAAGAACTTCATAAATCAGCACATCTGAAATTCTATAGCAAGGTGAGATATTCATTCAGCTTGTAGCCCATTTCCATGCTGACCAGCAGCACAGATACAAAAGACACCAGTATTCCCATTTCCAAAGGATTCCCATTATCAAAAGGAAATCTTGGTTGTACGAAAGACACGCAGGACTTCTCATAAACACCCTTTTTAATGGAAATTTCATCTCATCCATTGAACAAAAGATTTCTGCACAGATTTTTTTTGTCTCTGAAAATCTGTGCCTCATGAACTAAGTGACAGAAAAGAAAGGGAACAGAGGGGAAAGGGTAAATGAGAAAAGAATTTGAGAAACAATACAAAAATACCCAGAAGTAACAAGAAAAACTATTGGAAAAAAAGCAGCAACAAGGAGAAAGAGAGAGAGCAAACAGAATCTCAGATCAAGTTATTCTTTTGTTTGAAAGTGACAACATAAAATTACAGGAGACTATCTCACATTGTTTGTTGCTGTACTCTCATTTTATGGATGCTAGAAGCTAGAAATAAAGTGTGATGTATAGGAAAATCTGGCAAGGAAAATGGGAGTAACGTGACACCTAAAGTAGAGTGGAATGGAGAATTTATTTCATAATGGAGAAAAACATTAAAACTAATACTAAAATATTTTGCCAAGATCTTTCAGACAAGTAAAACAAATGCTTTCCCCAACTCCACTAGTGTGACATTTCCATTTCTATTGAAGCGTTTCTTTGTTTGAACAAAGGAGATTACGAGAGGTGTGCAAAATTATGAAGGGATAGAAACAGACCTTTTTCAGTGGTTGATGGGACTAGAAGGAGGGGACATAGATATGAGATTAAATGCTGGAAAAGTAGGATAGAGAGCAGGAGAATTTTGTTTTTAAACAAAGAGGGTTGTGAGACAATGGAATGCACATTTAGTGATTGAAGCAGAGACCAAAGCAACATTTATAAACAGATATGTGGTTGAAGGAAAAGGGAATAAAAGAATATGGAAACAGAGCAGGCAAATGGGATTAGGACTACTGTTCATGTGGAGGATAAATTTAAGCACAGACTGGTTGGGGTAAACAACTTGTTTCTGGGTTCTAATTTCTATGTCATTTTATGCTGTATTCCAATATTCCTTGCAGAATTTTCTGTGTATACACCATGTGATTTAAAAATAAATAAATCTGTTTTTAAATGAGGAATATTAGACATCAAACGGTTAATCTGAGCACTCTCACCGCTATCCAGCAATAGGTGACATTAATCTTAAGGAATTAAAAATTAGATTCATAAGGCAGTCTCAAAATAAAACAGGAAAGATTTTCCTGATCTTGCACTTGGGTCTATGGATCACCCTAGGTGCAGCAAATACAGGTGAATCAGGTGGTTTGGAGCGCACATCTGTAAGGGAGCACATCCAATTTTTCCTTCCCTGTAATTTAATGGACAAAATAGCAAGCAGGCATCCTTACACGCATGCGCTCTAAACTATCCAATTTCAATCTCAGGATGTGGACGTCGCTGCCAAGGCCGGCATTTATTGCCCATGGTGGTGGGCATTCTTGAACTGCTGAGCAGTTTGATACAACTGAGTGGCTTGCTAGGCCATTTCAGAGGGCAGTTAAGGGTCAACCACATTGGAATCACATATAGTCGACACTGGGTAAGGGCAGCAGGTTTCCTTCCCTATTGGACATTAATGAACCAATTAGATTTTTAATGACATTCCGACAACTTCATAGGTCACTTTTAACAATACCAGCTTTTTATTTCCAGTTTCTTTAAAAACCGAATTCAAATTTTCAAACTGTCATGGTGGGATTTGAACTCGCATTCTCTGGATTACTAGTCCAGGCCTCTTGATTACTAGTCCAGTAACATAAACGTTACACTATTGTATCCCGATCTCCCAGAATTTTGAATCACAAAGGAAAGATACATTTTAATCTATGTAAAGTACAAAATAAAATACTTTAAAAAAAACACTAAAGGGTATCAGTACAAAATTAACAAGCTCAGGCAAGTCTAAAATGATGTGGAGATGCCGGTGTTGGACTGGGGTGGACAAATGTGAGAAGTCGCACAACACCAGGTTATAGTCCAACAGCTTTATTTGAAATCACAAGCTTTCGGAGCTTCAGCTGACAAAGGAGCAGCGCTCCGAAAGCTTGTGATTTCAAATAAAGCTGTTGGACTATAACCTGGTGTTGTAAGTCTAAAATGAGAAGAAACTTTTCCCCCTTTCTCCATAGAGTAATGGATATGTGGAACAGACTACTGGCAAAAGCACTTAACGTGTCAAGAAAAAGGATAAATAGTTGGTCATAAAAGGGACTGAAGGTTACATGGATAATTATGCACAGAGATGATCTACTATTCCACAACCTCCGTAGTAAAATGAAAGTACAACATATACAAGGTCCAATGGTTGGAAACAATACAAGCACAGATAGTCTCAGTCATAATATAATCATATGCAAGTAGAATAAATTCTGTCTATGAGCAGGAGAGAACAGTTTATTTATATTTTTAGTGGGAACACTGTACAAAAGATGTATGGGCCAAAAAAAATTCAAATCTTTCTCACTTTTCTACATCAGACGATAACACATCAGAAGATAACTGTGTCATTGGATACATTACAGAAATATGCATAGCCTCAAGTTGATGTGGGCTGGTGCAATTATAAGTATACATTAGGGGTACAAATCAGCAAGGGATGGTGTAACTCAGTCTGCAATTAAACTGCATCCATCAACACCATTAAGATGTTGAAAGCAGTGCAAGCAGGAAGCACGGAGTTAAACTGCATGCTGTGTACTGCTCTGAAATGGGTGGAAAGTAGGCCCCTGTGTATGTATACTTAAAGCATATGCAGACCGCTCTAATGTTGGCTTTACATCATACTTTATGAAGCCAGAGTGTTGTGAAAGTACCTCCTCGAGATAGTCTCATATCTGTTGCCAAATTCCAAACTCATCCCTAATTGGCTGTAACTGTGCTGTAAAGAGAAGGAACTTTTATACGAATGTCTTCACTGGAAGACATACTTCAAAATAGTTTTTTTTTAATCCCTACATTTGACAGTTTTTAAAAAAAAAAACAGACAGCTAAATTCAATTAGTTAATGAATGTAGACTTTGTTAAGGAATCAAGTCCTGAAGTACAACTTTGCCAAGGAATCAAGTCCTGAAGTACATACAGCTCTACAAAGGATTTCAGTTTAAATTGCTTGTTGTTAAACATAAATCTGTGCAGATTCTAAGCAGCAAAGAAAATATAGGTTTACTTAGTTACCAAGGATCTGACAAGTGGATGAGTTCAGTTGACTAAGAGACCTCCACGTGGGGTAATCCCATTCAAAATACCAAGATTTCAAAACTGCTGCATTTTCAGTGCATTGGCTTTCAGTTGCTCTTTCTGGTCAGCTCATTTTGCTGCCAGACTGACAGGAAAAATATTAAAAAGTACAAATTTAAAGGATGTGCTGTATGAGAAATCATCACAACTCTCCTGATACTTTTCTATTGTCAAAGTACACTGCACTTTCAATTGCCAATAACTTGCATCTTACAAGCCAGTTTGCCAGTGGGAGACATTTCAGCTTCAAATAAGTGAAAACCTTATAGCATTAGGAATAGTACGAGAGCATCTTGAGGAGGCAATCTTGAATCACTTTAGCTTTGCATTTGATTCAGCATTTGATTCAGTATATTCACACAGTGCAATGCAGACTTTAAATAGTTTCCAGGTTGGATCAGGAATGTTTTAAGCTTTATTTTTAAACTGTTTAGTGTTGGCAAAGAGCTGACTGTTCAGTTGGCTTTCACTAACATTAAAATTCAAACACCACTTAGAACTGGTTAGAGAGCTGAGTCCATGCTCTGTCAGCCATGTAGCACTTTAAGTAGCTACTGGTCTCAAACCGGTGTACGTGCAAGTATTACTGAGGCATGAGTCCCATGATTTGGACGTCCAGATTTTTTGCCATTAATTTACTTAATTAATTCTCATTTGCATGATGCAGTTATATTACAGAATTATACAATGAATCTCACGAGCCTTTTAGGGCAGCTAGCAAATTATCGCTCATAGTGGTGCACAAGCTCCCCCCACCCCCACCCAAGTTTGCTGCCTAAAAAACCTGCGAGAAACTCCAACCAGTACATAGATATCCTGCATGGTACAGTACAATTCCATTCAAAGTCAGTCATTCTGAGAAACCAGTCTTGAAACAGTCTGCACTGCAGTATTTATGTAGTCCTCTGCATTTAAAAAATAAAATATTGGTGTATATCCTGGTTCCTGGGATGGGGGGGATGGTCCTATGTGGAGAGATTGAGTAGACTAGGCCTATATTCTCTAGAGTTTAGAAGAATGAGAGGTGATCTCATTGAAACATACAAAATTCTTACAGGGCTTGACAGGGTAGATGCAGGGAGGATGTTTCCCCTGGCTGGGGAGTATAGAACCAGGGGTCACAGTCTCAGAATAAGGGCTCGGCCATTTGGACTGAGATGAGGAGAAATTTCTTCACTCAGAGGGTGGTGAATCTTTGGAATTCTCTACCCCAGAGGGCTGTGGAGGCTCAGTCGTTGAGTATATTCAAGACAGAGATCGATAGATTTTTGAATATTAAGGGAATCAAGGGATATGGGGATAGTGCAGGAAAGTGGAGTTGAGGTAGAAGATCAGCCATGATCTTATTGAATGGCGGAGCAGGCTCGAAGGGTCAAATGGCCTACTCCTGCTCCTATTTCTTATGTTCTTGTATCTCTTAACTAGGTTGCCTTCAAGGAGCTTGAAATTAATCAACAATTATGAACATAAGTAGTTTCAGCTAAAGTTATAATACAGCAGACTTTGCAATTAAATTCCATGACCTTTTCACTGGAGGATCTGACAAGTGGATGTGTTTAATTATGAATGATAAATTCCAATAAAGCAATCTGATCAGCCTTATTAAGTAACAAGATAAACAGTAAAATAAGCTGATAAGCACAAGATTCTTAACAATTAGTTTTTACTTAATATAAACAGCATGATGATGTTGGGGGTAATGGTGGGGGAATTTTTGTTGCTCAAAATTCTCCTCGTTTTCAAATCCCTCTATGGCCTCGTCCGTCACTATTTCTGTAAACGCCTCCAGCCCTACAACCCTCCAAGATATCTGTGCTCCTCCAATTCTGGCCTCTCGCGCATCCCCGATTTTAAATTGCTCCACCATTGGCAGCGGTGCTTTCAGCTGCCTAGGTCCTAAGCTCTGGAATTCCCTCTCATAGAAACATAGAAGATAGGAGCAGGAGTAGGCCATTCAGCCCCTCGAGCCTGCTCCGCCATTCAATGAGATCATGGCTGATCATCCAAATTCAGTACCCTGTCCCTGCCTTCTCTCCATATCCCTTGATCCTCTTAGCCTTAAGAAATATATCTAACTCCTTCTTGAATATATTTAATGAATTGGCCTCTACTGCCTTCTGTGGTAGAGAATTCCACAGGTTCACCACTCTCTGGGTGAAGAAATTCCTCCTCATCTCAGTCCTAAATGGCTTACCCCTTATCCTTAGACAGTGACCCCTGGTTCTGGACTCACCCGCCATCGGGAACATCCTTCCTGCATCCAGTTTGTCTAGTCCTGTTAGAATTTTATAAGTTTCAATGAGATCCCCTCTCATTCTTCTAAACTCCAGCGAGTATAAGCCCAATCGACCCAATCTCTCCTCATACGTCATTCCTGCCATCCCAGGTATCAGCCTGGTGAATCTTCGCTGCACTCCCTCCATGGCAAGAACATCCTTCCTCAGATAAGGCGACCAAAACTGCACACAATACTCAAGGTGTGGTCTCACCAAGGCCCTGTACAACTGCAGCAAGACATCCTTGTTCCTGTACTCGAACCCTTTCGCTATGAAGGCCAACATACCATTTGCCTTCTTAATCGCCTGCTGCACCTGCATGCTTACCTTCAGCGACTGGTGCACAAGGACACCCAGGTCTCGTTGCACTTCCCCTTCTCCCAATCTATTGCCATTCAGATAATAATCTGCCTTCCTGTTTTTGACACCAAAACCTCGCATTTATCCACATTATATTGCATCTGCCATGCATCTGCCCAATCACCCAACCAGTCCAAATCATACTGGAGTTTCTCGGCATCCTCCTCACGGCACACACTCCCACCCAGCTTTGTGTCGTCTGCAAACTTGGAGAGATTACATCCAATTCCCTCGTCTAGATCATTAATATATATTGTGAATAGCTGGGGTCCTAGGACCGATCCCTGCGGTACCCCACTAGTCACTGCCTGCCACTTGGAAAAAGACCCGTTTATTCCAACTCTTTGCTTTCTGTCTGCCAACCAGTTCTCTATCCAAGTCAATATCTTGCCCCCAATCCCATGTGCCTTAACTTTACACGCTAATCTCTTATGCGGGACCTTATCGAAAGCCTTCTGAAAGTCCAAATACACCACATCCACTGGTTCTCCCTTATCTATTTTACCAGTTACATCCTCAAAAAATTCCAGTAGATTAGTCAAGCACAATTTACCTTTTGTAAATCCATGTTGACTTTGTCCGATCCTGTCACTGTTTTCCAAGTGCTCTGCTATTACATCTTTTATAATGGACTCTAGCATTTTCCCCACTACCGATGTCAGGCTTACCGGTCTATAATTCCCCGTTTTCTCTCTGCCACCTTTTTTGAATAGTGGGGTAACATTAGCTACCCTCCAATCCATGGGTACTGTTCCAGAGTCTATCGAATTTTGGAAGATGACCAGCAATGCATCTACTATTTCTAGGGCCACTTCCTTAAGTACCCTAGGATGTAGATTATCAGGCCCTGGGGGTTTATCGGCCTTCAATCCCGTCAATTTCCCTAACACTATTTCCCTACAAATACTGATTTCTTTCAGTTCCTCCCTCTCATTAGACCCTATGTTCCCCGACATCTCTGGGAGGTTATTTGTGTCCTCTTTTGTGAAGACAGAACCAAAGTATGTATTTAATTGGTCTGCCATTTCTTTGTTCCCCATTATAAATTCCCCTGATTCTGACTGCAAGGGACCTACGCTTGACTTCACCAATCTTTTTCTCTTCACATATCTATAAAAGCTTTTACAGTCAGTTTTTATGTTCCCTGTAAGCTTACTCTCATACTCTATTTTCCCCCTCTTAATTAATCCCTTTGTCCTTCTTTGCTGAATCCTATTCTGCTCCCAATCCTCAGGTTTTCTGCTTTTTCTGGCCAATTTATATGTCCTCTCCTTGGATCTTATGCTATCCCGAATTTCCCTTGTTAGCCACGGTTGAGTCACCTTTTTTGTTTTATTTTTATGCCAAACTGGGATGAACAAATTCTGTAGTTCATTCATGCGATCTTTGAATGTTTGCCATTGCCTATCCACCGTCAGCCCTTTGAGTGACATTCCCCAATCAATCCTACCCAACTCGCGCCTCATACCATCGTAGTTTCCTTTATTTAAATTCAGGACCCTAGTCTCTGAGTCAACTACTTCACTCTCCATCTTAATGAAGAATTCTATCATATTATGATCGCTCCGACCCAAGGGGCCTCGCACAACAAGATTGCTAATTAATCCTTTCTCTCCGTCTCTCTACCTCTCTTTCTTCCTTTAAGACGCGCCGTAAAACCTACCTCTTTGATCAAGCTTTTGGCCATCTACCCTAATATCTCCTTCTGTGGCTCAGTGTTAAATTTTATTTGATAACGCTCCTGTGAAGCGCCTTGGGACGTTTTACTACGTTAAAGACGCTATTTAAATGCAAGTTGTTGTTGTTGTTATACAGGCCCATACATGTAAATGGAAATAGCAAAAACAAATTAAACCGATCTTTCTGAACAGCCTAAGCAAATATTTTGCACAAAATATTAATCTAATTTGATGAAAAAGCAAATCTGCTGGAGACACAAATCCAGTACTTTTATAAAGGCAATTGGAACATCATGATTACTATCCAGTCCCTGCTCAACACAGTGGGAACCATCTACTGACAGATCCCTTTCACATAATGGGAGTGGCTCTCTTCTGTCTGGAAGAGCAAAGTAGCTGATCTCCATTAGACTGACCCATAATTCTCAAGATGTGGAATTACTTCTTACAGATAATTTTTTTTTTTTTTAAATCCAATCTTGGGGGTGCAAAAGGAGAAGTGCAGCTATAAGAGGGCAATTCTGTCTCACCATAAAGCAAGCAGTAATTAATATATTCTTAAAAACCTGCATTTGAGTTGAAAGACTACAATCTAATCTCAGGGTCAGATTAAATGCACAAACTAAACTCTGGTTAGATTTCAACACGCTGCCAGGTGTTCATCCTTGTCGATGTATTAGAACATAAGAACATAAGAAATAAGAGCAGGAGTAGGCCATACGGCCCCTCGAGCCTGCTCCGCCATTCAATAAGATCAAGGCTGATCATCGACCTCAGCTACACTTTCCCGCCTGATCTCCATATCTCTTGATTCCCCTAGAGTCCAAAAATCTATCTATCTCAGCCTTGAATATACTCAGACTCAGCATGCACAGCACTCTGGGGCAGAGAATTCCAAAGATTCACAACCCTCTGAGTGAAGAAATGCCGCCTCATCAGTCTTAAATGGCCTACCCCTTATCCTGAGACTATGCCCCCTAGTTCTAGACACTCCAGCAAAGGGGAAACAACATCTCAGCATCTACCCTGTCAATCCCCTTCAGAATCTTGTATGTTTCAATGAGATCACCTATCATTCTTCTAAACTCCAGAGAGTATAGGCCCATTCTACACAATCTCTCATCATAGGACAGCCCTCTCATACCAGGAATCAATCTAGTGAACCTTTGTTGCACTGCCTCCAAGGCAAGTATATCCTTCCTTAGATAAGGAGACCAAAACTGTGCACAGTACTCCAGGTGTGGTCTCACCAAGGCCCTGTACAATTGTAGCAAGACTCTTATACTCCAACCCCCTTGCAATAAAGACCAACATGCCATTTGCCTTCCTATATGCTTGCTGTACCTGCATGCTAGCTTTGTGTTTCTTGCACGAGGACACCCAAATCTCTCTGAACACCAACATTTGAAAGTTTCTCACCATTTAAAAAATATTCTGTTTTTCTATTCTTCCTACCAAAGTGAATAACCTCACATTTCCCTATATTATACTCCATCTGCCACCTTACTGCCCACTCACTTAGTCTATCTATATCCCTTTGCAGACTCTTTGTGTTCTCCTCACAGCTTACTGTCCCAACTAGCTTTGTATCATCAGCAAACTTGGATACATTACACTTGATCCCTTCATCTAGGTCATTAATATAGATTGTAAATAACTGAGGCCCCAACACTGAGTCTTGCGGCACCCCACTAGTTACAGCCTGTCAACCTAAAAAAGACCCATTTATCCCTACTCTCTGTTTTCTGTCCGTTAACCAATCCTCTATCCACGCTACTATATTACCCCCAACCTTGTGCAATAACCTTTTATATGGCACCTTATCGAATGCCTTTTGGAAATCCAAATATACTACATCCACTGGTACCCCTTTATCTACCCTGCTAGTTACATCCTCAAAAAACTCTAATAAATTTGTCAAACACGATTTCCCTTTCATAAAACTATGTTGACTCTGCCTAATCATGTTGTGATTTTCTAAGTGCCCTGATACCACTTCCTTAACAATGGATTCCAGCATTTTCCAGACAAATGATGTCAGGCTAATTGGCCTGTAGTTCCCTGTTTTTTCTCTCCATCCTTTCTTGAATATCAGTGTTACATTTGCGACCTTCCAATCCGCTGGGACCATTCCAGAATCTAGGGAATTTTGGAAGATCAAAACAATGCATCCACTATCTCTTCAGCCACCTCTTTTAGAACCCTAGGATGTAGGCCGTTAGGTCCAGGGAACTTGTCGGCTTTTAGTCCCATTAGTTTCTCTTAGTACTTTTTCTCTACTTATATTAATTACTTTAAGTTCCTCACCCTCATTAGACACTTGTTTCCCCACCATTTTTGAGCAAAATAAAACCCGTTACTCTTCCAGGAGGTGGGACGTCAATTAAAATATAATGAGGCTGGAAGCCTCTTTTTTAACCTCCATTTTGTTTGCAACTCTATCTGGATGGGTTTTACATACTTAGTAAAACTCAGCAGTTACAGCAAGGCGAGCACTGCTGCATCCAGGAGGTAAGTGCCTTTATACCTACCTCCTGGATCCAAGATCCCTGCTTAGCCCACCCTCCGCGATTCGAGATCACCTCATGAGGCCTGCGATCGCCTTCCCGGACCACCCCCCCCCCCCACGATCATCCGGAGGCCAGCCACGATCCTCTGGTAGCATGCCCTGAATTTTTCTTCCCGCCGCCTATGATCTTGAGGCCGACCATGATCCTCTGGTGGCTGGCCCTAAAGTGATCCTCCCTCCCCTCCGGTCCCACGACATCCCTGATCTTTTCTTCTCCCCACTCAGTTCTACAACGTTCCCGATTTTCTCTTCTTCCCCCCCCTCCCATCCCCCCAATCCACCGGAGGCCGGCACCGGCACCAGCCCCAGCCTCCACCTGATCCTTCCCTCCCTCCTCTGAGCGGCCTAGTGCCGCAGGCCTACCCGCCCGCAGCCAGCCAGCATCTCCATCTGGCAGGCTGCGGGCGGGAAACAGAGGCTTCAGGTGCAAATCAGGCCCTGCTATTAAAGTCGGCAGGGCCTGCGGGAACCCGTTCTCCCGCCCACATCGGAGCACCTGTGGTCTTAACCTTTGACATGGTTATCTTTGATCACTTCCTCATCTCCCTTACCACCCACACCTATCTACCTTCCAGTATCCCACTAATTTCACCATCCATCCTTGTAAAAACTCTCCTTCCCCCCTCCCTCTTCCACCCCAGGACACTAAACAAACTCATTGTCAAATTCCTAAAATCGCCATCTCTAGCCCTCCACTGTGGTCAAACTGCTTAACCGCAGTCTCTCACCTATATCTTCAATACCCTTGTTCCTGGCAAAATTATCATTATTTCCTACTACGCTTATTCCTCCTGGTGCAAACCCCATGTTCATCTACAAGTTTGAGGGATATGAATTTAATCATATCTGGTTCAAAACTGGCCTTATCATTCATTGTCAGATCTGGCTTCAACACATCAAACTCTATGGTTATTCAATCTCCCCAGCTTAAACAACTGACTATTTCCAGGATCTTCCTGGAGGGTAAGGATAACCTCAGGGTCCTTTTTTCTATGACCAGTTGCCACTGTAAACTCTTCTCCCCCGCTGGTTCCACCATCACCTCAAGTGCCAAATGCGAGGAGTTCATGAACCCCTCAATCACTTAGATCAAGACTAACCATGAAGTTGCCTTTGCTGCATCCCCCCCTTTCACCTGGCCCCCAGTCCAACCAAAGTCTTCCACCAGTCTGGCAATTAACTTGCTTCTCTTTGCAGCTTCTTCCCATCTCTCCTCCCACGCTCTTCAAGCTCATGTTGTCTATGAGATTCAGATTGTGCTCCCTTGATTCCCCATCCCACTTTACCCCTCTTTCTGGTCTCTATGCTAACTGACATTGACAATGATTCCATCGCTTTGGCCACCATTTCTCTTCTCTTCCATACCACTGTTATAATTCCCCTTAAAAAAATTTTGATGCTGCCAATTACTACACCACCTACACCCTCCCTTTATTCTCCAAGGTGCTTGAAAATGTCGGCGCCTCCCAGCCCCATGCCCACCCCCCCGTAACTCTGTTTGAATCCCTTCAGTCTAGCATCTGCTCTTCTCAGAGCATGGAAACATCCTGAATGAATGTAACAAAGGATATCCTCTGTGAGTATGACACTTGGTCCTCATTTACCTCTCTGCAGCATTCAACATGGTTAATCATACCATCCTCCTCCAATACCTTCCTTCTGTCATGGAACTCTGTTTGCATGATTCCATTCCTACCTATCCAAATGCAACCAGTGCATTTCCAGCAATAGTTTCTTTTCCCACCCCTGCACCTAGAAAGCCACTGTCTTCACAAACTCCACTCCCTTGCCACTAATGCCTTTCCCAATCCCAGCCACTGTTGTGGGTTCAACCAGATTACTTGCAGTCTCAGGGTCCTTTTCAACCCTAAGTCTAGTTTCAGACCGCAAGTCATCTGCACTTCTGACTTTACCTCTTCCCCTGGAAAGCCTCATGCATGCTGTTGTCTTCTCCAGACTTTGACTACTCCAACATTTTCTTTTCTGGCCTCCTTTTTCTACCTTCCACAAACTTCAACCCTGCTGCATAAATCCTATCCCATACGGAGTCTCACTTACCCATCACCACTACCCTCGTTAACTGACCAAAAAAGATTCTAACTGTATTTTTTTCCCTCAACAGGCATCATTTCATCACTTATTTAGCACTGGTTTAATAAAAAAGGAAACATCAAAATTAAACTATTAATATAATGATATTCCATATTTTCCAATTGCTATGATTGTTTGGAATGTTGAGAAAACATTTAGGACAGAATAGTCACAATGATTGTTGTTGGTTGGTTGGGCCTATATTCATTGGAGTTTAGAAGAATGAGAGGTGATCTTATTGAAACGTATAAGATTTTGAGGGAGCTTGGCAGGGTAGATGCAGAGAGGATGTTTCCCCTCGTGGGGAAATCTATAACTAGGGGGCATAGTTTCAGAATAAGGGGTCGCCCATTTAAAACGGAGATGAGGAGGAATTTCTTCTCTCAGAGGGTCGTGAATCTTTGGAATTCTCTACCCGAGAGCTGTGGAGGCGGAATCATTGAATATATTTAAGGTGGAGATAGACAGATTTTTGAACGATAAAGGAGTCAAGGGTTATGGGGAGCCAGCAGGAAAGTGGAGTTGAGGCCAAGACCAGATCAGCCATGATCTTATTGAATGGCGGAGCAGGCTCGAGGGGCCAAATGGCCTACTCCTGCTCCTATTTCTTATGTTATTATGTTCTTAAATGAACCCACAATTTTTTTTAGATAGTATTTTCAAATAGTAACTTTTTTTTGATTTATTTAAAAATTAATTTTACTGCATTTGAGATCTGCTTTACATTAGGCAGGGAGCATTTTATAATAAATTACAAACTTTTACCCAAGTTGATGCTACTCTGGGAGGTATCACCATGCTCACCACTAAGATCTATTAGAAGGGATTTGAGAAAGAACTTTTTCACCCAGAGGGTGGTTGGAGTCTGGAACTCACTGCCTGAAAGGGTTGTGGAGGCAGGAACCCTCACAACATTCAAGAAGCATTTGGATGAGCATTTGAATTGCCATAGCATACAAGGCTACGGACCAAATGCTGGAATATGGGATTAGATTAGACAGGGCTTGATGGCCGGCGCGGACACGATGGGCCGAAGGGCCTCTATCCGTGTTGTATAACTCTCTATGACTATCAGCTATCTTCAGTGTTTGCTTTTTTTAAGTTCTGGTTCAGCCACAATAATTTTTTTCATAAAAATTAAATTATTGTACAATATCTTGCAAGCAGCATAAAAAAATAATGCAGTAAGTACAAGGGCAAAGTAGAAAGTACAAGGGCAAAGTTAACAGACAAGCACCTAATTTGAAGCATCTGATCAGTTGAGTTGGATACAACTGTTGAAAACCTGGGTTTAGTGACGCTCATGGCACTCGAGCCCATATACACCATTTATTGCTTTCAATGTAGTAGTAAGCAGGGACAAATTTACCTCACCTGTTGCTGTGATGTATCTACCAGCAGGAATTGAAGGCAGGAAAGCAGCAAGGAAGGGAAAGGTAGAGAGAAAGAGAGTGGCGGGAACGATGCAAACCCTGAAACCATAAACTATACAAATATTAACTATCCAAGTACAACAGCAAAATAAGCCAGTAATACAAGCGTGGATTTTTTTTTTAAAACCTCCATATAAATACTTCATGTTCATTTTCCTAACCTCTAAAATGTTTTCCTTATATGTTAATTAAGAAGTTTTTATTTTCTTTATTTAGTCTAGCAAAACATCCCTCCACCCCATGGGCGGAATTTTGCCAGCGCTCAGAGGGCGGGTTCGGAGGCAGGTCAGCTGTCAAAATAGCAAAGAATGACAGTGGGTAAGGAACCCGTCGTCAACCCTCCTCCACGCGAGTCTCCCAGGTGTTGGGTCTGTCGGTGCTGAACAGACCCGACACCAAGCAGCAGGGGAGGCAATTCAATGGGTTGTTAACATCCAATTAGCTGTTATTTAAGCCTACATTTCAATTTTACGTGCTCTCCCACGGGTTGCCTGCTGCTCGGGGAACACGTCAGCTCAGCATGTCATGAGCGGATTCAGCATTGAATTATCTCATGACCTGACAGCTGCCAAAGTTGTATAAAAGATCCCATGTTACAGCTGTTCACTTTCAAAGCTCAGAAACTGTTGGTTACTGCGTTTGGAAGACATATTGAGCTTTCTGTAGTTTGCAAGTGCTTGGAGCCAACTCTCTATCCAGTGCCACCTCATTGGAACAACCTCTCTCACCACTGACAGATCGCTTCCGTCATCTCAACCTCACCTGCCATCTATTCCATCAGCATCGTTGCCCTTGAAAATATCTCACCTTGGTCCTCAGAATCCCACCAAGATCAGCCCCAACACCAGCATCACCGGGCACACCAGCAGCAGCACACCACCACCACCACCCTTCTCTGCAATCAACTGATGCTGCACAGGACACAAGGCCTCAGCACCCGACCACATTGCTGCCCGGGACAGCCTCACCATGGCCAGATTTACTTCACTTGACGCTTTACACCCTGGATGCCACATGATGCGCCAGGTTGGCACCACCCCACACCAACACCATAAAGCATCCCTACAATGCGTAAGCCATTCCTTTCACACTCGTCACCATTGTGGGGGGGACGGGGATGGGGGGGGGGTTACCTTTATGTCTCACCATTCACTACAACTCACTAAGGCACTTCCAAAGGTGCACACAAATCTGTCCAAGAACGCAAAGTGCTGAAAATAAAGGTTTCAATGTTTGACAGCACATTACCAGAAACTTCACATGAACATTGGCTAAACCACCTAAGTGCCTACCATTGTGTGTTGTTAGTTGGTATGCTTGCAGTAGGATGAGGGCGAGTGTGAGGGGTGGCTAGGTGAGATGCGGAAGTGATAATGTAGATAAGAGAGGGATGGGTGGAGGTGCAAGGTAAGTTGGTGGGAGTAAAGATGTACAGGAGTAGGGTAGAGAAGGCAGAGTGATGTGGATGTGATGAGTGGCACAGCAGGATGAGGTTAAATGTGGCTTGGCAGTAACGTTTCATGATCTACTGAGATCATTAAAAGGTTTGCGCCACTGCAGCCTGGTCCTCCTGACGACATTCCTGCTTGTGCTCTCCTGTGCAATGTGCAACCAGGCTGCATTGATCTCCTGGGAAGGGAAGAGAATCTCCCTGCGTGGTGACTCCCTCCATAAGCATATGGTGGGAGTCATGGGAGAGCCTGGGGTGCAGCTGTGCACCTTTGTGCAGTGCTTGTCAGTGGTTGCAGCACCTCAATGCTGTAGAACACTGACAGCACAACTGTCAAAATCAATTTGGACATGGTCCCTTTAAGGAAACCGGCTGATGGCGCATCAAATGACGTCATCAGACCCGCTTCCTTTTAATTGGCCGGGAACCTCGCAGGGCGGGGCTTAACAAGCCCCATTAACGTAAAATCACTTGGAGAGTGTGGGCTGCAGTAGGCAGCGGGCTGGGACCGCGATGCTGACCCCGGTTGGCGAAATCGTGGCCCATAAATTTCAAATGGATGTTTCCTAAAGCAATAAATATGAGAAGAGATGAAAACCTGGGCATCATCACCACTTTGATCATGCCACTGACTGCAACTGTCTATGATAATTTGTTACTGATGTCTCCTGCTACTTGGAGAAGCAAAAATCTAAATAGGGGGGAAAAAGGGAAAATAACTGCTTGCTCTAACACTACGCAATTCAGAGAATGTGACCAACTTACTAAAGCATGCTATTTTAAATTTTGGTTGTGCTTTTGGTGAAATTTTTTCCTTACACTTTGAAAACCCAGCGTCAATACCGACCTAGGTCAGACACCACAGAGACAAGAGTAAAGCTTCCGCTATCTTGCTCTGATAAATTGCTTTAACTCAACCAAAGAAAAGTGCTCCCACCGTAATTTCCAAACCAACAAGTCTTACAATTTCTCTGAATGAAGTTCAAATTTAGCACCAATCTATGCCAAATTGTACTGTGGGCCTGCGCTCACTGGAAACAGAGTTGAGACTGCCTGAGCTAGTTACAGATATGACCCTTAAAGCCTGAGAGTGGAGAGTTTTGTTCTATCAGTCTGGGATAGATTTAAGCTCAGGTCCCAGAGATGAAGGCAGATGGTTCTAACCTAATTTCTGTCAAGTCCCAGCATCCTTTTTCTATAAGCAAAACGTGATAATTTTCATAAATGAAAATCATTCAAGTCTAGTGTAAAAACACGATTTTAAAACATTGCAGTTTTATTTTACAGCCTTACTAAAAGTCTAAAACATAATTTGTTTTGCAGTTTCCCTGCATAGATTAGACTTTAGTTACCCTAAAAATTAATTCTGTACATTTAAAGCTCATCATTAAGATATCTTTCTCATAACACATTGCATTTCAATTTCAATTAGTTTGAGATTATTACGCCTCCGTAGAGGAGTTTCTGATCCTAATCCATGCACTTAGTTTACAAATGGTTCTAGTCTGTATATTGCGTCACTAAGTCTCAAGTCAATGACCAACAGAAACTAACTGTGTAGAACAGAGATAAAGACAATCTAAAAACAAAAATGCAACGATTAGGATAGAAATGGATCATATTTTGGCAATCAAAAAAGGAAGAAAAAGTATACTTAGTCACCAAAGTTTAAGGCACCTCTTAGGAATGCATAAATGCCTAGTATCTTTTGCATTTTACAACTACTTTTAATAAATAAAAACATTAAATGAAACCTGGACTGTATTAAAACAATCAAATTCAATTTGTAGTGAAAGAAGCCAATGTTGCTGCAGATGGTATATTTACCTTCTTGTTTCTGAGGTAGGCCTTCTTGGCTGAAATGCGACTACGTCGAGCCTCTAGCTGGCGTACTTTCTGCTGCAGCTTCAGTAGTTCCATTTTCTGTGGGATCATTGATGATGCCATATCTTCTGTTGCCTGCATGGCTTCCATGCTTTCGTAAGTGTCATAGTAAACAACTTCTTCTCGTTTCTCTGTTTAAAGTAAATGAATGCCAATAATCAAGCCATTAAAAATAGTTTACTCTTTCAGCCTGGGATAAGGATACTAGAACAGTGAGGGAAAATTAATAAGGCACCATATCTCCCTTCCTTTCCAAAGCACCCTTGTCATCCCTTCCTCAAAAAACCCACCCTCAACCCCTCTTTCCTTGCATGCTACCGCCCCATCTCCAACCTCCCTTTACTCTCCTAAGTCCTTGAACGTGTTGTCACCTCCCAAATCTGTGCCCATCTTTCCTGCAACTCATGTTTGAATCTCCCCAATCAGGTTTTCACCCTCGCCATAGTACTGAAATGGCCTTAATCAAAATCACAAATTACAGCATACATAACGTAGTGCACTATCCCCCTTGTCCTTTGCGCCCTCTCTGCAGCTTTTACACGGTTGACCACGTCATCCTCCTCCAACGCCTCTTCCCTGTTGTCCATCTCTTGCTTGGTTTCACTCTTAGCTATCCAATCATAGCCAGAGCATCTCTAGCAATGGGTTCTCTTGTTGCCACCACACCATTACCTCTCGAGTCCCCCAAGGATCTAGCCTTGGCTCCCTATTCCTCATCTACATGCTACCCCTTTGGCGACACCATCCAAGGATATGGTCGCCAGGTTCATAGTGCACGGTGATGACACACAGCTCTACCTTTCCAACAATGCTCTCGATCCCTCCACTGCTGCTTTGTTGTCACACTGCTTGTCCAACATCCATTACTGGATGAGCAGAAATTTCATTGGAAAGATCGAACCCATTGACTTCGGCCTCAGCCACAAACTCCGTTCCCTAGTCACCGGTTCCATCCCCCTCCTTGGCCACTGTCTCAGGCTGAACTAGACTGTTCGCAACCTCGGCGTCCTATTTGACCCTTAGCTGAGCTTCCGACCCCATATCCTCTCCATCATCAAGACCACCTCAGTTACATAGCCTGTCTCTGCCCCTACCTCAGCCCATCTGCTGCTGAAACCCTCATCCATGCTTTTGTTACTTCCGGACTCGACTATTCCAATGCCCTCCTGGCTAGCCTCTCATCATCCAAAACTCTGCTGCCCGTATCCTAACTCGCACCAAGTCCTGTGTACCCATCAGCCCCATGCTCACTGACCTACATTGGTTCCCGATCCACCAATGTCTCGAACTTAAAATTCTCATCCTTGTGTTCAAATCCCTCCATGGCCTCACCTCTCCCTATCTCTGTAACCTTCTCCAGCCCTACAACACTCCAAGAACTGTATTCCTCCAATTCTGGCCTCTTGTGTATCCCCAAATTCTTTCGCTCCACCATTGACAGCCAAGCCTTTGGTTTTCTAGGCCCCAAACTCTGGAATTCCCTCCCTAAATCACTCCACCTCTCTCTTCTCCTTTAAGATGCTCCTTAAAACCTACTTCTTTGATCAAGCTTGTGGTCACCTATCCTAATGTCTACTTCTTTGGCTCAGTGTCAATTTTTGTCTGATTATGCATCTGTAAAGTGCCTTGGGACATTTTGCTATGTTAAAGGCGCCATATAAATGCAAGTTGTTGTTGTAGTATTTTTTTTCTACCAGGCCTTCATGCTCTCCCACCAGGGTTTCCTACTGTCTGCTGCTTCACAGCAGTTCCCAATAAGCCACCAAAGGGCTGAAAAAATACTTTTTCCTATTATTTTCTTGTACTGTTATGCATACAGTCTTATGGTGGAGAGTGGAGAAAAGCTACAAAGGAAGAAGGGAAACTGGTCCTGCCTCAGCGAACTAAAGGCCCTCCAGGTATAGCTGCCAAAGTTGCACTTTGAAGAATAATAGGACTATTCCTTTGAAACCTTGAAGTTGTCCTGAAAACCAGATTCTCCTGCCAAAATTGTAAAACCTTTTCCAGGGCCCATTTTTTCATTCAATCTTCCGATCCGCTTTAGCTTCTCTTCATAAAATGTTTGACTCCAATAACTTAGAAAAAATATCTCTAAAAATGGCACCTCTGGCATATAACATACACATAATACTTTTAAAGCATCATAATTTATTTTTCAAATATTAATAGAAGATAGTAAGTGTAATGATTTTGACAGATTATATATTCTAATTATATTGATCACTTGCACCATTTAATCGAGATTATGTGCTATAGGTCATCAATTGTGGCTCATAGAATAGAGAACATACATCATTTTACATGCTACATCCTCATTCGCCAACACAAAAAAGTGATTTATGTTCAAACTTTGCATTGTCCCCTCTTTTATCTCCCCATATATGTCTTGCCAGGTCTTGTATTTCCAGTGGCTGGAGATAGGCAGGCAAGCAGACTGCTCCCAAGCCTTTTCTGATGCAATAAAAGCCTTTTCTAATGCAAATGAATAGGAGATGGGCAATAGAGGTATGGTAACAACTACCCTACCTGTTTGTTCTCTGCACTGAGGGGAAGCATTTTCTCCACAGCAAAGCAACTATGATGAGGAATTCAAAGGTGTGGGGCTTGAAGAAAACAAATCCATGTCCTTACACTTCATGAAATTTGTGCTCCAACATGCTAACTCAAAGTTAACATAATTATTGGAAAAAGCAGTATGAACAGAACAAAAGGATATACATCAAGACGGCTCCCAAACTATTTGAATCACTTTACTGCTACTGAACAAAACTGGGTTAATGTCTCTTTCCACCGCACCTGCAATGAGCCTCTTGATGCTTTCAAGTTGTGCTGTTAACAGTAGCTCCTCACATTTCAGGATCTCAAACTGCACCTCATACAACTGAAGCTGCATGTCATAATAGTCAGCCTCCAACCGGTCCAGCCGTGCTATGGCATCTCTGCCACTCTGAAGGCTCTGCATCTGTTTTAAAGGAGAAAAAGTAAATAGGTAAGAACTGTAGACTCTACATTACATTATTATTTGCAAACCTGCAGTGGGGGACACAAATAATGTTGGTCCAACATCCATAGTACTGTGCTCAACCATACTACCACAACTCAGCAAGTAAACATAGGACAAATACGCTCTAAGTTTCCAGATGCACACTTTTATGTTTAAGGGAAAGACTGAATATAAAAGCATCACAAATGTATTGAGAATGAATAATTGTTGAACATATCAGCTACCCATGTAATCATATTGGGGTTAACAATCACAGTTGAATTGAACAGACAATGTACCTTCTAGTAAAATTATGATCACTTCAAATGTTAAAATCATCAGTTTTAAATACAAATTTGCATCAAGTTCTCCCTGTTTAGTCAGATTTTACTGCATTTCTCCACTGATCAGACAAAGCTGGTTTCAACTAATCATATTAATGCCTCTGATCATGATCACATCTTTGCTGTTATGCCTCATTGTTTGACATAGTTGCGTCCTTTTCATCACTCACTTCATAGCTTCATAACCCTCTGTATTTTAAGAGTGACACGGTTCGATTATTAGACCAAAAATTATGCCTCAATGGTACACAGACTATAGAATCACTGACTATAGATCCCAGGAAAATCTAATATTGGGCTAGAAATTCGGGTCGGAGGCTTCCCATGGGTGCAAGCCCCCGACCTTCACTTACCTAGCGCGCCTGCCGTTGTGCTGTGGGCCCGCGTGGGATTCCAATCCTGGGCCTCCTCCAGCTGCCGGTGTGCAGTGCTTGCGTATCCCAGGGGCGCAGTTAGTTCGAAGCGTCCCCTGGGATCACGTGGGCCATGGAGAGCCAATCGGAGCAGGGAATCTCCATTCATAGATTTGACAGGAAGACCTGTCAAATCTATGAATAAAGATCACCCCCCAAAACCTAACTAAAACTTCAAATAATAATTATTATTTTTTTAAATCACATTTTTAAAATAACTATAAATTACATAAATTAACTATTTTAAACAAAAATTTTAATTAAAAAAAAAATTAATTACAGTTTTTAACGGGGCTAAAAATAAACTTACCTTTCTTTAAAGTATTTAAAAAAGATAAACTAGTGGAAAAAACGTTTAAATTTCACTTAATTCACCACTTACCTTGTTAAAAGCAGGCCTTGCGCCTGCTTTTTCCCCGCACAGCTGCCAGGGACTTACCCTCACTTCAAAACCTGTAAAAAAAACGAAAGTTCGCTGCGTCCACGCTGCCTCTCCGGCGCACGCGTTTGACCTCCGAACCCCTTCCTTCAAGGGAACGGAAGTTCCGGTTTCCAGTGCATGCACGAAACCGGCACTTTCGTTGGGTCTATGGGTGAGTACACAGCACGTACTCACCCATGGAGACCCGAATTTCTGCCCCATTACCTCCTTACATTTTATCCACAATATTATTCTTTTTTGATTAATTCATGGAATGTGGGCGTCACTGGCAAGGCCAGCATTTATTGCCCATCCCTAAATGCCCTCGAGAAGGTGGTGGTGAGCCGCCTTCTTGAACCACTGCAGTCCGTGAGGTGAAGGTACTCCCACAGTGCTGTTAGGAAGGGAGTTCCAGGATTTTGACCCAGCAATGATGAAGGAATGGCGATATATTTCCAAGTCAGGATTTAATTTAAGTACTTCAATGTTGTAATGCTACAATCTTACTTCATCTTTAAGTGCACGCTTTTTCTGCTCCAGGCAGATCTCTTTCGCTCGCATTAGCTGTAGTGTTTCCTTTGCAACTGCATACCGAAGTTTTTCCATCCTCTCTACTGCCATGGCCCAGGCTGCCTTTCCACATTTTTTCTCGTCGGCACGCATCCGATCATACACAGCTAAAAGAAAATAAATAAGATCTGTCAAAATAAGACAAATAAAGGTGGTTAAACCACCAGTACTTGTGCCTCTCTATAGGGGTGCAGCTTAAAATATCAGCTCTAGTCTATTTTTATTGTGTTTGTCAGAATGTTCTTTATGGTAGAGCAGCTTCTCAGTAGATTTTGCAAGTGCCCCACTGTTGTCAACTCAGCAGGTTTATATAGAACACTTCAATGTTGTCTTAAGTTTTTGGACTATAAAGCATTAACCACTTAACAGTTTTGACAAATGCAGATATTCCAATTTTTTACAAACCCCATTTCAGGTTCTCATTCTCCTTCCCGAACGGTCACTATCCAACATAAGTACAGCTATATGTTGAATCATGGATTAAAAATAATAAAGAAAATCTCCTCCATCTGCTGGCTGCAAAGGGTCAAAATATTCATTTGCTTCAATGTTGTAATGCTATCTGGCGGGTAGATGGAGTGAAGATACAGGTCAGCCATGATCTAACTGAATGGCAGAACAGGCTCGAGGGGCTGAATGGCCTACTCCTGTCCCTATCACAAGTTAGCTTTAGATTAGGATGGATTTTTGGCCCATCTTAGCTCATCCATCCAAAAAGGCTTTATGTTTCCCTATCATGGTAGCCAATTATTTCTTAAATGATTCCAAGCTTTTTGCCTCCACCATCCTAACTGGAAGTCCATTCCATGTGTTGATTACTCTTTATGTGCAAAAGAATTTCCTGACATCAATTCAAAATTTGACTTACTAGCTTTAACCTGCACTTCTTGTCCTATTGTCATGGTTTAGTTTGAAGTTAAGTTCCAAATTTACCTTTTCTACACCATTTCTAACTTGTACACCTCTATAAGGTCACTTCTCAGTCACCTCTTTTCAAAACTTAAAAGCTCAAATTTATCCACTTTTTGTTTCCTCATACCTCGATCCTCTGACACAAGGGATCGGCTAGTGGCTTTTCTCTGAACTGCCTCTGGGACTTGAATGCCAGCCTTGTATCTCGGCAACCAGAACTAGTTACTCAAGGTGTGGTCTAAACAGAGCAGTTTCTTGAACATAATTGATTTTGCTGAAGCTTAGCATTCTATTTGCTTTGTTGATTTCTGCTTTGTAGTGATCAGACATGTTGAGTGTTGAGTTTACTTAGGTCACTTTCAACTCCATCCTAAGCTATTTCCGCACCAATTATCGAGTATTTACGTCACTCATTTTTTTTCTTCCTATGTGGAGTACTTTACACTTGTCCATATTAAATTTAATCTGCCATTGTTACTTTGGCAATCTCATTTCGCAGTTCCCAACCTGCCTCTTCAAATTCTACTGCCACCCACCCCCCACCAGCTCCCCCCATACCACCACCACTGCCCCCCCACCACCACCCCCCCTTTTTTTTAATAATGGTTTTTATCATCAGTGCACAGAACTACACATTTGAACTGTTGATCTCTAATGTAGCAATATCAGTGACATATCCCTTACCCTGACACCTTGTTTAGTTTAAAGTCATTTTCTGGATTTACTTCTTCTGCCATGGCTCAGCTGTGGCTCAGTGGATAGCACACATGCCTGAGTCAGAAGGTTGTGGGTTCAAGTCCCACTCCAGGGACTTGAGCACATAAAGCTAGGCTGACACTCCAGTGCAGTGCTGAGGGAGTGCTGCACTGTCAGAGATGCCGTCTTTCGGATGAGACATTAAACCGAGGGCCCGTCTGCTCTCTCAGCTGGACGTAAAAGATCCCAAAGCACTATTACGAAGAGGAGCAGGGGAGTTATCCCCGGTGTCCTGGCCAATATTTATCCCTCAATCCACGTAACAAAAACAGATTATCTGGTCATCATTACATTGCTGTTTGTGGGAGCTTGCTGTATGCAAATTGGCTGCCGCGTTTCCCACATTACAACAGTGACTACATTCCAAAAGTACTTCATTGGCTGTAAAGTGCTTTGAGACGTCTGGTGGTCGTGAAAGGCGCTATATAAATGCAAGTTTTTCTTTCACGATTACCTCATATATACCTCTATAATGTCACTTCTCAAACACCTCCGGTATGGTAGTGTAGTGGTTATGTTACTGAACAGCAGCCTGTAATAATAATCCAGAGAATGTGAGTTTTTGCCTTTTGAATACATAGGTCATCTTGACTCAGTGGTTACATTTTCACCTCTGCGTCAGAAGGTTGTGGGTTCAAGCCCCACTCTAGGACTTGAGCACATTTTTTAGGCAGACCCTTCAGTGCAGTACTGAGAGAGTGCCATTACCATCTTTCAAATGAGACGTTAAACCAATGCCCTGTCTGCCTGTTCAGGTAGACGGAAAAAATCCCATATACTATTCAAAGATGATCAGTGGAGTTCTCCTAGTGTCCTGACTAACATTTATCCCTCAAATGAGTATTACCAAAAATCCAATTGCTGTTGTGCAAACCTGCAATGTGCAAAGTGGGTGCACATTTCTCTACATAATAAAAGTGATTAAAAATTTAATTGGTTGCAAAGTGCTTTGGGGTGTTCTGAGGATGTGAAAGTAACAAATTATTTCTTTCTTTTATTATTGGACGAAGTAATCATTCAGAATTCCAATTTCCACTCTTCCTTCACCGTCACATGGTCCATCTCCGACTCTTCCCTTCCCTTCCTCGACTTCTCTGTCTCCATTTCTGGGGATAGGCTATCGACAAACGTCCACTATAAGCCCACTGACTCCCACAGCTACCTGGCCTACACTTCCTCCCACCCCGCCTCCTGTAAGGATTCTATTCCATTCTCCCGGTTTCTCCGTCTCCGTCGCATCTGTTCTGACGATGCCATCTTCCATACTAGTGCTTCTGCGATGTCTTCCTTTTTCCTCAACCGAGGATTCCCCTCTATCGTGATTGACATGTCCCTCGACCTTGTCCGTTCCATTTCCCGCACTTCTGCTCTCACCCCTTCCCCTCCCTCCTGAAACCACGATAGGATTCCCCTTGTCCTCACCTTTCACCCCCACCAGTCTCCACATTCAACGGATCATCCTCCGCCATCTCCAGCGTGATCCCCCCACCAAACACATCTTCCCCTCCCCTTTCAGCATTCCGAAGGGACCGCTCCCTCCGCAATACCCTGGTCCACTCCTCAATCACCCCCACCCCTCCCCACGGTACCTTCCCGTGCAAGCGCAGGAGGTGCAACACCTGCCCTTTTACTTCCTCCCTTCCCACTGTCCAGGGTCACAAACACTCCTTCCAGGTGAAACAGCGATTTATTTGTACTTCTTGCAATTTAGTATATTGTATTCGCTGCTCACGATGCGGTCTCCTCTACATTGGGGAGACCAAATGCAGCTCGAGTGACCGCTTTGTGGAACACCTCCGTTTCAGTCCATAAGGGTGACCCCGAGCTTCCGGTCACTTGTCACTTTAATTCTCTGCTCCACTCCCACCTCTCTGTCCTTAGCCTCTTACACTGTTCCAATGAAGCTCAACATAAGCTCGAGGAACAGCACCTCATCTTTCGATTAGGCATTTTACAGCCTTCTGGACTCAACATTGAGTTCAACAATTTCAGACCACAACCTCTGCCCCTATTTTTTCCCCAGACAGTAGCTGTTGATGATTCTGCCATCCCCATTTGCAACATTTAACCACTCCTGCCTCCGACCCTTTTGTTTTTTCCTCCCCTCCCCCCCCTTTCCCTGCCTCTGCACCTGCTTAAAAGCTGTTCCATCTCTGACGAAGAGTCACAGACCTGAAACGTTAACTGTTTCTCTCTCCACGGATGCTGCCTGACCCGCTGAGTGTTTCCAGCATTTTCTGTTGTTATTTTAATCATCCAGAATATCTTGTGCTGATTCGGTTTCAAGGCTATTTGCATCTTTTATGGTTCTCACTTTCTGTCCGGCTGCTCTCCTACTTACTGTTGAAGTACTGAAAGGATTTCTTACTGTTCCGTTGTACCTCTGCAGCTATGCTTTTCTCTGGAGGGCCAACTTGCGTTTTGGGCACACATCAGGCGGGTGCTGTGTGCAGTGATTGCTCCACCTGCCCAACTGCACCATTTTCAAGGTTGGGTCTCATTAGAATACTTGCAATAAGCTCAGGCAGACAGTTCGCTGACTGAAAGCTTTGGGGGGGGGGGGGGGGGCGGTGTTAAAGGGAGGTGTTTTGCGTGAACTTCAGTAGTTCCTCTGCAGAACCAAGACAGAAGTAGGCCCTTAAAGGTGAGGGACACGGAGAAAGCAGCAGTGGGTGGGAAGATTTTTCTGGAGCTAGGAGGAGCATTCATGTTTCTTTTGACTCCACAAAAATCAGTGGCACAGGTTTTTTTGGAGGGGTTTACAGAGCGACCTGGCGGTCTAGCCAGTGGAACACCAAAATTGCATCAGGGTCTTATGGACCGTGTAGAACCCCAATTTGCATAGGTTAATTGGCTCCCACCTGTTTCGGATGGGAATGTTGATCATCTATTTCCCGGACTACTCCAAAATTGCAGCAGACTGGTCATCGGCAGGAATGCGGTGGCAAGTTATGCGATTTTCAGCCCACTACCACCCTGTTCCTGCTCTAAAACAGGGATGAAAATCGGCCCAAGGTCTCTCTTTGCCCCTCCAACCATTTTTAATGAGCTACTGCATGTTCTTATATTCATCCTAGTGAACTCCTTCCCCTATCTCCCTGCAGGATTTGTAGAGCTTGTTTTTCTTTATTTCTCTTCCGATTAATTTGCTGCATGTCTGTTTAGTCCAACCTTGCTAATTCTAGGTATGCATTTATCCTGCATACTCAGCATAACACTTCTCCTCTGCGGATTTGTTGTTGAACAGCCTCCCAATTAATTTGTTAAGTTGTTGCCTCATTTCTTTGAAATTATCATGATATCCTTCAGCCCTAAACTCACCCCCGAACATTCTGTTCCTCTGATTCTGGCCTCATGTGGATTCCATCCACCCCTACCACCCAATCCCTTCACCTCACCTTTGGCAGTAGTGCCTTCAGCTGCCTAGGCCACACTCTCTGGAATTCTTTGCCTAAGCCACCTCCGCCTCTCACCGCTCTTTAAGATCCTCCTTGAAAGCCACCTCTGTAACTTTGGCCACCTCTCTTAATTATGTTCTTCTTTGGCTCAGTGTCCACTTATTTCTGTGAATTGCCATGGGACAAGCTGCTGCTGCTGTTACATGTTTTAGAAGTTATATACAGTAATCCCTCCCCAACCGCAGGGGATACGTCCCTGAAAACCCCCGTGGTTGGTAAAACCGCAGTTGGCACATACAAGACCCTATGGGAAAAATGGGGTAAGGGGGAACACGGCCGCATTTAAACTCTTCAGAGCCTGTGTAAGTTGCTTGTTCTTTTATTAAACACAAATAAAATACACAATAACGTAACAAAAACAATAAATGTTCAAATAACACAATAAAAAAGATCGACTGGGCGGTTTCTTAAAGAATTCTGCAATGGATGGTTGACTCATTTTTTTCTGAATATCTTTCTGGACCTGCTTGTATGGTCTCATTAAATCCTCCAAACCTCGCTTGAATTTTAAACTACGCTCCAAGAATGGGTCAATCTCCATAAAGAGGTCCGAGAGATTAGTAGCAAGGAGCATTGCCTTGCCAAGGTTGGCACTTGTCATCTTCGACTTCTCCACCATATCCTCGTCTTCGTCCTCTGCCTCACTAGAATGCTGTATCAGCTCATCAAGGTCCTCCTCCGTCAACTCCTCGCCGTGCAACTCAAGGCGCTCCTCGATGTCATCAGGCTCTATGTCGGCCAGCCTCTTGCCTCCCAAACACCGCGCAACCTTCACAATGCGATCAACTTCATCGTCAACTGTAGGGAAGCCTCGGAAGTCAGTCACTGCCTCCTTCCAAAGTTTACCCCAGCAGGCATTGATTGTCGTCCTCTTCAGTTCATCCATCGATTCTGTTATGTTGGTGATGCAGTCAGCGATGGTGTAATCCTTCCAACAAGTTTTCACCGTCAGTGTTGCGTCATCCTCCATAGCCTCCATCATGCGGTCAAAGCTGCGTCGTATGTAGTATGCCTTGAAGGTGACTATCACACCTTGGTCCATGGGTTGAAGGAGTGATGTCGTGTTGGGAGGCAGGAAGACGACTTCAATATTAGGGTGGGCGAATTGGAGTGCCGGCGGGTGGCCGGGGGCATTGTCAAGGATGAGTAGGACCTTGAAGGCCAGATTTTCTCTCGCAAGGTACCGCTCCACGTCATGCACAAAACAGTTATGAAACCAGTCCATGAAGACTGCAGCAGTAACCCACGCCTTGCGGTTAGAACGGCAAAAGACAGGTAGATAATTTTTGTTTTTGCCCTTCAGAGCGCGGGGATTAAGAGAGCGGTAGAGCAGCATCGGCTTCACTAAACAGTCTCCCTCGGCGTTAGCACAAAGGAGAAGTGTCACCCTATCCTTAGCCACCTTGAATCCCGAAGCATGCTTCTCAGCCTTCGCGATGAAAGTTCAGGAAGGCATCCGCTTCCAGAAGAGACCAGTCTCATCCGCATTAAATATTGGCTCCAGCAGGTAACCCTTCTCGGCGATCAACTTCTTCAGCTCCTCCGGGAACTTGGCAGCGGCCTCGTGATCGGCTGAGGCCGATTCCCCCACAACCTTGAGGTTAGTCAAGGCGAACCTCTTCTTAAAATTTTCCAACCAACCCTTACTCGCTTGAAACTTTGTCATCTACACTTTCCCCGGCAGCCACAGTAAGATGCTAGTAGATACTAAGGGCCTTCTTATGTACCCATGCGGAATTAACATTCGCTTTTTTCTGGTTCTGGTCTTCCAACCAGATATTAAGTGCCTTCTATATTTTTTCAAGCTTATGGTCCTGTGGCAAACCGCGTATATGCAAAATTCACTGCTGCGGTTGGCAAAAATTGTCACAGAGAGGAAACCATGTATACGTGAAATCCGCGTATGGCAAAACCGCGGATGGGGCGGGATTTCTGTACCTGACTCCTGATTTTGATACATTTGAATCCTGGATCATGTTGAACTTGGGCAGCACGGTGGCATAGTGGTTAGCACTGGTGCCTCACAGCGCCAGAGACCCGGGTTCGAATCTGACCTCGGGTGACTGTCTGTGTGGAGTTTGCACAGTCTCCCCGTGTCTGCGTGGGTTTCCTCCGGGTGCTCCGGTTTCCTCCCACAGTCCAAAAATGTGTGGGTTAGGTTTATTTGGCTATGATAAATTGACCCTTAGTGTTAGGGGGGATTAAATATGTGGGGTTATGGGGATAGGATGGGATATGTTAGGGGGAATTAAATACGTGGGGTTACGGGGGTAGGGTGGGATATGTGTACTGTGGGGATTAAAGCAGGGACAGGGTACTGGATTTGGATGATCAGCCATGATCGTATTGAATGGCGGAGCAGGCTCGACGGGCCGAATGGCCTACTCCTGCTCCTAGATTCTATGTTTCTATGTTTCTAACTTGATCATCTGTGGTTGCTGTCCCAAGGCTTCCTGCATGTTGTCTGGATCATTTATGAATACCAGGTCAAGATGGGTAGTGCTTCTCTGATGAACCAATTATGCATTACATTTACCAACTCTGAGTCTAAACCATTTGGGTTTTCCAAATTTATAGTTTATTAACTGAAGTTGCCCATTAAAATAACTTCCTTGTTCTCACAAACACTTCCTATCTCTTCATAGAACAAACCGTCTTCCTTCTTATCTGTAGCATACCCCTAATGTTAGCTTTGTCTTTTTCTTCATTAAAAATATCTAACCAGAGTAGTTCATTGTGTAGCATTCCACCTTCCACGGGATAATGATAGACTTCAGAAACAAAAACAACTTGCATTTAGAAGTAGATAAAATGTCCCAAGGCACTTCAGAAAAGCATCAGGAATAAATGATTACTAAACCAAAGGAGGTATTATGGCCTCCAAGTCTTCCTCCGCAGGTGGCTTGATGGGTTGGCCACTCTGCATGGCAAAGTTATAGAGCACACAGCAGAAGATGGCGATCCTAGAGACTCTCCGTGGGCAGTGCTGCGGGTCACCTCCAAACCTATCCTGGCAGCAGAAGCATTGCTTGAGGATGCTGATGGTTTGCTGTGTCAGGGGTTCTGACTATATCTCATCTCTGCATCTGTGTTCGGGTTCCTGAGAAGTGCCACAATGTGGTTGACTCTTAACTGCCCTCTGAAAAGACCTAGCAAGCCACTCAGTTGTACACAACCACTATGAAAAACAATAATAAGAATAAAACTGGACGAACCACCTGGCATCGACCTCGGCACCAGCTTTGGACACGAGAATGGCACACCCAGCCCAGTCGACCCTGCAAAGTCCTCCTCACTAACATCTGGGGACTTGTGCCAAAATTGGAAGAGCTGTTCCACAGACTAGTCAAGTAACAGCCTGATATAGTCATACTCACAGAATCATACCTTTCAGCCAATGTCCCAGATTCCTCCATCACCATCCCTTGATATGTCCTGTCCCACCGGCAGGACAGACCCACCAGAGGTGGCAGCACAGTGGTATACAGTCAAAAGGGTGTGGCCCTGGGAGTCCTCAACATTGACTCTGGACCCCAAGAAGTCTCATGGCTTCAGGTCAAGCACGGGTAAGGAAACCTCCTGCTGATTACCACCTACCGCCCTCCCTCAGCTGATGAATCAGTCCTCCTCCATGTTGAACACCACTTGGAAGAAGCACTGAGGATAGCAAGGGCACAGAATGTACTCTGGGTGGGGGACTATTGAACCAATCTACAGCATTGGTAGCAGTGACCACCGCACAGTCCTTGTGGAGATGAAATCTGGTCTTCACACTGAGGACACCCTCCATCGTGTTGTGTGGCACTACCACCATGGTAAATGGGATAGATTCAGAATAGATCTAGCAGCTCAAAACTGGGCATCCATGAGGCACTGTGGGCCATCAGCAGCAGCAGAATTGTATTCCACCACAATCTGTAACCTCATGGCCCAGCATATCCCTCACTCTACCATTACCATCAATCCAAGAAACAAACCCTGGTTCAATAAGGAGTGTAGAAGAGCATGCCAGGAGCAGCACCAAGCGTACCTAAAAATGAGGTGCCAACCTGGGGAAGCTGCAACACAGGACTACATGAATGCTAAACAGCGGAACCAGCATGCTATAGACAGAGCTAAGCGATCCCACAATCAACAGATCAGATCAAAGCTCTGCAGTCCTGCCACATCCAGTCGTGAATGGTGGTCGACAATTAAACAACTGACGGGAAGAGGAGGCTCCATGAATATCCCCATCCTCAATGATGGTGGAGCCCAGCACGTGAGTGCAAAAGACAAGGTTGAAGCGTTTGCAATCACCTTCAGCCAGAAGTGCCGATTGGATGATCCACATCGGCCTCCTCCTGACGTCCCCACCATCACGGAAGCCAGTCTTCAGCCAATTCGATTCACTCCACGTAATATCAAGAAACGGCTGAGTGCATTAGATACAGCAAAGGCTATGGGCCCCGACAACATCCCGGCTATCGTGCTGAAGACTTGTGCTCCAGAACTAACCGCGCCTCTAGCCAAGATGTTCCAGTACAGCTACAACACTGGCATCTACCCGACAATGTGAAAAACTGCCCAGGTATGTCCTGTCCACAAAAAGTAGGACAAATCCAATCTAGCCAATTACCGCCCCATCAGGCTACTCTCAATCATCAGCAAAGTGATGGAAGGTGTCGTCGACAGTGCTATCAAGCGGCACTTACTCACCAATGCTCAGTTTGGGTTCTGTCAGGACCACTCGGCTCCAGACCTCATTATAGCCTTGGTCCAAAAATGGATAAAAGAGCCGAATTCAAGAGGTGAGGCAAGAGTGACTGCCCTTGACACCAAGGCAGCATTTGACCGAATGTGGCATCAAGGAACTCCAGTAAAATTGAAGTTATTGGGAATCAGGGGGAAAACTCTCCACTGGCTGGAGTCATACCTAGCACAAAGGAAGATCGTTGTAGTTGTTGGAAGTCAATCATCTCAGCCCCAGAACATTGCTGCAGGAGTTCCTCAGGGCAATGTCCTGGGCCCAACCATCTTCAGCTGCTTCGTCAATGACCTTCCCTCCAACATAAGGTCAGAAATGGGGATGTTAGCTGATAATTGCAGTGTTCAATCCCATTCGCAACTCCTCAGATAATGAAGCAGTCCATGCCCGCATGCAGCAAGACCTGGATGACATTCAGGCTTGGGCTGATAAGTGGCAAGTAACATTCGCACCACACAAGTGCCAGGCAATGACTATCTCCAACAAGCGAGAGTCTAACCACCGCCCCTTGACATTCAACAGCATTACCATCGTCGAATCCCCCACCATCAACATCCTGGGGGGTCATCATTGACCAGAAACTTAACTGGACCAGCTACATAAATACTGTGGCTACAAGAGCAGGTCAGAGGCTAGGTATTCTGTGGCGAGTGTCTCACCTCCTGACTTCCCAAAACCTTACCACCATCTACAAGGCACAAGTTAGGAGTGTGATGGAATACTCTCCACTTGCCTGGATGAGTGCAGCTCCAACAACACTCAAGAAGCTCGACACCATCCAGGACAAAGCAGCTCGCTTGATTGGCACCCCATCCACCACCTGTGTGTACCAGCTACAAGATGCACTGCAGCAACTCGCCAAGGTTTCTTTGGCAGCACCTCCCAAACCCGCGACCTCTACCACCTAGAAGGACAAGGGCAGCAGGCGCATGGGAACACCATCACCTGCAAGTTCCCCTCCAAGTTACACACCATCCTGACTTGGAAATATATCGCCGTTCCTTCGTCGTCGCTGGGTCAAAATCCTGGAACTCCCTCCCTAACAGCACTGTGGGAGTACCTTCACCACAAGGACTGCAGCAGTTCAAGAAGGCAGTTTACCACCACCTTCTCAAGGGCAGCTAGGGATGGGCAATAAATGCTGGCCTTGCCAGCAACGCCCACATCCTAGGAACGAATAAAAAAAATCTGTAGGGCACAGACCTCGACTCCAAATAGCCAGCTTCTGATCTGATGGCCTAGGTGAAAGAGAGGGGGAACTGAGGATTAGTGCAGAATGAAGGCATCATGCCAGCTGCCAGGATACCTGGCACAGTCCTGCATGATCCGCTCCATGTCATCGCACACCAGCTGCACCTTCAGCGAGTGAAAGCCCCTCCAGTTGACATATACTTCTTGTGTTGGAGCACAGAAGCCTATGTGTGTGTAGTTGTTGATCCCCTGCACCTGGGGGAAAGCCTACAATTCTAGCAAAGCTCAGATCCCTGTCTTCCTGCTTTGTGGCTTCCACAGCAAAGAAGATAAAGTCATCGGTTCTGGTGAAGAACACATCGATGAACAATAATGGACAGGTAAAGGCCCTCTGGTCCATCCAGACTGTCCTACACAATTGTGATGCCTTATGCATCACAATATATACACTACCCACCCCACCCCTGGGAAAGGCCAAAAAACAGATAAAAACCAAGTCAATTTGGGAAAGAGAAACCTGGGAAATTCCTCTCCGACCCCCTTAGGTGATTGAAACTAGTCCAGGAGATAACTCTGGCCTAACTTTTGTTTGTGGTGATCGCCGCCTCAGCCAGAAACAGGTAAAGCTCTCGCATGAAGAAATTCTGCAAATCGGCATCCACCACACGAGCTGGCAGCCTGTTCAAGAGGTCCACTATTCTCTGGGAAAAGAACCACCTCCTGACATCTAACCTAGATCTAGCCTTATACAACTTAAAACAGGTCCTCCATAACCTATTTAATTGAAACATACTGTCTACTCGAACACAATCTATTCTCTTCACCATCTTATAAACGTTGATCAAATACCCCAAAGTCTACGCTTCTCTAATGTGTAGAGTCCTAGTTCTTTTAGCTTATCTTGATGACTAAGATTCTTCAAACTGGGAATTAATCTCTGCACCCTTTCCAAAACCTCAGTATTACCTACCATGTGAGACCACCAAAACTGGACACAGTATTCAAACTTAGGCCTGACCAAGGTCTTGTACAAGGACAAAATAGTATGCTTTGTCTTATAGTCAATTGTCCTATAAAAGCACCCCAACTCCTTATTCGGTCTAGCTAACACTTCACTGCATTGCTCATGAACTTTTTAAAGTTCTATGCACTCGAACATCCAGATCTCTTTCTTTTTTCACCTACTTTAATATTTTTCACTGAAGGATGTATGTATGTTCAGCATTCACCCTGTCCACATGCATAACACTGCATTTTTCCAAGTTAAACATAATTTGCCAGTAATGAGCCCAAAATCCCAAAGCATCAAGATCCGTCTGAAGCAGTCGAGCTTCGTCTACAGTCCTGAACCTCGCACAAATCTTATCATCTACATTAATAAAAATAGTAATGAGCAACAGTCCAACACCGAATCCTGCGGGACACCACTGGTACCCAGTCTCCAAGCAGATCCAAAACCATCTACAACTAATTTCTGCCTACGGCACTCCAGCCAATTCTCAATTCAGCTCAATATATTACCACTAATTCAATCTTCTAGAGAAGCCTCTTATGCAGTACTTTGTCAAAAGCTTTTTGGAGGTCTAAATAGACAATGTCTACTGGGCTTCCAACATCCACCATCTTGGTGACTACTTCAAAAAATACAATTACATTTGTAGGACAAGACCTTTTTTGATCTGTCACGTGCTTGATCCAGGCATGCAGAGTTGATTAGCTAATGTTAAAAATGTCACCTGCTGCAGCCTGCAATGCCCCAGAGAGGTTAAAGTTCAGAACCACAGTGACTTTCAGAGCCATAGGCTAGGATGAGTGTGATCTGGTGTTGAGCTGCAGATAATATTGCTCAATGATGGCCTCCCTAGTAAAGCGGAGCCTCCTGACTTATTGCTCCTCGTTAAACTGCAAGTAAGAAGTTCTTGGCCTCTCGTGGGGTAAGGCCTCCTGCAAGTTTCCCTCCTTCTGCTTCATGTCTCTGCAGCTGCAGGTCGCTGGACTCTTGCCTGCTGCTCCTCCTCTTCCAGTCACAATGGCATCCCAATCACCACATCCATAATGCCAACCATAAGTTTGCCAGAAGCCTCTGGTCAAAATTTTACTGTAGACTCAGCCAGATAACTTTTTGGAAAGTTTAATGTCAGCTCCAGTAGCCAACACAGCCAAAAAAGCAAAATCAGCACACTAACAGCCAAAATGAAAAAACAAGTGATTTGCCCAAGAACAGCTGATGATCCCTTTAAGTAATGCTAGAAATGGCGCCCACGCAGCTGTTCTTGCCTATGATTTGTGGGTCTATTGTGGAACTGACAAGTAAGACACTAGAGCTATTGAAAATGGCATTTGGGTCCTTAAACAAGCACAAGACCCTCATTTGCATTATTAAATAGTCACTTACTAATTTCTGCCAGATGTGCACGATGCCTAAAAGGTCCAACTCAAAATGACATTGGGTGCACTTCTGGCATGTTGCATGGGCAGGTGAGTCCGCAACCCAACTTTTTGGATCCTAATACCCTTTTGTAGATGTAAAATGGGTGGGTGCCCATTAAAAATTATTCTCTGACATCGGTAGTGGGGAAAATGCTAGAGTCCATTATAAAAGATGTAATAGCAGAGCACTTGAAAAACAGTGACAGGATCGGACAAAGTCAACATGGATTTACAAAAGGTAAATCATGCCTGACTAATCTACTGGAATTTTTTGAGGATGTAACTGGTAGAATAGATAACCAGTGGATGTGGTGTATTTGGACTTTCAGAAGGCTTTCGATAAGGTCCCGCATAAGAGATTAGCGTGCAAAGTTAAAGCACATAGGATTGGGGGTAAGGTACTGACTTGGATAGAAAACTGGTTGGCAGACAGGAAGCAAAGAGTTGGAATAAACAGGTCTTTTTCCGAGTGGCAGGAAGTGACTAGTGGGGTACCGCAGGGATTGGTGCTAGGACCCCAGTTATTCACAATATATATTAATGATCTAGACGAGGGAACTAGATGTAATATCTCCAAGTTTGCAGATGACACAAAGCTGGGTGGGCATGTGTGCTGTGAGGAGGATGCAGAGAAACTCCAGTATGATTTGGACAGGTTGGGTGATTGGGCAGATGCATGGCAGATGCAGTATAATGTGGATAAATGCGAGGTTATCCACTTTGGTGGCAAAAACAGGAAGGCAGATTATTATCTGAACGGCAATAGATTGGGAAAAGGGGAAGTGCAACGAGACCTGGGTGTCCTTGTGCACCAGTCGCTGAAGGTAAGCATGCAGGTGCAGCAGGCGGTTAAGAAGGCAAATGGTATGTTGGCCTTCATAGCGAGAGGATTTGAGTACAGGAGCAAGGATGTCTTGCTGCAGTTGTACAGGGCCTTGGTGAGACCACACCTTGAGTATTGTGTGCAGTTTTGGTCGCCTTATCGGAGGAAGGATGTTCTTGCCATGGAGGGAGTGCAGCAAAGATTCACCAGACTGATACCTCGGATGGCAGGAATGACGTATAAAGAGAGATTGGGTCGATTGGGCTTGTATTCGCTAGAGTTTAGAAGGATGAGAGGGGATCTCATTGAAACTTATAAAATTCTAACAGGACTAGACAGACTAGATGCAGGAAGCATGTTCCCGATGGCGGGGGAGTCCAGAACCAGAACTAAAGATAAGGGGTAAGCCATTTAGGACTGAGATGAGGACCAATTTCTTCACCGAGAGAGTAGTGAACCTGTGGAATTCTGTACCGCAGAAGACAGTTGAGTCCAATTCATGAAATATATTCAAGAAGGAGTTAGATATATTTCTTAAGGCTAAGGGGATCAAGGGATATGGGGAGAAAGCAGGGACAGGGTACTGAATTTGGATGATCAGCCATGATCGCATTGAATGGCAGAGCAGGCTCGAGGGGCCGAATGGCCTACTCCTGCTCCTATCTTCTATGTTTCTATGTTGCTATGTTTCTGAATATTTTCTCGGTTGCACCGTGCAGTGGCTGGCATGGAAAGTACTAGTTTGTATTTTTTTTTCTACAAAGATAGTATGTTTTCCAGTTGAAATGAAAATTGAAAGAGAACAGAAAAATGATTAAGAGCCACTGTCCAAAATTATTTTGTCTGAACATTTCTCTACTGACGACACCTTTCATAAATCTATTTGGTCTTGTTTCCCAAAATTGTGCCCAAATAACTGTTTGTACCACTAATAAATATCACAAAATATTAGAATAAAGATAAAAATAAAATCTTTTGCTGATAAAAAATGTAAAATGCCAGGATTCTAGACATATTTTCAGACCAACACTTGGAATAACATGCTCTGAATACCAATATTAATGGTCATCATATTCATTGTTCGCCAATTTTCACGAATGGGAGAAACAGCTGATTTCAGCCATTATTATATTGCAGTATCAGTTAGTAATTAAAAATAGTATTAGTGGAAGTGTGGGGAGGAGGAGTTTAATCTTATGACAACCGAAGTAGAATTATGCACCCAAATGAAGACCAACATCTTTACAATTATTTGGTTTAAAACTAGAAAAGACTTAATTTAGAAACACCACATGGTTCTTTAACTCTATTATACAATATTTAGCAACATTTAGCAACAGGCATTTGCAGTTGTAATCTTAGCAGATGTTCCAGCACAGAAACGGGCTGAGCATTTTTCAAGCTGTAAAGGCCTATCAGTACAAGGATTCTAAATACAAATCCTACTCACTGAGGAAGGCAACCCCTTCTATCAGGTCTGAGAATTGAAAATATTGAAATAATAGAAAGAACAAAGCATTTATCTTCGTTTGGTTAGCAAAGCGACTATGCAGTTACTATGGTGCATTAAGACCTTAGTTCAAATCTAGCCTGAACTGATAGGATCATCTCTATTCGGCAGCCTGATTTCCAGAAACCACAAGGATGGTTAGCGTGGAAAATGGATAATGTGGTAGTGGTCAGTATAGTTAGGGGGATAGACACTGTTCTCTGCAGCCAAGAGCGTGAGTCCCGAAGGCTGTGCAGCCTGCCAGGGTAAAGGACATCTCCTCTGGGCTGGAGAGGAACTTAGAGTGGGAGGGGAAAAATCCAGTTGTCGTGGTCCACGTAGGTACCAACGACATAGGTAGGACAAAGAAAGAGGTTCTGCTGAGAGAGTATGAGCAGCTAGGGGTTAAATTAAAAAGCAGAACCACAAAGGTAATAATCTCTGGATTACTACCTGAGCCACGTACAAATTGGCATAGGGTAAATAAGATCAGAGAGATGAACGAGTGGCTCAAAGATTGGTGTGGGAGAAATGGGTTTCGATTCCTGGGGCACTGGCACCAGTACTGGGATAAGAGGGAGCTGTTCCGTCGGGACGGGCTTCATTTGAACCAGGCTGGGACCAGTGTCCTGGCGAATCGAATAACTAGGACTGTAGATAGGGCTTTAAACTTAATAGTGGGGGATATGCTGAGCGGAAATTTAAAAAGGCAATGAGAAGGCAAAAGTGCAGGGTAGCGATAGATGTAACGATAACCAGAGTGTGACAGGAAGGGACAGAGCATATACACATAAGAGTGCATCAGAAAGAGGGGTCAGAGTAGGGAAAAATGGTAAAAAAACAAAATTTAAAGCTCTATATCTGAACGCACGCAGCATTCGTAACAAGATAGATGAGTTGACAGCACAAATAGAAATAAATGGGTATGATCTGATAGCCATTACAGAGATGTGGTTGCAAGGTGACCAAGGCTGGGAACTGAATATTATGGGGTATTTGCCATTTCATAAGGATAGGCAGAAAGGAAAAGGAGATGGTGCAGCTCTGTTAATAAGGGATGAGATCCAGCATTGTCTGCAAAAAGAATGACATATTCATATACACATTTATATCCGTCACCTTGATCAGCACAAGATTTTGAAAAAGGCAAAAAATGTGACTTTGACTTTTTTTTTCCAGGGCAGGGGACGTTGAGGATCCTAATGCAAATTACCTAAGAAATACGGCACCATAATCTATGTTTTAAAAATTGTTGATGAAATATCTGATGTGCCCAAAATTACATATCTAAATATCTAGAATCAGTTAATTTGTGTCTGAAGTTTGTCATCGGTTTTATAACACGGCTTTAAATTCCCATATACATCCAGATTAAATGTGAGAATTTCCGCTGACAGGGCCTGTGATTACTAAATGGAGAATTCAGGTACACCACCTTTCTGTGCTTTGGCTGTGATCTCAAAGTACTTCACTGTCAAATCCTGTATGGATAGTACAGCTCTGTGGGCTTTCCTTTGCCAATCAGAATCTTCTTTCTTCAGACTCTCAATTCTGCGTGGGCCAAGGTAATCATTCTCCAGCGAGATCTGTATAATAAAACAAATATATTTCTATTTTAAAAGACAAAATGGACAACAGTGCCAAGAATGGTTTTCAGTGTAATTTTACAATGAACTAAACATTAGGATGAGCTACAAGTAATTTGTTAAGGATTCCTATAAAATTCTAAACTGTTCCCTTGAACTTTGGCATTTCCAGCTTCACTGTAGAAAGACAGAAGTGCACGTACAAATTAGTAGCATCTCAAATTGATCCCACCACTACCATCACCAGTTAAAAGTCCTCTAATCAACAGTACCTCGCCCTAGTGTTCTATAGCTCAAAATATCTATTTTTTAAAAACAGATACAAACTAAGTTTGGAAAGGCAAAATCTATAATTGCACTGCTGGATGTTTTACAAAGTTCAAGTGAACAAAGTAGGAAAATTTTACACATGTACACTATTAAACCTTACTGACATCCCAGTGACAAAACTGTAAATATTTAATTTTAAACCATGGCCCAAACTCAGAATCATACAATATTTAGAGAGGACTGGTAGGTCAGTAGTAGAAGCACTGAAATCCCAATTAGAAGTTTATGGGCTGGAGTCCCAGGGCTGCTTTGATTGATCTGAATGCTGTCGGCTCCCAATCAAACTGCTAGATAGACCAAGGGCAGAAATAGCTTCCTTTCAGCGAGGAGAAAATGTTAAAGACAAGCCCAACCACTTTAACTGGCACTGCCTGCTAAATATTAGAGGGGTAATGATGACATATAAGCAAAATTTGAACCTCAGACCATCTGGGCTGGTAAATGCCAAAGTTACAGAAAGGAGCCTAGTGAGATGGCCTGGGGGGCGGTGATTGGTGGGGGTAAGAGAGATAAACACTGGACACTTGAGAGTAGGTTACAAAGCTATAACAACATATTGTAGTGGATCAGAACATATGTTCATACAGATTAAATTCTAGTAATCTTGCAACAAATAAGATCACAAAGATAAGGATAGATGAGGGAGGCCATTTGGCCCATCTACCTCATCTTTCCACAGAAGGAACCTACAATCTCCACCCCAATCACAGCATCCAATTACTTGAATGACTCGAGTTTTTAGCTCCACTACCTTACCCATAAGACCACTATAATTATTAATGTGTGAAGAAGTGCTTCCTGACATCTGTCTTCAACCTTTTTTTTTTTAGAAGCAGTTTGTATCTATGGCACAGACCTGAAACATTAACTCTGATTCTCTCTCCACGGATGCTGCCTGACCTGCTAAGTGTTTCCAGCATTTTCTGTTGTTATTTCAGATTTCCAGCATCCGCAGTATTTTGCTATTGTATCTATGGCAACTTGTCTTGCAGTTGAGGTTTAACTTGAAATGGTGCTCAGGATTAACCTTTTCTATTCCACTTAGTAGCTTATATATCTTTATAAGATCTTCTCTCATATGCCTTCTTTCAAGGCTGAAGCGCCCAAGTTTTTCTAATCTTTTATTTAGAACTCAGATCAGTCTCATCACCTTTCTTTTCACCACTTGAATGTTTCACTTGTGCCTCGATGAACAGAACTAATTACAGTACCCACGGAGTAGCACATAACAGCTTCAGCTTGATGGCCTCAAACTTATTTTCATATAGTTACAATTAATGATTGGTAACTATCAAAATAATGGAATCAATGTAAGGCTAATGGCTATGTAGTCAACCGGGTTAACTTGTTATCTTTCTTGAAAATCGGTACCATGTTGGCTTGTTTCAAATCCAGTCTCCTGTACAGCCCCACCACTTATAGGAGGACACATTGATGTTCACATGATTTGCCCGCCATGTGTGTTGGGACAGTTCATATGAATTTTTTTTTATATAACCCTATACAGAAGAATAATTTCTTCACTTTTGTTTCTTATGCTGTCTAATAAAATTGAACATTAAGCTAAGAAGTCTTGCACAATATTTGGGAGGTACTGAAACCGAACGTGGCTTTCGGATATCGCCTTGGCGTGTGAAATTCTCTATTAGCAACTAATTTTAAAAATCTAACCGAGGCTTGAAAGCTGCCCCTGTTCACACATTTGTCAATCACTGCGTTCACAATTTCTTCCAAAACCTTCAGTATTAGCCAACACCACTTAGAGGTTATTCGAAGTATAGTAGGTAATTGCATCTTAACAAGGTGCAAACTACTCACTGAACACCTGTATCTGCCTGAACTAGCCGGTGTGCTTAACATGCTGTAAGCAGCAACTTTGTAATTGACTTTGTAGTTGGTGCTATTTGCCCAATTTAAATGTGGGCGGTTTAGATGGTGGGGATTTGGTAATGCATTATATTTGCTTTGTTAATTGTTACTCTGCAGTGTCTGGACGTGTCAGTGTAGCATCGGCTGCCACTCCCAGATCTCTTTTAGCCTCTCCCCGTGTAGTTCATTACCATTAACTATGTTATCCCTTTTGCAATTTGTAAAAGCTTGATTGGGATAGATTTATATGTAAACATGCACTTTTTGAGAAATGTCACACTGAATAACGCAAGTACAGAAACAATTAAGTATTTCAGTTCTCAGCTAATTTTTATGACTACATGTTCACATCACTAAATGGTACATTCTGTTGTTCTGTCAGCTGACAAGCAGGGAGGGTTTAAACTAGCTTAGCAGGGGGATGGGAACCTCAGCGTAGATTCAGAAGGGAGAGAAGCAAAGCTGGAAATGGAAGGCTAGAAAATAGATAACAAAGGGGTTTGGCAGTGCTTAATGGTATATACTTCAATGCAAGGAGGCTAGTGAATAAGGCAGATGAACTAAGGGCACAGATAAACACGTGGAAGTATGCTATCATAGCTATTAGTGAAACATGGCTGAAAAAAAGCGCAGGAATGGCAGCTCAACATTCCTGGTTACAGGGTTTTTGAACAAAATAGAGAAGTGGATAAAAAAGGAGGGGGTCACAATATTGGTTAAAGAAATAATTAAAGCTGTGAAGAGGGATGATATGTTAGAAGGATCATCAAATGAGGCCATATGGATTGAACTGAAGAACAAAAAAAGGGCAATCACACTGAGACGCTGGGAGTGTACTATAGACCCCCAAATAGTCAGAAGGAGATAGAAGAGCAAATATGTAGGCAAATTTCTGAGAAGTGCAAAAGCAATAGGGTGGTAAAAGTAGGGGATTTCAACTACCCTAATATTAATTGGGATAGAATCAGTGTAAAAGGTATAGAGGGTGCAGAATTCTTAAAATGCATTCAGGACAACTTTTTTAGCCAGTACGTAGCAAGCCCAACAAGAGAGGGTGTGGTTCTGGACTTGGTTTTAGGGAATGAAGCTGGGCAGGTGGAAGGGGTATCAGTGGGAGAACATTTTGGTGGTAGTGATCATAATTCAGTTAGATTTAGCGTAGTTATGGAAAAGGACAAAAATAAACCAGGAGTAAAAGTTCTCAATTGAGGAAAGGCCAATTTTACTAAGCTGAGATGTGATTTAGCAAAAGTGGACTGGAAACAGCTACTTGAAGGTAAATCAGTGTCAGAGCAGTGGAAGGCATTCAAGGAGGAGATAGTGAGGGTTCAGAGCAAATATATTCCCATAAAGAAAAAAGGTAGGACTCCCAAATATAGAGGCCTCTGGATGTCAAGGGGTATTACAGGGTAGGATAAGGCATAAAAGGGAAGCTTACGTCAGATATCAAGAGCTAAATACTGCAGAAAGCCTGGAGGAGTATAGAAAGTGAAATTAAAAAAGGAAATTAGGAAAGCAAAGCGAGGACATGAAAAAATATTGGCAAGTAAAATCAAGGAAAGTTGTTTTATAAATACATAAAGAGCAAGAGGATAACTAAAGAAAGAGTAGGGCCTATTAGAGTGTGTGGAGGCGGAAAACGTGGGTATGGTTCTTAATGAATACTTTGCGTCTGAGAGAGGAAATATTAAGGGGTTTAGCATCTTTGAAAGTAGATAACTCACCAGGCCCGGATGAAATGTATCCCAGGCTGTTAAGAGAAGCAAGGGAGGCTCTGACCATCATTTTCCAATCCTCTCTGGCTACAGGAGGACTGCTAACGTTGTACCACTGTTTAAAAAGGGAGAAACCGAATAATTACAGGCCAGTCAGCCTATCCTTGGCGGTGGGAAAATTATTAGAAAAAATTCTGAGGGACAGTATTAATCGTCATTTAGAAAGGCACGGATTAATCAAGGACAATCATCATGGACTTGTTAAGGGAAGGTCGTGTCTGACTAACTTGATTGAATTTTTTTGAGAATAGCGCGTTTGATGTAGTCTACATAGATTTTGGCAAGGCTTCTGACAAGGTCCCACATGGCAGACTGGTCAGAAAAGTGAAAGCCCATGGGATCCAAGGGAAAGTGGCAAGTTGGATCCAAAATTGGCTCAGCGGCAGGAAGCAAAGGGTAATGGTCAACGGGTGTTTTTGTGACTGGCAGGCTGTTTCCTGTGGGGTTCCGCAGGGCTCAGTACTAGGTCCTTTGCTTTTTGTGGTATAGATCAATGATTTAGACTTAAATGTAGGGGCATGATTAAGAGGTTTGCTGATGATACAAAAATTGGCCATGTGGTTGATAGTGAGGAAGAAAGCTGCAGGAAGATATCAATGGACTGGTCAGGTATGCAGAAAAGTGGCAAATGGAATTCAATCCAGATAAGTGTGAGGTAATGCATTTGGGGAGGGCTAACAAGGCAAGGGAATACACAATAAATGGTAGGATACTGAGAAGTGCAGATGAACAGAGGGACCTTGGAGTGCATGGCCACAGATTCCTGAAGGTAACAGGACAGGTAAATAAGGTGGATAAGAAGGCATAGAAACATTAAAAAAATAGGAGCAGGAGTAGGCCATTCGGCCCTTCGAGCCTGCTCCGCCATTCAATATGATCATGGCTGATCCTCTATCTCAATTCCATATTCCCGCTCTCTCCCCATACCCCTTGATGCCTTTTGTGTCTATATAAGGGATACTTTCCTTTATTAGCCGAGGCACAGAATATAAGAACAGGGAGGTTATGCTTGAACTGTATAAAACACTGGTTAGGCCACAGTTAGAGTACTGCGTACAGTTCTGGTCACCACATTACAGGAAAGATGTGATTGCACTAGAGAGGGTACAGAGGAGATTTATGAGGATGTTACCAGGACTGGAGAATTTTAGCTATGATGAAAGATTTGATAAGCTGGGGTTGTTTTCTTTGGAACAGAGGAAGCTGAGGGGAGACTTAATTGAGGTGTATAAAATTATGAGGGGCCTCGATAGAGTGAATAGGGAGGATCTATTTCCCTTAGCAGAGAGGTCAATAACCAGGAGGCATAAATTAAAGTAATTGGTAGAAGGATTAGAGGGGAGTTGAGGAGACCTTTTTTCACCCAGAGGGCGGTGGGAGTCTGGAACTCATTGCCTGAAAGGGTGGTAGAGGCAGAAACCCTCATCACATTTAAAAAGTACTTGGATATGCACCTGAAGTGCTGTAACCTAAAGGGCTACATACCAAGAGCTGGAAAGGGGGACCAGGCTGGATAGCTCTTCTTCGGCTAGTACAGACACAATGGGCTGAATGGCGTCTTTCTGTGCCGTAAACTTCTATGATTCTGTGAGTGTGATTGGTACTGGTGCGATCAGAAAACAACGGACACAAAATAATCAAATAAAATGGATGAGAGTGGAGCCAAGGGCCTGGATATTATTCAAATATGTAAATAGAATATAGCATACAAGAATTGATTTAAATCCAGTTTATTTTACCTAGGGATAACAGAATTATTCCTCTCTTCAGCCAAAGCAAAAAAAAAAGCTGGACTTCATACTCGAGAATGAAATGGTTAAATAGTATACAATTATGAAGATGGTACTGTAATTCACAAAACAATTTTTAAAAATTGTGGGCACTTTGTTCTGACCTTATCGTGTTAAAATGTGCCATTCCAAAGACAAAATGTTTAGGTCTACTTATTGTCAAACTGAAAATGTCTCCATGTAGAGGTCACTAATGAACTATCTGAATTTTATGGTAGCAGAAGGATAATGCAATACAATTTCACTGGCTGAATGGACCAAGAGAAAAATAGCTTCATATTTATAGATAAATCTATCCCGCACAAGGTTCAGATACCTCTGGAGCTCCTATTTTGCAGCTGTCTGAATAACCACAGGCAATGCACAGCATGCTATCACTCAATGGCACAGCATACTAGTGAATGTCCCTCACCACCAGCCCAGTCATTTAGCTTCTGAAACACAGACGGATTTTTGGCATTCCATTTAATTAAAAGCCTTCCCTTTAAAAGTGCAACTCTATTCTGTTCGGAAGAACTGTTGTGAAAGATAATAAATAATGAGATGGAATTTCACAAAAGATTCGCTGAGGAGAGTGATTGTAAAGTATGACAGAAAATCGGTGAGGTATGACAAATACTAAGACAATGCGTATGATTTACAAACCCGCACACTGACTTTTAAGTTGCTACAAACCAAAAACAATAAATATTTCAAAAGTGAATTGTATGCGTAATGACTGTGCCTTTAGTGACATTTCAACTTTTAACAGACCAACACTTCCTCAAAAGTCACTTTTCCACATCCAGCCCCAGTCCCAGTTCAAAGACACTGCACCCATCTAACTCCCCACCTGTTAAGAGACAGGGTACCCTCTCCGTTCATACGGAGACTCTTCTCCCTCTCACCAGATTCACCAAAATGTTACCAGGGCTCCAAGGGTTAGATTATGAGGAGAGATTGCATAAATTCCCAAAGCCTTTCCACCATCTACAAGGCACAAGTAAGGAGTGTGATGGAATACTCGCCACTTGCCTGGATGAGTGCAGCTCCAACAACACTCAAGAAGCTCGACACTATCCAGGACAAAGCAGCCCGCTTGATTGGCACCCCATCCACCACCTTAAACATTCACTTCCTCCACCACCGGCATACCGTGGCTGCAGTGTGTGCCATCTACAAGATGCACTGCAGCAACGCGCCAAGGCTTCTTCGGCAGCACCTCCCAAACCTGCGACCTCTTCCACTTAGAAGGACAAGGGCAGCAAGTGCATGGGAACACCACCATCTCCAAGTTTCTCTCCAAGTCACACAGCATCCTGACTTGGAAGTATATCGTTGTTCCTTCATCGTCGCTGGGTCAAAATCCTGGAACTCCCTCCCGAACAGCAATGTGGGAGCACCTTCACCACACAGACTGCAGCGGTTCAAGAAGGCGACTCACCACCACCTTTGCAAGGGCAATTAGGGATGGGCAGTAAATGCTGGCATTGCCAGCGATGCCCACATCCCAAGAACGAATATAAAAAAAAATTAGGCTTGTATTCCCTGGAATATAGAAGGTTAAGGGGTGATTTGATTGAGGTTTTTACGATTTTGAAAGGAATTGATAGGGTAGAGAGAAACTTTTTCCGCTGATGGGGGAGTCGAGGACAAGGCGACATAACCTTAAAATCAGAGCCAGGCCATTCAGGAGATAAGTTAGGAAATACTTCTTCATGCAAAGGGTGGTAGAAGTGTGGAACTCTCGCCCTCAAAAAGCAGTAGATGCTAGCTCAATTAATAATTTTAAATCTGAGCTCGATAGATTTTTGCTAGCCAAGGGTATAAAAGGATATGGAGCCAAGGCAGGTGGATGGAGTTAAGATATAGATCAGCCATGATCTCATTGAATATTGGACCAAGCTCGAGGGGCTGAACGGCCTACTCCAGTTCCTATGTTCCTCCTTCTCAATTCATCCTGGCACTCTTTCACCCATCAGTTGAAGCGGATACTCTTCTTCCTCTCCTCATTGAAGCTAGTACTATTCTGCCACCCCCTTCCATTCAGCAGACAGCCTTCTTTTCATTCCCCTTGCCCCAATCAAGCTGCCATTCTTTCCCCCCTTCCAATTGCATGATTTCAAGACAGTACTTTTTTTGCCCCTCAATTTTCTGGTGCTAGCCCACAGATTAGCAGATTGTCAAAATTCAGTTTCACAACTTTCCATAATGGGAGTCCAATTTATGTTCCCTGGATTGTCAGCGCTGTACCATAACCAATAGGCTGGCTACCTGTTCATTGCCATCCATTCCTTCCTTCTAATTCCTGTTCATTAACAGTACTCAAGGAGCAGCGTTGAGGGATAAGGACTTAGCAAACACAGAGACTGGGCTTTCAAAAGCTGACAGTTATAATGTATGTGTCTCCCTCTCGCTGTCTTACTTCCCATATTAGTGTACCATCACAATGTTGACACATTGGCATTAAGTTTTACAATGCATATATGGAGACATAGCATTGTGGTATTTTTTTCACACTGTACAGTGTGTTCTTTTGCTTACCCTTCCAAAGAGCATTTTGCAAAAAAAGTTTTTTTTTTAAAAACTGTACATGCAGCTTCAACTCCTTTACAAAGTACTCTTTGTACTCTTGTAAAAACAATTATGGTTGATTCCTAACTGGTAGGAAATAATATGCAGCACCTTCATTCACCACACAGACTGCAGTGGATCAAAAAGGCAGACCACCACCACCTACTCAGGGCAGCTAGAGATGGACAATAAATGACGGTCTTTCCAGCGACACAAACATCCCAAGAACGAATTAGAAAAAACTAATTCTACCTTTAATGATCTTTGAAAGAATAATAAAACACTCACTAAACTAGATTACAACTTGCAAAATAATTTGATGCACAAGAATTTGAACAGTTACTGTTCAGCATCTTACATAGATACATAGATACATAGAAGATAGGAGCAGGAGTAGGCCATCCGGCCCTTCGAGCCTGCTCCGCCATTTAATGAGATCATGGCTGATCCTTCAATTCAGTATCCCGTCCCCGCCTTCTCTCCGTAACCCTTAACCCCTTTTGCCTGTAGAAATATATCTAATTCCCTCTTAAATATATTTAATGAGCTGGCGTACACTGCCCTCTGTGGCAATGAGTTCCACAGGTTCACCACTCTCTGAGTGAAGAAATTCCCCCTCATTTCTGTCCTAAATGGTTTAGCCCTTATCCTTAAATTATGTCCTCTAGTTCTGTTCTCACCCGCCAAGGGAAACATTCCTTCTGCATCTAATCTGTCTAGACCTGTCAGAATTTTATACACTTCTATGAGGTCCCCTCTCAATCTTCTAAACTCCAGTGTGTACATCCCTAAACTACATAGTCTCTCCTCATAGGTCAATCCCGCCATTCCTGGTATCAGCCTGGTGAATCGCCGCTGCACCCCCTCCATGGCAAGAACATCTTTCCTCAGATGAGGCGACCAAAACTGTACACAGTACTCGAGGTGTGGTCTCACCAGTGCCCTGTACAGCTGCAGCAAGGTATCCCTGTTCCTGTATTCCAACCCTTTTGCTATGAAGGCCAGCATACCGTTTGCCTTCTTGACCGCCTGTTGCACCTGCATGCTCGCCTTCAGTGACTGGTGTACAAGAACACCCAGGTCTCTCTGTACTTCCCCCTCTCCCAATTTATTGCCATTTAAATAATAATTTGCCCTCCCGTTCCTGCACCCAAGGTGGATAACTTCGCACTTGTCCACATTATAGTGCATCTGCCATTTATCCGCCCAATCACCCAGTCTGTCCAAATCGCTCTGGAGCTTCCTGGTCTCCTCCTCTGAGCCCACCCCCCCTCCTAGTTTAGTGTCGTCTGCAAATTTGGAAATGCTGCATTCGACTCCCTGATCCAGGTCATTAATATAAATTGTGAACAGCTGGGGACCCAGGACAGATCCCTGCGGTACCCCACTTGTTACTGCCTGCCATTCAGAAAATGAGCCGTTTATTCCAACTCTCTGTTTTCTATCTGACAGCCAGTTCTCTATCCACGTCAATACTTTCCCCTTTATCCCATGAGCTTCAATTTTCCATGCTAATCTTTTATGTGGGACCTTATCGAAGGCCTTTTGGAAGTCCAGGTACACCACATCTACTGGCTCTCCCCCATCTATTTTACCAGTTACTCCCTCAAAAAATTCCAATAGATTAGTCAAGCACGATTTACCCTTTGTAAATCCATGTTGACTCTGTCCTATCCTGTCCCCATTTGCTAAGTGCTCGGCTATTTCATCCTTAATGATGGACTCCAGCATTTTGCCCACAACTGATGTAAGGCTTACAGGTCTGTAATTACCTGCTTTTTCCCTACCCCCCTTTTTGAATAGTGGGGTAACGTTAGCTACCCTCCAATCCATGGGCACTGTTCCCGAGTCTAATGAATTCTGAAAAATCATGCTTAGTGCATCCGCTATCTCTAGGGCCACCTCCTTCAGTACCCTAGGATGCATGTTATCAGGCCCTGGGGATTTGTCCGCCTTCAATCCCTTTAGCTTCCTTAACACCATATCCTTAGAGATATTGATTTGCGTCAGTTCCTCCTTTGCCAATGTCCCTATTTTTCCCGATATCCCAGGGAGGTTTTTTGTGTCTTCCTTCGTAAAGACTGACCCAAAGTATGCATTTAGTTGGTCTGCCATTTCCTTATTTCCCATTATATATTCCCCCGTATCTGACTGCAATGGACCAACTTTGGTTTTCACCAGTCTTTTCCTCTTGACATACTTATAAAAGCTTTTGGAGTTAGTTTTTATATCTTCTGTGATCTTCTCAATTCCTGATCCTTTGCTCGCTACATCCTGCTATTATTTCCCCATTTAAGAACACAAATTATACAAAATAGGTCCCTGTGTGATACTAACATTAAATGTGTGGTTCAAACCATGAGACACAAATGATCAAGACACAAGTAACATCTAACTGGTCCTCGAGTTGTTTTAAAAGGTACCAGCGCACTAGAATCTGTATGATATATTCTTTATTCACACAGTGGCAAACCAATATTAGTTTTTTTTTAATAATTAAGAAGGGGCAAGGCTTATAGTGAAGGACACAACAATGCTGAAAAGAGGAAAGAAATGGTAAATCAAGTAGTAACGATTTAGTGACATATAGCTTGGGTTTTAAAAGCCTGTAGGTTGTAAAATAAAGACTGATTGAAGGTTCTGGGAAATAATAAGTTAGAGGAAGAGTTAGGCCTAAAAAGTCGGTTGCTAAGAGGGCGCTAACGGGGCACAAAGCAACTAGCGCCCGGGTGCAGCGCCGCCAACGCCTCCCGCGAAATTCAGTGGGATGTTAGCAGCAACGGTAACCGTTAGCGCCCCGCCGCCAGTGATGATCTTCGGTAGCGCCCCCTGACTTACCACCGGACGCTATGTCAGACAGGGTCAGGGGAGCCTATCTGACTTCACTGATAACTCAGCATACGATTTATTTTCTAAACAGCACATCTACAACATTATAAACACTAGCTTATTTGCATCACATTTTCTGAAAGTTATATTCCATTCTCATACTCTGCATAATCTGACTATGAAGCAGCATTGGCAGAGGGGCAGGCCCAGAAGCAGTCACCTGCCAGATCGGTCAGTCAAGGACTGTTCAGTGTGAAAGTCATTTTTTAATAGACAGAATTGCACAAACACAGAAGAGTACGACGTCTACTACAAATAGATATGATAAAGTATTATCATATAAAAAAAATAAAATGTGATAAATACAAATGATTCTATATTGTTGGATCCATCTCTTTGCATATCAATTAACAAATTATAGGACATTCAAGGTAAATATAACTTCCATTTTTAATGGTTTAAAAGAAAACAAAACAAGTAATAGATAAACAATTAATCATGAAGCATTTGGTACATACTCCAGCTGGGGCCTAACCAGTGATTTATAAAAGTTTAGCATAATTTCATCTGCCATGTCTCTGTCCATGTCCTTCTGAAGTCTGTTACTATCCTCCTCATTCTTTACTACATTTCTGAGTTTCAGATCATCTGCAAACCTTGAAATTAAGCCCCGAATACCCAAGTCCAGGTCATTAATATATATCAAAAAGAGCAGTGGTCCTAATACTGACCCCTGGGGACACCACTGTATACTTCCCTCCAGTCTGAAAAACAATCATTCATCTCAACTTGCTTCTTTTTGTCCCTTAGCCAATTTCGTATCCACGCTGCCACTGCCCCTTTAATCCCATGGGCTTCAATTTTGCTAATAAGTCTATTGTGTGGTACTTTATCAAATGCCTTTTGAAAGTCCATGTACACAACATCAACCGCACTACCTCCATCAACCCTCTCCGTTACTTTATCAAAGAACTCAATAAAGTTAGTCAAACACGATTTGCCTGTAACAAATCCGTGTTGGCTGTCATTTATTAACCCATATTTTCCAAATGACAATAAATTTTGTCTCGGATTAATGTCTCAAAGTTTCCCCACCACTAACGTTGGGCTGACTGGCCTGTAATGGCCAGGTTTATCAGTCTCCCCTTTTTTGTATAGGGGTGTAACATTTGCAATCCTCTAGTTCTCTGCCACCTCTCTCATATCCAAGGAGAATTGGAAGATTGTGATCAGAGCCTTCGCTATCGCCATTCTTACTTCCCATAGTAACCTAGGAGGCATCCCATCCAGACTGGGTGACTTTTCTACTTTGAGCGCTGCCAACCTTTTAAGTACGTCCTCTTTATCTATTTTCATCCTATCCAATTTCTCTACTACCTCATCCTTTACTGTGACATTAGCAGCATCCTTTTCTTTAGTAAAGACAGATGCAAAGCATTAGTACCTCAGCCATGCACTGTCTCCACTAGATCTCCTTTTTGATCTAAATGGACGCCACCTTTCCTTTGACTACCCTTTTACTACTTATATGTTTATAAAAGATTTTTGGGTTCCTTTTTATGTTACCCACTAATCTATTCTCATACACTCTCTTTACCCCTCTTATTTCCTTTTTCAGTTCTCCTGTGTACTTTCTATATTCAGCTTGGTTCTCTACTATAGTATGAGCCTGACATTTATCATAAGCCTCATTTTTGTGTTTCATTTTAATCTCTATATATTTAATCATCCAGGGAGCTCTAGCTTTGGATGCCCTTCCTTTCCTCCTCGTGGGAATGTATCTGGTCTGTACGCAAACTATCTCCTCTTTGAAGAACTCCCATTGCTCATTTACTGTTTTACCTGCCAGTCTTTGATTACAATCCACCTGGGCCAGATCCCCCTTCAACTTACTGAAGCTACCCCTCCTCTAGTTGAGTATTTTCACATTTAATTGTTTCTTGTCCTTTTCCAGAACTACTCTAAACCTATTATGATCAACGTTCCCCAAATGCTCCCCACTGAAACATGCTCCACTTCATTCCCCAGAACCAGACCCAGCAATCTTCCTTCTTCATTGGGCTGGAAACATAGGGCTGGATTTTGCCAATGGGGAGCTTTTGGAGGCGGGACTCCCACTTGTTGTGGGCACCCGCCCCCAAATTCTGCCATTTTCCTGGCAGTCCCGCCTCCATACCCACCTCCCCAGGGCTGGCAAGATCGCGCCCATAGTGATCAAGAAAGTTCTCTTCTACACATTTCAGGAATTCCTCTCCCTCTGTTATTTTCCCAGTCTACATTAGGATAATTGAAGTTCCCCATTATCACTGCTCTATACTGCTTGCATTTATTCGCTCCTCTATTTTCTATAGTATACATTCCGACCATCCATAGGCAGGAGACTATGATCATCGGTGTTGTTGAGGCAAGGAGGGTTGGGAGATATTTTTATACCAGAATGCCAGTAGTTGGGGGGGGAAGGTTTGGATAAACAAAAAAATAATTAAACATTATTTTTCTTAAGGTCACAATCAATCTCCACTCTGGAAATAGAATGAGTTTCCTTGAACATTGACTCTTTGGATTGCTAAGTGTCCATTTCCCTCAGTTCTTCACAAACATTACATTTTTGTTTCCCCTTAACAGACAAATACAAAATGGGAAAATATGATCCCTTCAAAGCAAAGAACACATATCATTTATAATTCTACAAGTTAAATGTCATCACTTCCTTTCATTGTCGTAAAATTTATTCTGAGAGGCAGTGCAAAGGCATATATGACAGATGTGGCATTGCATCTGTTGTCATTGAGTAACATACTATATGGTATAATTGATGCCACAGAACTATAACCCAATTATTAAAGGATAAACCTACTGAGGAATAATCCAAAACACAGACCACCTGAAACTGCAGTCAACATCCAAAGATCCCCAGAGGGCTCACCCAGAGAATGGAATGCCTTCAGAAAGCTGACGTTTGTTGTTGACTAATCTTTGTTGCAGCCATCAGCTGTCTGAAGTAAATTTTCACCCAGTCACATCAATGGAAGCCAGGCTTTCCTGCATTTATTCCTTCCTTGTTTTTGTTTGCTATTTCTTCAAACTTCATTTGTTTTCTACTGAGGAGCTGGTGCATTTTAACAAACTATAGATCAATTTCATACCGTAAATCCCTACCCATTTTTAAAATTCAAAAATATGAACACCTTGTTCATACCAATTATAATGAATAGCTCCATTCAACTCAATCAATAAAACTACAAGTTAAATGTCACCCCAAATGTGTGCTACAGGCTAGACAGGCATAAATCCAACTAGAAGTATACCTGTGTGTCATAAGTACATAAGAATTAGGAGCAGTTGTAGGCCATATGACCCTTCGAGCCTGCTCCACCAGTCAATAAGATCATGGCTGATCTTGGACCTCAACTCCACTTTCCCACCCAAACCCCACATCCCTTGATTCCCCACGAGTCCAAAAATCTATCTATCTATCTCACCCTTGAATATACTCAACGACTGAGCACCCACACCCCTATGGGGTAGAGAATTCCAAAGATCCACAACCTTCTGAGTGAAGAAATTCCACCTCATCTCAGTCTTAAATGGCCGACCCCTTATCCTGAGACTATGCCCCCTAGTTCTAGACACTCCAGCCAGGGGAAACAACTTCTCAGCATCTACCGTGTCAATCCCCCTCAGAATCTTATATGTTTCAATGAGATCACCTCTCATTCTTCTAAACTCCAGAGTACAGACCCAATCTACTCAATCTCTCCTCATAGGACAATCCTCTCATCCCAGGGATCAATCTAACGAACCTTTGTTGCACCGCCTCTACAGCATGTATGTCCTTTCTCAGATAAGGAGACCAAAACTGTGCACTCTTGTACTCCAACCCCCTTGTAATAAAGGTCAACATACCATTTGCATTCGTAATTGCTTGCTATACCTGCATGCTAACTCTCTGTGTTTCCTGTACGAGGATAACTAAATCTCTCTGAACACCAACATTTAATAGTTTCTCACCATTTAAAAAATATTCTGTTTTTCTATTCTTCATACCAGAGTGAATAATCTCACATTTCTTCACATTATACTCCATCTGCCACCTTATTGCCCACTCACTTAACCTGTCTATATATCTTTATGTCCTCCTCACAGCTTACTTTCCCACCTAGCTTTGTACCGTCAGCAAACTTGGATACATTGCACCCGGTCCCTTCATCTAAGTCATTAATATAGCTTGTATATAGCTGAGGCCCAAGCACTGATCCTTGTGGCACCTCACTAGTTACAACCAGCCAACCGGAAAACGACCAGTCTATCCCTACTCTCTGTTTTCTGTCCATTAACCAATCCTCTATCCATGCTAATATATTACCCCCAACCCCATGAGCCCTTATCTTGTGTAGCAACCTATTATGTGGCACCTTATCGAATGCCTTTTGGAAATCCAAATATACTACATCCACTGGTTCCCCTTTATCTACCCTGCTAGTTACATCCTCAAAAAACTCTAATAAATTTGTTAAACACGATTTCCCTTTCATAAAACCATGCTGACTCTGGCTAATCATATTATGATTATTTTTTTTATTTTTTTTAAGTGCCCTGTTACCACTTCCTTAATAATGGATTCCTGCTTCTTCCCGACGATTTTCCTCAAATTAAATTCAGACAACATTGACTGCGGAAGAATCAGCAAAGGAGATGATGAGAAACACATTTTATCTATACATGCCTCATGTTAGATCCGCTAGGCAGGTCATAAATGATAAATCTAAATCTTTAAATCATACATTCATTTTTTTTTAATTTAGCGAAAGGAAGCAACAATTTTAATAGATATTCCCAATATTAAGAAGTGTGGGTTATGTCATGCAGCTTTAATATATTGGAATAGCTGATTAATGGTTTCAACAGATTACCAAAAAAAATTCCAACGGTCACTGTGACATTGCCCAGTTATAATTATGGAGGTCAGCATTAAGGGAGGCCATTCTTATCTGTAGTGGAGACAAAACATAAATGTAAACAATAAAACCGTTTTTAATTTAGTCACTGGTTACAAACAAAAAAAAAGGCCTGCCTTCATATAGGCGTATTTTTCAACTTCAATGCCTAGATGGTAACCTACAGGAGTGGAGCATCTGTGTAGGAGCCATCCAATTTTTATCCCATTGAAATCAATGGGATGAAAATAAGGCAGGTTGGGCGATCCACTCCAGCAAGTTACCGCCCAGGCAGTAAAATTGAAAAACACTCCCACACAGTCCGCTAATAATTCAAAGTTGTTATTTGCACTGAAAAGAGACTTGCACAATAATTCAAGTTAAACAGCATAAATAACAGCAGTGGGAATTTAGTGCTAAAAATTAAAAAATTTCTTGGAGACGTGATAAGGGACTACAGTCTACTCTTAATTCAAAGTTTCTTAATTTAAATTACCTGAAAATTCAATTTTTTTTAAGCACTAAATTCCCACCTTGTGTTATTTAGGTTGCTTGATTCAAATTATTGGACAATTCAGCTTTTTTTAAAAATATTAAATTTGATCAGAACTGCCTTTGTTTTCAAAAGTCATTAAAGTGTGATACTGATTCTTTAATGTGTTAATAAGATTTAAACCATACTGTTCTGCAGTCTGTATGCTTAAGCTGATGACTAATACAAGGCTGCTGCAACTAATTATTTTAGCAATGGAATATTTTGATTACATGGGAAGGACTTGTGAATATTCAGCTACACTAAAAGCTATTATAAAACTGCCGCAGTACAACTCTTCTTGTTTAAGGGTGCATTTACACTTATTTGGGTTCTAGCCAAGCAGTGTCCCATTTACATTGCTTGGCTCTTGCCTGCTGTAACTCTAACTGTCCTGCCCAAGAGAGATATTCATTACTGCATGGATTAAAAAGCAGCCAAGGAGTACATCATACCATCTGCATACTTTGTAAACCAGGTTTGACACTGCACTTTGTGGATTTGCACTCAATGCAGTGTCAATACCATGGCAGTATCAAACTTCCATCTCCAGGGAGACTCACTCAGTTTATTCTAGAGTTAGGTCATGCCCTAACTCCAGATTTATACTGCAAGCTTAGCAGTGTGAAATGAAAACCTTTTGCTAAACTTGTAATATAAATGTACCTTTACTCTCCATGTCTTGCACGCTAATGGGCTATTTTCACATTGAATTAAAAAATAAATGGCCAATCGATTAGTTGCTCAACTTCCCAATTTTTTAAAAATTAAATCATATCAAAGTCATTAGTCTTCTGTAGAACAGGAACTGACTGTCTGCAATACTGTATCATCTGTCTAGCTTGATAAATCAATTTTTTAAAACTTGAAACGGATCCCTACGAAAGAGGTACAAGACTAATTAAAGTGCTTGAATCACAACAGAGAGAGATGCACGAGTGGTTAGGTTTTTGAACAATATTTGAACACAAGATAAGATATAGGAAAATTACTCAAAGTATCTTTATCCTCATTCTTTGAATCAATTACCAAGAATGAAAAGTCATGAAAGTCAGCAAGGGCCTGACTCTTTCAGAGACTTCTCCCCGGTACCAAGAGACCTCTCTTTCCTGCCCCTATAAAAGACAGACCTATTTATATTTTGTCCAGGTGACAGCTTGGTTTAGAGTTTAAAATCCTGGGTCCAGAAGGACAAGGGCAGCAGGCGCATGGGAACACCATCACCTGCAAGTTCCCCTCCAAGTTACACACCATCCTGACTGGGAAATATATCGCCGTTCCTTCATCGTCGCTGGGTCAAAATCCTGGAACTCCCTGCCTAACAGCACTGTGGGAGTACCTTCACCACAAGGATGCAGCGGTTAAAGGCAGCAGCTCACCACCACTTTCTCAAGGGCAATTAGGGATGGGCAATAAACGCTGGCCTTGTCAGCGACGCCCATATCCCAGAACGAATTTTAAAAAATGCATGATATAAATGGAAGTTCTTTCTCTTAAAATGGATCAAAACACCTTTTTTTGCATACTTAACTTAATAACATCTTTTTAAAAAAACATTAGCACGGTATCATAATGCCTCTCCAGTTAGCTTTGCCTAGCTTGCTTTCAGCTTCAGCAGTGTCATTCAGAACTGATGAAACCAACTAGATGAGAGAGATTGATTGAGATGTGACACATCTGTCCATCCTTTAACAAAATTGAGAGGTCGCACAACACCAGGTTATAGTCCAACAGTTTTATTTGAAATCACAAGCTTTCGGAGCTATCGATTGCTCCTTCCTCAGGTGAAGTAAATTGGATACAGAATCGCCAGAGCATATATAGATGGAAAACAAAGCATGTGTACTTTACAATTGCAGACCAATAAATTAAATCATCCTGACTATCTGCCGAGGTGTGATAAAGTTAATTAAGTCAGCCAGGAAGGTACCACATCAAAAGACATAACAGCCAGTGCTTCTAACAAGACTATTGAAGAAAGACCCGATCATCAACAGACATTACTGATGTTAAGCATAGCTGGGGCAGGTGGCGATGAACCAGATGTGTGTAATGCCAGATCTAAACTCTGCTTCAGTGACAGTGTTTCTGCTGGGTCTCATTGACGATGACACTGCTACAATTTCAGTAACTGGAAAATGTTGTTCCAGAATGAGAATTAGTCACATGGTCTTTTCCACCAATCTTTCCCAATACAAAATACACACCAGTTTCAAGATGAAAGTGCAGGATTAAGAAACTATTGGTACTATATTTGAAAAAAACAAATTTCTGGGTTCTACATGTACTGGAGTAGGTCACTTAAATTATTGGATCGACACTTCTTTACTCTGTTTCTCATGAATGAAGCTAGTGCTTTACCAATATCTGTATTCAGAGCAGCCAACTAGAATCATAAAAATTAGTCAGAGTTATACAGCACAGAAAGAGGCCCTTCGGCCCATCGTGTCCGCGCCAGCCATCAAGCCCTGTCTATTCTAATCCCATTTTCCAGCACTTGGTCCGTAGCCTTGTATGCTATGGCGTTTCAAGTGCTCATCTAAATGCTTCTTGAATGTTGTAAGGGTTCCTGCCTCTACCACCCTTTCAGGCAGTGAGTTCCAGATTCCAACCACCCTCTGGGTGAAAAAGTTTTTCCTCAAATCCCCTCTAAACCTCCTGCCCCTTACCTTGAAACTATGCCCCCTGGTTATTGACCCCTCTACTAAGGGGAAAAGTTCCTTTCTATCTACCCTATCTATGCCCCTCATAATTCTGTACACCTCAAATCAGGTCTCCCCTCAGCCTTCTCTGCTCTAAGGAAAACAACCCCAGCCTGTCCAGTCTCTCTTCATAGCTGAAGCGCTCCAGCCCAGGTAACATCCTGGTGAATCTCCTCTGCACCCTCTCCAATGCAATCACATCCTTCCTATAGTGTGGCGACCAGAACTGCACACAGTATTCCAGCTGTGGCCTAACTAGCGTTTTGTACAGCTCCAACATAACACCCCTTCTATTCTATGCCTCGGCTAATGAAGGCAAGTATCCCATATGCCTTTTTAACTACCTTATCTACCTGTCCTGCTGCCTTCAGGGATCTATGTACATGCACACCAAGGTCCCTCTGATCCCCTGTCCTTCCTAGGGTCCTACCATTCATTGTGTATTCCCTTGCCTTGTTAGTCCTCCCAAAATGCATCACCTCACACTTTTCAGGGTTAAATTCCATTTGCCACTGTTCTGCCCATCTAACCAACCCGTCTATATCGTCCTGTAGCCTGAGGCTTCCCTCCTCACTATTTACCACTCCACCAATTTTCATGTCATGTGCGAACTTACTGATCATACCTCCTACATTCATATCTAAATCATTAATGTACACTACAAACAGCAAAGGACCCAGCACCGATCCCTGCGGTACACCACTGGGCACAGGCTTCCAGTCACAAAAACAACCTTCGACCATCACCCTCTGCCTCCTGCCACTAAGCCAATTTTGGATCCAATGTGCCAAATTGCCCTGGATCCCATGGGCTCTTACCTTCTTGACCAGTCTCCCATGCAGGACTTTGTCAAAAGCCTTACTGAAGTCCATGTAGACTACATCAACTGCACTACCCTCATCCACACACCTAGTCGCCCCCTTGAAAAATTCAATCAAATTGGTCAGACATGATCGCCCCCTGACAAAGCCATGCTGACTATCCTTGATTAATCCTTGCCTCTCCAAGTGGAGGCTGATTCTGTCCCTCAGAATTTTTTCCAATAATTTCCCTACCACTGATGTTAGGCTCACTGGCCTGTAATTCCCTGGTTTATCCCTACTACCCTTCTTGAATAGTGGTACTACGTTAGCTGTTCTCCAGTCCTTTGGCACCTCCCCTGTGGCCAAAGAGGTTCTGAAAATTTGTGTCAAGAGCCCCTGCAATCTCCTCCCTTGCCTCACACAGCAGCCTGGGATACATCTCGTCTGGGCCTGGGGATTTATCCACTTTTAAGCCTGCTAAAACCGCCTGTACCTCCTCCCTCTCAATACTAATTTGTTCAAGTATATCACAATCCCCCAGCCTGATTTCTATGCCTACATCGTCCTTCTCCATAGTGAACACAGATGCAAAATATTCATTTAAAACCTCACCCACATCTTCCGGCTCTACACACAGATTGCCACTTTGGTCCCTAATGGGCCCTACTCTTTCCCTGGTTATCCTCTTGCCCTTAATATACTTATAAAACACCTTGGGACTTTCTTTTATTTTGCCCGCCAGTGTTTTTTCATGCCCCCTCTTCGCTCTCCTAATTTCTTTTTTAAGTACCCCCCTGCACTTTCTACACTCCTCTCGGGCTTCCACTGTTTTTAGTCCTTTGTATCTGCCAAAAGCCTATCTTTTTTTCCCTAATCCATTCTTGTATATCCCTTGACATCCAGGGTTCCCTGGGCTTGTTGGTCCCACCCTTGACCTTTACGGGAACATGTTGGCGTTGTACTCTCTCTATTTCCTTTCTGAAAGACTCCCACTGCTCTGATGTGGATTTTCCTACAAGTAGCTGATCCCAGTCCACTTTGGCCAGATCCTGCCTTATCATATTAAAATCGGCCTTCCCCCAATTTAGAACCTTTATTTCCGGTCCATCTTTGTCCTTTTCCATGACTACCTTAAATCGCACCGAATTATGGTCACTATCACCGAAATGCTCTCCTACTGACACTTCTACCACTTGCCCAGCTACATTCCCTAGAATTAGGTCCAGTACCGCCCCCTCTCTTGTAGGACTTTCTACACGCTGGCTCAAAAAGCTCTCCTGGGTGCACTTTAAGAATTCCGCACAGTACAGGAGGCCATTCGACCCGTCGTGCCTGTGCTGGCTCTTTGAAAGAGCTTTTGTGCTTAGTCCCACACCCCTGCTTTTTGTCCATAATGCTGTAAGTTCCTCATCCTCAAGTACCTGTCCAACTCCCTTTTAAAATTGTTTATGGAATCAGCTTCCACCACCTTTTCAGGTACATCGTTCCCGATCCCGACAACTCGGAGTGAAAACATTTCTCCTCATCTCCCCTCTAGATCTTTTGCCAATGATTTTAAATCTATGACCTCTGGTTATTGACCCACTCACCAGAGGGAATAGTTTTTCTCTATCTACTCTATCAAAACCTCTCAATATCTTGAGAACCTCTATTAGGTCACCTCTTAACCTTCTCTATTCCAAGGAGAACTAACTTTTCCAACCTCTCCTCATAACTGAAGTCCCTCATCCCTGGTAACATCCTGGTAAACCACCTCTGTACCCTTTCTGAGGCCTTTACATCTTTTCTGGTGCCCAGAATTGTCCACAATACTCCAGCTGAGGCCTAACCAGTGATGTATAAAGTTCTAGCATGATCTCTTTGCTTTTATATTCTATTCCCCTATTTATAAACCCAAGTAACCCACATGCTTTTTAACCACCTTATCAACTAGCCCTGCCACCTTTAAGGATTTGTGTATACGGACACTGAGGTCTCTCTGCTCATCTACACTTTTCAAAATCATGCCATTTATAGTAGGTCTTTCCATATTGGTCCTCCCAAAGTGCATCACTTCACACTTCTCCACACTGACCGCCATCTGCCATGCTTCTGCCCATTTAACCATTCTGTCTATGTCATCCTGAAGTCTACAACTATCCTCATCATTATCTACAACGTTACCAATTTTCATATCATCTGCAAACTTTATAATGCTGCTCCCTACACCAGAGTCTAGGTCGTTTCTAAAAATTGAGAAGAGTAATTGACCCAAAGCTGACCCTTGAGGAACACCACTGCAAATTATCTCCCACTTGGAAAAACATCCATCCACCAGCACCCTCTGCTTCCTGTCACTGAGTCACTTTCCCCTTAACTTCACGGGCTTCTATCTTAACAAGCATCCTGTGTGGCACTTTGTCGAATGCCTTCCGAGAGTTCATATATACACAACATCTACTACACTACCTTGATCAACCTTCTCTGTTATCTCATCAAAGAATTCAATCAAGTTAGTCAGACACAATTTGCCATTAACAAACCCATGCTGGCTGTCCTTGATTAACCCATGCCTTTCCACTGATTTCATGGCAGCATCAGCCATGATAAGATTGGCATCTCCAAGTCATAAAGCTTCTACATTGGTTGAGGTGTAGCCACTATTTCTGCAATCTGATAAAACTTCAGATGGAGCACATACAATGGACATTTCAGATCTATGACACTCTTCTGAATGAATATCTTTAGAACAAACATGTTCCAGTATAAGAAGCAAGCTTTTCCACCACGTTCTACAATCCAGAATTACATTGTTTCCATTCTTGTTCCTCTTTTGAGATATGCCTGAAGCATATCAATTTTAACATGAGCCTTGTTAGAAAGACTGACAACCGCTCATTTTTTTCAAATCAGAGAATAGATATCATGTACCAGTACAGTAATATCAGAAATTGGAACAAGGAACAACTCAGAGTCCATTCTACCGAACATCAAGAAATCGTTTCCAAGCCGGTCACAGACCTCATCTCCTCTGGAGATTTTCCCTCCATGGCCGCCAACCTCAGTCCCTCAACCCCGCACAGCCAGCTTCTACCTCCTTCCCAAGATCCACAAACAGGACTGCCCTGGTAGACCCATTGTTTCAGCCTGTTCTTGCCCCACAGAACTGATTTCTTCCTATCTCAACTCTATTTTTTCTCCCCTTGTCCAGTCCCTTCCCACCTACATCCGCGATTCTTCCGACGCCCTCCGCCACTTTAACAGTTTCCCGTTTCCCGGCCCCAACCGTCTCCTTTTCACTACGGACGTCCAATCCCTCTACACCTCCATCCCCCACCAGGACGGCCTGAGGGCGCACCACTTCTTCCTTGAAGAGAGGCCCAACCATTCCCCATCCATCCACCACCACCCTCCTCCGCCTGGCTGAATTGTTCTCACATTGAACAACTTCTCCTTTGACTCCACTCACTTCCTCCAAATTAAAGGTGTTGCTATGGGCACCCGCATGGGCCCTAGCTATGCCTGCCTTTTCATGGGATATGTGGAACATTCTTTGTTCCAGTCCTATTCGGGTCCCCTCCCTCACCTCTTTTTCCGGTACATTGATGACTGTATTGGTGCCGTTTCCTGCTCTCGCCCGGAACTAGATAATTTCATTCACTTTGCTTCCAATTTTCACCCTTCCCTCACCTTCACATGGTCCATCTCCGACTCTTCCCTTCCTCGACTTCTCTGTCTCCATTTCTGGGGATAGGCCATCGACAAACATCCACTATAAGCCCGGTGACTCCCACAGCTACCTGGACGACACTTCCTCCCACCCCGCTTCCTGTAAGGACTCTATTCCATTCTCCCAGTTTCTCCGTCTCCACCGCATCGGTTCTGACGATGCCACCTTCCATACCAATGTCTTCCTTTTTCCTCAACCGAGGATTCCCCTCTACCGTGGTTGACATGGCCCTCGACCGTGTCCGTTCCATTTTCCGCACTTCTGCGCTCACCCCTTCGCCTCCCTCCCAGAACCGCGATAGGGTACTCCTTGTCCTCATCTTTCACTCCATCAGCCTCCACATTCAATGGATCATCCTCCGCCATTTCCGCCACCTCCAGCGTGATCCCACCATCAAACACACCCCCCCCCCCCCCCCGCGACACCCTGGTCCACTCCTCAATCACCCCCACTACCCCTTCCCCTGGCACCTTCCCATGCAAGCGCAGGAGATGCAACACCTGCCCTTTTACCTCCTCCCTTCCCACTGTCCAGGGCCCAAATCACTTCTTCCAGGTGAAACAGCGATTTACTTGTACTTCTTACAATTTAGTATACTGTATTCGCTGCTCACGATGCGGTCTCCTCTACATTGGGGAGACCAAACGCAGATTGGGTGACTGCTTTGTGGAACACCTCCGTTCAGTCCGGAAGCGTGACCCCGAGCTTCCGGTCGCCTGTCACTTTAATTCTCAGCTCCACTCCCACTCTGATCTCTCCGTCCTCTGCCTCTTGCATTATTCCAACGAAGCTCAACGTAAGCTCGAGGAACAGCACCTCATCTTTCGATTAGACACTTTACAGCCTTCTGGACATAACATCGCATTCAACAATTTCAGACTATAAATTGGCCCTTGTATTTCTTTCTTTTTTCTCTCTTGTTTCCTCACAGGGTAGCTGTTAATGTTGCTGCCATCATCATCCACACATCATCTAGAGCCATCTTTTGTTTCTTAACTTGTCCCATTACCTCTCCTTTTGCCTTGCACGATCATCCCACTTGTCAGTCAATCTCTCCTGCCTTCCATCCTATCACAGACTTTCCCTTTGTTCTTTCCTCCCCTCCTCCCTGCCCCTGCTTAAAAATCTCTCCTCCCTAACCTTTTCCAGTTCTGACGAAGGGTTCGACCTGAAACGTTGACTCTGTTTCTCCTCTCCTCAATGCTGCCTGACCTGCTGAGTGTTTTCAGCACTTCCTGTTGTTATTTCAGATTTCCAGCATCCGCAGTATTTTGCTATTGTAACTCAGAGTCCATAATCTTCTTCATCAATGTCAGTATGCTGATCTTCAATACATTCTCTAATATAGCTGATGCAGTCAGCTTGACCTTCATCACCCATGCTCAGCTTTTACAAGTCTCCTAACTTTTACCAATGTGTTACAACCATCCGTTGTAATGCACACAGTGATAAGACTATACGATTTGAGTTGTACTTCTAGTAGACGGATACATTTTTCAACTGGCATAGATCCGGCAGGCAGAGAATCTGGAACTCAAATCAACCCAATGCTCCAAAACTTTTCACCCATTCCATGGAAATTTAAACAACAATATTTCTATAGCGCTCATTACATACAGAAAGATATCTGAGAGCACTTTATAGGGCAGTGGAGGGAGAAGGGAAGAGGGCCATAACAGCAAAAACAGAGTCAAAGAGAATTATATTAAGGAAGCTTTTGAAGATAGGGAGGTGACAAGGCAGAAATGCTGAGGAAATGCCAAAGTGGGTGCATAGTGGCTGAAGAAGCAACAGCCAATGGTAGAACCATCGAAGCAACAAATGAGAAATAGGTGCACAGGAACAGAGGAGACTGCAGTGAGACAATGCAAAGATTTGAAGGTGAGGATAAGAATCTTAACCTCGATTCTCTGGGATAGAGGAAGCCCGACAAGGACAGGGTTGGTAGGAATGTGGGTATTACGCCTTTTGGGTCTTTTCTAACCTTCTTATCCTAGATTATTTCATCTCTCGTATCTTAGATCACTTTCATAGGTGAGCTCCAATTCCCCATACCTTTGACAATGTCTAGGTAAGTTTTTGGTAATGTGCCCAGGAAAACAAACAGAAAGCCCTGTCGGTAATTGTTTTTAGCTACTAGACTTATCTCATACTTCCATAAGGTCATACTCCAATCTTGGTACAGGATCACAACAGACCTGGTTTTAAATCAAAAATATTCAGCACATTTATTGAACAAAAGATAATTTTTCTCTCAGCGGGGTGCAGTGTGGCCAGGGCATTCTAGATGACTTGTAGTTTATGGAGAATAGCAGTGGGGAGACTGGTATTTACATTCACAGATCATCTGTTTAATGCTAATGTCCATTTGTCTTAAGTCAGGCTGAACTTTCCACCTGTTTTGCTTGAGTCAGCAGATCACTCATGACAAAAGACTTTAATGACTGGCCATTATCCATCACCAAGCAAACTGTGCCATATTCTATCGCCTTGCCTGGATTCCTGCCTTCTTATGCTGAATCAAATTGATATGCAACCTCTGTGAGCTTCAAATCCCAAATGCAATCCTTATAGACTCCCACCTCCAAAACATTTCCCATCTGTGTCCCTACCTCACCTCCATTGCCATCAAAACCCTCATTCATGCTTAGGTCACCTCCAAACTTGCCTTTTCCCAAACCTACCTTGCTGCCTTCCCAGGTACCACTCACATAAACGCCAACTCATCCAGAATTCCACCACCTGCATACTACCCTTCACAAAGTTCCACTTACTTATCTTCCCCATCTTTGCTAATCTCCATTGGCTCCCTCAGCTTATACATTTCAAAATCCTCCCCCTCATCTTCAAATCCCTCCATCTCATTGCTCCCTACCTATACAACTTCCTCCTTGCCCACACCCTGTGCGCTTTCAACTCCAGTATACTGCATGTTCCCCCTTCCCTCCTCTCTATCATTGGTGGCAGAGTCTTCAGCCATCTATTGTCACACTCTGGAACTCCCTCCTTAATTCTCCATGCCTTGTTATATATTCCCCATCTTCAAAGCTCTCCTTAAGACCCACCTCTTAAATAGCACTTTCAGTCACTGCCACAAATCTACTTTCAACTATTGTTTTGGAGTGTTTCACCATGTTAAAGGTGGTACATTTGTTATAATCATCATCATGTACAGACTTTGGCAATTAAATCTTTTGCTTGCTATGTCTCTTGAAGGTCTGGTGAATGCAAACCACCTTTTGCAACCATGTGTGCAAATGTTGCTTCAAGACTATTTTCATTTGTGCAAAGAAATTGGCTGGACGCTTCATCATTGTGATCTCAGCAGCAGGTGAGACTTCAGAATCTCTGGGCTTAGCGTAGTTGGTGATAGATTTGATGTTGTTTTCCTTAGGTCAGTGTCGTGCGTCACATGATATGTGTTCACATAACTTTGGTAGAATTGCCAGTTGTCTTCAAAATTTCTTGGTACATTTTCTTGTTGCACAATTTACACAAGGCTAGCTGTCTGATTTTATTTCTTAAAAAAGGTGCAATATTCTGTTTGCTTGTAGTTTTCAAACAATCATTAGCATCAAATCTTCTAAGTATCTGTATTTTTATTACTTCTATTTTGCACGTGCAGCAGTCTTCTGAATCTGAACATAAGAAACAGGAGCAGGAGTAGGCCAATCGGCCCCTCGAGCCTGCTCCGCCATTCAATAAGATCATGGCTGATCCAATCATGTCCTCAACACCACTTTCCCGCTCTCTCCCCATACCCCTTGACTCCCTTGTAGTTCAAATGTCTGTCAATCTCCGCCTTGAATATATTCAGTGACTCCGCCTCAACAGCTCTCCAGGGTAGAGAATTCCAAAGATTCACAACCCTCAGAGAAGAAATTCCTTCTCATCTCCGTCTTAAATGGGGGACCCCTTATTCTGAAACTATGCCCCCTAGTTCTAGATACCCCCACTAGGGGAAAAATCCTCTCAGCATCCACCCTGTCAATCCCCCTCAGAAGCTTATGTTCCAATCAGATCACCTCATTCTTCTAAACTCCAATGAGTATAGGCCCAACCTGCTCAACCTTTCGTCATACGTCAACCCCTTCATCCCAGGAATCAACCTAGTGAACCTTCTCTGTACTGCCTCCAATGCAAGTATATCCTTCCTTAAATATGGAGACCACTAACTGTATCCAGTACTCCAGGTGCGGTCTTACCAGCGCCCTGTAAAGTTGCATCAAAACTTCCCTACTTTTATACTCCATACCCCTTGCAATAAAGGCCAACATTCCATTAGCCTTCCTAATTACTTGCTGTACCTGCATGCTAAGTTTTTGTGTTTCATGTACTAGGGCCCCCAGATCCCTTTGTACTGCAGCATTTTGTAGTCTCACTCCATTTAAATAATAATTTGCTTTTTCATTCTTCCTTCCAAAGTGGATAACCTCACATTTTCCCACATTGTACTCCATCTGCCAAATTTTTGCCCACTCACTTAACCTATCTATATCCCTTTGCTGACTCTGTGTCCTCCTCACAACTTGCTAACCCACCTATCTTTGTATCATCAGCAAATTTGGCTACAGTACACTCGGTCCCTTCATCCAAGTAATTAATATAGATTGTAAATAGTTGAGGCCCCAGCACTGATCCCTGTGGCACCCCACTAGTTACTGGTTGACAACCGGAAAATGACCCATTTATCCTGACTCTCTGTTTTCTGTTAGTTAGCCAATCCCCTATCCATGCCAAAATATTACCCCCAACCCCGTGTGCTCTTATCTTGTGCAGTAACCTTTTATGTGGCACCTTATCGAATGCCTTCTGGAAATCCAAATACACCACATACACTGGTTCCCCTTTATCCACCCTGTTTGTTACATCCTCAAAGAACTCCAGCAAATTTGTCAAACACGATTTCCCTTTCATAAAACCATGTTGACTCTGCTTGATTGTCTTAGGATTTTCTAAATGTCCTGCTATTACCTCCTTAATAATGGATTCCAGCATTTTCCCAATGACAGATGTTAGGCTAACTGGCCTATAGTTTCCTGCTTTCTGTCTCCCTCCTTTCTTGAATAGTGGCATTACATTTGCATTTTTCCAATCCACTGGTACCTCTCCAGAATTCAGGGAATTTTGGTAGATTACAACCAGCGCATCCACTATCTCTGCAGCCACTTCTTTTAAGACCCTAAGATGCAGGCCATCAGGTCCAGGGGACTTGTCGGCCTTTAGCCCCACTAGTTTGCCTAGTACTTTTTCTCTAGTGATAGAGATTGTTTCAAGTTCCTCCCTCCCTATTTTAGTGTCTTCTACTGTGAAGACTGATCCAAAATAATTGTTTAGAGTCTCTGCCATTTCTCTATTTCCCCATTATTAATTCCCCAGTCTCATCCTCTAAGGGACCAATGTTTACTTTAGCTACTCTCTTCCTTTTTATATACCTGAAGAAGCTCTTACTGTCTGTTTTTATATTCTTTGCTAGTTTACTCTCATACTCTATCTTCTCCCTCTTTATAATTTTTTAGGTCATCTTTTGCTGGTTTCTAAAAATTTCCCAATCCTCTGGCCTACCACTAATCTTCGCAACATTGTATGCCTTTTCTTTCAATTTGATACCATCCTTAACTTCCTTAGGTTAGCCATGGATGGTGCACCCTTCTTGTAGAGCCTTTCTTTCTCACTGGAATACACCTTTGCTGAGATTTATGAAATATCTCCTTAAATGTCTGCCACTGCTGATCTACCGTCTTACCCTTTAATCTATTTTCCCAGTCCACTTTAACCAACTCTGTCCTCATACCCTTGTAATTGCCTTTACTGAAGTGACCATTGCAGCTATCAAAAACACCGCTTCCTCAGTTTTTTCAATTTTCCGCTAGTGCAGACTTCATCATCATCAAATGAGAAAATCACTTGCAATAATGTCACACAAGGAAGCTGAAGAAAGTAAGAAGTGCTGTGTTATTGGTTTAGTGAACTCATTCTTTAGTGCTGCATCACTTCACAATCCTGAAATTTTGAAGCTGCAAATCTCAGGATTTTGGGAGAGTTAAATTGGCCAGGATCCTTAGTTTGCAAGCCCTAGCTTAAGGGAGGAAACTAGAACAGGATTATTGGTTTGTGTTTTTAATACAAACACAAGAAACATACAACTTATTTAACAATGTTTAAGTAGGCCAAACAATTTTTTATTACTGAACTGAATTTCAAGCCCACAGTTCAGGAAATATACCTGTTCACATAACATAATTTCAAGCAGGCGCTACAATGCAGTAACTCAAAATGAGGGACTCAATCCTAAAGTCAACATACGGAGTTGAGAAGGGTAGGAAATCTGATGCTTGGAGGGAACTTGAGAATGCGGATTAACTCTGTACAGCCTCCACTAACTAATTGTTGGAGAACAAAGTACAGGAAACTTTCGTTTATCCGGCACCGACGGGACCGGCGTGGTGCCGGTTGATCGAAAGTGCCGGATTACAGAGAGGTATACTTACCAAGGTACGAGAGCCCCGTACACGGCCACAGCCTTAACAATTGGGACCCGGAGAGGGAAAGTAAACGAGACTCCGGCTTTTTCCTCCGTGGCGGCGACAGGTCCGAGTCGGAAGAACGTTGACCCCCCTTTCGTGGGGGCGAAAGGTCAGAATCGGGGTCTTGTCTGTACAATAAAACTTACCTGATTTTTGCCGGTTAAGCGAGAATTCCGGATATTTGGGTGCCGGATAAACGAAAGTTTCCTGTAGCAGGAATTACACATCTTGATTCTGATAAGGGATATGCTTTATCACAGGTGGACTTGTACTTGCATTGTTTTTAAATAGGAGAAGGTGGCACTGATGCAAGTCGTTTTTGAAATCCAATCATCTGATTGAAAATCTTCAGACCCTAAAATAAGATAAAACGCTTGTACAAATCATCCAACAAGATGATTGTAACGTATTACTGAGCAAGAGGATGTTTCATTATCTCAGTTCACTAAATGTTGAAATTTCAACTCAGTTAATAATCTTTTAATATTACACCTCCTGGTGAATAAACAATCCATCTTTCTCTTTAAGAAGAATTATTAGAGGCCCAGAGAAATTTAAAAAAACCAAGTATCACAGTTGGTCTGGCAACCTGCTTTATACTACAGCAGAATTCAATCACTGAGGTGAAAATAACATTTCCGATGCCAATCGAGACTGGAACTTAAACTAGGATTCAATTTCAGTGCTCTACTGTATGAACTATCAAGTTACATAAGAATTGTCAGAACAGGAAAACATTAAGCTTAACAAACCCATCTCTTTTTCATAGATCAACCCCAACCAACTTTGTACCTTGTCCCTGAATGCCTTCTCTCTGCAGAAACACTTCCACTAATTTCCATTTTTCTATATAAAAAAAGCATAGAATTATATAAGATCCTAAAACACCGGATCTTGTAAAGTCTCGTAATAAATACCAAATAAGAATGAAAGGTGACTTGTTCCATAACCATAAACCAGTGACCCTAACTATAAACAGATTGAATTGGAGAATGCAGTCCCCAAAGCACCGGCAACAATCCTACATAATAAAAATGAAATTTGATTTACTCAGTTACCGTAAAATAATGACCGTCAATTATCTCTTGAATCCATTTATATTATCTGTTTCAATGGTAACTTTATTGGTAACTTATTCCATAAATATATTACTCTTTGGGGAAAAAAGTTCTTCCCATCTTGCTTTCTTACACTTAACTTCCTAATTTTAAAATTTGTGTCCTCTAGTATTTGACTCCTTCACCACAGTGAATATTTTGCTTAGATCAATTTTGTCAATTTCCTTCATAATCTTGCAAACTTCAATTAGAGCATCTTCCTAGCTCTTCCTAATAAATCCTAAGCCCCAACATCATTGTTGCTCGTCTCTGTACCCTCCTTAAAGACAGTAATATCCTTCCTACGATTAGGTGACAAAAACTGCACTAATTACTCCAGATAGGGTCTGACCAACACATTGGCCTGGAAATTGCAGTCGGAGGCTTGCCGTCCGCGTTCGCCTCCGAACCGAAAGAAAACTACATACTTACCTGCTGTCTCCGGAGCTTCGACTCTTGCAGTCCTGGGCCTACAGGCGTACGCCTGCGTAAAGGCCCACGCATCTCAGGAGTGCATGCGGTTCACAAGCGTCCCTGGGATCACGTGGGCCAGGCCAACCAATGACAATGGGGGATTCCTATTATGCTTATGGGGGATTCCATTTACCTATGGAATCCCCATAAGCGTAATAGAAATCGCCTAATAAATACAATTTCACAACACTGAAATAAAAATAAATAATCACAGGTTCAAATTTAATTAAATACTCCTTAATTAAACATTTAAAATAAAAATTTAATTTTTTGAAAAATAAATTTAAACATTTATAAACGGGACAAAAATAACCTAAACTAATTTTAAATGCAAGTGAATGTGAAAATAACTTTTTTTTTAAAAAATGATTTAAACATTTACGCTGGTAAAAGAAGATCTTACGCCTGCTTTTACCAGGCGTAAGGGTTTGGTGGGTATTCACTGGGCAGCAGTTGGGCAAATAGCCCAACTCTGCGCCAGTGAAAGTGAATTTGTAATGGAAGAGTACAATCTGTCAAGGAAAAACTTGACAGATCGCAAGTTCTGGGTTTTCGCGCATGCGCATTGCTACTATAACTCCTAGATCCCTTTCCTGGCCCGTATCACTGTTCCATTTACCATACAATGCCGATTTTGCTACCTTACTCCCATCATTATTTTACACTTAACCACTTGAAATTCCATGTGCCAACTATATATTGGCCCAGTTATTTACAGATTCAAACCTTCTGAATCTGGTGGCATTGCTTCTCTGTGTTTGCACTGCTTCCTATGTGGTATAATCTGGAAAATTGTAGCTTTAACTTACCGTGTCCTTGTAGGGATCAGCCTTGTGTCTCTGCTCTGATCTGCCTCCTTGTGTCTCAGTATACATGTACTATACATGGAATTCGAGGTGTGATGTGAACTGGGCACTATATATACAGACGGGAGTCAGTCTTAGGCCTGGGTCCTTGGTACAACTGAGGTACAACAAAGACTGGAGAAAGTTGGGCTCTTCAACCTTGAAAAAAACAACTTGAGGTGTAACTTCGGAAAGGTATATAAAGGATAGTGAGCAGCACTGAAATAGGTAGTTCTGGAAATTGCTTCAAATTAAAACATAAAAGTAGGAAAAGAAACACCGGTTCAAACTGGAAAACTGCAAAATTAGGTCGGATGCTGGGAAGTTCGTCTTCACACAAAGAATGATCAACACAAAGAATGGACCTCAGGTTTGCAAGTGGAGGTGAAAACCATAGGGCAGAACTTTCAGCAGGCATGCAAAATGGATTCCAATGGAAAGCAAAATCAGGAGGAGTGCATAATGGGCAGCCAATCCACTACCGTCTGTTTTACCACCCCGAAGTTGAAAGTTCCATCCGGAATCATTTAAGAAAAAAATAGATGTCATGATGACATGACTGCAGGGTCCTTCTGGATGAATGGCCAAACTGATTTGTCAATCTCTTTCTCGTCCATTATAGCTACCCTCCATGTCCTGTTTTTAAGCAAATTTTCTATCCAGCGGCTGAACTCCTTTTACGCAACTCGTTATCTTAGATATTAACCACCAATATGGAACACTTATTTGTTAATTGCATTTCACCGGTCCACCATGTCTTGGACTATAACCTGGTGTTGTGCGACCTCTCAATTTCAAAAATGATACCAGGTAAAATACAATCTCCTTCGCTTGAATCAATGCTGGCTGACGCAATGCTCGCAAGTTATACTTTTCAAGTGGTTTGTCATCTAGATCTTTCAAGATTTTCCCTAAAACTGACAAAATGTACTAGTCCATGTGTTTCTCTTGATGGTTCCTTAATTACTGGAGTTGTGTTAGCTATTTTCAATCCTCAGGAATCTCTCTAGAATTTAGTAAATTTACAAAAAATTCAGTTAAAGTTTCACTAATTTCAGTCCCTGTCTTCTCTAAGGCTTGTGGGTGTAAGTTGTCTGAAACAGGTGCTTTGTCTATTGCTATCTTTTTATCTCATGTCTGACTTATGCAATCTTCCCCATTCTGCCTGGGTAAAGATAAATGGAAAGGAACCACTTAATAATTCTGCTATTTCTTCGTACCTATATTCGACGTTCCCACTCATAATTTTGCCAACACTATGCTTCACCCTTTGTTTGTTGCGTACGTATTTAAAAATCCATTTATCTTATTTCAGATGTTCTCAGCACTCTTACACTTGAGGTGTAATTTTGAGAGGCAACGCTGCAAGTGAGGGATCTCAATTGATGCGAGAAGTCAAAGATAAACCTATAACACCAAAGTCCTGATTCTCCAATCCACAATCGCTGCTAGCAAGGCTCCGCGCCATCAACAGAGCTTTGCAAAATGTTGCCTTTCATTTTTCTCTGCCCTCCAATACTTTTGTTTTTTTTATTACTTCCAAAAAGTTCCAGATTTAAAATATCTTCTCTCTTGGATCCAGTAGGCTGAAGATTGCAGCACATTACTTACTGAAAAGACAAAATTCTTTCAAGTATGTAAATGTTAAGCTCACAGAAAAATGAACTGCACTTCACAATCAAATATGAAAAAACACAACCGGCAAGATCATAACACACCCATCCCCATTAGCTCAGGGTGAAGTCTCTACCTAGAATCAGAGAATCACAGAATGGTTACAGCACAGATGGAGACCCGGCGAGCCCATGCCGGCTCTCTGCAAGAGCACTTCAGCTAGTCCCACTCCCCCACCCTTTCCCCATAGCCCTGCAATTGTTTTCCTTCAGGTACTCATCCAATTCCCTTTTGAAAGATAAGATTGAGTCTGCCTCCACCACCCTTTCAGGCAGTGCATTCCAGATCCTAACCACTCGCTCCATAAAAAAGTTTCTCCTCATGTCGCTTTTGGTTCTTTTGCCAATCACCTTAAATCTGTGTCCTCTGGTTCTCGACCCTTCCGCCAATGGGAACAGTTTCTCTCTATCTAGAACCATCATGATTTTGAACACCTCTATCAAATCTCCTCTCAACCTTCTCTGTTCTAAGGAGAACAACCCCAGCTTCTCTAGTCTATCAACGTAACTCAGTCCCTCATCCCTGGAACCATTCTTGCAAATCTTTTCTGCACCCTCGCTAAGGCCTTCACATCCTTTCTAAAGTGCGGTGCCCAGAATTGGACACAATACTCCAGTTGAGGCCGAACCAGTGTTTAATAAAGGTTCATCATAATTTCCCTGCTTTTGTACTCTATGCCTCTATTTATGAAGCCCAGGATCCCGTATGCTTTTTTAACCACTTTCTCAACCTGCCCTGCCACCTTCAACGATTTGTGCACATATACCCCCAGGTCTCTCTGTTCATGCACCCCCTTTAGGATTGTACCCTTTAGTTTATATTGCCTCTCCTCGTTCTTCCTACCAAAACGTATCACTTCGCACTTTTGTGTTAAATTTCATCTACCACATGTCCAGCCATTTCACCAGCCTCTCTATGTCTTCTTGAAGTCGATCACGATCCACCTCACTGTTCCCTATACTTCCAAGTTTTGTGTCATCTGCAAATTTTCAAATTGTGCCTTGTACACCCAAGTCCAAGTCATTAATATATATATATCAAAAGCAGTGGTCCTAGTACCGACCCCTGGGGAACACCACTGTATACGTTCCTCCAGTCCGATAAACAAGTGTTCACCACTACTCTCTGTTCCCTGTCACTTAGCCAATTTCGTATCCATGCTGCCACTGTCCCTTTTATTCCATGGGCTTCAACTTTGCTGGCAAACCTATTATGTGGCACCTTATCAAACACCTTTTGGAAGTCCATGTACACCACGTCAACCACATTGCCCTCATCAACCCTCTGTTACCTCATCAAAAAACTCGATCAAGTTAGTTAAACACGATTTGCCTTTAACAAATCCGTGCTGGCTTTCCTTAATTAATCCACACTTGTCCAAGTGATTGTTAATTTTGTCCCTGATTATCGTTTCTAAAAGCTTCCCCACTACTGAGGTTAAACTGACTGGCCTGTAGTTGCTGGGTTTATCCTTATACCCTTTTTGGAACAAGGGTGTAACATTTGAAATTCTCCAGTCCTCTGACACCACTATCTAAGGAGGATTGGAAAAATTATGGCCAGTACCTCCGCGATTTCCACCTTAACTTCCCTCAGCATTCTAGGATGCATCCCATCCGATCCTGGTTATTTATCTACTTTAAGTACAGCCAGCCTTTCTAGTACCTCCTCGTTATCAATTTTTATCCCATCCAGTATCTCCACTACCTCCTCTTTCACGATTACTTTGACAGCATCTTCTTCCTTGGTAAAGACAGATGCAAAGTACTCATTTAGTACCTCAGCCATGCCCTCTGCCTCCATGCGTAGGTCTCCCTTTTGGTCCCTAGTCGGCCCCACCCCTCCTCTTACTGCCCATTTACTATTTATATGCCTATAGAAGACTTTTGAATTCTCTTTTATGTCAGCTGCCAATCTATTCTCATACTCTCTCTTTGCCCCTCTTATTTTCTTTTTCACTTCCCCTCTGAACTTTCTATATTCAGCCTGATTCTCACTTGTATTCTCAACCTGACATCGGTCATACGCCCCCTTTTTGTGCTTCATCTTACTCTCTATCTCTTTCGTCATCCAGGGAGCTCTGACTTTGGTTGCCCTACCTTTCCCCCTCGTAGGAATGTACATCGACTGTACCCGAACCATCTCCTCTTTAAAGGCAGCCCATTATTCTATTACAGTTTGGCCTGTCCATCTTTGATTCCAATTTACCCGGGTCAGATCAGTTCTCAACCTACTGAAATTGGCCCTCCTCCAATTAAGTATTTTTACTCTTGATAGCTCCCTGTCTTTTTCCATAGCTAATCTAAACCTTATTTGTTTTTTTATTCGTTCATGAGATGTGAGCGTCGCTGGCAAGGCCAGCATTTATTGCACATCACTAATTGCCCTGGAGAAGGTGGTGGTGAGCCGCCTTCTTGAACCACTGCAGTCCGTGTGGTGAAGGTACTCCCACAGTGCTGTTAGGGAGAGTGTTCCAGGATTTTGACCCAGCAATGATGAAGGAACGGCGGTAAACTTTCAAGTCAGGATGGTGTGTGACTTGGAGGGGAACTTGGAAGTGGTGGTTTTCCCATGCGCCTGCTGCCCTTGTCCTTCTAGGTGGTAGGGGTCGCGGGATTGGGAGGTGCTGCTGAAGAAGCCTTGGAGAGTTGCTGCAGTGCATCTTGTAGATGGTGCACACTACAGCCACGGTACGCCAGTGGTGGAGGGAGTAAATGTTTAAGGTGGTAGATGGGGTGCCAATCAAGCAGGCTGCTTTGTCCTGGATGGTGTCGAGCTTCGTGAGTGTTGTCTGGATGAGTGCAGCTCCAACAAGTGGAGAGTATTCCATCACACTCCTTACATAAGAAACAGGAACAGGATTAGGCCAATCGGCCCCTTGAGCCTGCTCCGCCATTCAATAAGATCATGGCTGATCCAATCATGTCCTCAACACCACTTTCCCGCTCTCTCTCCATACCCCTTGACTCCCTTGTAGTTCAAATGTCTGTCAATCTCCGCCTTAAATATATTCAGCGACTCCGCCTCCACAGCTCTCCGGGGTAGAGAATTCCAAAGATTCACGACCCTCAGAGAAGAAATTCCTTCTCATCTCCGTCTTAAACGGGTGACCCCTTATTCTGAAACTATGCCCCCTAGTTCTAGATACCCCACTAGGGGAAAAATCCTCTCAGCATCCACCCTGTCAATCCCCCTCAGAATCTTATGTTTCAATCAGATCACCTCATTCTTCTAAACTCCAATAAGTATAGGCCCAACCTGCTCAACCTTTCGTCATACGTCAACCCCTTCATCCCAGGAATCAACCTAGTGAACCTTCTCTGTACTGCCTCCAATGCAAGTATATCCTTCCTTAAATATGGAGACCACAACTGTACGCAGTACTCCAGGTGCGGTCTCACCAGCGCCCTGTAAAGTTGCATCAAAACTTCCCTACTTTTATACTCCATACCCCTTGCAATAAAGGCCAACATTTCATTAGCCTTCCTTACTGTGCCTTGTAGATGGTGGAAAGGCTTTGGGGCTTCAGGAGGTGAGACACTCGCCGCATAATACCTAGCCTCTGACCTGCTCTTCTTGCCACAGTATTTATGTGGCTGGTCCAGTTAAGTTTCTGGTCAATGGTGACCCCCAGGATATTGATGGTGGGGGATTCGACGATGGTAATGCCATTGAATGTCAAGGGGCGGTGGTTCAACTCTCACTTGTTGGAGATAGTCATTGCCTGGCACTTGTGTGGCACGAATGTTACCTGCCACTTATCAGCCCAAGCCTGAATGTCACCCAGGTCTTGTTGCATGCGGGCATGGACTGCTTCATTATCTGAGGAGTTGCGAATGGCACTGAATACTGTGCAGTCATCAGCGAACATTCCCATTTCTGACCTTATGTTGGAGGGAAGCAGCTGGAGATGGTTGGGCCTAAGACATTGCTCTGAGAACTCCTGCAGCAATGTCCTTGGGGCTGTGATGATTGACCTCCAACCACCACAACCATTTTCGTTTGTGCTAGGTATGACTTCAGCCAGTGGAGAGGTCGGCCACCCCCCCCCACCCCCGGCCCGATTCCCATTGACTTCAGTTTTACTAGGGCTCCTTGATGCCACACTCTGTCAAATGTTGCCATGATGTCAAGGGTAGTCACTCTCACCTCACCTCTGGAATTGGACCAAGGCTGTAATGAGGTCAGGAGCCGAGTGGTCCTGGTGGAACCCAAACTGGGCATCGGTGAGCAGGTTATTGGTGAGTAAGTGCTGCTTGATTGCACTGTCGACGACATCTTCCATCACTTTGCTGATGATTGAGAGTAGATTGATGTGACGGTAATTGGTCGGATTGGATTTGTCCTGCTTTTTGTGGACAGGACATACCTGGGCAGTTTTCCACATTGTCGGATGGATTACATAGATTACATAGAAGATAGGAGCAGGAGTAGGCCATCCAGCCCTTCGAGCCTGCTCCGCCATTTAATGAGATCATGGCTGATCCTCCAATTCAGTATCCCGTCCCCGCCTTCTCTCCGTAACCCTTAACCCCTTTTGCCTGTAGAAATATATCTAATTCCCTCTTAAATATATTTAATGAGCTGGCGTACACTGCCCTCTGTGGCAATGAGTTCCACAGGTTTACCACCCTCTGAGTGAAGAAATTCCCCCTCATTTCTGTCCTAAATGGTTTAGCCCTTATCCTTAAATTATGTTCTCTAGTTCTGTTCTCACCCGCCAAGGGAAACATTCCTTCTGCATCTAGTCTGTCTAGACCTGTCAGAATTTTATACACTTCTATGAGGTCCCCTCTCAATCTTCTAAACTCCAGTGTGTACATCCCTAAACTACATAGTCTCTCCTCATAGGTCAATCCCGCCATTCCTGGTATCAGCCTGGTGAATCGCCACTGCACCCCCTCCATGGCAAGAACATCTTTCCTCAGATGAGGCGACCAAAACTGTACACAGTACTCGAGGTGTGGTCTCACCAGTGCCCTGTACAGCTGCAGCAAGGTATCCCTGTTCCTGTATTCCAACCCTTTTGCTATGAAGGCCAGCATACCGTTTGCCTTCTTGACCGCCTGTTGCACCTGCATGCTCGCCTTCAGTGACTGGTGTACAAGAACACCCAGGTCTCTCTGTACTTCCCCCTCTCCCAATTTATTGCCATTTAAATAATAATTTGCCCTCCCGTTCCTGCACCCAAGGTGGATAACTTCGCACTTGTCCACATTATAGTGCATCTGCCATTTATCCGCCCAATCACCCAGTCTGTCCAAATCGCTCTGGAGCTTCCTGGTCTCCTCCTCTGAGCCCACCCCCCCTCCTAGTTTAGTGTCGTCTGCAAATTTGGAAATGCTGCATCCGACTCCCTGATCCAGGTCATTAATGTAAATTGTGAACAGCTGGGGACCCAGGACAAATCCCTGCGGTACCCCACTTGTTACTGCCTGCCATTCAGAAAATGAGCCGTTTATTCCAACTCTCTGTTTTCTATCTGACAGCCAGTTCTCTATCCACGTCAATACTTTCCCCTTTATCCCATGAGCTTCAATTTTCCATGCTAATCTTTTATGTGGGACCTTGTCGAAGGCCTTTTGGAAGTCCAGGTACACCACATCTACTGGCTCTCCCCCATCTATTTTACCAGTTACTCCCTCAAAAAATTCCAATAGATTAGTCAAGCACGATTTACCCTTTGTAAATCCATGTTGACTCTGTCCTATCCTGTCCCCATTTGCTAAGTGCTCCGCTATTTCATCCTTAATGATGGACTCCAGCATTTTGCCCACAACTGATGTAAGGCTTACAGGTCTGTAATTACCTGCTTTTTCCCTACCCCCCTTTTTGAATAGTGGGGTAACGTTAGCTACCCTCCAATCCATGGGCACTGTTCCCGAGTCTAATGAATTCTGAAAAATCATACTTAGTGCATCCGCTATCTCTAGGGCCACCTCCTTCAGTACCCTAGGATGCATGTTATCAGGCCCTGGGGATTTGTCCGCCTTCAATCCCTTTAGCTTCCTTAACACCATATCCTTAGAGATATTGATTTGCGTCAGTTCCTCCTTTGCCAATGTCCCTATTTTTCCCGATATCCCAGGGAGGTTTTTTGTGTCTTCCTTCGTAAAGACTGACCCAAAGTATGCATTTAGTTGGTCTGCCATTTCCTTATTTCCCGTTATATATTCCCCCGTATCTGACTGCAATGGACCAACTTTGGTTTTCACCAGTCTTTTCCTCTTGATATACTTATAAAAGCTTTTGGAGTTAGTTTTTATATTTTCCGCCAGCTTGCTTTCGTAAGCTATTTTGCTCCTCTTGATTAAGCCCTTTGTCCTCCTTTGCTCTATCTTAAACTGTTCCCAATCTTCCGCTCTGGCGCTTTTTTTGGCTATTTTATACGCCCTATCTTTGGATTTTATGCTGTCTCTAATTTCCCCTGTTATCCACGGTTGAGTCACCTTTTTAGATTTCCTTTTATGCCAGATTGGTATAAACAATTTTTGCAATTTTGTCATTCTATCTTTAAATGCTTGCCATTGTTTATCTACCTCCAGTCCTCCCAGGAACGTTGTCCAATCAGACCTACTCAGTTCCCGTCTAATGGCATCATAATTCCCCTTGTTTAAATTCAGGACCTTAGTCTCTGAGTCGATTTCTTCGCTCTCCATTTCGAGTGATGTTATGATCGCTCTGACCCAAGGGTCCCCGTACAACAAGATTACTAATTAGTCCCTTCTCATTGCACAGTACCCAGTCCAATATAGCCTGTTCCCGAGTTGGTTCCTCGACATATTGATCCAGATAACCATCCCTTAAACACTCAAGGAATTCCTCCTCCTCATTATTTTTACTGATTAGGCTAGTCCAATCTATATGTAAGTTAAAGTCACCTATGATGACAGCTGTGCTCTTATTGCACGCTTCTCTAATTTCCCTCGTGATGCCCTCCCCAACCTCTATTTTACTATTTGGAGGCCTATATACCACTCCTATTAATGTTTGTCGCCCCTCGCTATTTCTTAGCTCCACCCATATAGATTCTGTATTAACTGAGTTAATATCCTTCCTTTCAATTGCATTTATCCCCTCTTTTACCAGCAATGCTACCCCTCCTCCCTTTCTTTTTTGTCGATCCTTCCTAAATACTGAATACCCCTGTATGTTAAGCTCCCAGCCCTGCTCACCCTGCAACCATGTTTCCGTAATCCCAATTAGATCATAATTATTAACCTCTATTTCCACAGCTAATTCATCTACCTTGTTCCTGATGCTTCTCGCATTAAGTTATAAAACCCTCAGGCTTTATTTATGCTCAAATTTTTTATGAATTAGTTTGGCCCTTTGTTTTTTGTTCCTCACCCTTTTACCATTTATTTCTGTCTGCCTTTCACTTTCCTCTATTTCACTACATAGGTTTCTAGCCCCCTGCCATACTAGTTTAAATGCTCCCGAACTGCTTTATCAAAAATTACCCCGAGAACATCAGTTCCATCTTTGCACAGGTGTAGACCGTCCCTTTTGTATAGGTCACACCTACCACAAAACTGGTTCCAATGCCTCAAAAATTTAAAACCCTCCCTCTTACACCACTGCTCAATGTCAGTGTTATAGCTGTACTGGAACAGCTTGGCTAGAGGCGGGGCTAGTTCTGGAGCACAAGTCTTCAGCACGACAGCTGGGATGTTGTCGGGGCTCATAGCCTTTGCTGTATCCAGTGCACTCCGCCGTTTCTTGATATCACGTGGAGTGAATCGAATTGGCTGAAGACTGGCTTCTGTGATGGTGGGGACCTCAGGAGGAGGCCAATATGGATCATCCACTCAGCACTTCTGGCTGAAGGAGGTTGCAAACACTTCAGCCTTGTCTTTTGCACTTACGTGCTGGGCTCCACCAACATTGAGGATGGCGATATTCATGGCGCATCCTCCTCCCATTAGTTGTTTAATGGTCCACCACCATTATGATATTATGATCACTGTTTCCTAAATGTTCCCCTACTGACACATGCTCCACTTGCCCTACCTCATTCTCCAGAACCAGATCCAGCAATGCCTCCTTCCTCGTTGGGCCGGAAACATACTGGTCAAAAAGTTCTCCTGAACACACTTCAGAAATTCTTCCCCCTCTCTGACCTTTACACGATTACTATCCCAGTCCATATCAAGATAGTTGAGGTTCCCCATAACCACTACTCTATAGTTCTTGCACTTCTCTGTAATTTCCATGCAAATTTGCTCCTCTATATTCTTCCTACTAGTTGGCAGCCTGTAGAATACACCTAGTAGTGTAATGGCACCTCTATTATTTCTTAGCTCTAACCAAATAGATTTTGTCCTTGACCCCTCCAGGACATCCTCTCTCTCCAGCACTGTAACATTCTCTTTAATCAATACTGCCACCCCACCGCCTTTCTTTCCTTCCCTATTGTTCCTGAACACCTTATATCCAGGAATATTTAAAACCCTTTTTTGAGCCAGGTCTCCGGTATCACCACGACATCATATTCCCTTGTGGCTATTTGCGCCTGCAGCTCACCAACCTTATTTACCAAGCTTCGTGCGTTTACACACTTGCACTGTAAACCTATCTTAGACTTTCTTGTATTCTCTCTTATTCTGACCCCACCTAATACCATACTATTTCTTACTCTAGTGCCATCTGTCTCTCCCAATCCTTTGTGCACTTTGTTTCTCCCTTCTAATGGTTTATCCTGGTGCCCACACCCCAGCCAAATTAGTTTAAACCCTCGCCAACAGCACTAGCAAACCACCCCCCACCCCCTCGTGAGGATATTGGCCTCTGAGCCACCTAGATCAGGAAATTCTAGTGAAGGGGAAGGGCCATTGGCCAGAGATCCTGCTCTTGACCACTACGCTCGTCCCCTGCTAGAACTGTATGTATGTCAATGTTAAGTGAGGAGAGGATTGGCCTCATCAGTGACATCTTCTATCAACTAGTCTGCTGACACTAAATGTCAAGTCTCACACGTGAATAATGCTCACTTGGACAAGGTTCCAAAGGGCGACAGCTTCCCATGGAATTATATCCCAAAGAGAGGCAATGCCTTCTAGAAAGTAATGAAGGGGAGAAAATGGACAGGGGAAAAATAATAATTATAATATGACTGCTCTGATGGCTCAAGGAGAAAATGAACCACTAGGACCTGGAAGTAAGACCTGGAATTGCCCAGGTTAATTTATACTCTGGCTGCATTACCTAATCTCAGCCAAAGGTAGCCGGCGGCATGTGGTGGGGTGGGGGGGGGGGGCGGGAGCGGGAGCACAGCAACTGAGGGAGTGGCAGCAAAAAACATGAAATTAGCCAAGATTCTTGCTCCCAATCACAATCTAGTGACCCATTGCTGGAAAGATCACACGCAGAGTGATCGAGCACAGGATACAGCTGAGAGGTGATGGTGAATATTCACCATCTGGGCTCGCATATGAGGAATGGTCATTCGGAAAAGATCAAGGCACCTGTGGAACCGTGCCAAGGGCAGTCACAGTTTTCAAGAGGGAAAGGTTTGGGGTAAAAAGAGGGGGGGGGAAAAATCAGAGCCAATGTGCTGGTGATACCAGGCTTTTGCAGGTCTTGGTCACTTAGTGTGTTACATCCAAAGGTAATCAGTGTATTATTCAATACACAATATGGGAAGAGCTTCTGCAGCAAATTTAGATATTTGACTCAAACACCCTCCCTAAAATACAGATCAATCTTTCAACTATTTGGTGCTATTATGCGATTCACACATATTAACCAAAACTAATTTGAAGCCAAAATGCAACTTAATCTCTCTTGTGTAGTATTTGTATTAAATATTCTTTATTTCAGAACTATAATCTTGTGCAGCCACTCAAGCAATGCATATCCCGTCACTCAGCTAATTTCTTCCCATCATGAATAGAAATTTATTTGGCTCATTTTGTGAATTTATGTTCCTGTAGCCTGCTCATTCTTGAATAAGGATAGGACAGTAACTACCCTGTGAATTTATACCTCCAGCATATGTCCATTCTAATATTATCACACGTCCACCATTTATTACCAGAATTATAATCTTGTGCACCCACAATATCTGCCATGGGTAGTTAACAATCTCAAGTGTGCTATTGTGGTAAGATAAAAAGCAGGGGCCAAGTACGTCCCCTTGTGCAGGAAAATATCAGAGGGATGCATCTACATCTGAACTGCCCTCAGGCAAATTCGCAGTGAGCAGTTTTACAAATGCTCTGCCAATGGCCTGGGAGTAGGTCACCTGATCACCTTTTTGGTCAAACATGACATATGGAGACCGAAAAAAACCAAATGGATTCAATTCTCAGCACTAATTATATGTCATATGGATGAGTACAAAATTCACCAAACATATATAGGGCCAAAAATTCATCCCGCGATGCGTATTCTCTCTCCAATTGCCGGTTTTCTGCATGCCCTGCGCATGCGCTGAAAACCGGCACTTGGTCTTTTGAAAAGGGGGCGGTTCCTCGGTGCATCGTGTGCGCGCTACAGGCTGCGCGCACGCTGTGCACGCTACAGGCTGCGCGCACGCTGTGCACGCTACAGGCTGCGCGCACGCTGTGCACTTCATGCTTTGGACGCGCAGGTAAGTACGGAAGATTTTAGAAATGGAAAAAGGAGGAGTAAGACCCACTTTTAACAAGGTAAGTAGTGAATTAAGTATTTTTTTGAATTTTTTTTTAACAGGTATATCTTTTTTAGAGACTTTAAAGACAGGTAAGTTTATTTTTATAACTTTTTAAAAGATTTTAAATTTTTTCAAAAATTTAATTTTTTATTTAAAATGGTTAATTTATTTAACTATACTTATTTTATTAATGAGAAGTCGCACAACACCAGGTTATAGTCCAACAGATTTATTTAATTTTACAAGCTTTCGGAGCAGTTCGCTCCTTCGTCAGGTAAGTTTAGCAGTGAGAGAATCTCCCAGAATTCACAATTTAAACACAGACAAAATATATTCAAATCTTTCCCTACATCAAAGAGCATGTGTTTTTTTTTAAAAAGGCTAACACAAGAACCTACACAGATTGACAGGATATGCAGCCAGCAGGTGGTTTGACACGTTGGACCCCCTGGGACACATCTCATTGTCTTGGCTATGCTCTTTGATGTAGGGAAAGATTTGAATATATTTTGTCTGTGTTTAAATTGTGAATTCTGGGAGATTCTCTCACTGCTAAACTTATCTGACGAAGGAGCGAACTGCTCCGAAAGCTTGTAAAATTAAATAAATCTGTTGGACTATAACCTGGTGTTGTGCGACTTCTCATTTTTGTCCACCCCAGTCCAACGCCGGCATCTCCACATCATGACCTTTATTTTATTAATGTGATGGTTTTTTTTTAATTTAATTGAGGTTTAGCTGTTATTTTGGGGGGGGTGTAAGATTCATAGATTTCACAGCACGTAAGTGAAACTTATGAATGGAAGATGGTGTGCTGCCATTGGCTCTAACTGAGTCACGTGATCCCACAGCTCGCACGAATTCACTACGCCGGTGGGATACGCAAGCACTGCCCAGCTGATGTCTGGAACATCAAGTTCGTGCGAGCTGGATCTGAAAAAGCACAGGCGGAGTGAGAGATCGCGGGGAAGCCTTACCCCCGCGGGAACAGAGCGAGATCAATTTCTGGGCCATAATGTTTAACTATAGCATATTTCTTTCCTCCCTTCCCCCCCCACACTCCACTCGGTTTAGCACCTGTCATTGGTTTGGTTATCTTTCATCCAATCATTAGCGTGTGGTGTGCCATTATTAGGGAACTTGGCCCAATACCCTTCCACAACAGCTGGAAAAATACTTTCTATATGAAAAGTAATCAGCGTTAAACAGAGGGTAGTGTGCACCAATCCTGTGACTAAGCTAGTGGTTAAGTGGTTTCATCTTGTTTTATGTTTTTTTAAGTCAGATGATACTTCTTTTAGCTGACATTTATAAAGAAAGCATTGATCAGTCCATGACTAGCTGTCTAAATTTGCCAACTATTTTTTTTAAACTTGGCAAAATACCCATGCTGCACCCCAAAAATACATTTCAAAAACACATACTCCAGTTTACAGATTGTTAACACTCATCTTACACACACACACACACACACAAACAGGTTTATTCCTACAAGGAGGCTGCCAACATTTTCAAGATAAAATACACACACACACTCTAAGAAATTAGGCCAAGCAGAATGCAATGTTATATTACCCGCCATCAGTGATAAAAAGCAAGGAAAGTTAACCATAAGTCATTAATCACAACCTATGCTCTCTTTTCTTGTCCTGCCAATTCTTTCCCAACTATCTCTTGATAAAAATTGTTTTTCTCATTCAATGAATAACATAAGACTTTGCCTGATGCTGTGAGATACCAGCATGCCATGTTAAGCATGCATATGCTATTATTGCACACAGCAATTTCAAGACCTGTTATTCGTACTATTGTTAAGCATAGTAGTATATGTGGAAGTGATTAACAACAGAAGAAAAAACTTGCACTTATATACTACTACAAAAACAACTTGCCTAACCTGGCGAGTATTTCCAGCATCTGCACTATTTTGCTTTTCTTGCATTGATATAGTATCTTTAACGTAAGAAATTCTCCCAAGGTGGTTCACAAACAGGTGTGAAGAAATGGATGCTGAGCGAGAAGCGAGATTGGCAAGAGTGGTCAAAAGCTTAGTCAGAAAAATGGGTCTTGAAGTGTTTTTTTTTAAAAAGGTGAAGTGCGAGTTGACATCACCACACACAAGTTTACATCACCGTGCACAAGTTTACATCACCACGCACAAGTCTTTTCCATTGTTTTCATAGTGACATCATGACAGTCAGAACTTGACTACTCTGTGTATGTGTGCTTGCCAAAAGGTCACGGCCAACTCTGCAAATACACAGAATGTTTAACCCCCACAGTGCAGCCAGTTTACAAGCAGACTGGCGGTACTTTACAAAATAAATGCAGGAGAGTTACTTTCCACCGGCTCAGACTGCAATGTACTTAAAAAAGCACTTCACATACAATGAGTTATTCTAAAGTGCAATGACTGTTATGTAAGCAAACATGCATAGAAATAATCTAAACAAAGGATTCAAATTTCATCACAACAAGCAGAGGGTGCCGGTCAAGTGGTTCATAACAATAGTTTCAACTTCCAATCTTGTTAAGCTCTCCATTTTTATATAAAATATTAGTGTTCATTTTATGAGCCCAGTTTTCTTGTGCTTTCTATAGCTGTAAATTCAATCCATATATGAAGACATCCACAGTGAAGGACTAATAACTGCGCCATCATTACCACAAGTTTAAAAGTAGAGAATTTATTTGGGGTTGACTGCTGGAAACTTTCACAGCCATTTATGGATCTCATTTTTAAATTATGCTTTGTTCTGCAGTTCCCTTTTCTCACTCAAATGTCATTCTAGAAAAGTGGACATTAAATTTCTCTGGCCTTATATTGTTTGTATTTTCTTTTACAAAAGTTGAGAGTGCAAGCTAACATGTGCTTTTTATTCCAGTACTTTCACTCCCAAAGTGACCTCAACAACAGATATCAATGGTTGTGCTCAATGCAAAAGTGGAAAAGTCACCTCTTTCTACAAGCTAGTTCTAACATAAGAACATAAGAACATAAGAAATAGGAGCAGGAGTAGGCCAATCGGCCCCTCGAGCCTGCTCCGCCATTCAATAAGACCATGGCTGATCTGATCCTAACCGCCAATCTACTATCTATCACAGACATTGTCATTTTAAAATGCTGCTAATAAATACAAGCCTCCCCGTGCCCAAAGTATGTGCCCCATTTTGGACAGTGTACTTTCTCCACTGACAGCAATAAGAAAGAACTTGCATTTATATAGCGCCTTTCAGGACCTCAGGACATTCCAAAGTGCTTCACAACCAATGAAGTACTTTTGAAGTGTGGTCACGGTTGTAATGTACAGAACCATGGCAAGCAATTTGCACACAGCAGAGTCCCACAAACAGCAATTAGATGAATGACCAATTAAATTGCGTTTGTGGTGTTTGCCAGGACACTGGGAGAACTCCCCTGCTCTTCGAATAGTGCTATGGGATCTTTTACGTCCATCCGAGAGGGCAGACGAGACCTTGGTTTAATGTTTCATCCGAAAGATGTCATCTCCAACAGTACAGCACTCCTTCAGTATGCACTGGAGTATCAGCCTAGATTATGTGCTCAAGTCCTGGAGTGGGCCTTGAACCCACAACTTTCTGATTCAGAGGTGAGAGCGGTACCACTAAGCCAAGACTGACACCTAAATGTGAGTAAACGAAGAGGAAGGAGCATACAAATTTCTCTGTACTGAGTTACTGAAGAAAGCAGCCCCGCCACCCACTGCCATCCCGACATACCAATATATGCATGTGAAACAGATAGATCAAAATTAGACCAAGAGACTCTGGTACAAGAGATTAATAGACTAGGAGCAGAATGAAAGACACAGAAAGAAATGTTGCAAGCCACTGCAGAATATGGTAATGACTCTTATTGTACAGCACTTTTTTTTTTAATATTCGTTCACAGGGTGTAGGTGTTGCTGGCAAGGCCAGCATTTATTGCCCATCCCTAATGGCCCTCGAGAAGGTGGTAGTGAGCCGCCTTCTTGAACCGCTGCAGTTCATGTGATGAAAGTACTGCCACAGTGCTGTTAGGGAGGGAGTTCCAAGATTCTGACCCAGCGACTATGAAGGTCTAAGTCAATGCCGGGTGGTCCTTCCGGTTTTATTCTTAGTATACGTCATTGTAGCGGTTTGGTACAACTGAGAGGCTTGCTAGGCCATTTCATCGGACAATTAAGAGTCAACCACATTGCTGTGGGTCTGGAGTCACATATAGGCCAGACCAGGTATGGACGGCAGCACCTTTTGGAGACTGGGAGAACTCCCCTGCATCATGACAATGCCATCACACACAGCTCTATTTTCTCTGTAGTGACGTGCTGATAGAACAAAACAACATCACTACACTGCACATGTATACTGACCAAAATGTCAGACAGCAGGTCTTTGCTGGGCAGCCAGGTTTACAGCATGGAGAGCATTAAGGAGGGCAGAGCACTTAGCTCACTCACCCAAGACCTTATTGCAATATTAAAGTAGATTATTGTCTGGCCAGCTCCCAGACACACATTATAAATGATATAGGATTACTTTGGCTGCTCAGGTTGCTCCCAGGGTTATGGTCAGGTGTACTTTACACATCCCATCACCACAGACAGTGCTGCAGCATCTTAGGCCGCAATTTTGCCGGTGCTCAGAGGGCGGGTTTGGCGGCGGATCAGAGGTTAAATTCGTTTTGAATGACGGCGGGTTCGGGACCCGCCGTCAACCCGCCTCCACGCAACTTTGCCAAGTGTCGAGTCTGGGCGTCCCGATCGGAGCCGCCACCAAGCGGCGGGAGAGGCACTTAAGGCAGTTAACAGCTTGTTAACTGCCTAGATAATCCGATTTTAGCAGGCTCTTCCCATTTTACCACATTTTCAGCATGTTCCACGTCGTTCCCAAAACACGCCAGCTGATTGTGCTGGGTTCAGCAACTACGCGAATTCATGACAGCTGCTCCTGCAGCATAAAAGCGGACCCTTAACATGCCTGATTTCCAGATGACAGAACTTTGGTTTTGGAGGTTTTGGAACACTTTTTGCAGGTCTATTGAGCTTGTAAGTGGTTAAGGTGAGATCCATTTGCACTGTGACCTCCTTGGAAAACCCTCTCTCCACATTGCCTGAGCGCTTATAACATCTATTCCTCAATTGAGATATATACCAGTGGAATGGGAACCATTTATATCCTTTCATCCTGGTCCTCAGAATCGGAGGAAGAGCAGCCGCGGCAGCAGCAGAATGAGGCACAACAGCAGCAGCAACAGGAGCACCAACCTGCTGCTCAGCCACCTGATGCTGCACAGCACGTGGGTGTCAGTGCAGGGCTGCACGTCGCTGCAGGAGATACCCCGAACATAGGGTTTACAGGCCGAGGAGGAGCTTCCTCAACATGAGTGAACAGCAGTGCCAAACATCTGCGCAATGCTGCACCAACACCTGGAGCCCAGAGGAGCGGGTGGACACTCCTTACCAGTGGCTGTCAAAGTCACCACCGCACACAACTTTTTTGCTTCAGGGTCCTTCCAGGGATCATCAGCAGACATCAGCGGCATCTCCCAGTCAGGCCGCACACACTTGCATCACGCAGGTTACCGATGCCCTCTTTGCCAAGGTGTATAATTACATCCATTTCGCCACGGATGAAGCAAGTGTAACCGCGCGTGCAAATATGGCAGGTTTCCCAAGGGTGCAGGGCATCGTAGACTGTACACGTGGCCATTAGGGCACCCCATCACAACCCAGCTGTATTTGTCAACCGCAAGGGATTCCACTCCTTTAACGTCCAGCTGGTGTGTAACCACAGGAAGAGCATTTTGCATGTTTGCGCCAAGTACCCTGGCAGTTGCCATGACTCGTTCATCTTGCGGCAGTCTACTGTGCCTCAGCTCTTCAATCCGCCAACCCAACTTTCCGGATGGCTTGGAGACAAGGGCCATCCCCTGAAGACATGGCTAATGACGCCGTTAAGGAGGCCGTCGAACGAAGCTGAGGAGCGCTACAATGCATCGGCTTGCTCAAAATGCGATTCAGATGCCTCGACAGATCAGTTGGAGCCCTACAGTACTCAACAGCCAGGGTCTCCAGAATCATCGTGGTCTACTGTGAACTGCACAACATCGCACTGCAGCGTGGCTTACCGCTGCCTGAGGAACAAGTGGCTCAGCGCACAGCCTCCTCAGAGGAGGAGGCGGATGTGCCAGTTCCAACAGCACGCGATCACATTGCTGGCCGTGATGCAAGGGATGCACTAATCCATGCCAGATTTGCTTAAGTTTACGCAGCAAACACATGTGGCTGCCACCTTCTTAACACACCAAACACCACCTGTACAATAAAGTGTGGGTTCCTATCACTCTCACCACCATCATTACAGACGAAACACGCCCTGACACCTCACTGTGACACTTCCATTTCTGGGCACACATAGGCCAACTCTTTGAATGTTTGCCATCACATTTCTTTATTACAGTGGAAAAAACGAAGATAATTTTAAATTTGTATAACATCAAAACACCCAAGTGACTACCCTTGTGACTATTTGTATGTTAACTTTCTCTTACGCGTGCTTCTACGTGGTGCTTCCCCTGTGGCTTCAGCAGATGTAGAGGCATTTTGCTCCCTTTCATGCTGCTCCTGCATCGACACCTTTGGCGGGCGTCCTCTGGGTTTGGGAGCCTGAGAGGGCTCGGCAACAGTCTGCTCCTCCTGCAGCTGTGCAGGGGCTGAGACGACCATCTCAGTTGGGTGAGGAATCTGGGGCTCTGACCGAAGGCTCCGCTGTGGCATGGGAGTGAGCGCGCTTGGAGAGGAGCCCACACTTCCTTGTTGTCGACCACCAACATCCTTCTCATGGGTCGGCCACACCTCAGTGCTGGCAAGTGGCAGGAGAGCACCTTGATGCACTTCAGGGGGGCCATGAGGACCCGTATCTGCACTGGCAGTCCTCCTCAAAAGGACATCCATGAAACATAGAAAATAGGTGCAGGAGTAGACCATTCGGTCCTTCGAGCCTGCACCGCCATTTAATGCGTTCATGGCTGAACATGCTACCTCAGTACCCCATTCCTGCTTTCTCACCATACCCCTTGATCCCCCTAGTTGTGAGTATTATATCTAACTCCCTTTTGAATATATTTAGTGAACTGGCCTCAACAACCTTCTGTGGTAGAGAATTCCACAGATTCACCACTCACTGGGTGAAGAAGTTCCTCCTCATCTCAGTCTTAAATGGCTTCCCCTCTATCCTTAGACTGTGACCCCTGGTTTTAGTTTTCCCTAACATTGGAAACATTCTGCCCGCATCTAATTTGTCTAAACCAGTCAGGATTTTAAACGTCTCTATAAGATCCCCCCTCAATCTTCTGAACTCCAGAGGATACATGTTCAGTTGATCCAGTCTTTCTTGATATGTCAGTCTGGCCATCCCAGGAATCAATCTGGTAAACCTTCGTTGCACTCCCTCAATAGCAAGAATGTCCTTCCTCAAGTTAGGAGACCAAAACTGCACACAATACTCCAGGTGTGGCCTCACCAAGGCCCTGTACAACTGTAGCATCACCTCCCTACTCCTGTACTCAAATCCCCTTGCTATGAAGGCCATCATGCCATTTGCTTTCTTGACTGCCTGCTGCACTTGCCTTCCCACCTTCAGTGACTGATGTACCATGACGCCCAGGTCTCGTTGCACCTCCCCTTTCCCTAATCTGCCACCATTCAGGTAATAGTCTGCCTCCCTATTTTTACTACCAAAGTGGATAACCTCACATTTATCCACATTGTACTTCATCTGCCATACATTTGCCCATTCACCCAACCTGTCCAAGTCACTCTGTAGCCTCCTAGCATCCTCCTCATTGTTCACACTGCCTCCCAATTTAGTGTCATCCGCAAATTTGGAGATATTACAATTAATCCCTTCGTCCAAATCATTAATATATAATGTAAACAGCTGGGGCCCCAGCACCGAACCCTGCGGTACCCCGCTGGTCACTGCCTGCCATTCTGAAAAGTACCCATTTACTTCTACTCTTTGTTTCCTGTGTGCCAACCAGTTCTCAATCCACGTCAACGCATTACCCCCAATCCCATGTGCTTTAACTTTGCACACCAATCTCTTGTGTGGGACCTTGTCGAAGGCCTTCTGAAAGTCCAAATACACATCTACTGGTTCCCCCCCGTCACCCTATTGGAAACATCCTCAAAAAATTCCAGAAGATTTGTCAAGCATGATTTCCCTTTCACAAATCCATGCTGACTTGGACCTATCATGTCGCCACTTTCCAAATGGTCTGTTATGACATCTTTAATAATTGATTCCATCATTTTACCCACCACCGATGTCAGGCTGACCGGTCTATAATTCCCTGCTTTCTCCCTCCCTCCTTTTTTAAAAAGAGGGGTTACATTAGCCACCCTCCACTCCTTCGGAACTGATCCAGAGGCTAAGGAATGTTGGAAAATGATCGTCAATGCATCCACTATTTCCAAGGCCACCTCCTTAAGTACTCTGGGATGCAGACCATCAGGCCCTGGGGATTTATCAGCCTTCAGTCCCATCAATTTCCCCAACACCTTTTCCCGACTGATAAGGATTTCCCTCAGCTCCTCCCTCTTACCAGATCCTTTGATCTCTTTTATTTCCGGAAGGTTGTTTGTGTCCTCCACAGTAAACACCGAACCAATACTTGTTCAATTGATCTGCCATTTCTTTGTTCCCCATTATGACTTCCTCTGTTTCTGACGGCAGGGGACCTACGTTTGTTTTTACTAACCTCTTTCTTTTTACATATTTATAGAAGCTTTTGCAGTCCGTTTTAATGTTCTCCGCAAGCTTCCTTTCATATTTTATTTTCCCCTGCCCTAATCAAACCCTTCGTCCTCCTCTGCTGAGTTTTAAAGTTCTCCCAGTCCCCGGGTTTGCTGCTACTTCTGGCCAATTTGTATGCCACTTCCTTGCTTTTAATACTATCCCTGATTTCCCTTGTTAGCCATGGTTGAGCCACCTTCCCTTTTTTATTTTTACGCCAGACAGGGATGTACAATTGCTGAAGCTCTGGCCTCTCTGCTTAATAGCTGCCCATCGCTTCTCCAGAGATGTCAGTCTATTTTAAACAGTCACCATGTTTTCCTTACTCTGGCGACTTACTTCCTCCATGGCCAGAGCCATCCTTTCCATGCAGGTTGCCATCCTATCCATTTGCAAGTGGAGGGCGGCTGAAAGCGGCAGCGGAACCGGAACCCGCCGAGCATCAAAGCCGCCTCCACTCGGAAAATCTCGGCCTTGAACTCAATCTCAGACTTGCGTTATTCTACAAATAATTCTGCAAACCTTTGTAACTTCAGCACATAACAAATTTATATGTAAGTCTGAATGAAAATAAGATGAGATAACACAATTTTTCTCTATCTCCAGTCTAGTACGTTGTTTTGTGTCTTTGATCCTGAAAAGCATCACCTCCTTTAACAGCTGAGCACGGTGTGTAACTGACAGGAAGTACAGTCCCAGGCTACAGCAGAATAATACGGTCAGCATCCCATACTTACGGTTACATTTTTTTCTGCATAGCTGCAATAGCTTCACTTTACTAGGGACAATTTCTACAGCGAGACTGCAGTATCCTTGAAAAGGAACTACACATCTAAAGCACATCAAAATGGTACATCTACGATGATCTACAAGTACACTCACATATGCACTTGTGTATAAAACCACGTTTCAAAAATTGTAATGTTATGCTCCAGTGTTTATCAAACTATTTTGGGTTGGAACCAAAAAGGTCTCAGTCTTTCAAGTTCCACTAGATTTATTTTCCAATCTAGTGAAGATTGGCGGTATACCCCCTGAAAATAGTGATTTTTGACACTGCTTTTGGTGTATTTTGCAGCATTTTGAAGATGTAACAGTGAATCATATATGTGTGGTGATCTAGTATTAGAAAATTAAATACTGGTTTCAACACTAAATTCTTGGTCTGTGTTGTTCCCCCATTTAATATAATGTAGTCAAGCAGAGTCACCATGGTTTTATGAAAGGGAAATCATGTTTGACAAATTTGCTGGAGTTCTTTGAGGATGTAACGAGCAGGGTGGATAAAGGGGAAACAGTAGATGTTGTGTATTTAGATTTCCAGAAGGCGTTCGATAAGGTGCCACATAAAAGATTACTACACAAGATAAGAGCTCATGGGGTTGGGGGTAATATATTAGCATGGATGGAGGATTGGCTAACTAACAGAAAACAGAGAGTCGTGATAAATGGGTCACTAATGGGGTGCCGCAGGGATCAGTGCTCGGGCCTCAACTATTTACAATCTATATTAATGATTTGGATGAAGGGACCGAGTGTGTCGTAAGAATGAGCCTTACGCGTGGTGAACTTAAAGTAAGCTTTAATCAACTAAAAAGGTGCTACATACAAAAGAGGTCTTACTCTATGCCTCTCCAGGATCCAACTGATCAGTCCCGTATTTATCCTGGACTAATCACAAGAAGTGATGCAATAAAGTTCGAGTCACAGGAAGCTGTATTGTGTTACCACAGAGTGTAATGTAGCCAAATTTGCTGATGATACAAAGATAGCTGGGAAAGTAAATTGTGTGAAAGACGCAAAGAATCTCCAAAGGGATATAGATAGGCTAAGTGAGTGGGCAAAAATCTGGCAGATGGAGTTTAATGTGGGAAAATGCGAGGTTACATAGATACATAGATACATAGAAGATAGGAGCAGGAGTAGGCCATCCGGCCCTTCGAGCCTGCTCCGCCATTTAATGAGATCATGGCTGATCCTTCAATTCAGTATCCCGTCCCCGCCTTCTCTCCGTAACCCTTAACCCCTTTTGCCTGTAGAAATATATCTAATTCCCTCTTAAATATATTTAATGAGCTGGCGTACACTGCCCTCTGTGGCAATGAGTTCCACAGGTTCACCACTCTCTGAGTGAAGAAATTCCCCCTCATTTCTGTCCTAAATGGTTTAGCCCTTATCCTTAAATTATGTCCTCTAGTTCTGTTCTCACCCGCCAAGGGAAACATTCCTTCTGCATCTAATCTGTCTAGACCTGTCAGAATTTTATACACTTCTATGAGGTCCCCTCTCAATCTTCTAAACTCCAGTGTGTACATCCCTAAACTACATAGTCTCTCCTCATAGGTCAATCCCGCCATTCCTGGTATCAGCCTGGTGAATCGCCGCTGCACCCCCTCCATGGCAAGAACATCTTTCCTCAGATGAGGCGACCAAAACTGTACACAGTACTCGAGGTGTGGTCTCACCAGTGCCCTGTACAGCTGCAGCAAGGTATCCCTGTTCCTGTATTCCAACCCTTTTGCTATGAAGGCCAGCATACCGTTTGCCTTCTTGACCGCCTGTTGCACCTGCATGCTCGCCTTCAGTGACTGGTGTACAAGAACACCCAGGTCTCTCTGTACTTCCCCCTCTCCCAATTTATTGCCATTTAAATAATAATTTGCCCTCCCGTTCCTGCACCCAAGGTGGATAACTTCGCACTTGTCCACATTATAGTGCATCTGCCATTTATCCGCCCAATCACCCAGTCTGTCCAAATCGCTCTGGAGCTTCCTGGTCTCCTCCTCTGAGCCCACCCCCCCTCCTAGTTTAGTGTCGTCTGCAAATTTGGAAATGCTGCATTCGACTCCCTGATCCAGGTCATTAATATAAATTGTGAACAGCTGGGGACCCAGGACAGATCCCTGTGGTACCCCACTTGTTACTGCCTGCCATTCAGAAAATGAGCCGTTTATTCCAACTCTCTGTTTTCTATCTGACAGCCAGTTCTCTATCCACGTCAATACTTTCCCCTTTATCCCATGAGCTTCAATTTTCCATGCTAATCTTTTATGTGGGACCTTATCGAAGGCCTTTTGGAAGTCCAGGTACACCACATCTACTGGCTCTCCCCCATCTATTTTACCAGTTACTCCCTCAAAAAATTCCAATAGATTAGTCAAGCACGATTTACCCTTTGTAAATCCATGTTGACTCTGTCCTATCCTGTCCCCATTTGCTAAGTGCTCGGCTATTTCATCCTTAATGATGGACTCCAGCATTTTGCCCACAACTGATGTAAGGCTTACAGGTCTGTAATTACCTGCTTTTTCCCTACCCCCCTTTTTGAATAGTGGGGTAACGTTAGCTACCCTCCAATCCATGGGCACTGTTCCCGAGTCTAATGAATTCTGAAAAATCATGCTTAGTGCATCCGCTATCTCTAGGGCCACCTCCTTCAGTACCCTAGGATGCATGTTATCAGGCCCTGGGGATTTGTCCGCCTTCAATCCCTTTAGCTTCCTTAACACCATATCCTTAGAGATATTGATTTGCGTTATCCACTTTGGTAGGAAAAATAAAAAAGCAAATTATTATTTAAATGGGGAGAGATTACAAAATGCTGAGGTACAGAGGGATCTGGGAATTCTTGTACATGAATCACAAAAAGTTAGCATGCAGGTACAGAAGTAATTAGGAAGGCAAATGGTGTGTTGGCCTTTATTGCAAAAGGAATAGAGTATACAAGTAGGGAAGTCCTGTTACAACTGTACAGGGCGTTGGGGAGACCACACCTAGAGTACTGCGTACAGTTTTGGTCTCCTTATTTAAGGAAGGATATACTTGCATTGGAGGCAGTTCAGAGAAGGTTCAAGAGGTTGATTCCGGAGATGAAGGGGTTGTCTTATGAAGAAAGGTTGAGCAGGTTGGGCCTATACTCATTGGTGTTCAGAAGAATGAGAGGGGATCTTACTGAAACATATAAGATTCTGAAGGGGCTTGACAGGGTAGATGCAGAGAGGATGTGGGGGAATCTAGAACTAGGGAGCATAATTTCAGAATAAGGGGGCACCCATTTAAAATGGAAATGAGGAGGAATTTCTTCTCTCAGAGGGTCATGAATCTTTGGAATTCTCTTCCCCAGAGAGCTGTGGAGGCTGGGTCATTGAATATATTTAAGGTGGAGATAGACAGATTTTTGAACGATAAGGGAGTCAAGAGTTATGGGGAGCGGGCAGGAAAGTGGAGTTGAGGCCAAGATCAGATCAGCCATGCTCTTATTGAATGGCGGAGCAGACTCGAGGGGCCAATTGACCTACTCCTGCTCCTACGTTCTTAATTTCTTATGTTCTTTGTATGTTCGCTGATGACTGCACAGTGTTCAGTGCCATTCACAACGCCTCAGGTAATGAAGCAGTCCATGCCCGCATGCAACAAGACCTGGATGACGTTCAGGCTTGGGCTGATAAGTGGCAGGTAACATTCGCGCCACAGAAGTGCAGGGCAATGACCATCTCCAACAAGCAAGAGTCTAACCACCGCCCCTTGACATTCAATGGCATTACCATCGCCGAATCCCCCACCATCAACATCCTGGGGGTCGCCATTGACCAGAAACTTAACTGGACCAGCCACATAAATACTGTGGCAACAAGAGCAGGTCAGAGGCTAGGTATTCTGCGGCGAGTGTCTCACCTCCCGACTCCCCAAAGCCTTTCTACCATCTACAAGGCACAAGTAAGGAGTGTGATGGAATACTCTCCACTTGCCTGGATGAGTGCAGCTCCAACAACCTCGACACCATACAGGACAAAGCAGCCCGCTTGATAGGCACCCCATCTACCACCTTAAACATTCACTCCCTCCACCACCGGCGTACCATGGCTGCAGTGTGTACCATCTATAAGATGCACTCCAGCAACTCACCAAGGGTTCTTCGGCAGCACCTCCCAAACCCGCAACCTCTTCCACCTAGAAGGACAAGGGCAGCAGGCGCATGGGAACACCACCACCTCCAAGTTCCCCTCCAAGTCACACACCATCCTGACTTAGAAGTATATCGCCGATCCTTCATCGTCGCTGGGTCAAAATCCTGGAACTCCCTACCTAACAGCACTGTGGGAGTACCTTCACCACACGGACTGCAGCGGTTCAAGGAGGTGGCTCACCACCACCTTCTCAAGGGCAATTAGGGATGGGCAATAAATAATGGCCTTGCCAGCGACGCCCACATCCCATAAACGAATAAAAAAAACTCACTGTAGGTTTCTGCAATTCCTCCAAGGTACTTTCTCCCCTCCCCCACCCCCCCAGTCATGATGTCATTAACACGCACTGTTTAAATAAAAACATTAAAAACCCAGATTTAATGTAAATCTTGATCCATGCTTACATTCAATCAAGATTAAACCATATCGCTGCAAATTAAATTGAAAATTAATCTTCCCAGGCCACTCAGCAGCAACCAGAATGGTTCCCATGTAGTGAAGCCAAACAATTACCCCAGTGTGTCTACTCAGCGCATCTTGATGATTAAACATTCAAAAGGAGGAAATCTTACTTTTGAGACACTACTATTTACAGAACTATTTTTATGTTTTGTGGTGAGTACGGATTTACATACCACTGTAAACATAATAACTGGAACCACAAATTTCGAACCACCTTCCTTAAAAAGAATTTCTTCACAATAATTATATTTCTTGGGAATTTATAGACTCAAATTATAAATAACTGTGGGATCAAATATAGATGTGAAGCAGATCTTCACCAAATCTTGCATATTGTCAAAAGATTAATGTTAAGTATACAACAGTCAATTAAACTGTAACAAACTGTAATCACGGTTATAAAATTAGCTTATATTGTATGCCAGGCTATTCCCCCATAATATGGAAAGAAAAAATTCTAGTATCAATGTGGTAATTACACCCATCCATTTAAACTGCCAAATGCAAATAGAATATCAGTCCCCGCCTCCCATCACAAACACCATCTGTATATATTATGCAAAACAGAGCAGGTTGGAGCATTTAAAGAATGCTGATAAACTGCATCTTACAAATTATACTCCAGCTTTGAATTTTGCTTTGTTCCAGTTTTTCTGCACACTTGGCATTGGTGTAATGCAAAGGTTCACACACCAGTGTTGTCTAATGTGCGGTATAATGCTGATAATTTCACAGAACCCAGCATTTTGGTGTCAGTACCAAAACTAACTGGATTGTGATCTAGTACCACTCGTGTTGTGAACTGGCTATGATATAAATGCAGCCAACGGGCAGCCATTATTTTAAAGATGTTTTTAGTTGATGGAGTGCAGTTAACTGTAGAAATGTGGTTCTCCTGCCAACAGTTCCAAACATAAACAGCCCGACTTCTGTACATCTGGCAGCAGCAGTAACACACCTTTACACGGGTCTCAAACTACCAGCAGAGCAAATACCCTCTCCACCCCCCGCCACCCTGTTCACCAAATGTGGCATGCCAGTAATGTAAAGAAAGAAAGACTTGCATTTATATAGCGCCTTTCACGACCACCAGACGTCTCAAAGCGCTTTACAATCAATGAAGTACTTTTGAAATGGAGTCACTGTTGTAATGTGGGAAACACAGCAGCCAATTTGTGCAAGCTCCCACAAACAGTAATGTGATAATGACCAGATAATCTGTTATTGTTATGTTGGTTGAGGGATAAATATTGACCAGGACACCGGGGATAACTCCCCTACTCTTCTTCGAAATAATGCCATGGGATCTTTTACGTCCACCTGAGTGCAGACGGGGCCTCGGTTTAACGTCTCATCCGAAAAACGGCACCTCCGACAGTGCAGCACTTACACTAACTAACATGTTTCTATCTCAGCTCAATTCTCAGGCTGACTGCTTGTGGATATGGATTTGTGAATATCTATGTGTTAAATTCTGCTACTAAATCATATACATAATCCCATTGTTCCCCTTCACGCAAGTACAGCAAGAATGTCATTACTTTGAATTTAGCTAAATTACATTTATAGTTAATAAACTTCATATAACGGATACTGGAATATGAAACATATATAATGATCATTATAAGACCTAAAATCCCAAGTTATGGGGAGAAGCTCACAACTGAACTTGTCTTCAATAAAGATGATTGAAATGGGACAATAGTGAAAGACATAATTAATATAAATGAAAAAGGATATTTAACCAGTACTGTGCACGCAGAACAAAACAAAAGTACAGAATCAGCAACCTTAAAGAGATGCTGTAATTTAGAAGAAGATGGGTGAAACAGATGTTCACCAACATTATGTAATACTTGGGGGTGTGGCAAACAGTGATGATGATATCAATCGACTGCAGCAGGACATAGAAAGGCTAGCAGAATGGGCAGATGGAATTTAATACAGAGAAGTGTGAGGTGATGCATTTTGGCAGAAGGAACAGGGAGAGGCAATATACACTTAATGGCACAGTTTTAAAGAGTGTGCAGGGACAGAGGACCTGGGAGTTAATGTGCATAGGTCCCTGAAGGTGGCAGGACATATTGAGAGAGTGGTTAACAAAGCTTATGGGATCTTGGGCTTCATAAACAGAAGTATGGAGTACAAAAGTAGAAAAGTTATGCTAAATCTTTATAAAGCGCTGGTTAGGCCACAACTGAAGTATTGCGTCCAGTTCTGGTCACCACACTTTAGGAAGGATATGAAGGCCCTTGAGAGGGTGCAGAGGAGATTTACCAGAATGGTTCCAGGGATGGGGGATCTTAGCTACAAGGACAGGTTGGAGAAGCTGAATTTGTTTTCATTAGAGCAAAGGAGGTTGAGGGGTGATTTGATAAAGGTGTACAAGATTATGACGGGTTTGGATAGGCTAGACGGGGAAAGACTGTTCCCACTAGTTAGAAACATAGAAACTAGGAGCAGGAGTAGGCCATTCGGCCCATCGAGCCTGCTCCACCATTCAATACGATCATGGCTGATCATCCAAATCCAGTACCCTGTCCCTGCTTTCTCACACAGAATCCCCACATCGAGCCTGCACCTATCCCACCCTATCCCCGTAACCCCACATATTTAATTCCCCCCTAACATATCCCATCCTATCCCCATAACCCCACATATTTAATCCCCCCCTCACACTAAGGGTCAATTTATCATAGCCAAATCAACCTAACCCGCACATTTTTTGGACTGTGGGAGGAAACCGGAGCACCCGGAGGAAACCCACGCAGACACGGGGAGAATGTGCAAACTCCACACAGACAGTCACCCGAGGTCAGATTCGAACCCGGGTCCCTGGCGCTGTGAAGCACCAGTGCTAACCACTATGCCACCGTGTTGATGGTACAAGGACTAGAGGACACAGATTTAAGGTTTTGGGCAAGAGATACAGGGGGGATGTGAGGAAAACCTTTTTTTACACAGCGAGTGATGATCACCTGGAATTCGCTGCCGACGGAAGTGGTGGAAGCGGAGAAACTCAATGTTTTCAAGGGGAGACTGGATAGGCACTTGAGGGAAATAAACTTGCAGTGCTACGGAGATAGAGCGGGGGAATGGGACTGACTGGACTGCTCTACAGAGAGCCGGCACGGACTGTGCCGTTATGATTCTATGACTCTATAGATTATTAATTCCTTTAAAAAGCAGATAGACGAACAGCCAGAGAATAAACTGAATTCATTATCTGAAGTGTGACTATTGTTCTCTCTCACAAGATTTTAAAAAATTGGGAAGGATCCAAGACAGGAAAGATTATACATGTTATACAAAAGCAATATATTGCGGATGCTGGAAATCTGAAATAAAAAGAGAAAATGCTGGAAATACTCAGCAAGTCAGGCAGCATCTGTGGAGAGAGAAACAGAGTTAACGTTTCAGATTGATGGCCTTTCATCAGAACTGGAAAAGGTTTTTAAGTAAGTACAGAGGCAGGAAAAGGAGGGAGGGGAGGAAAGAACAAAAGGGAATGTCTGTGATAGGGTGGAAGGCAGGAGAGATTAAATGACAAAAGGGATGATGGCATAAGGCAAAAGGGGGCCTATTGAAAAAAAAAGACTTGCTTTTATATATTTACCTGAGGTCACAGTGGGAGTGGGACGGAGAATTAAAACGTCAAGCAACCGGAAGCTCAAGGTCACGCTTGCGGACTGAACGGAGGTGTTCAGCAAACCGATCACCGAATCTGCATTTGGGCTCCCCAATGTAGGGGAGACCGCATCGTGAGCAGCGAATACAGTATACTATATTGAAAGATGTACAAGTAAATCGCTAGTTCACCTGGAAGGAGTGTTTGAGGCCCTGGACGGTGGGAAGGGAGGAGAAAGGGTAGGTGTTGCATCTTCTGCGCTTGCACGGGAAGGAGAGCGGGTGTTGGGGGGTGATGAAATAGTGGACCAGGGTGTCGAAGAGGAAATGGTGTCTTTGGAATGCTGAAAGGAGAAGGGAAGAGAAGATATGTTTGGTGGTGGCATTGTACTGGAGGTAGCGAAAATGGTGGAGGATGATCCATTGAATGTGGAGGCGGGTGGGGTGGAAGGTGAGGACAAGGGGAACCCTATCATGGTTCAGGGAGGGAGGAGCAGGAGTGAAGGCAGAAGTACGGGAGATGGGACGGACACGGTGGAGGGCCCTGTCAACCACGGTGATGGGGAATACTTGGTTGAGCAAAAAGGAAGACAGATCAGAAACATTGGTGTGGAAAGTGGCATCATCAGAACAGATTCGACAGAGATGGAGAAACTTGGCGAACTGGGAGAATGGAATAGAGTCCTTACAGGAAGCGGGGTGGGAGGAATGTAACCAAGATAGCTCAAGGAGTCAGTGGGCTTATAGTAGATATTGGTCGACAGCCTATCCCCACAAATGGAGATAGAGAAGTCGAGGAAGGGAAAGGGAGAGTCGGAGATGGACCATGTGAAGGCGAGGGAGGGGTGGAAATTGGAAGCAAAGTTGATGACATTTTCCAGTTCGGGGTGAGAGCAGGAAACAAAACTGATACCGTCATTAATGTACCTGAAAAGGAGGTGAGGGAGGGGACCAGTGTAGGACTGGAACAAAGAATGTTCCTTGTATCCCATGAAAAAGCAGGCATAGCTAGGACCCATAGTTCCCATAGCAACACCTTTTATTTGGAGGAAGTGAGTAGAGTCAAAGAAGAAGTTGTTCAATGTAAGAACAAGTTCAGTCAGGCGGAGGAGGGTGGTGGTGGATGGGGACTGGTTGGGCCTGCGTTCAATGAAGAAGCGGAGGGCCCGCAGGCCGTCCTGGTGGGGGATGTAGGAGTAGAGGGACTGGATGTCCATAGTGAAAAGGAGACTGTCGGGGACAGGAAACTGCTCAATTGGCAGAGGGTGTCGTAAGAGATTGGACAAGGGGAGAAAAATTAGAGTCAAGGTAGAAAGAAATAAGTTCCGTGGGGTAAGAATGTTCATTAGAAAGAAATGAGCTCAGTGGTCTTTCTTTGTTCCATACTTTCTAAGTTCTTTAACAAGTACACTATTATCTGGACAACAATGAGACTCCTCAGGAACATCAATATTGTGGAGGTAGTAGACACATTTTTAGCTGCAGTAGCAAGACTTCATTTTAACAAGGCAACAATTTTTTAATATCATTTGTGTAACTTTTCTTCAATTCAGTGACATTTACATGCCTCCATTTACTCTTCTTCACATCATATCTGAACTGCTGTTTGAATAACTCCTCAAACAATCTTCAGCAACAAAAAAAGTCATCTTCCAATTACAATTGTTTAAATATTTAAACAGCCAGAAAAACGTATCACTGCAGTTCAGAATAGTCATTCAATAACGGACAGGTTTTTTTTGTAGAGAACTCCAGCCAATAAGAATGGACAACAGCTATATTGAAAGTGCTTCCTCCCGTCACAAACAGACTGAGCTTAGAATGCCCATTTAGTATTGTCACAGGGAATCATATGCAAACAACCCTAATCATCATACTTTATAGAGAGACCTTTCACTGTTGCTCACAATGTTATTGAATTTAATGACAAGTCCCAAAAGTAATCTTGGACACCAACATCTTCACTCAGTTAGGCAGGATATCATAGAATGATATAGCACAGAAGGAGGCCATTTGGTCCATCATGGCTCTGCTGGCTCTTTGGTAGAGCTATCGAATTAATTCCACTCCCCTGCTCTTTCCCCGTACCCCTGTAATTTTTTTCCCTTCAAGTATTTATCCAATTCTCTTTTGAAATTTACTACTGAATCTGCTTCCACCTCCCTTTCAGGCAGTGCATTCCAGATCACAACTCCTCGCTGTATAAAAAAAAGTTTCCTCATGCCACCTCTGGTTCTTTTGCCAATCACCTTAAATCTGTGCCCTCTGGTTACCGACCCTCTGCCACTGGAAAGTTTTACTTTATTTACTCTATCAAAATCATTCATGATTTTGAACACCTCTACCAAATCTCCTCTTAATCTTCACTGCTCTAAGGAGATCCACCCCAGCTTCTCCAGTCTCTCTACATAACTGAAGTCCCTCATGCCTGGTACCGTTCGAGTAAATCTCTTCTGCACCCTCTCCAAGGTGTATTTCACATTTAATTGGAACAAACACCCACTCTATAGACGGAACTGAAGGCAATATATCCTGGCCAGATATTTGACCTTGGACTAGAAAGGATACATCAGGTGACCACTTTGATAGCTTTTTAAAAATTTATTCAAGATTCTGCTTTTGTACCTATAATCACAAGAAGTTAGACACTTGAATTAAATTACTACTATATTAAAACCCAACAAGAACTATGACTGATTTTGTACCTTAAACAAGCCACTTAAAAATATTGTCCCTAAATAAATTAGTTATAGTCAAAACTAGATAGATTTATCCTCTAACAATGAATTTATAAATTGTATTAGAAGATTGTATTAAAAAGATATAATTCTCCAATACAGGTAATCTATAGTGTCATAACATCACAAATAAAGTTACTCTTCACATTCAGACATAGATTTCAACCACTCTGTGCAATAGAACCACACATACAACAGTTCTAACGAACTGAAGTGGAAAGAATGGCATTTTTCTGCTTTCTGTACAGCAACAGCTGGTGTTTTGTTTTGTCTTTGTAGACAGTCTGGGAGCCAAATATTTAAACTAGCTCAACAACTTGCTCATGAAGTACTGTATCTAGGGTCAAAAACAGGCCCGAGTTTAAAAGCTCACTCCCACAAAGGAAAATTACAAAATGGCACTTAGCACAGTCTAACCATAGGTAGTTCGGCTCACATGGAGAATGGGAAGTATTAAAGCTCCTTCCACAAGTTTTGTTTGATATACTTGGTTTTTAAAAAAAAAAGTTTAGCAACAAAATATTTTTTTTTAACAAAATGCAAACTGGGCAGTTCTAAAATACAAACTACAAACAGAATTGCACCAAATAAACTGAATTGTAAGTAGAAGTCAATTGCAACCACCTGCCACCATTCTAATGTAATTATTAAATCCCTGACTTTTCTGCCTATCATATTAAGAGTATAAGTGATTGAAGGCAAGCCAAACAGGAAATCAGAACCACCACCACTTAAACAAGAGGCAGAAGGGGGCCTGAACGGCAGTGTGACCTTGTGTCTCTGGGACATGCATTTACATCTATCCAGGCTGATGAGACGAAAGTCTCTTCTGTTTACCAGCTCCAAGTGTCCTACAAGTATGGTCAGTTTCAACCAAGTTTCTAATGGACTCTCAGGAGAAAATTGGCACTGATTTGGCACTAAACAGTAATCTTATTCAGAGGTCACTGAATGGACTGGTGTGGGAAAAGCAAAATTGTTATACTGGTACAGTAAGTGGTACCCTTGGGAGGTTCAAGCTAAGACATATTATTGAACAGACTAGAGATCCAGAAGTGCTCGACACCGACACTAGGTGCACAAAGTTGATCCAGGAAACTTTGATCAATAGCCCTAAAATGTAATGATCACCTTTTGGATAATGCCAGATTTGGATTTAATTCCTTTTAAGAATCATCAATCAGCATGACACTACCACAGAAGGAACATAAAATGTGGATTTGATCTCCAATTCTTCACATCCACTCCAACATAGTCAGGATATGGCAGGAATCCAGCATTTAAAAAAACAAAACAAAATTAGCACCATATCTAGCTGAACCAGAATGTGCACAACCTCAGCATTCTGTTCAACCTAGAACTGAAAAACCACTATCCCATCCATCACCAAGGCCAATTTACTTCCACCTCTACAACATGACCCACTTCCACCCCTACATCGCCTCCACTGCTATTGGAACCCTTATCCATACCTTTGTCACCTCTAGACTCAATTTCTCCAACATCCCACTCACTGGCCTCCACTCTCGATTAATTAAAACTCTGCCGCTGGTATCCGATCCTACACTAAATCACACTCCTCCATTAATTCAGTCCTCACCTGACCAACACTGGCTGCCTATCCACCAACTATTGAATTTGAAATCCTCATCCTGGTCTATAAATTCTTCCAAAGCCATGTTCCGCCCTACTTCACAACCATCTTCAATCTTGCATCACCACTCATGCCCTCTGACTGTCTATAAATCCCCCTCAGCCCTCTACTCCACTACTTATCACTTAAGCCATCTCTGCACTCCTTTCTGGAATTCACTACCTAAACTGCTCTGCCTCTCTACCTCGCTCTATGCTTTTAAAAGTCATTTTCAAAACCCATCTCTTTGGCCACACTTTCAGTAACCTCCCATATTTCTTCCAAAAAGGCTCAGCATCCTTTCCCTTTCTTCTCCCATGAAGAGGCTTGGGAAGTTTTTCTATGTTAAAGGCATTCCAAAAATGCAAACTGTTATATGAACAGAACACACAATGGGAAACAGCAGAACAACCCAGTTGATTCTACTTAAGGCGGGCCTGTGTAACACGTGTTATTAGGTCCTATTTATGGAATAAGCTGTGCATTTCACTTCTCCACATTACAAACCCTCTACCTACTACTTCTAGTTATATGCCAAGACATAGAGTTAGACTGCAGTCTCTTACCTTTATCTGCTGGCGTCTCAGCATGGCCAGCTCCCTCATATCTCTGAACGGCTGCAGTAGGTATTGGTAGAGTTCTGTCGTTGCTTCAGATAAAGCAATATAGGCATCATCTTCTTCCTGGTAAAGTTCCAGCAGTTCCACCATAACCTCTGTAATTTTGTGTTTCTCCAGCAGCTATGTGCAAATCAGAATTTATTTTACTATTTAAAATTTCTAGTCAATCTCAATTCTTGACTACTCCCTTTAGTTTGTACATTGACTCTGGTAAACTCTATGATTAATGTAATATATTTGAATATAAACTCCAGTCTAATAAATGCAAGCACTGAAACATGTAATGCCCAGAATGCAACACTTCATTACAAACTTGAATTTTGCATTCAATTTTGACATCAACCCCTAGAGGCTACTGTTGTGGGCAACTTTATTCTTTGCTGGGGATGCTGCAGACTCATCAGGATGCCAGGTTCACTCGGCAGAATGTTTAGGAGAAACAGCAGACACGGTTGAACCATGATGTAGTACCAAATTTAACAGAAATGAAAGAAAATGAGGAGTCATAAATAAATGTATGAGATGAACTGCAGAGGGCAGGAGAAATTTCATCACACAGAATTGTGAGGCCGTGGAATTCACTTTCAGGGTTAGAGATTGAGACAAAAACGATGTCATATTCAAGATTTGATTGGACAGCTGGATGAAGGAAAAGGGGTTAAAGGGATATGGGAACAGTGTGGGTAAATATGATTAGAATTATTTGTTCACGTGGAGGGTAAACGCAGACACAGACTGGTTGAGTCGAATGGTCTGCTTCAGTGTTTTAACTTCTATGCATTTGTATGTATGAAACCTTTTGTACCAGTTGGAATATCAGTTACTTCAGTGGCACTGATAGAAAGGTCAGAAGAGTGAAAGGAGCAACTGGTTCAGAGAAAAGCAGCAAAGAATTCTTGAAGACCACATCAAGTTATTGTGCTAACCTGGCTATCTATCTTAAAGACAAATCCTTTGACGTCATAAATCACCTCAAACAATGTGGCCTTTAGCATACTCCTATTTCTAATCAACTGGGTAATTCAGCTGATCTCCTAGCAACTCTTCACAATTTGCCATAAACCCCAATCAAAATTTAAAACTTTGGTTTCTGACTCTCCCTTCTCCCTCTCATACCCAATATCAAATCCAATCATATTATGGTCACTATTTGCAAGATGTTCTCTTACCATCAGATTGTTAACTAATTCTGGTACGTTACTCATCACTAAATCCAGTATGGCCTGTCCCCTTGACTGATCTAAAACATATTGGTCCAGATAGTAATGCAAAGTTTTAGTGGGTCAGAATGTCCGATTTCAACTTGATTGCCTAATTAAATTTTTCCTTCTGCGTTTCGCATCGCCAAGCTGCGGCAGCAGGCATGATGCGCGCCCGTATGACGTGATCTCAACTCGACTATATAAAGGGCCAATGCAAAAATGGAATTTGGAGGAGGTAAGAGGTTTTGGAAAGAGACGGTGAGAGTTAGTAAACATGGATAATGGTCGAGCAAGGTCAGCACCTAGATTTAATGATGCTTCCTTCGACTTACTGCGGGGTGTAAAAAAAGACTTGTATTATATAGCACCTTTCACTACCACCGGACGTTTGAAATCGCTTTACAGCCAATGAAGTACTTTTTGAAGTACTGTAGGAAACGCAGCAGCCAATTTGCGCACAGCAAGCTCCCACAAACAGCGATGTGATAATGACTAGATAATCTGTTTTTTAGTGATGTTGGTTGAGAGATAAATATTGGCCAGGACACCGGGGATAACTCCCCTGCTCTTCTTCAAAATAGTGCCATGGGATCTTTTACGTCCACCTGAGAGCGTAGACGGGGCCTCGGTTTAACGTCTTATCCGAAAGGCGGCACCTCCGACAGTTCAGCACTCCCTCAGTACTGCACTGGAGTATCAGCCTAGATTTTTGTGCTCAAGTCCCTAGAGTGGGACTTGAACCCACAACCTTCTGACTCAGAGGCGAGAGTGCTACCCACGGAGCCACAGCTGACACTAGTGTAGTCAGGACGAGTGAGATAATTTTCCCCAGCAACAGGAAGAAACCTGCTGCTCTCACCAAGGAGGCGTGGTTGGAGGTGGCTGAGGAGGTGAGCAGCAGGAGCATTGTGCCCCAGTCTTGGATGCTGTGCAGTTTAATGACCCAACCAGGGCAGGAAAAGCGAGTACAGTTGCTGATTCACCTACATCCTGTTGTGTAAAACACCACCACACCATCCTGTTGTGTAAAACACCACCACCTCACTCTGTCTTGCCATGTGTACTCCATCACATCACTCCTCACACCCACTTAAGTTTCAACAGCACCCATCCTTCACTTTCTATGCACTTCACAGATGCATAGGAGGAGGCATGGAGATAAGTGGCACATCTGCGCCCCTGTCAATTGGAGATGGAGAGACTGGGAACTCGCAGATGCCTAGTGACAGAATAAAAAATATCTCTGACACACATGCTGAGTTTATTTCATCAATGACTGAACTCCGAGAAGCCAGAGTAAGCTGACTGTCAAGATTGTTACTTTGCCAGGACTAATTCAGATCTGTTTCTTTTGTCTTCCAGGGCCTTCACGTGCAGAGCAACAGCCTGTGGACATGCCCAACGACGATTCCTCAGAGGACGTCATTCCTTCCGAGGGTACCGTCACAGGATGTACAGCAATGTACCAGCGCAAATACTTGCATGTCGGTGGGTCCAGTTAGACAATTAATTGGGTTTGAGCCTGGTGATTCACAATTCACAAGTGAGCACGAGAAGACACGAGTGGCAGGGGCAGCTATGGAGAGTCCGTGTCAGGAGGCACAATCCTCTCCAAGCTCTGCTCAGTTGAACACAGATGCTGATCCACAGGGGCCATTGTTGAAAAGGAGAATGGCAAGAGGTAGAGCAGCAACTTTGCGAGGTACTGGCAGACGTGCCACGCACACTCTCCACAATAGCGGAGAGGATGGAGGAGTCCAACTCCAATAGTAGTGGATTGGTGTCGCAGGTAATTGCAAGAATGTCTGCCATGGAGAGAGTGGCCGCCTCCGTGGAGCTTCAGACACGGCTCTCAAATGAGCTTATGCAGGCCAGGACCACAGCTGTGCAGGAGATGTCTTCTGCCTTACACAGGATGACAGCTACCTTACAATGCATTACTGATCTGCACCAAGCTGCTCTCCAGCAAAGTGGTAGGAGTGATGTGGTGCTGGCCCAGGAGAGGGTCGATAGGAAAGGGGTCATGAAAGTGGGAGCTCCACTCAAAGCGTTCCCACTTCTCACCCGTTGACCCCCCACCCGCTTCCCCAAGCCAGTACCCGACATGCTGCCTCTTCTCCCGACGGCCGAGTCTGCCCATGCACAGGTGGAGCAGTCTTTGGTGGGGCCCTCACTCCAAAACCCAGAGGGCGTAGGCCAAAAGCATCTCAGCAGTCAGAGCAGGGATCCAAGCAGCCTGCCTCTACCTCTGCTGAAGCCACAGGGGATGCACCATGAAGAAGCAGTAGGAACTTTAAGAGAAAGCTATTGTAATTCACCAAGGGTATGCACATGAGTGTTTGACAAAATGTTAATTTTCCTTTTTTTTTTAGTAACAGCACATAAAATGTAATGATTTGCACCACTTCCCCATCTTGCCCGTTATTGCGTCCCGAATGCCAACTCGTCCTTTAGGTTGCTTCATGATGAATGTCAATACATGATGGGACCCATTGGGGGATGTGCAATAGGTGTACGCTTGGTTGAAGGACTGTCTTGTGCACGGGGATGGGGGAAGTGGTACTGGTGGTAGTGGGAATGGGCCGGAGGATTTCATTTTTTTCCCCCCCAGTATAAGTCACTAGCTGAACCTCCCTATGTCTGTAATCTCCTCCAGCCCTACAACCCTCCGAAATATCTGCGCTCCTCCAATTCTGATATCTTGCACTCCACCATTGGCGGTCGTGCCTTCAGCTGCCAAGGTCCTAAGTTCTGGAATTACCTCCCTAAACCTCTCTTTCCTCCTTTAAGATGCTCCTTAAAACTACCTCTTTGTCATCTGCCCCAATATCTTCTTGTATGGCTATGTTTTACTATGTTAAAGGAGCTATATAAATCCTCTCTGGCTTCAGGTGTGGTGCCGGAGGACTGGAGGACTGCTAATGTGGTACCCTTGTTTAAAAAGGGAGAAAAGGATAGACCGAGTAATTACAGGCCAATCAGCCTAACCTCGGTGGTGGGAAAATTATTGGAAAGAATTCTGAAGGACAGGATAAATCTTCATTTAGAAAGACACGGATTAATCAAGGATAGTCAGCACGGATTTGTTAAGGGATGGTCATGTCTGACAAACTTGATTGAATTTTTTGAGGAGGTAACAAGGAGGGTAGATGAGGGTAGTGCGTTTGATGCAGTGTATATGGACTTTAGCAAGGCTTTTGATAAGGTTCCACATGGCAGACTGGTCACGAAGTTAAAAGCCCATGGGATCCAGGGCAAAGTGTCAAGTTGGATTCAAAACTGGCTCGGAGACAGGAAGCAGAGAGTAATGGTTGATGGGTGTTTTTGTGACTGGAAGGCTGTTTCCAGTGGGGTTCCACAGGGCTCAGTACTAGGTCCCTTGCTTTTTGTGGTATATATCAATGATCTAGACTTGAATATAGGGGGTATGATTAAGAAGTTTGCAGATGATACTAAAATCGGCTGTGTGGTTGATACTGAAGAAGGAAGCTGTAGACTGCAGGAAGATATCAATAAATTGGTCAGGTGGGCAGAACAGTGGCAAATGGAATTCAATCTGGAGATGTGTGAGGTAATGTATTTGGGGAGGGCTAACAAGGAAAGGGAATACACATTAAATGGTAGGACACTAAGTAGTGTAGAGGAACAAAGGGACCTTGGAGTGCATGTCCACAGATCCCTGAAGGTAGCTGGCCAGGTAGAAAAGGTGGTTAAGAAGGCATACGGAATGCTTGCCTTTATTAGCCGTGGCATAGAATACAAGAGCAGGGGGGTTATGCTTCAACTGTATAAAACGCTAGTTAGGCCTCAGCTAGAGTACTGCGTGCAGTTCTGGTCACCACATTACAGGAAAGATGTGATTGCACTAGAGAGGGTACAGAGGAGATTTACAAGGATGTTGCCGGGAGTAGAGAATCTTAGCTATGAGGAAAGACTGGATAGGCTGGGTCTGTTTTCATTGGAACAGAGGAGGCTGCGGGGAGACCTTATTGAGGTGTATAAAACTATGAGAGGCCTAGATAAAGTGAATAGAAAGGACCTATTTCCCTTAGCAGAGGGGTCAAAAACCAGGGGGCACAGATTTAAAGTAATTGGTGGAAGGTTTAGAGGGGATTTGAGGGGAAATTTCTTCACCCAGAGGGTTGTGGGGGTCTGGAACTCACCGCCTGAAAGGATGGTAGAAGCAGAAACCCTAACCACATTTAAAAAGTACTTGATGTGCACTTGGGATGCTGTAACCTGCAGGGCTACGGACCAAGAGCTGGGAAGTGGGGTTAGGCTGGATAGCTCTTTGTTGGCCAGCGCAGACACAATGGGCCAAAATGGCCTCTTCCGTGCTGTAACTTTCTATGATTCTATGAAATGCAAGTTCTTCTTGTTTTTAAGCTGAATTTCTGTTTCTAGCTCATTCGTTTTATTTGTTATTCTATGTGTATTCAAGTACAAAACTCTTATTTGGGTAACTGTCCCATATATCCTGATGGTCTTTTTCTAACACCTTTTGACTTGCAATGTGGATTTTCCCCTCCCACCCCTAACTAGTTTAAAAATTGTTCCCCACTGCCCTATTTACCCATTCCGCAAGGACACGGATGCCTCTCCGGTTCAGATGAAGGTCATCCCATCTGTATAGCCTTCCTCACAGCTTAATCGAATTCCCTCCACCACAAAAGCTGAATGGTCCAGATCATTTTTTTTCTAAAATTGAGAAACCAGGGTGAAAGATCAAAGCCCATAGTACAGGTGACCACCAAGGCTCAAATGATTAAAAAGATATGGTAAATCGGGAAGTAGTGATTGGGTGACACCAATCTGGTTACTAAATGCGTTAAGATTGAAGGAGAAAGGACTACATGAGGGAAGCAAGAGTGGAAGACTGTGTGAGGAGTTCGGACTTCAATATAGTAAAGATGTGGGTAAGAGGGAGAGCATGTTGGATGCTCTAATTTGAAATTGGAGGCAGCATGATCAGAAAAGTTGAGAGGAACACCAACAATAGTGATATTGTTAAAAGATTAGAACGGTTGAAAGAGAAAAAAGGTAGAAATTTAAGAGAGGCATTGCCTATTTTTTTGTATCCTTTCAGAGAGTGAAAGAGAGGCATTAGAAGTATCTTCCCAGATATGGCAACAGTGTTCAGTGCTTGGATACACAGAGTTAAAAGAGGCAGTATTTGGCATTAAAAGAGAAAAGCAAACTTCTTGGAAGCATCTTTGGCAATAGACGAGATGTGGGAGTTCCTTTGGGGTCAAAGATGCTTCACTTTTTGTTCGTCAACATGTTGATGAATGACGACCAAAAAGTGAAGCCCTCAAATGTAAGAGGGAGCAATTGTTTGTTACACTTGAAGAGGAATTAAGAATCTGTGCCTTTGAAAAATTAGAACAAACATTTTCACTGCCTCCTTGAAAAACATGAAGGAGGCCAGGATGCAGTGATTCAGTCACTGCACTGAGAGAGGACTGGAGGTTGTGTGCTCTGGAGGAGTGCAATATGAAGAAAGTTGAGTGGAATAATCAGTAAAACAATGGAAGGATTTGAAAAAGAGGTAACTCATTTGAGTAGGAAAGAGGAAATGGTGCTCCCACCATATTATTGCAAAAGAAAATTAACAGGTACCAGTATGCATTTTTGAAAGGAGCCCTATTGGTGTTAAAAATCTGACACTCATTAATTTACAATGCAGAAAATCCAACTATAAAATAACATAACAAAAAAGTGTAATTGATGTCCAACTGTGACACAGCAGTTCACCATCAATCATTTACAAGCAGTAAGGTATCCAGATATTATGATGCAATGCCACTGGACTGTCATTCTGCACGCCTGGCATCGGTGGTCTGAAATGTCGTTGCATAAACACAAGAGTCCACGGTCCGCATCTCAGTGGTATCAGGGTGAGCAGCCTGGCCTCAGTCCAATGACAAGTGTAAATGCAGTACCATTTGAGTAAATTAGAAATATTGCACTTCGGTTTTCAGCTTTTGCTTTTCAAATAGTTGAGGATTTTCAATTTTCAATTTAAAAAATGCAGGTAAAAAAAAATCAGCTGAGATTCACTATTACAAAAACTCAGTAAAAACTTTTGCACACTTATTCACTTAGGTCTTAGTGTATTTTTATTAAGTTCTTGGGATGTGGGCAACGTGGGCATTTTATTGCCCACCCTGGTTACTAGCTGGAGTCATACCTAGCACAAAGGAAGATGGTTGTGGTGGTTGAAGGCCAATCATCACAGCCCCAGGACATCGCTGCAGGAGTTCCTCAGGGCAGTGTCCTAGGCCCAACCATCTTCAGCTGCTTCATCAATGACCTTCCCTCCAACAGAAGGTCAGAAATGGGGATGTTCGCTGATGACTGCACAGTGTTCAGCGCCATTCACAACTCCTCAGATAATGAAGCAGTCCATGCCCGCATGCAACAAGACCTGAATGACGTTCAGGCTTGGGCCGATAAGTGGCAGGTATCATATGCGCCACAGAAGTGCCAGGCAATGACTATCTCCAACAAGCGAGAGTCTAACCACCTCCCCTTGACATTCAACAGCATTACCATCGCCGAATCCCCCACCATCAACATCCTGGGGGTCACCATTGACCAGAAACTTAACTGGACCAGCCACATAAATACTATGGCAACAAGAGCAGGTCAGAGGCTAGGTATTCTGCGGCGAGTGTCTCACCTCCTGACTCCCCAAAGCCTTTCCACCATCTACAAGGCACAAGTCAGGAGTGTGATGGAATACTCTCCACTTGCCTGGATGAGTGCAGCTCCAACAACACTCAGGAAGCTCGACACCATCCAGGACAAAGCAGCCCGTTTGATTGGCACCCCATCCACCATCTTAAACATTCACTCCCTCCACCACCAGCGTACCGTGGCTGCAGTGTGTACCATCTACAAGATGCACTGCAGCAACTCGCCAATGCTTCTTCGGCAGCACCTCCCAAACCCGCAACCTCTTCCACCTAGAAGGACAAGGGCAGCAGGCGCATGGGAACACCACCACCTCCAAGTTCCCCTCCAAGTCACACACCATCCTGACTTAGAAGTATATCGCCGATCCTTCATCGTCGCTGGGTCAAAATCCTGGAACTCCCTACCTAACAGCACTGTGGGAGTACCTTCACCACACGGACTGCAGCGGTTCAAGGAGGTGGCTCACCACCACCTTCTCAAGGGCAATTAGGGATAGTCAATAAATGCTGGCCTTACCAGCGACGCCCAGATCCCATAAGCGAATAAAAAAACCCTAGTTGCCCTGAGGAGATAGTGTAGGCCTTCTGAATGAACCACTGTAATCATTGTGGTGATGTTCCTCCCAGAATAGCTTTAGGTAGGGAACTGCAAGATTCTGACCCAGCAATAATGAAGGAACAACAACGTATATGCAAGTCAGGTTTGGTGTGTGACTTGGAGAGGAATATAGAGCTGACGTGTTTCCACAACATTACTGATCTTAATTCTTCTTGATGGTAGAGGTTATTGAGGAGGGAGATGCTGTCAAAGTAACCTCGCTGTATTGCTGCAGTGGATCTTTTAGATCACACATACTACAACCACAGTGCACTAGTGGCAGAGGGGGTGGATATTGAGTCCAGCGGCAGGAGCAGTAATCAAGTGAACTGTTCTGTTCTGAATGTTGTTGAACTTCTTGACAGTCACCAGCCAAGTGAGTAGTGAATCTTCCATCACACGCCTGACGAGAATTGTAGATGGTGGAAAGGCTTTGAAGGATCAGGAGCAACGTTCCCGTTAAGCTGCGCAGCTGCGCAGCTGCGCAGCAGTCTAGAGGTCCCACGCAGGCTGCTTACCAGCTTTTCAATGGACGAAACCGTGCATGCGCGAAAATTTAAATGCGGCCCACAGCCAGTTAAAGGGACTGCACACCAAAAAAACATTTTTAGAGGCAACATTGGTCAGGTGAGCCACACTTCACAGAGTACCCAATTCTGTCCTGTTCTCATAGTCAGTGTTCATATATGGCTGGTTCAGTTCAGCTTCTGGTGAACAATGACCCCTCAGGATGCTGTTTGTGGGGGACTCAGCGATCCTGATGCCACTGAAGGTCAAGGAGAGGTGGCTGGGCTTTCTCTTGTTCAATATGGTCCTTACCAGGCACTTGTGTGTCATGAATGCTACTTGCCACTTGTCAATCCAAGTCTGGATGTTATCCAGGTCCTGCTGTAGACTGGCATGGGCTGCTACATTATTGGAAGAGTTGTGAATGGCGCGGAACTATGCAAACTCAGCAACAAACAGCCCCACTGCCAAGCTAATCACAGAGGGAAGGTTATTAATGAACCAACTGAAGTTGGTTAGACCAAGGACATTTCCCTGAGGAACTCCTGCAGTGATGCCCTGGGGCTGTCATGATCGGCCTTCGACAACCACGACCATCTTCCTTTTGTCAGATTTGACTCCAACCATGGGATGGTTTTCCCTTAGACTCCCACTGACTTCAGTTTTGCTAAGGCACTTTTATTATGCATAATTATTTTTACCATCTCCTAGATTTTTATTGTGAAATTTGAGCAGTTGTGCAGGTTAGTGTGTCTGTTATTTCTGGAGTGTAAAAAAAGTTAAAACTGAATAGGAAAGATTTTACAACCCAGCAATTGGTCAGTTAAAAACTGAAGAATTTTTGGAATAAAATGAAGTAAAACCAAGGTGAAAGGCCGATTATTGTTTAAATAAAATGTGCAAAATGTTTTTGCATTTATTTGCCCACAAGCTCCGATCATGACCTGACATGCATTGCAGATTATACATTTCCCATTGTACTTGTATATTGGGTTTCATGCAATGAAATGTAACACATGCAAGAAAGAGACTATGACTTGGCATCATGAATTTATAAACATATTACATTTAACCTAGTCTGCTTCTAATCAATTGTGCAGTATTAAGTAGAATGACAAAAACTTAATGTACTGGAATTTAAGCCGACTTTATTTATCAGTGGTCTTCCATCATGGTTAAGCTCAACTTTTAACAACAGATTCTACATTCTTGCACATGTTCACTACAGGACACAACAAATTGTTCTGAGAGGTAGCTTTTACTCTCCCATATTTTTGCCACTTCTGATGGCAAAAGCCACGTACTGTACTGGCAAACCGAGTCAGTAATTTGAAATTACAGTAGCAGTATTTTATAGACTCTGAACTCTTGCATAGACCATCAAGTATGAAACATACTCAGTATATCGGGGATTAAGTACAGTTCAGCTGCATTAATTATGATGCTAAAAGGTATAACATCCACAGAATTAAATTAATTCTAGTTAAACAAAACCCAAAACAGAGCTTCAGGATCACAGAAATTACAGCACAGAAAGCCAGCATATGGCCCACTGTACCTTCGCTATTCAACTGCAGCTATCTACTCCAACCTTTTCCCTGCCCTCGGAACACAGGAGCAGGAGTTGGCCATTTAGCCCCTCGAGCCTGTTCCGCCATTCAACGAGATCATGGCTGATTTGTGGCTTAACTCCATATACCTTAATACCTTTGGTTAACAAAAATAAGGTTCATGCACGGATAATATTTGGGGGGTTTTTTTTAAAACAAGAGGGACACTACGTTTCTTTTATTGTAGTTTCATGTTAATATAAAGCCACCGTCCTTGTATTTTTAGCCTATATTGATAAAGATACCATCAAATCCAGCATACAAGACATACATTTACATTCCTTGCCAAAATTTGTACACTGACATGCTAGGGTCCAAACAAGACCAGAATCAATGCAAAGATTTTTTTTAGTGCTGCTTAAGGTTCTTGTTCCTGCACATTTGACTATTTCCAAGAGGGAGTGAGGAGAAAGGAACACAAATAGAATAGGCTGCCAAGACACAGGCATCCATGGAAATAGAAAACACAGTAAACTGGTAATGTATATGTTTTTCCAGTGTGAATTCAAATTAGAAAAGCAAAAAAAGTCATATATACAAATAGAAGGATACTTCTGCTAAAACAACAATGACACTGCACAAGAGGAGGAAGGAGGAACATACATCAGTGTGAATTTTAGAGTCATTAAAAAAAACCATGAATTTGATGCATCTAATTCAGCAAAAATTGTAAATGACCCAAGTCATCAGTGCACCAAATGCTGCAACTGTGTGCAGAATACAGGTTAAAACTGGCAATTGTCTATACAGCGTTTCCTCCCAACGGGTAGTTAGGGAGAGGTTGACAATGAAGGTAAGCCACTTCCCCATATGGAAGGAGTACAGTAAATATAAAAAGGTGCATCATTGAATGTACCAACCCACATTTATTCACCTGCTAGTGGCTGGACATAGGTACTACTAATAGAGAACAGGAGCAGATCTGTTGGTTGTCTTGGTTAGGAAATTATGTGTGTTGCATGGCGGGGGGCAGGGGAGCAATAGTGTCTAAAACAGGATTTTTTTTTTTAAAAGAGGCATTTATTATAAAAATTCTTATCTGTTATATAGTATATGCGGAGATAAACCTTCAACCAATTCCACAACAGAACAAACTCTATGCCTTACTCATAACTATAAAGTCAACTCAATGGGAGAGTGAAATGATTCAGTGAATATCTGTTTGCAGAGGTTTGAAATGCAAAGTGCAGGTTGAACATATGATTTTTGATTCCTCTGTAAAAGGGTTAAACCCAAGGCATTGTAAACTTCACAGGTGGTAAGAACAGCTGGTTTTACTTGTCACTATCAGCCTCAGGCTATTCTATGATGATTTAGTTCATGTTTGCGGAAGTGCTTGACCTCCCAAGGTTGCAGATCACATTTCCATCATGTAAATCAACAGATGGCAGATAGAAAAAGTCTAAAACAAAGAGATGTAAAGGTTCACAAGTATCCACGCTGTGCTCTACTATCCAGCGCACTGACTTAGGGTTAACATAGGATTAAGATAGGCTTCTACGAATAGGATTAAGACTGCACTGTTAATTAGGTCTTGTTAAGTAAATCAATTTGTAAAATGCAAGTTCCATAGCCACTTTACTGGCAACTGGACCCAAGAAACTAATAACCGACATGAACAAAAACAAAAAAGTAGTCGTTTTCCAAGTCCAACAATATCAGACTGCTTCTGACATGGGTTAGTGATTCATCGAATGAAAGTTACACAATCTTATATTAAAAAATGGGAAAGAAAGACTTGCATTTATATAGCACCTTTCACGACCACCAGATGTCTCAAAGCGCTTTACAGCCAATGAAGTATTTTTGGAGTGTAGTCACTGTTGTAATGTGGGTTACGCAGCCAGCCAATTTGCACACAGCAAGCTCCCACAAACAGCAATGTGATAATGATAATCTGTTTTTGTTATGTTGATTGAGGGATAAATATTGGCCAGGCCACCGGGGATAACTCCCCTGCTCTTCTTCGAAATAGTGCCATGGGATCTTTTACGTCCACCTGAGAGCGCAGAAGGGGCCTCAGTTTAACGTCTCATCCGAAAGACGGCACCTCCGACAGTGCAGCACTCCCTCAGCACTGCATTGGAGTGTCAGCCTAGATTTGTGTGCTCAAGTCAGAGGCGAAGGATATCCATCATTGCTAACCTATTTGGGTGGCCATTATTAACTCAACCATTAAGCCAGGTTTGATGGTATTGGGAAAGTAAGACTAATGTCATTAAAAGATTAAATAAAATGAAGTTAACTTTTGTCACATAAAAAAGCAAGTATTCTCACCTCCTGCAAACGTTTCTTGGCTCTCTGCAATACCTCCTCATATCCTTTTTGCCTCAGCTCACTCAAGCTCTCATAATACTCATCTGGGTTATCGTTTTCAGTGAACAGGAGATGAGAGAGGATTTTCCATCCACATATATCCAGAGCATGGCCAAGGTAAAGTTGAAGCTGTAAGCAGAGCAAGTCCATCTCCCCGTCAATCACTTCAGAGGCTCCAAATAGCACTGACCACATCCCGGAAGGCTCTTCAGGAAACAATGGTAAACAAGGTTCTAACTCTGAATTTACAGCACAAAATTGCTGATGAATGGCTCTCAAATCCTGGAAGGAGAACAGTCCAGCCCAACTACAGTCATCTGATATGACCATATCCTTATCTTGGTCCTGGTCCCTATCGTCCACCGCATCAGAATCTTGAATATGGGTAGAATCTCGAACTGGGTCTGAAATATCAGTCTCACTTGTAATGTGACCCATCACTTTGGCATGCCCCCAAGTAACCTCAGAGACCCCTGCCTCTCCTTGAGCTGGACTCCTCCTGACCCCAGTCTCCCCTGGAGTTGGACTCTTCAGGCTGCTCCCTCCTCGGGCTGGGCTTCTGACCCCAGCATCCCCTCGAACCGGACTCTTGACCAAAACCTCCTGGGACTTCTGGGCCCCCTCTTCCCCTCTCGACCACTGGTCCCTTGCCCCGATTTTCTTCCTCTGCACCGTCCTGTTGTGACACGTTATGGCAAACTTGCCTTCCACTTCATTCCAAGCCACAATGAAAACAAACTTGTGCTTCTCCTTCTCGTCGAAGGCGTTGGGTCGCACGGCCACCCAGTCCGACTCCAAGTTGTCCTCCACGGCGAACGACATCGTCTATTCTCTCCACCAACAACAACACAAAAAAAAAACCGCTGGAAAAATAAACAACCCCGGAGCGAAGACAAGAACAGTCACATCCGTTAGAAGTTCAGAGCTGGACCAGCCATCTTGGTTTTAACGGTTCCTCCTCCTCCTCCTCCTCCTGCCCCGAGCTGAGAGTGTCCCACCATCTAGAGCGGCGCTGGCCGGCTGCTCAACTCTCTCGCTCTCTGGGACTCGGCGGCGTTCTCGGTTCTCCAGAAAGATCTCCGAGACAATGCGGACTCCTCACATCACGTGTCAGCATCTGTTTACAAGCCGACGCGGCAGCGCTCGGCTCCTGGCGACGTCGAACCCCATCAGCGTACTGCGACAATGCCGAACGTTCGATCCGATCCCTCCTCGCGCTGGCTTGGCTTCTCTTCCTTTCCTTTCCTTTCCCCTCCCCCACTCTCGCCTGTCCGCAGTCTCGGGCACCTGATGTCGAATAGTTCGCACGATGCTGTTCCAAACCGTGCTCGTCCCAATGTTGTTCTCCTGAAACGCTCGTGACGCAAGCGCGTACAGGTCTGAGTCAAGACGTGGGTTTTTTTTTCCGGGGGGGGGAGGGGGCGGGGTTTGTTTAGGGCTCCAATGAGAAGGAAGGGAGCGAGGGTCCTGGTGACAATAGGAGCAGTGTAGCGTCAGCGGGCGCCTTGTGGCAGACGGCAACGCGTAGCGAGTTGCTGTGGGAGTACAAAGGACTTATGTTAAGACTTGACCAGAACTCTAAGCCTCTTTAAAAATCCCAGGAATGGGATGCAAATCCAATTGGTGGGGGGGGGAGGACACATCCCGCAATGCACTGCAAAATGCCGGGTAGTGAAAACAGTGTTATGATGCAACTAAACTTGCAAAGTTTTTTTAAGTTATTTTTTGAGGGAGGGGAAGAATGTCTCCTGATTTGGAGAGGTAACTTGTTTTATTTTACTTTGGAGAGGTATTCCAGGCGATTAATGGTGTTCTTGTCCTAATCAGCTGATCGCAATGATCCAGTCAGAAAGTTAGCATCAGTGCGTGTGGGTTTTAAGTGTCTTCCTTGCAAGTGGAATAAACTTCATATCCCCAGTGTTCTCCATTGGTTGTTCTGTTTCTTAACTGGATTTTAGAAAAAAAAACTCTTGTTCCCCGCAATGAAGATATATGTGAACACTTCCATATATGAGTTAGGTCATATATTTGAAGCTGTTCAAAAACATTGCAAAAAATGAAGACATGGGTCTTGTCATGTTGGATATTTTAAATCTCGCCACGATTGCAGCCTTCAATTATAGACTTCATGTAAACTTAAGTAACCTGCACGGTAAATATAGAAGGGCGTGAAATCTAAGTGCTTACAAAACAACATATTTAAACACAATAACAAGATATCAAGTCTTCTATTGCTTTTCACAAAATCATTTTTTTCTTTTGTTGACTTCACCCTTGAGCTGTGCTGTTTAACCATTAGCACTTTCCTAAAAAAAAATTGACTTCAAACTATTGTTAAAAATTGTTATTTTCTGATTAGTTATTCTATTTTTAGTAATGAGAAGTGCACAACTTGTTCAACTACTGGATCTGAAATGTATACATCTCAGTATATCGAGAGCCAAACCATATGACAAGTTGTATTCATGAAGTGAGTGGCCAAGATACACAGGAAACATAGCCTTCACTGGGATTTGGGGTTATGAACCAGTATTGTATCATGCAATGGCACATGACCTTGATGGCCTGATTATATAGCACAATAATATTCTGCTGAGGAGTTATATTAAAATTTCTAGGGTTTGCAAAGAGGGGGCTAGAATTCATTGTCTTATGATATGCATTGTGTTACTTTATGCATTGCTAGCATTGTTATTTTTATCTGAATAGCCCTAGTTACAGCAAGCAATAAGGAAGGCAAATGGCATGTTGGCCTTTATTGTAAGGGGGTTGGAGTATAAGAGTAAGGAAGTCTTGCTACAATTGTACAGGGCCTTGGTGAGACCACACCTGGAGTACTGTGCACAGTTTTGGTCTCCTTATCTAAGGAAGGATATACTTGCCTTGGAGGCGGTGCAATGAAGGTTCACTAGATTGATTCCTGGGATGAGAGGGCTGTCCTATGATGAGAGGTTGTGTAGAATGGGCCTATACTCTCTGGAGTTTAGAAGAATGGGAGGTGATCTCATTGAAACATACAAGATTCTGAAGGGGATAGACAGGGTAGATGCTGAGAGGTTGTTTCCCCTGGCTGGAGTGTCTAGAACCAGGATAAGGGGTAGGCCATTTAAGACTGAGACGAGAAGGAATTTCTTCACTTAGAGGGTTGTGAATCTTTGGAATTCTCTGCCCCAGAGGGCTGTGGATGCTGAGTCTTTGAATATATTCAAGGCTGAGATAGATAGATTTTTGGACTCATGGGGAATCAAGGGATATGGAGATCGGGCGGGAAAGTGGAGTTGAGGTCGATGATCAGCCATGATCTTATTGAATGGCGGAGCAGGCTTGAGGGGTCATATGACCTACCCCTGCTTTTATTTCTTATGTTCTTAGTTCACAAAATTCCCCCACATATTCAGAACAAGCATCCCCTTAATTGTGCTGGAACATTATCTAGAGGATGCAGGTGATTATTTTTTTTAGCTCCAAACACCTTCATATTGCTCTCATCTACAGTATCACATCCATTCTCCCACTTTGTAGTAATATCCCTTTTCTACATGACAAACTCTGTTCTCTAGTTGACTGTGCTGTTTAGCCAGAATCAGAATGAGCATACCATCATATTGGTGCACCCATTAGTGCACACTGGACAGTCTGGAAAGTTATGTTCTCCAATTTCCTTAGGTTCCCCCCCACCTCAGCTATCCATTGGTTTATGCCAGTGGAAGTCTTCAAGAAGCTTTAAGGAAGTGCTGAAAATCTGACAGCACGTAGCACCAAAATAGACTGTCACCAGGTCGCTCTTGTTTTCAGGTTTATTCCTTTAAAGTTTTTGGGCCCAGACTGAGGTTACTAACTATTTGGCTAATTTGCTGATGGCAGCTGTATTGTTGCTGTAGTGATGGTCACATTTTTGTGTCAATTCATGCAAACATCATGATAATTATGGACTATTATCCTCCCTGCCTGCAAGGAATTGCTTTGCTACTGGGAAGGCTTAACCACTCAAATCTTTAATCTAGGGTAATGTCACTAGAGTTCAGAGTACAAGAAAATTTCAAAAACATATACAAAATTGTATTGAATGTAACTGGTAAAACTGAGTGTCTAAGTGCTTCCAGGCATCCAAAGCAGGCTGCACCCTGAGCTGTGTGAGGAATGTTCAATGGTTATAGTCAAAGGGAAATGAATTCTGCAGAAAGAAAATAGATTTCAATAACTTCCTCCTCATCATACTGCTTGTAATATATGCTATATATATATATTTATAACAACATTTTAAACCAAACAAACAATACTTCACTGCTTAAAGGCGTAATGTGAAAAAAATTTTTACTTTAAAACTGATTGTGGCCCCTAAATGAAATTTCCATTGGAATCTATGTTCTGCCTACGTACATAAAAGCTGTCACCATATTAGCTATCGGCATGGAATCAGATTGTGATGTTATCATAGTGAAATGAGATTACTTTGTTGGTTCCTATCCCCTTTTTCCTCCAGTCTTCTCCCTTCCCACCTCACATCCTGAAAGTGCTGACTCTTTTCCGTGGTACAGTTCTACAGGAGCTGGTTTTCCCCCCAGTACTGAGCTGAGACAATGGCAGGCTATTCAACATGTGGAGTTTCACAGCTAAGCCAATCCTGTGCACATCCAACCTCCACACATGCACATTTCCAGCATGTCCGTGTGTACTGTTTAATAAGGGGTGTGGTATGTAGGCCCCATCCATTACTCAGTGAGTAATTGCACTGTCTGCATAGTGTGCCTCTGAGTCATAGAAAGATTTAAATATATGGGGCACCTTTCATGATATTAGAATGCCTCAATGTGCTTCACAACAAATAAAGTACTTTTGAATTGTAGGGAAATGCAGCAGCTAATTTGAACACAGTAAGGTTCCACAAACAGCAACGACATAAATGGCTAAATAATCTGTTTTGTGATGTTCGTTGAGGGGTAAATATTGGCCAGGACAGAAGGAAAGAAAGAAAGAACTTGCATTTATGTAGTGCTGTTCATGACATCCCAAAGCACTTTACAGCCAATGAAGTCCTCTTGACATATAATCACTGTCGTAATGGAGGAAATGCGGCAGCCAATTTGCGCACAGTCAGGTCCCACAAACAGCAATGTGATAATGACCAGATAATATGTTTTAGTGATGTTGGTTGAGGGATAAATATTGGCTAAGACACCAGGGAGATCTCCCCTGCTCTTCTTCAGATAGTGCCGTGGGATCGTTTACGTTCACCTGTGAGGGCAGACAAGGCCTCAGTTTAATGTCTCATCTGAAAGACGGCACCTCCGACAGTGCAGCACTCCCTCAGTTCTGTACTGGAGCGTCACCCTGAGTTATGTGCTCAAGTCTCTGGAGTGGGACTTGAACCAACAACCTTCTGACTCCGAGGCTACCACAGTGTTGGGGCCTCAGCTATTTACAATCTATATTAATGATCTCGATGAAGGGACCGAGTGTAATATATCCAAGTTTGCTGATGATACGAAGCTAGGTGGGACAGTAAGCTGCGAGGAGAACACAAAGGGCTGGATTTTATCAATGGGGGCGTGTTGGGGGCGGGACTGCTGGTTGTCGGGTTTCAGTCCTGCCCCCAACGACGTCCGGCCAACCCATGCTATTTTCCCTTAATTGACCTTGTTAAGCCCACCCTGTGGGTTTAGCAGGCCAATTAAGGGAAAGCCGGTGACAGAGGACTTCAGCGTATGAAGTTTCATCTGTCAAAAATTTTAGCGAAGCTGTCAAACACTGACGATCTCTGTTTTATGGTGAACCCTTACTGAAGGCTCACCAAAACCTGAAGGCTCGGAGAATGCAGCAGCCATTCTGTCATCTCTGCCGTCGAGATGAGGCACCTCCGGATCCCCAAGGGTTGAAGCCTGCGGGAAGAAGCAAAGGTAAGGAAACTTTTTCTAACACTTTACACTCACCTCTCATACTTACCTCTCCACACTTGCACCCATCACTCACCTCCACAGCAGACTTTTCGACCCCTCTGAGCCCTGCAGACCCACTGCTCGCCTCACTGACCCTGGCGAGGTTCGCAGCCGTCGGGAAGCCCGCACTTGTGTGGGTAAAATGGGGATAAGCCTCTTACCTGCTTGCTAACTACCTGTTAACAGGCAGTTAATTGGCTGTAATCCCCTTCCCGCCTCGAGGAGATGGATCCCTGCACGAGTCGGGGACCCGCCTCCCGGGAAGATGGCTGGATGGGAGCGGGGTTGGTACCCCGGGGTAAATGCTGAGAGGTTGTTTCCCCTGGCTGGAGTGTCTAGAATTAGGGGGCATAGTCTCAGGATAAGTGGTAGGCCATTTAAGACTGAGATTAGGAGGAATTTCTTCACTCAGAGGTTTGTGAATCTTTGGAATTCTCTGCCCCAGAGGGCTGTGAATGCTGAATCTTTGAGTATATTCAAGGCTGAGATAGATAGATTTTTGGACTCTAGGGGAGATCGGGCAGGAAAGTGGAGTTGAGGTCGATGATCAGCCATGATCTTATTGAATGGCGGAGCAGGCTCGAGGGGCCGTATGGCCTACTCTCTTATTTCTTATGTTCTTATGAGCCATGGCTGACACTAGGAAAACTCCCTGGCTCTTCGGAAAATAGTAGGGATCTTTTATGTCTACCTGAAAGGGCAGGCAGTGCCTCAATTTATCTCAGTTCACCTGAAAGGCGGCACCTTCAACACTCCCTCAGTACCACATTGGAATGTTAGCCTAGATTACGTAGGTGAAGTGGGACTTGAATCCAGAACCTTCTGGCTCAGAGGTGAGAGTGCTGCCACTGATGATCTCATATTCAATCCCTAGTATGTACTGAGGCATCTGGGCATTATTGGGGATGTTACATTTGGGAGCAATAGAAGAATTGGCCAGAGTTTCTTCCCTTGATCGCTATCCAACCATCACTGAAGGAAATGCATACAAGTAAGGAAAGGATTAGGCTCAACTCTGATGGCCCCATAGACTATAATGGACCAGGCCATCAGGACTCACTATTCCAGAACACAAATGAATAATGACCATTTGGGCGAGGTCTTGGAATGCGACAGGCACTGATGAAATTGTACCTCAGTATGAGTCGGCTTGTTCAGGAGAGGAGGGGTAAAAGGAGACAGTCGGGGGGGGGGGCGGAACTGGAGGTAGGAAAAATGGAATTAAGTACCTTTACACACACTATGCCAACAAGGCATTTAATTAATCGTAATATGCTAAATTTATTATTTACAATAATAAATATCCCTAAAATGACACATGGAAATCAGAAAGTTATTTTGCATAAATAGAAAGAACACAAAGTATTGGCTAGTTCTCAATAGATGTTGTAACATGAAAAGATTTTTTTTTACAATATAATGAGAAATAATTGATGTGTTGAATATTGCAATGACCTTCACATGCAGTCGATAAGATGTGGGCTTTCCCCCAGAATTCTCCTTAGAAGAAGAGCAAAATTAGAGGTAGTCAATGTAAGATGGAGCAAGAAATCAAATAGGGAATTCAGAAGAAACTTCTTTACCCAGAGAGTGGTGAGAATGTGAAACTCGCCACCACAGGGAGTAGTTGAGGCGAATAGTATAGATGCATTTAAGGGGAAGCTAGATAAGTATATGAGGGAGAAGGGAATAGAGGGTTATCCTGATAAAGTTAGATAAGGAAGGATGGGAGGAGGCTCGAGTTGAGCATAAACGCCGGCATGGACTGGTTGGGCCAAATAGCCTGTTTCTGTGCTGTGTATTCTATGTATTTCTGTGAAGCTTCCAATCTTGATTATTCAACAAGAAGGAGTCATAACCTCATAGGTAGGATGGGGAAATCTCTCCAGGCTATTTCATGCATCCCATAAATAAAAGAAAACGAGTAACTTAAGAAAAGAAGAAATAAAAGTAACATAATACTATGGGGCAGGTTCAACAATCATTGATTTCTTTTGATATCACCTGATTAAGTGTATATACCTCTCCCACCAACACAATGCTGCTCACACCCCACCTAAGCTAAGGAAGGAATAAAAGCCAAAAATAGCAATAATTAATCAAAAGACTGCATTTAAGGAGCAATGAGCTATAAATGTATTTTTTTTTAAATTTCCTCTTACAGATTATACCCTTTCCTGAAAACTGGCTGGGAATACAGAAAGAAAAGGACAAAGGAATACATAGGCAGTTGGGTTTAGAACAAAGGATTGCGAGGCATAGTCCTTGGCACGGAACTAGAAGCTAAAATACAGATGGCCAGTTATTGCAGTTGGATGTTGTCCAAAAACAAGTAAGTCACTCCATAAATGGGTCAGGAGGGTGGTTTATTATTTTGTCCCATTTTTCAAAGGGAGAGGTGAGGTTGAGTTTTAGGTAAGTGAAATTTGATTTGACTGTTACTCTGTACATTCACTTGCTCTCTATGAAATAAAGCAGCTTAATGATTCGTATCTGGCCTTGTCTCAGTAAGTGTTTCTCAATTCACTTTCAAAAATAGGGCATGTGCAGAAGACACACATTCCGTTCAATCACAAGGGATCCTATTGTTACAATGATGGGTTACGCTATCAGGTAATTAGATATTGGGCAGTACAGGCCATCATATTCTGTGCCTGCCACAAGCTCTGTACCCTTATCACTGACTCCATTTCCTATCACCAGCCATTGTCTCAGACTGTTCATAACCTCAATGCCCTATCTGACCCAAACCTCAGTTTCCCACCCCATAGCCTCTCCTCCCTTTTCTTGCTAAGGTCCACTAGTTTCTCTTGCCCCAGAGAATCATCTAATATTTTCATCTTGACTTTAAATCCCTCTGTGGCCAGTTTCCCCATCCTCCACAATTTCCTCCAACTATATGTTCTTGTGCACACCCTCCAAACCACCAATACCAGTGTACTTCTTGTTTCCCATTCCCTCCACTCCAACAATCAGTGGCCACTCTTTCAGCCACTACGCCCCAGCTGGCTGGAAATCACACTCTCAGCATCTCTGCCCCCCTGCCTTCAAAACATTCCTAAAGACAACTTCTCTTCAACTGCTCTTTTGCCCCCTCCTAACACCACCTTGCTCCCTCCTGGCTACTCAGTGTCCATCACTGTAAATCACCGAGGTGTTCCTCAGTGTTTGAGGAGCACTATAGATATGTAAGTTGTTGTACTGTCAAGGTATTACCACCTTCCTGGAAATATCTCGCTTTAATGGTTCAACATTCAGAGTAACTTAATTTGCCTATTCACCAGTGCCTGTTTTTCAGATGCTACACGGCCTTCTAAGTCCCCAAAATGCCAGGCAGGAAGCGTACGCACACTTCCGATTGGAATTGCGCTGCCCTCCATATTGGGTAAGGGCAAACAAGAAACGTTCTTTACCTATGCCTGAAGCAGGCATTAGGCCCTTTGCATATGGAGATCTCCGACCCCCAATCTTCCTCCCCTACCCCCAAGTTCCCCAACCCCTGACCTCCAGGTCCCCCTGAGGCTGGCGATTGGCATTTACCCTCCACATCAGCAAACAGTTTTAATCACATTTACCCAACCTGTTCGCATATCCATTCAACCGCTTTTCCTTCATCCATTTATCCAATCTAATCTTGAATGTGACACAAATTTCTGCCTCAACCACTAACCCTGGAAATGAATTCCACGGCCTCACAACGCTCTGTGAAGAAATATCTCCTGCCCTCTTTTCGAAATCTCTTACATTTTGTATCTATGGCCTTTTGTTATTCACCCTTCCACTACTGGAAACAATCTGCTTCTATCTATCCTGTCCCATGTTTCATAATTTTAAAGCCATATTGGCTGGTATTTTTACCTTCGCACGGGCTGGCAGCGTTGGGAACCTGGAAGTTGAAGAGGCGCGTTTTGCAGTGGCTTTTTAACGAAGCTACTGCAATTCAATCAGACTTCTGGGTTTCCTGACCAATTAATGGGAGTGGGCATGGTAACGTCGCGCATGGCTCCAATTCAGCTCAGGTGCGTAAAGGGGCAATGCACAGATGACAGTTGAAGATTGGTGGCGGTGCAAGAGAGGTTGGTGTGGAAGAGAGTGGATTGTATTGATAGTGAATTCCTTGTTGGTAAATAAATCTATATTGCTGGAGAATAAAAAGTGCAGGCTCAGCGTCAAAAAGCTGCCCCTAGATTCAGTGATGCCTCCCTGGAACTCCTGCTCCAAGGAGTCGGGGCCCGCAGGGAGGTCCCTGCTGACAGGAGGAAGAGGCCAGCTGCCGAGACCAAGAAGGCATTGCTGGGGATCTTGGGTGGAGTGTGGTAGCCAGGTCCTGGATCCAGTGCAGGAAGTGCTTTAATGACCTCATGAGGTCAGGAAAGGTGAGTACAATGCCAGATTCATCTCTATCCTGATGTGCGTGTCACCCCAACCCCCTCACTCTGCCTTCCCAAGCCTACTCCTGCACATCACTCAGCACACCAACCTACCTTGCAGGTGCACCCATCCCTCTCTGTCTGTGCACCTACTCAAATCTCCATCTGACCATCCACCAGTGACACTCACCCTCATCTTAATGCCATGTCACGCCTCTGCCTCATTGTCACCCTCTACAGATATTGCCCATCCATCCATTCCACTCATTCCATGACTCTCACTCAAAGGTCTCTTGTTTCCTTCCTTGCAGAAGAAGAGAGCACAGAACAGCCAGGAGAGGTAGAGAATCAGAAGTGGCCCTCCAGTCATGACACCACTGACTGCAGCAGAGGAGGAGGCGCTGGAGATCAGTGGACTTGCCAAGTTGCCAGCGGTGGGAGATGGAGAGATGGGAAACACCCAGCCACTTGGTGACGGAATTAAATATCACACAGCCACATGGCATACAACAGTCACCCATGTTGACTTGATGTCAGCAGCCAGTGAAATATGATCATGTGCATAATGCTCACTTAAAACATTCTTATATTAACAGTTCTAGTTCATGTCTTTACTCTCCCACAGGCCTATCAAGTGTCCCCCAGACAGTCCAGCCAGAGGAGGAAGAAGACTCCTCAGAGGAGGTCGCGGGCACTGAGGCTGCACCGTCACAGGACCCATGCACACCAAGCACCAGCGTAGATACACACACGTCGGCGGGACCAGTAAGTCAGAAAGTAGTGTTGTCACCTGGTATCTCACACATCACATGTGAGCAGGAGCAGATGATGCAGACAGGGACAGCAGTCTTCGTCGGAGGGCACAGGATTGTCCAAGCTCTGCTCAGCTAGACGAAAATGATGAACCTCGGGGGCCGTCGACAAAGTGGATGATTCTGGCGGAGCAACAGAAAATGCGGAAGGCTCTAGCAGGATTTCCAGCCTCAATGTGCTCGCTTGCAGGGAAAATGGAGGAGTCCATCTCCAGCATGACTGGCATGATGTCATAGGCCATGGCTATGATGTGTTCGTCCATGGAAAGGGTGGCCACCTGCATAGGGCATCAAACGTCACATTCAAACGAGTGCATGCTTGTCCTCACCAACAGCTTGCCCACTCTGAATGCCCCCTTAAATAGGATGGATAGAAACCTAGACTTGGCCGTTCATCGCCCCACTGATGTGCAGCAAAGTGCTCTTCAGCTCCTTGCTAGCAGCGAAGTGCGGGTGGGCCGTGAGAGAGATGATGGTGAAAGGGGACATGGAAGTGGGGACTCTGCTCAAAGCGCTCCCACTTCTCCCCTGTTGTCCTCCTCCCCCTCAGTCAGAGCCCCATATGCTGTCTCGTATCCCGATGGCCGAGTCTGCCCCTGCACAGGTGCAGGAAGTACAGTCTTTGGCGGGGCCCTCACAGGCTCCAAAACCCAGAGGACGTCGGCCAAAAGCATTTAAGCAGTCACAGCAGGGAAGTGAGCAGCCTGCCTCTATCTCTGCTGAAGCCATAGGGGTTGCACATCGTAGAAGTGGTAGGAAGAGGAAGATGAAAGAATTCTAGATGCCCAAGTGTACGCACATGGGTGTGTTAGGCAATGTTTCACTGTTAAGTTTACGTTATTTGAACGCACATCACATTTTTTCTTTGCACCACTTTCCCATCTTGCCCATTTTTGCCTGCTGCCTGAAAAGTGGCCTTGTCAGTTGGAATGAATGGTATAAGATCCCAGAGGGACCCTAGTTCCAAATGATTCGAGGTTGACTCATATTGGGGACAGTGATATAACTTTATTCAGCACAAGCAAGACTTAATACATTACAGTATTCGAGCAGCAGTTTACAGAGTATAATTGAGACTTATATTACCACTTATCCTCTGGGTAGAAGCCGCAACCGTGAGTAAGCTGCACCGTGTGTCTCTTGTCTCTCATCTTTCCTCTTCTCCCGGGTGTCTCTTTGATTGTTCCTGTAATCTTCTACTCCTGAAATCTTCTACAATTTGTGGCTGTTAAGACCCCCTTCTTATACCCTTACTCTCATTCAACACCTATGGAGTCTTCCTGAACCAATTACTGGCTGATACCCAAACCCAAAATCTAATCATAAAGATGCCACATTCGTAGCACCCTGGCTTACGCAGGTTTTCAGTCTTATGTCACTCTTACATCATCTGTTTTTGACCATCAAGACTCATATCTGGGGTAGTTATGGCAATACAAAAGGAATATGTCCCCATAGGTTGAGGCACAGCCCCTACATTTGGCCTTTGTTTTTATAATTAACTGCGGATGTTATAACATTCCAGCACAATGGTAGCTGCAGCTAATCTTGGTTCCCAGGCTAACTGCAGTCTATTCGACCACGGTAATCTCTTTCTCACCCCAGGTTGTCTGGTTACAGCTTACTCACAGACTTTTAAGCATAAGAAAAAGGGTTACATGTTATACATAATTCAGGTTATCATTGCATGCAGTTGATGATTACAAACTTCTACATTTAATCCTTACATACGTTTATAGATCTATTACTGATGATTATAAGATATTAATAGTTATAAGATATCAAAACAAGTATTCAAAAAAACCAACTAACAGGTAATTCATAACAATCTTACGGTCCCTGCCTCTTATCTCAGTCTCTGGAATTCTATTCATTCTCTCCGCTTTTCTCACAGACTGACTGTCGCTTTGCTAACAAGGCTTTGCTAACAAGTCTGCATGTTTAATATTTGGTCAAGCAGGCCCAACGCCTCTTTCTTACATTTTAAAATCTAAACTGGTCTACCCAAGGCATATTACACTAGTTTAAAAGCATGATTATTCAAGAATCGGCGTGCATTGACTAACAGTCACATAATACAAACTTAAACCTACAAATAATAATGCTTATTTCATTTCATCCATGTTAGCTAGTGGGAATCTGAAATGGAGATTTCTCAGGATTCTTACAATGGTAAGACATGACTTAACTGCGAGCAATGGTTGTGTGTGACAGGAATGGTTTGGTCATTTTTGGACTGCTTTGGGGTGGGGGGGGAAGTTGGTTCAGCATCTGGGTGCCATATGGGTGCACCAGTGCAACCTAACTAAATCATGCCATTGTGAAGCCATCCCAGGCGGCAATGTATGCCGCTGCTGGTGCCATGTCCACATCAGATTCCTCCTCCTCCTCTTCCTGTTCTTCCTCCTCCTCCTGTTCCTCCTCCGAAGTGGCTCTGCGTCTTGCTCCTCCAGCAGCTCCAATCCTCACTGCTGCGCTATGTTGTGCAGAACGCAGCATACCACGATCAGTCTGGAGACCCTGGCTCATGTATATATTGAAGGGCTCCTCCAGATAGAAACATAGAAACATAGAAACTAGGAGCAGGAGTAGGCCATTCGGCCCGTCGAGCCTGCTCCACCATTCAATACGATCATGGCTGATCATCCAAATCCAGTACCCTGTCCCTGCTTTCTCACACAGAATCCCCATCGAGCCTGCACCGACACATATCCCACCCTATCCCCGTAACCCCACGTATTTAATTCCCCCTAACATATCCCATCCTATCCCCGTAACCCCACATATTTAATCCCCCCCTAACACTAAGGGTCAATTTATCATAGCCAAATCAACCTAACCCGCACATTTTTGGACTGTGGGAGGAAACCGGAGCACCCGGAGGAAACCCACGCAGACACGGGGAGAATGTGCAAACTCCACACAGACAGTCACCCGAGGCCAGATTCGAACCCGGGTCCCTGGCGCTGTGAGGCACCGGTGCTAACCACTACGCCACCGTGTTGCCCGGGTGTCTGTCCAGGCATCTGAAAGCGCATCTTCAGCATCCCAATTGCTTGCTCTATTACACATCTCGTCATCATTTAGCATTGATTGTAGCGCTCTTCGGCCTCATTGCTTGGTCTCCTCAAGAGTGTCATCAGCCACATCTTCAGTGGATACCCCTTATCTCCAAGCAGCCAGCCGGTAAGTCTGGTCGGAGGTGCGAAGAGCTGAGGGTGGGTGGACTGGTGCAGGATGAATGAATCATAACAGCTCCCTGGGAATTTGGCACACTCATTCATGATGATCTTTTTGTGGTTGCAGATGAGCTGCACATTGATGGAGTGGAAGCCCTTACGGTTCACGAACACTCCTGGTTGATCTGTAGGTGCCTTGATGGCCACATGTGTGCAGTCGCTGATGCCCTGCACCTGTGGGAAGCCAGCCAGAGCTGCAAAGCCGAGTGCCTGCTCATTCTGACTGGCTTCATCGGTGGCAAAGTGTACATAAGTGCCTGCCCTGGCAGACATGGCATTGATCACCTGGCTGATGCATTTGTGGGCGGCCGACTACGAAATCCTGTAAATATCTTCTCCGGATCCCTGGATGGAGCCTGAGGCAAAGAAGTTAAGGGTGGTGGTCACTTTAACAGCCACTGATAACGTGTGTCAACCAGGTCCACATGGCAGCTGGTCTTCTTCCAGCAGGCTACAAATGTCTGCCATGACCTGACTAGATACCCTGAGCCTCCTGAGGCACTGGTGTTCAGTCATGACCCGGAAGCTGATCCTCTGCCTGTATACCCTGTGTTGGGGGCATCGCCTCCTGCGAGGTGTACCCCTGTGCTCATCCCCTCTCTCCTGTGGAGCGGCAGGTCGGTGAGGAGAAGGCTGCTGCTACTCCTGCTGGTGCTTCTGGTGTTGTTGCACCTGCTGCTCATCTTGGTCCTCATCTGAGGTCCAAGGTGAAATAGCATAAGCGGCACCCATGCTGACCTCATATATGACAGATGTAAGGTGCAGATCAGACGCACAATCCTCCAATGTAGTGAGAGTGACCTCCAATATAGTGAGAGTGACCTCCAATATAGTGAGAGTGACCTCCAATATAGTGAGAGTGACCTCCAATATAGTGAGAGTGACCTCCAATATAGTGAGAGTGACCTTCAATGTAGTGAGGGTGACCTCCAATGTAGTGAGAGTGACCTCCAATATAGTGAGGGTGACCTCCAATGTAGTGAGGGTGACCTCCAATATAGTGAGGGTGACCTCCAATGTAGTGAGAGTGACCTCCAATGTAGTGAGAGTGACCTCCAATATAGTGAGAGTGACCTCCAATATAGTGAGAGTGACCTCCAATATAGTGAGAGTGACCTCCAATATAGTGAGAGTGACCTCCAATGTAGTGAGGGTGACCTCCAATGTAGTGAGAGTGACCTCCAATATAGTGAGGGTGACCTCCAATGTAGTGAGGGTGACCTCCAATATAGTGAGGGTGACCTCCAATATAGTGAGAGTGACCTCCAATATAGTGAGAGTGACCTCCAATATAGTGAGAGTGACCTCCAATATAGTGAGAGTGACCTCCAATGTATTGAGGGTGACCTCCAATATAGTGAGAGTGACCTCCAATATAGTGAGAGTGACCTCCAATATAGTGAGAGTAACCTCCAATGTAGTGAGAGTGACCTCCAATGTAGTGAGAGTGACCTCCAATATAGTGAGGGTGACCTCCAATGTATTGAGAGTGACCTCCAATATAGTGAGAGTGACCTCCAAAATAGTGAGGGTGACCTCCAATATAGTGAGAGTAACCTCCAATGTATTGAGGGTGACCTCCAATATATTGAGAGTGACCTCCAATATAGTGAGAGTGACCTCCAATATAGTGAGGGTGACCTCCAATATAGTGAGAGTAACCTCCAATGTATTGAGGGTGACCTCCAATGTAGTGAGAGTGACCTCCAATGTAGTGAGAGTGACCTCCAATGTAGTGAGAGTGACCTCCAATGTAGTGAGAGTGACCTCCAATATAGTGAGGGTGACCTCCAATGTATTGAGAGTGACCTCCAATATAGTGAGGGTGACCTCCAATATAGTGAGAGTGACCTCCAATATAGTGAGGGTAACCTCCAATATAGTGAGGGTGACCTCCAATGTATTGAGAGTGACCTCCAAAGTTGTAGAAATCACCTGCAAACTCCTGAAAGCAAACTCTCAGAATAAGTGATGTCAACAAAAGCCTTTCGCTTAGGCAGGGAAGCAGGTGTGAGTTCTGAGTATTTATGGGATTTTTTTCATGTCATTTGTTCAGCCCCCTCAATTACCACTGTGCTCTCGCCTTACTTTCACTGGCGAGGTTCAGCAAGCCCGGGAACCCTGTGGACACCCAGTAAAAGCTCAAACCACAGGTAAAAAAGGCTGTTAATAGCCTCTTAACTAGCTCTTAATTGGTTTAAATAGGTAACCCGCCTCTCCCGAGGGGGTCTCTCGCTCGCAGCCTAATGCGCTCGAGTTAAAGGCGGAAGCCGGTGGGTTGAAGCCAGCTTCGCAATGCGGTCAATTTCAGCACTTTTAACTACCCACCCGCTCCAAAACCCACTCACTCTTTAATGTTAAAATTCAGCCCATTAAATCGCCCCATAATCCGTATTGTTCTAATGATAAAAGACCCAACTCTTCAAGTCTTTCTTTGTATTTGTATTTCCTCATAACAGGCAGCATCCTAGTGAATCTGCGTTGTACATTCTCTAAAATCTCAATATCCTTCCTTTTGTGCTTAAGATCTAGCTCCGCTCTCCCCCTCCCACTTAGGCCCACCCAGCGTACTCCAGTTCTGAGCCGTTGCCTCCCTCACACCTAGGGCCACCTGATTACTCCAACTGTGCTCTGTCATTCCTTCACATTAACTTTGTTAGGTCCAGTTCAATCATTCTCCCTAGCTTCATGCCCCGCTCTGAGCCTTTCCCTCACGCTTCCACTTACCCAAGTGCTAGCACCCAGTTTCTATCCCACGGCAGCTCCTGGACAGCGATCTTCTCCCAGCCTCGATCCCCAGTCTGGCCTGCCCCTGCCCCTGCCCCAGTCTCGCCTACACATCTCCAGCATATTAGATGCCGGTTTGATGCATGCCCCTAAACTTCCATAAAAGATACAAATTGAATAAACCAGTAAAAAAATAGCACACGAAAGGGGTACAGAGTGTGAGACAAAGAGAAGAGAGAGAAGGAGACTAAAAGAATGCCAAAAAGGGTCAGAGACAGACATGGCACTAAAGAGATAGCAATGACACAGAGTGTGTGAAAGCCATAGAGCGAGAGAGAAAATTTGAAAAAAAACAGAGGCATTCAGAAATAAATAGAGTGGGACGCAGGGAGACAATTTACACATTTTTTTGCCCGTGACCCATTTCAGGGAGATTAATTTGTACCATTTCATTTGAATTGTGTAGTTAGCTTTATGTTCCAGCCTCAATCTGCAACCTGACTCTATCTCCCTGACCACAAACATCAAATACAATAGACTTGATATGGCATCTGGTACAACATCTGACTGTATTAACATAATGTTCGCAGGGCTTGAGGGCGTAACCTCAATCCCTGCTTCCTCGCTCACCGTAAATATCTACATTAATTTAAAAAAATATGAAAAAACCTACAAACCAAATAAGTGTAAATAAACATTTTGATTTTAATAATCTTTCCTAAATTCCTCTCTACCCTCTTAAATTCCTCCTTAAAGCCCTCCTCTTTGACCAAGCTTTTGGTCGGTCAGCCCTTGTAGTACCTCCTTTTTTGGCTCAATGCCCATTATTTTTCTTTATGACTCTGTGAAGCACCTTTGGACATTTTTCTATGTTAAATGCAAGGTGTTGTTGAAAAATTAATTCCAACGCTGCTCTGTGACGACTGTTTGTTTTCCATTTTACTTTTGTAGTACTCTATTCCTGCCACTAGATGATGGTAGCTTGATTATAAAGTGAAAGTTGCTGCCTTAAGTGAGCAGTGTTCTACACCAATGCAATTTGTTATTGACAAGGCTCGCAGCTAAATCTCATTTATCAAACTAACGATCCCGTAAAGTGAAGGCAGATAGAAAAGGAAAGCAGAAAAAAAGTTAATCAAATAAAACAAAAATACCAAGAAGTTAAAGCAAGTTAGTTTTGCGTCAGATCAAAAGTGCCAATATTAAATACTGCATGTTTTTAACCATCCTTCATTGAATTTTTTTAGTTCGATGTATGTTACTTCCACTACAACTTAGTAACTCATGACAGCACCCCATGGGTGTAACTAACAAAACTTTCATCACCTCTGTGTTTTGTGGAGCAGTATCCAGGGCACAATCCCGAAAAGTAGGCCGAGATTGTGCCCACTGGTCCCCTTCAGTGTTGATCTCACCAGAGTTTATTGGGTCAGGGGAGGGCACCTCATTTGCATGGGGCAATGACGGCCATGCCACTGAGTGCCTGCCTGCCCTATGCTGCTGGAAACTTTAGCGCCTGGCCACTGGCCATCAGAGAGGGGGAGAGGGCAGGCCCCCTCTCCCCATCAGAAGCATCCGTGCATCCTCTCCCTCCTTCTCTAAGAGGGCCATAGGTCGGTTCCCTGGCCTGCCCCCTCGCCCTACTCTGGGGCCCACTTTCACCTTGCTGTAGGCTGGTATTCATCTCACTCGGCATACCAACTTCCAGTCTTACATTGGGTAGAACTCAACCATAGGGAGTCACCATCACCAGGCCATCTTCTTCTGCCTGAGTGGCCTTGTAAGGGAAGGGAGGAGGCTCTGCCCTTTACAAGGCCAACCAGGATTTCCCAGCTACAGTCCGGAACTGGCATATCTGGATCCTGACCCTCATCTGAGCGGTTCTGCCAAACTCCCACTGGAGTTATGGTAGGTGCCCCATGGAACTGCTGAGGAAATTCAGTCCTATATTGTCTCTCAATGATTTCCCTATTTTGGGTACAGATATAAAATACACTGTTTCTTTATAAGATAATTTCATCTAAAACCAGCAAAACATAATTCACTGGGTCCGTGCTTCGCCACTGTAGCATTGTTGCAAAAACTGTTCTGCCTGGCCCTATGTGTCAAAGAGCATGCATGTCCTGTCATCTTTGAAGTCCAAAGGCCAATGTGAACAGAGGCTATGGGTTTTTCAATATTGTATTCACATCTGCTGATGCCTGTCCTGTCACAATTTTAATAGCATTCTCCCATTAATGTGACAGGCAACACGAGAACTGTTTCAGGTCAGCTTGTAGCTCAATGTTGTGGCCACTGGGCGACACCATGGGTCACGAGAGCAGTGGTTCTCAAATCGGGGTCCATACAGACTTTCCGGGGGGTCTGCGGTGCCGTGTAGGATGCGTTGCTGCGACGGCGCGGTTCGGCGCACGCTGTTGGCCGTTACTTTGATTTCCTTCGTCAGCTCAAGCGGCGCAGCCGAGAGCTCGCGCACCGGGGAATTCGAGGTCAGGCCCAGGGGGGCCTGATGCACTCGCACGGTGAGACCCTGGTAAGCGATCGCCGGGCAGGCACTGAGGGTCGAGGCAGCTCTGGAAACGGACCCGCAACCGGATTAGCGGGACCTCGGACTGACTGAGAATCCCGAGAGAGGAGACGAGAGGCCCCAGAGACACCGGGAATGGATTCGCAGGGCCTGGGCTGGCGGGGAGGGTAGGAAGGTGCCGCCACGTCAGCCTTGTCCAAGGGCCTGGAATGACCATCAAGCCGAGCTTAGTTTACAGAGTACGGCAACTGGACCAGGACTAAAGCTGAGGTCCCAGTTACTGGCGGTGTCCTGTTGGCAGAACTGCCGCTCACCAGGCAGCGGCCAGCGATATTCCAGCACAGACAGGCTGGTAAACAGCAGAGGGGGAGGGAAAAAAAACCCTGAAACACTCAGCAGCTGTGCAGTGAGTCTCTCTCTCTCTCTCTCTTAGGCAGTCCCTCGGAGCCGAGGATGACTTGCTTCCACACTAAAAATGAGTTCTCAGGTGACTGATGAGTCCAATGCGGGACCTACAGTCTCTGTCACAGGTGGGGCAGACGGTGGTTGAAGGGGCGGGTGGGTGGGGTGCTTGGGTTGACGTGCGCTCCTTCCGCTGTTTGCGCTTGTCTTCCGCTTGCTCCCGGCGAAGAGACTCGAGGTGTTCGGCGCCTTCCCAGATGCTTTTCCTCCACTTTGTGCGGTCTTGGGCCAGGGATTCCCAGGTGTCAGTGGGGATGTTGCACTTTTTCAAGGAGGCTTTGCGGGTGTCCTTGAAGCATTTCCTCTGCCCCCCTGGGGCTCTCTTGCCGTGTCGGATGCTCTGAGTAGAGCGCTTGTTTTGGGAGTCTCGTATTGGACATGCGGACGATGTGACCCGTCCATCGAAACACTCAGCAGCTATAGGCGGACAGTGAAACAGTGCCAGTGTTCCCAATAGGAGCCACCAAAGCTAATCCCACTCGAGGAAGAGCAGGAAGGTGTTGTGTAGTGAAGATACACCAGGCATGTTGCTGAACCTGCAGGGTTACCATTCAGCTGAAGGGAAGATAAAAATTTTCACATCGCCAATCACATCAATGTTCTCTATATCGGACAGCCCTGGCAGAATTTCATGCAAGTCCCTTTAACAAGACACTGATGAACTTTACATTCAGAAATGTAAATGTGCAAGGAGTTTATAATCTTATAATTTAGTTGGGGGGTCCGTGATTACTAATCCATTTGAAAAGGGGCCCTTCAACCAAAAAAAATATTGAGAGAGTTCTTTTCTCAGCTCTGAATCCCGTCACCATGATAAATTTCACTGTGCAAGATCAGTAACCAGGTGAGATCTTCAGTTTTGTTAAATTTTTACTTTTTATTTATATGTTTAACTGCATAAGTAATAGCCCAGAATTTGCAGGTCAGCGGTGAAGCAAAGGTATTTGTCGCTGGTCCCAAAGAAAGCTGCCCACAGAGATCTCGCGGCAAGAAGTTTCCCTTTTTCGACGCTCAAGTGATTTCAGCGCTCTGTAATGGGAATTCCCTAGTGTGATCTGCTGTGAAGCCAATCACATTGCAGAATTCTCAGACGGAACCAGCAAATGAGAAGCTGCTTTTTTCCTGACTTTTTAAAAATGTTAGAGAGCAAAACAAAGATTGGTGCTCTCACATGGGGATAAAGTAGAACCTGAAATATCATGAACAAACTTTTTTATAAACGTTTCTTAAAAATTGTAATTTTTATCATAATGGAGAAATTTGGCACTCCACAAAATTAAAATTAGTTTTTCAGGGCCATAACTTTTGTTTAGCAGTCAATATCCTATTAAAACCCCAGTTACACCTAATCCAACAAGGTTTACATTTAATGGAGTATTTAAGAGTGATATTACCGTGGAAAAGCCCAAGTTTCTGTCAGTTTCACTGATTTCACTGATTATACTGATTGCCGGCTTCAGGGGGCAACGAGAGGGGCGGGCATAGCGCAGCTAGTGTCGGAGCAGTGAATGACTGACTGTAACTTCAAGATTTCCACGTTTAGCTGCGCATGCGCTACATCCTGAAGTTGCGGTCAGTTTCAAAGGGGTAATAACGGCGAACGCTGTTAGTTCGCCGTCATTACCCACCGCAAATTCCGGCCCATTATTAATCTTTGTAATTTTTCCTCTCCCCCGGGGTAAAAGCGGCTTCCCATTTCCTGGTTCCCTGTCTGTGAGAATTCTGCAACATGATTGGTTGCTTAGACAGCTTGTTGACGTCACAGCAGATCACACTAGGTAATTATTTCCCCCCCAAATTTATTTTCGGCCCTTCTCTCTCGGGCCTCCAGCCAGCTGCCAACATTCTCCCCCCAGCCCTTAAGACAGACACATCCTCTTTATCTTTGCCACCTCTCGCAGCCTGACTGCAGCTGTGGTTCCATTCCCGATGCTGGGTCCTGCTGCCTACGGGCAACTGGCCGGTTGCCAGCGCCTGCCGATTGGCCTCAGGAGGAGGAAGAGCAGGAAGGTGAAGAAAGGGATGATGAGCGGATGATGCAGAAGAAGTGCACAGTGCAGCAGTATAGCGAGCTGCCAGAGCTATAATGAAACATACGATCATGATCTGGGTGTACTATATGGTTAACCTGGATGTGAATATCTGGGAATTTTATTCATTTATATATATATATATATATATATATGGTAAATCATGTTGGTGTCGGGCTGTATTCGGCTTCACTTGTAAAATAACAGCAATACAAATGATACCATCATTTTTCCTATTTAATTCCTGCAATTAGAAGCCCTGTTGGTTCCAAGTGTCTTCATTGTAGCATGAACAGGAAGCAATTAAGATAAAAACAGAACAAGTATCACTAATTTAACAACATTGGTGCTTTTGCGATCAGGGCATTATAAAAATATACTGCATTCTGGTTCTGGAAAAGCACAGTCATCACTTTCAAATCTTAGTAACTTTTAGGAAGCTGTGTAATGTTGAATTGCGCATGTCGGAAAATGCTTTGTAAAATGCCTGTGAATATTTTCCAATCAAAGACACTGCGTCATCGACTGCACACATGTGGCCATCAAGGCACCCCCGCATCACCCAGGAGTGTTTGTGAACCACAAGGGCTTCCACTCCCTCAATGTGCAGCTCATCTGCAACCATAAAAAGTTCATGCATGTGTGTGCCAGGTTCCCTGGCAGCTGTCATGACTTTCGTGCTGCCTCAGTTCACCGTCCCTCAGCTCTTTACACCTCCAAACAGACTTACCGGCTGGCTGCTTGGAGACAAGGGCTATCCACTGAAGACGTGGCTGATGACACCCTTGAGGAGGCCAAGCAATGAGGCCGAGGAGCGTTATAATGAGAGCCACATGTTCACCAGACGTGTCATAGAGCAAGCAATCGGCATGATGAAAATGCGCTTCAGATGCCTTGAAAGATCTGGAGGAGCCCTTCAGTACGCACCAACCAGGGTCTCCAGAATCATCGTCGTATACTGCGCGCTGTACAACATAGTGCAGCAGCGAAGATTGGAGCTGCATGAGGAACAAGGCGCAGAGCGCACAGCCTCTTCGGAGGAGGAGGAGGAACAGGTGGAACACGACAAGGAGGAGGAGAGGGAACAAGTTGTACACGAGGAGGAGGAGGAGGAGGAGGAGGAACCTGAAGTGGAGATGACTTCAGCAGTGGTGTACATTGCTGCCCGGGAGACCCGGGATGGTCTCATAATGGCCAGATTTACTTAAGTTGCACCAGTGCACCCATATGGCTCCCAGATGCTACACTAACTTACCCCCACCGCCGCTCCCCCCAACAACACCACAAAGCAGTCCTACAATGACCAAGCCATTCCTGTCACCCAAACCCCCAGTGCTCGAGGTTAAATAATGTCTCACCACTCACTCGAAGTAACAAAGCCACTTCCCAGGTAGCAGGCAAAAATGGACAAGGCGGGAAAGTTGTGCAAAGAAATAAATTTATGTGCGTCATAAATATAACTGAAACCTAACATTAACATTTTGTCATCACCCATGTGCATACCCTTGTACATCTAGTATTGTGTATTTTTTCTTTTCTGAGTGCTTCTACAAAGTGCAACCCCTGTGGCTTCAGCAGAGGTAGAGGCAGGCTGCTCACTTCCCTGCTGCGACTGCTTTGACACTTTTGTCGGACGTCCTCTGGGTTTTGGAGCCTGTGAGGGCCCCGCCAAAGACTGCTCCTCCTGCAACTGTGCAGGAAGAGACTCGGCCATCAGAATCTGAGGCAGCATGTGGGGCTCTGACTGAGGGAGAGGCAACGGGGGAGAAGTGGGAGCGCTTTGAGAACAGCCCCCACTTTCATGACCCCTCTCACCAGCATCCCACTCATGGCCCACCCAGACTTCCCTGCTAACAAGGAGCTTCCACTTGAGATAAGAATAGATAAGGGGGTACCAGTGGATGTGGTGTATTTGGATTTTCAGAAGGCATTCGATAAAGTGCCACACAAGAGGTTATTAAACAAAATTAGGGCTCATGGGATTGGGGGTAATATATTAGCATGGATTGAGGATCGGTTAACGGACAGAAAACAGAGAGTAGGAATAAACGGGTCATTTTCGGGTTGGCAGGCTGTAACTAGTGGGGTACCGCAAGGATCAGTGCTTGGGCCTCAGCTATTCACAATCTACTTCAATGATTTGGATGAGGGGACCAAATGTAATATATCCAAGTTTGCTGATGATACAAAGCTGGGTGGGAATGTAAGTTGTGAGGATGATGCAAGGAGGCTTCAAGGGGATATAAACAGGCTAAGTGAGTGGGCAAGAACATGGCAAATGGAATATAATGTGGAGAAATGTGAAGTTATCCACTTTGGTATGAAAAATAGAAAAGCAGAGTATTTTTTAAATGGTGAGAGATTGGGAAATGTTGGTGTTCAGAGGGACCAGGGTGTCCTTGTACATGAATCACTGAAAGTTAACATGCAGATACAGTAAGCAATTAGGAAAGCAAATGGTTTGTTGGCCTTTATTACAAGAGGATTTGAGTATAAGAGTAAAGACGTCTTACTGCAATTATTTAGGGCCCTGGTGAGACCACACCTGGAGTATTGTGTACAGTTTTGGTCTCCTTACCTAAGGAAGGATATACTTGCCATAGAACGAGTGCAACGAAGGTTCACCAGACTGGTTCCTGGGATGGGGGGATTGTCCTATGAGGAGAGATTGAGTAGACTAGGCCTATATTCTCTAGAGTTTAGAAGAATGAGAGGTGATCTCATTGAAACATACAAAATTCTTACAGGACTTGACAGGGTAGATGCAGGGAGGATGTTTCCCCTGGCTGGGGAGTCTAGAACCAGCGGTCACAGTCTCAGAATAAGGGGTCGGCCGTTTAGGACTGAGATGAGGAGAACTTTCTTCACTCAGAGGGTGGTGAATCTTTGGAATTCTCTACCCCAGAGGGCTGTGGGGGCTCAGCCGTTGAGTACATTCAAGACAGAGATCAATAGATTTTTGAATATTAAGGGAATCAAGGGATATGGGGATGGTGCAGGAAAGTGGCGATAAGGTAGAAGATCAGCCATGATCTTATTGAATGGCGGAGGAGGCTCGAAGGGCCAAATGGCCTACTCCTGCTCCTATTTCTTATGTTCTTATGTTCAATCGTTGCTGCTCCTCCAAGATCACCCTCTTTCTCGATGGCCCCCGAGGTACAGCATCCACATGCAGCTCAGCAGAGTTTGGAGCATCCTGCGCTCTCCGGCGAGGATTCTCCACTGCTGTCCCTGTCAACACCATCTGCCCTTGCTCACTTGTGATGTGTGAGACACCAGGTGACAACACTATATCTCGCACAGGACCCACCGAGGTGTGCATATCTGCGGTGGTGCTGGGTGCGCTTGGGTCTGTTGACGGTGCATCCTCAGAGACTGGTGCTTCCTCTGAGGAGTTGTCTTCCTCCTCCGGCTGGACAGTGGGGGGGGTGGGGGGGGGTGTGCGGGGGGGCACTTGATGGACCTGTTGGAGAGTAAAGAGATGAATTAGAAGTGTTATGATAAGAATGTGTAACGTTACCATTATGCACATGATGACATTTCACTGGCTGCTGAATTAAATCTCATACAGCCACATGTGACTGTTGTATGCCATGTGGCTGTATGAGATTTAATTCTGTCACCAGGTTGCTGGAAGATTACCCTCTCTCCATCTCCCACCACCAGCAGCTCTACAACTATAGAGATTTCTAGCACCTCCTCCTCTGCTGGAGTCAAATTGGTGAATATTGGAGGGTCACCCCCCCGGTTCTCTGCCTCTCCCTGTTGTTCTGGGCTCGCTTCTCCTGCAAGGAGGGAAAGAAGAGAACTTTGAGTGAGAGTGATGGAATGAGTGTAAGGAATGGATGGGCTACATCTGTAGAGCGTGACTATGAGGGCGTGGCGTGACCTTGCCAAATTGCCACCTTGGGAGAGACAAATAACGTTAGAGTAAGAAACAGTACGATATTAGGTGGGGTGAGACTAAGAGCGAATAGAATAAGGTCTAAGATAGGTTTACAGTGCATGTGTGTAAACGCACAAAGCGTGGTAAATAAGGTTGGTGAGCTGCAGGCGCAAATAGCCACATGGGAATATGATATCGTGGTGATAAAGGAGACCTGTCTCAAAAAAGGGCAGGATTGGGTATTAAATATCCCTGCATATAAGGGGGGAAAATTGGGTTGATTTGCACCTCTCATTAGCTGCTGTCCCTGTCTCCACCATCTGCTGATGCTCACTTGTGAGCTGTGATACTCCAGGTGCCAACACTACACTATCTCGCGAAGGTCCCACCGAGGTGTGAGTGCGCTGGTGCTGGGTGCGCTGAATTCTGCTGACGCTGTGCCCTCAGAGGTTGCAGCTTCCTCTGAGGAGTCTGGAAGCTCAGGCTCTTCCTCCTGGACAGTGGGGATGGGGGCTTTCGATGGTCCTATGGCGGAGTAAAGGAAAGAGTTAGAGATGTGAGGTCAAGGTTACATGAACATTGAATAGTGCAGATGATCATAAGTCAATCTGTTAGAGCATCAGATTCATTATCAGTGACTCATGCAATGTCAATGAGAGAGATGCCAAACTATTCTGTCACCAGTTTGCTGTGATGCACCCGTCTGTCCGTCCCCCACTTGGGTATCGTCCTCGATCCCAGCGATTTCCAGGGCCGCCTCCTCCCAGGGGGTGAGCTGGGCTACTGAGGGTGGCCCTCCTCCTGTCATGGCTCTTTCCCTCTTATTGTGGGCTCTCTTTTCCTGCAATGAGGGACACAAGTGGAATTTGAGTGAGAATGAAGGAGTGAGTGTAGAGAATCCATAGCATAGATGCTTAGAAGGAGACAAAGAACCCTCCCTGTGTGTTGTAAGTTGTTGTTGTCATTGCATCACAGTGATAGGGAGTGTGAGGGCTGCATGGTCGAATAGTTAGGTGAATGTGACCATAGAGAGAGAGGGAATGGGTAAGGGTGCAGGGATGTAAGTGTCAAGTGGGATGTGGAGGAAGAGGTTGGCAAAGCAGAGTGCTGGTGAGGAGAGGTGATGGGGATCAGATTGAGGGTGATGGGAAAGTCATACTCACTTTTCCTGTGCAGAGAAGGTCATGAAACCTCTTCCTGCACTGCAGCCAGGTTCTGCGGCTCATTGAAATGGAGTTCACCTCCTTGGCCACTTGCAGCCACACAGCTTTTGTCTGCTGGGGTGGCTTTTTTCTCCCTGAGGAAGGGAACAGCACCTCCTTATTACATCTGGCTCCATACTCCAGAGCTTGGAGGGAGGGCTCATCAAACCGAGGTGCACACTTTTGCTTGATCATGACATTGTCGGGAAATTAACTCCTTCAGACAATTTGCAAAGTGTTTGCAGTCTCCAGAAGAAGCAAGGCTGCTTGCAGGCCTTAAATCCAGCAGCATTGATGACGCCATCGGAGGCGACTTTCTGTATGAAAAGACTCAATGGGCCAGGGGTTCCCACACGCAGGAATTCAATTGCCAATTAGGGAAAAATCCCACTTTTTCAACACTTCACTTAGGAGCCGGAGTCCTGACACGATTTCCACCTGACACGCCCCAGCCCAACCACACTGGCAAAATCCAGCCCATTGTATCTGACTGTAATATATACTATGCTGCCTGAGCGGGAAACAGCGTTCAGTTTCCGGTCAGGCCCACCCAGTGCGAGACTGGATCGGGGCCAGAAGAAGCCCATAAAGGTAAGTTAGTTAAAAAAAAAAATTCCCTGTGGGGCGCGGGAGAGCAGGGAAATCAGAAGCCTCGCAAGCACAGAGACCCCACAGGACTGCCTCCGGCGGAAGCCAACCCTGCACAGATTCACCTGCTTGTCGAGTGGTCTTCAGGCCACGCAACCTTGTGCGCCATTTAAATGAGGCCCAAGAGCTAAATGCCCTGGGCCTCTTCTTTCCCCCGAGTGAGTGAGTTTTGAACTGAAATCAAAACTCACTCACCAAAAACCCGCAACCGATTAAAATCAGAGCCAATGTTTTGGGTGCATACTCTTTGTCGAAACCCCTTTGTTTATTTTCTATTGTACGTCATGTAAAAATAAGAATGCAACATTAAAAAATAACTTTATTACGCTTGATAGTCATTTTGAACTTTGCTGTGAGTGTGGAAGTATCTTGCCGTGAGTCTGAAATTCACTCTTTTCTCACACTTAAAATGTGCTGCATTGTGTTAATTCATAAGGCAATAAAGAACAGTAGCTAAACCTGAGTTTTTAAAAATTTATTCACAGGATTTGGGCAATGTTGGCAAGGCCACATTTTTTGTCCATCCCTGGTTGCCCTGAGAAGGAGTGAGTGAGCCTTCACCTTGAATCGCTGCAGTCCTTATGATAATGGTGTTAGGTAGGGAATTCCAGGATATTGATCCTGCAAAGTACTAAGCAAGCTTCAAAGACATCATGCCATAGAGATTAGAGAAACCACAGGCCTGTTGGATTGTCGAGGGACAGTACTAAATTAATAAGCATTTATAAAGAACTGAGATCAGAAAGACTTTTTCCCCACAAGGAGTCAGTTAGCATCTTTATAAAAGAGGTGGATAAATGTGTTGTTAGGCACAGAATTATTGAATTTATGCTGTTTGATTAAAGCAAATCTTCATGAAACATCCAAACCAGGCTTAAAAGCAGGTGACAGCTTATTTTATTTCAAACAGCATTTCTGGCCTGTGTTCTTGAGAACTAGCTTCATTAGTTAATTTAAAATGCTAAGTGTAAATGGCAGGTCCTATAAGAAAGACTTGCATTTCTATCGCACCTTTCACGACCTCAGGGCGTCCCAAAGTGTCTTACAGCCAATGAAGTAATTTTGAAGTGTAGTCACTGTTGTAATGTGGAAAACGCAGCTGCCAATTTGCGCACAGCAAGCTCCCACAAACAGCAATGTGATAATGACCAGATAATCTGTTTTTTTAGTGATGTTGATTGAGGGATAAATATTGGCTCGGACACCAGGGATAACTCCCCTGCTCTTCTTCAAAATAGTGCCATGGGATCTTTTACGTTCACCTGAGAGAGAGCAGACGGGGCCTCGGTTTAACGTCTCATCGGAAAAACTGATGTTTTGCTGGTGTTAACAGCATGGGTTCTGCAAATTAGCCATTCAATTCAGAAATTGTTTATATGAAGCAAAAACTGAAAATACTGGATAAACGTAGTGGGTCAGTGAGCATTGCATCTGTAAATGGTTAACACGGGTTAATGTTTCGTGTTTAACCAATTTCAGAACTTTGGCGAGACCCAAAATATTAACCTGTCTTTTCTCTTTACAGATGCTGACTGAGGCTTCGGGCGGGCATCTGGACCACCCTTGTACAGGCCCCGGGCAATATGGCGGTGGGTGGGAATGTGGCTGTAAATGCGGCACTCCAATTTTAGGGCCTCTTCTACGCTCATTCCCGCCTTGTGGACAAAGCTAAAATTGGATCCATTGTTTTTTAATTGAGGCACTAGGAGCAATTTAAGTTCCTATTTATTTCTAATACATAGGGCTGGATTTTGATACTGGGGCAGGTTGGGGTCATGTCATCCACTTTTCGTGTTATCCACCCGACTGCAATTGGAAGTGGGAGATTGATGCGATTTTCACTTAATTGGGCAATTGAGTTCCAGCATGTGGGAACCCATGAACCAATTAGTGTTTTCAGTCTGAAAGTCGCCTCTGATGATGTCATTGCTGCTGCATTGAAGGTCTGCAAAGACTGCCTGGCCTTTGCTATGAGAGGACCTGGATGCAAAATGAGCAGCAGCCCTAAGTCTGCTCCCAGATATTTTTGCACCACCACTCCCAGATATGTTCCATCCATACCACTCCCAGATATCAGCCAGCCAGCCAGCCAGCCAAATGTGCTTCCGCCAGGTTTCTCATTCGTGGTTCAGAACAGGCATGCTTCACGTACAAAAAGGGTTAAAATCACAAAGGCCTTTCAAAATGGCATTATAGAGGCAATTTAGTGCTTGTTAAGGGCCTTAACAGCCTATCCCGCCTCTTAGAGGCAGGACAAAGTCGGGACCAGCAGACACGATTTAATGAAAATTGCGTGGAGGCGGGATGGAGGCGGGCTTGTGCCCGCCCGCCAGTTTTCACAATTTTAACCCCCCACACGCCTCCAAACCCACCTCCACAGGTCAATGAAAATCCAGCCCATAAAGTCTTGATTGGCTATAGTCTAGGTTGCTGGATTATTGATATGTTGTGTCCTTAACCAAAATATCTCTGATACAGCAGAAGTAAATCATTTTCGTACCAATTGCTCACCTGACTCACCTTATATTACTCCAGTGCTAGGCTCGTATCTGCCTATTTCCTCCTTTGTCTAAAATGTATTCAGCTCAGTTGCCACAGTGGGCAACATACAGATCTTCCCTACTAATAGCTCCTCTTGTCTAATAAACAGCAGTTGTTTAAAAAACAAATTTGGCAGCGATCTGGGAGAAAGTCACCTGCCCATCATGGTTCAGTTAAAGGAGATGAAAAAATACAACATACTAAAAATATACATATCCACAACTATTTTTGAATGACTCTACAATTTTAGTGCTCATTGCATGAGGTGACAGTATATTCCATACAACTAATGTCTTTGAAACTCATGCACCAGAACTCTTCTGTTTCACGTTTTCCAACTTATTCCAATACATGCTCCAGATTTTATAACTTTTAGCTCTCATCATAAAATAGCAAGAAAGCTTTTCCTGAATATCCAAGACAGTGTAATGGTGCAGAAATTTAGAGGGTCATACAGCGATAGAAGGTGGGATCAGAGCTGCAGCTCCCCATACCGTGAGTTTATGATCTCTGTCGTGCCTTGAGGGGTAAATGTCTCCACCAGGGACAGAGGAAACAAACTCCAGGAGTCTCTGCTATTCCTCTCAGTCACAACCATTAACATTCTGAACTGTCTACCATTACCTAGAGCCTACTGAGAAGGAAGAGAAGGCTCTTACCGTACATGCTCATCCAGTTGATCAACTATCTAAAATTGCAAACAGTAACTTCTTGTAAAAAGAACACCAGCAATGTCCTCAAATATGCTACAGGAGGCTGCCAAGGAAATCCTACAAGGCAACACTACAGGTACAGAGCAACAAGAATTTTTTTTGTATCATTAATCCAGGGGCCTAGACTATAATGAATCAAGACTTGATTTTAATTTGGCAAGTAAAATCAAGGAAAACCCAAAGATGGTTTATAAATACATAAAGAGCAAGAGACTAACTAAGGAAAGAGTAGGGCCTATTAGAGACCAAAAAGCTAACCTGTGCGTGGAGGCTGATGACGTGGGTATGGTTCTTAATGAATACTTTGGGCTGGATTTTACTTACTAAGATGAGCTGGGGGCGGGACTGCTGCCTTCTGGGTTCTAGTCCCGCCCCCAGCGACGTCCGACGCACAGACACTATTTTCCCCTGATTGGCCTTGTTAAGCCTGCCCTGCGGGCTTGCCGTCCAATTAAGGGAAAGCCGGTGTCAGATGACGTCAGTTGATGACGCATCATCTGCCGGTTTTCTTAAAGGGACATGAACCATCTATTTTTGACAGATGATTTGACAGTGTTTGACAGCATTGAGGTGCTATCAAACACTGACAATCACTGTACAAGGTGAGCCCTTGCACCTAGGCTCTCCAATGACTCGCTCCTTAGGAGAAAACAGATGGAAGCTGCAGGTGAGGGTACAGAAGCGATCTGTCACTTCTGAGGGGAGGCCACACAAACACTTCAAAGCTTGTCACCTGCAGAAAAATCTATACACATTAAAAATGACTTTCCCAACATTTCCTTACCTCTGATACCAGTGTCCCATTGCATCCTTCACACCACTTCTGCAGCTGTCATCTATACACAAACATTACAACAGCCTTACCCTGGCACGCCTCACTTACCCTGGCGGGGTTCCCCGACATCTGAAAGCCCACAGCAGAAGTCGAAAAATGGGAAAAAGCCTCTTAACTGCCTGTTAACTAGCTGTTAACAGGCAGTTAAGTAGCTATAATCCTCTGCCTGCCGCTAGGAGTTGGGTCCCTGCGCAAATCGGGGACCCGACTCCCGGGAAAATTGGTTGGAGGCAGGTTGGGAGTGGGTTCGGGACCCGCTTCCATTTTTTTTGATTTTCTCAGCAGTCCTGCCTCCAAACCCACCTCCTCAGGGATGGTAAAATCCAGCCCTTTGTGTCTGTCTTCACAGAAGAGAGGGACGATGCAGACATTGTAGTTAAGGAGGAGAAGTGTGAAATATTAGATGGGATAAACATAGAAAGAGAGGAAGTATTAAGAGGTTTACCATCTTTGAAAAGTAGATAAATCGCCAGGCCCGAATGAAATGTATCCCAGGCTGTTAAAAGGAACAAAGGAGGAAATAGCAGAGGCTCTGAACATCATTTTCCAATCCTCTCTGGCTCCAGGCGTGGTGCCAGAGGACCGGAGGACTGCTAACATTGTGCCATTGTTGAAAAAGGGAGAAAGGGATAATTACAGGCCAGTCAGCCTAACCTCAGTTGTGGGAACATTATTGGAAAAAATTCTGAGGGACAGGATAAATCATCATTTAGAAAGTCACGGATTAATCAAGGACAGTCAGCATGAATTTGTTAAGGGAAGGTCGTATCTGACTAAAATAAAAATAGAAAATGTTGGAAATACTCAGCAAGTCAAGCAGCATCTGTGGAGAGAGAAACAGAGTTATCGTTTCAGATTGATGGCCTTTCATCAGTCAAGGTGCACTGAAGAATTACGTTTTAAGCTTCTTTTATGAATCACCATTAATTGGCCATTTTCACATTCATATAATATTCGAATTGTCCTTATATAAATTAAAAATTGTGAAAAGCTAAACAACCCTCAATGTAATGGAAAATAAGTCCTCAGCTGATTTGTCTTTAAAAGTTAAGATAGCGAGGATTAATTTTCATTTTGATTAGAATATTTATGAGGGATCCTAAAAGCTTTCCTGAAAAGAAAAGCATTCCATAAGGTAGGAATGAACCAATGTCAACAAACTTACTGTGTTGGGTGACCGCTTTGCGGAACACCTCCGTTCAGTTCGTAAGGGGGACCCCGAGCTTCCGCTCGCCTGTCACTTTAATTCTCCGCTCCACTCCCACTCTGATCTCTCTGTCCTCGGCCTCTTGCACTGTTCCAATAAAGCTCAACGTAAGCTCGAGGAACAGCACCTCATCTTTCGATTAGGCACTTTGCAGCCTTCTGGACTCAACACTGAGTTCAACAATTTCAGATCATAACCCCCCCCCCCCCATTTTTTCAGGCGGCAGGTGTTGATGATTCTGCCATCCCCATTTGCAACATTTTATCTCTCCTGAGTTCAATTCTAGCACAGACTGTGCCTTTAGTTCCTTCCTCCCCCCACCCCCCCACTTTCCCTGCCTCTGCACCTGCTTAAAACCTGTTACATCTCCAACTTTTACCAGTACTGACTAAGGGTCACAGACCTGAAACGTTAACTTTGTTTCTCTCTCCACAGATGCTGCCTGGCCTGCTGAGTGTTTCCAGCATTTTCTGTTGTTATTTCAGATTTCCAGCATCCGCAGTATTTTGCTATTGTAACTTACTGTGTAGCAAGGTGGCAAGTTGTAGTGTATAAACTCTTCAATATAGCTCATTGGGAAAATCGAAAATGGTGCACATTCTTTTTCTCCTAATCCCCGAGCCATTTCCCTTTGTCAGTATGTGCTGGTGCTTTGCATTCATTGACAGCAATAGGTTCAGGAAATGCAAAGCTGATGCTTTAGTGATGGATCATCTTGGGAACAGGAACCTTATCTCCCAGCAATATTTGCCGAATCTTACTGCAAAATTGAGAGGGAGCAGCGCAGTTTCATCAGGGTCAATCGGGCATGTGCCTCAAGCTTTCCACGTGCCCAGTGATTACAATTGCTGAGCCCGAGCTAAAGCCCAGATAAACCTTTGTGTCAAATTATGGACGTGTGTTTTCAACTTGATATTTTCTGTTGGAGATGCTGATGACTTTACAGCAGTTGTGGGGTAGAACTTACTATCTAAAGCTAAATAAAATTACATCTACTGGGAGTTTTGCAAGGCCTTTAACCAATCACAACCTCCCAATTCTGCTTACCCATGATTTCCACAGAGACCTTTAATTGCAAGCGCTATATTTGGGCTGATGTACTCAACCTTCTCAGAATTCAGTTCATCTAATTTGGCCAAAGGCCTTGCTTCCATCAAGTGAGACATAAACACTTGTTCCTTTGAAGTAAAAGCCAATGCTGAACCTCTGAACTGAAACTTCATTTCGGAAACCCAGCTTGTTCAGGCTGGATCAAACTAGGTAAATCCAGTTTGAATCCAAGTCCTATCAAGTTGAAGTGACATTTCTTCCCAAGTTCTGACTTCCTTATTAAGGTCAACCAAAGTGAAAGTGATTGTTTGTTGTTCTCTTCCATTTTGTGCAAAACCCTCAAACTTAGTTGGTGGGTCATGCATTAATAGCCTTTATCAACAAGATAACTATTTACAATCTGAGGTTAACTACAGAGTATCCAAAGCCATTGGAGTAGATACATTTTTTAAAAATTCGTTCCTGGAATGTGGGTGTCGCTGGCAAGTCTAGCATTTATTGCCCATCCCTAATTGCCCTTGAGAAGGTGGTGGTGAGCCGCCTTCTTGAACCGCTGCAGTCCTTGTGGTGAAGGTATTCCCACAGTGCTGTTAGGGAGGGAGTTCCAGGATTTTGACCCAGAGATGATGAAGGAACAGCGATATATTTCCAAGTCAGGATGGTGTGTGACTTGGAGGGGAACTTGCAGGTGATGGTGTTCCCATGTGCTTGCTGCCCTTGTCCTTCTAGGTGGTAGAGGTTGCGGGTTTGGGAGGTGCTGCCGAAGAAGCCTTGGCAAGTTGATGCAGTGCATCTTGTAGATGGTACACACTGCAGCCAAGGTGCGCCGGTGGTGGAGGGAGTGAATGTTTAAGGTGGTGGATGGGGTGCCAATCAAGCCGGCTGCTTTGTCCTGGATGGTGTTGAGCTTCTTGAGTGTTGTTGGAGCTGCACTCATCCAGGCAAGTGGAGAGTATTCCATCACACTTGTGCCTTGTAGATGATGGAAAGGCTTTGGGGAGTCAGGAGGTGAGACATTCGCCGCAGAATACCCAGCCTCTGACTTGCTCTTGTTGCCACAGTAATTAAGTGGCTGGTCCAGTTAAGTTTCTGGTAAATGGTGACCCCCCAGGATGTTGATGTTGGGGGATTAGGCAATGGTAATGCCATTGAATGTCAAGGGGCGGTGGTTAGACTCTCGCTTGTTGGAGATAGTCATTGCCTGGCACTTGTGCAGCATGAATGTTACTTGCCATTTATCCGCCCAAGTCTGAACGTCATCCAGGTCTTGCTGCATGCAGGCATGGACTGCTTCATTATCTGAGGAGTTGCGAATGTAACTGAACACTGTGCAATCATCAGCGAACATCCCCAGTTCTGACCTTATGTTGGAGGGAAGGCCATTGATGAAGCAGCTGAAGATGGTTGGGCCTAGGACACTGCCCTGAGGAACTCCTGCAGCGATGCTATGGGGCTGAGACGATTGATCTCCAACAACAACAACTAGCTTCCTTTGTGCTAGGTATGACTCCAGCCAGTGGAGAGTTTTCCCCCTGATTCCCATTGACTTCAGTTTTACTAGGGCTCCTTGATGCCATACTTGGTCAAATGCTGCCTTGATGTCAAGGGCAGTCACTCTCCCCTCACCTCTGGAATTCAGCTCTTTTGTCCATGTTTGGACCAAGGCTGTAATGAGGTCTGGAGCCAAGTGGTCCAGGCGGAACCCAAACTGAGCATCAGTGAGCAGGTTATTGGTGAGTAAGTGCCGCTTGATAGCACTGTCAACCACATCTTCCATCACTTTGCTGATGATTGAGGGTAGACTGATGGGGCGGTAATTTGACGAATTGAATTTGTCCTGCTTTTTGTGGACAGGACATACCTGGGCAGTTTTCCACATTGTCGGATAGATGCCAGTGTTGTAGCTGTACTAGAACAGCTTGGCTAGAGGCACAGCTAGTTCTGGAGCACATGTCTTCAGCACGACAGCCAGAATGTAGTCGGGGCCCATAGCCTTTGCTGTATCCAGTGCGCTCAGCTGTTTTTTGATACCTCGTGGAGTGAATCGAATTGGCTGAAGACTGGCTTCTGTGATGGTGGGGATTTCAGGAGGAGGCCGACATGGATCTTCCACTCTGCACTCCTGACTGAAGATGGTTACAGGCACCGTTTTAATGATTACGAATCTGGAGCGTTCATATGCAGAAAGTTTCCAATTACAGCTGAACCAGGAGCAGAAACAGCAATTCGGGCTACCAGCAGAAGTACATTAGTATGTTACAGAATAGTATTTTCATTCCTGTGAACAGGCTGGTATCTCGCCATGGAGGAATTATGTAAAATGGGAAGATTTAAAAAAATGCTACTCATCTTCAAAATACAGAAAGAATCATTTTCAGTGATTTAAAAAAATTGTAGAGATAACATAAGAACATAACAAATAGGAGCAGGAGTAGGCCATTCTGCCCTTCGAGCCTGCTCCGCCATTCAATGAGATCATGGCTGATCTTCTGCCTCAACTCCATTCACCGGCCTTATCGCCATATCCCTTGATGCCCTTACTAGTCAGAAATCTATCGACTTCTGTTTTGAATATACCCAATGACTGAGCCTCCACAACCCTCTGCGGTAGAGAATTCCAAAGATTCACCACCCTCTGTGTGAAGAAATTTCTTCTCATCTCAATCCTGAATGGCCTACCCTTTATCTTGAGGCTGTGGCCTCTGGTTCTAGACTCCCCAGCCAAGGGAAACATTCTCCCAGCATCCATCCTATCAAGCCCTGTAATAATTTTGTATGCTTCAATGAGATCCCCTCTCATTCTTCTGAATTCAAGAGAATACAGGCCTAGTTTACTCAATCTCTTCTTATACGACAGTCCCGCCATCCCAGGAATCAATCTCGTGAACCTTCATTGCACTCCCTCTATGGGAAGTATATCCTTCCTTAGGTAAGGAGACCAAAGTTGTACACAGTACTCCAGGTGTGGTCTCACCAAGGTCCTATACAATTGGAGTAAGACTTCTTTACTCCTGTATTCAATTCCTCTTGTAATGAAGGCCAGCATACCATTTGCCTTCCTAATGGCTTGCTGCACCTGCACATTCACTTTCAGTGACTCATGTACAAGGACACCCAGGTCCCTTTGAGCATCTGCATTCCCCAATCTTTCACCATTTAGGAAATACTCTGCCTTTCTGTTTTTTCTACCAAAGTGGATAACTTCACATTTATCCACATTATATTTCATCTGCCATGCTCTCGCCCACTCACTGAGCTTGTCAAGATCCCCTTGAAGCCTCTTCCCATCCTCTTTGCAACTGACACTGCCACCTAGCTTTGTATCATCAGCAAATTTGGAAATGTTACATTTAGTCCCCTCATCCAAATCATTGATATAGATTGTGAATAGCTGGGGCCCAAGCACCGATCCTTGCGGTACCCCACTAGTCACAGCCTGCCATCCTCAAAAAGACCCGTTTATCCCTACTCTTTGTTTTCTGTCTGTTAACCAATTCTTAATCCATGCTAGTATATTACCCCCAATTCCATGTGCCCTAATTTTGTTCACCAACCTCTTGTGTGGGACCTTATCGAAGGCCTTCTGAAAATCCAGATACACCACATCTACCGGTTCCTCTTTCCAGCATTTTCCCAACTACTGATGTGAGGCTAACAGGTCTGTCGTTCCCCGTTTTCTCTCTCCCTCCTTTCTTAAATAGCGGGGTTACATTTGCTATCCTCCAATCTGCAGGAACCGTTCCAGAATCTATAGAATTTTGGAAGATGACAACCTCTTGTCCAATGGCCACCTCTTTCAAAACTCTAGGATGTAGGTCATCTGGTCCTTGGGATTTATCGACTTTTAGTCCCATTAATTTTGTTTTTTTACTAATAATAATTTCTTTAAGTTCCTCATTCTCGCCACACCCTTGGTTTTCTCGTATTTCTGGGAGGTTTTTTGTGTCTTCCTCCGTGAAGACAGAAACAAAGTATTTATTTAATTTCTCTGCCATTTCCTCATTCCCCATTATAAATTCTCCCGTCTCTGACTGTAAAGGACCTACATTTTCCTTCGCCAGTCTTTTCCTTTTCACATACCTATAGAAGCTTTTACAATCTCTTTTTATATTTTTCGCTAGTTTGTACTCATATTCCATTTTCCCTTTCTTTACATCAAACATCTTCATTTCAATTGTTGCATCAAGTACTCCTATCCTTAAATGTCTGTAACTAATCTGCAATGCACCAGTCAGCGTCCCTCAAGCCTCCTGTCTCCATTGATAATATATCTGAGGTTTGTAAATATAGCCTGGCAATTCTAATTGGCGTAAGTGCTTCCTGTGTGGGCTGGGGTGGTAAAATTGCTCACTGCTGATCACACTCGCTTCCTGTTGTGCTTGAAATCCCTCCACTGCTTCCCTCTCAGTGGTGTACGTTCTTGCACAGAAGTTGCAATATCTTTATTAGCAATGCAAATCTACTACTGAATATTGCTTAATTGGGAGCCTGCAGTTTTCCTGTTTTCACACACTGCGTGTGCCGTTTACTAATGTCGCCTATTTCAAATGGACATTCTGGGAACTGTAGCATAACAACAGCAGGCTCTTATTTTTTTTTCCTGCTGCACCTGTAAGTTATGATGATTGCATCCATTGTTCCTCTCTCACTTCAATTAATGGAAGAGGGTGAAGAGGAAGAAAGGGATGCCAGGGAAGTCAGGTAGCACTAGAAGCAGCCTGCTCACACTTTTCGATATGGCACCGTCATATCTGCAGGCTCGACTCTCGAGCAGTCATAGAGGAGGACTGCTTCCACAGGCTCCAGTTTAAAAGGGCGGCAGTTACAGAGCAATGCTATTTGTTTTAAGGAGTCTGCATTCAAGCTCCACCCTGATGGAGTGGCACTGCCAACGGCAGTTAGGCTGACCACAGCCCTCAATTTTTATGCCTCCAGTTTCTTCCAGACTAGAACTAGGGACATCGGCAGTATTAGCCAATTTGCAGTCCATAAATGTCTCTCTTAGGCAGTCCCTCGGAACCGAGGATGACTTGCTTCCACATTAAAAATGAGTTCGCAGGTGACTGATGAGTCCAATGCGGGACCTACAGTCTCTGTCACAGGTGGGGCAGACGGTGGTTGAAGGGGCAGGTGGGTGGGGTACTTGGGTTGACGTGCGCTCCTTGCGCTGCCTGCGCTTGGCTTCCGCTTGCTCCCGGCGAAGAGACTCGAGGTGTTCGGCGCCTTCCCGGATGCTTCTCCTCCACTTTGTGCAGTCTTGGGCCAGGGATTCCCAGGTGTTGGTGGGGATGTTGCACTTTTTCAAGGAGGCAGTACTGTGTGGTGGGGGCAGGTTGGTAGAGGACCTTTGTCTTACTGGAGTGGAGCTAATTTACAGAACAAACAGGAAACTGCTCAACCTCCGTCGCCTCCAGTCCAGATCCAAGGTCATCCCATCCTCTGTCGTGGAATTACAGTATGCAGACGACGCTTGCGTCTGCGCTCACTCGGCGGTCGAACTCCAAACCATCGTCAACACCTTCACCGAAGCATACGAGAGCATAGGCCTTACACTAAACATCCGTAAGACAAACGTCCTCTACCAACCTGCCCCCGCCACACAGTACTGCCCCCCGATTATCAAAATCCACGACAAGACCTTGGACAACGTGGACCACTTTCCATACCTCGGGAGCCTACTGTCAACAAGGGCAGACGTCGACGACGAAGTCCAACACCGCCTTCAGTGTGCCAGTGCAGCCTTCGGTCGCCTGAGGAAGAGAGTGTTTGAAGACCAGGACCTCAAACCCGGCACTAAGCTCATGGTCTACAGAGCAGCAGTGATACCCGCCCTGCTGTATGCCTCAGAGACATGGACCATGTACAGCAGGCACCTCAAAGCACTGGAGAGGTACCACCAATGCTGCCTCCGCAAGATCCTGCAAATCCATTGGCAGGATAGGCGCACCAACGTCAGTGTTCTTACTCAGGCCAACATCCCCAGCATCGAAGCTTTGACCACGCTCGATCAGCTCCGATGGATGGGTCACATTGTCCGCATGCCCGATACGAGACTCCCAAAACAAGCGCTCTACTCAGAGCTCCGGCACGGCAAGAGAGCCCCAGGTGGGCAGAGGAAACGCTTCAAGGACACCCTCAAAGCCTCCTTGAAAAAGTGTAACATCCATAAATGTATCAAACAAGTGACTGAGGCTTTCTTCAACCGGACCAACACTATCATCTCCTTTCCCACTAAGTAACAACAGCAGCTTGTTATGGGCTCTACTCCATAGGTGGAGTGATGCTGAAACGGATTGAAAATTGGCTGAAACAGAGAAAACAAAAGGTGGTTGTATGTGGACCTGAGTCGGCATGGAAGCAAGTAATTAGCAGGACGGCTCAAGAATCATTGCTGGCGATATTGTGGTTTAAACTGGGGACAAAAGTAAAACTTTCCAAATTTCACAATATAAGCTAAATGGTATTATGCTAGAGGACAGAAATGGGATTGGGGGTACTGGTGGATAGATTGCTAATGCCATAATGAAGCAGCAGCTGCCGGCCTAAAGCAGGTTTGGGTTGACTTGTGGCAGGTAACATTGGCACCACATAACAACAACAACAACAACAACCTGCATTTATATAGCACCTTTAATGTAGTAAAACGTCCCAAGGCACTTCACAGGAGCATTCTCAAACAAAATTTGACATTGAGCCACATAAGGAGATATTAGGACAGGTGACCAAAAACTTGGTCAAAGATGTAGGTTTTAAGTAACATCTTAAAGGAGAGAGGTACAGAGGTTTAGGGAGGGAATTCCAGACCTTAGGGCCCAGGCAGATGAAGGCACGGCCGCCAATGGTGTAGCGATTAAAATAGGGGAGGCACAAGTGGCCAGAATTGGAGGAACGCAGAGAACTCGGAGGGTTGTAGGGCTGGAAGAGGTTACAGAGATAGGGAGGGGCAAGGCCATGTAGGGATTTAATGACATTAAATGACATTAGTGCCAGGCAATGACCATCTCCAACAAGAAAAAGCCCAACCACCTTCCCCTGACCGTCAATGGCACCACCATCACTGTGTTTCCCATCATTGATATCTTGGGGGTCACAGCTGGCCAGAAGGTTAAGTGGACCAGTTATAGCAATACCATGACTTCAAGAGCAGGGCAGAAGCTGGTTACTCTGTGACGATTAGCTCACCTCCTGACTCCTCAAATCTCTTCACCATCTACAAGTCAAGAGTGTGATGGAATGCTCACCACACGCCTGCAAGGGTGGAGCCACAAGACTCCAACATGGAGTGGCTGCAAACTACAGGGAACAGGCTGATCAAGTACAGAAGTAAAGTTTGCTTGATTGGCGCCCCCTGCTGCTGGACTCAATATCTACCTCTTCCATCTCCAGCGCAATGTGGCTGCAGTATATATTGGCCCTGAAATTCGCCTCTCCGGCTTGCCTCGGGGGTAAGGATCGCGCGCGCACTTACCTACCGCGCCTGCCGTTGACCTCTGGGCCCACGGGAACTTCAGCTCCTGGGCCTGCTCCAAGTGCCGGCGCGCAGTGCTTGCGTGTCCCAGGGGCGCAATTAGTGCGATGCGTCCCCTGGGATCACGTGGGCCATGGAGAGCCAATGGCAGCAGACCATCTTTCATTCATAGATTTGACAGGAATCTGTCAAATCTATGAATTGAAATCGGCCCCAAAACAACAGCTAAACTTAAAATAAATTTTAAAAAAACCATCACATTTATAAAATAACTATAAGTTAAATAAATTAACTACTTTAAACAAAAATTTAAATTTTTGAAAAAGTTAAAATACTTTTTAACAGTGCTAAAAATAAACTTACCTTTCTTAAAGTATCTAAAAAAGATAAACCTGTTGAAATTTTTTTTTAATTATACTTAATTAACCACTTACCTTGTTGAAAACGAGTCCTGCGCCTCCTTTTTAAAAGCGTAGGTTCTTCAATACTTACCCTCCCGTAGAAACCTGAAAAAAACCCTAAGTTTGCTGCGTGCGCGCAGCCTCTACCGCGCACGAAACCGGCACGTCAGGACGCCTTACGGGTGAGTACACAGTGCGTATTCACCTGGGAAGGGCCGAATTTTTGGCCCATTATCTACAGGATGCACTATAGCAATTCATCAAGGTTACTTTGACAGTACCTCTCTACCCTGTGATCTCTACCACCAAGAAGAAGAGCAACAATGTTGTCGGAACACTATCACCTCCAAGTTCACCACCAAGTCGGACACTATCCTGATGTAGACATATATTGGCACTCCTTCAATGTCGCTGGGTTAATTATCCTGGAATTCCTTCCTAATATAATTATTGGAGAACCACAAGGACAAGTGATTCAAAAAGGCCCACCACCACCTTCTCAGGGCAACTAGAGATGGGCAAAAAATACAGCCTCGCCAGAACCACCCATATCCTGAGAACATTTTTTTTTCAATGGTGCAGCAGCAGTAAAGACACCAGATATGATCTTTGACTGTAAAGCCATGGGTATAGAACACAAAGGTCAGGAAGTGATTCTGAGTTTGTACAGAGTGCTGGACTGGCCCCACCTGAAGTACTGTGTACAATTCTGGTCACTGTATTACGGTATAAGAAAGACCTTCAGGAATTGAGAGGGTGCAGCAAAGGGTAGCTAGGATTAGGCACCAATGTTATGAAGAGATGCTGCAGAGGCTGGGAATGTTTACACTGGTGAATAGAAGGCTCCGAGGTAATCTCAGTCAAGATCCTAAAGGACATAGACAAGATAGACATCAACATATTTAACATAGTCACAGATTCTATAACACAGGGCATAACCTCAAAATTGGAAGAGGGTGAAAAGATAGTTTAACTACTTGATTCAGAAGGTGGTAAATGTATGGACTGAATTGTCAAGGGATTCATTGGAGACTCAGCAAATTCAAAAGAGAGTTAGATAAGTACCTGGGGAAAAACTTGATGGAGGGGTAAATAATAAGCGAAAAAAAACTGAAATCTGAAAGAAAAATAGAAAGTACTAGAAACACTTAGCAGGTCAGTCAGTATCTGTGGAGATAATGGGCCGAAAATTGATCCCGGGACGCGAGAGTACGCACTGCATACTCTCGCGTATTCCCACTCCAATTGCCGGTTTTCTGCATGCCCTGCGCATGCGCTGAAAACCGGCAATTGCTCTTCCGAAAAGGGGGCGGGGCCGGAGTGCATCGCGTGCGCGCTACAGGCTGCGCGCACGCTGTGCACTTCATGCTTTGGACGCGCAGGTAAGTACTGAAGATTTTGGAAATGTAAAAAGGAGGAGTAAGACCCGCTTTTAAGAAGGTAAGTAGTGAATTAAGTATTTTTTTGAATTTTTTTTTACAGGTATATCTTTTTTATAGACTTTAAAGACAGGTAAGTTTATTTTTATAACTTTTTAAAAGATTTTAAATTTTTTCAAAAATTTTATTTTTTATTTAAAATGGTTAATTTAATTAACTATACTTATTTTATTAATGTGATGGTTTTTTTTTTAAATTTAATTGAGGTTTAGCTGTTATTTTGGGGGGGTGTAAGATTCATAAGTCTCTCAGCCATGCTGTGAGACTTATGAATGGAAGATGGTGTGCTGCCATTGGCTCTAACTGAGTCACGTGATCCCACAGCTTGCACGAATTAACTACGCCGCTGGGATACGCAAGCCCAGCACAGCTGATGTCTGGAACATCAATTTCGTGCGAGCTGGATCAGAAAAAGCATAAGCGAGGTGAGACATCGCGGGAAAGGCTTACCCCCGCGGGAACAGAGCGAGATCAATTTCTGGGCCAATAGCTAAGTTAACATTTCATATATAAATCTTCAACAGGGCTGGAAAATAATATAGATGCACAGCTTTTAAAAAGAAAAAGCAGAAAGGGAAAGGGGAGGAACAGAAGGACATAGGAACAGGAGTAGGCCAGTTAGCCCCTCGAGCCTGTTCTGCTAATAGGAGAGAGGAAAAAGAATGGCCTGTAAAATGCTTAAAAACAGGAGATGATTAAATTGCTGAAGTGATATTAATATGTAACAGTAGAATGAAGCATAATAAAAGATTTAAAATATATTTAAGAGACACAGACAATATGAGAACAGCTGAAGCAATGGGACTAAGGCAGGTCTGAAATGGAAAGAAAAGCTGGCAAACAGTGCAGTAACTGTTGAACTAAGTAGGCTGACACCAAAGGTGCAGTCTGCCCCACCAGCAGTGTTCATAGAGTCATAGGACTGCATTTTGCCAGCCCTGGGGAGGCGGGTTTGGAGGCGGGACTGCCGGGAAAATGGCAGAATCTGGGGGCGGGTACCCATCCCACCCCCAACCCGCCTCCGTGCCATCTTCCCAGGAGGTGGGTAGCCGACCTGCGCCAGGTCCCATCTCCTGGAGGCGGGAAGGGGATTACAGCCACTTAACCGCCTGATAACAGGTAGTTAACAGGCAGTTAAGAGGATTATCCCCATTTTTCCACCAGAGGCGCGGGCTTCTTGACGTCGGGAAACCCCGCCAGGGTCAGCGAGGTGAGTAGTGGGTCTGCGGGGGTCGGAGGGGTGCAAAAGTGCGCTGTGAAGGTAAGTGATGGGTGCAAGTGTGGAGAGGTAAGTATGTGAGGTGAGTGGAAAGTGTTAGTCAAATGTTTACTTACCTTTGTTTCTTCCTGCAGCCTTCAACAGTTGGGGATGCGGAGACTCTTGCATCTCACCGGCAGAGATGACAGATGGCTGCTGCATTCTCCGATGTAACAGCCATCTAATTTCTGCTCACAAAAGAGGTTTGATGAGTCTTGAATACAAGAACTCACCAAACAACAGAGATTGTCAGTGTTTGACAGCTTCACAGAGCTGTCAAACGATGACAATTCATCTGTCAAAAATTTTTGACAGATGAAACGTCATACGCTGATGTTCCCTGTAACTGGCTTTCCCTTAATTTGTCCGCTAAACCCGCTGGGCGGGCTTAACAAGGTCAATCAAGGGAAAATAGCGTGGGTTGGCCAGAAGTCGATGGAGGCGGGACTAAAACCCGACAAGTGGGAGTCCCGCCTCCAAAAGCTCCCCATTGGCAAAATCCAGCCCAAAGAGTCATAACGGCACAGAAGGAGGACATTTGGCCCATCGAGTCCGTGCCAGCTCTCTGCAGAGCAATCGAGTCAGTCCCATTCCCCCACTCTATCCCCGTAACCCTGCAACTTTATTTCCCTCAAGTGCCTATCCAGTCTCCCCTTGAAAACATTGAGTGTCTCCGCTTCCACCACTTCCGTCGGCAACGAGTTCCAGGTCCTCACCACTCGCTGCATAACAAAGTTTCTCCTCACGTCCCCCCTGTATCTCTTGCCCAAAACCTTAAATCTGTGTCCCCTAGTCCTTGTACCATCAACTAGTGGGAACAGCCTTTCCCCGTCTAGCCTATCCAAACCCGTCATAATCTTGTACACCTCTATCAAATCACCCCTCAACCTCCTTTGCTCTAATGAAAACAAATCCAGCTTCTCCAACCTGTCCTTGTAGCTAAGATCCCTCATCCCTGGAACAATTCTGGTAAATCTCCTCTGCACCCTCTCAAGTGCCTTCACATCCTTCCTAAAGTGTGGTGACCAGAATTGACGCAATACTTCAGTTGTGGCCTAACCAACGCTTTATAAAGGTTCAGCATAACGTCTCTACTTTTGTACTCAATACCACTAATTATGAAGCCCAAGATCCCATATGCTTTGCTAACCACTCTCTCAATATGTCCCGCTACCTTCAGGGACCTATGCACATTAACTCCCAGGTCCCTCTGTCCCTGCACACTCTTTAGAACTGTGCCATTAAGTGTATATTGCCTCTCCCTGTTCCTTCTGCCAAAACAGAAGATCCCGACTCCAAGTGTTATCCCAACTCCCCTTGCCAAAACACCAATACACCCATCCCACATTGCCAGCATCTCCTGCCATAAAGACATTCAAAGCTGAAGTTAAGGTCTGAAGTTATTAAAGTCAATCTTAAGGCCAGAAGGCTGCAAGGTGCCTAATAGTAAAACAAGGTGCTGTTTCCCGAGCTTGCATTGAGCTTCACTGAGGCTGTGTGAGAAGGGAATAGAGGGCAGAGTGGAAGTGGGATGGGGAATTGAAGTGGCAAGCGACAGAGAGTTCAGGGGAGCACTCGTGGACAGAGCAGAGGTATTTGGCAAAGCCGTCACCTAATCTGAGTTTGGCTTCCCCAATGCGGAAGAAACCGCACTGGCCAGATGGACTGCAATGATTTTATTGATGGTGTCGACTTGATTCAGTGATAAAATCAAATGACTTGTGATAAACTTTCCAACAGCAGGACTGAAAATAAATATCCAGTTCACAACTAGAATGATTGAGTTAATATATTTCAATTAGCTGTAAGATTCAGCTGTTTGCTTGCTGGTGGAAGAGGCGAGTTTCACAGCTCACTGAAATACTGAAAGATGGCGCGATTGCTGAGTTGGACTGCTGGGGCAGTCTGGGGAGCCTGATATCAACCTACTCCTTAGCAGGACCTCGGAGCAGTGATAGCGGCAAGAACACCAAGGGCAGATCCAGGGACTCAGGCTTGCAGCTGCAAGTGTGGCCATGGTGATCAACAGTCAAACGATCAACCCAGGAATGGGAAAAAAGAAAAAAAACTACAGGGGAGGCATTCCTTGATATTTTCAACCTACCCTCTTGGCCCACTAATCAGTGGAGGTTTGGGAGCAGGGCACGGTGTCATCTTTTCCAGCTGCCCAAGCAGTGGGGCGCCAAGCAAGCAGGAGGCATTTCAGAAATGTGGAGGGAGGCCAGGAATGGCCCGCTCCCCTCAATTAAATAGTAGAGTCATAGGGCTCGATTTTGCCAGGCCCGAGGAGGCGGGATTGGAGGCGTGTGAGTTGTTAAAATCGCCAAAAATGGCGGGCGGGCCCGATCCCGCCTCCATCCCGCCTCCAAGCAATTTTCCCACAAGCGTGTTTTCTGACCCTGTTTCCATCCCGCCTCCAAGAGGTGGGATAGGCCTTTAAGGCCCTTAACAACCACTTAATTGCCTCTATTATCCCATTTTGAGAGGCCTTTCTGATTTTAACACTTTTCCCACGTGCTGCACGTCTCCTCTGGAACACGCCAGTGAATCATGGCGGCATCACAAGTGGATTGCTTACTAACAGCTGCAGCTCCACCATTAAAAAGGAGTTTTCAGCAATCATCATTTGCAGGTGGCAGAACTTTGTTGTCTCAGGTCTGGGGAAACTTTTAGCAGGCCTACTCATTGTTCTGGAAGTTTGGAGCCTGACACCCATCTCCAGTGTGACCTCCTGGGAAACCCCTCTTGAATAAGCGCTTCCTCAACTGAGAAAGAATGGGAACTATTTATTTCCTTTCCTCCTGGACATCAGATTCGGACGAAGACCAGCCGCGGCAGCAGCAGAACCATGAACAACAGCAGCGCCAACTGCAGGAGCAACAGCAGGAGCTCCAAGCTGCTGCTCACCCACCTGAAGCTGCACAGGCTAGAAGACACCAGTGCATGGAAGCACGTCAGCGCAGGAGATACCCCCAAAACAGGATCTACAGACAGAGGATCAGCTACCTCAACATGACTGAGCAGCAGTGCCAAAGGAGGCTGCAACTTTCGCGAGAGGTAGTGGGTGACATCTGCGCAATGCTGCAGCAAGAGCTGGAGCCCAGAGGAGCAGGTGGACACCCCTTACCAGTGGCCGTCAAAGTCACCACCGCACTCAACTTTTTTGCTTCAGGCTCATTCCAGGGATCAGCAGCAGACATCAGCGGCGTCTCCCAGGCGGCCACACACACTTGCATCATGCAGGTAACCGATGCCTTCTTTGCCATCGCTCACAATTACATCAATTTCTCCAAGGATCAAGCCAGTGTAACTGTGCGTGCGGTTGGGTTTGACAATCTGGCTTTCCAAGGGTGCAGGGCATCATTGACTGCACACATGTAGCCCTTAAGGCACCCCATCACAATCCAGGTATTTTTGTCAACCGCAAGGGCTTCCACTCAACATACAGCTGGTGTGTGACCACAAGAAGGAAATTTTGCATGTTTGCGCCAAGTACCCTGGCAGTTGCCATGACTCCTTCATCCTGCGGCAGTCTAGTGCGCCTCCGCTCTTCAGTCTGCCAGACCAACTTTTCGGATGGCTACTTGGAGACAAGGGCTATCCCCTGAAGACGTGGCTAATGACGCCATTGAGGAGCCCATCCAATGAAGCTGAGGAGCGCTACAACTCCAGCCACATTTCCACCAGATCCATAATCGAACAAACCATCGGCTTGATGAAGATGCGCTTCAGATGCCTTGATAGATCAGGTGGAGCCCTGCAGTACTCAGCAGCCAGGGTCTCCAGAATGGTCGTGGTCTGCTGTGCACTTCACAACATGGCACAGCATCGTGGCTTGCAGATGCCTGAGGAACAAGTGGCTCATCACATAGCCTCCTCAGATGCGGAGGAAGAGGAGGAGGAGAGCGACAACGAACAGCTTGCAGAGGCGCATCAACCAGCGGCAGCAGCATGCGAGCACATTGCTGGCTGGGATGCAAGGGATGCACTCATTTTGGCCAGATTTGTTTAGCCTAGCCAATCAAGCACTTTTGGCTCGCAGCCTCTTACCAGAGCATCGACAATGGCCATGAACCTATGGATTCCTATCACTCTGACCACCATACTGACAATTGCAAGTCACCCTAAGCCCTCAATGTGGAAGTCCCATTAGCGAAATGACACATGCCACAACTGCAACAGTTTGCCATCAGAATTTTTTATGACAATAAGCACCTGATAGCATTCCACCCAAGTGACTACCCTTGTGACTACTTGTGCATTATCTTCCTCTTACACGTGCTCCTACGTGGTGCTTCCCCAGTGGCTTCAGCAGATGTGGAGGCCCCTTGCTCACTCTCTTGCTGCTCCTGCTTCGACACCTTTGGCGGGCGTCCTCTGGGTTTGCGAGACTGTGAGGGCTCGGCAACAGTCTGCTGCTTCTGCGGCTGTGCAGGGGTTGAGATACCGATCTCAGTTGGGTGTGGACTCTGGTGGGGCTCTGACCGAGGGCTCTGCACTGGCATGGTCGTGTGAGCGCTTGGAGAGGAGCCCCCACTTCCTTGTTGTCTGCCACCAACATCCCTCTCATGCGTCAGCCTCACTTCAGAGCTAGCCAGTGGCTGGACAGCACCTTGCTGCACTGCAGGGGGGCCATGAGGACCCGTTTCTGCACTGGAAGTCCGACTCCAGAGGACTTCCATGAAGGTCTGGTTCCTATGCTCAATAGCTGACCATCGCTCCTCAAGAGATGCCAGTCTATTCTGAACAATGACCATCTTTTCTACACTCTGCCGACTTAGCTCCTCCATGGCCGTAGCCATCCTCTCCTCTACTGTAGCCATCCTTTCCACGGAGGTTGCCATCCTTTCCGTGGTGATGCGTTCATGCGCCAATGCCTCCACAAAGGCTCTGCTCATGTTCGCGCTGGACTCCTCCATTCGCTCGACACTCGCAGCGACCCTGGAGACAAAACCTGACAGAGACTCCTGCACCTGTTCCTGGAGTTCCAGCACCACTCTCCTTCTGGATGGACCCGGAGGCACAGGGTCGACATACAGCTGAGCCGAGCTGGCAGAGTCCTGTGCCCTCCGACGAGGACTCTCCACTGCTGTCCCTGTCTCCACCATCTGCTGATGCTCACTTGTGAGCTAAAAATGAGAAGTCGCACAACACCAGGTTATAGTCCAACAGTTTTATTTAAAATTACGAGCTTTCGGAGCTGTTGCCCCTTTGTCAGGTAAAATTGTACCTTTACCTGACGAAGGGGCAACAGCTCCGAAAGCTCGTAATTTTAAATAAAACTGTTGGACTATAACCTGGTGTTGTGCGACTTCTCATTTTTGTCCACCCCAGTCCAACACTGGCATCTCCGCATCATGACCACTTGTGAGCTGTAATACACCAGGTGACAACTCTACTCTATGTCCCGAAGGTCCCACCGAGGTGTGAGTGTCTGCGCTGGTGATGTGTGCACTTAATTCTGGTGACGGAGCGCCCTCAGAGGTTGCAGCTTCCTCTGAGGAGTCTGGAAGCTCAGGCTCTTCCTCATGGACAGTGGGGACAGGGGCTCTCGATGGTCCTGTGGGGGAGTAAAGGAAAAGAGTTACATGCACATTGAATAGAGCAGATGATCATAAGTCAATGTGTTAGAGCATCAGGTTCATTATCAGTGACTCATGCAATATCAATGAGAGAGATGCCAAACTATTCTGTCACCAGCTTGCTGTGATGCGCCCGCCTGTCCGTCCCCCACTTGGGAATCCTCCTCGATCCCGGCGATTTCCAGGGCTGCCTCCTACCAGGGGGTGAGCTGGGCTACTGAGGGTGGCCCTCCTCCTGTCCTCGCTCTTTCCCTCTTATTGTGGGCTCTCTTTTCCTGCAATGAGGGACAGAAGTGGAGTTTGAGTGAGAATGAAGGAGTGAGTGAAGAGAATCCATAACATAGATGCTTAGAAGGATACCAAGAGCCCTCCCTGTGTGTTGTAAGTTGTTGTCATTGCATCACAGTGATAGAGAGTGTGAGGGCTGCATGGTCGAATAGTTAAGTGAATGTGACCATAGAGAGAGGGAATGGGTAAGGGTGCAGGAATGTCAGTGTCAAGTGGGATGTGGAGGAAGAGGTTGGCAAAGCAGAGTGCTGGTGAGGAGAGGTGATGGGGATGAGATTGAGGGTGATGGGAAAGTCATACTCACTTTTCCTGTGTGGAGAAGGTCATGAAACCTCTTCCTGCACTGCAGCCAGGTTCTGCAGAACATAGAGATGGCATTGACCTCCCGGGCCACTTGCAGCCACACAGCTTTAGTTTGTTGTGGTGGCTTTTTTCTCCCTGAGGAAGGGAAGAGCACCTACTTATTGGTTCTTGCTCCCTCCATCAGAGCTTGGAGGGCTCATCAAATCGTGGAGCACATTTTTGCCTGCTGGTGGACATATTCGTACAATAAATTCCTCAGTACAATCAGCATAAAGATTGCAGTCTCCAGAAGAAGCAAGGCTGCTTGCAGGCCTTAAAAGCAGCAGCACTGATGACGTCATCGGAGGCGACTTTCTGGATGGAAAGACTAATTGGGCCAGGGGTTCCCACACGCTGGAACTCAAGTGCCCAATTAGGGGAAAATCACACTTTTTTCCCACATCACGTCGGAGTCAGGGTCCTGACAGGGAAACCACCTGAAATGCCCCAGCCCGCCCACACTGGCAAAATCCAGCCCATAGAGTCAGAGTCATAACGGCACAGAAGGAGGCCATTCGGCCCATCAAGTCCGTGCCGGCTCTCTGCAGAGCAATCCAGTCAGTCCCATTCCCCCGCTCTATCCCCATAGCCCTGCAAGTTTATTTCCCTTAAGTGCCATTAAGTGTATATTGCCTCTCCCTGTTCCTTCTGCCAAAATGCATCACCTCACACTTCTCTGTATTAAATTCCATCTGCCAATTGTCTACCCATTCTGCTCGCCTTTCTATGTCCTGTTGCAGTCGATGGGCATCCTCCTCACTGTTTGCCATACCCCCAAGTTTGGTGTCATCGGCAAATTTAGAAATTCTACTTTGTATTCCAATATCCAGGTCATTTATATATATATCAAAAAAAGCAGTGGCCCCAGCACTGACCCTTGTGGAAACCACTGTCTACCATCCTCCAGTCTGAAAAACAGCATTTACCACAACTCGCTGTTTTCTGTTCTTAAGCCAATTCCTTATCCAAGCTGCCACTGACCCACCTATTCCATGAGCCTCAATTTTGTTAACCAGCCTTCTATGTGGTACTTTGTCAAACGCCTTCCTAAAATCCATGTGGACAGCATCCATTGCATTCCCTTCATCGATCCTCCGTTACTTCATCAAAAAATTCAATTAGATTAGTCAAACACGATCTGCCTTTTACAAATCCGTGTTGGCTCTCTTTAATTAGCTTAAACCTCTCCAAGTTCCCGTTAATTTTTTCCTTGATTATTGTTTCTAAAACTTTACCCACCATTGATGTTAAACTGACCGGCCTGGAGTTACTAGGATTGTCATTACACCCTTTCTTGAACAATGGTGTCACATTTGCCACTTTCCAATCCTCAAGCACCTCCCCCGCATCTAGGGAAGTTTGGAAAATTATGGCCTTTCCGCTATCTCCTCCCCCAATTCCCTTAGCAATCTGGATGCAAGCCATCTGGACCAGGCGACTTATCCACTCTAAGCATACCCAGTCTTTCCAGTACATCCTGTCTATCAATTTTCACCCATTCCATTACTTCTACCTTTTCCACTTCTACCGATATTTTGTCAGCATCCAGCTCCTTAGTAAACACCGATACAAAGTACTCATTGAGTATTCTAGCCTTGCCCTGCGCCTCTAAGCATATAACACCTTCTTTGTCGCTAATAGCTCCCACCCTGCCTCTTACTACCTGCTTACTGTTTACATGCCGGTAGAAGATTTTTGGGTTCCCTTTTATGTTAACCGCCATTCTACTCTCATATTCTCTCTTTGCCAATCTTATTTTCATCTTCACTTCCCCTCTCAACTTACTGTATTTGGTCTGGTTCTCCCTTGAAGAATTCACCTGACATGCATCATACACCCTCTATTTTTGTTTCATCATCTTCTCTATCTCCCTTGTCATCCAAGGAGCCCTTGCTTTGGTTCCCTTACCCTTTCCTCTTGTTGGAATGTACCTAGCCTGTACTTGGAACATCTCCTCCTTAAAGATCACCCATTGTTCCGTTACAGTTTTTCCTGTCAGTCTTTGGTTCCATTTTACCCTGGCTAGATCCTTTTGCATCCCATTGAAGTTAGCCCTATTCTAGTTTAGAAGTTCCACTCCAGATTGTTCCTTGCTCCTCTCCATTGCTAATCTAAATCTTATGATACGATGATCACTCGTACCCAAGTGTTCTCCCACAGACACTTGGTCGACCTGGCCCACCTCATTCCCCAGCACCAGATCCAGCAGTGCCTCTTTCCTACTGTTGGGTCTACGCCGGCTGCAAGTGCAGACCAAGCTCTGCCTCCTCAGGAAAACTCAGCAAAACCCAGGGTTTGTTAAAGTGGTGTAGTCCCCACAATCTGTGTCTCTAATAATATTGAACCTGTGTCTCTACCTCTTTCTGATGGTTTGAACACACCTCTGGGGCAAGGGCCAGGAAAGTCCCCATGACATTTTAGGCAGTTATTTATTTTGTGTTTATCCAAGACCAGATTGGAGGCGGGTGAATCTCCCGCTCCTCCACAGTAACTTTGGCAGAAACCCTCGTTTGGGTGTGGAAGCGGGGTTTCCGCTGAACTTCCGGTGGTGGAGTGGGAGAAGCCACAATGAAATTTACTTAAACAATTTAACAATTTATACAACCTCTTTAAAAGTAAATACAAGACAATTTGTTCACTGGACTCAAAAACTTTATTCATTCAATTTGGTAATTTCTGTATGGTACATTATGCTACCATTCCAGCAAAATTCTACTGCTTCTCAAACATCTTTCAATTGATGGTCAGATGTCACTTCGGTTTGTTGCATTAGGTCTTTGTCTCCTTTGGTCACACCCCAGCTGTCTGGTTTTGAGAAGGAGGCTGAATAGGGTCGGCCAGTTGAAGGCACCAGTTTCTCCCAATACGCCCGCTGAGCTCTAGGAAACAGGGCAAAGAAAATGCTTTATTTTGTGAGCTACTGGGCACAATTTCTGTGAAAGTTGTTGTTGACAATTGTTTCCACTGGTTGATGAATTGTTAGCGAGGAGTATTGACTCTGGATCATTAGAAGAACAATGGGGATTTTGTTTTCCGCCCCCTCCATAGAGGGTTGATCGAACACTTTCAGAAGTTGCTATTGAGACAAGGGCACTTAAATTCTGCGTGGGTTTCACTGGTCTGCCACTGTAACTCTGGAGGGAGACTGACAGATCCCCCAGGAAAATGGCAAATCTGCTGTTTCCAGGAATTTCCCCACTGCATTGCAAGGGTGTAACCTGTGTCCATCCCTTACAAGGCAAATGACAGGCATTCCATGATGGGGGTTCCCAAATCCTGATCTTTAGTTGCGACCTGGCACTGCAGTGGCAGCTGTTATGCCAAGTAGGTGTAATGGCCTCTAGAAGGGCATTGGTGGGCCACATTAGTAGGGCCCAGGCAACCAAAAAGATAATGGCCAGGAGCGAGAGTCTGGGCAGCAATCGCCCCCCCCGTATGGGCGTATGCTGGCGCTTCCGATAGGTGAGCAGCAGAGATGTGCCGAGTGGTGCTCATGCCCATCTGGTCCATGCTCAATATGCAAACTCCAGCAAGTGCTATCCAAGGAATTTCACAGCCGTGAGACGAATATAATTTAAAGGGAATGAGGCAAGTTCTTCAAAATGAGGAAAATAAAAAGATACAAAGAAATGAGATTAGAGTAGGTAACTGGCTGCCTGGGCAACTAGTTCAGCCATGATCTTACTGAATGGTGGAGCAGGCTCGAGGGGCCGTATGGCCTACTCCTGCTCCTAATTCTTATGTTCTTATGTGATGTCAGTTGAAGAACTGATACTGGACAGACACAACTGGCTTAATGGCATTCTCAGTTTTAAATTCCATACATAAGCATCTCAGTTTAGAGGCAAGAGTAGTTAAGACGTTTGCCATGTAAAAGTTACTAACATTTGTTTAAAAAGAAGTTGAAGCGTTGAAATGTATTGACTGAATCATCGTAGTTGTGAAATGGATATTTATTTTCAGTCCTGCTGTTACAAGTCATCTGACTTTGGCTTAGAATTTGTACCAAAGTCATGGAAGCTGAAAAGGTTAGAATCATAGAATCATAGAAATTTACGGCACAGAAGGAGGTCATTCGACCCATCGGGCTTCATTTTACCAACCTTGGCAGGTCTGTGGCGGGTGACGTCGGTGGTGGGTCCCGGCCTCGCTGCCGGCTCCAGCCCGCTGACCAAAATGATTTTCCCCTAATGGGGCTTGATAAGCCCGCCCAGCGCGTTTGCCGGCCAAGTGAAGGAAGCGGGTCTGATGATGTCACTTGATGACATGTCATCAGTCGGTTTCCTTAAAGGTACCATGCATAAATTTATTTTGACATTTGTGCTGTCAGTGTTCTACAGCATTGAGGTACTGCAAACACTGACAAGCACTGCACAGAGGTGCAGGGCTGCACGCAGGCTCTCCCATGACTCCCTCCATATGCTTATGGAGAGAGCCACAGCACGCAGGGAGTTATCTTCCCTTCCCATGGGTGGAAAAGACCTCCCCAGGAGACCAACGCAGCCTGGTTGCACATTGCACAGGAGGACACAAGCAGAGATGTCGTCAGGAGGATCAGGCTGCAGTGGGGCAAACTTTTCAATGATCTCAGTAGATCACAAAACGTTACTGCAAAGCCACACTCAACCTCATCCTGCTGTGCCACATCCCCATCACTCTGCCTTCCCTACCCTACTCCTGCACATCCTTACTCACACCAACTTACCTTGCACCTCCACCCATCCCTCTCTATCTACATTATCACTTCCCCATCTCAATAGCCACCCTCACACTCGCCCTCACCCTAGTCCAATCATACCAAGTAATAACACACAAGGGTAGGCACTTGTGTGCTTTAGCCAATGTTCATGTGAAGTTTCTGTTAATGTGCTGACAAAAATTGAAATCTTTATTTTCAACACTTTGCGTTTTTGGACAGATTTCTGTGCACCTTTGGAAATGGCTTAGTGAGTGGCAGTGAATGGTGAGACATAACGGTACACCCCGCAATGGCGAGGAGTGTGAAAGGAATGGCTTGGGCATTATAGGGATGCTTTATGGTGTTGGTGTGGGGTGGTGCCAACCTGGTGCATCATGTGGCAGTCAGGGTGTACAGCGTCAAGTGAAGTAAATCTGGCTATGGTGAGGCCATCCCTGGCCTCCCAGGCAGCAATGTGGTCGGGTGCTGATGCCCTCTGTCCTGTGCAGCATCAGGTGATTGCGGAAAAGGTTGGTGTTGTTGTTGGTGCTGCTGGTGTGCCTGGTGCTGCTGCTGTTGGGGCTGATTGTGGTGGGATTCTGAGGACCAAGGTGAGAGGGTTTCAAGGGCACCTATGCTGATGGAATAGATGGCAGGTGAAGTAGAGATGACAGAAGCAATCTGTCAATGGTGGGAGAGGTAATGAGGTCAGACTGGATGGAGACTTGTGTAAAGACTTGCAGCATTCTGAATTTGTAGTGGAAATGCAGTTTGAAGAAGCTAGTGTTGTGTGGCACTACCACCGTGCTAAATGGGATAGATTCAGAACAGATCTAGCAGCTCAAAACTGGGCGTCCATGAGGTGCAATGGGCCATCAGCAGCAGCAGAGTTCCACCACAATCTGTAACCTCATGGCCCGACATATCCCTCACTCTAGCATTACCACCAAGCCAGGGGTCCAACCCTGGTTCAACAAGGAGTGTAGAAGAGCATGCCAGGAGCAGCACCAAGCGTACCTAAAAATGAGGTGCCAACCTGGGGAAGCTGCAACACAGGACTACAATTAGAGAGTGAGAAGGTTGGTTCTCAAACAAGCGTACTGAGCTTGAATAAAGGAGACTATGATGGTATGAGAGCGGAATTGATTAAAGTGGACTGGGAAAATAGATTAAAGGGTAAGACGGTACATGAGCAGTGGTGTTCATTTAAGGAGTTATTTTACAACTTTCAAAAAAATATATTCCACTGAGAAAAAAAGGGTGTAAAAGAAATGACAGCCATCCGTGGCTAAGTAAAGAAATTAAGGATAGTATCCGACTAAAAACAAGGACGTATAAGATAGCCAAACTTAGTGGGAGGATAGAAGATTGGGAAGTCTTCAAAAGACAGCAAAAAGTAACTAAAGGATTGATTAAGAAAGGGAAGATAGATTATGAAAATAAATTAGCAAAAAGTATAAAAACAGATAGTAAGAGTTTCTATACTTATATAAAAAGAAAAAGGGTGGCTCAGGCAAACGTAGGTCCCTTAGAGGATGGGACCGGGAAATTAATGGTGGGAAACATGGAGATGGCAAAAATGCTGAACAAATATTTTGTTTCAATCTTTACGGTAGAGGACACTAAGAATATCCCAACACTGGACAAACAGGGGGCTCTAGGGGGGGAGGAGCTAAATACGATTAAAATCACTAAGGAATTGGTACTCAGTAAAATAATGGGACTCAAGGCAGATAAATCCCCTGGACCTGATGGCTTACATCCTAGGGTCTTGAGGGAAGTGGCAGTAGGGATTGTGGATGCTTTGGTAATAATTTTCCAAAATTCCCTGGACTCAGCAAAGGTCCCGGCAGATTGGAAAACTGCTAATGTAACACCCTTATTTAAAAAGGGTAGTAGGCAGAAGGCTGGAAATTATAGACCAGTTAGCCTAACATCTGTGGTGGGTAAAATTTTGGAGCCTATTATTAAGGAGACAGTAACGGAACATTTAGATAAACAAAATTTAATAGGACAAAGTCAGCATGGCTTTATGAAGGGGAAGTCATGTCTGATAAATTTGCTTGAGTTCTTTGAGGACATAACGTACAGGGTGGATACAGGGGAACCAGTGGACGTAGTGTATTTAGACTTCCAGAAGGCATTCGACAAGGTGCCACATAAAAGATTATTGCTCAAGATAAAAAAATCACTGGATTGGGTGTAATATTCTGGCATGGGTGGAGGATTGGTTATCTAACAGGAAGCAGAGAGTTGGGATAAATGGTTCATTCTCGGACTGGCAACCAGTAGCCAGTGGTGTTCCGCAGGGGTCGGTGCTGGGTCCCCAACTCTTTACAATCTATATTAACGATTTGGAGGAGGGGACCGAGTGTAACATATCAAAGTTTGCAGATGATACAAAGATGGGAGGGAAAGTAGAAAGTGAGGAGGACATAAAAAACCTACAAGGGGATATAGACAGGCTGGGTGAGTGGGCGGAGATTTGGCAGATGCAATACAATATTGGAAAATGTGAGGTTATGCACTTTGGCAGGAAAAATCAGAGAGCAAGTTATTATCTTAATGGCGAGAAACTGGAAAGTACTGCAGTACAAAGGGATCTGGGGGTCCTAGTGCAAGAAAATCAAAAAGTTAGTATGCAGGTGCAGCAGGTGATCAAGAAGGCCAACGGAATGTTGGCTTTTATTGCTAGGGGGATAGATTATAAAAACAGGGAGGTATTGCTGCAGTTATATAAGGTATTAGTGAGACCGCACCTGGAATACTGCATACAGTTTTGGTGTCCATACTTAAGAAAAGACATACTTGCTCTCGAGGCAGTACAAAGAAGGTTCACTCGGTTAATCCCGGGGATGAGGGGGTGGACATATGAGGAGAGGTTGAGTAGATTGGGACTCTACTCATTGGAGTTCAGAAGAATGAGAGGCGATCTTATTGAAACATATAAGATTGTGAAGGGGCTTGATCGGGTGGATGCGGTAAGGATGTTCCCAAGGATGGGTGAAACTAGAACTAGGGGGCATAATCTTAGAATAAGGGGCTGCTCTTTCAAAACTGAGATGAGGAGAAACTTCTTCACTCAGAGGGTAGTAGGTCTGTGGAATTTGCTGCCCCAGGAAGCTGTGGAAGCTACATCATTAAATAAATTTAAAACAGAAATAGACAGTTTCCTAGAAGTAAAGGGAATTAGGGGTTACGGGGAGCGGGCAGGAAATTGGACATGAGGCTGAGTTCGGATCGGTCAAGGCCCTGTGGGTGGCGGAGCGGGCCCAGGGGCTGAGTGGCCGGGTCCTGCTCCTACTTCTTGTGTTCTTTAGATTTGAGGTTAGGATCAGATCAGCCATGATCTTATTGAATGGCGGAGTAGGCTCGAGGGGCCGATTGGCCTACTCCTGCTCCTATTTCTTATGTTCTTACATGCATACTAAAAAGCAGAAGCAGCATGCTATAGACAGGGCTAAACGATCCCACAATCAACGGATCAGATCAAAGCTCTGCAGTCCTGCCACATCCAGTCGTGAATGGTGGTGGACCATTAAACAACTAACGGGAGGAGGAGGCTCCAAGAATATCCCCATCCTCGATGATGGTGCAGCCCAGCACGCGTTTTCAACCAACTTCAGCCAGAAGTGCCGAGTGGATGATCCATATCGGTCTACTCCCGAGGTCCCCACCATCACAGAAGCCAGTCTTCAGCCAGTTCGATTCACTCCACGTGATATCAAGAAACGGCTGAGCGCACTGGATACAGCAAAGGCTATGGGCCCCCGACAATATTCCGGCTATCGTGCTGAAGACTTGTGCTCCAGAAATAGCCACGCCTCTAGCCAAGTTGTTCCAGTACAGCTACAACACTGGCATCTAGCCAACAATGTGGAAAACTGCCCAGGTATGGCCTGTCCACAAAAAGCAGGACAAATTCAACCCGGCCAATTACCGCCCCATCAGTCTACTCTCAAGCATCAGTAATGTGATGGAAGGTGTCATCGACGGTGCTATCAAGCGGCACTTACTTACCAATAACCTGCTCACGGATGCCCAATTTGGGTTCCGCCAAGACCACTTGGCTCCCGACCTCATTACAGCCTTGGTCCAAACATGGACAAAGGAGCTGAATTCCAGATGTGAGGTGAGAGTGACTGCCCTTGACATCAAGGCAGCATTTGACCGAGACTGGCATCAATGAGCCCTAGTAAAACTGAAGTCAATGGGAATCAGGGGGAAAACGCTCCACTGGCTGGAGTCATACCTAGCACAAAGGAAGATGGTTGTGGTGGTTGAAGGTCAATCATCACAGCCCCAGGACATCGCTGCAGGAGTTCCTCAGGGCAGTGTCCTAGGCCCAACCATCTACAGCTGCTTCATCAATGACCTTCCCTCCAACATAAGGACAGAAATGGGGATGTTCGCTGATGACTGCAGTGTTCAGTGCCATTCACAATTCCTCAGATAATGAAGCAGTCCATGCCCGCATGCAACAAAACCTGGACGATGTTCAGGCTTGGGCTGCTAAGTGGCAGGTAACATTCGTGCCACAGAAGTGCCGGGCAATGACTATCTCCAACAAGCGAGAGTCTAACCACCTCCCCTTGACATTCAATGGCATTACAATCGCCGAATCCCCCACTATCAACATCCTGGGGGGTCACCATTAACCAGAAACTTAACTGGACCAGCCACATAAATACTGTGGCAACAAGAGCAGGTCAGAGGCTAGGTATTCTGCAACGAGTGTCTCACCTCCTGACTCTACAAAGCCTTTCCACCATCTACAAGGCACAAGTAAGGAGTGTGATGGAGTACTCTCCACTTGCCTGGATGAGTGCAGCTCCAACAACACTCAAGAAGCTCGACACCATCCAGGACAAAGCAGCCCGCTTGATTGGCACCCCATCCACCACCTTAAACATTCACTCCCTCCACCACAGGCGTACCGTGGCTGCAGTGTGTACCATCTACAAGATGCACTGCAGCAACTCGCCAAGGCTTCTTCGGCAGCACCTCCCAAACCCGCGAACTCTTCCACCTAGAAGGACAAGGGCAGCAGGCGCATGAGAACACCACCACCTCCAGGTTCCCCTCCAAGTCACACAGCATCCTGACTTAGAAGTATATCACCAATCCTTCATCGTCGCTGGATCAAAATCCTGGAACTCCCTACCTAACCGCACCGTGGGAATACCATCACCACACCGACTGCAGCGGTTCAAGAAGGCGGCGCACCACCACCTTCTCAAGGGCAACTAGGGATGAGCAATAAATGCTGGCCTTGCCAGCGACGCCCACATCCCATAAGCGAATAAAAAAAAGGGAACATGTCTCAATCAGCTGGGAGCTTTGACTTGACATTTGAAGCGGTCAACTCATCAGCTGAAATACTGGCAAGTCACCTCCCGCCTCAGCTTCACTGACGAGGCCTAGGCACAGCGGGAAACCGGTGGGCAACCTGTCAAATTCAAAAAGCTGGGAAAAAGCATTGTTAAGTGGCTGTAAACAAGCCACTAATGATTTCAATTGCCTCCCCTGCCGCTACGTGTCGGGTCTGCTCAGCGCTGGCAGACCCGATATTTGGGAAAGGCGTGTGACGACAGGTTGACAACACTTTTCCACCCGACCCACCACCAATCACGCCCACTGACACCCTGCAGAATAGTATCTGTTCCGGCTAAAAAAGAGCTATCCAGCCTAATCCCACTTTCCAGCTCTTGGCCCGTAGCCTTGTAGGTTACGGCACTTCAAGTGCATATCCAAGTACTTTTTAAATGTGATGAGCGTTTCTGCCTCTACCACCCTTTCATCAGTGAGTTCCAGACCCACACCATCCTCTGCATGAAAAAATTTCTCCTCCACTCTCTTCTAATCCTTCTACCAATTACTTTAAATCTATGCCCCTTGGTTATTGACCTCTCTGGTAGGGGAAATAGGTCCTTCCTATCCACTCTATCTAGGCCCCTCAATTTTATACACCTCAATCAAGTCTCCCCTCAGCCTCCTCTGTTCCAAAGAAAACAACCCCAGCCTATCCAATCTTTCCTCATAGCTAAAATTCTCCAGTCCTGGCAACATCTTCGTAAACCTTCTCTGTACCCTCTCCAGTGCAATCACATCTTTCCTGTAATGTGGTGACCAGAACTGCACGCAGTACTCTAGCTGTGGCCTAACTAGTGTTTTATACAGTTCAAGCATAACCTCCCTGCTCTTATATTCTATGCCTCGGCTAATAAAGGAAAGTATCCCTTGGTCCCTCTGTTCCTCTACACTTCTCACTATCCTATCATTTATTGTGTGTTCCCTTGCCTTATTAGCTCTCTCCAAATGCATTACTCACACTTATCTGGATTGAATTCCATTTGCCACTTTTCTGCCCACCTGACCAGCCCAGCAATCTCTTCCTGAAGCCTACAGCTTTCTTCCTCACTGTCAACCACACGGCTAATTTTTGTATCATCTGCAAACTTCTTAATCATGCCCCCTACATTGAAGTCTAAATCACTGATGGGTACCACAAAAAGCAAGGGACCTAGTACTGAGCCCTGCGGAACCCTACTGGAAACAGCCTTCCAGTCACAAAAACACCCATCGACCATTACCCTTTGCTTTCTGCCACTGAGCCAATTCTGGATCCAACTTGCCACTTTCCCTTGGATCCCATGGGCTTTTACTTTTCTGACCAGTCTGCCATGTGGGACCTTATCAAAAGCCTTGCTAAAATCCATGTAGACTACATCAAATGTGCTACCCTCATCAACTCTCTTTGTTACCTCCTCAAAAAATTCAATCAAGTTAATCAGACACAACCTTCCCTTAACAAATCCATGCTGACTGTCCTTGATTAATCCGTGCCTTTGTAAATGCCGATTAATACTGTCCATCAGAATTTTTTCCAACAATTTGCCCACCACCGAGGTTAGGCTGACTGGCCTGTAATTAGTCGGTTTATCCCTTTCTCCCTTTTTTAAAAACGGTACAACGTTAGCAGTCCTCTGGCACCACACCTGTAGCCAGAGAAGATTGAAAAATAGTCAGACCCTCCACTATATCCACCCTTAGCTCCTCAGTTCTTCAAAAACATTATACTTAGTGGGGGTAATTTTGACTTTGGACGACAGTGTAAAACGGAATGAAGTCAACATTTTGTTAATATTAAAAAAAGAGAGCGATGTATAACAGGTGGCTGATATCGCCTGTTTTATACCATCGTCCAAAATCAAAATTACCCCCAAAAGATTTTGTTAGCTATTTGGTAAGTACATAGAAAGCTTTTTTTTTTATTTGCTCCTGGGATGTGGGCGTCGCTGGCAAGGCCAACATTTATTGCCTATCCCTAATTGCCCTTGAGAAGGTGGTGGTGAGCTGCCTTCTTGAACTGCTGCAGTCTGTGCGGTGAAGGTACTCCCAAGTGTTGTTAAGGAGGGAGTTCCAGGATTTTGACCCAGTGACGATGAAGGAACAGCGATATATTTCCAAATCAGGATGGTTTTTAACTTGGAGGGTAACTTGCAGGTGATGGTGTTCCCATGCACCTGCTGCCCTTGTCCTTCTAGGTGGTAGAGGTCGTGGGTTTGGGAGGTGCTGTCGAAGAAGCCTTGGCGAGTTGATGCAGTGCATCTTGTAGATGGTACACACTGCAGCCACGGTACGCAGGTGGTGGAGGGAGTGAATGTTTAAGGTGGTGGATGGGGTGCCGATCAAGCAGGCTGCTTTGTCCTGGATGGTGATGAGCTTCTTGAGTGTTGCACACATCCAGGCAAGTGGAGAGTATTCCATCACACTCCTGACTTGTGCCTTGTAGATGGTGGGAAGGCTTTGGGGAGTCAGGAGGTGAGACACTCGCCGCAGAATACCCAGCCTCTGACCTGCTCTTGTTGCCACAGTATTTATGTGGCTGATCCAGTTAAGTTTCTGGTCAATGGTGACCCCCAGGATGTTGATGGTGGGGGATTCGGCGATGGTAATGCCGTTGAATGTCAAGGGGCGGTGGTTATATTATTGTTGGAGATAGTCATGGCTTGGCGTCAATGTTACTTGCCACTTATCAGCCCAAGCCTGAATGTTGCCCAGGTCTTGCTGCATGCAGGCATGGACTGCTTCATTATCTGGGGAGTCGCGAATAGAAATTAACACTGTGCAATCATCAGCGAACATCCCCACTTCTGACCTTATGATGGAGGGAAGGTCATTGATGAAGCAGCTGAAGATGGTTGGGCCTGGGATACTGCCCTGAGGAACTCCTGCAGCGATGTCCTGGGGCTGAGATGATCGATCTCCAACAACCACAACCATCTTCGTTTGTGCTAGGTATGACTCCTGCCAGGGGAAGAGTTTTCACCCTGATTCCCATTGACTGCAATCAAATGCTGCCTTGATGTCAAGAGCAGTCACTCTCACCTCACCTCTGGAATTTAGCTCTTTTGTCCATGTTTGGACCAAGGCTGTCATGAGGTCTGGAGACGAGTGGTCTTACTTTTTGTGGACAAGACATACCTGGGCAGTTTTCCACATTGTTGGCTAGATGCCAGTAGCTGTACTGGAACAGCTTGGCTAGAGGCGTGGCTAGTTCTGGAGCACAAGTCTTCAGCATGACAGCCGGGATATTGTCGGGGGCCCACAGCCTTTGCTGTATCCAGTGCGCTCAGCCGTTTCTTGATATCACGTGGAGAGAACTGAATTGGCTGAAGACTGGCTTCTGTGATGGTGGGGACCTCAGGAGTAGACCGATATGGATCATCCACTCGGCACTTCTGGCTGAAGACAGTTGCAAACGCATCAGCCTTGTCTTTTGCACTCACGTGTTGGGTTCTGCCATCATTGGGAATTGGGATATTCATGGAGCCTCCTCCTCCTGTTAGTTGTTTAATTGTCCACCATCATTCTCGACTGGATGTGGCAGGACTGCAGAGCTATGATGTGATCCGTTGATTGTGGGATCGCTTAGCTCTGTTTATAGCATGCTGCTTCCACTGTTTACCATGCATGTAGTCCTGTGTTGCAGCTTCCCCAGGTTGGCACCTCATTTTCAGGTACACCTGGTGCTGCTCCTGGCATGGTCTTCTACACTCCTCATTGAACCAGGGTTGGTCCCCTGGCTTGATGGTAATGGTAGAGTGAGGGATATGCCAGGCCATGAGGTTACAGATTGTGGTGGAGTACAATTCTGCTGCTGCTGATGGCCCACAGCGCCTCATGGATGCCCAGTTTTGAGCTGCTAGATCTGTTCTGAATCTATCCCATTTAACACGGTGGTAGTGCCACACAACATGCTGGAAGGTGTCCTCCGTGTGAAGATGAGTCTTCGTCTCCACAAGGACAGTGCGGTGGTACTGCTACCACTGCTGTCATGGACAGATGATTCTGCGACAGGTAGATTGGTGAGGACGAGGTCAAGTAGGTTCTTCCCTCGTTTTGGTTCTCTCACCACCTGCCACAGGCCCAGTCTGGCAGCTATGTCCTTCAGGACTCGGCCAGCTCGGTCAGTCATGGTGCTACAGAGCCACTCTTGGTGATGGACATTGAAGTCCCACACCCAGAGTACATTCTGTGCGCTTGCTACCCTCAGTGCTTCTTCCAAGTGGTGTTCAACATGGAGGAGTACTGATTCATCAGCTGAGGGAGGATGGTAGGTGGTAATCAGCAGGCAGTTTCCTGGTCCATGCTTAACCTGATACTATGAGACTTCATGGTGTCCGGAGTCAATGTTGAGGACTCCCAGGGCCACTCCTTCCTGACTGTATACCATTGTACTGCCACCTCTGCCGGTGGGACCGGATATACCCAGGGATGGTGATGGAGGAGTCTGGGACATTGGCTGAAAGGTATGATTCTGAGTGTATGACTATGTCAGGCTGTTGCTTGACTAGTCTGTGGGACAGCTCTTTCAATTTTGACACAAGTCCCCAGATGTTAGTGAGGAGGACTTTGCAGGGTCGGCTGGGCTGGGTGTGCTGTTGTCGTGTCTGAAGCCGGTGCCGAGGTTGATGCCGGGTGGTCGATCCGGTTTTATTCTTATTATTGTTTTCTGTAGTGGTTTGTTACAACTGAGTGGCTTGCTCGGCCATTTCAGAGGGCAGTTGAGAATCAACCACATTGCTGTGGGTCTGGAGTAGGCCAGACCAGGTAAGGACGGCAGATTTCCTTCCCTAAAGGACATTAGTGAACCAGATGGGTTTTTACGACAATCCGGTAGTTTCATGGTCACCATTAGCTTTTTATTCCAGATTTATTTAATTAACTGAATTTACATTCCCCAGCTGCTGTGGTGGGATTTGAACTCACATCTCTGGATTAGTCCAGGCCCAGTTACATAACCACTCTGCGACCATTCCCGATCTACTGTTCTACCAATCATACCTTGCTCGCACCCAAGGCTTTGTGTGCATGGCAAGACCACCTCCCCAGGCGTCATGTTTTTCTGAAGCTGCTGGAAGGAAGCCCCTCTCAGCTGCTAGCTCTTCGGCTATAGCCCTAATGTGACAGGCCTCAAATCCACAGCAGCCGCCAATGTATCGGATTCCCAGGTTATATGCATTCCTTGCATATTTATGCACGTCCCATCTGGTGAGAACTCGTGGCTCCAGAGCTTTTAAGAGAACAGAATCGGGTAGTAAATCACATGGTCCAACTACAATGAAACCATTTTATGTTGCTTTCAGAATAAAAACAAATGCTAGGTTTATTATAATTCAAATTTTTAAACCTTCCCTGGCTGCTTCTGCCCTGAATATATAAGCCACATACACATTGCCATAGATTCACAATCCTCAGATTAATGTGGCACCATTCTGCAATCTACCATTTCCAAGGGTACTGAAATTCCTTGCGGGGGGTGGGGGGTGGCGGTGGCAGGGGAAGGAGAAAAGAGGGTGCTTCCACCAATCTCCCACCATAACTGGTTCTGCCAGGTCTCTGCAGTTTCTGACTTGCCTTAAGGGATGTAACCTCCACCCATCCTTTGCAAGGCAAAAGTTGTTGTGTGGCAGAGGCAGAGGCTCCTTACACTGGTGTATTTCTGGAGGCCAGTACACCAAGTAGACGTGTACTGTCCTATAGATGGATGAAAGTGTACCCCACTGGTGGGATCTAGGCCAAGATCGCTCTCCTCATCCTCATCCTCCTCCTCCCCCCTCAATGGGACGTGGGCACCAGAGATGAACACAGTGTAGTTTGCACCCACCTGCTCTATGCAAATAGAGCAGGTGGGTGCAAGTGTCCTTCCATTGATCCTGCAAACTCCAGTGGGTCAGCACTTGGAGGGTGCAATCCTAGCTTAAACACCAGATGATGTTCGAAAATTTCAGGGGCTCCGTTTCTACACTTTTGTTTAGTTACAGGTTGTACTGCAAAATTTGCAAAGCCCTTCAATCAAGTTTCTCCACCCCCAAATATTGGTCATTTTATGTTCATCAAAAAGGGCCAAGATGGTCACATGCAACTACTACACGTGCCCTCATTTGCTCTGCCACCCCTATCTGGGATCACTTCTAGCTCCTTCCTCTCCAAAAAATCACTGGGACTAGAATTCTAGTTCCCATCTGTTGCACTAATCTGATCCTTTATGTAATTCAGTGCTGCCTACCGAATGATCATTAGAGGTGGGCAATGAACCGTCTTTACAATGTGCTCCAGATTAAGCAGGCTGGCACTGCATATGTTCGGACTCAGCTCTGACTTCACAAACCAGCAGCGAGCCCTAGAGTAGCATCTAGTGAGACATTCCCCTTGGATGGCTCTTGCACCACCAAGATTAGAGCTCGAAGATCAATTGTAGATTCAGAGTACTGGGACCAGGGAGAAGTCACGAAAAACAGATCTGAGCTACTATTTGGAGGACGCCAGCTAGCAACCAAATCCAAGAATGTGTAGATAGGACAACTTTTGGTTTAAGTTGTAAATCCTCACTGCACTACTTATTGGATAGCAGGCTGGAGCACCGTAAAAAAGCAAGGTTGCTGAAACTTAACCAAAATTAATGGGGCCAAAGTTCATGCACAAAAAAAAAATTACTGATATTTATTGAAGATCACCTTATAAGAGATGATTAAGGCCAAGGAAGTTCACAGCAGCAGGGTGAGAAAATGATTTTGTCGATGTTTTCCAATTGACAGAACAGAGAATTTCTACATTTGCTAGCACAGATCTTTTTTAATTTTCCTGCTTCATTTTTCTCCAGCTTTCTGTCCCATCTTAACTGTACATGTGCAACTGAAGTCAGAGATGCAGAGTAACAAGCAGGAAGGGCCTAGGTTTGACTCAAGGCCTACCAGCAACTACATACAAATAGAAAAAACAGATTCTAAAATTCCAATAAATGCAACAAAAAAAAACGCGACCTAAAGCCTGTCAAATTTTATCAGAAGGCATTAAAGCGAGAAATTTAAACTTTTACCAAATGGCAATTCTGGTAGACCAGAGAATCCCTGCTTGTTGCAATCGGGTGTGTGAAAAGCAATAGGCTGCACCATCAAGTGTGCTTTTAGATTTGCAGCTTCTAAACCTTCCTTCATAAGCTTCATAGTTTTGAGGGAAGTGGTTGGGTCAAAATTGCAGTTCACGCCAACAATATCAGCACCTATAAAACAAGAATTGAAACATCATTTAGCGGGGAAAAAGATGGGGGTGCTTGCAGGTTGCAACATCTACTAGATCTCTCAAGTGAGTTTTTTTAAATTTTGATACAAGGTATTGGGCTGAAAAAAGATTGAACAACAACAACTTGTAGTTATATAGCACCTTTAACGTAGTAAAATGTCCCAAGGCGCTTCACAGGAGCATTATCAAACAAAATTTGACATTGAGCCACATAAGGAGATATTAGGACAGGGAAGAGGTAGGTTTTAAGGAACATCTTAAAGGAGGAAAGAGAGGTAGAGAGGCGGAGAGGTTTAGGGAGGGAATTCCAGACCTTAGGGCCCAGGCAGCTGAAGGCATGTCTGCCAGTGGTGGAGCGATTAAAATCGGGGATGCGCAAGTGGCCAGAATTGGAGGAACGCAGAGAACTCAGAGGGTTGTAGGGCTGGAAGAGGTTACAGAGGTAGGGAGGGGCAAGGCCATGTAGGGATTTAATGACATTAAATGACATAAGGGCCAGGCAATGACCATCGCCAACGAGAAAAATCCCAACCACCTTCATCTGACCTTCAATGGCACCACCATCAATGACGTATGAAGAGAGATTGGGTCGATTGGGCTTGTATTCGCTAGAGTTTAGAAGAATGAGAGGGGATCTCATTGAAACTTATAGGGGGGAAAATTCAGTATCGCCCCATTTGGGGCGCAATTATTGGCTGGGCGCAAAGATTAGCGCCTGGCGCTAATTATCGCCTCCGACTGCAAACTTGGCTTTTATCGCCCCTGGAGGTGATTGGAGCGCTAAATCAGGCACTTCACACCTGTCTTAAGGCGCAAAGGCCGCGGAGCGAGGCGCTACCTCAGAGCGCTGGCGAAGCTCATGTGATGTCAGTCAGCAATGGAACAGAGACACAATGGCCCCGGCCAGTTCTTAAAAGGGAGGGTTGATCTTGCTCTCCATCCACATCCTGCTCATTGCAGCCTTGAATATCAGCCTGGAGAGACCTGTACATCAAATCTGCTGGAAAGAACAATGAAGAGAACCAGGGAAAGAGCTCAGAGTGCAGCCCCCACAGTCTCTTCTAAATAGATGCAAGGAAGGGCAAATCAAAATGAACCTGCAAAGTGCTGCTCAGTACCCAAAACTCCTTCACACAGCGTTGTATCTCTCCAGAAGTCTCTCTCTCTCTCTCTCTCTCTCAGAATGCGTGGTGCAAAAATGTCACCAACAAAAAAAGGCAGGAAGCGTTTGCCTTTAGATAGCACTCCCCCAGTCCCTTCCTGACTGCAAAACGCTCCCCTCAACCTGTCATTGCTAGCGGCAGGCGGTAAGGCAGGGGGCGCCACTCAATATCGGCTCCGGGGCGCTACCGGGGCGTTGCGCACTCGATGACGTCATGATCTGCCGGCGCAGGAGATCGTGGCGGTAGTGTTTAGCGCCGCCGCAAAATGTCTAGTTAATTTCGCGAGCGGCGCAAACATCACCACGCCCGGGCGCTAGGTGCTTTGCGCCCCATTAACACCCTCTTAAAGCGCTAACGGGAGGCGCAACCAACTGAATTTTTCCCCCATAAAATTCTAACAGGACTAGACAGACTAGATGCAGGAAGGATGTTCCCGATGGCGGGGGAGTCCAGAACCAGGGGTCACAGTCTAAGGATAAGGGGTAAGCCATTTAGGACTGAGATGAGGAGGAATTTCTTCACCCAGAGAGTGGTGAACCTGTGGAATTCTCTACCACAGAAGGCAGTTGAGGCCAATTCATTGAATATATTCAAGAAGGAGTTAGATATATTTCTTAAGGCTAAAGGGATCAAGGGATATGGGGAGAAAGCAGGGACAGGGTACTGAATTTGGATGATCAGCCATGATCTCATTAAATGGCGGAACAGGCTTGAGGGGCCGAATGGCCTACTCCTGCTCCTATCTTCTATGTTTCTATGTTTCCCACCACTGATGTCTTGGAGGTCACCGCTGGCCAGGAGGTTAAGTGGACCACTTATAGCAATACCATGACTACAAAAGCAGGGTAGAAGCTGGTTACTCTGATGATTAACACAACTCCTGACTCCTCAAATCCTCTCCACCATCTACAAGTCAAGAGTGTGATGGAATGCTCACCACACGCCTGCAAGGGTGGAGCCACAACACTCAAACATGGAGTGGATGCAAACTACAGGGAACAGATTGATCAAGTACAGAAGTAAAGTTTGCTTGATTGGCGCCCCTGCTGCTGGACTCAATATCCACCTCTTCCATCTCCAGCGCAATGTGGCTGCAGTATATATTATCTACAGGATGCACTATAGCAATTCACCAAGGTTACTTTGACAGTACCTCTCTACCCTGTGATCTCTACCACCAAGAAGAAGAGCAACAATGTTGTAGGAACACTATCACCTCCAAGTTCACCACCAAGTCGGACACTATCCTGATGTAGACATATATTGGCACTCCTTCAATGTCACTGGGTTAATTATCCTGGAATTCTTCCTAATATAATTATTGGAGAACCACAAGGACAACAGTGATTCAAAAAGAAGGCCCACCACCACCTTCTCAGGGCAACTAGAGATGGGCAAAAAATACAGCCTCGCCAGAACCACCCATATCCTGAGAACATTTTTTTTTTAAATGGTGCAGCAGCAGTAAAGAGACCAGATATGATCTTTGACTGTAAAGCCATGAGTATAGAACACAAAGGTCAGGAAGTGATTCTGAGTTTGTACAGAGTGCTGGACTGGCCCCACCTGAAGTACTGTGTACAATTCTGGTCACTGTATTACGGTATAAGAAAGACCTTCAGGAATTGAGAGGGTGCAGCATAGGGTAGCTAGGATTAGGCACCAATGCTATGAAGAGATGCTGCAGAGGCTGGGAATGTTTACACTGGTGAATAGAAGGCTCCGAGGTAATCTCAGTCAAGATCCTGAAGGGCATAGACAAGATAGACATCAACATATTTAACATAGTCACAGATTCTATAACAAAGGGCATAACCTCAAAATTGGAAGAGGGTGAAAAGATAGTTTAACTACTTGATTCAGAAGGTGGTAAATGTATGGACCGAACTGTCAAGGGATTCCTTGGGGACTCAGCCAATTCAAATGAGAATTAGATAAGTACCTGGGGAAAAACTTGGAGGGGTAAATAATAAGCGAAAAAAAACTGAAATGTGAAAGAAAAATAGAAAATGCTAGAAACATTTAGCAGGTCAGTCAGTATCTGTGGAGAGAATAGATAAGTCAACATTTCACGTATAAACCTTCAACAGGGCTGGAAAATAATACAGATGCACAGCTTTTAAAAAGGAAAATAATAAAGAGAAAGGGGAGGAACAGAAGGACATAGGAACAGGAGTAGGCCATTTGCATCACACAACAACAACAACTTGCATTTATATAGCACTTTTAATGTAGTTAAACGTCCCAAAGCGCTTCACAAGAGCATTACCAAACAAAAATTGACACCAAGCCACATAAGGAGAAATTAGGGCAGATGACCAAAAGCTTGGTCAAAGAGGTAGGTTTTAAGGAGCATTTTAAAAGGAGGAAAGAGAGGTAGAGAGGCGGAGAGGTTTAGGGAGGGAATTCCAGAGCTTAGGGCCTAGACGGCTGAAGGCACGGCCACCAATTAAAATGAGGGATGCTCAAGAGGGCAGAATTAGAGGAGTGCAGATATCTCGGGGGGTGGGGGGTGGAATTTGTGGGGCTGGAGGAGATTACAGAGATAGGGAGGGGCGAGGCCACGGAGGGATTTGAAAACAAGGATGAGAATTTTGAAATTGAGGCGTTGCTTAAACCGGGAACCAATGTAGGCCAGCAAGGACAGGGGTGACAACACGGTGGCATAGTGGTTAGCACTGTTGCCTCACAGCGCCAGGGACCCGGGTTCGAATCCGGCCTCGGATGACTGTCTGTGTGGAGTTTGCACATTCTCCCCGTGTCTGCGTGGGTTTCCTCCGGGTGCTCCGGTTTCCTCCCACAGTCCAAAGATGTGCGGGTTAGGTTGATTTGGCTATGATAAATTGACCCTTAGTGTTAGGGGGGATTAAATACGTGGGGTTACGGGGTTAGGGTAGGATATGTGTCGGTGCAGGCTCGATGGGCCGAAATGGCCTCTATCTGCACTGTTGTGATTCTGTGATTCTGTGATGGGTGAACGGGACTTGGTGCGAGTGAGGACAAAACTTGTAGTTCCTTAATCTGACATTCAAGATAATTCCAGCTGCGTTGCCAAATGGGCTGCACCACACACAGTACAGCAGAAACCACTTCAGCCAGAAACAGATAAGCAGGTTGTCCACTCTATATGGATAATCTATTTGGACTGAATACTCTTAATCAATTCCTTTCGACCTGCTAATTGGCAGAATTCCCGCCCCCTCCACGCTGCTTCGGTGGGATGGATAACCTCCATAGTCCATAGCCTTGACAAATGATAGTGAAATCAAATGAGTTGGAGAGGTCTGCAAATAGTCAGCTGTGAAACAGAACTAAAGCTCCTGGTCGACAGCATATGGCTCTTCAACTCCGCAATCGCTCCATCTTTCAGTATTTCAGTGAGCTGTGAAACTCACCTCTTCCACCAGCAAGCAAAGAGCTGAATCTTACAGCTAACTTGCCACAGAGGGAGTGCAATGAAGGTTCATGAGATTGATTCCTGGGATGACGGGACTGTCGTATGAGAAGAGATTGAGTAAACCAGGCCTGTATTCTCTTGAATTCAGAAGAATGAGAGGGGATCTCATTGAAGCATACAAATTATTACAGGGCTTGATAGGGTGGATGCTGGAAGAATGTTTCCCTTGGCTGGGGAGTCTAGAACCAGGGGCCACAGCCTCAGGATAAAAGGTAGGCCATTCAGGACTGAGATGAGAAGAAATTTCTTCACACAGGGTGGTGAATCTTTGGAATTCTCTACCCCAGAGGGCTGTGGAGGCTCAGTCACTGGGTGTATTCAAAACAGAAGTCGATAGATTTCTGACTAGTAAAGGCATCAAGGGATATGGCGATAGGGCCGGTGAATGGAGTTGAGGCAGAAGATCAGCCATGATCTCATTGAATGGCGGAGCAGGCTCGAAGGGCCGAATGGCCGACTCCTGCTCCTATTTCTTATGTTCTTATGTTCTTAATTGAAATATCAAGTGAGCTGGGGAAAGGATGTGCATAAGCAGAACAGTCAACTGTGATTTCTGTCAGGAGGAACAATCGGTGAATTAGGAGAAATCAGTTTCTACCGAAGTGTCCTGATTAAATAGTTTTGACTGTACTAGATAATGAGTCATCCATTAGATTTGCCAGAATTGACTTCTAATCCTAGGTGGGCTACTGGGAAGTCATCAAGTAGAAGCTACTTCTTCTACATGTGCGGAGAAAGACAAAAAGTTAAGGGCCGATTTTAACTCCCCGCAGCTGGGGCCTGAGGCAGACGTTGAATTGTCTGGGCCTTCGCAGCGTGAGGCCCAGGAGATTTTAATTCCAGGGACTCATCTGCAGTGGCCATCTGAGTCTCCTGCTGAACCGAATGAGAAGCGCGAGCAGGCCAAAGGGCTGGAATGGGATTTTGGGCAGCACGGGGCCGCCACCAACCCGAAAGAATGGTCCTTGGCAATCAACGGATCAGACCAAAGCTCTGCAGTCCTGCCACATCCAGTCGTGAATGGTGGTGGACCATTAAACAACTAACGGGAGGAGGAGGCTCCATGAATATCCCAATCCTTAATGATGGTGGAGCCCAGCACATGAGTGCAAAAGACAAGGCTGAAGCATTTGCGACCATCTTCAGCCAGAGGTGCCGAGTGGATGATCCATATCGGCCTACTCCTGAGGTCCCCACCATTACAGAAGCCAGTCTTCAGCCAATTCGATTCATCCACATGATATCAAGAAACGGCTGAACGCACTGGATACAGCAAAGGCTATGGGCCCCCGACAACAGAGCGTCGGCGGGAGTTTCAGCGGCGGCAGTGGGCCTATAAAAGGCTCCAGAGACCAGGTAAGGCCTCAGAGCGTCGGCGGGAGTTTCAGCGGCGGCAGTGGGCCTATAAAAGCCTCCAGAGACCAGGTAAGGCCTCAGAGCGTCAGCGGGAGTTTCAGCGGCGGCAGTGGGCCTATAAAAGCCTCCAGAGACCAGGTAAGGCGTACCAGTCTCCGAACTCGGAGGGAAAAATAATCGAAGTGTGACGTCACCAAAAAGCAGGTAAGTGATTGGTTGGTGAGTATTTCTCTCTTTATAAGCTTAAATTCTGTGGTGTTAAATTTCTAGGGTCTCTGTGGTGTAGTGGGAACAGTTGGTAAATAAAGCGCCCTACAGTATATCTGTAACTGGGGTATTGAATACATTTTTAATTTAATTAAAGGAGTAGGTCATGGCAGGTGAGATCAGCCCCGTGTTATGCTCCTCTTGCTCCATGTGGGAATTCAGGGACGCTGCCAGTGTCCCTGGGGACCATGTGTGCGAGAAATGCATCCAGCTGCAGCTACTTGTAGACCGCATTGCGGCGCTCGAGCTGCGGGTGGATGAGTTTTGGAGCATACGCGATGCTGAGAGGGTCGTGGATAGCACGTTTAGCGAGTTGGTCACGCCGCAGGGTAGGGCTGCACAGGCAGAAGGGAAATGGGTGAACATCAGGCGGAGCAGCAGAGGCAGGCAGGAAGTACAGGGGACCCCTGCGGTCATCCCCCTTTCAAACAGGTATACCGATTTGGATACTGTTGAGGGGCATGACTCACCAGGGGAGAGCGGCAGCAGCCAACTTCCTGGCACCAGGGTTGCTTCTGCTGCTCAGAAAGGGAGGAAAAAGAGTGGGAGAGCAATAGTGGTAGGGGATTCTATCGTAAGGGGAACAGATAGGCGTTTCTGTGGCCGTAAACGTGACGCCAGGATGGTTTGTTGCCTCCCTGGGGCCAGGGTCATGGATGTCACTGAGCGGCTACAGGGCATTCTTAAGGGGGAGGGTGAGCAGGCAGAGGTTGTGGTTCACATTGGGACCAACGACATAGGTAGGAAGGGGGATGAAGTCCTGCATCAAGAATTTAGGGAGCTAGGCAGCAGATTAAAGAGCAGGACCTCAAAGGTTGTAATCTCTGGATTACTCCCAGTGCCACGTGCAAGTGAGAAAGGAATAGGAGGATATAACAGATGAATGCGTGGCTAAAGAGTTGGTGCAGGAGGGAGGGTTTTAGTTTCCTGGATCACTGGGCCTGCTTCTGGGGAAGGTGGGACTTGTACAAGTCGGACGGTTTGCACCTGAACCAGAGCGGGACAAATATCCTTGCGGGGAGGTTTGTTAGCACTGTTGGCGGGGGTTTAAACTAACTTGGCAGGGGGATGGGATACAGAGTGGAGCTACAATAGGGGGTGATGTACAGTCAAATATAGAGAAAAAAACAAGTCAGCTTGGAAGGCAGGGCAAACATGTAAGAGCAAGGCTGGAAGGCATCTATTTTAATGCAAGGAGTCTAGTGAATAAGGTGGATGAACTGAAGGTGTTGATAAACACATGGGAGTATGATATTGTTGCTATCACGGAGACATGGTTGAGGGAGGGGCAAGACTGGCAGCTCAATATTCCGGGGTACAGAATCTTCAGGCGAGACAGAGGGGGAGGTATAAGAGGAGGGGGTGTTGCAATATTAATTAAGGAATCAATTACTGCCATAAGGAGGGATGATATATTAGCAGGTTCCTCCAATGAGGCCATATGGGTGGAGCTTAAAAACAAAAAGGGGGCAAGCACTTTGCTGGGAGCGTACTATAGGCCCCCAAACAGTCAGGGGGCGATAGAGGAACAGATATGTAGGCAAATCTCAGAGAAATGTGCAAATAATAGGGTAATAATAATGGGGGATTTCAACTTCCCCAATATTAACTGGGATAGTCAGAGTGTGAAAGGCTTAGAGGGTTCAAAATTCTTAAAGTGCATCCAGGAGAGCTTTTTGAGCCAGCATGTAGAAAGTCCTACAAGAGAGGGGGCGGTACTGGACCTAATTCTAGGGAATGTGGCCGGCCAAGTGGAAGAAGTGCTAGTAGGTGAGCACTTTGGTGACAGTGACCATAATACGGTGAGATTTAAGGTGGTCATGGAAAAGGACAGGGATGGGCCGGAAATAAAGGTTCTAAATTGGGGGAAGGCCGATTTTAATAGGATAAGGCAGGATCTGGCCAAAATGGACTGGGATCAGCTGCTTGTAGGAAAATCCGCATCGGAGCAATGGGATTCTTTCAGAAGGGGGATTGAGATCATACAATGGCAGCATGTTCCCGTAAAGGTCAAGGGTGGTTCCAAAAACCCCAGGGAACCTTGGATGTCAGGGGATATACAAGAATGGATCAGGAAAAAAAGGAGGGCTTTTGGCAGATACAAAATGCTAAAGACGGAGGAAGCCCTAGAGGAGTACAAAAAGTGCAGGGGGATACTTAAAAAAGAAATTAGGAGATCAAGGAGGGGCCATGAAATAACACTGGCGAGCAAAATAAAGGAAAATCCTAAGATGTTTTATAAGTATATTAAGGGTAAGAGGATAACTAGGGAAAAAATAGGGCCCATTAGGGACAAAAGTGGCAATCTGTGTGTGGAGCCGGAAGATGTAGGTGGGGTTCTAAATGAATTTTTTGCATCTGTTTTCACTATGGAGAAGGATGATGCAGACATAAAATTAGGGCAGGGGGATTGTGATATACTCGAACATTTTAATATCGAGGGGGAGGAGGTATTGGCGGTTTTAGCAGGTCTAAAAATGGATAAATCCCCAGGTCCGGACGAAATGTATCCCAGGCTGCTGTGTGAGGCAAAGGAGGGCTCTAACACATATATTCAGAACCTCTCTGGCCACAGGGGATGTGCCAGAGGACTGGAGAACCGCTAATGTAGTACCATTATTCAAGAAAGGGAGTAGGGAAAAACCAGGGAACGACAGGCCAGTGAGCCTAACATCAGTGGTAGGAAAATTATTGGAAAAAATTCTGAGGGACAAAATTAGTCTCCACTTGGAGAGGCAAGGATTAATCAGGGTTAGCCAACATGGCTTTGTCAAGGGAAGATCATGTCTGACTAATTTGATTGAATTTTTTGAGGGGGTGACTAGGTGTGTGGATGAGGGTAACGCAGTAGATGTGGTATACATGGATTTCAGTAAGGCCTTCGATAAAGTCCCGCACAGGAGACTGGTCAAGAAGGTAAGAGCCCATGGAATCCAGGGTGCCTTGGCACATTGGATACAAAACTGGCTCAGTGGCAGAAGGCAGAGGGTGATGGTCGAAGGTTCTTTTTGTGACTGGAAGCCTGTGGCCAGTGGGGTACCACAGGGATCGGTGCTGGGTCCCTTGCTGTTTGTGGTCTACATTAACGACTTGGATATGAATGTAAAAGGTATGATCAGTAAGTTCGCGGATGATACAAAAATTGGTAGGGTGGTAAATAGCGAGGAGGGTAGCCTCAGTGTGCAGGACGATATAGATGGGTTGGTCAGATGGGCGGAACAGTGGCAAATGGAATTTAATCCGGAAAAGTGCAAGGTGATGCACTTTGGAGGGACTAACAAGGCAAGGGAATACACAATGAATGGTAAGACCCTAGGCAAGACGGAGGGTCAGAGGGATCTTGTTGTGCAAGTACACAGATCCCTGAAGGCGGCGGAACAGGTGGATAAGGTGGTAAAAAAGGCATATGGGATACTTGCATTCATTAGCCAAGGCATAGAATATAAGAGCAAGGAGGTTATGATGGAGCTGTATAAAACACTGGTTAGGCCACATCTGGAATACTGTGTGCAGTTCTGGTCGCCACACTACAGGAAGGATGAGATCGCTTTGGTGAGGGTGCAGAGGAGATTCACCAGAATGATACCCGGGCTGGAGTGCTTCAGCTATGAAGAGAGACTGGGCAGATTGGGTTTGTTTTCCTTGGAGCAGAGGAGGCTGAGGGGGGACATGATTGAGGTGTACAAAATTATGAGGGGCATAGATAGGATGGATACTAAGGAGCTTTTTCCCTTAGTAAAGGGGTCTATAACAAGGGGGCATAGATTCAAGGTAAAAGTTGGGAGGTTTAGAAGGGATTTGAGAAAGAACTTTTTCACCCAGAGGGTGGTTGGAGTCTGGAACTCACTGCCTGAAAGGGTTGTGGAGGCAGGAACCCTCACAACATTCAAGAAGCATTTGGATGAGCACTTGAAATGCCATAGCATACAAGGCTACGGACCAAATGCTGGAATATGGGATTAGATTAGACAGGGCTTGATGGCCGGCGCGGACACGATGGGCTGAAGGGCTTCTATCCGTGCTGTATAACTCTATGACTCTATGACTAACATCCCAGCTATCGTGCTGAAGACTTGTGCTCCAGAACTAGCCGCACCTCTATCAGGCTGTTCCAGTACAGCTACAGCACTGGCACCTACCCGACAATGTGGAAAACTGCCCAGGTATGTCCTGTCCACAAAAAGCAGGACAAATCCAATCCGGCCAATTACCACCCCATCAGTCTTCTCTCAATCATCAGCAAAGTGATGGAAGGTGTCATCGACAGTGCTATCAAGCGGCACTTACTCACCAATAACCTGCTCACTGATGCCCAGTTTGGGTTCCGCCAGGACCACTCAGCTCCCGACCTCATTACAGCCTTGGTCCAAACATGAACAAAGGAGCTGAATTTCAGAGGTGAGGTGAGAGTGACTGCCCTAGACATCAAGGCAGCATTTGACCGAGTGTGGCATGAAGGAGCCCGAATAAAACTGAAGTCAATGGGAATCGGGGGGAAAACTCTCCACTGGCTGGAGTCATAGTTAGCACAAAGGAAGATGGTTGTGGTGATTGAAGGTCAATCATCACAGCCCCAGGACATCGCTGCAGGAGTTCCTCAGGGCAGGAGTCCTAGGCCCAATCATCTTCAGCTGCTTCATCAATGACCTTCCCTCCAACATAAGGTCAGAAATGGGGATGTTCGCTGATGACTGCACAATGTTCAGTGCCATTCACAACTCCTCAGATAATGAAGCAGTACATGCCCGCATGCAACAAGACCTGTACGATGTTCAGGCTTGGGCTGATAAGTGGCAGGTAACATTCGCGCTGCAGAAGTGCCAAACAATCACTATCTCCAACAAGCGAGAGTCTAACCACCTCCTCTTGACATTCAACGGCATGACCATCGCTGAATCCCCCACCATCAACATCCTGGGGGTCACCATTGACCAGAAACTTAACTGGACCAGCCACATAAACACTGTGGCAACAAGAGCAGGTTAGAGGCTAGGTATTCTGCGGTGAGTGTCTCACCTCCTGACGCCCCAAAGCCTTTCCACCATCTCCAAGGCACAAGTCAGGAGTGTGATGGAATACTCTCCACTTGCCTGGATGAGTGCAGCTCCAACAACACTCAAGAAGCTCGACACCATCCAGGACAAAGCAGCTGGCTTGATTGGCACCACATCCACCACCTTAAACAGTCACTCCCTCCACCAACGGCGTACAGTGGCTGCAGTGTGTACCATCTACAAGATGCACTGCAGCAACTCGCCAAGGATTCTTCGGCAGCACCTCCCAAACCCGCGACCTCTTCCACCTAAAAGGACAAGGGCAGCAGGCGCATGGGAACACCACCACCTCCACGTTCCCCTCCAAGTCACACACCATCCTGACTTGGAAGAATATCGCCGTTCCTTCATCGTCGCTGGGTCAAAATCCTGGAACTCCCTCCCTAACAGCACTGTGGGAGTACCTTCACCACACGGACTGCAGCGGTTCAAGAAGGCTGCTCACCACCTGTAACTTTTTGTGCTTTAGTCCAAGCACCCATGGCAAAACTTGTCCACAACCAAGAATTTGCAGAAAAACTAATTTAGTTATTTAATGGTTTAACAAAATACATGTGGCATCAAAGTCAACAAAGTTTGAAGAAACTTTCCTGGTATGCAGAAACATAAAATAGCAATATTCAGAGGTTGGGTTAATAGCACTGTGGAGGCATAGTGGGGGAAACTGTACTATGCATCTAATCACACATAGGGGTGTTTAATGTTGACACTGGCTACCAAAACTAGAAAAGATAAACAGCAGTGAAGCTCCTCACCTTCAATACTTAATTTAATTCTCTTGCCCAGACCAAAAAAAATACAAGGCAAGGAAAATATTCCTATTAGCAGTAACACTGGAATGCTTTGTCATCCTAAAAAAAAAGGTTGCTGAAATTGCCTTACCAGCCTTTACGAGTCTGACTGCACAGTCCCCAGCCGATACTCCAGTCAGATCACCCTCTGGACCAATGCACAAGGTGGCACAAACTGGTTTGCCAGATTCCTTCAAAACCTGAACTGCCCATTCAGCTTCCTCCACATGTTCAAAGTACTGCAAGAGAGAGCACCAGTATTTAAATACAAAGACTAATATCAGGAGTCTGCTCGTCTTGAACAAGCTTCCTGCAAAATAAAATGGCAGCCTATTAATTTTCCACAAAGTTTTTCCAACAAAAACCATATTTTCCAATTTGCTAATTTTAGCGAAAAATTACGTGCAAGCAGAAAGTGTGTAACGTCAAGAGAAAACATTAGATTATTCATCCGTGCTTAATACTGCTTTAAAGATTTCTATCCCTTCAAATACTGAAATGTAGTGAAAATTGTGTGGGAGAAAGAAACCCGACTATTTATGTAGTGCTTTTGAAGTAGAAGAATGACCTAAGGTGCTTCAGAGAGCAGAACACACAGTGGGCAGTTTGGGAGAAGTGACCAAAAGCTTGGTTGAATAAACGTTGGGAGCAAAAAGCTGATTTTTGCTCATCAAGCTCTTCGTGACATATCTGAGAATCTTAAGAATCTCCATTTTATATTTTTGAATTAATTTTTATCTCGTCCAAATTAGGATTGCTTTACTAAAATGGATTCCCAGAATTTCCTTAGAATAAGCTATTATCTCTGTAGCTTGGTATTCAGTTGGCTTTGCAAATATGGCAGGCTTGCCAATGGTGCAGGGCGTCAAAGACTGCGCACATGTGGCCCTTAGGGCACCCCATCAAAACCCAGCTATCTTTGTCAACCGCAAGGGCTTCCACTCCCTCAATGTACAAGAACCACAAGAAGGAGATTTTGCATGTTTGCGCCAAGTTCTGTGGTAGTTGCCATGACTCTTTCATCCTGTGGAACTCTAGTGTTCCTCTGCTCTTCAATCCGCCAAACCAACTTAACGGATGGCTCCTTGGTGACAAAGGCTACCACCTGAAGAAGTGGCGAAGGACGCCGATCAGGAGGCCAGCTAACGAGGCTGAGGAGCGCTACAACACCAGCCACATTTCGACCAGGTCCATCATCGAACAAACCATTAGCTTGCTGAAGATGCGATTCTGATGCCTTGACAGATCAGGTGGAGCCCTGCAGTATACAGCAGCCAGGGTCTCCAGAATGATCGTGGTCTGCTGTGCACTGCACAACATGGCACAGCATCGTGGCTTGCAGCTTCCTGATGAGCAAGTGGCTCAGTTCATAGCCTCCTCAGATGAGGAGGAGGAGGACCGAGTGGCGCCGTATTGACCAGCAGCAGCACGCAAGCACATGGCTACCCGTGATGCAAGGGATGCACTCATCCTGGCCAGATTTGCATAGGTTGCCCATTGTGGCACATGTGCTTGGCTCCTTCTTAACACATGATAGACAATGGACATGACTCTCTGGCCTCCTTTCACTCTGACCACCAACCTGACCACGCAAGTGTTGCGGAGCCCGCAATGTGGAGCTGCCTAAGCAGAAATAACAGATGCCATCACGCCAACAGTTTGCCATCACCTAATTTTGATACATTCACACAGGGATGGCATTTCATCAATAAACAGAAACAATCACCCAATATGCACACAGATCTGGAGGTTATATCCCTTGCCAGCTGGACCCACACAGCCTTGGTTTCTTTAGGAGGCCTTTTCCTCCCAGATGAGGGGAAGAGCACCTCCCTGCTGGCTCTCGCCCCCTCAACCAGCATTCCCAGCGTCTCATCCGAGAACCTCGGGGAGGCCCTTGCCTTGGAGCTGGCCATTCTTCAAGGAGATAAAAGTTTGGAGGTGGTGCACCATCGACCAAAAACCAGTGGAATGAGTCAAGGCAGCAAGCAGCCCTTAAATGAAGCTGGATAAGTGACGTCAGCAGAGGCGAGTTTCAGTCCCAAAAGACTAATTGGACCAGGGGAACCCACACCTCTGAAAGTAACTGGCCAATTAGGGGAAAATCGCAAATTTTTCTCTCCTGACAGTGGAGACGGGTTTGGAGCCCACCCAAACCGAAACCCGCCTCCAACCTGCCTCGAATGGGAAAATCGCTCCCTTACAGTCTACTCTTGTTAATTTGATATGCTTTGCTTAAAATAAAAATCAGAAATTAATCAATTTTACTAAGATAGCGCAGAGGTTGTTTTGTAATGATTTCAATTTGAATTAACAGATCATTTTAATTAAGAAGTAGACCTTAAAGTATTACAAAACAAGTCAGGAAACGGATCAGGTAATCCTCATACCTTTGAAACCTACTTTAGCTATCCTTTTAATCTTCAGTTTACACAGGGAAAGAAAAGGATGTGACGCAGAGTGTGAGTACCTATTTCAGTGTAATATTACTTTGTCGGATGATTAACAAGTCAGGCCAGCAGAGCATTGTGTGAGCATCCAGTCCCACATAAAACCTGATCCAAATGAAAACTATTACTTCTGAGAATCTGGTGCAATCTACTGTGATTGCTATGCTTCCATTTTATTTTATTTAATACACTTGATTTGTATTTGTAGCCTGAGATATAGTCAATATTATTTGTGCATCAGTCAGAGAGACTGCAAGCAGATGGTGGTACTGCAAGCCAATTAAATGGCAAGAGATCATACTTTTTCCTGCAGCCTGCTCTCCCAGATCATTTTAGCGCACAAGGCCATGTTTTGCTTCACTGGGAGCATAGATTGCCTCTGAACTTACCTGGAATTTTTGCATGAGGAATAAACAAAATCAAGTGAGTTCAAATTGCAATAAAGCTCAGCATTCCATGGCTATGCAGTCAAATTGGATGTAACTAATTGACTTCAGAATGAACAATTAAAAACTTTAACAAAGGGAGATTACAAAGCATCATTGCAGCAATAAAAGTGGTGCCCAATAGAGGAATTTTATGTCAACAACATGAGAGTTGAAGCTATGGTAATTGTAGTGCAACAGCAGAAGAAAGGAAGTAGAGAAGAAAAAAAAAGACTTGCATTTATATAGAGCCTTTCACGACTGTAAAGTTTCGCAATTATCGTGATTCGAAATAACGAGATAGAAGCAGATTCGTTTGATCAGTTTATTTAAACGAAATGCTGTCATGATTAAACAGGACACAGAAGCCTGTAAAATGGCCACCGCGCATCGTGGCAGAAGTTTCCAGAAGTACAGTGGGCAGACAAGATGGCATTCGAATAAACATTTTCGATAAGCACTGATAAAGACAGGATGCAACCTGTTTGCATTTGTGACAATAGCAAAAGATATGAGTGCTGGAATCGTTTTCCATGCACAAGTAAGGACCATTGTACTGGGCAATCGAAGGCCCATCCAGACACATCAATACGCAAATACCCCCACGGCTCTACAATGAGAGAGCCATTCTCGGGTGATTAAACAAGTATTCGGGGGCCCCCAAAACCCAGCCAGGGAGGCTCCGAGCCGGTTCAACAATGGGGAAAACATTAACGGGTAGTTGACCAGTCTCAGGTGCTACCGAAACCCGTTAAAGACAAGAATCACCCCATGCTGGGAGTTTTGAGCGCCAATATTTCACAAAGGACAAACATTAAGATTTGAGCGGGAGATAAGGGAACACAGCACTATAACTATAGTGAACAAATGTCCATCGGTCTCTTGACTCGGGCTGAACTCTTATTTTTGCTCTTATTCTCTTACTCCCTTGATTCGATTCTTATTCGCTTGATTCGTGCTCTTGTTTCTCTGGACTGTTGACTCTGGACTTTTAGCCGCACTGGACGGTTATTCGAATGTTGGGTGGAGCTCAAACGGAACGAGCCGCCTCGACGAAGGCCGGTAACCGGGTGCACCATCCAGAGTGTCGGTAAACGGTGTTCTGGACCCGAAGGCCCGAAGAGACGAGACGAGACGAGATGAGAAGAGAAGAAGAATCCACGTGCCGCCGCGGTCAGTAAACCCCGACCGCGCCGAATTTATACGAACTCTACAGGTTACTGCACGAACTGGTCAAAGACTCTTCTTTGAATTCTACCGGCAACCGGTGTCGGACACAGGAAGACTCTTCTTCGAACCGGGCCCGAGCACTGTCGAGTTCTTCATGACAACGGGGAGCCCAGCCTGCTTGCAGCAGCAGCGAAAGTAAACAAGTGGGGTACAGAGACCCCTCCAAACACGTGACAGTCAGGCGCTGCAGCGAAACGAGCCGAGCGCCTCACTTTAAAATTCTCCGAAGTATCACGAGTGGTGAGCATGTTTCCCGATCCTACAAATCTAGATGTAGTGTAGGTATTGATAGGGGAGGGTGGTTTTATTAAGGATAAAGTATAATGTGTTCCCCTTTTTACGATGTGCCGTGCGTTCTTCATTACCATAGACCAAGCTTTATGAATGTATGTATACTTGTACTATCGTTAATTTGTGCCTATGACATGTACTTCATGATCTTGGACGCTATGCAATAAAGATTTCCATTTCGTACTATTCAACCGGGTCTATTTGAGTTTTTCTCTGCATTACTGCTCTCGCACCTAAGTCCAGTGTTAGAACCGTAAGGGCGAGTGGGTCGAACCACTCACAGGTGCTTATTGCAACAAGGCTGGCCGGAGACCAGAGCAAGCAATAGTATTGGGCAACGAAGGCCTAACCCCGCACCAGCACCGTCTGCGATACAAGCACGACACGCAACCCCTAACACGACCACCGGACGTCTCAGAGCGCTTTACAGCCAATGAAGTACCTTTGGAGTGTAGTCACTGTTGTAATGTGCGAAACACAGCAGCCAATTTGCGCACAGCAAGCTCCCACAAACAGCAATGCGATAATGACCAGATAATCTGTTTTTGTTATGTTGATTGAGGGATAAATATTAGCCAGGACACCGGGGATAACTCCGCTGCTCTTCTTCAAAATAGTGCCAGGGAGATCTTTTACGTCCACCTGAGAGAGCAGACGGGGCCTCAATTTAACATCTCACCTGAAAGCGGGCACCTCTGACAGTGCAGCACTCCCTCAGCACTGCACTGGAGTGTCAGCCTAGATTTATGTGCTCAAGTCCCTTCATGACTCAGTGGCGAGTGTGCTATTCACTGAGCCACAGCTGACACTTGCCTTATTCCCAGGAATTCTGTCCATTACACCCTCACTAGGCCTCAATGGAACTTTAGGCCTAGTGAGGGTGTAACGGACAGAATTCCTGGGATAGCCCAAGAATTTCCCCAGACATGGAGGTGGGGATTCACCCTTCACCCCCCCCCCCACAGGAATTTCTCTGCAGAGTAAACAGGGAAGATCAGGTTCTGCCTCAGTCTCCCCCATGTGGCAGGGGGAAACCTGCCTGCATTGTGCCCTGGGCCCGATCGGGATTCCAGGTTCTGTCAATACCCCTTCATGGCTGCTGCAACTGTTCTAAGTGAATTGAAGCCAGCCATGACCACATTTTAGAGTTTGAACCCCCAAACCTCCATAACAGTAATGGGACCATTCAGGAGATGCTCCTACTATGCCTATTGCTTGCACAATTGAGGTTTCCACTGCAAACAGTATTGTCAGATGCTCAATGTGAAATGGTGCTGCAGACAATTACTGGTTCAGCCTCATCATACCATCTTCTAGTGTGGTGTATGGAGGCAAGCAACTGTGCAGCATCTTGATTAAAGATGCCCATAAAACTCAGCATGCTGGGCCTCCTTTTTGCATCTGCTGGCACATTAATTAACACCACTGCTAAATATCTCACCCTGCACTTCCTCCTCAACACCACTTCTCCCACCGTGTACTGGAGCCTTGTTTAAAGGGAGAGCTGATAGCTGGCACTCAGGTTAAGTAATGCTCTTCAATTGTGCCTATTGAACCAGTGGGTTCTCCTTGCACCGAAGGCAGAAGATGGGATATTCAGTGCATAAGCACAACTGCCCATTTGGGTATGGTGTTTTCATTACATGGACCACTATATGGTCGTGCACGATCGGGGCAATCCTGACTGCACAGCAAGACCGTTGCTCCAGAGGTGCTGGTCACGCCCGCATCCGAATGAGACAATGTCCTCCATAATGAAGTCTGCTCATTTACATAGTGGAATACATGACAAATTGGTGCAGATCAACCCTTCACTCCCATTACAGGATTTGTCCTGTGAAAGCCAAACAAAAATAATCGGCCCCTCAATGTCTACAGAGCCGTAGATGTAACATCATGTCAATCATGAGCATATTAATCTAGTACATACCCCTCCAAGCTCCAATACTTTGCAGACTCACCTTCCCAAATAAATCTACCCGACAATGTGGACAACTGCCCAGGTATGTCCTGTCCACAAAAAGCAGGACAAATCCAATCCGGCCAATTACCGCCCCATCAGTGTACTCTCAATCATCGTCAACAGTGCTATCAAGTGGCACTTACTCACCAATAACCTGCTCACCGATGCGCAGTTTGGGTTCCGCCAGCACCACTCGGCTCCCGACCTCATTACAGCCTTGGTCCAAACATGGACAAAAGAGCTGAATTCCAGAGGTGAGGTGAGAGTGACTGCCCTTGACATCAAGGCAGCATTTGACCGAGTGTGGCATCAAGGAGCCCGAGTAAAACTGAAGTCAATGGGAATCGGGGGGGAAAACGCTCCACTGGCTGGAGTCATACCTAGCACAAAGGAAGATAGTTGTGGTTGTTGGAGGTCAATCATCTCAGCCCCAGGACATCGCTGCAGGAGTTCCTCAGGGCAGTGTCCTAGGCCCAACCATCTTCAGCTGCTTCATCAATGACCTTCCCTCCAACATAAGGTCAGAAGTGGGGATGTTTGCTGATGACTGCATAGTGTTCAGTTCCATTCGCAACTCCTCAGATAATGAAGCAGTCCATGCCCGAATGCAGCAAGACCTGGATGACATTCTGGCTTGGGCTGATTAGTGGAAAGTAACATTCGCACCACACAAGTGCCAGGCAATGACTATCGGCAACAAGCGAAAGTCTAACCACCGCCCCTTGACATTCAACGGCATTACCATCGCCGATTCCCCCACCATCAACATCCTGGGGGGTCATCATTGACCAGAAATTTAACTGGACCAGCCACATAAATACTGTGGCAACAAGAGCAGGTCAGAGATTGGGTATTCTGCGGCGAGTGTCTCACCTTCTGACTCCCCAAAGCCTTTCCACCATCTACAAGGCACAAGTCATAAGAACATAAGAAATAGGAGCAGGAGTAGGTCATTTGGCCCTTCGAGCCTGCTCCACCATTCAATAAGATCATGGCTGATCTTCTACCTCATCTCCACTTTCCTGCACTATCCCCATATCCCTTGATTCCCTTAATATTCAAAAATCTATCGATCTCTGACTTGAATATACCCAATGACTGAGCCTCCACAGCCCTCTGTGGTAGAGAATTCCAAAGAATTTCCTGGGGGTGCGCAAAAATATATGGAAATTTTGCTTTTAACCTGTAAGCTTTCAGTTGTTAATTGTTACAATACTGTTCAAAACAGTTGCACAGGTAACTGCTCACCATTTTTCTTTAGAGGTATAATTATAGAATAGATCTACTCCAGACTAGAGTACTCAACGAGCTGTATCGCATAATACCTGGGAACTTGGATCAACCTACAGGTTGCCTTGGGCCAGTCTCCCTGATCATGTGCCATTCTGCTAGCAATTTCAAAGTAGCAAACGCAAATTACAACGCAATAGCAGGTGGCAATTACTGGCCGTTCAGTGGGAGGGAGGGGGTGGGGGGGGGATCCTGAAGAAACCCTAAACCACAAGACTTGAAACGATGATCGATACCCAAGACGACATAAGCTGTCAGTTTCATTCCTGACACCAGAATGGATGTTACTGCCCAGGCTACCCTCTGCAGTTAAAAGGTTATCAATTATCATTTATGCTGAGCGTGATCATCTGTTGTTGATTACCAGAAAATAACCCAGGCATGGGGAGTGTCTATTTAATTTGGCAAAGGCCAAAATGGTTCAGAACTATCAGTAAAGCAGACAAACTAAACAGGCAAAAAGTTCTTTAAAAAAAATACAATGCCAATAAACATTTAGGAATCCAGTTAAGTGCAAAGACCATGTACCTCAGCAATCATGAAGTCTACATCCTTCTTGATAAAGACATCCAGTTGTTTCTTGAAGATTGCTTTCACATCAGTCTCACTTTTGCAGATGAAGTAGGAAGGGGTTTGGCTGACTCCTCCAGCAACTAGGGCATCTCCTTCATTAGCCACCTCCCGAGCAATATCACAGGCAGCTTCATTCACTTTCTGGCTCTGAAAGGGGAAAAGAAGCAAACTGTTAAGCTATTTTGCAGGCCAGCTACAATGAAATAACAAATGTTGCAACTACTGAACTGAAAAACAATTTTAAACGGCCAACTCATTTCATAAGTTTATAGGCCAACATTGTTTCAAGACAGTCAAAGGTAGAATTTATGAATTTGTACTCCCTGCATGAAGTGTCACAGACTGAATGCATGCTGGGAATTTAGTCACAGAAGTCAGCAGATTTTCCTCTTAATTAAAATTGATGGATAGAAAATATGAAGCCTGAAAATCTGCAGGCCATGATCCCAGCAGTAACTCTGGTATCACACCTGCTGGTGACCTCCACCCTCGAGACAACCTGGCGGAGCAGGCTCGAGGGGCCAAGTGGCCTATTCCTGCTCCTATTTCTTATGTTCTTATGTACCAGAGTATGCATGGTCAATGAGAGGCAACATAATTTGCGTAGAGCCGCTACAGGCACCTGCCAGACCCATACAGACCAAAGCTCTGGCCACTAATGGGGGTAAAACCAGCAGATCCAGGACCCAGCCTGTTTGCACAGTTCTGCCAGAGAGATGGCGATAGTATGGCCAAGGAAATTCAGCTCCATGCCAAGAGTGCGAGTTCATAAAAACTACTCTTTGCCTTATACAAAAGACACCATATTGCTATTCAATATGTAAATTTTCTGACTGGAATAGGGTTACTAGGGTGAAGTTAACTTTAAGACCACCCAGACTTTGGTTCAGACAAACTAAGTAACCATGTTGTGCTCGGTACATTTATCTCAGTGCACATTTCGAGTCCCTATTGTCACATCAACATTGCTTTTGTTTGCTTGTTACCGTCAGTGAACTAGTTAAAGTTTATACTGGTCAGCTTCCTTCTACCCACAATTTTGTGTCATGGAGTAGACTTCTGACCAAGCTTCTTCCGTAAACGTCAGGCAATTCAAAACTCTGCTGCCTGTATCCTATCCTGCACCAAGTCCCTTACCCATCACCCATGTCCTTGCTGACCTACATTGGCTCCCGGCCCAGACATCCCAAACTTAAAATTCTCTTCTTCGTCTTTAAAGACCCTTGCCCCTTCCTATCTCGTAACCTCTCCCAGCCCTACAATCCCACAACTTTCCGTTCCTTTCACTCTGACCTTTTCTACATCCCTCCTCCCTCATTGCATCCTCTGTGGCTGTGCCTTCAGCCACCTGGTCCCCATGCTCTGGAATTCCCCAAGCTTCTCCGTGTTGCCTTGTTCCAGTGACCCTCCTTAAACATCACCTCGTTACCAAGATTTTGGTCACCCCTCCCAATATCTTTCTTTGACTCGGCTACCCCTTTATTGATTACGCCTCTGAAGCACCGAGACATTTCTCTACATTAAAGGTGGCATATAAATGCAAGTAGTTGTTGTAGAAAGTTGTTTTACTGGGACTGTCCTAAACTATTTGCAGTTAAGCTATTTATTTAGCAGTTAACAGCTCGCCACATATCTGTGGACAGAAACTTGCAACTAAAACATGGAATCATAGCAAAAAGTAGAAACTTACTGAAATTTTTTGCTCCACATAATTTCCCATGTTCTTGAACTTGTCATCACTTGCATAAAAAGTGAAAGTCTGCATGACTGTAGAGCCTGCTCTGAGGAATTCACGGTGCAGCTGTTTCACTGAAAGAAAAGTAACAAAACAGAACTTTAAAATACTTAGGGGGAAAAATTTGGTTGCTTAGCGCCTCCCTAAGAGGGCGCTAGTGGGGCGCAACGCAAGTAGCGTCCGGGCGCGGTGATGTTTGCGCTGCTCGCGAAATTGACCAGAGTTTTTGCGACGGCGCTAAACTCTACCGCCCCGATCTCCTGCACCCGCAGATTGTGACATCAGTCAAGCGTGCAATGCCCCGGTGGCGCCCCGGACCGGATATTGAGTGGCGCCCCCTTCCTTTCCGCCTGCCGCAAGCATCGACAGGGAGATGGGAATGTTTTGCAGTCGGCAAGGGGCTGGGGGAGCGCTATTTAAAGGTGCCCTCTTCCTGCCTTTTTTTGTGGGAGACATTTTTGCACCACTCATTCTGACAGAGAGAGATTCTGAGAGAGAGACTTCTGCAGAGAGTCAACGCTGTGTGAAGTAGTTTTGGCTACTGAGCAGCACTTTGCAGGTTCTTTTGGATTTGACCTTCATTACTTCGATTGTCAAGAGACTATGGGGGCTGCACTGATTCGAGCTGTCGTCCTGCGCCTGCAGAATCGAAGGCATCAGAGACGCAGAGAGAGTGGCAATCATGGCCAGAGGGAGGCGGGCCAACAGGCCTCTGCACAGGAGACCTTACCCTCCCAGGGTATTCCGGGAACAATTCTCCTACATTCATTTGTCTAAGGAGCAGTGCTTGCGCAGGCTGCGCTTCAGCAAGGAGGTGGTCACTGAGCTCTGTCACCTGCTGCAGCCAGATCTGCAGCCTCTACTGAGGACCAGGGCGTCTCTGTCGGTGGCAGTGAAGGTCACAGTGGCTCTGAATTTTTATGCCACTGGCTCCTTTCAAGCAGCTACTGGGGACATCGCCAATATCTTCCAGTTTGCGGTCCATTGCTGTATCCGGGAGGTCACAAATGCCCTCTATAAAAGGAGACGCCAGTACATCTCTTTCCCGATTACCCGGGCCAAACAGCATGAACGCACATTGGGCTTTGCAGGGCACCATTGACTGCATGCATGTGACATTGCGTGCACCGCATGAGAATGCAGAGGTTTTCCGATACCGCAAGGGGTTCCACTCCTTAACTGTCCAGTTGGTGTGTGACCACAGACAGCTGATACTCGCTGTCAATGCCCGCTATCCTGGCAGCAGCCACGATGCTTTCATCCTGCGCCAGACTGGTGTGTCAGAACTTTTCCCGGCAGCGCATCAGCCAAGTGGTTGGCTCCTCGGGGCCAAGGGTTATCCACTCTGCACCTGGCTGATGACACCGCTCCGTAACCCCAACACCCCTGCTGAGCTGCGGTACAATGAGAGCCATCTCGCCACCAGGAACATCATTGAGCAGACGATCGGCGTGCTCAAGCAATGGTTCCGCTATCTGGACCACTCAGGAGGAGCCCTGCAGTATTCAATTGAGCGAGTCTCCCTCTTCATAGTTGTTTGCTGTATTCTTCATAACCTGGCAATCCTGAGGACCCAGCCAATGCCACCAGGCCTTGGTGCACTACCGGGGGAGGAGGAGGAGGAAGAGGAGGAGGAACAGGATAATCAGCAGCAGCACCAAGGCGGGAGGGAGGCCCACAATGTTGAAACTGCAAGGGCCGTCCGTCAAAGACTGATAACAAGCTGCTTCTAGGCCCCTACTCAGGAAATGGCTTCTGGCATGGAGAACATGATGGAAGGCAACTCGCAACCCCTATAGCCGGCCAAGGCAGCAATGATTCCAAAGGCCAAACATGTACGTTTTGAATACAACAACTTTTTTATTTTACAAACTCTGTGTCTCATTTATTCATGACAAACTAATAGAAACAAACACAAAAAATCATTAATTAACATAACTGGTTCTCACAACCTGGAGATAATGGCCAAAACACTAAACAAAAGTTATCAGACGAACCTCGGCCTTTAATAAAAACATTCCCAACATTTCCTGAGACCTCCTACTTTTTGCCCTTCGAGGATGATCTCCTTCCCTTGCCCACTTGCCCCCTTCCCACCCTACTGCTCCTCTGTAATGGGGCCCCATTGGCTGCAGCAAGGCTGGTGGAAGGTTGCTGAATGTCAGATCCTGAGACTACAGATGCCCTTGAAGGATGCCCTCGACCAGCTCTGGGCCTGGAGGGCCCGGCTGCAGACTGCACCAACTCTGCATGGGCGGCAGCAGTCTGGGCTGCAGGCAGTGGCAAGTGCAATGGGGAAGTGACGGTGGTGGCAGTAGGAATGCTGTCATCTTGAGAGAGGACAGCACCTCCCTGCTCAACCGACACACTGGCACTCCCACGGGGCAGCACCTCAGCATCCAGAGCAATCTGCTGGAGCACAGATTGCTGGCCTGCTGCGGCGCCGTGAGAGCCCCGGGGCAATGTGGCAGAACCAGCGACGATGGCAGCAGTCAGTGCTAGCGTGGCCTCAATCGGAGACTGCATGAGAGCAGTCTGAGATTAGATCACGGCAGCCAGTGACTGAATTGCAGCACTAAGCATTTGCGTGGCGTCCGCCTATGCTGCAGCGTAATGCTCCACACTCCTTGCCAGTGCATCAATGCTTTCGGGCACCCTTCCCACTGCACCCATGAGCTGAGTGTGCATGTCCACTGCCTGGGTGTTCATTTCAGTGATGAGCCGCTCCTCCTCTGCGTCCAGTGCAGCAGGACTCGCTGGCCTACTCTCCCTCTGGGGAGAAGGCCCCCGAGCTTCCCTACCCCCATCGTGTTGCTGCAGCCCGCTGGGTCCTGGAGATTGTGTATGGGTCCTGGGCACCATGCTCCTGGAGGAGACGTGATGAGCCATCTCCCTCCACACTCTTCTGTAGTTGCGCGGCAATAGCCTCCTGCCACTCTCAGGTTACAGTATAGCTCTTCAGTGCTCCACCGCGCCAACCAGAGCCTCCAAGGCCTGGTCGCTGAAGCGCTGAGCTCGTTCCCTGACCTTCTCCATAGTCCTTGGCTGAAGATTTCAGGCACAGGTCTGTGCACGACGAGATTCAAGCCTGCAATGAGCAGGGCGTGGCTGGAGAGCGAGATCACCCTTCTCCTTTAAGAACTGGCCGGCGCCAGTGTGTCTGTGTTCCATTGCTAACTGACATCACCTGAGCTTAGCCCGCGCTCTGAGTTAGCGCCTCACTCCGTGGCCTTTGCGCCTTAACACAGGTGTGTAGCACCTGATTTAGCGCTCCAATCACCTCCAGGGGTGATAGAAGCCAAGTTTGCAGTCGGAGGCGATAATTAGCGCCAGGCGCTAAACTTTGCGCTCGGCCGATAATTGCGCCCCAAATGGGGCGATACCGAATTTCTCCCCCTTAGTCTTAGACCATATTGAGGACACCTGCCAACTGGCTGGATGTTGCATAGGATTTCAGTTTTTGAACAGCACAAATGCCATTCTGGTATTGCTAGTATTTAGGTACCCTACAAACATCTGCCAATAAAATCATACCCTCCAAACTGTATAATGTTTAATGCTGCTCACATCTACACATTACAAAGGAACAGCACCTTGGTGTTGTATTTCATGCTAATCTAGTATTGACAGGTGCAAAATAGTCCTTACCAGGATTAATGAGTTAGTCGGTTATCTTACTGAGTAGACTAGCAGACCCCACTAGAATCTTACTCTGCAATTCACAGTCTTGTGCTGTGTTAGGTGCATGCTTCAAAATGTATCTTCTGAAATACATTTAATGGAATTACAAATTCCAGTCTAGAGTTTGAAGGAGCTTTGATTAAAAGCTTTAACATGTTTCTGGTTATTCTGGCCATGTTAACATTCTTTGCTTCAAGCAACTGTGCTTAGTGACAGAGTTCTAGGCTGCTAATTTTAGAATTAGCAATTAATTTCAATCACGAGTCTGATCATACATACTATTTTAATAAACTAGTAAAACTACACAGTTTGTATATAATGCCCCGTAATTTGCGACCCCTACGAGTTGCGTATGTGCTTATAAGGGCCGCGCAAGTTCCAGGTTTTCGCATGCGAAGCTGTTGACAGATCCAACGCACCCTCGGGAAAAGGGCATTCGCGGGCAGAGAGTTGGTTATTTGCCCAACTTCTGCCCAGCAAATGCCCATGAAATTCTTACGCCTGGTAAGAGTTTAAAAACATTAAAATATTTTTTTTCCAATCATTTAAACATTAATAAACCTGTACAATAAGGTAAGTTTATTTTTAGCCCCTTTAAAACATTTAAATTTATTTTTCAAAAAATTTAACTTTTGTTTTAAATATTTAATTAAATGGCATTTTAATTAATTTTAAATATGTAATTTAAAAAAATATTTATTTGATGTATCGATGTATTTTTTGGGGGTATTCCCATTCATGCTTATGGAGTTTTCATACATACGGAATCCCCATAAGCATAAATGGAGATTCCCTTCTTTCATTCGTTGGGCTGGCCCACGTGATCCCAGGGACGCTTGCGAACCGCCTGCACCCCTGGGATATGTGGGCCTCTACCCTGAGAGGTCCAGGACCGCGAATCTCTGTACCTCCCGGACCACCAGGTACCCGGGCATTTTATTTGCGGATCGGAGGCATTTCCCTGTGGGAAGCCTCCGACCGCAAATTCAGGGCCAATGAGTGCTTTAGCTTTGCAACGATGTACACTCTGCAACGTAATACAGGTGGAACATCAAAGTGCTTTTACACAATAGGTATGAGACCACCTTCATGATCTGGAGAGTCAGGGCTAACACCTGCTTCAGTAGCACAATAGGCACAAAGCTATTTTTTTTAAAAATCCACCTCAAATGTTGTCTAATAAAGTCATTTACTTTGAAGATGCAGATGGCTAGCTCTCTGAAATTGCCCAAGGCACCATTGACAAACGCAGCCAAAATTCTGTAACTATCCAATTAAAATTAAAATAAGGGGGTCAGTGGCTTCATTTAAAAAAAATGTAATACTATTTTAAATGGAGAAAGATAATATTTTACCCCGCGTGCAGTGACTACCTCTGAAGTTTTTTTTAATTATTCGTTCCTGGGATATGGGCGTCGCTGGCAAAGCCAGCATTTATTGCCCATCCCTAATTGCCCTAGAGAAGGTGGTGGGGAGTCGCCTTCTTCAACCATTGCAGTCGTTGTGGTGAAGGTACTCCCATAGTGCTGTTAGGGAGGGAGTTCCAGGATTTTGACCCAGAGACGATGAAGGAACAGCAATACATTTCCAAGTCGTGATGGTGTTCCCATGCGCCTGCTGCCCTTGTCCTTCTCGGTGGTAGAGGTCGTGAGTTTGGGAGGTGCTGTCGAAGAAGCCTTGACGAGTTGCTGCAGTGCATCTTGTAGATGGTACACACTGCAGCCATGGTGCGCCGGTGGTGGAGGGAGTGAATGTTTAAGGTGGTGGATGGGGTGCCAATCAAGCGGGCTACTTTGTCCTGGATGGTGTCGAGCTTCTTGAGTGTTGTTGGAGCTGCACTCATCCAGGCAAGTGGAGAGCATTCCATCACACTCCTGACTTGTGCCTTGTAGATGGTGGAAAGGTTTTTAGGAGTCAGGAAGTGAGACGCTCACCGCAGAATACCCAGCCTCTGACCTGCTCTTGTAGCCACAGTATTTATGTAGCTGGTCCAGTTAAGTTTCTGATCAATAGTGACACCCCCCAGGATGCTGATGTTGGGGATTCTGCAATGGTAATGCCGTTGAATGTCAAGGGGCGGTGGTTAGACTCTCTCTTGTTGGAGATAGTTATTGCCTGGCACTTGTGTGGCGCAAATGTTACTTGCCATTAGATTTCAGTCTTGAAGTTATTAGGACTGCCATGTGACAGTAAGGGACCATGCTACATGGGAAAGATTTTATGCAAGACCAGAGTTGCTTGTTGGCAATAAGACTAAGTTCTGTTTTTTTATGGCCTTACCAGCCTCTGGATGCTCTACTGTTGCTTCTGGAGTCCAGGGACCGGCTTTGACATAACCTCTCTTCTCAAGAGCAAAAACAAATCCTCCATCTCCGATAATGACCTCCCCAGAAGCCAAACGCTCCAGAAGTCCCTGCAATAAAATTTCTCATCTTAACCATAAAGATTCAAGACAGTAAATGGTAACAGAGTTCATTGAAAATGTTAGTGTTACAATAAGCAACATTATCCATTCGAGAAGTTCACTGCACTCAAGAATGAAAACAATACATAATCTTACATCATTTAAAAGGCAAGGCGGCAAGAAAATCTAGATTTAGGCCCTCAGGCAGATCACACAATTACTCGTATCCACAAGTGATTTGTTACCCACTTGCATTGTGCGTTCGGCCCATATTTAAGGTCGGGAACACATCAATAATCAGCCATTCGGTTAAAAAGTATGAGAAAATCCATTTCGAGCGTTGGCAATCCCTGCCCAAATATTTCAAAGAGAATCTTGCATTGAACATGATTAATTTAATTGAGCTACTACATAGGCAATTCTTCCCCTTTCCAATGTGGGATAAAGTATGCTTTAAAAAAAAATAGGTCCATGGTTATGTCTGAATCTGATATTACAGGTAGCGCTCTATACTTAATTTGGAACAAGAGTAGACTTATTGGCCCAGAAATTAATGACGGAGCCTTCGTGCGGGGGTAAGGCTTCCCCGCGATATCTCACTGCGCGCCTGCCTTTTCATTCCGAGCTCGCACGAACTTGATTTTCTAGACAGCAGCTGTGCAGTGCTTCCGTATCCCACAGGCGCAGTTAATTCGTGCGAGCTGTGGGATCACGTGATTCAGTTAGAGCCAATGGCAGCACACCATCTTTCATTCATAGTTTTCACAGCAAGTGCTGTGAAAGCTATGAATCTATACCCCCTCAAAAGAACAGCTAAACCTCAATTAAATTTAAAAAAAACCATCACATTAATAAAATAAGTATAGTTAAATAAATTAACCACTTTAAACAAAAAATTAAATTTTTGAAAAAATTTTAAATCTTTTAAAAAGTTATAAAAATAAACTTACCTTTCTGTAAAGTCTCTAAAAAAGATATACCTGTTGAAAAAAATTCAAAATAATACTTAATTAACTACTTACCTTGTTAAAAGAGGGTCTTACGCCTCCTTTCTTTATGTGCAAAATCTTCCATGCTTACCTGCACGTTCAAAGCACTAAGTGCACTGCGTGCGCGCAGCCTGTAGCGCGCACGCGGTTCACCTAGGAACCGCCCCCTTTTGAAATCACCAAGTGCCGGTTTTCAGCGCATGCGCAGTGCATGCAGAAAACCGGCAATTGGAGACAGAATACGCGAGAGTACACAGTGCGTACTCTCGCGTAGAGACACTAATTTTTGGGCCATTATAGGACTCAGAACTGGCCAGTGCTGTTGGAGCAAACTCACTTTCGGTTCTAACCAGCATCACACCTTGGAGCAAGTAAGTTTAGACCCAGGTAAAGTAAAAGGGGTGAAACTGGAATATCATCGAACCAAATGACCAGAGCGTTCAAAAATTTAATATAAATTAAAAAACATATAAATTGCAGGAGGAAGATTTTTGTTTTGTTGCAGAGTGCCTGCTCACAGACAGTATGCACCCCCGGGGCAGGGATTCGCCCCCATTGCTCCGCACATTTGGCTCGCACCCATTGATCTGCGCCCACTGCATTGCTCCGACCACTGGGCATTGGCTTTTGCTGAGGGCAACGATGGCTGGGAGGGGAGGGTACAGCAGCAGCAGAGGTGGTGGACACAGCACTGGAGCGAGCCACTGCCCAGCGCACACCCCGGAAGGCAGCGCGCGGCCCCCAGGGACCCTGCAAAAACCACAACATCGTGGCCAAGGCAAAGCAGAGTGGCGGGGTAGGCTGGGGTGGGGGGGGAAACAAACATATCTGGCACTCATTGATCAAAAGACCTGCGTTAAGCCAGTTGCACTTCTACCTGTAAAAAAAAATGCAACAAGTCCATCAGGATGTGACTAGTGGTGTCCCGCAGGGATCGGTGTTGGGGCCTCAACTATTCACAGTATTTATGAACAACTTAGATGATGGCATAGCAAGTCATGTATCCAAATTTGCCAATGACACAAAGATAGGCAGCATTGTAGGCAGTGTAGATGAAAGCATAAAATTACAAAGGGATATCGATAGACTAAGTGAATGGGCAAAACTGTGGCAAACGGATTTCAATGTCGGCAAATGTGAGGTCATCCACTTTGGACCTAAAAAGGATAGAACAGGGCATTTTCTAAATGGTGAAAAGCTAAAAACAACGGAGGTCCAAAGAGACTCGGGGGTCCAGGTACATAGATCATTAAAATTTCATGAACAGGTACAGAAAATAAATCAAAAAGGCTAATGGAATGCTGGCCTTTAAATCTAGAGGACTAGAGTACAAGGGGGTAGAAGTTATTCTACAGCTATACAAAACCCTGGTTAGACCACACCTGGAGTACTGTGAGCAGTTCTGGGCACCACACCATAGGAAGGATATTTTGGCCTTGGAGGGAGTGCTGTGTTTACCAGAATGATACCCGGACTCCAAGGGCTAAAAATTGAGTAGTGCCCCCTTCGGGGTGCTAACTTCGCCGGGGCGCTACTTTTAGCGCCCCAGAAAAATGATCACCCCCATGACGGAAATTGAGTGGTAGTGCCCCAAGAGGGAAATGGGGCGCTACTGGAAGTGTTCCGCCTCCCTCTTGGGGCGTGCGAGGGAATATTGCGGCACTACGTGCCGCAGCACATGCGCGCCGCGGTATTGCAGGCCTTCCTCCCCTTCTTAAAGGGGAGGGGCATTGCACAGCGCGACCCGGGGCCCAGCTGGGCCCCCGGGGATCGGGAATGCCGGCAAAAGAGCCCGGCACTTCTCTTGAGTGGCACTCCGCGGGGGGGCGGGTACGGAGGCCGGGGACGGGAGCGGAGGCAGGTGCTGGCAGGTGGCCAGCAACAAAAATGGCCGCCCCACACCTCGCCTTTAAATAGCGCCTCCCTGGCCGCAGGTAAGCCCCCCTGAACCCGTCGGACATAGCGTCCAGCGGTAAGTCAGGGGGCGCTCCTGAAGATTGCGGCCGGGGCGCGAGCGGGGCGCTGCGCACGGTGATGACGTCATCGCCGGCAGCGCAGCGCCGCGGGGTGCTACTGGTTACCGCCGCCGCTAACCTCCCGCTGAATTTCGCGGGAGGCATAGGTGGTGCCGCGCCCGGGTGCTAGTTGCTTTGCACCCCGTTAACGCCTTCTTAGGGCGCTAACGCAAGGCTCAAAGCAACCAAATTTCCCCCCTAAGGGTTTAATTACGAGGAGAGATTACACAAACTAGCATTGTATTCACTGGAATTTAGAAGGTTAAGGGGTGATTTGCTTGAAGTTTTCAAAGTATTAAGGGGAACAGATATGGTAGATAGAGAGAAACTATTTCCACTCGTTGGGGATTCTAGGACTAGGGGGCATAGTCTAAAAATTAGAGCCAGACCTTTCAGGAGTGAAATTAGGAAACACTTCTACACACCAAGGGTTGTAGAAGTTTGGAACGGTGGGTGGGGGAGTGGGACTGGCTGAAGTGCTCTTCCAGAGAGCCCGCAAGGGCTCGACAGACCGGATAGCCTTCTTCTGTGTTGTAACCATTCCATGATTCTATGATTCCACAAACAGGCAATCGATTCTAGATCAACTGTTAATTTTAAATCGGAGATTGATAGCTTTTTGTTAACCAAAGGTATTAAGGGATATGGGCCAAAGGCAGGTATAGGGAGTTAGGTCACAGATCAGCGGCAATCTCATTGAATGTCGCAACAGGCTCGAGGGGCTGAATGCCCTACTCCTGTTCCTATCATTACTTGGTGACAAACATTTGCAAATAAAAAATAATAATCTTAAAACGGTTTGAAATGAAGGGGAAATGTTTTACTCTTTTTGCAGCGTTCTTTCCGTCTTTCCCCACTGTGTGCATTTCGACAGCAGTTCCTGCACTTCTCTTTCTGCCCCGTGTTTTCGCTCTTTCGCACTCGGCTCGCAGCTTTCACCGAACACTTCTCCAAAAACTGGTTTCCTCACACCTTTTTATAGCGATCGCGAAGGCGGTGGCGGCGCTCCAGGTATCCGCCTCCTGCGCTCTCATTGGCCTCCGCCGGCTCGCGCTCCCCGGGCGGACTGTCTCGGCTGGAGAGCGAGTGGGCCAAGTCGCAAAAGTTGCAAAATGTCTGGGAGAGTCTGAGAGTTTGGGTTGAGGGGGGGCTGAGGCTGCAAAGACACTGAGAGAGACAACCAGATTTATTTATTTTATTTAATAAAGCAGCATTTTAGGATCTGATCATGTCGCGGCTGCTAAAGCTTTTTCAGTCTCATAATCATCGACGAAAATTGCCATTCCTGCCTGTGTTAGCAGAGCGCTCCCGTTGGATTCCTATCCGTCCTCTAGGCAGCGCGCCACCCACCAAACCATCCAAAGAGGGGTGAGTGCTTTCCTAAACCCAACCTTGTCTTTGCACGTCTGAAAATAATGCAAATACTGCCATTTGGATGTATAATCTTGCGGGCGTGATCATATTTCAGTCAGTACAAATAAAAAAAACTGCATATTTAATCAGTGCTTCAAGAAATTCTGGCCGCGCTGAAGCCACTTGCCCGTTTTGTGGATGTAAACAACTTGTGAGCATTTGTTGCACTATTGAACATTTCTACTCGTGCATGTGTAATCGTTTGAAGACTAGATTATATATATTTCTTTATCATTGCCCTATTCTCTGATTTAACTTTCTAAAATTAGAATGCGTTCAGAATATCGCTGTGCAAGACATTGGAAGCCCACTGTGGGGAAGTACTGAGTCACAGGAGAGGGAGAACATCCAAGCCAAGCTCATCAGATATGCACAATTGTCTTCGGCATTCATAGAAAAGCAAAATACTGTGGATGCTGGAAATCTGAAATAAAAACAAAAATGCTGGAAATACTCAGCAGGTCAGGCAGCATCTGTGGAGAGAGAAACAGAGTTAACGTTTCAGGTGGATGACCTTTCATCAGAACTGGAAAATGTTAAGAGATGTATCAGCTTTTAAGCAAGTGCAGGGGCAGGGAAAGGGAGGAGGGGAGGAAAGAACAAAAGGGAAGGTCTGTGATGGGTGGAAGGCAGCAGTGATTAAATGACAAAAGGTATGATAGTACAAAGCAAAAGGAGGTGGTAATGGGACAAGTAAAGAAACAAAAGATGAGTCTAGATGAGGTGTAAATGGGAATGGCAGAATCATCAACAGCTGCCATCTGAAAAAAACAGGGGCAGAGGTTATAGTCTGAAATTGTGGAACTCGATGTTGAGTCCACAAGGCTGAAAAGTGCCTAATAGAAAGATGAGGTGATGTTCCTCGAGCTTACGTTGAGCTTCGTTGGAACAGTGTAAGAAGCTCGGCTCTGGAAAGTTCAGTTTGTCTGCTGAGAAGAGGATTTTGCTGGAGTTTTACTGTTGTTGGTTGCCATATAAATAGTTTGACTGCAGTCACGGGCTGTCTCGTAGGGCTGCCTTCAGGGCTGGAGGAGGAGAGGGAGCAGCAAGGAAGACAGCAGAGAGCAGGAGCAGCTACCATAAGAGAGAGGAGGAGAAGGACACTGCACAGGAGGCCATATCCTCCTTTGCATCTTAAGAACATAAGAAATAGGAGCAGGAGTAGGCCATACGGCCCCTCAAGCCTACATCGCCATTCAATAAGATTATGGCTGATCTTTGACCTCAGCCACAATCTTATTGAATGGCAGAGCAGGCTCAAAGGGCCAAATGGCCTACTCCTGCTCCTATTTCTTATGTCACAGAGTCATAACGGCACAGAAGGAGAACATTCGGCCCACCGAGTCCGTGCCGGCTCTCTGCAGAGCAATCCAGTCAGTCCCATTCCCCCGCTCTATCCCCGTAGCCCTGCAAGTTTATTTCCCTCAAGTGCCTATCCAGTCTCCCCTTGAAAACATTGAATGTCTCCACTTCCACCACTTCCATCGGCAGCAAGTTCCAGGTCCTCACCACTCGCTGCGTAAAAAAGTTTTCCCTCACATCCCCCCTGTATCTCTTGCCCAAAACCTTAAATCTGTGTCCCCTAGTCCTTGTACCATCAAGTAGTGGGAACAGCCATTCCCCGTCTAGCCTATCCAAACCCGTCATAATCTTGTACACTTCTATCAAATCACTCCTCAACCTCCTTTGCTCTAATGAAAACAAATCCAGCTTCTCTAACCTGTCCTTGTAGCTAAGATCCCCCATCCCCGGAACCATTCTGGTAAATCTCCTCTGCCCCTCTCAATTGCCTTCACATCCTTCCTAAAGTGTGGTGACCAGAACTGGACGCAATACTCCAGTTGTGGCCTAACCAGCGCTTTATAAAGGTTCAGCATGTTCTTATGTTCTAACTCTACTTTCCTGCCCTAATCCCCATATCCCTTAATTTCTCTGGAGTCCAAAAATCTATCTATCTCAGCCTTGAATATACTCAACGACTGAGCATCCACAGCACTTTGGGGCAGAGAATTCCAAAGATTCACAACCAATGTTCCCTCTAATTTTTTTTGGACTGAGCGGGCCACCAACTCCTTTGAGCGTGACGTTTTTGTCCGTGGGCAAATTTTACAACAACAACTTTTACAACGACAGCAACAGCAACCACTTAAAAGCATATATACAGTAATGCCATATTGCCACCCCGCCATCTCAAATCATGAGACAATCAGGCAAGGTTCGATACAAGTTCAACATAACTTCTCTGCTTTTGAATTCTATTCCTCTAGAAATGAACCCCAGTGCTTTATTTGCAGTTTTATGGGTTTTTTAACCTGTGTTGCTACTTTTAATGATTTTGGAATCTATACCCCTAGATCCCTTTGCACCTCTGCCCCATTTAGACTCTTAGGGGGAAAATTTGTCTCCTTAGCGCCTCCCGTTAGCACCAGCAGATGGCACTGATGGGGCGCTAGAGCATTATGACCGAGGTGAGGTGAATCCAGCGGCACATGCCAAATCCCGCTCCCCATAGCGCCGCAGGTAAGAGTGATCGCCAGGAACGTCAACACCAGGTGGATTGTGACATCAGTGAGTGTCCAACGCTCACTGGCCACCCAATCTGTGAAATTGATTGTCACCACCTACCTTAGCGCCTGGAGTAAACACCGACAGGAAGAGCTGTCATGAAGCACCAGGAAGCCGGCTCCAGGGATGTTATTTAAAGGGATCATGAGTAATGACTCACAGCTGTCAGGTTAGTGCAGTTTCAGTGGTTTCTTGTCAGTTTCACACACTCCAACAGTTTCATTCAGTAATTTCAAGGTTCTTTTGTATCAGGAGTGTTGTGGCAACTAAAAAGTAGCAATATTCTTTAAAAAATCAATAGCTACACTTGATAACACTAATGGGGGCTGTACTGGCATGCCACCTCGCCCTCCACGATCTATGGCGGAGGGAGCGTAGGCAGCAAGAATGACAGGGACATATGCGCAGAGAGATGAGGAGGGACATCAGGGCTCTCACTAGGAGGCCCTACCTTCCGAGGGTATTCTGAAAGCACTTCTCCTACCTTCAATGAAGCGAGGAGCAGTGTATTAGAAGGCTCCGCTTCACCAATGAAGTGATCACAGAACTCTGCCACCTCCTCCAAACAGACCTCCAGCCTCACACCAGGATGACTTAAAGCCCACATACCCATTGCTCACCACATCCCCATCATTTCATCCCTCTCACAGGCCGTAAAGTTGAAATGACAGACACCACAAAAGAATGTTAAGTGAATTAATAAATTTATCAAAAATCAGTGAACACATATTTACAACAAAAATATTAACTATTCATACTTCTGCAATCCCTTAGTGCCTCTTGTTACTGTGCTTTTGCCTACTCTAGTGCTCCTACAAAGTGTTGGCCCAGTGGCTGCAGCAGGGCTGGTGGAAGGCTGCTGAGTGTCCGTGTGGGAGACTTCAGATGGCCTTGCACGACGCCCTCGGTTGTAGACTGCACCACCTCAGGATGGGCGGCAACAGTCTGCGCTGGCTGGATGACAGGCAGCGACAAGGGCAATGGCGGAGTGGCAGTGGTGGGAGCAGAAATGCTGCCATCCTGAGAGAGGACAGCAGGTTCCTGCTCCACTGACCCACTGCCACTCCCCTAGGGCAGCAGCTCAGCATCCCTAGCAATCTGTTCGAGCACAAATTGCTGGCCTGCTGCAACACCGTGAAAGCCCCGGTCGACGGTGGTAGACCCAGCTACGATGACAGCTGTCAGAGCTTGCGTGGCATCAAGCTGAGACTGCATGAGAGCAGTCTGAGATTGGATGCCACAAAGCATAGACTACATTGCAGCGCTAAGACATTGTGTCGCTTCTGCCTGTGCTGCAACAGAAGCTGCCAGATCGCCCATCACACGCGGGATGAGGTCTGGGTCGCCACGGTCTCTCTGGGAGTCTACCATCCTTTGCAGACTGGAAATGATGGGCTCCATGGTGTGCGCAGAGCCTTGTGCAATGTTGGGGGCGGACTCCTCCACGCTCCTTACCATTGCCGAGAGGCTCTCAGGCCCCCTTGCCATTGCACCTGTCATCTCCATGTGCATGCCCATCACCCTTCTTCTAAATGCCTCCCCATCAAGGTCCTCATCTGAGTCCTGTGCAGCTGAACTTGCGCGCGAACTCGCCCTCAGGAGAGCAGGGCCCCGAGCTACCCTTTCCCCCTGGCCTTGCTGCAGTCCACTCATCCCCGGTGCCTCACCCTGTGCAGATCCCACTACTATACTAGCCTCTAAAGAACGCGTAGTTCCAGTATCTAAGCTGGTGCCCGCGGGTGAGGCATGCAGTGACGCAATGTGTTCTTCCTCCTCCTCTTCTCCCGCCTTGCTCTCTACGGTGCACTCAAGGACAGGCTGCTCAGGTGCTTGCTCATTATCTGAAAGCATAAAGGCACAAGAGTCGGGTTAAGGTGAGGGGGGGTGCAGGAAGGGAGCAATGCATGCATACAGCATGATTAGCTGGAAAGAGCAAAACGCTTGTCGGGTGAGGGGGTAGTGGGATGTGAGAAGAAGGAGTAGGGATGAACATACCATTATTGTCCCCAAGGGGGTCAACGTCGCCGGTGGCTTCGGCACCCACCACCTGGCACCCAATGATCTCCAGCACTCTATTTTCCAGCGCAGACAGTGGTTGGGTGTCGGCTGGTCCCCCGCCTATGTGCTCCTGCTCCCTCCTGTTGTGAACCACCTTGGCCTGCAAGAGAAAGGAATGTGTGAGTGAGTGAGTGTGGAGCAATGTGTTTGGATGATGTGCCTGGCATAGTTGAATAGCTGTCATTGTGTGCAAGGTGTGAGATGTGTGTGTGAGTGTTGGTAGGTAGAGAGTGTTGGTGGATGAGTGCTGGGGTGTGGTGCTTTGGGCAGTGTGTGCAGATTGAGGTTCAGATGGCGGTATGTAGCATTTGTTGAAGCATTCACTCACCATGACCACCCAAGTGAGGTCGTTAAATTTCTTCCTGCACTGTGTATGGGTCCTGGGGACCACAGTGCTAACTGAGACGTGCTGCGCTACCTCCCTCCACATGGTGCTGAAGACTTGCGGCGAGGGCCTCCTGCCACTTGCCAGGTAGAGCACCGCCCTCTGTCTCTCCACAGTGAACACCAACACCTCCACTGCTTCATCACAGAATCTGCGGGCTCTCTCCCTGGGGTGTGGATCTGCCATGAGTACACTTGGTTCAGTCCTCCGGCTCCTTCTCCTTGTCCTGCTTCTGCTTGCTGAGGCAGCTGCACAGCCAGCAATGCTGAGGATCTGCAGCATCAATGAACCTCCCCTTTAAATACTGAAAGAAGCCTGTGGCAATCATGACTTGCGATTAGACTGCACCTGATATTGGTCCACCCTGTGAGTGTAACGCCAATGAGATTGGGCTTTAAGACTTGAATTAGGACTCCAATCATTTTTTTGAGCAGTGAGCACGAATTTTGCATGCATTCTAATGCATTAGCGCCTGGCGCTAATTCTCCAACTTTTCTACTGACACCGCCCATTCCTGGGCTATAATGAATTTCTAGCCCTTATTTTCCAAGGAGTGGGTCGCCTCCTTATCCTCCTACCAAAATGCACCACCTCACACTTCCCTTTATTGAAATTCATGTGTCATTTATATGCCCATTCTGCAAGTTTGTTTATGGTAGAATTAATTAAAAGCTTTTAGTTCATCATGTACAAACTCTATTTAAAAAAAAATTACTCATCAGAAATGACTGGGATATAAAAGAACTGCATAATAATGCATTAACACTTCAGAAACGTCACTCAGTTCCACGGTTATGCATCGACAAACAATCCAAAAGCCCAAGGTGAGCTGAAACAGGCATATCTATTTGTGCAATTTGTATTAATTTTAAAGTTTTCAACATATTAGCCCATCCCTCATGTCACTATAGCAATGGCTGCACAAGCAGCAGGAGCAGTGGCTTTCCTATGGCGCTGACGACTGTACGTCCAGATACATAATTAGAATATTAATCACAATGCACCCAGACAACTAACAAATATAAAGTGCTGTAGTTCTTTAGTTCACAGTATTAAAAAAAGAATTGAACAAAAACAGGTATCCGTATTTTCAATTTCAATCACTTCCATTAATAAACGTGGTCTTATTGAACCAGCACACCCCCCATGTAACATGTCAGAAATGCAGCACTTATTCACGAGTGCAGAAAAACACATACACAATTTGCATCACCGAATTAAAAACAAAAAACAGGAAAAGCTATGATTTAACAAAAATAAACATTCATCTTTCTCCCTGGACAGGAGAACCAATCAGACTGACTTGGAAATGTTTACTAATATGTTGATTTACGAATTTTGCTTTTAATGTTTTTCTCTCAAACATTCGCCACACTATTAATCCCTGCTCTTATCACAAAAAGTGTTGAAATATTTTAGGTACTTCGCAATTAAATAGCAGGAAACAAACTTCATTGTACTCTCAATTTTTAATCTCCTATTTCAAACATTTATACCAAATCGAAATTGTACATTATCAGTTTAATCGATGTATTTTCTGTGTCCTTCTCAATAAACAAATAGTGGCTGCTTCCTGCAATTTTTATACGCCATTACATAACTCTTGTTTCAATAACACTCCACTAAACGTTTAAGAGGAAATCTATATTTACATTATTCCTGAGACTTGTTCGAACTACAGAATGACAGACAAAATAAAATGGTTTGTGTTTTCCCCCTTTTTTGGTTCTCTTCCTAAGCGTCTAAAGTATTTTTTATTAAAAGTCAATAAAAAGTAATATGTAACTCCTACAAATCCTCCCTGCCCTCCCCCTCCTCAACAGCATGGTTGCATGTTTGTGTAAAGCTACTCACTTCAGTCAATCGTTCAAAATCAAATATTGAGAAATTTAAATTTTAAAACGCTTTAAGCAATTCAGAGTCTCTTTAAAAGCATTTGGACTTCAAGACCTGGTTGAAGCTTGTTTAGATGAGGGGAAAATTGATTTTTGCTTGTTTCTTCCAAAATCATAGGGGGAAAAAAGTGTTATTAACACTCATTTTTTGGGAAAAGTTCATTAAAAATCTTTAAATTCTTTCAAGTCTCATTGCAGCTTTGACAAAAGAAGTTGCTCCAAGTTTCTCTTTCCCTCTTCAATGCTGTCGTTAAATATACAACAACAAAAAAATCTCTATTTCCAAACAAAGTTCAAATAAGAAGTGAATAAAGTGGTTAAACTTCCTGAGAAGGTGGTGAGGTTATCGATCCCCAGCCTTGGCGATGAGTTGGGATCAGTTTTGGAGAAGCTGTTTCCTCTTTTTCTGCTGCTGTTCCCTCCGTCTCTCACAGAATCTGAGGTACAAACAGGGGCACAAACTCTTTCCCCTCTCTCATAACATTATTTAAATAACCCTGATAAACTCATTCAAAAAGGGGACAACCCCAGGCAAAATTTAACTGGAACTTACTGCGGGACACCATCATCACTTTCCCGTATTTTTCCCGGCTTTAGACAATTTTCCGTGCTAATATCTTACCCCCAACCCATGTGCCCTTATCTTGCTTAACAAACTTTTATGTGGCACCTTATCGAAAGCCTTTTGGAAATCCAATGCACTGGTTCCCCTTTATCTACCCTGCTAGTTACATCCTCAAAAAACTCTAATAAATTTGTCAAACACGATTTCCCTTTCATAAAACTATGTTGACTCTGCCTAATCATATTATGATTTTCTAAGTGCCCGATACCATTTCCTTAACAATGGATTCCAGCATTTTCCCGACGACTGATGTCAGGCTAACTGGCCTGTAGTTCACTGTTTTTTCTCTCCCTCCTTTCTTGAATAGCAGTGTTACATTTGCGACCTTCCAATCCGCTGGGACCATTCTAGAATCTAGGGAATTTTGGAAGACCAAAAACAATGCATCCACTATCTCTTCAGCCACCTCTTTTAGAACCCTAGGATGTAGGCCGTCAGCCCTCAACAAGGTGGTGGTGAGCCAATAAATTGCTCCCCATTTCAGAGGGTAGTTAAGAGTAAACCACATTGCTGTGGGTCTGGAGTCACATATAGGCCAGACCGGGTAAGGACAGCAGATTTTTTTTTACGACAATCCGGTAGTTTTATGTTCTCCATTACTGATACTAGCTTTTTATTCTCGATTTATTTAATTGAATTTAAATTCTCCAGCTGCTGTGGTGGGATTTGAACTCGTGTCTTCGGACCTTCTCAAGGGCAATTAGGGATGGGCAATAAATACTGGCCTTGCCGGCGATGCCCAGATCCCATGAACGAATTAAAAAAAAATTAGTCCAGGCCTACTGGATTACTACAAAAGCAAAATACTGCGGATGCTGGAAATCTGAAATAAAAACAGAAAATGCTGGAAACACTCAGCAGGTCAGGCAGCATCTGTGGAGAGAGAAACAGAGTTAGCGTTTCAGGTCGATGACCCTTCGTCAGAACTGGAAAAAGTTGGAGATGGAACAGGTTTTTAAGCAAGTGTAGGGGCAGGGAGAGGGGGGAGGGTTGGAAAGAACAAAAGGGAAGGTCTGTGATAGGATGGAAGGCAGGAGAGGTTAAGAGACAAAAGGGATGATGGTGCAAGGCAAAAGAAGATGGTAATGGGACAAGTTAAGAAACAAAAGATGACTCTAGATAAATTGTAAATGGCAATGGCAGAATGTTCGACAGCTGCCATGTGAGAGAGAGAAAAAAAAATGAAAATAAAGATAGGGGCAGAGGTTATGGTCTGAAATTGTTGAACTCGATGTTGAGTCCAGAAGGCTGTAAAGTGCTGAATCGAAAGATGAGGTGCTGTTCTTCGAGCTTGCGTTGAGCTTCATTGGAACAGTGTAAGAGGCCGAGGATGGAGAGGTCAGAGTGGGAGTGGAGCTGAGAATTAAAGTGACAGGCGACCGGAAGCTTGGGGTCACCCTTAGGGACTGAACGGAGGTGTTCCGCGGTCACCCAATCTGCGTTTGGGCTCCCCAATGTAGAGGAGACCGCATCGTGAGCAGCGAATACAGTATACTAAATTGCAAGAAGTCCAAGTAAATCGCTGTTTCACCTGGAAGGAGTGTTTGGGGCTCTGGACTGTGGGAAGGGAGGAGGTAAAAGGGCATGTGTTGCATCTCCTGCGCTTGCACATGAAGGTGCCAGGCGACGGGGAAGGGGTGTTGGGGGTGATAGAGGAGTGGACCAAGGTGTCACGGAGGGAGCGGTCCCTTCGGATTCACGACCCTCTAAGAAGAAATTCCTCCTCATCTCTGTTTTAAATGGACGACCCCTTACTCTGAAACTATGCCCCCATAGTTCTAAATTCCCCCACGAGGGGAAACTTCTTCTTCTCTTCTTAGACAGTCCCTTGGAACCAAGGATGACTTGCTTCCACACTAAAAATGAGTTCTTAGGTGACTGATGAGTCCAATACGGGACCTACAGTCTCTGTCACAGGTGGGGCAGATGGTGATTGAAGGGGTGGGTGGGTAGGGTGCTTGGGTTGACGTGCGCGCCTTCCGCTGTTTGCGCTTGGCTTCCGCTTGCTCCCAGCGAAGAGACTCGAGGTGTTCGGCGCCTTCCCAGATGCTTCTCCTCCACTTTGAGCGGTCTTGGGCCAGGGATTCCCAGGTGTCGGTGGGGATGTTGCACTTTTTCAAGGAGGCTTTCAGGGTGTCCTTGAAGTGTTTCCTCTGGCCACCTGGGGCTCTCTTGCCATGTCGGAGCTCCGAGTAAAGCGCTTGTTTTGGGAGTCTCGTATCGGGCATGCGGACGATGTGGCCCGTCCATCAGAGCTGATCGAGCGTGGTCAAAGCTTCGATGCTGGGGATGTTGGCCTGAGCGAGAACACTGACGTTGGTGCACCTATCCTGCCAATCTTGCGGAGGCAGCGTTGGTGGTACCTCTCCAGTGCTTTGAGGTGCCTGCTGTACATAGTCCATGTCTCTAAAGCATACGGGAGGGCGGGTATCACTACTGCTCTGTAGACCATGAGGTTGGTGCCAGGTTTGAGGTCCTGGTCTTCAAACACTCTCTTCCTCAGGCGACTGAAGGCTGCACTGGCACACTGAAGGTGGTGTTGGACTTCGTCATCGATGTCTGCCCTTGTTGACAGTAGGCTACCGAGGTATGGAAAGTGGTCCACGTTGTCCAAGGCCTCGTCATGGATTTTGATAATCGGGGGGCAGTACTGTGTAGCGGGGGCAGGTTGGTAGAGGACCTTTGTCTTATGGATGTTTAGTGTAAGGCCCATGCTCTCATACGCTTCGGTGAAGGTGTTGACGATGGTTTGGAGTTCGACCTCCAAGTGAGCGCAGAGGCAAGCCTCGTGTGCATACTGTAATTCGATGACAGAGGATGGGACGACCTTGGATCTGGACTGGAGGCGACGGAGGTTGAACAGTTTCCCGTTTGTTCTGTAGATTAGCTCCACTCCAGCGGGGAGCTTACTGAGGGTGAGATGGAGCATTGCAGCAAGGAAGATTGAGAAGAGCGTTGGTGCGATGACACAGCCTTGCTTGACCCCGGTCCATACGTGAATTGGGTCTGTGGTGGATCCGTTGGTCAGGATCACGTGAAGCAGGCGGAGGATGGTGACAAACTTTTGAGGGCAGCCGAATTTGAGGAGGACACTCCATAATCCCTCATGGTTGACAGTGTTGAAGGCCTTTGTGAGGTCAAAGAAGGCCATGTACAGCGGTTGGTGCTGTTCCCTGCATTTCTCTTGTATTTGACGCATGGAACATCCTCTCTGCATCTACCCTGTCAAGCTCCCTCAGCATCTTATATGTTTCAATAAGATCACCTCTCATTCTTCTAAACTCCAATGAGTAGAGGCCCAACCTGCTCAACCTTTCTTCATAAGACAACCCCTTCATCTCAGGAATCAACATAGTGAACCTTCTCTGAACTGCCTCCAATGCAAGTATATCCCTCCTTAAATAAGGAGACCAAAACTGTACGCAGTACTCCAGGTGTGATCTCACCAATACCCTGTACAGTTGTAGCAGGACTTCCCTACTTTTATACTCCATCCCTCTTGCAATAAAGGCCAACATTCCATTTGCCTTTGTAATTACTTGCTGTACCTGCATGCTAACTTTTTGTGTTTCATGTACAAGGACCCCCAGATCACTCTGTACTGTAGCATTTTGTAATCTCTCTCCTTTTAAATAATAATTTGCTTTTTTATTTTTCCTACCAAAGTGGATAACCTCACATTTTCTCACATTATACTCCATCTGCTAAATTTTTGCCCACTCACTTAACCTATCTATATCCCTTTGCAGATTCTTGCTTCACAACTTGCTTTCTCACCTATCTTTGTACATTCAGCAAATTTGGCTACATTACACTTGGTGCCTTCATTCAAGTCATTAATATAGATTATAAATAGTTGAGGCCCCAGCACTGATCCCTGCAGCACCCCACTAGTTACAGTTTGCCGACCGGAAAATGACCCATTTATTAGGACTCTCTGTTTTCTGTTAGTTAGCCAATCCTCTCTCCATGCTAATATATTACCCCCAACCCTGTGTGCTCTTATCTTGTGTAGTAACCTTTTATGTGGCACCTTATCGAATGCCTTCTGGAAATCCAAATACACCACATCTACTGGTTCCCCTTTATCCACCCTGTTCGTTACATCCTCAAAGAATTCCAGCAAATTTGTCAAACATGATTTCCCTTTCATAAAACCATGCTGACTCTGCTTGACTGTATTATGATTTTCTAAATGTCCTGCTACTACTTCCTTAATAATAGACTCCAGCATTTTCCCAATGACAGATGTTAGGCTAACTGGTCTATAGTTTCCTGCTTTCTGTCTCCCTCCTTTCTTAAATAGGGGCATTACATTTGCAGTTTTCCAGTCCGCTGGGACCTCTCCAGAATCCAGGGAATTTTGGCAGATTGCAACCAATGCACCCACTATCTCTACAGTCACTTCTTTTAAGATCCTAAGATGCAGGCCATCACTACTCCCACCACTGTTTTCTGCCCCTTGTTATTGCTTATCTCCACCCATACTGATTCTACTTCCTGATCTTCTGAGCCAAGATCCTTTCTCACTACTATCCTTATGTCATCCTTAATTATCAAGGCTACCCCCCCTCCTGTTCCAGTCTGCCTGTCTTTTCAATAAGTTAAGTACCCTGGAATATTTAGTTCCCAACCCTGGTCACCTTGCATCCATGTCTCTGTAATGCCTATTAGATCATACCCATTTATCATTATTTGTGCCATTAATTCATCTACCTTGTTACAAATGCTTTGTGCATTCAGGTAAAGAGCCTTTCGTTTTAATCTTCTCCCATTATTCTCTGATTTCATCTTATTTGCTGATGCATGATTACCTTTAAACTCTCTGTCCCTTCCGCATATCCACAGCATAACTAAGACCGCCTATTTCCACCTCCGTAACATTGCCCGTCTCCACCCTTGCCTCAGCTCATCCACTGCTGAAACCCTCATCCATGACTTTGTCACCTCTAGTCTTGACTATTCCAACGCACTCCTGGCTGGCCTCCCACATTCTACCCTACGTAAACTTGAGGTCATCCAAAACTCGGCTGCCCGTGTCCTAACTCACACCAAGTCCCATTCACCCATCACCCCTGTGCTCGCTGACCTACATTTGCTCCCGGTTAAGCAACGCCTCGATTTCAAAATTTTCATCCTTGTTTTCAAATCCCTCCATGGCTTCGCCCCTCCCTATCTCTGAAATCTCCTCCAGCCCCACAATCCTCTGAGATATCTGCGCTCCTCTAATTCTGCCCTCTTGAGTATCCTTGATTATAATCGCTCAACCATTGGTGGCCGTGCCTTCTGTTGCCTAGGCCCGAAGCTCTGAAATTCCCTGCCTAAACCTCTCCACCTCGCTACCTCTCTTTCCTCCTTTAAGATACTCCTTAAAACCTACCTCTTTGACCAAGCTTTTGGTCATCTGCCCTAATTTCTCCTTATGTGGCTCAGTGTCAAATTTTTAGTCTTATAATACTCCTGAGAAGCGCCTTGAGACATTTTACTACCTTGAAGGTGCTATATAACATACAAGTTGTTGTTGTTGTTGTCATACACTGCTTATCTTGCCTTGACTTTTCTCTTTAGTATTCTAAATTTCCCCTTCCCCCCTTTTTAGTTTAAAGCGCTATCTACAGCCCTAGTTATTCAATTCGTCAAGACACTGGTCCCAGCCCGGTTTAAGTGGAGACCGTCCCAATGGAACAGCTCCCTCTTTCCCCAATACTGCTGCCAGTGTCCCATGAATTGAAACCCCTTCCTCCCACACCACTCTTTGAGCTACGCATCTAACTCTCTAATCTGTTTGTCCCTATGCCAATTTGCACGTGGCTCAGGTAACAATCCAGAGATTATTACCTTTGAGGTTCTGCTTTTTAATTTGGATCCTAGCTCCTCAAACTCTCTCAGCAGAACCTCATTCCTAGTTCTACTTATGTCGTTGGTTCCTATATGGACCACAGCAACTGGATCCTCCCCCGCCCCGCCACTCCAAGTTCTTCTCCAGCCGTGAGGAGATATCCTTAACCCTGTCACTGGGCAGACAGCACAGACTTCAGAACTCCCGATCGCGGCTGCAGAGAACAGTATCTATCCCCCTGACTCTACTGTCCCTACCACTACAAATTCCTTTTCACTCCCCCCACTTGAAAGGTGTCCTGTACCACGGTGCCATGGTCAGTTTGCTCTTCCACCCTGAAGACTTTGCCCTCATCCACACAGCCTTATCCTCATACTTGTTGGATAAGGGCAAAGGCCAAGGCTCCTCCAGCACTGCACCTGGGGTCCCCTTACCTGCCTGAGTTGCAGTCACACCCTCCTGTCCCTGACCACTAACCAGACCTGTACTATTACCTAACCTAAGGGGTGTGACAGCCTTCTAGATCAAAGTGTCCAAATAACTCTCTCCCCCCCTGATGCATAGAAACATAGAAACATAGAAAATAGGTACAGGAGTAGACCATTCGGTCCTTCGAGCCTGCACCGCCATTCAATGCGTTCATGGCTGAACATGCTACCTCAGTACCCCATTCCTGCTTTCTCGCCATACCCCTTGATCCCCCTAGTTGTGAGTGTTATATCTAACTCCCTTTTGAATATATTTAGCGAACTGGCCTCAACAACCTTCTGTGGAAGAGAATTCCATAGATTCACCACTCTCTGGGTGAAGAAGTTCCTCCTCAGCTCAGTCTTAAATGGCTTCCCCTTAATCCTTAGACTGTGACCCCTAGTTCTAGTTTTCCCTAACATTGGGAACATTCTGCCCGCATCTAATTTGTCTAAACCAGTCAGGATTTTAAATGCACCTTGGACCTTGGACTCCAGCTCAACAACTCTGAGCTGAAGCTCCTCGAGTTGCAGTCACTTACTGCAGACGTGGTCGTCCAGGATCGCAATGCTCTCCACAAACTCTCACATGCTGCAGTTGCCCCACACCACCTGCACTGCCATCCCTTTATAACCTTGTTTTAATTATTTAGGGAATAAAAGTTTATGTATTTAATTAACTGAGCTTACAATTTAGTTTTTTAAACTAATTACTAGATCTAGTTTAAGTTCAGGGTAGATGAAATTCAATATTTGCCTGTAACACAAAGCACTCCAAGTTTTGGAGGCAAAAAGGAGCACCTCCTTCCCCTCTGCTCTGAATTCCCACTCACTCCAAATTCCCAAGTTACAACACTCTGTTTAAGTGCACTCCGTTTAAGATCACACTGTGCTGAACACTGTGTGAACTCACAACCACACTGAACTCATATCGCCTGCCACAAGGGATTCTACTAGACTTGAAGGGAAGTTCATTTAAAGGGACAATGCACCTCTTGTTATTATGGGATGCATGCATGCATAAGGGGGAAAACTATTGTCTATGCCACTCACAGGCGGAATTTTAACTTTGGTCGATGGTATAAAACAGGCAATATTGGATTGGCCGCACATTATACACCTCGCCCAATTCTCCTGTATAGCCTGCCTGAGAGAGCATTGGTCACCTTTTTTATGCAGTGCTGAGGCGGTAAGCCCTACTGCCCATTTTACTGAGTTCAGCGGCCCAAAAAAGACAGTAATTTGTATGAAAATCCGGATCTGTATATGCTAATGGTACTTTATTGTTCATAAAAATGTATGAGACAACATTCCATTAGGAACAAGAGTCAAATTTGTCAGAAAAACTTTTAAATACTTCAGCGTCAATTTTAACTCGGATGGGAATTGGGCGGCTGGGGGCTGAGGCGAGTGGCAAACCGGCCTGTCCTCGGCAGTGTGAGGCCGGGTGATTTTTACTCCTGGGCCTCATGTCCCTGGTTAATTGCACACTCGAAACAGGTGGGAAGCGGCAGCTGGCTTGCGGGTGGGAGCAGCCAGTCGGGTGGCAGGAGGCCACCAGCGGGGACTGAAGAAACGGTAGGTATGTCGGCATGAGGGGCTGGGGGGTTTAGAGGGCCTTAGATTAGAAGACCCTTCAAAGCTGAATTGATCCCTCAAAGTCTGCCCTTTGTTTCCTGAGAGGAATGTAAAACAATTGGTGGTCACTTTACTTGGGCCCAACTCCCTCTTCACTGGGGTTAGCGCAATCCCCTGGATTTGGGACGGGGTCAGCGACAGGACAAAGTGGTGAGTGGAGGTCCCACCCTGACGCACTTCTGCCCCTCAAAAGGATCCATGGAATTTCTAGCCTTTAAGCAACTCTATTTGTGTGATCTTATGCATGAGTATTTGCTTCAGTGTTGCTGCCAGTTTTCTGAATCCAACGTAAGCAGGGCAGATTCAGAGCAGCAGCAGCCTTCACACACTGCACAAAATGTCAACATGCCTTTACGGTGTACCAACCCCGAATTGGTATTACCATAAAACATAAAACCAATCCCGGAAATCAGTTCCTTTATGTCTTTGGAGATGCAGGATTCTTGTTTGCACATGGAATATCAGAGTGGTTGCCTCTGTCAGTGTAAACAGGCTAATAGTAGAACTGCTGAAGAAACCATCTGTTATATTTACAGCATGTAAATTCTCGTCTAGTTTTGTGGGGACTTTTTGCTGGAAAAGTTTTGTGAGTAGTCTCCTCAAAACATTTGTGAGAAGTCGCACAACACCAGGTTATAGTCCAACAGTTTTATTTGAAATCACAAGCTTTCGGAGCGCTGCTCCTTCGTCAGGTGAAGTGACGAAGGAGCAGCGCTCCGAAAGCTTGTGATTTCAAATAAAACTGTTGGACTATAACCTGGTGCTGTGCGACTTCTCACTTTTGTCCACCCCAGTCCAACACCGGCATCTCCGCATCAAAACATTTGTGACACAGCAGAATTAATCTGAGTCATTCTTAGTTGTTGCTTTGGTAACATTTCCACAGGCAGTTGGCTTTCATCAGCCTGGCAGTATTCGAATTGCTACCACCCCTACCCGAGTGGATGAATTTCATTACCAGATGACCCGGACACATTGGAATGTGACACCGCAGTTTGTGATTGGTCCTGAGAAGGTGCAGGAACTCTTCCCTCTGATAAATATTGACAAGGTAAACTGGTACTTGGTAGACTTCATATTAGTCTATCACTTTGCTGACGTTTCATTTAGTTTCTGTAACCCTTTTACCTTGAACTATTAAAGTTATGTAACCAGTTTGGAGATTATTGCCAATATGTAGAAAAGCTTTAGTTAAAACTGTCAATGCATTATTTTCGAGAACGTCTTTCACTAACCCTTTCAGCACTCATCTTTTGTGTCAATTAATTTAAAAAAAAGTTACGGTATGTTAATATTTAATACAGACATTAGTTGAATGATAAGTAATGAGTATCTTCCACACAAGCAGAATTTCCTCGTATGCTCATAAGTCATGCACGGCACATCCAGTTTTTGGGAAGCCAATCTTGTGTACCAATCATTTTTCAAACACCATTTTGCCAGCTTATGTCCATTTAACTGTCCAAGGCTTTCTTAAATATTTCTTCACAATTGTTGATGTGTTTATTAAATTACTGCCTTTCGTATTGCATTAGCATTTTTTTTTGTATATTTATTTCTATAATGTTTAACTTAATTTGAGATAAGCCCATCACCTTGGAAGTGGGAAGGGATTAAAGCCTATTAACTGCCTGTTAACAGGTAGTTAACAGGCAGAAAATAGGATTATCCCCTTTTTGCCCTCACAAGTGCGGGCTTCCCGAAGGCTCCGAAACACGCCAGCTCAGCGAGGCGAGTACTAGGTCTGCGGGGGTCGGGGGGGTGCAAAAGTGTGGTGTGAAGGTAAGTGATGGGTGCAAGAGTGTAGAGATGAGTATGTGAGGTAAGTGCAAAGTGTTTTTAAAAGTGTACTTACCTTTGTTTCTTCCTTCAGGCTTCAGTCGGTTTGTATGCGGAGAGTCTCGGACCTCCGCTTTGGGATTGACAGGTGGCCGTTGCATTCACAGATGCAACAACCATCTCAATTCTGTTAAAGAAAGAAGTTTGATGGGGTCTTGTATTCAAGACCCCATCAAACTGCAGAGAATCTCACTGTTTGACAGCTTCACAGAGCTGTCAAACGATGACAATTCATCTGTCAAAAATTTTTGACAGATGAAACATCATACGTTGACGTGCTCTGCAACCGGCTTTCCCTTGATTGGCCTGCTAAGCCCGCTGGGCAGGCTTAACAAGGTCAATCAAGGGAAAATAGCACGGGTTGGCCACAAATCGATGGAGGCGGGACATCGACCCGACAAGCAGCAGTCCCACCTCCAACGCGCCCCCAGTCACAAAATCACCCCCTTGAGCACAAAAATCTAGGTTGACACTCCAGTGCAGTACTGAGTACTGAGGTGCCGTCTTTTGGACGAGACGGTAAACTGAGGCCCCTTCTGCTCTCTAAGGTGGACGTAAAAGATCCCATGGCACTATTTCGAAGAAGAGCAGGGGAGTTATCCCCGGCCAATATTTATTCCTCAATCAACATCACAAAAACAGTTTATCTGGTCAGTATCACATTGCTGTTTGTGGGAGCTTGCTGTGCGCAAATTGGCTGCCGTGTTTCCTACATTACAACAGTGACTACACTTCAAAAGTACTTCATTGGCTGTAAAGTGCTTTGGGAGTTTGCACATTCTCCCCGTGTCTGCGTGGGTTTCCTCCGGGTGCTCCGGTTTCCTCCCACAGTCCAAAAATGTGCGGGTTAGGTTGATTTGGCTATGATAAATTGACCCTTAGTGTTAGGGGGGGATTAAATATGTGGGGTTACGGGGATAGGATGGGATATGTTAGGGGGAATTAAATACGTGGGGTTACGGGGATAGGGTGGGATATGTGTTGGTGCAGGCTCGATGGGGATTCTGTGTGAGAGGGCAGGGACAGGGTACTGGATTTGGATGATCAGCCATGATCGTATTGAATGGTGGAGCAGGCTCGACGGGCCGAATGGCCTACTCCTGCTCCTAGTTTCTATGTTTCTATGTTTCTATGGGATGTCCTGAGGTCATGAAAGGCGCTGTATAAATGCAAGTCTTTCTTTCTTTTCAGAAATAGGGCGGGTGAATGGTTAAAAATGTGGAAATCCACTTATTTCCCTGTTCCCGTTCTCATGTGACCGATCCTGATTTTAATGGAGTGACTGTCTCCATTCCGATACTCACCTGCTGAAAACTCTGGGTGCCTAATGAATATATTAAAATTGGGGTCCCATGAGGTAATTGGGACCCTGATGCAAATATAACTGGGCAGCCAGCCCTTTCAGTAATACCTCGTGCGATTGGTCTCAGAAACTGTCACAACCTGCTGGAAAATTTAAAGGGGCACGTACCTCCATTAATATGGATCAGTAAGATTTCTGTGCTTTTCTGATTAATGCATTCCAAATGTATTTCAGAGCTTGGAGATTGCTTCTTTTTCATTTGTTTGCCTCACTTATCCTGAGTAAGTATTCAAGCATTTTCAGCTTATTGCGGGCACCACAGGACGAGCAGGAGCATTTCTCAACAGGAAGGGCTATCTTTCCATCAATGTCCAACTGGTGCGTGATCAGCACTGAAGGATCATGCAAGTCCGTGGCAGTTTCCCTGGCAGCTGGCACAATGCTTTCATCCGGAGACACTCATCCACCACCCCCCTCAACCCCCAGTATTCCTCCAGGAATATCAGAGGATGGCTGCTCGGGTACAAAGGATACTCTCTCCATACCTGGCTGATGATACCCCTCCGCAAACCCACCACACCAGAGCAGCACAGGTATAGCAATAGCCATAGGGCCATCGGGAACGTAATTGAAGCTTAAATACCAGTGCCTTGATCAGTCTGGGAGCTCCCTGAAATATGCCCCAAACAAAGTGGGTCGTATCATAGTAGTGTGCTGCATTCTGCACAGAACATTTCCTGACTCTACTACCCCACACGTTCCTCCCCCAGTGGCTTCAGCAGAGCTGGCTAATAAATCATTTGTTAACTCCCTCTGTTGGAGATTAGACTTTTCAGTTAGTGAGAAAACAATGGCAGCTGAACAAAGGTTTCAGAAAGCATTGTGGGAATGCAGTTGCCAGATTGTAGAATCGCATGGTGATGAGCTTACATAGGCAAAACACATTACAAGAATTTATAATAGGAAAAAAATGACACAAAAATGTAACAACAGGAAGTCAAGTTCTGCAGGCAGGTAGTGTGTTCAGACATAACATTTTTTAATAAGATGTAGATATATATGTAAATACATTACAGCAAATTTAAGGTGTTCTATATTTAACCCTAAGCTGAGCTTCCGACATCATCCTATCTATCACAAAGACCGCCTAATTCGAGCTCCATAGTATAGCCGGTCTCTGCCCTGCTTCAGCTCATCTGCTGCTGAAACATTCATCCACGCTTTTGTTACCTCCAGGCATGACTATTCCTGGCCAGCCTCCTATCTTCCACCCTCTATAAACTTGAGCTCATCCAAAACTATGCTGCCTGTATCCTATCTCTCACCAAGTCCTATTCATCCATCACCCTTGTGCTTGCTGACCTACATTGGCACAGTGTATTTTGACTGTGAAGTCGCCTTTGTTCTAATTGCCTGCCACTACACACTGCCGAGGCTGGCGGGTGAGGCCAAATCAGAAAGCAGCCGGTCATTGGTGGAACCAGAGGAGTAAGAGAGGCAGGTTCAGATCAACATTGACAAAAAATAAAACAAAATAGATAACATATTTGGTAGCTGTTAGTTAGACTGTGAAAGACAAGAAGAATCTGTGGACTCGCAATTCCCGAAGTTGTAAAAGGGACCAAATTTGTGATTTTTGTCTGTGGAGGCACAGATTTCAGGGCAGAACACTGATCCGCTCCATTTACACTCTGCCGCACATCCCAATCTGGGGTGAGGGGGCAGCATGTGCTTCTTAAACATGTACCCTTACGTTCTGGAGAGACCTTTGGGGGCATGTTTGGGAGGCGTTCACAGGCCACTTCTGAAATTCTGACCAGCCTGTCATCTGATAGGCCCTGCTCAGTGTAGTGGGTTCAGGTCTGGCCTCTCAAAGACCCCAAAGAAGATGAGGGGTACAGCTCATGGATCCCAGAGGGATTGATCACCTTTTCAGTGGCGGCTCTGGGTTCCCTGCTAGGGAAAAAAAGAATATTTTGTCTTTCAGCATTTGACCTGATAGGGACTTCTAAATCTTCCCATTGGTGCAGCACGGGGCTGTTCCGATTTTCTGTCTGGAACTTGGGCCCGGCACCTCTGTTGTGCCTTTACGGGCACAAATACTCATCTCGAATTCTAAAATGACCCTATAGACAGGATTTGGGATGGGGTCAACGGCCTTTCCAAGCGGCGAATGTCAGTCCCATTCCGATGCACTTCTGCCAGCAGAGTGGGAACCCAGCAATTCCGAGCGCTGTGTCTATTAAGATCTGTCAATAAAAACAATGTTTGCATTGCCCTAGTGCATTGCATTTTTAAGAAAAATCTTAATCGTAAGTTGATGGTTATAAGTGACATATTTTAGTTTGATATGAATATGTGACATGTTTTTCTCCAGGTCCTGTCTGGATTATATGACCCTGGAGATGGCCATATTGATCCTTATTCTCTCACCATGGCTTTGGCAGCTGGAGCAAGGCGCTACGGAGCTGAGCTGTATTATCCTGCCGCAGTAACAGGTCTTTCACCAAGATCTGATGGGACATGGGATGTGGAAACACCAAACGGGGTTATTCGTGCTAACCGAATTGTGAACTGTGCAGGTATTGTAGGTAGCTGAACCCACACCTTCCCTCTTATACCCTAATTCCAGAATCTGACCTGAACCCCTCTGGCTGGGGTAAAATGGTCAAGGCTCACAACTCAGTATTCTTTTACCTCTTTATTGTACTACGGATAACATATAAACGTCAATGCACTGTTCCCTTTAACTTCAAACAGTCCTCACATACACTGTTCCCTTTAACGCGCTTTAATTTCAAACACCACTCACCCCGTCGATCACTCAGAGGTGTATGTTTCCATCTGTACGGGTGATCAAATTCATCCGCAGTTCCCTTCCAAGTTGCCGACGTTTGTCCCTAAATGCACCCTTTTTATAATACAAAGTTCATACCCGTGACAATTGATTGACGGAAACACCCCCTTCCCCCTTTGATTCTTTGATTGTACCATCTTTTGTCCATGTTTGGACCAAGGCGGAGCCCAAACTGAGGATCGGTGAGCAGGTTATTGGTGAGTAAGTGACACTTGATAACATTGTGAGAAGACCTGGCATAAGAACACAAGATGCTCTTTGGGATGCTCAGGTAGTTGCTAACATGAAAGTGCTGTGCGTATAGGCCTCGGCTGTTCACAAGTATTGAAGGGAACCAAATGCTGTTCATTCCAAGAACTAACACAGATCAGGGTGCTATTTCCTTACACACTGTATCTCAGTGAGGTCCAGGTAGTAGGCCTATAATACTCATTCTATATTTGAATATCTGCCTACCATGTTCTCAAATCTTTCAGGTGATGGTGTAAGGTTTCCAAAATTTGCAGATCCCCAAAAACCGAAGGAAAAAGGACTTGGGAACTACCTCAGAGTGATAAAAATGCATTTGGGCCTAACCTAAGGAATTTAAGACCAAAAACCAAGTTTTGGCATTTTAAAACATGTCTGGGCCTGTAAAGGGACAAGGAGGTGGGTTCGACCTCTGTAAAAGAAGTTTTGGTTATTGCAGTTAATTGCACTGTCTGGGGAACCGGGATGACACCACTCAAGCCCCAGCAGACATTAACATTTGAACAATAGACCCTGGGAGAAGACAGTCCCACCCAAAATACAGGCCCCATCAAAACCGATTACAGGGCCCAACAGAAACATGCATAACAAAACCCACTCAGGACCATTTCTATAGAAAGACCGAGTCCAGCCTAGAAAACCAAACACAAAACCAATCAACTGTAATCAACCAAGGAGATCGACAGGACGCAAGCCATCCCAAAAACCAGTTAACACGCTAGTAAAGTCGTTACTGTTAATGAGGCCTCCAAAAATCTTACAATGACCGGGATTTGATTTGGTTTTGATAAGGAAGCTTCAATTAGTATAATTGAAAGGCTGTTTTCTCAAGAAGTCAGTTCAGCAGGTATAACAGTTCAAGTTCAACAGAAGGCAGTTCTGCAGTTTCGAGTTCAATTGAAAGCCTGTTTTCAGCAGAAGTCAGTGCTGGAGTTACAGAGTTCAGGAGAAGCAAGTTGGGCAGTTAAAGAAGACAGTTCAGTAAGAAGGGAGTTCTCCAGTTCAGCAGTTACAACAGTTCAAGTTCGAGTTCTCCAGTAGAGTTACACAGCAGCAAGGAGTTCAACAAGCAGGCAGAAGGCAATTTCCACAGTTCTGCAAGAAGGCAGTTCCACAGCTCGGAAGAAGACAGTTCAAACAGAGGCAGAGTTCAACAGAAAGAAGTTCAACAAAGAAGGCCAACAGCTCCAGAAGTAGGCCAACACGCAAGAAGAGACCAGAGCGACCGCCTCAGTGACCATCGGACACCTCGCGGCAACAAGGGCCTTACGAAACTTTTTACTCAAAAGACTCTAAACCCTAACTCTCAACTGTCAAGGATTCGTTTGGTGAGCATTATCCCTGGTTCTCCAGAGCCCAACCTAGCTAGTGAAGTGGGATTGGGAGGGGTGAAGTATTCTTCTAATGTTATTTCCCTCGCTTGTACCGAAGTGTTCCCCACCTTTAGAGTGTTAAGAGTGTTTGTGTTGTGTTTTACTTTCTTAAATAAAGATCAAAGTTCTTGCATCAAACCCAGTTGTCTGCTGCACTTTTCATCACAACCCCCAAATAAGTCCAGGGTCTAGAACCAAGGGAGTGGGAGCGATTCGAACCGCTCAGAAGTCAGAGGTGAAGCTGACACAAACCACCACCCCCTACAGATGGTCACCCTCTGTTCCTGTTCTTCCAAAGCGTCTGGCAAAGAGACACTTAATGCTATGCCCATGCTGTTCACCAATAGACTCAGCTTTGGCTACTTCCATACACTATCTCCTGGTTGTTCATCTCTTGAACTCTACCATTTAAGGCAGCTTCAATTTTTGTAAAATAAAGATGATGAGGGAATCAAGAAAATTATTGCTTCATTAGCATTTAAAAAGCAAAATAAAGCATTAACTGGGTGAATGTGTATTACACCTGTTGATTTTAGGAGTGTGGGGCAAAAGTTAGTGGCTATTGAATTAACACTAACAAAATTACAACAACTCAGTGTGCAATTAGCAAATACGTTAGCTCTGGCACTCAGGGCAAATGAAACCCTCAGATGTTACATGAAACACTTGGGAATTCAAAGTTATCTGACTAACATGTTAATCCTTTTAAGAGTAGTTTAGGAGTAGGGTAACAGTGAATTACTTCTGTAACCGGTTTTTGCGGTGGCCAATTTCCTATAGGCCCTGCCATAATCGCTAATTATTGTAAGTGGTTTCACCCTGCGAGTAGCGAGCACGCAAACCCCCTTACTACAAGTTCTGGACGATAGGGATTACTGAGGACAGATTTGAACACGGACAGCGTTTTCGGGCTCACCCGTACAGTGTTTATTAAGGTTGACAAAACCACTCCACTCGCATACAGTACGAGCGGTGTGAACACAACAGTACAGTTTAAAACAGTACAACCCTGACTTGTCCAACAAGCCCCTGCCGTGCTGACTTACCACGGCCTAAAAACACCCTCCCGTGGACTAAACTATCACAGGACCCTTCCAACGCTAAACCCCCTCTGGTTTGGTAGGAACATACAGGCACCCCCTCACACAGCTAAGTGATCTTGTGGGTGTGTAGGCTTGGCAATGCTCACCTAGATTGCCCTTGATCTTGCTTGTAGCTTCCTCCCGTCCGTCTCGGCTACCTGGTTCCGTACCGGCCTTGCGGCATGCGAATCCCAGTCTGAGTCGAAGTCCGTCTTGGTTGGAAGAGCAAGGCTCAGCTCCTCTTGATGTTCCGTTGTGTGGAGGGAAGGAGAGAGAGAGAGCTATCCAAACTGTTCTCTGATATACCCCTCCAATACACAGACCGCTGTCTGTGGTTTTAATGGACACATGGCCTCAGGGAAATGGTTTCCAGGCTTCCTCCCAGGTTTGGATGGTTTAGATCTCGTTTCGATCTCCCAGCCGATTAACTTAACGAGCTCATCTTCTCCAGAAACAATGAGTCGCCAGCCTCATTATTCATGACTTGGGAGTGGGCCTCTCGGGCCATTGTTCCCAAGGACAGTTCGTTACCATGCGAATGCAACCTGGTTACGTCAGCCACCTTCAGCTTGAGTGGTTTTCCACTGCTTTCCCCCCAAACAGTCTGTCCAGTTTTTAATAAGGGTATATGTTCATAATCTAAAAATCCATGGAGTCTGCGCCGACGGCTACAGGTCCCCCTTTGATATTTCAACTTTTCCCAAACAGAAATATCAAAAGTTCTGTCGTCTTCCGCTGCGGGAGGCGCACTGTATCTCCCAACCAAACCGGACATCAAATTTTACCCCAGGGTCCTGTATCTCACACTTTATACAACAAATCACATCACAGTTACAGGTATATATACAAACAGACAGACAGTCAACTCCGGGCTATTCTTTAATCAAATCTTGCCACCGGTTTCGGAGTGTTTTACTTCGCTTTCTGCATGACAACTGGGGAAGGTGAAACACTAACACACATTGAACTACTACAATCACATGAGAAATCACACGAATCCATGGGGGAATCTCGATATTCAGACCGATGTCCCACCATGGCGGAGAAACCAGTTCTTTTATCTCATTCCCCGTTTCCCTGTTCCGTTGCTCGAGGGTATAGAAATGCTTTTGGGAGAGTTCAACTTCCTTTATTAATTTTGTGAGGTGCTCGGGCAGAGGAGGAATTTCATACCCGAACCGTGTTAGGTATTGTTGCAGGTCTTGTATAGTATCATTCACTGTGAGGTGTACCGTGGTGGGCTCTGGAATGGGAATGATGCGCTTTTGAGCCACCTGAACTTCTGTGTGGGGTTTGAAGCAGAAAGTCTCATCGGTGACCGGGCACCAAGTGTCGTTGTGTACCCGGTACTGGTCCACGCTTGTCGTGACGCAGTACGTCCCTCTGCCCGCATATGCTACCTGGGGTGGAACATGGCTTTGGGTAATTAATGGGCTCCGCACCCTCTGATTCAAACCCGCACACCAGCCAATTAAACGCATTCAAATGCTGGGGACACAACACCACGTGCGGGCCCCTGCTCTGGCATCCATTGAGGTCAGTGCCGGTCATGGCGTGCTCCCACTTTACAACTAAGGGTGGGGCCCCATGATGTCGCACGTGCACCCCGTCCCTTAGGACGCCAATATTCTCTACATGGTATACCGGCGCTGGCCGCAGTGACCCGCCCATTACCGGCATCTGGAGTACAATCCCTATTACAGTGTGGTTGGACTGGCCACAGTCAACTGGGACCGGGTATGCCTCTGAGGCCAGTCGGAGTTGGCACGGGCTCATTAAATTTCCGTACGGGCTGAGCGCAGTGAGGTGCCGGTTGCTGACCCACGAAGGGACGCGACCTTGCTGTAGGTCCCCCAAATTTCTGCGCCCTTCGTTCAGCAGCCACGCACCGTACAACACACACACATCGTTTTTCGCTGCCTGCGCCGAGGCATTCTGATCCTCCCTGATCAAACTATTGATCGTCTGAGCGTGTGCCTCCAGCTCGGCTATGACTTCCTTTAAATGTATAGTCATAGCCTGATCTTCCCGTAACTCCGACCCCTCTAGCTCGTTACCCTCCCCTAGTATCTTTCGCAGCTGGTCCCTTAAGGTATTAACCTGCATCTGCAACTGTGCATCATCCATACTGTTGATAATGGACGTGCCTGTGCTGAAGGCTGTAGCCGCATCATTAAATACCCCTGTAAGATTCTGAAAAGTGTAATAAAACCGCTGCTACCGTGTGGAGATCGAAATTGCGAACGAATTGTAAGATGATAACGGATGGATTTAAAATGTAAGAAATCAGCAGGTGTTCTTTGTTTGTGAAGATACAAAATGGTGGTCAGTATGTCTTCTTTGGTTGAGAGGCCCCCTGGACAAGAAGGGGAGAACATCCATCTCACAGGAACAGGAATGTGTCATGCGGATGGAACTCCAATCAGGGAACGTTTGGAGTGGAACAGACCTATCCAAGGGAGGCAGAGAGTAATTTACGATCAGCGAGGCCTTATAGCCCAGTGGCGGGAGTTTTCAGAGATAAGAAGGAGAACAGAGAAGAAAAAGCAGGAGGAAGATTGAAGTGAGAAAGCTGGCCAGTTCATGTTTCGACTTACAGTTTCCTTTGACCGATCACCCAGAAATAAAGGAGTATGTATAAGAATTGGACATGGGCTTAGATAAAGTTAAAGAGGGTACTTTTATGTACATTTTAATCATTAAAGGGGCATTTTTGTATACTTTGAATTGATAAGTTGCAGGCATATTTATTGCCGGGAGTTCTTTGAATTTATTGCCAAAGGTGCTTCTATGTACACTTGAATTTTGATCTATAGTCTGATTAAAAGACCAATTTTATTGATCACGTCCTTGTCTGTCATTGTTAAGCTAATTCGTAATTCTCGAGGTCCGAACAGTAGTAAGACAGTGCTACACCCCCCCGTCTATATCTCCCCGAACCAACGCGATGGTTTACAGTTAAATCGCACAGACTTTCCCGTTTCACGTCCCCATAATTTAATTCATAAAATTGTCGGAACATTTCCTTCAACAGGGCCTCATATAATTTTTCCGTTTCTACCGGACACCACCAGGGCAGCTGTACCCGGGTTAAATTTAGAATGACTGACGCGACTTCGTAGTGAACGTCTTGGTACAAGATCTTGCCGGTCGGGACTAACACTAACCCATTCCTCGGTCCCGGTGTGGTGGCGGGGCAACTAATCTGTGTTTCCTGTACCGGTGGGGCTGTGGGCAGGGGCTTCCTCTCGTGTGCTACCAGTTCCGTGGAATTTACTGTGTTGGGAGGGTCTGGGATCTCGCAGGAGTCCACACTCTGATCCCATCCGATCCCGGCCCCGGAATCCTGCCATCGCCGCAAGAAGGCGATCGACACACCCGCCGGGCAGACCCGTTCCGACCCCCACATGCACACGTAAATTCCCTGTTCCTATTTCCACCATTTGTTCCAGCACACCTCTACTCCCCGCCTCGCCCCCGTAATCTGTCGGTACGTATCGTCCCCCAGTTTCTCCCAGTCCACAGATCGGTTACCCTTGGCCTGGCCCAACTTCCTTAACCACCACCACCGTCCCAAGGGAATGTGTCCCTCACATCTTAGACAGACGCGTTTCCCCTCGGTCACCCTAACCCGTGTGGCTGTGACCTGCAGTTTGGGACACGGTATGGAAGCTTCTCCATACGTGAAACCCTCGCTGCCGGAGTACCGAGTCGAGTTCGATCCCAGCCACCCTGGCCACCTTCCCTCGTGGAAGTAAGTGGCCATTCCGTCCGTGTCCCCTGTCCTACCCCCTGTGTCAAGGTAGGCCCGTTCCCTCCTGTGCAGCCGTAGAGGAAGGACACCTCGGTGTCTCCTCTTTCCATGCTGCCAGTCCTGATCATCATTCGGAATAGAAGTACGATAAATTTGTTGGCCATATCCCCTTGTTCCTCCGATCTGCTTTGGTTCCCTGCCAAAACAAAAACAAAACAATTCCGTTCTGTGAGAGGGTTTTCCTCCATGAATCTGGTTTTGGTTATTTATAAAATATTTACAGTGCTCCCTGCCACATTAACGAGTGCCCAAATTAAGACCTCTCCCGTCGGGGCCTCTTGCGGCTCGCGGTCGGCGAGTAGGGAGGCGTCCACGGCACCCTAGGCCGTGGGTCCCGACTGCTCCTCCTTACCGCCCCGTCCACCGGGTCATCATCGTCCCACACCAGGGGAGGAAGACCCGCGTCCACCAGGCTCATGACTGTGCCCTGGTGCCTCTTGGCCTTTGTTTTCCCCTCCTCGGGGTTAAACAACTTGCACTGGTTTACATGAAACCATTTTGTGCTTTTCGGGAGTTTTACTGCATATACCATGGGGCTCGCTTTATCCACGATATTACAAGGCCCCGTGTACAGCGGCTCGAACGCCCCTACTCGGGCGTAATTACGGACCATTACCTGGTCTCCCACCTCCCACTCGTGGGTTCTCTGGGGTTCTAACAGCAGCCAATTTTTCTGGTGCTGGCTCCCCAGGTTACTGGCTGCCTGCCAATGAATCCATTTCAATGTCTCGTACAGATTCTGGACAAACCTGTCCCGGTTTACCTCCCTGACCTGCGCTTCAGTGAGGACCAGCGCCAACACATGGGTTGGGGTGTGCATAACCCTCCCGGTCATAAGCTCGTGTGGGGAGTACCCTGTGCTTCTGGAGGGGCTGGCCCGGACACCCAATAAGACTAGAGCCAAGACCTCATCCCATCTCTGCGGGAACGGGCTTATCTCCTTCCTCAGTCTTTCTTTCAGTGTCCGGTTCATGCGCTCCACAATCCCCGATGACTGGGGGTTGTGAGCCACATGCCACTTCCCTTGTATTCCCAAGAGTTTTAAGGTGGCCTGCCTCACCTGCCCCGTGAAATGGATCCCTTGGTCGGACTCCATGACCTGTGGCAGCCCCCACCGGGAGAACACTTCCCTCACCAGGATTCTAGCTGTTGCTTGTGCCGTGGCTGCTCGGCAGGGGAAGGCTTCCACCCACTTGGAAAATACGTCCACCAGGACTAAACAGTACTTGTTGCCTGCTTTAGTGGTGGGTAGTGGTCCGATGAAATCGACCTGCAGGGACCGCCAAGGCCCCTCTATCCTCCTGGTGTGTCCTATGGAGGCTTTCCTGCGGATCGGGGTTATTGGCTGCGCACACCAAACAGTGCTCACAGAAAACTCGGACATCCTCCCTGAGCTGGGGCCACCACCCTGCCTCCTCTACCCTTTGCCAGGTAGTTTCCGGCCCTGGGTGTCCCGCTCCCGGGCCCCCATGGGCCAACTGGAGGAACTCCTCTCGGTGCTGCGCTGGGACTACCCACCGATCCCCTTTGAAAAGCATCCCCTCTTTGATACTAATGACCGCTGCCCCGAACAGACCGTCTATGGACTCCCCATTCTCTCTCTTTACCAGGACGGCCTTAAGGACGGGATCCTGGGCTTGGACCTGCTTTAAGTCCGGGGCCAAAGCTACCCCTTGTGTGCCTCCCTTGTCCCGGATTGCTGCTACCGGACCTGCTTTGTATGGATCCCAGAATACTCCTTCCCTGGCCCCCTGTTTGGCCAGCTCGTCTGCCTTTTGGCTGCCCTCCCACTTGGGCTCTGTCTTTGAATGGGCTTTATATATGTATTAATCTCCCCGGGTGCCTGTGGCCTCCAAAATTTTACCTAGCAGCAGTGCTGTTGCTAGGGGCTTCCCATCTGCGGACTTGAATCCGCGCCTGGCCCAGATTGTCAAGTATTCCATGCATGAGTTGCACGTAAACATAGAGTCCGAGCAAATGGTGTAGGGGGTGGGGAACTCGTCAGGGTGGGTGACCACGTACGCCACCGCCACCAGTTCGGCGTGCTGAGCGCTCAGGGTGTTGGGGAGTTTAATGGCCTTCGCTATTTTAGCCGTAGGGTCATAGATTCCGCACCCGGTGAGACGCTCCCCCTTCACGACCGAACTGGACCCGTCTATATAGATGTCCCGACCCGTCGGGTGTATCCCGGCCCGGAATCCTTCATCTACATCCCACACCCCTTCTACCGTACACGTGTGGGCCGTCCCTTGGGTAAATCATGTTGGCTGCTAGCTTTGTCTCGGTCAACCCCTACACTCTCAAGTTCAACTGTGAGAGCAGTAATGTCCAGCGAGCAATGCGGGCACTGCTCACCGTCCCATCTTTGATTCTCCCGTCCAACAGCATCTGAGTGGGTATGCGGTGGGTCAAGAGAACTATTGGGGATGAACCCGTAAAAAGCTGAGAGCATTTTACAGCCTAATGCGTGGCTAGGAGGTGCCTCTCGCAGTTGGAATATCCCCGTTCTACCTCGGTGAGAACCCTAGATGAGTATACCATGGGCCGTAGCTTGCCGTGTCGCTCCTGGAGCAACACCACGCTCAAGTTATCCCCGCTGGCTGCTACCTCGAAGAAGAATTCTTCCCCACCGTTAATGGCTCCCAATGCGGGTGCCGTCTGCAAATCCCCTTTGAGGCGAGTGAATGCTTCATGGCAGTTCTGATCCCACTCCCACTCGACTCCCTTGCGGAGGAGCCCAAGCAGAGGGGCTGCCGTGGCTGCGTAACCCTCTATGAAGTCCCGGCAATACCCTGTGAGTCCCAGAAAAGACCTTGCCCCGGTCACATTATTGGGGGCTGGTAGCTCCTGTACTGCCTTCCTCCTAGCCTCATCTATGGCCCTTTCACCAGCACTTATGGTCAGCCCGAGGAATTTGACTTCCTCCTGGCCGATCTGGGCTTTCTTGGGGTTGACCTTGAACCCCGCCTCCTGCAACAGCTTTAGCAGCTCGTCCAGCAGTGGCCCGTGGTTCTCCCCCTCTGCGGAGAACAAAAGCAGGTCGTCCACGTACTGGATTAACTGGTGGGGTCTTCTGAAGCCTTTTAATGCGTCTGCCATGCATTGGTGGAATATGGAGGGGCTGTTGTGGAATCCCTGGGGAAGGCATGTCCATGTATACTGCTGCCCTTTAAAAGTGAATGCAAACTTGTATTGGTTTTCCCGTCTGAGGGGAATCGACCAAAACCCGTTGGAGATATCCAGCACCGTGAATGTGGTTGCGGTTGCTGGAATGCTCCCTATCAGATCGGCGACAGCTGCGACTGTGGGCGCGCAAGCTGGGATGTTCTTATCAAGGACCCGGTAGTCCACGGTGGCTCTCCACGACTGGTCGGGTTTCTTCACCAGCCAGAGTGGTGAGTTCACGTGGGTGGCTATTAGTCTCAACACCCGCTGTTTTACCAGGGATCCCAGTGCCGTCTCCAAGTCGGCTTCTGCCTCCCAGGGGAAACTATACTGCTTTTGTGGCCGTGACATGGGGTCCCCTTGCACCCGGACCTCTACCCCGGTCACCCTGCCACAATCGTGTTTATGGGTGGCGAGTGCGGCGAGGTTGTCCCGTACATTCGCCTGGTATTGGGCTGGGGCGCTACTAACCAACTGTTCCAGGTCGTAACTCCCTTTGGGCTTCATGGTGCATACACTACCCCCTCCTCCCTTATCTCTGGGGATCACTATCACCTCCTCTGTCTTGTCCGAGACCACTGCCCCCCCACAGGCAGTGATTCCTCAGTTCCACAATGACCCGGTTGGCTAACATGAAATCAGCCCCGAGGACTCCCCACCCTGGTTGCTCCCATTTCATTAGCACGCACTTCCACGTGGTGCGGCGGGACCCTAGCTCTATTCTCAGGGGTTTGAACATTGCCCCCGTCTGCTCGTTCCCTGTGAATCCCATTAGGCTAAATGGGACCTTGTTAGACCAGGGTGAATTGGTCGGGTCCTTCGAATGGACCACCGTGCTGGAGGCTCCGGTGTCCACCAAATATCTCCCCTGCACCGTCTCCACCCCCATCTTAACACAGGGCCTGTCCCACTCATTATATGTGAGCGGACACAGGTACTCAGGCTGGGTGTGTTCTAGTCAGGGTGAAGGGGGACATGCGGGTGCGGTCGGCGTTATGCTGCTCACGACAGCGTCTAGCCTTCCTTTGTCCTTCCCCAGCACCGTGCGAAGGGCAGCCACCAGAACATCAAACGGTTCATTGGTCGCCTCCTTCGCCTCGGTGACCTGGGGTTTTCGCACGGGAGGACCCCCTCGGCCTGACCCCCCCTTTTGGGCCGGGCAATCCCGCCTCCAGTGTCCCGTCTTCCCACACTTGAAACAAGTCTTGGACTCGTCGGTGTTACCCCCTTCCTGACGCCATTCCTTCCTATCCCCCTTACTGGCCTTCATCTCATGTACCCTCCCCTTGAGTTTGACCTCCTCCCCGGAACCAGCCTTAAAAGCTAAGCCCAATTTCCGGAGCACGCCTGCCTCCGTGTTCGCGAGGTCCTAGGAGTCAAACCATGCTTCTGCCTTGGCTTTAATCCATGGCAGGCTGTTTGCTACCAGGGTCCTGAGCCAGTGATTTCTGGGGACCCCTATCAGTTGCGCACGGTCTGGCGCACCTCCAGTTGCCTTTGCGTACACCGGCCATAGCCTGTCCGCAAAAGCAGCTGGTGCCTCGCCGGCCAACTGTAGAGTCCGTTCCACTTGTGAGAACGGACTACCCTGGGTATGCCCCATCGCTCTCAGGATCTCCTCTTTCAACCCCTCTGTGGTGCCTCGCCCTGCTTTTGTGGCTGCGGACAGGCTCTGATACAGTTTCCCGTCAAGGGAGAGCAGCATCAGCCTGTGAGTCTCGCCCTCGCTACACCCGTTGATCCCCCCTACCTGCTCGACCTCCATAAAGTGAACTGAGGGGTCCCCGTCCTGCTTTAGTTTGGACAACTCTGCTACCATGGCTTGCAACTGCGGGGTGGTGAATGGGACCACGTAATCGCTCTGCAGCGATCCCTGGTCACCGTTTGGTGTGGGTGGACTGTACTTTTGCTGCCGCAGAGGATACATTGGTCTGGTGGCGCTTCCGGTGCCGGTGGGACTTCCCTGTCCTAAACCTTATCCTCTGCTTCCTGACCCTCCTCGGCCCACTCCACCCGGGTTTCCCCTGGTGCCATTAAACAGACCATGCCTCTGGCCCCAGATAATTTTTTAATCCTTTCTTCACTTCTAGCTACCTTATGAGCTATTTTAATGTCCCTTAGCTGACCCTCCAAACCGTCAGCTCTCGTTGTTAATCTTGCGTTCTCCTCCCGTAAGGCCTGCTCATTTAACCTGGCCTCCGTAACCTGGCACTGCAGGTATCCCCCCATATTACGTCTCTTCCATATTGGCCTCTTCCTGCGCGCGTCTTTCCTGGCGCAACTCCTCCACTAGTCTACTCCGACTATCCCCCTTGCGTCTGACTTGTCTTCAGACGCCTTCAGCTCGTTTTTGAGCTTTTCAACCTGCTCCCGGAGCAGTTGAACTTGCTTTTGGAAGCACAGGAGCCAAATCGCCTTCTCTTTGGACTTCCTGTGCTCCTTGCTCCCTGTCCACTCTGCAGCCCTATCCTGGGGACTCTCAGAGCGCAACATCTCCAGCACCCATTGCTGGGATACGTTAACCTTTGTAAACACGTAGGAGGAAATTCTGTCCTCCATTCCAGATCTCTTGCCTTCCAAACTGTCCATATCTAATCCACAACCTATCGTCCTGCCAGCGGTCGCCAATTTTGTAACCGGTTTTTACGGTGGCCAATTTCCTATGGGCCCTGCCGCAATCGCCAATTATTGTAAGTGGTTTCGCCCCGCCCGTAGCGAGCACGCAAACCCCCTTACTACAAGTTCTGGACGATAGGGATTACTGAGGACAGATTTGAACACGGACAGCGTTTTCGGGCTCACCCGTACAGTGTTTATTAAGGTTGACAAAAACACTCCACTCACATATAGTACGAGCGGTGTGAACACAACAGTACAGTTTAAAACAGTACAACCCTGACTTGTCCAACAAGCCCCTGCCGTGCTGACTTACCACGGCCTAAAAACACCCTCCCGTGAACTAAACTATCACAGGACCCTTCCAACGCTAAACCCCCTCTGGTTTGGTAGGAACATACAGGCACCCCCTCACACAGCTAAGTGATCTTGTGGGTGTGTAGGCTTGGCAATGCTCACCTAGATTGTCCTTGATCTTGCTTGTAGCTTCCTCCCGTATGTCTCGGCTACCTGGTTCCGTACCGGCCTTGCGGCATGCGAATCCCAGTCTGAGTCGAAATCCGTCTCGGTTGGAAGAGCAAGGCTCAGCTCCTCTTGATGTTCCGTTGTGTGGAGGGAAGGAGAGAGAGAGAGAGCTATCCAAACTGTTCTCTGATATACCCCTCCAATACACAGACCGCTGTCTGTGGTTTTAATGGATACATGGCCTCAGGGAAATGGTTTCCAGGCTTCCTCCCAGGTTTGGATGGTTTAGATCTCGTTTCGATCTCCCAGCCGATTAACTTAACGAGCTCATCTTCTCCAGAAACAATGAGTCGCCAGCCTCATTATTCATGACTTGGGAGTGGGCCTCTCGGGCCATTGTTCCCAAGGACAGTCCGTTACCATGCGAATGCAACCTGGTTACGTCAGCCACCTTCAGCTTGAGTGGTTTCCCACTGCTTCCCCCCCAAACAGTCTGTCCAGTTTTTAATAAGGGTATATGTTCATAATCTAAAAATCCATGGAGTCTGCGCCGACGGCTACACTTCATAACTAGGAACTTATTTTATTTGCAAATATGTACACTAAAGGAACAATGCGGATTAGTATGAGCAGATCAGAGATAAGCACTGGTCTGCAGCCACGTCTAACAGCTTCTATTAGTGAGGTACATTATCCTACATGTCATCGGGCTCTAAATATAAAATGTTGTGTACAGTTCTACAGCAAAGGCTAAAGTTCTTAATCATGATTGCTTAGGCATTTGTCAGCTATTAATAATCTTGTCAGGTTATGTAATTTCTACAAGTATGTGATGGACTTATTTTGGTGGTTTCACATAACATGGCAACAGCCTAGAGCAGAGTACAGTTGCATGAACATTTTAAATTTCACTTCTCCATCCAGTTACAATTTTAATTTAGGTCATCTAAGTTTTTGTGTAATACCAAACTTTTCCTGCAACATTTCAAGATAAGCCTTTTGAAGGTGCACTGAAGAATTATGTTTTAAGCTTCTTTTATGAATCACCATTAATTGGCCAGTTTCACATTCATATAATATTCAAATTGTCCAGATATAAATTAAAAATTGTGAAGAGCTAAACAACACTCAATATAATGGAAAATCAGTTTAAAAAAATCAAAATATTGTATGTCCTCCGCTGATTAGTAATAGTTTTAAAAGTTAATACCACGAGGATTAATTTTCATTTTGATTAGAATATTTCTGAGGGAGACTAAGGGCTGGATTTTACCAGCCCTGAGGAGGCGGGTTTGGAGGCGGGACTGCTGGGAAAATGGGAAAAATTGGGAGCGGGTCCCAACCCCACCTCTGAACCATCTTCCCGGGAGGCGGGTCCCCTACTCGCGCAGGGACCCGTCTCCTAGCGGCGGGAAGGGGATTAGAGCCAACTAACTGCCTGCTGATGCGGCCTTCCTGACGGCGGGAAACCCCACCAGGGTCAGCGAGGCGAGCTGTGGGTCTGCTGCAGTGTAAGTGTGCAAATGACAGCTGCAGAGGTAGTGTGATGGGTGCAATGGTGCACAGGTAAATATGACAGGTGAGAGAATGTAGTGAGAAATATTTTTATTCTGTTTATATGTATCTGCAGGTGACAAGATTTGATGTTTTGTGAAGCCTCATCTGATCGGGAGAATTGACAGATGGCTTCTGCAATCTCACATGCAGCTGCCATCTGTTTTCTCCTAAGGAGAGAGTCATTGGTAAGCCTGGGTGCAAGGGCTCACATTTGGACAGTGATTGTCGGGGCTCGATTTTGCCATTGGGGTCGGGCTGGGGCGTGTCAAGTGGTTTTCGTGTCAGGACCCCGACTCCGATGTGAAGTGGGAAAAAAGTGCGATTTTCCCCTAATTGGGCACTTGATTTCCAGCGTGTGGGAACCCCTGGCCCAATTAGTCTTTCCATCCTGAAAGTCGCCTCCGATGACGTCATCAGTGCTGCTGGATTTAAGGCCTGCAAGCAGCCTTGCTTCTTCTGGAGACTGCAAACTTTATGCCCATTGTTGTGATCGCTTCATTCAGCAAATATGTCCAGGAGTAGGCCAAAGTGTGCTCCACGGTTTGATGACGCCGCCCTGCAAGCTCTGGTGGAGGGAGCAAGATCAAATAAGGAGGTGCTCTTCCCTTCCTCAGGGAGGAAAAGGCCTCCCCAGAAGACTAAAGCTGTGTGGATGCAAGTGGCCCAGGAGGTCAACTCAATGTCTATGTGCCGCAGAACCTGGCTGCAGTGCAGGAAGAGGTTTCATGACCTTCTCCGCACAGGAAAAGTGAGTATGCCTTTCCCATCACCCTCAATCTGATCCCCATCGCCTCTCCTCACCAGCACTCAGCTTTGACAACCTCTTCTTCCACATCCCACTTGACACTGACATCCCTGCACCCTTACCCATTCCCTCTCTCTGTATGTTCACATTCACTTAACTATTCGACTATGCAGCCCTCACACTCCCTATCGCTGTGATGCTATGACAACAACTTACAACACACAGGGAGGGCCCTTGGTCTTGGCACCTCACTCCATCTTTGTCTCCTTCTAAGCATCTATGCTATGGAATCTCTACACTCACTCCTTCATTTTCACTCAAACTCCACTTGTGTCCCTCATTACAGGAAAAGAGAGCCCACAATAAGAGGGAGAGGGCGAGGACAGGAGGAGGGCCACCCTCAGTAGCCCAGCTCACCACTGCGGAGGAGGCTGCCCTGGAGATTGTGGGAGTGGAGGAGGATGCGCAATTGGGGGACGGACAGACGGCTGCATCACAGCAAGCTGGTGACAGAATAGCTTTGCATCTCTCTCATTGACATTGCATGAGTAACTGATAATGATTCTGAAAGTCTAACAGATTGACTTATGATCATCTGCACAATTCAATGTGCATGCAAACTTTACCTCACATCTCCAACTCTTTCCTTTACTCCCCCACAGGACCATCGACAGCCCCCGTCCCCACTGTCCAAGAGGAAGAGCCTGAGCTTCAAGACTCCTCAGAGGAAGCTGCAACCTTTGAAGGAGTAGCGTCAGCAGAATTCAGCGCACCCAGCACCAGTGCAGACACTCACACCTCAGTGGGAACTGCGCGAGATAGAGTAGTGTTGTCACCTGGTGTATCACAGCTCACAAGTGAGCATCAGCAGATGGTGGAGACAAGGACAGCAGTGGAGAGTCCTTGTCAGAGGGCGCAGGACTCTGCCAGCTCGGCTCGGCTGCATGTCGACCCTGTGCCTCTGGGTCCATCCAGAAGAAAAGCGGTGCTGGAACTCCAGGAACAGGTGCAGGAGTCTCTGGCAGGTTTAGTCTCCAGGGTCGCTGTGAGTGTGGAGCGAATGGAGGAGTTCATCGTGAACATGAGCAGAGCCTTTGTGGAGGCGTTGGCGCATGAACGCATCACCACGGAAAGGATGGCAACCTCCGTGAAAAGGATGGCTACCGTAGAGGAGAGGATGGCTACGGCCATGGAGGAGCTTAGTCGCCAGGGTCATGAAAACATGGTCATTGTTCAGAATAGATTGACATCTCTTGAGGAGCGATGGTCAGCTATTGAGCATAGAAACCAGACCTTCATGGAAGTCCTCTGGAGTAGGACTTCCAGCGCAGAAACAGGTCCTCATGGCCCCCCTGAAGTGCAGAAAGGGGCTGTCCAGCCACTTGCTAGGTCTGAAGTGGGGCTGAACCATGAGAGGGATGTGGTGGCAGACAACAAGGAAGTGGGGCTCCTCTCCAAGTGCTCACATGACCATGCCACTGCAGAGCCCTCGGTCAGAGCCCCACCAGAGTCCCCACCCAACTGAGATGGGCATCTCATCCCCTGCACAGCCGCAGGAGCAGCAGACTGTTGCTGAGCCCTCACAGGTTCGCAACCCCAGAGGACGCCCGCCAAAGGTGTCGAGACAGGAGCAGCAAGAAAGTGAGCAAGGGGCCTCCATATCTGCTGAAGCCACAGGGGAAGCACCACGTAGGAGCACGCGTAAGAGGAAGATAATGCACAAGTAGTCACAAGGGTAGTCACTTGGGTGTAATGTTGTGTTTAATTTTGAAAAGCCATCAGTTGCTTATTGTCATAAAAAATTCTGATGGCAAACTGTTGCAGTTGTGACGTGTGTCATTTCGCTAATGGGACTTCCACATTGAGGGCTTAGGGTGACTTGCAATTGTCAGTATGGTGGTCAGAGTGATAGGAATCCGTAGGTTCTTGGCCATTGTCGGTGGTCTGATAAGAAGGTGTGAGGCAAAAGTGTTTGATTGTGCAGGCTAAGCAATCTGGACAAGATGAGTGCGTCCCTTGCATCCCGGGCAGCAATGTGGTCGCGCGCTGGCGCCTTCTGGCCTGTGCAGCTTCAGGTGGGTGAGCAGCAGCTTGGCGCTCCTGTTGTTGCTGCTGCTGTTGTTCATGGTTCTGCTGCTGCCATGGCTGGTCTTCGCCCGAATCTGATGTCCAGGAGGAAAGGAAATAAATGGTTCCCATGCTTCTGATATATGCCTCAGTTCAGGAAGCGCTCAGTCAAGGTGGGGAGAGGGGTTTCCCAGGAGGTCACACTGGAGATGGGTGTCAGGCTCCAAACTTCCACAACAATGGGTATGCCTGCTAAAAGTTCCCCCAGACCTGAGACAACAAAGTTCTGCCACCTGCAAATGATGATTGGTGAAAACTCCTTTTTAATGGTGGAGCTGCTGTTAGTAAGCAGTCAACTTGTGAGGCCGCCAGGATTCACTGGCGTGTTCCAGAGGAGATGTGCAGGACGTGGGAAAAGCGATAAAATCAGAAAGGCCTCTCAAAATGGGATTATAGAGGCACTTAATTGGTTGTTAAGGGCCTTAAGAGCCTATCCCGCCTCTTGGAGGCGGGATGGAAATGGGGTCATAAAACATGCATTTGGGAAAATTGCTCGGAGGCGGGATGGGGGCAGGATCGGGCCCACCCGCCATTTTTTGCGATTTTACCACCTCACACGCCTCCAATCCTGCCTCCTCGGGCCTGGCAAAATCGAGCCCTCAGTGTTTGACAGTACCTCAATGCTGTCAAACACTGACAATTCATCTGCCAAAAAGTTATGGGGCCTGTCCCTTTAAGAAAACCGGCAGATGAAGCGTCATGCACTGACGTCATCTGACACCGGCTTTCCCTAAATTGGCCGGCAAGCCCACAGGGCGGGCTTAACGAGGCTAATCAAGGGAAAATAGCATCTATTCATCAGACGGCGCTGGGGGCGGGACTAGAATCCGGAACCAGCAGTCCCGCTCCCAACGCGCCTCCTCAGATAAGATCGCGGCCTAAAAGTTTTCCTTAAAAGTGCAGCATTCCATAAGGTATTAATGAACCAATGTCAACAAACTTACTGTGTAGCAGGGTGACAAGTTGTAGTGTATAAACTCTTCAATATAGCTCATTGGGTAAATGGAAAATGGTGCACATTCTTTTTCTTCTAATCCCTGAGCCATTTCCCTTTGTAAATATGTGCTGGTGCTTTGCATTCATTGACAGCAATAGATTCAGGAAATGCAAAGCTGGTGCTTTAGTGATAGATCATTTTGGGAACAGCAACCTTATCTCCCAGCAATATTTGCCGAATCTTACTGCAAAATTGAGAGGGAGCAGCGCAGTTTCATTAGGGTCAATCGGACATGTGCCTCAAGCTTTCCACGTGCCCAGTGATTACAAATGCTGAGCCCGAGCTAAAGCCCAGATAAACCTTTGTGTCAAATTATGGACGTGTGTTTTCAACTTGATATTTTCTGTTGGAGATGCTGATGACTTTACAGCAGTTGTGGGGTAGAACTTACGATCTAAAGCTAAATAAAATTACATCAACTGGGAGTTTTGCAAGGCCTTTAACCAATCACAACCTCTCAATTCTGCTTACCCATGATTTCCACAGAGACCTTTAATTGCAAGCGCTATATTTGGGCTGATGTACTCAACTTTCTCAGAATTCAGTTCATCTAATTTAGCCAAAGGCCTTGCTTCCATCAAGTGAGACATAAACACTTGTTCCTTTGAAGTAAAAGCTAAATATAGAGCCATTGCGGAGCCTCTGAACTGAAACTTCATTCCGGAATCCCAACTTGTTCAGGCTGGATCAAACTAGGTAAAACCAGTTTGAATCCAAGTCCTTATACGTTGAAGTGACATTTCTTCCCAAGGGGGGAAAATTCGGTTGCTTTGTGCCTCCCATTAGCACCAAACGGGGCGCAAAGCAACTAGCGCCCGGGCACGGCTAATGCCTCCCGCAAAATTCAGCGGGAGGTTAGCGGCGGCGAAAACGAGTAGAGCCCCGCAGCGCTGCGCCTCCGGCGATGACGTCATCGCCGTGCGCAGCGCCCTGCTCGCGCCCCGGCCGCGAACTTCTTTCGTGCCCCCTGACTTACTGCCGGACGCTATGTCCGACCGGGTCTGGGGGGGCGTACGTGAGGCCGGGGCGGTGCAAATTAAAGGGGAGGTGCCAGGCGGTCATTTTTGTTGCTGGCCGCCTGCCAGCACCTGCCTCCGTTGCCGTCCCCGGCCTCCTGTGGAGTCCCGCCGCGGGGTGCCGGCTGCGCTCCGTGAGCCCGCCACTCCTCTTGAGTGCCGGGCTCTTTTGCCGGCACTCCGATCCCTGGTGGCCCAGCTGGGCCCCAGCTTGCACTGCGCTTGGCCCCTCCCCTTTAATAAGTGGAGGAAGGCCTGCAGTACCACGGCGCGATGTGCCATAGCGAGCGGTGCTGCGGCACGTAACGCCGCAATATTCACTGGCAGTGGCCCAAGAGGGAGGCAGGGCGCTTCCAGTAGAGTCCCGCCTCCCTCTTGGGGCGCTACCAGTGAATTTCGGGCAAGGGGGCGCTAACTTTTTCGGGGCGCTAAAAGTAGCGCTCCGGCGAAGTTAGCGCCCCAAAGGGGGCGTGACCGAATTTTTCCCCCCAAGTTCTGACTTCTCTATTAAGGTCAACTGAAGTGACAATGATTGCTTGTTTTTCTCTTCCATTTTGTGCAAAGCCCTCAAAGTTAATTGGCTAGTCATGCATTAATAGCCTTTATGAACAAGATAACTATTTACAATCTGGGGTTAACTACAGAGTATCCAGAGCCATTGGGCTAGATATGTGTTTTTTATTCGTTCCTGGGATGTGGGCGCCACTGGCAAAGCCAGCATTTATTGCCCATCCCTAATTACCCTTGAGAAGGTGGTGTTGAGCCGCCTTCTTGAACTGCTGCAGTCCTTGTGGTGGAGGTACTCCCACAGTAATGTTAGGGAGGGAGTTCCAGGATTTTGACCCAGCGACGATGAAGGATCAGCGATATATTTCCAAGCCAGGATAGTGTATAACTTGGAGGGGAACTTGCAGGTGATGGTGTTCCCATGCACCTGCTGCCCTTGTCCTTCTAGGTGGAAGAGGTCGCGGTTTTCGGAGGTGCTGCCGAAGAAGCCTTGGTGAGTTCCTGCAGTGCATCTTGTAGATGGTACACACTGCAGCCACTGGGCTGGATTTTGATACTGGGGACGTGATGGAGGCGGGACTCCCACTTTTTGGGTTGTAGTCCCGCCTCCATCGACTTGTGGCCAACCCACTGCATTTTCACATGATTCACCTTGTTGAGCCCGCCCAGTGAGCTCAGCAGGCCAATTAAGGGCCACCCGGCAACAGGTGATGTCACAGATTGACATTTCATCTGCCAAGAGCTTTTGACAGATGAAATATCAGCGTTTGACAGCTCTGTGAAGCTGTCAAACACTGACAATCTGTCTTCTAACTTGAGTCCTTCCTCTCAGGCTGAGTTAGAAATCATTCCAGCACAAAAAGCAGAAGGCTGCAGTTTTTGACAGCACCACGGCCATTGTACTTTCTGTGCCGCTGAGATTTCTGACTCCCGAGACCTGAAGGGCTGACACCTGCAGGAGGAAGTTAAGGTAAGTAAAACTTTTTCCCACACTTTACACTTACCTTACACACTTACCTCTGCACACATGCACTCATCACTCACCTGCCCACCGGACATATCGACCCCTCCAACCCCTGCAGACCCACGGTCCGCCTCGCTAACTTGGCATGGTTGGGACCTGTCGGGAAGCCCACATTTCAGCTTTTAAAATAGGGATTAGGCAAAAAACTGCCTGTTAACTACCTTTTAACAGGTAGTTAATTGTCACTAATCCCCTTCCCGCCTCGGGGAGGTGGGTCCCAGCACAGGTCGGGTACCCGCCTCCAGCGAAACTGGCATGGAGGCGGGTTGGGGCGGGATGGGTTCGGGACCCCCGAATCTGCAACTTTAACCCCCCACACACCTCCAAACCCGCCTCCACGGGTCAATGAAAATCCAGCCCACTGTGCGCGCTGGTGGGGGGAGTGAATGTTTAAGGTGGTGGATGGGGTGCCAACCAAGCGGGCTGCTTTGTCCTGGATGGTGTCGAGCTTCTTGAGTGTTGTTGGAGCTGCACTCATCCAGGCAAGTGGAGAGTATTCCATCACACTCCTGACTTGTGCCTTGTAGATGGTGGAAAGGCTTTGGGGAGTCAGGAGATGAGACACTCATCGCAGAATACCCAGCCTCTGACCTGCTCTTGTGGCCACAGTATTGATGTGGCTGGTCCAGTTAAGTTTCCAGGATGTTGATGTTGGGGGATTTGGCGATGGTAATGCTTTTTGTGGGCAGGACATACCTGGGCAGTTTTCCTCAATGTCGGGTAGATGCCAGTGTTGTAGCTGTACTGGAACTGCTTGGCTAGAGACACGGCTAGTTCTGGAGCACAAGTCTTCAGCAGAATGTAGTCGGGGCCCACAGCCTTTGCTGTATCCAGTGTGCTCAGACGTTTCTTGATATGACGTGGAGTGAATCATTTTGGCTGAAGACTGGCTTCTGTGATGGTGGGGATTTCAGGAGGAGGCCGATATGGATCATCCACTCGGCACTCCTGGCTGAAGATGGTTATAGGCACTGTTTTAATGATTACGAATCTGGAGCGTTCATATGCAGAAAGTTTCCAATTACAGCTGAACCAGGAGCAGAAACAGCAATTCGGGCTACCAGCAGAAGTACATTAGTATGTTACAGAATAGTATTTTCATTCCTGGGAACAGGCTGGTATCTCGCTATGGAGGAATTATGTAAAATGGGAAGATTTTTTAAAAATGCTACTCTTCTTCAAAACACAGAAAGAATCATTTTCAGAGATTACAAAAAATTGTAGAGATATCTTCGAACATCTTCATTTTAATTGTTGCATCAAGTACTCCTATCCTTAAATGTGTGCAACTAATCTGCAATGCAACTGTCAGCCTCCCTCAAGCCTCCTGTCTCCATTGATAATTTTATATCTGAGGTTTGTAAATATAGCCTGGTAATTCTAATTGGCGTAAGTGCTTCCTGTGTGGGCTGGGGTGGTAAAATTGCTCGCTGCTGATCACACTCGCTTCCTGTTGTGCTTGAAATCCCTCCACTGCTTCCCTCTCAGTGGTGTACGTTCTTGCACAGAATATTACTGGAGAGAAGTTCTGACGAAGGGTCATCGACCTGAAACGTTAACTCTGTTTCTCTCTCCACAGATGCTGCCTGAACTGCTGAGTATTTCCAGCATTTTCTTTTTTTATTAAGGAGATATTGGGACAGGTGACCAAAAACTTGGTCAAAGATGTAGGTTTTAAGGAACATCTTAAACGAGGAGAGAGACGAGGAGAGCTTTAGGGAGGGAAATCCAGACCTTAGGGCCCAGGCAGCTGAAGGCATGGCTGCCAATGGTGGAGCAATTAAAATCGGGGTTGCGAAAGTGGCCAGATTTGGAGGAGCGCAGAGAACTCGGAGGATTGTAGGACTGGAGGAGGTTACAGAGATAGGGAGGGGCAAGGCCATGTAGGGATTTAATGACATTAAATGACATAAGTGCCAGGCAATGACCATCTCCAACAAGAAAAAGCTCAACCACCTTCCCCTGACCTTCAATGGCACCACCATCACTGTGTTTCCCACCATTGATATCTTGGGGGTCACTGCTGACCAGAAGGTTAAGTGGACCAGTTATAGCAATACCATGACTTCAAGAGCAGGGCAGAAGCTGGTTACTCTGTGTTGTGGAGTAATTTCAAATCACTCAACACAAGTCCGAGATCGAGGGTCCAAACAGCCTTTATTCGCGGCCACCGGTAGGGAGAAAGCCGGCTTCCGCCTTCGTCAAGCTTCTCCGAATTGTTACAGCAGTTAGTAGATATTTATACATACAGTTTGATGTGCTATACATTGTTCCCACCTACCTTCTAGAATGTTCTGCATTATGACATCATTTTAGCTCTTATCAGCATTTGTTTACAGGCCCTTTGTCCTAGTCCCAAGAATCGTTGACTTTGTGTCTGCTTCCTGATCTACTTAATGTCCTTGGGATATTGTTAGGTCGTCTGGTTTCTAGGGCGGTTACACATCTTGAACATCCCCCTTGTCTTGCAACATTTGCATTACTATGTTTTTGATTGTATCTTGTAGCCAGCCCAGTTTCGCGATTATGTGAGGTAATGCTATGCACTGCCTTTCCTCACCATTTTGTATAGAGCCAAATCCCTATCATGCACCAGCACTCCACACCAACCCCCATACATCTTCTTTCCCCCTTTCACTCTGTGACGATTAGCTCACCTCCTGACTCCTCAAATCCTCTCCACCATCTACAAGTCAAGAGTGTGATGGAATGCTCACCACACGCCTGCAAGGGTGGAGCCACAAGACTCCAACATGGAGTGGCTGCAAACTACAGGGAACAGATTGATCAAGTACAGAAGTAAAGTTTGCTTGATTGGCGGCCCTGCTGCTGGACTCAATATCCACCTCTTCCATCTCCAGCGCAATGTGGCTGCAGTATATATTATCTACAGGATGCACTATAGCAATTCACCAAGGTTACTTTGACAGTACCTCTCTACCCTGTGATCTCTACCACCAAGAAGAAGAGCAACAATGTTGTAGGAACACTATCACCTCCAAGTTCACCACCAAGTCGGACACTATCCTGATGTAGACATATATTGGCACTCCTTCAATGTCACTGGGTTAATTATCCTGGAATTCCTTCCTAATATAATTATTGGAGAACCACAAGGACAAGTGATTCAAAAAGAAGGCCCACCACCACCTTCTCAGGGCAACTAGAGATGGGCAAAAAATACAGCCTCGCCAGAACCACCCATATCCTGAGAACATTTTTTTTTTAAATGGTGCAGCAGCAGTAAAGAGACCAGATATGATCTTTGACTGTAAAGCCATGGGTATAGAACACAAAGGTCAGGAAGTGATTCTGAGTTTGTACAGAGTGCTGGACTGGCCCCACCTGAAGTACTGTGTCGAATTCTGGTCACTGTATTACGGTATAAGAAAGACATTCAGGAATTGAGAGGGTGCAGCATAGGGTAGCTAGGATTAGGCACCAATGTTATGAAGAGATGCTGCAGAGGCTGGGAATGTTTACACTGGTGAATAGAAGGCTCCGAGGTAATCTCAGTCAAGATCCTAAAGGACATAGACAAGATAAACATCAACACATTTAACATAGTCACAGATTCTATAACAAAGGGCATAACCTCAAAATTGAAAGAGGGTGAAAAGATAGCTTAACTATTTGATTCAGAAGGTGGTGAATGTATGGACTGAATTGTCAAGGGATTCATTAGGGACTCAGCAAATTCAAGAAAGAGTTGGATAAATACATACGAACATATGAATTAGGAGCAGGAGTAGGCCACTTGGCCCCTCGAGCCTGCTCTGCCATTCTTTAAGATCATGGCTGATCTGATTACTCCACATTCCCGCCTACCCCCGATAACCTTTCACCCCCTTGCTTATCAAGAATCTATCTACCTCTGCCTTAAAAATATTCAAAGACTCTGCTTCCACTGCCCTCTGAGGAAGAGAGTTCCAAAGAATCACGACCCTCTGAGAAAAAATTTCTCCTCATCTCTGTCTTAAATGGGCTTATTTTTAAACAGTGACCCCTAGTTCTAGATTCTCCCACAAGAGGAAACATCCTCTGCACATCCATCCTGTCAAGACCCCTCAGGATCTTATATATGTTTCAATCAAGTCACCTCTTACTCTTCTAAACTCCAGCGGATACAAGTCTAGCTTGTCCAACCTTTCCTCATAAGACAACCTGCCCATTCCAGGTATTAGTCTAGTAAACCTTCGCTGAACTGCTTCCAACGCATTTACATCCTTCCTTAAATAAGGAGACCAATACTGTACACAGTACTCCAGATGTGGTCTCACCAATGCCCTATATAACTTAAGCATAACCTCCCTACTTTTGTATTCAATTCCCCTCACAATAAACGATAACATTCTATTAACTTTCCTAATTACTTGCTGTAACTGCATACTAACCTTTTGCGATTCATGCACTAGGTCACCCAGATCTCAGAGCTCTGCAATCTCTCACCATTTAGATAATATGCTTCTTTTTTATTCTTCCTGCCAAAATGGACAATTTCACATTTTCCCACATTATACTCCATTTGCCAGATCTTTGCCCACTCACTTAACCTATGTCCCTTTGTAGCCTCCTTATGTCCTCTTCACAACTTACTTTCCTACCTATCTTTGTGTCATCAGCAAATTTAGCAACCATACCTTCGGTCCCTTCATCCAAGTCATTTATATAAATCGTAAAAAGTTGAGGCCCCAGCACTGATCCCTGTGGCACACCACTCGTTACATCTTGCCAACCAGAAAATGACCCATTTATGCCTACTCTCTGTTTCCTGTTAACTAGCCAATCTTCTAACCATGCCAATATGTTACCCCCTACACCATGCGCTTTTATTTTCCGCAATAACCTTTGATGTGGCACCTTATCAAATGCTTTCTGGAAATCTAAGTACAGTACATCCACCGGTTCCCCTTTATCCACAGCACATGTTACTTCCTCAAAGAATTCCAATACATTGGTTAAACATGATTTCCCTTTCACAAAACCATGTTGACTCTGCCTGATTACCTTGAACATTTCTAAGTGCCCTGCTATAACGTCTTTAATAATAGCGTCTAACATCTTCCCTATGATAGATGTTAAGCTAACTGGCCTGTAGTTTCCTGCTTTCTGTCTTCCTCCCTTTTTGAATAAAGGAGTTACATTCGCTATTTTCCAATCTAATGGAACCTTCCCCGAATCTAGGGAATTTTGGAAAATTCAAACCAACGCATCAAATATCTCACTCGCAACTTCTTTTAAGACCCTTGGATGAAGTCCATCAGGACCTGGGAACTTGTCAGCCCTCAGCGCCAAAAATTTGCTCAGTACCACTTCCTGGTGATTGTAATTTTCTTGAGTTCCTCCCTACCTTCCATTTCCTGATGCGGAGATGCCGGTGATTTCCTGATTTACAGCTATTTCTGGGATGTTACTTGTATCCTCTATAGTGAAGACCGATGCAAAATACCTGTTCAATTCAACTGCCATCTCCTTATTTTCCATTATTAATTCCCCAGACTCACTTTCTATAGGACCAACGTTCACTTTGTTAACTCTCTTCTTTTTTAAATATCTATAGAAACTCTTACTATCTGTTTTTATATTTCTAGCTAGCTTTCTCTCGTATTCTAATTTTTCTCTCCTTGTTAACCTTTAAGTCATTCTTTGCTGTTTTTTATATTCTGTCCAATCTTCTGACCTGCCACCCATCTTTGCGCAATTATATGCTTTTTCTTTAAGTTTGATACTATCTTTAACTTTTTTAGTTAACCACGGATGGTGGGTCCTCCCCTTGGAATTTTTCTTTCTCGTTGGAATGTATCTTTTCTGTGTATTCTGAAATATCCCCTTAAATGTCTCCAACTGCAACTCTATTGACCTATCCCTTAACCTAATTTGCCAGTTCACTTTAGCTAGCTCTGCTTTTATGCCCTCATAATTGCCCTTATTTAAGTTTAAAATACTAGTCTTGGACCCACTCTTCTCTCCCCCAAACTGAATGTAAAATTCAATCATATTATGATCGCTGCTACCTAGGGGCGCCTTCACTATGAGGTCATTAATTAATCTTATCTCGTTGCACAATACCAGGTCTAGTATAGCCTGCTCTCTGGTTGGCTCCAGAACGTGCTGTTCTAAGGAACTATCCCGAAAACACTCAATGAACTCCTCTAGGCTACCTTTGCCCATCTGATTTTTCCAGTCTATATATAGATTAAAATCCCCATGATTATTGCCGTACCTTTCTGACAAGCTCCCATTATTTCTTCCTTTATACTCCATCCTACCATGTGGTTACTGTTAGGGGCCTGTACACCACTCCCACAAGTGACTTCTTGCCTTTATCGTTTCTCTTCTCTACCCAAACTGCTTCTACATCCTGGTTTCCTGAACTTAGATCATCCCTCTCTATTGTGCTAATACCATCATTAATTAACAGACCACCCCTACACCTTTTCCTAGCTTCCTGTCCTTCCTAAATGTCATGTACCCTTGAATATTCAGGTCCCAATCTATGTCATCCTGCAGCCATGTCTCTGTAATGGCTATCAGATCGTACTTATCTATTTCTATTTGCACTATCAGTTCATCTGTTTTGTTTCGAATGCTACGTACATTCAGATACAGAGCCTTTAGTTTTGTCCTTTTATTATTTTTGTAACCTCTAGCCTTATCTGTTGACTTACTCTTAGATTTGTAGGGGGAAAAATTCAGTCGCGCCCCGTTTGGGGCGCAAATATCATCCGGGCGCAAAAATTAGCGCCTGGCGCTAATTATCGCCACTGACTGGAAACTTCACTTTTATCGACCCCTGAGGTGATTGGAGCGCTAAATCAGGCGCTTCACACCTGTCTTAAGGCGCAAAGACCGAGGAGCGAGGCGCTAACTCAGAGCGCTGGCGAAGCTCATGTAATGTCAGTCAGCAATGGAACAAACACTCAATGGCACTGGCCAGTTCTTAAAGGGGATGGTTAATCTTGCTTTCCATCCACATCCTGCTCATTGCTGCCTTGAATCTCGGCCTGGAGACACCTGCACATCAAATGTGCTGGAAAGAACAATGGAGAGTGCGAGGCAAAGAGCTCAGAGTGCAGCCCCCACAGTCTCTGCTAAATTGATACAAGGAATGGCAAATCAAAATGAACCTGCAAAGTGCTGCTCAGTACCCAAAACTCCTTCACACAACATTGAATCTCTCCAGAAGTCTCTCCCTCTCTCTCTCAGAATGCGTAGTTCAAAAATGGCACCAACAATAAAAGGCAGGAAGCGGACACCTTTAAATAGCGCTCCCCCTTTCCCTTCATGACTGCAGAACGCTCCCCTCAACCTGTCGTTGCTAGCGTCAGGCGGTAAGGCAGGGGGTGCCACTCAATATCCGCTCCGGGGCGATACCGGGGCGTTGCACACTCGAGTGACGTCATGATCTGCCGGCGCAGGAGATCGCGGCGATAAAGTTTAGCGCCGCCGCAAAATGTCTAGTTAAGTTCGCGAGCGGCGCAAACATCGCTGCGCCCGGGCGCTAGCTGCTTTGCGCCCCATTAGCGCCCTCTTAAGGCGCTAACGGGAGGCGCAACCAACTGAATTTTTCCCCCGTACTCTCTATACCTTCCTGTCACGGTCTGTTTATCATTTCCCATATTAATACCTTTCTCTCTTGCCTTGTCTCTACTCTTTGATTTACCACATCTTCCCAAATTTGATCCCTTGCCCCACTATTTAGTTTTAAGCCCTCTCTACCGCCCTAGTTATATGACTCGCCAGAACACTGGTCCCAGCACGGTTCAGGTGAAGACCGTCCCAACGGTACAGATCCCACTTTCCCCAGTACTGGTGTCAGTGCCCCAGGAATCGAAACCCATTTCTCCCACACCAGTCTTTGAGCCACGCATTCATCTCTCTAATTTTATTTACCCTATGCCAATTTGCTTGTGGCTCAGGTAATAATGCAGACCTTGAGGTTCTGCTTTTTAATTTAGCCCCTAGCGGCTCATACTCTCTCAGCAGAACCTCTTTCCGAATTCTACCTATGTCGTTGGTACCTACATGGACCACGACCACTGGCTCCTCCCCCTCCCACTCCAAGTTCCTCTCCAGCCCAGAGCAGATGTCCCGAACCCTGGCACCGGGCAGGCAACACAGCTGTCTGGACTCTCGCTCTTGGCCGCAGAGAACTGCATCTATCCCCCTGACTATGCTGTCCCCTATTACCACTACATTCCTATTACCTCCCCCCGCTTGAATGGCTTCCTGTACCACGGTGCCATGGTCAGTTTGCTCATACACCCTGCAGCCACTGCTTTCATCCATATAGGCCGCAAGAACCTCAAAATTGTTGGACAATTGCAAAGGCTGAGGCTCCTCCACCTCCTGGGGAAAAACTTGATGGAGGGGTAAATAATAAGCTAAAAAAATCTTGAAATCTGAAGGAAAAATAGAAATGCTAGGAATACTTAGCAGGTCAGTCAGTATCTGTGGAGATAATAGCTAAGTTAACATTTCAGGTATAAACCTTCAACAGGGCTGGAAAATAATACAGATGCACAGCTTTTAAAAAGGAAAATAATTGAGGGAAAGGGGAGAAACAGAAGGACACAGGAACAGGAGTAGGCCAGTTAGCCCCTTGAGCCTGTTCTGCTAATATGAGAGAGGAAAAAGAATGGCCTGTAAAATGCTTAAAAAGAGATGATTAAATTGCTTGTGAAATTAATATGTAACAGTAGGATGAAGCATAATAAAAGATATAGGGGGAAAAATTCAGTTGGTTGTGCCTCCCGTTAGCGCCTTAAGAGGGCGCTAATGGGGCGCAAAGCATCTAGCGCCCAGGCGCGGCGAAGTTTGCGCCGCTCGCGAAATTAACTAGACATTTTGCGGCGGCGCTAAACACTACCACCACGATCTCCTGCGCCGGCAGATCATGACGTCACTCGAGTGCGCAACGCCCCGGTATCGCCCCGGAGCGGATATTGAGTAGCGCCCCCTGCCTTACCGCCTGACGCTAGCAACGACAGGTTGAGGGGAGCGTTTTGCAGTCAGGAAGGGACTGGGGGAGTGCTATTTAAAGGTGACCGCTTCCTGCCTTTTATTGTTGGTGCCATTTTTGAACTACGCATTCTGAGAGAGAGAGGCAGAGGCTTCTGGAGAGATTCAACGTTGTGTGAAGGAGTTTTGGGTACTGAGCAGCACTTTGCAGGTTCATTTTGATTTGCCATTCCTTGTATTGATTTAGAAGAGACTGTGGGGGCTGCACTCTGAGCTCTTGGCCTGGTACTCTCCATTGTTCTTTCCAGCACATTTGATGTGCAGGTCTCTCCAGGCCGAGATTCAAGGCTGCAATGAGCAGGATGTGGATGGAAAGCAAGATTAACCATCCCCTTTAAGAACTGGCCCGTGCCATTGCTGACTGACATTACATGAGCTTCGCCAGCGCTCTGAGGTAGCGCCTCGCTCCTCGGCCTTTGCGCCTTAAGACAGGTGTGAAGCGCCTGATATAGCGCTGCAATCACCTCTAGGGGCGATAAAAGTGAAGTTTGCAGTCGGTGGCGATAATTAGCGCCAGGCGCTAATCTTTGCGCCCGGCAGATAATTGCGCCCCAAATGGGGCGATACTGAATTTCTCCCCCATAAAATACATTTAAGAGACAAAGACAACATGAGAACAGCTGAAGTAATGGGACTAAGGCAGGTCTGAAATGGAAAGAAAAGCTGGCAAACACAGTGCAGTAACTGTTGAAGAAGTAAGTAGGCTGACGCCAAAGGTGCAGTCTGCCCCACCAGCTTCACAGAGCTGTTAAACGATGACAATTCATCTGTCAAAAATTTTTGACAGATGAAACGTCATACTTTGACGTTCTCTGTAACCGGCTTTCCCTTAATTGGCCTGCTAAGCCCGCTGGGCGGGTTTAACAACATCAATCAAGGGAAAATAGCGTGGGTTGGCCAGAAGTTGATGGAGGCGGGACTGAAACCTGACAAGTGGGAGTCCCGCCTCCAAAAGCTCCCCATTGGCAAAATCCAGCCCCAAGTGTTATCTCAACTCCCCCTGTCAAAACACCCATCCCACATTGCCAGCATCTCCTGCCATAAAGACATTCAAAGCTGAAGTTAAGGTCTGAAGTTATTAAAATCAATCTTAAGGCCAGAAGACTGCAAGGTGCCTAATAGTAAAACAAGGTGCTGTTTCCCGAGCTTGCATGGAGCTTCACTGAGGCTGTGTGAGAAGGGAATAGAGGTCAGAGTGGAAGTGGGATGGGGAATTGAAGTGGCAAGCGACAGAGAGTTCAGGGGAGCACTCGTGGACAGAGCAGAGGTGTTTGGCAAAGCCGTCACCTAATCTGAGTTTGGTTTCCCCAATGCGGAAGAAACCGCACTGGCCAGATGGACTGCAATGATTTTATTGATGGTGTCGACTTGATTCAGTGATAAAATCAAATGACTTGTGATAAACTTTCCAACAGCAGGACTGAAAATAAATATCCAGTTCACAACTAGAATGATTGAGTTAATATATTTCAATTAGTTGTAAGATTCAGCTCTTTGCTTGCTGGTGGAAGAGGCGAGTTTCACAGCTCACTGAAATGCTGAAAGATGGAGCGATTGCGGAGTTGGACTGCTGGGGCAGTCTGGGGACCCTGATATCAACCTACTCCTTGGCAGGACCTCGCAGCAGTGATAGCGGCAAGAACACCAAGGGCAGATCCAGGGACTCAGGCTTGCAGCTGCAAGTGTGGCCATGGTGATCAACAGTCAAATGATCCCGGGAAGTAGAAAAAAAAACTACAGGGGAGGTACACCTTGATATTTTCAACCTACCCTCTTGGCCCACTAATCAGTGGAGGTTTGGGAGCAGGGCACGGTGTCATCTTTTCCAGCTGCCCAAGCAGTGGGGTGTCCAGCAAGCAGGAGGCATTTCAGAAATGTGGAGGGAGGCCAGGAATTCCAAAGATTCACCACCCTCTGAGTGAAGAAATTTCTCATCTCAGTCCTAAATGGCCGACCCCTTATTCTGAGACTGTGACCCCTGGTTCTAGACTCCCCAGCCAGGGGAAACATCCTCCCTGCATCTACCCTGTCAAGCCCGGTAAGAATTTTGTATGTTTCAATGGGATCACCTCTCATTCTTCTAAACTCCAGAGAATATAGGCCTAGTCTACTCAATCTCTCCTCATAGGACAATCCCCCCATCCCAGGAACCAGTCTGGTGAGCCTTCGTTACGCTCCCTCTATGGCAAGTATATCCTTCCTTAGGTAAGGAGACCAAAACTGTACACAGTACTCCAGGTGTGGTCTCACCAGGGCCCTATATAATTGCAGTAAGACGTCTTTACTCTTATACTCAAATCCTCTTGTAATAAAGGCCAACATACCATTTGCTTCCCTAATTGCTTGCTGTACCTGCATGTTAACCTCTGGGGCAAGGGCCAGGAAAATCCCCATTAAATTTTAGGCAGTTATTTATTATGGCCGGGATCTTACCTTTCGGGGCGCATTGGGGGCGGGACAGCTGCTTCCGGGTTCTAGTCTCGCCCCCAGCGACGTCCAACGCAGACGCGATTTTGCGTCAATTGGTCTAGTTAAGCCCGCCCTGCGGGTTTGCCGGCCAATTAAGAGAAAGCCGGTGTCAGATGATGATGCCTCATCTGCCTGTTTTCTTAAAGGGGCCACGACCATTTTTTTTAACGTGATTTTTCAGTGTTTGACAGCATTGAGGTGCTGCAAACACTGTACTAAGGTGAGCCCTTTCACCCAGGCTCTCCAGTGACTCCCTCCTTAGGCTAAAACAGATAGCAGCTGCAGGTGAGGTTACAGAAGCGATCTGTCACTGGTGAGAGAGGTTCTCCCAATGAGGTGGGACTACACGAAAACTTCAAAGCTCGTCACCTACAGAAAATTCTAAACACATTAAAAATGAATTTCCCAACATTTTCTTACCTCTGAAACTGCACCATTGGATCTTTCACACCACTTCTGCAGCTGCCATCAATACACAAACATTACAGTAAACCCACAGCACGCCACACCTACCCTGGCGGGGTTTCCCGACGTCGGGAAGTCCGCAGTAGAACTGTCAAAATTGGAAAAAGCCTGTTAACTAGCAGTTATATGGCGATAATCCGCTTCCCGCCGCTAGGAGTCGGGTCCCTGCGCAAATCAGGGACCCCAACTCCCGGGAAGATTGATTGGAGGCGGGTTGGAAGTGGGTTCGGGACCCGCTGCCAATCTTTTTGATTTTGCCAGCAGTCCTGCCTCCAAACCCGACCCCTGAGCGGCGGCAAAATCCAGACCTACGTGTTTATCCAAGACCAGATTGGGGGCGGGTGAATCTCCCGCTCCTCTACAATAACTTTGGCAGAAACCCTCGTTTGGGTGTGGAAGCGGGGTTTCTGCTGAACTTCCGGTGGTGGATTGGGAGAAGCCACAATGAAATTTACTGAAACAATTTATCAATTTATACAAGCTCTTCTAAAAGTAAATACAAGACAATTTGTTCACTGGACTCAAAAGCTTTATTCATTCAATTTGGTAATTTCTGTATGGTACATTATGCTACCATTCCAGCAAAATCCTTCTGCTTCTCAAACATCTCTGTCAATTGGTGTTCAGATGTCACTTCTTTTTGTTGCACTAGGTCTTTGTCTCCTTTGGTCACACCCCAGCTGTCTGGTTTTGAGAAGGAGGCTGAATAGGGTCGGCCAGTTGAAGGCACCAGTTTCTCCCAATACGCCCGCTGAGCTCTAGGAAACAGGGCAAAGAAAATGCTTTATTTTGTGAGCTACTGGGCACAATTTCTGTGAAAGTTGTTGTTGACAATTGTTTCCACTGGTTGATGAATTGTTAGCGAGGAGTATTGACTCTGGATCATTAGAAGAACAATGGGGATTTTGTTTTCCGCCCCCTCCATAGAGGGTTGATCGAACATTTTCAGAAGTTGCTATTGAGACAGGGGCACTTAAATTCTGCGTGGGTTTCACTGGTCTGCCACTGTAACTCTGGAGGGAGACTGACAGATCCCCCAGGAAAATGGCAAATCTGCTGTTTCCAGGAATTTCCCCACTGCATTGCAAGGGTGTAACCTGTGTCCATCCCTTACGAGGCAAATGACAGGCATTCCATGATGGGGGTTCCCAAATCCTGATCTTTAGTTGCGACCTGGCACTGCAGTGGCAGCTGTTATGTGTAATGGCCTCTAGAAGGGCATTGGTGGGCCCCATCAGTCGGGCCCAGGCAGCCAGAGAGATAATAGCCAGGAGAGTGTGTCTGAGCAGCACTGCCCCTTCCCTCCCGCCCCCGCACACAGCCATATGGGTGTGTGCGCTGGAGTTTCCGATAGGTGGGCAGCAGAGACGTGCACGAGTGGCACTAGTGCCCATCTGGTCCATGCCCACTATGCAAACTCCAGCAGGTGCTATCCAAGGAATTTCAGGTCCGAGGGAGAGTAAAGGGAATTAGGTAAGCTTTTAAAAATGAGCAATATAGAATGATACAAAGAAATGGGATTAGAGTAGGTAACTGGCTGCCTGGGCAACAAGATCAGCCATGATCTTACTGACTGGCGGAATAGGCTCGAGGGGCAGTATGTCCTACTCCTGCTCCTATTTCTTATGTTCTTATGCAACGCTAGTTGAAGAGCTGGTACTGGACAATCACAATTGGGCCAATGGCATTCTGGGTTTTAAATTCCATACATAAGTAGCTCAAATTAGAAGCAAGGGTAGTTAAAACTTTTGCCATGTTTTACTATAAAAGTGTATTAACATTTGTTTGAAAAGAAGTCAATTGCAAGGGTGTAACCTGTGTCCATCCCTTACGAGTTGTGAATTGGATACTTATTTTCAGACCTGCTGTTGTAAAGTTTATCATAAGTCATCTTATGTTGGCTTAGAATTTGTAGCAAAGTCAGGGAAGCTGAAAATGTTAGCTCGTCAGTTCTTCAAAAACATTATACTTAGTGGGGGTTAATTTTGACTTTGGGCGACTGTGTAAAACGGAATGAAATGAACATTTTTTTTTAAAAACTAAAAAAAATAAATCGGGAGAGATGTCCAACAGGCAGCTGATATTGCCTGTTTTATACCATCGCCCAAAGTCAAACCCCCAATAGATTATGTTATATAGTTGATAAGTACACAGGAAAGTTCTACCAATCATACCTTGCTCGCACCCAAGGCTTTGTGTGCATGGCAAGACCACCTCCCCAGGCGTCATGTTTTTCTGAAGCTGCTGGAAGGAAGCCCCTCTCAGCTGCTAGCTCTTCGGCTATAGCCCTAATGTGACAGGCCTCAAATCCACAGCAGCCGCCAATGTATCGGATTCCCAGGTTATATGCATTCCTTGCATATTTATGCACGTCCCATCTGGTGAGAACTCGTGGCTCCAGAGCTTTTAAGAGAACAGAATCGGGTAGTAAATCACATGGTCCAACTACAATGAAACCATTTTATGTTGCTTTCAAAATAAAAACAAATGCTATGTTTATTTTAAACCTTCTTTGGCTGCTTCTGCCCTGACTATAAAAGCCACAAACATTGCCTTTGATTCACAATCCTCAGCTTAATGTTGGACCAATCTGCAATCTACCATTTCCAAGGGTACTAAAATTCCTCGGAAGGGTGGGAGGTGGGGGGGGAAGGAGAAAAGAGAGAGTGATTCTACCAATCTCCCACCACAACCAGTTCTGCCAGGTCTCTACAGTTTCTGACTTGCCTTGTAAGGGGTGGAGCCTCCACCCATCCTTCACAAGGCAAAAGTTGTTGTGTGGCAGAGATATGGGGCTCCTTACATTGGTGTATTTCTAGATGCCAGTACAGCAAGTTCAGGTGTATTGTCCTGTGGATGGATGAAATTGTACCCCACTGGTGGGATCCAGGTCAGGATAGCTCTCCTCCTCGCCCTACAAGGGGAGGTGGCCACCAGAGATGAATGCATAATGGTGTTTGCTTCCACCTGCTCCATGCAAATTTAATGTCCTTCCATTGATCCTGTAAACTCCAGTGGGTCAGCACTGGAGGGTGCAATCCTAGCTTAAATACCTGATAATGTTCGAGAATTTCAGGGGCTCCATTTCTACACTGTTGTCTAGTTACAGGTTGTGCTACAAAATTGGCAAAGGCCTCCAATCAAGTTCCTTCCCACCCCAATACTTAGCCAACTTCAGTAATTTATGTTGATGAAAAAGGGCCAAGATGGTCATATGTAACCAGTACACATACCCTCATTCGCTCCACCACCCCTATCTGGGATCACTTCTGGGTCCTTCCTCTCGAAAAAAATCACTGGGATTAGAATTCCAGTTCCCATCTGTTGCACTAATCTGAACCTTAATGTAATTCAGTGCTGCCTACTGAATGATCATTAGAGGTGGGCAATGAACCGTCTTTACAATGTGCTCCAGATTAAGCAGGCTGGCACTGCATATGTTCGGACTTTGACCTTAAACCAGCAGCGAGCCCTAGGGTAGCATCTAGTGAGACATTCCCCTTGGATGGCTCTTGCACCACCAAGATTAGAGCTCGAAGATCAATTGTAGATTCAGAGTACTGGGACCAGGGAGAAGCCACAAAAAACAGATCTGAGCCACTATTTGGAGGACGCCAGCTAGCAACCAAATCCAAGAATGTGTAGATAGGACAACTTTTGGTTTAAGTTGTAAATCCTCACTGCACTACTTATTGGATAGCAGGCTGGAGCACCGTAAAAAAGCAAGGTTGCTGAAACTTAACCAAAATTAATGGGGCCAAAGTTCATGCACTCAAAAAAAAAAGTTACTGATATTTATTGAAGATCACCTTATAAGAGATGATTAAGGCCAAGGAAGTTCACAGCAGCAGGGTGAGAAAATGATTTTGTTGATGTTTTCCAATTGACAGAATAGAGAATTTCTACATTTGCTAGCACAGATCTTTTTAAATTTTCCTGCTTCATTTTTTTCCAGCTTTCTGTCCCATCTTAACTGTACATGTGCAATTGAAGTCAGAGATGCAGAGTAACAAGCAGGAAGGGCCTAGGTTTGACTCAAGGCCTACCAGCAACTACATACAAATGGAAAAAAGATTCTAAAATTCCAATAAATGCAACAAAAAAAAATCTCAACCCAAAGTCTATTAAATTTGATCAGAAGGCATTAAAGCGAGAAATTTAAACTTTTACCAAATGGAAATTCTGGTAGATCAATGAATCCCTGCTTGTTGCAATCAGGTGTGTGATAGGCAAGAGGCTGCACCATCAAGTGTGCTTTTAGATTTGCAGCTTCTAAACCTTCCTTCATAAGCTTCATAGTTTTGAGGGAAGTGGTTGGGTCAAAATGGCAGTTCACGCCAACAACGTCAGCACCTATAAAACAAGAATTGAAACATCATTTAGCGGGGAAAAAGATGGGGGAGCTTGCAGGTTGCAACATCTACTAGATCGCTTAAGTGAGTTTTTTTGTTTGGATACAGCTGAAAAAAATTGTAGTTCCTTAATCTGACATTCAAGAGAATTCCAGCTGCTTTGCCAAATGTGCTGCACCACACACATTACAGCAGAAACCACTTCAGCCAGAAACAGATAAGCAGGTTGTCCACTCTGTATGGATAACCTATTTGGTCTGAACACTCTTAACCGACCTGCTACTTGGCAGAATTCCCACTCCCTCCACATTGCTTCAGTGGGATGGATAACCACTGTTAAGTCTTGACAAATGATAGTGAAATCAAATGAGTTGGAGAGGTCTGCAAATAGTCAGCTGTGAAACAGAACTAAAGCTCCTGGTCGACGGCATGGCTCTTCAACTCAGCAATCGCTCCATCTTTCAGCATTTCAGTGCGCTGTGAAACTCACCTCTTCCACCAGCAAGCAAAGAGCTTAATCTTACAGCTAATTGAAATATCAAGTGAGCTGGGGAAAGGAAGTACATAAGCAGAACAGTCAACTGTGATTTCTGTCAGGAGGAACAATCGGTGAATTAGGAGAAATCAGTTTCTACCAAAGTACTTCATATAGTAGAATGGGTTTTCGCTTACATGGGGGAGCATTACAAACTAAACAGAAGACATTTGACTACCCACTTTTTGTTATAGAACTGTATTCTAAACCAAATATCCTTCATGCCATCTATATGGAATACCATGGCTCTCCAAACAGTTTGGTTGGAACTTAAGACACCAGAATGAGTATATTAAAAACCAAATCATTTTACGAAAAATGTTTTGGCAGTATTAGGATTGTTCAGTTCAGTGATATATTTAACAAAACATCCATGAAGGACAGATCCTAAAATGGCTGCAGCTGGGATTTCTCTTGACTGAGTGCAAGATAATCTCATCTATAATCCACATCCCACTTCAAAAGTCATCCACTATAAACTGTTGTAAATCTGGTAACTTGACAATCTTCTAAAGGGCTGAGCCTATTTTACCACTAATCTGATGACTTGGATGAATGTGACGGAGTGGATTTGAGAAGACCTAAAAGGTGCCCTGGACATAGATCCATACATAAAATGCCCAAGTTTTTGACTGGCAAAACAAAAAAAAACTTCTACTAGAGTGTAACTTTTAGTGCTTTAGTCCAAGTACCCGTGGCAAAACTTGTCCACAACCAAGAATTTGCAGAAAAACTAATTTAGCTATTTAATGGTTTAAAAAAATACAGGAGGCATCAAATTCAACAAAGTTTGAAGAAACTTTTCCTGGTATGCAGAAACATAAAATAGCAATATTCAGAGGTTGGGTTAATAGCACTGTGGAGGCATAGTGGGGGAAACTGTACTATGCATCTAATCACACATAGGGGTGTTTAATGTTGACACTGGCTACCAAAACTAGAAAAGATAAACAGCAGTGAAGCTCCTCACCTTCAATACTTAATTTAATTCTCTTGCCCAGACCAAAAAAAATACAAGGCAAGGAAAATATTCCTATTAGCAGTAACACTGGAATGCTTTGTCATCCTAAAAAAAAAGGTTGCTGAAATTGCCTTACCAGCCTTTACGAGTCTGACTGCACAGTCCCCAGCCGATACTCCAGTCAGATCACCCTCTGGACCAATGCACAAGGTGGCACAAACTGGTTTGCCAGATTCCTTCAAAACCTGAACTGCCCATTCAGCTTCCTCCACATGTTCAAAGTACTGCAAGAGAGAGCACCAGTATTTAAATACAAAGACTAATATCAGGAGTCTGCTCGTCTTGAACAAGCTTCCTGCAAAATAAAATGGCAGCCTATTAATTTTCCAAAGTTTTTCCAACAAAACCCATGGGCCCATATTTTCCTCTTTGCTAATTTTAGATAAAAGTTAGGTGCAAGCAGAAAGTGTGTAACGTCAATAGAAAGCATTAGATTATTCATCCGAGCTTAATACTGCTTTAAAGATTTCTATTCCTTCAAATACTGAAATGTAGTGAAAATTGTGTGGGAGAAAGAAACCTGACTATTTATGTAGTGCTTTTCAAGTAGAAGAATGACCTAAGGCGCTTCAGAGAGCAGAAAACACAGTGGGCGGTTTGGGAGAAGTGACCAAAAGTTTGGCTGAAAAAATGTTGGAGCAAAAGGCTGATTTTTGCTCATCAAGCTCTTCGTGACAAATCAGAGAATCTCAAGAATCTCCATTTTATATTTTTGAATCAACTTTTATCTAGTCCAAATTAGGATTGTTTTACTAAAATGGATTCCCAAATTTCCTTAGGATAAGCTATAATCTCTGTAGCTTGGTATATAAATGCCACTTAACAGGGAATTGTATAACTCCTGTTTAAATTACTCCACAAGCATTGCAGACAATATCCATTATCTGTATTGGGTAGTGCACCCAGAGGCATCAAATAGTCTACTTCAGTTAATTTGCTAGGTCTTGCTTTTCAAAAAAATCAGAAATTAATCAATTTTACTAAGATAGCGCAGAGGGTGTTTTGTAATGATTTCAATTTGAATTAACAGATCATTTTAATTAAGAAGTAGACCTTATAAGGTATTACAAAACAAGTCAGGAAACAGATCAGGTAATCCTCATACCTTTGAAACCTACTTTAGCTATCTTTTTAATCTTCAGTTTACACAGGGAAAGAAAAGGACGTGACGCAGAGTGTGAGTACCTATTTCAGTGTAATATTACATTGTCGGATGATTAACAAGTCAGGCCAGCAGAGCATTGTGTGAGCATCCAGTCCCACATAAAACCTGATCCAAATAAAAACTATTACTCTGAGAATCTGGTGCAATCTACTGTGATTGCTATGCTTCCATTTTATTTTATTTAATACACTTGATTTGTATTTGTAGCCTGAGATATAGTCAATATTATTTGTGCATCAGTCAGAGAGACTGCAAGCACATGGTGGTACTGCAAGCCAATTTCCAGTACCTATCTTAAATGGCAAGAGATCATACTTTTTCCTGCAGCCTGCTCTCCCAGATCATTTTAGTGCAAAAGGCCATGTTTTGCTTCACTGGGAGCATATATTGCCTGTGAACTTACTTGGAATTTTTGCATTAGGAATAAACAACAGTAAATGAGTTCAAATTGCAATAAAGCTCAGCATTCCATGGATATGCAGTCAAATTGGTAGTAACTACTGTAATTGACTTCAGAATGAACAATTAGGGAGTTTAACAAAGGGAGATTTCAAAGCATCTTTACAGCAATAAAAGTGGTGCCCAATAGAGGAATTTTATGGCAACAACATGAGAGTTGATGCTTTGGTAATTGTAGTGCAACAGCAGAAGGAGCTATGAGAAGGCAGCTATGGGGCTGATGGAGTGAGAGGTCCTACCTTATGCAGCAGCTCTGCTGCAACAGATCCTTTTGGGCATGATACAGGAGGCTCATACTGACTGGGGAAGCAGTGAGAGGTGTGTCAAAGATATGCAGGGACAGTCAAGTAACCACCAATTGAGGCAATAAAGGCCACAAATAACACTTATGCCAGAGGGACCCTCCAATCACCTACATGAGTCAGTCACTTTTTTGACACATGGAAATCTGACATTTCTTTTTCCTGCCCAATGAAAACACAGCAGATTTCAAGGTAGTAAAAGTGAATTCATTTTATTAAATTGTGCAGTGCTAGAGGTGTAGGGGTTTAACACATGTTGTTACCATGTTTGTCCTTTGTGAACATACCCAACCACTAAGTGCGGCAGTACTTACTACCAGCGGATGGGTGCAGTGCCAACCACTGAGCTGCAGTGAATATAGAGGGACCACTGCCTACATCAGTGCCAAGGGGCTCCTTTGCTATATAATCACTGATAGCTCGTTGCTTATGGAGGTAGCACCTACGATGACAAACATTAGTGTTGATTCTGTGCCAAACTGATTGCTCCTATGCTACTCCATGAATTTCCATTCCTGGTGGGCATCTCTTCATGATACCAACTGATCCTTTGTTAGCATACAACATCCGAGCCAGAATTTCCAATTGGGCCACTCCATTACCAGAAATGTGGCAGAGTTGGCCTGAAGTCCACTAATGTTGGGAGACCAAGACCCTATCCTAACTTGCAGGGACACAGCCATTTGCATGGTCAGGGTGGACAACCTGTATCTGTGAGGGACGAGCAAGAGCCGCCTTGATCCTACGGTGCAAATGGTTGCTCAGTAGGGGGGACTTCTGCCCTCCCTCAACCCAAGAGAAAAAGGTCAGCAAAATGTTATTTAAAAAAGGTCCCAAGGGAGTTATAAGATTTTTAAATTAAAAGGTAAAGAATCCCCTCCAGGATCAATTACCTTCGCCTTCAACTGTTTTGGGGCCTTGATGGGACTCATCAGCTCTCAGCTGCCTAAAGTTCCACTAAGGCCTAGCGAGGGTGAATGGACAGAATTCCTGGGATAGCCAAAGAACTTCCCCAGACACAGAGGTGGGGATTCACCCTTCATCCACAGGAATTTCTCTGCAGAGTAAACAGGGAAGATCAGGTTCTGCCTCAGTCTCCCCCATGTGGCGGGGGGAAACCTGCCTGCATTGTACCCTGGGCCCGATTGGTATTCCAGGTTCTCTGAATCCCCCTTCATGGCTGCTGCAACAGTTCTCCAAGTTGAAGCCAGCTATGACCACATTTTAGAGTCTGAACCGTTGTTCATATGGGAGAGCAGATATCTGGCACTCGGGTTAAGTAATGCTCTTCAATTGTGCCTATTGAACCAGTGGGTTCTCCTTGCACCGAAGCAGAAGATGGGACATTCAGTGCATAAGCACAACTGCCCATTTGGGTATGGTGTTTTCATTACATGGACCACTATATGGTCGTGCAATATCGGGGCAATCCTGACTGCACAGCAAGACCGTTGCTCCAGAGGTGCTGGTCACACCCGCACCCGAATGAGACAATGCCCTCCATAATAAAGTCTGCGCATTTACATAGTGTAATACATGACAAATTGGTAGCGCCAACAGCAATGAAATCTTCATTGCTGCAGATCAACCCTTCACTCCCATTACAGGATTTGTCCTGCGAAGGCCAAACAAAAAAGGCATTATCGGCCTCTCAATGTCTAGAGCCGTGGATGCAACATCATGTCAATCATGAGCACATTAATCTAGTACATACCCCTCCAATCTCCAACACTCTCCAGACTCACCTTCCTGAATAAATCAGCTATTACCTTGCTTGTGTGTAGCGAGCAGGTTTCTGATCATATTGGTCCATGCTATGCCCTCCTATAATGTAGGGGTTTGCCTTTAAACAGGAGAGCATGAGATGGTAATTTGGGCAATGGAATTTTAAAATATATTTATATATATTCTCTTTGCCATCATACCACATACAGTGAGGCAAAAAGCTGCTGCTCCACTTGCTGCATCATTGCCGACATTTCTCTGCATCAGTGCAGCAATTTTGGAGCGTATCTTTGAACAATTACTTTCCTTCACGTCCATCTATGGCCTGTGCTGTGCTACTTTACAGCATTATTTGCACCTTACCTTTGTACTCCTTTGTTGTGCAAATTCTTCTGGCCCTCTTGCTGGGTCCTTGAGTAGTTGATATGGAGCTCTCCTTCAGTGGGAAATTGCCACACTTGATTACTCCTTAGCACATTTGGGATCATCGTCCCGCACCAAAAATCTGATTGGTATGCTTCATTCCAGAGGTTACCAGTACCTGCAGGGCTTGGGCACTAAATTGTGCTTTTCTCAATCTTCGTTAAGCCATTTTACACAAATATTGTGCACTTCACAGCTGAAACTTTAATATTTATATACTGGTTAAGTAGCTTGTTTAGGAAGTGTTAAGGTGTATGGTGATTGGCTGCTTTGTTATTAAACTACTAAAATGAAACTGCATTCAAGAATCACACTTCCAAACCACAAACAAACATCAGACTTTGGCACTTCAAATTTTCAATTAAAGAGAGGAGGAAAACATTAGCCGTTGGTTTTTAAAAGCAGACTACCTCCATGAGGAGCAACTAAAAAAAAATCTGGAACTTGGCAGGAGCTAAAGAAACTGATGCGCACTTACCAGAAACGGGAACGAGATCATTCAATATTATCGAAATGCACTGTAACTTGGTTTGCTTCGGAAATGTAAAAGTATAGAGGAAAATGAAAGCAAAAAGCAGAGTAGCCAACTGGGATGACTCACATGAACTAGCAAACTAATCATTATGATTTCTGAGGGAGCTTCCTGCAAAACAAGTACTGTAAAAACGACTGAACATGCCAAAAGCAAGTTATTCAATACATCCTGCATAGTTTTACTGTGCTCCATTGCCTTGTTGCAATCCAGATTTTAGAAATGCAAATAAACTAAACAGGTATACTGTTTTAAAAAAAATACAATGCCAATAAACATTTAGGAATCCAGTTAAGTGCAAAGACCATGTACCTCAGCAATCATGAAGTCTACATCCTTCTTGATAAAGACATCCAGTTGTTTCTTGAAGATTGCTTTCACATCAGTCTCACTTTTGCAGCTGAGGTAGGAAGGGGTTTGGCAGACTCCTCCAGCAACTAGGGCATCTCCTTCATTAGCCACCTCCTGAGCAATATCACAAGCAGCTTCATTCACTTTTTGGCCCTGAAAGGGAAACAAAGTTAAGCTATTTTGCAAGCCAGCTACAATGAAATAACAAATGTTGCAACTACTGAACTGAAAAACAATTTTAAACGGCCAACTCATTTCATAAGTTTATAGGCCAACATTGTTTCAAGACAGTCAAAGGTAGAATTTATGAATTTGTACTCCCTGCATGAAGTTTGACAGACTGAATGCATGCTGGGAATTTAGTCACAGAGGTCAGTAGATCCTGCAGGATTTTCCTCTTAATTAAAATTGATGGATAGAAAATATGAAGCCTGAAAATCTGCAGGCCATGATCCCGGCAGTAACTCTGGTATCACACCTGCTGGTGACCTCCACCCTCGAGACTACCAGAGTATGCAGGGTCAATGAGAGGCAACATAATTTGCGTAGAGCCGCTACAGGCACCTGCCAGACCCATACAGACCAAAGCTCTGGCCACTAATGGGGGTAAAACCAGCAGATCCAGGACCCAGCCTGTTTGCACAGTTCTGCCAGAGAGATGGCGATAGTATGGCCAAGGATATTCAGCTCCATGCCAAGTGCGAGTTCATAAAAACTCTTTGCCTTATACAAAAGACATCATATTGCCATTCAATATGCAAATTTTCTGACTGGAATAGGGTTACTAGGGTCAAATTAACTTTAAGACCATCTGCTTGTTACCATCAGTGAACTAGTTAAGGTTTATACTGGTCAACTTCCTTCTACCCACTAATTTTTTTTTTAATATTCGTTTATGGGATGTAGGCGTTACTGGCATTTATTGCCCATCCCTAATTGCCCTTGCGAAGGTGGTGATGGGCCGCTGCAGTCCGTGTGGTGAAGGTACTCCCACAATGCTGTTAGGTAGGGAGTTCCAGGATTTTGACCCAGTGACGATGACGGATCGGTGATATACTTCTAAGTCAGGATGGTGTGTGACTTGGAGGTGGTGGTGTTCCCATGTGCCCGCTACCCTTGTCCTTCTAGGTGGAAGAGATCACGGGTTTGGGAGGTGCTGTCGAAGAAGCCTTGCCGAGTTGCTACAGTGCATCTTGTAGATGGTACACACTGCAGCCACGGTACGCCGGTGGTGGAGGGAGTGAATGTTTAAAGTGGTGGATGGGGTGCCAATCAAGCGGGCTGTTTTGTCCTGGATTTTGTCGAGCTTCTTGAGTGTTGTTGGAGCTGCACTCATCCAGGCAAGTGGTGAGTATTCCATCACACTCCTGACTTGTGCCTTGTAGATGGTGGAAAGGCTTTGGGGAGTCAGGAGGTGAGACACTCGCCGCAGAACACCCAGCCTCTGACTGGCTCTTGTTGCCACAGTATTTATGTGGCTGGTCCAGTTAAGTTTCTGGTCAACGGTGACCCCCCCAGGATGTTGATGGTGGGGGATTCGGCAATGGTAATGCCATTGAATGTCATGGGTCGGTGGTTAGACTCTCGCCTGTTGGAGATAGTCATTGCCTGGCACTTCTGTGGTGCGAATGTTACCTGCCACTTATCAGCCCAGGCCTGAACATCATCAAGGTCTATTGCATGCGGGCATGGACTGCTTCGTTATCTGAAGATTTGTGAATGGCGCTGACCACTGTGCAGTCATCAGCGAACATCCCCATTTCTGACCTTATGTTGGAGGGAAGGTCATTGATGAAGCAGCTGAAGATGGTTGGGCCTAGGGCACTGCCCTGAGGAACTCCTGCAGCGATGTCCTGGGGCTGTGATGTTTGACCTCCAACCACCACAACCATCTTCCTTTGTGTTAGGTATGACTTCAGCCAATGGAGAATTTCCCCCCCCGATTCCCATTGACTTCAGTGTTATTAGGGCTCCTTGATGCCACACTCTGTCAAATGCTGCCTTGATGTCAAAGGCAGTCACTCTCACCTCACCTCTGGAATTCAGCTCCTTCGTCCATGTTTGGACCGAGGCTGTAATGAGGTCGGGAGCCGAATGGTCTTGGCGGAACTCAAACTTGGCATCAGTGAGCAGGTTATTGGTGAGTAAGTGCCACTTGATAGCACTGTTGGTGACACCTTCCATCACTTTGCTGATGATTGAAAGCAGACTGATGGGGCGGTAATTGGCCGGATTGGATTTGTCCTGCTTTTTGTGGGCAGGACATACCTGGGCAGTTTTCCACATTGTCGGATAGATGCCAGTGTTGTAGCTGTACTGGAACAGCTTGGCTGGAGGCGCAGCTAGTTCTGGAGCACAAGTTTTCAGCACGATAGCCGGGATGTTGTCGGGGCCCATAACCTTTGCTATATCCAGTGCGCTCAGCCATTTCTTGATATCACGTGGAGTGAATCGAATTGGCTGAAGACTGGCTTCTGTGATGGTGGGGACCTCAGGAGTAATCTTTTGTCATGGCCTAGAAGTAGACTTCTGACCAAGCTTCTCTCGTAAACGTCAGGCAATTCAAAATTCTGCTTCCTGTATCCTATCCTGCACCAAGTCCCTTACCCATCACCCATGTCCTTGCGTACATTGGCTCCCGGTGCCCCAACTTCTTAAGTATAATATTGTTTTCTTCGTCTTTAAAGACCCTTGCATCTCCCCATCCCTTAACCTCCTCCAATCCCTACAATCCCCCCACTTTCCATTCCTCTGACTCTGACCTTTCGTGCATCCCTCCTCCCTCATTGCATCCTCTGTGGCTGTGCCTTCAGCCACCTGGTCCCCATGCTCTGGAATTCCCCAAGCTTCTCCGTGTTGCCTTGTTCCAGTGACCCTCCTTAAACACCACCTCGTTACCAAGATTTTGGTCACCCCTCCCAATATCTTTCTTTGACTCGGCTACCCCTTTATTGATTACGCCTCTGAAGCACCGAGACATTTCTCTACGTTAAAGGCAGCATATAAATGCAAGTTGTTGTAGAAAGTTGATTTACTGGGACTGTCCTAAACTATTTGCAGTTAAATTATTTATTTAGCAGTTAAGAGCTCGCCACATATCTGTGGACAGAAACTTGCAACTAAAATATGGAATCATAGTAAAAAGACTCGCATTTATATAGCGCCTTTCATGACCACCAGCGCTTTACAGCCAATTAAATACTTTTGAAGTGTAGTCACTGTTGTAATGTAGGAAATGCGGCAGCCAATTTGCGCACAGCAAGCTCCCACAAACAGCAATGTGATAATGACCAGATAATCTGTTTTTGTCATGTTGATTGAGGGATAAATATTGGCCAGGACACCAGGGATAACTCCCCTGCTCTTCTTCAAAATAGTGCCATAGGATCTTTTACATCCACCTGAGAGAGCAGACAGGACAGCACTCCCTCAGCACTGCACTGAAGTGTCAGCTTAGATTTTTATGCTCAAGTCTCTGGGGTGGGATTTGAACCCACAACCTTTTGACTCAGAGTGCTACCAACTGAGCCACAGCTGACACCTAGAGACTTACTGAAAATTTTTGCTCCACATAATTTCCCCTGTTCTTCAACTTGTCATCACTTGCATAAAAAGTGAAAGTCTGCATGACTGTAGAGCCTGCTCTGAGGAATTCACGGTGCAGCTGTTTCACTGAAAGAAAAGTAACAAAACAGAACTTTAAAATACTTAGACCATATTGAGGACACCTGCCAACTGGCTGGATGTTGCATAGGATTTCAGTTTTTGAACAGCACAAATGCCATTCTGGTATTGCTAGTATTTAGGTACCCTACAAACATCTGCCAGTCAAATCATACCCTCCAAACTGTATAATGTTTAATGCTGCTCACATCTACACATTACAAAGGAACAGCACCTTGGTGTTGTACTTCATTCCATGCTAATCTAGTATTGACAGGTACAAAATAGTCCTTACCAGGATTAATGAGTTAGTCGGTTATCTTACTGAGTAGACTAGCAGACCCCGCTAGAATCTTACTCTGCAATTCACAGTCTTAGGGGGAGAAATTCAGTATCGCCCCATTTGGGGCGCAATTATCGGCCGGGCGCAAAGATTAGCGCCTGGCGCTAATTATCGCCACCGACTGCAAACTTGACTTTTATCGCCCCTGGAGGTGATTGGAGCGCTAAATCAGGCGCTTCACACCTGTCTTAAGGCGCAAAGGCCGAGGAGCGAGGCGCTACCTCAGAGCGCTGGCAAAGCTCATGTAATGTCAGTCAGCAATGGAACACACACACAATGGCACGGGCCAGTTCTTAAAGGGGATGGTTAATCTTGCTTTCCATCCACATCCTGCTCATTGCAGCCTTGAATCTCGGCCTGGAGAGACCTGCACATCAAATCTGCTGGAACTAACAATGGAGAGTACCAGGCCAAGAGCTCAGAGTGCAGCCCCCACAGTCTCTTCTAAATCGATACAAGGAATGGCAAATCAAAATGAACCTGCAAAGTGCTGCTCAGTACCCAAAACTCCTTCACACAACGTTGAATCTCTCCAGAAGTCTCTCTTTCTCATTCTCAGAATGCGTAGTTCAAAAATGGCACCAACAATAAAAGGCAGGAAGCGGTCACCTTTAAACAGCGCTCCCCCTTTCCCTTTATGACTGCAGAACGCTCCCCTCAACCTGTCGTTGCTAGCGTCAGGCAGTAAGGCAGGGGGCGCCACTCAATTTCCGCTCCGCGGCGATACCGGGGCGTTGCGCACTCGACTGACGTCACGATCTGCCGGCGCAGGAGATCGTGGCGGTAGTGTTTAGCGCCGCCGCAAAATGTCTAGTTAATTTTGCGAGCGGCGCAAACTTCGCCGCGCCTGGGCGCTAGATGCTTTGCGCCCCATTAGCGCCCTCTTAAGGCGCTAACGGGAGGCGCAACCAACTGAATTTTTCCCCCATAGAGTTATACAGCACAAAAAGAGGCCCTTCGGCCCATCGTGTCCACGCCGGCCATCAAGCCCTATCTATTCTAATCCCATTTTCCAGCACTTGGTCCGTAGCCTTGTATGCTATGGCGTTTCAAGTGCTCATCTAAATGCTTCTTGAATGTTGTGAGGGTTCCTGCCTCTACCACCCTTTCAGGCAGTGAGTTCCAGATTCCAACCACCCTCTGGGTGAAAATGTTTTTCCTCAAATCCCCTCTAAACCTCCTGCCCCTTACCTTGAAACATTGCCCCCTGGTTATTGACCCCTCTACTAAGGGGAAAAGTTCCTTTCTATCTACCCTATCTATGCCCCTCATAATTTTGTACACCTCAATCAGGTCCCCCCTCAGCCTTCTCTGCTCTAAGGAAACAACCCCAGCCTGTCCAGTCTCTTCATAGCTGAAGCGCTCCAGCCCAGGTAACATCCTGGTGAATCTCCTCTGCACCCTCTCCAATGCAATCACATCCTTCCTATAGTGTGGCGACCAGAACTACACACAGTATTCCAGCTGTGGCCGAACTAGCGTTTTGTACAGCTCCATCATAACCTCCCTGCTCTTCTATTCTATGCCTCGGCTAATGAAGGCAAGTATCCCATATGCCTTCTTAGCCACCTTATCTACCTGTCCTGCTGCCTTCAGGGATCTATGTACATGCACACCAAGGTCCCTCTGATCCTCTGTCCTTCCTAGGGTCCTACCATTCATTGTGTATTCCCTTGCCTTGTTAGTCCTCCCAAAATGCATCACCTCACACTTTTCAGGGTTAAATTCCATTTACCACTGTTCTGCCCATCTGACAAACTCGTCTATATCATCCTGTAGCCTGAGGCTTCCCTCCTCGCTATTTACCACTCCACCAATTTTCGTGTCATCTGCGAACTTACTATCATACCTCCTACATTCATATCTAAATCATTAATGTACATTACAAACAGCAAAGGACCCAGCACCGATCCCTGCGGTACACCACTGGACACAGGCTTCCAGTCACAAAAACAACCTTCGACCATCACCCTCTGCCTCCTGCCACTAAGCCAATTTTGGATCCAATGTGCCAAATTGCCCTGGATCCCATGGGCTCTTACCTTCTTGACCAGTCTCCCATGCGGGACTTTGTCAAAAGCCTTACTGAAGTCCATGTAGACTACATCAACTGCACTACCCTCATCCACACACCTAGTCACCCCCTCGAAAAATTCAATCAAATTGGTTAGACATGATCTCCCCGACAAAGCCATGTTGACTATCCTTGATTAATCCTTGCCTCTCCAAGTGGAGACTAATTCTGTCCCTCAGAATTTTTTCCAATAATTTCCCTACCACTAATGTTAGGCTCACTGGCCTGTAATTCCTTGGTTTATCCCTACTACCCTTCTTGAATAATGGTACTACGTTAGCTGTCCTCCAGTCCTCTGGCACCTCCCCTGTGGCCAGAGAGGTTCTGAAAATTTGTGTCAGAGCCCCTGCAATCTCCTCCCTTGCCTCACACAGCAGCCTGGGATACATCTCATCTGGGCCTGGGGATTTATCCACTTTTAAGCCCGCTAAAACCGCTAGTACTCCCTCCCTCTCAATACTAATTTGTTCACGTATATCACAATCCCCCTGCCTGATTTCTATGCCTACATCGTCCTTCTCCATCGTGAACACAGATGCAAAATACTCATTTAAAACCTCACCCACATCTTCCGGCTCTACACACAGATTGCCACTTTGGTCCTGAATGGGCCCTACTCTTTCCCTGGTTATCCTCTTGCCCTTAATATACTTATAAAACACCATGGGATTTTCCTTGTGCTGTGTCAGGTGTATGCTTCAAAATGTATCTTCTGAAATGCATTTAATGGAATTACAAATTCCAGTTTAGAGTTTGAAGGAGCTTTGATTAAAAGCTTTAACATGTTTCTGGTTATTCTGGCCATGTTAACATTCCTTGCTTCAAGCAATTGTGCTTAGTGTCAGAGTTCTGGGCTACTAATTTTAGAATTAGCAATTAATTTCAATCATGTGTGATCACTTTGAAAATGCAGGTGGCTAGCTTTCTGAAATTGGCCAAGGCACCATTGACAAATGCAGCCAATATTCTGTAGCTATCCAATCATAGAATCATTACAACACAGTAGGAGGCCATTCAGCCCATGCCAGCTCTCTGCAAGAGCATTTAAGCTAGTCCCACTGCCCCTTCCTTTCCCCATAGCCCAGCAAATTTTTTTCCCCACCACTCGCTGCGTAAAAAATAGTTTTCCTCAGGTCACCTTTGGTTCTTCTGCCACTCACCTTAAATCTGTTTGCTCTGGTTCTTGATCCTTCCGCCAATGGGAACAGTCTCTCTCTCTACTCTGTCTAGACCCCCCTCATGATTTTGAGCAACTCTATCAAATCTCCTTTCAACCTTCTCTGCTCTAAGGAGAACAACCCCAGTTTCTCCAGTCTATCCACGGAACTGAAGTCCCTCATCCCTGGAACCATTCTCGTAAATCTTTTCTACAACCTCTCTAAAGCCTTCACATCTTTCCTAAGAATTGGACACAATACTCCAGTTGAGGCCGAACCAGTGTTTTATAAAGGTTCATCATAACTTCCTTGCTTTTGTACTCTATGCCTCTATTTATGAAATTGAGAGGTCGCACAACACCAGGTTATAGTCCAACAGTTTTATTTGAAATCACAAGCTTTCGGAGCTATCGATTGCCCCTTCCTCAGGTGAAGTAAATAGATACAGAATCGCCAAAGCATATATAGATAGAGAACAAAGCATGTGTACCTTACAATTGCAGACCACTAAATTAAATCATCCTGACTATCTGCCGAGGTGTGATAAAGTTAATCAGGTCAGCCAGGAAGGTACCACATCAAAGACTTTATCACACCTCGGCAGATAGTCAGGATGATTTAATTTAGTGGTCTGCAATTGTAAGGTACACATGCTTTGTTCTCTATCTATATATGCTTTGGCGATTCTGTATCTATTTACTTCACCTGAGGAAGGGGCAATCGATAGCTCCGAAAGCTTGTGATTTCAAATAAAACTGTTGGACTATAACCTGGTGTTGTGCGACCTCTCAATTTTGTCCACCCCAGTCCAACACCGGCATCTCCGCATCATGACCTCTATTTATGAAGCCCAGGATCCCATTTAATTCTCAACCTGCCCTGCCACCTTCAACGATTTGTGTACATATACCCCCAGGCCTTTCTGTTCCTGCACCCCCTTTAGAATTGTACCCTTTAGTTTATATTGCCTCTCCTCATTCTTCCTATCAAAATGTATTACTTTGCATTTTTCTGTGTAAAATTTCATCTGCCACGTGTTCGCCCATTCCACCAGCCTGTCTATGTCCTCTTGAAGTCTATTCCTATCCTCCTCACTGTTCACTATACTTCCAAGTTTTGTGTCATCTGCAAATTTTGAAATTGTGCCCTGTACACCCAAGTCCAAGTCATTAAAATATAGCAAGAAAAACAGTGGTCCTAGTACCGACCCCTGGGGAACACCACTGTATACCTTCCTCCAGTCCGATAAACTAGCGTTCACCACTACTCTATGTTCCCTGTCACTTAACCAATTTTGTATCTATGCTGCCACTGTCCCTTTTATTTCATGGGCTTCAACTTTGCTGGCAAGCCTATTATGTGGCACTTTATCAAACGCCTTTTGGAAGTCCATATACACATCAACCGCATTTCCCTCATCAACCCTCTGTTACCTCAAAGAACTCAATCAAGTTAGTCAAACCCGATTTGCCTTGAACAAATCCGTGCTGGCTTCCCTTAATTAATCCACACTTGTCCAAGTGTCTGTTAACTTTGTCCCACATTATTGTTTCTAAAAGCTTCCCCACCACCGAGTTAAACTGACTGGCCTGTAGTTTCTGGGTTTATCCTTACACTCTTTTTTGAACAGGGGTGTAACATTTGCAATTCTCCAGTCCTCTGACACCACCCCCGAATCCAAGGAGGATTGGAAGATTATGGCCAGTACCTCCGCAATTTGCACCTTTACTTCCCTCAGCATTCTAGTATGCATCCCATCTGGTCCTGGTGACTTATCTACTTCAATTACAGCCAGCCTTTCTAGTACCTCCTCTATCAATTTTTAGCCCATCCAGTATCTCAACTTCTTCCTCTTTCACTATGACTTTGGCAGCATCTTCTTTCTTGGTAAAGACAGATGCAAAGTACTTATTTAGTACCTCAGCCATGCCCTCTAGCTCCATGTGTAAGTCTCCTTTTTGGTCCCTAATCAGCCCCACCCTGCCTTTTACTATCCGCTTACTATTTATATGCCTATAGAAGACTTTTGGATTCCCTTTTAAGTTAGCTGCATGTCTATTCTCATACTCTCTCTTTGCCCCTCTTATTTTCTTTTTCACTTCCCCACTGAACTTTCTATATTCAGCCTGGTTCTCACTCGTATTCTCAACTTGTCATCTGTCATATGCCCCTTTTTTCTGCTTCATCTTACTCTCTATCTCTTCGTCTTCCAGGAAACTCAAGCTTTGGTTGTCCTACCTTTCCCCGTCCTGGGAATGTACCTTGACTGTACCTGAACCATCTCCTCTTAAAAGGCAGCCCATTGTTCAATTACAGTTTAGCCTGCCAATCTTTGATTCCAATTTACCCGGGCCAGGTCGGTTCTCAACCCACTGAAATTGGCCCTCCTCCAATTAAGTATTTTAACTCTAGATTGCTCCTTGTCCTTTTTCATAGCCAATCTAAACCTTATGATACTATGATCACTGTTTCCTAAATGTTCCCCTACTGACACTTGATCCACCTCATTCCCCAGAACCAGCAATACCTCCTTCCTTGTTGGGCTAGAAACATACTGATCAAGAAAGTTCTCCTGGACACACTTCAGAAATTCTTCCCCTCTCTGCCCTTTACACAAATACTATCTTAAGTCTATATTAGGAAAATGAAGTCCCCCATTATTACTATTCTATAGTTCTTGCACTTCTCTAATGTCACTGCCGTCCCTTTTTTAATCAAAATTTTAAAAATGTAATACTATTTTAAATGGAGAAGTATAATATTTTACCCCTAGTGCAGTGACTTCCTCTGAATTTATTAGATTTCAGTCTTGAAGTTATTAGGACTGTAATGTGACAGTAGGGGGCCATGTTATTCAGGAAAGAGTTTATGCAAGAGCAGAGTTGCTTGTTGGCAATAAGTTTCTGGTTGTTTTATGGCCTTACCAGCCTCTGGATGCTCTATTGTTGCTTCTGGAGTCCAGGGACCAGCTTTGACATAACCTCTCTTCTCAAGAGCAAAAACAAATCCTCCATCTCCAATAATGACCTCCCCAGAAGTCAAACGCTCCAGAAGTCCCTGCAATAAAATTTCACATCTTTAAGCATAAAGATTCAAGACGCTAAATGGTTCTAACCAGCATCACAGCATGGAGCAAGTAAGGTAAAGAAAAAGGGATGACACTGAGATATCATCGAACCAAATGACCAGGGCGTTCAAAAAAAGTGAATTTAATTAAAAAAAAAGTAAACTGCAGGAGGAAGATTTTTGTTTTGTTGCAGCGTGCCCGTTTACAGACAGTATGCAACCTCCCCGGGGCAGGGAGGCGTCCTCGTTGCTCAGGACATTTGGCTCGCACCCAATGATCTGCGCCAACTGCAATGCTCCGATCGCCGGGCATTGGCTTTTGCCGACGACCGGAAGGGAAAGGGAGAGGAGGGTCCGGCAGCATGCAGCAGCGGCCCCTCGGTGGACACGGCGCTGGAGCGAGCCACTGCCCAACCCACACCTCGTGCCGCGCCCGGGCCCGGAATGCGGCGCGCGGCTCCCCCCCCAGGGACCTGCAAAAAACCCACGAGGTCGCGGCCAAGGCAAAGCAGAGTGCCGGGTGGACGGGCGGAAAACCTAAACATGACTGGCGCTCATCAATCGAGAAGACCTGCGTTAGGCCAGCGGTGCTTCTACCTGCAAAAAAAAAATGTGAGCAAGTCCATCATTATTTGCAACAAAAACAATAATCTGAAAACGGTTTGAAATGAAAGAGGAGGTGGGGGGGAAATGTTACTCTTTTTGCAGCCTTCTTTCCGTCTTTCCCCACTGGTGGCATTTCGATAGCAGTTCTTGCACTTCTCCTTCGCACTCGGTTCGCAGCTCCAAAAACTGGTTTCCTCACACCTTTTTATAGCGATCGCGAAGGCGGTGGCGGCGCTCCAGGTATCCGCCTCCTGCGCTCTCATTGGCCTCCGCCGGCTCGCGTTCCCCGGGCGGACTGTCTCGGCTGGAGAGCGAGTGGGCGAAGTCGCAAAAGTTGCAAAGTGTCTGGGAGAGTCTGAGAGTTTGGGTTGAGGGGGGGCTAAGGCTGCAAAGACACTAAGAGAGACAACCAGATTTATTTATTTTTAAAAAAATAGTATTTTGGGATCTGATTATGTCGCGGCTGCTAAAGCTTTTTCAGTCTCATAATCTTCGACGAAAATTGCCATTCCTGCCTGTGTTAGCAGAGCGCTCCCGTTGGATTCCTATCCGTCCTCTAGGCAGCGCGCCACCCACCAAACCATCCAAAGAGGGGTGAGTGCTTTCCTAAACCCAACCTTGTCTTTGCACGTCTGAAAATAATGCAAATACTGCCATTTGGATGTATAATCTTGCGGGCGTGATCATATTTCAGTCAGTACAAATAAAAAAAAACTGGATCAGCGCTACAAAAATTCTGGCCGCGCTGAAGCCACTTGCCCGTTTTGTGAATGTAAACAACTTGTGTGCATTTGTTGCACTATTGAACATTTCTACTCGTGCATGTGTAATCGTTTGAAGACTGAATTATATTTCTTTCTTTATCATTGCCCCCCCCCCCCCGCCGCCCTTTTCTCCGATCTAACTTTCTAAAATTAGAATGCGTTCAGAATATCGCTGTGCAAGACATTGGAAGCCCACTGTGGGAGTACTGAGTGTAAACCAAGTGCTTCTTCACAAGAGAGGGAGAGAATCCAAGCCACTCTTACTGTTGATTCTGAGCTAATTCGATATGGACAATTGTCGTCAGGCATTCCTTGGACTTGCTTACATTTTTGCAGTAAGATGCTAAGATACTAGCAGATCTGCTGTGGCATTCCTTACAGTGAGTCGGAGAATACATATTTATTGCAACAGGGGTGTTAGCAACAAAGTATGATTGGGAGCATATTAAAGGAAGCAGGTGTTACACCAAAGGAAGTGTGAGCTATACGCAAGGCATATATGTAGTTTCCTAATACTTTAAATGTTTTCATGTGATACAATACTGCACATGTACAGCCAGTAGCAAAAGTTGAAATAAATAAATTAACTCTTTGTGTTCTTTTGTACACTAGCAAAGAAAAGGAACAGCCACTATCCTCTGCGAAAAGATGGAAAGATAGTGCGGAAACGGTGATTATTGGAGGTGGCTGTGTTGGAGTTAGCCTGGCTTATCATCTTGCCAAAGCAGGGATGAAAGATGTGATTTTGCTGGAAAAGTCGGAGCTAACAGCTGGCTCTACATGGCATGCAGTAAGGAAATTCTGTATTAATTTGCTGTGAAAAGTTATTTTTTTGTTGTGCAGGCAAACGAGCAGCCAATTTTTTTTTACAGCCAGGTCCTAAAAACAGCTATGAGATGATACTTTTTTCATGTTAACTGACAGGTGAATTTTAGCCAGGGCACCAGGAGAACTCCCTGTTTTTCTTTGAACAAGTGCCATGAAATCTTTTATGTCACCTGACAGACAGAGCGCCAGTTTAACATCCAGAATATATTGCCCTGTAACAAGTTCATTTGCAGTGTGCCCTCTTGAGTTGAGAAGGGATTCTGGAAGCTTGAATCCTGCATAATGTTTGGGAATGAGTTAAAAATTAAATGGTTTTAGATAACACAACAAACTGTGAGGGCAGATGTTAAGTGGTTCACCAGTTCATATCTTCCATCCGTGCTGCTGTTAACAGACAATTTCCTATCTTCTGGTTCTGGCACAGAGCTTTGTACTTGGGCTAAAGGTATTTTTGACAGGCAGTGGGGATAATATATGACAAAACCCATCCCCGATATGTATATAGTCATCTTGGGAGGAAAGAACCAGAGACATGAGGGGATATTATGTAGAGTGCTGCAGGGATATCTCAAAGAGTTGAAATCATGTTATAAACCCAACAGAAAAGCTTGAACTGTGTTTTAATGCCATCTCATTCCCAAGATACGATTTGAAGCACGCTCTGGAGAGTGGTATTCTATATAACATATGGAAACAGTGATTTCTTATTGTTTTCTGTTAACTATTCTCCATTTTTTTTGGAGGGGGTGTCATGGGGCTACGACAGACAACAAGCTCCCCTGATGGAATCACACGATTTGACGATCATTAATATTACGCGATTTGACAAGCAATGATATCTGGATATTTTACTGACATATATATAAAAGCTGTGATATTCCACTATATTATATATAAGAATATATATTTCACTTGTATCTAATGCATTTTGTTAATAGAGTGTACTGCATATAGTGTAGACCTATTGTAAATGTACAGTTTCCTAAGATTCATTTCGATGTCAAATGCACAATGTAAAGTACATTTTTATTTCTTTGTAGTTTTGCAGTATGTACACACTGCATGGCTCTATGACATGTTAAATGCTCCATTTCTCCATTCCAATTACTAATCCATTCATTACTCAATTAAAACGTGTCAATTAACTTGTATTATTGTGAATATTTTTAAAATAATGTAATTTTCTAGTGCAGCATATGTTATATTCAAGATAAGTGATACTACTTCTGGAAAATCATTCTTAGTGTAATATATATATGTATATATATATATTTGTGCTGAAATCTTACCTAGTATTTGATTCTTTCCCATTCTCTATACAATTGAATCTATATTCAGTTGTATCCTAAAACTCCTTTGCCATCAATATGATGGCCAGTTAAATAAATAAATGTAAATAAAGGCTGCTGCAAGTAGTGAAAAAAGTGTTTGGTTATTTCTTGGAAAATTGAGAGTTCTACAATACGGAGGCCTGGAATTTGCGGTCAGCAGCGAAGCAAAGGCGCTCGCCGCTGACCTTGAAGAAAGCTGCCCACAGAGCTCTCACGATCTCGCTGGCGAGAAGTTTGCCTTTTTCGACACATAAGTGATTTCAGCACAGTATAGTGGGGATTCCATAGCGCAAGTTGCTGTGACGTCAACAAGCTGTCTAAGCAGCCAATCACATTGCAGAATTCTCACAGACAGGGAAGCAGGAAATGAGAACCTGCTTTTATCCCGACATTTTAAAAATGATACAGAGAGCAAAACAAAGATTGGGTCTCTCACATAATGTAGAACCTGAAATATCATGAACAAACTTTACATTTTTTTTTAAGTTTCATAAAAACTGTAATTTTTATCATAATGGAGAAATTTGACACTCCACAAAATTAAAATTAGTTTTTCAGGGCAATAACGTTTGTTTAGCAGTCAATACGCTGTTAAAACCCCAGTTACACCTAATCCAACAAGGCCTAACCTTTAATGGGGTATTTAACCGTGGAAAAGCGTCACTTTCACTGATTTCCCTGATTACACTGATTGTCAGCTATGGAGGGGTGGGGGGGGAAGCATAGCGCAGCCAGTGTTGGAGCAGTGAATGACTGACCACAATTTCAGGATTTCCGCGTTTAGGTGCGTATGCGCTACATCCTGAAGTTGCGGTCAGTTTCAAAGGAGTAATAATGCCGAACGTTGTTAGGTCGCCGTTGGTACCCACCGCAAATTCCGGCCCAGAATGTTTACCAAATGTACTTTCTTAAAACTCTACAAATACAGATCAATATAGTGAGTTTAAACTAGGTTCCAACATAGGGTGAAGAGTTTTTTGTTTTGTTATTTGTAGCAAAATCATAAAGAGTGCATTTATAGTTGTGTTTGTTATTTGTAGCAAAATTGTAAACTGAGAAAATCTTCCCCGATAATTATAACGCCAGGCAGTCCTAACTGTTTTTACACCAGTGCTGACAGTGAGGGACAACACTGGTATATAAATGAATGTGGCTCAGGCTTCTTCGCAAGGAGAGAGGGAAAATTAGAATGCCAATAATGCTAGAATCACTCCATATCACCATCTATAATATGGAATTGGAAAAGGTAGAAGAGCAGGTCACCAAGATGTCTCTTTGGTAACCACATGATGGAGAGACATAGAGAAAAGGAATGAGAGAAAATTAACAAAAATACTTTAAAATAGCAAGAACTAATCATTCTGCAGTAATATTGAATATTAGTTCTAGGTCATTGTTAGATCCAGATTCTAAAGCTGGATTCCAACCATGCCCAATTTTCAGGAATCCATATTGGATTCAAGGTATTTTTGAAAAGTTAGTGCATTAATGATGTTTAAGTATCTTTAGCATACTTGTAAATATGAAATAATGTTTACTAATTGTGCTAATGACCTCTAGTGGCATCTAAAAGTAGTGATGCATGTTAATAAGGCCATTAAAAAATCAAACAAAGTACTGGGGTTCATTTCTAGAGGGATAGAATTCAAAAGCAGAGAATTTATGTTAAACTTGTATAGAATCTTGGTTAGACCACACTTAGAGTACTGTGGCACAGTTCTGGTCTCCGTATTATAAAAAGGATATAGAGGCACTGGAGAATGTGCATAAAAGATTTACAAGAATGATACCAGAACTGAGAGGCTATACCTATCAGGAAAGGCTGAACAAGCTGGGGCTCTTTTCTCTAGAAAGGAGAAGACGGAGGGGTGACCTGATAGAGGTCTTTAAGATTATGAAGGAGCTTGATAGGGTAGACGTAGAGAAGATATTTCCGCTTGCGGGGGAGACCAGAACTAGGGGCCATAAATATAAGATAGTCACTAATAAATCCAATAGGGAATTCAGGAGAAACTTCTTACCCAGAGAGTGGATAGAATGTGGAACTCGCTACCACAAGGATTAGATGAGGCGACTAGCATAGATGTATTTAAGGGGAAGCTAGATAAACAGATCGGTGAGCTGTAGGCACAAATAGACACATGGGAATATGATGTCGTGGTGATAACGGAGACCTGGCTCAAAAAAGTGCAGGATTGGGTACCAATATTCCTGGATATAAGGTGTTCAGGAAAGATAGGGAAGGAAAGAAAGGAGGTGGGGTGGCAGTATTGATTAAGGAGAATATTACAGTGCTGGAGAGAGAGAATGTCCTGGAGGGGGTCAAGGACAGAATCTATTTGGTTAGAGTTCAGAAACAATAGAGGTGCCATTACACTACTAGGCCTACTCTGTAGGCCACCAAGTAGTGGGAAGGATATAGAGGAGCAAATTTGCAGGGAACTTACAGAGAGGTGCAAGAACTATAGAGTAGTGATAATGGGTGACTTCAACTATCCTAATATAGACTAGGATAGTAATACTGTAAAGGGCAGAGAGAGAGAATAATTTCTGAAGTGTGTTCAGGAGAACTTTTTAGATCAGAACGTTTCCGGCCCTACGAAGAAGGAGGCATTGCTGGATCTGGTTCTGGGGAATGAGGTGGGTCAAGTGGAGCAAGTGTCAGTAGGGGAACATTTAGGGAACAGTGCTCACAGTATCATAAGGTTTAGATTAGCTATGGAAAAGCACAGGGAGCAATCTAGAGTAAAAATACTTAATTGGAGGAAGGCAAATTTCAGTGGGCTGAGAATGGATCTGGCCCGGGTAAATTGGAATCAAAGATTGGCAGGCAAAACTGTGATCGAACAATGGTCTGCCCTTAAAAAGGAGATGGTCCGGGTACAGTTGAGGTACATTCCCATGCAGGGGAAAGGTAGGGCAACCAAAGCCAGAGCTCCCTGGATGACGAAAGAGATAGAGAGTAAAATGAAGTAGAAATAGGGGACATATGACAGCTGTCAAATTGAGAATACAAGTGAGAACCAGGCTGAATATAGAAAGTTAAGAGGGGAAGTGAAAAAGGAAATAAGACGGGCAAAGAGAGAGTATGAGAATAGATTGGCAGCTAACATAAAAGGGAATCTAAAAGTCTTCTATAGGTATATAAATAGTAAACGGGTAGTAAGAGGAGGAGTGGGGCCGATTAGGGACCAAAAAGGAGACCTATGCATGGAGGCAGAGGGCATGGCTGAGGTACTAAATGAGTACTTTGCATCTGTCTTTACCAAGGAAGAAGATGCTGCCAAAGTCATAGTGAAAGAGGAGGTAGTGAGATACTGGATGGGATAAAAATTGATAAAGATGAAGTACTAGAAAGGCTGGCTGTACTTAAAGTAGATAAGTTACCAGGACCAGATGGATGCATCCTAGGATGCTAAGGGAAGTAAAGGTGGAAATCGCGGAGGTACTGGCCATAATCTTTCAATCCTCCTTAGATACGGGGCTGGTGCCAGAGGACTGGACAATTTCAAATGTTACACCCTTGTTCAAAAAAAGATGTAAAGATAAACCCAGCAACTACAGACCAGTCAGTTTAACCTTGGTAGTGGGGAAGCTTTTAGAAACAATAATCTGGGACAAAATTAACAGTCACTTGGACAAGTGTGGATTAATTAAGGAAAGCCAGCACAGATTTGTTAAAGGGAAATCGTGTTTAACTAACTTGAGTGAGTTTTTTGATGAGGTAACAGAGAAGGTTGATGAGGGCAATGCGGTTGATGTGGTGTACCTGAAGGAAAAAATATTGCAGGGCTACGGGGAAAGGGCGGGGGAGTGGGACTAGCTGAAGTGCTCTTGCAGAGAGCTGCACGGGCTCGACAGGCCGAATGGCCTCCTTCTGTGCTGTAACCATTCTATGATTCTATGAGGGAGAAAGGTATAGGTTATGCCGATAGGGTTAGATGAAGAGGGGTGGGAGAATGATCTTGTGGAGTATAAACACTGGCATAGACTAGTTGGGCCGAATGGCCTGTTTGCTGTACATTCTATGTAATTGTATGCAGTGACAAATCATCAATGCATCAGGAACTTTTCATTTTTTAAATTATGTCCTTTGATTCTATGATGTGTTTTAACTGTTCATTGGACACTTGATTGCATGGCTAGATCTAGCATTAATTGGAACCTTGTTTGAATTATTTAGACTGCCTAAATCTGCTGTACTGAACCCAATGCTCCTGGGATGAGTTTACATTAGTTTTAAGCTTGAATAATAGTTTTGAGCGGGTTTATGTTGATGAAGTCTCATCTATTTTAAAGTTTTCAGTGTAAGGAGGTTGGAACTGCAGGATCATTGTGATCTGCTGATACTGATATATAGCACTTTCTGTTTTGCTCACAGGTTAAAAGAAAGAAAGAACTTGCATTTATATAGTGCCTTTCACATCCGCAGGATGTCCCAAAGTGCTTTAAAGCCAATAAATTGCCTTTGAAGTATAGTAACTGTTTTGTAGGCCAATGCAGCAGCCAATTTCCACACAGCAAGGTCCCACAAACACAAATGAGATAAACAACCAGATAATCTGTTTTTGCGGGTATTGATTGAGGGATAATCGGCAGCAGAACTCCCCATCTCTTCTTCAAATAGTATCATATGCTCTTTTACATCCATGTGAACAGGCATATGGGGCCTCAGCTTAACATATCTAAAAGTTGGCACCTCCAACAACATAAGAAATAGGAGCAGAATAGGCCACTTGGCCCCTCGAGCCTGCTCCGCCATTCAATAAGATCATGGCTGATCTTGGGCTCAAAGCCACTTCCCTACCCACTCCCCATAACCCTTCACTCCCTTATCTTGCAAAAATCTGTCTATCTCCACCTTAAATGTATTTAATGACCCGGCCTAAATGTATTTAATGACCCAGCCTAAATGTATTTAATGACCAGACAACACAGCACGTCCTCAGTACTGCTCTGAAGTATCACCTAGGTTGTGTTGAAGTCCTGGAGTGGGTCTTAGGCTACGTCTGTCAGATGTAGAGGTGTGCGTGCTACCACTGGGCCAAGCTAACACAGAATTACAGTACACATTTGATTTTGAGACTGGCAACATTGCCCAAGTAGTTGGCAAGTCAAAATTATGCATTATTTTAAAGGGATAGAAACAATCATGATACAGTTCTCAACAAGGATTTCACAACACTGTCGCTACACTTTCAGGATATCCCAACAATATTTTTGGTACAGAATTTCTCAATATTCAGCTTTAGCTAATTTAAACATGCAGTAACTACATCACAATAATGAATTCTCTGATGTGGGTATTATCATGCATCAAGGATGAGGACAGTCACCCTTAGAGAAAACCACTGTCAATAAAAATTGATGCAAAACAGAATGAATCCCTTGATTAAAGTAATAAATTGTGGCCTCTGCTATAAATTTTCTGCATTCTAAAATAAGAGAGAAGTTGGAACAGTTGCAAAGTTCATTTTAATATTAATATTACTTCAATAGTTCACTCCCTTTGAATGAGATGCTTGTTCATGTCCACTTAAGATAAAGATTTTCAGTCACTTTTTGTTCATGTCTGCTTATGCTTATTTGGGTCTTAAATCCAAATATTTTATCTTCCTTCAGGCTGGTTTAACAACATATTTTCACCCTGGGATCAATTTGAAGAAAATTCATCACTACAGCATCAAACTGTATGAAAGCTTGGAGGAGGAGACTGGACAGGTAAGTGGCTCTACTAACCCGTAACTTTACTCCACCATCCATTGCCATGATTGTGTTATATCCATACTATATTGTTGAGCACTCATAACAACCTGGGACTCATCGGAAGATCAGCCTGTAGACCTTGGACAACTTCACTCCAGAAAAAAACTGCAAATCTTGCTGGTTATAATTTGTCAACTTTAATCACAGTGTTTGGAATGATCTAGTTTGTCATGGTTATCGAGAAACGGTGATGTTAGAGCCATTTTAGTTGCATCAGAAGTACTTAAAGGGGTACAGTCTTTGTGAAGAGATGTGTTTTAATTTTTTTTTAGGAGGGAGAAAGTCCAGTAGAGTTGTGTGCTTTTTTTATCAAGAGCTAAAATAGAAAATGAGGTTAGAATCAAAGGAAAAATGAGAAGAAATGTCAGACAAATCTATAAGTACATTTGCAGCAAGCAAGTAACAAAGGAATAATGAAGAAGAAAGCTGTAGATTGCAGGAAGATATCAATGGACTGGTCAGGTGGGCAGAACAGTGGCAAATGGAATTCAATCGGGAGAAGTGTGAGGTAATGCATTTGGGGAGGGCTGACAAGGCAAGGGAATACATATTAAATGGTAGGACACTGAGAAGTGTAGAGGAACAAAGGGACCTTGGAGTGCATGTCCACAGATCCCTGAAGGTAACAGGCCAGGTAGATAAGGTGGTTAAGAAGGCATACGGAATACTTGCCTTTATTAGCCGAGGCATAGAATACAAGAGCAGGGAGGTTATGCTTGAACTGTATAAAACACTAGTTAGGCCTCAGCTAGAGTACTGCGTGTAGTTCTGGTCACCACATTACAGGAAAGATGTGATTGCACTAGAGAGGGTACGGAGGAGATTTACGAGGATGTTGCCTGGACTGGAGAATTTTAGCTACGAGGAAAGATTGGACAGGCTGGGTTTGTTTTCTTTGGAACAGAGGAGGCTGAGGGGAGACCTTATTGAGGTGTATAAAGTTATGAGAGGCCTAGATAGAGTGGATAGGAAGAACCTATTTCCCTTAGCAGAGGGATCAACAACCAGGGGGCATAGATTTAAAGTAACTGGTAGGAAGTTTAGAGGGGATTTGAGGGGAAATTTCCTCACCCAGAGGATGGTGGGGGTCTGGAACTCACTGCCTGAAAGGGTGGTAGAGGCAGAAACCCTCATCACATTTAAAAAGTGCTTGGATGTGCACTTGAAGTGCTGTAACCTACAGGGCTACGGAACAAGAGCTGGAAAGTGGGATTAGGCTGGATATCTCTTTGTCGGCCGGCGCGGACACGATGGGCCGAAATGGCTTCCTTCCGTGCTGTAAATTTCTTTGATTCTATGAAAGGAAAGGGTGGTGTAATTGAACATTTCACAGGTGTGGAGGAAGTAGTAAAGGAAATAGAAAAATAAGGTGATCACTGATAGATTGAGGAAGATAAAGGAACCAGGTGTGGATGGACATCATACAAGAATAATTAAAGAAGTCACCAGTAAAATCAATCACATCCTTGCCACTATCATTAGAAACAGTAGTGCCCACAAATTGGAAAATAGTTAACATTACACCAATATTTAGAAAGGAGCATAGGGATGATTAAGGAAATCACAGGCCATGAAGCCTTCCATCAGTTATGGGTAAGCCTTCAATATGGCGGATAGGAAGTGTATGCTTATTTCGAGCTGGAAATGTGACGCCAGCCATATTGAATCAGGCTTCTCCATAGGCATCCAGAGCCCATGCCAGAACTATGGAAAAATCTGAATATATTATTCAAATTAGGGTCCTGCGCATCTTGGAGGACCCTTTTCCGATTTTGTTATGCCCCAGTGCTTGACTTGCCACGTGCTAAACTCGTCCGCAACTTGTGGTATTAACCGGCAGGAAGGACCCTTCACCAGCGCTATTTAAAGGGATCATGCACTATTTACAGGTTAGTTGCTGGTTTGTCATTTCAGGCTGCAAATTAACTTCTAGGTGCTTTTTGCTATGTTTTATGACTCTAAAGTTCAGTTTGTCTGCTGAGAAGAGAATTTTGCTGGTGTTTTACTATTGCTGGCTGCCTTATAAATAGTTTGACTGTAGTCACAGGCCGTCTCGTAGAGCTACTTTCAGGGCTGGAGGAGGAGAGGGAGCAGCAAGGAAGACAGCAGAGAGCAGGAGTAGCTACCATAAGAGAGAGGAGAAGGATACACAACAGGAGGCCATATCCTCCTTTATATCCTGTGAACTCACAACCACACTGAACTCATATAGCCTGCCGCAAGGGACTCTACTAGTCTTGAAGGACAGTTTATTTAAAGAAACAATGCACCTCTTATTATGGGATGCATGCACTCATAAGGGGGAAAACCATTGTCTGTGGGCGGAATTTTAACTTTGGTCGATGGTATAAAACAGGCAATCTTGGATTGGCCGCACATTATATACCTCGCCCAATTCTCCTGTAAAGCCTGCCTGAGAGAGCATTAGTCACCTTTTTTATGCAGTGCTAAGGCGGTAAGCCCTACTGCCCATTTTACTGAGTTCAGCGGCCCAAAACAGACTATAATTTGTACGAATATTCAGATCTGTACATGTTAATGGTACTTTATTGTTTATAAAATGTACGAGACAGCATTCCGTTAGGAACAAGAGTCAAATTTGTCAGAAAAACTTTTAAATACTTCAGCGTCAATTTTAACTCGGATGGGAATTGGGCGGCTGGGGGCTGAGGCGAGTGGCAAACCGGCCTGTCCTCGGCAGTGTGAGGCCGGGTGATTTTTACTGCTGGGCCTCATTTGCATGTCCCTGGTTAATTGCACACTCGAAACAGGTGGGAAGCAAAAATGAGAAGTCGCACAACACCAGGTTATAGTCCAACAGTTTTATTTAAAATTACCGGCAGCTGGCTTGCGGGTGGGAGCAGCCTGTCGGGTGGCAGGAGGTCCCCAGCGGGGACTGAAGAAACGGTAGGTATGTCGGCATGAGGGGCTGGGGGGTTTAGAGGGCCTTAGATTAGAAGACCCTTCAAAGCTGAATTGATCCCTCAAAGTCTGCCCTTTGTTTCCTGAGAGGAATGTAAAACAATTGGTGGTCACTTTACTTGGGCCCAACTCCCTATTCACTGGGGTTAGCGCAATCCCCTGGATTTGGGACGGGGTCAGCAACAGGACAAAGTGGTGAGTGGAGGTCCCACCCTGACGCACTTCTGCCCCTCAAAAGGATCCATGGAATTTCTAGCCTTTAAGCAACTCTATTTGTGTGATCTTATGCATGAGTATTTGCTTCAGTGTTGCTGCCAGTTTTCTGAATCCAACGTAAGCAGGGCAGATTCAGAGCAGCAGCAGCCTTCACACACTGCAGAAGCAGTGGAAGAGTTTCACAAAATGTCAACATGCCTTTACGGTGTACCAACCCCGAATTGGTATTACCATAAAACATAAAACCAATCCCGGAAATCAGTTCCTTTATGTCTTTGGAGATGCAGGATTCTTGTTTGCACTTGGAATATCAGAGTGGTTGCCTCTGACAGTGTAAACAGGCTAATAGTAGAACTGCTGAAGAAACCATCTGTTAGATTTACAGCATGTAAATTCTCATCTAGTTTTGTGGGGACTTTTTGCTGGAAAAGTTTTGTGAGTAGTCTCCTCAAAACATTTGTGACACAGCAGAATTAATCTGAGTCATTCTTAGCTGTTGCTTTGGTAACATTTCCACAGGCAGTTGGCTTTCATCAGCCTGGCAGTATTCGAATTGCTACCACCCCTACCCGAGTGGATGAATTTCATTACCAGATGACCCGGACACATTGGAATGTGACACCGCAGTTTGTGATTGGTCCTGAGAAGGTGCAGGAACTCTTCCCTCTGATAAATATTGACAAGGTAAACTGGTACTTGGTAGAATTCATATTAGTCTATCACTTTGCTGACGTTTCATTTAGTTTCTGTAACCCTTTTACCTTGAACTATTTAAGTTATGTACCCAGTTTGGAGATTATTGTCAATATGTAGAAAAGCTTTACTTAGAACTATTTTCTAGAACATCTTTCACCAACCCTTTCAGCACTCATCTTTTGCGGCAATTAATTAAAAAAAGTTACGGTATGTTAATATTTAATAAAGATGTTAGCTGAATGATAAGTAATGAGTATCTTCCAAACAAGCAGAATTCCCTGGTATGATCGGTTTTATTTTGCTCATAAGTCATGTACGGTACATCCAGTTTTTGGGAAGCCAATCTTGTGTACCAATCTTTCTTCAAATGGCATTTTGCCAGCTTATGTCCATTTAACTGTCCAAGGCTTTCTTAAATATTTCTTCACAATTGTTGATGTGTTTATTAAATTATTGCCTTTTGCATTGCATTAGAATTTTTTTTGTATATCTCTATAATTTTTAACTTAATTTGAATAAATTGTAAGAGGAACCAAAATTGTGAGCTTTGTCTGTGGAGGGCCAGATTTTGGGGCAGAACACGGATCCGCTCCATTTACACTCTGTAACAAATCCCAATCTGGGGTGAGAGGGCAGCATGTGCTTCTCAAGCCTGTACCCTTACCTGTACCCTTCTGGAGAGACCTTGGGGGGCATGTTTGGGAGGCATTCACAGGCTACTCCTGAAATTCTGACCAGCCTGTCATCTGATAGGCCCTGCTCAGTGCAGTGGGTTCAGCTCTGGCCTCTCAAAGGCCCCAAAGAAGATGAGGAGTACAGGTAAATTAGCAATAAATCACGTGCCCGATTAGTTTAGTGTGGCAATTATCACTTTACAACTGCAAACCAATTTAGAATTTTTAAATATTAACTCAAAAGAACTTTTTTTTTGTACAGAGGGATTGATCACCTTTTCACTGGAGGCCCTGGGTTCCCTGCTAGGGGAAAAAAAAAAATTGTCTTTCAACCGATGGCCTGATAGGGGCTTCTAACTCTTCCCATTGGAACAGCACTATGCTGTTCTGATTTTCTGTCTGGAACTTGGGCCCGGCACCTCTGTTGTGCCTTTACTGGCACAGATACTCGTCTCGAATTCTAAAGCCAGGATTTGGGATGGGGTCAACGGCCTTTCCAAGCGGCGAATGTCAGTCCCATCCCGATGCACTTCTGCCAGCAGAGCGCTGTGTCTATTAAGATCTGAAAGTAAAAACAATGTTTGCATTGCCCTAGTGAATTACATATTTTTAAGAAAAATCCTAATCCTAGAGTGATGTTTATAAGTGACATATTTCAGTTTGATATGAATATGTGACATGTTTTTCTCCAGGTCCTGTCTGGATTATATAACCCTGGAGATGGCCATATTGATCCTTATTCTCTCACCATGGCTTTGGCAGCTGGAGCAAGGCGCTACGGAGCTGAGCTGTATTATCCTGCCGCAGTAACAGGTCTTTCACCAAGATCTGATGGGACATGGGATGTGGAAACACCAAACGGGGTTATTCGTGCTAACCGAATTGTGAACTGTGCAGGTACGGTACTGTTTCCATATTAAAGAATAAGTACAACGTAGAATGTAATCGTACAAACTGCAGTGTTCACTGTATTTTGACAAACATTTGTTTAAAATGGGCAACCTGAGACAATGTGCACAGTCTACTCATGTGTGTTTGTGTGCTGATCTGGCAGTAAACAAAGTTATCATGGTCCTGAAAACTGTAGGCCAGTGATCTTGATACTCATGCTAGGATGGCACTCACCAGTGACCAACATCTCTGATCCCACTTGACTATGCTCCTGGCAGGCACCCGCACTAAGGGCGCATCTTGGCCGCCTACCTTCCTCTGGAGGCCACAAATTGCAGTGTGTGGCGCTGGTTCATTACCCCTTCGGAAAGAAGATGAATGTGCTCCCTCAGTCCCTTTTGTAAGGGCGGCAATATGAAAAAAATGCCTACTTCTACCTTTGGGGGTTCAGTGCACAATCCTTGTTTGCACTTCCAAGATGAATCTCACAATCGTCATTCGGCTGTCCGGTATGCCTTTTCTCATTGGATGTAGCGGCCACCAATTCTGACCTAACCTACTTCTAGGCCAGGGAAATGTGATCTCCCAAAGTATGGAGTCCCGAGCCCTGCCCACTCTGTGTCTGTGTCCTCGCTTGAGGCGGGCGGAGAATCCGCTCCAAACAAAAGTCATAGGAAACTCTGTGGGAATGCTGGGATCCAGTCCTGGCCTAGTTTATGGCACTGCCACTGGAGGTAATGGCAAGGGTGTGTTGGAGTGGCCAAGGATTTTCAACCCTCATGTCTTGAAATTAGATATTTTGGAAGAAAATTTTCAATCAAATGTTCTCTGTTGATACATCTAAAGAAGCCCTTTCATTAATCGTGACCTGAAATATGAAAGGTGAATGAAGATATATTTTAAAATTTTGACTTTACAGTGAGTTGTGAACAATAGCCATTTTGATTCACAGATTGATACAGAGAGTCATCGTTATTGGCTTAGTGATATAATTTGCAGTGGAGCATGCGTAAACGTGTTCTTGTTAATGGGATGTTACTACTCCTATTTAAATGGATTATGCTGTAACAATTAGAATGCAACCTTTCATATCTTACACCCTGGCCTTTAATTTTCATTTCAGCACAATGGCACAAATGCAGTTTCCATTGATGTAAATAGTATTATCTCCGGTGCCAAAAGAAGGAATCTCTGTGTTCAAAATGAAATTGGCCATTACACAGAACTAGAGTTAGCTAGCAAGAGGGTGATAATTCACCTTGTGGTGATATTAATGGCAACATAACACCAGACTGATGTTTTTCTTGGTGGGGAAGTACTTATAATTTTTGGCAGAAGGTCACAGTCACAAGCAGAAACTCGTTCAAGAGCCACTTTTATAGATCCCGAGAATGAATATTAAAAAAAAGTTGCCGTATATTGGATTTATAATAGTGGCCCTTGAACGAGTTTCTGCCTCAATCTTAGTGACAAAGAAACCTTTGAGCTTCTCGCACATGTCGTTGGAGGTGAGTATGGACGGGGCAAGGGAGAGAACATAAGAAATAGGAGCAGGAGTAGGCTATTTGGCCCCTTGAGCCTGCTCTGCCATTCAATAAGATCATGGCTGATCTTCTACCTCATCTCCACTTTCCTGCACTATCCCCATATCCCTTGGTTCCCTTAATATTCAAAAATCTATCGATCTCTGTCTTGAATATACTAGAGGAGTTTACAGAAATGGTTGGTAGTATAGGCAAGAGTTTTCTTTGTACTCCAGAATGATCCTGGAGGAGTAGGCAGTGTTGGCAGAGAAGAGTGAGACCTGATAATGCTTGATGTGGTCCAGCCAGATTTGGTGATTGTTGGCTAAATGTGGCAGCACAAGTTGATAAGGCCTTGTAGAGTGCAAACAAAGTACTGGGGTTTATTTCTAGAGGAGTAGAATACAAAAGCAGGGAGGTAATGTTCAATTGTTATCGAACCTTGGTTAGACCATGCATGGAGTACTGTGTGCAGTTGACTAATCATGGCAATCAAACTATATCAATTACTCTACAACAGACCCAGACATGAGATGAGAAAAACCTCCAGCAGTGGAAAGCATAGGTCCAAATTCATCTGTTCCTCCCAAGATGCTACTTGTCATGTCTCAAATTACTCATACACTGTATCCCAAAATATTATTTTCAAATACTAGAGAATATAAGTTGAAAATGAGGAGGCTTGAAATCAAGTAAAACTTTTTAAGCCAAAGGTTGTTGAATAAATTATCCGGGAAGATCATTGAAACAGTTGGAATAAATGGGATCAAGAGACAATTGCATGTGTTTCTGGAGCGAGCAAGGATTGCAGAATATGATTAGAAGGCAGGTTCCTAGGTTGTGCTATCAGAAAAAAATGAGAAGTCGCACAACACCAGGTTATAGTCCAACAGATTTATTTAATTTTACAAGCTTTCGGAGCTGTCGCTCCTTCGTCAGGTAAGTTAGCAATGAGAGAATCTCCCAGAATTCACAATTTAAACCCAGACAAAATCTATTCACATTATTCGCTACAACAAAGAGCACAGCCAAGACAATGAGATGTGTCCCAGGGGGTCCAACGTGTCAAACCACCTGCTGGCTGCATATCCTGTCAATTTGTGTTCTTGTGTTTTAAAAAACACAGTTAGCCTTTTTAAAAAAAAAACCAAAAAAAAAAACCCAAAAAAAACACCTGGGAAGACCGGCCATGATGTCAAGTCACGTTCTGTATCGTGACATGAACCCGATATCGCGATTGAGGCCAGCCTCATGAGTGCGGAACTTGGCTATCAGTTTCTGCTCTATGATTTTGCGCTGTCGTGTATCTCGAAGGCCGCCTTGGAGAACGCTTACCCGCAGATCCGAGGCTGAATGCCCCTGGCTGCTATCAGAAAAAGACAGACTAGTTTGAGCTTAGTGGCCTTTTCCTATTCTTAAAAATATTATCACAGAGATAAGTACAGATGAGGAAGGCCATTCATAGGAACAGGAGTAGGCCTTTGAGCCCCTCGAGCCTGTTCCACCATTCAACACAGTTAGCTCTTCCTTTCATTGACACCTATATTCATCTCTAACTGTTTCTTGAATTATTGCCTCCACTATGATAAACAAGGACCATTCAGATATTAATCATTCTGTCTGTGAAGAAATGCCTGATGATATTAGTCTTGAACTTGCCTTTTACCAGTTTATATCAATGTTCCCCTTGTGATTGCAGTTTAACTTCAAATAGCACTACAGGCTTATTTTTTTCTATTCCACTTACTATCTTACACATTTCTGTAAGGTCCCTTCTCATTCATCCTATCTAATCTTTCCTCCTAAATCAATCCTGTGAAACTAGGATCAGCCTTGTGGCCCTTTCAGCATCACCTCCAGTGCTTGGCTGTCACTCTTGTGCCTCAGTGATCAGAATTGTGTGACCTGGATGGTTTCAACATGATGGCCTCAGACTCTTCCCCAGGATGCTAGGGATGAAAAGTATATTTTATTATATTTGTGTCATGGGCAATATAAAAAAAAAATCCCTCCCATTAATTCACATAATCACTGCACAGACCAGTAAAAAGCCAGCCTTCTCTCCTCACAAAACTGAATATGTTTATTAAGCGCTCTCCTGTCCCTAGGAAAACAGGATTCCAGAGACAGTCATTTAATTTTTCCTGATCTCTCCCACCTTCCCAAAAATATGTTACAAGAGGATGGCATAGTTGGATTGGTGAAACAGCCTGCATCTAATTCTCCCATTCACGCACACAACAATAAATGATAGGCACAACAGAGTCACATATATTGTCAACTTATCTGCCTATGATTAAAAATTTACTTCTTTGACTGGGAGAAGGCAGAGAATTTTCATCAAAACTAGCATGAACATGTAAAAAAGGAAAAAACTGTCAAATGTTACTAATAGGGAACACGTAGAAAATAATGATCCCTTCATGGCACGATGGGCCGAATGGCCTCCTTCTGTGCTGTATTATTCTATGGTTAACACTGTAATAATGCTTTTTGTATATTTCCCAATACAGAGTGTGCCTTACTTCATTGCAGACTTATACAGTGAATCATTTCCATTTTCTCTTTTAAATCTACAATGGTGCTTTCAATGTTCTAGAATAAGAATAATATCACTAAAGGAAAATCTTGTATTTATACAATGCCTTTCATGGTTTCAGGACAGCATAAGCTGTTTCATAGTCACTGAAGTGTAGTCACTGCTGTAATATAAGCAAATGCAGCAGCAATTTGTGCCCAGCAAGATACCATAAACAGCAATGAGATAAATTTCAGGAGCATTAGTTGGCCAGGACATCAGGAGAACTCCCTTGTTCTTCTTTGAATAGTACCGTGGGATCTTACACATCCACCTGAGCATGCAGATGAGGTTTTGGTTTAACATCTCACCTGAAAAAGGGCACCTTCAGCAGTGTTCCTTCGGTACTGCACTAAAATGTCAGCCTAGATTATGCATTCAAGTCTTTGGCATGGGGCCTAGAACCTATGACGTGCTAACTCAGAGGCGAGAATACTACCCTTGAGCCACGGCTGCTAGTGCAGAATTTAAGTGGTTAACTGACATGGGAACTTTTCGAGCAATAGCTAATTTCAAATCATCACGTGGTTTACTTTTTATGTGTACTGATGAACTCTTCAAGTGGATATGCCCTCACTGGCAGAATTTTCACAGCTTTGCCCCGTCAAGTCAATAGGTCCTGAAATTCCCAGCGGGATTCCGGTGGAACCCCGAAAAATGGCAGATTTGGTGTAACTAGGTCATGCTGGACCTCCACTGTTTTTTGGGGGTTCCACCAGTCTTCCAGTGCACTTATGGCAGGGGAATGGGAGAACCCTTACTGAATTTTAGCTTCTGATGTGGTCTGTATTCTTATCTTTTGTGGTTTTCCCAACCTGACCCATTCTGTTAAATACTAGGCTTTAGCCTCGCCTGGGTCATGATTTAAATTATTCTTACACGTTTGTTTTGTGCACATCAAGGTGAGGGATGTTAGTGTTGGGGAATCGAACACGTTTCATTTCTGAATTGTAAATGGAGCATTTTGGCATCCACTTTCAGCATCAAGCATTCCCAGCTAAATATAGCATAGTTAGTTGTGGAGTAAAGCTCCCTTTACAATGCTGTGGCAATGCCCCTCAGTCCCTTCCTCTGAAAAATTCATCCTACTGTGCCACTCTCACATTTCTTCCATTTCCCACACTAGCTGCCCTGTGACATGTCATGACATGACATGACATGAGGCGCGATCAGTGGTGGGTCGGGTGGGAACATTTTTTTTGACAGCGGGTGGGGAATCCGCTGTCAACCCGCCTCCACGCTAGTCTCTCAGATGTCGGGTCTCTCAGCTTTGAACAGACCCGGCACCAAGCGACAGGGGAGACAGTTTAGACCATTAAGAGATTGTTAAGATGCACTTAAATACTATTTTCAGATTACCTTTCAATTTTATGAGTTCCCCCACGGGTTATACGCTGCTTGGGGATCATGTCAGCTCAGCAGGTAGTGAGTGAATTCAGCATTGAATTATCTGATTACTTGACAGCTGCAAAAATGATATAAAAGCTCCCATCTCACAGCTGTTCACTTTCCAAGCTCAGAAACTGTTGCTTACTGCATTTGGAAGACAGATTGAGGTTCATGCAGCTTGCAAGTGTTTGGAGTAAACTCTCTATCCAGTGTCACCTCATTGGAACAACCTCTCTCACCATTGACAGATCGCTTCTGTCATCTCAAGTTCACCTGCCATCTATTACATCAGCGTCAGTGCCCTTGAAACTATCTCACCTTGGTCCTCAGAATCCCACCATGATCAGCCCCAACACCAGCAGCACCAGGCACACCAGCAGCACCAACACCAACCTTCTCCGCAATCAACTGATGCTGCATAGGAGACAGGGCATCAGCACCCGACCACACTGCTGCCCAGGACACCAGGGATTGCCACCATGGCCACATTTACTTCACTTGACGCTGTACACCCTGGCTGCCACATGATGCGCCAGGGTGTCACCACCACACACCAACACCATAAAGCATTCCTACAATGCCCAAGACATTCCTTTCACACTCATCGCCATTGCAGGGGGGTACCATTATGTCTCACTATAACTCACTAAGCCACTTCCAAAGATGCTCACAAATCTGTCCAAGAGCACAAAGTGTTGAAAATAAAGATTTCAATGTTTGACAGCACATTAACAGAAACTTCACATGAACATTGGCTAAAACATCCAAATGCCTACCCTTGTGTGTTGTTAGTTGGTATGATTGGACTAGGATGATGGTGAGTGTGAGGGGTGGCTAGTGAGATGGGGAAGTGATAATGTAGATAGAGAGGGATGGGTGGAGGTGCAAGGTAAGTTGGTGTGAGTAAGGATGTGCAGGAGTAGGTTAGGGAAGGCAGAGTGATGGGGATGTGATGAGTGGCACAGCAGGATGAGGTTGAGTGTGGCTTTGCAGTAATGTTTCGTGATCTGCTGAGATCATTGAAAGGTTTGCGCCATTGCAGCCTGGTCCTCCTAACGACATCCCTGCTTGTGCCCTCCTGTGCAATGTGCAGCCAGGCTGTGCTGATCTCCTAGGAGGTCTCTTCCGCCCATGGGAAGGGAAGAGGACCTCCCAGTGTGCTGTGACTCCCTCCATAAGCATATGGAGATGGTCATGTGAGAGAGTGCCTGGGTGCAGTCCTGCACCTCTGTGCAGTGCTTGTCAGTGTTTGCAGCACCTCAATGCTGTAGAACATTGACAGCACAAATGTCAAAATTAATTTGAGCATGGTCCCTTTAAGGAAACCGGCTGATGATTCATCATCAAATGACGTCACCAGACCCACTTCCTCTAATTGGCCGTCAAAATCGCTGGGCGGGCTTAACAAGCCCAATCAGGGGAAATTCATTTCAGAGGCCGGGTTGGAGTCAGCAGCGAGGTCGGGACCCGCCACTGACATCGTCCGCCACGGACCCACCGAGGTTCGTAAAATCGCGGCCACAATGTCAAGTTGCATACATACGCTGACGACACCCACTCTACCTAACCGCCACCTCCCTCAATCCCTCCACGGTCTCTGATTTGTCACACTGCTTGTCCACCACCCAGTACTGGATGAGCAGAAATTTGCTTCAATAAATATTAGGAAGACCGAAGCCATTGTCTTTGGACCCCGCCACAAACTCCGCTCACTAGTCACCGACTCCATCCCTCTCCTTGGCACCTGTCAGAGGCTGAACCAGACCATTTGCAACCTTGGTGTCGTATTTGACCCTGAGATGAGCATCCGACCACATATCTGCTCCATCACCAAGATTGCCTACTTCCACCTCTGTAACATCACCCGTCTCTGCCCCTGCCTCAGCTCATCTGCAGCTGAAACCCCCATCCATGTCTTTGTTACCTCTAGACTTGACTATTCCCATGCTCTCCTGGCTGGCCTTCTGTCTTCCGCCCTCCATAAATTTAAGCTCATCCAAAACTCTGCTGCCCATATCCTAACTTGCACCAAGTCCCGTTCACCTATCACCCTTGTGCTCGCTGACCTATATTGGCTCCCAGTCCGGCAATGTCTTGATTTAAAAATTCTCATCCTTGTTTTCAAATCCTTTCATGACCTCGTCCCCATCCTATCTCTGTAACCTCCTCCAGCCCTTCAGCCCTCCGAGATCTTTGCGCTCCTCCAATTCTAGCCTTTTGTGCATCCCCGACTTTAATCGCCCAACCATTGGCGGCCATGCTTTCAGCTGCCTTCGCCCTCAGCTCTGGAACTCCCTCCCTAAACTTCTCCTCCTCTCTAACTCTCTCTCCTCCTCTCTAACTCTCTCTCCTCCTCTCTAACTCTCTCTCCTCCTCTCTAACTCTCTCTCCTCCTCTCTAACTCTCTCTCCTCCTCTCTAACTCTCTCTCCTCCTCTCCACCTCTCTTTCCTCCTTTAAGACGCTCCTTAAAAGCTACCTCTTTGACCAAGCTTTTGGTCGCCTGTCCTAATATCTCCTTATGTGACTCGTGTCAAATTTTTGTTTAATAAAGCTCCTGTGAAGCGCCTTGGGACGTTTTACTACGTTAAAGGCTCTATATAAATCCAAGTTGTTGTTGTTATCTGCCACCGTTTTGACCGCTCACTTAGTCTGTCCATGTCCATGTCCAAGGGTTTGATTAGGGCAAGGAAAATAAAATATGAAAGGAAGCTTGCAGAGAACATTAAAATGGACTGCAAAAGCTTCTATAAATATGTAAAAAGAAAGAGGTTAGTAAAAACAAACGTAGGTCCCCTGCAGTCGGAAACAGGGCAAGTCGTAATGGGGAACAAGGAAATGGCAGATCAATTGAACAAGTACTTTGGTTCGGTGTTTACTGTGGAGGACACACACAACCTGCCGGAAATAAAAGGGGTCAGAGGATCTGGTAAGAGGGAGGAGCTGAGGGAAATCCTTATTAGTCGGGAAAAGGTATTGGGGAAATTGATGGGACTGAAGGCTGAAAAATCCCCGGGGCCTGATGGTCTGCATCCCAGAGTACTTAAGGAGGTGGCCTTGGAAATAGTGGATGCATTGACGATCATTTTCCAACATTCCTTAGACTCTGGATCAGTTCCGATGGAGTGGAGGGTGGCCAATGTAACCCCTCTTTTTAAAAAAGGAGGGAGGGAGAAAGCAGGGAATTATAGACCGGTCAGCCTGACATCGGTCGTGGGTAAAATGATGGAAGCAATTATTAAAGATGTCATAACAGACCATTTGGAAAGTGGCGACATGATAGGTCCAAGTCAGCATGGATTTGTGAAAGGGAAATCATGCTTGACAAATCTTCTGGAATTTTTTGAGGATGTTTCCAATAGGGTGGACAGGGGGGAACCAGTAGATGTGGTGTATTTGGACTTTCAGAAGGCCTTCGACAAGGTCCCACACAAGAGATTGGTGAGCAAAGTTAAAGCACATGGGATTGGGGGTAATGTGTTGACGTGGATTGAGAACTGGTTGGCACACAGGAAACAAAGAGTAGGAGTAAATGGGTACTTTTCAGAATGGCAGGCAGTGACCAGCGGGGTACCGCAGGGTTCGGTGCTGGGACCCCAGCTGTTTACATTATATATTAATGATTTGGACGAAGGGATTAAATGTAATATCTCCAAATTTGCGGATGACACTAAATTGGGAGGCAGTGTGAACAATGAGGAGGATGCTAGGAGGCTACAGTGTGACTTGGACAGGTTGGGTGAATGGGCAAATGTATGGCAGATGAAGTACAATGTGGATAAATGTGAGGTTATCCACTTTGGTGGTAAAAATAGAGAGGCGGACTATTACCTGAATGGTGGCAGATTAGGGAAAGGGGAGGTGCAACGAGACCTGGGCGTCATGGTACATCAGTCACTGAAGGTGGGAATGCAAGTGCAGCAGGCAGTCAAGAAAGCAAACGGAATGATGGCCTTCATAGCAAGGGGATTTGAGTACAGGAGTAGGGAGGTGATGCTGCAGTTGTACAGGGCCTTGGTGAGGCCACACCTGGAGTATTGTGCGCAGTTTTGGTCTCCTAACTTAAGGAAGGACATTCTTGCTATTGAGGGAGTGCAGCGAAGGTTCACTAGATTGATTCCTGGGATGGCCGGACTGACATATCAAGAAAGATTGGGTCAACTGAACTTGTATCCTCTGGAGTTCAGAAGAATGAGGGGGGATCTTATAGAGACATTTAAAATCCTGACTGGTTTAGACAAATTAGATGCGGGAAGAATGTTCCCAATGTTAGGGAAAACTAGAACCAGGGGTCACAGTCTAAGGATTAAGGGGAAGCCATTTAAGACTGAGCTGAGGAGGAACTTCTTCACCCAGAGAGTGGTGAATCTATGGTATTCTCTTCCACAGAAGGTTGTTGAGGCCAGTTCGCTAAATATATTCAAAAGGGAGTTAGATATAACACTCACAACTAGGGGGATCAAGGGGTATGGCGAGAAAGCAGGAATGGGGTACTGAGGTAGCATGTTCAGCCATGAACGCATTGAATGGCGGTGCAGGCTCGAAGGACCGAATGGTCTACTCCTGTACCTATTTTCTATGTTTCTATGTTTCTATGTCCCTTTGTAACGATCTGCTCTCATCTACACAACGTACTGTGCCTCCTAACTCAGTGTTATCTGCAAGCTTGGATAGACAATTCTCTATTCCTTCATCCAGGTCATTGATATATATCAATGGACTGGTCAGGTGGGCAGAACAGTGGCAAATGGAATTCAATTTGGAGAAGTGTGAGGTAATGCATTTGGGGAGGGCTAACAAGGCAAGGGAATACACTATAAATGGTAGGACACTGAGAAGTGCAGATCAGAGGGACCTTGGAGTGCATGTCCACAGATCCCTGAAGGTAGCAGGACAGGTAGATATGGTGGTTAAGAAGGCATACGGGATACTTGCCTTTATTAGCCGAGTCATAGAATATAAGAGCAGGGAGGTTATGCTTGAACTGTATAAAACACTAGTTAGGCCACAGCTAGAATACTGCGTGCAGTTCTGGTCACCACATCACAGGAAGGATGTGATTGCACTAGAGGGGGTGCAGAGGAGATTTACGAGGATGTTGCCTGGGCTGGGGAATTTTAGCTATGAGGAAAGACTGGATAGGCTGGGGTTGTTTTCTTTGGAACAGAGGAGGCTGAGGGGAGACCTAATTCAGGTGTATAAAGTTATGAGGGGCCTAGAGAGAGTGGATAAGAAGGACCTATTTCCCTTAGCAGAAGGGTCAATAACCAGGGGGCATAGGTTTAAAGTAATTGGTAGAAGGATTAGAGGGGAGTTGAGGGGAAATTTCCTCACCCAGAGGGTGGTGAGTGTCTGGAACTCACTGCCTGAAAGGGTGGTAGAGGCAGAGACTCTCGTCACATTTAAAAAGTACTTGGATATGCACTTGAAGTGCCATAACCTACAAGGCTACGGACCAAGTGCTGGAAAGTGGGATCAGGGTGGATAGCTCTTTGTCGGCCGGCACAGACAAGATGGGTCGAATGGCCTCCTTCTGTGCTGTAAATTTCTATGATTCTATGGTCAAAAGCATACAGGCAGGATCCATGGGCAACACTTGTCACATCCCGCCAATCAGAGAATGAACCCTTTATCCTTACTATCTCCTATTTCCCAACCAATTACTGACCCGTGTTATAACGTTACCTCCAATTCTGTGTGCTCTCATTTTTTGCTGTTAATCTCTTAACAGAGAAACCTTATTAAATGCCTTCTGGAAGTCCATACAGACAACATCCGTAGACACTCCCCTATCCACCATGATAGCGACCTCCTCAAAAAATTCAATTAGATTACTCAGACATGACCTATCTTTCCCAAATCCACGCTGACTCTCTTTGATCAGCTCATATGTGTCCAAGTGCTCAATCACTATGTCCCTGATGATAGATTCCAGTAACTTCCCCACAACTGATGTTAAAGTGACAGGTCTGTAGTTACCTGTTTCTTCCTCCCTCCCTGTTAAACAATGGAGTGACATTTGCAATTTTCCAATCCAAAGACACAATTCCCCAACTGAGAGAGCTTTGGAAAATTATGATCAACGCATCTCCAATTTCCTTACCTATTACTTTAATACCCTGGGGTGGAAACCATCAGGTCTGGAGATTTATCTATATTAAATGCCATTATTTTCCCCATTATCATTTTTTAAATCTTATATTAAATTCACTATGTTGCTCCCTTTTACTTATTTATAAGTTCCTTTCTACTGCCGATATTTTGTCCTTTTCCTCTACGGCGAAATTGGATACAAAGTATTCTAAGTACAGAGGCTACAATTTCCTTGCTGTTAATTAACGTCTCACCTGCATCCGTCTTTAATGGGCATCTCATACTAGCTGTATATTTGTGGATTAAAGCCTTTCCTGTTTATGATATTGAGAAGATTGCCATGTGGGGCTTTGAGTGCCTTCCATCAATTGCTCCGTGCACCTCTGGGAATCCTACTTGTCTGTAAATTGGATAGCTTCCTTTCTTTATTTTTCTACTTCCATTAAGAAAGAAATGAACTGTGAGATCTGCCTGAAGAGAACATTTGTGATCTTCATTATACAATGGTGCACTTCTGCCTGACCATTGTGGCAAAGGTCACCAAATGCTGCCGGGAGAGAGCCAGTGGCAAAGAAATTTACGGCAGTGGTGTCTTCGACTGGTATGATAGTAGTATTCTCCTGATGGAAGTGAGCTTTAGGTCCTCAGCCAGCAGCTGACATACCTCCCCATTAATCTCCTGGGGGAGGTGCCGTCTGAAGCAGTGATGTGCAGACAAATCTAAGTAATTAGGATTAGTCTGCGCATAATACAATGGAGAAGGGCATTTTGTAACGCTTTGATACAACTGAGTGGTTTGCTAGGCCACTTCAGACGGCAGTTAAGAGTCAACCACTTCGGTGTTCAACTGGAATCACATATAGGCCAGACTGGGTAAGGACAGCAGATTTCCTTCCCTTTAGGACATTAATGAACCAGTTGGGTTTTTAGGACTATTGGACAGATTTATCCAAGGAGATGTATTGCTCCACCCTGTCGAACAGGACGTTGGTGACCTGCTTAATACAGCTGTGTACTGCAGACTGTGATATGTGGCTGATGTCCCCTGTAGCAGCCTCAAATGATTGAATGGTGAAAAAATTCAGGGTTGTGGTGCCTTTGAGTGTCACTGGCAAAGCATGTTCCCCTGGTCTAGCAGGCAGCAGGTCATGTTGCAGGAGGCTGCAGAGGTCTGCGACAGCCTGCCTAGAGAAACGCAGACACCTCCTGTACTGCTCCTCAGATAGGAGCATAAAGATTGCTCAGATAAAAGCAGGACAAATCCAATCCGGCCAGTTACCATCCCATCAGTCTACTCTCAATCATCAGCAAAGTGATGGAAGGTGTCGTCGACAGTGCACTTACTCACCAATAACCTGCTCACCAATGCTCAGTTTGGGTTCCGCCAGCACCACTCGGCTCCCGACCTCATTACAGCCTTGGTCCAAATATGGACTACAGAGCTGAATTTCAGAGGTGAGCTGAGAGTGACTGACCTTAACATCAAGGCAGCATTTGACCGAGTGTGGCATCAAGAAGCCCTAGTAAAATTGAAGTCAATGGGAATCAGGTGGAAAACTCGCCACTGGCTGGAGTCATACCTAGCACAAAGGAAGATGGTTGTGGTTGTTGGAGGCCAATCTTCTCAGCCTCAGGATATCGCTGCAGGAGTTCCTCAGGGCAGTGTCCAAGGCTTATGATGAAGGGAAGGTCATTGATGAAGCAACATCTTCAGTTCATCATAAGGTCAGAAGTGGGGATGTTCGCTGATGATTGCACAGTATCCAGTTCCATTCGCAACTTCTCAGATAATGAAGCAGTCCATGCCCATATGCAGTGGGACTTGGACGACATTCCGGCTTGGGCTGATAAGTGGCAAGTAACATTCGTGCCACACAAGTGCCAGGCAATGACTATCTCCAAAAAGAGAGAGTCTAACCACCGCCCCTTAACATTCAACAGCATTACCATCGCTGAATCCCCCACCATCAACATCCTGGGGGTCACCATTGACCAGAAACTTAACTGGACAAGCCACATGAATACTGTGGCTACAAGAGCAGGTCAGAGGCTGGGTATTGTGCGACGAGTGTCTCACCTCCTGACTCCTCAAAGCCTTTCCACCATCTACAAGGCACAAGTCAGGAGTGTGATGGAATACTCTCGACTTGCCTGGATGAGTGCAGCTCCAACAACACTCAAGAAGCTTGACACCATCCAGGACAAAGCAGCCCGCTTGATTAGCACCCCATCCACCACCTTAAACATTCACTCCCTCCACCGCTGGCGTACCGTGGCTGCAGTGGGTACCATCTACAAGGTGCACTGCAGCAACTCGCCAAGGCTTCTTCGACAGCACCTCCCAAACTCGCGACCTCTACCACCTAGAAGGACAAGGGCAGCAGGCGCATGCAAACACCATCACCTGCAAGTTCCCTTCCAAGTTACACACTATCCTGACTTGGAAATATATCGCCGTTCCTTCATCGTCGCTGGGTTAAAATCCTGGAACTCCCTCCCTAACGGCACTGTGGGAGTACCTTCACCACACGGACTGCAGTGATTCAGGAAGGCAGCTTACCACCACCTTCTCAAGGGCAATTAGGGATGGGCAATAAATGCTGGCCTTGCCAGTGATGCCCACATCCCAGGAACAAATGAAAAAGGTTACTCTTGGGCTGTACACCCTGTGTGCTTGGTATAGCCTACTACGAGCAACCCTTTCAACTGCTGTCTTCTGACACGTTCAGCTGCTGGTAGTGGTTGTAGTTGCTGCTCCTGCTCCATGTTCCTTCATCCAGAATAGAAAAGCAATAATAAGTAGCTAAAGCTTACTGAGGGTCAAAGGAATATAGGAGTAGGCCATTCATCCCCTCAAGTCTTTTCCGCCATTCAGTGAGATCATGGCTGATCTGTATCCTAACTCCGTCTACTCGCCTTGGCTCCATATCCCTTAATACCTTGGCTAGCAAAAATCTGAATTGAATGGCGGAGCAGGCTAGAGGGGCCGAATGGTCTACTCCTGCTCCTATCTTCTATGATTCTATGATGATTCTGTCAATCTCAGATATAAAATTATTAATTGAGGTAGCATCTACTGCTTTTTGTGGGAGATAGTTCCACACTTCTACCACCCTTTGTATGAAGCAGTGTTTGCTAACTTCTCTCCTGAATGGACTGGCTCTGATTTTAAGGTTATGTTCCCTTGTCCTACGCTCCCTTACCAGTGGAAAATGAGTCTCTCTACCCTATTAATCCCTTTCAAAATCCTGAAAACCTCAATCAGATCATACCTTAACCTTCTATATTCCAGGGACTACAAGCCTAGTTTATGTAACCTCTGGTAACATTCTGGTGAATCTGCACTGCACTCCTTCCAAGGCCAGTATGTCTTTTCTAAGGTGTGGTGCCCAGAACTGTACACAGTACTCCAGATGTGATATAACCAGGACTTTGTATAGCTGTAGCAAAACTTCCTCCCTTTACATTCTAGCCCTCCAGATATAAATGCTAACATTCCATTAGCCTTCTGGATTTTTTTTGTAGCTAACCACTACATTTTATTAATCTGTGCACATGGCCCCCTAAATTTCTTAGGGCCTCCACTGTTCCTAGCTTTTCAGCATTTAAAAAATACTCGGATCTATCCTTTTTTGGTCCAAAATGAATGACCTCACACTTACCTGTGTTGAAATTCATCTGCCACAGTTTTGCCCACTCACTTAATCTATCATTGTCTCTTTGTAATTTTATTCTCCCATCTGCACTACTTACTATGTCACCAATCTTTGAGTCATCAGTAAACTTGGATATGTGGCTCTCTATTGTGTTATCTAAATTATCAATAAATATAGTGAATCGTTGAGGCCCAAGTACAGATCCTTGTGGGACACCACTAATCCCTTCCTTCCAATCCGAGTGCATACCCATTATCCCTACTCTCTGACTTCAACCGCCTAACCAATCTCCTAACCAGGTCAATAATTTGCCTTCAATTCCATGAGCTTTAATATTAGCTAAGGGCAGGAAATGATGAAAAAGGCGATCTGCAATCTGGAAAATCTCCAGACAGCAAAAAGACTCTCTGATCCAGGGGCCTGCAGCTGCGAGCTCCTTTCTATACACCTTCAGGATCGCTCACACACCAATCTCGGCAGTGTTTGCTGGCGGGTGGGGATCAAAGTTTCTATTAAGCTGCGTGGCAGCGGTCTGGAGGTCCCGCACAGGCCGGTCACCGGCTTTCGAATAGGCAAACCGTGCATGCGCGGAAATTTGAATGGGCCACGCAGCCCGTTAAAGGGTCCACGCACCCAAAAGAAATTAGAGGGAACATTGGTGGGGATTAATCGATTTTAGGTTAAAGACATGTGCAGGTCCGGATGATGTCATTGGAGCGTGACTTTTACATTTTAATTAGGCCCCCATTCTTCTGGGGCGGCCATTTGTTCCGAATGGGAAAAACTGACGTAAACGGTTTGGGTACTGTGCGGTGAGTACTCAGATGCAATTATAACACCCGCATGCATTATTCCCGCCATGTGGGCAGGGTTAGAATCAAGGCAGTTATCTTTGAAAGGAAGTGATTGACAGGTATCTTAAATGGTGTAGATAAAGCAATTATGAACACTACTTTAAGGTAGGCCAAGGATAGGTAATATTTAGGACAGATTTCAGGAACAAGTTCATTATCCTACGAGTGAGCAACTTTTACAATGGTCTGTCAGGGCGCGATCTTGCCAGCCCTGGGGAGGCGGGTATGGAGGCGGGACTGCCGGGAAAATGGCAGAATTTGGGGGCGGGTGCCCATCCCGCCCCCAACCCGCCTCCGTGCCATCTTGCCAGGAGGCGAGTAGCCGACCCGCGCCGGGTCCTGTCTCCTTGGAGGCGGGAAGGGGATTACAGCCACTTAACTGCCTGTTAACAGGTAGTTAACAGGCAGATAAGAGGATTATCCCCATTTTACCCACACAAGTGCGGGCTTCCTGAAGGCTGCGAACCCCGCCAGGGTCAGCGAGGCGAGCAATGGGTCTGCGGGGGTGCAAAAGTGCACTTTGAGGGTAAGTGATGGGTGCAAGTGTGGAGAGGTAAGTATGTGAGGTGAGTGGAAAGTGATAGAAAATATTTACTTACCTTTGTTTCTTCCTGCAGGCTTCAAACGTTGGGGATGCGGAGAGTCTCGCATCTCTGTGGCAGAGATGACAGATGGTTGCTGCATTCTCCGATGCAACAACCACCTAATTTCTGCTCACAAAAGAGGTTTGATGAGTCTTGAATACAAGAACTCATCAAACAACATAGAATGTCAGTGTTTGACAGCTTCACAGAGCTGTCAAATGATGACAATTCAGATGAAACATCATACGCTGACGTTCTCTGTAACCGGCTTCCCCTTAATTAGCCTGCTAAGCCCGCTGGGCGGTCTTAACAAGGTCAATCAAGGGAAAATAGCGTGGGTTGGCCAGAAGTCAATGGAGGCAGGACTAAAACCTGACAAGTGGGAGTCCCGCCTCCAAAAGCTCCCCATTGGCAAAATCCAGCCCTCAGTTTCTGTAGTGGAGGCCTACAAGCTATAGTTTGTTAACTTGATGGGGAGAACAATATTTTATTTCCTGGATTGCTGAATTGAAATGGGCTGAATGGCCCTCATCTGTATTCATCTTGTGATCTTACTTTTTGATCCTTCTGCCATTCCTATGGAAATGTCCCTGATCTTCTTTTAGCATGGGCCCCTGAGGGCACAGCTGTGAATCAAGAATTCATAATGCGGTGAACACAAACACAAACCACATCTTACTACAGTACAATGTAGCACAGCACAGTAATGACCCAATGTACAGTGTTGCTGTACTACCCTAGCAAAACCTACTCTTAAATCAGAATACTGATTTAAAAAATCCATTCCATTCTTCATATGTTTACAGTAGATTTAAATGTATAAAAAGAAAAACTTTGAAAAAGTAATTCCCTGCTGAAGGCAAATAAAGCTCTTGAAATGTTAACAGAAGAGAAACATTTGAACCCAGTGAACTGCATACTTGTAACTTCATAACTTCATTCTGTGTGTGCCTGGAATGAACTGCGATGTTGCCTAAAGGAGGACCTTCATTGTTCTGAGGAGCGAGAAGACCCAGCAGATGTGTCATTTTGAAGACTATTGGTTTTCTATTTTGAGGAAAATTGATGGAATTGTAGAAAGTAAACTAGTGGCCCTAATTCTAAATGCCCAGACTGCGATTTCCAGAACACGCCGAAAAAACTTTGAAGCTCTATGTAATAGGAATGGAATTTGACTTCTTCAGTTGCTGAAAACCAATGGCCCTGGGCAATTTTATTACCGACGATGTTTTTCTGATACTACAGCGCATATTTGTTCCACGCAGCTTGCATCTCTGTATAGTGTATTGGCAAAAAAGGGAGGAGAAAACAGATGTCCTAAACACTGTTCTATTATGCCATTGCCCTTTTAAATGTCGGTGTCACTGTGCCCATTGATTCTTCGTCAGAAATCTTGAAAGACATTTGGCCTCTTAGAGTATCAATTTCAGCGAACCTTAAACTTTCATTTCCACCCCACTCTCTCCACATTAGCTACCACCTTGTTGCTGAAACCAGAAATTAATAGTCAGAGAGACTAAACTTCAACAAAAAAATTTAGACTGCAGAAGAAAAGACTGGGCAAACGTTTGCCAAGAATAAATGAGCTATAAATTATTTCCATATAAACTCACAGTGATTAAGTTACAGTCATCAATCCTTCAATCTGGACATTATCATGCATCAATGGCATGGAGCACATTGACCACCGGCAGCCAAAAACATGTCCACAACTGAATAAAACTACACATGAAGTTCACAGTCCTTAGTATAATAAACAAGAGATAGAATAATGTCAAGGCTGTAACCTCAACTCAGGGTTGATGAGAACTGCTCTCGCAGGTGTTTTTTTTGTTGAGTGTGGTGGCATTGGAGCAGGCTGAAGCCAGTTACAACTGCAACAAGGCAGATCTCAGGGACCTGATCTTGGTGATTGCTAAAAGCACAGAAAGGCTTTGGGTACATATGGACCCCTGGACCACATTACTGCCTTGCATTTGCTTAAGGTGTCCATTACATAATTTACGGTATGAGCTGATCTGCGTCCCAAATGGATTGAAAATTACCAAATCAGATAATAATTTACAACAGAGCTGTGGAAAACGGTTTGCTGCTTTTGTGACTAATAGTAACAAACAGCAAAACATTGAAGTTATTTTGTTTTTTCCTTGGTATTCAGTGACGTCTTGAGATTTCACACAAGGTTTGCTCGGGTGTTTGAAATTGCTTAAGAGGAGCATTTCAGAATGATATTCTCAATGAATTATTAATGATATACTCGATTAGAATCAAATGGAAGTTCTCGTACAGGCTCCCTCCCCTCCACTCTGCCACTATTTTTTCAGCAAAACTTACTGAACTTGTTGTTGTCATTGGTGTTGGATGACATGAGTCTTCCTGACTCAGCAAGAACATTATCCCAATAGGATGTCAGAGGGATGGTACAGCAGCTGCTTATTGCATTTTTGTTCCCATGTCAACCTTCATTTTTTAATACTTGTTATCAGGAGACCTTGTTTACTCAACTCCACAGAAATACATTGACTGAGAACACATAACTACTAGTGATCAGGATCAGTGTTTACATGGAAAAAGAAACACTTGCTGTTCAGGCCAATTTATAATGTTGTGATAAATACAAAATCATTTTTAAGTTTCCACATTTCTGATGTAACTGCTCTGCCAGCATTAATTTTCCCAGGCAACTGTTACTCTTAACAGCTGAACACCACACAAACACGACAAACCCTAGAACAACAAGCAGCCTTACATAGAATCGTTACAGCATAGAAGGAGGCCATTCAGCCCGTCGAGCCCGTGCCGGCTCTCTGCAAGAGCACTTCAGCTGGTCCCACTCCCCCGCCCTTTCCCCGTAGCCCTGCAAATTTTTTTCCTTCAGGTACTTATCCAATTCCCTTTTGAAAGCTACAATTGAATCTGCCTCCACCACCCTTTCAGGCAGTGCATTCCAGATCCTAACTACTCGCTGCATAAAAGAGTTTTCCCTCAAGTTGCCTTTGGTTCTTCTGCCAATCTGTATCCTCTGGTTCTCGACCCTTCTGTCAATGGGAACAGTTTCTCTTTATCTACTCTGTCTAGACCCCTCATGATTTTGAACACCTCCATCAAATATCCTCTCAACCTTCTCTGCTCTAAGGAGAACAACCCCAGCTTCTCCAGTCTATCCACGTAACTGAAGTCCCTCATTCCTGGAACCATTCTTGTAAATCTTTTCTGCACCCTCTCCAAGGCCTTCACATCCTTCCTAAAGTGCGGTGCCCAGAATTGGACACAGTACTCCAGTTGAGGTCGGACCAGTGTTTTATAAAGGTTCAGCATAACTTCCTTGCTTTTGTACTGTATGCCTCTATTTATGAAGCCCAGGATCCCGTAAGCCTTTTTAACTGCTTTCTCAACCTGCCCTGCCACCTTCAACGATTTGTGCACTTATACCCCCAGGTCCCTCTGTTCATGCACCCCCTTCAGAATTGTACCCTTTGGTTTATATTACTTCTCCTCGTTCTTCCTACCAGAATGTATCACTTCGCACTTTTCTGTGTTAAATTTCATCTGCCACGTGTCCACCCATTTCACCAGCCTGTCTATGTCTTCTTGAAGTCTATCACTATCCTCCTCACTGTTCACTATACTTCCAAGTTTTGTGTCATCTGCAAATTTTGAAATTGTGTCCTGTACTCCCAAGTCCAAGTCATTAATATATATCAAGAAAAGCAGTGGTCCTAGAACCGACCCCTGGGGAACACCACTGTATACCTTCCTTCAGTCCGAAAAACAACCGTTCACCACTACTCTCTGTTTCCTGTCACTTAGCCAATTTCGTAACCATGCTGCTACTGTCCCTTTTATTCCATGGGCTTCAACTTTGCCGGCAAGCCTATTATGTGGAACTTTATCAAACGCCTTTTGGAAGTCCATGTACACCACATCAACCCTCTCTGTTACCTCATCAAAAACTGAATCAAGTTAGTTAAGCACCTTTAACAAATCCGTGCTCTAACAGTCTCTGATACTCCTGACACTCCTTCCTAATTTGCATTGTTCACAGCCCCCATGCTATGTGGGAATCAGTGCCCTGTTAATGTTGACAGCCACCTTCTTGTTCCTTTCCATGCATTGCTCTTCATCCTTCTCTGGTGACCCATCAGCAGGTGATCATGTTCAGGGCACAGCTGCCTAATGCAAACTCTACACTGCAGAACTGATTTATCCCAAACTTATCCAAAATACATCCTCCCCCATTCTGCCTAATTCTGTCTTGCAAATCTTTAAAAAAATGTTTTAAATACGCACACAGAATAATTACTTGGAATCTACAGCACAAAAACAGGCCATTTGGCCCTACTGGTCTATGCCAGTGATTATACCATATAAGCCTCTTCCTACTCAAATGACCTCTTCCCACCCTGTCCCCATATCCCTCAATTCCCTCCTCCCTCGTGTACGCATCAAGCCTCCCCTTAAATGCAGCAATGCTATCTGCTTCAACCACTCCATTTGGCAGAGAATTCCACATTCTCACCACTCTGTGTGTAAAGAATTTCCTACTAAATTCTTCATTTGATCTATTAGTCGCTATCTTATATTTATGCCCACTTGTTCTGGACTCACCCACAAGTGGAAACAGATTCTCCACATCCACCCTGTCGATCCAATTCATAATTTTAAAGCTCCATCAGGGCTCCTCTCAGTCTTCACTTTTCCACAGAAAAGAGCCCCAGTCTGCTCAATCTTTCCTGATCGTTACATCCTCTCAATTCTGGTAATATCCTTGTAATTTTTTTCTGCGCTTTCTCCAGTGCTTCAATATCCTTTTTGTAGTATGGAGACCAGAACTACACACAGTACTCCACAAGTGTGGTTCCATATAAATTTAACATCCTCTCCTTTTGTACTCAATTTCTCCAGAACAGTGTTGTCCAATACGTCAGCCACGTGCAACTAATTGAAAATCCAGAAATGTTGTTTGAACTCTTTATGGCCTTATTATGGCTACTTTTAGAGCTTTATGTATCTATATTCACTGATCTCACTTTTCTACCCCATTTAGTTTCTTACCTTCCAAGGAGTAAGTGGCCTCCTTACTCCTCCTGCCAAAATGAACCATCACACACTTTGCTATATTAAATTTCACTTGTTTATCTGACAACTCTGCATGCCTTTTTATATTTTCCTGTATTTTGGTGCAGTGCTCCACATTATTAGCTATTCCCCGACTTCTATCATTTGCAAATTTCAAGCCCATACCACCAATTTCCGACTCCAATTCATTTCTGTATATGGTGAAAAACAGTGGTCCCAGCAAGGATCCCTGTGAGACAACATTTCCCACTTTCTGTCAGCCCGAGAAATTTCCCTTAATTCCTACCCGCTGTTTCCTGTTTTGTAGCCATCTTTCAATCCATTCTTCTGCTACCTGGCCCCTGACTCCACACAGCATGACCTTTGTCATGAGTCACCTTATTGTAGGCCTTCTGAAAGGCCATGTATACCACATCTACTGCATTGCTTTTGTCTACTCTTTCTGTTAATTCTTTAAAGAATTTAATAAGATTGGTTAAGTATCACCTTCCTTTTAGAAATCCATGCTGAATAATTGATAACGAACCACATAATTTGGCTTTTTATCCATTCATTAACTGACCACGACATATTCATGTGTTCCCATACATTGAAAAATGTCATAATATGGCCCTTGTACATTATCCTCTCAGTATTCATAGCCAGTAATTACAGTCCAATTCAATTTAAAACCAGACTTTTGACTATCATATACGGCCCTTTGAAACAGAAATGAGGCATGAGGCAGTCACCATTGACCAGAAACTTAACTGGACCAGCCACATAAATACTGTGGCAACAAGAGCAGGTCAGAGGCTAGGTGTTCTGCGGCGAGTGTCTCACCTCCTGACTCCCCAAAGCCTTTCCACCATCTGCAAGGCACAAGTAAGGAGTGTGATGGAATACTCTCCACTTGCTTGGATGAGTGCAGCTCCAACAACACTCAAGAGGCTCGACACCATCCAGGACAAAGCAGCCCACTTGATTGGCACCCCATCCACCACCTTAAACATTCACTCCCTCCACCACCGGCGTACCGTGGCTGCAGTGTGTACCATCTACAAGATGCACTGCAGCAACTTGCCAAGGCTTCTTCAACAGCACCTCCCAAACCCGCGAGAGAGCCCCAGGTGGGCAGAGGAAACGCTTCAAGGACACCCTCAAAGCCTCCTTGAAAAAGTGCAACATCCCCACCGACACCTGGGAATCCCTGGCCCAAGACCGCACAAAGTGGAGGAGAAGCATCCAGGAAGGCGCCGAACACCTTGCGTCTCTTCGCCGGGAGCAAGCGGAAGCCAAGCGCAAGCAGCGCAAGGAGCGCAAGTCAACCCAAGCACCCCACCCCTCGCCCCTTCAACCACCGTCTGCCCCACCTGTGTAGATCCCGTATTGGACTCATCAGTGGAAGCAAGTCATCTCGGTTCCGAGGGACTGCCTAAGAAGAAGAAGACTGGATGGAGCTGAAATTCGGGTTAGTCAGCCTTACCTAGTAAAGGACTACTGAGTTGTATTTCCATTGTGGTGCAAATGTGAATAAAAAGCAAAAACCAAATGCTGGAATTCTGAAACAAACAAATGATGGAAACACTCAGCAAATCAGTCAGCATCTGTGGAGATTTCAGAGGAATTAATGTTTCAAGAATAACCCTTCCTCAGAGCTGGCAAAAGAATAACAAATGAACTGCATTCAATAAGGAGCAGAACAAAGGAAGAGACAGTGAGAAAACACACAAAAGAGAGGAAGTAGAATGATCTGTGAAGAGTTACACCTGAAATGTTAACTTGTCTGGAGCAACTATGCTTGCTTTCAATTTTGCTGTAATGCAAAATTCTATCCTCTGCTCTTTCACTGTTGTTTTCAATTTTTCCAAGACATGTTGAAAGCGTGGAATTTGGGTTCCATATAATTTAAGGCTTGCCTGTGTGTCCAATCGCATGCTCATTTGGGCTCCCACTCTGGACCTATGCCGCATACCTCGCATGTTTCTTTTGACCATTTTTTAAATCCATTCATGAAATATGGACGATGTTAGTAAGGCCAGCATGTATTGCCCATTCCCTAGTTGCCCTTGAGAAGGTGATGGTGGGCCTTCTGCTTGAACCACTGCAGTTTATGTGGTGAAGGTACTCCCACAATGCTGTTAGGTGGGGAGTTCCAGAATTTTGACCCAACGTTGATGAAGGAACAGCAATCTATGTCCAAGCTGGGATGGTGGGGCTTGGAGGGGAACTTGGAGGTGGTGGTGTGTAGCTTTTAAAAGCTCTTTAGAATAATTTGTCCGTGACTACACAAACCACTCTGGCTACAGGTATATTGCGTATAAGCAAAACAGGTTTATTAAGCATTAAACATCCAGTACAAAGAAGTAATACTTAACAAGAAGATAGTCGCAGTCTGTTCATTGAACCCCGGCATTCCTTCTGAGTGACTGTGGCGCGGTCTCTTTATTCTCTTGCTGTGTTCTGTTGACTGAAGCTTCTCATCCTCTGGTTTCGCGCTGCTTTTGGTGTTCACTAGCTGTATTTTTATCCCCTTTTTCTCCTTTTTGCCTACGTGGCAGTTAGTAAGCAAGCTATCCTTATCTGAGAACAACCTTCACACTAAATTCTCACAGATGTCTTTTTGCTTTTTAATCAGCTCATTGTTTAGCCAGTTCTGCATTTTTGAGAAGACAGGGAGTGGTGACTGTCTCCAGCCCCCTATCTTCTTTTGCAGTGTTGCTGAATTTCTTGTTCCCCACTATCTCCTTGTTTACTTAACAGACCATTTGACAGAATTACATCAATTTCTAACAGAGTTTAGTCAGGTTGGCATAATTCCCATCCTGCTTTGCTTCTCAGCCACTCGCCATTTTAAACAGGCTTTTTAGGTTTTTAACATACAATTTCACATATTATAGTTATATAATAATGGTTATAGAATCTTAATAATATTTACTAAATCCTACAGGTACACTCTATCCAACAGGTGTTCCCATGCACCTGCTGCCCTTGTCCTTCTAGGTGGTAGAGGTCGTGGGTTTGGGAAGTGCTGTCGAAGAAAATTCTGGGCCCTGCTTTGCTCTCTCTACCTCTGTTTCTCATCCAGCCGTACCCACTTTCTCATCTTGCCTTGTTCCAGCACCATGTTCTCCCTTGTTCATTCCTCCCACTCGACACTATTCCTCAGCCTACCATTTCCCTTTCTATCAGCCCAGGCTTGAGTTCTCCTTGAATGCCTCTCTTGGTATTCTCTGCTCTGCTTACCGTGGCACCATCATAGGCGTTCCCAGAGGAGCAACCCTAACTATCTCATCTTCCTCTCTTGGCTATCATCTTGCCCATCTCCCCATACCACCTCCCGTTGACATTCAACGGCATTACCATCAACATCCTGGTGGTCACCATTGACCAGAAACTCAACTGTACCGACCACAGAAATGCCGTGGCTACTAGAGGCTGGGTATTCTGTAGCAAGTGACTCACCTTCTAACTTCCCAAAGCCTCTCCACAGTCTACAAGGCACAAATCAGAAGTGTGATGGAATACTCTCCATTTGCCTGGATGGATGCAGCTGCAACAACACTCAAGAAGCTCAGCACCAAGCTGGACAAAGCAGTCCGCTTGACCAGCACCTGCACAACTGACACAGCTTATCAGAAACTGCAGTCTTTAATGTACCCATAGTTAGGGTTTTTTTATTTATCATAGATTGCTTCAAGATCCTGAAAGATCTCAATTATTTCATCTTAGTGCAAATAAATGAATCTTTGTTGTTGCAAAAGTTTAAAGGGGAGAAATTGGTTCTTGTTGTGCCTATTTTCTGGGTGGAATACAGAGGCAAAAAAGACCAATTTCAGGGCATAAGAACTTAAGAACTAGTAGCAGGAGTAGACCATACAGCCCTTCGAGCCTGCTCCGCCATTCAATAAGATCATGGCTGATCATCAATCTCAACTTCACTTTCCCTGCCCGATCCCCATATCCCTTGATTCCCCTAGAGTTCAAAAATCTATCTATCTCAGCCTTGAATATACTGAACGTTTCAACATCCACAGTCCTTTGGGGTAGAGAATGAAGAGATTCCTCCTCATCTCAGTCTTAAATGGCCAATCCCTTATCCTGAGACTATGCCCCCCTAGTTCTATACTTTCCAGCCAGGGGAAACAACCTCTCAGCATCTACCCTGGGCACAACCCACGCCCAATCTGTGCCTGTGTTTCAGGCACCGCCATATTGGTAAAAGCGGCTTTCCAGGCATCCCTTGCGACCGCCTAAAACAGGCATTAGGCCCCTTGCATATGTTAATAACAAGCTCTGACCGCTCACAGGACTGCTGGACCGTGCTCCTCATCTGTATCCTCTGCTTCCTCGTCCTTTCTTTATCTTCCTCCTCCACTGTGAGAATCCAGCAATTCGGGCTAATCCAAGTACTCTTTCTGTCTGCTTGTCACCTCCACGGGGAAGCTAATGAACTGTTGTTGCCTCACAAACAGTGAATCAGTGACCTGCCGGATTGCTGTGTGCACAGCAAACTGACTGATGTTGCCGATGTCACCAGAAACAATCCTCCTAGCCCAGACCCTGGCACTCTCTCCCTCGCCCCAAATCCCCAGTCCTCCAACCCCCAGTCCCTAGTCACTCTCTATCCTCCCCACCCAAGCTCCAGTCCCAAATCTCCTGCCACCAGTCCTCTTTCACCATCTTCCTGCCATGTCCTCACCCCAGTCCGTCTCTTTCCACTCCCCCTCACCCTGGACCCGGGCTGTTTCTCCACCAACCAATTACATTTCTTGAAGTCACCCCTACCCGCTCATTATCCCCTCCCAATATTCTTCGAGCAGAGTGAACACTAGGCTCGCGTGGGGTGGTGGTGACAGCCATTAACCGGGAGGTGTCAGGCAGTGATGTCATTAAGCGGGGGTGGCCTCTCTGGCATCCGAGGGGGGGCGAACCGAGAGGAATTAATCGATTTCAATCCAAACTGGTTAATACCTATGCTAAAATAGAAGACAGAGGAATGTAATATGAACGCGTTAAGCATTCATTTATTTTATCATAAGCAGCAATTACGAGCCCATTATTTTGTTGCTGCTTTCCCTGTTACTCTGGGCCACTAGAACAACTTTTAACAGGAGTTGAACTATTGACCTTATGTATAATGAGTTCTGAAGCTATCCTTAGAACCGTAAACTATGCTGTTCTTGGCAACTGCTGTGTGATGGCTGTTCTTTGTGGCTTGTTCAGCTTTTGTTGCTAACTTGCAGAAATCATTATTTCAGACTTAGAACCTAAGCATTGTGGGGATGATAGGATGTGAAAAGCTAAAACTGAACCTCAGTGACCACCATTAGAACATTCCTCCGCATTTATGTGATCTGGATTAAGTCGTCTCTATGGGAATATGTGTGGTTTGGTTTTTGGTTTCCCATCCTTGTGTGCAGTACTGAAAACAAGAATATTACTTATGTTATTATAGCAAGGAGGCAATGCCAATAGCTGCGAGGGAAAGCTTCAAGAAGCACATCTCAGTATTCAGTGACGTATGCAGCACCAGAAATAAACAAGTACAAGTGCAAGCTGTCTGGAACATGCTGTCCACTTAGCGTGAAATGCGAGGGAAAGGGTGGATCATTGATGAGGGCGGTTTCCTGGACTGCAGCAGAGTCTTCAGCTGTAAATAGAAAGTGAGCCAACAGCTGTAACTCCTCTTGGAGTTTTAATCAGATGGCATTTGGTGGAACAAGAGTAACAAGAAAATTATCGAATGGAACAAAACACTTGCATTTTTTTTTATTATTCATTTATGAGATCTGGGCGTCGCTGGCAAAGCCAGCATTTATTGCCCATCGCTCGTTGCCTTGGAGAAGGTGGTGGTGGTGAGCCGCCTTCTTGAAGCGTTGCAGTCCGTGTGGTGAAGGTACTCCCACAGTGCTGTTAGGGAGGGAGTTCCAGGCTTTGGACCCAGCGACGATGAAGGATCGGCGATATACTTCTAAGTCAGGATGGTGTGTGACTTGGAGGGGAACTTGGAGATAGTGGTGTTCCCATGCGTCTGCTGCCCTTGTCCTTCTAGGTAGAAGAGGTCGTGGGTTTGGGAGGTGCTGCAGAAGAAGCCTTGGTGAGTTGCTGCAGTGCATCTTGTAGATGGTACACACTGCAGCCACGGTACGCCGGTGGTGGAGGGAGTGAATGTTTAAGGTGGTGGATGGGGTGCCAATCAAGTGGGCTGCTTTGTCCTGGATGGTGTCGAGCTTCTTGAGTGTTGTTGGAGCTGCACTCATCCAGGCAAGTGGAGAGTATTCCATCACACTCCTTACTTGTGCCTTGTAGATGGTGGAAAGGCTTTGGGGAGTCAGGAGGTGAGACACTCGCCGCAGAATACCCAGCCTCTGACCTGCTCTTGTTGCCACAGTATTTATGTGGCTGGTCCAGTTAAGTTTCTGGTCAATGGTGACCCCCAGGATGTTGATGGTGGGGGATTCGGCGATGGTAATGCCGCTGATTGTCAAAGGGAGGTGGTTAGACTCGCGCTTGTTGGAGATAGTCATTGCCTGGCACTTCTGTGGCGCGAATGTTACCTTTTCAGAGCTTTAAACAATTTACTTTTACAGATTCTTTGGGGCGGGGGGAGAAATAGCTTTCTAAGTTAAGAAAACTTTTTAAAACTTAGTAAATATACTGAAATATCAGCCACGCAACTACATTGACATTGGTTTAAAACTTGACCTGAGCAAGACTCCTACCCAAATCAAGTAGTCCCTACCGGGCTGGCCACTTTTCAATTAACATATTTGTCTTAAAAGAGTGGTGCAGCTAACTTATGGCTCAGTTTGTGCAAACAAAGATAATGCATTTAGAGACAGACTGATCAGAGTCCAGTACGGCTCCTTTATGTTATACTTCCAGACATAGTGGTATCTAGTGGCAACAAATACATCACAGTCTCGTCAAATTTTGTTCATGGGGTAATTAATTCATTTTTTAAAATCCCTGAGGTGACAAGGAAAACCTGCTAATACTTTGATATACTTTATAAGTTTAATATATGCAGTATTTTGATCAAAGCTATTGGCCTAGAAATTCGGGAGGCCGGCTTGCCGCGGGGGTAAGGATCGCGCGCGCTCTTACCCACCGCGCCTGCTGTTGTGTTTCGGGCCCACAGGAACTTCGGGTCCCGGGCCTCTCCCAAGAGCCGGCGAGCAGTGCTTGCGTGTTCCAGGGGCGCAGTTAGTGCGATGCGACCCCTGGGATCACGTGGGCCATGGAGAGCCAATGGCAGCAGACCATCTTTCATAAATCTGTGAATTGAAATCGGCCCCAAAAGAACAGCTAAACCTCAAATAATTTTTTTTTTAAAACCATCACATTAATAAAATAACTATAGTTAAATAAATTAACCACTTTAAACAAAAATTTAAATTTTTGAAAAAATGTAAATACTTTTTAAAAGTTATAAAAATAAACTTACCTTTCTTTAAAGTCTCTAAAAAAGATAAACCTGTTGAAAAAAATTTAAAATTATACTTAATTAACTACTTACCGTGTTCAAAAGGGGTCTTACGCCTCCTTTTTACTAGCGTAGAATCTTCCATACTTACCCTCGCGTTGAAACCTGAAAAAAAACTTAAGTGTGCTGCATGCGCGCAGCCTCTAGTGCGCACGCGGTTCACCTAGGAACCGCCCCCTTTACCATACCGGAAGTGCCGGTTTCCCGCGCATGCGCAGTGCATGCAGGAAACCGGCACTTCGGGAATGAATACGGGTGAGTACACAGTCCGTACTCACCCGAGAACGGCCGAATTTTTGGGCCAATGTTGGGATGACACAGTGACAGTGTCTGTTGAAGTGTCCTATAGTAGATTCTGACATTATGGCATTTTTCCATTTACCTTGACAAATTTCAGAAGCACCCACCGTGAGGTTTATAACCTCCAAATATTTGCCATCCATCACAACACAGTATTTGCAGAGGATTTGAGCAAATAATATTTGGATAAAATGGAATTCGGAACAAGTAAGTGAAAATGAAGGGGGAAAAATTCAGTTGTTTTGCGCCTCCCGTTAGCACCCTAAGAGGGCGCTAACGGGGCGCAAAGCAACTAGCGCCTGGGCGCGGCGCCGCCAACGCCTCCCGCGAAATTAAGCGGGAGGTTAGCGGCGGCAGTAACCGTTAGCGCCTCACGGCACTGCGCCGCCGGTGATGACATCATCACCGTGCGCAGCGCCCCACTCGCGCCCCGGCCGCAATCTTCGGTTGCGCCCCCTGACTTACCGCCGGACGCTTTGTCCGACAGGGTCAGGGGGGCCTACCTGTGGCTGGGGCGGCGTAAATTAATGGGGAGGTGCCAGGCGGCCATTTTGTTGCTGGCCGCCTGTCAGCACCTGCCCCCGTTGCTTCCCCGGCCTTCTGTGCAGCCCCCCCCGCGGGGTGCCGGCTGCGCTCTGTGAGCCCGGCACTTCTCTTGAGTGCCGGGCTCTTTTGCCGGCACTCCGATCCCTGCTGGCCCAGCTGGGCCTTGGGTCGCGCTGCACTAGGCCCCTCCCCTTTAATAAGGGGAGGAAGGCCTGCAGTACCGTGGCGCGGCGTGCCGCAGAGCGTGGTGCTGCGGCACGTAGCGCCGTGATGTTCACTTGCAGCACCCCAAGAGGGAGGCGGGGCGCTTCCAGTAGCGCCCTGCCTCCCTCTTGGGGCGCTACCAGTGAATTTCAGGCGCGGGGGCGCTAATTTTTTCGGGGCGCTAAAAGCACGACAAAAGTGGAAGGGCATCAATCGGCCAGCCAGCCCGTCAATCATATTCTAATGAGTCCCGGAAGTTAAAATCGGCTGGAACTCGCTCCAATGACGTTGTTCGGGTGCACTGCCCGCCTCAGCAACCCCCACGCACCGACCCCATTGTCTGTTAAAATCGCCCTCATTGAATCGCTTCCTGCACTGAATCCAAGTCCTTGGGGTGATGCTAGTGGTACTCGCCTGATCTGCCCCCTCTCTGCAGGCTTTCTTAGTGAGGTTGCTGGACATCTTCTTACCACTTTTTAAATCTCCTGCCTCGAGAGCCCCGCCGCAAATTGCGCTGCCCGCTGCTAATGCAATTGGCCAGTCAACACGCCAAACATATGACAACGAGTCCTGGCCGTTAAAATCGGCCGAGCTTCGCTCTCGCTCCCGCCCCATCCCTGCCCGCATGGATTCAGCTCTCCGGTAAAATCGCCCTCAAGGAAGGAGCTGTAAAGTTGTGTGAGGCCTGGGCATGGGCAAGCAATACACCTGGACAAGTTGGCAGGCCTCACCACTTAAAACGTCCATGTTTAAAACGGGAAGTTGCTTGTGTCGGCCACAAAGCCATAACCATTATCCATTTGCATTAATGCAATTTCAAAGTTGCCGGTTATAGCATCTTAAGTGCTCCGTTTATTTTGGGCAGGAACAGCAGTGTTTACTCACCAGTTCGTATAATTACATAAAAGTACAGAGTAACTTGAGAAACTAATCCAAGTATGGTTCCCAAGCACATTAAAACCAGGACACTCTTTTGTCTATTTGGTGTAGTAAAACTGTAGCCCAAAGCTGCATTTTAAGACCAAATAGATTGTCCAGAAAATTATAAAGCTTTGTATGGACTTTTTTTAATGCTGTGATAAAGCAGACAGTGTCTGCTTTCCTAACATAAAAATAATATCATCTGAGGAGTAGAGTTGTGTGCATGTATTCAAGGATGGTCTGCTAAATACGTATTGCACTCCACACACTGATAACTGCAGCCCTAAAACTGCCTGCTAATCGCTGTTTTTTCCCCCAGGCTACTTTGTCTTAGTCATAAAATTAGTGCTTAAGTACAATTTCTGCTCAGCAGCAACAGCAGAACTCAAGGGCAACTAACGAATTATTTTAAATTTCATTAACGTTATACCAGCCATCGCGTATAGCGGACAAACCGCGTTTGCACCAGTGCGCCTGCTATAAGCAGTGTGGACTGTACACAGTACTGTTAGTTAGTCTTACCATGCCAGATCCCTTAAAGCGCGTCGTGTTCTCCTGCGTCAGTTTCCAGATACTGTAGATAGCGTTCAGTTTGGCTGTTGCCTTCTGCCAGACGTGGCGCACTCCATTCTTCTGGGCAGTGGCCTCTGGTGTGCCGATCAGGGCTAGCCTACCTAATGTCTCAGAATGTCCACTTTGCCATCCATCAAACAGGGGCTGTAGGCAGAGTTGCTCTCCCATTTGCTCACGGACTCCTTTTTATATTTCCACATTACGTTCTCTGACCTCGCCCACTAAATATTCTCCCCTCACCTACAGCTTTTGCAAAGGCTGAAGCTTGCTGCCTCCATTTTTGAGCCTTAAAAAGGCTCCAGTATTTTTTCCCCTGTATATAGCTACTTACCTTTAAGTGGGTACATCCCTTTAATTTTTGAGCAGCAGCGCTTCAAGGGCTGCTCGCTCCTGATTCTATGGCCCTTCTTTCCCAAAACTTCCTGCAGACGGCTTACATGGACCGTATGCAAAACATCTAAATGGCCCGGCCCCGCACCTTCCACTAAGATAGGGAGGCTCTTAAATAATGTAGTGCGCAGAGAGTGTATGCCTGATTTTTCCCAATAGCAGGGAATCGACCCTATTATCCACACAGATCCTGTTCATTGTCTGCTGGGCCTGCTCCCTAGCACATAGAATAACACAGCTCTTGCTGTTTGTAGCAAGACATTTCCCCCAACCCCAGCTTTCCTCATACTGAATATTTGGGTAACACACTTGGGCTCTGAAATTCTGCAAGGGTTCTCCCGCTGCACCTCCAGCAAGAAACCAGCGGGACCCCTAGAAAACGGCGGAAATGGCTGAAAGTGGCCCTTACACCATTTCTTTTGGGGTTCCACTGGCCTCACGCCAGATTTACGGTAGAACCCCAGCAGAATTTCAGGGTATTGTAGTATATATGCCAGTGTGAACAGGTGATGTGCAACCTTTCCCTAGAACTGAAGAAATACTTGCCAATGTGGGCCACCTCCTTGGAGACCCACACAATACGGAGTACCTCACTGCCCTCATATAAAACGAGTAGTTTATAGGCCCTCTAACAGTGGTTGTAATGTCGGGCAGAGTATAAATCAGGAAATTAGAGAGGCATGTAACAAGGGTAATACAGTAATCATGGGGGACTTTAACTTTCATATAGACTCGGCAAACCAAATTTGCAGAAATAATGCAGAGGAAGAGTTCATGGAATGCATTCAAGATCGTTTTCTAGATCTGTATGTCAAGGAACCTTCCGAGGGAATTGGTTATTTTAGATCTAGTACTGTGCAATGAGACAGGGTTAATTAATAACCTTGTAGTAAAGGAACCTCTGGGGAGCAGTGATCATAATATGATAGAATTTAATGTTGAGTTTGAGAGTGACTTAGTTAAGTCCAAAACTAGGGTCCTGAACCTGAACAAAGTAAACTACATAGGTATGAGAGGGGAGTTGGCTAAGGTAGGTTGGGAAACTAGATTAAAAGATATGACAGTAGAAAAGCAAAGACGTAAAAAACTTCCCGGAAAAAATGGAGGACCAAGGGTCTAGTGAGAATGAGGATTTGAAAGAAATTAGTATTAGTAAAAAAAAATAGTACTGTGGAGAAATATGAAATTATCCACTTTGGTAGGAAAAATAGAAAAGCAAATATTTTTTAACTGGTGAGAGATTGGGAAATATTGTTGTTCAGAGGGACCTGGGTGTCCTTGTACACAAATCACCGAAAGTTAACATGCAGATTTTTAAAAATTCGTTTATAGAATATGGGCGTCGCTGGCAAGGCCTGCATTTATTGCCCATCCCTAATTGGCATTGAGAAGGTGGTGGTGAGCTGCCTTCCTGAACCGCTGCAGTCCGTGTGGTGATGGTACTCCCACAGTGCTGTTAGGGAGGGAGTTCCAGGATTTTGACCCAGCAACGATGAAGCATCAGCGATATAGTTCTAAGTCAGGATGGTGTGTGACTTGGAGGGGAACTTGGAGGTGGTGGTGTTCCCATGCGCCTGCTGCCCTTGTCCTTCTAGGTGGAAGAGGTCGCGGGTTTGGGAGGTGCTGTCGAAGAAGCCTTGGCGAGTTGCTGCAGTGCATCTTGTAGATGGTACACACTGCAGCCACGGTACGCCGGTGGTGGAGGGAGTGGATGTTTAAGGTGGTGAATGGGGTGCCAATCAAGCGGGCTGCTTTGTCCTGGATGGTGTCGAGATTCGTGGGTGTTGTTGGAGCTGCACTCATCCAGGCAAGTGGAGAGTATTCCATCACACTCCTTACTTGTCTATAAACGGTCTGGTTTTCCTCTTTCTTTCCTGTGTCCTTAAACTCTGTTCTTTGACAACAGTAAGAAAATGTTTTTAAAAAGAAGAATATTTCAGAAGCAGCGCAGTTGATAAGATTATTGTTGTTATGCTCAAGGAAGAACATATTGAACAGAGGAATAAACGGAATGCTAATTATATAACACTGGTGGACTGGAATTCATTCCCATCTGCCCCATACTTGCTAACTTGCCTTTTTTCCACTGGATCACATCTTCTTTCCAAAATAATACAACAATCCTTTGATGTTAACCTCTTCCATGAGGCCATGCCATTGGCCATACGCATGCACAGGGACAGGAGGGAGTGATTATGTTGCCTTTTTCCCCCCATCTCAAATGGGTTTATTCAGCCTTGTGATAGAAACAGGCCGTTATGACTCAGAGAGGTATTGGAATAAAATACTAGCTTGCATTTATATTGGACCTTTCATCTCCTTCGGATGTCACAAAGCACTTTTACTATTGTTATGTAGCTGCTTAGACCCCATGGGTTGGATTTCCATTCCTAAACAATTCTGGGCAGAGTCAACATGGATTTATGAAATGGAAATCCTGTTTGACAAACCTATTGGAGTTCTTTGAGGATGTAACTAGTGGAGTAGACAAAGGGGAACCGGTAGATGTGGTGTATCTGGATTTTCAGAAGGCCTTCGATAAGGTCCCACACAAGAGGTTGGTGAACAAAATTAGGGCACATGGAATTGGGGGTAATATACTAGCATGGATTGAGAATTGGTTAACAGACAGAAAACAAAGAGTAGGGATAAACGGGTCTTTTTCAGGATGGCAGGCTGTGACTAGTGGGGTACCGCAAGGATCGGTGCTTGGGCCCCAGCTATTCACAATCTATATCAATGATTTGGATGAGGGGACTAAATGTAACATTTCCAAATTTGCTGATGATACAAAGCTAGGCGGCAGTGTCAGTTGTGAAGAGGATGTGAAGAGGCTTCAAGGGGATCTCGACAGGCTCAGTGAGTGGGCGAGAACATGGCAGATGGAATATAATGTGGATAAATGTGAAGTTATCCACTTTGTTAGAAAAAACAGAAAGGCAGAGTATTTCCTAAATGGTGAAAGATTGGGGAATGCAGATGCTCAAAGGGACCTGGGTGTCCTTGTACATGAGTCACTGAAAGTGAATGTGCAGGTGCAGCAAGCCATTAGGAAGGCAAATGGTATGCTGGCCTTCATTACAAGAGGATTTGAGTACAGGAGTAAAGAAGTCTTACTCCAATTATATAGGGCCTTGGTGAGACCACACCTGAAGTACTGTGTACAATTTTGGTCTCCTTACCTAAGGAAGGATATACTTGCCATAGAGGGAGTGCAACGAAGGTTCACGAGATTGATTCCTGGGATGGCGGGACTGTCGTATGAGAAGAAATTGAGTAAACTAGGCTTGTATTCTCTTGAATTCAGAAGAATGAGAGGGGATCTCATTGAAGCATACAAAATTATTACAGGGCTTGATAGGGTGGATGCTGGGAGAATGTTTCCCTTGGCTGGGGAGTCTAGAACCAGGGGCCACAGCCTCAGGATAAAGGGTAGGCCATTCAGGGCTGAGATGAGAAGAAATTTCTTTGCACAGAGGATGGTGAATCTTTGGAATTCTCTACCGCAGAGGGCTGTGGAGGCTCAGTCATTGGGTATATTCAAAACAGAAGTCGATAGATTTCTGACTAGTAAGGGCATCAAGGGATATGGCGATAGGGCCGATGAATGGAGTTGAGGCAGAAGATCAGCCATGATCTCATTGAATGGTGGAGCAGACTCGAAGGGCCGAATGGCCTACTCCTGCTCCTGTTTCTTATGTTCTTCTTATGTTCTTATGCTCTGCCTCTCCAGCTCCCTCTCTTTCTTTAAGACCCTCCTTAAAAACCACAATTTTTACCGTAGACCTCTATGAAATCCCTTGGGATGTGTTTTTCTATGCTAAAGACATATTTGCATATTTGTTGTTATGTAGGCAATTGCAGCAGCCAATTTGTGCACAGTAAGGTACCACAAATAGTAAATGAATGATCGACCAGATAGTCTGTTGTTGATGGAGGAATGATGGCCAGGACATAGGGAGAACTCCATGCACTTCTTCGAATAATGCTGTGGATACCTTTATGTCCATTCACCAAGCTACTAACACCTTAGTTTAACATTTTATCCGAAAGATGACACCTCTGACAATGCAGCATTCTCTCAGCACTGCACTGAAGTGTCAGTCCAGATTATATGCTCAAGTGCATAGTGGAATTAGAATCTACTCGTTTTGCCTTATCAGAGAACACAGGGTCGAACATAAGAAATAGGAGCAGGAGTAGACCATTTGGCCCCTCGAGCCTACTCCGCCATTCAATAATCATGACTGATACGGTTTTGGCCTCAACTCCACTTTCCTGGCCGCTCCCCAAACCCTTGACTCCCTTATCGTTCAAAAATCTGTCTATCTCCACCTTAAATATACTCAATGACCCAGCCTCCACAGCTCTGGGGTAGAGAATTACAAAGATTCACGACCCTCTGAGAGAAGAAATTCCTCCTCATCTCCGTTTTAAATGGGCAACCTCTTATTCTGAAACTATGCCCCCTAGTTTTAGATTCCCCCACGAGGGGAAACATCCTCTCTGCATCTACCCTGTCAAACGCCCTCAGAATCTTATACGTTTCAATAAGATCAGCTCTCATTCTTCTAAACTCCAATGAGTATAGGCCCAACCTGCTCAACCTTTCTTCATAAGACAACCCCTTCATCTTAGGAATTAACCTAGTGAACCTTCTCTGAATTGCCTCCAATGCAAGTATATCCCTCCTTAAATAAGGAGTGCATCACTGTTTTCTTTGATAAGCTAAACTGAACAGTAATATAATAATTCTTATATTTGTAAGAAAACAGCCACTAAAAATGTTGGAAAATATGTTTTTTTGGCTACTTATGTAATTTTTCTGCTCTGTAAACATGTTCTGGCTCTTAATCTGTCCAACACAGAGGGAATGCCAGCTGTTGTTTATGCAGTGTGCTGATGCTGTAAGTGCTGAAGTTGCTGAATAAGCCTCTTCCTTTTTTAAACCATCCATGCAAGCCACTGTTTAGTTAAAAAAAATGTAGTTTACATATATAGGTCTGTGGTGTGTCAGCCCTTCGGTTTATTCCTTTTTGATCTCTCCATTTCCACTCCCCTGAAAGTGACACGATTGGTACTATTTTTCTCATCAATCTTCACCCCTCCGCTCCTTTCCTTAAAGTGTCAGCTCCATACTGGGTAAGGGTGTGGTCCCAAAGGTATGAGTCACCGGTCCCAGTACCTCACTCATGTGGTCATTATTCATGTATGATGCTTGACAGTGAGTGTTGATAGGCCTTTTGACCATAGGGGCCATTCCAGACAGGCCTAATTCTATTCATACGTGAGCACTTTCAGCAAGGATGGCTGGATTAGGAGAAGGAAACCTTACTGATTTTCATAGAATGGTTACAGCACAGAAGGAGGCCATTCGGCCCGTTGAGCCCGTGCCAGCTCTCTGCAAGAGCACTTCAGCTAGTCCCACTCCCCCGCCCTTTCTCTGTAGCCCTGCAAATATTTTTCCTTCAGGTACTTATCCAATTCCCTTTTGAAAGCCACGATTGAGTCTGCCTCCACCACCCTTTCAGGCAGTGAATTCCAGATCCTAACCGCTCGCTGCATAAAAAAGTTTTTCCTCATGTCCCCTCTGTTCCAAGGAAAACAAACCCAGCCTATCCAGTCTTTCCTCATAGCTAAGATTCTCTACTCCCGGCAACATCCTTGTAAATCTCCTCTGTACCCTCTCTAGTGCAATCACATCTTTCCTGTAATGTGGTGACCAGAACTGCACGCAGTACTCTAGCTGAGGGGAGACCTTATTGAGGTGTATAAAATGATGAGGGGCCTAGATAAAGTGGATAGAAAGAACCTATTTCCATTAGCAGAGGGGTCAAAAACCAGGGGGGCACAGATTTAAAGTAATTGGTGGAAGGTTTAGAGGGGATTTGAGGGCAAATTTCTTCACCCGGAGGGTTGTGGGGGTCTGGAACACACTGCCTGAAAGGGTGGTAGAGGCAGAAACCCTAACCACATTTAAAAAGTACTTGGATGTGCACTTGGGATGCTGTAACCTGCAGGGCTACGGACCTAGAGCTGGGAAGTGGGATTAGGCTGGATAGCTCTTTGTTGGCCACGATGGGCCGAAATGGCCTCCTTCCGTGCTGTAACTTTCTATGGGGGAAAAATTCAGTTGGTTGCGCCTCCCGTTAGCGCCTTAAGAGGGCGCAAATGGGGCGCAAAGCAACTAGCGCCCGGGCGCGGCAATGTTTGCGCCGCTCACGAAATTAACTAGACATTTTGCGGCGGCGCTAAACACTACCGCCACGATCTCCTGTGCCGGCAGATCATGACATCAGTCGAGTGCGCAACGCCCCAGTAGTGCCCTGGAGCAGATATTGAGTGGCGCCCCCTGCTTTACCGCCTGCCGCTAGCAACGACAGGTTGAGGGGAGCGTTTTGCAGTCAGGAAGGGACTGGGGGAGCGCTATTTAAAGGCGACCACGTCCTGCCTTTTTTTGTTGGTGACATTTTTGAACCACGCATTCTGAGAGAGAGAGAGAGAGACTTCTGGAGAGATTCAACGCTGTGTGAAGGAGTTTTGGGTACTGAGCAGCACTTTGCAGGTTCATTTTGATTTGCCCTTCCTTGTATCGATTTAGAAGAGATTGTGGGGGTTGCACTCTGAGCTCTTTCCCTGGTCTCTCCATTGTTCTTTCCAGCAGATTTGATGTACAGGTCTCTCCAGGCCGAGATTCAAAGCTGCAATGAGCAAGGATGTGGATGGAAAGCAAGATCAACCCTCCCCTTTAAGAACTGGCTGGCACCATTGTGTCTGTCTTCCATTGCTGACTGACATCACATGAGCTTCGCCAGCGCTCTGAGGTAGTGCCTCGCTCCTCGGCCTTTGCGCCTTAAGACAGGTGTGAAGCGCCTGATTTAGCGCTCCAATCACCTCCAGGGGCGATAAAAGTCAAGTTTGCAGTCAGAGGCGATAATTAACGCCAGGCGCTAATCTTTGCGCCCGGCCGATAATTGCGCCCCAAATGGGGCGATACTGAATTTCTCCCCCTATGATTCTATGATTCGACATCAATCTCAATCAATTATACTTGTCGACCTTATCTTCAGATCACATGCGAGTAATTTTCACCTTTACCTCACAGGCGATGAAGGTAAAAATCAACCTTGTGGTGTTTTTTGCTTTCTGTTGGCCAGCCTTTTATTTGTGTGTGGCAATGCTGCTCTTTTGCCATTCTATTTGTATTTTATTATAGAGAATAGTAGAGGCTGTGGCCTTTTCAAGCTACCAGAAAGGTCTCCACTTTGACGTTAAAGTAATTCAAAACGACAAACTTGTAATTTCATAATTTTTGATAATAATGATTTTGAAGTTTGTTTTTCATTTAAAAAAAACCCTAAGCATCCATTGCAAGCTAAGCTGATCTGAAAGTGGGCTGATACAAGACCTTAGTCAGGTTGCACTTGGAATACTGTGCCCAGTTTTGGTCTCCTCACATGCTGGGTGATATTGAGGCTTTGGAAAGGGTGCAGAGGAGGTCCACAAGACTAACTCCCAGTTTAAAGCATCTTAGTCATCAAGATAGGCTAAAAGAGTTGGGTCTCTACACTTTAGAGAAACGTAGACTTAGAGGTGATCTGATTGAGGTTTATAAGTTTATAAGGGATTAGATTGCGTTCCACTTGACAGTTTGTTTCAATTAAATAGGTTAGGGAGGACCAGGGGTCACAAATTTAATTTGTATAAGGCTCGATCTGTTGTATAAGGTTAGATGTCAGGAGATGGTTCTTTTCCCAGAGAATAGTGGACCTCTGGAAGAGGCTGCCGTCTCGTGCGGTGGATGCTGATTTGCTGAATTCCTACAAGCGAGAGCTGGATCTGTTTCTGGCTGGGGTGGCGATCACCTCTTACAGAAGGTAGGTACTGCAGGGAATTCAGGGCCACAGTGATCTCCTGGACTAGTTTCGATAGCCTAGATGGGTGACAGAGGAATTTCCCAGATTTTTTCCCCCAAATTGGCCTGGGTTTTTTGCCTCTCCCAGGAGATCACATGGTTTCGGGTGGGGTGGAGTGTATATGTTGTGATAACACAAGTTATCGCAATTGTGTGGGACAGGTTCGATGGACCCAGAAGATCTTTACCTGTCATGTCATTGTTCATATGTTTGTATGGTTTGGTAGCTTAGCCCCTTTGTCAAATTGGTTCTGATGAATGTAAAGATAAAGCTCATATTTCCTGCTGTGTTTGCTGTAGGATTCTGGGCTCGCGAAGTTGGAAAGATGATTGGTTTGGAGCACCCCCTTGTCCCTGTCCACCATCAGTATGTCATCACAGCCACAGTCCCAGAGGTGAAATCACTGAAACAAGAGCTTCCTGTTCTCCGTGACGTGGAGGGGTCATACTACCTGCGCCAAGAGCGTGATGGTCTGCTGTTTGGTCCCTATGAGGATCAGGAGAAGATGAAGATGCAGGACTCTTGGTTAACAGATGGTGTCCCACCAGGTACAAAGAGGATATCGTAATTTAATTTAAAAGTATCAATTTTATATTGCATTACATACAAACGCTGAAGTATACTTAAAGGAGAGGGTAATTATGGGGGAATATTTTCTCTGCGCTAGCTGTAATGAAATCGTAAACCTGTTTATAAAGAACTGTTTATAATTTTGCTACAATTAACCTACAAAGGAGATCTACTTACTCACCTCTCTGAGCTCGATAGTAAACCCACCATGATGAGCGAAAGAGGGTCGAGGGTAGGGTTAAAGAGTAAAATTCGGGGAACGCAACCCCAACTCGCCATGCGCACGCCAGGCGCCCTTTTTGTGGTGGCAGGTCAGAGTGTCCCGCCGAGGAGACGGGGTCGGAAAACCTGGCAGTGAAAGGGAGGCGGGAGCTGCCAGCTTCATAAGGTAAGTCCTCCTTGTGGCCCGGTAGGAGCAGGATTGCTTCCCCCAGCCCTTCAAGAAAGCCTTCGTCCTCCTGCAGCCCTGATCGGCAGCCTCCACCCCACCCCCCCAGTCCTCCCGATTGCCGACCTCCACCCAGCCCTCTCCTGCCCGTGGGGGGGGGGGGGGTGTTAAAATGGAGGCCATGGAATCAGTTTTGACATAAATGCTGATGACATCAAGCTCTGTTTTTCTGCTTCCTCCATCAATCCAAAGGCTCTGCTCTTAAGCTGCCCATCAACATTAAAACAGGCATGTGCCCAAACATCCTGCAACTTAATGTTGGCAAAAACAAAGCAATTCCTTTTGGTTCTTGCCAATGTACATTGCTCTGGCCTTGATTCCATCAGCCTGGCTGCCACTTCAGATGAATCAAGAAGTATGGAACCTTGGCATACTATTCAATCCCAAAATTAGCATCTTCTTCACATTCTTTAATTTAGAGGAAGTAAAGGGAGTAAATTAAGGGCAGCTCGGCAGCGTGGAGTGCTCCTCCTGTGCTATGTGGGAAGTCAGGGACAATTTCGGTGTCCAGGGCGAATACGTGTGCAGGAAGTGTCTCCAGCTGCAGCTACTCGAAATCCGCATTTCGGATCTGGAGCTGCGGCTGGAGTCACTGTGGAGCATCCGTGAGGCTGAGATCTACGTGGATAGCACGTTTAACGAGGTGGTCACACCGCAGGTAAAGAGTGCACAGGCAGAAAGGGAATGGATGACCGCCAGACAAAGTAAAAGAACTAGGAAGGTAGTGCAGGAGTCCCCTGGGTCCATCTCCCTCTCCAACAGATTTTCCGCTTTGGATACTGCTGGGGGAGATGGTTTTTCAGGGGAATGTAGCAAGAGCCAAGTCCGTGGCACTACAAGTGGCTCAGCTGCACAGGAGGGGAGGAAAAAGAGTGGGAGAGCAATAGTGATAGGGGATTCTATCGTAAGGGGAACAGATAGATGTTTCTGTGGCCGCAGACGTGACTCCAGGATGCTATGTTGCCTCCCTGGTGCCAGGGTCAAGGATGTCACTGAGCGGCTGCAGGACATTCTGAAGAGGGAGGGTGAACAGCCAGAGGTCGTGGTCCACATCGGTACCAACGACAAAGAGGGATGAGGTCCTCCAAGCAGAATATAGGGAGCTAGGAAATAAATTAAAAAGCAGGACCTCAAAGGTAGTAATCTCAGGATTACTCCCAGTGCCACGTGCTAGCGAGAGCAGAAATAGGAGAATAGACCAGATGAATGCGTGGCTGGAGAGATGGTGTAGGAGGGAGGGATTTAAATTCCTGAGGCATTGGGACCGATTCTGGGGAAGGTGGGGCCTGTACAAGCTGGACGGATTACACCTCGGCAGAACTGGGACCAATATCCTCGCAGGGGGGTTTGCTAGTGCTGTTGGGAAGGATTTAAACTAGATTGTCAGGGGGCTGGGAACCTAAGTGTGGGCCCAGAACAGAGAGAAACAAAGCTGGAAGTGCAAGTTAGAAAAGTAGTCAGCAAAACTAGTAGGGAGTAGAAACAAAGGCCAACAGTAAAGAGGGTCAAAGTGCAGAAAAATATTAAACAGGCAAAGTTGAAAGCACTTTATCTAAATGCACGTAGCATTCGCAACAAGGTGGATGAATTAATGGCACTAATAGAAGTAAATGGGTATGATGTAATTGCCATTACAGAGACATGGTTGCAGGGTAACCAAAGCTGGGAACTGAATGTTCCAGGGTACTCAACATTTAGGAAGGACAGACAAAAATGAAAAGGAGGTGGCGTAGTGCTGTTAATAAGGGATGAGATCGGTACGGTAGAGATAAAAGATCTTGGCTCGGCAGATCGTGATGTAGAACTGGAATCAGTTTGGGTGGAGCTAAGAAACAGCAAAGGGCGGAAAACATTGGTGGGAGTTGTGTATAGACCACCAAACAGTAGTGGTAATATAGGACACAGTATCAATCAAGAAATTAGAAGTGCATGTAACAAGGGCAATATGGTAATCATGGGGGACTTTAATCTACATATTGACTGGGCAAATCAAATTACCACTAATGGTGTGGAGGACAAATTCTTAGAATGCATGCGAGATGGTTTCCTGGATCAGTATGTAGGAACCAACCAGGGAACAGGCTATTCTGGATCTGGTACTGTGTAATGAGAAAGGGCTAATCAATAATTTTGTGGTAAAGGGGCCTTTAGGGACAAGTGACCATAATATGATTGAATTTTACATTAAGTTTGAGAGTGATGTAGTCCAATCTGAAACTAAGGTCTTCAATCTAAACAGAGGAAACTACAAGGGTATGAGGGACAAGTTGGCCATGGTAGATTGGGAGACTACACTAAAAAGTATGAAGGCGGACATACAATGGCTAAGATTCAAGGAAATAATGCATAATTTGCAACAAACATATATTCCTCTAGGGCATAAAAACCCAAAAGGAAAAGTGATCCAACCATGGCTAACAAAAGAAATTAAAGCTAGTATTAAGTCAAAGGAGGAAGCTTATAAAGTTGCCAGAAAAAGCGGTCAGCCTGAGGATTGGGATCTTTTTAGAAATCAGCAAAGGGGGACCAAGAAATTGATAAAGAAAGGGAAAATGGAATATGAGCACAAACTAGCGAAAAATATAAAAACGGATTGTAAAAGCTTCTATAGGTATGTGAAAATGTAGGTCCTTTACAGTCAGAGATGGGAGAATTTATAATGGGGAATGAGGAAATGGCAGAGAAATTTAAAAAATACTTTGTTTCTGTCTTCACGGAGGAAGACACAAAAAACCTCCCAGAAATATGAGAAAACCAAGGGTGTGACGAGAATAAGGAACTTAAAGAAATTATTATTAGTAAAAAAAACAGTACTAGCAAAATTAATGGGACTAAAAGTCGATAAATCCCAAGGACCAGATGACCTACATCCTAGGGTTTTGAAAGAGGTGGCCATTGGGATAGTGGACGCATTGGTTGTCATCTTCCAAAATTCTATAGATTCTGGAACGGTTCCTGCAGATTGGAGGATAGCAAATGTAACCCCGCTATTTAAGAAAGGAGGGAGAGAGAAAACGGGGAACTACAGACCTGTTAGCCTCACATCAGTAGTTGGGAAAATGCTGGAATCTATTATAAAGGATGCAATAACTGGGCACTTAGAAACTAATATTAAGATTGGGCAGAGTCAACATGGATTTATGAAAGGGAAATCCTGTTTAACAAACCTATTGGAGTTCTTTGAGGATGTACCTAGTGGAGTAGACAAAGGGGAACCGGTAGATGTGGTGTATTTGGATTTTCAGAAGGACTTCGACAAGGTCCCACACAAGAGGTTAGTGAACAAAATTAGGGCACGTGGAATTGAGGGTAATATACTGGCATGGATTGAGAATTGGTTAACAGACAGAAAACAAAGAGTAGGAATAAACGGGTCTTTTTCAGGATGGCAGGCTGTGACTAGTGGGGTACCGCAAGGATCGGTGCTTGGGCCCCAGCTATTCACAATCTATATCAATGATTCGGATCAGGGGACTAAATGTAACATTTCCAAATTTGCTGATGATACAAAGCTAGGTGGCAGTGTCAGTTGTGAAGAGGATGTGAAGAGGCTTCAAGGGGATCTCGACAGGCTCAGTGAGTGGGCGAGAACATGGCAGATGGAATATAATGTGGATAAATGTGAAGTTATCCACTTTGTTAGAAAAAACAGAAAGGCAGAGTATTTCCTAAATGGTGAAAGATTGGGGCATGCAGATGCTCAAAGAGACCTGGGTGTCCTTGTACATGAGTCACTGAAAGTGAATGTGCAGGTGCAGCAAGCCATTAGGAAGGCAAATGGTATGCTGGCCTTCATTACAAGAGGATTTGAGTACAGGAGTAAAGAAGTCTTACTCCAATTATATAGGGCCTTGGTGAGACCACACCTGGAGTACTGTGTACAATTTTGGTCTCCTTACCTAAGGAAGGATATACTTGCCATAGAGGGAGTGCAACGAAGGCTCACGAGATTGATTCCTGGGATGGCGGGACTGTCATATGAGAAGAGATTGAGTAAACTAGGCCTGTATTCTCTTGAATTCAGAAGAATGAGAGGGGATCTCATTGAAGCATACAAAATTATTACAGGGCTTGATAGGGTGGATGCTGGGAGAATGTTTCCCTTGGCTGGGGAGTCTAGAACCAGGGGCCACAGCCTCAGGATAAAGGGTAGGCCATTCAGGACTGAGATGAGAAGAAATTTCTTCACAGAGGGTGGTGAATCTTTGGAATTCTCTACCCCAGAGGGCTGTGGAGGCTCAGTCATTGGGTATATTCAAAACAGAAGTCGATAGATTTCTGACTAGTAAAGGCATCAAGGGATATGGCGATAGGGCCGGTGAATGGAGTTGAGGCAGAAGATCAGCCATGATCTCCTTGAATGGCGGAGCAGGATCGAAGGGCCGAATGGCCTACTCCTGCTCCTATTTCTTATGTTCTTATCCATTTTGTTACCAAGATCACTTTCTTCCACCTCCGCAAAATCATCCACCTCCATTCCTACCTCTGCTATCGAACCTATGCTCTCATCTTGATAATGAGCTCCATGGTTTAGTATCGCTCCTCATCCTTCTCAGCCTCTATGCAGCCATTGATATGATCAACCACAACATCCTCCTCCAACACCTCTCCTACGTTGTCCAGCTCAATAGGACTTCCCTCACTTGATTCCACACTTACCTATCCAATCGAGCCAGAGCATCTCCAGCATTGGCATCTCTTCCTGCGCCTACACTATTGCCTCTGGATTCCCCCAAGGAGCTATCTTTGGCACTCTTCACTTCCTCATCTACATGCTGTCCCTTTGAAGACATCCACAATGGCAGCAACTAAATTCATTTATAAAGCGCTTTTAACATAAGAAAATGTCCCAAGTTGCTTCAGAGGAGCGTCATCATAATTTGACACCAAGCCAAAGAAGGAGCTATTAGGATGGTCGACTTCTTCTCTTCTTCTTAGGCAGTCCCTCGGAACCGAGGATGACTTGCTTCCAGACTAAAAATGAGTTCTCAGGTGACTGATGAGTCCAATGTGGGACCTACAGTCTCTGTCACAGGTGGGGCAGACAGTGGTTGAAGGGGCGGGTGGGTGGGGTGCTTCGGTTGACGAGCGCTCCTTCCGCTGTTTGCGCTTGGCTTCCGCTTGATCCCGGTGAAGAGACTTGAGGTGTTCGGCGCCTTCCCGGACGCTTCTCCTCCACTTTGTGCGGTCTTGGGCCAAGGATTCCCAGGTGTCAGTGGGGATGTTGCACTTTTTCCAAGGAGGCTTTGAGGGTGTCCTTGAAGTGTTTTATCTGCCCACCTGGGGCTCTCTTGCCGTGTCGGAGCTCCGAGTAGAGCGCTTGTTTTGGGAGTCTTGTATCGGACATGCGGACGATGTGGCCCGTCCATCGGAGCTGATCGAGTGTGGTCAAAGCTTCGATGCTGGGGATGTTGGCCTGAGCGAGAACACTGAGATTGGTGCGCCTATCCTGCCAATGGATTTGCAGGATCTTGCGGAGGCAGCGTTGGTGGTACCTCTCCAGTGCTTTGAGGTGCCTGCTGTACATGCTGTACGATGGTCGACTAAAAGCCTGATCAAAGAGGTAGTTTTCAGGAGGGTGTTAAAGAAAGACAGTTTAAGGAGGGAATTCCAAAGCTAAGGGCCTAGTCTGATGAAGACACGGCCACCAATGGTGTTCTGAAGGGAGTGGGGGATGCATAAGAGGCCATAATTTGAGGAACGCAGAGTTTTCAGAGAGTTCTTATGTTCTTAGTTGTAGGACTCGAGGAGATTACAGATAGGGAGGGGTGAGTCTATGTAGAGATTTGAACATGAGGCTGAGAATTTTAAATTCAAGACCAATGTAGGTCAGCAAGCACAAGGGTGATGGGTGAGTGGAACGTTGTGTATGTTAGTTTATGGGCAGCAGAGTTTTGGATGAGCTCAAGTTTATGGAGGGTGGAAAATGGGACACGAGCCAGGAGAACCTTGGAGTAGTTGAGTCTGGAGGTAACAAAAGCATGGATGAGGGTTTCAGCAGCAGATGGGCTGAGGCAGTGGCAGAGACAGGCATTTACGGAGGTGAAAGTCGGTGGCCTTTGTGATGGAGAGGATATGGGGTCGGAAGCTCAGCTCAGGGTCAGATAGGACGCCGAAGTTGCATACAGCCTGTGTAAGTTTGAGAGTCCAGGGAGTGGGATGGAATCACTGGCGAGGGAACAGAGTTTGTGACGGGCGCTGAAGACAATGGCTTCGCTTTTCAAAGTGTTTAATTGGAGGAAATTGTGGCTTATCCAGGACTGGATGTCAGACAAAACAGAAGGAGGGGTCGAGAGATGTGGTAGTGAGGTAGAGCTGGGGGCCATCAGTGTCCATGTGGAACCTGACGTGATGTCTTCGGATAATGTAGCCATGGGGCAGAATGTGGATGAAAAATAGGACGGAACCAAGGATAGATCATTGCTGGACTCCAGAGGTAGCAGCGTAGGACAAGCAGAGATGCAAGGAAAACCATGAAGGTAAGTGCGCTTTTTCTCTTGCAGCCTCCAAAAAGATTTTCAAGCCAGGAGGCCTTCTGGCTGCCGTTGGAGAACAGTGGCCAGAAAGCCCTGAGGTCGACCGCCAGTCCCGCAGCTACAGGACTCACAAGTTTGTGGTTCCAATTCTGTTTCCGCCCCCACTTCTCGATGTAAGGTCTTGCCAGGGGAACGGGCCTGCGCCAAGGGATGTGGCCAGGGCCTGGCCCACCAATAGGGTCATTCTTAGACCTAGATGGGCGGAGCATAAATCACGTACGCTCCACTTATCCAGCACCCAGACAAGAGGTGCCCTGTAAATTCAGGCTGGATGTGTTTAATAAGGGCTTGCTATGGACTGTGAAGGATTTATTCAAGGCCAACAATAATAAAATTGTGCAGTTTTGCATGGGGAAATAGAAATGATAAGTGTGTCCTCAAAACTGGTTACTTGTATGAAGAAAGGTCAAGCTCAGCACAGCTAGTACTTATTGTTTAAAAATAATCGGTGGAGGATTTGGGCTAGAGGTGAAGGATGCAGCCATATTTCCTTTATTGGCCTGAATCGCACTGGCAGTCCCATCCAACCCTATTCCCACTGGCACTCTAACTTGAGCTGATATTGCTGGCAGCCTTAACTCGAACCAATTGAGTTCCACTGTCAGCCCTAACCCGAACCTGCTCTCGCTGGCATCCTGATTTAACTATGTACTGGTAACCAATTTAGAGGATTGATTACTGCTGGGACCCATCAATATAAGAGTGTTTAATCTGCATGAAAACATTTAGGGGGAAAAATTAGGTCGCGCCCCATTTGGGGCGCAAATATCGTCTGGACGCAAATATTAGCGCCTGGCGCTAATTATCGCCACTGACTAGAAACTTCACTTTTACCGCCCCGGGAGGTGAGTGAAGCGCTAAATCAGGCACTGCACACCTGTCTTAAGGCACAAAGGCCGAGCAGTGAGGCGCTAACTCAGCACGCGAGCGCAGCGCAGCTGCTGCCAGTTAGCGAGGGAACACAGACACACTGGCGCCGGCCAGTTCTTAAAGCGGGGGGGGGCCAACTGTTAGGATCAGTAGGCAAAACTACCTCACAAAGCGTTGACTCAATGCAGAAGTCTCTCTTTCTCTCTCTCCGAATCTCTCTCTCTCAGAACGAGTGGTGCAAAAATGTCAACCACAGAAAAAGACAGGAAGAGGCCCCCTTTAAATAGCGCCCCCCCCAGCCCCACAGCGATTGATAGCGTTCCAGTCTTCCGGTCGTTGGATGCGCCAGGCGGTAAGGCAGGGGGCGCCACTCAATTTCCGCTCCGGGGCGCCACAAGGGCGTTGCACCATGGAATGACGTCACAATCTGCGCGCGCAGGTGGTCGCGGCGGTAAGGTTTAGCGCCGCCGCACAATCTCTAGTTAAGTTCCCGAGCGGCGCAAACATCGCTGCGCCCGGGCGTTAGCGGCTTTGCGCCCCATTAGCACCCTCTTAAGGCGCTAACAGGAGGCGCAACCAACTGAATTTTTACCCCTTAGTTTTTTCATGAGCATGTGGGCTGTCAGCAACATTCAGTCTTCTCTCTGGTACTATTCACATATCAGGTATATCATAATCCAGACATTGGGCCAGAAATTCAGCTTTCAGACTTCCTGCGGGTGCAAGCATCGCGCGCGTACTTGCCTACCGCGCCTGCAGTTGTGCTTTGGGCCCATGAGGACTTCCGGTTCTGGGCCTCCTGCAGCTGCCGGCGCGCAGTGCTTGTGTATCCCAGGGACGCAGTTAGTTCGAAGCGTCCCCTGGGATCACGTGGGCCATGGACAGCCAATTCTAGCAGGGCATTTTCCTTCATAGATTTGACAGACCTGTCAAATCTATGAATAGAGGTCGCCCCCAAAACCACACTTAAACTTCAAATAAATTTTTTTAAAAACATCACATTTTTAAAATAACTATAAGTTAAATAAATTAACTACTTTAAACAAAAATTTTAATTTTTGAAAAAATTAATTATACTTTTTAACGGTGCTAAAAATAAACGTACCTTTCTTTAAAGTATCTAAAAAAGATAAACCTGTTGAAAATTTTTTTTAATTGTAATTAATTAACCACTTACCTTGTTAAAAACAGGCCTTGCGCCTCCTTTTTAAAAGCGCAGCTTCTTCATACTTACCTTCCCGGAGAAACCTGAAAGAAAAACTGAAGTTCGCTGCGTGCGCGCAGCCTCTCCCGCGCACGCGTTCGACTTCTGAACCCTTCCCTTTCAGGGGAACGGAAGTTCCGGTTTCCCGCGCATGCGCAGTGCATGCAGGAAACCGGCACTTCAGATGGCCTTACGGGTGAGTACACAGCGCGTACTCACCCGACAACAGCCGAATTTCTGGCCCAATATTGTGTATGTACTCAGGGGTTTTTGTATTATGATCTGTTTCAGGATTCGGGAAGGAACTTTTTGAATCGGATCTGGATAGAATCATGGAGAATGTTGAAAGTGCTATGGATATGGTCCCAGTTTTGAAAAAAGCAGACATAATTAACATAATATCAGGTCCTATCACGTACACACCAGACATTCTTCCTATGGCTGGACCACACCAGGGCGTCCGGAACTACTGGGTGGCTATTGGCTTTGGGTAGGTACAGTTTTCTGTTCCTTTTCAACCAGCATCATTAATTGTTTCATTCATTCTTCCATGACTGCAGACACAAGGGCAGGGATTTTCCGCTTTGGTGAAATCCTGGCACATCTTATGAAGAGCAGGAATTTCACCAGTTCCTGCCGGGTGGGGGGAATGCGGGGGTGGGTTGACGTCTGCAAAGTTGAAAAGTATTAGATTTTTACTAATGCTGTTCTCCACAAAGTCTCATGGCTTCAGGTAAAGCATGGGCAAGGAAACCTCCTGCTGATTACCACCTACCGCCCTCCCTCAGCTGATGAATCAGTACTCCTCCATGTTGAACACCACTTGGAAGAAGCACTGAGGGTAGCAAGGGCACAGAATGTACTCTGGGTGGGGTCTGTCAATGTCCATCGCCAAGAGTGGCTCGGTAGCATAACTACTGACCGAGCTGGCCGAGTCCTGAAGGACATAGCTGCCAGACTGGGCCTGCGGTTGGTGGTGAGAGAACCAACACAAGGGAAAAACCTACTTGACCTCGTCCTCACCAATCTACCTGTCGCAGATGCATCTGTCCTGACAGTATTGGTACCAGTGACCACCGCACAGTCCTTGTGGAGATGAAGTCCCATCTTCACACTGAGGACAGCCTCCATCATGTTGTGTGGCACTACCACCGTGCTAAACGTGGACCACTTTCCATACCTCGGGAGCCTACTGTCAACAAGGGCAGACGTCGATGACGAAGTCCAACACCACCTTCAGTGTGCCAGTGCAGCCTTCGGTCGCCTGAGGAAGAGAGTGTTTGAAGACCAGGACCTCAAACCTGGCACTAAGCTCATGGTCTACAGAGCAGCAGTGATACCTGCCCTGCTGTATGCCTCAGAGACATGGACCATGTACAGCAGGCACCTCAAAGCACTGGAGAGGTACCACCAACGCTGCCTCCGCAAGATCCTGCAAATCAATTGGCAGGATAGGCGCACCAACGTCAGTGTTCTCGCTCAGGCCAACATCCCCAGCATCGAAGCTTTGACCACGCTCGATCAGCTCTGATGGACGGGTCACATCGTCCGCATGCCCGATACGAGACTCCCAAAACAAGCGCTCTACTCGGAGCTCCGACATGGCAAGAGAGCCCCAGGTGGGCAGAGGAAACGCTTCAAGGACACTCTCAAAGCCTCTTTGAAAAAGTGCAACATCCCCACTGACACCTGGGAATCTCTGGCCCAAGACCGCACAAAGTGGAGGAGAAGCATCCGGGAAGGCGCCGAACACCTCGAGTCTCTTCGCCGGTAGCAAGCGGAAGCCAAGCGCAAGGCGCGCACGTCAACCCAAGCACCCTACCCACCCATCCCTTCAACCACCGTCTGCCCCACCTGTGACAGAGACTGTAGGTCCCGTATTGGACTCATCAGTCACCTGAGAACTCATTTTTAATGAGGAAGCAAATCATCCTCGGTTCCGAGGGACTGCCTAAGAAGAAAATGGGATAGATTCAGAACAGATCTACCAGCTCAAAACTGGGCATCCATGAGGCACGGTGGGCCATCAGCAGCAGCAGAATTGTATTCCACCACAATATGTTACCGCATGGTCCGGCATATCCCTCACTCTACCATTACCATCGAGCCAGGGACCAACCCTGGTTCAATGAGGAGTGTGGAAGAGCATGCCAGGAGCAGCACCAGTCGTACCTAAAAATGAGGTGCCAACCTGGGGATGCTGCAACACAGGACTACATGCATGCTAAACAGCGGAAGCAGCATGCCATAGACAGAGCTAAGCGATCCCACAACCAACGGATTAGATCAAAGCTCTGCAGTCCTGCCACATCCAGTGAATGGTGATGGACAATTAAGCAACTAACAGGAGGAGGAGGCTTCATGGACATCCCCATCCTCAATGATGAAAGAGCCCAGCACGCGAGTGCAAAAGACAAGACTGAAGCGTTTGCAACCATCTTCAGCCAGAAGTGCTAAGTTGATGATCCATTTTGGCCTCATCCTGAGGTCCCCACCCTCACAGAAGCCAGTCTTAAGCCAATTTGATTCACTCCACGTGATATCAAGAAACGGCTGAGCACACTGGACACAGCAAAGGCTGTGGGTCCTGACAACATCCCAGCTGTCATGCTGAAGACTTGTGCTCCAGAACTAGCCGCGCCTCTAGCCAAGCTGTTCCAGTACAGCTACAACACTGGCATCTACCCGACAATGTGGAAAACTGCCCAGGTATGTCCTGGTACTCCACAAGAAACAGAACAAATCCAATCCAGCCAATTACCGCCCCATCAGCCTACTCTCAATCATCAGCAAAGTGGTGGAAGGTGTCGTCGACAGTGCTATCAAGCGCCAATAACCTGCTCTCCAATGCTTAGTTTGGGTTCTGCCAGGACCAGTCAGCTCCAGACCTCATTACAGCCTTGTTCCAAACATGGACAAAGAACTGAATTCCAGAGGTGAAGTGAAAGTGACTGCACTTGACATCAAGGCAGTATTTGACCGAATGTGGCATCAAGAAGCCCAGTAAAATTGAAGGCAATGGGAATCAGGGGGGAAACGCTCCGCTGGTTGGAGTCATACTTAGCACAAAGAAGATGGTTGTGGTTGTTGGAGGCCAATCATCACAGCACCAGGACATCGCTGCAGGAGTTCCTCAAGGCAGTGTTCACGGCCCAACCATCTTCAGCTGCTTTATTAATGACCTTCCCTCCATCATAAGGTCGGAAGTGGGGATGTTCGCTGATGATTGCACAGTACTCAATTCCATTCGCAACTCCTCAGATAATGAAGCAGTCCATGCCCACATGCAGCAAGACCTGGACGACATTCAGGCTTGGACTGATAAGTGGGAAGTAACATTCACATCACACAAGTGCCAGGCAATGACAATCTCCAAAATGAGAGAGTCTAACCACCGCTCCTTGACATTCAACGGCATTACCATCGCCGAATCCCCCACCAACAACATCCTGGGGGTCACCATTGACCAGACACTTAACTGGACCAGTCACATAAATACTGTGTGTATAAGAGCCGGTCTGTGGTGAATGTCTCACTTCCTGACCCCCCAGAGCCTTTCCACCATCTACAAGGCACAAGTCAGGAGTGTGATGGAATACTCTCCACTTGCCTGGATGAGTGCAGCTCCAACAACACTCAAGAAGCTCGACACCACCCCGGACAAAGCAGCCCGCTTGATTGGCACCCCATCCACCACCTTAAACATTCACTCCCTCCACCACCGGCACACCGTGGCTGCAGTGTGTACCATCTACAAGATGCACTGCAGCAACTCGCCAAGGCTTCTTCGGCAGCACCTCCCAAACCCGCAACATCTACCACCTAGAAGGACAAGGGCAGCAGGCGCATGGGAACACCGACACCTCCAAGTTCCCCTCCAAGTCACACAGCATGCTGACTTGGAAACATATCGCCGTTTCTTCATCGTCGCTGGTCAAAATCCTGGAACTCCCTCCCTAACAGCACTATCGGAGTACCTTCACCACAGGGACTGCAGCAGTTCAGAAGGCAGCTCACCACCACCTTCTCAAGGGCAATTAGGGATGGGCAATAAATGCTGGCCTTGACAGCGACGCCCTCATCCCAGGAACGAATAAAATAAAATTTAGCTTCAAACCTGCTTAAAAGCTTTCAAACCATTTCTTTGCTCTGATCCCATACATAGACCACTGAAGGATTTTCTGCCTAGATGAAGAATTTGTAGGTGTCAGCTTTGACTCATTAGTAGTACTCTCGCCCCTAAGTCATTAGGTTGTAGGTTCAAGCTCCACTCGAGGATTTGAGCACATAATCTAATGTGACTCTGCAGTGTAGTACCGAGGGCATGCTACACAGTTGAAAGTGTTGACTTTCAAATGGATGATAAATCAAAGCCCCAAATTTGGAAAGAGAAGCAGTCGAAAATGGAGCTGCAACTGTCACTAATTACCTAACCCTCAGTCAACTCACACTTCATGTAGCTGTTTTTGGCTATGTTAATAAACTGGGCAAACAAAAATAAAGCAAGGAGCCACTACTTTCCATCAAAAGAACAAGGGAGAGGTTAGATTATTTTTTTTACGCAGAGGATTGTTAGGACATGGAATGCCCTACCAGAAACAACGGTGGAAACAGAATCCGTAATACTGGATAAATATTTGAAAAACAAAAATGCAAAAGGCTATGGAGAAAGGGCAGGGGCATAGAACTAATTGGATAGCTCTCAGAGAGCCAGCACAGACGCAATAAGCTGAATGGCCTTTTCTGTGCTATAGAGATTTTAACTCGGTGAGATTGGTTGATGTCGCGAGTGTCCGGCCCGGGTGATTTTAACTCCCAAGTCATGTCTACATGAGTCCAATTCGTCTCCCGTCCAAACCTGAATACATAAAAGGACTCAGCCAGTTTTAGCATGCCTCCAAATCAACCATGAGACTTTCAAAACAAGAGAGATAAACTTGCTCTGATTCATCCTTGGATAAGCTTCATACATGAGATACTCACCAAAATCTTGAACTCTCAGAGGAATCTTATGTTGTCAATGTCAGGATTCTACAAGACTATGGAGAAAGTGACAGATGTGGTTACCCGAGCTGAAAAATGAGTAACTGAAGTGGAAGAATTAGAAGCCCAGTTGGTTGAAGACAGACACGCTCACTCTTACGACTAAAAGTGAGAAATCCCTGAAGCACAGATTGACATCCTTGATAATTGAGAATGGCACAATAATCTTAGCATGCCTGACATCCCAGAGAATGCAAATAGAGGCTTGGATTCACCCCTACTTGTAGAATAAGGCCTCCAGGAAGCTTTGCAGTTTGAAGATTGAACAGGAAGATATCTATCATACTGTCAAGCATATCTCTATTTATCTTGATTTATCAGCAGAATGACTTCACAAGCCCAGACAATTTGAAGTGAAGTGTACGTCAAATGACATGAATCTTAAATACGCTATTCTGGCTGAAAATACACATGGAAGAGGACGTTTGATCCCTGAACTCCCGTGAGAAGGCTAGCAAACTTATTATAGTGAGAAGCAGTGAAGGGTTGCTGGCTGCTCATTCTTCACCAGGAGAATTTCTGGTACCGAGGGGAGAGGCATGAGGTCAAGGTGGGGGGGGGGGGCCAGGGTGAAACGAGGCAAGGATATTAGAGGTTTTTTTTCATTGGGTATTCAGCACCATTCCAGATGGGCATTGTGCAGCTGGAGTGCCATTCAGACGCTTCAGTCACATTTTGGGGTGGACCCCTAACTAAAATATTTTTCGGCGGCCTAATAAACCTTGTATGTGGACCTCCCAGCACCCATTGTGCTGGTCGCCCACATGGGGACTTGCTCGGTGCCTCGGGCACATTGCAGGCTTTGGATCTCCACGCCCGATAACATGGGGAGCCGGAGTGGGGGGTGGGGCCCAAAGCATGTTAGCACATTGGTCGCCCATTGCCAGATTATTGGCCCCCGCATGTTGATGTTCGAGGGTCACCAGTGCATGATTTTTAGTTCGATCTAGGCATGCTTTCAGAGTAAGCCTGCCTGGCAATCTTTTGCATCCTGGACCTGTGCTTAGCCAGATCCAGCAGCAGTAGTATCAGAGGGTCAGCAAAATTTAAAAGGAACATCCTCAAATAATGGACATACGAATATACAAATTAGGAGCAGGAGTAGGCCACTCGGCCCTTCGAGCCTGCTCCGCCATTCACTAAGATCATGGCTGATCCAATTACTCCACATTCCCGCCTACCACCGATAACTTTTCACCCCCTTGCTTACCAAGAATCTATCTACCTCTGCCTTAAAAGTATTCAAAGACTCTGCTTCTACCGCCCTCTGAGGAAGAGAGTTCCAAAGACTCACGACCCTCTGTGAGAAAAAATTTCTCCTCATCTCTGTCTTAAATGGGCGACCCCTTATTTTTAAACAGTGACCCCTAGTTCTAGATTCTCCCACAAGAGGAAACATCCTCTCCACATCCACTCTGTCAAGACCCCTCAGGATCTTATATATGTTTCAATCAAGTCACCTCTTACTCTTCTAAATTCCAGCAGATACAAGCCTAGCCTGTCTAACCTTTCCTCATAAGACAACCCGCCCATTCCAGGTATTAGTCTAGTAAACAAACCTTCTCTGAACTGCTTCTAACGCATTTACATCCTTCCTTAAATAAGGAGACCAATACTGTACACAGTACTCCAGATGTGGTCTCACCAATGCCCTGTATAACTGAAGCATAACCTCCCTACTTTTGTATTCAATTCCCCTTGCAATAAACGATAACATTCTATTAGCTTTCCTAATTACTTGCTGTACCTGCATAGTAACCTTTTGCGATTCATGCACTAGGACACCCAGATCCCTCTGCATCTCAGAGCTCTGCAATCTCTCACCATTTAGATAATATGCTTCTTTTTTATTCTTCCTGCCAAAATGGACAACTTCACATTTTCCCACATTATACTCCATTTGCCAGATCTTTGCCCACTCACTTAGCCTATCTATATCCCTTTGTAGCCTCCTTATGTCCTCTTCACAATTTACTTTCCTACCTATCTTTGTGTCATCAGCAAATTTAGCAACCATACCTTCGGCCCCTTCATCCAAGTCATTTATATAAATCATAAAAAGTTGAAGCCCCAGCACTGATCCCTGTGGCACACCACTCGTTACATCTTGCCAATCAAAAAATGACCCATTTATGCCTACTCTCTGTTTCCGAGAGGATACAACCTCTGGCACTGCACATAAGGGTGCAATGTGGATTCACCATTGCCCAAAATGGTCCATCAGGTGAGGAGTCTGTGAAACATCTCAGTAGTCTGTTTTAAGTCACTGCGCTGAGTAATAACCTCCACCCCAAGTGAAGCCCATTCCTTTGGGATACATCACGGGGTGCCTCCCCTTACATGGGATACACCATTAAAAATTCAGGTAAGGGATGACCCACCCAAATTGATAACACAAAAGGAGCAATCTGAAGGAAAAATCTGAAGATGGACCAGTCTGAATTGTGGCATTAGGCTAAGCCCAAATGCATGGAGATCCGTCAAGTGATTTCCCTTAAACGAGCAGCACAAAAAAATTCAAGAAAGCATTGCCCAGCTAAATTGATAATATGAAGGAGTTCAAATCATAAACATATTTGCAGATAGGTCAATCTGAAGGAAGGGTCAGTCAAGCCTAGCCACACAAGGACACAAACTTAAGTAAAAATGGAAAATACTGGAAACACTCAGCAGTTCAGGAAAACTGAAGTGCCTCCCCTTGAAGGGACTAAATTTTTCTTCGGAATTGATTTTTTAACTAAAATAATCAAATTAGTCAACCAACACAAAAAGAGTCCTATTCTGAGATATGTTTGCCAAAATGTAGGGCCAGATAAGCAAAGCCCCTTAGGGAATCATTTAAATATCTCCCCAATAATTTTTGTTAGGGCGAGGTTTTGTTCCACTCAAACTGATTTTTAAACAAAAATTAACAAATCAAATTGAGTTCAGGAGAAGTGAGAGCAAAAATGAACAATAAAGCAAATTGGATACTGAATTGCATCTGCATGTCACTGGAATACTGACGTTGTACAGATCAATAATGAGGTCAGTTCTGGAGTGTGGGATGTGGTTTTGGTCAACTATCTCAAAAAGGATATGCATCCATTAGAAAGAGTTTGAGTCAAGTGATTCCAGTCCTTAGGAGACTAGGTTATGAAGACAGGCTCAAGTGAACGAACTTATTTTTTCTAGAGAAGACCAAGGGGAGACATCATACAGGTCTTTCAAATAATGAAATGTACAGAAAGTGTGAAGTAAGCAAATTATTTAACTTGAACAAAATAAACTTATTTTCCCAGAAGATAATGAATTTATGGAACAGACTTCCAGAGAACACAATGGATTGAGGGTCAGTTGACACCGTTAAAAGGGAGCTGGATCAAGATCTTTTTTGGTGCTTAAGATTTTCCAAACCAAGCTACTGAGAAATCCACATGGCTAGAGTTTCTGTTGGGACACAAGCCCTTCCCTTACCGAAGTCCAGAGAGCTTGTGTGCAAATTGGTAATAGCCAAGATTTAGGGACCTCAAATATGCTCAGGGATGCTGCTGGAGTTTAACCAACTAAACCTGTACGACTTACTGGTACAGAGCCCTAGCTAACTTCTCGCTGTTTGCCTAGCCAGGACTTCCATATCCATTAGGTATTGGCTTGCAGGGCTATATGGTGCCGAGTGAGAAGAATTGCAAGTTCCCAGGTTCAATTAATAGGCCAGGCTCGCCAGTTAATCATCAACAGTGCCCTGGAGTATTGGGAACTTGCCTGCTTCAAATATTGGACTACAGAATCTACCACCAGTGTTTGACTTGTTCCAGTCTACCATTGCCAGATGGATCTTGGAACCCCATGCTTACCTTCTCCCCAAAGAGAATAGATGCAAGTTGGTCATTACAAATCTGAGAAGTGTGGTTTTGAGTCCTCACTAGGTGGCCAGCAGATACTAGGAACTTCTTATGAGCAGCACAGTTCACCATAAAAAGTTGGTATGTCTGTTGAGAAGGAGAATTGAGAGTTATAAAGATATTAATGGCACTGTTTGACTTTTTTTCAGGGGAGGAAGGAGAAAAACACTTACTGGCCTCAAAATTGCCTCAAATTCGGTTCACCGTGCCTGTGCCACCTCTTTGAAAGAGCTATCCAATTAGTCCCATTCCCCTGCCTTTTCCTTATAGCCCTGCACATTTTTCCCTTTCAAGTTTTATCCAGTTCCCTTGTGAAAGTTATTATTGAATCTGCTTCAACCACCCTTTCAGGCAGTGCATTCCAGATCATAACAACTTGTTGGGCAAAAAAATGTTTCCTCATCTCGCCTCTGGTTCTTTTGCCAATGACCTTACATCTGTGTCCTCTGGTTACCGACCCTCCTGCCCCTGGAAACAGTTTCTCCTTATTTACTCTTCACAAAACCCTTCATGATTTTGAACACTTCTGTTAAATCTCCCCTTAACTTTCTTTGCTTAAGGAGAACAATCCCAGCTTCCCTAGTCTCTCCACGTAACTGAAGTCCCGAAGCCCTGGTATTGTTCCAGTAAATCTCCACTGCACCCTCTCTAAGGCCTCGACATCCTTCCTAGTAGCTGTTTTGTGTTTCTCCCTTGCAAATGAACTCGACCATGTTATGATCGCTATTGGATAAATGTTCACGCCCAGTTAGGCTGTTAACTAAATCTAGCTCATTACTCATTACTAAATCTAATATGGCTTGCCCCCTTGTTGCCTCCAGGATATATTGTTGTAGAAAGCTATGCCGGACACACTCAAGAAATTCACTACCTTTCTGACAGGTGCTAGTCTGCTTATCCCAATATATATGAAAGTTAAAATCCCCCATTAAAGCCACAATGCCATTGCTACACACTTGTCTAATCTCTGCATTTATACAACTAGCACTTCACAGCTGCTACCTGGGGGCATATACACAACTCCCACTACAGTCTTAATTCCTTCCCTATTTCTTAATTCTACCCATAAAGTCTCCACTGCCTGCTTACCTCTCGTTATATCCTTGCTTATCATTGAAGTGATTTCATCCTTAATCACTAAGGCTACTCCTCCCCCTCTACCATTTTCCCTATCTTTCCTGTAGACCTTATAACCTGGTATATTTAGTTCCCAGTCCTGACCGTCTTGCAGCCATGTCTCAGTAATAGCTACCATGTCATACCCTCCAATTTGAATTCGCACCTGCAGTTCATTCAATTTATTCCTTATACTTTGTGCGTTTGTATGAGTGTCCACCTGGCTGTACCACAGTGGGATAGAGCACAGATTTCCATCCATGATTCCCCACATGAGAAGACACCAACTGGAGGCCAGGCGCTTCCCCACAGGGAGAAATAATTGGAGGAAAGTCACCCTAAGATACTCTTGCCTAACTGATAGTGGCTGATTACAGGGTAGCGTTGGTGAAATGTTCAAAGCCAATCTCAAGGATATCCTACCAACGGAATAGTGCATGCACAGGAGGACTCCTAAATGGAAAAGTTTTAAAGCAGCTGGAGCTTTTATTAAAAAGTCCCAGTTAAACAATTGACTGTAATTTGTAAGTGTTTTCATCTTAAAGAAAATATATGTGTATTTTCAGGTATGGAATCATTCATGCTGGTGGGATTGGAAAGTATCTGAGTGACTGGATCATAGATGGGGAACCCGATTTTGACCTAATTGAACTCGATCCCAATCGCTATGGGAAATGGACAACAACCAAATTCACAATAGATAAAGCAAGAGAGTCATATGGGTTCAACAACGCTGGTAAGAAGTATGGAAAGGATTGGGTGTGATTTAATTAATAAGTTTACCTTTGACCATTTCTGATTCAAATTCCATCCAAGGTGATCTTGCCGACGGCAGTAGTTTTAATGTAAAGCTTTACTATGTTTACATATAGAGGAATATACTCCTCCGCCACAAACTCCGTTCCCTAGCCACTGACTCCATCCCTCCCTAACATCTGTCTGAGGCTGAACCACACTGTTCTCAACCTTGGTGTCATATTTGACCCTGAAATGAGCTTCCGACCACATATCTGCGGCATAACTAAGACCGCCTATTTCCACTTCCGTAACATCACCCGTCCCCGCCCTTGTCTCAGCTCATCCGCTGCTGAAACCCTCATCCATGCCTTTGTTACCTCTAGACTTGACTATTCCAACACACTCCTGGCTGACCTCCCACATTCTACCCTACATAAACTTGATGTCACCCAAAACTTGGCTGCCCGTGTCCTAACTCGCACCAAGTCCCATTCACCCATCACCCCTGTGCTCGCTGATCTACATTGGCTCCCGGTTAAGCTATGCCTCGATTTCAAAATTCTCATCTTTGTTTTCAAATCCCTCCATGGCCTCGTCCTTCCCTATCTCCAGCCCCACAACCCCCCTGAGATATCTACGCTCCTCTAATTCTGCCCTCTTGCGCATCCCTGATTATAATCACTCAACCTTTGTTGGCCTTGCCTTCTGTTGCCTAGGCCCTAAGCTCTGGAATTCCCTGCCTAAACCTCTCCGCCTCGCTACCTCTCTTTCCTCCTTTAAGACGCTTCTTAAAACCTACCTCTTTGACCAAGCTTTTGGTCATCTGCCCTAATTTCTCCTTATGTGGCTCAGCGCCAAATTTTTTGTCTTTGAATACTCCTATGAAGCGCTTTGGGACGTTTTACTACATTAAAGGTGCTATATACAGGAAACTCTTTATTAACCGGCACCCAAATATCCGGAAATCTCTCTTAACCGGCAAAATTCTTGAGTAGGTAACCAGGGTTTTCCTTCATCTCTCGTTTAAAATTAACTTTAAAAAAAACCCCGAGGCGTTTGCCTTGTATCGGAGCGTGTAGATTGGGAGGGGAATGTGCAGCCCGGGTAGGCAGCGGACACGACAGATGGTCAGCTGGCGGTCCCCGGGGAGACGGAGCTCCGAATGCAGGCGCATGTCAATGTGTACGGGGCTCTCGTACGTTGGGAGATATAACTCTCCGTTATCCGGACCTTTTGATTAACCGGCACCACGCCGGTCCCGTCGGTGCCGGTTAATAAAGAGTTTCCTGTAAATACAAGTTGTTGTTATACTATATGATTACATTACCATATCTGCTATTAGTTACATGCCATAACTTCAATAAAATCATGGAGCAGATTTCCACCCTGCTGTCATGCATTTGTACTGCAGAGCTATCTGAATGGAGTTTTTAAAACTATTTGCACCAAGATCTGAATCCCTAATGCAATAACAGTTCCCTTTTAAACTTCTTTAGGACACTTCAATAGCTCAGCTGGTAAATTTGCTGCCAGTGTGAAACTGTGACATACAGAAAGGCCCCAGGTTTGTTCCCTGGCCGATGCTGAGTTAACTGATCTTAAACCTGTGAGAGTGGGCAATACGCAATGCATTGGCCCCTGCTCCCTGAGCTTGGGGGTGGGGGGGGAAACCACTTCTAATCCATATCCAGTGACTAGTGCTGAAAATTGCACATGTGCGGACATGGGTGAGGATAAAATTGGGCTTCGTTATGATGACCACCATGATGAAACAGTCTATTGACACTGACTATCTCGGTTCATGCATGCAGGATGGCCACTTGAGTGAGAACCTGGAGGTCACTGGCACTATGGAACTGTATTTCACCAAGTACAATTCCACATAACATTACCTCTTACAAAATAGAAATGATTTTAATATATGTTTTTATATTATTTTATATCAAAATAAGCCTCAAGGATAAACCATGGTTTTAGATTAGGTGATTGATTCAAAACTTTCGAACTGAAGGATAACCTTTGTTAGCTCTAATTTCCTCCCCCGCCCCCCTCTATAACTGAATTGAAAAATCAGGGCTACGGGGAAAGGGTGGGGGAGTGGGACTAGCTGAAGTGCTCTTGCAGAGAGCCGGCACAGGCTCGATGGGCCGAATGGCCTCCTTCCGTGCTGTAACCATTCTATGATTCTATAATTGAATAGAAAGGGGTTTGTTCTGGGGTGGGGGGTTGGTGGTGGTTGGCGAAGGGAGGGTATAATCCTAAGGATTTTAACAGAAAGGCCGCGATTTTGCCGGTGCTCTGAGGGCGGGTTCGGAGGTGGGTCAACTGTTAAATTCAAAATGATTGACAGCGGGTTGTGAACCCGCCTCCATGTAGGTTTCCAAAGTCTGCGATTTCAGAATGGGGGAGGCATTTAAGATAGTTAACTGCTTGTTAAATGCTTGTTAACTGCTATTTTGCCAGCCTTTTTCTATTTTCCCACATTTTCAATGGGTTTCACGTCGTTCGGAGATCACGTCAGGTAAGTATGTCGCGAGTTCCAACGAGCTGAATAGTTCACAGCTGCAACTGCAGTATAAAAGCTAAACTCTCATATCTGTTCACTTTCAAATGTGAGAGGTTGCTGATTTCAGGATTTGGAAGACACATTTAATCTGTATTGAGGCTGTAAGTGTGTGTTGTAAACTCTATATGCACTATCACCTCCTTGGAATAACCTCTCTCCTCATTGACTGGCTGCTTATAACATCTCATCCTCAACTGCCATATATAACAGCAGAATGGGAACCATTTATACTCTCTCACCCTGGTCCTCAGAATCTGAGGAAGAGCAGCCGCAGCAGCAGCAAAACCAGGCACAACAGCAGCACCGACAACAAGAGCGCCAACCTTCTCCTCAACCACCTGATGCTGCACAGGGCAGAGGCCATCAGCGCAGGGCTGCGCCGCAGGAGATACCCCCAACACAGGGTTTATAGGCCGAGGATGAGCTTCCTCAACATGACTGAGCAGCAGTGCCAAAGGAAACTGAGACTTTCGCGAGAGGTAGTGGCAGACATTTGCACAATGCTCGATCAAGACCAGAGGAGCGGGTGGACACGCCTTACCAGCGGCTGTCAAAGTCACCACCGCCCTCAACTTCTTTGCATCAGAGTCCTTCCAGGGATCAGCAGCAGACATTAGCGGCATCTCCCAGTCGGCCACCCACAGATGCATCATGCGGGTTACCGATGCCGTATTTGCCAAGTCCGCCAAGTACATCCACTTTTCAACTGATGAGGCAAGTGTTACCGAGCGGGCGCTAGGCTTTGTCAATCTGGCTGGCTTCCCACGGGTGCAGGGCGTCATCGACTGCACACGTGGCCATTGGGGCACCCCATCAGAACCCAGCAGTATTTGTCAACCGCAAGGGCGTCCACTCCCTTAATGTGCAGCTGGTGTGCAACCATAGGAAGAGCATCGTGCATGTGTGTGCCAAGTTCCCTGGCAGCTGCCATGACTCTTACATCCTGTGCCAGTCCACTGTCCCTCAGCTCTTCACTCCACCAAGTGAACTTTCCGGCAGGCTCCTTGGAGACAAGGGCTTTCCCCTGAAGACGTAGCTAATGACACCGTTGAGGAGGCCATCAAACGACTCTCAGGAACATTACAATCAAAGCCACATTTCCACCAGAAGTGTCATAGAGCAAACAATAAGGTTGCTCAAAATGCGCTTCAGATGCCTGGAGAGATCTGGTGGAGCCCTTCAGTACGCACCAGCCAGGGTCTCGAGAATCATCGTGGTCTGCTGTGCCCTACACAACATTGCACTGCAACGGGGATTAGCGCTGCCTGAGGAACAGGTCGCAGAGCGCACAGCCTCTTCAGAGGAGGAGGAGCAGAATGAGGTTCCAGATGAGGAATACCTGGAGGAGGCGGCTGACCCATTGCGACCAGCACGCGAGCACATTGCTGCCCGTAATGCCAGGGATGGCCTAATCAATGCCAGATTCAGCTACATTTATGCAGCACAGACATGTGGCTGCCACATGCACATGAAGGTTGGCATGACCCTACTTCAACACCATAGAGCATCTCTACAATGAACTGTGCATTCCTTGCACTGTCACCAGCATTGCTGGACATAAAAGGCGCCCTCACCCTTCACTCTGCCACTTCCAATTGTGAGCACACATATGGTAACGAATTCAGACATTCACAGAACATTATTACAAAAAAATTAAAGAACAGAAACTTAACATTGATTTATAGCAAAACACCTACGTGAGTGACTATTTATGTGGGAGCTTTCTTTTACGCGTGCATCTATGTGGTGCTACCCCTGTGGCTTCAGCAGATGTAGAGGCAGCCTGCTCACTTCCCTGCTGCACCTGCTTAGACGCCTTTGGCAGTCGTCCTGTGGGTTTTGGAGCCTGTGAGGGCCCCGCCAAAGTCTGCTCCTCCTGCAGCTGTGCAGGGGCAGACTCGGCCATCACTGTTGGGGGAGGCATCTGGGGCTCTGACCGAGGGGTTGGCAAGGGGATGGTAGTTTGAGGGCTTGGAGAGGAGCCCCCACTTCCATGTCCCCTCCCACCATCATCCCTCTCATGGGCCACCCGCACTTCTCTGCTAGCAAGTAGCTTAAGAGCACCTTGCTTCACATCAGTGGGGCCATGAGGACCCGTGTTTGTGCTGACATTCCTCATAACAAGGACGTCCATGAACCTCTGGTTTCTCTCCTCGATAGATGCCCATCTATCCTCCATAGCTGACCATCTATTTAGAAGTGTTACCACGTTCTCCTGAGTCTGCCGATTTATGTCCTCCATGGAGGTTGCCGTCCTTTCCATGGCAGTACCTACATTTGCAAGTGCGTGCGCAATGGTGTTGCTCATATTTGAGATGGACTCCTCCATTCTCTGCACACTCGCAGTCACCGTGGTTGCAAACCCAGTCAGAGCCTCCTGCACTTGTTCCTGAAGCTCCAGCACTGCTCTCTTTCTGGATGGCCCCCGAGGCTCAGCGTCTACATGCAGCTGAGCAGAGCTAGGAGCGTCCTGCGGCCTCCAACTGTCCACTGTTGTCCCTGTCTCCACCATCTGCTCTTGCTCATTTGTGACTTGTGATACACCAGGTGACAACACTACTCTATCTCACATAGGACCCACCGAGGTGTGCGTCTCTGCGCTGGTGCTTGGTGCGCTCATTTCTGCTGACGCTGCTCCCTCAGAGGCTGGAGGTTCCTCTGAGGAGTCCTCCTGCTCTTCCTCCTGGACAGTAGGGAGGGAGGCTCTTGATGGTCCTGTGGGAGAGTAAAGGCATGAGTTAGACATGTCATATGTAGATTGCAGACACATCCCATTGTGCACATGATGAGCATTCAATTTCTATTGACATCAGATCCCATATGAGTCACTCATGAATGCCAAATAAGATGGATGGAAAATTATTCTGTCACCAGGTTATTCTACTGAGCCCATCTCTCCGTCCCCCACTTCAAGCTGGTCAACTGCTCCTGCAATGTCGAGAGCTGCCTCCTCAGCGTGGGTGAGCTGAGCCAACGATGGTGGTCCTCCTCCTGTTCTCTCCCTCTCCCTCTTATTGTGGGCTCTCTTTTCCTGCAATGAGGGAAAGAATTGCAGTTTTAGTGAAAGTGATGGAATGAGTGTAAAGAATGGATAGGATAGATGTTTAGAGGGAGACTATGATGGAGTGGGGTGCCAATACCGAGTTTCCTCCTTTTGAGTTGTTAGTTGTTGTCATTGCATAACATTGAGGGTGGGTGTGAGGGGTGCATAGTAAGATGGGGATGTGATTTTGTACATAGGGAGAGAGGGATGGGTGATGGTGCAAGGGATGTTGGGGTGAGTTAGGATGTGCAGGAGTAGGGTTGGCAATGCAGAGTGATGGGGATGTGATGACAGGCACAGCAGAATGAAGGTAAGTGTGCTGTTATATTACAAGAACATGGAGGGAGTCATCGTTGAAGCCTTTGGTCTTTCTGCAGTCATAACTCAAAGCACCAGCACTCAGCAGCATCAAACCCGAAGTGAGAGCAAATGGGGACATGGCCCCCTTAAATAAACCGGCTGCAAACGCGTCATCAGAGGAGCTCAGCAGACCCGCACCGAGTGATTGGGCCGGGTAACGCGCACGGCGGGCTTAACAAGCCCAATCAAAGGAAAATTGTTTGCGCAGAGCGGCTGGAGCCGGGAGCGGGACCAGAACCCGCCAACTACCTCTCCCACCGCGAACCCGCCTCCGCTGGGAAAATCCAGCCCAAAGAGTTCTTCAGTGATCTGTAACATAATTTAAAACTGATTAGGAGCTGTCTATATGTATACTCCTGAAATCAGTAGCATTTCTGAAGAGCTGTTACCATGACTAATTAATTAGGCTTGAAGTGTTCAATTTTATTTGACAGGCTTATTGCTATGCTATTACAGTTTTCACAGCTCCCTCCATGTACTTCAAAAAGTCAATGAAAACCTTGATTTTTCCAATTCTTTAAAGACTCCGGCCTAAAAATTTGGTTGCTTTGCACCTCCCATTAGCGCCCTAAGAGGGCGTTAACGGGGCGCAAAGCAACTAGCACTAGGGCGCGGCGCCGCCAACGCCTCCCGCGAAATTCAGCGGCGGTGTTAGCAGTGGAGGTTAGCGGCGGCGGTAACCGTTAGCGCCCAGCAGCGCTGCACCGCCAGCGATGACATCATCGCCGTGCGCAGCACCCCGGCCGCGATCTTCGGCAGCGCCCCGACTTACCGCCAGACGCTATGTCCGACGGGGTCAGGGGGGCCTTCCTGCAGCCGGGACGGCACTAATTAAAGGGAAGGTGCCGGGCGGCCATTTTTGTTGCTGGCCGCCTGCCAGCACCTGCCCCCTGTGCCGTCCCCGACCTCCCCTGAAGCCCCCCCGCAGAGTGCTGGCTGCGCTCCGTGAGCCCAGCACTTCTCTTGAGTGCCGGGCTCTTTTGCCGGTACTCCGATCCCTGGTGGCCCAGCAGGGCCCCGGGTCAAGCTGCACAAGGCCCCTCCCCTTTAAGAAGGGGAGGAAGGCCTGCAGTACCGCGGTGCGACATGCCGCGGCGCCGCAATATTCACTCGCAGCGCCCCAAGAGGAAGGCGGGGCGCTTCCAGTAGCACCCCGCTTCCCTCTTGAGGCGCTACTGATGAATTTCGGCAGCCGGGGCGCTAAATTTAGCACCCCGGCGAAGTTAGCGCCCCAAAGGGGGCGCAACTCAATTTTTCCCCCTCCATTTCTTCATATCTAACCAATAACTACCACTGTTGATGGCTCCACATTTAACCTTTAATTATCTATTGGCATCCTTGGCCTTACTATCTTCTGCGACCTCAAATAGAATGCCACATCTTGTTAAAACTGTCTCAAGAAGCTAAGTTTCCTCTTTCATTCCATACTTCCCCCCTCAACAACTCTTAACTTTCTATGAAGCCCAAGTCTGTCCAAAAATTCTGTCCTCATATCTGGGGCGCCTATACTCGCGACGCTCTTGAAATCCTGGACAGATACAAGAAAAAGCTTGTTGACTTTCTCACCTCTAGCTTCTAACCTTCCACTCTCTTTCCATCATAACACGTGGTCGGTCATTCTTTATTTTGTTTATAATATCGTCAATACTGCTTTAAACTTTCCTGTCTTGTTTCTTCTAGCTCCAAATATGCCTTCCTACACGCTCTACCTCTTGCTTACATCGTCACCATGTTAAAATCAAAAATCTCCACCTTATTCTTGCCCAGGATCTCAAACCTGTGGCATTCCTAATTTCATTCATATTTACTTTTACCTACAATCTACAGGCTTTACACTTTTCTGCTGCCTTGCACTATTGCTTTTGACCTTAGTTTCTCAATAGGAAAACGCTCCTGCACTCCATCTTAGTTGATACTTTTCTCAATTTCTCTGGTCGCAGTTTGGACCTGATTATCAGAATTCTCTATTAAAAATTGTGTGTTTGGAAGTTTTTCAAGTGCAGTAGACGATCAGGTAAAACTATGTCTAATAGCTCCCTTTTCCATGTTTTGACTAGTAATTGACATTTTAGTTTGGCTCAGTTAGTAGCATTCCTGCTTCTGAGTCAGAAGGTTTTTGGTTTAAATCCCTCTCCAGGATGTCAGCATATAATCTATACTCAAGTACTGCATTTTCAGAGGTGCCACCTTTCATATGTACAATTAGTTGTTAAAAATCCCATGGCATTATTTAGAGTCCATGGAATTATCCTGGTATCCTGGCAAAAGTTTCTTCCTCAACCAACATCAACACAAATAGATTAACTGGTCATTAATAACATTGCTGTTTGTGGGATCTTGCTGTGTGCAAAATGACTGTCGTGTTTGCTTACATAATAATAGTCACTGCCCTTCAAAGTAATTGATTATATGTGACATATTTTGAGAGATGTGAGAAAACATTATATAAATGCAACATTACAACAGTGACTACACTTCAAAAAAAAGTACTTCATTGGCTGTAAAGCACTTTGGGACATCTGGTGGTCGTGAAAGGCGCTATATAAATGCAAGTCTTTCTTTCAACTCTTTTTGACAACACTAACAACCAGAGCTATTTAGGAACCACCAATAATTATTAGGATTATTACAGATGTACATAGTGTACACAGTGGGGTGGGGGTAGTAGGTAATTGTTTTTTTCTCCTACTTTCCCAATTGTTTGTCTTCAACTGGATTTTGAAAATAAACGTTATTTTAATGAAATTTATGCAGGTCTGCTTAATTCCGTGATTGCTGCTTGTGTGATGTAACACGCACTGAAATAAAAAGTTAGCATGAAATTGTAAAATATTGAAGAGTAGAGATCAAGGAGGGAAAAGATATGAAGAGGTACTGAACAACAGATTGAGGAGAGATAATTAGGAAAACAAAACAGGCACGGTCACTTAAAAGGGAGAAAAAAAAAGCAAAATACTGCAGATGCTGGAAATCTGAAATAAAAACAAAATGCTGGAAACACTCAGCAGGTCAGGCAGTATCTGTGGAGAAAGGACGGTGGCGTTAATGTTTCAGGTCGATGGCCTTCTGTCAGAACTTATAAGGGAAGCGGTGATTGTCATTAATGGGATTAATGGTAATTGTATTTGCAAATCACCTGACATATTTATTTTTTACTTGCTTAGTTGGATATCCCAAAGAAGAGAGGTTTGGAGGAAGGCCAACAGAACGAGTAAGTGGAATTTATGAAACGTTGAAAGCCACGGCATCCATGGGGTTCCATGCCGGCTGGGAGCAGCCACATTGGTTCTACAAACCTGGAGACGACACTGGATATAGGTAAGAGGGAACATTATAACTGAGTGTCAACAAAAGCATAAACCATACATGTGGCTGGAGAACCAGTAGTTTGTTTCAGGATCTGTTTTTTTTTCCATGTGTACTATTCACATGGAGCTAAATGTACTCGACGAACCTGACATAAACTGGCAAGTGCTCAGCCCAGTTGGAACATCTCAGTACCGTATATTGCTGATGAGATATGAAGATTTTCAATATCACACTCTAAAACCATTTGAATATAACAAGAATACAAAAGCAAAATACTGCGGATGCTGGAAATCTGAAATAAAAACAGAAAATGCTGGAAACACTCAGCAGGTCAGGCAGCATCTGTGGAGAGAGAAACAGAGTTAACGTTTCAGGTCGATGACCCTTCGTCAGAACTGGAAAAAGCTGGAGATCGAACAGGTTTTTAAGCAAGTGCCGGGGAGGAAAGAACAAAAGGGAAGGTCTGTGATAGGATGGAAAGCAGGAGAGATTAAGAGACATTAAGAGATGGTGCAAGGCAAAAGGAGATGGTAATGGGACAAGTTAAAACACAAAAGATGGCTCTAGATGGAAGGCAGGAGAGATTAAGAGACATTAAGAGACATTAAGAGATGGTGCAAGGCAAAAGGAGATGGTAATGGGACAAGTTAAGAAACAAAAGATGGCTCTAGATGAAGTGTAAAAAAAAAATGAATGGAAAAAAAAAGAATAGGGGCAGAGGTTATGGTCTGAAATTGTTGAACTCTATGTTGAGTCCAGAAGGCGGTAAAGTGCCTAATCGAAAGATGAGATGCTGTTCCCCGAGCTTACGTTGAGCTTCATTGGAACAGTGTATAACAAGAACTGTGTTTATAATAAAGGCCTTGTACACAATTCTGCTTATAGCATTCATTTTTAAGATGTGGGGTAGAAACTTTACTATGGTCTTAAAAGCAAACGCATGATCTGGAAACTGAAGGAGAATTTCAACAATAAATGAATTTAAAATATGAACATGTATTCATTTATTTTTGAGAATACAGTGAGCTGAAAGGTGCTATTCATTTCTGGAATTCTGTTATCTAAACAGGGAGAAAAATGTACAGTAATTTCTGGAGCAATTGGGTAGGATTTTCCTACCTGGCAGCAATGCTGCTGAAAGTGTGATATGGGCAGGACTGCCACCCACTTGAGTGACCTGGCGCTGACCCTGGTGAATTTGACGGGGTCAGCTAAGCTTTATTTAAATTATTTAAGGAGGATCCTGGAAGTGCGCCTGGGAGCTCGCTACTGGGTGGAAGGTAGGAAATGCTGCTGCTGCTGCAGTGTTGCTAGGACACTAATGATGGTAAATGCGACCTCCATCATTATCACATCCTTTGAATGCACCTGCTTGTATTTGGGTAGGTGCTTCTGCTGTCCTTCATCACTTCTGACAGAAACTATATCCGACTCAAAAATGGGCAGGGTTCCGGGATAATGAACCGTCAAAACCATTTTGCTCACCTATCTGCCTCAGTACCAGCAGTGAAACGGTTTAGGTGCAGAGAATAATCCTGCCTAGAATGTGACCAAAAGAGTGCATTTGAAACTTGCAAATAACATTCAGTCCTCAGAGGGTTACACTGAGACCTGAGTCATGGAAACGGAAGTGTGTTAAAAAGAGGGTAGCTGGACCATCAGCTGGAGCTTTGGTCAACCCAAAACACTATCAGTTCTTCATTATTAGGGAGGTGGGAACTCAATCAACAGACTGCTGCAATTCTGGTAAGTTTCTTCACAATATGCATGTAATTAAACACCAACCAATCGGCTCTCCATTGGATCAGCCAGTTTATTCAATGTGTGGTTGAGCGATCTAGATCAGGGAGCACTAGATTCAATCCCCAACCTGTGTTGAACTAGTTGATCTCAGCCAAACAACAATAGGGGCACTGCAGTTGGCCTCAGTTCCAGTGGCCGAGGAAGGGAAAATATTGGCCAGGTTCCCCAACCCTGACCTCTATCCAATGAGGTGCAGGGGAATGTGGATGTTGGGCGAGGACGAATGGACTACCAACACTTACAATTGGCTCAATCATGAATAATGGCCACTTGGATAAGGAACCTGGCTTGTAGAACTGATTTCCATCAGGGAGTCAACGCCTTGAAGAGAAATGGGAAAGTAAAAATTTTTAAACCTTTCTCCCTGCATGTAACTTAGGTTTAGATAACATGGAAGGCAATGTCACTTCATATGGTACATTTACAGGCTTATTTGTTCATTGTTTTTGTATCTACAGTTCTTGAATATGATTTTTTAACAGAATTATTTACATTGATCTTTCAGGGTTATAAATTCATTATTTCTACATTTCTATGTTTACAGATGAGTTAGCTATATCCCAAGACAGGGATGTACGCACTGTGGTTTCTGAGGAGGACAGAGAGAGAAACAGAAGAAGAGGAGAGAGAAAGAAAGAAACAGAAGTAAAGAGAAGAGAGAGAGAGACCTGTCTTTTTGCAGACTTACCAGTACCAGTTTCCATAATTAGAGGGCAGGGGGAAGGGCCGTGGTGAGAGACTATGGTGGGGCTCAGCCCAATAACATTTAAAATGTAGGAATCTGGCCTGAAAATGTCCACTGATACAACGAACAATATATGGATGTGGAAAGGTCTGTCTCTGTTGTAAGATCTCCCAACTTTATTTCAGCCATACTGAGGGGAGGGGAGGTAAAGGGTGGGACATGCTCTCGAGAGGGGGAAGAAAGAGGTACGAGGGGTGAAATTCAACTTTGGTGGGGTCACAAAACGGGCAGTAACGGAACGTTTACCTGTAAAACACCTCATTTGATTTTCCTTTCCATTGACTTCAAATCGGGTGCGGAGTATAATAGGCGGGCGATCTGCTGGCGCTGGTTTTACCCTCCTGCCGAAGTTGAATTTCACACCCACCATGTCGTGTAGCAGTGAAAGAGCAAAGGATACTGTAGTTGGGAAGGAGGGAAGAGAGATAGTGAGAGAGTTCCTGTTGAACAGGGGACAAGAACAGGGGATACATTCCCTGGACCTGATGGCCTACATCCTAGGCTTTTAAAGGAGGTGGCTGCAGAGATAGTGGATGCATTGGTTTTGATCTTAAAGAATTCCCTGGATCCTGGAACGGTCCCCGTGGATTGGAAGGTAGCAAATTTAAAGAAAGAAAGGAGAGAGAAAACAGGGAACTATAGACCAGTTAGCCTGACACCAGTAGTAGGGAATTGCTAGAATCTATTATTAGGGACGTGATAACAGGACACTTAGAAAATCATAATATGATTAGCCAGAGTCAACACGGTTTTATGAAAGGGAAATCGTGTTTGACAAATCTATTAGAGTATTTTGAGGGTGTTACTAGCAGTGTAGATAAGGGGGAACCAGTGGGTGTAGTATATTTGGATTTTCAAAAGGCATTCGATAAGGTGCCACACAGGAGGTTGTTACACAAGATAAGGGCTCATGGGATGGGGGTAATATATTACAACAACACCTTGTATTTGTATAGTGGCTTTAACATAGTAAAACGTCCCAAGGCGCTTCACAGGAGAGTTATAAAACAAAAATTTGACACCGAGCCACACAAGGAGATATTGTGGCAGGTGACCAAAAGCTTGGATAAAGAGGTACGTTTCAAGGAGCGTCTTAAAGGAGGAAAGAGAGACGTAGAGGTTTAATGAGGGAATTCCAGAGCTTAGGATTTTGGCAGCTGAAGGCACGGCCACCAATGGTGGAGCAATTAAAATCGGGGATGCTCAAGAGGCCAGAATACTGTCACTCTGGCTCTGATCCGTTACCACAGCACAGACCATGAATAGAACCTGGAATCTTCCTGGTCAGTTCAATTTTTTTTTACAAGAATTCACCATATCCCAAGATATTGTACGCACTGTGGTTTCTGAGGAGGACAGAGAGAGAAACAGAAGAGGAGGAGAGAGAAAGAAAGAAATAGAAGTAAAGGAGAAGAGGGAGAGAGACCCGTCTTTTTGCAGACTTGTCAGTACCAGTTTCCATAGTTAAGCGGGGGAGGGGGTGCGCGGTGAGAGACTATGGTGGGGCTCAGCCCAATAACATTTAAAATGTAGGAATCTGGCCTGAAAAAGTCCACTGATACGACGAACAATATATGGATGTGGAAAAGTCTGTCTCTGTTGTAAGATCTCCCAACTTTATTTCAGCCATACTGAGGGGAGGGGAGGTAAAGGGTGGGACATGCTCTCGAGAGGGGGAAGAAAGAGATACAAAGGGTGAAATTCAACTTTGGTGGGGACACAAAACGGGCAGTAACGGAACGTTTACCTGTAAAACACCTCGTTCGATTTTCCTTTCCATTGACTTCAAATCGGGTGCGGAGTATAATAGGCGGGCGATCTGCTGGCGCTGGTTTTACCCTCCCGCCGAAGTTGAATTTCACCCCCACCATGTCATGTAGCAGTGAAAGAGCGAAGGATACTGTAGTTGGGAAGGAGGAAAGAGAGATAGTGAGAGAGTTCCTGTTGAACAGGGGACAAGAACGGGATAAATTCTCTGGACCTGATGGCCTACATCCTAGGCTTTTTAAAGCGGTGGCTGCAGAGATAGTGGATGCATTGGTTTTGATCTTAAAGAAATCCCTAGATCTTAGAACGGTCCCCGTGGATTGGAAGGTAGCACATTTAAAGAAAGAAGGGAGAGAGAAAACAGGGAACTATAGACCAGTTAGCCTGACACCAGTAGTAGGGAATTGCTAGAATCTATTATTAAGGACGTGATAACAGGACACTTAGAAAATCATAATATGATTAGCCAGAGTCAACACGGTTTTATGAAAGGGAAATCGTGTTTGACAAATCTATTAGAGTATTTTGAGGGTGTTACTAGCAGTGTAGATAAGGGGGAACCAGTGGGTGTAGTATATTTGGATTTTCAAAAGGCATTCGATAAGGTGCCACACAGGAGGTTGTTACACAAGATAAGGGCTCATGGGATGGGGGTAATATATTAGCTTGGATTGAGGATTGGTTAACGAACAGAAAACAGAGAGTAGGAATAAACAGGTCATTTTCGGGTTGGCAGTTTGTAACTAATGGGGTGCCACAAGGATCCGTGCTTGAGCCTCAGTTATTTACAATCTATATCAATGACTTAGATGAGGGGACCGAATGTAATGTATCCAAGTTTGCTGATGATACAAAGCTAGATTGGAAAGTAAGCTGTGAGGAGGACACAAAGATGCTGCAAAGGGATATAGACAGGTTAAGTGAGTGGGTAAGAAGGTGGCAGATGGAGTATAATGTGGGGAAATGTGAAATTATCCACTTTGGAAGGAAGAATAGAAAAGCAGAATATTTTTTAAAAGGTGAGAGACTAGTAATTCTTGGTATGCAGAGGGATTTGGGTGCCCTTGTACACGAATCACAGAACGCTAACATGCAGGTACAGCAAGCAATTAGGAAGGCAAATGGTATGTTAGGAGGTTGGAGTATAAGAGTAAGGAAGTCTTGCTGCAATTATATAGCCATGATGCGGAGATGGGGTGGACAAAAGTGAGAAGTCGCACAACACCAGGTTATAGTCCAACAGCTTTATTTGAAATCACAAGCTTTCGGAGCACTCCGAAAGCTTGTGATTTCAAATAAAGCTGTTGGACTATAACCTGGTGTTGTGCGACTTCTCGCAATTATATAGGGCTTTGGTGAGCCCACACGTATGTACAATTTTGGTCTCCTTGCCTAAGGAAGGATATACTTGCCCTAGAGGGAGTGCAACGAAGGTTCACTAGATTGATGCCTGGGATGAGAGGGTTGTCCTATGAGTAGAGAATGAGTAGATTGGGCCTGTACTCTCTGGAGTTCAGAGGAATGAGAGGTGATCTCATTGACACGTATAAAATTCTTAGAGGACTTGACAGGGTAGTTGCTGAGAGGCTGTTTCCCCTGGCTGGAGAGGCTAGAACCAGGGGTCACAGTCTCAGGATAAGGGGTCGGTCATTTAGGACTGAGATGAGGATAAATGTCTTCACTCAGAGGGTTGTGAATCTCTGAAATTCTCTACCCTAGAGGAAAGTGGAGTTGAGGTAGATCAGCCACGATCTTATTGAATGGCAGAGCAGGCTTGAAGGGCCGTATGGCCTACTCCTGTGCCTATTCTTACGTTCCTATCAATTCCCTGTTGTGTGGTTGCTGGAACAGATCCTGTTGAGGGTGGAGACAGTTTTATAGGGTGATGGATAAAGGCCCTGTTGTGGACGGGGGAATAGAGAGACTTTGTTGAGCAGGGAGTGGAAGGTATAATTGCTATAAGGGTAAATGATTCTAAAACAGCATTTCCTCTGGCTTATCAGATCCACAGTGAGCCTTTGCCTTAGTGGTGGTGTTTCCGACTCAGGCCGCGAACTTAATAGAGGAGTCGGGTTGCCTGGTAGGCAGGTTCCAGTCCCGCTGCCGGTTTCAGCCGCTCCCGAATTGAGATTTTAATTTAAGTGGCCTATTAAGTCCCGTCGTGCACGCTGCCCGGTCCAATGAGTGGGATTGGGTCTGTTAGTCGCCTCTGATGATGTCATTGCTGCAGTTGTTTTTAAGGGGCCCATGCAGCCTCAGCCTTTGATTTCTCGTTTCTGCTTGTGTTTGAATGGGCCCAGGCTACAATGAGTGCTGCCAAAGCCAAGGCTGCTCCAAGGTTTAATGAGGACTCCCTCCAAGCTCTTGTGGAGGGAGTAAGAGGGCGCAGGCAGATTCTGTTCCCTCCTGATGGCCGGAGGAAGCCTCCTCAGCAAACAAAGGCAGCCTGGCGGCACATTGCTGAGGAGGTCAGCGCTAGGTCCATATGTTAACACACCTGGGTCCAGTGCCGGAAACGGTTTAATGATCTTCTGCGATCATCTAAAGTGAGTATCACATCACACTTACCTTCAATCTGCTTCCCTTCTCTTCTCATCACCAGCACTCTGCATTGTCAGCCTGCTCCTCCACATCCCACCTTACCCTTACTTCCCTTGCACCCTTACCTATCCATCACTCTCTCTGTACTGAATCACTTCGCCATCCTACTATGCACCCCTCACACTCGCTCTCACTGTTATGCAATGACAACAACTAACAACGCACAGGGAGGCAGCTTCCTCTTGGCACCTCACTCCATCTTGGTCTCCCTCTAAGCTTCAATGTTATGGATTCTTCACAGTCACTCCATCACTCTTGCTGAAACTCCACTTGTGTCCCTCCTTGCAGGAAAAGATAGCCCACAATAAGAGGGAGGGAGCGACGACAGGAGGAGGCCCACCATCCCTGGCGAGATTGACAAGAACTGAGAAGGCTGCGCACTAGATCGGAAGTGGGGGACGGAGAGACGGGCACACTGGACGAAGCTGGTGACAGAATAGATTTTCAACCCTCGCGTTTAGATTTCATGATTGACTGCAGTGGCATATGATGTTCATAGAGATTGACTTTGGATCATCTGCACAATAGGATGTGTCTGCTACCTAAAAATCAGGGGGGGGAAATTCGGTTGGTTTGCGCCTCCCGTTAGCGCCTTAAGAGGGCGCTAATGGGGCGCAAAGCAACTCCTGCGCCCGCAGATCGTGAAGTCAGTCGAGCGTGCAAAGCCCTGGTAGCGCCCGGGACCGGATATTGAGTGGCACCCCCTGCCTTACCATCTGCCGCTAGCAACGACAGGTTGAGGGGAGCGTTTTGCAGTCGGGAAGGGACTGGGGGAGCGCTATTTAAAGACGACCACTTCCTGCCTTTTTTTGTCGGCGACATTTTTGCACCACGCATTCTGAGTGAGAGAGAGAGACTTCTGGAGATATTCAACGCTGTGTTGAGGAGTTTTGGGTACTGAGCAGCACTTTGCAGGTTCATTTTGATTTGATCTTCCTTGCATCGATTTAGAAGAGACTTTGGGGGCTTCACTCTGAGCTCTCTCCCTGGGCCTCTCCATTGTTCTTTCCAGCAGATTTGATGTACAAGTCTCTCCAGGCCGAGATTCAAGGCTGCAATGAGCAGGGTTTGGATGGAGAGCAAGATCGACCCTCCCCTTTAAGAACTGGCCGGTGCCAGTGTGTCTGTGTTCCATTGCTGACTGACATCACATGAGCTTCGCCAGCGCTCTGAGGTTGCGTCTTGCTCCTCAGCGTTAGCGTCTTAAGAGAGGTGTGTAGCGCCTGATTTAGCGCTCCAATCACCTCCAGGGGCGATAGAAGCCAAGTTTGCAGTCGGAGGCGATAATTAGCGCCAGGCGCTAAACTTTGCGCCCGGCCGATAATTGCGCCCCAAATGGGGCGATACCGAATTTCTACCCCCAGATGTCTAACTCATGCCTTTATTCTCCCACAGGACCATCGAGAGCCCCCCTTCCCACTGTCCAGGAGGAAGAGCCGGACGACTCCTCAGAGGAACCTGCAGCCTCTGAGGGAGCAGCGTCACCAGGACTCAGCGCACCCAGCACAGATACGCACACTTCAGCGGGGCTTCGCAACATAGAGTAGTGTTGTCACCTGGTGTATCACAGCTTACAAGTGAGCATCGGCAGATGGTGGAGACAGCGACAGCAGTGGAGAGTCCTTGTCGGAGGTCGCAGGACGCTCCTAGCTCTGCTCAGCTGCATGTGGACGCTGTGCCCCTGGGGCCATCCAGAAAGAGAAGCTGGAACTCCAGGAACAAGTGCAGGAGTCTCTGACAGGGTTTGCCTCCAGGGTAACTGCGAGTGTGGAGAGAATGGAGGAGTCCATCTCCAACATGAGCACTGCTTTTGTGGAGGCAATGGCGCATGAACGTGCCGCCATGGAGAGGGTGGCAACCTTTATGGAGGACATAAGTCGCCAGACACACGAGAACATGGTGACTCTTTTAAATAGATGGTCTGCTATGGAGGATAGATGGGCATCTATTGAGGAGAGACACCAGAGGTAGATGGACGTCCCCGTTATGAGGTTTGTCAGTACTGAGACAAGTCCTCATGGCCCCACTGATGTGCAGCAAGGTGCTCTCCAGCCACTAGCTAGCAGTGAAGTGCGGGTGACCCATGAGAGGAATGTTGGTGGCAGACAACAAGGAAGTGTGGGCTCCTCTTGAAGCGTTCACACGACCATGCCACTGCGGAGCCCCAGAGTCCTCATCCAACTGAGATTGCAGTCTCAGCCGCTGCACAGCCGCAGGAAGAGCAGACTGTGGAGGAGCCCTCCCGGGCTCCCAAACCCAGAGGACGCCCGCCAAAGGCCTCTAAGCAGGTGCAGCATCAAAGTGAGCAAAGTACCTCTACATCTGCTGAAGCCACAGGGGAAGCACCACGTAGAAGCACACGTAAGAGGAAGCTAACACACAAATAGTCAAAAGGGTAGTCACTTGGGTGTTTTGTTCTGTTGTATATTTTCGATTGTCATCCTTTTGTGATGAGATTAAACAAAAGTGATGGCAAACAATTGAAGTTCTGGCCTATGTGTTCTGGGAAATGGAAGTTGCACATTGAGGGCTCAGGGTGACTTGCATTTGTAATGATGGTGCTAAGAGTGATAGGAAAGCACCGTTTATTGGAGAGATGATGTGTGGTGTGTTAAGAAGGTTGTTCACACATTCATAGCCATATGCCAGCCACCTGTGGTTGAAGCGTAAGCTTACATAAATCTGGTATGGATGAGTGCATCCCTTGCATGACAGCCAGCAATGTGCTCGAGTGCTGCTGCATTGGCCACATCCGGCCCCGCGAGGCGTGCCTCGTCCTCCTACTCCTCGGCCTCCTCCTCGTCCTCCCCTTCTTCTTCCGAGGATGCTCTGCGCTGAGCCACTTGTTTCTCAGGCAGCGCTAAGCCATGCTGCTCTGCGATGTTGTGCAGGGCACAACAGATGACGATAGTTCGGGACACCCTGGCTGGTGCATACTGCAGGGCTCCACCAGATCTGTCAACGCATCGGAATCGCATTTTGAGCAAGCCAGTGGTTTGCTCTATGATGCTTCTGTTGCAAATGTGGCTCACATTGTACTGCTCCTCAGCCTCATTTGATGGCCTTCTCATCGGTGTCATGAACCACTTTTTCAGGGATAGCCCTTGTTGCCAAGTAGCCATCCGGAAAGTTGGGTTGGCAGATTGAAGAGCTGAGGCACAGTAGACTGCCGCAGGAACAAGGAGTCATGGCAACTACCAGGGTACATTGCGCAAACATGCATGATCTTCCTGTGGTTACACACCAGCTGGACGTTAAGGGAGTGGAATCCCTTGCGGTTGACAAAAACAGCTGGGTTGTGATGAGGTGCCACATGTGTGCAGTCTACAACGCCCTGCACCCTTGGGAAACCTGCCATATTTGCAAAGCCAACCGCACGCGCATTACACTTGCTTCATCCGTGGTGAAGTGGATGTAATTGTGCGCCTTTGCAAAGAGGGTATCGGTAGACTGTGTGATGCAGGCGTGTGCGGCCGACTGGGAAATGCCGCTGATGTCTGCAGCTGATCCCTGGAAGGAGCCCGAAGCAAAGAAGTTGAGTGCGGTGGTGACCGACAGCCACTGGTAAGGAGTGTCCACCGGCTCCTCTGGGCTCCAGGTGTTGGTGCAGCATTGTGCAGATGTCAGCGATTACCTCTTGCGAAAGTCTCAGCCTCCTTTGGCACTGCTGCTCACTCATGTTGAGGAAGCTCATCCTCTGCCTGTAAACCCTGTGTTGGGGGTATCTCCTGCGGCGAGGTGCAGGCCTGTGCTGACGCCCTCTGCCCTGTGCATCATCAGGTGGCTGAGGAGAAGGTTGGTGTTCCTGCTGTTGGTGCTGCTGTGCCTGGTTGCGCTGCTGCCGCGGCTGCTCTTCCTCTGAATCTGACGACCACGATGAGAGGATAGAAATGGTTCCCATACCACTGGTATATATCTCAGTCGAGGAATGGAGGTTGTTTACGCTCAGACAAAGGGGCTAGAGGGTATTCCAAGGAGCTCACACTACACATGGATTTCAGCCTCAACACTCACAAGATTAGTAGAGTTGAAAAATGTCTCCCAAACCTCAAAGCACTAAGTTGTGGCATGTGAAAGAGTGAGAACATAAGAAATAGGAGCAGGAGTAGGCCATTCGGCCCTTCGAGCCTGCTCCGCCATTCAATGAGATCATGGCTGATCTTCTGCCTCAACTCCATTCACTGGCCCTATCGCCATATCCCTTGATGCCCTCACTAGTCAGAAATCTATCGACTTCTGCTTTGAATATACCCAATGACTGAGCCTCCACAGCCCTCTGGGGTAGAGAATTCCAAAGATTCACCACCCTCTGTGAAGAAATTTCTTCTCATCTCAGTCCTGAATGGCCTACCCTTTATCCTGAGGCTGTGGCCCCTGGTTCTAGGCTCCCCAGCCAAGGGAAACATTCTCCCAGCATCCACCCTATCAAGCCCTGTAATAATTTTGTATGCTTCGATGAGATCCCCTCTCATTCTTCTGAATTCAAGAGAATACAGGCCTAGTGTACTCACTCTCTTCTCATATGACAGTCCCGCCATCCCAGGAATCAATCTCGTGAACCTTTGTTCCACTCCCTCTATGGCAAGTATATCCTTCCTTAGGTAAGGAGACCAAAATTGTACACAGTACTCCAGGTGTGGTCTCACCAAGGCCCTATATAATTGGAGTAAGACTTCTTTATTCCTGTACTCAAATCCTCTTGTAATGAAGGCCAGCATACCATTTGCCTTCCTAATGGCTTGCTGCACCTGCACATTCACTTTCAGTGACTCATGTACAAGGACACCCAGGTCCCTTTGAGCATCTGCATGCCCCAATCATTCACCATTTAGGAAATACTCTGCCTTTCTGTTTTTTCTACCAAAGTGGATAACTTCACATTTATCCACATTATATTCCATCTGCCATGTTCTCGCCCACTCACTGAGCCTGTCGAGATCCCCTTGAAGCCTCTTCACATCCTCTTCACAACTGACACTGCCACCTAGCTTTGTATCATCAGCAAATTTGGAAATGTTACATTTAGTCCCCTCATCCAAATCATTGATATAGATTGTGAATAGCTGGGGCCCAAGCACCGATCCTTGCGGTACCCCACTAGTCACAGCCTGCCATCCTGAAAAAGACCCGTTTATCCCTACTCTTTGTTTTCTGTCTGTTAACCAATTCTCAATCCATGCTAGTATATTACCCCCAATTCCATGTGCCCTAATTTTGTTCACCAACCTCTTGTGTGGGACCTTATCGAAGGCCTGTGAGAGATTGCAGGACCGCTTTTAAGCTACGAGCAGCTGGCAACAATTCAGGTCCTCGCTCAACCCGGCTCGATTCAGCTGACGTGTTTTTCTGAAGGCGGGCAGCATGCTGAAAAACCTGCAAAATCCGAACAGGCAGTTAAAATAGGATTATCCAGGCAGTTAACAAGCTCTTAACTGCCTCTCCCACCGTTTGGTGTTGGGTCAGTTCAAGAGTGGCTGACCCGACACTTGCCAAAGTTGTGTGGAGGCGGGATGGCGGCGGGTTCGTAGCCCGCCAGCAATTTTTCTGATTTTTGCAACAGACCCGTCTCCAAACCCGCCCTCAGATCAATTAAATTTGCGGCCTTAGTCAGAAGGGCTGGGTTTGGATCCCACTCCAGACAACCCTGGTGAGCAGAGACCTGAGCGCCGTCTTTGAATACTCAGGCTGTCTGGAGTGGAGTTTACATCCAGCAGGGGTACTTGCATCCAATGGCTACGGGTGGCCCCCTCTCCTGCATCGGAAAGGGTAGGTGGGGCTGTTTAGCCTTGGTTGCAGCCCACCTAGGAGAAGGCAATTCGAATATAAAAGCCGCAAGGAAGGCAAGGGGAAACAACCTCAACTACCCTTCTCTAGTAAGTGGTTCAAGAATCTCACGTGTGAGACTTGAGTTCGGACCTGACCTAGGGCTGAACACAATGGTTGGACTAGATCCACCAGTGTATATAATATCAATAAAATATTACATGTACTACATAGGCACGATGTTCTCCCATTTACCTTCTGTGCTTGCAGTTTCTTGAATGTTCACTGGCATGTAGCAGTCTTTTATCCTATGAGCCCAGGTTTTCTTAAGGCAAAAGTTGGCATGTCTGGTTCCAATTTTAAAAAAGCAGGTATCTGAGCTGGGACAGTAGTGAGGATGCTGCAATTGGCTCAGTGCCCCTGGGTTAGAGAGGGAATCAGGCGATATTCCTGCTCTTGATCCCCATCCAGTGCAACTGGATAGTGCCTTTAGGAGATGAGGGTATAATATAAATGTAAATTGGAATTTTTCTTTTTTTGTTCCTCATCAAATTTCCTCCTTCTCCCCATCTCTCCTGAAGTCATTACCTCATCGCTACGATTTGGTTACCTAGTGCCTACTTTTACTTCTCCCAAGTGGCCCGTATTCATATCTGAGCTTTCACTGTGAGTGTTGGCTGAGTTATGGAGAGGGCATTACAGTCAAGCCTGATGCTGGCTGACATAATAAAGACTCACTACGCACTTGAACATAAAGCAAGGCTTTAATCAACTTGTAACAAAACATGGAGGTCTAGTTAGCAGTCACTAACTTCCTGTTTCCAGATTGTCTCTGCCCAAGGTGGGCCCATGCCTGAGTATTTATACTCCCTGGACGGCGCCCCAGCTGGCCGCCCAGTAGTACTTCCTGAGTTGTTACTTGCGATTTATGACACTGGCCTCACTCGATATCCACGATCGGGAGTGGGACCTGTGGCAGATTTTCCCCTCCCTAATCCAGGTCTGCTGAGCCCAATTTTAATCCTGCTACTGCCACCCTGGCTGTGATCAGTTACCACAGCACAGACCATAAATCGAACCTGGTCAGTTCGATTTTTTTTTAACAAAAATTCACTATTTACTAGCAGTTGTATATATACAGTAGTGTTACCATATTTAGTGTGGTCCTGAAGGATGAGGCTTAAAGCACTGTAATTTTATGAGTATGTGGAGAGGTGGGGCAGCTCACTCAACAGCAGTGAATACCAGGAAATCACAGGCATGCTGCCCATGATTTTCAGTCCGTTATGGGTTAATGCCTCCACCATGCTCTCTTTGACCTTCATCATTGACTTGTTCTGTTTTTTGGAATTATTTGCTTAAGGAAGAATTGTAGTGAGATAACAGTCAGGATTAGAAGTTGTTACTCTGCCATTTCCAGATTGTCATCAAGTGCAATTCGGGAGAAAAAACATTTTGTTTAGGAAAAATAAAATGCACACGTTAATCTGCTTTGATTTTTGTGACAGCTTTTTGTCAAACAGTTGGGATTGTAATACATCAGCAGTTACACATTTCTGTTAAATCAGAAAACAAAGCTGGCATGGGAAGCTTGAAACCATCAGTTTATGAATTTACTGAGCCTTGCTATCTGTTTAATGATTAATTGGTGAACATCAAGTTGGCTTTGAAATTGTCCTTTTAAGATTCATGCGTGCGTGGGTATATTGTCCTTTAAACTTGCTGCATCAGGAAAGAGGTTTTTCTCTTTGCAGTTTTTTCCTCTCCCCTTCTGAAGGCATTGACTCCCTTCCTAGGGTGCAGTTCCATGGGTGGCAGTCATCTGCTTTTCTCTTATTTATGTGTTAACTTTGACGGTGAGTGAGAACAGGCTTTCGACATTGCAGTGCATCCCGGCCCTGTCCTCACCAGCTGTCCACGCAGTTGCACCTCCACCTGGAGTTGCTGGATAGCAATCATGAGCAGGACCCTTGGCTTAGAAATTGCCTACCTTACCGCCGACCGTTAGCGCCTATTTCTGCAAAAAAAATGGCGGCCGCCTCGCTTCTGCCCGCTTTCGGCACAGGACACGGCAGCTGCCATTTTGGCGAGGTCCATAGCGCTGCTGTTGCCAGCGCTGGCCTCTCAAATTCAGATGAGCAGATCGTGCCGTCAGTCGGCGTGCAACGCCTGATTTGACGCACGACTGATATTTTCGACATCGCCGGAGGGCATAACACCCTCTCCAAACCATGCAGTGCATGGAGAGATGCTGTCAATGCTTCTTAAAGGGACACACACATCTTTCAGGTAACTTTGGATTTCAACTTTTAGACTTTTTAAAATATTTTATTGAAGTAGTGGCTTGGTGCAATACATTTAAAAAGTTGTTAAAGTGTGCAGAGAGTGTTGCTGGACGTTTGGAAGGTAAAGGAAGGCCTCCGAGAAGACAGAAAGTGCTGGAAAAACTCAGCAGGCCGGGCAGCATCTATGGAGAGAGAAACAGATTTAACGGGCTGGATTTTCATTGACCCGTGGAGGCGGGTTTGGAGGCATGTGGGGGGTTAAAGTTACAGATTCGAGGTCCCAAACCCATCCCGCCCCCAACCCGCCTCCATGCCAGTTTCGCTGGAGGCGGGTACCCGACCTGTGCTGGGACCCGCCTCCCCGAGGCGGGAAGGGGATTAGTGGCAATAAACTGCCTGTTAACAGGTAGTTAACAGGCAGTTTTTTGCCTAATCCCTATTTTGATTCGTGAAATGTGGGCTTCCCGACAGGTCCCAACCACGCCAAGTTGGCGAGGCGGACCGTGGGTCTGCAGGGGTTGGAGGGGTCGATATGTCCGGTGGGCAGGTGAGTGATGGGTGCATGTGTGCAGAGGTAAGTGTGTAAGGTAAGTGTAAAGTGTGGGAAAAAGGTTTACTTACCTTAACTTCCTCCTGCAGGTGTCAGCCCTTCAGGTCTCGGGAGTCAGAAATCTCACTGACACAGAAAACAGAATGGCCGTGGTGCTGTCAAAAACTGCAGTTCTGTTTTCTGTGCTGGAATGATTTCTAACTCAGCCTGAGAGGAAGGACTCAAGTTAGAAGACAGATTGTCAGTGTTTGACAGCTTCACAGAGCTGTCAAACGCTGATATTTCATCTGTCAAAAGCTCTTGACAGATGAAATGTCAGTCTGTGACGTCACCTGTTGCCGGGTGGCCCTTAATTGGCCTGCTGAGCTTGCTGGGCGGGCTCAACAAGGTCAATCAAGTGAAAATACAGTGGGTTGGCCACAAGTCGATGGAGGCGGGACGACAACCCAAAAAGTGGGAGTCCCGCCTCCATCACGTCCCCAGTATCAAAATCCAGCCCAACGTTTCAGGTCGAGCTGCTGCCAGACCTGCTGAGTATTTCCAGCATTTTCTGTTTTTATTTCAGATTTCCAGCATCCGCAATATTTTGCCTCTGAGAAGACCACTTGCTCACAGTCCTGTGGGGGGGGGGGGGGGAGGGATCGCATATGGAGATGAAGCAGAGGCAGCAAAGGAGACAATCTACTCGCAGAGGGAAGAGGAAGAAGCAGAAGAGGAGGAAGTGGAAGGAAGGATGCAACCCAGATGGCCCTTTTCTGGCTGGGATATCCGGGATCGAATCATCCGCTTGCGGTACCAGGGACCAGAACCCCAATTCCCCTTTCAACATTTGTTCCGCACTTTACCTTCCCTCTGTTACTGCCAATCACAGCGTCCTCTGGGCCACAACGCTGAAATAAAAGCCACCACCAAGCAAAATTTCCAATCCAACTTTATCCATATATGCATCCAATATGACATCAAGAAATCAACTAATCATCCTTGTGCATTCCCTTAGTGACTGTCTTGTGTGTACCTTTGCCTATCCTACTGATGTCACGCAGTGCTACCCCAGAGATGCAGCATGGCTGGTGGAAGGCTGCTGACTTTCAGTGGGGGACACTGCAGATGGCCTTGCAGGACGACCTTGAGGAGCTGGTGGCTGGGAGTGTCAAATCGAGTGACGGTGTTTCTTCTTTTTCTTCTTCACTCTTCTCTCCCTCTTCTTGGTCAACCACTGGCTGGGCAAGCTGGAATTCTTGGGTGTCTGAAATGAGGAAGGCACAAGGGTAGGGTTGTGGTGAGGGGAGGGCGGGAAAGCCAGAGCTGCGTGCTTACACCATGCGCAGAAGAGATTGTGGGATGAGGGGGAAGTGGGCTGTGAGAAGGAGGATAACGTATGAGGATACCAGCTCAGCCATGCCCCTGCTTAGAATGGCCAGCACCATCTCCTCCAAGGAGGGTGAGGTGAAGCTAGGAATGTGAGGTGTGCCTTGTGTTTGGTAAACATTGTTAGTAGGTGAGCGATTGTGGGGGTGGGTGCCGTGCATTGAGCAGTGTGTGAGGCTAGTGGTGCAGTTGGTAGGAAACAGCTTTTGAAGATGCATTCACTGACCTTGACCACTGGTCTGAGGTCATGAAACTTCTTTGGGCACTGGAGCCCAGTCCTGGGGGCGACACTGCTGGCAGTGACGTCCTGGGCTATCTGGTCCCACATCCTTCTTTCTGGAGGGCCTCCTGGCCCTCTGTGGGTAGAGGACCGCTCTTCCACTTTTCACCCCCTGCACAAAGCTGGAGTGCTGCGTGCGAGACCCTGGGTGCCCTTTCCCTGGCCTGTTGAGCCATTTGTGTTAGTGCTGATACACTTTTACCATTTTTTACGTGCAGAAGGCAGTGCAGCTTTAAAACTGCCATTTTGGAATGATTTTTAATGTTTTTTTTTCCAGAAGGCAGTTGTACTCTAAGGGCTAGAGACTGCTTATTTTTAAATGATTTTTTTTTAGAAGGCAGCTGCCTTTAAGGGCTCGAGACTGCTTTCTAAAATGACCGCCTTGCTTTAAGAAAAGGCAGCCTCGCTCTAGGGACACTAAGGCTACGCTACGTTGGGCCTCCTGCTGAGTGCACAGCCTGAGGCAGCACGTTCCTCACTAGGCTGTGCGCTCCAATCATTCAAATCAGCAGGCAGCACCAAGATAATGCCACTGCCTGCGATGGTTTTATGGACGCGAGCAAACCGTGCCCTGCGGTGACACCGCCCGTTTTCGGGCCTTATCGGATTTCTAGGCCCTTGTCTGATATTCTTGTCCTTAACCTGGCATTGCCACCAATTGTAGTATCCCCTATTGCTGCCCTGGCTGAGCTCAGCTAACAGAGTACAGACCAGGGTTCAAACTTAGGATCTTCCTACTCTATATGGCTCAGAAATGGTAACTTTACTATTGAACCATTTTGTGGCAACCAAGAAAATTATTCTACAGGCTACTCTCAATTCAAAGTCACTTAATTCAAATTATCTGACAATTGCAATTTTTTTAACACGAATTTCCATCTTTGCTGCGTTATTTACATTGCTTAATTACATTTATTGGATAATTGAATGTTTTAGTGCAACAAACAACTGAATTATCGGGAATATATGTAATTGATAAGAAGCTAAAATTGAATTGCTTGCATTAGAAACAATTCTAATCTTTTCCTCAAGGTGTAAAGTGTAAATAAAATATATTTATTAAGCATTGTGAAAATCATGGGGCGAAACTGGAAATACGGGCAGAAGCCAGAAACACTGACCACAATATTTACGGGGAGGTTGGGTGGGAGCGCGGTTGCGGAGGGAAGCCCTGAACTCCTGGGAATGCAGAAACCCTGCCAAATTTGACAGGCTAGCCGGCTGCCGGACGGAAAAGCCAGCGGTAGAAGACTGTAGCAACGGTCCCCGGCAATCGGCAAAGATCGGGGCATGGTGGGAAAGGTGTTTGAGCACAGCAATCGCAAGGGAGGGAGGCAAAGGTTGGGGGAGTGGTGGTTGTCGGCCAATCGAGGTGGCGAGGAGAAGTCACGATCACCAGAAGATTTGCTTGAGGGATCGGCGGGGGGGGTGGAGAGCACTCCAGCTCCTCCTGGCTCACTGGCACTGCTATAAAAAATCACTTACCTGCTTGATCCGGCAGCTCCCGTCTTCATTTTGTTGCCGGGTTTCCCGAGCTCTGGGTTAAATTTAAGTCAGGATCCCAACTGCACTGTGGGAGCCTGATTTAAATATTATAATGAAGTGTCCCGACTCTCCAAGACAGGACACAGACACGTCACACAACCCACCGCCGTAAAAATAGCAGCAGGCGGGTTGGTGTTGCGTTTTGTGATTTTTATCCCCCTCCCACCCCCCCGCCTGTCGTGGGAGGGTTAATATCGACCCCACTGTGTCTCCACTGCTGCTTCCCAATTTGCGAAGGAGCTTGGGCTGAGTGGAACTTCCATCTGCCTCAAACATGGCCCCTGATGTGAGAGAGGCGGGGCCAATGGAAGGAATTTCCTGAACCCTGGGCTCCTTAGTGGTCTGGACGTCAGGGTGAACCTGGTGTAGAGGTTGCTTCAGTGGCAGAAATGGGGCCCAGCCTGAGCCCTTCCCCTCACCTAAAGAATGTCCTTTTTCTTTGCAAAGCTATTTCGCAAGGAGAAAACATAAGGCTGATTTCCTCAGCCCTGCTTCCTAGTCATGATTGAGAACTTGAGAACTCCTGAATAGCACTGCACCCAAACTTTCTGTTGTCTGCGCCTGACTGCCTGAAGAGGGCGCAGCAATGTAAATTAATGTCAGAGGGCTTTACGCCCAGATTTCCTCCAATAGTGCTGGGTGCAGATGCGGGGCAAACTGGTGCTACTGATTCCTCAGCTATCGTTTATGCACCATCACTCCTCAGGGAATGGCTGGTATTGTTAAGATAGGTCTTTAACTTTGACTTAGCTGCGGTTGGACCTGTTGCAGAATGCTGTTAGTCTTTGATACTTTGTGATAGAGGTTGTCCCCATCAGAAAAACTACAATGTAGCAAAGAACAAGGAGAACGAGTCCACATTAATAATTGTATTATATCAATGGAAAATCTGTGACCTTATTTTCCAAAATCAACCCTATGTATAGAATCATACAGCATCATGGAGGCCATCCGGCCCATCGTGCCTGTGCCAGCTCTTTGTAAGACCAATCCAATTAGTCCCACTCCCTTGCTCTTTCCCCCATGAGCCTGCAAACTTTTACTTTTCAAGTATTTATCCAATTCCCTTTTGAAAGTTACTATTGAATCTGCTTCCACCACCCTTTAAGGCAGTGCATTCGAAATCATAACAACTCGCTGCGTAAAATCAATTCTCTTCAACTCCCTTCTGGTTCATCTTCAGTGTAATTGAAGTTGAACAGATATCCGTGTTTCAAATTGCACCCAAGCACTCTTCTACAGGATGACTGCAAAGAGAATACCATAATTGTTCAAAGCAAAGTGTGATTTCCCAGCACTGCAATAACAAGCCATTAATATAACAAACTACTTAATCCTTTGCAGGCCTAGTTTTCGTCGCACCAACTGGTTTGAGCCAGTCCGCCGAGAATGTAAACAGGTCTTGGAGAAAGTGGGAGTGTTTGACCTTACACCCTTTGGCAAATTCACTGTGAAAGGAAAGGACTCTACAAAACTACTGGACCGCCTGTTTGCAAACGTCATGCCGAAGGTAAGCAGATGTTACCATTAGATGCAAATATGACAAACTGACAATTGCAGATGTTCATTTTTACAGCAAATGCCCACTTGTCAAAGATGTAGGTGAGGTGTCCTGATGTAATATCACAATAAGCCACCCTTTCACAGGACACTAATGGTAAAGAAAACTTGGAATTTACATAGTAACACATCATGCTTTCTATGATAATAGCAAAATACTGTGGATGCTGGAAATCTGAAATAACAACAGAAAATGCTGGAAACACTCAGCAGGCCAGGCAGCATCGTGGAGAGAGAAATAGAGTTAACATTTCAGGTCTGGGACCCTTCATCAGAACTGGAAAAAGTTGGAGATGTAACAGATTTTAAGCAGGTGCAGAGGCAGGAGGAGGGGGGGGGGGGGGGGGGAAGGAATTGAAGGAATATTCTGTGCTAAGGTAAGAGGCAGGAAAGATAAAATGTTGCAAATGGGAATGGCAAAATCATACAGCATGAAAAATGGGGGCGGGGATTATAGTCTGAAATTGTTGAACTCAATGTTGAGTCCTGAAAAAGTGTCTAATCGAAAGATGAGGTGCTGTTCCTCGAGCTTACGTTGAGCTTCATTGGAACAATGTAAGAGGCCGAGGACAGAGAGATCAGAGTGGGAGTGAAGCGGAGAATTAAAGTGACAGGCGACCGGAAGCTCAGGGTCACCCTTACGGACTGAACGGACGTGTTCCGCAAAGCGGTCACCCAATCTGCGTTTGGTCTTCCCAACGTAGAGGAGACCACATCGTGAGCAGAGAATACAGTATACTAAATTGCAAGAAGTACAAGTAAATCGCTGTTTCACCTGGAGGGAGTGTTTGGGGCTCTGGACAGTGGGAAGGGAGGAGGTAAAAGGGCAGGTGTTGCATCTCCTGCACTTGCACGGGAAGGTCCCGGGCGAAGGGGAAGGGCTGTTAGGGGTGATTGAGGAGTGGACCAGGGTGTCGCGGAGGGAGCAGTCCCTGCGGAATGCTGAAAGGGGAGGTGAGGGGAAGATGCGTTTGATGGTGGGATCACGTTGGAGGTGGCGGAAATGGCGGAGGATGATCCGTTGAATGTGGAGGCTGGTGGGGTGAAAGGTGAGGACAAGGGGAACCTATCGTGGTTCTGGGAGGGAGGGGAAGGGGTGAGAACAGAAGTGCGGGAAATGGAACGGACACGGTCAAGGGCCGTGTCAACCACAGTAGAGGGGAATCCTCGGTTGAGGAAAAAGGAAGACATGTCGGAAGCACTGGTATGGAAGGTGGCATCGTCAGAACAGATGCGACGGAGACGGAGAAACTGGGAGAATGGAATAGAGTCCTTGCAGGAAGCGGGGTGGGAGGAAGTGTAGTCCAGGTAGCTGTGGGAGTCAGTGGGCTTGTAGTGGTTGTTTGTCGATAGCCTATCGCCAGAAATGGAGACAGAGAAGTCAAGGAAGGGAAGACAAGAGTCGGAGATGGACCATGTGAAGGTGAGGGAAGGGTGGAAATTGGAAGTAATGTGAATGAACATTGTCCTCACCTTTCACCCCACCAGCCTCCACATTCAACACCTGCCCTTTTACCTCCTCCCTTCCCACTGTCCAGGGCCCCAAACACCACTTCCAGGTGAAACACCGATTTACTTGTACTTCTTGCAATTTAGTATACTGTATTCGCTGCTCACGATGCGGTCTCCTCTACATTGGGGAAACCAAACGCAGATTGGGCGACCGCTTTGCGGAACATCTCCATTCAGTCCGTAAGGGTGACCCTGAGCCCCTGAGCTTCCTGTCACTTTAATTCTCCGCTTCACTCCCACTCTGATCTCTTTGTCCTCGGCCTCTTACATTGTTCCAATGAAGCTCAAAGTAAGCTCAAGGAACAGCACCTCATCTTTCGATTAGGCACTTTAGAGCCTTCTGGACTCAACATTGAGTTCAACAATTTCAGACTATAACCCCTGACCCCATTTTTCATGCTGTATGATTTTGCCATCCCCATTTGCAACATTTTATCTTTCCTGCCTCTTACCTTAGCACAGAATGTTCCTTCAATTCCTTCCTCCCCTCCCCACCACCCCCCCCTCCCCCTGCCTCTGCACCTGCTTAATATCTGTTACATATCCAGCTTTTTCCAGTTCTGATGAAGGGTCCCAGACCTGAAACGTTAACTCTGTTTCTCTCTCCACGGATGCTGCCTGGCCTGCTGAGTGTTTCCAGCATTTTCTGTTGTTATTTATGCTTTCTACGATGTTGACTTGACCCCGAATCATCTATAATTGTTCTAGTTGAAATAACAATTGGATTTCCATTAAAGGATATATCATGTCCAGCTTCTTAATTTCAACCCTTGACCCTAATGCTATCTCCAAATACAACCCCATCTTCAAATTTTGCCTTCCTTTCCAAGCTTCTGGAACTGGTCATTGCTGCACAACTCCGTGCCCATCATCTCACGGCACTGAGACCACTCTTGGTCAAAGCTCTAATGACATCCTGCAACCATGGTTATCCTTTCTCGCCCTCCTCGACCTCTCCACCACTCTCGATATAGTTGACCATGCCATCTTCCTCCGCAATCTCTGTGGTATTGCCTCACATGGTTGCATGCCTGCTTATCCCACCGCAGCAAGCCTATCTCCTATAATGGCTTCTCCTCCAGTACCCACACAGTCACCAAGCTGTGCATCAAGGTTCCACGCTCGGCCCCCATTCTGTTTCTCATCTGTATGTTGTGCCATCATCGCAAAGCCGACACTACCCAGCTTTAGTCTCCAACACTATCTTTGATACCACAGATATCACTGTGCTGTCCAACTCCCGATCTGGCATCAACTCATGGTTCCACCTTGCACACGCTGGTCCTCCAATTCTGGTCTGATGAACTTTCCTTCAATTATGAAGAAAAGGGGAAAATATGAAATGTTACAGACTGGTGTTTTCAAATTTAGGTAGAGTGATTCATCTCTAGAAAGGGCAAATGAGATATGTGGCTATTGCAAGTGTCTTATCTTAATTCACTCTCCTTTCCCACAGGTGGGCTATATAAATATCAGTCATATGATTACCCCAAGAGGCCGAGTGTATGCTGAGGTGACAATCAGCCACTTGTCAGAAGAGGAGTTCCTGCTGGTGACAGGATCAGGGTCAGAGCTCCATGACCTCAGGTGAGCATGGATTAGAAATATTATAACTTCTGAAATGAATTTATTCTGTTCACTTTCTTTTTCTCGATTGAGTTAATATAGTGCACATGAAAAAGCTTTTTTTCCCTTCATTTTGCAGTTTTGCAATGGACTTCTAATAAATTTAAAGATTAGATTGTGCATGAATTGTTTTTTAAACAAAAGAAAGCTCTTAAAACTTTTGTATCTTTATTATTTTCCATTCTTCAACTCCAGCCCCAGTGCCATTAACTTCCAACAAAGGAAGTGGACAAGTGTAACTGGGGCTCCCACTAGCTCACGGAATAGGTTGGGTTGAAGTGTATGTTTCCTGACAGGGGTGAGGCAATCGTCTTTTCACTTGACCACAAGGCCACCTGTCCATTTGTATTTTTTTACTATTCATTCTCGGAATGTGGGCATCACTGGCAAAGTCGTCATTTATTGCCCATGCCTAGTTACCCAAACTGAGTGGTTTGCTAGGCCACTTTAGAGGGCTGTTAAGAGTCAGTCACATTGGTGTGGGACTCGAGTCTCATATTGGCCAGACCAGTTAAGGACAGAAGGTTTCCTTCCCCAAAGGCCGGTAATTTTTACTTGGCGATAGTGTAAAACAGCCGATATCGGATTGGCCACACATTGTGCATCTCTTCCGATTTCCGTATCCGTTGAAGTCAATAGAAATGAAAATCAGGAGAGGTGTACAATGGACGGCTGATCCAATTTTGCCTGTTTTACACTATTGCCAAAAGTCAGAATTATCCCCAAGGACATTGTGGAATTTATAAATTATTAGTCAAACATATTGTACCTTAGTATTAGTTTGGCCCAGTGGTAGGACCGGTCCCTGACTGAGAAGGTCATTGATTGAAAAAAGAAAGAAAGACGTGCATTTATATAGCGCCTTTCACGACCACCGGACGTCTCAAAGCGCTTTACAGCCAATAAAGTACTTTTGAAGTGGACTCACTGTTGTAATGTGGGAAATGTGGCAGCCAATTTGCACAGAGCAATGTGATAATGACCAGATAATCTATTTTTGTTATGTTGGTTGAGGGATAAGTATTGGCCAGGACACCGGGGATAACTCCCCTGCTCTTCTTCAAAATAGTGCCATGGGATCTTTTATGTCCACCTGAGAGAGCAGACAGGGCCTCGGTTTAACGTCTCATCCGAAAGACAGCACCTCCGACAGTGCAGCACTCCCTCAGCACTAGCACTGGAGTGTCAGCCTAGCTTTATGTGCTCAAGTCCTTGGAGTGGGACTTGAACCCACAACCTTCTGACTCAGAGGCAAATGTGCTACCCACTGAGCCACAGCTGACACTGAATTGAAGTGATTGAAGTGCCACTCCAGGACTTGAACACAGAGGCCTAGAAATTCGGCCACACAGCACCTGTTTTTTGGGCGTTAAACACCCTCCTAAGCCTCCAATATAGCGGGCAGGAAGCACACACTCATTACGAGCTGGAAGTGCAGCACCCACCATATTGGTAAAGGCCAAAAAATTGGCGTGCAATGCCTACGCCTGAAACAGATACTTTGCACATTTACTTGTTTATTATTACCTTAAAAAAGAGAAGCTGAGTGTCAGCTGTGGCTCAGTGGGTAGCACACTCGCTGCTGAGTCAGAAGGTTGTGGGTTCACGTCCCACCCTAGGGACTTGAGCACATAAATCTAGGCTAACACTGCAGTGCTGAGGGAGTGCTGCACTGTTAGAGGTGCCGACTTTTGGATGAGACGTTAAACCGAGGCCCCGTCTGCTCTCTCAGGTGGACGTAAAAGATCCCATGGCACTATTTCGAAGAGGAGTAGGGGAGTCATCCCCGGTGTCCTGGCCAATATTTATCCCTCAACCAACATCACTAAAAACAGATTTATTTGGTCATTATCACATTGCTGTTTGTGGGAGCTTGCTGTGTGCAAATTGGCTGTCACGTTTCCCACATTACAACAGTGACTACACTCCAAAAATACTTCATTGGCTGTAAAGCACTTTGAGACGTCCGGTGGTCGTGAAAGGTGCTATATAAATGCAAGTCTTTCTTTTCTTTTTACTGCTCACCTGACTTATCATTTTCATTATCTAGATATATAGAGGAAGAGGCAATAAATGGTGGCTATGATGTCGACATTCGTAATGTTACCGATGAGATCGGGGCACTGGGTGTAGCGGGTCCATTTGCACGGAAGGTTCTCCAAAAACTCACAGCAGTAGACCTGAGTGGAACAGCATTTAAATTCCTGCAATGTAAACCTCTCACTCTGGCTGACATTCCCCTTACTGCCATGAGGATCTCCTACACAGGTTGGTGTCAAACACTTAATAACCAATGGCTTGGCTCACAGCAGTGCCTTAGAGGTTTTCACAAAAAAATATAATTAGGTAAGCTTGCAGCCAGCAAAAACTCATAATGGGGGTAATTTTACAAACTTGCGCTCCTGGCACAGAGCTTCACCCACCAGTAATGTTTATTGGGGATTTGGGCACACACCCACTGTCCATGATTTTCTGTCTGTTAAAGTTAATGAGCAGGAAATCATGGGAAACGCATTCCCAAACTTCTCATCTGCGCTGCCAGCAGGTGAAACTCTGCATCAGGAGGGCAAATTCGTAAAATTAGCCCTGGTATTTGTACGTCAGTGCGTCATTAAAAGGGCAGCATCTTTTGTTTTTATTCGTTCATGGGATGTGGGCGTCGCTGGCAAGGCCAGCATTTATTGCCCATCCCTAATTGCCCTTGAGAAGGTGGTGGTGAGCCGCCGCCTTGAACCGCTGCAGTCCGTGTGGTGAAGGTACTCCCACAGTGCTGTTAGGTAGGGAGTTCCAGGATTTTGAACCAGCGACGATGAAGGAACGGCGATATACTTCTAAGTCAGGATGGTGTGTGACTTGGAAGGCAACTTGGAGGTGGTGGTGTTCCCATGCGCCTGCTGCCCTTGTCCTTCTTTTGGAAGATTGGTCGCGGGTTTGGGAGGTGCTGCCGAAGAAGCCTTGGCGAGTTGCTGCAGTGCATCTTGTAGATGGTGCACACTGTAGCCACGGTGCGCTGGTGGTGGAGGAAGTGAATATTTAAGGTGGTAGATGGGGTGCCAATCAAGCGGGCTGCTTTGTCCTGGATGGTGTTGAGCTTCTTGAGTGTTGTTGGAGCTGCACTCATCCAGGCAAGTGGAGAGTATTCCATCATACTCCTTACTTGTGCCGTGTAGATGGTAGAAAGGCTTTGGGGAGTCAGGAGGTGAGACACTCACCGCAGAATACCCAGCCTCTGACCTGCTCTTGTTGCCACAGTATTTATGTGGCTGGTCCAGTTAAGTTTCTGGTCAATGGTGACCCCCCCAGAATGTTGATGGTGGGGGATTCAACGATGGTAATTGAATGTCAAGGGGCGGTGGTTAGACTCGCGCTTGTTGGAGATAGTCATTGCCTGGCACTTCTGTGGCGCGAATGTTGCCTGCCACTTATCAGCCCAAGCCTGAACGTCGTCCAGGTCTTGTTGCATGCGGGCATGGACTGCTTCATTATCTGAGGAGTTGTGAATGGCACTGAACACTGCAGTCATCAGCGAACATCCCCATTTCTGACCTTATGTTGGAGGGAAGGTCATTGATGAAGCAGCTGAAGATGGTTGGGCCTAGGTCACTGCCCTGAGGAACTCCTGCAGCGATGTCCTGGGGCTGTGATGATTGACCTTCAACCACCACAACCATCTTCCTTTGTGCTAGGTGTGAAGCAAAAGTTTGGTAAAAATAAAGGTCTGTTTGGGGAGTCAGAATAATCGTGCGCAGTGTCATTATGATGTCATGCACAGCCCTGCAACGATGTGCTTTGTGATTTTATTGTGTGCTTGTAAACAAACTGAAGACATTTTTTGAAAGACTTTTTTTTAATGTAGACCGCTTTTGAAGCAATGTTAATTGTATACGTTTTGTCTTCTGGTTCTACAGTCCAAGTTAAATGGCCTCCTTAAATTTGCATTATCAATTCCTCTCAGCACTCTTAAGACCCAGATCGTGATCTTTCCCCCCTTCTTCATACCACCATTATTTTCTTTTTCCAGTCAAAATAAGTTTCACTCTGTGGATTTCTCGAGTTTAAAATCCCAGAATGATCCTTGTTGCTCTTCTCTGACTCCTCTCCAACTTATCAATGTCCTTTTGAAGATAGGGTCCCAAAAATTACGCACAATATTCCAAATGTGGCCTCTCCCAGGATCTGTAAAAGTTAGAATAACTATTTTCAACATATAATCAAATGTTTCTGCAGTATAGTCTATACTTTAGTAGCCTTGTTGGTAAGTGAGGGCGTTTTCTGCCAACTTCCCCAAATAGATAATGATAAGTCTGCTCCAGTGCACGAGCGGCTCAGCCGGTTCTACCTGTCTCCAGACAAGCAGAGGAAACAAATGTAATAGCCCAATTATCACATCATGTGCAGCCTGCAAACATTGCAATTGTGCAGCTAATTTGATAAATAATAAATCCTGTCTGAAAAGTGTCTTGTAATCAGTCCACTTTAAAAAAAATATATAGTATTAAAGCATAGACGGGCAACACGGTGGCATAGTGGTTAGCACTGTTGCCTCAGCGCCAGGGACCCGGGTTCGAATCTGACCTCGGGTGACTGTCTGTGTGGAGTTTGCGCATTCTCCCCGTGTCTGCGTGGGTTTCCTCCGGGTGCTCCGGTTTCCTCCCACAGTCCAAAAATGTGCGGGTTAGGTTGATTTGGCTATGATAAATTGACCCTTAGTGTTAGGGGGGTATTAAATATGTGGGGTTATGGGGATAGGATGGGATATGTTAGGGGGAATTAAATACGTGGGGTTACGGGGGTAGGGTGGGATATGTGTACTGTGGGGATTAAAGCAGGGACAGGGTACCGGATTTGGATGATCAGCCATGATCGTATTGAATGGTGGAGCAGGCTCGACGGGCCGAATGGCCTACTCCTGCTCCTAGATTCTATGTTTCTATAGAGTAGGTTTGAGAAATGTGGAGCCAGGCTACAAACGAAAATATTTTTATTTGCACAGCACAGAGGAACATCTTTACAGGGCAGGGCACCTTGCATAAGGGGAGGAGCAAGGTGTCTTGCCTGCCTTTGTTCAGACTTGCTTTTCTTATTAATAGGGCTAGTTCCACAGTAATTTGGCTATGTTTAATTGTTTTATTTATTTATTTATTTAACTTAAATATTTATTTAATCATTCGATGATCAAAGGTTAGCAAGCGAGTAAGGTACAACGATTCCACATAAGCATTGCTGCCATAAACCAAACTCCATAAAGTGATGCGCCAGAACTGGTCGACCATCTTTACATCACGACCAAATATCAGGAACTTGGCTGGGCATCTGCTAAGACTAATTCACAGTTCAACAGTATACCTAAGAAGACACCACACGCCCTAGGTTTTGGCTGTGGTTTGGGACTGAACATTCCTGTAAAGGCACACGAGCATGTTACTCTTTAAAAATAATACGCCTACTCCTTCTTGCTTAAACCTATTGTCATTATTTTAAGATTCTTTTGTTTTCAAATAATTTTATTTCAAGGTGGATCACATTACCTCCCTGACCAAGTAGCACAATTGTTTTTTAAGTCAAAGGGACTGCAAGGAGTTGTCACGTAACACTGTGGCACAGGCTCAGCAAACCTCAGCACTTGACTGCGAACCTAACAAGCAGCAGCAGGCCAGTGGCTGGGGGTATACTTTGCTAAAAAGGGGGTAGTATGCATTTTGGAGGGTATTCATTTGTAACCACGTGTAAGTTTGAAATAAAACAGGCCATGTTTGAAGGAGAGCATTCCAGCACACAATAAATAAATGTATCTCTGGCATCTGTAGAAACAAACCTGTCATTTATTTGTGGGTGGGGAGGACTGTGGAAAAGATTTGTTAACCTCATTTATAACCAGCTTAATGCAACTGGCCTCAAGGCTTTATTGAAAACACATTTGTTTTCTCTCTATCGGTGTCAGAATCAGCATGGAGTGTTCGGGTAGGAATGGGAGCTTTTCTCTAAGCCATTTTCCTTCCCACTCTTCATAAGTCTCCCTCTCTCCTTTCACTGTTATGCTTTGCACCAGTAAAACAATTAGCCTCAACTTCTTGCCAGCTTTCACTCCTGAAATTTAGCCTGACTCAGCCACCCAAACTTTCCAACTGCAGCAGACTCCACCAATCAGATACAACAGTTTGATCAGTCCATGGCCTTGGTCAACCACTTGCCCAATAAACAAAGTTCAATTCTTCAGCGCAGTGACGCACACTCAGATTACAATGGCCTGAGCTTCAGTCACATTGGATGAGCGAAGAGGGAGGGGCGGGGGGTGGTGAGGGGGGGGGGGTTCTGGGTAGCATATCTGTTTTTTTCTGTTACCGCCACACTGAGGAAACTGTCTTAAAGACCAAACTCCATAATGAGGTTTTCTGAATGGAGTAATTCTCTGTGTACATCTGGTGGTGAGGAATCACCTCTGGCACCGTGAGCCCTCAGTGCAAAAATCTTACTTCTCCCTTCCCCCTTGGTTCTTTATAGAATCATAGAATGGTTACAGCACGAAGAAGGCCATTTGGCCCGTCGAACCCGTGCCAACTCTCAGCTACTCCCACTCCCCGGCCCTTTCCCCGTAGCCCTGCAAATTTTTTTCCTTCAGATACTTATCCAACTCCCTTTTAAAAGATAATATTGAGTCTGCCTCCACCACCCTTTCAGGCAGTGCATTCCAGATCTTAACCACTCGCTGCGTAAAAGAAGTTTTTTCTTACGTCGCCTTTGGTTCTTTTGCCAATCACCTTAAATCTGTGTCCTCTGGTTCTCGACCCTTCTGCCAATGGGAACAGTTTCTCTCTATCTACTCTGTCCAGACCCCTCATGATTTTGAACACCTCTATCAAATCTCCTCTCAATCTTCTGTGCTCCAAGGAGAACAACCCCAGCTTCTCCAGTCTATCAACATAACTGAAGTCCCTCATTCCTGGAATCATTCTCGTAAATCTTTCAGTGACAATCCTCGGTCTCCATCGTCTTGTTCCCTATTCGCCCATCAGTGGAAACCATCTTTCACTGTTTACCCCCAGTAAAGTCCCCAGGTTTCACTCACCCTTTTACTGGCTGCTCCTCTCTCGGTGCCTCTCTCACTTACCATGTTGCTGCTGCTCCCCCACAGCTCTGCGGGAAATGCTGAACCCCATGCCGACCCCATTCCCCAATCTCCCTCTCTCCCTGCCTAAGCCCCCATCCCCCGCCCCCAGTCTCCCTGTCCCTCAACTCCCAGTCCGCTGTCACAAGCCCCAAACTCCCGACCCCCGCTTTCTCCAGTCACACATTTTCCCAAGCTCAGATCCCCTGCTCCCTCATCACTTTCACCCTCTTCCAACCCATCCTGGCACCTCTCCCTGTTCTGTCTCGCTCTCCCTCTCGCCCAGCCAGACCCCCGCCTGTTCTCCGCCAGCTGGTCCCGTTTCCGGTCACCCTTAAATGCAGAGCATCTCCCTGCGGCGGGGGGGGGGGGGGGGGGGGTGATGTCACCGAGCTAGAGGCTTCTCTGCTGTGGCAGCCGGTGATGTCATGGAGCAGGTGGGGGATCTGCTACTGCAGCCAGAAATTAAAGGGCACAATTCTCCCAGGCTTCCAGCGGAAGTGCTTGAGAGGTTCATGTCCCATTCCGGGAGACTCCTGGACAATCCAGGAGGGTCGGCAGCCCTAGTGGGCATTCATATCCAGGACCTACCACAAGTGGCGCGGCTAGAGTCTGCCTTCATGATGCCCTAACCCTAGTCAGTCAGGAATTCCGATGACGGCTTATGTGGCCTTTGAGACAGCTCCCTTCAGATTCATCCAGGTGGCAGGATACAGAACCAGGATTCCCTTGCACGTGTCTGCAGAAGAGTCCGCCCAGGACTCGGAAACTCTGAGACGAGGGCCACATTGGCCCCAAGAGGCATATAATACCATAGTGAGGCCGAGCACCACTCAGGTAGCACCTTAGTACAGCACCAGGATAGGTTTCAGAACAGCACAGAGAAGCACTGGGGTGGGACTGGTGATCAAACAAATCGCCTGTTGTAAATACATGCCTGCACAGTAAAACCACTTTTTAGATATGGTCCAGTGTTCCAAGGTATTTCTGTTTGTTTGTTTTTGTGTTTGAGACGATATTTGAAGGTCGGTGTGCGAGGGAGGAGTGTGATCTGTAGACTTCTCTCCCCCAGAGTCGCCTTCTCCTTTGTCCCACTGTCATTTCCACTTCCTCCTGCTCCTGTTCTGCTTTTATCATAAGGACATACAGTATATGGGAATGTCCACAGTGAACCCCATGGTAAGGGCTAAGTGACAGAAGAGTGAGAAGAAAAAGACTTTCCTGCCTGAAACTGCTGAAAAGTAGTTCGCAGAATCCTTTCGTAGCAGCACAGCGGAGAAAAGATTTTTCTAATCAGTCTAGTTAATTTCAACGGTTGTGAACAGTCAAAACCTGTGAACTCAACCACGTCCTGGTTTGACGTGTCATGCAGGTACTTATCCTTCCTTTCTACAAAACATAACTTTAGTCAGGTGCAATTCTAGTGTAAACAGTGCAGTTTCTAGGACACTATCCTGTTATTTGTATACAAATGGAGGGCAGGTGCATCTTCTGCCAGCTGCCGATTTTACTGGATTTTAGTGTGTATTTTAGAACAGGTGTAACTGTATATGTGACGTTACACCCAAATTACGGCCTCTTATGCTGGAACCCCTCCACTTTTTCCCCCTATAAAATTGCAGACTTTCAGACCCCTGTTTTTTAGATGTTCTGAGGAAAACACACCCATCCTGCCTCAGACTGTTATTTTTTATTTGAAAAGTAATGCTCTCTGACTCCAGTTGTAGGACCTCTCCAGATATTGATGATTTCTGTGGGGCTCTGCAGGAAAGCCATTGCACAAAGATCGATCAATTGTTTATGGGTAGATTGAAAGGTATGACACAGTGTAACATCCCGGGGCAAAGTCATGAATATCTACATTTACTGAGTGTAGCACGATTTGCTGCCCGCATACCCCACTTTTGTCTAAAAAGTTCTGGAAGCATTAAAAATGGGGCCTTCTGCGCAGATCAGAACTGCAGCAAGTCACTTACTCCACTTATTGGACCGCAGCTACAGCTCATGTCTAGACAACACTTGCCTCCTGAGGACTATTTAGATGGAATGTAAAAGCAAACTCTTTCCAACATTCTGATCTTTGCATATTGTTGCCAGATCCATGATAACTAGTGGTGTAGATCCCATGGCATGTAATAGCAGGAAATTATGTAAGTAATGGCTGACGTTCCAGTGAGGTAACTTCTAACCAGTGTAAGTAAAGTTAGCCGTTTCATTATACGCTGTGGTGTAGTTATGAGCAACTTTATTTGCATCCTAATCTACCGCACTTAATAGAATTCCAATGTATTGGATAGCTAGTAATGCCGATATTCTCCAGCTGTACGTCCCATTTGTACACCAGTGTAAAAGTAAAGGAAGCATCTTTGTTTATACTCCTTATAGTGTGAAACCCAGTAATATTCATTCTTTGGGTGTGGTTTAGGCTTGACTGACTTCTCAGTTTTCACTCTAGGTGAGCTCGGCTGGGAGCTGTACCACAAACTGCAGGACACTGCTGCCCTCTATCACGCCATCATGGAAGCTGGGCAGGAATTTGGAATCGACAACTTTGGAGCATATGCCATGAACTCTCTGCGGCTTGAGAAAGCATTTAGAGGCTGGGGAGCAGAGGTCAGTAGCAGTGGGATATTAAATGTGCTCTTTTTCACAGTCTTCTGTGGGTAAGCGCACTGCCTGGTGTGGTACTGAGCAATAACGACAGGGGCAGCCTCAAATCTGTGCTGAGTTAAAAAGAAAAACTGAGGGGGGTGGATTTTAACTGGGTGCCGGTTTCAGCAGGGCAAGGGTCAAACCCGCCTGACTGCATCAGTTTGAGGCCCAGGCTATTTTAACTCCCAGGCCTTATTCACATGCCGCTGGACAGGATCTGGCTTTGGGTAGGTCAAAATCGCGGGGCCCGAAGGCTGCCCGCCTGCACCGAGGTATGTCGCGGGGGAGAGGATCAGGGCCATTTCGCGAGTGGGAAGGAATTTAACCCGGGGCAGCAGAAACCCACACTTTCCTTGTAGGGTCAGGAAGGGCAGTCATGCTCCTCCTGGCCCCACTGAAGAAAGTTGTTGACTTACCTTAGAGGGCCTCATCTCCTTTCCCACCAGGTTTTACTGAGCAGAGCATAGGCCATTAAATTGTCATTTACATAGAATTACATAGAATATACAGCACAGAAACAGGCCATTCAGCCCAGCTAGTCTGTGCTGGTGTTTATACTCCACATGAGTCTCCTCCCATTCCATCTGCCTCATCTCAGCCTTTCAGCATATCTTTCCATTCCCTTTTCTCTCATGTACACGTCTAGTTTCCTTTTGAAAGCATCTAAGCTATTTCCCTCAACCACTTCCTGTGGTAGCAAGTTCCAGATTCTAACCACTCTCTGAGTAAAGAAATTTCTCCCTATTTCCCCATTGGATTTATTAGCGACTATCTTGTATTTATGGCCCTTAGTTTTGCATTCTCCCACAAGTGGAAACATTCTCTCCATATCTAGCCTGTCCAACCCATTCATAATTTTAAAGACCTCTATCAGGTCTCCGCCATGTCTTCTCTTTTCTAAAGAAAACAAGCCCCTAATTACATCATAGGTCCCCGATTAACATGAGGCTCTCGTCTGAGTCAGGCGGACACCCCGACTGCCTAAAAAAAGGGCCCAGTTAAGATAGCGGCGGGCGAAAATCGAACAGGGACGGGGCAGTAAATCTTTGCACAGCTATTGTAACTGCGCGCCAACCCCATTGCCCCAGGTGGGCTGGTTTAATATCACTGCCTTGAATGCCCGATGCCTTCAGTAAAATCAGACAGTGCTGGAAATGCACAGGGAGCTGGAACAGGCACAATGGGCCAAATGGCCACCTCCAGTGCTGCAGAATCCTATGATTCTACATAGAGTGAGTAGTGGTGAAGACATTCCCCTGTATACCTGCTTCCTGTTTTAAGGCGAGTCAGAATATATTTATGCTTAACAGAATCTAATGGCATTAACTGCAATTTTCTTTTACTCTAAAGCGCCTGCTGCAGAATTAAAGCTGTTCTGCCCCACAGTGGTCATTTTCAATAATGCTCACATGCTGGTATTTATGTGGCTAAAGTCACTGGAAATACTATTAAAGGGAGTGTTTTTGTTTCGTAAAATGATTAGAGGCCTGGTTTTAACCCCGCCCACCCGGCAGGAACGGGGCGGGCTGATGGTTAAAATGGCGGTTGGGTGCTTCCCGCTGTGTTCCCGACACCTTCACTCTCGCTGTGTTTAGTCTCAGGAAAGGCACCCGCCACAGGCAGGCCTAGCCTCATTAATATTTATATGTTAGGGTCCAATGACGTCACTCGGACCTGACATGATTTTTACTCAGATTGGCGCGACACGCGCACGGTGCTGGGCCTGCCAGTGAATGGTGGCGGGAGACAGGATCAGGGCCAGAACAGGCCCAGGTAGGATTATTTTTCTTTTTTTTGTTGTTGTTTCCTTGCAGGCGTGCTCCTCCTGGCCTCACAAGTAAGCCTTGGGCCTCCCCTTCCTTAGGCTGACCTCCCCTCGCCCAATCGCGATCGTCTCTAGACCACCACTTACCTTCTGCCGAGGTCCGTTCCCGTGGGTCCCCTCAGCGACCTCCCTCCTGCCAGCCTCATTCTCGCCGGGTTCGGGTGGGAGCCCGTCCTGGAGGATGATAATGAGGCACAGGAGTAAAATTCCCCAGGTCTCGCGCCGACGACTCTCCTGCCTCAGGACCCGCCTGTTGCACTCCCGCCCCGAGTTAAAATTGGGGCTTTACATATGTCTTCCTTTCCCCGCCAGGATTCCTCAGGCGACACATCGTACCACAATTTAGTCAGCAGACTAGCAATCTGTGCCCACACTTAAGCAAGTGCCGGCCTGTAACTGGCTGCTGGGAGGTTTACTGGTGTCAGCTTGGCTCACTGGTAATTCTCTCACCTCCAAATCGGAAGATTGTAGGTTTCAAGCCCACCTCCAGGATGTGAGCACATAATCCAGGCTGATACTTCAGTGCAGTACTGACGGAATTCTGAATTGTCAAACGTGCCGCCTTTCAGACGAGATGTTAAACTGAGGTCCCAAGTCCGATTTCAACTCGGGGTGTGAAATGGGTGGGCAGGCTGGGCAGGAAGCCATCAATAACGTGAGCCTGAGGCTCGGGCAATTTTAACATCCAAGCCTTATTTCCTTTTGACTGACGAACCTCCCCCTCTCCGATCGAATGGGAAAACGGGCAGCCCACCCACATGACGCATTTGATTTTTGCCCGGCTCCCGAGACCTAGTTAAAGTGGGGATGCACCTCTTAAAGCAAGGTTGTATTCCCTGCTTTTTTTTTCCTTGACCAACTGTGGAGCACATATTTTGCGGCAGAGATGAGTCCTTTCACCCCCCCTCCCCACCATTCACAACAATTCTCTGCCTTCCAGCACATCCTTCAACATACAATCACCAGGGCACACTGCACCACCTCTCTTTATCATTCCAAACACTCACCTCTTCCTTTCCTCTTTTCACATACTCAGACCATTGTCTTCTTACATACGACTACTTGCACGACCACCAATCCTCCCACCGCTGCTTCCTCACTTCACATTACATACACTTGGCTTTACATTCATCACCTCCCCATCTTCAGTCCATCTTACTTCTTCTCCACCTCTAAACACTTGTCTTACACATCTCCACTTACTATTTCAACAGCCACTCACAAACTCTCACTCTCTCTTTCTGCTATCCAAGGCAACACCTAACACCAGGGAGAGAACCAAGTAACGTTCCCGCCAGCAGCCTGGAGGTCCTGCACAGGTCGCTCACCGCCGGCCTTACAATGCAAATAACCGCACATGCGCGAAAAATTGAATGGGCCGCACAGCCAGTTAAAGGGCCTGTGCACCAAAAGTAATTACAGTGAACATTGGGACCAAGACTGTGGTGGGGGTGGGGGGAGACAACATCATCACTAAAGCAAGAATCCCCAGCAGTCAGTGGCATTCTGGATTAAATGGCTTTTACTTAGTTCTTTCAATTAAAATTATTATTTATGCCGTGGATCAGTCAGAAATTCTGTGTGCTGCCTATTTTCAGAACCTTTTATTCATCAAAGTGTTGAGTTAGACTTTACATGCTCTTTTCATGGCCATTCTTTTTCCCCATCCTCTCCCGAAAGGAGGTGACTCGTGCTGCGGTCTGATTAGGCGGGCACTGGGGAGCTTCCAGTACTTTGCATTTGCAGCCATTCTTCACCTGTGAACTTCGGATGGGTAATCTATTCGACCCTAGGGGCATTACAGCCAAGCCTGATCCCATCATCACCGAATGACGCCATGCATGCACTTTGCAGCAGGCATCACTGAAGGATGATCGGGAGCTCCTGCTGTATTTTTTCTCCCGTCTCTAGCCCCGACTGAGATCAGCTGCCTCAGCACAAACCGGGAATTGTACCAGTGACCTTGTCACTCTGTGTGGCTCAGTAACACACCACGTGATTCATTCACCAACTCATATTTCAAGGAACTTTATTTTCTAAATGATTCTCTGGTCGGTGCTGAGTTAGCTGATCTTGTCAGGGGCAGCAGTTATTTTCTGAGACAAGTTACTTAGTAACTCCAGTCAGTATGTATGAATAACACCTTCAGCGCTGTTGCATAATCTGTAAACCACTTGACTTCGCTGAGGGTTCAATTATAAAGAATTAAGGAAGCAGTAGCAGGGCATTTAGAAAAACATACTGCAGTCAAACAGAGTCAGCATGGTTTTAGGAAAGGGAAATCATGTTTAACAAATTTGCTGGAGTTCTTTGAAGATGTAAGGGTGAGCCAGTGGATGTGGTGTATTTGGATTTCCAGAAGGCATTCGATAAGGTGCCACATAAAAGGTTACTGCATAAGATAAGAGCTCACGGAGTTGGGGGTAATATATTAGCATGGATAGAGGATTGGCTAACTAACAGGAAACAGAGAGTCGGGATAAATGGGTCATTTTCTGGTTGGCAAACGGTAACTAGTGGGGTGCCACAAGGATCGGTGCTGGGGCCCCAACTATTTACAATCTACATTAATGGCTTGGATGAAGGGATCGAGTGTAATGTAGTCAAGTTTGCGGATGATACAAAGATGGGTGGGAAAGCAAGTTGTGCAGAGGACTCAAAGAATCTGCAAAGGGATATAGACAGGCTAGGTGAATGGGCAAACATTTGGCAGATGGAGTATAATGTGGGAAAGTGCGAGGTTATCCACTTTGGCAGGAAAAATAAAAAAGCAAACTATTATTTAAATGGAGAGAGATTACAAAATGCTACAGTTCAGAGGGACCTGGGGATCCTTATGCATGAAACACAAAAAGTTAGCATGCAGGTACAGCAAGTAATCAAAAAGGCAAATGGAATGTTGGCCTTTATTTCAAGGGGGTTGGAGTATAAAAGCAGGGAAGTCCTGCTACAACTGTACAAGGTATTGGTGAGACCACACCTTGAGTACTGCGTACAGTTTTGGTCTCCTTATTTAAGGAAGGATATACTTGCATTGGAGGCAGTTCAGAGACGATTCACTAGGTTAATTCCAGAGATGAGGGGTTTGACTTATGAGGAAAGGTTGAGCAGGCTGGGCCTATACTCACTGGAATTTAGAAGAATGAGAGGTGATCTTATCGAAACATATAAGATACTGAGGGGGCTCGACAGGGTAGATGCAGAGAGGATGTTTCCCCTCATGGGGAAATCTAGAACTCGGGGGCACAGTCTCAGAATAAAGGGTCGCCCTTTTAGAACTGAGATGAGGAGGAACTTGTTCTCCCAGAGGGTCGTAAATCTGTGGAATTCTCTGCCCCAGAGAGCTGTGGAGGCTGGGTCATTAAATACATTTAAAGTGGAGATAGACAAATTTTTGCAAGAAAAGGGAGTGAAGGGTTATGGGGAGCGGGCTGGGAAGTGGCTTTGAGCCCTAGATCAGCCATGATCTTATTGAATGGCGGAGCAGGCTCGAGGGGCCAAGTGGCCTATTCCTGCTCCTATTTCTTATGTTCTTATGTTTAGAAGTATTTATTGATTTTTTTTGTCCTCCAGATGAACTGTGACACAAACGCCTTCGAAGCTGGATTGGACTATTTCATCAAGTTAAGCAAGGTGAGGGTGATTAGTGAATAGCAAACATTTCCACCAGTTGCGTGAACGTATTGATTAAAATCATTCCTCCTTAGCCCCCTTTCTCATACCACTTCCCTTCTATTCACTGCGTTATTTCGCTCCCTTCAAACAAGTCATTTTGCAGTGCCAATAACACTTAACCCTGGCTCACCACTCTTCCATTTAATTGAGTCATCTCGCCCAAGTTACCACTGACCCTCTCGTACTTATCATCTCCTGTGCGCTTTTCCAGTCTACTTATCTTCCCTGCTATTTTTGCTTTGTCAAAGGCTAAACACATCTCTTCAAGATCTGAACCAAATGCTCCCATTGATCAGCAGAGGTCTGTTTCAACAGCGACATTTCAGCTTTATCTTTCGCCCTTACAGATAAGCATTTCTGTTGTAACATAAAACAACAACACCTCTCTACAAAGTCATGTTTAATATGAATTGCACATTTTAAAATAAAGGGAACTGTGAAAGTCAGGACATTTTAAACATGCTGGGAGTTGTTCGCTTTGCCTTGTAACAGCTGAACATAGAAATGGTTTTCTCTACACGTGTGGGTTATATCTTGACAAAGGGAAAGGTATTCAGGATTTCATGCAGTATAGCTTTTACATAGCAGAGGTGTGTAATTTATTTGTTTCACTCAGCCAACAGAGTTCATAGGAAAACAGGCTTTGATAAACATCAAGAAAGAGGGGATTCAGCGTAAACTAGTGTACCTCACCATGCAAACTGACAACGTGGATCCTGAAGGAAATGAAAGCATTTGGTACGAAGGCAAGGTAAGTCCAAAGAGAATTAAGTGCCATTAACAAAGAACCACTGACAGCTTTGAACTCTTTACACTTGAGATCAGAAATGTCCAAACTGCATCCACTGGCCAAATGTGCCCATAAGCCCTGTCTGACTGACTCAGGAAGCTATTTTAATTACCACTGAGGTCTAACGACCAAATGATCGCCTTTGTAAGTGGAGGATTGTCTCCTGGTCTGTAAACCTTTCCTGAGTGCTTTCTTTGCTCAACAATTACAGTACATGAGATGTATCCTCCTGCTACTAAGTATCTAGAGCAACCCCTGCTCTGCTGGCTCCTGAAGAGAGAAGGTTTAGTGGTTGTGGACATGGTTTAGTGGTGGTGCATAATGCGATCCACTGTAGGGAGACAATTAGAAAAAGGTTTAGAGCAACAGCAACAAATAAAATATAAGTAAAATACTGCAGATGCTAGAAATCTGAAATAAAAACAGTAAATGCTGGAAATACTCAGCAGGTCAGGCAGCATGTGTGGAGAGAGAAACAGAGTTAACGTTTCAGTTCAACGACCTTTCGTCAGAACTGGCAAAGGTTAGAGATGTACCAAGACCCATCCACCATTGGCGGCCGTGCCTTCAGCTGCCAAGGCCCTAAGCTCTGGAATTCCCTCACTAAAGCTCTCCGCCTCTCGACCTCTCTTTCCTCCTTTAAGACACTCCTTAAAACCTACCTCTTTGGCCAAGCTTCTGGTCATCTGCCCTAATACCTCCTTATGTGGCTCGGTGTCATATTTTAATTGATAACCACTCCTGTGAAGCCCCTTGGGGCGTTTTACTCTGTTAAAGGCAAGTTGTTGTTATAAAGCAGTATTCTTGTGTATTAAGGTTGTCGGTAACACCACATCTGGAGCCTACAGTTACAACACACAACAGAGTGTGGCCTTTGCATACGTGCCTGTGGAACTCAGCAAAATAGGACAGCACCTGGAGGTGGAACTGCTGAATAAAAAATACAATGCAGTAATCATCCAAGAACCACTGGTACTGACAGAGCCAACTAGGGCTCGAATGAAGAGGAAGAGTGAGAGCTCAAACGTTTGATGGACAGTATTGTTTAAAAGGATACCAACAAAGCAACCCTACACACTGACCTGAAGAAGGATATGTCAGCACTGTAGGTACCATTGAAATATGCCATTTAAATGTAAAAAATAAGTACAGGGCTGCAATATTAAAAGTGATTCTAATTGTAGACATTTCTGCAGCACCATCTTCACACGTGTGACAATCTGATTAACAAGGAGATCTGTCCTTCAAATGCTTTCCACCAATAAATGTGCTGGGTCATGTTTCATTGGGGTAGGAACCATTTGTATTGAGCCATGTTTCAGCTGGGACCAAGCTTCCTGTTACTCAGGATCCCACATGTGTGAAGATGCTGGCCTCAGCAAAAGGGCCTGACTGCAAAAAACATTAAACACAGTCACTGCTGTCCCACAGCGGGAGTGTCGATCTTTCCCATATTAAGCAGAGTGGGCAAGTCTGCCTCAGTATTAACAAAACACCCTGCAGCCCTGGTCTTATCTTTTGTCTTAAAATGTGCAGATTACGAATTGCAATCACTGTAATTAATGTGAAAAGAATAAAAGAAATCTGGCTAATTGCAAAAACTTGCTGTGATTTAAAGATCAAAAGAGTTTATTAATACTAATTAACTGGTTAACTTGAATAATTTTTATTCTGAATGTGTGAATCGCTTGCTATGAGATGTGAAAATCCTTCACCCAAGTGGGACTAATGCAATGCAAAGTCAGTTATTTTATAAAGTCGCCTATCACCTGTTCCACCTGCACCATTACCATTCTTTAACTCAGTTGTTCAACTAATGCTAGATGGTTAGGAATCCATTTTAGCTTCAATGCAACAGGGAAGAAAGTTTTATTCAAGGCAGGATGGGATTTTTATATTTAAAAAGAAGCTGAAGTCATTAATTGAATGATGAAAAAGAAAACCCCAATTATGCTGCAACAATCACCCACGCCCAGTGAAAGGAATAAACATGAGATCTTGAATTTGAGTTCATACTGATTGGTGCTGGGATGTATCACAATTCTGGGGATGGATCAGATACCTATAGCGAAAGCTTTCACTTCTGTAACCATGAGTTCAGATCCCTCCAAGTGCTGCTGAAGTGATTTAATAAAATAGCAGAAACTTTTCTAATTGAAATAATTTGTTTCAAACTCCACGGTCGCAGCACCAACATGATCAGGAGCTGTTCCGAACAAGTAGGGAAATGATCAGTGAACATCGAGTAATATTCTAGGACTCAGTGGTCTACTGCTGTGTTTCAAAACTAAAGCCCTGATTTTAAGTCGGGGCAGGAAGTGGGGGGGGGGGGGGCCAATTAGAAATAGGAGGGGCCCAAGGATAGATATACCAGATGGAAACCCACTCCCTGTGCATCCTCCTTTGTTTCAGCACGAATGGCAATATTGAACCGAAAGGAATTTCTGCCTAAATAATTGCAAGTGTTGCACTAAATCCATCCTGCCATGAACCAAAACATAAAAGTACTGCACAAAATATCCTAAAATAACAATTTGTGTTAGTTCAGAATGGCAGAATCCCTGGAGTAACTGAATGAAAACAAATAGCCTGACACCCTCCTTTAGGCCACATGCTGACACTTGGTTAGTCTGAGCTGCACTGAGCAAGGAGGCACTGAGTGGACCCTTGGGAGGCACCTCACAGCTCCTGGTGACTAGACAAAGGGCGCAATAGCAGAGTGGCCTACCTGCTTACCTTCTCAGTAGCAGAGACTTGAAGGTCAGGGGGCTTGAAGAATGACAGGTTCAACTTGTAGACATTCTGGTCTATATGGCTTTAGGGCTACACCAGGTGGTGCCTTTACCCACTAGACAATTGGTGATGGCCATGATAGTAATTTTTTTTTAAACCGATTAGAAGGACTAACACAGGAAATGATGGTGAGAACAAATTTTTATTCGTGAGTCAATGTGAACTAATTTGTATCAAATAGAAGTTTAATTGCTTAATCTGTAATGTTGTGTACAATTTAATGAAATAATTTTTAATATAAATTGCATTAATGCTATGCAAATAAAATGGATTTATTGGAAGCCATTGGGGGATTTTCTGTTTCTTTTAAATAAATAGGATTCCGATTATGTTACATTTATACATGTCTTTTATTTCCAGAACTAGTATACAAATAGAGTACTGTTTACAGGAGAGGTAGTTGGATAAGCTGAATAATGTACCCTTCTCACTCTCTTTTTTCTTGGATAGTTGATCTGGTGCATCTCCTGACCTAACTTGTCCCAGTTTCCCTAGAACAGTTGGTTTGATTGACAGATCAGTAAGCTATTTTCTCTCTGACTTAAGTTCTTTCCCACTCACCCCTGCATTCCTCAGCTGAGATGGCTGGCGGCCTATAACTAGAGGAGGTACAGAAGAGCAGTACAGGATGTTGTATCTCCCTATTTGCATACAACCTGTGTTAATAACATAAGTGTGGAGCAACAAAAGGACGTTCAGCCCACCAGGCTTGGTCCTCCCAGAGACCAGGCACTCTTTCGCTCTCGCTTGGGACTACAAGCTTGTTTCTGTGTTCCTAGCAGGGAAGCCACACGCAAAGGGAACAAGTATTAGAGATGGGGCTACAACACTGTAGCCCCAATTCTTCAACCCTCACTCCTTGTCAGCTTGGCTCCTCACTGGGAGCTTGGGATTGGGATCACCTGACATATTCAACATAGCCAATCTCCTGAGACAGGTGCCCAACCACAGTTATATTTAGTAAGATAAAGCACTGTGAATTTTTTTTCCCAATGCCTGGGTAGTAGAACAAAACTGTAAGGATATTAATCCAACATTACTACTCCACACTGGCCAGTTAGATTCCATAGATGACACATTCATGTCCCAGCTGTACAGAAACCAGCATATTGCATACAGTCTTTGATTGCCAATGTGCATCCTTATACTTAAAACATCCAGGGCTGTAAATTCCATGGGGGATGCTCCATTGGCAGAAGAATGGTTGAGTGGAACCCCTGCCTGCCCACATGCTCAGGCCTCCGACCACATGCCAAATTGCAGGGATGGGATCATTTGTATGTTTCGAGGCACCCACACCGATCAAGGATCAATTACCTCGATCTAGGTAAGGTTTGGGGCCTTTCAAAGGGCCTCAGAAGGACTCATGCCAGCTCTCAGCTCTTCTATCTCCCTCATGCCCCCTCCAAGCTCATCTTATCCATGAAACCCACGTATTGTTCCCTTGACCCCATTCCCACTAAAATGCTGAGGACCCAACATCCTTTCCTAGCCTCCATGCTAAGTATAGTGGTTTCTTCTCATCAGATATTGCCCCTTCCCATTCAAAAATGCTGTCATTATCCCTCTCCTCAAAAACCCACCCTTGGCCCCACTGTCCCATCTCCAACCTCCCTTTCCTCTCCAAAGTCACTGAAAGCAATGTTGCCTCCCAAATCTGTGCCCATCGTTCCCGCAACTCCACGTTTGAATCTCTCCAGTCGGGTTTCCGCCTCTTCTACAGCACTGAAACAGCCTTAATCAAAGTTACAAATTAGAGATCCTCTGTGACAGTAACCATGGTGCATTTACTCTCCTTGTCCTCCTCAACATCAATCCAGTAATCAGAGCCAGCGCTCCAGTCTCCACTTGCTGGGTTTGTCTGGAGTAGGGCCTGAACCTCACCCTTCTGACTCAGAGGCAGAAATATTACCAATGAGCCAGTGGTCATTCCGTCCGGACGCGAGTATCCTGCTGGATGTGAATCCAGTATTTAGAGACCACATTATAGTCTCCACTCTCCAGGATTGTCTGGAGTGGGACTCGAATCCCTCACCTCTGACTTAGAGGCAGGCCTGCGGCCACTAAGCCAAAAGCTCACTCCCACTTTACTGTATGGGTCATGATAAGATGATACTATCTTTTCATCCTGACCTTGTAGATTTGTGGCTTACCCAATACCAGTACTTTCTTACTACAAAAGGCAGCTTTAACCACGGCACTGTTGTGCAATACAAACAGACAAACCGTCCTTCTAACCACATTATTTCAGATGTTCTCTGCAACCACTTTCCAATTTCTTTTCCTTCCTTTCCATCTGGTACTTGTTTCCGATTGGTACTGTCTGACCTTCCTCTATTTCAGGTTCACGCTCCCCCAGACTGATTTCTCTATCTCAAACCAGAATTAAGTGGTTCAGCTGGCAGCACTGCCAGCTCTCACACCTCTTACTTTTAGGTATAAGTCTGAATGGAAGTAGGGAAGCCTAAGGAGAGCACCGGCCGATCAATGATGCTCTGACCTTGCAGATTCGCGTCATCTTTGGGAGCTCCCAGCATGGCAAAAGCCTTTGGGTTGGAAAATCACATGCAACATTTTTTAATTATTATTTGTTCTCTCGGTGTGTAGAATGCCGGCAAGGCTGCATCTAGTGCCCACACCAAGTTGTTCTGAGATGGTGGTCAGCTTTCTTCTAGCAATTGGTTTTAGAAAGAGTGGGAATTCGGAGAAGAGGGGGAAGGAGTTGTTGCTTTTTTGCCTACACTACTTGTAGTGCTTTGTGTTACAGGTAGATATTTAATTTCAGTACCCTTAACTTAATCCATATCAAGTAATTAGTCAAGAAACTAAACTGTAAATGAAGTTACCTAATTACAAATGTAATTAAATAAAACAAGGTCATATAGGGATGGCAGTGCAGGTGGTGTGCCGCAACTGCAGCATGTGGGAGTTTGTGGAGAGCATTGTGAGTCGTGACAACCACGTTTGCAGTAAGTGCCTGCATCTTGAGGAACTTCAGCTTAGAGTTTTGGAGCTGGAGTCTGAGATGCAGACATTGCGGGCATCACGGATGGAGAGAGTTACCTGGACACTTTGATCCAGGAGGCAGTCACACCCCTTAGGTTAGGTAGTGGTACAGGTCTGGTTAGTGGTCAGGGACAGGAGGGTGTGGCTGCAACTCAGGCAGGTAAGGGGACCCCAGGTGCAGTGCTGGAGGAGCTCAGCCTTTGCCCTTGTCCAACAGGTATGAGGTTCTTGCTGCCTGTGTGGATGAGGGAAAAGTCTGCAGGATGGATGAGCAAGCTGACCATGGTGCAGGAGGCCATTCAAGTAGGGGGAGTGAAAGGGAATGTAGTTGTGGTAGGGGACATTATAGTCAGGGCGATAGATACTGTTCTCTGCAGCCGCAACCGAGAGTTCCGAATGTTGTGTTGCCTACCCAGTGCCAGGGTTAAAGACATCTCCTCGCGGCTGGAGAAGAACTTGGGGGGTGATTTTGCCAGCCCTGGAGAGGCGGGACTGCCGGGAAAATGGCAGAATCTGAGGGCGGGTACCCATCCCGCCTCCGTGCCATCTTCCCAGGAGGCGGGTACCTGATCCGCGCCGGGTCCCACCAGGGTCAGCGAGGCGAGCAGTGGGTCTGCAGGGGTCGGAGGGGTCCAAAAGTGCGCTGTGAAGGTGAGTGGTGGGTGCAAGTGTGGAGCGGTAAGTATGTTAGGTGAGTGAAAAGTGTTAGAAAAAGTTTACTTACCTTTTGTTTCTTCCTGCAGGCTTCAATCGTTGGGGACCCGGAGGCTCCGGCATCTCATAGCAGAGATGACAGAATGGCTGCTGCATTCTCCAATGCATAAAATAGGTTTGGTGAGCCTTGCGTACAAGAACTCATCAAAGAACAGAGAATGTCAGTGTTTGCCAGCTTCTCAAAGCTGTCAAACGGTGACAATTCATCTGTCAAAAATTTTTGACAGATGAAACGTCATACGCTGACGTTCTCTGTAACTGGCTTCCCCTTAATTGGCCTGCTAAACCCACTGGGCGGGCTTAACAAGGTCAATCAAGGGAAAATAGCGTGGATTGGCCACAAGTCGATTGAGGCGGGACTAAAACCCGACAAGCAGCAGTCTCGCCTCCAACGCGCCCCCATTGGCAAAATCACCCCCTTGGAGTGGGAGGGGGAGGATCCAGTTGTCGTGGTCCACGTAGGGACCAACGACATAGGTAGAACTGGGAATGAGGTTCTGCTGAGGAAGTTTCAGGAGCTAGGATCCAAATTAAAAGCAGAACCTCAAAGGTAATAATCTCTGGATTGTTAACTGAGCCACGCGCAAATTGGCATAGGGACAAACAGATTAGAGATTTAAATGTGTGGCTCAAAGAGTGGTGTGGGAGGAAGGGGTACCAGTACTGGGGAAAGAGGGAGCTGTTCTGTTGGGACGGGCTCCACTTAAAACCGGGCTGGGACTAGTGTCCTGGCGAACCGGATAACTAGGGCAGTAGACAGGGCTTTAAACTAATGATGGGGGGCTGGGATTTTCAGGAAAGTAAATTTAAAAGCAGCAAGAGAAATGTCAAGGCTCTAGAGCAGAGTAGAGTTTTGGGTAAAAATAAGCAGCGTGGATCAGGAAGGGACAGAGAGAGTAACAACGGTAATAAGGCAACAGTGACTAAGGTGACATCAGGAAAAAAGAGAAATAAGTCAAAGCTAAAGGCACTGACATGAATCTTGTCATTCATGTGGAAATGACTTCTGAAGTAATACTGGGCGGCCTGCTGGTGGTGCTGTCCAGGGAGAGTATAAATACTCGGGCATGGGCACAGCTTGCTCAGGACATTCCTTAACAGGAACTAGTGAAGGACACAACTAGATCTCCATGTTGAAAAACAGTTGATTAAAGCTTTGTTTAATGCTTAGACCAAGTGCCTAGTAGTTTTCTTACATCAATTTAATCAGCTGGACCTGCTCCACGCTCTGAGTAGTTTTGGGAACAGACGGCTACGACTCAAACGGTAGAAGGGAACCAGATGTAGTAATCAATCCATCATGGAGAAACTACTCCAACCCGCCCGTCTTGACCTGGACCCAAATTCACCTACAACTGCTAAGGTATGGAAACACTGGTATCGTACCTTCAGCAACTTCCTCAGGGCATGTGGTGAGAATGTTCCTGATAAGTTAGAGATACTTGCCAATTATGTATCCCCTTATGTGTTTGACTATATCGAAGACTGTGTAGACTATGACTCCGCTATCCAAATACTACAGCAACTATATGTTAAGGCCCCAAACAAAATTTTTGCTCGGCATCTACTGGCCACAACTCGACAACAACCCAGGGTATCACTTGACGAATTCCTTCAAAAGCTTCGCAGGCTCAGCAAAGATTGTAATCTCAAGGCTGTCTCAGCTGAGCAGTACCAAGAGGAGTTAATTCGTGATTCTTTTATTAATCGAATTGCGTCTCCCTTCATATGCCAGCATCTGCTGGAGAATAAAACCCTCGAGTTACAAGCTGCCTATGACCAGGCATATTCTCTGCACTTGGCAAAAAAAAATGCAGATGCCTATCTTTTACCACGTGCACGGACTGCTGCTATCACTTTTAGTGACTCCTCCAATAAGCCTCAGGCGGAAGCCCTCACTGATGACGACTCTATCCTAGCTGATGACGACCCTACCCTAGCGGCATCTTGGCAGTCTAAAAGGAAGTGTTTCTTCTGTGGAGGTGCATTTCATTATAGGAAATTTTGTCCTGCTCATAATGCAATCTGCAATCATTGCAGTAAGAAAGGCCACTTCTCAAAAGTATGTCAGTCAAGAGCCTCTTCTAGGGTTACAGCTGCTCCCTATAAAACTGCTCCTCCCCCAAGAGCCACTACTAATGTTACAGCTGTCATCTATAAAACTGCTCCTCCCCCAAGAGCCACTACTAATGTCAGCTGTCAAGGATAAAACTGCCCCTCCTCCCATCACAGCTGTTTTTCCCCAAAGCCTGTCCCATGCAGCCACGAAGGTTTCGGTAAATGGACACATTTTGAGTGAATTAATCGACTCATGCAGCTCTGACAGCTTCATCAGTGAGCAGGCTGTCAGTAAGTTAAAACTGCATATTTACCCCTCGGACAGGGAAATTGCAATGGCTCTGACGACACTGACCACTAACTCTTCCGGCTTTTGTCTTGTCGACCTTATTCTCAATGGCCGCCTTTGGCTACACCATACAGTATCGACCCGGCAAGGAGAATGTGGCCCCGGATACCCTCACGCGTGCATTCTGCTCTTCCATGTCAACTTCGACTCTTGCAGATCTTCATACTGACTTATGCCATCCTGGCGTTACCCGTATGTTGCACTTTGTGCAATCTAAAAATCTCCCATTTTCTACGGAAGACGTGAAAAGAACATGCTCCACTTGTAGAATTTGCGCGGAATTAAAACCGCAATTCTTCCGTCCGTCGGATGGCTCGCTCATACGTGCTACACAGCCTATGCAGCGACTCAGCATTGACTTTACATAAGAACATAAGAAATAGGAGCAGGAGTAGGCCAATCGGCCCCTCGAGCCTGCTCCGCCATTCAATAAGATCATGGCTGATCTGATCCTAACCGCCAATCTACTATCTACTATCACAGAACCATCTCCTGCATCTAACAGAATTGCACACACAAAATAGGAGCAGAATCAGGCTACACGGTCCCTGGGCCCGCTCCACTACCCACAGGGCCATGACCGATCCGAACCTAGACTCATGTCCAAATTCCTGCCCGCTCCCCGTAACCCTTAATGCCCTTTACTTCTAGGAAACTGTCTATTTCTGTTTTAAATTTATTTTAAAGGGCCATTGCCTTCCTCAACGCGAAACACCTACTTGCTTACTATGGTGGACGAATATTCACGCTTTCCCTTTGCTTTCCCCTGTCCCAATATGCTTACTTCCACAGTGATTAAATGCCTCGATCAGGTCTTTTCCCTTTGCGGTACGGCCAATTTCATCCACTCTGATCGGGGTCCCTCCTTCATGTCAAGCAAACTCAAAAGTTATCTTTCCCAACGGGGAATCGCCACAAGTAAAACGACACCGTATCATCCTATTGGAAATGGACAGGTTGAGAGATACAACGCTATCATTTGGAACGCTGTTCGTCTTGCACTGAGGTCACACAATCTACCAGACCAGCAGTGGGAAACTATGCTCCCTGACGCGTTGCATTCCATCAGGTCTCTTCTTTCTACATCCACCAATGTTACTCCTCACGAACGATTCTTCGGGTTCCAGCGTCGCTCCACTCATGGGACGTCCCTACCATCATGGTTGGCAGCTCCTGGCTCCGTGCTGCTCCTGAATTCGTCCGATCCTCCAAGACTGATCCCCTCGTCGATGATGTGGAACTAATGGATGTCAATCCTACATACGCGTATGTGCGGTACCCTGATGGCCGGGAGTCCACAGTTTCACTTCGGTATCTGGCTCCCTGCCCAACCGGTCCCACAGACCCAATCGATAGAGAGATCCATATTAACGACGCCGATAGTCCGCGCTCCTCCGAGGATGATGCCCTACCCGGGACATCAAGGGATCTGCCAGCTACTCCGCTGGATCAACCCGGGGAACAGAGCGCTCCCCGCGGGATGGCCACCCGAAGCCAGGACGCCGGTCAATCACCAGCTACTGAGCAGGATGAAGCCAGCTCTGCGCCCGTGGGGGCCCGCATGCGGAGTCACAATCTCCCCAGTCCCCCTCAGGTCGATCAAGGCGACACGGACTCTGCCAGCCCGCCGGTACGAACCAAGCGACCCAGGGACCAAAACACGGTCCGAGGAGACGTGCCTTCCGGCCTCCAACAGAGATCCAAACGACTGCATCTATTCTTAGTCCGGCTAATTCGGTAGAAGGAAGCCGCCGGACTTCCAATCTTTCAGGCGGGAAGAATGACATGAATCTTGTCATTCATGTGGAAATGACTTCTGAAGTAATACTGGGCGGCCTGCTGGTGGTGCTGTCCAGGGAGAGTATAAATACTCGGGCATGGGCCCTGCTTGCTCAGGACATTCCTCAACAGGAACTAGTGAAAGACACAACTAGATCTCCATGTTGAAAAACAGTTGATTAAAGCTTTGTTTAACACTTAGACCAAGTGCCTAGTAGTTTTCTTACGTCAGGCACTATATCTGAATGCGCGAAGCATTCACAACAAAATAGATGAATTAATAGCGGAGATAGAAATTAACAGGTTTGATCTAATAGCCATAACGGAGACGTGGTTGCAAAGTGGCCAAGGCTGGGAACTATATATTCCAGGATACATAACTTTTAGAAAGGATAGGCAAAATGGAAAAGGAGGAGGGATAGCCCTGATAATAAAGGATGGGATAAAGACAGTAGAGAGTAAAGTTTGCAGATGATACAAAGATGGGAGGGAAAGTAGAAAGTGAGGAGGACATAAAAAACGTACAAGGGGATATAGACAGGCTGGGTGAGTGGGCGGAGATTTGGCAGATGCAATACAATATTGGAAAATGTGAGGTTATGCACTTTGGCAGGAAAAATCAGAGAGCAAGTTATTATCTTAATGGCGAGAAACTGGAAAGTACTGCAGTACAAAGGGATCTGGGGGTCCTAGTGCAAGAAAATCAAAAAGTTAGTATGCAGGTGCAGCAGGTGATCAAGAAGGCCAACGGAATGTTGGCTTTTATTGCTAGGGGGATAGATTATAAAAACAGGGAGGTATTGCTGCAGTTATATAAGGTATTGGTGAGACCGCACCTGGAATACTGCATTCAATTTTGGTGTCCATACTTAAGAAAAGACATACTTGCTCTCGAGGCAGTACAAAGAAGGTTCACTCGGTTAATCCCGGGGATGAGGGGGTGGACATATGAGGAGAGGTTGAGTAGATTGGGACTCTACTCATTGGAGTTCAGAAGAATGAGAGGCGATCTTATTGAAACATATAAGATTGTGAAGGGGCTTGATCGGGTGGATGTGGTAAGGATGTTCCCAAGGATGGGTGAAACTAGAACTAGGGGGCATAATCTTAGAATAAGGGGCTGCTCTTTCAAAACTGAGATGAGGAGAAACTTCTTCACTCAGAGGGTAGTAGGTCTGTGGAATTCGCTGCCCCAGGAAGCTGTGGAAGCTACATCATTAAATAAATTTAAAACAGAAATAGACCGTTTCCTAGAAGTAAAGGGAATTAGGGGTTACGGGGAGCGGGCAGGAAATTGGACATGAGGCTGAGTTCGGATCGGTCAAGGCCCTGTGGGTGGCGGAGCGGGCCCAGGGGCCGAGTGGCCGGGTCCTGCTCCTACTTCTTGTGTTCTTTAGATTTGAGGTTAGGATCAGATCAGCCATGATCTTATTGAATGGCGGAGCAGGCTCGAGGGGCCGATTGGCCTACTCCTGCTCCTATTTCTTATGTTCTTATGAAAGGATCTTAGCTCTGAAAATCAAGAAGTAGAATCAGTTTGGGTGGAGCTAAGAAACAGCAAGGGGCAGAAAACATTGGTGGGAGTTGTTTATAGGCCCCCAAACAGTAGTTGTAATGTAGGGCAGAGTATAAATCAGGAAATTAGAGGCGCATGTAACAAGGGTAATACAGTAATCATGGGGGACTTTAATCTACATATAGACTGGGCAAACCAAATTTGCAGTAATAGTGTGGAGGACGAATTCATGGAATGTATGCAAGATAGTTTTCTGGATCAGTATGTTCAGGAACCAACTAGGGAACAGGCTATTTTAGATCTAGTATTGTGCAACGAGATTAATAACCTTGTAGTAAAGGGGCCTTTAGGGAAGAGTGACCATAATATGATAGAATTTTATATTGAGTTTGAAAGTGATTTAGTTAAATCCGAAACTAGGGTCTTAAATCTAAACAAAGCAAACTACATTTGAGGGGCGAGTTGGCTAAGGTAGATTGGGAAACTACATAAAAAAGTATGATGATAGAGAACCAATGGCTAGCTTTTAAAGAAATAATACATAATTTACAACAAATATACATTCCTTTAAGGCACAAAAAACCCACAGGAAAAGTGGTCCAACCGTGGCTAACAAGAGAAGTTAAAGATAGTATTAGATCAAAGGAAGGGGCTTATAATGTTGCCAAAAGAGTAGTAAGCCTGGGGATTGGGAGGATTTTAGAATTCAGCAAAGGAAGACCAAGAAATTGATAAAGAAAGGGAAAATAGAATGAGAGTAAACTAGCGAGACTGTAAAAGCTTCTATAGGTATGTAAAAAGGAAAAGATTAGTGAAAGTAAATGTGGGTCCGTAAAGGCTGAGACAGGAGAAATTATAATGGGGAATAAGGAAATGGTAGAGAAATTAAAAAAATACCTTGGGCTCAATTTCCACCGGCCCGTGGAGGCGGGTTTGGAGGCGGGAGTGGTGTGAAAATAGCAGATTCAGGGGTCCCAAACCCATCCCGCCCCCAACCCGCCTCCATGCCAGTTTCCCAGGAGGCGGGTACCTGACCTGTGCTGGGACCCGCCTCCCCGAGGCGGGAAGGGGATTAGTGCCAATAAACTGCCTGTTAACAGGTAGTTAACAGGCAGTTTTTTGCCTAATCCCTATTTTTGGCCCTGAAGTGTGGGCTTCCCAACAGGTCCGAACCACGCCGATTTAGCGAGGCGGACCGTCGGTCTGGAGGGCTTGGAGGGGTCGAGATGTCCGGTGTGCAGGTGAGTGATGGGTGCATGAGTGCAGAGGTAAGTGTGTTTGGTGTGTGTAAAGTGTTTTAAGAACTTTTACTTACCTTAACTTTGTCCTGCAGGCTTCCTTAAGGTGTCGGGAGTCCCTCACATCCACGGCACAGAAAGCAGAATAGCCTCGGAGCTGTCAAAAGCTGCAGTCTCTGCTTTCTGTGCTGGATTGATTTCTAACTGAGTCTAAGTACAGGGACTCAAGTTAGGAATCATATTGTCGGTGTTTGACAGCTTCACAGAGCTGTCAAACGCTGAAATTTCATCTGTCAAAAGCTCTTGACAGGATGAAATTTCAATGGCTGACGTCACCTGTATCCAAGGGACCCTTGATTGGCCTGCTAAGCCCGCTGGGCGGGCTTAACAAGGTCAATCAAGGGAAAATACAGTGGGATGGCCACAAGTTGATGGAGGCGGGATTACAACCCAAAAAGTGGGATGCCCGCCTCCATCACGTCCCCATTGACAAAATCCAGCCCTTTGTGTCTGTCTTCATGGAAGAAGACGCAAAAAACTTCCTGAAAATAGTGGAAGACCAAGGCTCTAGCGAGAATGAGGAACTAAAAGAAATTAGTATTAGTAAAAAAATAGCACTGGTAAAATTAATGGGACTGAAAGCTGATAAATCTCCTGGACCTGATGGTCTACATCCTAGGGTTTTGAAAGAGGTGACTATAGAGACAGTGGATGCATTGGTTATCATTTTCCAACATTCCATAGATTCTAGAACGGTTCCCGTGTGTTGGAAGGTGGCAAATGTAACCCCACTATTTAAGAAAGGAGGGAGAGAGAAAACGGGGAACTACAGACCAGTTAGCCTGACATCAGTAGTAGGGAAAATGCTAGAATCTATTATTAAGGACGTGGTAACAGGGCACTTAGAAAATAATAATAGGATTGGGCAGAGTCAACACGGATTTATGAAAGGAAAATCATGTTTGACAAATCTGTTAGAGTTTTTTGAGGTGACTAGCAGAATAGATAAGGGGGAACCAGTGGATGTGGTTTATTTGGATTTTCAGATGGCATTTGATAAGGTGCCACACAAGAGGTTATTAAACAAAATTGGGGCTCATGGGATTGGGGGTAATAAGCATGGATTGAGGATTGGTTAACGGACAGAAAACAGAGAGTAGGAATAAACGGGTCATTTTCGGGTTGGCAGGCTGTAACTAGTGGGGTACGCAAGGATCAGTGCTTGGGCCTCAGCTATTCACAATCTACATCAATGATTTGGATGAGGGGACCAAATGTAATATATCCAAATTTGCTGATGATACAAAGCTGGGTGGGAATGTAAGTTGTGAGAAGGAGGCTTCAAGGAAATATAGACAGGCTAAGTGAATGGGCAAGAACAGGGAAATGGAATATAATGTGAAGAAATGTGAAGTTATCCACTTTGGTTGGAAAAATAGAAAAGCAGAGTATTTTTTAAATGGTGAGAGATTGGGAAATGTTGGTGTTCAGAGGGACCTGGGTGTCCTTGTACATGAATCACTGAAAGTTAACATGCAGGTACAGCAAGCAATTAGGAAAGCAAATGGTATGTTGGCCTTTATTACAAGAGAATTTGAGTATAAGAGTAAAGACGTCTTACTGCAATTATATAGGGCACTGGTGAGACAACACCTGGAGTATTGTGTACAGTTTTGTTTTCCTTACCTAAGGAAGAATATACTTGCCACAGAGGGAGTGCAACAAAGGTTTACCAGACTGGTTCCTGGGATGGGGGGATTGTCCTATGAGATCAGATTGTGTAGACTAGGCCTATATTCTCTAGAGTTTAGAAGAATGAGAGGTGATCTCATTGAAACATACAAAATTCTTACAGGACTTGACAGGGTAGATGCAGGGAGGATGTTTCCCCTGGCTGAGGAGTCTAAAACCAGGGGTCACAGTCTCAGAATAAGGGGTCGGCCATTTAGGACTGAGATGAGGAGAAATTTCTTCACTGAGAGGGTGGTGAATCTTTGGAATTCTCTACCTCAGAGGGCTGTGGATGCTCAGTCGTTGAGTATATTCAAGACAGAGATCGATAGATTTTTGAATATTTAGGGAATCAAGGGATATGGGGATAGTGCAGGAAAGTGGAGATGAGGTAGAAGATCAGCCATGATCTTATTGAATGGTGGAGCAGGCTCGGAGGGCCAAATGGCCGACTCCAACTCCTATTTCTTGTTATGTTCTTATGTTTACGACTGAGTAACTTGCCAGTCCACTTCAGAGGGCATTAAAAATTAGTGTGGTACTGGAGTCATGGAGGCCAGATTGGGGAGGATTGCAAGTTACTGAAGGGCATTACTGAATCATATTGATTCCTTCAACAATCAGTAGCTTTCATTGATACTAATTTTTATGGTGCCAGCCTATAATTAGCTGTCTCATTGAAAAGTGGTTGTGAGCCTCATAAATGTAGATAGAATCATAGAAGTTTACAGCACAGAAGAAGGTGATTCAGCCCATCGTGTCTGTGCCGGCCGAAGAAGAGATATCCAGGCAATCCCACTTTCCAGCTCTTGGTCCGTAGCCTTGTAGGTTATGACACTTAAAGTGCATATCCAAGTACTTTTTAAATGTGACGAGAGTCTCTGCCTCTAACATCCTTTCAGGCAGTGAGTTCCAGACACTCACCACCCTCTGGGTGGAAACATTTCTCCTCAACTCCCCTCTAATCCTTCTACCAATTACTTTAAATCTATGCCCCCTGGTTATTGACCCATCTGCTAAGGGAACTAGGTCCTTCGTATCCACTCTATCTGGGCCCCTCTAATCCTTCTACCAATTACTTTAAATCTATGCCCCCTGGTTATTGACCCATCTGCTAAGGGAACTAGGTCCTTCTTATCCACTCTATCTGGGCCCCTCATAATTTTATACACCTCAATTAAGTCTCCCTCAGCCTTCTCTGTTCCAAAGAAAAAAAAACCCAGCCTACCCAATCGTTCCTCATAGCTAAAATTCTCCAATCCTGGCAACATCCTCATAAATCTCCTCTGTACCTTCTCTAGTGCAATCACATCATTCCTGTAATGTGGTGACCAGAACTGTACGCAGAGTGCAATCTATGCAAATCGGAGTCCTATTACATTAACAGGACTCCGGTGTAGTTTTAACCAGGGCTTGAGTGGGGAAGCTGCTGTGGCAGCTTTTTTAGTGACGTTGGTTGAGGGATAAATGTTGACGAGGACACCAGGAGAACTCCCCTGCTCTTCTTCAAAATTGTGCCACGGGATCTTTATGTCCATCTGAACAGTGCAGCACTCCCTCAGTACTGCCAGCCGAAATTATGTGCTCAAGTCGCTGGAGTGGAGCTTGAACCTATGACCTTCTGATTCAGAGGTGAGAGTGCTACCACTGAGCCAAGGCGAACACCAAATCTGTTGGGAAAGCTTAAAGTCTGATGCGTGGATTACCTACGTAAGTACAGCTACCTGCTCCTCGCCAAGGTGGCAGATGTGAACACCACTTTTGCAGTAATAGCCTTCAGATGCTGGATTTACCTGGACCCTACTCTCCTCGAAACCTGTTCGCACTCTTCAAAATAAGCCTATCAGACTCGCCCCATAACGCATAGCAGTTTGGCTCTTTTGTATATGGGCAATGTTTCAGTCCATGCCAAGAGCCAAGGTAATTGGCAAAAGAACCAGAGGCAACAGGAGGAAACATTTTCTTACTGGAAAGCACTGCCTGAAAGGGTGGTGGAAGCAGATTCAATAATAACTTTCAAAAGGGAATTGGATAAATACTTGAAGGGGGAAAATTTGCAGGGCTATGGGGAGCGGGACTAATTGGAGATCTCTTTCAAAGAGCTGGCACAGGCACGATGGGCTCCTCCTGCGCTGTATCATTCTATCACAAAATATTGTGTGGGGTGATTTGGGGGCACCTTAAGAAGAGTGCAGGCAGAGCCACAAACCCTAATCACTCGTTCTAATTGCAAGTGGTTGGCAATAATGTTTCGGTAGATTTAATCACTGTCTTGAAAAACTTTGCAATTGTTTATATCTTTACATATATTGTGATGTAGTTATAAAACTAAATGAAGATGCCTTTTATTCCACCATCGACCTAATTACAGCAAAGGCTACAGTGCATTAAGCAAAGGATGAGCTACATGCTATTCAAATAAATATATTTTTGATGTGGCCAAATATGGACTTTGGTCGCACTGTGAACAATGCAACATGAAGTGTAATATGCTCCGCAAAGTGGATACTTAAATGATCACGGGACCAATCATGTGACAGCGTGGCTGGACGCTGTCTTCCGGGTGTTTTTTTTGTTCTTGCTGGAAGGACGGGCTCAAGTTTGGGGCTGCGAGGATGAGGCTGGAGTCCGCGTTCCGTTTGCTTTACTTTTTATTCCTGTTTTCTGTTTCCGATGGTTCCCAGCCGCACATTGTCTTCATTCTGGCCGACGATTATGGCTGGAATGACATCGGATATCACGGCTCCCAGATCCGAACCCCGGTCCTGGACAAGCTGTCGGCCGAGGGGGTCAGACTGGAGAATTACTATGTGCAGCCCCTGTGCACGCCGTCCCGCAGCCAGCTCCTGAGCGGCAGGTATCAGGTAGGGCAATGTCAGTGGCAGACAACACTGTCAACAACAACAGCATCTTGCAATTACACAGCGCCTTTAACCTAGCACTTTTTAATTTTTTTTTAAACAGGAATACCAAGTTTGTGAGGAAGGTTGGGGGATGATGGAGGAAACTATGATTGAGATAATTTTGAAGACACTATTGATCGTGGGGAGAGACATAAGATGGAGTGCTTTAGGGGAGAGTTTGACTGCAAGGCTGTGATATACTGACTGCTCTGCTACCAGTTTTGGAGAGGGGAAGCTACAACATACATCCGAGTTGGAAGAGTAAAGTTGGGGTGTAGTGCAAGTGAAATAGAAGGATTTAAAAATGAGTTAGAGAGTATCATAGGGGATGGGAAACAATTGAAGGTTGGTGGAATAGATTGACTGGTGTGTGCAGGACTTTTTTAAGTCTTAATGACGCAGAGGTTTAAGGAGGGAATTCCAGAGCTTCGGGATTAAATGGTTGAAGGCAAGGGAGTGGGGGATGCACAAGAGGCCAGAGATAGAGGAACTGAGTTCCTGGAGGGTGGTAGGGCTGGAGAAAGTTATAGAGATGGAGAGGGGCGAGGCCACAGAGGGATTTTAACGTTGGGTTGAGAATTCTAAATTTGAGATGTTTGGGGGACCAGAAGCTAATGTAGGTCAGCGGATGATGGATGACTGGGACTTAGTGCGGGATAGAGTACGGGCAGCAGAGCTTTAGATGAGCTTAAGTTCACAGAAGGTGGCGAATGAGAGGCTGGCCAGGAGAGTATTGGAATAGTTGAGTCTGGCGGTGACGAAGGTATGGTTGAGGGTTACGGCTGCAGATGGGCTGAGGCAGGAGCAGAGACGGGTAATTTTCTGGAGGTGGGAGCAGGTGCTTTTTGTGCTAGAGAGAATATGGAATTGGACGCTCAGCTCAGGATTGAATAGGCTGCCAAGTTTGTGAATAATCTGGTTCAGCCTGAGACAGTGGCAGGGGAGGGGGGTGGAATTGGTGGCAGTGGTACAAACGTTCGTGGTGGGGCCGAAGACAGCGGCTTTGGTTTTCCAATGCTAGAGGAAATTGCAGCACTTCCAGGACTGGATGTTGCACAAGCTGACTGACGACATGGAGGCAGTGGAGGGGTTGAGAGGTGTGGAGCTGGCTGTCCGAGTACCAGAACAGAGGCAGTCCAGCAGAGAGTGCAGTCTCTGTAGGAAGCAGTGCGGCAGTGGAGGTTACTACAAAGTCCAGTAAACAGCAGAGAAATGGATTTTGGTCCAGGAGAAAGTGGCTTTCTGTCCAGGATCCTACACAGCAACAGAGTAAAGCTGAGATGCCAGCTGTGTATTACAGTACAGTCCTAAAGCTCAGCAGGTGGGGGATGTGCACCGTAGACTAGAACAGGTTACCTTAAAACTTGAAGCAACAGAGTAGCGGAGCAGAGTCACGGCAGCTGAATCTTAGTGATGTCCAGTAGAGTAGTCCTGATGGTAGAGGAATGTAGGAAACAAATTGAAGGAAAACGAATGTTACTGGTGTGCAGTATTACAATAAAGCAACATAGAGGGCAAATTGAGCTGAATAAGATGTGGTTAGTATAATAGTGCCTCATTGGCTGTAAAGCGCTTTGGGACACCGTGAGGTTGTTAAAGGTGCTATATAAATGCTGTCCTCGCCTTCCACCCCACCAGCCTCCACATTCAACGGATCATCCTACGCCATTTCCGCCACCTCCAGCATGATGCCCACCACCAAACACGTCGTCCTCTCCCCGTTCAGCATTCCGAAGGACCCACTCCCTCCGCAACTAGGGTCCTAAATCTAAACAAAGGAAGCTACGAAGGTATGAGGAGGGAGTTGGCTATGATAGATTGGGGAGCTTCGTTAAAAGGCATGACGGTGGATAGGCAATGGCTAACATTTAAGCAATGAATGCATGAATTGCAACAGTTATACATTCCTTTCTGGTGCAAAGATACAAAAGGAAAAGTGGCCCAACCATGGCTAACAAAAGAAATTAAGGATAGTATTAGATCCAAAGAGGAGTCATATAAAGTTGCCAGAAAAAGTAGCAAGCCTGAGGATTGGGAGCAGTTTAGAGTTCAGCAAAAAAGGACCAAGAGATTGATTAAGAGGGGAAAAATAGAGTATGAGAGTAAACTTGCAGGGAAAATAAAAGCGGATTGTAAAAGCTTCTACAAGTATGTAAAAAGATTAGTGAAGACAAATGTAGGTCCCTTGCAGTCAGACGGGAGAATTTATAATGGGGAGCAAGGAAATGGCAGAGCAATTAAACAAATACTTTGGTTCTGTCTTCACGGAAGAGGACACAAATAACTTCCCAGAAATGCTAGGGAACCAAGGGTCTAGTGAGAAAGAGGAATTAAAGGAAATTAGTATTAGTAAAAAAAATAGTGCTGGAGAAATTAATGGGACTGAAAGCTGATAAATCCCCAGGCCTGATAATCTGCATCCCAGAGTACTAAAAGAGGTAGCCATGGAAATAGTGGATACATTGGTTGTCATCTTCCAAAATTCTATAGATTATGGAACAGTTCCTGCAGATTGGCGGGTGACAAATGTAACCCCACTATTTAAAAAAGGAGGGAGAGAGAAAACAGAGAACTACAGACCGGTTAGCCTAACATCAGTAGTAGGGAAAATGCTAGAGTATTATAAAGGATGTGATAACAGGACACTTAGAAAATATCAATGGGATTAGACAAAGTCAACATGGATTTATGAAAGGGAAATTGTGTTTGACAAACCTACTGGAGTCTTTTGAGGATGTAACTGGTAGAATAGATAAGGGAGAACCAGTGGATGTGGTGTATTTGGATTTTCAGAAGGCCTTTGATAAAGTCCCACATAATAGGTTAGTGTGCAAAATTAAAGCACATGGGATTGGGGGTAATATACTGGCATGGATTGAAAATTGGTTAACAGACAGGAAACAGAGAGTAGGAATAAATGGGTCTTTTTCGGGGTGGCAGGCGGTGACTAGTGGGGTACCGCAGGGATCAGTGCTTGGGCCCCAGCTATTCACTATATATCAATGATTTGGATGAGGGAGCCAAATGTAATATTTCCAAGTTTGCTGACGACACGAAACTAGGTGGGATTGTGAGTTGTGAGGACGATGCAAAGAGGCTTCAAGGCAATTTAGACAAGTTGAGTGAGTGGGCAAATAATGGCAGATGCAGTATAAAGTGGATAAATGTGAAGTTATCCACTTTGGTCGGAAAAACAGAAAGGTAGAGTATTATTTAAATAGTGATAGATTGGGAAATGCTGATGTACAAAGGGACCTGGGTGTCCTTGTACACCAGTCACTGAAAGCAAACATGCAGGTGCAGCAAGCAGTTAGGAAGGCAAATGGAATGTTGGCCTTCATTGCAAGAGGATTTGAGTACAGGAGCAAGGGTGTCTTACTACAGTTGTACAGGGCCTTGGTGAGACCACACCTGGAGTACTGTGTGCAGTTTTGGTCTCCTTACCTAAGAAAGGATATACTTGCCATAGAGGGAGTGCAGCGAAGGTTCACCAGACTCCTGGGATGGCAGGACTGTCGTATGAGGAGAGATTGGGTCGACTAGGCCTGTATTCACTAGAGTTTAGAAGAATGAGAGGGGATCTCATTGAAACGTATAAAATTCTGACACGGCTAGACAGACTGGATGCAGGGAGGATGTTTCCCCTGGCTGGGGGGTCTAGAACGAGGGGTCACAGTCTCAGGATACGGGGTAGGACATTTAGGACTGAGATGAGGAGACATTTCTTCACTCAGAGGGTGGTGAACCTGTGGAATTCTCTACCCCAGAAGGCTGTGGAGGCCAAGTCACTGAATATATTTAAGAAGGAGATAGATTTCTAGACAGCAAAAGGCATCAAGGGGTATGGGGAGAGAGCGGGAATATGGTATTGAGATAGAGGATCAGCCATGATATTGAATGGCGGAGCAGGCTCGAAGGGCCGAATGGCCTACTCCTGCTCCTATTTTTCTATGTTTCTACACCCTGGTCCACTCCTCTATCACCCCCCTCCCCTTCCCCCGGCACCTTCCCGTGCAAGCGCAGGAGATGACACACCTGCCCTTTTACCGCCTTCCTTCCCACCGTCCAGAGCCCCAAACACTCCTTCCAGGTGAAACAGCGATTTACTTTTACTTCTTGCAATTTAGTATACTGTGTTCGCTGCTCACGATGCAGTCTCCTCTACATTGGGGAGTCCAAATGCAGATTGGGTGACCACTTTGCGGAACACCTCCATTCAGTCCGCAAGTGTGACCCTGAGCTTTGGGTCATCTATCATTTTAATTCTCTGCCCCACTCCCACTCTGAGCTCTCTGTCCTTGGCTTCCTACACTGTTCCAATGAAGCTCAACAGAAGCTCGATGAACAGCACCTTCCTTGAGGCACTTTACAGCCTTCCGGACTCAACATTGAGTTCAACAATTTCAAATCATAACCACTGCTCCCATTTTTTTAGGACAGCAGCTTTTGGTAATGATTCTGCTATTTCCATTCACGCCTCCTCTAGACCCATCTTTTGTTTCTTTACTCATCCCATTACCATCCCCTTTTGCTTTGCACCATCATCCCTTTTGTCATTTAATCTCTCCTGCCTTCCCCCCCCCCTTTGTCATTTAATCTCTCCTGCCTTCCCTCCTATCACAGATCTTCCCTTTTATTCTTTCCTCCCCCCCCCCCCCCCCCCCCTCCCCTTTCCCTGCCCCTCTCCTTGCTTAAAACCAGTTTCATCTCTAACATTTTCCAGTTCTGATGAAAGGTCATCGACTTGAAACGTTAACTCTGTTTCTCTCTCCACGGATGCTGCCTGACCTGAGTATTTCCAGCATTTTATGTTTTTATATAAATGCAAGTTTTTTTTCTTTAGGGACAAAAGGATAGTGACAGAAGGTCACATAACCACTTTAAAAAAAAATTAGAACATTGCAGTCATGTAAGGTGTCAGCCTTGGCTCAGTGGCAGCACACTAACCGCTGAGTCAGAAGGTCGTGGGCTCAAGTCCCACGCGAGTAGCATCCAGGTAAATCCAGTGCCTAAAGGCGATTGCTGGAAAATTGGCATTTATATCTGCCATCATGGTGGGGAGCAAGGTAACTGTACTTGCATGTAGCTCAGTGGCAGCATTCTCCCCTCTGAGTCAAAAAGTCATAGGTTCAAGCTCTACTCCAGAGACTTGAGCCCATAATCTAGGCTGACAATTCCGTACAGTACTGAGGGAGTGCTACACTGTCGGAGGTGCCATATTTCTGATGAGATGTTAAAGCAAAGTCCCACCTGCCCTATCAGGTGGATGTAAAAGATTCGATGCCACTGTTCGAAGAAGAGCGTGGAATTCTCATGGTGTCCTAGCCAGCATTTATCCCTCAACTAACATCATTAAAACAGATTATCTGATCATTTATCTCATTGCTGTTTGTGGGACCTTGCTGTGCAAATTGGCTGCCCCATTTCCCTACATTGAAATATTGGGGTAGAAATTGGTCATCGTTGGTCTGTTTTCTGGGCAGAAAATGGGGTCAAAATTTTTTGCAGTGCTCTGTTCTGTGCCCCAAGATGCTTTTTTAAAAAAAAAAGTCCGGCGCCATATTGTCTTCTGACGATTTGCAGCCTTCTGGGCAGCTGCCTAACACAGGCATTGGGCCCCTTGCTTATCCTAATGAGGGGCCTAAAGCCTGTTTTAGGACCCCTCTGGGAAATTCGGCTGCCCTGAGCGGTGCCGATGCCAGGCCTACTCTACTCGGGTTTTGCTGGCGTGGATGCGGCCTATCGAGAGACCGCCACCAAAAAGGTAAATAAAAATTATTTTAAAAATGTTCTTAATGTGGCGAGAGCATGATTGCTCCTCCTGGCTCCACAGTACTCCTGCCGGCTGTGATTTCTCCCCCTCTGCAGGACTTATCTAAGGCTGCTGTCGGCGAGGCAGGCAGTCCAAAATTCATTCTTTCTAAAGTGCGAGCTGCCTGTGGAGACGGGTCAAGTGCCAGCAGTTTGCCCAGAATATTTAGATGGGGCCTGAGGCTCAATTTCGGGTTGGCCTTGCGCCTCTCCGATTGGGCGCGCGCTGCTCACACAGCGCTGAAAATAGGCCCAAAAAACGAGCTCCGTCTAATTTCTACCCCAGCGACTACATTTGAAAAGTACTTCATTCGCTGTAAAGCGCTTCGGAACATCCTGAGGTCGTGAAAGGCATATCTCTGCTCTGCATCGTAGCTTCTGGATATTGAAGTACTTAAGAACCAAACTAACCATAATTAAGAGAGCCTCCAAAGTGGCAACCAAGGCTTTTGAATGATTATGGCGTAGGTAAATGAATTTTCGTGATAAACTAGTTTTCATAGTGGGGCAGCTACTATGTAATATAGATAAAAATGTGTGTGTATATATAAGTCTTAAGACGGCATCATTTTTCATGGGATAATGCACAGACAGCAGTGTTTTAAGAACACTGCATTTATATTGTGTCTTTAAGTGTCTGAAGATATCCCAGAGTGAAAATAAATTACTTGTAGGTGAACATGGCAGCCATTTTTACACAGCAAGGTCCCAAAAACAGCAGTGAGATGATTGATCAGTTGATCTATTTGATATTGGTTCAGAGAAAAATCTTGGCCAGATCACTGGGCGGGAGAATTCCCTGCCCTTCTTTGAATAGTGCTATGGGATCTTTTCTGCCCACCTGAACAGGCAGACGGGACCTGACATCTCATCTCGGGTATGACACCTGTAACTATGCACAACTCCCTTGGTACTGCACTGAAGTGTCAGCCTAGATTATGTGCTCAAATCCTGGAGTGGATTTTGAACCCACAAGCGTTAAGGGATTGAGATGACATCATTAACGCCCTCCTCCCAAAGTATGTTGCTGGTTTTGAGAACTTCCACTGTGTTGTTTTCCAACATATGCAATATTAACGTTGTCATGACAGCCAGGTATAGATAGACAGATCGAATCATTGACTTGAACCGAAATAGTGTTGTCAAAATTAGTGATATTGGGATGTATTTCATTGTAGCTGGAAGGGAGTATTTTATTTTAGTGTCTGTCTGTATCACATATACAATATTCTCTTTTAATCCGGAAGTGCTATTTTCAGCATTTACGGCACTCTTCTGTTTCTGCTGAAAGAATCAGTTTAAGTTTTCAGTAAATTTTCCTCAGCAGCAAAATATGATTGTGCCGCCAATCAAATTTTGGAGTTGACTAAAGGTGACAACCCTACTCAGACTGATTGGCGTGGGGGGAAAAAGGGGAAGGTTAATTTAGACAAAATCTCTTGGTAGGAAGAAGCTGTAAATACTGGAATTCTTGAATAAAGGCAGTGAATACTGGAAATACACAGCAGCTGGATGGGTAATGGCAGAACTGCTGTGTATTTGCAGCATTTTTTTTGTTTTTATTTCAAAATCTTTGCAGATTATTACTAGTGAGCTCTCTTGAGGCAATTTTTGGGAATACACGTGCGCTTAGCTTGTGCCGGCAGTAATTCAGCCACAGCTGATGCCTGCTGCAGGTTTTAACTGCAAGACCAATTGACAGTAACCTCTGTAGTGACCGTGTGCTAGTTTACAATCATTTAAAAGGCCGTTTACCAGTCAGCTAACTCCTTCTCCATTTTACAATGTGCTCGGTTTGTTTGTTTTGAGTATAGTTTTCCTTTTATTTATAGGCCTTTGTACTTCATTGACTGTTTTAATATGTTTTTTTTCCCCCTTCTTTACCTAAATTAACCATCCAGTTTGTACTTGTTTTATTTGAATAGCCTCACAATTGTACTGGAGCAGGCAGGTGCCGAATCAGTGCCGCTGTCGAGCACACTTGGACTGGAGAGTTGACTTCTTGTCACTAATCATTCGGGGGACTTTGTGCCAAATCTCTGTTCCTCCTGTTGTACCCTCTCCCTCTCCCATATGATGTAGCATCTACATTCACTAGTCACCTGGTGCAGCCCTGCTGTAAATGAAAGTAATATTTCAAACAAAAAAAAAGACTTACAAAAAGAGTTCTGTGCGAAGCGACTCGCTAAACATTCCAAGTATAAGTGCAGCAGCTCCACAAATCAGCCGTTGGCTTTTTCTATGTGCTGACCACAGATTCTACAGCGCTGGGACTTTTTTTTTTCTTGTACTTTTGAGAAGGCTTGTAGTACAGGATATCTATCGCCAAGTTTGGAAAAAGTAGCAGAAAAGATGAAGTAGATCAAAAGTAAAAGTTCAATCATGCCAAGCTTGTAGTCTGTAGGAGGAAGAGAAGCGTGAGAGAACATGCAAGTTGTTTTATGTGATTTATTTGGACTTGATGTCCTGACTGCCAAGGCCCAAAATCTGCTTGCTTATTTAGGGGTGATAGGACAGTGAGAAGCTGGACCATTACAGTGATTGGGGGCGGGGGGGGGAAAGCCTGAGTGTTAGTAGAGGCCTGATCGGGAGTGAAAGCTACACTGGATATGAATCTTCAGTTAGTTACCAGCCTTCACGGCATGTCGGCCTGCAAAAAAAAAAAGCAGGGAATGGTCTAGGAAAATAACGGAGTTGAGAGATGACCTGGGAGAAATACACATGGAATGAGGAGGTAATTAGAGTATGACTCTGGGGAAGTGGGGGAGACAAAATGCAAAATAAGGAAAGATCACTGCTTTTCAGCTGTTTGTTTAGGTTCACATTATTCATGGTGGTGTTTTCAATTTGTTTTTGAGAAGAACATTTCACAATGCCTCTGGTGCAGTAGAACTGCTGAATTGTAACAAAAACAGAAAATGCTGGAAACAGTTAGTAGGTAAGGTAGGGATGCGATCCCTAGGGGTGGGGTCCCCTATCGGTACACAGCCAGTGGGGGTGGTCCGCACTCCTGGGGTCTACCCACCTTTCTCCACCACATTCCAGGCCACGAGCCTGTTCCTCTTTGCCAGATTTTCCATACTCCCCTCCCCTTCTGCTATTTTGCTGAAACCATTTACACCTCCTGAACTGTAATGTGAGGGATAAAAGTTGTGACCAAGAAAATCCCTCAAATAAACACTGAGCTAGGTTAACAGCACATAATGGTGTAATTTATTCCAGGTGTGGCGATCACATTTGTTTCGTTTGGTTCCCACGACAATGGCAGTATCAGTTTAAAAATAAAAACACTAGGTGGCGCTGCTCCTGCACAGTTCTCCACTGTTTGTATCTAGTGTCTTTTTAATGCTCTCATGTGCCAGCTGTAGCATGAGGCACATGCGGAGTAAAGTTCCCTTTACTCTGACCCAGCAATGTCCCAACTGCAGACGATCACTGCTGCACCAGTGTGAATCTTTCCATTTCTCAGTCCAGTCTTCCTTATGGCCATCCTGAATGAAATTGGTAATTTGGTGATTATTTGTATTGAATTGTTCCCAGTTCTCTGTTTTTGATTTGAATTACCTAGGACGTGCGTTTGAGACTATCCAGAATTATTTCCTTGATTATCTATCTGGTTAAAAAGAGGAGATTTTAAATCCTAAAGGTAAAAAAAAACTATTCTAAAGTACGGTGCCATGCATCCACTGTGTTCTGCTGTATTACTTTGTTCTTTATTCTGCTGAATAAAGTAGAACTGCAGATGGTTAGCAAGCCAACGGGACAGCTTTAAATAGTTAACATTAGGAAAAGTCAGCTACAAGAATGGTATTGCCAGGAGATAACGTGCTGTTTGATGTTGTTTGTATATCTGCTAACATGAGCTTATCAGAGGAGGGTTATCTGGGAGCACAGTTAGATCATCCTTATCTGCCCCAAGGGGCCTCTTGTAATGTTTCCTCTCAGATGTGCAGTAATAACCCAGATTAGGCAGAAAAATGTGTAGGCTACGTCTAAAGGGTTTACAATTTACACAAAAGAAGTCTTTAATAAATTGAAGGAAGTGCAAGAGCATGGGCGCAGTGGCCTGAAAACCAATGGAAATGAATGGAGTGGCTGTGGTAGGCTAAGCTGGTTAAGGTGAACAATGAGTCTCACTGAAAATAAGTGAGATTGGGTGGGTCTGTCATTTAATCAGTGTGTGTGTGTGTCTAAAACAACTTATTGAAAAAATTTACGATGATTGCACAGGAAGGTGTTTGCACCACAGAAGGCATTTCGTCTGCAAACTTTCCCAGCTCTGAAGAGATTTTTGAGCTGACGTTTCTAGAACTTGAACCTGTCCGAAACTCCACCAAATCACGAAGTGCCCCTTTAACACTGTCTAACATGCCAGCAGCATTCATTGATTTTTCCAGTCAGCTAACACAATGCTCGGGTAGATTGCCTACTAGAGGCTGCAGAAGATGCGATGTGCAGAAACTCTCTCCATAAGCAGTCAGTGATGTGGGATCAAGGCTTTCAGTAACACTAGATAACTAATCATGAGCTACAGAAAAACAGTTTCCAGGACACACTGCCTTTGTGCACTAAAAAGAAAATAGACTAGTGACAGACAAATAAATAAAAGATACTGAGGGGGGACACAGCAACAGGAAAACGGAAGACTTGCAAAAAGATAAAATTACAATAGACATTTTTTTCTTGCATAACAAAATTATTTTTAACCAAGCGTCAGGGCACTAAGTGGCATTTTCAATTTCTTTCTCTCAGGACTGCTGTGTTTTAGAATCAATGCTCCTTTCTGAGGTATGTAAGTGGGTACCAAGGTGTTTCACAGAGCAGTAGTGGAAGAGTTAGAGATTTTGAGGAGGCGTTGAGGTGGGAGAGAAGTAACATGATGATGTACTTGAAGAGGACTCATTTGCCGGGTTATGGGACTAAATTGGACAGCTCTTTCAAAGAGCCGGCACAGGCACAACAGGCCGAATGGCTGCCTTCTTTGCTGTAAGATTCTATAAAGGGAGAGGTTGAGATAAGCGTTCCAAAGAATAGGGCCAAGATAGTTGAAGACTTTGCCAAATCTGGTGGAGCAGAGAGAGGGGAGATACAAAGTAAGACTGAGTCAGAAGATCATAGAAGGAGGACTGGGATGTAGGACTGAAGAAGCTTCCACAGGTAGGGTGTGGTGAGAGCATGTAGAGACTTGTAAATAAAGATTTTTCAATTTGATATATGGGGCAGAGGCAGGAAGTCAGCAAGGTACAAGGGTGATGGGTGAGCAAGACAGGATATACATGGCATAGTTTGGAACAAGTTGGAGTTTCTCTAGGGTACAGCTTGGGAAATTGGCAAGGAGGGGCATTGGTGAAGTCAATTCTGGAGATAGGCAAAGTATGGACACGAGTTTCAGTAGCAGTGGGAGTGAGATATGGGCAGAGGAATCACAGAATCCCCACAATGCAGATAGAGGCCATTTCGGCCCATCGAGCCTGCACCGACACATTTCCCACCCTATCCCCGTAACCCCACGTATTTAATCCCCCCCTAACACTAAGGGTCAATTTATCATAGCCAAATCAACCTAACCCGTACATCTTTGGACTGTGGGAGGAAACCAGAGCACCCGGAGGAAACCCACGCAGACACGGGGAGAATGTGCAAACTCCACACACAGTTACCCGAGGCCGGATTCGAACCCAGGTCCCTGGCGCTGTGAGGCAACAGTGCTAACCACTATGCCACCATGTCCCCCGTGACTGAATTCTTCCTGTGAAGTTGGTTCATTTTTGTAACTTTACACATGCGAAAGAAAGAAAGACTTGCATTTATATAGCGCCTTTCACGACCACCAGACGTCTCAAAGCGCTTTACAACCAAGGTAGCCTTGGTGATGCACAGAATATGGGGTTTGAAGCTCATCTCGGGGTCAAACCGGGGAGGGGAATAGAACTGGGGCACAGAGTTTTTGGAGGGGGGGTGGAATTGAGTTGTGGGAAGTGTACAGAGTCTTTGGAAGGAACTGAATAAAATGACTTTGGTCTTCAATGTCCAGAACAACGTGACATCAGCAGTTTGTTACTAATGTGTTTTAACCATCCATGCTCGCATCTAAATTAAAATGCCACACGAGAAGCTCGCTCATCCTGGTTGATTTTGTACGCCCATCTTAAACTGCAATAAATATTACAGCATTAAACAACAATTACTTGCATTTATATAGCGCCTTTTAATGTAGTAAAATGTCCCAAGGTACTTCACAGGAACATCATCAAACAAAATTTGACACCGAGTCACATAAGGCGGTATTAGGACAGATGACCAAAAGCTTGCTCAGTGGTAGGTTTTAAGGAGCGCCATTAAAATGTTGTTTCATCCTCCAGCATTTTTTGTTGCAGCGTGAAGAAGAAAATGGACCCCTGCAAATGCAGTCAATGTGTACAAATAATTTCAAAGGCGCTAATAATGGTACAACAGTGTCATGTGTTGCATAGCAACTGCGCTTTCACATCTAGCCACCTCCAGCTCAATTATTCATGGTTTCTCTCCAGATCACACAGGCTTTCAACATGAAATCATCTGGCCCTGTCAACCACACTGCCTCCCATTAGATGAAAAGCTGCTGCCTCAGCTGCTCAAGGAGGCTGGTTATAGTACTCACATGGTGGGGAAATGGCACCTGGGCATGTACAAGAAGGAGTGCCTCCCAACGCGGAGAGGATTTGATTCCTATTTTGGTAACTACATTCTTTCAGTTCACTGTACAGTTTTAATCGTGAGTGACTGAATTCTTCCTGTGAAGTTGGTTCATTTTTGTAACTTTACACATGCGAAAGAAAGAAAGACTTGCATTTATATAGCGCCTTTCACGACCACCGGACGTCTCAAAGCGCTTTACAACCAATGAAGTACTTTTGGAAGTGAAGTCACTGTTGTAATGCAGGACAATGTATCCCTGTAGTGACTATCTTAGACCTCAAATGGGGACAGTTTCGCCAGAAATGGTGCACTGAGATGCCACCTCAACAACCACCTCCCAAGAAGTATATTTTTTTTCTCTCTTTATTCGTTTATGGGATGTGGGCGTCGCTGGCAAGACCAGCATTTATTGCCCTTGAGAAGGTGGTGGTGAGCCGCCTTCTTGAACCGCTGCAGTCCGTGTGGTGAAGGTACTCCCACAGTGCTGTTGGGTAGGGAGTTCCAGGATTTTGACCCACTGACGATGAAAGATCGGCGATATACTTCCAAGTCAGGATGGTGTGTGATTTGGAGGGGAACCTGCACGTTGCCTGTTGGCTGCACCAGTTTGGTGTTTTGCAATATTATTTCCAATATGCCAAATCCCATTTTTAAACACTAGAAAGAGCCTCACTTCAGCTGTACTCGCTCGAAGAAACTGTGATTTATGGTAGCATGGTTACACAGTGTGCTAGAACCCAACTATGCTGTACCAGGGGATGGTAGGGTTTGAGTTTAATCATATCACTTCTGCACAGAGGTTTTGCTTTCAACGTTTTTTTTTTTTAACTTTTTCTTCCGTCTGTTTCCCCTCCCAGACCTCAAGACTTTTGCTGGGGGTACAGTTCTGCCGGTGTCAGCAGCCCTCTGGTACCTCACCCACGTGGTCACTCTTCACGTGAGGCCATACAGTCAGTGTAGCCAGGCTGCTGAACCATGGCGACAATACAGCTGATCTCAATCCTGCCATCACCGGTGACCCACACCTGTGCACTCCAGTATGTCACTGAATCAGGAGCAGTATCCCTTGTTGTCTATCCTCCTCTTTCCACCACCCCCTCTTTCTCTCCCCGCCCCCTCCCCCGGTCCCAAACCCCACAGCCCACCCAACCTCTGGGCACTGACGTCCACTTTGGCTGAGATCAGCTCAGATCAAGATCGGAGATTAACTCCGCACAGACCAAGGACTGAAGCTGGTGACTTTCCTGAGCTGTGTGGTTCATGGGTATGCTTATTCATTCAGCCATCGAGTATGCCATTAATTAGAGATAGCCTTTCCCTTTCCAATAACTTATTCGATTGAGCTCGGCAGTTTGTAATTTTTCAATGTATTCATGCGAAATGTGTGTTTGTTTTTTGAAAAGAAAGTGTTAAATATTATTTTTTGGAACCTTAGCTGATGCACCTTGATGATCTACCCTTGGATTTAAAAGTTATCATGCAAGCCAATAATCTTCTGTACCAGTGTATCATTTTTCCACATCCTTGCTTCAGGGGTGCGAGTGTTGTATTGCTTTAATAAGTGTTTCTTTTACATTTTAGGTTACCTGTTGGGCAGCGAGGATTACTACACTCACAAGCGCTGTTACTTCATTGCGCCGCTAAACATCACTCGCTGTGCATTGGACTTGCGTGACGGAGAAGAAGCTGCTACTGGATTTACAGACGTGTATTCGACGCATTTATTTACGCAGAGAACTACTGACCTTCTATCCAAGCATGACCCTGCGCAGGTAGCTACACACCATAGAATTTAACTGGCCTGTTGTTAATGGAGCTGCCATTTTATGGCCAGCAACGAGACTGTGGAGCCAAATTTTCTAGAAACTAGTGTAACTGCTAAGGTTGTCCATTTTTGTACTTCACTTGTCAAGCTCTCATTTCTAAAGCAAGGGGAGAAATGGACACAAACACAATGGGGGTAGAAATTCGGTATCGCCCCGTTTGGGGCGTCATTATCGGCCGGGCGCAAAGTTTAGTGCCTGGCTCTAATTATTGCCTCCGACTGCAAACTTGGCTTCTATCACCCCTGGAGGTGATTGGAGCGCTAAATCAGGCGCTACGCACCTCTCAAGGCGCTAACGCCGAGGAGCGAGGCGCTACCTCAGAGCGCGGGCGAAGCTCATGTGATGTCAGTCAGCAATGGAACACAGACACACTGGCGCCGGCCAGTTCTTAAAGGGAAGGGTTGATCTTGCTCTCCATCCACATCCTTGCTCATTGCAGCCTTGAATCTCGGCCTGGAGAGACCTGTACATCAAATCTGCTGGAAAGAACAATGGAGAGGCCCAGGGAAAGAGCTCAGAGTGCAGCCCCCACAGTCTCTCTTCTAAATCGATGCAAGGAAGGTCAAATCAAAATGAACCTGCAAAGTGCTCCTCTGTACCCAAAACTCCTTCACACAGCGTTGAATCTCTCCAGAAGTCTCTATCTCTCTTTCTCAGAATGCGTGTTGCAAAAATGTCGCCGATTTTAAAAAAAAAAGGCAGGAAGCGGTCGGCTTTAACTAGCGCTCCCCCAGTCCCTTCCCGACTGCAAAACGCTCCCCTCAACCTGTCGTTGCTAGCGGCAGGTGGTAAGGCGGGGGCACCACTCAATATCTGGTCCGGGGCGTTGCACGCTCGACTGATGTCACGATCTGTGGGCGCAGGAGATCGTGGCGGTAGTGTTTAACGCCGCCGCAAAATGTCTGGTCAATTTCACGAGCGGCACAAACATCGCCGCACCCGGGCGCTAGTTGCTTTGCGTCCCATTAGGGCGCTAACGGGAGGCGCAAAGCAACCGAATTTTTCCCCCAATGTGTTAAATAGGTTTATTTAATTTTTTTTTTAATGATGTGCACAGGGAGGAAAGAAGCCATTAAGGAATATGACAGAAGGAAGTTGTGAAAGAAAAATACAGAAGGAAGGGATTGAAATAAAAAGTGTAGTGGCAGGCTAGATATTTGAGGTAAAATAACCTAAGTACTGAAATAACTGACCCTGATGAGCTGATTATTGTACCTGCGTCAGTAACATTGAGGTCAGGGTGACTGTATGGAACCAGAGAACAAAGGACTTCAGAGAAAAACAGCACAATTGGGTCTAACTAGGATTGGCTGTAATTTTTGTTTTAGTTTAAGTGCTTCTTGAAGATAAACATCATGGGGGGGAAAAAAAAAGTATGATCTCACAAAGCTCTGAAACCTTGATGGGATTACAGGGAGGCAAATTTCTAAAGCACGTGGATATGTGCATTGTTCACGTGTAGTGCACCTGCCTAGCTTCTGCCCACAGAGCTGTGAGTAAGGTACTTCGGAGCTAGAAGGTTTTAATTTTAATTCCCTGGGATTAAAGTGACCTTCGATTCAATCCATCAAAAACGTCTCCAATTATCTGAAAGCTCAGATACTAATTTTCATTTCTTTAAACAATATTAGCTCAAGTAAAAACTATTGAGGCAGTAAATTGCTCTTCTGTCATTTCTGTTCCCCACACAATGTTTGTTCTTTATTTAAATTTGTTTAGGAAATGGGAGGAAATCGTACATTCAGACTAGGCAGCTGATACAGTTTATCTGTGGTTTAACAGTCCATGCAGATTTGACTTCAGGCATTTTGACTTGTATTAGCAATATTTATTGGTGTATTAGCAAAAGATACTTGGAATTTTAAAATTTGCCAATGCGTTGATGTGTGTGGATATTTCTATTACAGACATATCACATTTTAATACCTTACTGTTGAAGTTCGTAAGTAAACTTGATGACTATAAAGCATCCTTTCCCTAACGCCTCTCTCTCACTCTCACTCAATGGTACAATTATTAGCCTGTGTGTGGTGTTCCTTCCAAGTAGCATTGCCACTGGTCTTGTTTTGAACTGACCAGAAATTCCTAAAATGTAAACCAGAAAGCAAAAGTCTGTCTATTTTTAAATACAGAAGTCCTTTTTTTTTCTACTCTTATGATGTGGCAATTAAAATTAAATGGTACTATTTTAAAGGGGGCTCAACAACAGAGACCTGGGGGTTCATGTACAAATCTTTGAACATGGCAGGACAAGTTGATACGGCTGTTTTTTTTTTTTAAAGCATACGGGATCCTGGGCTTTATAAATAGAGGCATACAGTACAAAAGCAAGGAAGTTATGTTAAACTTTTATAAAACACTGGTTAGGCCTCAGCTGGAGTGTGTCCAATTCTGGGCACCACACTTTAAGAAGGATGTGAAGGCCTTGGAGAGGATGCAGAGGAGATTTACCAGAATGATACCAGGGATGCGGGACTTCAGTTATGTGGAGAGATTGGAGAAGCTCGGATTGTTATCCTTGGAGCACAGAAGGTTAAGGGGAGATTTACTGGAGGTGTTCAAAATTATGAAGGGTTTTGATAGAGTAGATAAGAAACTGATTCCACTGGTAGGAGGGTCGGTAACCAGAGGACACAGATTTAAGATAATTGGCAAAAGAACTAGAAGGGAGATGAGAATTTTTTTTTTTTACGCAGCGAGTCTGGAATGCACTACCTGAAAGGGTGTTGGCAGCAGATTCAAAAAACTTTCAAAAGTGAATTGGATACACTAGAAAAGGCAAAATTAGCAGGGCAATGGGGAAAGAGCAGAGAAATAGAAACATAGAAAAATAGGAGCAGGAGTAGGCCATTCGAGCCTGCTCCGCCATTCAATATGATCATGGCTGATCCTCTATCTCAATACCATATTCCTGCTCTCTCCCCCATATCCTTTGATGCCTTTTGTGTCTAGAAATCTATCTATCTCCTTCTTAAATATATTCAGTGACTTGGCCTCCACAGCTGTCTGGGGTAGAGAATTCCACAGATCCTCTGAGTGAAGAAATTTCTCCTCCATCTCAGTCTTAAATGTCCTACCCTGTATCCTGAGACTGTGACCCCTCGTTCTAGACCCCCCAGCCAGGGGAAACATCCTCCCTGCATCCAGTCTGTCCAGCCCTGTCAGAATTTTATACATTTCAATGAGATTGACTAGAACTAATTGGCCAGCTCTTTACAAAGAGCCGGCAGAGGCAGGATGGGCCGAATGGCCCCCTTCTATGCTGTGTGGTTCTATGTGGAAGAATGAGTTATGAAGGATTTCAACAGGTGTTGTCAACTGCTAAGTAAACAACAGACCCCCCAGTCAGAAATCTGCCTGTCCTACCTCCTGTCTTGTTTTAGCCTTGGCAAAAATAGTCCATCCTGCTTCCAAGGACTGACCAGGAACAGCCACTGAGTGGACAGGCTGGAACGATGGGCAGCTTGACTCTGGAACACGGGAACTTCAGTGGCCTCAAACCAAATGATCTGTAATTATCACTTGAATAATCCTTCACAGCCCAAGTAATCTTTCCACACTGTGCGCTCTGTTGCAGCCTCTGTTTCTGTACCTGGCCTTTCAGTCGGTTCACGAGCCTCTTCAGGTGCCTGAGAAGTACATGAAGCCGTATAGTTTAATCCACGATGCGCATCGGCGCCACTATGCCGGGATGGTGTCGGTGATGGATGAAGCTGTGGGGAACATCACTGACGCTCTGCAGCAGTATGGATTCTGGAACAATACTGTCTTAATCTTCTCCACAGGTAGGCCAAGTGACTCGGGTAACACTGCATCCTGTGACAGATTACATTGACTGCTTAAAAAAAAACTGTGGGTCATTTCAGTTCCTTTGCCGCTCGGCATTCTACCGTTAAGTGCACAGGTGGACCACCTGTTTCCAGGCCTCTACTGAAGGTGTTTGTGAGGCAAGCCATCAAATGTGTGCAACATTTGTACTGGACACTAATTTAGTTTCCCAAATTAAAGCTTTACTATCTTGGTGTGAACTGGCATGATGGCCAGTTTAAAGTAATTAGTTAGCTGTTAGAGTGAAAATATTGGAGTAGGAAGTTTTCACACCCTGACTTCTATGGTTTTATAATTTTATGGACTTTCCATGGAGGAAGGCTGCTATATGCTCCATGGTACAGAGTTGTCTATTGTGGTAGTCACATGGGAGTTATGAATTCAGTGGGAAGGTTGCCTGGCTACTGTCTGTGTTGTTTTGCAACAGAGAGCGCTTTGTCCCTCTGCTAATTTTTCTGCCCTGTCCTGTTAGACTAACTGTGAACTTTGTACTGTTCAACATTTGCTTTTAGCAGATTAAGAGTGCATGCATATATCATGTTCAATCTGACTGTTTTGTCCCCTTATGGTTCATGAGCTTAGTGTGTCTTGTTCGTTCTTGTACGCCGCTCCGAAGTGATAGTCTGTTGGAAGGAGTGAGGATCTGCTGCTTGTGATTCTGCTGGCTGCTACCTCTATGCTGCAGATCCAGACACTCCTGCCTATGTGCTGGGCATAGCCTGTCCTATTCTGGCTATTGGGCCTGCATACTTGGGGTGCTTCCCCTGTCACTTGCCAGGAGGCAGATGCTGGCAAGTACTGGTGACAACTTGAGTATCTGTGCTGCTGCGTGCCTGTTGCTATGGGAGTCCTGTCTGTAGCTATTAATCTGTGTGCAGAGACCACTTCACTGTTGTAGGGTCTTGAATCCCTCCTTTGATGTTTGTCCCGAGTGTGTTCCAATCACAGCAGAATCTGCCCTTTTATTATGTCTTGGACTGTGGGCCTCCACTCAATCACATCTTCATTCCTGACAAATGCGCCAACAACATTTGGCACCTGCATGACCGAAGTCTCCCCTGCAGACACCACTGTGGCTGTAAACTTCTCAGTGGTGGTCTGCCAGCAGATAACCCTTGCTTCATGACCGCGGCCAACTGGAAGGTAGAATGTAGCACTCTACCCAAACTCGTTCGTATTGTCTCGTGTAGTGAAGCCGGTGATGTGCTCATCAGTTCACAAAGGATTCTCTCTTTCATCAGTGGCGCCATCAAGTTTGAATTGTGGAGCAATTCATCGGAGCCAGTGGCTATGTCGTGCCTACGCACAGCTAACCCTTCTCATTTCTCAACTGTAATCATGATTTGTCTTGAGTTGCCTCACCAACTCATTACTAACCTCCAAAAGGTGTGTATCTGGGTTGGTTAGTGATGTGGGTGTCAGTCCTGCGAGTCTGATTTCTTCCCCCTGGGCTTGAAGCCTTTCTGCTTGGTACTGTTGTGTATATTGTTGTACTGACAGTACAAGCTTTTTAAAAAAAAATAATTCCCGTATGTGGGCATCACTGGTATGGTCAGCATTTCTTCCCGTCCCTAGATTTCCTGAGAAGGTAGCAGTGGGCTTTCTTACGTGGCTTGCTAGGCCACTTCAGAGGGCAGTTAAGTGGTCTGGAGTCACATATAGGCCAGACGGATAAGGAGGGCAGGTTTGCTTCCCTAAAGGACATTCGTGAACCAGTTGGGTTTTTTATGACAATCTGATAGCTTCCTGGTCACTTTAACATAAGATCATAGCATAACATAAGAAATAGGAGCAGGAGTAGGCCATTGGGCCCTTCCACCTCAACTCCACTTTCCTGCACTATCCCCATATCCTTTGATTCCCTTAATATCCAAAAATCTATCGATCTCTGTCTTGAATATACTCAACGACTGAGCCTCCACAGCCCTCTGGGGTAGAGCATTCCAAAGATTCACCACCCTATGAGTGAAGAAATTTCTTCTCATCTCGGTCCTAAATGGCCGAGCCCTTATTGTGAGACTGTGACCCCTGGTTCTAAACTCCCCAGCCAGGGGAAACATCCTCCCTGCATCTACTACCCTGTCAAGCCCTGTAAGAATTTTGTATATTTCAATGAGATCACCTCTCATTCTTCTAAACTCTAGTGAATATAGGCCTAGTCTACACAATCTCTCCTCATAGGACAATCCCCCCCCCATCCCAGGAATCAGTCTGGTGAACCTTCATTGCACTCCCTCTACGGATACCAGATTTTTAAATTTTTAAACTGAATTTAAATTCTCAAACTGCCATGGTGGGATTTGGACTCGTTCTCTGGATTGCTGATCCAGTGACATAACCACAATGCTACCGTATCTAACAAACGTAAACATTGCCACAGTGAATGTAAGCAGTTATTTTCAATGATTTGACGACCCAAGAATGTATGTGTCTCTACAAATTTCAATGTCCCAGCTGTGTGGTATCCAAAATGGCCAACTTTACTGTGCAAGAAGTTTTACCTGCAGCTTACCTTCAGTTCCAGCATGGTGGCCACTGTTGTAGGCTCTCTTTAGCAGTATGCATTGCATTGCTTGAGTTAGACTTTTTGCGAATTAAAGGTGGGAAATCTGAGTGAGTCCTGTACCGTCAGCTTTATCTGTGTACATGGATAATTACATCAGAAAATCCAAAGCTGAGAGAAAGCATTCACCCCATTCATCCATAGCCCATGTATAATTATTCATTCTGTTTCTCTCTCCACGGATGCTGCCTGGCCTGCTGAGTTTTTCCAGCGTTTTCTGTTGTTATTTATAATTATTCATAATGTTTCTCTCTCCACGGATGCTGCCTCGCCTGCTGAGTTTTCCCAGCGTTTTCTGTTGTTGTTTATAATTATTCATAGACTTGCTTTCTGTAAGGGAATCAGCAGAACCTGTTGATCTACTCCACTGAACACTAATTTCCTTCCCTGAAAAATCTCTTTCGGGGGGGATAATTGAGGGATGTTAAATATTTCTGATCCTCAATCCCTCTTCTCAACAGATATCAATCAGCTCCTTTTGTAAAGGTGCCAATTGAGCCTGAATCAATTACTTTCTCTGAGTTTGTTCTACGTCGCCACTGTCTTGTAGGGGAAGGCAATTTCTGACTTCTAGATTGAGGCTGTGAATTAGAGTTAATAAATCTTTTTCAGCTACTAGTAAAGCAGGTCTGTCTTTTCTAGCTTGATATGATTGATGTGTTCAGAAATAGTCATTAATTTTCTTTTGTGCGAGGTGCTGGCTAAATATCAGCTGACCATGCTCTTGAAACTGCAGGCAAAACTGGCTGACGACTACCATTTATTGGCACTTGTATCCATATATAGCAGCGTGAAGAATTGACAACTATACCTGTGACATAACTGACCCTCGCTGCTAACTTCAGCACATTTCTTTTTCCAAATCTGACACTTTGGCCTGGATTTTAACCGGGAGGCGAGTTCTGTGCGGGGAGGGTGGCGGGGGGGGGGGGTGGCTATTGAGGTCGGGGAAACCCGGAAGAGCGGGTTTTCCGAATGTCCTGCAGAATTTAACTGCAGTGATCCTTTTAGGTGGGGTTCCTGCCCACAGGCAGCCTGAATTGACAGGCTGGAGGCCTTTTGGGCAGGAAGCCTGCTTCAGAAGACTGAAGCCTACAAGAGCAGGTAACATAAGAACATAAGAACATAAGAAATAGGAGCAGGAGTAGGCCAATCGGCCCCTCGAGCCTGCTCCGCCATTCAATAAGATCATGGCTGATCTGATCCTAACCGCCAATCTACTATCTATCACAGAACCATCTCCTGCATCTAACAGAATTGCGCACACGAAATAGGAGCAGAATCAGGCTACACAGTCCCTGGGCCCGCTCCACTACCCACAGGGCCATGACCGATCCGAACCTAGACTCATGTCCAAATTCCTGCCCGCTCCCCGTAACCCTTAATGCCCTTTACTTCTAGGAAACTGTCTATTTCTGTTTTAAATTTAATTAATGTTGTAGCTTCTACAGCTTTTTGTGGCAGCATATTCCATGGACCTACCACCCTCTGAGTGAAGTAGTTCCTCCTCATCTCAGTTTTGAAAGAGCAGCCCCTTATTCTAAGACTATGTCCCCTAGTTCTCGTCTCACCCGTCATCGGGAACATCCTCCCCGCATCCACCCGATCCAACCCCTTCACAATCTTATATGTTTCAATAAGATCGCCTCTCATTCTTCTGAACTCCAATGAGTAGAGTCCCAATCTACCCAACCTCTCCTCATATGACCACCCCCTCATCCCCGGGATTAACCGAGTGAACCTTTTTTGCACTGCCTCGAGAGCAAGGATGTCTTTCCTTAAGTAAGGACACCAAAACTGTATGCAGTATTCCAGGTGCGGTCTCACCAATACCTTGTACAACTGAAGCAATACCTCCCTATTTTTATATTCTATCCCCCTAGCAATGAAAGCCAACATTCCATTTGCCTTCTTAATCACTTGCTGCACCTGCATACTAACCTTTTGAGTTTCGTGCACCAGGACCCCCAGATCCCTTTGCACTTTAGTACTCTCCAGTTTCTTGCCATTAAGATAATAAATTGCTCTAGGATTTTTCCTGCCAAAGTGCATCACCTCACACTTTCCAGTGTTGTATTCCATCTGCCAAATCTCTGCCCACTTACTTAGCCTGTCTATGTCCCCTTGCAGGTTTTTTATGTCCTCCTCACTCACTACTTTCCCTCCCATCTTTGTATCATCTGCAAATTTGGATATGTTACACTTGGTCCCTTCCTCCAAATCGTTAATATAGATTGTGAAGAGTTGGGGACCCAGCACTGACCCCTGTGGAACACCACTAGTTACTGATTGCCAGTCTGAGAATGAACCATTTATCCCAACTCTTTGCTTTCTGTTAGATAGCCAATCCTCTATCCATGCCAGAATATTACCCCCAATCCCGTGATTTTTTACCTTAAGCAATAATCTTTTGTGTGGCACCTTGTCAAATGCCTTTTGGAAGTCTAAATACACTACGTCCACTGGTTCCCCTTTATCCACTCTATATGTTACTTCCTCAAAGAACTCCAGCAAATTTGTCAAACATGACTTCCCCTTCGTAAAACCATGCTGACTTTGTCCTATTAAATTATGATTATCCAAATGTCCTGTTACTGTTTCCTTAATAATGGACTCCAAAATTTTACCTACCACAGATGTTAGGCTAACCGGTCTATAGTTACCAGCCTTCTGTCTACTGCCCTTTTTAAATAAGGGTGTTACATTAGCAGTTTTCCAGTCTGCCGGGACCTTAGCGGAATCCAGGGAGTTTTGAAAAATTATTACCAATGCATCTACAATCCCTACCGCCACTTCCTTCAAGACTCTAGGATGTAAGCCATCAGGTCCAGGTGATTTATCCGCCTTGAGTCCCATTATTTTACCGAGTACCACTTCCTTAGTGATTTTGATCGTGTTTAGCTCCTCTCCCCCTATAGCCCCCTGTTTGTCCAGTGTTGGGATATTCTTAGTGTCCTCTACTGTAAAGACTGATACAAAATATTCATTCAGTGTTTTTGCCATCTCCATATTTCCCACCATTAATTTCCCGGTCTCATCCTCTAAGGGACCAACATTTACTTTAGCCACCCTTTTTCTTTTTATATAACTATAAAAACTCTTACTATCTGTTTTTATATTTTTTGCTAATTTACTTTCATAATCTATCTTCCCTTTCTTAATCAATCTTTTTGTTATTTTTTGCTGCCTTTTAAAGTTTTCCCAATCCTCTGTCCTCCCACTAGATTTCGCTACCTTATATGCCCTTGTTTTTAGTCGAATACTATCCTTAATTTCTTTACTTAGCCACGGATGACTGTCCTTTCTTTTACACCCTTTTCTTTTCAGTGGAATATATTTTTTTGGAAGTTGTAAAATAACTCCTTGAATGTACACCACTGATCATGTGTCGTCTTACCCTTTAATCTATTTTCCCAATCCACTCTACTCAATTCCGCTCGCATACCTTCATAGTCTCCTTTATTCAAGCTTAGCACGCTTGTTTGAGATCCAACCTTCTCACCCTCTAATTGAATATGGAATTCAACCATGTTATGGTCACTCATTCCAAGGGGATCCTTTACTAGGACATTTTTAATTAATCCTGTCTCGTTACACAGGACCAGATCTAAGGTTGCTTGCCCCTTAGGCATATTGAGGAAGTGAGAGAGATTGTGGGGGGGTGGGGACCGATGGTGTTTGGGGGGGTCCCAATTGCAGGGGATGGGGAGGGGTGTGGGTGGCGGGGGGGAGTTTACTGGGTAGCTTGTTGGCCCTGGAAGAAGGACTCCTGCTCCTCCTGGCCCATAAGCAGTGCTGTAAAGACACTTACCTCATGGATGCAGCCCTTCGTGCCTGCTTTCAGCTGCCGAGTTTCCAGAGGCTTGGGAAACCCAGCCGCCCATAGTTAAAAATAGAATCACTGTTATAATGAAGGCAGGCAGCCTCAATATCATATTTAAATGTCCAACCCACTTCCCGCAAGCAGATTTGTCGCCCGCCCCTCATCCCGCCTCTGTTAAAACCGGAAGTGGGCGGGTTCGGTTGCTGTTCCAGATTTTTTGCATACCTATGACGCAACCCCAACCCCACCTGTTTTGGGGAGTTGAGATTCAGCCCTTTGTCCCTGCAAGTGCATCAGGTTGTGTAGACTGCATTGACCTTCCACATTTGCTGGACCCTCTACTTTGTGGTAGGCTGACCGACTGAACCCTAAAGATTACTTTTGTTTCCTCATACTAATCTGAAGGGTGACATCAGCAGAATGGACCTTTTTGTGCCTCAGTCCCTTAGTGTGCTGCACAGTGCATACAGATCCAGAGGAAGCTCTCGGCGGAGCGCTACCTTCCAATTATTGTAAAGTTCCTATACAGTCTTGCTTTTTCTGTTCTATTTTGAAATGATATTGGAAAAATGAATGTTGAATTACATGTGGCATGTGTGTGTAGTTTATTCATGGAATGCCCTGCAGATGTGAACGGTTCGAGTTTAGACCACAAATGTTTGGAACGTAAGCAGAATTCTAGCTTACTGCTTCCAGCAGCGGGCCTGTTATCAGGAGTTACTGTAGCAGTGCAGATGAAGAGGCTGAAGTAGCAATCTGTGGTAAGTAAATTCGGTGCGCCAGATTCGCTGCCTGTGCTATCGGTCTTTGCTGGCAATCACGGAGTTTGAAATGATGGCAGCTGTCAGTCCAGTCGTTGAGTACGGTGGTTTCTCTCGGCTAGTCGTGTGCTGGCTGTTTAATGCAGCTGAGTTCTCATTGTTTATGTGGATGAGGGAGGCCCACATGGTTCTGGTACACAGCAGTTCTGTAGCATGATGTGCAGTCTTCAACTTATGATATAATACTCTTCCCAGCTGCAGTGTATTATCACTAAATGGTGTATGCAGTCCTTAATTGGCTGAGGAAAACCACTCAAACATTTACTTTTATCCTGGTTACATTATGCGTAGATAATTGGCAAAAGAATCAGAGGGGAGGATGAGAATTTTTATTTTTACTCAGCGAGTTGTTATGATCTGGAATGCACTGCTTGAAGGGGTGGTGGAAGCAGATTTGGTGGTAACTTTCAAAAGGGAATTGGATATATACTGGAAAAGGCAACATTTGCAGGGCTACGTGGAAAGAGCAGGGGAGTGGGGCTAATTGCATGGCTCTTTTAAAGAGCCATCACAGGCTGTGCTGTAAAAAATCTATGATTCTCTGATTAACTCCTGTACTGTGCAGTCCACCCTGGGCTGTCCTGATTTACCGCAACTCTCTGGGAAGGGGTAGATATGCTCATGGGCTTGATGTACGCAATTTACCAGCCTTCCCGTAGGGTGAGGTAAAGGATTCAGTCCCCGAGTGGTGAGATGTGTTTTGGAGTTCCAAGTGCTTCTGAATGGAGTGGTAGGATTGGGTGGGGGAGGGGCCAGAAAGAGGAGGAGGCATGTTCAGTTCTGTACTTCCATCGTCATCATGGGGAAGGTGCTTTGAGTGTCTACTCTTGTACACCACCATCAGTTGACGAGAGATCGAGCAACTGAAAGGAGTCCAAAAAATTAAATGGTTTACAAAAACAATCACTTACATTCTTCTGTTTACATCAATCCATCTGCTTGTGGTGTTTTTCGTGCATGTCTGTCAAAACAGAGAATGTTGATGACCAATCAAAGGTCTGGGAATTGTGTTGTAGTTAAACAGTGTGAGTGAGCTGAGGTAATGTGAACAGCTGAACTGCCCCAGGGTTAATGGCTTCTACCTCTGCTCATGCTGATTCATTCCTGACCATGTTAAACTCTGCTACTCCTTCCAGCCAGTCTTCATAGAAACATAGAAAAATAGGAGCAGGAGTAGGCCATTCGGCCCTTCAAGCCTGCTCTGCCATTCAATATGATCATGGCTGATCCTCTATCTCAATACCATATTCCCGCTTTCTCCCCATATCCTTTGATGCCTCTTGTGTCTAGAAATCTATCTATCTCCTTCTTAAATATATTCAGTGACTTGGCCTCCACAGCCGTCTGTGGCAGAGAATTCCACAGGTTCACCACCCTCTGAGTGAAGAAATTTCTCCTCATCTCAGTCCTAAATGTCCTACCCTGTATCCTGAGACTGTGACCCCTCGTTCTAGACCCCCCCCCCCAGCCAGGGGAAACATCCTCCCTGCACCCAGTCTGTCTAGCCCTGTCAGAATTTTATACGTTTCAATCAGATCCCCTCTCATTCTTCTAAACTCTAGTGAATACAGGCCTAGTCGACCCAATCTCTCCTCATACGACAGTCCTGCCATCCCAGGAATCAGTCTGGTGAACCTTCGCTACACTCCCTCTATGGCAAGTATATCGTTTCTTAGGTAAGGAGACCAAAACTGCACACACTACTCCAGGTGTGGTCTCACCTAGGCCCTGTACAACTGTAGTAAGACACCCTTGCTCCTGTACTCAAATCCTCTTGCAATGAAGGCCAACATGCCATTTGCCTTCCTAACTACTTTCTGCACCTGCATGTTTGCTTTCAGTAACTGGTGTACAAGGACACCCAGGTCCCTTTGTACATCAGCATTTCCCAATCTATCACCATTTAAATAATACTCTGCCTTTCTGTTTTTCCTACCGAAGTGGAAAACCTCACATTTATCCACGTTACACTGCATCTGCCATGTATTTGCCCACTCACTCAACTTGTCTAAATCGCCTTGAAGCCTCTTTGCATCGTCCTCACAACTCACAATCCCACCTAGTTTTGTGTCGTCAGCAAACTTGGAAATATTACATTTGGTTCCCTCATCCAAATCATTGATATATATTGTGAATAGCTGGGGCCTTGATATTCTCAGCACTTGTTGTTTAAAGAAGCTACCAAAGGCATGAAGAGACCAAAATATGTTAACATTAATAACAATTCTTGGTAACTTGCTTTTATGCAGAAAGTGTTTGGCAAACTTTTTTGTTTCTTCACAAACTTAACACCCTAATGTAATTGACAACCTAGTGCATTAATGGGACTTGCTTCATTATCATGTCACTTGCATGTTACTCCATCATGCCATGAATAAAGCATGGTTCCCTTCAATTCGCAAGCACTTTTTTGTGAGCACGTTGGTGTTCTGATGATGACATTAGCCCCTTAAACAATGTACAAGAGCACGACCATCTCATCAGGCCTCACCTATGTCTAGCACCAAATGTCCCACGTCTTTCATCTTTGTTTGCCTACCTTGTTGTAACTAAATTAATAGTATTTAAAATTATTTTGCCAGCTTAATGCTAGAATATTTATCTGCTTGTTACAAAGTTACATGAGAAGACTGTCCTCCTGTGGATCTGATACTTCTCCCATATCGTGTGGCGCCTTTGTTGTTTTAAACCAGCGACACAACTTGTTCTTCAGATTTGTTCTCCTGACCCAGAATTCCTCCCCGTTACATACTTTGTTCCTTGATGATGACATTGACTGCGAGCCCGTCATTCCTGAGGCCAGAGAATGTTGTCCCTGTTTGATAGCATAGTAGTTTCTTAAGATTTATGTGGAGGGCACAAATACAGCAGCTGTTTTGGTTGTCCTGGTGGCTAAATACAGAAGGAGATGACAATGGGCTCCCAAAATATACAACGGGGATTTTTTAACCAGGACATTTTTTTCAATCTTCCTGCTTTAGGAATTCTGAACTTTTAATCCCATGTTTATATAGTTTGTGTTCCCATGTTGGCAGGAGTCCTAGACAGAGCAGGGTTTTCATTGGATGAATGCGTTGTTATTTTAGAGACCAGGAGCGGGCTGCCATTCTGTCTGTGCACTCTTCCTGTACTCTCTGCTGTTTTGCTGCAGAAGCTATTGTTCACACGTCCTTTCTTAAAATCTTTCCCATCTGTATCCTGATCTGAAACTTGCTTATATTAGCTTCATTTTATTTGTATTTTTCAGTAGACGGTTGAGGTACAAAATCTGAGTGCCCCTCTCTTCACTAACCCCCCGGGTGCGCTTGCCGCTGAGTTCAAGGTAGACAGCACTCGCCAAACATTTCACAGGAAGCTTCACAGCACTGTAGCCGCAAATGCTTCAAACAGCTTCTTGCATACCACTGAACGGTGGCTCACAGACACTGGACAAGAGGGGAGACGCCAGAAGCCAGCAGAATACAGTGGCTGCTTTTACTTGCATGTGTTTTCAAAAATGAAATGAAACAGCTGCTGAACGAATGTAAAGCCGGGGATGGAAGCCCACGGGTGCAAGTGGAAGGAGAACCCTGAGGCTGGTCTGGAAGGGAAAGGGGCCCTGACACTGGTCTAAATAGCAAAGGGGCTCTGGCACCTGACCTGAAGAGGTGGTGAAAGCTGATTCCATAAATAATTTTAAAAGGGAGTTGGACAAGTACATCAGGAGCAGGAACTTCCAGGGTTCTGGACAAAAAGCGAGGATGTGGGACTAAGCACGACTGCTCTTTCTAAGAGCCAGCGCAGGCACGACGGGCCAAATACCCTCCTCCTGTGTTGTAAATTTGTATGATTCTATATGTATGTATATAACACAAGAAAAGTCATGTGAAAAGGCTGTTCGGCCCATTAGAGCTCAAGTCTCGAGCACATTAACTCTCCCTCTTTGGCATCTAACTATATTTAAATAATCTCTCATACCTGAAACCTTAACTTTTTTTTTCCCTTCTTCACAGATGCTGCCTGACCTGCTGAGTGTTTCCAGCATTTTCTGTTTTAATTCAGATTTCCGGCAACCACAGTATTTTGCATTTGTTTATATAATCTGTTGTTGGCTCTGTTACCTTGTTTGCTCCGTTTATTCTAAACATTTATCACTGAGTAAAGAACTTTTAAAACAGAAAATGCTGGGAACATAAGAACATAAGAACATAAGAAATAGGAGCAGGAGTAGGCCAATCGGCCCCTCGAGCCTGCTCCGCCATTCAATAAGATCATGGCTGATCTGATCCTAACCGCCAATCTACTATCTATCACAGAACCATCTCCTGCATCTAACAGAATTGCACACACGAAATAGGAGCAGAATCAGGCTACACAGTCCCTGGGCCCGCTCCACTACCCACAGGGCCATGACCGATCCGAACCTAGACTCATGTCCAAATTCCTGCCCGCTCCCCGTAACCCTTAATGCCCTTTACTTCTAGGAAACTGTCTATTTCTGTTTTAAATTTAATTAATGTTGTAGCTTCTACAGCTTTTTGTGGCAGCATATTCCATGGACCTACCACCCTCTGAGTGAAGTAGTTCCTCCTCATCTCAGTTTTGAAAGAGCAGCCCCTTATTCTAAGACTATGTCCCCTAGTTCTCGTCTCACCCGTCATCGGGAACATCCTCCCCGCATCCACCCGATCCAACCCCTTCACAATCTTATATGTTTCAATAAGATCGCCTCTCATTCTTCTGAACTCCAATGAGTAGAGTCCCAATCTACCCAACCTCTCCTCATATGACCACCCCCTCATCCCCGGGATTAACCGAGTGAACCTTTTTTGCACTGCCTCGAGAGCAAGGATGTCTTTCCTTAAGTAAGGACACCAAAACTGTATGCAGTATTCCAGGTGCGGTCTCACCAATACCTTGTACAACTGAAGCAATACCTCCCTATTTTTATATTCTATCCCCCTAGCAATGAAAGCCAACATTCCATTTGCCTTCTTAATCACTTGCTGCACCTGCATACTAACCTTTTGAGTTTCGTGCACCAGGACCCCCAGATCCCTTTGCACTTCAGTACTCTCCAGTTTCTTGCCATTAAGATAATAAATTGCTCTAGGATTTTTCCTGCCAAAGTGCATCACCTCACACTTTCCAGTGTTGTATTCCATCTGCCAAATCTCTGCCCACTTACTTAGCCTGTCTATGTCCCCTTGCAGGTTTTTTATGTCCTCCTCACTCACTACTTTCCCTCCCATCTTTGTATCATCTGCAAATTTTGATATGTTACACTTGGTCCCTTCCTCCAAATCGTTAATATAGATTGTGAAGAGTTGGGGACCCAGCACTGACCCCTGTGGAACACCACTAGTTACTGATTGCCAGTCTGAGAATGAACCATTTATCCCAACTCTTTGCTTTCTGTTAGATAGCCAATCCTCTATCCATGCCAGAATATTACCCCCAATCCCGTGATTTTTTACCTTAAGCAATAATCTTTTGTGTGGCACCTTGTCAAATGCCTTTTGGAAGTCTAAATACACTACGTCCACTGGTTCCCCTTTATCCACTCTATATGTTACTTCCTCAAAGAACTCCAGCAAATTTGTCAAACATGACTTCCCCTTCGTAAAACCATGCTGACTTTGTCCTATTAAATTATGATTATCCAAATGTCCTGTTACTGTTTCCTTAATAATGGACTCCAAAATTTTACCTACCACAGATGTTAGGCTAACCGGTCTATAGTTACCAGCCTTCTGTCTACTGCCCTTTTTAAATAAGGGTGTTACATTAGCAGTTTTCCAGTCTGCCGGGACCTTAGCGGAATCCAGGGAGTTTTGAAAAATTATTACCAATGCATCTACAATCCCTACCGCCACTTCCTTCAAGACTCTAGGATGTAAGCCATCAGGTCCAGGAACGCTCAGGTCAGGCAGCATTTGTGGAGAGTGAGAGAGAAAAAAGTGCAAGTTTCAGGTATGACCCTCTGCCATAACTGGGAGATGTAAGCAGGAACAGAACAAGCGAAAGGAGAAGGGAAGACCACATACAGAAGTGGGGGGGAAAAAAAGAATGACTTGGAAAGGGCAAATAGGAGTTGGTTAAATGACAGAAGTGATAATAGCATAAGGAAAAATGGCAGCACGATCAGAGAAATTAAAGTCATGAAATAGGACCTACAGAATGTGTGAATAGTTAAAGCAGGATCGCTACATGGAAAACTGGCAAGGTGGAGCAATGAGTCTGGTGGAAGAAAAAGACAGGTCAACACCAGGGGTCCAGACCACCCCACCAGCATTGTACTGACAGGGGAACCCACCCCCACAAGCACTGGTACACCCACCCCACATTCCCAGCACCTATTGTCAGAGAAATGAGAGCTGTGGTTAAGGTCTGAAGTTGTTAAAGTTGATATTAAGACCAGAGGGATCCAAAGTGCCCAGCAGCATCTGCAGTATGTAACTTTTTTTATATGCTAATATATGATCTAAATTTGCTTTCCACTAACTTCCATTTCGGTCCAATAATCTGACTATCTTGCCACACTTAGGCCGCGATTTTTGCCGGCGCTCGGAGTGTGGGTTTGGAGGCGGGTCCGCTGTCAAAATTGAAATGATTGACAGCAGGCTGGGAACCCGCTCCGAACCCGCCTCCATGTAAGTTTCCAAAGTATCGGGTCTGCGATTTCAAAACAGACCCGACACCAAGCGGCGGGGAAGGCATTTAAGATCGTTAAATTCTTGCTAAACGCTTGTTAACTACTATTTTGCCAGCCCATTTCTATTTTCCCACTTTTTTAACGGGGTTCACATTGTTCGGAGATCACGTCAGGTAAGTATGTCGGGTTCTCTGTCTCCCCATTGCTGTGAATAGGTGACAGCTGCAAAAGTGGTATGAAAGCTACCATTTCACAGCTGGTCACTTTCCAATGTCAGAAGCTTGAGCCTTCAGGACTTGGAAGACACTTTGGAGCTGTATGCAGTTTGGAAGTGTTTGGAGTAAACTCTCTATCCACTGTCACCTCCTTGGAGCAAGCTCCCTCACCATTGACAGATCATTTCTGTCATCTCAACTTCAGCTCTCATCTATTCCAGCAACATCTGTGCCCTTGAAAAAATCTCACGTTGGTCCCCTGAATCCCTCCACGATCAGCCCCAACATCACCAGGCACACCAGCAGCACCGACAACAATACCTACCTTCTCCGCAATCACCTGATGCTGCACAGGGCATCAACACCCGACAACATTGCGGCCCGGGAGGCCAGCGATGGCATCACCATGGCCAGATTTACTTCACTTGACGCTGTACACCCTGGCTGCCACATGATGCGCCAGGTTGGCACCACCCCCCACACCATCACCATAAAGCCATCCCTACAATGCCCAAGCCATTCCTTTCACACTCATCACAATGGGGTGGTGGGGGGGAGTTATGTCTCAACATTCATGGAACTCACTAAGACACTTCCAAAGATAAGCATAGATCTGTCTAATAAGGTAAGGTGTTGAAATATAGATTTCAATGTTCAACAACACAATAACAGAAACTTCACATCAACATTGGCTAAACCACCCAGGTGCCTACCCTTGTGTGTTAGTTCGTATGCTTGCAGTAGGATGAGGGTGAGTGTGAGGGGTGGCTAGTGAGATGGGGAAGTGATAATGTTGATAGAGAGGGATGGATGGAGGTGCAAGGTAAGTTGGTGTGAGTAAGGATGTGCAGGAGTAGGATAGGGAAGCAGAGTGATGGGATGCGATGAGTGGCACAGCAGGATGAGGTGGAGTGTGGCTTTGCAGTAACGTTTCGCAATCTACTGAGATCATTGCAATGTTTGCGCCACTGCAGCCTGGTCCTCCTGACGACATCCCTGCTTGTGTCCTCCTGTGCAATGTGCAACCAGGCTGCGTTGGTCTCCTGGGGAGGTCTCTTCTGCCCATGGGAAGGGAAGAGAACTTCCCTGCGTGCTGTGACTCCCTCCATAAGCATATGGAGGAAGTCATGGGAAAGCCTGGGTGCAGCCGTGCACCTTTGTGCAGTGCTTGTCAGTGTTTGCAGCACCTCAGTGCTGTAGAACACTGACCCCAGAACTGTCGATCAATTTGGACATGGCCCCTTTAAGGAAACCGGCTGATGACGTTTCATCAAATGACGTCATCAGACCCGCTTCCTATTAATTGGCTGCGAACCTCGCTGGGCGGGCTTAACAAGCCCCATCAACGGAAAATCACTTGGAGAGTGTGGGCTGCGTAGGCCGCGGGTTGGGACCGCGACCCCGGCCGCCACGGACCTGCCTTGGTCGGCGAAATCGCGGCCTTCGAATCATAGAATGATACAGTACTGAAGGAGGCCATTCAGCCAGTCGTGCCTGTGCTGGCTCTTTGGTAGAGCTATCCAATTAGTTCCACTCCCCTGCTCTTTCCCCTTAGCCCTGTAAAAGGTTTCCCCTTCAAGTATTTATCTCATTCTCTTTTGAATGTTACAAATGAATCTGTTTCCACCATCCTTTCAGACAGTGCATTCCAGATCACAACAACTCGCTGGGCAAAAAAATGTGTCCTCATGTCACCTCTGGTTCTTTTGCCAATCACCTTAAATCTGTGTCCTCTGGTTAATAACTCTTCTGCCACTGGAAACAGTTTCTCCTTATTTACTCTATCAAAACCATTCATGGTTTTGAACACCTATCAAAGCTCCTCTTAACCTTCTCTGCTCTAAGGAGAACACTCCCCTGCTTCTCCAGTCTCGCCACATAACTGAAGTCCCTCATTCCTGGTAATCATTTTAGTAAATATGTTCTGCACCTTCTCCAAGGCTTTGACGTCCTTCCTAAAGTGTGGTACCCAAAATTGAAAAACATACTCCAGCTGAGACCTAACCAGTGTTTTATAAAGGTTTCGCATAACTTCCTTGCTTTTGTGTACTCTTCCTCTATTAATAAAACCAAGGATCCCTTGTATGCTTTTTTTTAACAGCCTTCTCAACTTGTCCTGCCACCTTTTTAAAAAAAAAAAAAATTGTGTACATACACCCCCAAGTGTGTCTCTTCCTGCACCCCCTTTTAAATTTGCACCATTTAGTTCATATTGCCTCTCCTCATTCTTCATACCAAAATATATCCGTTCACACCTCTCTGCGTTAAATTTCAGCTGCTTTGAAGCAATACTTTGTTTTTACTTTTGTATTCCATTTAACATAATTTGAGAACACCGCGTCAGTTTCCACATGTACGCTGACGACACCCAGCTCTACCTCACCACCACCCCTCTCGACCCCTCACTGTCTCTAAATTGTCAGACTGCTTGTCCGACATCCAGTACTGGATCTTCCAACTAAATACAGTAAACTCTTTCGTATCCGGCACCTACGGGACCGGGATGGTGCCGGTGGATGATAAATTCTGGATAACAGAGGTATACCTACCAAGGCAATTTTTATCAAACAAAAATAAAAAAATCAAGAAATGTACTGTATAATTGGGTACCCACCTACAGAATGTTGTGTTACATGGATGGTGGAAGATGCTTGATGAAGTACAGTACTGCCAGTTGAGGGTAATCCATTACTCTTAAATTACTTTAACACTAAAACTAAACTTATAAACTACTGTATACTGTAGTTCACTGTACACTAAAAATGGCGGATTGGAAGAGACTACCGGCAGCGCCAAGATGCCGAGTAGTGGCGGTTTGGAAAACTACCCCCACGATGCTGCTTTTCCACTCAGTCACCACTGACTAACTCGGCCACCGCGGGAGACTCGGACTCGGCAACATTACCGGTTACTGAGGGGTTGTTTTCTGAGTATCAATTTTGCCGGTTATTAAAGAATTCCGGATGATTAAGTGCCATTTAAGCAAGAGTTTACTGTATTAGGAAGACCGAAGTCATTGTCTTCGGTTCCCACCGCAAACTCCGTTCCCTAGCCACCGACTCCATCCCTCTCCCTGGCAACTGTCTGAGGCTGAACCAGACTGTTCGCAACCTTGGTGTCATATTTGACCCCGAGAGGAGCTTCCGACCACGTAACTGCACCATCATTAAGACCGCCTAATTCCACCTCCGTAACATCGCTAGACTCCGTCCCTGCCTCCGCTCATCCGCTGCTGAAACCCTCATCCATGCCTTTGTTACCTCTAGACTTGACTATTCCAATGCACTCCTGGCTGGCCTCCCATGTTCTACCCTACGTAAACTTGAGGTCATCCAAAACTCGGCTGCCCGTGTCCTAACTCGCACCAAGTCCCGTTCACCCGTCAGCCCTGTGCTTGCTGACCTACATTGGCTCCTGGTTAAGCAGTACCTCAATTTTAAAATTTTCTTACTCATTTTCAAATCCCTCCATGGCCTCACCCCTCCCTATCTCTGTAAGCTCCTCCAGCCTTACAACCCTCCAAGATATCTACATTCCTCCAATTCTGGCCTCTTGCTCATCCCCGATTTTAATCGCTCTGCTATTGGTGGCCATGCCTTCTGTTGCCTAGGCCCTAAGCTCTGGAATTCCCTCCCTAAACCTCTCCGCCTTTCTACCTCTCCTCCTTTTAAGACGCTCCTTAAAACCTACCTCCATCTGCCCTAATATCTCTATTTGGTTCGGTGTCAAATTTTGTTAATCACTCCTGTGAAGCGCCTTGGGACGTTTTACTACATTAAAGGTGCTATATAAATGCAAGTTGTTGTCAGTCCCTTCGCTGCTATTTTCTCCCTAGGCTATGCAGTTTAGGCTTCTCTAATGTTTCCTCAGCTCAACCCCCCTCCCTCCCCCCACCTTTTTTTGAAATCTGTTTTGTTGCTCTTTTCAATCCCCTTTCTAATGCAAATATATCTGTAGTTTTTTTTCTCGTGGTATGGTAATAAAAAATGATGTAATAGGGGCATAGGAATGTAGAGGACTGGGGGGAAAAAAAACAGAGTTCAAGATCAGAATACATAGTTTATTACCTATATTCTCAAGTGAGTTTCTTGCCAAATGTTTCTCCAACTCCCTCTGAATGTTGATGATGTTATCAGCCCCAGTTGTCTCCCTGGCCAGTCCATTCCAAACATTCACCACATTCTATAGATAATAGTTGTACCTGATTAGTCCATTCCTTTTCTGAGCTTTGTCCCATGCCGCCACCCCACTCCCCTTCCCATCAGTTGTTTGCGGGGCCATGGTAAATACTTTCTTAGGGTTCAATTTGCCGATACCTTTTAAGAATCTTGAATTGTACATTCACGAGTGTAATCTGTTTAGTGGACTTGTAAAGCCTCGCATAACTTCTATAAACTTAATATTCTACTCTTCCAACTATATGTCCCAGCATTCTTTTAGCCTTTTAACTGCTTCTCCACACTGAACATCGAAGGGACATGGGAGCAAGCGTCGATACATTGCTTTCACAGTTTACTTGTGCGACTTTACTTCCATTTGTTGAATACTTGCACACCCCACTCTCTTTTTCAACTTTCATCACTGTACTACATAATATTACAAAGTATTTACAGCACAGAAACTGGCCATTTGGCCCAACAGGTCCATGCTGGTGTTTATGCTGCACACAAGCCTCCTCCCACCCTTCATCAAATCCCATAAACATATCCTTCTATTCCTGGTTTGTGCCTTTTCCCCTTTTTTTCTCTCTCCCACATGGCAGCTGTCTTTCATTCTGCCAGCGCATTTCACACTTCTTGAGCCATCTTTTGTCTCTCAAACTGTCCTATTACCAATACGATAGCAAAATACTGCGGATGCTGGAAATCTGAAATAACAGAAAACGCTGGAAAAACTCAGCAGGCCAGGCAGCATCCGTGGAGAGAGAAAGAGAGTTAACGTTTCAGGTCGATGACCTTTCGTCAGAACTGTGAAGAGCCGGAAATCAAACAGATTTAAGGCCAGAGTAAAGCTGTCCTATTACCATCTCTTCTCGCCTTGAGTATCTCTTAATGTCTCTTTACTTCTCACAGACCTCCTCTTTTGTTCTTTTATTCCTCCCCCCAGCCTCCCATTGCTTTTTTATCTGTTTCATTTCCTGCTTTTTTCTCAGTTCTGACGAAAGGTCTTCGGCCTGAAACGTTAACTCTGTTTCTCTCTCCACGGATGTTGCCTGGCCTGCTGAGTTTTTCCAGCGCTTTCTGTTGTTTGTTTTCCAGCATCCGCAGTATTTTGCTATTGTGTCCTTCTATTCCTTTCTCCCTCGTGTTTATCTAGCTTTCCCTTAAATGCATCTATGCTAGTCGCCTCATCAACTCCTTGTGGTGACGAGTTCCACATTCTAACCACACTCTGCATACAAGAAGTTTCTCCTGAATTCCCTGTTGGAGTTATTTGTGACTATCTTATATTTATGTCTCCTAGTTCTGGTCTCTTCCCCCAAGTGGAAACATCTTCTGTGTCTACCCTATCAAGTTTAACGTAACTTCTCTGCTTCTCAATTCTATCCCTCTAGAAATTAACCCTAGTGTTTTGTTTGCTTTTTTTAATGGCCTTATTAAACTGCGTCACTATTTTTAGTGATTTGTGTATCTGTACTCCCAGATCCCTCTGCTCCTCTACCCCATTTAGACGCTTATTTTCTAAGGAGTATGTGGCCTCCTTTCATCCTACCAAAATGTACCACCTCACACTTGTCTATATTAGAATTAATTTGCCAATTACATGCCCATTCTGCAAGTTTATTAATGTCTTCCTGTATTTTGATCTAAGTGTTCTCGCTGTTAACTATACCCCCCAATTTGATGTCGTCTGCGAATTTTGAAATTGTACTTCTGATTCCCGAGCCCAAATTGTTTATGTAAATAGTGAACAACAGTGGTCCCAGCACTGATTGGGAGGAGGATTATAAGGCACTAATTAGCCATGTTGGATTTATTGTGCTTTTTACGGACACTTCCTTGTATTGGCTTTTTCATCATCTGGCGCAGGCCCAGTCTGGCAGTTATATCCTTCAGGGTTTGGTCACTGATGGGACTACCAAGCCATTCTTGATGGTGGACACCTGAAGTCCCCCACCCAGAGTGCATTCTGTACCCTTGCCTCCCTTAGCGCTTTCTCCAAGTGAGTGCTGATTTGTCAGTTGAGTGGGGTGGTAGGTGGTGACGAGCAGGAGGTTTCGTTGACCTTGTTTGACCTGAAGTTATGAGGCGACCATAGGGTCCTGAGTTCATGTTGACAACTCATAATGCCACTTCTACCTGACTGTATACCACTGTGCCTCTAGTGATTCTATCCTGCCAGTGGGACAGGACATGCCCAGGGATTGTGATGGAGTAGTCAGGGATGTTGGCTGATGGATATGATTCTGTGAGTAAAACGACGTCAGGCTGTTGCTGGACTAGTGTGGGGGACTGTTTTCCCAACTTGGCCAGCAGTCCCCCAGATGTTAGGTGGACTGTTTGGGGTCATCGGTGCTGAAATTACTTAAGTATTGACCTGATGCACAATGCCTGTGTTGTTGCCGATAGATCTGTCTGTGGTTTCTCCTTATTTTTGAACTTGGCAGTAATTGTTTATGACTGAGTGGACATTAAATGTTAAGCACATAGTGTGGGACTGGAGTCACATCTAGGCCACACTGCAGGAGGTTTGTGTCTGGTACATTCAGAGTGAGAGGCAGCAAACTCCCTCTTTTCCTAAGCACTAGTCAATCAATGATACTGACTTATAAAATGAGGTGTGCCTACATCAAGGACAAAGTTTGCATAACTTTATTTTACAAGAAGCAATAGAATCTTGCAACACAGAAGGAGGTCATTTGGTCCGTCGTGCCTGTGCCGGCTAATAGGAAATGGATAAATCTCACTGAAATATCTTACAACTCCCTCATCTCATTAGAGTGCTCATCAATTTGTCTTCCAGAACAATAGGATAACAGACGTTGGGGCATGTGCGAAGAATCCAGTGCCTACAAGGAATCTTATTGTAACAATCCCTGGGTCATTTAACTAGATATTCGGCTGTAAAAGCAGACTCCTGATCGCAGGGGATGTTTACAGGCGTGATCGGTTACACTGAACCCAAGAGCATATTTATTGCGGACCTGAAATTTGTAACTGACATGCGCACAAACTAAGCAAGGGTCGGTGAATAATCAGGAGCAAGAGCCTGGCTAATTATTTTTATTCCTCTAGTGAGATCAATTGTAGCACCCCCACAATGAAGTCAGCACAGACTTGGAGCAAATCAGTGACTTTCCTGCTTTGCATGACCGGTTAATTTACTCAGACACCAGAAGTCCTTCTAATTCACATTTTTAAGTTATAATGAGCAGCTGTCATTCCCACCGAGTGACTCTCAGCAGCTCAGAGCACCATTTGCTGCTGATAAACTGCTCCTGATTTATTTTCAGTTTGGTTCTGACCTGGTACATTACTACATCTGCCCTGCTTGACCTTATCACTAGTGTGTTCGAGGTGTAAAGTGTTGATGTAAAATATCACGGCATCAAAACCCACAGGTTTTCAGCATTCTGCGCAAAAAATCCCCCATGGCCATATAAAGGCCCTGATTCCACTACAATGTAAGGTAATCTTGTATCTTGAGAATTTTGTCCCAGTCATCATTCCTGTGCAATGATTTTAATTTAACAATTGATCTCTCTCATGTTAATCATTATCGAGGAACTTATTCATGATTAATAACAGACTTGAAGCGTGAAAGATGATGAGACTGGGTTTCTAGACAGCAGTAAAAGGAGTGTTGTAGTGATTAGTACACCTGAATTGTGACAGACTGTCTAGACGTGTGCTGTAGAACCAGTGAGAAGTGCTTCAACCCTGCAAAAATGAATCAAAATTTTTCTTCATGTAGTTCTCATTTTTGCTTTGAACTTTGTCCTAGAAAATTAGTTCAAACAGTGTACCTAAATGCCTTCTGGTGAGTCATCCCTTCCTGTAAATTGGCACAGTGTCTGAGCATTAGATTAAATTTGTTTGTAAAATAGATGCGTTGTCTACCGTGCAGCTAAACTGAAAACGTCGCGCATTGCATGGTTTAATTGGTCACACAAAATTCCATTGGCCATCAGCACGTGCTCATTAGGGCTGCATTTTCCTTACCTTTAGCCAAAAAAAAAGTAGATGAGAGTATAAAACAGGGAACACCATTTCCATGTACTTTTGTCACTAACATTAGGAGGAAAACATACCCTTAGTGATTTTGATGAAACACTCCTGGTGCAGTACCCATTGACTGCCACTAGATGTCTTGAGCATACTGTGAAAATGTTCTACAAAAAAGTAGTTACTGAGTGAACTTGTGACATCTGGTGGCATAAAGTGGTGCTCTATGTTCCCCATTACTAAGCTGTGGATATCTGTTCAGATCAAGGTTCCCATTTGTACGAAAAGGGCTTTTGCATGAGTTGTACAGTGTATACATGATCTATTTCTGGCCAGTGCCATAGTAATTTTATGGTTACTGGCCCATTGCTATGCTTCATGACACAACGATTATAGCTCCTTTATGCTGCATTTTACTAACTGGCAAGTCATGGTAAAACAGGGGCCTGGGGGGTTTCTCCATGGTTCCTGTATAATTGCAGATTGTAACGCTGCTTCCACAAAAGCTGTACTGTTCTCGTTCAAGCTCTTTGCACAACACTGTCTGCAACTGTTGCCAGCAGTGAGACGGTGGCTATGCACAAATACATTGCATGGTGAGAGGACGGTAATATCTTCACTGTTTCTTCAACAAAAATCCAATATCACAAGGCAGCCAGGCCCCCTGTACTCACTCATACTGCTTCAATTATAACATTATTTTCCACTGCTGTGAAAGCATGATACAAAGCATTTCCTATTCTTGACAAACAAGATGGTTTAGTATGGAAGTAAATTTCGATTTTAAAATTCTTGTTTTCAAATCCCTCCATGGCCTCGCCCCTCTCTCTCTCTCTCTCTCTCTCTCTCTCTCTCTCTCTCTCTCTCTCTCTCTCTCTCTCTCTCTCTCTCTCTGTAACCTCCTCCAGCCCTACAACCCTTGGTGATCTCTGTGCTCCTCCAATTCTGGCCTCTTGCGCATCCCCGATTTTAATCGCTCCACCATTGGCGGCCGTGCCGTCAGCTGCCTGCGCCCTAAGCTATAGAATACCTTCCTCAGCCTCTCCGCCTCTCTACACCTCTCTCCTCCTTTTAAGACGCTCCTTAAAACCGACCTCTTCAACCAAGTTTATGGTCACCTGTCCGAATATCTTGTGTAGTTTGGTGTCAAATTTTGTTTGATTACGCTCCTGTGAAGCGCCTTTGGACATTTTGCCACGGTAAAGGCACTATATAAATGCCAGTTGTTCTAGTTGTAATAACGTGTACAGGATGACTGATTATTTTGCAGTTATGTATTACAGCCTGGTAATATCCTTTGATCAGCTATGTAATTGATATCGTGCCTTTTATCACATTGTATGTTGGCAGCATTGCCATCACCATTGTGGAATTTTATTATGTTTTGTCTGGATATTTCAGCACATGTTGAAATCTGCTTCTGTGTAAAGGGGACCAGTGACGAATCCATGTGTCCAAAGTACTCTTAACTGGATTCTCGTAAGAAATTGGACAGTGAATAATCCAGCCTGTACTGGGTTAAAAGAACCTTTCTGCTGGTCATGTGACACTATATAATCGATCAAGAACAATATCCCCTGACACTTGGGTAGGGGTGGAGGCACTTCAGTATATTGCTTTTTTGGATTTTTACACCAGATATTCTCCTTGGATTTGGCGTTACCAGACACTCCTATAAGCGGACCTCATGTCTCCATCGAGCCAGCATGCTTTTATCTGCCCCCAGATAAAGGTAGTGAGACTCGGGTGTCAGAGAATCCTTAAGATAACTGTGATGCCACATGATCTTTTCATCTTTGGTAAGCAGAAGAATGTACTCTCAGACTGAGGCTCAAACTATAAACCACTGGGCAAATTTCTTAAGCTTGGGCAAATGAACAGTATTCAGCACAAACAGTGTATTTGTAGTAATTATAATCTTTACTATTCTCTCACTGGCAAAGACCCTTCTTCTGTGCTAACCCTCAAAACAAAATGACCCTTAAATCATGGTCACACACTTAGATAGCAAAATGCTACCTTGGAGTCTCTGACTAGTCCTGTATCTCCACTGGCTCCAGATTTACACTCTGCCTGCAATTAAGCATAGATTTACCACAAATTCTTAGGAAGAAATCCTGGAACAAAGGACATTAAAACCATATATTTATCCAACTCTGCTGCCAATCAAAACAAAATCCTTTAAAAGATCCCTTGGGATGTCAATCATAGAGGATGTTTGGATTGAATGGAATGACTTGACCCATTAATCCTTTCCCAATACTTTGATCAATCTGCGGTTACAGGCTATTCACTTTTCCAGTCGGCTATGTGAGACTGTCACTTTGGACAGAATAGCGCCAAAGCCCTGCACTTAACAGATATTAACATGTTAAACCCCCTTTTGCTTGACAGGAACAAACTCTAGTCACATCTTAATGCATTTGACATACCAGACCATAATTATACTCCCTGCAGCGTGATGAATCAGCTGACCGTGTTAAAGTCCTACCTCGCTTTAACCCATGTGTACTGTGATCAGCAAGTAAGAAACCAATAAATAATCTGTTATAGACAAAAATGCTTCATTTTTGTGGTACAATCCTCATTGCATTGACGGTAACACAATCTATTGCAACACAGTGTTAACAGGCTCACACCTGCAATTATTCTCACATGGCGAATTCATGATTGGGAGTAGCCTGTAACGGGAGATCTCCAGTCTGGAGACGGGAAAGCTATAGAGCCAAACAAAACAGAATAAAATAAATCGGCATTTAAAAAAAACACAAGCCCAATTGCTCAATGGGTAGATGCAGTGTGGTATTCAGCCATGCAGGCAGAGGATTCGAAGCTTGATCGCTCTTCTGTCCTGAGTCAGCTGATCATGACCAGGACAACAGTAGGTGTATTACAATCAGGCTCTGTCCCGAGCTACAAAGGAGGTAAAAAAGCAACAGAGGTGCGCGCTCCTGATCGCTATCCACTGAGTCCTGCTGGAAGGTGTGTCTGTGTGCATGCACACATCAGTCGAAGGCAGAGGGGCACATAACTCTTTTGCTGTTGGTTGGGCAGAGCACATAGAAGAAAATTGGGCAGGATGATCATGCATCCATAGGAGTCTACCCAATTTTCTGCCCATACTAACTAGATGGAAAATTGAGTCGGCCCAGTTACAAGTTTGCAGTCCTTCCTGACTAAAAGTTAGGTCAAAGAGGTAAGTTTTAAGGCGGGCCTTAAAGGAGCAGAATGAGGTGAAAGAGAGAGGTTTAAGGGGGGAATTTGAGCTTAGGGCCTAGATGCCTGAAGGCACGGCCGCCAATGGTGGGGCAAAGGGATTGGAAGATGCACAAGTCCCAAGTTTTTTTTATTCGTTCATGGGATCTGGGCATCGCTGGCAAGGCCAGTATTTATTACCCTTAAAGTGGTGGTGAGCTGCCTTGAACTGCTGCAGTCTGTGTGGTGAAGGTACTCCCACAGTGCTATTAGGGAGGGGGGTTCCAAGATTTTGACCCAGTGATGATGAAGGATCGGCGATACAGTTCCAAGTCAGGATGGTGTGTGACTTGGAGGGGAACTTAGAGGTGATGGTATTCCCATGCACCGGCTGCCCTTGTCCTTCTAGGTGATAGAGGTCGCGGGTTTGGGAGGTGCAGTCGAAGAAGCCTTGGCAAGTTGCTGCAGTGTTTCTTGTAGATGGTGTACACTGCAGACATGCTGCGCCGGTGGTGGAGGGAGTGAATATTTAAGATGGTGGATGGGGTGCCAATCAAGCGGCTGCTTTGTCCTGGATGGTGTTGAGCTTCTTGAGTGTTGTTGGAGCTGCACTCATCCAGGCAAGTGGAGAGTATTCCATCACACTCCTTACTTGTGCCTTGTCGATGGTGGAAAGGCTTTGGGGTGTCAGGAGGGGAGACACTTGCCGCAGAATACCCAGCCTCTGACCTGCTCTTGTTGCCACAGTATTTATATGGCTGGTCCAGTTAAGTTTCTGGTCAGTGATGACCCCCCAGGATGTTGATGGTGGGGGATTCGGTGATGGCAATGGCATTGAATGTCAAGGGGCGGTGGTTAGACTCTCTCTCTTTTTGGAGATTGTCATTGCCTGGCCCTTCTGTGGCACGAATGTTACCTGCCACTTATCAGCCCAAGCCTGAATGTCATCCAGGTCTTGTTGCATGTGGGTATGGAATGCTTCATTATCTGAGGAGTTGCGAATGGAACTGAACACTCTGCAATCATCAGCGAACATCCCCACTTCTGACCTTATGATGGAGGGAAGGTCATTGATAAAGCAGATGAAGATGGTTGGGCCTAGGATACTGCCCTGAGGAACTCCTGCAGTGATGTCCTGGGGCTGAGATGATTGACCTCCAATAACTACAACCATCTTCCTTTGTGCTAGGTATGACTCCAGCCAGTGGAGCGTTTTCCCCGATTCCCATTGACTTCAATTTTACTAGGGCTCCTTGATGCCACACTTGGTCAAATGCTGCCTTGATGTCAAGGGCAGTCACCCTCACCTCTAAATTCAGCTCTTTTGTCCATGTTTGGACGAAGGCTGCAATGAGGTCTGGAGCCGAATGGTCCTGGCAGAACCCAAACTGAGCATCAATGAGCAGGTTATTGGTGAGTAAGTGCTGTCTCCACAAGGGCTGGTCCCCTGGCTTGATGGTAATGGTAGAGTGAGGGATATGTCGGGCCATGCGGCCTATATATTGTGGTGGAATACAATTCTGCTGCTGCCGATGGCCCACAGTGCCTCATGGATGCCCAGTTTTGAGCTACCAGATCTGTTCTGAATCTATCCCATTTAGCACAGTGATAGTGGCACACAACACGAATGGAGGTTGTCTTCAGTGTGAAGACGTGACTTCATCTCCAAGGATTGTGCGGTGGTCACTGCGACCAATATTGTCATGGACAGATGCATTTGCGACAGGTAGATTGGCGAGGATGAGATCAAGTAGGTTTTTCCCTCGTATTGGTTCTCTCACCACCTGCCGCAGTCCTAGTCTGGCAGGTATGTCCTTCAGGGCTCGGTCAGTAGTGGTGCTACCAAGCCACTCTTGGTGATGGACATTGAAGTCCCACACCCAAAGTACATTCTGTGTGCTTGCTACCAGGGCTTCTTCCTACCCTCAGTGCGTCTTCCAAGTGATGTTCAACATGGAGTACTGATTCATCAGCTGAGGGTGGGCGGTAGTTGTAGCAATGCAGAGTTCTTGAGGGGTTATAGGGCTGAAGCAGGCTACAGAAATTAGGAGAGGCAAGGCCATGGAGGGATTTGAACATGAGAGAATTTTAAAATTGAGGTGTTGGTGGACCAGGAGCCATTGTAGGTCAGCGAGCACAGGGGTGATGTGTGAACAGGACTTGGTGCAGGTTAGCACGTGGGCAGCAGAGTTTTGGATGAGCTCAAGTTTATGGAGGGTGGAAGATGGGAGGCCAGCCAGATGAGCATTGGAATGGTTGAGTCTGGAGGTAACAAAAGCATGGATGAGGTGTTTCAGCAGCAGATAAGCTGTGGCAAGGGCAGAGACAGGCGATATTAGAGGTGGAAGTAGGTGGTCTTTATGATGGAGAGGATTTGGGGTCGGAAGCTCTACTTGGCATCAAATCGAAAGATGCGGTTACAAACGGTCTGGTTCAACCTGAGACAGCGGCCAGGGAGGGGAAATGGAGTCGGTGGCGAGGGAACGGAGTTCGTGGCAGAGGCCGAAGACGATGGTCTCCCAAAGTTGAAATGGAGGAAATTGTGGCTTATGCAGGACTGAATGTTGATTAAGCAGTCTGACAACACAGGCAGTGGAAGGGTTGAGCGAGGTGGTGGTGAGCTTTAAGAACATAAGAAATAGGAGCAGGAGTAGGCCAATCGGCCCCTCGAGCCTGCTCCGCCATTCAATAAGATCATGGCTGATCTGATCCTAACCTCAAATCTGAAGAACACAAGAAGTAGGAGCAGGACCCGGCCACTCAGCCCCTGGGCCCACTCCGCCACCCACAGGGCCTTGACTGATCCGAACTCCGACTCCTGTCCAATTTCCTGCCCGCTCCCCGTAACCCCTAATTCCCTTTACTTCTAGGAAACTGTCTTATTTCTGTTTTTTAAATTTATTTAATGATGTAGCTTCCTGGGGCAGCAAATTCCACAGACCTACTACCCTCTGGGTGAAGAAGTTTCTCCTCATCTCAGTTTTGAAAGAGCAGCCCCTTATTCTAAGATTATGCCCCCTAGTTCTAGTTTCACCCATCCTTGGGAACATCCTCCCCGCGTCCACCCGATCAAGCCCCTTCACAATCTTATATGTTTCAATAAGATCGCCTCATTCTTCTGAACTCCAATGAGTAGAGTCCCAATCTACTCAACCTCTCCTCATATGTCCACCCCCTCATCCCCGGGATTAACCGAGTGAACCTTCTTTGTACTGCCTCGAGAGCAAGTATGTCTTTTCTTAAGTATGGACACCAAAACTGTATGCAGTATTCCAGGTGCGGTCTCACCAATACCTTTCAAATGGGATGTTTAACTGAGGCCTATCTGCTGGCTCCGGTGGACATTAAAGATGCCATGGTGTTCCAAGACGAGCACAAAGTTCTCCCACTGTGGTGGCCAACATTCTTCCCTCAACCAACACCACACACCACCAAGAAACAGATTAATTGGTCATTCCTCTCATTTTGCTTTTTGTGGGGTCTAGCTGTGTGCAAATTGGATACCACACTTGCCGACATAACCATGACTACACTTCAAAAGTAATCCTTGGATGCAGAGTGCTTTGGGATCCCCCGGGAGTGTGAAGGGCATTATAGGCAGACTTTGAATGTTAATTCAAAGGCACTTTTTATGCGCTAAGAAATTGGAATTATCCAATAATTTGAATTAAGCAATGTAAATATCACTAGATTTAGTGCAGTAAAATTTTTAATCAACAGCATTAGAATTAAGTAACTTTGAATTAAGAATAGATGTTTCAGCAAGTCCATCACTTTTTCTTTCTTGCATGTTTTCTTATTTAAATGTGTGCTATTGTGCTTTTGTGGGATGATTCTGACAAAGGGAGTGGATTAATCTGCATCAGGGCATCTCCAAGACTTCAACAATGTTTCTTTTCCACCTCTTTTTCAGACAATGGAGGACAGACCTTGGCGGGTGGAAACAACTGGCCCCTGCGAGGAAGGAAGTGGACACTGTGGGAAGGTGGTGTCCGCGGAGTGGGTTTCGTCACCAGCCCCCTGCTGAAGCAGAAGCGCAGAGTTAACCGAGAACTCATTCACATCTCTGACTGGCTCCCTACTTTAGTGTCTCTGGCTGAAGGATCCACTAATGGCACCAAACCACTGGATGGCTTTGATGTGTGGAAGACCATCAGGTACCGTGTATCCAGAATTGCAGAGCAAAAAATGAAATGTTCAGTAAAAATATTTAGTACTGTTTTGAGGGAGTAAGATTTGTATGAGAGCATTCTACCTCACCATTCTGTATTGAAGTATCAATATTTCCACCTCACAGCAGTAGCCATCCTTATAGACCTCTGGGTAAGGTTTCCAAATTGTCAATTTTGTACTGTGATCTGAGTTTTGCAGTTGACACTCTGTCAAACTCCAATGGTTTCTAGGTTAGGCTTCCAGTAATATCTGGCCTGCATCTGTTCAAAAAGTTTAACTTGATGTTGGGTTTGGCTCAATGGTAGTACTCTTGCCTCTGAATCAGAAAGTCATGGGTTCCAAGCACCACTCCAGACACTTCAGAACTTAATCTAGACTGACAGTGCAGCATTCGCTCAATACTGCAGCATCACAGGGGCTGTCTTTCAGATGAGACTTTAAACCGAGGCCCCATCTGCTGCCTTTGTTGGATGGAAAAGATCCTGTGGCATTGTTTGAAGAGGTGAATTCTGGGGTCCTAGCTAACATTTATCTCTCAACTAATAGCTGCATGACAGATTATCTGGTCATTGCTGTTTGTGGGACTTTGCTGTTACATCAAGTCTACAGCACAGAAACAAGCCATTCTGATCCACATGAGCATCCTCCCACCCCTCTTCATCTAACCCTATCAGCATACCCTTCTATTCCTTTCCCTCTTGTGCACAGATTGGCTGTGTATTTGCCTATGTTACAACAGAGACTACACTTCAAAAGTACTTAATCGGCTGTGAAACGCTTTAGGACATCCCAAGGTCGTGTTATATGTTTGTTTCTTTGAATGTGGGAGACACTGGCAAAGCTACATTTATTGCCTTGAGAAGATGGTGGTGGGCCTTCACCTTGAGCCATTGCAGTCCTTGTGGTCATGGTGCTGCCACATTCGTGTTGGATAGGGAATTCCAGCGACAATGAAGGAACAACAATATATGTCCAAGTTAGGATGGTTTGTGACTTGGAGGTGATGGTGTTCCCCTGACAATGCTGTTCTTGACCTGTACCACTAAGGGGGGCATAAATACAGCCTTGCCAGTGTTGCCCACATCCTGATAGCAAATAAAAAAAATACTTAGTTCAAAGTCATACACATATACAAGTAATTAGAGTTATCTGAAGAAATCCATTTTACTTTCAAAAGTTAAACTTTTTGAATAGTCATGGGTCAGAGATTACTGGATCCCTAACCTAGACAACTTGATGTATATTCCATCTTACACAGACTATTCTATTCTCAGCAAGCAATAATGGAAACTAAACCTAGCTAAAATTCATATTAAAAGATAAAATATAGAATGTCTCCTGATTAGAAACAGGTGCATTCTGGGATTGATCACTAGATCTACTTCAAAGCAATATACTGGTATTAAGATCTTTACTGTATATAGAATATAAGACCCTTGGTCTGGCTGCCTTTAGGTGTTGGACACACTGAGGAACCAACTAGGGGACAGGCTATTTTAGATCTAGTATTGTGTAATGAGACAGGGTTAATTAGTAACCTTATAGTAAAGGATCCTCTGGGGAAGAGTGGTCATAATATGATCGAATTTCCTATTAAGTTTGAGAGTGATGTGGTTAAGTCTGAAACTAGCGTCTTAAATTTAAACAAAGCCAATTATGGAGGTATGAGGTGCGAGTTGGCTAAAGTAGATTGGAAAATTAGATTAAAAGATATGACTGTAGATAAGCAATGGCAAACATTTAAAGAACTAATTCATAAATCTCAATGAATATACATTCCCTTGAGGAATAAAAACTCCACTGGAAAAACAATACAACTAGAGAAGTTAAGGAAAAGTGTTAGATTAAAAGAAAAGGGTTACAGTGTTGCCAACAAGAGTAGTAAGCCTGAGGATTGGAAGAGTTTTAAAAACCAGCAAAGGATGAGCAAGAAATTGATAGAGGGAGAAAATAGAATGAGAGTAAACTAGCAAGAAATAGATAAACAGATTGTAAGAGCTTTCACAAGTATGTAAAAAGGAAGAGATTAGCGAAGGTAAATGTGGGTCCCTTAGAGGCAGAAACAGGTGAAATTATAATGGGGAATAAGAAAATGGCAGAGACGTTAAACAAATATTTTATACCTGTCTTCACAGTAGAAGACACAGAACATACCAAAATTGTGGGGAACCAAGGATCTAATGAGAGTGAGGAACTTAAAGTAATTAATATTAGTGAAGAATAAGTACTGGAGAAATTAATGGGACTAAAAGCTGACAAATCCCCTAGACCTGCTGGTCTACATCCTAGGGTTTTAAAAGAGGTGGCTGCAGAGATAGTGGATGCATTGGTTTTGATCTTCCAGAATTCCATAGATTCTAGAACAGTCCCTGTAGATTGGAAGGTAGCAAATGTAACCCCACTGTTAAAGAAAGGAGGGAGAGAGAAAACAGGGAACTATAGGCCAGTTAGCCTGACATCAGTAGTAGGGAAATTGCAAGTATCTATTAAGGACAACGCAACAGTGCAGTTGGAAAATCACTATGATTAGGCAGAGTAACACGACTTTATGAAAAGGAAATTGTGTTTGACAAATCTATTTTTAGGATGTAACTAGCAGGATGGATAAGGAGGAACCAGTGGATGTAGTATATTTGAATTTTCAGAAGACATTCGATAAGGTGCCACACGAAGTTGTTACACAAGTTAGGGCTCATGGGATTGGGGGTAATTTATTAGCATGAATTGAGGATTGGTTAACGGACAGAAAACAGAGTTGGAATAATCGGGTGATTTTTGGGATGGCCAGGTGTAACTAGTGGAGTGCCACAAGGATCAGTGCTTGGGCCTCATCTATTTACAATCTATATCAATGACTTCGATGAGGCGACTGAGTGTAATATATCCCAGATTGCTGATGATACAAAGCTAGGTTAGAAAGTAAGCTGTGAGGAGGATGCAGAAAGGCTGCAAAGGGATATAGGTCTGTTAAGTGATTGGGTAAGCAGGTGACAAGATGGAGTATAATGTGGGGAAGTGTGAAATTATCCACTTGGGTCGGAAGAATGGAAAAGCAAAATATTTTTTAAAAGGTGAGATGCTAGTAAATGTTGGTATTCAGAGGGATTTAGGTGTCCTTGTACACGAATCACAAAGTTAACATTGCAGGTACAGCAAGCAATTAGGAAGGCAAATGGTATATTAGCCTTTATTGCAAGGGGGTTGGAGTACAAGAGTAAGGAAGTCTTGCTGCAGTTATATAGAGCTTTGGTGAGACCACACTGGAATACTGTGTACAGTTTTAGTCTCCTTACCCAAGAAAGGATATACTTGCCTTAGAAGGAGTGCAACAAAGGTTCACTACATTGATATATTTCTTAAGGCTAAAGGGATATGGGGAGAAAGCAGCGACAGGGTACTGAATTTGGATGATCAGCCATGATCTCACTGTACCTGACGAAGGAGCAGAGCTCCGAAAGCTCGTAATTTCAAATAAAACTGTTGGACTATAACCTGGTGTTGTGCGACTTCTCATTTTCATTAAATGGCGGAACAGGCTCAAGGGGCCGAATGGCCTACTCCTGCTCCTAACTTCTATGTTTCTATAAAAACAGAAAATGCTGGAGATACTCAGCAGGTAAGGCAGCATCTGTGAAGAGAGAAACAGAATTAACGTTTCAGGTCGATGACCTTTGTCAGAACTGGAAAAAAGCAGGAAATGGGACTGATTTTTAAGCAAGTGTTGGGGCTGGGAAAAGGGAGGAGGGGAATGAAAGAACAAAAGGGAAGGTCTGTGATAGGATAGAAGGCAGGAGAGGTTAAGAGATATTCAAGGCAAAAGGAGATGGTAATGGGACAGGTTAAGAAACAAAGATGGCTCTAGATGAAGTGTAAATTGCGCTGGCAGAATGAAAGACAGCTGACGTGGGAGAGCAGAAAAGACAAACAAACAAAAGGGTGGAAAAAAAATATATGATAGGGGCCGAGGTTATGATCTGAAATTGTTGACCTCTATGTTGAGTCCAGAAGGCTGTAAAGTGCCTAATCGAAAGATGAGGTGCTGTTCCTCGAGCTTACGTTGAGCTTCAGTGGAACAATGCAAGAGGCCGAGGACGGTGAGGTCTGAGTGGGAGTGAAGCGGAGAATTAAAGTGACAGGCGACCGGAAGCTCGGGTCCCCCTTACGGACTGAACGGAGGTGTTCCGCAAAGCGGTCACCCAATCTGCGTTTGGTCTCCCCAATGTAGAGGAGACCGCATCGTGAGCAGCGAATACAGTATACTAAGTTGCAAGAAGTACAAGTAAATCGCTGTTTCACCTGGAAGGGGTGTTTGGGGCCCTGGACAGTGGGAAGGGGGGAGGTATAAAGGCATGTGTTGCATCTCCTGCGCTTGCACGGGAAGGTGCCGGGCGAAGGGGAAGGGGTGTTGGGGGCGATAGAGGAGCGGACCAGGGTGTCGCGGAGGGAGCGGTCCCTTCGGAATGCTGAAAGGGGAGGTGAGGGGAAGATGTGTTTGGTGGTGGGGTCACGCTGGAGGTGGCGGAAATGGCGGAGAATGATCCGTTGAATGTGGAGGCTGGTGGGGTGAAAGGTGAGGACAAGTGGAACCCTATCATGGTTCCGGGAGAGAGGGGTGAGGGCAGAAGTGCAAGAAATAGAACAGACACGGTCAAGGGCTGTATCAACCACAGTAAAGGGGAATCCTCGGTTGAGGAAAAAGGACGACATGTCGGAAGCACTGGTATGGAAGGTGGCATCGTCAGAGCAGATGCGGCGGAGACGGAGAAACTGGGAGAATGGAAGAATCCTACAGGAAGCGGGGTGGGAGGAAGTGTAGTCCAGGTAGCTGTGGGAGTCAGTGGGCTTGTAGTGAATGTTTGTCAATAACCTATCCCCAGAGATGGAGACGGAGAAGTCGAGGAAGGGAAGAGTCGGAGATGGACCATGTGAAGGTGAGGGAATGGTGGAAATTGGAAGCAAAGTGAATGACATTTTCTAGTTCAGGGCGAAAGCAGGAAACCGCACCGATACAGTCATCCATGTACCGGAAAAAGAGGTGAGGGAGGGGACCGGAGTAGGACTGGAACAAAGAATGTTCCACATATCCCATGAAAAGGCAGGCATAGCTAGGACCCATGCGGGTTCCCATAGCAACACCTTTGATTTCTGGGATGAGAGGGCTGTCCTTTTGAGGAGAGATTGAGTAGAATGGGCCTATATTTTCTGGCGTTTAGAAGAATGATGGATGATCTCCTTGCAATGTATAAAATTCTTAGAGGGCTTGATAGGGTAGTTGCTGAGAGGCTGTTTCCCCTAGCTGGAGAGCCTATAACCAGGGGTCATAGTCTCAGGGTAAGGGGTCGGCCATTTAGACTGAGATGAGAAATTTCTTCACTCAGAGGGTTGTGAATCTTTGGAGGCTCAGTTGATGAGTATATTCAAGACTGAGATCGATAGAATTTTGGGCACTAAGGGAATCGAGGAATATGGGATTAGGGCAGGAAAGTAGAGTTGATGTAGAAGTTCAGCCATGGTCTTATTGAATGGCGGAGCAGGCTCGAGGGGCCTATGGCCTATTCCTGCTCCTATTTCTTTATATTATGCACATAATAGCCAGATATGTGTTGTGGAGAGTGTTTGAGGTTTTTTTTCTTATTAGAGGAGGTGTTCTAATCAATATTATTGTCATTTAAAAATAAATAGGAAATTGAGGCAGAACTACTTGACAAAAAGGGTAATAGATGCATGGAATATGTTACCATGGAAGGCTGTTTCAACAAATAGTATAAAGCTGGGCAAAAATAAATCTTTTAATTCCAGATCAATGGCTATGAAAAAATGATGAGACTTTGACGGTCCCTTTCCTGTCCTTCCTGGTTTCATTGCCTGTTTTTATTTTGCCAAGTGCACCTCCATGCATTCAACTCAAGAACAGTATTACTGAAGGCCTGAAAGCAGGTCACTTGCCTAGCCCCTTCGGCTGGGAAGCATTGAGAACACAGGAGAGACCCACACTAAAAGCGGGGTCGGGGGAAGCAGGAGACCGGCACATCTATTTTATACCCTGTTAACTACTAGGTTTCTCTCAAAGGGCCTGATATTATTTCAAACCCTGGCCTATTTTAATACACACAGGGTAAACAAACAATTACTTTGGAGGCAACTTGAAACTCAATTTACTAATTTCTGCACAGTCATTGAGTTGAGGTTAATAATTTTACTTTCTTTTCTTCTGCACTGGGTTACAAAGATGGCCACTGAAATGCTGCACCTGGCATGTGAGAGACTGTTGTAATGGGGCTGGTGGGTCACTGCATTAACAACTTATGTTATTTATTAACTCGGTGCCTCTCTTTGCAAAATTAGAGTCTGAATTGGTATGTGGTGACGTGTAAGTGTGGGTTTTAAGGCATCCCCTCTCTTGTGATATCTGAGCAGCTGAGTTTCGCAGTGTTCTAGGAATGTGTGAATTAACCTTGTTACAGTAGTGTTGGCTGTTGTGCTGTAAATGACCTGTTCGGTGAACAATGCTGGGTTTGTTTCTCACCAAGATTAGTGTATATGCTTGCTTAGGTAGGTTTTTGGCATCTGTTGATTTATAGTGAATGTTATTTTCAACAGTAATTTAAAATGAGACTGTTTCATTCTGGTTATGAAGTTGAAATATAGAAAACTATATTTTAAACTCTCTTCTTCCCAATTTAAAAACTATTTTATCTTACTTCGAAGTAATTCATTGAATGTGAAGCACTTTCGCATCCAATGAAGGGAGTGCTGCACTTTTGGAGGTGCCGTCTTGCGGATAAGACATTAAACCGAGGCCCTGTCTGCTCTCACGTGGATATAAAAGATCCCATAGCATTATTTTGAAAAGGAGCAGGGGGGTTCACCCCCCCCCACCCCAGGTGTCCTGGCCAATATTTATCACTCAACCAGCAACACTAAACACATTATCTGGTTATTATCACATTGCTGTTTGTGGGATCTTGCTGTGTGCAAATTGGCTGCCGCGCCTCCTATATTACAACAGTGATTATGCTTCAAAAGTACTTAATTGGCTGTAAAGTGCATTGGGAAGTCCTAAGGTTGTGAAAGGTGCTATATAAATACAAACCTTTCTTTCACTTTGGGACACTTGGAGGATGTGAAAGCCACTGTATAAATTCAAGATTTTTTTTCTATGTTAGCCATGCTAGCAAGTGATGGGGTACAGGTCTGCCCCCCCTTCACCCACCCCCCTTCACTGAATCCCTGATCTCAGTCATAACACAGTAGGAGGCCCCTCAACACATGGAGAGAAAATTGGAAGGACTTTCATCTCCAGGACAGTCCTGTCCGGGACGCCATTGTGCACCTCAGGTTCCAGTTTAGAGCAGTATTAGCAGAGTTCTGGGAACAAATGATCCAATCGCCCCCTTGAATTGAGGGATGATGCGTGGCCCAGGGAGAACAGAGTGGGGACAACTGAGGTGGGGGGAGGAATTGGAAGGCAAATTGTCATCCTGCAATTAGCTACAGCCCTTTTTTTTTCCCTCCTTTTTCCCTCTCCCCCTCCCAACACAGCTAAAATCAAGTGGAGTGTAATAATCTTCTCGCTCCCGGAGCTCTCTAAATGCAGTAATCTAATATCAACTGTATACACTTAACGGGCAGTAACAGGTCTTGCTGCTGTAGCTAGCGAGCCAGTCTACAGAATCCAACACTCCATTAAGGACCGGGCTTGACCATGGAAACATACCATAAACCTCCTGGTATCTGTACCAAATACACCAGTGACCTTCACTGCTGTGAAGGTGGTGCAAGGGAGCATTTTAATGTGTATGTAAGCATACATTTTATTGATTTTTTTTATGACAGTGAGACAAGAGAAGGATAAAAGGAACAAAACAATACTATTGAGCAGACCAATAGCTATTACATGGTATAAAATCTATAATTATGAAAGCTGATCATTCCACACCAGAAGTGAAGGGGGGGGGGGGGGGGGGGGGTGAATATTTATCTGAGCGATAAACTCCATTAATATAGAATTGCAATTTAAACAAATGTGGTCGCTGGCCTCCGTCTAGACATTGTATCAGAAGGCCAATTCTTCAGAAAACAGTAACAGCCGGTACTCAAACTGTTAGAGACGGTTATGTCCACAGTTCCTTCTAAGTAAACCCGTTGAGTACGGCGGACCTGCACCCCATCACTTGCTAGCATGGCCAACATAGAAAAGAAAGATCTTGCATTTATACAGTGGCTTTCACATCCTTCAAGTGTCCCAAAGTGAAAGAAAGTCTAGGTGACCTTAAGTACTGACAGAGCACCACCATTCCAAGATAGCTCGGCTGCATTACCTAGTAGTGGAAGGCGAAGGTACCTAGGGATCTCCTTTTCCATAGAACTGGGACAGAAGGCATAGGCAGTACGCAACAGGTTTACTTAGAAGGAACTGTGGACATAGCCGTCTCTAACAGTTTGAGTACCGGCAGTTACTGTTTTCTAAAGAATTGGCCTTCTGATACAATGCCAGCGACCGCATTTGTTTAAATTGCAATTCTATATTAATGGAGTTTATTGCTCAGATAAATATCCCCTTCCCTTAAATTGTGAATAAACAACTTGAACAGCTAATGCAATTTGGAGTATTGGCCTGTATGACGTTCAGTTGTGCCGTAGGTTTTAAAAGTAAACTTCACTCGTCTCTCTTTCAGTGAAGGACATCCCTCACCCAGAATTGAACTGCTTCACAACATCGACCCACTGTTTGTTGATGACGCTCCATGTAAGTGAACATTCTGAAGATATTTACTGATTCTTCCTAAGTTAATGAGTGTGCCTGTCAGTTCTCACGCAGTATCCTTAACTGTAAGACTTGCACTGAATAATATCTTCCGACTGCTTGGTTTTCACCTACAATCCATTATGCTACAAATGGTAGGACAACCACTGAAGAAGTAAGAATATCTGTAGCTTTCAAAATAGGTTAATTATCACCCCTCAGCCCTGGAAAAGAGCACACATGCACACCCCTCAGTTTCAAACATCCCCATCACTTCATCTTCCCAATACACCTCTTGCCCAGAAACCCACGTGTGCACATGCAAACTTCCCCTATTTGCCCCTCCCCCTTCTCATCCTACATATATTTTACATGCACAGTACATATAGTTTCCCACCCGCCCCCAAGCAGAGAGGCAAGTTCCATGACTTGAGTGTGCCAATTTATAATCCATTATACAGGAATGCTCAATTTAATTGAAATCTGCTGGTGTGCAGAGGTCCAATTGGCTCGTGTTGGATCCTGTAACCAAAGCTAGCAGAGTCCCAATCAGTATTGGACTTTTCATGCTGTTTGTTTCATTATTGTCTCTCTACATTGTTTGGATTGAGTGGCCGTAATTTTGATTGCAGGCATGTCCGAAGAGCCCAACCAAGTTAATGGGATCACTTCAATGAATAACAGTGCCTAAAACACTGGCAAGTTTGCTAGCTGGAATTAATTATACCACTCTATGACTTGTGTGAACAATAAACAGGGTTTGGTCAATAAGCAACAGAATGCTGCAGCAATTTTCTAATTGATGAATATAGACAATAAGCTGCAAAAAGAATGGGTGTCTACATAGAGGTGGCACAGGGCTGAAATTACCTCTGTTTCTGGGACCGCCTCTGGCCCTGTCTAAATGAGCTGGCTTTGGATGAGTCACCTCTTCTGGGCATAGTTATTGAAGAGCTGATAAATTAATTCTGATAGCTTTGCAGTTAGTGATGGGAGTGATGACACCAAAGAAACTATTACAAATTTCTATTCCCTACAGGACTCATTAAGGAGAGTTTATAGGTTGTTCAATTTGGATCTAAAAGGTGCCAATGATTCCAGTTTCTGGCTTTACTGGCTGTTGAAACTACCCCACCCCACCTCCCACAAGTATCTAAAGGATTGTAGGAAGTGTCGTATTTCATTTAAAACTCAAGTCTTTAGAAATTATGCTGCACATTTATCCCCTGTTCAGATATATGCACCGCCTTCTACTGCTGCACATTTATCCCCGGTTCACAGGTATGGTAGCGTAGTGGTTATGTTACTGGACTAGTAATCCAGAGGACTGGACTAATGATCCAGGGACATGAGTTCAAATCCCACCATGGCAGCTGAGGAATTTAAATTCAGTTAATTAAATAAATCTGGAATTTAAAAAAAAAACTAGTATCGGTAAATGGTAACCATGAAACTATCGGAAACCCATCTGGTTCACTAATGTCCTTCAGCGAAGGAAATTTGCTGCCCTTACCCGGTCTGGCCTATATGTGACTCCAGACCCACAGCAATGTGGTTGACTCTTAACTGCCCTCTGAAATGGCAGCTCACCACCACCTTCTTGAGGGCAATTGGGGATGGGCAATAAATACTGGTCTTGCCAGCAACGCCCACCTCCTGTGAACGAATTTTAAAAATCATATATGCACCGCCTTCTACTGCTGTGCATTTAGCCCCTGTTCACACACTGCCTTCTACTCCAACTCATTCTTTCCCAGCACCACAGAAATATGGACCTTCAGTCTTCCCTTCCTCCTACAGTATGTGGGCTGTTGGTATCACCTAACCACTTCTTCATTTACCTCGTCCACTTTTCAATCTTGGCGGGTGGTCCTTTACCTTGGTTTCTCAAAATAAACTACATTCCAGTTCTGGTATTTATTGATTTGAAATTAATCTCTTGTAAGGTAGTTGAAGTTTACGTATGGTGAGAATGTCAATCTCAAACTGGGCTAAATACAACCAATTTTATTCATTCTGGAAAATTCCAGATTTGCCTCAGTTTGGATTCGTATACCCTAAAACTGTTTGTGTGTTTGACATACATAAAATGGGGCTTTCCCACTAATGGCATCTCTCCATGTTGGGTTGGAGATCTATGACTACAGTCATGTTCTGGTCCATTTGTTCAGGAGAATGTGGGGACGTTTGTATATCTGATCGCTTCCCATCTGGTGTTCTGTCCCTGTCAGAATAAGTCCAGCTCTCGTACAGAGGAAATTGTGTGTGTCGAAGTCCCAGACAAGATCGCAATACAAAAACAAAATACTGCGGATGCTGGAAATCTGAAATAAAAACACAAAATGCTGGAAATACTCAGCAGGTCAGGCAGCTTCTGTGGAGAGAGAAACAGTTTTAACTTTTCAGGTCAATAACATGCCCTCACCTTTCATCCCACCAGCCTCCACATTCAACGTATCATCCTCCGCCATTTCCGCTACCTCCAGTGTGATCCCACCACCAAACACACCTTCCCCTCCCTGCCCCTTTCAGCACTCCGAAGGGACCGCTCCCTCCGCGACACCCTGGTCCACTCCTCAATTAACCCCAACACCCCTTCCCACGGCACCTTCCCGTGCAAGTGCAGGAGATGCAACACCTGCCCTTTTACTTCCTCCCTTCCCACTGTCCAGGGCCCAAAACGCTCCTTCCAGGTGAAACAGTGATTTATTTGTTGTACTTGCAATTTAGTATACTGTATTCGCTGCTCACGATGCGGTCTCCTCTACATTGGGGAGACCAAACGCAGATTGGGTGACTGCTTTGTGGAACACCTCCGTTCAGTCCGGAAGCGTGACCCCGAGCTTCCGGTCGCCTGTCACTTTAATTCTCCGCTCCACTCCCACTCTGATCTCTCCGTCCTCGACCACTTACACTGTTCCAACGAAGCTCAACGTAAGCTCGAGGCACAGCACCTCATCTTTCGATTTAGACACTTTACAACCTTCTGGACTCAACATAGAGTTCAACAATTTCAGACCATAGGACCTCTGCCCCCATTTTTTTTTCCCACATGGCAGCTGTTGATGATTCTGCCATTCCCATTTACACCTTAACTTGACTCATCTTTTGTTTCTTAACTTGTCCCATTGCCATCTCCTTTTGCCTTGCACCATCATCCCTTTTGTCTTTTAATCTCTCCTGCCTTCGATCCTATCACAGACCTTCCCTTTTGTTCTATCCTCCCCTCTTCTCTTTCCCTGTCCTGCATTTGCTTAAAAATCTGTTACATCTCTAACTTTTTCCAGTTCTGACGAAGGGTTATCGACCTGAAATGTTAACTCTGTTTCTCTCTCCACAGATGCTGAGTATTTCCAGCATTTTCTGTTTGCATAAAATAGCTTTGGGTATAGGTCATTCAGTCCATCCAAACTCACCCATTCAGGATAAACCAACAAAACATAAGAACATAAGCAATCGGAGCTGGAGTAGGCCATCTGGGCCCTCGAGCCTGCTCCGCCATTCAACTAGATCATGGCTGATCTTTTACCTCAACTCCACTTTCCTGCACTATCCCCATATTCCTCGATTCCCTTAATATCCAAAAATCTATCGATCTCGGTCTTGAATATGTTCAACGACTGAGCCTCCACAGCCCTCTGGAGTAGAGAATTCCAAAGATTCACCACCCTCTGAGTGAAGAAATTTCTCCTCATCTCAGTCCTAAATGGCCGACCCCTTATTCTGAGACTGTGACTCCCTGGTTCTAGACTCCCCAGCCAGGGGAAACATCCTTTGTTCCATGGGTATTTTCTTTGTTGACCTACCAAGAGGTCCATTTTGCACATTGATTTCTTTGTGTGAAGAATAATTTCCGAATGAGTTCTAAATTGATTTTTCACCATTGAATCTGTGACCCCTTGTTGTAGTTTAACTTGGTAGTGATATCCCAAATTTACCTTTTTATACTGTTTACTCTTGTATTCCTCAGTGATATCCCTCAGTTGCTTCCTTTCAAGGCTGAACAAGATAGATTTTTTTCCAGTCTTTCTTCATAATGCAGTCCTTTGCTGGGGATAATCTGGCAGAGCACCAGTTTGTCTTAATTTATAAACACTTAAGCCACAAATATTTAAGAGTGAGGGGATTTGAATGTTGACACTTCTGAATCCAAGGTCTTAATTTACCTGCATAGTTGGTCTTTGTTAGAATCCCCCCCTCCCCACCACATTTTAGATCTCCATAGCACCTACAGCTTTCATTATCCACAAGAGTGATCTACGCCCAAACTCCTTCCATTGGTACTTTTGGGAGGCTGTGTGGAGGTGTGTAGGAGTAGGCCCTGAGGACTACAATTTCCTCCCTTTAGGAAAGCCTTGGGGATTGGGAAGTAGTTGTATGGGGAATTGTGGGTGTGATACTGGTGAAGTACCATCAAGTGTAAAGTGCAGCTGATCGGAGTGTCGCACAATAGGGGTAATCTTTTTTAGACAAGTGTACACTGACAGCCCTTCCGGAGTGCTTACATAACGATTTCTTTTAAGTGGGTCCAGAAGTTCTAATCCTCTTACTGTTGCAGAATGAGAAATTTCCTGATTCAGTTTTCCATATTTTTAATCATGTTTATACCAATACTGAGGCAAATGGTATGTTGGCCTTCATTGCAAGGGGGTTGGAGTATAAGAGAAAGGAAGTCTTGCTGCAGTTATATAGGGCTTTGGTGAGACCACACCTGGAGTACTGTGTAAGATATTGGTCTCCTTAGCTAAGGATGGATATACTTGCCTTAGAGGGAGTGCAATGCAGGTTCACTAGATTGATTCCTGGGATGAGAGGGCTGTCCTATGAGGAGAGATTGAGTAGAATGGGCCTCTATTCTCTAGAATTCAGAAGAATGAGAACATATACATATTTAGAGGGCTTGACCGGGTAGATGCTTGAGAGGCTGTTTCCCCCTGGCTGGAGAGTCTAGAACTAGGGCTTATGGTCTCAAGATATTTAGGATTGAGATGAGGAGAAATTTCTTCACTCAAAGGGTTGTGAATCTTTAGAATTTTCTACCCCAGTGGGCTGTGGATGCTCAGTCGTTGAGTATAATCAAGACTGAGATCAATAGATTTTTGGGCACTAACATAATCAAGTGATATGGGGATAGGGTGGGAAAAGGGAGTTGAGGTGGAAGATCAGCCATGATCTTATTGAATGGCGGAGCAGGCTCAAGGGGCCATATGACCTACTCCTGCTCCTATTTCTAATGTTCTTATGTTCACCTGGTTTGCCTCAGTTCTCTCCCTTCCCTGTTCATTAGGTCAATACTTTTCTGAAAGGACATTTTGAATGTGTTGTCTATTTGTTTCTCAAGTCCTGATTTTCCCTGGAGTGTGAATGTGTTTTTTTTTCTTTCCCCCACTTCTGACCTGTGCTGAGCTATTTAACCATGTGGGGGGGGGGCAGCTGATCCTGGTCTCTCTGATGTCCACTCACATGCATTTTCCAGCAAGAGCCACTGAATAATGATCAAAAGAACAAGAATTGCCCTCCCCAGACCAGAAGCACTGGGGCCAGTCATCGCACCCCTACTGCTACCCTGACAGAGCTAAGTCAACACAGACTAGGGATTGAACAAAACCAGAGCTTGCTCTCTGCTCAGAGAGGGGGATTGTCATCAAGGAGGCAAGTAGAAGCACCTGCTTGCTGTCAAGACAGCTTACAGCTGTCATAACAAACTGTTGTTCTTCCAGTTCCCAAGCTAGCCTTGGGTTTTCCGCATCTCCAATGCAGAAGACAGCAAACCTTCGGCAGCACTTAAAACTATAGTCCCCTCAATGTTTTTCCATTACTTCTGCCCTTGGAGTGCTTGTTGCACTGCGCACTTTCTTGCTCTAATTCGCCCTTCCTCTTAAGGTCAGCGAGTTAAGAGATGGTTAGACTGGAATGCCACAGTAAACAGGCCAAGGAATTCAACCCATTGCATAAAATATCTAGCACAAGGAAGATGGTTGTGGTGGTTGGATGTCAATCATCACAGCCACAGGGAGTTGCTGCAGGAGTTCCTCAGGGCAGTGTCCACGGCCCAACCATCTTCAGCTGCTTCCTCAATGACCTTCCCTCCATAAGGTCAGAAGTGGGGATGTTCACTGATGACTGCACAGTGTTCAGCGCCATTCGCAACTCCTCAGATAATGAAGCAGTCCATGCCTGCATGCAGCAACACCTGGACAACATTCAGGCTTGGGCTGATAAGTGGCAGGTAACATTCGTGCCACACATGTGCCAGGCAGTGACCATCACCAACAAGCGAGCATCTAACCACTGCCCCTTGACATTCAACGGCATTACCATCGCCGAATCTCCCACCATCAATATCTTGGGGGTCACCATTGACCAGAAACTTAACTGGACCAGCCACACACATACTGTGGCAACAAGAGCAGGTCAGAGGCTGGGTATTCTGCGGCGAGTGTCTCACCTCCTGACTCCCCAAAGCCTTTCCACCATCTACAAGGCACAAGTCAGGAGTGTGATGGAATACTCTCCACTTGCCTGGATGAGTGCAGCTCCAACAACACTCAAGAAGCTCGACACCATCCAAGACAAAGCAGCCACTTGATTGGCACCCCTATCCACCACCTTAAACATTCACTCCCTCCACCACCGGCGTACCGTGGCTGCAGTGTGTACCATCTACAAGATGCACTGCAGCAACTTGCCAAGGCTTCTTCGGCAGCACCTCCCAAACCTGCGACCTCTACCACCTAGAAGGACAAGGGCAGCAGGCGCATGGGAACACCGCCACCTCCAAGTTGCCATCCAAATCACACACCATCCTGACTTGGAAGTATATTGCCGATCCTTCATCGTCGCTGGGTCAAAATCCTAGAACTCCCTCCCTAACAGCACTGTTGGGAGTACCTTCACCACATGGACCGCAGCGGTTCAAGAAGGCGGCTCACCACCACCTTCTCTAGGACAACTAGGGATGGACAATAAATGCTGGCCTTGCCAGCGATGCCCAGATCCCATGAACAAATAATTAAAAAAAATATGCAAGAGGGTCACACTGAAGTGCTAAACCGTCTTCATTCCTGGCTCAGATGAGGTTAACCTCAATAAGAGCAAACCAGGTCTTATGTAAGTGAAATTGATTGACTCTTACTCTGCTGCACTGAATTGATAGCCCAGGGCTCAATTTTTAAATAGACTCTTGGTTCATGGAAAATCCACCCTTTTGTATCCAACTTGCCTAAAGTGTGTTCCCATTCTGTGTGAGTGTGTCTTTATCATAAGGAAATTGTTTGAAATGACTCCTTGGGCAATTTCCAGTTGTTCCAGTGACGCCACTATTCCCAGCCAGAATGGAAATGATTGGGTAATTCCCCTGTCAATCACTGCTGTACGTGACTGGGATTGATTTTCTTATTTCTCAAACAATTTCCTTATTATATAAAGACACACTCACACAGAATGGGGACACACTTTAGGCAAGTTGGAAAATACACCCTTTTGCATCAGGAAGCAAGAGTCTATTTAAAAATTGAGCCCTGGGCTATGGAGTCAATTTGCACGTACACACATAATTTGTATTGCACTTTTCGGGAGACATAATCGCTCTGCTTCGGTCATGAGTTCTGTTTGCTACAGTTCATAGAGACTCTCTTTAAATTGACACTGTAGACGGTTTGTCATAGTCATAGAATTATACAGCACAGAAAGAGGCCCTTCGGCCCATCGTGTCCGCACCGGCCATCAAGCCCTGTCTATTCTAATCCCATTTTTCAGCACTTGGTCTGTAGCCTTGTATGCTATGGCATTTCAGGTGCTCATCTAAATGCTTCTTGAATGTTGAGGGTTCCTGCCTCTACCACCCTTTCAGGCAGTGAGTTCCAGATTCCAACCACCCTCTGGGTGAAAAAGTTTTTCCTCAAATCCCCTCTAAACCTTACCTTACCTTGAAACTATGCCCCCTGGTTATTGACCCCTCAACTAAGGGGGAAAGTTCCTTTCTATCTACCCTATCTATGCCCCTCATAATTTTGTACACCTCAATCAGGTCCCCTCTCAGCCTTCTCTGCTCTAAGGAAAACAACCCCAGCCTGTCCAGTCTCTCTTCATAGCTGAAGCGCTGCAGCCCAAGTAACATCCTGGTGAATCTCCTCTGCACCCTCTCCAATGCAATCACATCCTTCCTATAGTGTGGCGACCAGAACTGCATACAGTATTCCAGCTGTGGCCTAACAAGCGTTTTGTACAGCTCCATCATAACCTCCCTGCTCTTGCCTTCATTAGCCGAGGCATAGAATATAAGTATCCCATATGCCTTTTTAACCACCTTATCTACCTGTCCTGCTGCCTTCAGGGATCTATGTACATGCACACCAAGGTCCCTCTGATCCTCTGTCCTTCCCTTGCCTTGTTAGTCCTCCCAAAATGCATCACCTCACACTTTTCAGGGTTAAATTCCATTTGCCACTGTTCTGCCCATCTGACCAACCCGTCTATATCGTCCTGTAGCCTGAGGCTTCCCTCCTTGCTATTTACCACTCCTCCAATTTTTGTGTCATCTGCAAACTTACTGATCATACCTCCTACATTCATATCTAAATTATTAATGTACACTACAAACAGCAAAGGACCTAGCACCGATCCCTGCAGTACACCACTGGACACAGGCTTCCAGTCACAAAAACAACCTTCGACCATCACCCTCTGCCTCCTGCCACTAAGCCAATTTTGGATCCAATGTGCCAAATTGCCCTGGATCCCATGGGCTCTTACCTTCTTGACCAGTCTCCCATGCGGGACTTTGTCAAAAGCCTTACTGCAGTCCATGTAGACTACATCAACTGCACTACCCTCATCCACGCACTTAGTCACCCCCTCGCAAAATTCAATCAAATTGGTTAGACATGATCTCCCCCTGACAAAGCCATGCTGACTATCCTTAATTAACCCTTGCCTCTCCAAGTGGAGACGAATTCTGTCCCTCAGAATTTTTTCCAATAATTTCCCTATTACTGATGTTAGGCTCACTGGCCTGTAATTCCCTAGTTTATCCCTACTACCCTTCTTGAATAATGGCACTACTTTAGCTGTCCTCCAGTCCTCTGGCACCTCCCCTGTGGCCAGAGAGGATCTGAAAATTTGTGTCAGAGCCCCTGCAATCTCCTCCCTTCCCTCACACAGCAGCCTGGGATACATCTCGTCTGGGCCTGGGGATTTATCCACTTTTAAGCCCGCTAAAACCGCTAGTACCTCCTCCCTCTCCATACTAATTTGTTCAAGTATATCGCAATCCCCCTGTAGTATGCTGTTTTTAAATAGACTTTGCTGAGTAAATAGACTGTTTGCCATGAGTCCTGCCCCGCTGCCAACTCATTGGCTGACACAGACGCTCGGGCTGGTTACAGTGGGATTTTTTGACCTGCCTTTCTGGGGCGGGAGTGAAGGGAAGTGCAAAGAACTGTTAATGGGGTGGGGGATTTTTTTTGTTAAATATAGTTAAAACATCAGAACAAGGAATGTTAGGGTGTCAGCCTTGACTCAGTGTTATTTTCTTAATTTTTTTCTTAATGTTAAAATCGCAGGAATTTAAGGTACTTGCAAAGGTTCAAAAGAGTGGTAAGATTTCAAAAGAAGAGGGGTTATAAAGGGATTTTAGAATGCAGACTTTAACTGCAGCTCGGAGACACAAGGCATCTAACGGCAAGCTACAGAGTCTTGTGCAGCTATCGAGTCAATATAAAATTAATGGGGAACAACAAAGTGCTGGAAACACTCAGGTCAGGCAGCATCGAGGAGAGAGAAACAGTCAACGTTTCGGGTCGAACCCTTCGTCTGACGAAGGGTTTAACCCGAAACGTTGACTCTGTTTCTCCTCAATGCTGCCTGACCTGCTGAGTATTTCCAGCACTTTGTTGTTTCAGATTTCCAGCATCCGCAGTATTTTGCTATTGTAAAATTAATGGGGGTTGCTTCCAAGGCGCCCCATGTAACAGTATATCATGGTGGAATGCTTCATAGTAAAGAATGTGCCCTTTTGCCACACACTGGTTTTTGCCAGCCACTTCTTTTGCCGATTGCAGCTTATTGATGGCCAGGAAAAATTATTGGTTCCTCCCCCACCCCCACCGCAAACACTTGCACTCATGCAAGCACTTGTATTTATCCCTTTAAATGTCTGGTGCAGCACTCTGAATTGCAACAGAGCCAGAATATAGATAGCTCTCAGCTGGGGGATCACTATGCATATTAATTAGAGCAGATCCTGGATGTTCCAACAGGGTCAGTAGTAGGTCCGGTCACAAAGCCCAGTTGTGCAGAAAAGGTGCCAACTTCAGGGGGAAAAACTGCCCCCTCATTTGTCCCAAGGTATAAGCTTACTATTTTCAGCACTATTGCAATAATTTTAAAATGGGTACAGATTTGCACTGTTAATATTTTAAACTCTTAAATCAATAAATGTGACTTCAGATCCACAAATTTGTCTAGTGCTTTTTGAGAACTTCAAATCTCGTACAGAACTCTCTTGCAGAAAAGATCAATTTTAGATCTGATTTGCTTGGAACAGAAGATATTTGTGCTGTGGCAGCATTTTTTAAAAATGGGACCCCCAGTACATTTCAACACGATTCTCTCAAACGTTTGGTTAGGAACTGTAAACTATTGGAAAGTATGTGAACTAGAAGAGTGCAGTTCTCCTAAATAGTGAAGAGATCTAGGCCCAAGATAAACAACAGTGTTGCCGCATTGTACCAGCCTCCAGTATCCTAGACTTCATCTTTACACCAAAGGTTTTCAAATCGGTATGGTGGAGTGGCCCTGTAGCAAGCACGTGTGCACTCGCATGCACACAGGAGAATCTCACCAGAGCGGAATGATCAAAAGGAATAAAGTGGGAATTTGGGAGATATCTTTTCAGTGGTCAGAATGTCAAATGTTGTCCTACAAGTAATTATTGAGGCAGAGACTAAAACATCATTTTAAAAAGAGAATTGGAATGGAAAGTAGGTGGCCAAGTGGGTTAGAGGCCTTTTATCTCTGGGACCTTGGTTTAAATCTAGCCCAGACGGATTGATGAAGTTCAGTTCTATCTGCAGATTGTAAGATCCTATGTGAAATGAGTTTCAACCAGCTGATCCACCCCTTGGTGAGTATGGGGCCTATAGCACAAAACTGCCTCTAATTAACAGTCATTGGCAATATCAATCAGATAGACCCAAGGATGGCTGATGTGGAAAGTGGGGAAAAATGGTGCAGTATGTGGTGCTTTTCTGAGATTGGAGCTTTTGTTAGGGTTGAGTAAAGGGAGCTATATTTTGCATCTAGCTCTGCTATACCTGACCACCTGGGAGTGCTGACACCGTGTGGAAGTGTTTCATTCCTCAGTACTAACAACCTTTTGATAAAAACAAAAAAATAAATAAAAGGATACAGGGAAATGGGATTAGAATAAATAGTTTGAGCTGAAGAGCTGGTGCCAGTGCAGGCATTGAGGGCCAAATAGCTGCCTCCATTTCTATGCAAATAGACCAACACTTGGTACAACTGTGTCTGAGTGAGGAAAAGCTGAGAAGGACCATCAGAAAACTGGATTCTGGATCTAACAGCAAGAACTTTTATAATTGGAAAATGCTGGGACAAAGCCAGGCTTCAGGGTCTTTGTGAAAGATGAAGGTCTCTGATTCAAGATTGGTTTTGCTCCTAAATCCATCAGTGGAGAGGTGGTTTTGAAGTACAGTTGAGGAAAATAGGGATTCAAAAAGTAATAACTGGAATGGAGCAAAGTGTTAATTTCGACCCCGTTGATAAATTCACAATTATTTCTGCCATAACATTATTTTTGTAACACTTCCTGGCTGGCGGGACTTTCGAAGATTATTTCATTTAGTCTAAGCGGGCAAGAAATTTCAGGAGATGAAATGTACAATCATGTTGGATCTGGTTGTTTAGGGTGGTCATCAGTGTGTAAAGATCCATCAAAGGGGTAAGAGGAACTGGAACTGAGTGGCACCCCTATCCAAAATTGGGAACAGGCACTTGCGTCTAGCACTGCCAGATAGTAGCATGGATCAGGCTGGGTAAAGGTAGTGAGTACAACTAGTGAGAAAGGACTTCTGCCATTTCGTTTGCAATTACAGCCTTTGGAAGAGTAAGAAATAATTTGACCTACCCAACTGCCATTGTACAAATGGAGAAAAATCAAACATGGAAAACTCTCCCTGGGCTGGGGAAAGGAAGAATCAGCAATGGTTGCTGCTCCTAATCACTATCGTTGACTCATGAAAAGTGTATGTATGTGGGCATTGTGGATGTATGTAGATGAGAACTGGATCAAGCTTGATTTTGGTATATTCCACCCCCCCCCCCCCCCCCCCACCCCATGGTTGCATAGCCCTTTTACACTTGCTGACTGAGCTTACCCATGAAGACCATCCACTTTGGCACTAGCATCTATGGAACTGTACCAAACCTTGGGTTGCAGCCTTCATGAGATGAGAGGAGAAAATTGAGAGTGAAAAATGTCAATAGTTCAAATAAAAACAAATTTCTGTATCCAGCTAATTTTGTTCTGTCTTTCTTGGCCCATTCTACTCTATCTTTTCAACGGGTGGTAGAGGCAGAAACCCTCATCGCATTTAAAAAGTACTTGGATATGCACTTGAAGTGCCGTAAGCTACAAGGCTACGGACCAAGAACTGGAAAGTGGGATTAGGCTGGATAGCTCTTTTTTGGCCAGCACAGAGACAATGGGCCGAGTGGCCTCCTTCTGTGCTGTAAATTCTATGATTCTTTTCTGTGATTTTTCTCTCTCCCTTCTTGAAGATGCTGGAGTACAGTTCCACATGTGCCAGATCCCCTTCACAGTGACAGTGAATGTCAGTAGTCTGTTTGACTGCAGGGAGTCACACAGCTGAACTTGCAACATCCAATGTTCAAACACATACAAGTCTAACTAGATTGATTCCTGGGATGAGAGCTGTCCTATGAGGAGAGATTGAGTAGGTTGGACCTGTATACTGTCTGGAGTTTAGAAGAATGAGGTGATCTCATTGAAATGTATGCAACTCTCAAGGCCTGACGGGGTAGATGCTGAGAGGCTGTTTCCCCAGTCTGGAGAATCTAGAACTAGGGAACATAGTCTCGGGATAAGGGATTGGCCATTTAGGACTGAGATGAAGAACTTTCTTCACTCAGAGGGTTGTGAATCTTTGGAATTCTCTACCCACAGGGCTGTGGATGATCAGTCGTTGAGTATATTCAAGACTGAGAGCGATAGATTTTTAGGCATGATGGGGATAGGGCGGGAAAGTGGAGTTGAGATCGAAGATCAGCCATGATATTGAATGGCGGAGCAGGCTCGAGTGGCCGGACGGCCTACTCCTATTTCTTGAGGTCTAGTGATTGAGAATCGGACTACACTAGCCATTTTATTTCTTAACCAATGGGTTATTTTAAGCTCTGTGAAAACTTTCCATACCAATTTTTTTTTTTTTAAGTTGAGGTTTTATTTGTTTAATCCAAAATACTGTGGTTGCAGAAATGATTCCATATATTTCTGTAACAGTATTTCAGCACGAGATTTGTATTACATTTTTCCAGATGTTATTAGAACTTGCATATGTAAAAAAAAAAATCCAATACTGAAAGGGGGGTGGGTAGATACTGGAAAGAAAGAAAGAACAAACAAACTTATATTTATATTCTACCTTATCACATCTTTGGGATGTCCTAAAGTGCTTCAATTCAATTAATTACTTTCAAAATGTAATCTCTGTGTTACAAGGAGATTTATGGAATAGACAGAACAATGGTTAAAATGTAACCGAAATGTGAAATCTTGTGCTTCACTGCTGGTTGTAGATGGTGATTGAGTTGCTGCTGATTTCTCTGTAGTTCTACACTAACACACGGTTAAAGTATAGAAGAGAATGAAAATTGCACTTCAGGCGGAGTTTAGGAACTCTACAGTGCAGGTTAGGCACCTCCAAAATACAAATTTGTATTTCGTGTAACCTTCTGTAAATTACATCATTTTGTAGTTTAAAAACATTATTTGCACATGTCCAGATAATGTTAAACTGCTAAATCTATACTTTTTTTTAAAAAAAAGTTTCAACTTTTCTCTACTCTCCTTGTTGAGCACATGCCCACCATAGAGGAGGTGCCAAGGTCAGCAACCCACTGTCTGGTCTTGCTAATGTCATTGTGTAACCCATCAGTGGAACACGCAAGTGACAGTTAATGTATTCATAATGATCGTTCCTTCCATCCCTCCATACACTGCTGTTTTTTTTGGCATGTAATATATGGCTCCAGCTGAGTTTAAGTTTGCTGCCAGGTTGTTTTAGACCATTAAACTTTAAACTGAAGGAATGCTACTGTGCTGTACAACACCACACTGCCAATATATTTCCAAAACTAGTATGGTATCCCAGCCTCATTGAGTGGATTGTAGCAGGTCTGGTGAGGTGCTGCACTGAATTCATCACTTCCTCAATCTTATGGCAACACATATGTAGATGTCTTTCAGGCAGACGTACTTCGATGGACTGTTTTCTTTGTAGCTCAAGATTCTATAGCCATCCAAAAACGTTTGCTTGGAATACCAGCAACAGAACTTCATATTTTTTTCTTTCGTTTATGGGATGTGGGCGTCGCTGGCAAGGCCAGCATTTATTGCCCATCCCTAATTGCCCTCGAGAAGGTGGTGGTGAGCCGCCGCCTTGAACCGCTGCAGTCCGTGAGGTGAAGGTACTCCCACAGTGCTGTTAGGGAGGGAGTTCCAGGATTTTGACCCAGCGACGATGAAGGATCGGCGATGTACTTCTAAGTCAGGATGGTGTGTGACTTGGAGGTGGTGGTGTTCCCATGCGCCTTCTGCCCTTATCCTGCTAGGTGGAAGAGGTCGCGGGTTTGGGAGGTGCTGCCGAAGAAGCCTTGGTGAGTTGCTGCAGTGCATCTTGTAGATGGTACACACTGCAGCCACGGTATGCCGGTGGTGGAGGGAGTGAATGTTTAAGGTGGTGGATGGGGTGCCAATCAAGTGGGCTGCTTTGTCCTGTATGGTGTCGAGCTTCTTGAGTGTTGTTGGAGCTGCACTCATTCAGGCTAGTGGTGAGTGTTCCATCACACTCCTTACTTGTGCCTTTGTAGATGGTGGAAAGGCTTTGGGGAGTCAGGAGGTGAGACACTCACCACAGAATACCTAGCCTCTGACCTGCTCTTGTTGCCACAGTATTTATGTGGCTGGTCCAGTTAAGTTTCTGGTGACCCCCAGCATGTTGATGGTGGGGGATTCGGTGAAGGTAATGCTGTTGAATGTCATGGGGATGTGGTTAGACTCTCGCTTGTTGGAGATGGTCATTGTCTGACACTTCTGTGCCGCGAATGTTACCTGCCACTTATCAGCCCAAGCCTGAACGTCATCCAGGTCTTGTTGCATGCGGGCATGGACTGCTTCATTATCTGAGGAGTTGTGAATGGCGCTGAACACTGTGCAGTCATCAGCGAACATCCCATTTCTGACCTTATGTTGGAGGGAAGGTCATTGATGAAGCAGCTGAAGATGGTTGGACCTAGGACACTGCCCTGAGGAACTCCTGCAGCGATGTCCTGGGGCTGTGATGATTGATCTTCAACCACCACAACCATCTTCCTTTGTGCTAGGTATGACTCCAGCCAGTGGAGAGTTTTCCCCCCGGTTCCCATTGACTTCAGTTTTACTAGGGCTCCTTGATGCCGCACTCAGTCAAATGTTGCCTTGATGTCAAGGGCAGTCACTCTCACCTCACCTCTGGAATTCAGCTCTTTTGTCCATGTTTGGACCAAGGCTGTTCATAAACGTTTCTTGACCTTGGAACTGTCTCCTGGTGTTGTGGAACCCTGTTCTTTCTGTGGAAATGTTCAGCTGCAGAGTTAACCATCACTTCCTGATCCAGGGTTGCTGGAATTTGCATTAGACTGTAGGAAATCTGTTGTGTCTTTGCTGCCTCAGTACCATTTTCTCCCAAATTTTCTGTTTACCACCCGCCCCCCCCCCCGCCCCCAGTAGATGTCAGGGTCAAATTCCTGATATCTTTGTCCTTGTTACAGTTTCCCACAGTTACACCCTATTGTTACAGAACACTCATTAGAATGTGACCCATCTTTGTAAGAATATTCTGTTTTACTGTGTAGCCAGTATTCTATCTGCATTCTACCTTTTCACATTTATTAGGGCTTGTATCAAGTTTGCTTTATGTCCTACTGAAAATTCATTTTCATTTAGCAGGTTCTAAGTCTATTTTTGCGAAGACTGAGTATTTAACGGAACATTTGAAACGATATTTTTTTTTTAAATTTTCTTTACCCCTCTGCCCGAAGATGGTAGCTATACTCTGGCATGAGGTTCCACTAGCACCAACAACCAGTACTTGTTCCAAATGCCCGTTCTTTAGGACCAATTTTAACTCGGCCCGCTTGCTGGGTTGGTTGTATAAATTAGCAGCAGGGGCCTTGTGAATACATGTAAATCGGGGTCCTATGATGCAATTAGGACCCCCTCGCCATTTTTATGCAAAATCACGGAAATCCTGGCCCGTGACAAACCTGTCAGTAAAACCTAGCGGAATTGATCTCTTTGAGCCACTGAAGCAGTATTTAATGGGGCAGTCATCTCCAGGTCGTTGGAATATAGGATCTTTCTACTACAGTATTTAGATTTCAAGGAGAGTTTCCCAGCTTCCAGATCTTCTTCCTGATTTTTTTTTTTTTTTTTGCCTTACTCACTCTTAATAAACCTTATCTGCTAGTCATGGGTGCTATTTACATAGTATTTACAGCACAGAAATAGGCCATTCGCCCCAACAAGTCCATGCCAATTTCAGTTAGACTTGGAGGAACAGCAGCTGGGGGGCGGTGGCTGCTCGTAGCAGGTAATACCCAGCACACAAGGTGTACACTTTCTTGGATCTATCTGAGGAGCAGTGCATCAGGAGGTTGCACTTCTCCAGTCAGGCTGTTGCAGACCTCTTCAGCCTCCTGCAACAGGACCTGCTGCTTACCTGCTGGACCAGGGGGGGTCATGCTTTGCCAGGGGCTGTCACAGCTACCACAGCCCTTAACTTTGCCATTTGCTCCTTCCAGTCTGTTGCAGGGAACCATCATCCAGTTCACAGCTGCATTAAGCCCAGATGCAGTGTCTCTGGAGGTGGCCACACTCTCTAGGGTAGACTGCAGAGCGCTGAAACTTCTTGGCAGGCCTTCCAATACCTGGTGTGACAGCTTGGGTAAGGCAAGCAGTTTTCTTTTAATAGCTGAGATCCTGAAGTCCTCATCTCTGTCCTGCTCAGCAAAGCTGGAAGAGGACCTCGCCTGCCCGCCACCCCTCTTTCTGGGATGTCCCTGTCATCAGTACCTGCTGCTGCTCCTCACGCGTGCTGGGTGTTTCACCACGTGCAGCTCCCTTTTGTCTCACTAACCCACGCAGAGTGCCAATGTCTGTGCTGGTGCTTGGGAGGGTTGGAATGTGTGGCAATGCAGCCTGAGGGGGATTGTCCTTAACTGAGATGTCTTCTCAGCAGCAGCAGCTTCCTGAAGAAAAAAAACAGAGGGAAGAGAAAAGGGACCAAGAGGTAGGATGGCACTGAAACCTGGACATTTAGTAGGTGACAGTCTTGAGAATGCAGCTTGATGTTGTGTGGCTTGGTGAGAAAGAGAGTGGCTGTTGAAAAGGTCAGTGGAGATACGTAGGGCTTGTGCATGTGGTGAGAGCTGGAGAAGAATCAAGATGGAATGAGGATGGGGAGGTGATGAATGTGAAGTGAGGAAGGAGTGCAGGGAGCAGTTGTTGGTTGTGAATGTGAGAAGATGTTGGTGTGGGGTGTGAAGAGAGCAAAGGAAGAGATGGGTGTGCTTGGAATGAGAGAGAGAGAGTGGTGCAGTATGCCTTGTGATTGTATTCTGAAGGATGGGCTGGAGGGGAGGGAATTGCTGAGTTGGAGGGGAGAAGGAAAAAGGAGAGCAGTGTCATTTTTTCTGAGAGCGCTCCTGTGAAACGCCTTGGATGTTTTACTACGCTAAAGGAGCTATGTAAATGCAAGTCATTAAGCTACCTATTTCTCAAAACGATCAAGTCGGCAGCCTGTCATTCATTATTGAAATGAAGCCTGGGAGTTAAAATTGCCCAGGCTGCACGCTGGCGATGCCATGTGGGCTGTCTGTTGCCCCCATCCTCCTCCCACTCCCCGGCCGCCCATTGTCTGATATGCGCCCCGAGTTAAAATCGGGAGTTTTGTGTTTGAGTCCAGTTCAGTTAATGTCGACAGGTTATTTGGCTATGGGAGCTTCACAGTTGAACTTGATCCGGTATTCGCCTGACAACCACATGTGCACTTTACAGCTAGGATCAGTGGACAGCAATCTGGAATGGGAACCACTGGCAGATACTTTCCCCCTTCCTAGCACAGAGGTGCTGAGGCCAGTTATACTGCTATCCAGAGCAAGATCAGTTAACTTGACACAGAGCTGGGATCAAACTTTGTCTGTAGCCTTCAGTATTCCATGATGCAACGGATTTAATTTTAAACAGATTTGAAGAGCTCAAATGAATGTTATGGTTGTGGAATGCTAAATAATTTGTGGGTGCAAATTAAAAAAAGATACATAGCACTTTCCAGAATATATCATCTGTCCCTCTGATGAACATGAGAATGAAATGTTCCAAATGTTCTGCTTTTTATTGTCATTTAATCTTTGTTGCACTAATAAGGCAAATTCCCATTTAGTGAAGTACTGTATGATTGAAGTCATCGTGCTCCTATTTTGCAAGCTGCCAAAACACTTACTGTAAGATGATTCTTACAACAGTCACACACTGGATAATGTGTTCCATAATGTAACTTCCCTTTTCCCAAGGTATTGACCTCACAGCTTTCAACAGCTAATATCTTAAACAGATCAGTTTGAAGACGCCTTAGGGAGCATTACTGGTGAAGGAAAAACCTGGGCTGTCTGAAACGTGTAGAAACAATAAAATGTAGACAAGGTCAGCATTTTTCAGGACTCTGTGCAGTTGTGTGTGTGTGTGTGTGTGTGTGTGTGTGTTTGTTTCAAACAGTACAACTTTACACACTTATAGAAACTCACCCAGATGTTGTTCTTGATATCCTCATTGAGCCACTGTGACATTGCTAGTTATTTTTCTCATAACGATTGCATTCCATTCTACATCTTTTCCGCTTTTCATACATTCCACCTCTTGTCTCCTGCCTAATCTTCCCTAGTACCCTTTTCATAGCTCCAATGTTTTCTCTTCTAAAGTAAGGGATTGTTATTTTTGGCCTTGCAATATTCATCTGACTATTATAATCAGTTGAGTCCAACCTCTTCATCCACTTTTTTCCAAGGTTACTAATGTTTTCCTGTGCCCAATATTAAACCTAACATCATATCCCTCCTAGGATACTGCTTCCCATCTTGTGTTAAGGAGTAGTCACTGATCATCTCTGTGAAATTTTCTCTACTTTACTCTTAATTTGTAGTTATTCTGGTCTGACCACTTTGGGGTATTGCCTTTTATTTGTTCGTGGGATGCGGATGGTGCTGGCAAGGCCACATTTATTGCCCATCCCATGTAGTTCTGACAATCAAGTGGCTTGCTAGGTCACTTCACGGAGCAGTTTGGAGTCAACCATGCTGGTGTGGGACAGGAGTCATGTATAAGGCAGACCGGGTAAGGCTGCCGGTTTCCACCCCTAAAGGACATTAGTGAACTAGTTGGGTTCATGTCATTTTTACTGAAACCAGCTTTTTATTTCCTTAAACCACTGCAGTCCTTGTGGCAGTGGTGCTCCCACAATGGTGTTTGGTTGGGAATCCCAGGATATTGACCCAGAGTCCATGAAGGAATGGCAGTATATGTCTAAGTCAGGATGGTGTGTGACTTGAAGGGGAACTTGGAGGTGATGGTGTTCCCACAACATTGCTGCTCTTGAAATAAAAGTAGAATTCCCAGCCTCTGACCTGCTCTTGTTGCCACAGTATTTATGTGGCTGGTCAATGGTGACCCCCAAGGATGTTGATGGTGGGGGATTCGGCGAATGTCTAGGGGCGGTGGTTAGACTCTCTCTTGTTGGAGATAGTCATTGCCTGTGCGGTGTAAATGTTACTTGTCAGCCCAAGCCTGAATGTCGTCCAGGTCTTGCTGCATGTGGGCATGGACTGCTTCAGGAGTGAAAGGGGATCTGAGGAGTTGTGAATGGAACTGAACACTGCAATTAGCAACGAACATCCCCACTTCTGACCTTATGATGGAGGGAAGGTCATTGATGAAGCAGCTGAAAATGGTTGGGCCTAGGACACTGCCCTGAGGTACTTGTAGGAAGCAAGATGTAATTTAAGAAGATGGGATGCAGGTGGAGAAGATATGGATGAGTTTTTTAGGTATGATAGCCAGCAAGAAGAGCCATGGAGTCATCTGGGCATGGGTGCAGGTGCTGATGGGGGCAGATGTGAGCCAGGTTGAAATAGGCAGTCTTGATATACGCGTCCCCTCATAATCTCCCTAGCACATCCACTAGCCCATCAAAGTTCTAACCTTCAGGCATCATACATCTTCTCATTGGACAAAAGAGCATTGAGTCATGATCTAGGTCTCTAAAATGTGGAATTTTGCAAATGTAATGGTTAAGGATTAGAGAACATAAGTACAAAATTGGTAGGATTAACCGAGAGGGGAAAGAATGCTTTTTCCACTTTTTGCACAGCAGCTGAATTGTTAACCAGAGTCCCATCAACAGCAATTAATGCTGGCTGTTCACTTTTTTTAAGAAAAAAAACTGAATAAATATCTGGTTAAGAATGGGACCTATTTGAAGGAAGAGTTTAGCTAATCAAACATTGTATGGAATGTTATATTTCCAGTCCCGCTGGATTTATGGAAATGCCAATTGCAGGTGGGATGCTGTTGGTCAAGGTGAGGACGGGAAGTCATTTGACTGAAAGCCACCCAGTGCTCCTAGAAAGGCCTTCTGGAGAGGGTAGAGGGTAGTGGGTCTGTGGAATTTGCTGCCCCAGGAAGCTGTGGAAGCTACATCATTAAATAAATTTAAAACAGAGATAGACAGTTTCCTAGAAGTAAAGGGAATTAGGGGTTACGGGGAGCGGGCAGGAAATTGGACATGAGGCTGAGTTCGGATCGGTCAAGGCCCTGTGGGTGGCGGAGCGGGCCCAGGGGCTGAGTGGCCTGGTCCTGCTCCTACTTCTTGTGTTCTTTAGATTTGAGGTTAGGATCAGATCAGCCATGATCTTATTGAATGGCGGAGCAGGCTCGAGGGGCCGATTGGCCTACTCCTGCTCCTATTTCTTATGTAAAATTAGTTTTTTTTGGCGGGGGGGGGGAGGGAGAGAAAGGGGGAAAGAAAAATTGCATGTGGCAATGAAATAATGTTGGTCTTTCAAAGGCCAGTGAGAAATTTCTCAATTCCTGGGATCTTCAGAAGTTTTATCTCTGGTTATTGTACCTTTTCAGAGATAAGTTGCAGAGAGTCTAGTACAATGAAAATTGCATGGGATCTGTTGGAAGGAGCAAGCTCAATTGTATAAATATGCCTTGTGCCATAACCTTTATATTCATATGCAATGGTGCTGAGTCACAGCAGAGATGCTCATCAACCATCGATTGTCGCTAAACTGCACGGTGTAGTACCCGTAAAAGGAAAATATCAATTAATTTTATTATTTTAAAGAAACAACTCTAAGATGTGTTCTAAACAGAATACATGGCAAGATAGTGGAAAAATAAAATGAATCGCTCATGATGCAGCTAGTATAACTCATTCTTGCCTGTGGCATTCATGAATTATGTTGTGTGCCACTGGTGTCCTTTCCAATGGTCATCCCCTCTGTACATTTTATTGTCCTGGAGTGGTTTATTTGGTTGGTATTAAACCACAAATCTAAATATTGGTAACAGAAGTTCCTACGAGTTTCTATTCTGTTTGATCTCTTCATCCCACACTGTGTCTCAGCTCTTCTGTTCTTCCTGTAGGTCCTGTCTTGCCCAATCAAAATGCTGCATCTAGTGTACAACTGACTAAGTGGCAGAATTCAACCTTTAACGTGTCGATCCATTCCGCAATCCGATCTGGGAACTGGAAGCTGTTAACTGGATATCCTGGTATGGATAACATTCATTTGCACTGTGTAATTTATTAGCTTTTCTGCTAGAACTGTATGAGGTACTACAATTATATTAATTTCCTTAATCAATTCTGTTTAGAGGGCAACAAAATCACTTTACAGTTGAAGAAACTAGCAACTGCCCTCTTGGTTTAAAAAAAAGCATCTGGCACAAAGTTGGGCAACTTTCATTTCTTTTTTAAATCCCAAAGGCTTTTCTGGACGTTGGCCAGCACACAACCTCCTCCTGAATAAATCTCTGATCAGTTATTACAGTTTAGAAGATTGGGATGCGTCAACTTTGCTTTCAAATAGATGTATCTCTTCACTGTACTTCATTGGCTGTAAAGTGCTTTGGGACATCCTGTTAAAATCGGGCCTGTATGTCAGTGTATGTCCATGCACATGTATGTACTTTTGGTTCAGGTTTTCCCATTCACGTCAGTTGAAGCATTCTATATCTTAGAACGTCATGACATTTATTAAAGAGGATTAACAATTGTAATGTCATCATTAGTTTAGTGAGCAGAGACAAAAATCTATAGTTCATTAGTGGAAATTCTGTGTTATAACAAATTAACTTATGCAGTCCTTAGCATCTGGGTAATGGGTTTTTTCCTCAACAGCTGCCCTTGTTTGTATAATGCATACCACCAGTGTTTTGAATTAGTCTTTGCACTGCACCAGATTATTGGTAAATTGTCCTGTGATATGAGTGAAAGTTTAGATTGTACTAATAGGAAATGTTTTGTTTACTGTAGGCTGCAGTTACTGGTTCCCACCACCATCCGTGTCCAAGCAAATGCAACCACTGTCGTCTGACTCGCCAAAGAAAAACCTTTGGCTTTTTAACGTTGTGACTGATCCAGAGGAGAGAGTTGATCTTTCAGACCATTTCCCCAACATTGTTGAGAAGCTGCTGTCAAGACTTCAATACTATCAGGACAGCGCGGTGCCAATTTTTTACCCACATGACGACCCAAAGTGTGATCCTGGCAAGACTGGGGTCTGGGGGCCATGGGCCTAGGTTGTTTAAAGCTAATAATGTCTATTTTATCACTGGGATCTGCCACTCAATGGCGTTTGAGCTGAAGCACTAGATTTGATTTCCCAACCCTGCAAGTGCCTTTTTGATACTTTGATAAATTCTGCGCATCCAAAGCCAGCCCTCCTTAAACTGAAATGCCAGATCTGTGCTGTATATTTTTCTTTGGCAATATGAGTATCATTTGTGGCAATGCTGCCATGGCTGTTTCACCAATGTGGAGTAGTGATTAACGTATGCTGTTCCAATATGTACTTCCATAGTGCTGCTGCTTGTTGTTGGGACAGTGCCGCTTGCTAGTGCCCCTCACAGCCAGGGGAAGATTACCGCTTCAGGTTTTAACAATAATGTCACTATCTTTCAGCCCTCAAGTGTCTGAAATTCCAGGCCGACGGGGACTCAGGGGGAGCGTGCAGCTGAGCATTCAGCTGTGAGACTTGGTTCTGTTTGAGCAGCAATCAAACAGCCGAGTCTCTGAGTGGAATGAAATGCAGCCAAATCACAGATCCAGGGAACAGAATGGAACTAAGTATCACAGTTGCCTGTTTGTCTCCCCAATTCAAGAATCTCTCCATCCTACAGCATTTCACACAGTTGTGAAATGCGATGTTGTACTGGCTCGCAAACAAAGCTGAGTATTAATAAAATGTTGGTGGTTTTTTTTTTTGCTTTTAAAGCTCTGTTTGGGCACTGGTCGAGCAGTTAGGTTTTTGCCCCACATCTCGCCAGCCAACCAGCATTTCATCAGCTGTGAAACTCAGCTCTATTTGGGCAGTGATAGACAAGCTGGAACTCACAGCTGAATGAAATGTCAGCTGTATAACATGCCAGTAGGCTGGGGAGGTTGCTAGGAGATCAGAGTTGGGAAGAGGTGCAGGTTACCTGTAATTTCTAGTTTACCTGCTCTTTTTCAGGGTAAGAAATTATACCTGAAGTTGCAGATTGTCACCTCCAAGCTAGAAAATAGAAACCGTTTGGAGCAAAGGCAACATTTACTTCATCAAGAAATAAAAACCAGCTCAAAAATCAGTAAACCAAAACATCCGCCATTAAATGAAGGAAGTGTGTCTGAACTCTTGAGCAAGGAAATTATACGGCTCCAACAGGAGAATGGCAAGCTAAAGGCTTTAGAGTACACGCTACAAGTGGGTGAAAAGTTCAGAACAGAAATAGATCTTAGGAACTTAGAAAAATTTCTTGGAAGCCTAATTTGAAGATTAAGGAAATTACAGATCTTGAGATAATGGCAGTATTTCAGAAGACTGAATGCAAGCATTGAAAACGCAGATAATTTTTTTTTTTTGAACAAGACCTACTCAAAAGTACAGGAGCAACAAATGCTGGTTAAAAAGGAATTGGGCAGAAAGTTCCAAGAGACTACTGATTCTTGATATAGGAAAGTAACATGGCAAATAAATGACCAAGTGAAAGAATGACACAAAAGAAATAGGAGCAGGAGTAGGCCATTTGGCCCTTCGAGCCTGCTCCGCCATTCAATAAGATCATGGCTGATCTTCTACCTTATCTCCACTTTCCTGCACTATCCCCATATCCCTTGATTCCCTTAATATTCAAAAATCTACTGATCTCTGTCTTGAATATATTCAACGACTGAGCCTCCACAGCCCTCTGGGCTAGAGAATTCCAAAGATTCACCACCCTCTGAGTGAAGAAATTTCTCCTAATTTCAGTCCTAAATGGCCGACCCCTTATTCTGAGACTGTGACCTCTGGTTCTATACTCCCCAGCCAGGGGAAACATCCTCCCTGCATCTACCCTGTCAAGTCAAAAAAAAAATGTTGATGCCTGTTTTATGAAGGGAAGGGCAGGATTACCTACAGATGGTCCCTAGGAAAGGAATCTCAAATGTCTAAATTTGCCAAAGCCTGATTCTGGACTTATTTCCCAAGTTGGCCAAGCCTGGCTCTAGTCTTTTTTTTTGGCAGCTTTCATCAATAAGGTTTGGAGTTGGTCATGATGCATCCTCTCCCAGAACTGCTGGCAGCGCTAAATATTACCAGTATAGTACCAAAGATTGTAGGTAGGGTCAAAGTTACACAGGTCCAGGGGATGAGTACCCCTTAATAGCAAATTGCACTTTAACCACTGATGTTGAGTATCCATGAGCCTGGAGCGCAATAGGCACAAGTGAGCTCTTGTGCTCTTTCACCGACCGATCTTCCTATCTTTCTATTGATATTAAAACTGTAGGCAGGATTTTCCACTCTGGCAGAATCCCAGTATGAACTGAGGAGGAGGAGTGGGGTGGCACCCTTTGCACCTACCCTTTGCCCATGCTCCTGGCCCCTGCTATTATTCTGCTAATTAGCACTTTTTTTTGCAGGCCCCTGGCAGGATTTCCACCTCTATCTGGGTGGGGGAAAAAGGAGGAAATGGCTGTGGAAAACCTCAGGTGCCTGCACAGCATAGATAGCTTGTAGCTGGTTAGAGTTTTTTTTAAACCCTGCATTGGGCAAAGCAATCAATTGCACTAGGAAGTTAACCTTTCAAACGTTAAATCTGCCCCCTCTGTCCACATAGCAACCCTGGATGCTCAATGGTGCCATGACCCAAATGACTCAATATATGTTGTATGACATATTCCCATCATTTACCTATTTTATAATATTCGGCCAGATGTCTTCTGCGCCCCTTGATGTTTCGGGGCTCGGGGGGGGGGGGGGGAATCCCTGAAGTGACTTAGGCCCATGGTGAGCCAGCAGAACAGATTCCCACTGAACTTACTGCCGTGCCTGCGGCAGTTGCACCAGGGAACACGAAAAATACTACCTTGTTTAGGTGGTGCGCAATTCCTGTCTGTTGTACGTCAAATGTTGCACTCCAATTTCTATCGCACATCCAAAAGAATAGTATAAAGAAACAAAGGCAGTCATTTGACACAGAAGCCAGAATATCGGTAACTTCGAAGCATCCGAATCAATCACACTTTTTTTTTTAAGTGGAATCTAGGTTTGTAACCTGCAGTATGAACAAAAATTAAATGATGTGGAGTGTTTACAAATACCCATTGGACTTTGCTGCTGTAAACAGGACCCAGATTCACCTTAACATCAGAATAATACATTTTGCATTACGTGATATAACCGGGTCTTTACTAAATGGTGTATCATTTGACTTGCTGTGAACAATATTGAGGGAGATCTGCAAATAATATATAGAAAGGGATGTCTAGTGTTCTTTTCATGTCTGTCACATTTCAAGTGCATGTTCAAGGTTTTTTTTTAAAATAAACAGAAGCCGTCATTTGGAAGGTCCAGGAAAAGTAATATCAGAGGTAGAATGTCTGCAACCTCATAATTGACTTTATAGTTAAAAGAAAGATAAAGAACTTGGTTGTTCTGACCTGCAGCCTAAATAGCATTTAAAATCGGAATCAACTCAATCAGTGTTTACTTAACATAAATTAGGCTTTGTGAACTGAAAGGGACACAGCTTCATGTTGGCAGCAGAATAATACATTGTGCATTTTAGAGCATAACACTCCTGTCCTTAGTGTATTGTCTGACTTATAGCAGATCTGCTAGCGTATCGAAAACAACATTTTTCAATCTGTCCACACTTGAGATGCCACACATGCAAATTTCTTGTCGCACCATATATAAAAAGGAGAAAGAAATTCATTTCCTTCCAGTCAATAGAAACTATCCTAGCAACTGAAATACCTTTTAATTGAGCTGATGACTCTGAATGTTCTTAAGAACAGTTAGTTTCTAGTTCACATCTGGATGTTACAGCAATTAGACCTTGTAGCCTCAAATGAACACACAGTTGTCTCTTTAGTGACGGGATAACACATTGTGCATCACACAGTATAATGCCCTTACACTTATTAAAATCTCACATCCTCCCATTTACCATGGACAACAATACAGGAGACCTCCTAGTGAAGGTAAAAAATCTCAACGCACTCCTCACCAGACAGGAAGAGTGTGCTCAGGTTGGGTATAATGTATCAGAACTGGCATCCACTGTGATTGTATTATAAGCTGTTTGTTTGCTGATTCCAACATGGCTGCCTCCTTTTACCAAAATATAAAATATCCATGTATTTTGTAATAAACTATTTATTTGCAATGTTACTTTGATGCATTTTTGTTTATGACTACATTGGAAAATGAAGAAGGACTTGGATAAAAGATACCAAGGGAAACTGCACGATGTGTAGGAAAAGCCTGGTAATGATTTGAGAGCGCTGTCTGTCTGATCCATCTCTCATGACTGGAAATATTTAGGTACACTCTCCAGAGCTAGGCACCTTGATGGTGCGATATGATAGCGTTGAGTCTAGTGAGCCCAACACTATTACCTCACAAGCACATACAATGAATACTAAGCTTTTGCTAATGTGAAGTACAAGCTGTGGCTGCCCATGATTTTCTGCCTGCAGCAATACAAACATTGTATAAGCACATCAGTATTATATGGTTGGACAAAATGCTGAGCTGGATGCTTTTTCAACTTTCAAAACATGAAAGTTGCGCTAAAACAGAACTGTTTTCTTCCTTCCCCGCACTGAACAGCTACTGAATGGTTACTTGAGGTAGCCATTCATCTATGTATTTTCTTTGTTTTGTTTTTCCTTTCAATTTTGTCTTTTTTTTTCCCCCTTCCTGTCCTGAAGGAGTTGTCCTAGGCTGGAGTATAGTTCCACAGGCAATGCCAGTTCTCCAGTACCTGCTCTCAGTGCCCATTCTTCATGCGTAGACCCAGACGGTGAGTCTTAGCAAGAGATTCCATCATGGGCAGCTGAGCCCAGTTCTGTCTTTGTAGAAATAGTATGAGTGTGTACGTTGGACAGATTTCGCAGGATAATGGTCAGGAACCCTGATTATTTCCCTCTCCCTAGTCTCCTGCTAGTTCAAACAAGATCAGCTAAATCAACACTTAACAGGAACTGAATCTCAGACCTTATGGTATGAGGCTCAGTACTGATGCGGTGCCACAGAGCCATTGGGGGAGCCTGGCCTGAACCACTTCCCCACACACCATGGCTGCGAATTTGCCGGCGCTCAGAGGGCAGGTTTGGAGGCGGGTCGGGAGTAAAAATCTAAATGATTGATGGCGGGTTGCGAACCCGCCCCCATCCCTCCGCCACACTACTTTGCCAAGTGTCGGGTCTGCGAATCCCGATCAGACCCGACACCAAACGGTGGCAGAGGCACTTACGGCAGTTTAACAGCTTGTCAACTGCCTTGCTAATCTTATTTTAACTGCCTGTTCCGATTTTTGAGGTTTTTCTGCGTGTTGCCCATCGTCAGACAAACACGCCAGTTGCATTGTGCCAGGTTTAGCAAAGAGCTGAATTGTTAGCAGCTGCTCCAGCAGCTTAAAAGCAATCCTACACCATGGCTGAGTTTGAGATGGCACAAGCTAGTGCTTTGAGGTTTTGACTAAAATTTTGCAGCTCTACTGATCTGGTGAGTGTTCAAGCAGAGATCCATCTGCAGTTTGACCTCTTTGGAAGACCCTCTGGCCACTTTGACTGAGCGCTTGCAACCTCTATTGCTCAACTGAGAGATTCACCAGCAGAATGGGAACCATTTATATCCTCTCATCCTGGTCATCAGATTGGAGGAAGAGCAGCCGCGGCAGCAGCAGAGCCAGGCACAACAGCAGCAGCAGCAACAAGAGCGCCAACCTTCTCCTCAGCCATATGATGATGCAGAGGGCATCAGCGCAGGGCTGCACCTCGCTGCCGGAGATACCCCCACCACAGGATTTACAGGCTGATGAGCTTCCTCAACATGAGTGAGCAGCAGTGCCAAAGGAGGCTGAGACTTTCGCGAGAGGTAGTCGCAGACATCTGCACAATGCTGCACCAACACCTGGAGCCCAGAGGAGCGGGTGGACACTCCTTACCAGTGGCTGTCAAAGTCACCACTGCACTCGACTTCTTTTCTTCGGGCTCCTTCCAGGGATCAGCATCAGACATCAGCGGCACCTTCCAGTCGGCTGCATCACGCAGGTTACCGATGCCCTCTTTGCAAAGTCGCACAATTACATCCACTTCTCCACAGATGAAGCAAGTGTAACCTCGCGTGCGCTTGACTTTGCAAATATGGCAGGCTTCCCAAGGGTGCAGGACGTCATCGACTGCACACGTGGCCTTAAGGGCACCCCATCACAACCCAGCTGTATTTGTCAACTGCAAGGGCTTCCACTCCCTTAATGTCAGCTGGTGTGTAACCACAGGAAGAACATCATACATGTTTGCACCAAGTTCCCTGGTAGTTGCCATGACTCCTTGTTCCTGCGGCAGTCTACTGTGCCTCAGCTCTTCAATCTGCCAACCCAACTTTCCGGTTGGCTACTTGGCGACAAGCGCTAGCCCTTGAAAAAGTGGCTCATGACACTGATGAGGAGGCCATCAAAAGAGGCTGAGGAGCGGTACAATGTGAGCCACATTTCCACCAGAAGCATCATAGAGCAAACCATCGGCTTGCTGAAAATGCGATTCCGATGCCTTGACAGATCTGGTGGCCCTGCAGTACGCGTCAGCCAGGGTCTCCAGAATCATCGTGGTCTGCTGTGCCCTGCACAACATCGCACAGCAGCATAGCTTAGCACTGCCTGATGAACAAGTGGCTCAGTGCACAGCCTCCTCGGAAGAAGAGGAGGAGGAGGAGCCGGCAGATGAGGGACACCTTGCGGGGCCGGATGTGTCAATTCCACCAGCAGGCGACTACATTGCTGGCCGTCAGGCAAGGGGTGCACTCATCCATGCCAGATTTGCGTAAGCTCACGCTTCAACCACAGGTGGCTGGCAGATAGAGATGAATGTCTGGACGACCTTCTTAACACACCATACATCATCTGTCCAATAAACGGTGCTTTCCTATCACTCTGACCACCATCATTACCACCAGGGCCTGATAACATGCATCCTAGGGTGCTGAAGGAGGTGGCCCTAGAGATAGCGGATGCACTAAGTATGATTTTTCAGAATTCATTAGACTCGGGAACAGTGCCCATGGATTGGAGGGTAGCTAACGTTACCCCACTATTCAAAAAGGGGGGTAGGGAAAAAGCAGGTAATTACAGACCTGTAAGCCTTACATCAGTTGTGGGCAAAATGCTGGAGTCCATCATTAAGGATGAAATAGCGGAGCACTTAGCAAATGGGGACAGGATAGGACAGAGTCAACATGGATTTACAAAGGGTAAATCGTGCTTGACTAATCTATTGGAATTTTTTGAGGGAGTAACTGGTAAAATAGATGGGGGAGAGCCAGTAGATGTGGTGTACCTGGACTTCCAAAAGGCCTTCGATAAGGTCCCACATAAAAGATTAGCAGGGAAAATTGAAGCTCATGGGATAAAGGGGAAAGTATTGACGTGGATAGAGAACTGGCTGTCAGATAGAAAACAGAGAGTTGGAATAAACGGCTCATTTTCTGAATGGCAGGCAGTAACAAGTGGGGTACCACAGGGATCTGTCCTGGGTCCCCAGCTGTTCACAATTTACATTAATGACCTGGATCAGGGAGTCGGATGCAGCATTTCCAAATTTGCAGACGACACTAAACTAGGAGGGGGGGTGGGCTCAGAGGAGGAGACCAGGAAGCTCCAGAGCGATTTGGACAGACTGGGTGATTGGGCGGATAAATGGGAGATGCACTATAATGTGGACAAGTGCGAAGTTATCCACCTTGGGTGCAGGAACGGGAGGGCAAATTATTATTTAAATGGCAATAAATTGGGAGAGGGGGAAGTACAGAGAGACCTGGGTGTTCTTGTACACCAGTCACTGAAGGCGAGCATGCAGGTGCAACAGGCGATCAAGAAGGCAAACGGTATGCTGGCCTTCATAGCAAAAGGGTTGGAATACAGGAACAGGGATACCTTGCTGCAGCTGTACAGGGCACTGGTGAGACCACACCTCGAGTACTGTGTACAGTTTTGGTCGCCTCATCTGAGGAAAGATGTTCTTGCCATGGAGGGGGTGCAGCGGCGATTCACCAGGCTGATACCAGGAATGGCGGGATTGACCTATGAGGAGAGACTATGTAGTTTAGGGATGTACACACTGGAGTTTAGAAGATTGAGAGGGGACCTCATAGAAGTGTATAAAATTCTGACAGGTCTAGACAGACTAGATGCAGAAGGAATGTTTCCCTTGGCGGGTGAGAACAGAACTAGAGGACATAATTTAAGGATAAGGGCTAAACCATTTAGGACAGAAATGAGGGGGAATTTCTTCACTCAGAGGGTGGTGAACCTGTGGAACTCATTGCCACAGAGGGCAGTGTACGCCAGCTCATTAAATATATTTAAGAGGGAATTAGATATATTTCTACAGGCAAAAGGGGTTAAGGGTTACGGAGAGAAGGCGGGGACGGGATACTGAATTGGAGGATCAGCCATGATCTCATTAAATGGCGGAGCAGGCTCGAAGGGCCGGATGGCCTACTCCTGCTCCTATCTTCTATGTATCTATGTATCTATGTATTACAAATGCAAGTCGCCCTAAGCCCTCACTCTGCAACTTCCATTTCTCAGCACACATAGGCCAAATCTTCAATTCTTTGCCATCACTTTTGTTTAGTAAAATGACAATCAGGATGACAATCACTACTTTGTTACACAAGAAAACACCCAAGTGACTACCCTTGTGACTATTTGTGTGTTAACTTTCTCTTACGTGTGGTTCTACGTGGTGCTTCCCCTGTGGCTTCAGCAGATGTAGAGGCACCTTGCTCACTTTTATGCTGCGCCTGCTTAGACGCCTTTGGTGGGTGTCCTCTGAGTTTGGGAGCCTGGCAGGGCTGCACAACAGTCTGCTCTTCCTGCGGCTGTGCAGCAGCTGAGACGGCCATCTCAGTTGGGTGAGGACTCTGGGGCTGTGACCAAGGGCTCCGCAGTGGCATGGTCATGTGAGCGCTTGGAGAGGAGCCCACACTTCCTCGTTGTCAGCCACCAACATCCCTCTCATGGGTCACCCTCACTTCAGTGCTAGCAAGTGGCTGGAGAGCAGCTTGCTGAACATCAGTGGGGCCATGAGGACCCGTCTCTGTACTGACAGCCTTCATAACGGGGACGTCCATGTACCTCTGGTTCCTCTCCTCAATAGCTGCCCATCTATCCTCCATAGCAGACCATCTATTTAGAAGAGTCACCATGCTCTGTTGAATCTGGCGACTTATGTCCTCCAAGGAGGTTGTCACCCTCTCCATGGCAGCATGTTCATGCACCATTGCCTCCACCAAGGCAGTGCTCATGTTTGAGATGGACTCCTTCATTTTCTGCACACTCGCAGTTACCCAGGATGCAATCCCTGTCAGAGACTCCTGCACTTGTTCTTGAAGTTCCAGCACCGCTCTCTTTCTGGATGGACCCAAAGGCACAGCGTCCACATGCAGCTGAGCAGAGCTAGGAGCGTCCTGCAACCTCTGATGAGGACTCCCCACTGCTGTCGCTGTCTCCACCATCTGCTGATGCTCACTTGTGAGCTGTGATACACCAGGTGACAACACTACTCTATGTCGCGAAGGACCCGCCGAGGTGTGCGTATCTGCGCTAGTGCTGGGTGCACTGAGTCCTGGTGACGCTGCTCCCTCAGAGGCTGCAGGTTCCTCTGAGGAATTGTCTGGCTCTTCCTCCTGGACAGTGGGGAGGGGGGCGCTCGATGGTCCTGTGGGAGAGTAAAGGCATGAGTTAGACATCTGATATTTAGGTAGTAGACACATCCTATTGTGCAGATGATCCAAAGTCAATCTCTATGAACATCATATGCTATTTCAGTCAATCATGACATCTAAATGAGAGGGTTGAAAATCTATTCTGTCTCCAGCTTCCTCTACTGCGCCCGTCTCTCCGTCCCCCAGCTCCTCGCTACTTCCCACAATGTCGTGAGCAGCCTCCTCAGCGCTTGTCAAACTTGCGAGGGATGGTGGCCTTCCTCCTATCGTCGCTCCCTCCCTCTTATTGTGGGCTATCTTTTCCTGCAAGGAGGGACACAAGTGGAGTTTCAGCGAGAGTGATGGAGTGACTGTGAAGAATCCATAATATAGAAGCTTAGGAGGAGACCAAGATGGAGTGAGGTGCCAAGAGGAAGCTGCCTCCCTGTGTGTTGTTAGTTGTTGTCATTGCATAACAGTGAGAGCAAGTGTGAGGGGTGCATAGTAGGATGGTGAGGTGATTCAGTACATAGAGAGAGAGGGATAGGTAAGGGTGCAAGGGAAGTAAAGGTAAGGTGGGATGTGGAGGAGCAGGCGGACAATGCAGAGTGCTGGTGCTGAGAAGAGAAGGGAAGCAGATTGAAGGTAAGTGTGATGTTATACTCACTTTTGCTGAGCGTAGCAGATCATTGTACCTTTTTCGGCACTGCACCCAGGTGCGTGAGCACAAGGACCTCCTCAGCAATTTGCAGCCAGGCTGCCTTGGTTTGCTGAGGAGGTTTCCTCCGGCCATTGGGAGGGAACAGAACCTCCTTGCGCACTCTTACTCCCTCCACAAGAGCTTGGAGGGAGTCCTCATCAAAGTGTGGAGCAGCCTTGGCTTTGGCAGCAGTCATGGTCACCTGGGCTGATTTCCAGAGCAGTACAAACGAAATGAGAAGCTAAAGCTACATGGGCCCCTTAAAAACACCTGAAGGAATGATGTCATCAGAGGTGAGCAGCAGACCCGCTCCCACTCATTGAGCCGGGTAGCGCGCACAGCGGCCTTAATGAGCCCACTTAATTTAAAATCGTGAATTGGGAGCGGCTGAAACCGGCAGCGGGACCGACCTACCTCCTCAAAGAAAATCGCGGCCCCTGTTACAGCAATACAATTCAGCATTTTAACCTTGGAGGATTCTGAACAAAGAAATCATAGAATCATAGAACGGTTATAGCACAGAAGGCCATTCGGCCCGTCGAGCCCGTGCCGGCTCTCTGCAAGAGCACTTCAGCTAGTCCGGCTCCCCCGCCCTTTCTCCGTAGCCCTGCAAATTATTTTCCTTCAGATACTTATCCAACTCCCTTTTGAAAGCCACGATTGAGTCTGCCTCCACCACCCTTTCAGGCAGTACATTCCAGATCTTAACCACTCGCTGCGTAAACAAGTTTTTTCTTGCATCGCCTTTGGTTCTTTTGCCAATCACCTTAAATCTGTGTCCTCTGGTTCTCGACCCTTCTGCCAATGGGGACAGTTTCTCTCTATCTACTCTGTCCAGACCCCTCATGATTTTGAACACCTCTATCAAATCTCCTCTCAATCTTCTGTGCTCCAAGGAGAACAACCCCAACTTCTCCAGTCTATCAACGTAACTGAAGTCCCTCATTCCTGGAATCATTCTCGTAAATCTTTTCTGCACCCTCTCTAAGGCCTTCACATCCTTCCTAAAGTGTGGTGCCCAGAATTGGACACAGTACTCCAGTTGGGTCCGAACCAGTGTTTTATAAAGGTTCATCATAACTTCCAGACTTTTGTACTCTATACCTCTATTTATGAAACCCAGGATCCCGTAAGCCTTTTTAATTGCTTTCTCAACCTGCCCTGCCACCTTCAACGATTTGTGCACACATACCCCCAGGTCTCTCTGTTCGTGCACCCCCTTTACGATTGTACCATTTAGTGTATATGCCCTCTCCCCATTCTTTCTACCAAAATGTATCACTTCACTCTTTTCTGCGTTAAATTTCATCTGCCACGCGTCCGCCCATTTCACCAGCCTGTCTAGGTCTTCCTGAAGTCTATCACTCTCCTCCTCACTGTTCACTATACTTCCAAGTTTTATGTCATCTGCAAATTTTGAAATTGTACCCTGTACACCCCTGTCCAAGTCATTAATATATATCAAGAAAAGCAGTGATCCTAGAACCGACCCCTGGGGAACACCACTGTATACCTTCCTCCAGTCTGAAGAACAACTGTTCACCACTACTCTCTGTTTCCTGTCACTTAGCCAATTTCGTATCCATGCTGCCACTGTCCCTTTTATTCCATGGGCTTCAACTTTGCTGGTAAGCCTATTCTGTGACACTTTGTCGAACGCCTTTTGTAAATCCAAAAAACTCAATCAAGTTGGTTAAACATGATTTGTCTTTAACAAATCCGTGCTGGCTTTCCATAATTAATCCACACCTATCCAAGTGACAGGTAATTTTGTCCCTGATTACTGTTTCTAAAAGCTCCCCCACTACTGAGGTTAAACTGACTGGCCTGTAGTTGCTGGGTTTATCTTTACACCCTTTTTTGAACAATGGTGTAACATTTGCAATTCTCCAATCCTCTGGCACCACCCCCGTATCTATGGAGGATTGAAATATTATGGCCAGTACCTCCTCGATTTCCGTCCTCAATTCCCTCAGCATCCTTGGATGCATCCCATCCGCTCCTGGTGATTTATCTACTTTAAGTACAGTCAGCCTTTCTAATACCTCTTCTTTATCAGTTTTTATCCTATCAAGTGTCTCCACTACCTCCTCCTTCACTATGTCTGTGGCAGCATCTTCTTCCTTGGTGAAGACAGATGCAAAGTACTCATTTAGTACCTCAGCCATGCCCTCTGCCTCCATGTGTAGGTCTCCTTTTTGGTCCCTAATTGGCCCCACCCCTCCTCTTACTACCCTTTTTACTATTTATATGCCTATAGAAAACTTTTGGATTACCTTTTATGTTGGCTGCCATTCTATTCTTATACCCTCTCTTTGCCCCTCTTATTTTCTTTTTCACTTCTCTGAACTTTCTATATATAGCCTGATTCTCAGATGTATTTGCAACCTGACATCTGTCATATGCGCTCTTTTTCTGCTTCATCATATTCTCTATCTCTTTCGTCATCCAGGGAGACCTGACTTTAGTTGCCCTGCCTTTCCCCCTAGTGGGAATGTACTTCAACTATACCTGAACTATTTCCTCTTTAAAGGCAGCCCATTGTTCCATTACAGTTTTGCCTGCCAATCTTTGATTCCAGTTTACCCGGGCCAGATCCGTTCTCATCCCACTGAAATTGGACTTCCCCCAGTTAAACATTTTTACTCTAGATTGCTCCCTGTCCTTTTCCATAGCTAATCTAAACCTTATGATACTATGATCACTGTTCCCTAAATGTTCACCTACTGACACTTGCTCCACTTGACCCACCTCATTCCCCAGAACCAGATCCAGCAATGCCTCCTCCCTCGTCGGGCTGGAAACATACTGATCAAGAAAGTTCTTCTGAACACACTTCAGAAATTCTTCCCCTTCTCTGCCCTTTACACTTTTACGATCCCAGTCTATTTAGGATTATTTTTTTACCGTTTCTTTTATCCAGTCTGAAAAACTAAAAATACTGTATGATTTAATTTGATTAGTTATATTTTACTATACTCAGCAAAGAGTTGTTGCATTCAAAATCTCACCTCAAAAATCACCACAGCAATATTTCCACCAGGATATGTTTTGCCAATACATCCTTTGGTTAATCTCATGTAGAGTGGATGATAAGGTATGAATTAATTGTATAATCATGGGGCTTAGAAGATACCGTAAACCTCAAAGGGATCATTGAGTGGCTTATAAATATCTGAGCCCTGAGATTCTGTAAGAACCATTTGCCTTTATATAGTGCCTCTAATGCAGAAAATGTGCCAAGGCACTTCACAGAGGGAGGGACAGAAGAAAATAATACAATAGATCAAAGGAATAAAGGAACAGATGAAAGAGCTGGAATTGGACAACTAAACATTTGGCTGTAAAGATGGTTTTTTGGGAACATTTTTGAAGGTGGAGAGATAAGGCTCTTCCACTAATAGCAGGTGGTGGGGGGCACACAAATGGCCAGAGTATGATAACTGAAGAGTGTAGGGGATATAAAGGCTAGAAAAGGTTGGCGAGATAAAATGGGGAAAGACCATCGAGGGATTTGAAGATAAAGACGGGGTTTTAAGCTTAATGCCAATTTAAATCAGTATGGCTATGGGTGATGGGCAAGTGAGATTTAGTGCGGACAGGATACGGGTGGCTGATATTTGAACTCAGAGTTTGTGGAGGGGGAAGGATGAGGCTGGCGAGGAGGTCATTGAAGAAACTGAGCGTAGAGGTGACAAAAGTGTGATTAAAGGTTTCAGCAGTGGTGGGGATGATTTAAGGGCAAAGGCAAGCAATGTTGCAGAGGTGGAAATAAAGGTCTTGATGATGGACAGGTGTAGGGTTTGAAGCTCGGCTCTGATTGAACAAGGCGGCAGGGTTTCACACAGTCTGGTATAGCCTGAGTGAATGGCTAGGGAAGGGGTGGAGTTAATGGCAATTGAGTTGAGCATAGCAGTGGTTTTAACTTAACCTGTATCATGTTTTCATTACCAAAACTGCATCATCATACTTTACTTGTACCTTCGTGTTGCTACGAAATCTTCTCCCAAGCATCCGCTGTGTGAGGGCATAAAACATGCACAGCCTTGATCACAAAGCTTCATTTGAAAAGGATTGCTCAGCCCATTTGATCTCGTCTCCACGAACCCTACTATCTTCCCATTACAACATCTAGCGGTTTCTTAAATGTACCCAGCGTGCTAGCCTTAATCATCCTTCCTTGTTGTTGATCACCCTTTGTGTAAAGAAATGCTCCCTGTTATCTGTCTTAAATCTTAATTTCACATCCCTGAGCCTGTGCCCTGTCTGCCTGCTGACTTGCTATACCCATAAGAATTGTTCCCATTTTACTTTATCCAGTTAAGTATCTTGTATACAGCTGGAAGTTCTCTCTAAATTGTATCCACTCTGACCCTTTTGTATTCAGTAACTAGTTCATCAGTTTAAACAGAAAATATTCTTCACTATCTCTTTATAGGAACATAGGCACTGGAGTTGGCCATTCAGCCCCTCAAGCCTGTTCCGCCATTCAATGAGATCATGGCTGATCTGCGACCTAACTCCATATACCTGCCTTTGGCCCATATCCCTTAATACCTTTGGTTAACAAAAAGCTATCAATCTCCGATTTAAAATTAACAATTGATCTAGCATCAACTGCTGTTTGCGGAAGAGAGTTCCAAACTTCTACCACCCTTTGTGTGTAGAAGTGTTTCCTACCTTCACTCCTGAAAGGTCTGGCTCTAAATTTTAGACTATGCCCCCTAGTCCTAGAATCCCCAACCAGCAGAAATAGTTTCTCTCTATCTACCCTATCTGTTCTCCTTAATATCTTGAAAACTTCGAACAAATCACCCCTTAACCTTCTAAATTCCAGGGATTACAACCCTAGTTTGTGTAATTTCTCCTTGTAATTTAACCTCTGGAGTCCGGGTATCATTCTGGTAAACCTACGCTGCACTCCCTCCAAGGCCAATATATCCTTCCTACGGTGTGGTGCCCAGAACTGCTCACAGTACTCCAGGTGTGGTCCAACCAGGTTTTTGTATAGCTGCAGCATAACTTCTACCCCCTTGTATTCTAGTCCACTAGATATAAAGGCCAGCATTCCATTAGCCTTTTTGATTATTTTCTGTACCTGTCCAAGACATTTTAATGATCTATGTACCCAAACCCCCAAGTCTCTTTGGATCTTTGGATCTCCACTGTTTTTAGCTTTTCACCATTTAGAAAGTACCCGGTTCTATCCTTTTTAGGTCCAAAGTAGATGACCACACATTTGCCTACATTGAAATCCATTTGCCACAGTTTTGCCCATTCACTTAATCTATCAATATCTCTTTGTAATTTTATGCTTTCATCTACACTGCCTACAATGCCACCTATCTTTGTGTCGTTGGCAAATTTGGATACGTGTCTCTCTATCTCATCATCTAAATCGTTAATAAATACAGTGAATAGTTGAGACCCCAACACAGATCCCTGTGGGACACCACTAGTCATATCCTGCCAATTTGAGTACCTACCCATTATCCCTACTCTCTGTCTCCTGACGCTCAACCAATTTCCTAACCAAATCAATAATTTGCCTTCAATTCCATGGGCTTCAACCTTAGCTAACAGTCTTTTATGAGGGACTTTATCAACTGCCTTCTGGAAGGCCATATAAATAACAGCCATAGACATTCCCCTGTCCACTACTTTAGTCACCTCTTCAAAAAAATCAATCAAGTTGTATTTTTGTATACTTTTTCTTTTAGTTTTATGTTGTTCATTACCTCTTTAGTCATCCATGGCTGTTTTTTTGACAAGTAGAGCTCTTGCCCCATAGAGGTATAAATTGATTCTGTATCACATTAAATTCTTTTTTGAACACCTCCCACTGATCATCTGTCATTTTACCCATTAACAGATTTGCCCAGTTTACTGTGGACAGTCTCTGTCTCATCACATTGAAGTCAGCCTTACCTAAATCTAAAATCTTAGTAGTTGTTTCGTGTTTCTCCCTTTCAAACACTACGTTGAACTCGATCATGTTATGATTGCTAGTAGATAAATGTTCACACACCGTTAGGCTGTTAGCTACATCTGGCTCAATACTCATTACTAAATCTAATATGGCATGTACCTAGGTTGGTTCTAGAACATATTGTTGAAGAAAGGTATCCTGGATACACTCAACCTTTCTGACATGTGCTAGTCTGCTTATCCCAATCTATATAAAATTTAAAATTCCCTATTAAAACCACTCTGCTTTTACTACACGCTTGTCTAATCTCTGCATTTATACAATCTAGCACTTAGCAGCTGCTACCAGAGGGCCTATACACAACTCCCACTACAGTCTTCAATCCTTTCCTATTTCTTAATTCTACCTATAATGTCTCCACTGCCTGCTTACCTCTCGTTATATCCTCTTTTATCATTGAAGTGATTTCATCCTTAATCACTAAGGCTACTCCTCCCCCTCTATCATTTTCCCTATCTTTCCCATAGACCTTTAACCTGGTATATTTAGTTCCCAATCCTGACCATCTTGCAGCCATGTTTCAGTAATGGCTACCATGTCATACTCTCCAAGTTGAATATGCGCCTGCAGTTCATTCAATTTATTCCTTATAACCTGTGCATTTGTATAAAGAATGCATATTTGGGCCACACACCCTAACCTGTCGTTCAGCTCTAATGTTTTAGTCACAAGTTTCTTATTTCTCTCTCCTGGTTTAATCACTTTACATCTTTTAGTTTTCCCTTTACCCGTAGTGCCTAAAGCACATTTTCTGACTGTTACGCTAATCTCTTCCCTTTTGTTTGTTGTTGAACTATTATTTATACTACATTTTCCACCTGAGCCCTCCCCCCCGCCCCATTTACTAATTTATGAAGTAGATCACGACTAACAGCATTAAGATCTTAATCTGTTTTATAATGTAACGCCACTCCTCTGTCAACCAGCTTCACGAGACTGCTCTGACTTGGTTCCATTCCTACCACTCCAAATGTGGCCCACATATCTCCAGCGATGGCTTCTCTTCTTTCCCCTGCACTGTCACCTCCAGACCAGAGTTCCCCCAAAGATTTATCCTTGCCCCTCCTCGTCCTTATCCATGTGCTGCCCCTTGGTGACATTATCCACAGGCATGGGGTTGGCTTCCATGTGTGCCAAATGAATCCAGCTCACTCTCTCTCTGTCTCCACCACCTGCTTTGATCCCTCAATTGTCTCTATGCAGCATCCACCTTGGAGGAGTCACAGCCAAACATCCAAAAGAGTGAAGCTATCATCTATGGCCCCTGCCGCAATCTTCACTTCCTTGCCTCCGATCCCTTCCCCTCTCTGGCCACTGTCTCAGGCTCAACCAGACCGCCCCCAACCTTAGTGTCCTGTTTGACACTTAGCTTAGTTTCAGACCACCTAACCTCTCCACGATAAGGATCGTTTATTTCCACCTCATTGTCTGTCCCTGCCCCTTTGCCACTGAAACCTCGTGGACTCCTAAATGGCCTAGCTCTAACCATCATCTGTATTAGCTACATCACAGTGCATTTTAAATACCAAAAGGAGCCTGGAATAATGAAGTTATTGTCGTGAAATAAAACAAAAATGGTGAACTATCCTGCAAAATAAATTAATGCATGCAACCAAATGTATCAAATATAATTGAAAACACACAAAATAATGACCTGCAACTGAAAGTGTTAGCTGCCTCTAAGTAGGCTTTTTGAGCACACTCGGTTCCCAACCTCGTCCACAGTTGCAGGGTTCAGCATGGGGCTTGTTCAAATAAAAATTCAATGCAAATAAGGCCCCCGCATGTCAGTGGCATGGTCTCCTTTCTCCAGCCGAACTGCAGCGTGCGAGTGAAGTCGTGCACCCAATGGCAGGATGTGACTAGTGGTGTCCCCCAGGGATCTGTCCTGGGGCCTCAGCTTTCACTATATTTATAAATGACTTGGATGAAGTAATAAAGAGCCATATATCTAAGTTTGCTGACGACACTAAATAGTGTACACGGGAGCATAAAGTTGGAAATGGACATTGATAGATTAAGTGAGTGGGCAAAACTGTGCCAGGTGGAATTTGATGTGGGAAAGTGTGAGGTCACTCACTTTGGACCTAGGAAAGGTAGATCAGAGTATTTTCTAAATGACGAGAAGCTAGGAACTGTGGAGGAGCAGAGAGATTTAGGGGTCCAAGTGCAGAAATCACTAAAAGCTAGTGAACAGGTACAAAAAAATCATTAAAAAGCCTAATGGAATGTTGGTCTTTATCTCAAGAGGGCTGGAATACAAAGGACTGGAAGTTATGTTACAGCTGTACAGAGTTCTGGTTAGACCCCATCTGGAGGATTCTGGACACCGCACCTCAGGAAGGATATATTGGCCTTGGAGGGAATGCAGTGCAGATTCACCAGAATGATACTGGGGCTAAAAAGGTTCAATTATGAGGACAGGTTGCATAGACTAGGCTTGTATTTCCTTGAGTATAGAAGATCAGGGGGTGATGTAATTGAGATGTTTAAGATGATTAAAAGATTTGATAGGGTAGATACAGAGAAACTATTTCCTATGGTGGGAGAGTCCAGAACGTGGGGGCATACCTTAAAATTAGAGCTAGGCCATTCAGGTATGATCTCAGAAAGCACTTCTTCACATAAAGGGTAGTGGAAATCTGTAACTCTCTCCCCCAAAAAGCTTTTGAGGCTAGGTCAATTGAAAATGTCAAAACTGAGACTGATAGATTTTTGTTAGCAAGGGTATTAAGAGTTACATAACCAACGCCGGTAGATTGAATTAAGATACAGATCAGCCATGATCTAATTAAATGGCAGAACAGGCTCGAGGGGTTGAATGGCCTACTGCTGTTCCTATGTTCCTATCTTCCAGCACACAGCTAATTTTCCAGTCCCTCTTCACTGCTAGTAAAGACCTGCACTGACAGTGGGGCCTTACAAAATCAGCCCTTCAATATAAGGGGCATTGATTGCTGTTTCACCTACACTGACCTGAATATCACAAATCAGTTGCCAAATATTATCTAAATAAATTCAGTCTTGAACATATTTTCCTCAAATGAATGACCGCGACCTGGATTTAGGATCAATGCTAAAATTGTATTTCTGGTCTCAAGTGTAAAGTTGCTGTTTAGTTTTTCATGGTTCAGTAACATGGCTTCCAACACCGTCCCATGCCAAGCAATAATTCATTATGTTTTTCAACCGTTTAAATCGAGCCATCCCCATCCCAAGTACACCAGTCACGGTCTCATTGCGTCTATATGAAAAATATGACAGTAACAAATTACACTTTCGTCACGATGTAGCTGGCAGAGATGATAATTAGCACCACCACAAAGTAATTTAATTCCAGGAATCCTACCGATAGCAGTAAAGATAGCAAGTAGAAATGGCAGTGTATGACATTTATGATAGTAAGGATAAGAGGTGCGATCAATCCTGATGCTGTTTACACTGGTTTTCAGATTTGCTGGGAGATATACAATTTACTGTGACAAAATCCAAGCCACTTCACATGCAGTAAAGTGTGTGTGTTGAAACCTGGTTGGAATCCATCTCCTGGAGAAAGTGCAGGGCATAGCTTGACAAGACTCAGGCATCATAGCAGCTGGCTAAAATCTGCTGTGAATTGTGATAAAGTGAGATGTGAAAGTATGCGAGTTAGAAGTCAGAATCTGTGTCAGATTAGAGAAAACACATGAAATGCTTACAGATAATTCTAGATAAGACACACACATCCTCGGAACAAACAAAAAGAAGCTGGTGCAAGGTTTAATTTTTGTAAAAAAAAAAAATAAGTAAGGGGGAAATGCATCTGGGTGCTTTTGGTAGAAATTGTGAGACCAATACCTCAAAAGCAGAGAGAGTGGGGTGAGTAAGGCAGGCCATCTTGCTGATAATCATGCTTCTTACCTCATATCCTAAATGTCAGAATCCAAATTTTCTGCTTGAGTTGCATTTAAGTGGACAGAGGTGAGAAGCTTGTTCTGTCTCCCCACTCACCACACCATTTCCAGTATTTTCTGGGAGCTGTAAAATTGGGCATATAGTGCAGAACCCAGATAGGGGTGGGCATATTTTAATTGCATACAAATGATGGAAATGCATACATTTCCCATCATCTTTACTATAGCAATGCTGGGTGCAAGGGAAGATAGGTCGATGGCATTGTTTTATTTTTAAAAATTGCAAATGGAGTCTTACTGCAATTATATAGGGCCCTGGTGAGATCACACGTGGAGGACTGTGTACAGTCTTGGTCTCCTTACCTAAGGAAGGATATACTTGCCTTAGAGGGAGTACAACAAAAGTTCACCAGACTGATTCCTGGGGTGAGGGGATTGTTTTATGAGGAGAGATTGAGTAGACTAGGCCTATATTCCCTAGAATTTAGAAGAATGAGAGGTGATCTCATTGAAACATATAAAATTATTACAGGGCTAGACAGGGTAGATGCAGGGAGGATGTTTTCCCCTGGCTGGGATGTCTAGAGCCACGGGTCACCGTCTCAGAATAAGGGGTCGGCCATTTAGGACTGAGATGAGGAGAAATTTCTTCACTCAGAGGGTGGTGAATCTTTGGAATTCTCTACCTCAGAGGGCCGTGGATGCTCAGTCGTTGAGTATATTCAAGACAGAGATCGATAGATTTTTTGATATTAAGGGAATCAAGGGATATGGGGATAGTGCAGGAAAGTGGAGTTGAGGTCGAAGATCAACCATGATCTTATTGAATGGCGGAGCAGGCTTGAAGGGCCGAATGGCCTACTCCAGCTCCTAATTCTTATGTTCATAAATTTCAACAGGCTGCTTTCCACACTATACCACAGATAATCTCCAAACCTTCCAGGCTGGAAAATCCAGGCCAAATTGGCCACACACTAGGCTCATGCCCCATTTATATTTGAGTTCTTTTAAGATGCTGTGGTTTTTGCTGATATAAGATATGCCCCATTTACATTGTAGGATGAATTCCACAGCATCGGCAGGAACAGAAGTAACTACGCAAGCGCATGTTTGTACGTGCAGTTTGAAAGTCGTAATTATGACTTTCATTTCCGTCTGCTGGTGGCTGAAGATGGTCTGTGCAGGCTGGGAATCACTTGCAACCTGTCTGGCCCTGGCCAGGAGTTGATTACATTTGGCATTCCCTGGCACGGCTGCATTCTCGAGATGGTAGAGATGGCCTACTCTAGTTCCTGGGCTGTTGGAGTCTGCTCCTCTTTGCCATTCTTTTTTGCATCTCCATTTCTACTTGCCTTACCCACTACAGCCTCAGCAATTCACACATTCTGTGCGTCTCGTAAATGTCCTTGATTTCTTTAATTTGACTCATTATGCCTCCTGTTGTCTCATGCTAATATCGCTTCAGTAATTTCACCGTCGCCTGTTTTCAATTTAAGCACTTAAACAACAACAACAACTTGTATTTATATAGCGCCTTTAATGTAGTAAAAAGTCCCAAGGCGCTGCACAGGAGTATTTTAAGACAAAATATTCGACACCGAGCCACATAAGGATAAATTAGGGCAGGTGGCCAAAAGCTTGGTCAAAGAGGTAGGTTTTAAGGAGCGTCTTAAGGAGGAAAGAGAAGTAGCGAGGCGGAGAGGCTTAGGGAGGGAATTCCAGAGCCTAGGGCCTAGGCAACAGAAGGCACGGCCACCAAAGGTTGAGTGATTATAATCAGGGATGCTCAAGAGGGCAGAATTAGAGGAGCGCAGATATCTCGGGGGGGAGGGGGGAGGGTTGTGGGGCTGAAGGAGATTACAGAGATAGGAAGGGGCGAGGCCATGGAGGGATTTGAAAACAAGGATGAGAATTTTGAAATCGAGGCGCTGCTTAACCGGGAGCCAATGTAGGTCAGCGAGCACAGGGGTGATGGGTGAACGGGACTTGGTGCGAGTTAGGACACGGGCAGCTGAGTTTTTGATGACCTCAAGTTTACGTAGGGTGGAATGTGGGAGGCCAGCCAGGAGTGCGTTGGAATAGTCAAGTCTAGAGGTAACAAAGGCATGGATGAGGGTTTCAGCAGCGGATGAGCTGAGGCAAGGGTGGAGACGGGCGATGTTACGGAGGTGGAAGTAGGGGGTCTTTGTTATGCTGTGGATATGTGGTCGGAAGCTCATTTCAGGGTCAAATATAACACCAAGGTCGCGAACAGTGTGGTTCAGCCTCAGACAGATGTTAGGGAGAGGGATGGAGTCAGTGGCTAGGGAACGGAGTTTGTGGTGGGGACCGAAAACAATGGCTTCGGTCTTCCCAATATTTAATTGGAGAAAATATTTGCTCATCCAGAACTGTATGTCGGACAAGCAGTCTGACAATTTAGACACCGTGGAGGGGTCGAGAGAAGAAGTAGAGGTAGAGCTGGGTGTCATCCACGTACATGTGTAAACTGATGCTGTGTTTTCGGATGATGTCGCCAAGGGGCAACATGTAGGAGGGGGCCAAGGATAGATCCTTGGGGGACACCAGAGGTAATGACGCAGGAGTGGGAAGAGAAGCCGTTGCAGGTGATTCTCTGGCTACGATTAGATAGATAAGAATGGAACCAGGCAGAGTGCAGTCCCACCCAGCTGGATGATGGTGGAGAGGCGTTGGAGAAGGATGGAGTGGTCAACCATATCAAAGGTTGCAGACAAGTCAAGAAGGACGAGGAGGGATAGTTTCTTTGTCACAGTCACAAAGGGTGTCATTTGTGACTTTGATGAGAGCTGTTTCGGTACTGTGGCAAGGGTGGTAACCTGTTTGGAGGGATTCAAACATGGAATTGTGGGAAAGATGGGCACAGATTTGGGAGGCGACAACATGTTCAATGACTTTGGAGAGGAAAGGGAGGTTGTAGATGGGGCGGTAGTTTGCAAGGACAGAGGGATCAAGGGTTGGGTTTTTTTTCAGGAGAGGGGTGATGATGGCAGATTTGAGGGAGAGGGGGACAGTACCTGAGGAGAGAGAACCGTTAACAATAAAGCCAACAAGGGAGCCAGAAAAGGAAGTTGGGTGGTCAGCAGTTTGGTGGGAATAGGGTCGAGGGAATAGGAGGTGGGTCTGATGGACAAGATGAGTGCAGAGATGTCATGAGGGGATATTGGAGAGAAACTGGAGAAAGATGTGAGTTCAGGGCTAGGGCATGGGGAAACCTTAGAGGAAGTTTGACCCAGTGGGCTAGGAAAAGGAAGGGAAGTGGCAGAGGCAGCTGAACGGATGGTCTCAATCTTAGAGACAAAGAAGTCCATGAGCTCCTCACACTTGTTATCAGAGGTGAGGATGGAGGAGACAGGGGAGAGGGGTTTAAGAAGACGGTTAGCAGTAGAGAATAGGAGCCGGGGTTTATCTTTGCATTCCAGAATGATTCTGGAATAGTGAGCAATTTTGGCAGACCAGAGCAGGGCCCGATAATGCTTTATGTGGTCCAGCCAGATCTGGCGGTGAATGGCTAAACCAGTTGTCCGCCATATCCGTTCGAGTCTGCGTCCCTTGGACTTAAGGGAGCGAAGATGAGGGCCGTACCAGGGGGAACGGCCAGGGCGAGAGAGGGTAATTGTCTTAGTAGGGACTAGGGCATCAAAGGTGGTGGTGAGGGTGTGGTTGAGCAGATCGGTAGCTGCAGAAATGTCATGGTGAATGGAGGGCCAGAGGCTGGACAGTTGGGATTTCATCAGTGCAGTTGTAAGTGGAGGAGAAGCATCCGGGAAGGCGCCGAACACCTCGAGTCTCTTCGCCGGGAGCAAGCGGAAGCCAAGCGCAAACAGCGGAAGGAGCGCACGTCAACCCAAGCACCCCACCCACCCGCCCCTTCAACCACCGTCTGTCCCACCTGTGACAGAGACTGTAGGTCCCGCATTGGACTCATCAGTCACCTGAGAACTCATTTTTAGTGTGGAAGCAAGTCATCCTCAATTCCGAGGGACTGCCTAAGAAGAAGACGAAGAAGTAAGAGAGTTGGGGGAGAGTTTTTTCCAGGGGCGGACACAGAAGGAAGTAGGGCTGGGGGTCGGGTGGAAGGGGGATGTGGTTGGAGAGCGATATGAGGAAATGGTCAGAGATGGCCTTATCTGCAATTGACACGATGGGAGTAGCGAGGCCACGAGAGATGGCAAGGTCGAGGAGGTGGCCGTGTGTATGGGTTGGGGAGTTTACATGGAGGGAGAGATTAAGGGAGGATAGGAGGCTAGTGAACTCAGAGGAGAAAGAGCATGATGAATTGAGATGGAGGTTGAAATCACCGAGGATGAGAAGTCATTCAGTGCGGAGGCTGAGGGAGGAGAACCGTGAAGATATCTCAGTAATAAAGTTTTTATGGTACTTGGGTGGGTGGTAGAGAACAAGAATTTTAAATGAGAGGTGAGAGGGGTGGAATAAGGTGAGATGCTCAAAGGAGGAGAAACTGCCGAGGAATAGGGGGACAGACCAAGGTGTGATTTGGTGATGAGAGCCACACCGCCACCACGGCGGTCTGAGCGGGGCAAGTGGTGGAAGGTATAGCCAGGTGGGGAGGCTTCATTTAAGGATAAGGTGTCATCACCCCTCAACCAAGTTTCTGTCAGGGCCATGATATCAATGCAGTCATCCACGATAAGCTCATGGATGGCAAGTGCCTTGTTCGCAAGTGAACGGACATTCTGGAGGGAGATGCGGAGAGGGTTGGTGATGGCTGCCCCACTGCCAGCGTTGGGGGGGATGAGTTGGATGGGGAGGAGATTGGCAAGATTCGCCCCCAGTGGGCGCGCTGGGCGGGAAGGTCGGTGAGAGAGTAGGATGGGACAGTTGCTGCTTGTAAGGCGGCAGCAATGAGTGCCTCGATGGGCCCCTCGTAGGATGCCCAGAGAGGCACAGAGGGAAGCTGTGGGCTTATCTAAGAGGGAGTCAAGCCTGGGACGGCGGCAGGAGAGTAGGAACGTCGAAGAGTAATGAAGGATTGGGGTAGGGAATTGGGAGGGTAGAGTATCCGAGAGAGGAGAGATGAATGGAGGCCTGACGACAGGAGAGTGCGGTCAGGGAGGGATAGAGAGAAAAGGAAAATAGGGGGAAAAAGTGGAATGGCTCGGGTCCGGAGCGGCAGATCGTTCTATTTCTTCTTGTGTGTGTGTGGTTTTCCCCTCTCCCTGCCCTTTGTTCTATTCATTTTAAAATTCTTTTCATCTATAATAACCACCAATTTTGATGAAGGTTGCACACCAGGAACAGCTGATGTCACCACAGATGCTGGCTGACCTGTTGAATTTTTCCAGCATTTTCTCCTTTCTTGAGCATATTACATCAGGCTGATGCTGTGTTTTTCTCCTGCTTCATGTCTGAATAATTAAGTTCTGCAGGGCACATGCATTCAGCCAATTTAAGGCTATGCTTTCACTAACTTTATACAGCTTGACAACAACAATTCTCAGAGCAGTTCTAACCATTTTACGGGTTCAAAACACCATGGGTAATTTGTGAAGCATTTGTTTGATTAGATTCCAGTGGCAGAAAACATGAGCAGATTGATAACAAATGAATCTGCAGTTGGTATAGGGGATTCGATAGTCAGGGGGATAGACAGGCATTTCTACAACCACAGACGTGAGCCCCAGGGTAAAGGATATCACTGAATGGGTGCAGGACATTCTGCGAGGGGAACAGCCAGAAGTTGTGGTCCACATTGGAATCAATGACCTAGGTGGGAAAAGGGTTGAGGTCCTACAGGCAGAGTTTCAGGAGCTAGGAAAAAAAGATTAAAGAACAGGACCTCATAGGTGGGAATCTCTGGATTACTCCCTGCGTCACGTGCGAGAAACAGAAAGATAATGCAGGTGAATGCGTGGCTGGAGAAGTGGTGCATGAGGGAGGGCTTCGGAGTCCTGGAGCATTGGGACCAGTTCTGGGGCAGGAGGGACCTGTACTAGCCGGATGGGTTGCACCAGAACAGATCTGGGACCAAAGTCCTCGTGGGAAAATTAACTAGTGTTGTGGGGGAGGATTTAAACTAATTTGGCAGGGGGAGGGAAACCAGGACGTAGCAGGAGAGAGGAGAGACAAGGTGCATAGAAAACTAGGAGAGACAAACAGCAACAGAATAAAGAATAGTGCAGAAAGAGCAGGAATTAGATGGAGGAGAAAAGCAAAGCCGATTAGCATGGTGTTAGAATGCATATGTGTTAATGCGAGGAGTGTTACAAATAAAAATGAGAAGTCGCACAACACCAGGTTATAGTCCAACAGATTTATTTAATTTTACAAGCTTTTGGAGCTGTTCGCTCCTTCGTCAGGTAAGTTAGCAGTGAGAGAATCTCCCAGAATTCACAATTTAAACACAGACAAAATCTATTCAAATCTTTCCCTACATCAAAGACACACTAAGAGCACAGCCAAGACAATGAGATGTGTCCCAGGGGGTCCAACGTGTCAAACCACCTGCTGGCTGCATATCCTGTCAATTTGTGTTGGTTCTTGTGTTAGTCTTTTTAAAAAAAAAAAAAACACCTGGGAAGACCGGCCATGATGTCAAGTCACGTTCTGTATCGTGACATGAACCCGATATCGCGATTGAGGCCATCCTCATGAGTGCGGAACTTGGCTATCAGTTTCTGCTCTATGATTTTGCGCTGTCGTGTATCCCGAAGGCCGCCTTGGAGAACGCTTACCCGCAGATCCGAGGCTGAATGCCCCTGGCTGCTGAAGTGTTCCCCGACTGGGAGGCAACCCTCCTGCCTGGCGATTGTTGCGCGGTGTCCGTTCATACGTTGTCTCAGTGTCTGCATGGTCTCGCCGATGTACCATGCTCTGGAGCATCCTTTACTGCAACGTATCAGGTAGACAACGTTGGCCGAGTCACATGAGTATGTACCGTGTACCTGGTGGGTAGTGTCCTCACGTGTGATGATGGTATCTGTGTCCATGATTTGGCATGTCTTGCAGAGGTTGCCGTGGCAGGGTTGTGTGGTGTCTTGGTTGCTGTTCTCCTGAAAGATGGGTAATCTGCTGCGAACGATGGTACTTTTGAGGTTAGGCGGCTGCTTGAAGGCGAGTAGTGGAGGCGTGGGGATGGCCTTAGCAAGGTGTTCGTCGTCATCGATGACATGTTGAAGGCTGTGAAGAACATGGCGTAGTTTTTCCGCTCCGGGGAAGTACTGGACGACGTAGGGTACTCTGTTGGTTGTGTCCCGTGTTCGTCTTCTGAGGAGGTCTATGCGGTTTTTCGCTGTGGCCCGTCGGAACTGTCGATCGACGAGTCGAGCGTCATATCCCGTTCTTACGAGGGCGTCTTTCAGTGTCCGTAGGTGTCCATCGCGTTCCTCCTCGTCTGAGCAGATCCTGTGTATTCGCAGGGCTTGTCCATAGGGGATGGCTTCTTTAACGTGGTTAGGGTGGAAGCTGGAGAAGTGGAGCATCGTGAGGTTGTCCGTGGGCTTGCGGTAGAGTGAAGTGCTGAGGCGTCCGTCTTTGATGGAGATTCGTGTGTCCAAGAATGAAACCGATTCTGAGGAGTAGTCCATGGTGAGTTTGATGGTGGGATGGAACCTGTTGATGCTATCGTGTAGTCCTTTCAGTGATCCTTCGCCGTGGGTCCAAAGGAAGAAGATGTCGTCGATGTATCTGGTGTACAGCGTTGGTTGGAGGTCCTGTGCAGCAAAGAAGTCTTGCTCGAACTTGTGCATGAAGATGTTGGCGTATTGGGGTGCGAATTTGGTCCCCATGGCTGTTCCGTGTGTTTGGGTAAAAAAATGGTTGTCGAAGGTGAAGACATTGTGGTCAAGGATGAAGCGGATGAGTTGTAGGATGGCGTCCGGAAATTGGCTGTTGTTGGTGTTGAGTACTGAGGCTGTCGCAGCGATGCCGTCATTGTGGGGGATATTGGTGTAGAGTGCCGATACGTCCATCGTGACGAGGAGTGTTCCTGGTTCAACTGGTCCATGGGTGCTGAGTTTCTGCAAGAAGTCTGTAGTGTCGCGACAGAAGCTGGGGGTTCCCTGTACAATGGGTTTCAGGATGCCCTCGACGTACCCAGAGAGGTTCTCACACAGGGTTCCGTTGCCTGATACGATAGGACGTCCGGGTGTGATGAGCTGCAGGCACAAGTTGCCACATGGGTCCTGAATGGTTATGGTATCATGGCTATAACGGAGATCTGGCTTAAACATGGGCAGGAATGGGAATTAAACATTCCTGGCTACAATTTTTCTTCTACAACTGAAAGAGAGACAATTTCAGTGATTTGAGAAGGGATTTAGCACAGGGGGACTGGAAACAAAGATTGTCCAGGAAAAAAAGTATTCAGGAAGGATAGAGAAGGGGAAAAGAAAGGGGGGTGGCCTCCTTCTGTGCTGTAACCATTCTATGATTCAAAGTGGAGATAGTTTGGGTACAAACCAAACATATTCCCATAAGGAAGAAAGATGGGGCATCCAAAGCTGGAGCCTCCCTGGATGACAAAGGAAATAGAGGTTAAAATAAAACAGCAAAGGAGGTCCATGACAACTGTCAGGGACAGAATACAGGAAAAAACCAGGCAGAATACAGAGAGTGCAGGAGGAAATTCAAAAAAAATATAAGAAGGGTAAAGAAAGAGTATGAGAAAAGATTAGCGGGTAACATAAAAGGGAACCCGAAAATCTTTTATAAACATATAAAAAGTAAAAGGTTAGTTAAAGGAATGGTGGGGCCTGATTAGGGACAAAAAGGAAATCTTCTTGTGGAAGCAGAGAGCATGACTAAGGTATTGAATGGGTACTTTGCATCTGTCTTCACAAAAGAAGAGGATGGAAATTAATATTGCAGTAGAGGAGGGGGGAGTAGAGAAATTGGATAAGATAAAAATAGATAGAGAGGAGGTGCTAAATAGGTTGGCATCACTCAAAGTTAACAAGTCACCCAGTCCAGATGGAATTCATCCTAGGTTGCTAAGGGAAGGAAGGGTGGAGTCAGCAGAATCTCTGACCGCAATCTTTCAATCCTCCTTGGATATAGGAGTGGTGCCAGAGGACTGGAGGATTGCAAATGTTACACCCCTGTTCAAAAACAGGGAGAGGGATAAACCTGGTAACTACAGGCCAGTCCGTCTAATATCAGTGGTGGGAAAACTACTAGAGACTTGTCATGGTCAAAATTAATTCTTACTTGGAGAAGCATGGGTTGATAAAGGAAAGGCAGCATGGATTTGTTAAAGGCAAATTGTGTCTGACTAACCTGATTGAGTTCTTTGATGAAGTAACAGAAAGGGTTAATGAAGATAGTGCAGTAGATGTTGTATATATGGACTATCAAAAGGCATTTGATAAAGTTCCACATAACGGACTTATTCGGAAAATAGAAGCAGATGGGATTAAAGGACGGTGATAACTTGGGTACATAATTGGCTAAGGGATAGGAGGCAGAGTAGTGGTGAACGGATGTTTTTCTGAATGGAGAGAATTATGCAGTGGAATCCCCCAGGGGTCAGTATCAGGACCATTGCTTTTCTTGTTATATATAATGACCTGTACTTGGGTATAAGGAGTATAATTTCGAAGTTTGTGGATGATACAAAACTTGGCAACGTAGTAAATAGTGAGCAGGATAGTAGCAGACTTCAGGGGGACATAGACTGGTGAAATGGGCAGACTCATGGCCGATGCAATTTAATTTGGATAAGTGTGAAGTGATGCACTTTGGGAGACAACATGGAGAGGCAGTATAATCTAAATGGTACTATTTTGAGGGGAAGGGGGGTGCAAGAGCAGAGGGACCCGGGGGGTGCATATTCACAAATCTTTGAAGGTGGCCGGGCAAGTTGATATGAAAGTATATGGGATACCTGGCTTTGTAAAATAAGGAAGTCATGCTAAACCTTTACAAGTCACTGGGTAGGCCTCAGCTGGAGTATTGTGACAATTCTGGGCACCAAACTTTAGGAAGGATGTCAAGGCCTTGGAGAGGGTACAGAGGATTTTTAACAGGATGATACCAGGGATGACGGACTTCAGTTATGTGAAGAGTTTGGAGAAGCTGGGATTAATCTCCTTAGAGCAGAGAAGGTTAAGGTGAGACCTGAAGGTTAAGGTGATTGCTCAGTCATTGAGTATATTCAAGGTTGAGATAGATAGATTTTTGGACTCCAGAGGAATTAAGGGATATGGGGATAGGGCAGGAAAGTGGAGTTGAGGTCGAAGATCAGCCATGCTCTTATTGAATGACGGAGCAGGCTCGAGGGGTCGTATGGCCTACTCCTGCTCCTAATTCTTATGTTCTTATGTTCTATAAGATCAACCACAATCCCACAAGGCTCAGAAAATAACTTTGTTAAATATTTGATTGGTAGCTTGGAACATTTTCATATATATTTGCTTTAAAAGATTTCTTGATATTCACAATTATCCCTTTATCCTGCAGCTCTGCTTCTCTCTATTTTTTTGATACAACTATGGTCAGTGCCTCTCTGACTTATCTCTCTTGTTCTTCCTAAGTGGCAAGTATGCCATCCTCCTCTCTGCATCTTCATTGTGTTGAAGATAGTCGTGTTTGTCAGAGTTTCACAGCCCTCGGATATCACTGCAGGAGTTCCTCAGAGAAGTGTCCTCAGCCCAGCCACCTTCAGCCATTTCATTAATGATCTTTGTGCCTCTCCCAGGCGATTCCCAGGTACCTGGTGGGTAGGGAGAGTCGGAATCATGATGCATAAGGCATCATGATCGCTTGGGACAAGCTAGATGGAGCAGCTGGTCTTTTCCTATCCAATACTGTTATATGTTTGTATGCGACCACAATTCATACATTTGGCCACTACCAAAGAGAAGTGAATGCTTCACAGCGCCAGGGACCCGGGTTCGAATCTGACCTCGGGTGACTGTCTGTGTGGAGTTTGCACATTCTCCCCGTGTCTGCGTGGGTTTCCTCCGGGTGCTCCGGTTTCCTCCCACAGTCCAAAAATGTGCGGGTTAGGTTGATTTGGCTATGATAAATTGACCCTTAGTGTTAGGAGGGGATTAAATATGTGGGGTTATGGGGATAGGATGGGATATGTTAGGGGGAATTAAATACGTGGGGTTACGGGGATAGGGTGGGATAGGTGCAGGCTCGATGTGGGGATTCTGTGTGAGAAAGCAGGGACAGGGTACTGGATTTGGATGATCCATGATCGTATTGAATGGTGGAGCAGGCTCGACGGGCTGAATGGCCTACTCCTGCTCCTAGTTTCTATGTTTCTATGTTTCTATGTTCAATTGCTTGAACAGCAGGTGAAAGGGCCGAAATAATAAAGCTTCTCCATACGTCCTTTGAAACTAAGCTAATTCAATATTAGAAATTATGACAATGATGCTGTCTCATAATAACCATAGTGACATAAAATGACAATTGACTTCTGAGTAGCTGCGAAATGTGAACAGTAAAAATGTGGAAATAATGAGTCTGACCAGGTGAGTCTCTCACCATAGAATTCAGTGTGTGTCAAGATCACGCACAACAATTCTGATGTAGGAAGCTTTGGTGTCCAAATTAGAATTACACATACGGGTGCAGCTAACAAAAACTGAGAAATGCCACCACTTACTTTGCCAAGTTGCTCCATGGAAAAAAATGAAAACCAGGCTGCTTTATCCACACAGCTGGCATCACACAGAATCCACACTGCCATTCCGACTCCCAAAATATAACTTACCTGCTAAAAGTTGGAGAGCCACGCAGTAGGAAACAGATTCCTCTGTTTGCTATTTGTAATGAAATGAGATCTTAAACCACTTGTTATGGTTTGGTATAAATAGGGGAGAGGAATCTTCCCCCATTATATAGCTGAACACAGAAAAATGCATAATTCATTTGCCAAGAAATGTTTTACTAGGAATGGGTATAATGTGAGTCAGTGGGAACAGTATCATAACTGTACAATTTTAAAAATGTTGAAAAATTTGTGACAATGCTGGTTTTGTACATTTCTAAAACCAAATGGGAGTAAAATTCAACTTTGGCAGAGGAGAAAAACAGGCGATAGTGGATCGCCCACCCGCTATACACCCTGCACGATTTGCCTCTACATTGACTTCAATGGAAAGAAAAATCAGGCGTGGTGTATAACAGGCGGGCGATCTTCTACCGCCCGTTTTGAACTCCCGCTGGAGTTGATATTTCCCCCCACCCCCCCAAAGTTGGACAGCATGAACACAAATTCCACAGTATGGGCAAAGATTTCCCAGTGAATATTCCTGATATGTGAGCAAAAAGCCCAGCACATTTGAAAATGGACCCTGTAGTCTTTAGTTCGAGGTGGATAGAAACTGCTCAGAATTTTGTCAGACAGTAAACGACTGTCTCCTGTGTGATAGATCCACTTGGGAATATTTTCATCTGCATATACAAGGACCGCTACTTCCTTTAGAGTTGATATAATATTTTAATGCAGACATCAGGGGTTATTACTCAGTACTTGGACACAGACTAGTGAGCTTGAAAGACGCTTATAGTATTGACTGGGGGATTCCTGCTGATCTTTGAAAGCTGCTAATAGAATGTGTGGGTGTACACTGGAGGGAGTGCAGACGGAGAACTGAGCTATCTTAATGCAGCTGACTCGGACACACCGGGGGGGGTGGGCGGGAAACATGAGCTCACTGTTCAAAAGTTAAGCTTTACACAATACAGTATAGTTTCATTTACAGCTGCAGACCTTGTTCTCGAGTCAAAGTTCCCCAATATCTTTTTCCAGGAGGTCGGTAGTCACTTTAACATTGATTCCTACAAGCAGAATCCATATTTAACCCCGTCTTGAAGCTAGCCTTCCTGTAGATTCTGTGAAGGTAGGCTGCCTGCTTTGTCTGAAACTAGTCACTTAAAGTAATTGCCCGGCAAATGAGGCAACGTCTCATAGTCCATCCAGATGTTAGAAACAGTTGTATATGATCGCAGGAAGGAGACAAAGAAAATCAATTTGAGTCTGCTGACACACTAGCAGTTGTGAATCCATGACGACCTGCGATCACTATCTTTTAAAATCCTACAGATGATCGACAGGGAGAAGAAGTGAACTTTTTTCACCCAGAGGGTGGGGGGGGAGGGGTCTGGAACTCACTGCCTGAAAAGGTGGTGGAGGCAGAAACCCTCATTGCATTTAAAAAGTACTTGGATATGCACTTGAAGTGCTGTAACCTACAGGGCTACGGACCAAGAGCTGGAAAGTGGGAGTAGGCTGGATAGCTCTTTGTCGGCCGGCACAGACACGATGGGCCAAATGGCCTCCTTCTGTGCTGTAAATTTCTATGATTCTTTGCTTAATTGTGGAAAGTAACATTTTGATTTCCTTTGCCCTAGTGTAAACTTTAAAGAGGCAGATAGGTTTATGACCCTGAATGGAATCCCTGCTCGGTGGCATAGGAAAAGCTGGGAACAGGCAACGGTGTCATGCAGGGAACAAGGGCTAAGGTGATCCATTGTTTCCGACCATCTGCTTTTCGTGCAGAATTCAATTTTCCGCCCGCTCTTTGCGTGGTTCACGAAGGGACCCAAAAATCAGCTTATTTTTGGGACATCTTCAATCCAACAATGCAATACTACCACTTGACTAAGTAGCAAATCTGGATTTTTCAGTAAATTAATGTCAGACAAGAAAGTAGGAAAAAAATGATTCTATAAAGCTGCTGCTTTGTATTTGCAGCTTGCTGAGTTGGCATTAATCTGGTTGAGCTCAGACCCTTCTGGTGATTTGTTGCTGTAGCTGCACAAAGAGCAGCCCCAGCTCTGGGCTCAGGACAGTTTTGCAGGCGGGCTCCACGCTGCAGGGTCCCGGGACTGTGCTGCTTTCCCGGCAGCCCAGCGCTGCTTGTTTATTCTCATTCATTCCCTCTTTCCACGCTGGTGGTCGGCTTGCCCAACTGCCAGTGCGATTGCCTCACCTTAAATATTTTGTAGCTTCTGTCCATTGCCCTTTAACACTACGCCTGTCGTGTTCTGTCTTCATCCCTGCCATTCTCTGTGTCGGCCTTTATCATTGCCTTTTTCTGTCCCTACCATTGCCTATATCAGTCCCTGCCATAGAAAGACAGAAAGAAAGGCTTGCATTTATATAGCGCCTTTCACGACCACCAGACGTCCCAAAGCGCTTTACAACCAATGAAGTACTTTTTGAAGTGTAGTCATTGTTGTAATGTAGGAAACGCAACAGCCAATTTGCGCACAGCAAGCTCCCACAAACAGCAAACAGATTATCTGTTTTTTAGTGATGCTGATTGAGGGATAAATATTGGCCATGAAACCGGGGAGAACTCGCCTGTTCTTCTTCAAAATAGTGCCATGGGATCTTTTACGTCCACCTGAGAGAGCAGGTTGGGCCTCAGTTTAATGTCTCATCCAAAAGACAGCGCCTCCAACAGTGCAGCACTCCTTCAGTAGTGCACTGGCGTGTCAGTCTAGATTTTGTACTCAAGTGTCTGTGAGGAACCCACAACCTTATGACTCAGAGGCGAGAGTGCTACCAACTGAGCCACAGCTGACACTGCCATTCTCTGTGTCTGCCCTTACCATTGCCTTATCCCTGTCCCTACCATTGCCTATACCTGTCCTTACCATTGCCTTATCCCTGTCCCTACCATTGCCTATACCTGTCCCTACCATTGCCTTTTCCTGTCCCTACCATTGCCTATACCTGTCCCTACCATTGCCTATACCTATCCATGCCATTCTCTGTGTCTGCCCTTACCATTGCCTTATCCCTGTCCCTACCATTGCCTATATCAGTCCCTACCATTGCCTTTTCCTGTCCCTACCATTGCCTATACCTATCCATGCCATTCTCTGTGTCTGCCCTTACCATTGCCTTATCCCTGTCCCTACCATTGCCTATACCAGTCCCTACCATTGCCTTTTCCTGTCCCTACCATTGCCTTATCCCTGTCCCTACCATTGCCTATACCTGTCCCTTACCATTGCCTATACCTGTCCCTGCCATTGCCTTTTCCTGTCCCTGCCATTTTCTGTGTCTGCCCTTGCCCTGCCATTCTTAAGCCTGTCTCTGTCATTCTTTTTCTGTGTCTGCCCTTCAATTGTTATCTTTGTCCTGTTATCCTGTCTTTGTCTTTGCCTCTGTCATTCGCTATCAAAAGCCAGGGGGCACAGATTTAAAGTAATTGGGGGAAGGTTTAGAGGGGATTTGAGGGGAAATTTCTTCACCCAGAGGGTTGTGGGGGTCTGGAACTCACTGCCTGAAAGGGTGGTAGAGGCAGGAACCCTAACCACATTTAAAAAGTACTTGGATGTGCACTTGGGATGCTCTAACCTGCAGGGCTACGGACCAAGAGCTGGGAAATGGGATTAGGCTGGATAGCTCTTTGTTGGCCGGCGCGGACACGATGGGCCGAAATGGCCTCCTTCCGTGCTGTAACTTTCTATGATTCTGTGATCACTGTCATTCTCTCTGTCTATATTTCGGCTTTTTGTTTCATTCTATCATTCCCTGTCTATGTGCCTATCACAGTCTTTATCATATTTTGTCAAGGTGTCTATCTCAGTTCCTATCATGTTCTCTCTGTGTCAGTCCATGTCATTTTTTGTGACTGTCTCAGTCTGTTTTTCTCTGCCTCTCTAACTCAGTCTCTGTGATTCTCGCTCTGTGTCCCTCATTCACTATCCCTGCCATGCCCTCCGGTGTGCTTAGCTGCTCGCTAGGGCTCATTAAGCCCTCAGCAGTTCACCTGAATTATGTCAATGAGGTCCAAACCTGGAAATGGTTCAGGCCTCTTGACACTGGCTTTGGGCAGGTGGTGCAGTCATTCCAACAACTTCACGCCCATTTTGCGCAGAATTTGAAAATCCCATGTACTGTTTAAAAATGTGATGTCGGGATGTTGGCCAATGTTGGCTAGGCCGCATTTACTGCCCAGCTCTAGCTGCACTGAGAAGGTGGCTGTGGATCTTGTAGTAGCAATTATTGTTACAACTGAATGACTTGCTTCAAAAGGCCATTAAGAGTCAACCATGTAGTGCGGGATTGGAGTCACATGTAGGCCAGACCAGACAGGAGTGGCAGGTTCCCTTTCCTGAAGGACATTAATGGATCAGTTGGGTTTTTAGAACAAAACAGCTTTCATGGTTATCTTTTCTAGTATCAGCCCACAAATTGCCAAACTTATTAAATTTAATCTCATATTGGGATTTGAACTTACAACCACTAGGTTGCAAGTCTATTACTATTACACTGCCTTACTCATTATATCTATTTCTTTTACATATATCATAAGTGAGTCTATTGGGTTTCAGTTTCCATAGAAAACAACAACTGAATTGTGGAATGTGAACACAAAACACTAATAAAAATCCTGAAATCCAATGCAGTGAAAATATATTGAACTTTTTCAGTTGCCTTGGAACAGCATTCTTGGTCATTGGTCTTTATGCAGGGCTGTTTCTCAGCTGCACATTCTTTTTCTTTAATTGTGGGGTTTTTGAAGCTGTTTGTCAACGTTGCCGAGTTCTGTACGTTGGCATGTTTGTGCTGAGCGTAAGGGAAATATCTCAAAATCTAATAGTCACCATTTTCAGGAGGGGAAGAGAGAAAAAGTGCATTTATTGTTCCAGAAATGCTGTAAAAAACCGCAGTGCAATACAAATAAGCAAGAGATGTCCAAAGATGTGCGGGTTAGGTTGATTTGGCTATGATAAATTGACCCTTAGTGTTAGGGGGGATTAAATATGTGGGGTTACGGGGATAGGGTGGGATATGTGTCGGTGCAGGCTCGATGGGCCGAAATGGCCTCTATCTGCACTGTGGGGATTCTGTGATTCTGTGATATGCAGAAGATTGTGGTTTTTAAATGCAGAATGGAGAAAACTGATAGATAAGCTGGAGCATTGTGGACAATTCTGGGCACCACACTTCAGGAAAGATGTAAAGGCCTTAGAAAGGGTACAGAGGAGGTTTACCAGGATGTTACCAGGGAAGAGGAACTTCAGATATGAGGAGAGGCTGGAAAAGTTAGGACTGTTCTCCTTGGAACAGAGAAGGTTAAGAGGTGACCCAATCGAGGTTTTCAAGATATTGAGAGGTTTTGATAGAGTAGGTAGAGAAAAACTGTTTCTTCTGGCGAGTGGCTCAACAACCAGAGGTCATAGATTTAAAATCATTGATAAAGATCTAGAGGGGAGATGAGGAGAAATGTTTTCACTCAGAGTTGTCGGGATCTGGAACGCTCTACCTGAAAAGGTGGTGGAAGCTGATTCCATAAATAATTTTAAAAGGGAGTTGGACAAGTCCTTGAGCAATGGTTCCATTAAGCTGCGCGGCCGCGTAGCGATCTGGAGGTCCTGTGCATGCCACTCAATGGCTTTATAAAGGGAGAAACTATAATTTGAATGGGCCGCGCACCCAAAAAAATTAGCGGGAACATTGTGCTTGAGGATAAGGAACTTAAAGGGTTACAGACAAAAAGCAGGGGGTCGGACTAGCTCGACAGCACAGGTACGACGGGCCGAATGGACTCCATCTGTGCTGTAAGTTTCTATGATTCTATAAAGAAGAAGAGTGGAGAAAGGCACAACATTACATCAACGCACTAATAGCTGTTCAAACACCAGGGCAAAAAATAAATAAATATCTCAGTGCCAGCACTAATTATATCCCAATTTGTGGCATGAAGAACTATGCCAAACATCACTGCTGAAATATGGTGTAATTTATGTGAGGGGACATGTCTGCTCAAAGAATTGCCAGCTGAGGGTAGGTATTGAGCTGTAGGGCATATTGATAGGAGCTGTTTGGAAGGATAATTATTAAAGCCCTTCTCTGAAGTCATTCAATCATTTCCAGCTATTCAGGTGACAAATTAGTTTTGGCTCAGGTTCATTGATGAAAATCAAGGCATTACAACATTCTGGCCAAAAGTGGATATTACCAATGATGTGAAATTAATGTGACAACTTAGTGTGATTTATATCTTTAGTACTCAAGATGACTCCAGTGTAACTGTTTCTGGGTAGCACTGAACTAAAAGTCTAAGGACTGCTGCATAGCAACAAAGAAACTGTTACACCATAGAAGATTTCAGACCTGACCGCGGTTAAATTGGCTAACACCCAAAAACGGACGTGGGGATCGCGGTACGTGATTAACCCGTGCCTGTTCATTGCATTGTAGGCAGTACGTTAAATTCTTGCTGCTGTTTTACATGATTGCCACATGCAGCCAGTGCTACCTGCTGCAGGCATCAGCAGGGAGCCCGATATAGCGAGTGGCTAACGCTACTTAAAAGCAGCCTGCACATCTTAAAGGGGAGGTGTACTGCGGCTGCAAGAAGTGGCGAAGTGTTTTGAAAAGTGAATCTGGGCTGTAATACTTTGAGCAATGGCTGAATATGCGAGAGACTGAGCACCAAGGTTTTCAGACAATGCACTGGAGGTCTTGGTACAAGACATGGAGAGAAGGAGAGATGTCCTGTATCCACAAGAGAGCAGGAGGCCCCCAGACATATACTCATGAGGCAGTGGGAACAGATAGCAGCGGAGGTCAATGCCAGGAGAGTAGCTTCAACAACATGGATGCAGTGCAGGCAGAAGTTTAACGATTTGACACAAGTTGGCATATCCAACCAACTGCACCATTAGCCTCATCCACTATTTAATTCACTACAACATTCAGACCTTTGATGGAATATGCATTTTCTGGTGGAAAGAGCACGATGTGATGGTCAGTGGCAGAGGAAAGGTAAGGAGTGTGGGACTGTTGTTGAATGGGGAGGTGTGGTTAAGGTTACTGATATCGCTCTTGAATTATTTGATCATGCAGACCCCAGGCAGAAGGGGGCTATCTACGTTGTAGCCTCCTTTCTGTTCCTGTTCCTACACTTCCTTTTGCACTTCCTCAACCTCCACTTTCTCCTCCTTCTCCTCTTCCACGTGCTTCTGCTCCTCAGCATCTCGCCTGATAGGTGGTGACAAGGGCTGTTCCCTCATAATGGCCAGGTTGTGCAGCATGCAGCAAACTTCTACAAATCTTGATACCCTCTCAGCTGTATACTGTAGGGCTCTTTCAGAGCAGTCCAGGCAGCGGAAGCGCTGCTTGAGGACACAGATGGTGTGCAGCATGGCTCTCATTGTAGGCCTGCTGTGCACATGTGTGTGGGGTCCGGACCAGAGTCATGAGCCATGCCATGAGTGGATAACCCTTGTCACCCAGTAGCCAGCCTTTGACTTGCCATGGTGGATCAAATACAGGTGGCACAGAGGACTACCTCAGAATCAAGGAATCATGACTGCTGCCAGGATAACAGGGCATTCACCTGCATGATGCGCTGCCTGTGGTCGCACACCAGCTGCACATTGAGGGAGTGGAATCCCTTTCGGTTCATGAAAATGGCGAGTTCATATGAAACGCACACAAGGCAGTGTGCATGCAATCAATAGCACCCTGCACCATGAGAAAGCCTGCAATCCGTGCAAATCCTCATGCTCACTCCGTCTACTTGTCTCTGGCAAGACAGAATGAGATTAAACTGTTTCTCTGTGTATAGAGAGCATCAGCGACGTCCCTTATGCAGTAGTGCACTGCAAACTGCGAGATGTTGTAAGTAGTTCATGATCCCTTTAAATAGCGCTGGTGTGAGGAAAATGGCAACGCTGGTGTCAAATCATGATGCGCATCATGATCTACCTGCTCTGCATGCTGCCGGCGGGCATTAGGTGCGCGTGTGCAAACCCCTTTACCAAGATGCCGTCCTGCACACTTCCTGTGCGCGCGCATCCTAGACCCCATTTTTGAGTGTTAGGTGGCCGCACAGCGCCTAAAAAACAGATGCTGCACAGCCCAATTTAGCCCCCGACGAATTATATCTTGAAAGTCCAAGGGATGATCAATAGTGGGCGATGTCAACTTTAGTTGGAATTATGCTGAAGCACGTGTGCTTTGCTTTGTGACACTGATGTTACATTGTGACACTTTGAACTGTATTAACATTATGGGACCTTTACCTATATGGCCTCGAAGGGATTTTGTTTTAATTCATGTTATGTTAGGTCAGAACCAGTTTTCAAATGGTTAACCCCACAATCATTTAGTATGTTGATTAGGTAGTTCCTAGCTGGAATACCACTACTGTCCCTTAATATTAGTCTGTAGCGGCTGTATTAACTTCTACTGTATACCAATAAAACATCTACCGTGCCAATATGGAGTCACGTCCAAATCATTAAGTTTGAGAGTTAAAACCTCTTACAGAATTTGGCAACCCAGATGGGACGTGACTAACGGTTATTTTGGTGTACAGTAGACCTCTGTCTGTCAGGAGATTCGACCACAGATCTTATTAAGGGAGATACCTAACGGGAGCGTGGGAGATCTAATCACCCACCAGTAATCAAAGGTGCATAAAGAGGTCAAAAAGGGTTAGCGTTCAAGAAGCATTAGACCAAGAGTTAAGTAAGTGGAGTGTTAAGGATACTCAAACGTTAGTGTCAGTGTGTCTGATGAGTGAGACACTGTCTTATGAAGAGGCAATGAAGTATATTCAGGGACAAGTAGACGAGAAGAAAATTAAGTTAGAGAGAGTAAACAGATTACTTGTTTATGTGTCCCAGTTCTGCGCAAGAGGTGTAGATGAACCTTGTAGTAAAAGTGAACTGAGAGAGGAGAAGTATAAAGAGCAGGAGCGACAATGGGAGATAAAGAGGGAAAAAGATCTAAGATGCAGGCTAACCCATATGAAAACTCAGCAAAGGAAGGAAAAAAACAGGAGGCAGGAAAAGCTGCTGAGTCTACAGTTTAAAAGTCGAAAAAAGTTTGTCTTTGAGAGAAAGTGTCTGTTATGTTTGTTTTAGTTCCACCCACTTTTCTGTGCATGGAACTAAAAGCCGTTTAACCCTTTCTTGCCTTGTCTTGAATGTTGGAAGTTTTAAGAAAGTGTGAATATGTCAAGTACAGGAAACTCTTTATTAACCGGCACCGACGGGACCGGCGTGGTGCCGGTTAATCAAAAAGTCCGGATAATGGAGAGTTATATCTCCCAACGTACGAGAGCCCCGTACACACTGACATGCGCCTGCATTCGGAGCTCTGTCTCCCCGGGGACCGCCAGCTGACCATCTGTCGTGTCCGCTGCCTACCCGGGCTGCACATTCCCCTCCCAATCTACACGCTCCGATACAAGGCAAACGCCTCGGGGTTTTTTTTAAAGTTATTTTTAAAGGAGAGATGAAGGAAAACCCCGGTTACCTAGTCAAGGATTTTGCCGGTTAAGAGAGATTTCCGGTTATTTGGGTGCCGGTTAAAAGAGAGTTTCCTGTATGTTCATTTCAATTTAAGATTGTACACCTGGAAGTGGGGGAAACTTTGTAATCTACATTTTAAGTTAAAGAGGCTGCTGTGGACAAAGCACTGTCTTCTTATTTTGGTGACTGAAAGTCCGAGACCTCCAGCCTCTAAGGTTTTGACAAGTAAGAAATAACCAGAAATTGTCAATTGGGTTGAAAGCAAAATTAAATGTAATAATTCGTTAGAAAAGGTGTAGTGCCAGAAGACTGGCGGATAGCTAACGTAATACCTATATTCAAGTAGGGGGATAGAACATGTCCAGGGAATTCTAGACCAGTCAGCTTAACATCGGTGGTAGGAAAAATAATGGAATCCCTACTAAAGGAGAAAGTAGAAGAACATCTAGAAACCAAAAATATAATAAGGAATAGTCAGCATGGATTTCAAAAGGGAAAGTCTTGCTTGACCAACCTCATTGAATTTTTTGAAGAGGTAACAGAGAGAGTAGACAATGGTAATGCAGTAGATGTAATTTATCTAGATTTTCAAAAGGCCTTCGATAAGGTACCCCATAATAGACTGATGAACAAGGTCAGAGAATATGGAGTCAGGAGACAAGTAGCAGAATGGATAGCTAGCTGGCTTCAGGACAGAAAGCAGAGAGTAGGAGTAAAGGGTAGCTATTCTCAGTGGCAGAAGGTGGGTAGTGGTGTTCCACAAGGATCAGTGCTGGGACCACTGTTGTTCACAATTTACATTAACGATTTAGACTTTGGAATCAAAAACACAATTTCTAAATTTGCAGATGACACCAAATTGGGGGGGATAGTCAATACTGAGGAGGACTGCAACAAATTAAAGGAGGACATTACCTTGCAGAATGGGCATATAATTGACAAATGAAGTTCAACACAGATAAATGTGAGGTATTACATTTTGGTAGGAAGAATAGGGAGTTCACTTGTTACTTGGAGGGTGCGAGTCTAGGTGGGGTACAGGAACAAAGGGATCTCGGAGTACAAATACACAAATCACTAAAAGTTGCGACACAGGTTAGCAAGACCATAAAAAAAGCAAACCAAGCACTAGGGTTTATTTCTAGAGGGATAGATTTGAAAAGTAGGGAAGTTATGCTAAACCTGTATCGAACCTTGATTAGACCACACTTGGAGACTGTGTGCAATTCTGGTCGCCATATTATAAAAAGGATATAGAGGTACTGGAGAGGGTGCAGAGAAGATTTACAAGGATGGTACCAGAAATGTGAGGGTATACGTATCAGGAAAGGATGAACAGGCTGGGTCTCTTTTCTCTTGAAAAAAGGCGGCTGAGGGGTGACCTAATAGAGGTCTTTAAAATTATGAAAGGTTTTGATAGAGTTTGTAAGAAGTTGTGTAACACAAGCTAACATTGATGTGTGGGTTTGTATTCTTTTGAAAAAAGGGAAGTTAACTCCACAAGCAGCTGTGTGTTTTGTGGACATTTTTAAATTTTGAGTTTTTAATTTGAATGAATGTTTCCTCACACTGACGGAAGGGAATCAGAAATTGACAAATGACAAATGAACCCATTGGGCTGGCAGGAAAGCCACAACGCATTTTCTGTTTTTCTTTTAAGTAGAGGCCCATATGAGTGTTGATGGTGCAAGATTACAAAGAGGGATTCTTTGATATAGAAATTACTTCAACGTGTGACAAAAAAATTGAACTTAAGACTTTGCCTTTCCAATTGATATCTTCCAAGACACATTGCTCGAGGGGAAGATAAACGACATGTATCCAAAAACAATTGTTACTTTTGTTCTCTTTTGTAAAATCACAAGCCTGGACATAATCCTTGCCTAAGAAAGGATATACTTGCCATAGAGGGAGTGCAGTGAAGGTTCACCAGACTGATTCCTGGGATGGCAGGACTGTCGTATGAGGAGAGATTGGGTCAATTAGGCCTATATTCACTAGAGTTTAGAAAAATGAGAGGGGATCTCATTGAAACGTATAAAATTCTGACAGGGCTAGACAGGCTGGATGCAGGGAGGATGTTTCCCCTGGCTGGGGGGTTGAGAACGAGGGGTCACAGTCTCAGGATACGGGGTGGGACATTTAGGACTGAGATGAGGAGAAATTTCTTCACTCAGAGGGTGGTGAACCTGTGGAATTCTCTACCACAGAAGGCTGTGGAGGCCAAGTCACTGAATATATTTAAGAAGGAGATAGATAGATTTCTAGACAGAAAAGGCATCAAGGGGTATGGGGAGAGAGGGGGGATATGGTATTGAAATAGAGGATCAACCATGATCATATTGAATGGCGGAGCAGGCTCGAAGGGCCGAATGGCCTACTCCTGCTCCTATGTTTCTATGTTTCCTATAATTTGTTTGCGAAATTAAAACAGATTAGATAAATTGATACGACCTATTGTTCAAGCACTCGGGAAGGGAAATTTATCTAAAATTAAGGGGATAATCAAATTTTGCTTTTGAAAAGGTCCGGTCTACGTGGTTCCGTCCAAACTGTGTGTTAAAAAAAGTTTTTTGGGGGGAGACTCTTGTGTTAAAGGTAACTAGCATCCCTCATCTGCAGACTGAATTCCTCTCTGGCATATTTTGAGGAATAAAAAGTCCAATAAGAGTTTAAAGTAGAAAGTCAGGAAAGTGTAGGTGAGAATCATTAAATTAATATGTTTCTCTTGGAAATGTTTGTGTCTTTGCTTATACTGAACAATGAGGAAAATGTATTTGATAGCCTGGCCACTACCCTAGACATTGGGACCATGCAGAGAAAGATGAGAAAAGACCTCCGATCTTTTCATAAGATAACTTAAAAGCCCAGGAATGACTTGTACCTGATGTCAAGTGTGGTATGATATTGGGATACGTGTGTGCAAATGTGATATGTTGCGCATGAGGCAACTAGCATGCGGCAATACATGATGAAGATGCACTGAAGAACGGGTCTCAGACATGCTCAGTTACTTGACCACGGCACGACATGAAATGGTTAATATGGCTCAGGAGAGTGAGGCAACTTTTATTCAAGGCGCTGGCATACTCCATAGCGAAACTGACATACTTTTAATGAAACAATTTACGGTTAAACGCACTGGTACCTACCAGAGGGATTGAAATTAAAGTAAAGAGGGACATCGAATTTGGATTTCTAAAATTCAGGGTGGAGATCACAATGGAATTGGAATAACTAAAAGCTAGTGGGAAATAATACTTTGCAAGAGCATCCACAAAATGTTAATGGTAAGGAGAGCTGGAGAACCTTTTGAGTCTATGATTACTTATTGCTATGATAAACAATTTGTCCGCAGTACACATGCCACCAAATTTGTGTCAAATTTGTGTCAAACATAACATTTTCTATGCTTAACAAAATGCTTAAATAGAAGAGCAAATAATTTAGAGCTTGCTGCATTAATTAAGAAATAATTGTGTAATTTTGAGGAGTCGGAAAGGATTCCTCCGTCTCAAGGTGGGGACTGTGAGATTATAAAATGTATTAAGGTTTGTGAACCTTGCTATTGTCAGATTATAAAATATATCATGTCGTATAAGTATTCCTTTTTAATTTTAAGATCACCCTTCTTACTGAGGAGACATTACTGTTGGCGGTTACCAGCTTGTGCAAAGTCCAAACAAGGTTTACGGAAGTGGTCAGACTGAGTAACGCTTTAAGACAAGTTTTTATAGAACCGTGAAACTGTGCAAGGTTCAACTGGTTCTTTGGACAAGTGGGAATGAGACTTTGCAAAGGTTAGGCCTACAGATGTGTCCTGTTATTGTAAAGAAATGTCACAGGTCAGGATGAGGTAATGGCTACGTAATTGAACCTGCAAAGACAACATAAGAGTGACCCCTTTTGGATTAACCCAATATGGAACTGTCCCCGTGATAAGAGAATGGTGAAACTTCTAGAAGTCTTGCATCAGCCCCAAATGATTGGATAAGAGGCGTCAACTGACCTAAAAAAAAAGAGGGATAAGAAGAGATTGTTTAACCTGAGATGCACAGATGTAGCGAGAAGGATGACGGTACCCGTAGAGATGGATCCATGCTAGCCAAATGCGCTTAACGTCTCTCTGGCACGCTGGTATTGAGGAGCAGTCCAACACCTAACGCTGTTCTTTGCTAGTAAGACAACCACCGGACCGGATTAAAGAAACAACGGAGACATTACATGCTAGGCTGTCCAGTAACTGAATTTGGTAATAGACCTTGGAACTGTAAATTACTGTCCCTTAATATTAGTCTGTGGCGGCTGTATTAACTTCTACTGTATACCAATCAAACATCTGCTGTACCAATATGGAGTCACGTCTGAATCATTAAGTTCGAGGGTTATAACCTCTTACAAGACCAGTCAGCATCGAAGTTACTTTGTTTACTTTTGCATGCTACATTAGCTTTAAGATCACTTGGCTCGTTAATGTTTGGTCCTAGGTATTTCTAGTTATTGTGGTAGACAGAATCTCATTTACTATGCCCAGCAGGCAGCTTGGCTGAATGAGACAAACAGGTGCTGCAAGTTTTCATACTAAGGGGATGGCTTTTTTTCAAAGTGCAAACTTTGATTGGTAGCGCTGCAGACAAATCTTCGATACACAGTGTTGAGGAATGGGGCCGGTCTTTGGTTTCTCTCTCTTCCCCTGGAGAGGCAGTCTGAAACACACAGAGACAGAGAGATCTCTATGGGCAGTCAGTGTGAGTCAGTCAGAAACACACATACATATAGGCACAAAAATAGCAGCATGAATTCATACCGCTTGTAACCATAGTTAATACCAGTTAATTAAGAGACAGCTAACTTGTGGGTACAGCAATATAATTAGTGCTGGCACTGAGATATTTATAGCGCTTTTAAATGTAGAAAAACATCCCAAGGTGCTTCACAGAGGCGACAGCAGACAAGAAAGGATGCAGAAACAAAGTGAGAGCTATTAAGAGGGGTGGCCAAATGTATGGTCAAGGAGGTGGGTTTATAGGAGTGTCTTAAAAGAGAGGAGAGAGGCGGAAAGATTTAGGGGGGGAATTCCAAAGCGTGGTACCTAGATGACTGAAGGCTCGGCCACTAATAGTGTGGTGAAGGGAGAGGGGTTGCACAAGAGGCCAGAAAAGTAGGAATGGAGAGTTCTGCAGGGTGGGGGGGTTGTAGGGTTGTTGAAGCTTAGAAATAGAGAGGAGCAAGTAATTGAAAATAATTAAACATGAGGATGCAAATTTTAAATTGGAGGCGTTGGGGGACTGGGTGCCAATGTAGGTCAGCAAAAACAAGAGTGATGGGTTAATGGGATTTAGCCCAGGATAGGATACGGGCAGAAGAATTTTGGATGAGCTGAAGTTTACAGTGTGTTGCCAATTGGAGGCTAGTCAGGTGAGCATTGAAATAGTCGAGTATGGAGGTGACAAAAGCATGGGTAAGAGTTTAAGGAGCAGGTCGTCTGAGGTTGGAGTGGGAGTGGGTAATGTTACAGAGATTGAAGTAGGCAATCTATGTGATGGAGACGATTTAGGGTTGGAAGCTCAGCTCAGAGTCGACTAGGACACCAAGGTTGTAAACAGTCTGATTCAACTGGAGACAGCGGCTGGGGAGGGGGTATGGAATTGGTGGCAATGGTACGGAGTTTGTGTTAGGGGCCGAACACAATGACGTCGCTCTTCCCAATGTAAGACTTGTGGCTCTTCCAAGACAGGATGTCGGCAAACAGTCTGAAACCCAGAGGCAGTAGAGAGGTTGAGAGAGATGGTGCAGAGGTAGAGGTGGGTGTCCTCAGTGTACAAGGTGAGGAGGAGAAGGTATCAGAGGAGCACTGGGACAGACCAAGGTGAGATTTGGTGATAATGACCACACTGCCACTGTGGCAGTTTGGGCAGGGCAGGGCAGGTGGTAGAAAGTATAGCCATGAGGGAAGGTTTCAGTCAAAGCCATGATGTCAATGCAATTGTCCACAATCAGATCATGGATGGCGAGGGCCTTGTTCATGAGTGAATGAACATTCTGGAGGGAAATGTGGAAAGTGGTGGTGATTATTGATGCACTGACAGAGTCCAAGGGAACAATAGTGGGTAAAGGTGAGCACAGAGGGTAGCTATGGGCTTATTCAAGCAGTTGCATACCTGGGATGGCAGCAGGAGAGTAGGAAGGCAGAGGAGTAGAGATAGGTTGGGGGTGGGGATTGGGAGGGCAAAGTACCTGTGGCATGACTGGGCAATAGAAAAGGTAGGAGACAGGAGAAAAGAGCCCAAGAGGAAATAAAGGGAGCTGGAAGTAATGGACTCAGGTCCGGAGCAGCACACAAAATGCTCATGTGAATGGATTCAGAGGAAATTCAGGTTACACAAACATGGCCAAGATTATGATATCGCCTTCCAAAAGACAGAAGAATGCATGTGGCAGCACATGAGAAATCATAGTATCCAGTAGATGCAACAAGGGGTCTCTGTTACAATCTCCAAGTCACACTATTGCTATCTATTGGGCAGTAAAAGGTATTTAATCTTATTTTATTTAATTGAAACACCACCAAAACAGATTAACTGGTCATTCATCTTATTACAGTGTGTGGGACTTGTGCACAAATTGGTCACTGTAATTGCCTATGTAATAATAGGGAATGCTCTTCCACAACAGCAACATCATCAAAGGAGACAAATGTATGGATGAGGGTTTAGCAGTGGATGGGCCGAGGTAGGGACGGAGGCAGACAATGTTACGGAAGTGGAAGTAGGCAGTCTATGTGATGGAGATGATTGAATAGGATGCAAGGGTTGCAGACAATATGGTTCACAATTTTTGCAGCTTTTTAAAGACTCATTAATAATGTTGAAAGGTTTTTGGCCTTTGCAAAGGCTGTATGGGGGAAGGAGAAGTAGTAACAGGCAAGAATGAAAGGGTGAAAAACCCAATGCAGAGGCAGGAAATGAAGTCGGTGGGCAAGCGGCAGAGTGGTAGTTCATTCTTGTTCTTTGGTTGGCGAGGTGGTCGAGCTGCTGTTTGAAGTGAGTGCATGGAGGATTACCCTGTTCTGCATTCCTCCCACAAGATGGCAGTGCATGATGCCTGGCAGGAAGTGGTGGCCAGGTTCAATTAGGCACTTTACAACCTTCCGGACTTAACATTGAGTTCAACAATTTCAGATCATAACCACTGCTCCCATTTTTTCGGACAGCAGTTGCTTGTAATGGTTCTGCTTTTTTTTTCCATTTTCAGCTCCTCTAGACCCATCTTTTGTTTCCTACTTGTCCCATTACCACCGTCATTTGCCTTGCACCATCTTCCCTTTTGTCATTTAACCACTCCTGCCTTCCATCCTATCACAGACCTTCCCTTTTATTTCCTCCCCTCCACCCCCCTTTCCCTGCCTCTGTACTTGCTTAAAACCTTTTCCAGTTCTGATGAAAGGTCATCGATCTGAAACGTTAACACTGTTTCTCTCTCCACATATGCTGCCTGACCTGCTGAGTATTTCCAACATTTTCTGGTTTTTATTTCAATACTGCCGATGGTACTTGCAGGACCCGAGAACAGATGTGGGAGAAGGTGACCCACTTTAAAGAATCCAGCAAGACTGTCCAACAGTACCACGTATCAAGTAGATGACCTGAGATTCCCTGTCACAAAGAGTTGCCTGCCATCCTGTTCCAGGTTCACTGTTTCCCATGCCAAGCTCTCGCACAACTTCACTTTTTTCATTGTCTTCTCACACATACCTCACTAGCGGACACAGTGAAGGGGCAACATACAATTAAAAACTTTGCTGCACTCACACTTTTCAAGGACTTCAAATATTTAACCATTGTAAGAAAAACATGGGGATGAAATTTCCCAAGGGGCTGCTCCCGGTCTGTCACCATGACCCAGTTTATGCGTGTAAATGGACTTCCCACCACACTTCCGGTGAATTCACAGCAGTGGAGTGGGAGCAGCTCCCAGGAAATTGCCAGCCATGGTTATTTACTGACACGTAGGATAGGCTTCAGGTAGGACACGTAGCAGCCATCAATGGCCCCCTGTACTTTGGGAAATGGTGCATTGCAATGCTATTGGAGGACGTGTCCTGCTTTTCAGCTGGAAAGGAAATGAAAGTGCTAACCATGCTGACTGGCATTTGATACATGTGTAGACAGGACATTGCACAACACATAGAATTACATAGAATTAACAGTACAAAAATGTTCCAGTACAGCTACAACACTGGCATCTATCTGACAATGTGGAAAACTGCCCAGGTGTGTCCTGTCCACAAAAAGCAGGACAAATCCAATCAGTCCAATTACCGCCCCATCAGTCTAATCTCAATCATCAACAAAGTGATGGAAGGTGTCATCGACAGTGCTATCAAGCGGCACTTACTCACCAATAACCTGCTCACTGATGCTCAGTTTGGGTTCCGCTAAGAACACTCGGCTGCTGACCTCATTAAAGCCTTGGTCCAAACATGGACAAATGAGCTGAATTCAAGAGGTGAGGTGAGAGTGACTGTCCTTGACATCAAGGCAGCATTTGACCGAGTGTGGCATCAAGAAACTCGAGTAAAACTGAAGTCAATGGGAATCGGGGGGGGAAACACTCCACTGGCTGGAGTCATACCTAGCACAAAGGAAGATGATTGTGGTGATTGAAGGTCAATCATCACAGCCCCAGGACATCGCTGCAGGAGTTCCTCAGGGCAGTGACCTAGGCCCAACCATCTTCAGCTGCTTCATCAATGACCTTCCCTCCAACATAAGGTCAGAAATGGGGATGTTCGCTGATGACTGCACAGTGTTCAGTGCCATTCACAACTCCTCAGATAATGAAGCAGTCCATGCCCGCATGCAACAAGACTTGGATGACGTTCAGGCTTGGGCTGATAAGTGGCAGGTAACATTCGCGCCACAGAAGTGCCAGGCAATGACTATCTCCAACAAGCGAGAGTCTAAGCACCGCCCTTTGACATTCAATGGCATTACCATCACCGAGTCCCCCACCATCAACATCCTGGGGGTCACCATTGACCAGAAACTTAACTGGACCAGCCACATAAATACTGTGGCAACAAGAGCAGGTCAGAGGCTAGGTATTCTGCGGTGAGTGTCTCACCTCCTAACTCCCCAAAGCCTTTCTACCATCTACAAGGCACAAGTAAGGAGTGTGATGGAATACTCTCCACTTGCCTGGATGAGTGCAGCTCCAACAACACTCAAGAAACTCGACACCATCCAGGACAAAGCAGCCCGCTTGATTGGCACCCCCTCTACCACCTTAAACATCCACTCCCTCCACCACCGGCGTACCATGGTTGCAGTGTATAGCATCTACAAGAAGCATTGCAGCAACTCACCAAGGCTTCTTCAGCAGCACCTCCCAAACCCGCGACCTCTTCCACCTAGAAGGACAAGGGCAGCAGACGCACGGGAACACCACCACCTCCAAGTTTCCCTCCAAGTCACACATCATCCTGACTTAGAAGTATATCGCCGATCCTTCATCGTCGCTGGGTCAAAATCCTGGAACTCCCTACCTAACAGCACTGTGGGAGTACCTTCACCACACGGACTGCAGCGGTTCAAGTAGGTGGCTCACCACCACCTTCACAAGGGCAATTAGGGATGGGTAATAAATGCTGGCCTTGCCAGCGACGCCCACATCCCATAAAAGAAAACGAATTACACATGAGCCTCCTCCCACCCTACTTCACTATCAACATTATAATGAAAAACATAAAATCTTTGCCACTTTAGAAGCTCCATCAACCAGCAGGAATACCACCTTCAGGAGAGAAGAAAAAAAGGGAGAGGATGAGGAGTAAAACTGGGAGGGGGGGGGGGGGGAAATGTATTGTTTGAAGACACCGGGGAACCAAACATCCACAAGCCTTTGATCCTAGTGTAGGTTCCAGGATCGGCCTTCTGGAAACCACCACACTGACTAGGATCAGAGGAGGTTCCCCCATTTAAATACCCATGCCATGAAGGGGTGCATCTCAGTTGCTTGGCAGTCTGGTACAGCTGTAAAATATGGCAAAGGCTGCCTGTTCCAAGGGTAGAATCATAGAATGGTTACAGCACAGAAGAAGGCCATTCGGCCCGTCGAGCCTGTGCCGGCTCTCTGCAAGAACACTTCAGCTAGTCCCACTCCCCGGCCCTTTCCCTGTAGCCCTGCAAATTTTTTCCCTTCAGGAACTTATCCAATTCCCTTTTGAAAGCCATGATTGAGTCTGCCTCCACCACCCTTTCAGACAGTGCATTCCAGATCCTAACCACTCGCTGCGTAAGAAAGTTGTTCCTCATGTCACCTTTGGTTCTTCTGCCAATCACCTTCAATCTGTGTCCTCTGGTTCTTGACCCTTCCGCCAATGGGGACAGTTTCTCTCTATCTACACTGTCTAGACCCATCGTGATTTTGAACACCTCTATCAAATCTCCTCTCATCCTTCTCTGCTCCAAGGAGAACAACCTCAGCTTCTCTAGTCTATCCACATAACTGAAGTCCCTCATCCCTGGAATCATTCTCGTAAATGTTTTCTGCACACTCTCTAAGTCCTTTACATTCTTCCTAAAGTGTGGTGCCCAGAATTGGACACAATACTCCAGTTGAGGCTATACCAGTATTTTATAAAGGTTCATCATAACTTCCTTGCTTTTGTACTCTATGCCTCTTTTTATGAAGCCCAGGATCTCGTATGCTTTTTTAACCGCTTTCTCAACCTGCCCTGCCACCTTCAACGATTTGTACACATATACCCCCAGGTCTCTGTTCATGCACCCCCTTTACAATTGTACTCTTTAGTTTATATTGCCTCTCCTCGTTCTTCCTACCAAAATGTATCATTTCGCACTTTTCTGCATTAAATTTCATCTGCCACATGTCTGCCCATTTCACCAGCATATCTATGTCTTCTTGAAGTCTATCACTATCCTCCTCACTGTTCACTATACTTCCAAGTTTTGTGTCATCTGCAAATTTTGAAATTGTGCCCTGTACACCCAAGTCCAAGCCAGTAATATATATCAAGAAAAGCAGTGGTCCTAGTACCGACCCCTGGGGACCCCCTCCCCACGGAAATATTCCTCTTCATAAAGGGGGCAAGAAAAATCACCAAAGAAAGGGATATCTTCTGGGGTCTAGGCCATGACCCAGGCCTAGATCTCCAGGCAGACCCCACTTGCAGCCCTGTAGTAGTTGGCATACCTTCTTTCACTGGGTGTATAAAAACAACAACTTGCATTTATATAGCGCCTTTAATGTAGTAAAACGTCCCAAGGCGCTTCACAGGAGCGTTATCAAACAAAATTTGACGCCGAGGCACATAAGGAGATATTAGGACAGGTGAAGAGGTCGGTTTTAAGGAGCGTCTTAAAGGAGGAGAGAGAGGTAGAGAGGTTTAAGGATGGAATTCCAGAGCTTAGGGCCCAGGCAGCTGAAGGCACGGCCGCTGCTGTTCCATCAGGCCAAGGATGAAGAAACTCCCAGTCTGTGAGTCCCCTTCCCCTGGTCATACCCCAACTGAGCCGGGCGACCTTGTTTAGAGCAAACGGAGGAAAATTCCAGCCCTCTGGTGCACTCCCACCAGATTTATGGATCTACGGTGGAAGTATACCGGAAGAGTCGAGGATTTTTGGGTCAAGGTAAATGATAGACTAGGGCAGGTACAGATTGTTATTTAACATCTGAGTGTAAGAATTACAAGGGTGTTGTACTACAATGGGTGGAATATAAAACATGGAACAGCACTTTATGTAGCACTTTCATGAGACTGAAGGGCTTAAGATTCCCCATGGAAAGATTGATTTCTGTTTATCTTATTCAAAAGATTTAGTAACAGGCAGTAATTGTGTCTCATTCTTTGCATAGTGAAATAGTAATTACGTTATTATTGATTATATCTATATAATATAAGCATTTACTACATTCTATAAACATTCCTCATGTTGCTATTACTGGGGTGCGTTGGTGGGATTACATATGTTTGTCGAAAGCATTCACTCCATCTCCTCATTCTGGGAAAATATTAATTTAACAATTAAAATGTTCCCAAAATGAGGGGATGGGGCGAATACCTAGAACAGTCACACTTACTGTTTATGTGACTACGGTTCTGTTACAGCTGTGTCTTTCTGGCGTGACCATTTTTCAATCAATAGGGCAAATTACAAGCATTATCCTAATAGTTCAATCAAAACACAGCAGACTAAATGAGTGTGGCAGAACACGTATTCCATTCACAGACTTGTTCACTGTTCCCTGCAGCACACTGGAGGCTTGCACAGCCTTTCACCCTCAGGCTGTTAAATTTCTCACCGAGTCATTATATTGTTTCACTCAACTCCCTCTTTGTTCCCGAAAAGCATTTCTTAGCCATTCCGGAGGGGTTAATTAATAATTTAACCACAAACATGTTTCTAGTGTAATTTCAAATCTTAACAAACGACTGGAGACTGGAAAAGCCACCTGACACACAGATTTTATGAAAACAGCGCACAAACACCGTCAAGATCATCGCCAAATTTGGTCAACATGGAGAGTGCACTGGGCCCATTGTACAATAGCAAAAACTACAGACATGTGTCTGGCACATAACAGGAAGGACCTGTTCCAATGGGCTTCACACCTACCACAGCGCAGTGCCAGAGTCAGTCTATAACCCTTGTCATTAACTGATTACAGCTAATGCTTATAATTATCTAAAGAGTTTGAACGTCCACCTTTAAACTACTTAAACAAAAAGCAAAAAGCTACAGATGCCCGAAACCAAAAACAAAACAAGAAATGCTGAAAACACTCAGGTCAGTCAATACCTGTGGAGTGAAGCGAGAAGTTGATGTTTCAGGTCTAGACCTTCCATCAGAACTCAAGGTGTTAGCTTAGCTCAATATTGTGCTCTCATCTTTGAGTCAGATGGTTAGAGACTTGAGCTGGGATACTTCCCCAACACTCGGATTTGCTGATTAGGATACAGTAAGACTTAGTGAATTGTAGACCAAGTATTTGCATACGATGTCACCATCACTTAGGAGTGTTAGCAGGTGAGTCAGCTGCCTTCTTTCCCAGAGCATTTCAACAGGACACAGTCGACAACATTTGGGAGAAAGAAAGAAAGACTTGCATTTATATAGTGCCTTTCACGACCACCGGACGTCTCAAAGCGCTTTACAGCCAATGAAGTACTTTTTTTCTAATGTGGGAAATGCGGCAGCCAATTTGCGCACAGCAAGGTCCCACAAACAGCAATGTGAGGATAAAAAGGGGATCACCTTTCAAGCTGGATTTGTCTAATAGATTAAGTTTAGAGTAAAAGAAAAAAGAGGGGTAAAGGGGAATGTGGGCCTATTAAAGACTGGATGCAAGTGAGACTATAATGGACTATAATGGATAATAAGAAATGGCAGACTTGTGAAATGAGTACTTTGTATCTGTTTTCACAGAGGAGGACAAGGACAAAATACCAGTGGTACAAGGGAACCTAAAAATAAATCAAGGAGAGGAACTTAGTGGATTTAATAAAATGTAAATGGAGAAAATAATGGTACTTAAGATAGTCAAATCTCCAGGACATGATGGTTTCCACCCCAGGGTATTAAAAGAAACAGTTGGAGAAATTGCAGATGTGTTAGTCATAATTTTTCCAAAGCTCTCTGGATTCAGGAATTGTGCCTTTGGATTGGAAAATTGCAAATTGTTACTCCAGTCTTTAAGAAGAGAGGCAAAGAGAAACCAGGTAACTACAGACCTGTCAGTTGACTGTGGCTCAGATGAGATCAGTTAATTCAGCATGGACCTGTCTAGTCTATTTAGCTCAGAACCACACTAGGCATTACCTTTAAAGTATCATGAAAACGTCAATACCAAATCTAACTATGCAGCAACCATGGCTAGTATTCAGTCTGGTATAGCGACTGTCCTAGTCCGTGGACCAACATTTCTCACTTTAATAGTATATGACTGGGAGAGGAGGGGGAGTATCCAGTAGGCAGCAGTGGAAATACAGATAAAATACACCATAAAAAGGGGGTTATCCTTCCAGTTTCCAGAGGTTACTAGGCTTATATAAGAAAATGACTTTGCAGATCATAAAAACAATCAGTACTCTGAAATATATCTTAAGCAGACGCATATCATCTACAAAGAAGTTTCCCATAACTAGAATTATCAGGAGACAATGCATTGCATGAAGACAATCAACACATGCATCAAAATATTACAACGTTTCAGACCAGAGTGGCGCTGAAGAGAAACCTGGAATGCCTCAAAGAAGACGCACTTCCTGAAAGGGTGGTGAAATCAGATTCAACATTAACTTTCAACAGAAAATTGGATATATACTTGAAAATGAAAAAATTGCAGAGCTATGGGGAAAGAGCAGGGGAGTGGGACTAATTGGAGAGCTCTTTCAAAGAGCTGGCACAGGCACGATGGGTAGAATGGCCTCAATCTGTGCTGTAAGATTCGAAGGCCAGAATTTTCCGGGGGCCAGCGGGCGGGATCGGTGGCGGGTCGTGTGGGAACGTTTTTTTTTTCCCAGCGGGTCGGGACCCCGCTGTGAACCTGCCACCATGTGCCTTTCCCAAAGTCGGGTCTGTCAGTACTGAGCAGACCCGATATGCAGTGGCATGGGACCCAATTAAGCTCATTATGACATCATTTAGACATCATTAAGAATACATTTGAGCTCACCTTTTGACTTTACGTGCTCGCCCACGGGGTCCTTGCTGCTCGGGGATCACGTCTGTTAAGCTGAGGCAGGAGATGAATGGCCATTGAATCAGCTGATTACTTGACAGCTTGAAATGTGCTATAAAAGCTCCCATCTCACAGCTGTTCACTTTCCAAGCTCAGAAGCTGCATTTGGAAGACAGATTGAGTTTTATGCAGGTTGCAAGTGTTTAGAGCAAACTCTCTATCCAGTGTCATCTCCTTGGTACAATCTCTCTCACCATTGACAGAATGCTCCTGTCATCTCAACTTCACCTGCCATCTATTCCATCAACAGCCCTTTATACTTTCTCACCTTGGTCCTCAGAATCCCACCATGATCAGCCCCAACACCAGCAGCACCAGGCACATCAGCGGCACCAACAACAACACCAACCTTCTCCGCAATCAACTGATGCTGCACAGGACAGAGGGCATCAGCACCCGACCACATTGCTGCCCGGGAGGCAAGTATTCTATGTAATCTATGAGAGACACAGCAGGATGAGGTTGAGTGTGGCTTTGTACTAACGTTTCGTGATCTACTGAGGTCATTGAAAGGTTTGTGCCACTATACCAAGGTCCTCCTGATGACATCCCTGCTTGTGCCCTCCTCTGCAATGTGAAACCAAGCTGTGTTGATCTCCTCGGGAGGTCCCTTCTGCCCATGGGGAGGGAAGAGGACCTCCCTGCATGCTGTGACTCCTTCCATAAGCAGCCCAGTGCCTTTGTGCAGTCATTGTCAGTGTTTGCAGCACCTCAGTGCTGTAGAACACTGACAGCACAAATGTCAAAATAAATGTGGACATGGTCCCTTTAAGGAAACCGGCTGATGATGTGTCGGGAAACATGCTGGGCGGGCTTAACAAGTCCAATGAAGGGAAATTCATTTCACTGAGTGGGATGGAGCCAACAGCGGGTCCGCAACCTGCCACCGACGTCGCCCGCCACGGACCCGCCAAGGTGAGCAAAATCCCAGCCTATGATTCTGTAAAATCCAGACCTAGACTTTCTTAGACACCAAATGAAACTTTTGTATAAACTATACATGCATCCTAGGGTACTGAAGGAGGTGGCCCTAGAGATAGCGGATGCACTAAGTATGATTTTTCAGAATTCATTAGACTCGGGAACAGTGCCCATGGATTGGAGGGTAGCTAACGTTACCCCACTATTCAAAAAGGGGAGTAGGGAAAAAGCAGGTAATTACAGACCTGTAAGCCTTACATCAGTTGTGGGCAAAATGCTGGAGTCCATCATTAAGGATGAAATAGCGGAGCACTTAGCAAATGGGGACAGGATAGGACTGAGTCAACATGGATTTACAAAGGGTAAATCGTGCTTGACTAATCTATTGGAATTTTTTGAGGGAGTAACTGGTAAAATAGATGGGGGAGAGCCAGTAGATGTGGTGTACCTGGACTTCCAAAAGGCCTTCGACAAGGTCCCACATAAAAGATTAGCATGGAAAATTGAAGCTCATGGGATAAAGGGGAAAGTATTGACGTGGATAGAGAACTGGCTGTCAGATAGAAAACAGAGAGTTGGAATAAACGGCTCATTTTCTGAATGGCAGGCAGTAACAAGTGGGGTACCACAGGGATCTGTCCTGGGTTCCCAGCTGTTCACAATTTACATTAATGACCTGGATCAGGGAGTCGGATGCAGCATTTCCAAATTTGCAGACGACACTAAACTAGGAGGGGGGGTGGGCTCAGAGGAGGAGACCAGGAAGCTCCAGAGCGATTTGGACAGACTGGGTGATTGGGCGGATAAATGGCAGATGCACTATAATGTGGACAAGTGCGAAGTTATCCACCTTGGGTGCAGGAACGGGAGGGCAAATTATTATTTAAATGGCAATAAATTGGGAGAGGGGGAAGTACAGAGAGACCTGGGTGTTCTTGTACACCAGTCACTGAAGGCGAGCATGCAGGTGCAACAGACGGTCAAGAAGGCAAACGGTATGCTGGCCTTCATAGCAAAAGGGTTGGAATACAGGAACAGGGATACCTTGCTGCAGCTGTACAGGGCACTGGTGAGACCACACCTCGAGTACTGTGTACAGTTTTGGTCGCCTCATCTGAGGAAAGATGTTCTTGCCATGGAGGGGGTGCAGCGGCGATTCACCAGGCTGATACCAGGAATGGCGGGATTGACCTATGAGGAGAGACTATGTAGTTTAGGGATGTACACACTGGAGTTTAGAAGATTGAGAGGGGACCTCATAGAAGTGTATAAAATTCTGACAGGTCTAGACAGACTAGATGCAGAAGGAATGTTTCCCTTGGCGGGTGAGAACAGAACTAGAGGACATAATTTAAGGATAAGGGCTAAACCATTTAGGACAGAAATGAGGGGGAATTTCTTCACTCAGAGGGTGGTGAACCTGTGGAACTCATTGCCACAGAGGGCAGTGTACGACAGCTCATTAAATATATTTAAGAGGGAATTAGATATATTTCTACAGGCAAAAGGGGTTAAGGGTTACGGAGAGAAGGCGGGGACGGGATACTGAATTGGAGGATCATAGAATGTAAGCTGATAACAAGAAATAAATTAACGTAGAAACACCAACCATCAGCTGATACTTTTCCATTACCTCATCTTATCCAATAAAGAAAAACTTGCATTTATATAGCACCTTTCACGACCACCGGACGTCTCAAAGTGCTTTACAGCCAACGAAGTACTTTTGAAGTGGAGTTGCTGTTGTAATATAGGAAGCGCGGCAGCCAATTTGCGCACAGCAAGCTCCCACAAACAGCAATGTGATATTGACCAGATAATCCGTTTTTGTTATGTTGGTTGAGGGAGAAATATTGGCCCGGACACCGGGGAGAACTCACCTGCTCTTCTTCGAAATAGTGCCATGGGATCTTTTACGTCCACCTGGAGAGCAGACGGGGCCTCGGTTTAACGTCTCATCCGAAAGACGGCACCTCCGACAGTGCAGCACTCCCTCAGTACTGCACTGGAGTGTCAGCCTGTGTTCAAGTCCCTGACTCAGAGGCAAGTGTGCTACCCACTGAGCTACAGCTGACACTGATACACAATAGACCATACACAATAGTACAAATTTGCCAGAACAGTGGTTGCAATATTATAGAAATGAAATTATTATAGAACCATTCAGCCCAACAATAGAGTTAGAAGACGTTCTTGGAGATCCCACCTGATACGGAGTGTTACAAATTTTGGACTTGCTTTACATATTCTCTGGAGTTCAGCACTAGGACAATTATGCAACCTTTTAATTTTGGTACATTGAGAATATAACTAATGCGGATGGTCAGTCTAAAGAAAATGTCATTGAGCATATGAAACAAGAGTCATAGAGTCCTTTGTACTCAAGGCCAATTCCCTCTCAAGGAAGACCCTAATTTACTTTTCATTGCCCAGTTTAAATGAAATACTGGGCGCCAATGTTTCCTCTAAGCCGCGCGGCCGCTCAATAATCTGCAAGGTACTGCTCAGACCTCTCACAAACTTTTCCATTGGAAATACCGCGCACGCGCAGAAATTTAACAGGACTGCACTTTGACATAATCAAGCCGCGCACAACAAAGCGCAGCTTCGAGGGAACATTGCTGGCCGCTATCGGAGTAACTAAGAACAGTTAAGAAACACACACATAAGTTATCAATTAGTAATGACAGCTCACTGGAGGTTAGAGGCTAGAGATAAGACAAATGCTGCCTAACATTTCTTTGCATCTTATCTAGGAGTTTGTGAGAGATGCTAGAGAAGCCTTCTCAGGTATGAGAGCAGAATTTAAGCCTTGAATGGACTTGGGCTTCAAAGAATGCTAAGAGTTGTTCAGGGGAAAATAAATAGTTGGCCCAAAACAGGAGCTTTTTGAAAGCAGTTGAGCAATGGAGAGGATATGGCAGATCTATTTGGATCAGAGGAGATAGTAAGGCCGACAATGGTGATAAATGAAGAAGGACTAAGAGTGGAGCCTTCATATGTAAGCTACTGTTAGACTCTGGAGAGACATGATGAAACGAATACTTCAAAAGACTGAGAGAAGCAATAATCCTGAATTTCCTCGGACCTTTTGCCTCTGCGTAATGGGAGTTTCTGCCACACTTCCAGCAAAGTTACATCGACATAGCGGCAGAAAGTCAGAGGAAATTCTAGGACAACATTTTCATCGTCTCATCAAAGGCCCAGGTGGAGAATAAGATTTGATAATTCATCCGATATGATGCAGGAGGAATGAAGGTTATGTGTGATAGCATACTGATGGTGAAAGTAGCTCTTTACTATTGTAAAAAGGTATTGTAGTTCATGTTAAACAATAAAAAGAATGTGCTATAGCGGTGCAGTGTATGGGGTACTGATGCTGTATGTTGATGTACATGTATTATAGAGAAATAATATGGGTTTCAACCTGTGATTTCCTCTATGGTAAACTCTCAATCTCAACTGTGCTACAGGTAAAAGGTACAAAGTGGAAGTGACGTGTTTTCCCAGTGAGAGACACACACACACTCTGACACAATTTTGAGAAGCCAGTTCAAGTGGAGAGGTGCAGGAGTAGGTGTCAGACTGGTCTCAACAATCTTTGAATGATGCTATGTATAGTGGCACCTAAAGGAGAGCAAAGAATAAGTAAGAAACAGGGGAAAGTATAAAGTAAAACAAATGACAGAAGCCTAAACCCCTGATCTGATCTTAGCCTCAAAGCACTGTATAATTCAATAATGTTTTATTCTATTTGAGAATCATTTTGTCCATTCTGTTTTCTAAGCATCCAGAAAGTCTGAGAAATGTTTATTGCCTAGTGTCGCCAATACCACATGCAGAGAAATGTTGCAGAAATATTTTGGTAATGCGATTAATCTGAGGAAGATCATTATATCTGTACAATATGTGTACTTTGAGATTCTGTTAGCCCGGTTTAGTGTTAGTAATGTCCTGACTACTTTTTAATTCAACCATTCAGTGCTATTACATTCAGCCACCATGGGAGTAGCTTATCATTGCTTGCCAGTTATTCTTCATTTTGACTTGCAAGCTGTTCCATGATCGAGGCCACATTGGTCCACATGTAGCTCGATGTAGTGTAATGTAGGTTAGAGTAGGAAAGACATATTGTGCAAGTGATCCGTTTGGTAAAATTTTAAAATACAGAATTTTACTATCATGGAAATCTAGCTAACATTGCAAAGAAAGGAATATGGAATCACTAATTTAAGACATTACAGCTGAAAAGAACCTTTGATCGAGGGACTCGGGTTTTACAAGTAGACTCTAGTTTGAAGCTAAACTGACTCCTATACTCAAGTTTACTCAGGAGTTCCACTAGTCTTGACCGGCCTATATTCAGGAAGTAGAAAAAACCCAACAAGGTATCACTTCCTGCAACTCGCAGCACCATTGAGAAGTTGAGGAGAAAGTAGTACTGCTGAAAGTTCTGAAGACATCTATTCAAACAATATTAGAGTCACTCTGGAAACTGGGTATAAACAAGATGACTGGCTCCCTTTATAAAACAGATAAAGCAGATTTTATTTCCCTATGTCTGGACATCTTTTCTTCTTTCAACCTGTACATACCATAATTACATATTTTTGAAAATTTCCTAGCATCTCCCTTCCTTTCTGGAATCCAGGAACATATTCTTTGGCCCTGCTTACACTACAGGTACACATATCCATGCGGTGTAGCTTTAAAGATGATTGCAGTAACGTTGTTAATGTAAATAATGTAGAGTTATTTAATACAGATTTTGTTCAGTGGACTAACATTCCAGCTCTGGATTTTAAGCTGTACAGCTGGACTCCTTAAACTCTGGAGTGCTCAATACAATAATGAGCTTCTGAAACAATAAGAACATACATTTGCTTTTGTTTGTGAAATAAAAGATTTTCAAAATAATGAAACTACAGAGGGACATGGTGACTCACTCAAAAAATTGTCCCCTTGCTGTCCTTTTCATTGTGAGATTTAGGGCTGGATTTTGTCTTGGGGTCAGGTTGGGGTCGTGTAATCCGCATTTCGTGTTTCCCCCCCGACTCCAGATTAATGTGGATGCCTGATGCAATTTTCACTTAATTGGGCAATTGAGTTGGAGCATGTGGGAACCCATGAACTAATTAGTGTTTTCAGTCTGAAAGCCGCCTCTGATGATGTCATCATTGCTGACAGGCTAGTCTCAGAGACTGTTGGTGAGAGAGGACCTGCCTGGCTTTTGATGTGGGTGGACCTGGATGCAAAAATGGGGGGTGGTGGTGTAGGACAGAGAGACAGAGACAGAGACAGAGACAGAGACAGAGAGACAGAGAGACAGAGAGAGAGAATTTTTTTTGCCAAGCAAGTCCTCCCAGGCCGTCTCTGAAGACATTCAATGCAGCAGCATCAGAGGTGACTTTCAGACCTAATACTACTACTACCTTCATCACATCTCCGTTGTAATAGTGGACCTGCAACCGATAGTCAGCTATCCACTTGTGCTCCCGCCAGGTTTCACTGGAGTGTTTCACACCAGGCGTGCTTCACGTCAGAAGAGGGTTAAACTAGCTACGGCATTTCAAAATGGCATTACAGAGCCAATTTAGAGCTTGTTAAGGGCTTTAATGGCCTCTCCTGCCTCTTGAAGGCGGGACAGAGTCGGGAACCCCGCGACTGATTACGTCAAAATTGCGTGGAGGCGGGATGGGGTCGGAAACCCCGACCCCGCAAATTTAACCCCCCACACACCTCCAAACCCGACTCCATGGGTCATTCAAAATCCAGCCCTTAGATTCAAATTCAATCCACACTAATGAAAATTCTTCTCTTTCTGATCACAGTTCCGGTGCAGATTTGATGGGCCGAATGACCTCCTTCTGTGCTGTACTATTCTATGATTCTATGATCCAAGGTGAAATAAGTTTGGTTCCAACCCAGTTCCTAGTCGTCATTAGTCCACAGCACAGTACTGCTCAAAATTTGGCACTAATTGGGCATTTTGACACACATCTGGTAAAAGAAAAGCTGGCATGAGAAATAGAGCGCACTTTTGCGATTTAGGTTAAGGCAACAACAACTTGCATTTATATCAGCGCCTTTAACATAGTATAACATCCCAAGGCACTTCACAGGAACGTAATCAGACCAAAAAATTGACACGAGCCAAAGAAGGAGACATTAGGACAGGTTTGTCACAGAGGTAGGTTTTAAGGAGTATCTTAAAGGCGGAGAGTGAGGTGCAGAAGTGGAGAGGTTTAGGGAGGGAATTCCAAGCTTAGCACCTAGAGAGCTGCCAAGGGTGGGGCAAAGGAAGTCGGGAATGTGCAAGAGGACAGAATTGGAACAACGCAGAGATCTTGGAGGGTTGTATGGCTGGAGGAGTTTACAAAGATAAGGGCTGCGCCCATGGAAGAATATGAACACAAGGATGAGAATTTTAAAATCGAGGTGTTCAGGGACCGGGAGCTAAAGCAGGTCAGCAAGCACAGGGGTGATGGGTAAACGGGGCGTAGTTCGAGTTAGGATATGGGCTGCAGAGTTTTGAATTGTTAGGCAGGTTACAGAGCTATAACATATATTTGTTTATTCTGCTACATCAGTAGCGAAGCTAGGTTTGGCCGACTAGGGGTGCCGCACTCAAGATTTGGCCAACTTGTCAGGAAGGGGAGGGGCCAAGCTGGGAACTGGGGAATACCGACATACCTAAACCGAAGGCCTAGCCGGGAACCACACAGACATGCAAGCCAAACCTGAAGGCCAAAGAAAGGTGATAGAGGTTCTTTGGAACTAAATGAAGGCAGTCCTCCAAAACCATGTTGACCAACCTTAAAATTGATGGACAGAAAACAATTTGGGGTAGATTTTAACTTTCAGTGGGAGCAGAAAATGTGCCGTAGCCTAATAGGCACCCTGCCTGAATTTCCATTCCCTTGAAGTCAATGGAAATTACAATAAGGCGGAGTGTGTAACGAGTGGTTACTGCCTGTTTTCTGCCCCCACCCAAAGTTAGAATCTACCCCCAAAGAGTTGGGGTAAATGGGTGTCACTTGGACTGGAGAGGTACTGGAAGTAATGCACTCCAGGGATCAATGCTGTGTCCACTTTGTTCTCAGTATATATAGATGAGTTGGACGTGGATATAGTAAACATAATCTCAAAATTGATTATGACACAGAAGTAGGGGGTTGGCAAACAATGAGGAGGACCGTAAAAGATTTCAGGGAAACATAAACAGGTTAGTCAAATGGGCAGAAAGGTGACAGACACAATTTAACATGGATATGTGTAAGGTAAAACATTTTGGACAAAAAAAACAAGGAATGGGAGCAATGTTCCCCCTAATTGTGTTGAGAGGTGCGTGGTCCCTTTAAGGGGCCATTCAAAGTTTCGTGCATGTGCGAAATTTAACATTTGAAAAGCCGGTCCCAGGCTGCGCGGGACCAGCAGACAGCTGCACGGCTGCACAGCTTAGTGGGAACGCTGAATGGGGGTATATACTTGATGCAAAGATATGGAAGGGTGTATTACATAGTATTACATAGCATTTACAGCAAAGAATCAGATCATTCGACCCAACAGATCCATGCTATTGTTTATGCTCTACACGAGCTTCCTCCCACCCTTCTTCATCTAACCCCGCCAACATATCCTTCTATTCCTTTCTCCCTCGTGTTTATCTAGCTTCCCCTTAAATGCATCTATGCTCGTTGCCTCAATTACTTCTTGTGGTGGCAAGTTCCACATTCTAACCACTCTCTGGGTAAAGACGCTTCTCCTGAATTCCCTATTGGATTTATTAGTGACCAACTTATATTTATGTCCCCTAGTTTTGGTCTCCGCAGCAAGTGGAAACATCTTCTCTATGTCTACCCTATCAAACCTCTATCACGTCATCCCTCAGTCTTCTCTTTTTTAAAGAAAAGAACCCCAGCCTGTTCAATCTTTCCTGATAGGTATAACCTCTCAGTTCTGGTATTATTCTAGTAAATCTTTTTTGCACCTTCACCAGTGCCTCAAAATCCTTTTTATAATATGAAGGCCGGAACTGTTCATAGTACTCCAAGTGTAGTCTAACCAAGGTTCTATACAGATTTAATATAACTTCTCTGCCTTTCAATTCTATCCCTCTAGAATTGAACCCCAGTGCTTTGTTTGCTTTATTATGGCCTTATTAACCTGTGTTGCTACTTTTAGTGATTTGTGTATCTGTACCCCCGATCCCTCTGCTCCTCTACCCCATTTAGACACTTAATTTCCAAGGAGTATGTGGCCTCATTCTTCCCACCAAAATGTACCACCTCACACTTATCTATATTGAAGTTCATTTGCCAATTACATGCCCATTCTGCAAGTTTATTAATGTCTTCCTGTATTTTGTCATAGTCCTCCTCTGTATTAACTACACCCCCCAAATTGGTGTTGTCCGCAAATATTTCGCAAATTGTTCTCCCCGATTCCTGAGTGGATGAATAGAGAGTGCAGGGGTTTGGGCAATTCAGGTTCACAAGAGATTAAAAACAGCAACTCAAGTGGATAAAGCCATAAAGAAAGTTAACGGAACACTGGGTTTTTGGCAAGAAGTATAGAGTATAGAGTATAAAGGCTGAGATGTAATGGAGAATCTATAAAAAAAAACCTCAGTAAGACCACAGGTGGAATACTGTGTGCAGTTTTGGGCTCCATACTATAGGAAGAATTTTGAAGCAATAGAAATCATAGAATGATACTACACAGGAGGCCATTCAGCCCATTGTGCTCTTTGGTAGAGCTATCCAATTAGTCCCACTGCCCTGCTCTTTCCCCATAGCCCTGTATTTTTCCCCTTCAAGTAGTTATCCAATTCCCTTTTGAAAGTTACTATTGAATCTGCTTCCACCATGATAGAGAGAGTACAGCACAGATTCACTAGGGTGCTGTCTAGTATGAGGAAATGCAAATATAAACACTTGAAAAATTGGGGCTGTGTTGTTAGAATGAAGGAGATTAAAGAATGATTTGATAGTGGTTTTTAAAAATATGAAGGGATGGGACAGAGTAGAGAGAAACAGACTTGTTCCCCGTGATTGAGGTGTCTAGAACAAGGAGACAAAGATATAAAATTAAAGTAAGATTAAGACATAGAGCAGCAGATTTTACTTTACACAAAGAATTATGAAACTGTGGAATGCACTACTGGAGTTTATGATTGAAACAGAAACCATGTCAACATTGAAGAATAGGTCAAAGAGGTGGTTGAAGGAATAACGGGATATGGAAACTACTGCTTGAATGGAGGATAAACACTAATACAGACTGATTGTAATTTTTATGTATATTTTATGTAAATGTTACTGAGGCAGCTCCCAAGTTGTCTCAATGCTGGATAGAGTCCTGCTTAAGAGTTTGGTTAGTCAGGCCGCAGTTTAATGTATCTAACCTCTCGTTCCTTCCTGCCCCCTGACACATAAATATGTAGTCAGCTGTGGCTCAGTGGGTAGCACTCTCTAGGTGGGAGGGGCTAGGAGTGAGCAGGTGCTGCTGGGTGCTCGATTACTGCAGGAGTTGGAGTGACTTTGTAAAAATTTGGTGGTGTTTTTTTTTTCAGATTTAAGGGCCTTTTTGGTCCTTAAACAGCTGCCAGATGGCTGCTGAGGGGCCCGGGCCCAGGCCCCTCAGAGGACAATGTTACCAGGATGAATTTAATCAGGGGAGAGAATGTTGGGGGAAGGGAGAAAAAAAGGTCCAAAGATTTGGGCCGGGACCCCAGTAGGTTCGGAAAAGAAAACACGGTGGTGGTTCAGTGCGAGGATAAGGAGATACGAGCTTGGGATATTATCCAGGCGGTACATGAGGACTGCGGCGAGGGAAGCTGCTTTGCCTGCCGACCAAAGCTGAATATTGGGTTTGAGGTGACGGTCAGTGGCCGAGAACAGGTGGAAAGACTTTTACTGAGTTTGAAGCTTGGAGATATCTCTGCTATATTCTGAAGAGGTGGTGATCTCATTCTTAAACCTGTCAGCTTATATTGAGGATGAGGTGCTAATAAAAAAGTTGGAGTCATGGGACATTAAAATTTGCTTGGCAATAAAGAAGAGATACTATCCAGGAACGCGGGTAGCAGATGAAACCCATTATGTAAAGGTGCGGTTCCCAGAGGGGGTGAAGTCATTGCCGTATAGCATGAAATTCGAGACAATGGAAGGAGTGCAGTACTTCTGGGTACTGCATGATAACCAGGTGAAGGTTTGTTATTATTGTCTTGGACATGACTATCTTGTAAGAAGCTGTCCAGACTTGTACTGTTATAACTGCGGCGAGTCTGAACACATCGCTCGGAGCTGCAAGGCGGTGTCACAAAGGCCCCACCTGCTGTGAGTGTGAGGCAGAAGGAAGCCCTTTGAGTGATGAGGAGATGGGAGAAGGAGAAGGAGCACGGGGTGTGAGTGGAGCGGCTAGAGGAGAGGAGCAGGCGGAGGACACAGCTGGTGAATGGAAGGAGAAAAGAGTGCAGGAAGAGGCAGAAAATTGCGGACCAGAGAACAGGATGGAGATGGTGGAAAACACACCAAGTACGGTGGAAAAGGACAAAGACAGCAGCGGGCAGCACGGGCCGAGGGCAGAGTCGAGCTGTAATATGGCTCGGCTCTCCCTAAAGAATCTGGTGACCGCGAGGGAAGAGGAGGCAGGAGTGGGATGCGGGGTAAGTGCAAGTACTCCAAAGAAAGACGGGGAGTCGGACATCTCGGGGAGCAGGAGGGGGCAAGACAAGGAGAGGGTGCAAGAGGTAGGAGCCTTAAACAGGCAGCACGATGGGAGCGGGGAGACAAAGACACCAGAAGGGAGCAAAATAGGTGCAGATGTGCCATTGTCCCAGAGAGAGAAGAAACGGGGAGCAAGGGTCAGCGGTGGAGATGAGGCCGAAGGGAGTGGCACTGTTGGAGAAACTGTGATAGCAGGAAGACTCTCTAAGAGAAATTATATATCTGATGGGGAGCAGGGATGGGAGGTTACAGAAGAGCTCGAGAGTGAGGAGTCAGAGGGGGACAGAGACATGGAAGTGGGGGGGGGGGTGGGGTGGCATTGTGTGGAAAGGGAAAGGTTAGTGAGGGGCAGCTCCTTGGCCCCAACCTAATGTAAGGAAGAGGCTGAAACTGCAGGGAAGGTTCAAACAGGAGGTGAAAAAGTGCTGGAGGCTGCAGGAGAAAGCAACAGCTGCCCGAAAAGTTGGGAAGGAGCATGAGAGGAGGGAAGGGCAGGAGATTAAATGATGGGGGGATTATCAGGCACACTTCCCAAATTCGGAGCCATGATTACTGATCAATTTTTAAAGTACAACAGATTAGTATATGTTATGGGAGACAAATTAAACTTCAGGTTTTGATGTTAATATGTGGTGGAGGAATGGTTGTGCAGAGCAGCGGAATGGATTTCTATGATACAATGGAATGATCGCGATGTTGTAAATGTTTTTAATGTTCAATAAATAATAAATTTTTAAAAAGTGGGTAGCACTCTCGCCTCTGAGTCAGAAGGTTGTGGATTCAAGTCCCACTCCAGCGACTTGAGCACCAAAATCTAGGCTGACGCTCCAGAGCAGTGCTGAGGGAGTGCTACACTGTTGGAGGTGCCGTCTTTCGGATGAGCCGTTAAACCGAGGCCCTGTCTGCTCTCTCAGGTGTACGTAAAAGATCCCATGGCACTATTTTTTAAATTCATTTATGGGATGTGGGCATCGCTGGCAAGGCCAGCATTTATTGCCCATCCCTAATTGCCCTTGAGAAGGTGGTGGTGAGCCGCCTTCTTGAACTGCTGCAGTCCGTGTGGTGAAGGTACTCCCATAGTGCTGTTAGAGAGGGAGTTCCAGGATTTTGACCCAGCGACGATGAAGGATCGGCGATATACTTCTAGTCAGGATGGTGTGTGACTAGGAGGGGAACTTGGAGGTGGTGGTGTTCCCATGCGCCTGCTGCCCTTGTCCTTCTAGGTGGAAGAGGTTGTGGGTTTGGGAGGTGCAGCCAAAGAAGCCTTGGCGAGTTGCTGCAGTGCATCTTGTAGATGGTACACACTGCAGCCACGGTACGCTGGTGGTGGAGGGAGTGAATATTTAAGGTGGTGGATGGGGTGCCAATCAAACGGGTTGCTTTGTCCTGGATGGTATCGAGCTTTGAAGGGGAGTCCTGGCCAATATTTATCCCTCAACCAACATCAGTAAAAAAAACAGATTATCTGGTCGTTAACACATTACATAGGATATACGGCACAGAAACAGGCCATTCGGCCCAACCAGTCCATGCCGTTGCTGTTTGTGGGAGCTTGCTGTGCGCAAATTGGCTGCTGTGTTCCCTACATTACAACAGTGATGACCCATCAAAAAGTACTTCATTGGCAGTAAAGCGCTTTGGGATGTCCGATGGTCGTGAAAGGCGCTATAAAAATGCAAGTCTTTTGTTTTTATCATAGTTTCTCATAGCAAGTTTTCAGCTGGACAAAAGCTAGCATTTTTAAGCAGAAATTGAAACAGCATAATGTAGAACTATGATTTTATGTCCAGACAGAATTGCATGCAGGCCTGTTCTGCAGATGCAGTCAATGCTCTGAGGCCAGACATTAAAATTTTGGACGAATAGACCATTTTACTGCAATGTTTTGTATTTCTGCTAAATGAATCCTATGAAGAGATCTGTGCATTTAAAATATTGCAGACATATCTAAGTCAATAGAAAGAGCGCTAATATGTTTGTGACTGTTTCTGTGGCTGTATTTCCTGGAGTGTGAAGCGTGTTGAATTCCCCCCCATGTTATACTACACGGAGACACAACGGTCCCCACTTCCCATACTTGTGGGTCAGTCTGGCTGGGAACTCCCTCCGTCCCAGGAGGGGGAGGGGAGGGGAGGCGGAGCGATGACATCAGTAGATTCCTCTTCAGCCGGGCATGTGTTTGGCGAGAGAGTAAAGAAAGGAGGTGGGGGGGGAGAGGGAGGTCTGCCCACTGAGAACTGCTCATTCAAGCACTTGGATTTGTAAAGCAGCGAGCTGCAGGAAAGGAGGGCATCGACCTGGAGTAACCAAGCACCCAGGAGCAAAGGAAGTAGGTGAGCTTTGAGCGGAGTTGTGCTGAGGATTGGAACAGGATACAAAGGGATACAAAGGCATGCAGAGGCAGGGAGATTTATTGCAGCGATAGTGAGAGATCGGAGTGTGGGAAAAGTGAGAGCGGCGAGATGGGGAATGTGTCAGGAGCCCAAAGACTGGGAAGTTTGGGCTAACAGAGGGTGAGTGCAGTGTGAGGTCTGCCTTGCAGGGTTTTACTCGGGGTAGCAGCGCTGAGATTGAAACACACTACATGAAATCCACCAGTAAGCAACACACTGGCAGGAGACTGAAGGCTGGGGCGAAAGTTAAAAAGCCGAAAGGCGGTGGAAAGTGTTGATAGTCAACGCTTCCTGGGGAGCCACAGCAGGGACTGCTGTCACAGCACATTTAGGGAGACTTAACGACCGGGAACCGACTGTACCAGGGGAAACTGCAGCGAAGGGGTAAGATGTGTGGCGAGTGCACAAGAGCAGACGGGAGAATTGTAGCCGAGGACTGCTTTCCATTCTAATGGATGAATGGAGCGACTCGAAACTCTTCACTCGGCTTGAGCCTGTCTGGAAAGTTTCAGGGGAGGGGTGCTGGGTTCCTGTACCGAGAACACCAGACGGGACAGGGCAATAAAAGCGGTGCAATCCCAGCCCCGAGATCCGAGCATTTCCCAGACCTACAATGGAGGAAGTGTCTGGGGAGGAGGGGGGAGTTGGCGGGGAGGAGGGCTTTCATCTGGAGACCTGCACTGGGACACGTTCATTGAAAAATCTGCTGCAATCTGTTCCTTTTTTTTTGTGCCACGATTCACCCTGAACTAATCGAAGCAGAGAATGAATGCGATCTGAGAGGTGGAGGAGGGCTTCTGACATCTGCTCGTTCCCTGAATTAAGAGCCCAGTTTAAATGGGCTGCGCACCTTGTTTGGGTGAGGGAAAGGGAAAGAGAGAGAGAGAGAGAGAGTTCCTGAAGCCGGGGACTGATTCAGTAATGTACCGGGACAGTACCGGGGAGATCAAAGGCCCCATCCCGTCTCTGGGGCACTTGCATAAAGTGCTTCTGGTGTGGTCGTGTTGGATGTGGAGGTTGCTCTTCCGTCTGGAAGGAAAGCCCCCCCCTATAAAACTGTGTTTACCGGGTCGTTTAATGTGATGAATCGGTTCTTGCGGGGTCTGGAGATTGCAAAGTCACTTTTAAGGGGTTAATTTGATTGCAGACAGTCTGGGAAGATCAAAGGGTGATTTTGGAAAAAAAAAACCCGGTGACTGTTAAGAAACTTCTCAGAGATAAGGAAGCGGGAGATCAAAGATCTCCAATATATACATGTTGGACGTGGAGTTCCCTGGTAATTAACAGCAGGTTAATTTTTGATCCACTGGCAGCCTTTGTGCCCCCAGTCATTAATCCTCTGGCGTGAAAGTCATCACGGATCAATAGCGGACTGCCTAGCCCAAACTCCAGGGAATTCCCCACAGGGAATTGAAACAGCGTCTACCATCAGAAAAGCCCATTCCAGAATGGGATACACAGGCTGTTCCCAAATCTTAGGATTCAGATGACAGCTATGATGTTATCTGAACTGTTCAATTGTTGAGGGGAAAGTCGTTCCCCCGTTTCCATTGCTCTATTTACCTGATTAAATCTGCTTGATTTCAGGTGGAGTTCTCAAATTCAAAATGAAGCAACTAATCCATTAAACTTTGCACAGACTCGACAGCGGATGTGGCAGGAGTACAAAGGATTTAGCTCACTTTTTGTAAGGAAAAGTGAAATTTGAACTAACCCTCCTGGATAAGGCTCCACCAAGACCGTATCTCACGTTCCCGAGCAGCTTTAACATTACATTTATACATTTTTAAATCCATATTTTGTTGATTCCTGAGGAATCTGCAGGTTAGGGATTCAATCTTTAAAAGATGAATTAAAAAAATCAATGAGAAGGTTCCTCCTTTGCCCACTGGCTAACTGCACTTACTTGCTGTGGCTCACACTGGGCAAGTCCCAGATTTGATTCTGTGCTGGGTTAGTTGGCCTCAGCTGAGGTTGCAATGAAGAGTGCAGTGGAAGTGGGAGAGAAAAATAACTGGGGTTTATGCTCCTGATCTCTTTCCAGTGACCCTTGCTGGAAGTGTAAGTATGTGGACATTTGAATGAGAGAAGTAAAATAAAGAGGGAAATCTGAAATAATGCTGGAAATGCACACACAGATCAGTCAGTATCTGTAATCAGTAAAGACAGATTACAATTTTTTCACGTGCATATTTTTCAGCAGACTCATGATGAAAGCAGTCTGATGAAAGGTTCACAGTCAAAATGTCATATTCTGCAAATACCTGAAGAATTAACAAAATGTGGTTTTAAAATATATAAACGTTCTGTTTTTGAATGAGAACAGAGACTCAGCTGTCATGCCGTTATAGTTGAAGAGTTGTACACACACACAGAATGGCCACTTAGGCAGTTACAGGAAGATCACTGCTGTCCATGAATCTGTACTTCATCATGTGTCATGGTCTTCAGGAGAATGGAGGGTAGAAATCTGTGGGAAAAATGAAAAGGGGGTGGAGTAATTTTAGATGATTCATAGTTGATTAGCAGTGACTTTACCATATTGGTGTGTATTGTGATCCGGCTGGATATTGCAGCACGGACAGTGCTACTCATTTGATGTTGCATAGCCCTGGAATGCTGCTGACAGAAGTGAATGATGCAGGCCTTTGTCACACAAGTGAAGGAAGGTTGGTAAGACATTGCCACTGCTACATTATTCTGCTTGTTCTATAAGGGTTGTTGGCTTGTGTTTCAAATTGAGCCAATAACAAAGGCGTACATGTAACTGGGGCTGTACTGATTGACATAAGATAAAGCTGAGTGCTAATAGAGGCAAGTAGCATTATTAAATCCCTGATGTATCAATGTTTGCAATTCATTACTGCCAGTAAACACTGATACAAATTAATCAAGGTATTTATTTTGAAAAACTGTCTTCCATCAATGTAACAGCTGAATAAAATGTTAGAGGGTAGTGGTTACAATAGGACTTGCACAGCAATAGGAAAAGAACATTAATGCGCGGAGACAATCTGATTCTACTGGGATGTTCAGGAGTGAGTATGGCAACAGTTTTACAATGTAATTTTAACTGATTATGCAGTACTTTAATTTAACTGCAGTCCGTTATTTATTAATGTAATGTACATACAAACTCATGTTAACTTTAATTTTTTTGAAGTCAAAGTTTTGGAGGAGCGAGAGTGCTCCAGTTGACTCTGTGGGGTAGGGTTCGTGCCCTGGAGGGAAGGGTTGGGAAAATCATCCAAGGTTCTGCATCCTGTTTGCTTTCCAATGACCTTTACTTGTGCATACATATGTGGATACCAATTGAGGAGATGATTAGGAGAGGAGGTGAGAAAATTGGAAGAAAAAGGTAAGGGTTGTCAGTGCTTTGGAATGGAACATTTTCTAATCGATGTGCTCCGTGTCAGCATCAAGGGCTCCTAGGTCAGTTATAGCATAGGTTCAGAAATATATCTTACCCCTAGTTTCAGAAGACCTTCTACACTCATGGGACATTTCCATTTCTTGTATCACTCCTTTCTGAATGAACATACCAATTTAGTGTCAATAGTTTACTTCTGAAAAGCGCTTACATAAATTAAACTGTAGCAAACCGCTCTATACAGAAAAGGGTGTTTCCATTAGTACCACATGTTAACTAGTCTTTGATCCATCACATGTAAGTCTCAAATATTTTCCATAAGAGCAGGACTACAAATGGAAATGTATTGATTTGGGCTCCAGGACTGTAATTAGTGTAGAATTATAGACAGTTTTTTTTTGTATGCTCATGCCAAACAAGAACTGGGATGTGACTAACCACATCAAACCATTTCATTTACGACACTCACTTAGGAGACTTTTGTCTCATCTGTCTGATTTGGGCTTGAATGTTGCCCAGCAATGACATTCTCATCATAATGAGCACAAAATGACCTAAGGTCTGTTTCAGCAACCCTAATTTCTACCCCTGCTGAGGTTAACTAACAGCACAAAATGGGACTGAATCTGGGACTTTCCACACTGGGCAGACCATTTACCAACTGAGCCATGAGGGCAGCTTGAAACATAAGCATATGAAAAAGAGGGACAGGACAAGAGCAATTGATCCATCAAGCCTGTCCCATACTGAAATCGTACAACCTATATGCACCATCAACCCGCCTCCCACTCACCAACCCCCCACCCCCAATATCCTGGGAGAGGCAAAAAAAAGGGAGATCCAAAGGTAAATTTAGGAACATACTCTGAGAAATTTCTCTCTGACCCTGAAGGTATTTAATTAAGCTCCAGGAGACTGCGGTGACCAATACCACTAGTCTCAGTTAACCCATCTAGTTTCCTAAGCCTATCAGAATAAATAAGAGCCCTTAAAGTAGATATTGATCAAATGGGCCTCCTCTGGACCTAAATCCACCTGTAAACTATTTATTTCATATAATTTACTAACCCCCACTCTAAAGCCAGCCCACCAATTTCCACATGATGCAACCTTATCATAGAATCAAAGAAATTTACGGCACAGAAGGAGGCCATTCGACCCATCGTGTCCTGTGCCGGCCGACAAAGAGCTATCCAGCCTAATCCCACTTTCCAGCTCTTGGTCCGTAGCCTTGTAGGTTATGGCACTTCAAGTGCATATCCAAGTACTTTTTAAATGTGATGAGGGTTTCTGCCTCTTCCACCCTTTCAGGCAGTGAGTTCCAGACCCCCACCACCCTCTGGGTGAAAAAAGTTCTCCTCAACTCCCCTCTAATCCTTCTACCAATTACTTTAAATCTATGCCCCCTGGTTATTGACCTCTGCTAGGAGAAATAGGTCCTTCCTACTCACTCTATCCAGGCTTCTCATAATTTTATACACCTTACTTAGAAATCTTTTATGCAGCACTTTATCAAAGAGTTGTTGAAAATCAAGATACACAATATGTTCTGGACTTCCATCATCCACCAACTTTGTTACCTCTTCAAAAAATTCAATCAAGTTGGTGATGCAGAGCCATCTTTTCCAGAACCCATGCAGGCATTCCCTAATAACCTCTGTCATCTAGATGATCATACGATGCATCTCTAATAATACCTTCTAGCATCTTGCCTAGAACCGAAGTTAAGCTAATGCGCCTGTTTCAAGCTTACTGCCCTTTTTAAATATAGGCACCAAAAGGACGTCTCCCCAGTCTGTGGAAATAATCCCAGACGTCAGTAAGCTGTTACATATATGAGGCAGTGGTTCACATAATACAGTTTCCCTTTCTTCCAGACTTTAGGGTGAATACCATCAGGGCCAGCCAGCAGCCTAATCTGCTTTGAGACTTAATTCTAGTGAGGACTATGTCTGCATCCACTTCTATACATTCAATCTTGCCATAACCTCCATGTAACTGGTAATTCAGCATCATCTTTAGTAATTTTGAAATACATTTATACTTTTAGATCACATGAGATAATTAATAGTATTCACAGCTTCTAGATTGTGTTTAAGTTAAAGTAATATATGTAGAGCCTAAACACAAGCATATCCAATATGACCATTTGTATAACACTGCTGCAAAGGTCTCTGATGTTTCCATCAGAAGAAAGAACTTGCATTTATATAACAGTTTATCACATCGTTCAGAAATGTCCCAAAGCATTTCACGTACAATGAATTACTTTGAAGGGCAGTCACCTCTGTAGGTGAATGTGGCAGCTGACATGAATCTGTCATTCATGAAAGAAAGACTTATGAAATAATACTGAGTAGCCTGCGGGTGGCGCTGTCCAGGGAGAGTATAAATACTCGGGCACGGGCCCAGCTTGCGCAGGACATTCTTAACAGGAACTAGTGAAGGACACAACTAGACCTTCATGTTGTAAAACAGTTGATTAAAGCTTTGTTTAATGCTTAGACCAAGTGCCTAGTAGTTTTCTTACGTCAGCAGCAATTCTGTGCACAGCAAGGTCCCACAAACCGCATTGGGATGATTGACTAGCTAACCTTTTTTGGGTGGTATTGGTTGAGGGAGGAAATATTATTCAGGACCACAAACAGTCTTGGTGTAGGACAACGGTCACTTTCTAAGCAAGCATGCAAAAATTATTTATACTTCAGTGGTGAGAAGAACCCCACAACGCAACCTGCTGGGATTTGTCCTCCTGAGGACATTGTGCATCTGAGAGGACTTGCTGGAGACTGCTCAAAGGCAACTACCATTGCCGCTTTGTGCCCGGCTGCTAATAGGCTGTATGGAACACATTTTTTTGGCTTACTATACTACCTGCATATTCTGAAGGGACATTGCCTTTCAATTTATTACCATGTAGTGTGTTGCAAAAAAGTCATGCTTATCAATGGATTAAACACAGCCAACACAAAAGAGAAGTAATCGTGTTTCCACTGAGATTGTGCTCTGATTCAGGTTAGCAGGTAGAGATAAATCGAACATGCACTGGCTGCATTTATTTCTTCTGTTGTCTTGCTTTTCATCATGTCTAGAGAAGCACTGAAGTGCCAGGCTAGGATATGCTCTCTGCTGTAGATTTACATTTGAGCTTCTTACAGCAGCCTTATGCAAATCTGCTGACATGTGTCAGATCTGGTAGGTAGACTGGGAGCTTGCACTTGAATGGGCAACCCCTCCCTGTTTGATCTGGCTGTTGCTCTTCAAAGTCACTTCAAATATGCAACATTGAGGCTGATGCTTAGGAAAAAAATGACAGTGTATCATTTAGTGCTGTGATGATTAGTTGCATAATTTTTTTTAGAGCTGTGTTTACTGTCTTCATTTTCTGTTGGTATATAGGCCATGTAGATGACTCTTTAAGCAGAGAGAGGGCTAAGGGGAAACATATGTGAAACCTTGAACAAACATAGACCAAAATGCTTCAGCACCGTGCGCAGCCATTCTGAGCCACAGAGAATAATTTTTCTTAGATTTTTAACAAAGCTTTAGTTAGTCACCAAATAGTATTAAATGACCAACATGCTGCAACCTTAGAAACAGAACAACTGCTAAAACAGATGTAGCACAATTTAGTTCTAAAAAGATAAATTGATTGAAGTCTCTTAGAATAGAGCATGGTAGAAACAATTGGTTATGATAGGCGGTTGATCATGGGTCAATGATTCACTGACCTAATCTGATTGAATAATTGACACACATTTTGGAAACCTTCAAGCTGTTGCAGTTTTTTTGAGACATTACTGACCATTTTATAGGCACGTTTACTGGTGAAATGTATAATTTTGTGAGAAATATGTAATTTTTAAATTTCTTTCTAATGGTACAAACCTTAAATATAAATATCATTTACTGAGGAAAAAATTGTCAAAAAGATTTTCATTTTTTTGCCAGCAATTTGATTTGAATCAGTTTCTCATTTTTTATTAGTACATTTTCCTCTACACTCATAGTTTTAGGAATATGAAATTTGAACAAATGAGGTGAAAATGTGACACAGAAATGTACATATGCGCACACATGATGCCTGAAGTGTGACTGACAGGAAGTGCACACAGTTGTACCATTTTTATTGTTTATGAAAATGCATAATTATGATGAGGCTATAGTAAGCAAAATCTCTTAAGATTTCAGGTGATAACAAAATAGGAGGCAAGGGAAATAATGAACAATGCAAACACATTCAGAAGGATTTAAATCTTTTAGTTAATATATGATGCAAGCAATTCAATATGGATAGAATTGTGAAATAATTAGCATGAGTGAAAGGAATCGGGTAAATGGTACAGCAAGCTGACCAAGGCAGATGTAGCACTGTGTTTTTTTGTAAAAAGGTAAATAAAGTATTCAGGCCAAAATCTTAAATCTTAAAGCCAGGCCATTTAGGAGTGAAATCAGGAAACACTTACACACAAAAGGGTGCTGGAAATCTGGAACTCTCTCTCCCAAAAGGCTGTGGATGCTGGGTCAATTGAAATTGTCAAGACTGAGATTGATAAATTTTGAGGGTTTCGACCTGAAACGTTAACTCTGTTTCTCTCTCCACGGATGTTGCCTGGCCTGCTGAGTTTTTCCAGTGTTTTCTGTTGTTGTTTTGATAAATTTTTGTTGGGTAAGGGCATCAAGGGATATGGTTCAAAGGTTCATTTGAGAAGATTTGAGGTACAGATCAGTCATGATCTAATTGAATGGCGGTATGGGCTTGAGGGGCTGAATGGTCTACTCCTGTTCCTATGGGTTCCATTGGCAGAGGCATAGAGCACAAATTAAGAGATTGTATTGTCACTGTATAGCATGCTGGCCAGATGCCATCTGGAGTAGCGTGTGCAGTTCAGGGGGACTCCAATCTGCAACAACAACTTGCCGTTTTATAGTGCCTTTAACATAGTAAAACATCCCACGGCGCTTAATGTAGTGTACTTGTTCACATCAAATTTGTGTGGATTATTTCAATGAAGTCAGTAACCAAAAAATGTCAATCATACAATTATTGGGTTCCTGTATGGCGCATTTCCCATGCTCAAGGGCACTTAAGTTCAGTAATGTGTTTGAAGTTCCAGTTCTCTGCCTTTCCCAGCCCCATGAAGGTGGAAGAAGTTTAGTTATGCACTGGTGCAGTAGTCAGCTGGTCTTACAGTCACCACACCCTCTGATCACAGGAGGTGCTGATTATAAATGAAGTGCTGACTTGCCAGGGAAACACAGATTGAAAGTAGTAATGCAATATTTCACATGACTAGCAACTTAAGCATGCAAGATGCACCATTTGTAAATTTTCTAGGTTTACAGTATTGCTGTCCTTTGGAAGATAATGAGGCAACAAAGACGATTCTGGGTATCAGGATTTTAAACTGGGACAGCATTGGTTTTGCTTTCTTTGGAAAAAATAGAGAATTGTAAAAGATGTAGAAAGGGTTAGGAGGGATTATGAAATTGGTGGTTAACAAAGACAAGTACTTTTATAAGCACATAGTTAAAGAAGGGATGGGAGCACTTGGAGATAAAGGTGCTATCTTGTTCTTGAGAATGAGGGAAAGGTTGCAATATCCACCTCCCGCTGATCCCCGACCCCGCCCCCCCCCCCACGATCCTGCCCCCTGATCGACCCCTCGCAACTGAGGCCTACCCGCCCGCAGCTATCCAGCCTCTCGAGCTGGCTGGCTGCGGGCGGGAATCCAAGGCCTCTCATTCAAATGAGGCCCTGCCGGTAAAAATCGGCCTTCCAGTTTTCCTGCCCGCCTTGGACCCCCCACCCCCAAGCCACCTCCCCGAACAAAATTCCGGCCTACGTGTCTGTTCAAGGAAGGAGCAAAAGAGGAACCAAAATGGGCAGACTGGGGACAGATGCAGTTCAATGCAGTGAGGTGAAGAAGTACATTTTGGGGGAAGAACAGTAAATAAGAAGATTCTTAAGAGTGGAGGAATAGAGAGAACCATGGATCTAGATACATAGAAGAGGGAGTACATTGAGAAAAGACCATAAAGAAAGCAAATCAGTACATTGAATAATAAATTGAATTTGTACAAGGGATTGGTAGGCCACAGTTACTGTATTGCATGCAGTTCTAGACACCCCATTACCATGGAAACAATACATTGAAGGTGCACTAGAATGAAAAAGACTTCAACATTGTGGCTTCCTCCACTGGAACAGAGAAACTTAAAGGAAATTTGAGGTTTTCAAAATTATGAAAGCTTTTTGGAGGGTAAATAGTGAAAGATTGTTTTGACTGGTTGGTGAATGGGTAATAAGAGGGCATAGATTCAGGATTATCACTAGCAGAATATAGGGGAAGTTAGAAGAATGTTTTTGAAATGAAAGGTTATTAGAATATTGAATCCTTTCCTGTGAGGATACTGAGACAGAGACTAATAGTATCATTTAAAAGGGAATTGGATAAGTATTTGGAAAGGAGGAATGTAAAAGGATATAGGAAAAGGGAAGGAAAATGGGATTAGAGTAGATAGCTCCAGTTGAAGAGCTAGCACCAGCACAGGCGTGATTGACTGAATTGCTTCCTTCTGTGTTGTAAACTGGATTCTATGAATACACACAGGACTGGTAATTATAAGTTTAAGTATAGGATATTCTGGAAAGCATGCCAAGTTCTGCTCTTCCTTTTTCCATACAGCTAATTTTGCAAAGCTAAGATTAGACATAGGATCTATCAAAAATTTGAAATGATTTGTAATTTTGTTTCATTTCATGATAAAACTTTACAACTTTAGGTACTTATTAAAAAATCAGCTCTGAATGTTTTAAAATATATGAATTACACCATGGCATACACTGACACGCCTTTGCCACACCACAACACACGTACCCTATCCATCTATACATATACACCCCTACCAACACGACATATTTACCCACATCACATCACATGCCATACCCACCCCACAACACACGCATACTTGATCGATATGCACATGCTTTCCCAACCACAGAGCATGCATTCTACCCACGCCACATCACATGCCCTACCCACAACATAGTCACACACACACCCCCCACCTATCCTACAGCTTCAGCATTAGTGCTGACCGAACTGTCTGTACCATCATGCGTCCCTGACAGTAAACATGTTGGATTAGCCCATGGGTCAATGAATTTCCCACCCTGAAATGTTTCATTAACACCCAGATTAATGCATTATTTGGTTATTTGCAATTGTTGATCACATCAGGTGCTGGAGAAAATGTCATTTAAGAATGTCTCTCTATACAGACCAGAAGAACCCCACGTTTGATCCTTGGTCTGTGCTGAGTTAACTCATCTCCGCCTGGTTAGAGGTAGGGGCTCTACAGTTGGTCTTGGTACCTTTTTGAGTTTGAGGGAGAAAATAGAGCCAGAGTTCCTTCCTATGATTGCTGCCCAATGACTACCTGGGATGTGTGGGTGTTGGGTGTAGCGGGATTGGACACGGCTATGAAACTTCCGTAGTTGAATTGGCTGCCAATGTTTGTCATCTCGGCTCAGACATGAAGATTGGCCATTTAGGAGAGATATTCGCGAGTGTCTCACCTCCTGACTTCCCAAAGCCTTTCCACCATCTACAAGGCACAAGTCAGGAGTGTGATGGAATACTCTCCACTTGACTGGATGAGTGCAGCTCCAACAACACTCAAGAAGCTCGACACCATCCAGGACAAAGCAGCCCGTTTGATTGGCACCCCATCCACCACCTTAAACATTCACTCCCTCCCCATATGGCGCACTGTGGCTGCAATGTGTACCATCTACAAGATGCACTGCAGCAACTTGCCAAGGCTTCTTCAACAGCACCTCTCAAACCCGCGACCTCTACCACCTAGAAGGACAAGGGCAGCAGGTGCATGGGAACACCACCACCTCCAAGTTCCCCTCCAAGTCGCACACCATCCTGACTTGAAAATATATCGCCGTTACTTCATCGTCACTGGGCCAAAATCCTGGAACTCCCTCCCTAACAGCACTATGGGAGTACCTTCACCACACGGACTGCAGTGGTTCAAGAAGGCGGCTCACCACCACCTTCTCAAGGGCAATAAATGCTGGCCTTGCCAGCGACACGCACATCCCAGGAACGAATAAAAAAATATATATATTCAAGGGCTGCTGCTGCCTATAGAACTGTGCCCTAGCTAGAATCAACAGCTCCAGGATAAGATGGAAGAAAATTAATAGACAGGATTTGAAAAAAGAATGGTTATGTTAACGTCCCATTAGCTGACATAAATTCTATTACTCTGGGATACATCAGTACAGGTTTTTATTTACAGGTATGATGCTAGAACCAAGTTTACAGCACAGAAGGAGGCCATTCGGCCCATCATGTCTGTGCCAGTTATTTGTTAGAACAATGCAAAATGAATCCCATTGCTCCATGTTCTCCTCGTAGCCCTGTAGCTTCTCTGCTTCAAACATTTGTCCAATTTTCCCTTGAAAGATGCAATGATCTCTGCCTGAACCACTCCCTATGGCAAAGCATTTCATGCATGACAACAAACCTCTGTGTAAAGAAATTTATCCTAATCTGTATTCTCATTTTCTTAGTGATGGTATTAAATTAGTGACCCCTTGTCACTGACTCCCCAATCAGAGGAAATAGTCTTTCCATATTTACTCTATCAAAACCCGCCATTATTTTAAAAATATCTATTACATTGCCTCTTTGATTTCTCTGCTCCAGTGGATATCGTCAATTATCTCAAGTCTCTCCTCATAACTATAGCTTCCCCATCTCTGGCATAATCCTGGTGAACCTATGCTGTACACGCTCTGTGGTTTTGTTGTGCTTTTTTAATAGGGCTCCCAAAACTGCATACAGTACTCCGTGGGCTAACTAATGTTTTGTACAAATGTGCCATTGTTTCTTTACTCTTGTACTCTATGCCTCTCTTTATAAAATGCTATTGGCCTTTTTAGCTACCTGTACTCACACTTTCAGGGAATTATGTACTTGATCCCCTTAAGCTCTCTGTTCATCCATACCCTTCAGTGACTTTCCATTGAGTGTATATTCCCATTTCTTACTTTTCCTTCTAGCTGATATCAATTCTACTATGATATATTCGTGCAGATCTGAGCAACACCTATTTACTCTAACTTTGTTTCCTGTCCATCAACCAACTTTCTATCCTGGCTGCTAGATTTCCTCTTATACCTGAATTTTAGTAAGCATGCTAAATTTTGCTGAATCATGGACAATTTTGTGCCGTTGGCCATGCCTACTGGGGACTGGGTTGAGACTGCCTGAATTCACTTCACTACAGAACCCTGCAGGTTTTATCCACTACTCTGAGTCTGCATTTGGATCTAGGTCACAGTTGTGGCAGCACCATATTCTAGTTCACTGAGCCTATCCAGTCTCAACAATCCTATCTGTAGAGTATCTGTTCCAGCCTCCAGCACCCACCTCGCCCCTGCTGCTGTTACCTGCTGGTTTTCTGGACTGCACTCTAGCGCACTGCTAGCACCTCAGCTTTACTCTGCAGCTGTATTGGACGCTGGACAGAAATCAGCTTTCTCCTGGGCCCAATTTGTTCTGCTGCCGGCTTCTGGTCTTCACTGTGACCTCCAGTGTCGGCCGTGGCTCAATGGATAGCACTCTCGCCTCTGAGTCAGAAGGTTGTGGGTTCAAGTTCCACTCCAGAGAAAAGAGCACAAAAAATAAATCTAGGCTGCCGCGCCAGTGCAGTACCAAGGGAGTGCTGCACTGTCGAAGGTGCTGTCTTTCAGATGAGACATTAAACAGAGGCCCTGATTGCTCGCTCAGGTAGATGTAAAAGATCCCATGGCATTATTTCGAAGAAGAGCAGGGGCGTTATCCCCAGTGTCCTGGCCAATATTTATCCCTAATCAACATCACTAAAAACAGATTATCTGGTCATCATCACATTGCTGTTTGTGGGACCTTGCTGTGTGCGTTTCCAACATTACTACAGTGACTACACTTCAGAAGTACTTCATTGGCTGTAAAGCACTTTGGGATGTCCTGAGGTCTTGAAAGGCGCTATATAAATGCAAGTCTTTCTTTCTCCCAACTTCACTGCCGCTTTCTATTGAGACTGTATTCTCTCTTGGACTGCCTCTAATCCAGGATCTGGCCTGCTACTGCGCACTCAGCTTTCTGTTCCTCTGCTGGGACTATTCACTTTACACCGAGTTAGCTCCAATTCGTTCCTGCTCTGGATTCAGCTCCCAGGCTAGCTTCAGCGCTCATAAGCTGGCAGCTTATGATGGGATGCTTCCAATCGATGCTCTTGTAGGACTCTCCAGTCCCACACATGAGCTGGTGCTTATTTCCATGTGCCGAGCTCACAGCTGGAAGTGCTTTCATGCAGTAGTTTGCAGCAGTGAAATTTGAGTCCGAGTCAGACAATCTCGAACAGGCCTGGAACAAGTGATTGGACTCCCTGTCGTGAGGATGATTGGCAGACAAGAGCATGGAAACTGGGAAACCTATGGCATGATTTTAACCTTGCTTGCCTGGCAGTTAAATTGTCTGGGTCGCGTACCCGTTGATTTTCCGCCTGTTTTGCATTGATCTGTGTTTAAACTGCTCTTCTGAGCAGGCGACAGGCAGGCAATTCGATTCCTTCTTTCAGTATGCAAAACCAGGGTCCGAGGACCCCAACTGGAATTTTAACTCCGGCCTGAGCGGATAAGCTGCTGCTTCCCACCAGGTGAAGATAGCGAGAAGAGGCCATTGTTTTTTTTTTCTACTTTCATTATGGGTCCAGGAGGAGCAGGAGTGTTTCGGAAAGTTTAGGCCTCCCCTGCACTGGACTCTGCCTGTTCTCTCCTGTGAGACCCTCCCGAACCCCTCCCCGCGGCTTACCTTCTTGCCGGCGAGCCTTCCTTTGGTGCTGGTTGGTGGCCTCCTGCCACCCGAATCTCTGCTCCCGCCCGCCGACCAGTTGCCGCTTTCCGCCCATTTCAAGCGGGCACCTAAGTGGAGGCATGCAGATGAGCCCTGGGACCTCTCGCTACCAGCATTGGATGCATTTGCTGCTCCCACCCCCCCCCGGCCTGCATCCAGCTCCCAGTTAAAATTTCCCCTCATGAATTTACACGTGCGTCTCAGTAGGAAGCGGCACTGTCATCTTCATCTGTTTCATCAATGACCTTCCCTCCATCATAAGGCCAGAAGTGGGGATGTTCACTGATGATTGTTCCGTTCCAGTCGCAGTTCCACAGATAATGAAGCAGTCCTTGCCCTCATGCAGCAAGACCTGGACAACATCCAGGCTTGGACTAATAAGTGGCAAAGCATGTCCTATATATTAGTATTATAGAGTATGGGATATTAGTATTGCACAGCCCCAAATACTGGCTGGTATTATATGTTATCTGATCATCAGTCGGCATAGCATGGCTCCTGCACGTCGGTTGTCTGGAGCTAAGCACTGTAATGCATTTGACTTCTGTTGTTTTTAATCACCATAGTTTTATTCCTGGCTTTTAATTATGTTGTGTTACACCAATTATAAACAGCTCAAATAGCTCTGAAAATATTTGTGGCTATTATCATTTGGCAGACTTTTTTTCCAACCACAAAATGAGCGCAATTAAAATCCTCAAACAGATAATGTTCTCGTGTTGCTTTCAAGAGAATTGAATCGGGAAAAAGTAAATGAGAAGGTGCGGGTGTGTTCAGTGCTGGGGGTTATTTTGGTATGAGGCAGAAGTGAATCCTGGAACAATGGGCTGTGTGGTTTAAAACCTCAACGTGCACACAGCCCCGGAGTTCATTATTGCCAGTAGTTTACTCATCTTCCTCATACAAATAAATGATCTAGTTAACGATTAAACTGGAAACGTGAAAGTTTCACCAGGTGCGGGGAGAGGACAATAAAATTTTACATAGCTTTTCTTAAAAATAAACGGTTTCACATCCCCATTAAAATAGTGGACAAAGAATTTCATACAAATGTATTGTGTTTGTATGCCTAATATCTCACAGCCATCTATCTCCATCTCTCGAGGCCATTGTTTTCCAGAGAGTGTTTGTTTAATTATCTCTGCTTTTACTTATCCTTATCATTTCAACCCAGTTCCTAACCAGCTATTTACCCATCTGCTTTTTTCAATTAACTGACTGACCCCAGCATACATCTACTACTCTGGAAGGGTTGGGGAGGACCATGAAAGAAATGTCTTCTAATCTCCAGTCTTACTGAAGCCTGCTAATGTTGTAGTCCTGCTCTTTAGTTATTTGCTCACAGTTCCAGTTAAATAACCCCCTTACTCCTACATTATCCTCACGGCATTTTAAAAATCTGAGATCGTGCCCCCTTTCAATTGTCCATTGTCCAGTGAAAACAAATATAGTTCTGTGAGTCATTCTTCATAATTTGGAGCGTTAGTCCTGGGAACATTCATGTTGCTCTCCTATAACCATACCCATGTACTTTTGAAGGTAGGCTGCCCAAAGTTACGTGTAGTAAAGGAAAACCTTCATTTATATAGCACCTTTCAAATCCTCAGGGCATCTGCTTCACCGGCAATTACTTTTGAAGTGTAAGTCACTGCTGTTATATAGGCAAACACTACCATTTCAAACAGTTTCAAGATGACCATCTACTAACCTCCTTTTCTTTATCTTTAGTAGTGCTGATGAGGTTATTGGGGGAGCTGGGTTGGACAAGTCATTGAGGCCAACATTGTGAGAGAACTACAGTCATCAATGCAAAATCTCTCGTGGTTTTGTAATTTTGAGCGCTGAAATCCAGCTTTCTTTCACTGTCTGGCTCAATAGCTCAGAATTTGCGGTCTTGATGACTGTGAACTGGCAGCATTCACCGTCATCCTGTCTTTGAGACTGACCGTAACTTGAGGATTTAGTGCACGCGTAGCCTAATGCGGAAATCCTGAAGTTGCGGTCTGTCATTCACTGCTCCTCCACAGGCCCCCCTCCCCCCACAGAGCCGGCAATCAGCGAAATCTTTCAAATCATGGAAACTGACACAAACTTCGGCTCTTCCGCAGTAATTACGCTGTTAAATTCCCCACTAAAAGTTAAACCCAAAGGGATTAGGTGTAACTGGAGTTTTAACAGCGTATTGACTGCTAAACAAAGGTTATGGCCCTGAAAAACTAATTTTAATTTTATGCAGTGTCAAATTTATCCATTTTTGTAAACATTATTTTTAAGAAAAATTAAAAAAAAATGTTTTCAAAAGTTTCTTCATCTTTATTCCAGGTTTGCCTTTTCCCCATGTGAGAGCTCCAATCTTTGTTTTGCTCTCTAACATTTTTAAAAAGTTAGAATTTTAAGAGCTTACCCACTTCCTTGTTCGCTGTCTGAGAATTCTGCGTTTTGATTGGCTGCTTAGACAGCTCGTTGACGTCACAGCAGCTCGCACTATGGGATTCCCACTATACTACGTTGATTTCAATTACACGTCAGAAAACCCGAGTTTCCCGACACACAGATCGCAAGATCTTTGTGCAAAGCGCACTTCAGGGGTCACCGGCGAACCCCTTTGCTTCGGCACTGACCGTAAATTCCGGGCCAATATCTCCTCAATATCTTTCACGACCTCGGGATGTCCCAAAGCGCTTTACAGCCAATGAAATACTATTGAAGTGAAGTCACGGTTGTAATGTAGAGAAAACAGTGAGGTATCAGCTATCAGCATTTGAAAGACGACACCTTTGACAATGCAGCATCCCCTTAGATGATGTTCTTAAGTTCTGACATGGGCCTAGAACACTCAACCTTCTAACTCCGAGTGCCACTACTGAGCCAAGCTAGTAGAAGGGTTAAAAGCTTTACTTCAACATCAAGTCAATGCAGTCAGTGCATAACCATAAAATGCCCTCTCTGTTTAGTATAAAAATAATTTCACATCCATGCTCACATCCATAATTTGTGGGTATGAGAGGCTGAGAACTTCTTCATGCAGCCTCACCCAAAAAGGTTTGAGAACGTCCCGTCTACATTCCTGTGCCTTTCTTTAGAATGCTATATACAATGCTCTTTAAATGCTGTACTGCACAGTATTTTCTAAGCAACTGTTTGCACACTTCGCAATACATGCCAGGATATTTTCTACACTGCTGCTTTGGTGCCACTGAAAATAATTTTACAGGTACAGTACACCATGTGTGTGTCTGGCACAGACCAGGGGTATTGTCTATGGAGTTCGAGAGAAATGTGTTAGTCAGCATTTTCCAGCTGTTGGTACATTTCCTGAGATTCCAGAAAAAGAAAACCCTTGTTTTGTTTTAATAAAACTACTCTTCCAACTGCGTCTGCAACCTCATGAAGTCTATGCGTAGTGAGTGTACTTCAGATGCTCCACTCCATTGCTTTAACTGTGCTTCTTGTGAAACTAGTGTTGCGGTGAGTTTTTGGAAGATCGGATTTGAAATTGTACCAAATCTCATCTCTGAAACTGGATTTAGCTGTTCTCAATTGGTTGAGATCCACCTTGTTCTGCCGGTTGTCAAACCCCGGAAGTGTTTGTTTATTTTGTATTTTTACCTGGGGTTTTTTTGTACATGTGTACACACACACGTGTATCTCTGCATGGGGTGGCTCAGTGGGTAGCCCTCTTGCCTCTGAGCCAGAAGGTTGTGGGTTCAAGTCCCACTCCTGAGACTTGAGCACAAAAATCTAGGCAGTACTGAGGAACTGCTGCACTGTTGGAGGTGCCGTCTTTTGGATGAGATGTTAAACCGAGGCCCCTCAGGTGGACGTAAAAGATCCCAAGGCACTATTTCGAAGAGGAGTAGGGGAGTTATCCCCGGTGTCCTGGCCAGTATTTATCTCTCAACCAACATCACTAAAAAACAGATTATCTGGTCATTATCACATTGCTGTTTGTGGGAGCTTGCAGTGCGGTAATTGGCTGCCGCGTTTCCTACATTACAACAGTGACTACACTTCAATAGTACTTTATTGGCTGTAAAGCGCTTTGGGATGTCCTGAGGTCGTGTAAGGTGCTGGAGAAATCCAAGTCTTTCTTGCTTTTGCATGGACGAACAAGCAATGAGATTTCTCTGCTGGCATTGCCAGGGTAGCTCCACTCTGTGTAAGCCTCTAGATTGACAACTTCACATAGAATTTACAGCACAGAAACTGGCCATTCCGCCCAGCCTGTCCATGCCGGTGTTTATGCTCCACACGAGCCTCCTCCCACCCTACTTCCTCTCACCCTATCGGCATATCCTTCTATTCCTTTCCCCCTCATGTGCTTATCTAGCTTCCCTTTAAATGCATCTATGCTATTCGCCTCAACTACCCCTTGTTGTAGCGAGTTCCACATTCTAACCACTCTTTGGGCAAAGAAGTTTCTCCTGAATTCCTTATTGGATTTATTAGTGACTATCTTATTTATGGCCCCTAGTTTTTGACTCCCCCACAACTTTACAGCTGCTGCTCTCGGTAAAACCAGGGCCTTACTTTCGTGTTGGCCAAGTGTTAACAAAAATGACAAGGTTATCAGCAGAACAGCCTATAATTTCTTCAGTGTTTTAGAAGCTGGACCGGGTGTGGAAGCTGGTGGATTAATGGGTTGGAAAATGTCGAGACAAAAACATTAAAAAAAAAAATTACGGACAAGTATACTACTTAATTTAAAATGTAGGCCCCGGTTTATCTCAATGAAAAACTATAGGATGTGAAGAGGGCTGTATTGGGTGGATTACACTGGCTATTGACATCTTCTGTTCTGTGTGTCCTTGTGCTGTCAGAGAAGTCCTCTTCCCCCCCTCCCCCACATCTCACATTGACATTTGCTCTATGTGCCGAGCAAGCTGCCAGCTCTGTGGTGGGGCCCTGGAGCTCTGAGCGCCAGTGTGTGAACACGTCTTGCTCACACCAAGCTGTGCAGCGACAGATGGGGAGGGACACCCAAAGGATCGGTGATAAATCTGAAACTCTTGGCTCCTCCTTTGTTCTTTTCGGCATTCATGCGCGATAATAAGATTAGAATCTGCTCAGCTGTCCCCTATCGCACAACAGCATTCTGGAGCTGACTGATGCCCATTGTAATTTTTTAGGAAAAAAAGAATCTTTTGACCGTCAAATTTACAAAGGAGTGGATACAAAGTTGGATTTTTTTAAAAAAAATTCTGATATAGTTCTTGATAAATGTGAGCATTTATGCAAAGCTCCTTTTTTTTTAAAAAAAAGCTATTTCTGATGCACTCACCCGAACACTCTTGCATTCAGTTAATTTATAACCTGCACCTGAGCCAGTGTTAAATCTGGAAAAGGGTGTTATTGATGGAGCTCTTCATCAAAGCTGCTAACATTGGTTTCTGAGTTGTTAAACGGGCCGTTTTATAGGTAGTGGGCGTTTTAATGACATGTGCTAAGTCAGTCGCAAATTAGTTGATCTACCTCGGATTCATGGACAAATCGTGAATTTTCCAGCATCGGGTGTGTACCTGAAGCCAGATAAATTTATCAAGATATGTCTGACACACCGGTAATTTGTTAGTTATTTGGGCGATTAGGTTCCATGACTGGCACTCTTGAAACAGAAGGTGCTTAAAATATATATTTAACATTTGTTGTCATGGCAATGAAAGGCTGTTAGTATTTTAGACTGGCCCCATCCCAGAATCCTATTCAGTTGGTGCATGTTTCTGAGATTGATAACAAGTGAGTGTGTGTGTGTTGTGAAAGGAAGGCACAGCTTTGATTCACTGGATGCTGCATAGCTACGAATATTAATTGCAAACGAGTTGATTTGAAATGTTACTTTTTAAATCATTTTCCTGTTCTCCCATATTAATTGTGTATATGTACCAGAAACATTTTGTAATCGGCACATCTCTTGTCTGTCCCGCCCAGGCCATTGACTGACTAATGTTATCACGGTCGGACGCGCTGACCTGCGAGAGAACATCATTGTCTGTTAAGGAGAGGAAGGAGCCGAGGACTGGATAAAGGAGGTGAGCGGAGGGGACGGCGTAACCTCTACTATTCACAGATATTCAGATCCTATTCTCAAACATCACTAAAAATATTGTTCATATTTGACAGTATGTTTCCCCCCGCCCCCTCCCTTGCATTGGGATACAGTTCCATAGGAGCCAGCAGCCCTCCTATACCAGAACCAAGTGGCTAGTTCTCAGTGGAGAAGTGAGCGTCAACAGTTTGTTCAAATGTTGGGGCATTACAGTAAAGTAGAATCCGGCATAGTGAGCAGGAGCTAGAACCCTGTCTCATTGTTTATTCTTTATACCCACCCCTCCCTCCACTGCCATGCCCAGAGACACTGAAGCAATGTGCAGCACATCTACTGATCCCCTATGTGTCCAAAGTGTATGGATTCCACCCCCCCGCACCCCAGAACCTCTATAGTTAAAAAATGGTTTTGATTTAGTTTCTCCCTCTGTCTTTCGGCCTATCGATGCGATGCAACAGTAGAGTGCAGCCAGCTGACCTGCTCCCAGGTGTCTGCTGCTCCAGTCGCTGTTGGTAGGGGCACAAATTTAATGTGGATGGGGTGGGGTGACAGGTCCACAGACTTGTTTTATCCTCTGCGAAGAACTAGCAAGTCTTATTTATACGGCGTGAGACTTTCTTATCTGGTTGCATATTTTAATCAATCTCCAAAAGTGAAATCTTTAAAATTCGGAAGGTGTTTGATAGGGTAGATGTGGAGAAGTTGTTTCCAATCTGGGGAAGTCGCAAACTAGGGGCCATAAATGTAAGATAGTCACTAATAAATCCAATAAGGAATTCAGGAGAAACCTCTTTAGCCAGAGAGTGGTTAGAATGTGGAACTCGCTACCACAAGGAGTAGTTGAGACGAATAGCATGGATGCATTTAAGGGGAAGCTAGATAAGTACATGAGGGAGAAAGGGATAGAAGGATCTGCTGACAGGCTGGTAGGAGGCTTGTGTGGAGCATAAACGCCGACATAGACTGGTTGGGCCAAATGGCCTGTTTTTGTGTGTTGTAAATTCTGTCATTCTATGATCTGTCTCACTCTTTGACCATAGATCTCATTCCTAACACTTCTCTAAGATTGACAGTCCTGTTGTCACCAGCCTCCCCTGACTACATAACTGAGAATGTGTGAGAGCAGTTATGCATAAACCCACATTCAGTCACTGTGTGGCACAGACGTCTGCCACACCTTCCTACTGCCGTTTGATTTGGCAGGACGCTTTAATTGGCTAGGGTTGCAATGGTGACCAGACACTGTCGAGCCCGGTTTGGTTATAGTGTACTTGCAGTCTGCTTTTGGAATGTTAATCTCCAGTTGAACGAGGGAGGTACAGTGTCCAGTGAGTAACAATGTTCACACTATTGCCGTTGGGGCCAGCCTGTTGCAGCCAGTCATTTACTTACATAAAGCTGGGTTGACAGCAGCAGACAATTAGAGTGATCACTAGTGGAAAGGTCAGTAAATACAATAAATGCTTTAGCCATCTAGTGCCCTAATATTTCATAAAGTGATTTAGCCTAAAAAGCCATCTACATGTTGTAAGTAACACTTCTCTACACAATACCTCTGACAGCTGTACTTCACCAGCAATAAAATACCATTCTGAAGACCTGTGGCATTCATTGACTAATTCTGTCAAAATAAAACTTCTTTATTTCAGGATTTTCTTGGCTTATTAGTGTTTCACTAGTGAATCCAAAATCAATAGTTATAAACTACTGAGCCGTCAGGGCAATTTCCAACGGCAGTGCTTTGGCAAGAACTTTTCAGATATTAAGTTTGACACAAATCTGCTACCGTATTGTGATGCTGGTGGTTTAAAATGAACAGTGTCTCTGGAAAAGCCACGGGATGACTTAGAGTGACACAGGGAAGATGATAATTAAAAAAAAATTAAATAAAGTTGATGGCCTTGCAATATTTACCACACATATGTCACAAATTGGAAGTCTTCAGCACAGTTACCATTTAGGAAATGCAAGTTTCCCACATTTCCATTGATGCAGTCCACTTGGCTAAGTGCCAATACAAGTGCCTTGTGAACCCAGAGCTTGTTAAAATGGAAAATTGTCTTTTTCCAGCAACAGCCCCCCGCCCCCCTCCCCACCCCCCCACACACACAAAAAAAATGTCACACTGTGTGATAGAAACATAGAAAAATAGGAGCAGGAGTAGGCCATTCGGCCCTTCGAGCCTGCTGATCCTCTATCGCAATACCATATTTCCGCTCTCTCCCCATACCCCTTGATGCCTTTTGTGTCTAGAAATCTATCTATCTCCTTCTTAAATTTATTCAGTGACTTGGCCTCCACAGCCTTCTGTGGTAGAGAATTCCACAGGTTCACCACCCTCTGAGTGAAGAAATTTCTCCTCATCTCAGTCCTAAATGCCCTACCCCGTATCCTGAGACTGTGACCCCTCGTTCTAGACCCCCCAGCCAGGGGAAACATCCTCCTTGCATCCAGTCTGTCCAGCCCTGTCAGAATTTTATACATTTCAATGAGATCCCCCCTCATTCTTCTAAACTCCAGTGAATACAGGCCTAGTCGACCCAATCTCTCCTCATATGACATGTGATACAAGATGTGAGCAGTTTGGTCCGTCTGTTCATTCTTTCAGTCCAAATGGTCATCAGGAAAAGACTTTCAGGCAAAATTCGGTATCGCCTCCTTTGGGGTGCTTGCGCCCCGAAAAAGTTAGCACCCCCGCGCCCGAAATTCAATTACTGGAAGCGTTCCACCCCCCCCCCCCCACCTCTTGGGGCGCTCCCTGGGAATATTGCGGCGCTACATGCCCCAGCGCCACGCGCGCCGGCACGTCACATCGCGGTACTGCAGGCCTTCCTCCCCTTATTAAAGGGGAAGGGCCTTGCGCAGCGCGACCCGGGGCCCAGCTGGGGGAGGGCAGAGGAGGCAGGTGCAGGCAGGCGGCCCGCAAAAAAAATGGCCACCCGGCACCTCCCCTTTAAATATTGCCGCCCCGGCCGCACGTACGCCCCCCTGACCCTGATGGACATAGTGTCTGGCGGTAAGTCAGGGGGCGCGACCGAAGTTTGCGGCTGGGGCGCTGCGCTGCGCACGACGATGATATCATCGCCTGAGGCGCAGTGCCGCGGGGCGCTACCGGCTACCGCCGCTGCTAACCTCCTGCTGAAATTCGCGGGAGGCATTAGCAGCGCCGCGCCCGGGCGCTAGTTACTTTGTGCCCCATTAGCGCCCTAAGAGGGTGCTAACGGGAGGCGCAAAGCAACTGAATTTTGCCCCCTTTGCCTTATTGACCTGGTTTGAAGGCCCAGAATTCCTTCTTGACTGTGAACTAGTTGCATTCAGTTCTAAGACTGTAAATAATACGCTTCAATTCCCGAGTACTTGGGGATAAATTACAGTGCAAATTTCTAAATTTCCCTTTTTAAATAAATCTTGTGATGCAGAATCAGCCACATCCATTTAAAGCTGTAGCCGGACTTTAATCACAGTTCAGAAGTGACGTCTCCTCATTGCTTGCTGAAAGTGGATCTCAGGGGCACCTTTGCATATGTTTGTACTTGTGTTTACACTGGTTTATTAGCTCTTTATCTTTAAAACACTGGCTTTTAATCAGATCCTCTGATCAGACGTTGACTTTTATTCAGAAATGAATGTCTTGAGAACTAGGCCTGGACTCTTGTGTGCGTCCACTGGTACTGACTTCTCATCTCAACATTTTACCTCTGTTCTTTACTCGGAAGAGCTAGGCTCAGTATCTAAAGCGAAAAGAATGTTTGAAAGTGGAATTTGATCCCCAGAGTTATCGCTTTCTTTGGGCTTGTGTATATTGGGCAGTACAGTGCTGACCTATTCTCTCACATCCAGTCTGTCTGTAGCTGGAGAATGTGCACTTGAATGAGGAATCAAATGGCCTGCTCACACACGGCGTGAAATTTATTTCTACCAAAAACACCTTTCTTGTCAATGAAGCCACGGTTTATATAGTTTTAAGGTTTGGACAACTATCGTTCCCACTGCCCTATGGGTCATTCATTACCCATGCGCTCAATGAATGTCGTTTTTTGCCTTATTGTGGCTACAGCTTCTCCGTTCTCAGCCTCAAAGAGATGCTCTGATCTGTAGCCACACACAGGAAACTAATGTTTGCTGCAAGCTGATCGCTTACTGCCAGACCATGCTAAAAGTAATGCAAATGTCACAATGTTTGACTGAGGTTAACACGTTTCTGGCTACCGGCCCGCACTGGACAACCTTCAGCAATAATAATAAGAAAGAAAGAAAAAAACTACACATTTCTACAGCACCTTATCACATCTCAATGCGCTGCACATACAGCGAATTACTACAAACGTGGCAAGCACTTTTCCTGCTGCAACTATGCACAATCAGCAATGAGATTATAAGAAAATAAGTGGTGTACTATAAAGGTTTTGTTATTAACAAAGACAAAATAGGGGGTGGGGATGTTTTCAGTCATTTACAGACCATACTTCCCATAACAGCCCCTCCCCTCCCACAGCACCTTCCCCTGCAAGCGCAGGAGATGCAACACATGGCCTTTTACCTCCTCCCCACTGTCCAGGGCCCTAAACACCCCTTCCAGGTGAAACAGCGATTTACTTGTACTTCTCGCAATTTAGTATACTGTATTCGCTGCTCACGATGCGGTCTCCTCTACATTGGGGAGACCAAACGCTCATTGGGTGACCGTTTTGCGGAACACCTCCGTTCAGTCCATAAGGGTGACCCCGAGCTTCCGGTCGCTTGTCATTTTAATTCTCCCCTCCACTCCCACTCTGACCTCTCTGTCCTTGGCTTCTTACACTGTTCCAATGAAGCTCAACGTAAGCTCGAGAAACAGCACCTCATCTTTTGATTAGGCACTTTACAGCCTTCTGGACTCAACATCGAGTTCAACAATTTCAGAAGATAATCCCTGCCCCTATTTTTTCGCATGGCAACTGTTGATTATTCTGCCATCCCCATTTGCAACATTTAACCACTCCTGCCTTCCACCCTAGCACAGACCATCCCTTTTGTTCTTTCCTCCCCTCCCCCTCCCCGTTCCCTGCCTCTGCACCTGCTTAAAATCTGTTACATCTCTAACTTTTCCCAGTTCTGACGACAGGTCACAGACCTGAAACGTTGACTCTGTTGAGTGTTTCCAGCATTTTCTGTTGTTTCAGCTTCCCATAGTGGCATTTTGAAGCAATGTGTGAAAATCCTTATAAAACAAATACAATAGCTTATCATTATAAACATTTTGATATACCATGTATTATTCCTGGCTTTCACATTCATAGTAAAAAACAATGCATTGTTCATAAAGATATTGAATATTGTTTTCTGTACTTACACTTCCTCCTATATTCCTTTTTCTCCCCTCCCGAGTCAGCCCCACACTGTACTTTGACATGGCATGGCAATCCAGTTCACAGGTACCTCCATGAATGGCTTCAGTGATGTTTCTTGATTGACCTGCCAGATAGTGCTTGTGTTTCTGTGCGGCTCAATCTTCTGGTAGTCAACTATAGGTTAAAACTTTTGTATCCTTCGTGCATCCTCAATGGGTGTTCAGACACCAGAGCAGGCTTTAGTGCATTGCTATTGGGTGCTAGGACTTTAATTCCTAATGCATGTCCAGACATGTATGTTAAGCAGTTATGGTTTCACTATTTATTTGTCAGAAAATGTGAAAAGCTACCAAAAAGTAAATGTTGAATAAATTGCGGTTGGAGGCGTGCCGCCGGAGTATGCCTCCAACCCGCCAAACATTTACGAATGTACCTGCTGGTGCCCAGACTGTGAAGAGTTGCGGTCTCAGGCATCGAGGCGGAGGGCAGTGTAATAGCCCACAGATCTCAGGGACACAGGCGGTGCAGAAGCGTCCCTGGGATCACGTGGGCCCAGTCCTCCAACGACAAAGGAGAATTCCAAAGCACTCATTTACGAAGGGAATCCCCTAATGATATGCAATGGAATCCCCAAATCTAATAATTATACAAGGTACAGAATTGCAATTTTGTTCACAAGTTCCTTCATTGAACCAACCTCAATAAAAATTTAATTTTTGATAATTTTACACATCATTTAAGACTGTAATCTGGGCCAATATTTGCATAAACTCATTTAATAAAGTGTATGTGCATAATTTTGGATTTTTAAATGTTGTATTTAAGCCTTAGATATCCCTTTACGCTGATGCAAGCAGGCCCCATGCCCGATTGCATCAACTGTAAGACTTACGTGGGCAGTTGCTGGCCTGTCGCTGGGCAAATAGCCCAACTCTGCGCCAGCAATACTCAGTTTTCAGGTGGTTCGGATGATCTGTCGAGGCGTACCGTGACAGATCGCAAGTTCCGGATTTTGTGCAAGCGTACGCGCAAAATCCGGAACCTGTGGGGCATTTCAAAGGGAATACGATGGCGTACTTCGCAGACACCGCAACTTCTGGGCCATTTTGTTTGCAGGTAATTTTTGTTTTGTTTTTATATCCGATACCAACACTTCAGAGAATATTCCTTCTCAGTGCCATGGGTTTTGAGACTCTGGAGTAGATATAGAATCAATTTAATTTGTTAGGATACTTTAATCATTTGAGACTGAATTTGAACAGCATTTTAATTTTGGCAGAACTCTGGTGCTGACTCTAAACTTGGAACAATTAATGACCTGTTGGAGGTGGGATTTCTTGATTACTCCCACAGATTACTTCCAACATTCTGAGTGCAACCCACTGATTAAAAATTCATCAAATGCTTTTGGTATTTGATACCTACAGTTCTCCAGCTGCAGGCTGTGTTCGTTCAGTCACTTGTAGTCATGGTCTGCATTATCACATTGCTCTTATGTCACTGTGCCAACAACTCGGGAGTAGCCACAGTATGAAAATATTTTCAAAGATCATCTTGGGCTTAGCTTTAGTGTATTAAATGCAGATAGAAGCTTTTATTCCACAGAGGGTGGAGCTGGTTGTCCATGCTGGCAGTTTTTTTCCTTAGCAGCCGTAAATGCCATCCAGTCTTCTGGTAGCCATTTCATTCCACTGCTGCTGGCATGACTTGGGCAGATAGCCCACCTAGGATGTACATTGAGCCCTTTCAGAGAGAGAAAAAAAACCTGGAGTCCTGTCCTGCTGAGAACACCTCGGGCTGTGTCTAGGGCGAGAGAGAGAGAGAGAGAGAGACACTGAGGAGAATGTTCCCAGCTGTGTCTATTGAAAGGCACTTCAAGGGTGACGTGAGGAAGTATTTTGTCACACAAAGGGTAGTGGAAATCTGGAACTCTCTTCCCCCCCAAAAAAGCTGTTGAGGCTAGGTCAATTGAAAATTTCAAAATTGACATTGATAAGCTTTTGTTAGGCAAGGGTTACGGAACCAAGGCGGGTAGATGGAGTTAAGCTACATATCAGCCATGATCTAATTGAACAAGCTCGACGGGCTGAATGGCCTACCAAAGTTGTCAAGGGTGATGAAAGTAACTACCACAATGGGGATGAGACCAGTAGAGGAAAGAAAAGTTAATGGGAGTTTTTAGCCACTTCCTTAGAGGCTGGACATCCCTTTGCTGAGGCATAGTTGTAGCTTCTAATCACAATGGGGAACACAAAAAGCCTAGTGCCGATGCCTTTTTAACCACCATCATGAACACAGATCAAGATACTCACTGCTGCCTGTTCAGCTAGTGAGAAAGTCACACTTATACCTCATAGGCATCAGCTTTCAGACATTCTTTGGATTGTCTTGACAGCTTGCAGACCCTTGTTGTTCTGACAGATTGCATTCTTTCTTTATCTCAACAGCTGGCACATTATCTTTAGCCCGACAGCTTCCAGTCGTGCCCTCTGCCGACAGCTTCCAGGCATACCGTGTGCTTTCATGCCTGAACCTGGCATGATCTGTATGTCAGAAATTTGCAAATGTACCCCATCTGGCTTTGGTGCATGATTTAGGCCTTGCTGCCTGTAAAAACTCAACCCAAAAAGGTTTAATTGAAAAGTTTGTGTGTGAAAAAAGCCAAAGTAATCCATAAATGTGGCATGAATTCCTAGTTTATTAATAATAAGAGCATAAGACGTAGGAGCAGGAGTAGGTCATTTGGCCCCTCGGGCCTGCTCTGCCATTCAATAAGAGCATGGCTGATCTGATCTTGGCCTCAACTCCGCTTTCCTGCCCGCTCCCCATAACCCTTGACTCCCTTATCGTTCAAAAATCTGTCTATCTCCACCTTAAATATATTAAATGACCCAGCCTCCACAGCTCTCTGGGGAAGAGAATTCCAAAGATTCACGACCCTCTGAGAGAAGAAATTCCTTCTCATTTCCGATTTAAAAGGGTGCCCCCTTATTCTGAAATTATGCCCCCTAGTTCTAGATTCCCCCATGAGGTGAAACATCCTCTCTGCATCTACCCTGTCAAGCCCCTTCAGAATCTTATATGTTTCAATATGATCCCCTCTCATTCTTCTAAACACCAATGAGTATAGGCCCAACCTGCTCAACCTTTCTTCATAAGACAACCCCTTCATCTCCGGAATCAACCTCGTGAACCTAATTATACTACATTTTCCTTTGATGCTGTGTGGCAAGCCAACTACTAAAAGTGTTGATAAAAATTCTGCTGATTGCTGCAAGCTCCGTCTGCTCCACAGTTGGCCTATTGTGCTGTGTATTGTGTAGTCATTTGCAAGTCTATTCTCTGCAATCTATACTTTTGGGATTAGGGAAGGTTTTTCTGTAAAACATTGGCTGTTCTGAAAGAGTTATTGTGAGCGAGGAATAAATGAAATGTCTGCAGTGTCTGAATACAATGTCAAATTGAATTCAATGCAACTTTCAGGGAATGCCATGTAGGGTAGTGGAAGTCTGGAACTATCTACCCCAAAAGCCTGTAGTTGCTGGGTCAGTTGAAATTTTCAAGACTGGGATTGATGGATTTTTGTTGGGTAAGGGAATCATGGAGTGAAGGAGGGTAAATGGAGTAAGACCAGCTATGTTTCAACAGAATGATGGAACAGGCTCAAGGGGCATATGCCCTACTCCTGTTCCTATGTACCTTTGCAGTAGTAAAACACAGCAAATATAACCAAGACCACCCCGTGTGTGTTGCCATGATAGTGCGTTGTTTTTTAATGCATAAATCCCATTTATTACTGAACATCAAAGCATTTCCTAGCTGCTTTTATAAATAAACAGAGAAGGCAGAACCTAAAATGAACAAAGTAGGCTAATGACAAGAGATTAGGAAGAAGCAGAAAAAAGAGCTTCCATTTATATAGTGCCTTTCCCGTCCCAGATTACTTCACAGAAATTTCTTTCAGGCCTGTTTCGGGATACTGAAGAATCCCACGTGGTACTGACCTGACTCCTGCCCCGCTCAACACACACACACACCAAAAATTCGGCAAGGTGGGGTTAAAACAGCAATTCGGCCGCTCATTTACATATGTAAGGAGCCTATTACCTGTTTTAGACGTCTGCCAGAGACACCTGAATAATGGCCCATTCTAATATCGGGTCAGGCGTCCTTGGGCGCGGGACATTGGTTGCCAAAATTGGCGCTCTAAGTGTCCATTTTACAGGTGCAATGAGATCCAATTTCTACCACAAGTTCTTTATATCAAACCAGGATATACAAAATTCCTAGTCCTGATAAAGCACCATTATATTCAGTACAGAAGTTAAATGCTTCATAACGTTCCCTCACTGTACCTGTACCTGAAGAAGGAGCGGAGCTCCGAAAGCTTGTAATTTTAAATAAAACTGTTGGACTATAACCTGGTGTTGTGCGACTTCTAATTTTTGTCCACCCCAGTCCAACACCGGCATCTCCGCTTCATAACGTGACCAGAACTGCTTTGTCAGTCACTTTGAGTTGGTATAATGGAGGTCAGACTGCAAGTGAATCAGAAAGTCGATGCCTCACAGCAGCTGTGTACTTTCAATATTAATGAACAGTTAAAAGGCGGATAAGTTCAATACATTTTTATATCTTTGAGGAAGTATGGTACCACTCTATCAGTTACAGAGTTAGAATTGTTCTGATTTAATAAACATAAAAATAAATGCACTTATTCTGATGTGGTCTGTTATTTCACTTTAGTCATGATGGTTATTTGAACTTTGTAGAATATCCACGTGAATAAGATTTGTTGTGGTTTTCAAATTTGAAACAAATTTATTTTGATTTTTTTTTTCCCCCTCCTAACCTCGGGGCCATAAATATAAGATAGTTGCTCATAAATCCAATAAGGAATTCAGGAGAAACCTCTTTAGCCAGAGAGTGGTTAGAATGCGGAACTCGCTACCACAAGGAGTAGTTGAGGCGAATAGCATGGATGCATTTAAGCGGAAGCTAGATAAGTACATGAGGGAGAAAGGGATAGAAGGTTATGCTGATAGGGTTCAATGAAGTAGGGTGGGAGGAGGCTCATGTGGAGCATAAACACCAGCATGGACCAGTTGGGCCGAATGGCCTGTTTCTGTGCTGTACATTCTATATAGTTCTATGTAAAGTCACCCTGATGTAATTAAATTTAGACAACCTCCTGGCAGTGGCCATAAATCCAGCTTCGGATGTGCACCTCCGTCTCTCCACAGTAAAAACCGGTGAAAGAGCGGAGTCCGGGGTCAGGATTTAGTTATGTGGAAAAAAAATAGCTCCACATTTGGATGTCCAACTTGCAAATCTCTTAAAACACGCTGAAGCATAAATATCAGTTGTGTATTAAATAATGGAAAACGATGTTGGGGGATTGTAAGATGCAAAGAAGGAGGATTTTTTTTTAATTGTTTGCAAGTTGAGACTTTCTGTGGTGTCTGTGCTGTGATGGCTCATCAATAATGACTGACTGATTTGATTGGTGCTTTTACTCCAATACACATGAAAGACCTCAAACTCACCAGAACCTGACAGCCTGTCGCACGATTGAAAGAATCCTTGAACTCCGTATCACTAGGGAGGTTGTGCATGGTTTACTGTCTGGGATTATCCTGGAATCTTCAATTAATTCTAGAGAGCAGCACGTCATGCTGAAGGTGGATTATCATTTAGTAGATTTGCAGCCATGATTACAGCATCATTAATCTTTAAATGTGAGGCCATCATACATCAAAACATATGGAGAGCTCTTAACATCCTCATCTGTCATGGCACATTCTGCCGGTTTAAAAAAAACAGACCATAAAACAGAACCCACACACTCCGCACTGTAAACCCACTCCCACCAGAAAAGTGATGCATGAGAATCAAGTCTGTAATTTATCTCTGAGTGGGGGGGGAGTTTGTCCTACAATAAGGTGTGCAAAATTGAGCACAGAATTTTAACTGTGATCTAACCAATAACTTTTGTAGGTTTAACATTACCTCTGCCTCTACAAGAGTGAAAAGGTGCTTTATTTTAAGACGGATATCAAGGCCACAGAGAAGGTGCACAAGAGATTCACCAAGCTGATACCAGGGACAAGACGCTTTAGTTATGAAGAAACATTAGAGAAACTGGGGCTCTTAAATTGATGACCCCTCATCAATGACTGCCCTATCAGAGGAAATCTTTCCCTAGTCGCCGCATCAAAACCTTTCCTAATTTTAGAAACCTTTGTTAAATCTCAGTCTTCTCTGCTCCAGTGAAAATAGTCCCAGTATCTCAAGTCTCTCCTCATAGCTTTCCATCTCTGGTATTATTCTGATGAATCTATGCTGTATGCTTTCTATGACTTTAATGTCCTTTTTATAATGGGGTGTGCCTAGTAACTGTGGTCTAACTATTGCCTTATTCAATGTTTAGAATTACCTCTTTGCTCTTGTTGTTTAAGCTCCTATTTGCAAAACTTAAAACTGCCATTGATTTATATGTCTTTGTCTTCCTGCACTACGTCCTGCTTGCACACCATTGCGATACTCGCTCGCCTACATTGGGAGCCTTCCTCCCAAATCATTGAAGTTATAATCCTCACCCACATCCTCGAATCTCTTTCTCCCCCCAGCTGCATATGGTCCAACTCAGACCCATTGTACATCACTCCCTCGCTTTGCCCCATCATTGGCAGAGCCTTCAGCTGCTCTCCACTGCGGATTTCCTTCCCTAAACCCTCCTGCCTCTCCACCCTCTCACTTGACCTTTAAACGCCATCTTTTTGACAAAGCTTCTGGTCACCTCTCGCACCATGGCTCAGCATTTGTTCCTTTTGTTTAGTTTTATCTATTTCTTTTACCTTTTCTGGAAAGTGAATTCAGATGTTTTCTACATGAAATGCATTTTGTTGTTGCTGGCGTAATTTCTCCAGTGCAGTCAGGGACATGTTTCCATTTTAAAGTAAGGATCTTAACAGATTCCTGCAACTATGACAGAAACTTGGCCTTTACACTTCAAAATGACACATTGCTTTTGAAATGTTGTGTTGACCGGTTTCCTGGAGTTTCTCCCATGACTGGCTAGCTGAAAGTTTGTAGATTGCTCAGATATTAAATGATCCATTTTCAGTTCCTCAGAATTCACATGTAGTGTTGAAATTATTATAATTTTGAAAATAAAGCCCAATAACTACATCTGGTTAAAAGGCCAATTGAAAACTCTTGGATACATAGAGCAACAGAGTATATCACTGCGATGTTCAGATGCTGCAGTTTGTTCTGCTGCAGTGGAAACTTTTCACAACTGGGTTTCACGTAAATTATTGAGCCCTCCATTACATCATTTACCTAGAATTCTTATGAGAGGGGGAAAAAAAATGTCCTGGCAATCGAGATGGCCAAAATAGGGAAACAGTTTTCAGACGAGAAATGAGTAATGTAAGTAATGAGTTCATTACTGAGGTTTAGTTTCCCTTTAATCATCTCCAAGTAAGTGAACTCTCAAAATGTTCTGTGAGCTCCTTTGAGTTCCATATCCCTGCCAACCTCGAGAAGAAGACGACTCTCAAAATGAATAATGTGATCATCCATAGAAAAGATTTAACTTGTAAATGATGTAATGTTGTAGTTATCATAAAGCAATTAATAAGATCAGAAAATAAAAATGATTTGGCTGTCAAAAAGAGTCAGTACCTTCAGGAAATTACAGAATCGTAGAAATATCAGCACAGAACCAATCATGCCTAGGCTAGTGTGAGCTCCACATTGAGCCTATCTATTCCTAAGCCATTTCTTTGCTCTCCATGCAGCCTTTAATATTTTCCCTCCTCAGATCATAGAATCATACAGCACAGAAGGAGGCCATTCGGCCCATCATCCCAGTGACTGCTCTTTGAAAGACCTATTCAATTAGTCCCACTCCCCTGCTCTTTCCCCATAGCCCTCCAATTTTTACTTTTTAAGTATATAAATCCAATTCCTTTTTGAAAGTTACTATTGAATCTGCTTCCACCACCCTGTCAGGCAATGCATTCCAGATCATAGCAACTCTCTGTGTAAAATAAAAAATCTCCCCCCTGGCTTTTTTGCCAATTATCTTACATTTGTGTCCTCTGGTTACTGACCCACCTGCCACTGGAAACAGTTGCTCCTTATTTACTCTATCAAAACCGTTCATGATTTTGAACACCTCTATCAAATCTCCTCTTAACCTTCTCTGCTCTAAGGGAAACAATCCCAGCTCTTCTAGTCTCTCCACATAACTGAAGTCCCTCATCCCTGGTTTTATTCCAGTCAATCTCCTCTGCAGCCTCTCCAAGGCCTTGACATCCTTCCTAAAGTTTGATGCCCAGAATTGGACACAATACTCTAGCTGAGTCTAACCAGTGATTTATAAAGGTTTACTATAACTTCCTTGCTTTTGTACTCTCTGGGCTGGATTTTGTGAATGGAGATGAGTTGGAAGCGGGACTGCTGCTTGTCATGTCAATGTCCCGCCTCCATCCTCGCCTGACCAACCAGAGGGATTTTCCCCTGATTGACCTTGTTAAGCCCGCCCTGTGGGCTCAGCAGGCCAATTAGAGAGGAAATCACTGACAGAGCACGTCAACGTCAGAGTGCTATCTGTCAAGACTTCTTGAAAGAAGAAATGTCAGCATTTGACAGCTCTGTGAAGTTGTCAAACATAGAAACATAGAAAATAGGTACAGGAGTAGACCATTCGGTCCTTCGAGCCTGCACCGCCATTCAATGCGTTCATGGCTGAACATGGTACCTCAGTACCCCATTCCTGCTTTCTCGCCATACCCCTTGATCCCCTTAGTTGTGAGTGTTATATCTAACTCCCTTTTGAATATATTTAGCGAACTGGCCTCAACAACCTTCTGTGGAAGAGAATTCCATAGATTCACCACTCTCTGGGTGAAGAAGTTCCTCCTCAGCTCAGTCCTAAATGGCTTCCCCTTAATCCTTAGACTGTGACCCCTGGTTCTAGTTTTCCCTACCATTGGGAACATTCTGCCTGCATCTAATTTGTCTAAACCAGTCAGGATTTTAAATGTCTCTATAAGATCCCCCCTCATTCTTCTGAACTCCAGAGGATACAAGTTCAGTTGACCCAATCTTTCTTGATATGTCAGTCCGGCCATCCCAGGAATCAATCTAGTGAACCTTCGCTGCACTCCCTCAATAGCAAGAATGTCCTTCCTTAAGTTAGGAGACCAAAACTGCGCACAATACTCCAGGTGTGGCCTCACCAAGGCCCTGTACAACTGCAGCATCACCTCCCTACTCCTGTACTCAAATCCCCTTGCTATGAAGGCCATCATTCCGTTTGCTTTCTTGACTGCCTGCTGCACTTGCATTCTCTGTAGTTTGATGAGTCCTTGTGTTCAGGACTCATCAAACCTTTCAACTTTGTTGATTTCACATGGCTGTTGGTTCAGAGGATCCAACAGCCAGTCTGTGAAATTGACAAGGAGGATGTCGGCTCTCCCCATCCAGCGCGGCTGAAGGCTGTAGAAAGAAAACAAGGTAAGTGAACATTTTTAAAAACTTATCACTCACCTTGCATACTTACCACTCCACACTTGCACCCATCACTCACCTCTACATCTTACTTCCAGGTGCCTCCGACCGCCGCAGACCACCTTCATGTCTCCTCCAACCCGGCGGGGCTCTCCGAGGTCGGGAAGCCTTCACCTGTGAAGGTAAAATGACACTAATCCTTTTTTCTGCCTGTTAACAGGCAGTTAAAAGGATTGAATGCCTTTCCCGCCTCCAGGAGACAGGACCCAAAGCAGCACATCTTCCCGCCTCCTGGCAAAAGGGCACGGAGGCGGGATGGGGGCGGGTTTGCCATCCACCCCCACTTTCTCCGAATTTACCGGCTGTCCCGCCTCCATGCCCGCCTCCTCAGGGCTTGGAAAATCCAGCCCTATGCCTCTATTTATAAATCCAAGGATCTGGTAGCCTTATCAACTTATCCTGCCACCTTCTAATGTTTGTGTATGTGAACCCCCAGGTCTCTCTGTTCAGATGTTTCTGATTCCCTCTTAAATTCAGTGATTGACTTGGCTTCAAAACAGCTTCTGGCAATGTGTTTAATTTTCTAATGATGCTTCTAATCACCCCGCTTTTATACTTCTAGTATTAGTACTAATGCAATGTCCCTTGCTACTGATTCACCTATCAGTGGAAATAAGCCTCCACTGTTTACCCTCTCAAACCCTTTCAAACCACATGAGATGAGCGAAGAAAATTGGAAAGGAGAAAAAATAATTCTGTTACTTGCAGCAATGAATGGGACCCTGCCATTATTGAAACTTTATGACTTCATGCTAAATTTTGACTATCTGAAGTTTGGACAAGTGCTCAGTGAGTTTTAATTCTGAACCTGTCAGATCATGAATCGAATCAAATCCCCTGTTTGAAATGAAATGAAGTCTCCTGTTATAGGACCCAGTCATACAAACCATGGCCTGGGGCTTGGATCTGTTGTCAATGAGTGTCAACCATGGTTCAGTGGTAGCACTCCTGCCTCTGAATCAGAAGTTTGGGGGTTTGAGTCTCACTCCAGAGACTTGAGCATATAATTCAGTACAGTGCTGAGGGAGTGTTGCACTGTCTGAGGTGCCGTCTTTTGGATAAGAAGTTAAAGCAAGGCCCCGTCTGCCCCCTCAAACGGACATAAAAGATTGCATGCCACTATTTCAAAGAAGAGATGGGGAATTCTTCCGGTGTCCTGGCCAATACTTATCCCTCGACCAACATCACTTTGAATAAAAACCAGATTGTCTGGTCATTATTACATTGCTGTTTGTGGGAGCTTGCTGTGCAAAAATTGGCTGCCGCGTTTCCTACATTACAACAGTGACTACACTTCAAAAGTACCTCATTGGCTGTAAAGCGCTTTCAGACACCCTGAGGTTGTGAAAGGCGCTATATAAATGCAAGGCTTTTATGATTTGTTCCTAATGTATCATTCCCTCTTTGTCTTTGTCAGGGTGAGGCTGTGCTTGGTAGGAGCACACAGTTGTAGTCTGCCCAACCCATCTACAGGAAAAATGGGAGCCCTGAGAGGTCAGCAGGATCGTTTGCAATTATTGATTGCAATTAAATAGATTTCATTTTTTATTGGCAGATTGTCAGTGGTATAATCATGTATACATGTCATTGCACCCCTAGTAGTGTCAAATAACATGCTCTTTTAATAAACTCCACAGATGTTTTTACAGATCACTGTGTTAATCAGGTGCCAGATGTATTTTCATTGAAATTGTTTCCATGGAAAATGTGTTTGGTAAGCTCTCCTCGTTTGCTTAGAAACACACAATGTGACGATATAAATCACATTGAAATACTTTGTATCCTCACTTGTGCCTGATATTATGCTAAAAATAATGCACGATTTTCTCCATCTTTAGAAAAAAAAATTTTGAGGACCGTGTCCCTTTTTCAAAACAATGGTAGATATTAGTGTTGACGATGTTATCGTATAAATGTTTATTGTGGATGTATTGAGTTCCTCTCTCTGCTCATTTGCCAGATCCATTAGCCCGTTAAAATAACCAGGCTAATATCACTGTTAAGAGTGGAAAGAGGTACTTGGTACATGTGCATTCATGCAATAACATCGACAGCAGTAATTTCTACCTTTATACTGTCTAGTTGTGGTAATGGTAAGTGACAGTAAAAGACTGAAGATTTCCCCCCACAGCCAGAATGGTTCCATTAACAATCGATTAATGGGGCTCAATTTGAACTTATTGCTTTTGTAATTTTTAACCTTGCAAATCAACGTTGCTGTGAATGAAAATGGTTCTGACGGTGGAATTTATCTCAAATTGAATTTAATTTCACGGAGTTAAATATTGAGTGGGATTCCATAAACCACATCTAGAAATCACCTGAGCTCTTACAGGGTGGCTTCTTTTGAATCAGGACCGTTTCCAGTTCAGTTGAAGCTGACAAGAGATCATTAAATCTGGAGCTGCTCCATCTCTGCTCCTGCTGTCACTTTTAGGTGTTTTACAATAATCCCCAGATCATACTGAAACTCCTTGCCACCACCACACTTACACCATCACCACAATACACTATCCTCTTGAGTGTGCAACAAGGTTCTAAAGCAAAAACCACTCACACTCTAACCTTCGTTCTGCACACTGAGACGCCAAGCTTATTGATCTGTATTTTTATTTTTCAAACAGTGTTTTGAAAGTAGTATTTGCCAAAAGAAATATAGAAATATTTCTGAATGCAAAGCTGCCCATTCTATCTCCATATCTGTACACCCAGAGTCTGTTTCTGTGAATGGGGGAAGGCTGGATGATGTGGCAGAGTGGACGGATTTGGAGGGCTCAGGTTCACAAGGCATTAAAAGCAGCACCTCAAGTGGATAAAGCCATAAAAAGAAGCTTAAGGAATACTGGGTTTTATAACGAGGTATAGAATACAAAAGTCGAGATGTAATGGTGAATCTATATAAAATCTTAGTAGGACCACAATTGGAGTACTGTTTGTAGTTTTAGGCTCCACACTATAGGAAGGACGTTGAGGCAATAGAGAGGGTACAGCACAGATTCACCAGAACACTTCCGATTATGAGGAAATTCCAATACAAAGAAAGACTTGAAAAATGAGGACTGTTTTCATTAGAGCAATGAAGATTACAGGCTGATTTGATAAGAGGTGTTTAAAATTATGAAGGGATGGCTCAGGGTGGATAGAAACAAACTGTTAACAATAGTTGAGGGTCTAGAACAAGGGGGCATAGATATAAAATTAAATATAAGAGATTTAGGAGAGAGAGGAGGGGAAATGTCTCCACACAAGAGAGTTATGAGGCTGTGGTATGGACTACTGGAGTTAGTGATTGAAGCAGAGACCATGTCAATATTTAAGAATAGGTTAGATCCCCAGTTAAAGGAAAGGGGTGAGGGGACTAAATTGTTAAGCGAAGCAAAAGAGGAAATAGCAGAGGCCCTGACCATCATTTTTCAATCTTCTCTGGCTTCAGGTGTGGTGCCAGAGGACTGGAGGACTGCTAATGTGGTACCCTTGTTTAAAAAGGGAGAAAAGGATAGACCGAGTAATTACAGGCCAGTCAGCCTAACCTCAGTGGTGGGAAAATTATTGGAAAGAATTCTGAAGGACAGGATAAATCTTCATTTAGAAAGACACGGATTAATCAAGGATAGTCAGCACGGATTTGTTAAGGGAAGGTCATGTCTGACAAACTTGATTGAATTTTTTGAGGAGGTAACAAGGAGGGTAGATGAGGGTAGTGTGTTTGATGTAGTGTATATGGACTTTAGCAAAACCTTTGATAAGGTTCCACATGGCAGACTGGTCACGAAGTTAAAAGCCCATGGGATCCAGGGCAAAGTGTCAAGTTGGATTCAAAACTGGCTCGGAGACAGGAAGCAGAGGGTAATGGTTGATGGGTGTTTTTGTAACTGGAAGGCTGTTTCCAGTGGTGTTCCACAGGGCTCAGTACTAGGTCCCTTGCTTTTTGTGGTATATATCAATGATCTAGACTTGAATATAGGGGGTATGATTAAGAAGTTTGCAGATGATACTAAAATCAGCTGTGTGGTTGATACTGAAGAAGGAAGCTGTAGACTGCAGGAAGATATCAATAAATTGGTCAGGCGGGCAGAACAGTGGCAAATGGAATTCAATCTGGAGAAGTGTGAGGTAATGCATTTGGGGAGGGCTAACAAGGAAAGAGAATACACATTAAATGGTAGGACACTGATTAGTGTAGAGGAACAAAGGGATCTTGGAGTGCATGTCCACAGATCCCTGAAGGTAGCAGGCCAGGTAGATAAGGTGGTTAAGAAGGCATACGGAATGCTTGCCTTTATTAGCCGTGGCATAGAATACAAGAGCAGGGGGGGGGTTATGCTTCAACTGTATAAAATACTAGTTAGGCCTCAGCTAGAGTACTGTGTGCAGTTCTGGTCACCACAGTACAGGAAAGATGTGATTGCACTAGAGAGGGTACAGAGGAGATTTGCGAGGATGTTGCCGGGAGTAGAGAATCTTAGCTATGAGGAAAGACTGGATAGGCTGGGTTTGTTTTCCTTGGAACAGAGGAGGCTGAAGGGAGACTTTATTGAGGTGTATAAAATTATGAGGGGCCTAGATAAAGTGGTTAGAAAGGACCTATTTCCCTTAGCAGAGGGATCAAAAACCAGGGGGCACAGATTTAAAGTAATTGGTGGAAGGTTTAGAGGGGATTTGAGGGAAATTTCTTCACTCAGAGGGTTGTGGGCGTCTGGAACTCACTGCCTGAAAGGGTGGTAGAGGCAGGAACCCTAACCACATTTAAAAAGTACTTGGATGTGCACTTGGGATGCTCTAACCTGCAGGGCTACGGACCAAGAGCTGGGAAGTGAGATTAGGCTGGATAGCTCTTTGTTGGCCGGCGCGGACATGATGGGCCGAAATGGCTTCCTTCTGTGCTGTAACTTTCTATGATTCTATGATTCTAAATGTAACATTTCCAAATTTGCTGATGATACAAAGCTAGGTGGCAGTGTGGCAGTGTCAGTTGTGAAGAGGCTTCAAGGGGATCTCGACAGGCTCAGTGAGTGGGCGAGAACATGGCAGATGGAATATAATGTGGATAAATGTGAAGTTATCCACTTTGTTAGAAAAAACAGAAAGGCAGAGTATTTCCTAAATGGTGAAAGATTGGGGAATGCAGATGCTCAAAGAGACCTGGATGTCCTTGTACATGAGTCACTGAAAGTGAATGTGCAGGTGCAGCAAGCCATTAGGAAGGCAAATGGTATGCTGGCCTTCATTACAAGAGGATTTGAGTACAGGAGTAAAGAAGTCTTACTCCAATTATGTAGGGCCACACCTGGAGTACTGTGTACAATTTTGGTCTCCATACCTAAGGAAGGATAAACTTGCCATAGAGGGAGTGCAACAAAGGTTCTCGAAATTGATTCCTGGGATGGCGGGACTGTCGTATGAGAAGAGATTGAGTAAACTAGGCCTGTATTCTCTTGAATTCAGAAGAATGAGAGGGGATCTCATTGAAGCATACAAAATTATTTCAGGGCTTGATAGGGTGGATGCTGGGAGAATGTTTCCCTTGGCTGGGGAGTCTAGAACCAGGGGCCACAGCCTCAGGATAAAGGGTAGGCCATTCAGGACTGAGATGAGAAGAAATTTCTTCACACAGAGGGTGGTGAATCTTTGGAATTCTCTACCCCAGAGGGCTGTGGAGGCTCAGTCATTGGGTATATTCAAAACAGAAGTCGATAGATTTCTGACTAGTAAGGGCATCAAGGGATATGGCGATAGGGCCGATGAATGGAGTTGAGGCAGAAGATCAGCCATGATCTCATTGAATGGCGGAGCAGGCTCGAAGGGCCGAATGGCCTACTCCTGCTCCTATTTTTTACGTTCTTATGTTCTTAGGGGAATAAAGGGATATGGGAACAGGACAGGCACATGGGATTAGGACTACTGCTCGTATGGAGGATAAACACCAACACAGACTGGTTGGGCCAAACGGCCTGTTTCTGCGTTATAATTTTGATGTAATTGTATGTGTAAGTGCTGACAACTGTGTGGGGATCTGTGTGTGTGTGTGTGTGGTGACAAGGGGAAAGTGCTGTTTGATATTTTTGTGGCTTTTCTCCAGATACAACCTGGTTTTGTAACTGTCTAGGATGTGTAAAGTCAAATGATTATTTACAAAAACCACAGAGACATTTCTAGTCACAGACTTGGAGACTCCAATCCTTCTGTAGGGCTCTGCACCAAAAGCCTGTCACCCACCACACAACATATCCAGGATCTGTTGATGAATTAGATCATTTATCTCATGTTGCCGATCTTTTTCTTTCAGCTATAAAGATGTACATGGAGAAATTCCTTTTTACAAAGCAAATTTAAGGTGAATATACAGCATATCAGATTGATCTAGTCAGTTGGTGGTACTCTTGCCTGAGTCAGAAGGTGGTGGGTTCCAGTCCCACTACCAGAGACCTGAGCACATAATCTAGGCTGACACTTCAGTGCAATACTGTGGCACTACTGCATTGTTGGAGGTGACACCTTTTAGATGAGAAGTTAAACCAAGCTGTTGGCTCAATCTGCCTGTTCAGGTGGGCGTTAAACATCCCATGGAACCATTCAGAGAAGAGCAGAGTTTTCTCCTGGTGTTCTCGGTCAATATCACCAAAAATAACAGTTTAACTATACATGCGAAGTGTCTGCATTTGAAAGTCCCACAAATAGCAATGAAATTAATGACCAGATCATCTGTTTTAGGTGTTGGCTGAGGGATAAATATTCGCCAGGACACCGGGAGAACTCCCCTGCTCTTCAGAAAGTGGCATCTTTTATGCCCATCTGAGAGGGCAGACAGGTTTAATGTCTCATCCCAAAGCTGGCACCTCTGACAATGTAACATTCCCTCAGTACTGCAGTGAACTACCAGCCTAGATTATGTGTTCATGTGTCTGGAATGGTGCTGGAACTACGACCTGATTCGGACGCGAGAGTGCTACCACTGAGCCAAGGCTGATGTATAAAAGCCAAGAGGCAATGATGTGCCTATATAAAACCTTAATAAGACCACAGTTCGAGCACTGTGTGCAGTATCAGGCTCCACACTATAGGAAAGATATTGAGGCTTTAAAGAGGGTACAATACAGGTTCACTAGGATGCTGCCCGGAATTACCAATATGAAGAAAGACTTGAAAATTGGGTCATTTTTGTTAGAACAATGCAGATTATGGGACAATATGATAGAAATGTTTAAAATTATGGAAGGGTGGGTCAGGGTAGCTAGAAGCCGACTGTTTCCAATAGTTGTGGGGTCAAGAAAGAGGAGTGTAAGAAAATTAGAACAGAGGGCAGGAGAAATGTTTTTACACAGTTGTGAGGATGTGGATTCAATTCCAGGGTTAGTGGCTGAGGCAGGACCTCTATCAACATTCATGATTAGATGGGATAGGTTGATGAAGGCAAAGGGGTTGAAGAGATATGGGATCAGGGGGAGTAAACATGATTATAAGGATATGCTCATGTGGAGGGCAAATGCCAACATGGACTGGTTGGGCTGGATGGCCTGTTTCCGTGTTGTTTCTATATAGTTCTATGTTTTAAAATAAGTAACTGCAGTGGTTTCCATCTGTTATCAATTCAAGCAGGTAAACAGGCACTTGAACATGTAAAACTTTAGACAAATGCTCTAAAACAGTGATTTGGCCAAGGGAAGAACAACATTGGGTTAAAACAGGCCAGTTTTTGTATTCCAGCAAGAGAAGGGTTGCCTCCTGGTAACTGTATTTCTGGAAGTCTCACTCACGTAATAGGAGTAGCTGCTGAAAAGAAAGACAACTCCCCCAGTGAACCTCCGACTGCAGCATTAGGGGGAGTCTGTGTGTAGTTTGTGTACATGTTTGAGCACCTCAATGGGTCCTTTCAAGGACTAATTGTACTATGTTTAGAAACCACAAAGGAATGCCGAGATGTTCGGTTTGTCCACTCCAGCTTTGATAAACACCATTGGATTCTCTACTCTCTGCTAAAATAAAGCTTTTCCTCATCACAAAGCAGAATTAAGAAAACGGAGTAGGAAATAAAGACAGCTGCTCTGGTGTTTTATGCGCCTCTTCTTGTTGTAGCTGCTTTCTCATGAACATCAAGGGCCGACAAAACTTCTGAGGCACCTTTACTTATCAATGAAAAGAACAGCAGTAAAGGATCAAAAGTGCGGTCTCCTGTTTATTTTAAGTTTGTTTCCCTTAACATAAGCAAAATTAACAAAGCTTTTCCTTTTTGTTTTGGACATGTAAAAAAAGAACAAGAAATTCTTTGGTTGTAATTTCCTCTGTTGCAGGCCACTCACCTCCACATAGCTTCCCCGGCTAAAAAGGGGGGAGGGCAGATCTGGATCATGGATTTCCCCAGAGCAGTAATCGGCTGACAGGAGGTGAGGTTTACAGCTGGGCTGGAGGGGGAGGCACCCACAGGTTGTTTTGAGGTGGAATTCCTCGTTATCAAGTGACTTGCCATCATAAGAACAAAAGAAATAAGAGCAAGAGTAGGCCATACAGCTCCTTGAGCCTGCTCCGCCATTCAATAAGATCATGGTTGATCATCGACCTCAACTCCACTTTCCCGCCCGATCTCCATATCCATTGATTCCCCTAGAGTCCAAAAATCTATCTATCTCAGCCTTGAATATACTCAAAGACTCAGCATCCACAGCCCTCAGGGGCAGAGAATTCCAAAGATTCACAACCCTCTGAGTGAAGAAATTCCTCCTCATCGCAGTCTTAAATGGCTGACCCCTTATCCTGAGACTATGCCCCCTAGTTCTAGACTCTCTAGCCAGGGGAGACAACCTCTCAGCATCTACCCTGTCAATCCCCTTCAGAATCTAATATGTTTCAATGAGATCACCTCTCATTCTTCTAAACTCTGGAGAGTATAGGCCCATTCTACACAATCTCTCATCATAGGTCAGCCCTCTCATCCCAGGAATCATCGAAAAGTCCTCGCTGAGAACTGGCAAAATTTAGTTAACAGAGACAGTTTGGTTCAAGTTATATGCAGTGCTGGCAATCAGACTGACCACCTCCAGGTTTGGAAACCTTCAGATTGCTGGGATGTATTTTGTGTGTAAGTTTTTGCGGATAGGTGCTTGTATTGTGATGTTCCTCCATTGCTGCTTTGTGATGAGTTGCGGTTGGGAAAGTTTGAAGAATGTTCTATAATAGTGACTGTTCCGAGCGATCATGTTTGGATATAAGTTAATTAAATTAGACTGAAACACAGGGACCTCAGATTGCCGTGTAGCTGAATTCCTTCATAATATTCTGTTTCGGGCACCCTGGCCTTGGTTTGCATGGCAACCTCGTTCCATTACTCTAAACAGTGAATGAAATTAATAGTTTCTTTCCTGTCGAGAGTTTTGGACAAATGATGAGGAAGGAAGAAATGCAGTAATGCGAAAAAAAAAGAAAATCCACCCCAACATTGAAACTGTCGGCTAGCTAAACTTGCGATTGATTTGAAAACCTAGAACAAGTGGCACTTTATTTGAGGCAGTAACTCCCAGCTCTTTGCAATTAGCAACAGCTGTGGCTTATTTTGTATTGTGTGAGCACGGTAAGGAGTGTGGTGTTCCAGAGCACCAGCCTGCTGGACCAGGACAGTGGTGGATGCAGGTTTTATTTTATATTGTGTGAGCGCGGTAAGGAGTGTGATGTTCCAGAGCACCAGCCTGCTGGACCAGGACAGTGGCGGATGCAGGTTTTATTTTATATTGTGTGGGCACGGTAAGGAGTGTGGTGTTCCAGAGCACCAGCCTGCTGGACCAGGACAGTGGTGGATGCAGGTTTTATTTTATATTGTGTGGGCGCGGTAAGGAGTGTGGTGTTCCAGAGCACCAGCCTGCTGGACCAGGACAGTGGCGGATGCAGGTTTTATTTTATATTGTGTGGGCACGGTAAGGAGTGTGGTGTTCCAGAGCACCAGCCTGCTGGACCAGGACAGTGGCGGATGCAGGTTTTATTTTATATTGTGTGAGCACGGTAAGGAGTGTGGTGTTCCAGAGCACCAGCCTGCTGGACCAGGACAGTGGCGGATGCAGGTTTTATTTTATATTGTGTGAGCACGGTAAGGAGTGTGGTGTTCCAGAGCACCAGCCTGCTGGACCAGGACAGTGGCGGATGCAGGTTTTATTTTATATTGTGTGGGCACGGTAAGGAGTGTGGTGTTCCAGAGCACCAGCCTGCTGGACCAGGACAGTGGCGGATGCAGGTTTTATTTTATATTGTGTGGGCACGGTAAGGAGTGTGGTGTTCCAGAGCACCAGCCTGCTGGACCAGGACAGTGGTGGATGCAGGTTTTATTTTATATTGTGTGAGCACGGTAAGGAGTGTGGTGTTCCAGAGCACCAGCCTGCTGGACCAGGACAGTGGTGGATGCAGGTTTTATTTTATATTGTGTGAGCACGGTAAGGAGTGTGGTGTTCCAGAGCACCAGCCTGCTGGACCAGGACAGTGGTGGATGCAGGTTTTATTTTATATTGTGTGAGCACGGTAAGGAGTGTGGTGTTCCAGAGCACCAGCCTGCTGGACCAGGACAGTGGCGGATGCAGGTTTTATTTTCCCTCACTCTGCTAAATTCCCAATTTCAGCTGCGCGGCTGTGAGGAGCAGGAGTCCGAGGAGGGGAATGGAGGGAGGGTCAGCACTGGACCAGACTGGTGTCTTGCCAACAATCAATTCAGAGAGGCACATTACCCGAGGCACACGGGCAGTTGGTGGTCTGCCTCCAGAAAAGCAAAGGGAGTGCGAGCTGGGCAAAAATGGAGTGATTTGTACCTTTACCAAAAATAAAATAGTAGGAAGAGCAAATAGCTCAGGCTCAGTTATCATCCATGCCTGAGGTAATAGGGGCAATTTTAAACTAACCCACCCATCGAGCCACTGACTGGATCGGGTGCAACACTGGTTTTACACCCGCCCCGAATTTACTCTCCATTGAAGTCAATATAGAGTAATATTGGGCGAGTGTAAAATCGGCGTTCCACCCGATCCCATGTGTTTCCCACCCAGCAAGTTAGGTTAATATTTCTCCCAATGTGTCACACTGGATTATAATACCTGAGGTTTACAAATAGAGTCTGGCAAAACGTGGTTCCAGTTACTATGGAGTGACTTGCTGCCCAGATCTGGACAAGAGGAACAATTTTATTAATGGATAGAAGCAATAGACGGTAGCTGTGACGTACAGACCCCAAACACTCTGGACCACACACTTTAGCTTTGCAAAATGTAACCTAAAGTTAAAGGAAGTTTGTTCTATAGCATAGAAAAAAAACCCACATTCTTTTATGTTGGCTAAGGAAATTCTACATTGATTTGGACAAAAATTACTTTGGATATCGCTTGAGGGTAGTAATGGAAAATTTACACAGACGTTTATGTAGCTGAAATAATGAAATGTGCACAGACCTGAGAAGAGAAAGGATTCCGTAAAGAGAAAATGCACCAAAACCTGCACAAGTTGAGTTCAGTGAGAGATGTGGAGATTGATTATTGATTTTTAATTGGTGCTTTTGATGGCGGCTGTTGGATATGACGAGGGAAGTGAGGGTCGGAGAAGCAGTTTCCTAATTATGAAAAAAGCGGGAGCCAGGGAACTGGAAGGTTCTGTGCAATCCGAGGAGTGTGAGGGAGCTGTGGGATCTGGGCCAGGTTGGACTGGAACTGGGAAAAAATGAATCTTGCCTGGGGAGTAAGTTCAGAGCAAAAATAAATGAGGTGTAGCAGTATGTTCTAATGAGAATGTGTGTGTGTTACCTTTTTACCTTTTAAATTAGCTCATTTGGAAAGTGGAAATTACATTGCAATTTGTAAGGTATGTATGGGTGGCTTTGTTGTGCTGTAGTTGAAATCTTTATTATAGTGAGACTTGATGTAGTAATGCAAAACAAGAACACAGCACTTGAGCATAACACGAGTGACTTGGTGAAATGCTGGTGGATATTTTTCTATCTAATTACCAACATAAAAGCTTGCTCGTTATATTGAATCCCCATCTCTAGGACAGATTAGCAGCAATGCTGCAATTATACAGTACATTCAGCCGAGAGATGCCATGCTGAATCTGTCGCTTCTGCTTTTTCCCTGTGGAAGCGTGCGCACGTTCAAAACAATGGCCCAAAAATTAGTATCAGTACGCAAGAGTACGCACTGTGTACTCTCGCGTATTCTGTCTCCAATTGCCGGTTTTCAGCATGCACTGCGCATGCACTGAAAACCGGCACTTGGTGATTTCAAAAGGGAGCGGTTCCTAGGTGAACCGCGTGTGCGCTACAGGCTGCGCGCACGCAGTGCACTTAGTGCTTTGAACGCGCAGGTAAGCATGGAAGATTTTGCACATAAAGAAAGGAGGCGTAAGACCCTCATTTAACAAGGTAAGTAGTTAATTAAGTATTATTTTGAATTTTTTTCAACAGGTATATCTTTTTTAGAGACTTTAAAGAAAGGTAAGTTTATTTTTTAACTTTTAAAAAGATTTTAAATTTTTTCAAAAATTTAATTTTTGTTTAAAGTGGTTAGTTTATTTAACTATACTTATTTTATTAATGTGATGGTTTTTTAAAAAAATTTAATTGAGGTTCAGCTGTTCTTTTGGGGAGGTATAGTATTCATAGCTTTCACAGCCCTTGATGTGAAAACTATGAATGAAAGATGGTGTGCTGCCATTGGCTCTAACTGAATCACGTGATCCCACAGCTCGCACGAATTAACTGTGTCTCTGGGATACGCACACACTGCACAGCTGCTGTCTAGAAACTCAAGTTCATGCGAGCTCGGAAGGAAAAGGCAGGCGCGCAGTGAGATATCGCGGGGAAGCCTTACCCCCGCAGGAAGGCTCCGTCTTTAATTTCTGGGCCAATATATTTTAAATGATCATTTAACTTCAAGCAGGCTGAGCGGCTGGTTGCAGGTAGAACACTGTTGCCCACAGCGCATGGACCAGGGTAACTGGCTGGTGCAAAAGGACAGAGCTGAGAATGTTGTGACTGCAATTGCCTTATAGATGGATTAATCCTAAATTGGAACACCAAGATCTGTTAGTATCAGCAGCTTGACCTATATACAAATTCATGGGAATGGATTTACACTTCTTTTAGGGGCCCTCTTTTCCGTCCGGAGGCTCCATGATCCACTAAGATAAAATGTTTGGATACCCCTGCCCTACAGTATAAAGGGATCGATGTGTGAGGACAACTGTCATTGGATATACAGTGGACGATGTTCTGTTAAACAACTTCACCTTGAGGAGAACAAAAAATAGTCTGAAACATTTTGTTGTAGAATTCAGGAGTGTAATGATACAGTGTGAGCACTTAGAGAGTTCCTTTACTTCAGAAAGTGGTCTGTTTTATTCAGGTTGATAGTGTGGCTTTGATGGAATCCAGTGCCACCGGGACAACTACAGGCACCCCTCCCCCACCCCCTTCCCCTTCCCTCTCCCCCTCTCCCCCTCCCCCTCCCTCACCCTCCCCCCACTCCCCCAAGAGGCTGGCACCACTAATAATGAGAAACAAATGTGTCAAATCAAAAATGCACATTGGTAAATTTAAATGGCAATTTGGAAAGTCACATCCATGAAGTAAAGTCCTGCCATGCTCATTGGTTGCGAGAGGCTTCAAGGGAACACCATGGAGTCATATCAATATGGTTAGTCAGGCGAGTGGTAATGATCAAGTTGTAGGCAAGCAGTTGGAAAGTCCTTGTCTGGTGATCTTGTGCATCCCGGACCTCTGCACGGCTGATTTTGCCAGGACCAGGAGAAGAGCCATCAGAAGATCATCCGACCTTCTCACCCTGTGACTAAAGATAAACTATGGGCGACGATGGGGAGGTGGTGGCGGGGGAGCTGCATTCAAAAATTGAAGAGCAGACCCCACAACCCTCTGGGTGAAGAAATTTCCCCTCAAATCCCCTCTAAACCTTCCACCAATTACTTTAAATCTGTGCACCCTGGTTTTTGACCCCTCTGCTAAGGGAAATAGGTCCTTTCTATCCACTTTATCTATGCCCCTCATAATTTTATACACCTCAATAAGGTCTCCCCTCAGCCTCCTCTGTTCCAAGGAAAACAAACCCAGCCTATCCAGTCTTTCCTCATAGCTAAGATTCTCTACTCCCGGCAACATCCTTGTAAATCTCCTCTGTACCCTCTCTAGTGCAATCACATCTTTCCTGTAATGTGGTGACCAGAACTGCACGCAGTACTCTAACTGAGGCCTAACTAGTGTTTTATACAGTTGAAGCATAATCCCCCTGCTCTTGTATTCTATGCCACGGCTAATAAAGGCAAGCATTCCGTATGCCTTCTTAACCACCTTATCTACCTGGCCTGCTACCTTCAGGGATCTGTGGACATGCACTCCAAGGTCCCTTTGTTCCTCTACACTACTCAGTGTCCTACCATTTAATGTGTATTCCCTATCCTTGTTAGCCCTCCCCAAATGCATTACCTCACACTTCTCGGGATTGAATTCCATTTGCCACTGTTCTGCCCACCTGGCCAATTTATTGATATCTTCCTGCAGTCTACAGCTTCCTTCTTCAGTATCAACCACACAGCCAATTTTAGTATCATCTGCAAACTTCTTAATCATACCCCCTATATTCAAGTCTAGATCATTGATATATACCACAAAAAGCAAGGGACCTAGTACCGAGCCCTGCGGAACCCCACTAGAAACAGCCTTCCAGTCACAAAAACACCCATCACCCATTACCTTCTGCTTCCTGTCTCCAAGCCAGTTTTGAACCCAACTTGACACTTTGCCCTCGATCCCATGGCCATTCCCGTAACAATCAATTAGGTAACCAGTTTGAGGCAGACTGCTCCAGCCAGCATGCTGAAGGAGATTGAAGATGAAGTTTGTTAGCAGAGGTTGTATATAATGTAGTTTTAACACTTTAAATAAAGTTTATTTCTTTTTCATTTAATCTTGCGCTGCATTTAGACTGTTAGCTGCAGCATTGGTTACACCAAGACATTTATAATGGGGAATGATGAAATGGCAGAGAAATTAAATAAATACTTTGTTTCTGTCTTCACAGAGGAAGACACAAAAAACCTCCCAGAATACGAGAAAACCAAGGGTGTGGCGAGAATGAGAAACTTAAAGAAATTATTATTAGTAAAGAAACAGTACTAGCAAAATTAATGGGACTAAAAGTCGATAAATCCCAAGGACCGGATGACCTACACCCTAGCGTTTTGAAAGAGGTGGCCATTGGGATAGTGGACGCATTGGTTGTCATCTTCCAAAATTCTATAGATTCTGGAACGGTTCCTGCAGATTGGAGGATAGCAAATGTAACCCCGCTATTTAAGAAAGGAGGGAGAGAGAAAACGGGGCACTACAGACCTGTTAGCCTCACACCAGTAGTTGGGAAAATGTTGGCATCTATCATAAAGGATGCAATAACTGGGCACTTAGAAACTAATAGTAAGATTGGCAGAGTCAACATGGATTTATGAAAGGGAAATCCTGTTTAACAAACCTATTGGAGTTCTTTGAGGATGTAACTAGTGGAGTAGACAAAGAGGAACCGGTAGATGTGGTGTATTTGGATTTTCAGAAGGCCTTCGATAAGGTCCCACACAAGAGGTTGGTGAACAAAATTAGGGCACATGGAATTGGGGGTAATATACTAGCATGGATTGAGAATTGGTTAACAGACAGAAAACAAAGAGTAGGGATAAACGGGTCTTTTTCAGGATGGCAGGCTGTGACTAGTGGGGTACCGCAAGGATCAGTGCTTGGGCCCCAGCTATTCACAATCTATATCAATGATTTCGATGAAGGTACTAAATGTAACATTTCCAAATTTGCTGATGATACAAAGCTAGGTGGCAGTGTCAGTTGTGAAGAGGATGTGAAGAGGCTTCAAGGGGATCTCGACAGGCTCAGTGAGTGGGCGAGAACATGGCAGATGGAATATAATGTGGATAAATGTGAAGTTATCCACTTTGTTAGAAAAAACAGAAAGGCAGAGTATTTCCTAAATGGTGAAAGATTGGGGAATGCAGATGCTCAAAGAGACCTGGGTGTCCTTGTACATGAGTCACTGAAAGTGAATGTGCAGGTGCAGCAAGCCATTAGGAAGGCAAATGGTATGCTGGCCTTCATTACAAGAGGATTTGAGTACAGGAGTAAAGAAGTCTTACTCCAATTATATAGGGCCTTGGTGAGACCACACCTGGAGTACTGTGTACAATTTTGGTCTCCTTACCTAAGGAAGGATATACTTGCCATAGAGGGAGTGCAACAAAGGTTCACGAGATTGTTTCCTGGGATGGCAGGACTGTCGTATGAGAAGAGATTGAGTAAACTAGGCCTGTATTCTCTTGAATTCAGAAGAATGAGAGGGGATCTCATTGAAGCATACAAAATTATTTCAGGGCTTGATAGGGTGGATGCTGGGAGAATGTTTCCCTTGGCTGGGGAGTCTAGAACCCGGGGCCACAGCCTCAGGATAAAGGGTAGGCCATTCAGGACTGAGATGAGAAGAAATTTCTTCACACAGAGGGTGGTGAATCTTTGGAATTCTCTACCCCAGAGGGCTGTGGAGGCTCAGTCATTGGGTATATTCAAAACAGAAGTCGATAGATTTCTGACTAGTAAGGGCATCAAGGTATATGGCAATAGGGCCGGTGAATGGAGTTGAGGCAGAAGATCTCATTGAATGGCGGAGCAGGCTCGAATTGCCGAATGGCCTACTCCTGCTCCTATTTCTTATGTTCTTATGACAGTACCTGGGGTTTAAATGAGAACTGATTTTTGTTTTCCTGTGCTTTTCTCTTCGGCGCTTGGTACATTCGATGTGGACAGAAAGTTTCTGTCAGATGCAGTTCCTGTGCTAGGAACAGCCATCCCAAAACTGGGATGTTTTAAACCACTGACAAATATAGTTCATCTCTTGGTCTTTCCCAGCCTCCTACAATCTGCAGGCTTCTAAAATCCAAGCTTGTTGTCACTTCTCGGTATACCATCTTGTATTTCCTTTACTTTTTTCAGCCTTGATGATGTTAGAGCTGTGACCAGGCTCATACTTATCAGAAGACACATGCACTGAGTTCCTCTCCCAGTCGCTAAAATTTAATGTTTAATGGATGCCGGGTCTGCACTTTCTAAACATTTCAGTTAGCCGTAGGTTGGTTTAAAAGTGCCCAAGAGCGTGGGAGTCTGGGTCCTTGTGGTGTCAAACCAAAGTGGTGTGAGAGCAACCACTCCCAATGACGTTGTACCGCTTCTCTTCAAAGTTGGGTCAGGCCCTGACCCTGGGTTTAAACCACAACTGTAGCATTGGTTTTGAAGTGGAAGCCATAGTGTAAATGTTGAAGTTGTAGTGTAAACACACCCTTGATTATAAGGAATCTTAAAGCAACTTCAAAATAAAAACATTACTAGGAGTGCTGATTTAGGCGTGGGGATCAATATGGCGTTATTTGAAAAGTGCAGTGTATTCTCAGTGCAACTTTTTATGGCTCCGGTAATTACTGCAATTGGAGAAATGGTCATTCCCCAACATAACATACATACACATTATAAGAGACTTCCTACAATTACCTGTATGCCATTTAAAGTGGAAATGAAATGCTCAATTATATGTGTGGCCATCCTTGACAGAGCCCTGTGTGGTTTGGGGTAGCTCTGGGTCTTTCAGGACAAGTAATCTATTGGTTGACAAGATCACAAGACACTCTATGGAGGAGGAAAGCCATTCAGCCCATCTTAACTCATCCATCCAGAATGACCCTGAAGTCTCCCGCTGTCCCCCCGCCCATTGCACCATCCAATTGGTTTTAGCCTCCACTACATTATCTGGAAATTCATTCCATGTATTGATCACGCTTGTGTAAATAACTTCCTATCAGCCCTAAATTTGCCTCGTATTAGTTTAAATCCATTGCAACTTGTCCTACTCTTGCAATTTAATTTAAAGTAATTTTCCAGACTTACCTTTTCCATACCATTTGCACTCTTGTATACCTCTAAAGATGACCTCTCAGAAGCTTCCCTTCAAGGCTAAAAAGTCTCAAGGGGGAGAAATTCGCAAAGCAACTAGCGCCCGGGCACGCTGCTGCCAATGCCTCCCGCGAAATTCAGCGGGAGGTTAGCGGCAGCGGTAACTGTTAGCGCCCCGCGGCGCTGTGCCGCCGGCGATGACATTATTGCCGTGCGCAGCGCCCTGGCCGCAATCTTCGGTAGCGCCCCCTGACTTACCACCGGACGCTATGTCCGACGGGGTCGGGGGCCTATCTGCGGCCGGGGCAGCGCTAATTAAAGGCGAGGTGCCGGGCGGCCATTTTTGTTGCTGGCCGCCTGCCAGCATCTGCCTCTGTTGCCGTCCCTGGCCTCCGGAGCACCCCCCTGCGGAGTGCCGGCTGCGCTCCATGAGCCCAGCACTTCTCTTGAGTGCCTGGCTCTTTTGCCGGCACTCCAATCCCCAGGGGCCCAGCTGGGCCCCGGGTCGCGCTGCGCAAGGCCCCTCCCCTTTAAAAAGGCCTGCAATATCGCGGCGCGGCATGGCGCTGCGGCACATAGTGCCGCGATAGTCCCTCGCAGCGCCCCAAGAGGGAGAAGCGCCCCGCTTCCCTCTTGGGGCGCTACCAATGAATTTCGGCCGCGGGGGTGCTAAAAGCTAGCGAAGTTAGCATCCCAAAGGGGGCGCGACTCAATTTTCCCCCCCAAGTTCTTCCATTTCTCAAAATGGAACTCACTTGGGGTTTTAGAGAAGCTCCTTCTCCCAATGTTGAAGATGAGAAACCTTGCTGCTGGTTATTTCTTTTACTTTTTCTTGAAAAACCGTAAGAGGCTAAAACCTATAATGCCAAGATAATACAGCCAAGGTTGACAATAGTAATAAAAACATCAGATGCTAAAGAAATAAAGACTTGCATTTATATAGCGCCTTTCATGACCTTGGGATGACCCAAATCGCTTTATAGCCAATGAAATACTTTTGAGGTGTAGTCACTATTTTAATTTAGGAAACACAGCAACCAATTTGCGCACAGCAAGCTCCCACAAACAGCAATGTAATAATGTGTTTTTAGGTGTTGGTTGAGGGATAAATGTTGGCCAGGACACCAGGGAGAACTCCACTGCTCTTCTTCGAAATATTGCCTTGGGTTCTTTTATATCCACCTGAGAGGGTAAACAGAGCCTCGGTTTAACGTCTCATCCAAAAGATGGCACCTCCGACAGTGCAGCACTCCCTCAATAGTGCACTGGAGTGTCAGCCTAGATTTTTTTCAAAAAGTAGTGGGTAGGTGACATCAAGCTTGGTTTTTAAAAATCCTGCAGGTTGTGGGAGGAAGGGGAGGGCTGATAGATGAACCGTGTTTGGTCAGTGTTTTAAAAGAGTCCACTTTAGGATGGCTGTTCTAAGTAATGCAGGAGCTGCATCTGACAGGAACTTTCTGTCCATTGCTAAAACACTAGGTACCAAAAAACAAAGTGCAAAGGGAACAGAAATCAGTTCTGGTGTAAAGCCAGGTAAGCTGTATGCAGTTTTTGAGGGACCTCCAGTCTGACCTCTCTCCTCGCTCACAGTTTTAATTCACATTTAGTTGCCGTGAGTGGCAATTTAGGTTTGTTTATATTATTTTCCCTACTGCTGCTTCCTAACACTTTACTCGCCCCTTCAACAGGATTTGTGTAGGCCATGAACTCCTACAGTTGGACCCACCTGGGTGACTTTAATCCACCGATATATGCAAGCTTTTTAGTCATTTTCGATGCATTGCAACAAGCCTCTACTTGATAAAACATTCTGTGCACAAAGCCATGGTGATATTATCCAGTGTTCATGCTCAAAATGTCATTCTGTGTTGAAACAGAACACTGCTTCTTTGACTGAAAGGTTAGTCACAGTGACTCAAAAAAGCAGCCAATTATAGCCCTTAGCTTCCGTTCTTTTGTCCACGAGTGTAAACCACACCTGTTGTTATGTACCACTATAACACACAATTGGATTTTATCCAAAAAGTCTCTTAAGAAAGTAGAGTGTGATTATTTTTGTTTCCCCCCCCCCCCCCACCATCAGACACATTCCAAAACTCCCTTTCCCATCCTTCCCCCTACATATGCTGCCACATCCACATTTTCTGCTGAGGCATTTTAGCAGGAGGTTTAACACAAATGATGTAATCTCTTGGGCAGCCACTTCTGACAAGCTGCCATTTCTTTTCTCACCCCAAAAGGGGTTGTCAAGGCCGGTTCAACAAATCAGTTGAAGTGCTGCAATTTAATACAGTGCGCAAAATAAATGTGTTCGCTGCTTGCCAACCCGACAAGCAAACTTTAGTTTGAAGCTGCCAGGGTTATATTTGACGTTTTATTTTTGTTCTTTTGAACTGATCTCCCTTTGGAAATCTGTTCTGTAGCTGCTGTGTTACAACCCCCCACTGCACAACAATGTGAACTAGTTAAGAGTTAGGAATTTCACCATTATTCAGGATTTAAACGGCCAGTGGACACTTTGGCACGAAATTACCAGGGATCAGACCAGCTCCTTGCCAATTTGTCACCAGAGCACCCTATGTAGAAGTGAAGACACTTTTATATTCTAAAAATGGTCCTAGGGGATTGGTGCTCAAATGGATACCCGTGACCTAACTCCTCTCCTCTATTTACTTTTCTTTCTTTCTGCCGCCACTCCAAATCAATGCCAGAGTCTCGCTAAATGGGAGGGAATGTGACTCTATGCTTTTAACCTTAGCACTGCACTGAAGTGTCAGCTGAGATTGTGTGCTCAAGTCTTTGTAGTGGGTCTCGAACCCGCAACTTTTTGACTCCGAGGTGAGAGTGAGCAAAGGCTGACACCGCAGTGCTGCATTTCTGCTGTTGATGGCATTCCCTCAATCTATATCCGTCATGGACTTGGTTTATCTGAATAGACTTAGAATATCCGATTGTAAATCACTGGATTAAACAAACAGAAAAACACTGCGCCCCCCCAATTCTGACTCCCAGGAGGGAATTTTTAAAATGTACATTAAACCAAACTACCAACTAGAGCATTCTCTTTACCACAAAATCACGGAGGAATTAAACATCAAGGCCTTGAAAGTCTGTGATCTTTTTGGCAGACCTAATGGTATTGGAATGGGCGGGACCTGACTTTTGGGTAGGACCCGGTTACGGCAGGTCTCTGCTCTGTTGGGGTTTGTGCCAGGGTTTCCTCAGGCTATCGGGGTGAGCACATCTTACGTCTGCCCTCCCTTCAGGACGATACCCGCGATAAGAGACAGGACGATGCCACCTGTCAGAGGGCGCGCCTTTGTTGGCCCAGCGTTACGTACACCTGCGTGGACCCGGCAGGTATTACTTGCCAGGGCCACATCCTGGTGGAAGTGGTGCTCAGTAAGTTGAAGGGTTTCATTCCTTATGGCGGCTGGTCTTTCTGGAGAAGGGCCTTATAGAATGGGAGTGTTCAGCAATTTACTGGCAGCTCCAGCTACATTCTGGCTGCAATCCACCTCCTGTACTGTGGCCTTTCCAAACAGTTCTCCGCACTGGTGAAGGGGCATTCAGTAATATGCACTCTGCTTACTGACACTTTCAACATTTAGAATTCTCATTTTTAAATAGGTAGAGCGGTTAATTCCGCAACATTTCTGTGAAAAAGAGGCAACAGTAGTTGGTAGCTTGGCTTGAAGTCTATGTGAAAAGCTTGCCTGTGTTGTTGGCTGGTTTGAACTCTAATTTTGAACAGTGTGCTAAAATTACAGCAGGTGTGTAAAGTAGCTGGGTGTTAAGTGGCATCTATTTTGCTTTAAACAGGAGAAAGCAACGTGTATTTGTTCATTCAGTTTAGTTGTACACAAGGTTTTCACATTATCCGATACATTTATATTGGGAAAGGCTTGAGTTATCGGGGAAAATTTTTTTTGAATCTTTGGACGTTCAGTCTGATGAATCACAGATAACTCAAGTCCATCGTCATCGGGAAAAAAATGTACATCCTGAGAGGCATGGGTCCTAAAATTCCACCAGGGTTTTCCCAGTGTCCTGCCATAACTCCACCGGGAGAATCCCTGTGGAATTTCAGGGCCCTAGCAGTGTTGGATGCTGAGTTTCTCGTCTTCAGAACTGAGCACAGTGCTGATCTGCTGTTACATTTTACTATTATTTATGAGGTTACTGGCCTCCCAGCAGCTGGTACTTTACATGAAATGTTTTGAAGGCAGTGTAATGATTAATATAAAACTTTAGTGCAAGTCATTGCTTAGCTCAGTGCTGGAGTCAGAAGGATTGCCGGACAAATTGTACAGGGTTGAAAAATCTTTGCCGATCATTTCAGAGTACAGGGATAGTGGGCCCACAGATCCACGCCCCTCGTGGCACACTCCTGCCATAAGTTTACCGGGAATGCAGAGGAGGGGGCCTCGTCTGCCAGGTTCTAGGGGGCTGGGTTGGACTGGAGCATCTGTTCACCCCCCAAACAATGCCCCCTAAATGTCAGAAGGGACAGGGTAGGGGGTCGAAGGAATATTCACAGTGGAAATGACCTCGTCCCTGGCCTACTTTCTGCCAAGTGCCCGGTATGCTGGGTAGATCTAAGCATTCTAGCACGTGGCCCAGTGGATGTGGGGTCCACCTGGGAATCCAGGGCCAGGTCCTGGCCTGGATGCCGCACCCCCCAACCCACCCCCACCCCCCAGAATTCTGCTAACATTTCCTTAATGTGGCGCCCCTTGCAAAGAGACCGATGGAGCCTGTAAACATTAACAGTTGGGCCAGTGGTGCTGACAGATTTCCTGGCAGCTACCCAGCTCCACACTTCCTGCGTGCCCCCTGCTTTGGCTAAACACCCAAAATGTGCCTGCCAGCACTGTTTATAATGAGTGACCTCGCCCAGACCCCTGGATACGTTGCTGGAATCGGGAGTGGAAGTAGCCAGCAGGCTTTCCCTGGCACTTGCACCCACAGTGGGGGATCCTTCAGATTTTCAGGCCCAGGAATTTTTAGGAACAAATCTGTGCCTTTTTTGATTGATCTCAACCCCAGCTACTTGCCTCATTATATCCCCTACCGAGATGGGGAGGAGCAAGGCCATGAAGGGATTTAAACATGAAGATGAAAAATTGAAATTTAAGCACATTAAATGTTCTCACGCACACCATAATTTCTAGGCTTTACTTTTTTTTAAATTAAGTATCTTGCAATTCCTAACAGAAGGCCCCCAAGTACAATTTGTTGTTAGTATTTCAGTTTTAGGTAACTTACTATGTAGTGAAACGGGATTTTCCTTATTGAGCCTTGTAAGAGGATGTTTCCAGTCTATGCACAGAGCATTGGAACCATTGAGTAAAATAAGAGACCTGCCCTTGTAAATGTTGACAGGACAAGATAGGGAAATCTGCAGCAGCTTTATAAAGTATAGATTAGTCAAATGTACTGGCACCTGTCCACACACGTGTGTGTTTTTATGTATATGTGTGTGTATATATGGTTTATATATATAATATGTGTGTGTGTGTGTATATATGTATATATGTCTGTATGTATATGACTGCACACACCTTGTAGTTAAGTGCACAGTTATTTGCTTAACTGCAAAGTACAACCACTAGCCAACCGCATGAGATTATTATTAACTGTGACTATTTTCAGCCTATGATCTCAAGTGGTTGAGTCCCGAGGAACAGTTCTAAGATTGAGTCATTGGATGGAGATTCCTCAATTGCCTGCGATCACAAGATTGATGCAAATGCGAAAGGCCATACAGTTAATCTTACTCATCATCACCACCTTCTCAAAAATCAACCCCTTTCCTCGCCAGAATTCTTTAACATGTTGTCGCCTCCCAGATAGAAACATAGAAACATAGAAACTAGGAGTAGGAGTAGGCCATTCGGCCCGTCGAGCCTGCTCCACCATTCAATACGATCATGGCTGATCATCCAAATCCAGTACCCTGTCCCTGCTTTCCCACACAGAATCCCCATCGAGCCTGCACCGACACATATCCCACCCTATCCCCGTAACCCCACGTATTTAATTCCCCCTAACATATCCCATCCTATCCCCGTAACCCCACATATTTAATCCCCACCTAACACTAAGGGTCAATTTATCATAGCCAAATCAACCTAACCCGCACATTTTTGGACTGTGGGAGGAAACCGGAGCACCCGGAGGAAACCCACGCAGACACGGGGAGAATGTGCAAACTCCACACAGACAGTCACCCGAGGTCAGATTCGAACCCGGGTCCCTGGCGCTGTGAGGCACCAGTGCTAACCACTATGCCACCGTGCCGCCCACCTTTTCTGAAACTCCCTGTTTAATCCCTCCAATCAGGTTCCCAACCCCTCCCATAGCATTGAAACGACCCTAACCAAAGGTACACACGGAATTCACTGTTGTAATGTAGGAAGAGCAAAGCCAGCATCTTCAGTCCCTGCTACAGACTCTGTAACCTCACCACTGACTCTACCCACTCCCCGCCACTGCCTCTGGTTGAAGCAGACTGAAATTCATTATCGCCCCATTTGGAAGCTGGGAAACTTAGCGCCAGGCGCTAATGAGTCCCAGCTTTCAAGAAGTTGGGTTTGTGGATTGGATTGATATGGCACAGAAGGAGTCCATCATGCCTGTGCCGTCTCTTTGGTAGAGCTATCCAATTAATTCCACGCCCCTGCTCCTTCTGCATTGCCCCGTAATTTTTTTCCCTTCCAAGTATTTATCCAATTCCTTTTTGAAAGTTACTATTGAATCTGCTTCCACCATCCTTTCAGGCAGTGCGTTCCAGATCACAACAACTCGCTGCGTAATTCTTTTTTCCTCACGTCACCTCTGGTTCTTTTGCCAATCACCTTAAATCTGCGTTCGCATGTTACTGACCTACCTGCCACTGGAAATAGTTTCTCCTTATTTACTCTATTAAAGCTGTTAATGATTTTGAACACTTCTATCAAATTTCCTCTTAACCTTCTCTGCTCTAAAGAGAACAACCCCAGCTTCATTATCACATTGCTGTTTGTGGGACCTTGCTGTGCGCAAATTGGCTGCCGCGCTTCCCACATTATAACAGTAACTCTATTTCAAAAGTACTTCATTGGCTGTAAAGCGCTTTGAAACGTCCGGTGGTCGTGAAAGGCGCTATATAAATGCAAGTCTTTCTTTTTAAACCTCTTCTGCACGATTTTTAAAGCTTTGCCATTCTTCCTAAAGTGTGGTGCCCAGAATTGGACGCAATACTCCAACCGAGGCCTAACCAGTGTTTTATAAAGGTTTAGCATAACTTCTTTGCTTTTGTACTCTATGGGCTCAATTTTCACTGGCCCGTGGAGGCGGGTTTGGAGGCGGGAGTGGTGTGAAAATAGCAGATTCAGGGATCCCAAACCCATCCCGCCCCCAACCCGCCTCCATGCCAGTTTCCCAGGAGGCGGGTACCCGACCTGTGCTGGACCCGCCTCCCCGAGGCGGGAAGGGGATTAGTGCCAATAAACTGTCTGTTAACAGGTAGTTAACAGGCAGTTTTTTGCCTAATCCCTATTTTTAGCCCTGAAGTGTGGGCTTCCCGACAGGTCCGAACCACGCCGATTTAGCGAGGTGGACCATCGGTCTGGAGGGCTTGGAGGGGTCGAGATGTCCGGTGTGCAGGTGAGTGATGGGTGCATGAGTGCAGAGGTAAGTGTGTTTGGTGTGTGTAAAGTGTTTTAAGAACTTTTACTTACCTTAACATTGTCCTGCAGGCTAGCTTCCTTAAGGTGTCGGAAGTCCCTCACATCCACGGCACAGAAAGCAGAATGGCCGCGGAGCTGTCAAAAGCTGCAGTCTCTGCTTTCTGTGCTGGATTGATTTCTAACTGAGTCTAAGTACAGGGACTCAAGTTAGAAATCATATTGTCAGTGTTTGACAGCTTCACAGAGCTGTCAAACACTGAAATTTCATCTGTCAAAAGCTCTTGACAGATGAAATTTCAATGGCTGACGTCACCTGTATCCAAGGGACCCATGATTGGCGGGCTTAACAAGGTCAATCAAGGGAAAATACAATGGCTTGGCCACAAGTCGATGGAGGCGGGACTACAACCCAAAAAGTGGGAATCCCGCCTCCATCACGTCCCCATTGACAAAATCCAGCCCTATGCTTCTATTAATAAAGCCAAGGATCCCATATGCTTTATTTAACAGCCTTCTTAACTTTTCCTACCATCTTCAAAGATTTGTCTGCATACACCCTAGGTCTCTGTTTCAGTACCCCTGCTATTCATCTGCTATATGTCTGCCCATTTCACCAGTCTGTCTGTTTTCTTGATCTGTTGCTATCCTCATTGTTTAGTACATTTCCGAATTTCATGAGTACTGCCAACCTTATCTATTTTTATCCTATCCAATCTCGCTACTGCCTCCTCCTTTACTGCTACATTGGCAGCATCCCCTTCTCCAGTGAAGACAGATGCAAAGTTCTCATTTAGTACCTCAGCCAAGCTTTCTGCCTCTATAAGATTTCCTTTTTGGTCCCTAATCGCCTCCACCCTTCCTGTGACTATCCTTTTACTCTTCTTATGTTTATAAAAGACTTTTCGGTTCCCTTTTATGTTGGCTGCTAATCTATTCTCATACTTTCTTTTCCCTTTTTATTCCCTTTTTTAGATCTCCTGTGTACTTTCTGTATTCAGCTTCATTTTCTACTATATTATGAACCTTACATTTGTCATAAGCCTCCTTTTTCTGTTTCATTTTAATCTCTATGGGGGAAAAATTCGGTTGATTTGCGCCTCCCATTAGCACCCTAAGTGGGCGCTAATGGGGCGCAAAGCAACTAGTGCCTGGGCGTGGCGCCGCTAACGCCTCCCGCAAAATTCAGCGGGAGGTTAGTGGCGGCGGTAACCGTTAGCGCCCCACAGCGCTGCGCCTCCGGCGATGACGTCATCACCGTGCGCAGCGTCCCACTCGCGCCCCAGCCGCGATCTTTGGTAGCGCCCCCTGACTTACCGCCAGACGCTATGTCCGACAGGGTCAAGGGGGCCTACCTGCAGCCGGGGCAGCGCAAATTAAAGGGGAGGTGCCGGGTGGCCATTTTTGTTGCTGGCCACCTGCCAGCACCTGCCCCCGTTGCTGTCCCCAGCCTTCTGTGCAGCCCCATCACGGGGTGCTGGCTACGCTCCATGAGCCCGGCACTTCTCGAGTGCCGGGCTCTTTTGCCGGCACTCCGATCCCTGGTGGCCCAGCTGGGCCCCTGGTCGTGCTGCGCTAGGCCCCTCCCCTTTAATAAGGGGATATTCACTCGCAGCGCCCCAAGAGGGAGGCGGAGCGCTTCCAGTAGCGCCCCGCCTCCCTCTTGGGGCACTACCAGTGAATTTTGGGCGCGGGGGCGCTAACCTTTTCGGGGCGCTAAAAGCAGCGCCCCGGCGAAGTTAGCACCCCAAAGGGGGTGCGACCCAATTTTGCCCTCTATATCTTACTGTTTTGCTGACCAATTTTTGATTCAAATCCACCCGGTTCAGATCCCTTTTCAATTCAGTTAAGTATTTTTATGTTTGATTGTACCTTGTCCTTTTCCATAACTATTCTAAACTATATTCTAAATTATGATCACTGTTCCCCAAATGCTCCCCCACTGAAACATGCTCCATTTGCCCCACTTCATTCCCCTGAACTAGATCCATCACTTTTTACTTCATTGTTGGGCTGGAAACATACTGATTAAGGAAGTGCTCTTGTACACATTTCAGGAATTCCTCCCCTTCTTTGCTGTTTACACTGTTACTATACCAGTCTATATTAGGATAATTGAAGTCCTCCATTATCACTACTCTAAAGTTCTTGCATCTTTCAGTAATTTGCCTGCAAATTTGCTCCACATCTCCTTCCCACTATTTGGTGGCCTATAGTATAGACCCAGTAGCATCATAGCTCCTCTATTGTTCCTTAATTCTAACCAAATAAATTCCGTCTTTGACCCCTCAACTACATTATCCCTTTCCAGTGCTTTCATTGTCAGCATCCATCTAGATAGATCCTACAGTTCTTCCCATCCTGGCATCCAACTGTCTGTTAAATGATTCCAGGGTTTTCACTTTCACTATCTACCTAGAAGTCCATTTCTTGCGTTGATGACATACAGTGAAGAAGAACTTCCTGACTTTAGTCCTAAATTTGCCTTTTACTATTTTGATGTTTGTCATAGTTTGAAATAGTGTTTGACTCAACCATTTCTATACAGTTTGCTATTTTATACACCTCTAAGAGACTCTGGGCTGGATTTTGTCAATGGGGAGCTTTTGGAGGCAGGACTCCCACTTGTCGGGTTTTAGTCCCGCCTCCATCGACTTGTGGTCAACCCATGCTATTTTCCCTTGATTGACCTTGTTAAGTCCGCCCAGCGGGCTTAGCAGGCCAATTAAGGGGAAGCCGGTTACAGAGAACGTCAGCGTATGACGTTTCATCTGTCAAAAATTTTTGACAGATGAATTGTCATCGTTTCACAGCTCTGTGAAGCTGTCAAACACTGACATTCTCTGTTGTTTGATGAGTTCTTGTATTCAAGACTCATCAAATCTCTTTTGTGAGCAGAAATCAGATGGCTGTTGCATCGGAGAATGCAGCAGCCATCTGTCATCTCTGCCGATGAGATGCGAGAGTCTCCGCATCCCCAACGGTTGAAGCCTGCAGGAAGAAACAAAGGTAAATAAACATTTTCTATCACTTTCCACTCACCTCACATACTTACCTCTCCACACTTGCACCCATCACTTACCTCCACAGCGCACTTTTGCACCCCTCCGACCCCGCAGACCCACTGCTCGTCTCGGTGACCCTGGCGGGGTTTCCCGACGTCGGGAAGCCCGTGCCTCTGGTGGAAAAATGGGGATAATCCTCTTAACTGCCTGTTAACTACCTGTTAACAGGCAGTTAAGTGGCTGTAATCCCCTTCCCGCCTCCAAGAGACGGGACCCGGTGCGGGTCGGGGACCCGCTTCCTGGGAAGATGGCACGGAGGCGGGTTGGGGGCGGGATGGGTACCCGCCCCCAGATTCTGCCATTTTCCTGGCAGTCCCGCCTCCAAACCCGCCTCCCCAGGGCTGGCAAAATCTTTCTTGTGTCTTATTGACCAGAACTGGGCACAATATTCAAGGTGTGGTGTGACCAGAGCACTATACATTTTGAGCATTACTTCTGACTTGCACGCTATTGTTTTCATTTTAGTTTAACAGTCTTTGCTGATTGCTGTTTTGCAGTGATTGGACAGGTTAAGCAGAAAGTCTGCTAAAATTCCTACATTTCTTTCAAACTCAGTCCTAGCTATTTTGACACCATCTGTAGAGAACATAGATATCCCATTTTTTACTCTATGCAGTGCTTTTGTTGTTGCCCAAGGAGTTACATGACGAGCTACATTCGTATGGAACAAAGCTGGAAGGACAGAGAACAAAACCTGACCCTGTCTATGTCACCCCGTGGCTCCTTCTGCTAACTAATCATTAGGTTGGTAACTGTATGGAAAGGTCAATAGGTCAGAGTGCTCTGTCCTGTCAGCTGCCGATATTGAGAGGCTCGTGGAGGGCTTAAATTTGCAAAAGAGAAGTTGGTTTAATTTTATCTAAAGTACAAGTTTCAGAATGTTTTCATAGTCCAACCTCTGGCACTTGCCTCCGATTATGGTCGGGGTGCATGCCTTTTGCATAGAGTCATCTAGGCATTGGCAGCTTGTGAAAAGTCCACCAGCGCAGAGCAGCTGGCAGCTGTAGGCTCAAAGCTGAAGCCTGCTGCCGTTTTATCACACAAGGAGTTTTGAAAACTCTTTTTTTTTTTAAATAGAGGCTTTTGTCTGGTCCTCATTAGTTTCCACCTGGGCTGTGTGAAGTGCCATCTGTAGAAAGTAAAACCGATCCGTGCATCTTGGACCTTGAAATCACAAGGCCAACTGGGAGAAGGAGAGCAAGAACTTGCATTTATATAGCGCCTTATCACATTCCTCTGGGCATCCCAAACCGCTTCATGTACAGTGAATTACTTTGAAGAGCAATGACTGTTGTGGAAACGAATGCAGCAACCGTTCAGCACAGCAAGATCTCACAACCAGCAATGAGATGATGAGCAGTTAATCTATTTTTGGTTGAGGGAGGAATATTGGCCAGGACACTGGGAAAACTGCCTTTAAAGGAGATATAGAAATTTACGTGGGAAGTAAGGATATTAAGAAATATGGAGAAAAGCCAATTGTAAAGCTAGAGCTGCCATAGCTAACAAGTATGGTAGAGCACACTCAATAGGACAAATGGCGTATTCCTGTTCCTGTGCTCCCTGCTCTCTTCAAATAGTGCCACAGAATTTTTAACACCCAACTGATTAGACGGCCTCTATTCATCTGAAAGTCGGTACCTTCAACAAGACAGCTCTCCCTCAAGACTGTGCTGAAGGGTCACCCTAGATTACGTGCCTAAGTTCCAGAATAGAGTGTCAACCCACAACCTTCCGACTCGGAGACAAGAATTCTACCGACCGAGCAAAGCTGACACTTGTTTATTTTAAATGGACTAATGACCTCTGTTAAAATAGCCCACAACGGAATTTCATACAAACACGTTACTCGCTGGTGCGCTGATAATTCACACAGTGTAACTCCAAGGCAATACCTATTTATAGTGTTTACACCATGTAACGGGTTAAATAAACGTGTGGCCCAATCATAATGAAAGGCAAGTGCTTCCCTATAAGTAGCCAGTCACATTTTACCATAGCTCTTGAAAGCTCCAGAAACTGCTGTAATTGCAACCATAATGTTCCCAGCAGTCCTTCCTGAAGTGTAGCCCCATGTGATGTGGTTTCAACTATATAATAAAAAAATTCTGTTTTATGACGAGAACTGCTTATGCAGCATATCGATGTGGAGCCAGTGATGATCTCAGTGCTGCTGGTAATTCTACACTTCCTGCCCTGTAACTCTCTGGTTATTCAGTGTGACAGTTGGTAGATTGCGCTCCCCAGAGTGTGTTTCTGGCGGTATCACGTTCTGCCGCCCAACAATGAACATACAGCAGAAAATGGCAATTTAATTACAGAGTATAAATCAGCGAGTGCAGATTGAGGCCTCACACAGCACATAACTGTATACTCCCAGAGTCTGAGCAAATGCTGCCACAGCACCACGGGCCCGCCGCTCCTTTCTTACTCGGCGCACGTAGCCGATGAAAAGAAAAATCCCCATCTGAAGCAGAGCAGAAAGTGCCAGAAATGTACAGCAGATCCATCAGGATCCGAAAGGGAAAGGAAGGTTTCCCCATCTTTCACGTAGCTGCCGCGCGTTTTCTCTTCTTTTCCCTGTGCGGGTGAGTGATGGGCGGGGTGAGGACAGGATGAACGCCGTGGGACATTTTACTACATTAAAGGTGCTATATAAATGCAAGTTATTGTTGTACTGCTGTGGGCCACTTTTGTTCGTTTATCTGGGGAAGCCATTGCAGAATTACCCAGCTTTTCTTTCGAAGAAGCCTAACTTTTCAAATCTTGTGCTGGCTGAAGAATAACCCAAGGAAAGATTTGAAAAGGAATTGAATGCGAGGAGATCCATGAACAAGAGACTCCTCCGCTCCCCCTGAACGGCTGGTCAGTGCGTTCCTCATTCGGGCGGAAGCTCGATTATCTGCCAGTTTCCATTATGGCGTGGGAATTCCCTCCACTATGATGGACACTCGGAAGCTCCGTAGATCGCACAGGCCATTCCTGCAGAAATACCGCAGGCTTGATTGAATTGTGATGGTCTGTCACAAGATCTTCTTTCTGTTAAATGTGCACTGTTCCAAACGCCGTTGGCAGCTTGTGAAAAGTCCACCAACGCAGAGCAGCTTGTTCTGGCCGTTAAAGAGAAAGCGGAGGAGAGTGTCGGCCCCACAATCAGCAACCATAATTATATGGTCAGTGGAGCTAGAACACCACAAAGTTATATCAGAAGGGGCAATAACCATGAAATCCTCCCATGCTGCCACTAAGGAGCAGCTTTAAAGCATAAAACACAGTTCCAGTTAGTGATTGAGAGACACAGATTATCTCCCTTTATAACATTTAGTGTTGTGTGCAAATGGAAAGTATATCCCACTGAATTAAGCGGTGACTAACTACACTTCATAGTCATTTTAATCTTCACGGCAGTTTGTAGTTCCTGAGAATAAATAAAATGACTATCAATGTTTTACCTGTTTACAGAATGATCTGTGGAACCATTATTTAACATTTATATATAATTTTATATTACACCCGGAAATGCTACAGATAGTTAGAAGTGCAGATACTCTACTGTAATTGTCCAATAGAAATCACTGACTAGCCACAGGCCTGGCTATGGCGACACCATTTTAGCCACAGGCACTCATTTTAGTAGAAAATGCATTGCACACAATTCAGGTAAATGTACTTCCCATGTATATTTATTTAACAAATATCTACCACCATTCAGTGCAAAATTTTGCAGTCTTTGGGGGAAGAATTTGGTTGATTTGCGCCTCCCGAAGAGGGCACTAACGGGGCGCAAAGTAACTAGCGCCTGGGCGCGGCGCCGCCAACGCCTCCTGTGAAATTCAGCGGGAGGTTAGCGGCGGTGGTAACCACTAGCGCCCCACGGCGCTGCGCCGCCAGCAATGACGTCATCGCCACGCGCAGCGCCTCGCTCCCGCCCCGGCCGCGATCTTCAGTAGTGACACCTGACTTACCGCCGGACGCTATATCCGACAGGGTCAGGGGGGCCTACCTGCAGCTGGGGCGGCGCAAATTAAAGGGGAGGAGCTGAGCGGCCATTTTTGTTGCTGGCCGCCTGCTGCACCTGCCCCCGTTGCTGTCTCCGGCCTTCTGTGCAGCGCTCTGTGAGTCTGGCACTTCTCTTGAGTGCCGGGCTCTTTTGCCGGCACTCCGATCCCTGGTGGCCCAGCTGGGCCCCGGGTCGCGCTGCGCTAGGCCCTTCTCCTTTAATAAGGGGAAGAAGGCCTGAAGTACCATGGCCACTCGCACCGCCCCAAGAAGGAGGTGGGCCGCTTCCAGTAGGTGAAGTTAGCGCCTCAAAGGGGGCATGACCCAATTTTTCCCCCCTTTCTCTTTTACTAAAGTTTTACAATTCTGGCATGAATTTATCAGACACAGCATGTCTTAGTGCAGCTTTTAGGTTTTTGCCCAGCTGTTGCGAGCGGTACTTTGACTTCATCAGAGTGATCGCTGAGAATGTTGACTCGCACAACGAGATGCAGCTGACCCACCCCTGCTCCCCATCCAGAACCTGATTGGTTGCTGCTTGCCCTTTGCCATGACGTGCCCTGTTGGAGCTGCTGCTTATTGGTTGGGCTTGACTTCTTTCGCTGGTCTGGAGAGGTTGAGCCGACCATAATGACAGCTTCCATTCAATGTTGCTGGTGTTTCTGTGGTGCTGAAGTCTGGCGTATTCACCCGTATTACACACCAATTTAGGAGTAACCAAGGAAATAAAGCACTCCGAACGATCAAAAAAAAACACGTGTAAGCTCTGCATTTTGCCGTACTAGCTTAAATTTCAGCAAACTGTTCAACTGCATTTCTGGAACTCTCTCGTCTGAAGACGGTGGTAACGGGGTTTCAGAAGAGTTGACCTTGTTCAGGGTGCCCATCGTTGGTCTCTGTGAATTTGTTGGACTGTCATTCACTGCGGCTGGAGGGTGGCTAAACTATTGTTAGTCCCTGGAATTTGGGGCAAAAATCTTATTTTCCTGATTACTGAGGTCTTGAATCAGAAGTAATGTTGGTAACCTACTAACTGACTTCCCCTGCAAATGAGTCCTAATGATGCTTACTTTGTAATCTGTAACCAACAGGGAGACGTGAAGGAACATACATTTTTAAATAGGGCCATTAGTGATTAATGCACTACTGTTGACATAATGTCAGCTACAGTTGAAAATTGAGGCCTTTTCTAGTCTGAGGGTGATTGCATTAATTACACCTTCTGGGGGAAAAAAAAATCCCCCAAAAAATTCCATAAAATGTCATTTGTTAGTTTGGTCTTTTTCACAAAATTGCTCTTGTCGTCATGGCTGGACAACAGTTTTCATAAGCCAACCAAGTTTTCGATGAAACAAAACCTGTGCCTTTATTCACCGCTGTGTATGGGTTAGCATGCCCAAGTTTAGCAATGAACTCCTAATCCTGGTAAACAGCTTACTGGAGAATACGTGGGATGCTCACCACATCCTCCCATCGCCTTCAAAGGGAGGAATAATATGCCGCCACACACATCTGCGTAGGCTAAAACTATTTGATGTTCAGGTGAAAAAATATACAGAGCATGAAAACTCAATAAGATACTAAAACAGTAGACTACTTAAAATGAGAACTAGAATTGGCCTTCAATGAGTACATATACTTTTTATGAAAAAGGTGTTTCTCACAAACGCTTGGAAATATACAGCCTCTGATGGTAGATATGTGAGATTGTTTCTCACAGAGCCCCTCTGGGCCCTCCTTTCACCAGACAGGTTAGATGCATGATGAAATGCAGAACTGGGAGACATGAGACGAGCAATGCATTATATTGGTTTTTGATGTGAAAACAGACCTTTTGAAGATCTGACCTCAACACACATACATCACAGCGAGCCATGTGTTAATGGTTTATCAAACAAGGTCTCATCTTGATAATCTTCCTAGCTATAATGGTTCTTGACACCTGAGCACAGTTTGGAAACACAGCCCTGTTTGTCAAGTAATGCATATTAACATTTCAAAATAATATGTTTCCGCCATCAAAGTAAATGTAACTTTTTTTTTCTGAAGCCAGGCATTTGCCTCTTTCCCATAAAGCTACCATCTTGTCGTCCATCATTTTGAACCTTAGTAAGGGAGGAAAGCAAGACTTGCATTTATATAACGCCTTTCACGACCTCAGGACGTCCCAAAGCGCTTTACAGACATTGAAGTACTTTTGAAGTGTGGTCATCACTGTTGTAATGTAGGAAACACGGCACACAGCAAGCTCCACAAACAGCAATTTTATAATGTCAGATAATCTATTCAGTTGGTCGAGGGATAAATATTGACCAAGACACTGGGCAGAACTCCTCTACTTATCTTTGAAATAGTGCCATGGGATCTTTTACACCCACCTGAGAGGGCAGACGGGGCCTCGGTTTAACATCTCATCTGAAATACGGCACCTCGACAGTGCAGCACTCCCTCAGTGCTGCACTGAAGTGTTAAACTAGATTGTTCTGGAGTGGGATTTGAACCCATGACCTTCATGACTCAGGCAAGAGTGCTACCCACTGAGCCACAGCTGACACAGGGAGGACAACCTTCCATTTTAACTCCAGCTAATTTAAAAAAAAAGAAATTAGCACATTAAGCCATATTTACATGACATTGTCAGTGAATAAAAATCTTAGTAACTGAGAGAACAAGGAGTTAAGCCTGGAACAGCTTTGAATCCCCCTAACCCGGAGCCCTGCACTCCTGTACGATGGCGGTGGATTCAGCTCCTGGCAGCAGCAACCTATGCAGGGATAGAAATAATGCTAAAACTATGGGATTGAAAATCACTGCAGTGTATACTCTGGAAATGTTCAACAGTTGCTAAGGTTTGTGCAGCAGTCAAAGATATGCTTTATTGAGGCCCCTAAGACATGGAAATCAATTAGAATTTTTAAAAAAAGAAATGCTATTTTGGCCACAGATGTTTAAAGGCAGATCTCGGAGTATGTACATCTTCATGTCCGACATTGTTCTCCACAAAGTGTAGCTATTTTCCTTCCTTGCTCAGAGCTCAGCCTAGAAGTTCTAATGAAGGGTCACATGCGGACTGACCACCTGTGCATTTTCAGAACCGCCCACTTCCACCAATGTAACATCTCCCATCTCCACTCCTACCTCAGCCCATCGGTTGCTGAAACCCTCAGCCATGCCTTCGTCACCTCCAGACTTGACTATTCAGACATGACTGGGCTCCTCTGCCCAGCTTCACATCTTCCACCTTCCTTCAACTTCAGCTCATCCAAAACTCTGCTATCCATATCCTATCGTGCACCAAATCCTACTCACCCATCACCCCTATCCTCACTGACTTACATTGGCTCCCAGTCCCTCAATGTTTCAATTCTAAAGTTCTCATCCTTTTGTATAAATCCCTCCATGGACCTGCCCCTCACTATTTCTGTAACCTCCTCCACCCCTATAACCCTCCCGTGCACCTCCTCTCCCTTCACCCCACCTTCACACGTGTAGGGTCCATGCTGTGGAATTCCCTCCCTAAACTCCTCCAGCTCCCTCTCCGTCTTTAAGACCCTCTTTAAAACCTGCCTCTTTTATCAAACCTTTGGTCACTCCTTCTAATAATTCTTTGGTTTAGTGTCAGTTTTTCCTTAAGCCTCTGTGAAGCCCCCAGGATATTTTTGTATGTTAAAGGCGCTGTATAAATGCAATTTGTTGTTCATCGTTCACTCAATGCTAATGAAAAGCTGCTTAATCTATCTGACGCTAACTATGTTTTCCCAGCCTGCATAGTTTGTCAGTTTACACTGCAGTCTCTGTAGGTCAGTTAAAACAAGCATCATCATTAAAATCCAAAGGCTTGGGTCTGAACAGGAATAATGGTCTGAGCTACAGACTTAAAAAAAACAGTGGTTAGCTCGGAATAAATGAAAGGATTACTGCTGGGGACAGAGATTGGTTCAGTGGATACATACATCAATTTACTTTAAAAATGCAGTATTTGTTTGTTGGCAGTGAGGACAGATTCTTTTACAGAATGATTAACCCTTCTCATCCTAACCTAGTGCATTCTCTGCACTTTAGTATTTTCAGTTACTTTCTCAGAATCTTGAAGCTTAAAGCTGTAAGACTCCGTAATGTTTTCTTCTAACTCCGAATTAATTTTTTTCCTGAATAGTTCAGGGCCCGCAGCCTGTTCATAAGGAAGGGCGCATTGCCCCGATTTCCCCCACTCCCCCAATTTTACCCCTCCAATGGCTTGCAGGTGACCTGTGCCTGGGACACCACTCTTGGTGGCCCACTAGAAGATGGCATAAGAACCGACTGTGGAGATGCTCTCTCTGATTCTCTGCACTCCAATCATGACCTCGTTAATCTTATTGCCCTAGGTGTTTTTTTTGCGACTTGACGCCATCTGTTGATGACATCGCAATGCAATTAAGTTGTGTATGAGAAGTGGCCAATTTGTCATGGCCAATCTGAGCATGTGCAGTGAACTCTGCAACCAGTTCAGAGGGAGACTGGCAGTGTGGGTGGCTGTGTAAATTCTCCCAAGTCCCAGCCTGTAATATACAACAACAATAACCACTTGCATTAATATAGCACCTTCAACATAGTAAATCAACCCAAGGCACTTCACAGGAGCGTTCTCAAAAACACATTTTGACACCGAGCCACATAAGGAGATATTAGGGCAGGTAGGTAGGTTTTGAGGAGCGTTTTAAAGAAGGAAAGAGAGGTGGAGAGGTTTAGGGAGGGAATTCCAGAGCTTAGTGTCCAGGCTACTGACAGCACGGCCGCCAATGGTGGAGTGATTAAAATCGGGGAATGCGCAAGAGGCCAGAATTGGAGGAGCGCAGAGATCTCGAAGGGTTGTAGGGCTGGTGGAGTTACAGAGATCGGGAGGAGCGAGGCCATGGAGGGATTTGAAAACAATTATGAGAATTTTAAAACTGAGGCGTTGCCAGACCTTCAGGGCCTTAAAAGTATCACTGAAGAAGTGTATTGGGGCAACGTTGAAGAAAATTGGCTTAAATGCAAGTTAAACATAATCATTGCTACAACCTAAACAGGCCTACAACCTAAACAGGCCTAGTCATAACATTGGTTTACTCTCCATAAACTGGCATTACCTAATCTATGCATTTTTGCCAAATTTAAAAGTGTCTGATTTAATTTACATCAAGCTGTTTCAAACTATTATCAACAGGGTGCAATGGCCTGCACTCTTTCCAGAGACCTGTTGTATTTATGGTAAAGCAGTGTCTCTGAGCGCTCTCCCCGTTATCCTGCGCAGTATCCATTGTATTTTCTTGTTCTATGTGACTGCGAGTCCCAGTTGTATTCTGCTGAGGTCAGAGACCACTGTGCTCAGGGCACTCGCACAATTCACTCACTGTGGGCGAGCTGTAATTTCAACAACAAAAACCTCCCAATGAACAAGACCGATATCAGCCAGCCCTAGGATTGCCAACTCTGGTTGGACATATTCCTGGAGGTGTCGTCATATGGCCTCCAACCGCCCCTCCCCCACATTCCTGCCATTGGTCGCCTGACATGTCCATCCTCAGGCGCTCTGCCTTCCCACAGCCAATTGGAAAGCAAACAGACTCTTCGTTATCTGATTGGATGATTCTTCACCGTCAGTCAAACGGCCTTTTTTCCCCCCATCTCCAATATTTTTATAACTAATAAACAAGTGTTAAAAGAAAATTAAAAAAAAAATGAATGCCCCTATGATTTTTCTCCCGGGTTGCTCGCAGCAATGTCCTGGAGATTAGTCTTTAGTTCCTGGAGACTCCAGGGCAGGCCTGGAGGGTTGGCAGCTCTAGCCAGCCCACCTGGTGAGGCACATGTCTGCTGTTGTGGAACACCCTGTTGCAAATCATTCTGCACGGGGAGACCATGTGACTGAATGGCTAGGGGGAGTTCAGCGAGTTTGTCGTTGCGACATCGTGGTAGTGAGAGCACACTTTATAAATGGGGACCCTGCAATGTTCCCCCCCTAATTTATTTTTTGGGTGCGCGGCCCCTTTAAGTTTCCGCACATGCGCGGTTTTTCCATTCACGAGCTGGTGATCGGCCTGCGCGGGACCTCCAGACCGCTGCCCGGCCTCGCATCTTAACGGGCACATTGGGACCCTGTGTAAACCTACATTTGGCAGTCCAGAGAAAGATGAGGAGAGTAGCAAAGGTTTAATATAAAGGGTGAGCAAAAGAAGGACAGCGCAGTTCAAGTAAGGAGAAAAGAGAAAAAGCTAAAATGGGGGCTGGGAATGTACAATCCATGTAGGGTAAAAAATCATCGCATCATTTTGAGATTTAATTTTCAGGTGGGTTTTTTTGTGGGTATGTTGCCATCCATGTATTTTTCAGAAGAAGCAAAGGCAAAAGACAACTGAATATTTCACCCGAGGAAAATCTATCCATTTAAATATAAAAACAAAATCTAAATGTCCTGTTGAAATAAGCTAGCACTCCCACATTAATATGTATCTCCTGATCTTTTTATTAGCCAAGTCTGCCGATAATGGCGGTCGGCATGCCCTGCCCTGCCCAGTTAACTCATCTGGATTACCGCATTTGAATGCTGCAGAATTAAAAGTCAAATTACGTCTGTGTTTTCAGCAATAAACCGAGCATGACGACGTGTCCAGTACTATTATCGGTCCAATCTGGTCATTCTGCTGCTGCATTTATAGTTATGTTGAAAAGCAAAGTGACAAAACATTTTTTTTACCACTGCGAAGGCAGACCACCAGTTTTAAATGGCGATTTTCATAAACCCAGACCATTCCAGTTGATGAATAATCCTTGGCAAGACATCTTGTTAGTGTCATTTTTGAGGACCAAGTTTGGAATATGCTCCGTGAAATGCCAAAAATGTTATTATTTGTAGAATAAACAATCTAAAGTGAAATTGCTGGAGGATTCAAAGGTCCTGCCAACAATAGCCTTGGCTGTTGGCTTCTGCATCATCTTCCTGCCCTTTGACCCTGCACGGTTTTGGTCCGTGCCTGCTTGCTTGAAAACTGCTGGCCGATACGAGTGGGATTTGAAGCTTTTGTGAGATGTTAGTAAGTATCTGCTGCTGTTGCTGAGCTCAGTGTATGACATCATGGTAAAATGCCCTAGGGTGCTGGCTGTGATGTGTTCTGTGTTGCTTTTTGCTACATTTATGTCAATTTTTCTCTCTTCCGAAAGCATTGACTTGCTGCTGGGGCCCACAGTTCCACAGGTGTTGAGGATTTTGTGGCTATGATTGACTGTGGCTGGCAGCCGAGGCTGCCAATACTGCGAACACAAAAAAAAAATCGGGTGAAAAAAGTTCAGTTAGTTTAACCTCTCTGCAGCTGCTTGATCACCGGAGCGTGTCTTGCCGAGCTGCTATCACATACGTGGGATATGGCACTGATTCTCTTGAGCATTTTTGTTTTGTTAAATATTTCCTGACGACCCTTTGGATTCAGATGCTAAATCCTGACCATTTTCTCCAGCTTTTCCGCGTTGGGAAACCATTGCGTTAAAGATAAAGCTCGTAGGAATTAAATTCATGAGGGTTTAAAAAATACAGGTTCTTTGTTAAACAAAGGGGGCGAAGCTAACCCTACCTGCCCGGTGGGTGGGCAGTTAAAATCATTCACATTACCGGCCCGTCCTGTAGCCGCTGGGAACCGACCGATCACAATTTTAACCTGTTCAACTGGGCAGGTGGCAAGGACTCTCTCCCAGAGCCGGCGGGGTCCTTTTATAACGTTTGTATATCGGGTCCCAATGGCGTCATCGGGACCCGACTGCAATCTTCACTAGGCGGCCTGAACAAGAAGCAGCAGTGAGTTCCCCACCAGGCCAGCCAGCACAGCGAGTAAGCACATCGGGGGCCAGAAGAGGCCCCAAAAGGTAAGTATTTACATTTTGTTTTAACTTTCCTTCTGGGCCCCGCAGGAGCACTCCACAAGGGAAGCTTAGGCCTCTTCTGGCATGACCTCTCGCCCCCCCCCCACCCCCCCACTTCCCCAATCACGGGGTCCCCGCGGGATGGCCTGCCAGCCGAATCCACCACTTGCCTTCTGCCAGCGAGTGGCCTCTGGGTCGCATGATTTCCTGCTACTTCCCGCTCAGCACAGATGGAAAGTTGGCCAGCGGGATTTAAAACAAGGCCTAGCTGTTAAATTGGCAAGTCTAATTCTGCTGTGAGCGGGCGTGAAATTAACCCACCAACACAGTTTCCAACGGAAACCCACTGGCAGTTAAAATCCAGGCCCAAGCTATTATCCCCTCCCCTCTCTCACCACGTCCTCCCCACACCCCCTCCCCCCCCCCTGCCTGCCCATTGTGATTCTGCAGTATTAATATATCATTAGAAGGATACAGTTATGTTAATTCTATACATTTTTTATATATATATTAAAACATTCTACAATTGTCCCTTTTATCTCTTTAGGGTTTCTCATATTGTGCTAAATGCAGTAAATCAACTCAGTGGCTTAACAATAAGTTGATGCTGGACCAAGCTTAGCCCGTGCTCTCACCCCCACTCTGACTCTCACCATCAGCTCCAGTGGTTGCACTGTCAGCACAGTCACACATTTGCTCAGCACTCATTGGCACAACAACAGCGATTAGTTTTCATTAAGCACTTGTTCACAAAGCCAGTAATCCCGTTCAAGGCTGGGTCAGTGGAGAAAGGCAAAGGTTCCGGGCTGCTTTACTAAGCAGAGCTGACCATAAATGGGTAAGTGAATTTAGCCTTAAGTGTTTGGTGCTGCACCTAAATAGGTTTAATTGTTACAAGGGGGCTTAGAACCAATCTGATTAGCAGATGCGCAAAGGAAATTTTCAGCTGACTGGATTGGCGTGAAGAGGTAACCTGAGAGGCAGCAAGCTTGTGTTGGTTGTGTGCTGGAGGCTGATTGATGGGCCCTGGATAACGGTTTGTGGCAGCTGGTAATCACATCGGCTTTGGCAGCCTGATAGTCGGACATTTACACACACCAACTGGAGAGTACTGTGGACACACCATTGCTAACACTCACCAGCCAACAGCTTGCAAATAACTCCATTGTAGAAGCCCTACAGAATATGGTTTTTAAAAAAACCAGACCGGCTGGACTCCTTGCAGGATTGTCATCTGCCAATGAGTATTTGCTACAGCAAACACTATGAGTGAGAAGTTTCTGCTTTCTCCCAGTCCCACTGAAAAAGGCCTTATTTTCTTCAGAATTGTGTGCTTGCTGTGATAAATGAGCTGTGCTGGGTTGTTAGCTCTTGCTGTGTGTTGTCTGTCGGAGAAGCAGGATCTGTTCCTTTGCGGCTTGCGATCTGCCACCTTGCATTGGCTGGGGAGAATTTACAGGTTGTTTTTGAGAACACAGTGAGCCCTGTCTGTACATTCGGTCTACTGTTACTAGTCTTCAATCCAATCCCCTTCAGGAGTTCTGGGGGTATATCCAGGGTGCTGCAGAGATACCTTGACTTTTGCTAGTGTGTAATAATCTTGAAGGATTAGTGAGTATTTTAAAGCAGAAAAGGTTTATTTTTTTTTTTCAATTTCACTGTAGTCATGGGAAAAGATTCACTCTAGATGTAGTTTATCAAAGAAAAACTTCACTACATCTGAAACAGGAAAAGCGTGTCTGCATGTTTCACTAATGAGTTCATACATGCATTTTTCAAACAAGCTATCACTTCTATCTAATAATTGATTTTAATGTTATGAAGTTCCCTGTTTTAAGATACCAAACTCTCTTGTTGGTCTCGGGTTGGAAAGTTCCACAAAATGTCCCGGTTACGCATATGTCAAGTGGGTGTTAGATACATCATCAGAGATAGAAAGACATTTAAACCTTCTGATATAAACAGACCACCACTTACTGGTCCTTAGTGGTCATTTTGTTACATCTGGCGAAGCTTAACATAAAGCAGGTTTTAGATGAGATATTTCTTCTCAGTGGGTGGTGGTCTCTAAGGATTAATAATGTACTGATAGTTCAGACTCAAACAAGTCTACTCAGTTTGCAGGGTGATTATGTATTTCCATGAGTAAGTACTGGAGCAGTAGGTGCTTGGTAAATATATATCTCTGCCCTTTGCAAGGACCCTATTCTCATATTTTCCATTTTCAATAGAATGACTCGCTTGTTCTAGTCTGGGGTTTATGTGCCTGTTTCCCTGAATTATAAATCTTTACTAGTCGATTTCCCATGGTATTGCACATGGGCAGTGAAAACCAAGTGCAGTCTTCAGGCAAAAGGGATTAGAAAGCAACGGATAATTGGACCAGGGCATGCAGACATAATTCAGTCCCCATTTTAAAGTCCTACATTCTGTCCATATTTTTATACAATACTTTGATAAAACTTACAGCAATTTGGGAAGCAGAGAGGTTGCGGTTTCTCTGCAGTACAGACTGAGGTGCCGATATATACATAACCAAGGTACTACAATGCTACCACTGGTGGGAGGGTGTAATTACAATATGACAAGTTTATACGGACAATTTCCATCATAAACGCAGACAGAGAAATGTATAATAGGGATAAGTTGACATAGGAAGCGTGCACAACAGAAAGATTTTTAATAAATTAAAGATTTAAATGGAGACTCATAGTTTTCCAAATTTAAAAAAAAAATGTAAAGTAGTTTGAGGAACTCGATCCCTCTCAGTGACTGAGTTTCCTTGGATTTCCCCCTTCCCCTCCCCATCAACTTGCATTTCCTCTCCAGTGCCACATCTAATCCTGCCTAATCAGTTGCTAATCTGGTGAGCCATCGGGGGAGCCTTTTGCTGGGCCATTAGACAGAACAATTCATGGTGTTGGAGAGCTCCTTCCTGAGGGAAGAAAGCTCTCGGGGCTAGACCTGCAATGAACAGCTGCAATCAACCAGTCTCTGAGTTGAATTGACAGCAAACATGACAAAGCCCAGGCCTTTTCCACAGTATCGGCTGAAGGAGGAAGGATCACAGATTTTGACAGAATTTAGGATCTAACGAGAGAACGAAGAGGGCAGCGGAAACAGAGAAAGTAAATGTTAGGAATACCGTGGTTCGCTGCCTATGTATGCAGCAGTTATTGTATTTACATAGTATTTCCATCACAGAAACCGGCCATTTGGCCCAACTGGTCCATGCCGGTGTTTATGCTCCACATGAGCCTCCTCACGAGCTTCCTCCCATCCGTCTTCATCTAACCCCATTAACATATCCTTCTATTCCTTGTTCCCTCGTGTTTATCTAGCTTCCCCTTGAATGCATCTATGCTAGTCGCCTCCACTACTCATTGTGGTAGCGAGTTCCACATGCTAACCACTCTCTGGGTAAAGAAGTTTCTCCTGAATTCCCTATTGGATTTATTAGTGACTATCTTATATTTATGTCCCCTAGTTCTGGTCTCCCCCACAAGTGGAAACATCTTCTCTACATCTACCGTATCAAACCCCTTCATAATCTTAAAGACCTCTATCAAGTCATCTTTTAGTCTTCTCTTTTCTAGAGAAAAGAGCTCCAGTCTGTTCAATCTCTCCTGATAGGTATAACCTCTCAGTTCTGGGATCATTCTAGTAAATCCTTTTTGTACCTTTGCCAGTGCCTCTATATCATTTTTATAACATGGAGACCAGAACTGTTCACAGTACTCCAAGTGTGGTCTAACCAAGGTTCTATACAAGTTTAGCATAACTTCATCGAACCATAGAACCATCGAATAGTACACCACAGAAGGTGGCCATTCGGCCCATTGAGTCTGCGCAGGCTCTTTCGAAGAGCAATCCAGTTAGTAACTCTCCCCCGCTCTTTCCCCATATCCCTGCAATTTTTTCTCCTTCAAGTATTTATCAAGTTCCCTTTTGAAGGCTGCTATTGAATCTGTATCCATCACCCTATCAGGCAGTGCTTTCCAAATACTAACCACTCGTTGCGCAAAAAAGTTTTTCCTCATGTCGCCTCTGATTCTTTTGCCAATCACCTTAAATGTGTGCCCTCTCGTTATCGACCCTTCAGCCATTGGAAACAGTTTCTCTTTATTTACTCTATCTAAACCCTTCATCATTTTAAATACCTCTATCAAATTTCCTCTTAGCCTTCTCTGCTCCAAAGATAACAACCCCAGCTACTCTAGTCTTTCCACATAACTGTAATCCCTCATCTCCGGAACGATTCTAGTAAATCTCTTCTGTACCCTCTCCAAAGTCTTCGACCTTCCTAAAGTGTGGTTCCTAACTTCACTGCTTTTCAATTTTATCCCTCTAGAAATGAACCCCAGTGCTTTGTTTGCTTTTTTTATGGCCTTATTAACCTGTGTTGCTACTTTTAGTGATTTGTGTATCTGTACCCCCGATCCCTCTGCTCCTCTACCCAATTTAGACACTTATTTTTCAAGGAGTATGTGGCCTCCTTATTCTTCCCACCAAAATGTACCACTTCACACTTATCTATAGTGAAGTTTGTTTGCAAATTACACACCCATTCTGCAAGTTTATCAATGTCTTCCTGTATTTGGTTGCCATTCGGCCCTTCAAGCCTACTCCGCCATTCAATAAGATCATGACTGATCTTCTACCTCAACTCTAATTCCCCCCCCCCCCCCCATATCCCTTGATTGCCTTAGTATCCAAAAATCTATCAATCTCTGTCTTGAATATTCTCAATGACTGAGCATCCACAGCCCTCAAGGTAGAAAATTCCAAAGATTCACAACCCTTTGAGTGAAGAAATTTTTCCTCATCTTAGTCCGACTCTTATTCTGAGACTGACCCCTAGTTCTAGACTTCCCAGCCACTGAAAACATCCTCTCGGCATCTACCCTGTCAAGCCCCTTAGGAATTTTATATGTTTCAATGAGATCACCTTTCATTCTTCTAAATGTGAGGGCATATAGGCCTAGTCTACTCAATCTTTCCTCATAGGACAATCCCCTCATCCCAGGAATCAATCTGGTGAACCTTTGTTGCATTCCCTCTAAGGTAAGTATATCCTTCCTTAGGTAAGGAGACCAAAACTGTACACAGTACGCCAGGTGTGGTCTCACCAAGGCCCTACATAATTGCAGTAATTCTCCAATCACTTTGTAATAAAGGCCAACATATCATTTGCTTTCCTAATTGTTTGCTGTACCTGCATGTTAACTTTCTGTGATTTGTGTACAAGGACACCCAGGTCCCTCTGAATTTCCCAGTCTCTCACATTAAAAAAATATTCGTCTTCTATTTTTCCTACCAAAGTGGATAACTTTACATTTCTCCACGTTATATTCCATCTCCCACATTCTTGCCCACTCACTTAACCTGTCTATATCCCTTTGCAGCCTCTTTGAGTCCTCCTCATAGCTTACTTTCCCACCTAGCTTTGCATCGTCAGCAAACTTGAATACATTACACTCGGTCCCCTCATCTAAGTCATTGATATAGATTGTAAATAGCTGAGGCTCAAGCAGTGATCTGTGCGGCACCCCACTAGTTACAGCCTGCCTACCCGAAAATGACCTGTTTATTCCTGTTTGTTAACCAATCCTCAATCCATGTATTACCCCCCAATCCCATGAGACCTAATTTTGTGTAATAACCTCTTGTGTGGCACCTTATCGAATGCTTTTTGAAAATCCAAATACACTGCATCCTCTGGTTCCCCCTTTTCTACCCTACTAGTTACACCCTCAAAAAGCTCTAACAGTTTGTCAAACACGATTTCCCTTTCATAAATCCGTGTTGACTCTGCCCAATCATATTATGATTTTCTAAATGCCCCGATACCACGTCCCTAATAATAGAGTTTTGCATTTTCCCTACTACATACATAGGACAGGAGTATGCCATTGAGCCCCTCGAGCCTGTTCCATCATTCAATGAGTTCATGGCTGATCTGTGACCTAACTCCATATACCATAAGGGATATGGGCCTTTGTCCCATATCCCTTAATACCTTTGGTTTACAAAAATCTATCAATCTCAGATTTAAAATTAACAATTGATCTAGCATCGATTGCCGTTTGTGGAAGAGAGTTCCAAACTTCTACCACCCTTTGTGTGTAGAAGCGTTTCCTAATTTCACTCCTGAAAGGTCTGGCTCTAATTTTTAGACTATGCCTCCTATACCTAGACTCCCCAAGCAGCGGAAATAATTTCTCTCCATCTACCCTATCAGTTCCCCTTAATATCTTGAAAACTTCGATCAAATCCTGCAGACTTTGCCCTGCAGACTTTGCCCTCATCCACACAGGCAGCAAGAACCTTGTGCCTGTTGGATAAGGGAAAAGGCCAAGGCTCCTCCAGCACTGCACCTGGGGTCCCCTTACCTGCCTGAATTGCAGTCACACCCTCCTGTCCCTGACCAATACCCAGACCTGTACCACTACCTACCTAACCATACGTGGCTTGAGCAGTGGTGCAGGAGGGAGGGATTCAAATACCTGAGGCATTGGAACCAGTTCTGGGGGAAGTGGGACCTGTACAAAAGGGACGGTCTGCACTTGGGCAGGACTGGAACCGATGTCCTCGGGGTAATATTTGCTAAGGCAGTTCGGGAGGATTTAAACTAATATGGCAGGGGAATGGGAACCTATATAGCGAAACAGGGGGAAGTAATATGCAGTCAGAAACAAATGTTAGAAGGGTAAGAAACAATAAGGGAAATCCGAGTAAACAAAGGCAAACACAAAGGGCCATACTAAATCATAAGTCTAAAAGGACAAAGGGTGTTAATAAAACAAGCCTAAAGGCTCTGTGTCTTAATGCAAGGAGTATCCGTAATAAGGTGGATGAATTGACTGTGCAAATTGATGTTAACGGATATGATGTGATTGGGATTACAGAGACGTGGCTCCAGAACAATCAAGGCTGGGAACTGAATATCCAGGGGTATTCAACATTCAGGAAGGATAGAATAAAAGGAAAAGGGGGTGGGGTAGCATTGCTGGTTAAAAAGGAGATTAATGCAATAGCTAGGAAGGACATTAGCTTGGAGGATGTGGAATCAATATGGGTTGAGCTGCAGAACACCAAAGGGCAGAAAACGTTAGTGGGGGTTGTGTACAGACCTCCAAACAGTAGTAGTGAGGTGGGGGAGGGTATGAAACAGGAAATCAGAGGTGCATGCAAAAAAGGCGCAGCAGTTATCATGGGTGACTTTAATATGCATATAGATTGGGCTACTCAAACTGGAAGCAATACGGTGGAGGAGGATTTCCTGGAGTGTTTAAGGGATGGTTTCCTAAACCAATATGTTGAGGAACCAACTAGAGGGGAGGCCATCCTGGACTGGGTGTTGTGTAATGAGGAAGGACTAATCAGCAATCTTGTGGTGCAAGGCCCCTTGGGGAAGAGTGACCATAGTATGGTGGAGTTCTACATTAGGATGGAGAAGGAAACAGTTAATTCAGAGACCATGGTCCAGAACTTAAATAAGGGCAACTTTGAGGGTATGAGGCGTGAATTGGCGAGGTTAGATTGGCAAGCGATATTTAAGGGGTTATCAGTGGAAGGGCAATGGCAGACATTTAGAGATCGCATGGATGAACTACAGCAATTGTACATCCCTGTCTGGCGTAAAAATAAAAAAGGGAAGGTGGCTCAACCATGGCTAACAAGGGAAATCAGGGATAGTATTAAAAGCAAGGAAGTGGCATACAAATTGGCCAGAAGTAGCAGCAAACCCGGGGACTGGGAGAACTTTAAAACTCAGCAGAGGAGGACGAAGGGTTTGATTAGGGCAGGGAAAATAAAATATGAAAGGAAGCTTGCAGAGAACATTAAAACGGACTGCAAAAGCTTCTATAAATATGTAAAAAGAAAGAGGTTAGTAAAAACAAACGTAGGTCCCCTGCAGTCAGAAACAGGGGAAGTCATAATGGGGAACAAAGAAATGGCAGATCAATTGAACAAGTACTTTGGTTCGGTGTTTACTGTGGAGGACACAAACAACCTTCCGGAAATAAAAGAGATCAAAGGATCTGGTAAGAGGGAGGAGCTGAGGGAAATCCTTATCAGTCGGGAAAAGGTGTTGGGGAAATTGATGGGACTGAAGGCTGATAAATCCCCAGGGCCTGATGGTCTGCATCCCAGAGTACTTAAGGAGGTGGCCTTGGAAATAGTGGATGCATTGACGATCATTTTCCAACATTCCTTAGACTCTGGATCAGTTCCGAAGGAGTGGAGGGTGGCTAATGTAACCCCTCTTTTTAAAAAAGGAGGGAGGGAGAAAGCAGGGAATTATAGACCGGTCAGCCTGACATCGGTGGTGGGTAAAATGATGGAATCAATTATTAAAGATGTCATAACAGACCATTTGGAAAGTGGCGACATGATAGGTCCAAGTCAGCATGGATTTGTGATAGGGAAATCATGCTTGACAAATCTTCTGGAATTTTTTGAGGATGTTTCCAATAGGGTGGACGGGGGGGAAGCAGTAGATGTGGTGTATTTGGACTTTCAGAAGGCCTTCGACAAGGTCCCACACAAGAGATTGGTGTGCAAAGTTAAAGCACATGGGATTGGGGGTAATGTGTTGACGTGGATTGAGAACTGGTTGGCACACAGGAAACAAAGAGTAGGAGTAAATGGGTACTTTTCAGAATGGCAGGCAGTGACCAGCGGGGTACCGCAGGGTTCGGTGCTGGGGCCCCAGCTGTTTACATTATATATTAATGATTTGGACGAAGGGATTAATTGTAATATCTCCAAATTTGCAGATGACACTAAATTGGGAGGCAGTGTGAACAATGAGGAGGATGCTAGGAGGCTACAGAGTGACTTGGACAGGTTGGGTGAATGGGCAAATGTATGGCAGATGAAGTACAATGTGGATAAATGTGAGGTTATCCACTTTGGTGGTAAAAATAGGGAGGCAGACTATTACCTGAATGGTGGCAGATTAGGGAAAGGGGAGGTGCACGAGACCTGGGCGTCATGGTACATCAGTCACTGAAGGTGGGAAGGCAAGTGCAGCAGGCAGTCAAGAAAGCAAATGGCATGATGGCCTTCATAGCAAGGGGATTTGAGTACAGGAGTAGGGAGGTGATGCTACAGTTGTACAGGGCCTTGGTGAGGCCACACCTGGAGTATTGTGTGCAGTTTTGGTCTCCTAACTTGAGGAAGGACATTCTTGCTATTGAGGGAGTGCAACGAAGGTTCACTAGATTGATTCCTGGGATGGCCAGACTGACATATCAAGAAAGACTGGATCAACTGAACTTGTATCCTCTGGAGTTCAGAAGAATGAGGGGGGATCTTATAGAGACGTTTAAAATCCTGACTGGTTTAGACAAATTAGATGCGGGCAGAATGTTTCCAATGTTAGGGAAAACTAAAACCAGGGGTCACAGTCTAAGGATAAAGGGGAAGCCATTTAAGACTGAGCTGAGGAGGAACTTCTTCACCCAGAGAGTGGTGAATCTGTGGAATTCTCTACCACAGAAGGTTGTTGAGGCCAGTTCACTAAATATATTCAAAAGGGAGTTAGATATAATACTCACAACTAGGGGGATCAAGGGGTATGGCGAGAAAGCAGGAATGGGGTACTGAGGTAGCATGTTCAGCCATGAACGCATTGAATGGCGGTGCAGGCTCGAAGGACCGAATGGTCTACTCCTGCACCTATTTTCTATGTTTCTATGTTTCTAAGGGGTGTGACTTTTTTTATTTGTTTATGGGATGTGGGCGTCGCTGGCCATTTAGTGCCCATCCTTAATTGCCCTTGAGAAGGTGGTGGTGAGCCGCCTTCTTGAACCGCTGCAGTCCGTGTGGTGAAGGTGCTCCCACAGTGCTGTTAGGGAGGGAGTTCCAGGATCGGCGATATACTTCTAAGTCAGGATGGTGTGTGACTTCGAGGGGAACTTGGAGGTGGTGGTGTTTCCATGCGCCTGCTGCCCTTGTCCTTCTAGGTGGCAGTGGTCGCGGGTTTGGGAGGTGCTGCCGAAGAAGCCTTGGCGAGTTGCTGCAGTGCATCTTGTAGATGGTACACACTGCAGCCACGGTACGCCGGTGGTGGAGGGAGTGAATGTTTAAGATGGTGGATGGGGTGCCAATCAAGCGGGCTGCTTTGTCCTGGATGGTGTTGAGCTTCTTGAGTGTTGTTGGAGCTGCACTCATCCAGGCAAGTGGAAAGTATTCCATCACACTCCTTACTTGTGTCTTGTAGATGGTGGAAAGGCTTTGGGGAGTCAGGAGGTGAGACACTCGCCACAGAATACCCAGCCTCTGACCTGCTCTTGTTGCCACAGTATTTATGTGGCTGGTCCAGTTAAATATCTGGTCAATGGTGACCCCCAGGATGTTGATGGCGGGGGATTCGGCGATGGTAATGCCGTTGAATGTCAAGGAGAGGTGGTTAGACTCTCTCTTGTTGGACTGCCTCCTGGATCAAAGTGTCAATAACTTTCCCTCTCCCTGATGCCCTGTCTGCACCTCGGATTCTAGCTCAACAACTCTGAGCTTATGTTACTCGAGATGCAGACACTTACAACAGACGTGGTTGTTCGGGATCGCAATGCTTTCCACAAACTCCCACATGCTGCAGTTGCGGCACACCTTACACTGCCAGCCCTATCTAACCTTGTTTTATTTGTTTATTTCATTAAAGTTTATATTTAATCAACTTAGCTTATACTTTTTAGTTTTTTTAACTAATTGCTTGAACTCGTTCCCTGTAACTTACCCTCACTGCCCCTCCTTTTGCTGTGACGTTACCAATTTTTTCTCATGTGCGGCTCACAGATTCACAGAGCGCCCTTTTCCCCCGCTCCGCTCTGGGCCTCGCCCTTTTCCCCCGCTCCGCTCTGGGCCTCGCCCTTTTCCCCTGCTCCACTCTGGGCTTCGCCCTTTTCTCCCGCTCCGCTCTGGGCCTCGCCCTTTCACCCCGCTCCGCTCTGGGCCTCGCCCTTTCACCCCGCTCCGCTCTGGGCCTCGCCCTTTTCTCCCGCTCCGCTCTGGGCCTCGCCCTTTTCTCCCGCTCCGCTCTGGGCCTCGCCCTTTTCTCCCGCTCCACTCTGGGCCTCAGACTTTGCTGAACTTTTGAACTTTGAGACCGGCCAGATCCAGCAAAATGTAAATTCCTATGTTTCTTAAATTAATCAAAAGTGAGAAGTCGCACAACACCAGGTTATAGTCCAACAGTTTTATTTGAAATCACAAGCTTTCGGAGCGCTGCACCTTCGTCAGGTGAAGTAAAGGAATACAAATGCATTGTTCTCTATCTATATATGCTTTGTCGATTTGTATTTCTTCACTTCACCTGATGAAGGAGCAGCCGCTCCGAAAGCTTGTGATTTCAAATAAAACTGTTGGACTATAACCTGGTGTTGTGTGACTTCTCACTTTTGTCCACCCCAGTCCAACACCGGCATCTCCGCATCATAAATTAATCAAATGTACTGTAGCACATTAAATATAATTATGATAATTGACACATTTTCCCTGCTATTTAAATGGTGAGTATCTTCCATGTTTCATAAATGTGGAACTTTTTATGAATTTAGAAACATTAGTGGCTTTGTGAGAAGGTTTGCCTTTTAATGTCACTGTTTTGCTCCAACTCTTAGCGGTCAACACATTGCCCATTACTCGTGCAGCGCCAAGGTTTGCCATGTAACAATTAGGTGAACTCATGCTTCTTGGCATAGGTGAAATTGCTCTATGTGCCCTATGGCCATATAGTGTGATTTCACCTATGCCAAGGAGCATGAGTAAGAGCTGCCACCATTAAGTACTGAAAGCCAAGAGAATAGATATAAGGAAGCTGGACTGGTAGAGGGAATAGAATGGCGACAGATAAAAAGCTTGTTTCAGTAATGGTGACCATGAAACTATCGGATTGTCGTAAAATCCCTTCTGGTTCACTAATATCCTTGAGGGAAGGATATCTGCCGTCCTTACCCGGTCTGGCCTATATGTGACTCCTGACCCACAGCGATGTGGTTGACTCTTAACTGCCCTCCGAAATGGCCTAGCGTTTAAGAAGAGTGTATTCAAGTAGGCGGCTCACCACCACCACCTTCTCGAGGGCAATTAGGAATGGCCTTACTGGCGACGTCCACATCCCGTGAATGAATAAAAAGAAACAGAAAAGGGTTGAATGGCAAGCAGTGAAATAAAGTGTACAAGTAATTGATTCTGCAACTGCTCTCTCGCTACCTCTCCAGCCAAGAAACTCCCCAGAATAAGTTCAATTTTAAAATATTTTTTGGAGGTTTTTAAAGTAATTTTCCCACTGCATCTCTTCCCCAACCCTGACTTGGGACCATCTTGGCCTCTCTCAGGGCCCCAGCTGGTTCCCTCTTCTCAGGTACTGTCCCTCACACTTTCAAAACCGCCATCATCACCCCTTCTTCAAAAAGCCCACTCTCGACAACTCTGTCCTTGCAAACTCCCACTCCATCTCTAACCTTGCTTTCCTCTCCAAAGTTCTCAAACGTGCTGTTGCTTCCCAAACCCATACACATCTTTCCTGCTAACTCCATGTTTGAATCTCTCCAATCAAGATTCCATCCCTTCCACAGTACTCAACAGCCCGAACCAAAGTCCCAAATGACATCCTCTGTGACTGTAACTGTGGTATATTATCCCTTCTCATCTTCCCCAACCTCTCCATGGTTGACCACACCAATCTCCTCCAACGCCTTCCCTCCATTTTCCAGCACAGTGGGATTGCCCTCGCTTGGTTCCACTCTTACCTATCCGATCATAGCCAGAGCATCTCCAGGAATGGCTTCTCTTCCCACCTTTGCACTGTTGCCTCCGAAATCCCCCAAGGATCTGTCCTTGACCCTCTCCTCTTCCTCATCTACATGCTGCCTCTTGGCGACATCATCCACAAACATGGGAGTCAGCTTCCACATGTACACTGATGACACCCAGCACTACCTCTCCACCACCTGTCTCGAACTGTACATTGCCTCTCTGTTGTCAGCCTGCTTGTCCGTTATCCAGTGTTGGGTTGCTTTGCGCAAAGCCCCTAGCGCCCGGGCCCGGCGCCGCTAACGCCTCCCGCGAAATTCAGCGGGAGGTTAGCGGTGGCGGTAGCTGGTAGCGCCCCGCGGCACTGCGCCTCCAGCTGTGGCGTCATCACCGTGCGCAATGCTCGCTCGCGTCCTGGCCGCAAACTTCGGTTGCGCCCCCTGACCAATCGCCGGACGCTAAAGTGCGGTGCCCAGAATTGGACACAATGGCCGCGATTTCGCTAGCGGAGACGGGATCGTGGCGGGAGAGGTGGGAGGTGGGTCCCGGTCCCGCTCCTGGCTCCAGCCCGCGCTCTCCAAGTGATTTTACACAGATTGGGCTTGTTGAGCCCGCCCTGCGCGTTTCCCGGCCAATTAAAAGGAAGCGGGTCTGATGATGTAATTTGATGATGCATCATCAGCCGGTTTCCTTAAAGGGACCATGTCCACATTCATTTTGACATTTGTTCTGTCAGTGTTCTGCAGCATGAGGTGCTGCAAACACTGACAAGCGCAGCGCAATGGTGGATGGCTGCACCCAGGCTCTCGCATGACTCCCTCCATATGCTTATGGAGGGAGTCACAGCACACAGGGAGGTTCTCTTTCTCTCCCATGGGCGGAAGAGACCTCCCCAGGACACCAATGCGGACTGGTTGCACATTGTACAGGAGGACAAAAGCAGGGATGTCGTTAGGAGGACCAGGCTGCAGGGGCGCAAACCTTTCAATGATCATGAAACGTTACTGCCAAGCCACACTCAATCTCATCCTGCTGTGCCACTCATCACATCCACATCACTCTGCTTTCCCTACCCTACTCCTGCACATCCTTACTCACACCAACTTACCTTGCACCTCCACCCATCCCTTTCTATTTACATTATCACTTCCCCATCTCACTAGCCACCCCTCACACTCACCCTCATCCTACTGCAAGCATACCAACTAACAACACACAAGGGTGGGCACTTGGGTGGTTTAGCCAATGTTCATGTGAAGTTTTTGTTAATGTGTTGTCAAACATTGAAATCTATATTTTCAACACTTTATCTTATTGGACAGATCTGTGCTGACCTTTAGAAGTGTCTTAGTGAGTTCAGTGAATGTTGAGACATAACTCCCCCCCCCCCCCGCCCCCCACCCCACTGTGATGAGTGTGAAAGGGATGGCTTGGACATTGTGGGAATGCTTTATGGTGCTGGTGTGGGGTGGTGTCAACCTGGCGCATCATGTGGCAGCCAAGGTGTACAGCATCAAGTGAAGTAAATCTGGCCATGGTGAGGCCATCCCTGGTGTCCCGGGCAGCAATGTGGTCGGGTGCTGATGCCCTGTGTCCTGTGCAGCATCAGCTGATTGCGGAGAGGCTTGGTGTTGTTGTTGGTGCTGCTGGTGTGCCTGGTGATGTTGGTGCTGGGGCTGATCGTGGAGGGATTCAGAGGACCATGGTGAGATTTTTTCAAGGGCACCGATGTTGCTGGAATAGATGGCAGCTGAAGTTGGGATGACAGAAGCGATCTGTCAATGGTGAGAGAGCTTGCTCCAAGGATAGTGGATAGAGAGTTTACTCCAAACACTTCCAAACTGCATAAAGCTGAAAAGTGTCTTCCAAATCCTGAAAGCTCAAGCTTCTGACATTGGAAAGTGACCAGCTGTGAAATGGTATCTTTCATAACACTTTTGCAGCTGTCACCTATTCACAGCAATGGGGAGACAGAGAACCCGACCTACTTACCTGACGTGATCCCTGAGTGACGGGAACCTCGTAAAAAATGTGGTAAAATAGAAATAGGCTGGCAAAATTGTAGTTAACAAGTATTTAACTATCTTAAATGCCTTCCCCGCCGCTTGGTGTCGGGTCTGTTCTGAAATCGCAGACCCGACACTTTGGAAACTTACATGGAGGCGGGTTCGGAGCGGGTTCCCAGCCCGCCTCCAAACCCGCACTCCGAGCGCCGGCAAAATTCAGCCCAATACTCCAGTTGAGGCTAAACCAGTGTTTTGTAAAGGTTCATCATAAACTTCCTTGTCACTATTCATGAAGCCCAGGTTCCTGTATGCTTTTTAACCGCTTTCTCAACCTGCCCTGCCACCTTCAGCGATTTATGCACATAAACCCCCATGTCTCTGTTCCTGCACCCACTAAAATGTATCACTTCGCACTTTTCTACGCTAAATTTCATCTGCCACCTCTTTGCGCATTCCACCAGCATGTCTATGTCCTCTTGAAGTCTATCACTATCCTTCTCACTGTTCACTATACTTCCAAGTTTTGTGTCATCTGCAGATTTTGAAATTGTGCCTTGTACACCCAAGTCCAAGTCATTAACATATATCAAAAGCAGTGGTCCTAGTACCGACCCCTGGGGAACACCACTGTATACCTTCCTCCAGTCCGATAAACAAGTGTTCACCACTACTCTCTGTTCCCTGTCACTTAGCCATTTCATTTCGTTTCCATGCTGCCACTGTCCCTTTTGTTCCATGGGCTTCAACATTGCTGGCAGGCCTATTATGTGCCACATAATGGACTGCGCGGCCCATTCAAAATTCCATGCATGCACGTTTTTTCCATTTAAAAGCCGGTGAGCTGGCTGCGCGGGACCTCCAGACCGGTGCGCAGCTTAACATTGGCCGTAGGGCGAACGGTCAAACCCGCCAGTGCCACAGGGTGGATGATGGGAGCGGCCTGTGCCGCAGGGCGAACGGCAGTGGCGGTTTCTGCTTACAAACTTCCCTGGCGAGTGAGTAATGCACGGCGGGACAGGAGGGGGGAAGGGGAGGGCCAGGTACACAGGCAGAGAAATTAATCTCCGGGGATTTTATTATAAGTCATAACTTGAACTATTGTCGATCGAAAAACCAGATGTTGCTAACATCTTGACTCTTGAATGTGAGCTGGTCCATTTCCTGAACTGCTGCTGTCGTCTTTGTAAATGTCTGTAAAAAATTAACAAAAGTTTCAAGTACCATTTTAATAATCAGCCTCCAGCACCTGTCACTTGCTGCGACCTTTAACACACTTGGATTTACTTTAGCTTTGTAACTTTCAATGATGCATTCCAAATCCTCTGGAAGGTGTCTGGGGCTAATGCGTCATTCCTACGACCGATGGTGGTTTAACCGTCGTGCCCGCTATAAGCGGTGCAGGACTGTAATTATAATCAAGGCCACTCCTTTACAGTTGTCATAGAAGAATGAAGAGTTGTGAAATCCCAGCATCCTATGTAATAAAAACTGAATTTGACTTTTCCAGCTAGCTTAAATCAGTGTTGTCCAATAGAAATCACTGACTAGCCACAAGTGTGGCGACAAGAGACACAGTTTTGGCCACATGAACTAATTTTAGTAGAAAATGTCTTGTATACACTCACAAAATACAGGTAAATGTAAGTCACATGTATATCTACAATAATTAAGTAACCAAGGAAGTAAAGCACTCACAACGATTAACAAACACTCATTTGCTCTGCTTTTTGTCTTATCATTTTAACAACAAATGCACTAAAAAGGTTAAAGTACACATGCATACACTGAGCAAATATGATTATTGAGATCACACACCCAACGACGGGGTATATTACTCAGTTTTTATTTGCGAATCAGAAATGCAGTTGGCCACATCTGGATTCCCATATTAGCCACACGTGGCTAGTGGTTAACATATTGGACAACACTGCCGTAAATCAGTGGTCCTGATAATACACTGGGGCTGATAGTCCATTGGCAGACACCTGATGCACTGTGCCTACTGCCCGTATTATTGGGTGTCGAGGTCTGCAATGCACCGTGTGCGCTAATGCGGGTCACCAGTACAATGGGTGCTGGGAACTGTTTACGAGCAACATGCAAGGCTTATTATTGTGAGCAACATCATAGGACATCTACTCAAAGTATGTATAATGTGTTAGAAATGTGTGAATTGTGCGCGGCTCTAGTGGCCCATTCGGTTAACGCGCGGTACTTATATGACAGCACAGGCTCCGGAAATCCTGAGGTTGTGAATTCGAGCCTCACCTAGAATATCCAGTTTTTTGGGGTAATATTCTGGCATGGGTGGAGGATTGGTTATCTAACAGGAAGCAGAGAGTTGGGATAAATGGTTCATTCTCGGACTGGCAACCAGTAGCCAGTGGTGTTCCGCAGGGGTCGGTGCTGGGTCCCCAACTCTTTACAATCTATATTAACGATTTGGAGGAGGGGACCGAGTGTAACATATCAAAGTTTGCAGATGATACAAAGATGGGAGGGAAAGTAGAAAGTGAGGAGGACATAAAAAACCTACAAGGGGATATAGACAGGCTGGGTGAGTGGGCGGAGATTTGGCAGATGCAATACAATATTGGAAAATGTGAGGTTATGCACTTTGGCAGGAAAAATCAGAGAGCAAGTTATTATCTTAATGGCGAGAAACTGGAAAGTACTGCAGTACAAAGGGATCTGGGGGTCCTAGTGCAAGAAAATCAAAAAGTTAGTATGCAGGTGCAGCAGGTGATCAAGAAGGCCAACGGAATGTTGGCTTTTATTGCTAGGGGGATAGATTATAAAAACAGGGAGGTATTGCTGCAGTTATATAAGGTATTGGTGAGACCGCACCTGGAATACTGCATACAGTTTTGGTGTCCATACTTAAGAAAAGACATACTTGCTCTCGAGGCAGTACAAAGAAGGTTCACTCGGTTAATCCCGGGGATGAGTGGGTGGACATATGAGGAGAGGTTGAGTAGATTGGGACTCTACTCATTGGAGTTCAGAAGAATGAGAGGCGATCTTATTGAAACATATAAGATTGTGAAGGGGCTTGATCGGGTGGATGCGGTAAGAATGTTCCCAAGGATGGGTGAAACTAGAACTAGGGGGCATAATCTTAGAATAAGGGGCTGCTCTTTCAAAACTGAGATGAGGAGAAACTTCTTCACTCAGAGGGTAGTAGGTCTGTGGAATTTGCTGCCCCAGGAAGCTGTGGAAGCTACATCATTAAATAAATTTAAAACAGAAATAGACAGTTTCCTAGAAGTAAAGGGAATTAGGGGTTACAGGGAGCGGGCAGGAAATTGGACATGAGGCTGAGTTCGGATCGGTCAAGGCCCTGTGGGTGGCGGAGCGGGCCCAGGGGCTGAGTGGCCGGGTCCTGCTCCTACTTCTTGTGTTCTTTAGATTTGAGGTTAGGATCAGATCAGCCATGATCTTATTGAATGGCGGAGCAGGCTCGAGGGGCCGATTGGCCTACTCCTGCTCCTATTTCTTATGTTCTTATGTTCTTAAACTGAATATTAGAAGCTTGGTTAAATTTTATAAAAACTATTTCCATTGTCTAGAGTAAAATGTAATGAGTGGAGACATTTTAACCCGGATACAGGAAATAATTTGCAAATTTTTACATTCTTTTCTGCCAAAAGAAAATTAAATGAAAAACTTCTAAGTCTGCACTTGACTCTGGAATGTAATAAGGGCATAAAGTCACTTTTAAGCTGACTCTGTTAATGCCAGTCTGTGGATTTGTACTGAGACAGAATCTGTCTGTTTTTCTGATCTGTTAGTGTGTATTGTGTGTGTACAATGGATCAATGTGTGCTGTCTACATAATGCGTGCTGTGTACATAATGGACTAGCACATGCTGTTTACATGAACGATCACTGCACGTGTGTGTATATGAAGGATCACTATGCCAGGAGGACGGTGTCAGGGACACTCAATTCCACTCCAACTGAATGGCTCCCAGTGCTGTCCCACATTGCCCCACCTGCCATTTCCACCATGCTCTGTGAGATGGAAAAAATCATGAGCAGCACCGACCTTCCCATTCACGAAGACTTGAAAAACCCACCACGAAAGCGCTTAAAATCGCGCCGACCATTCTGGGAAACAGCAGCCAATATTCATGCAGCTGGTATCGACCCATTATCCAGATGGACGGAACATGGGACGCATGGGACCTCATCACTGACCCACCAGCAGAGGTCCCTGACTTCGACCTCCCTCGAAGACGGTGGACAGCGCTCAACCCAATCCGCACAGGGCACGGACGCTGCGGCCACCTGCTCCACAAGTGGAAGATGAGGGACGACCCGAAGTGCGACTGCGGCCATGAGTCCCAGACCATGGAACACATCACATCAACCTGCCCACTGAGATCTGTTGCGGGAGGCACCTCATTTCTCCACTCGGCATCTCAGGAGGCCATCGAATGGAGAGCCAAACTAGACATCCCATTCTAAGCTTTTCCTGTCGTACGAAACAACAACAACAACAACAAATACGCGTGTGTGCACATGGTGGATGCATTGTGCATGTGTACCTCCTTGGGTTAGTGTGTTGCTGTCTACATCCTGGTTTAATGTGGCACTGTGTAAATGATGGGATTGTGTGTTGCCGTGTAAACTGACCTGATTCTGCTTGGTGTAATGAGATCTCTCACAAGCTCTACTGGGAACTATGGCCCAAAATTTGCTGTCGGAGGCTTCCCGCGGGCGGATGCCTCTGACCAGCAAAAAATCTACGAATTTACCTGGTGGCCCAGGAGGTACGGAGACTTGCGCTCCTGGGCCTCTCCGGGTACGCGTGGCTAGAGGTCCACGTATGCGGTTCGCAAGCACCCCTGGGATCACGTGGGCCGGCCCAACCAATAAAAGAAGGAAATCTTCCCATACGTATGAATGGGGATCCCTTCAAAAATACACAAGCACATGAAATAAATTTTATAAAATTAGATATTTAAAATTAATTAAAATGCCATTTAATACTTTAAACAAACATTTAATTTTTTGATTTTTTTTTAATATGTTTTAACAGGGCTAAAAATAAACTTACTTTATTGGACAGGGTTTTTAATGTATAAATGAGTGATAATTTTATTTTTCTATTTTTTTAAAACTCTTATGCTGGTAAAAGCAGGCCTTACGCCAGCTTTTACCAGGCGTAAGAATTTCACGGGCATTCAGCGGGTGGAAGTTGGGCAAATAGCGCATCTCTCCGCCCCCGGGTGCCTTTTACCCGGGGATGCGGATCATCTATCAAGAGAATTCTTGACAGATTGCAAGTTCCGGGTTTCAGCGCATGCGCTTTGCGTGCCTAAACCCGGAACTTGCGCGGCCCTTATGGGCGCGTACACACCCGTAGGGGTCGCAAAATACGGCCCAATGTGTTTGAAGAACAGGGTTTATCTGCAGACCACATCAGCTGCCGTTACTTTCCACACAAGGCGTTTCAGTTTCCCCAGTTTCCTTTCCTGGCTTAACATGAAAGCCAGATGGCAGTGTGGGCAGGACAGCAAGTGCACCGATTACATCCTCCTGAAGCAACGGAGCGCTTTCTCGATCATCACTTTAATGGACTAAGCAGCTAGCTGGAAACAGTTTAATTGTTCAACAGCTAGCACAAGATTAAAAGAAATGTCTTTTTTTGTATGACTGCTTGGTTTTCCATTCCTCTTGTTATTCCAGTCCCTTTATTCATGTTCAGGCAGCTGGATTATTGGTCCCTGCACTGGATAGTCTGTCAGTAAGGCAAGTGGAGCCAGTGGAGAAGCAGCTGGTCGTGGTAGACAGGCGTATATGATGTGCACAATTGTGTACGAATGCTACTTCAGTGTTATCTTGGTAGCAGTGGGAGATATTAGCAATGTTGCTTATTCCTTGCCATTTCGTGTGGTTAAGAAGTGAGATAGATGCACGGTAATGTGTGCAACGTTGGTGTCTGGGCGGGGAAGAGAAGGATAGCACAAACTTTACATTTCTACCTACACCCCTGGTTGTGGGCACACTGATGATATTTCCATTACTGCTGAGTGAGTTTTGCAGTCAGAGGTGCCAAACTGAATCCCCATCTGCCTGTTCAGATGTAGGCAATGCTGGCAAGGTCGCATTTACTGCCCACCTCTAGTTGCCCTGAGAAGGTGGTAGTGGCCCGTCTTCTAGCAATTGTATAACTGAGTGGCTTGCTATTGCCAGTTCAGAGGGCAGTAAGAGCTAACCACCTGTGGACAGGTAGGCCACACCAGGTAGGAGTGGCAACTTCTCTTCCCTGAAGGGTACGCCCTCCGCCTCACCATCCCCCCCCCCCCCCCCTTTGTCTCCTGATCCAGTTCTTCGTGGGCCATGCTTGTCCTGTAGCCGAGAGGATGGATGGGTGACTTGCCTCACCGCTTGCAGGATTTGGTCCTCTCCAAGTGTCGAGACTCAGTGCTGTGAGTCCCTCTGCAGCACATTAGTGCACCAGGTGCTAAACCGCCATGTCTCCTGCAGCCACTTTTATTGACTTTTCCCCGCTCTTATCTGTACCGTTCCTAACACCTATGCCGAGAGATGAACCTGGAGGCCTCCTCACTGCCCGCCACCAATGTAGTTTATAGCCTCAGCCACGGCTCAGTGAGTAGCACTCTCGCCTCTGAGTCAGAGGGTTGTGGGGTCATGTCCCACTCCAGAGACTTGAGCGCGTAATCTAGGCTGTAAAGCACTTTGGGATGTCCTGAAGCCCTAAGGCCTCATATAAATGCAAGTCTGTCTTTTCTTTCTCCAGACATCAACTTTATTGTGCACCTATCTCGCTTCTTAACCACGCAAAATAGTAAGAAATAAGCAACATTGTAACTATCTCCCCACCACTATCAACATAATGCTGAAGTAACTTTTGTACCCAATCGTGCACATCACATATGACTTCCTGCCGCTACAATCTGCTTCCCCATTAGCTCCGCCTGTATTGGCTCAAGGTGAAAGGCCCTCTGAATTTACCCTATGTTCGATGGGCCGCTCAGAAGCAGAATTAAAACCAGTAACTCACCGAGTAGGGAGTTCTGCTCGCCACCTGTCACTCCACGACAGCATGGCAAAGTTCCAACGTACTCTGCCATGTGCTGCCTGCTGTTCTATTTTAAATGCCCGCTAGTGCCAGGGGAAGGCAGGGAAAAAAGCTAAGTTGATCCCCCTCCACAAGTGTAATGTGGAGCATTTTGTTTGCTCAGATTGAACATCAGCAGCGTAATAGCCAAAAAAAATTATCCCTCATGTATTCAGTGTTTCGAGCTCGTGCCCGAATGTTTTGGTTAAAAGGATTTGTCATTCATCTTCCTTTTGGAGGACATAAGCATCTGCACAAAGTTGCTTAAACAGTGGACTTTTGCAGTAAGCAAATGCTTCACACACACAACACGCTCAGCCACCAGGCCATACAGGGTTTCCCTGCTTTGATTCTCCTTTGAGATCCACTGAATGAAAGTCCAGGCACTGTGTACAAAACATATTCACAGCTTTTGTTTTTACTGAGGCTAAAAGGACTCCTTGCCTAGCAGCTCCGGTCTGCCAGCGCTGTATACATCTGTAACACTTTTAAATCATTTAGATTTCTTTTTTTTTTAATTACTTGCATATTAACCTCAATGTAAAGATTGAAGGTGTTGACCTTCTATTTGGCAGGTGTCTGTCCTTTGTAACACAGTTACTGTGGAGTGTAAAACCATGAACAGGATAATACTTTAGTAGTGGTGAGGACAACAGCAGCTGTTGTGATATCACAATAGCCTCTGTGTTGGTAAGCTGACCTGTGGCCTACAGATCATGGGAAAAGAATGCAAAGATAGAGCCAGGAGATTGAAGGGTAGAGCTGGGAATAGGGAATTCACGATGGTATATGTTTATTCAAAAAAAGTCCAAATAAAACTAGATTTTAAAAAAAAGTAAAAGAGAAACATGCCAATCAGTGTTCCCTTTTTAATTTTTTTTGGGTACGCGACCCATTCAAAATACCGCGCATGTGCCGTTTTTCCCATTTAAAAGCCGGTGAGCCGGCTGTGCGGGAGCTGCAGAGCGCTCCACGACCGGGCAGCTTAAAGGGAACATAAGAACATAAGAACATAAGAAATAGGAGCAGGAGTAGGCCAATCGGCCCCTCGAGCCTGCTCCGCCATTCAATAAGATCATGGCTGATCTGATCCTAACCGCCAATCTACTATCTATCACAGAACCATCTCCTGCATCTAACAGAATTGCACACACGAAATAGGAGCAGAATCAGGCTACACAGTCCCTGGGCCCGCTCCACTACCCACAGGGCCATGACCGATCCGAACCTAGACTCATGTCCAAATTCCTGCCCGCTCCCCGTAACCCTTAATGCCCTTTACTTCTAGGAAACTGTCTATTTCTGTTTTAAATTTAATTAATGTTGTAGCTTCTACAGCTTTTTGTGGCAGCATATTCCATGGACCTACCACCCTCTGAGTGAAGTAGTTCCTCCTCATCTCAGTTTTGAAAGAGCAGCCCCTTATTCTAAGACTATGTCCCCTAGTTCTCGTCTCACCCGTCATCGGGAACATCCTCCCCGCATCCACCCGATCCAACCCCTTCACAATCTTATATGTTTCAATAAGATCGCCTCTCATTCTTCTGAACTCCAATGAGTAGAGTCCCAATCTACCCAACCTCTCCTCATATGACCACCCCCTCATCCCCGGGATTAACCGAGTGAACCTTTTTTGCACTGCTTCGAGAGCAAGGATGTCTTTCCTTAAGTAAGGACACCAAAACTGTATGCAGTATTCCAGGTGCGGTCTCACCAATACCTTGTACAACTGAAGCAATACCTCCCTATTTTTATATTCTATCCCCCTAGCAATGAAAGCCAACATTCCATTTGCCTTCTTAATCACTTGCTGCACCTGCATACTAACCTTTTGAGTTTCGTGCACCAGGACCCCCAGATCCCTTTGCACTTCAGTACTCTCCAGTTTCTTGCCATTAAGATAATAAATTGCTCTAGGATTTTTCCTGCCAAAGTGCATCACCTCACACTTTCCAGTGTTGTATTCCATCTGCCAAATCTCTGCCCACTTACTTAGCCTGTCTATGTCCCCTTGCAGGTTTTTTATGTCCTCCTCACTCACTACTTTCCCTCCCATCTTTGTATCATCTGCAAATTTGGATATGTTACACTTGGTCCCTTCCTCCAAATCGTTAATATAGATTGTGAAGAGTTGGGGACCCAGCACTGACCCCTGTGGAACACCACTAGTTACTGATTGCCAGTCTGAGAATGAACCATTTATCCCAACTCTTTGCTTTCTGTTAGATAGCCAATCCTCTATCCATGCCAGAATATTACCCCCAATCCCGTGATTTTTTACCTTAAGCAATAATCTTTTGTGTGGCACCTTGTCAAATGCCTTTTGGAAGTCTAAATACACTACGTCCACTGGTTCCCCTTTATCCACTCTATATGTTACTTCCTCAAAGAACTCCAGCAAATTTGTCAAACATGACTTCCCCTTCGTAAAACCATGCTGACTTTGTCCTATTAAATTATGATTATCCAAATGTCCTGTTACTGTTTCCTTAATAATGGACTCCAAAATTTTACCTACCACAGATGTTAGGCTAACCGGTCTATAGTTACCAGCCTTCTGTCTACTGCCCTTTTTAAATAAGGGTGTTACATTAGCAGTTTTCCAGTCTGCCGGGACCTTAGCGGAATCCAGGGAGTTTTGAAAAATTATTACCAATGCATCTACAATCCCTACCGCCACTTCCTTCAAGACTCTAGGATGTAAGCCATCAGGTCCAGGTGATTTATCCGCCTTGAGTCCCATTATTTTACCGAGTACCACTTCCTTAGTGATTTTGATCGTGTTTAGCTCCTCTCCCCCTATAGCCCCCTGTTTGTCCAGTGTTGGGATATTCTTAGTGTCCTCTACTGTAAAGACTGATACAAAATATTCATTCAGTGTTTTTGCCATCTCCATATTTCCCACCATTAATTTCCCGGTCTCATCCTCTAAGGGACCAACATTTACTTTAGCCACCCTTTTTCTTTTTATATAACTATAAAAACTCTTACTATCTGTTTTTATATTTTTTGCTAATTTACTTTCATAATCTATCTTCCCTTTCTTAATCAATCTTTTTGTTATTTTTTGCTGCCTTTTAAAGTTTTCCCAATCCTCTGTCCTCCCACTAGATTTCGCTACCTTATATGCCCTTGTTTTTAGTCGAATACTATCCTTAATTTCTTTACTTAGCCACGGATGACTGTCCTTTCTTTTACACCCTTTTCTTTTCAGTGGAATATATTTTTTTTGGAAGTTGTAAAATAACTCCTTGAATGTACACCACTGATCATGTGTCGTCTTACCCTTTAATCTATTTTCCCAATCCACTCTACTCAATTCTGCTCGCATACCTTCATAGTCTCCTTTATTCAAGCTTAGCACGCTTGTTTGAGATCCAACCTTCTCACCCTCTAATTGAATATGGAATTCAACCATGTTATGGTCACTCATTCCAAGGGGATCCTTTACTAGGACATTTTTAATTAATCCTGTCTCGTTACACAGGACCAGATCTAAGGTTGCTTGCCCCCTGGTCGGTTCAGTTACATACTGCTCAAGAAACCCATCCCTAATACACTCAATGAACTCATCCTCAAGGCAGCCCTGCCCCATTTGATTTGTCCAATTAATATGATAGTTAAAATCCCCCATAATTATAGATGTTCCCTTATTACATGCCTCAACTATTTCCTGATTGATACTCCGTCCAATAGAGTTGCAACTGTTCGGAGGCCTATAGACTACGCCCACTAATGTTTTTTTCCCCTTATTATTCCTTATCTCCACCCAAACTGTTTCATTATCATGATTTTTTGACCCAATATCATTACTCTGTATTACAGTGATTCCTTCCTTTATTAACATAGCCACCCCACCTCCCCTTCCTTCCTGCCTGTCCTTCCTGATCGTTAAATAACCTGGTATGTTTAATTCCCAGGCATTGTCACCCTGCAGCCATGTTTCTGTAATGGCCACAATATCATAACCATATGTAGTTATTTGTGCCATTGATGTCAATGCTGAAAACCTGAAATTAGAACTGGAAATAGTGGAAATACGGAATAGATCAGTCATGATCTGAAAGAGATAAAGGGAGATTAACGTTTCGGGTGGAAACCACCGCCCCCCCCCCCCCCCCCCCCCCCCCACCACCATTAACAGTCAGTCCCACCTGAAATATTGGCCTGATTTTTCTCTTTCAGATGCTGGCTGACATGCTGTGTATTTCTAAGATTTCAAAAAAGAAATCCTTGATAGAACATACTGAAAAGTGACGTTACCTGCATGGGTAAAGGGAAGTCACAGATATAGTCCTACACCCACTCTCTGTTCAGCGTCTGTCAGGAAGCACCTGTATCCATTGTTAACCAGCTCATTGTTTCATTCACAACAGGAAACGTGGCTTCAGGTGCTGTAGGTGTTCCTTGGAACAAGTTTTAAAGGAATGGAGTCTGGAAGAGAGGTGTAGAGACCCGAGCATTTTTGTCTCTGGGTCGTATTTAGAATGGCGACATATAAAAGCTCATTATGTCCACCCCTTTTGTTTAATACTGGAAGGTTTACACAAGCTGTGGAATAAGTTTGTGCATCACATAGGAATGAAAGCAGATGTGTGCCTGTGAATACCCCCACGCAATGAGCTCCTGAGTTGAGTCGGCCAATATGAGCAATGAATGGAACATGCTGTCGAGTGTGGTACTTAGCCGACAGGGGGCCAACACATCTTGCTCCTATTGCTGCACCAGGAATCAGCATCTCCGCACTGAGTGCCTTCCAACACAATCGACAACTGTAAGCTACTTTGTTCGGAATAGATCTTCTTAAATTACCCAGCCCCAAGGAGCGGTGCGTGCAGGTTCAAGGCCTGACTTGGCTGGGGTTTCCTTACCTCAGCTACTCTGTGTGAGGAATGTGCTGAGAAAAGGCAAGGGTCATGTTGGGCAGGGAGGAAAAATCTACGGCAACCGTCACTTCCCTCCTGGTAACCAGCTAAGACTGGAATTGCTGGTGGTCTGGCAGGATGCCTAATCCTGTTCCCGTCCAGTATCCACACACAAACCCTTTGCGATAGGAACTGCTGAATAGCAATCAGGAACTCTCACTGACTTTTATTTTTACCCCGTTCCCTAAATCAGTGTCACTAAGGCCAATTATAACCACCCCCGCAGTCCCCTGTCATCCCCAGCTGAGATCAGCTAACTCAGCACAGAAAGATTTAACCTGGAACTGTGTGGTCTGTATGGTTCGATTACTCACCGCCTTAACCACTGGGGAGACTTAAGTAAGGTCAGTGAAATCAACAAAGACCAGAGATTGAACCTGGGACCTTCCAGATTTGTACAGCACAGTTCCACACACTTGACGCAGAGCCATTGAGGGAGCTTTGTACTATTCTTTAAAAAGTCAATCATCAGAAAAGAAAACTAAAGCTTTGAGTACATTTTCACAAATAAAGGTTTTGTGCTGCAATTAGTTACATGTCCCACTGTACTCATCATATTCGGACTGCTTCTGTATTGACTTCCCAAATGATCTTTGTTGACACCTTGGGGTAGAGTTTCCGCTAGTAATAGCAGTGCAGTCCGGGTGGAATCGCCCAAACCAGTGCAAAGGTTCGGGGAATTATAAGCGTAGGTGAGTTACGCCCAAAACCACTTACATTCATGTTTACTGCAATCTTTTACGTTGTTTCAAGATTCAATTCGCCCGAATCCGGCCCCACCCACAAAACTCGTCATGTCCTCAGGTCGAAATTGCAATATTTCGCCAATTGCACTGGTTCGGGAAGGCTCTTCAAATTGCGCTCATTTTCTATGGAGCACAGGCACGAGTAGGCAAGTTTTTTAAAAGTTTGTTCACATCCAAAAATGTTTAATTTACTAAGAAACTGACAAGTGTACACCAATGAAACTATTAAATGGTTCAGTGTAGTCTTTTGAAGTCATTTTCAGTGATTTTTAAATCCGGTTACTCACAGGACTGGGCACCCTTTTTAAAAATGCTTACTTTTGCTGCTAAACCCATTTTCAGCTGTATTAATAAAACCGCACCAGGTTACCACTCTTAAATACATCAAGCAATAGTTTTTAATGGAAAGGAGAAAAAAAAGGAAATGATTACGGTCTCTTACGCTGCCCGATTGCGCTGGTTCCTGGAAGATTTTACATTTGTGATTATGCAAATGAATTTCAGCGGCAACTTGAAATGTAACCCAACCACTCAATTTCAAGCGCATTTTGGGCACAATTTTCCGATTGTACCTAAAGCAGAAACGTACCCCCCCCCCCCACCCTTATGTGTATGTGAGTGGGAGAGTACTGTCGTTCCTTTTTTTTAATTGTTTTTGAGAAATTTCAAGAGCAGCAAAAATAGTTTGCATTCTAGGAATTTCTAATCAGCGTGACAAAAGTTCTGTCCTTCTAGTAAACATGCACACAGAAGGTACGTTAAATTACATCTACGTGTAGAAAGGCATCGAATATCTTTGAAGTGTTACATAGATTGTAAATGTTTTGTAGTCTTGCAGTGCTTGATATTTGTTGAATTATTTGACAGTGTAGCTAGCTATCTGTCATCATTGCTGCCTGTGTCTCGACCCGCTGATTATCACTAAATTCCACAGCACTAAACCACACATTCTTTTCCATTTCATATTTTTAGTTCTGCGTCTCTCCCTCTCTCTTTCCTTACGTCCCTCCCTCCTTCCTGAGCCAGTCTGAGAGATTATTGTTTTAAAGAAAAAAAATATCTAAAATTACAGTGTATGGGATATAAATCAAACTTTTTAAAAATTAAAATAGAACTAATTATATGTTCATGCTCAGCTCCCATTGCTAGAAATGTGGGAGGCATGCTGTGAAGAATAGACCCGTGACAATTTAAGACATCTCACTTGTGTTGCATAAGGTTAGGTGAAACAGCTTGATTTATATTACATTGACTTAAGTGTTTCTTTAATTGGGAATGTGGTTGACGCACGAATGCTACAGCCACATTTTTTATGTCTGATGTAAACAACTGAGCAGCTAGTCATGCAGGAGGGTCCTGTTCTGTAGTTAAGGACAACCAGTGAATATCAGCAGAGGCTTGGGCTGGAACTACCAATGTGCTTAGTTGTGCAGAATCTTCTTTGCCGGGTATCATTTTGTGCTGAAGCAGAGTAAGTTACTGGAATGGGAGTAACTCTGAACCAGTTCAGGCAGATCAGAGGCAACCAATACCCCAAAGGCTTTTTGAATTTTTCAAAGTGAGTACACAGTTCTCATAAGCAAAAACAGAAAATGCTGGAAACACTCAGCAGGTCAGGCGGCATCTGCGGAGAGAGAAACACAGAGTTAACGTTTCGGGTCGATGACCTTTCATCAGAATAAAGATCTGATATTGTGTGTTTATGTTTATTTCTTAAATAGGTTGAGCATCACATCATTTCAGGTGGTGACTGAATCTGTGGACTTTGATGGCAACTGACTGCCCAGTGGTACGGTGCACTGCAATAGTCTGTACAGTGTTGAGTTCCTGAGGTATGGTTGTTCATTTTCCATTTAAGTATTTAAATTAAAATTATGATAAATTTAAGCTACTTCTCGCAGAGTATTTGAAACACATGGGCAAATGGCTAAACAAATGAATTTATTTACCATTAACAAGACATGAAGATATTCGACCACGTTCCAGATGTTTTGTAGGGGTAGCTGGGGTACAGAAAGATCCCAAACTGGTTCAGTACAGCTCACTTTAATGATTCTAAATTAACCTGGAGCAAGTTGGATATGGTTCTTGTGTAAATGCCAATACCAAATGAGAAAGCAGCAATCCCACACTTCAGCTCCTCTTTCTATATTGTTTGAAACAGAAAGTGTAGATAAGGGTACTGTAGTAGATGTAATATATTTGGATTTTCAAAAGGTCTTCGATAAGGTACTGCATAGTAGACTCATGACTAAGGTCAGAGCATGTGGAGTCAGGGGACATGTAGCAGAATGGATAACAAGCTGGCTACAAAACAGAAAACAGAGAGCAGGGGTTAAAGGTATTTACACAGATTGGTGGAAGGTGGGAAGTGGTGGTCCACAAGGTTCGGTGTTGGGACCACTGTTGTTCAACATTTACATAAACGATTTAGACTCGGAAATCGCAATTTCAAAATTTGAGGATAACACCAAATTGGCGGGATATAGTTAATACTGAGGAAGAATGCGACAAAATACAAAAAGACGTTATTAAACTTGTAGAATGGGCGTGTAAATGGCAAATGAATTTCAATATAGATAGGTGAATAAAGAATTCAGGAGAAACTTCTTTACCCAGAGAGTGGTTTTGAATGTGTAACTTGCTACCACATGGAGTAGTTGAGGCGAATAGCATAGATGCATTTAAGGAGAAGCCAGGCAGAAAGGTATATGAGGTTATGCTGATTGGGTTAGATGAACTAAGGTGGGAGGAGGCTTGTGTGGAGCATAAACACAGCATGGACCAGTTGGGTCGAATGGCCTGTTTCTGTACTGTAAATTCTATGTAATTCTATGAAAGTTGACATTTTGGTCTTTAATGATGGACCAACAAGCATGAGCCCTAAATTCAAAACAAACAGAATTCAGCACTTTGTGTCCCCACTGCTGATTTGGTGCTAATCTATATTGGCAGTAGGTCCAAGTTGCCTGGTATGAAAATGATGAGTTTGGCCACTAAAGGGCAAGTTTAGGCAATCTCAGTCATGAGAACAGAAACAACCAGATATGAGAGGGTTAGAACTAATTTCTCCCCCTGCTGAACTTCATTTCCTGGTCTTTCTTTCTTTCCACTTTTCTCTTTTTCTTCCTCTTCTCCTTTGCTTTCCAGAAGATTTCTCATATTGTTACATGTGCGGTGGCAGCCATTTGCCTGCCTGGTCAAGTGATCATACTTAATGCGTGAGTCTAAACAATGAGTGAGAAAGGCTATATAGCTATATGATTATGGGAGAGAGGAGAAAGCTTCACAACTGAGCCCTATTCTGTCTTCTCCCAATTCATGAACTTTCCAGCAGAGGTTACTTAATAGTGATCAAGGGCAGGAACCCTGCTGGGGTACTGAGGCAAATTATAAAGCCCCAGCCATTGCGCTGGAACCTGTGCGATGGCGGTAACCGCGGAGATGTTTTCGGATTGGACTAGTTGCAAAGATTTGAGGGAAGGGAGTGGAGGGGGGCGGGGGGGGGTGGAAATGAGGGAAATATTTGAAGGAACGAAAATTAGGGAATCTATTTTGGTGAGAATGTAGCAAGAGAAGTGAGCATCTGTCAGCAGAGGCATGCATTTATTTACATGCTTTACGACTTCTCACATCAAGGCACCTTGCAGTGGCAATTCATCTGCGGCCTCACTTTAATGAAGGGCTGTGTTTGTAAATGAATTGGACCCCTTTACTCTGCTTCAGCACCTGTATGAATGCTGTCCTTCCAGTTCACAGTAAGGCAGACTGACTGTGCCTAAGTATTTTTTTTTAAAGGAGATGTCATTCTCTTGCAGTGGGTTGGATTTTTGCTGATGGTGAATTCAAATACAGTGTCTGAATAATGTAAAATGTCTCATGCCTGATTTCACCTCAGAGTTCTTTAGAACTGACGTACATTGTAATAATCCTCAAAGATGTTTTATGACTTACTGGAAGCCCATGGTGTCTGAAACATTGTCGTTCTTTGGCTGTTGGGGCTGGGGTTGCCAACCCTCCAGGATTGTCCTGGAGTTTCCAGGAATTAACAATTAATCTCTGGGACAATGCTGCAAGCAATCCAGGAGAAAAAAATCATAGTGGCGTTAAAAGAATTGTGTGTTTTATTCATTTTCTTTGAATATTTTCGTTTATTAGTTATAAAAATATTGGAGCTGGAAACAAAAGGCTCTTTGAGCGAGATGGTTGGAGGCAGAAGGCTATGTCATGAAACCTTCAGGAATACGACCAATCAGGGTTGGCGCCCTATATTGTCGGATACAGAGGCTTGAGGCCGACTCTGCAGCTGATGCACTAAGCATAGGGAAGTGTGGGTGGGAAGTGCCTACGGTACTTCCCACCTTGGACTCGATGGGAATCAAGGGATATGGAGATCGGGCGGGAAAGTGGAGTTGAGGTCGATCATCAGCCATGATCTTATTGAATGGCGGAGCAGGCTCAAGGGGCCGTATGGCCTACTCCTGCTCCTGTTTCTTATGTTCTTATGTTATTGGGAGCCCCCTGCATTAACTAGAGTGCGTTTGCAATGTAGATGAGGGTTGTTCTCTATAATGAGTCTGTGTTCCTGGGAAGCACACCAGTTGCTCAGCATTCATTGCAAGGGACGGCTGTGGGGAAATGTCCTGGTTGGTCTTGACTTTCCACTACAGCCTCCCCACTTACCTGCGGCTGCACAGTTGGGGCTCAAAAGGCCGAGTTTGCTCAGACACTGGCCTGCTCCCCTCGAGTATGTCATGCTGCCTTCAATGGGCCAGCAGTCATTCACATACCACTGGTCCTGGCAATCCCGGTTTGCAACTTCCGTGCTCTCCCAGCGTGCCATGAACAATACCGTGGGAGCAACATTCAAAGATTCTAAAAATATTCGTTATTTTGCAACAGTTTATTCGTGTGTAGGTGTATGATGAGTAGCACTGCACCATCGGCCCCGGTGAGTACTGCTACTGACAGTTGTCATAATTGCTGTTTTTCTGAGAGTTACATTGGTTTACAAATGGATTGAATCGCTACACTTTGTTCACATGGTGTTTGAAAGGTACAAGCATCAATCCAGCAAGTCTGCTGGCTTAGTTGTGTAGCACATTTTGGGCGGTATTCAGGTTTTTTTTTTAGTTCAGGCAGCTTATCAAATAGTAGCTGAGCCATACAGATGAGGAAGGCTAAAAGTTTGATCCCCGGATTGATCTCAATTGGCAGATCTCAACCATGCTGAAGTTAAGAGGTGCTTTATTTGGCAGTAAGTTACGTCTGGAGCCCACCAAGGATCTATCCTTGGCCACCTTCTATTTCTCATCTACATGCTGCCCCTTGGCTACATCATCCGAAAGCACAATGTCAGGCTCCATGTGTACGCTCAGGTTACCCAGCTGTACCTCACCACCACCTCTCTCGACTCCTCCACTGCCTCTGATTTGTCACGCTGCTTGTCTGACATCCAGTATTGGATGAGCAGAAATTTCCTCCCAATTAAATATTGGGATGACCAAAGCCATTGTCTTCAGTGCCCGCCACAAACTCCGTTCCCTAGCAACCGACTCCATCCCTCTTCATGGCCACTGTCTGAGGCTGAACCAGACTGTTCACAACCTATTTGACCCTGAGCTAATCGACTGACCCCATGTCGTCTCCATCACTAAGACTGCCTACTTCCACCTCCGTAACATCGCCCGTCTCCGCCTCTGCCTCAGCTCATTTGCTGCTGAAATCCTCATCCATGTCTTTGTTACCTCTAGTCTCGACTATTCCAATGCTCTCCTGGCCATCCTCCCACCTTGTACCCTCTGTAAACTTGAGCTCATCCAAAACTCTGCTGCCTGAATCCTAACTCACATCAAGTCCCATTCACCCATCGTCCCTGTGCTAGCTGACCTACATTGGCTCCCGGTCCAGCAACACCTCAATTTTAAAATACTCACCCTTCAGGGTCCCACCCCTCTCTATCTCTGTAACCCCACTCCAATTCTAGCCTCTTGCGCATCCCCGATTTTTATCGCTCCACCATTGGCGGCTGAGCCTTCAGCTGCCTGGGCCCTAAGTCTGGAATTCCCTCCCCAAACCTCTCTGCCTCTCTACTTCTTTCCTTCTTTAAGGCACTCCTTAAAACCTACCTTTTTGACCAAGCTTTTAGTCATTGTCCTAATATCTCCTATATGGCTCGGTGTCAACTTTTGTTTGATAACGCTCCTGTGAATTGGGACTTTTTACTACTTTAAAGGTGCTATATAAATGCAAGATTTTGTTGTTGTTAATGCCCCGGAATAGGGAAAAGAAAATAGGATCAAGACCTCTGCTCCTGATCGGTACCGAGTGACCCCTGCTGAAAGTGTGCTTGTGCTGATATCGGGTGAGTACAGAACCTGTAGTGGACAAGTAGCCTGTTAACACTCACTAGTAAGGCTGACATTTAAAGATTGCCCCCTTAGGCATGCTCCCTGAGAGTGTCGGACATCCTTGAAATTAGACTGCAGCAAACAAATCAATGCTTTCAATTGAAGAGGCGATAAAATTGGAAAATAAAAATGACTGCTTGTCTACAAGGCCTCAACCTGTCCAAGGAGCATGTCACTAATTAATGGGACATGCTTCGGTGAGGCTTCCCCAGTGGCTTTGAAATAAAGATATGGGCCGTGAAATTCCAAGGGCCAGAGCGGACGCACGCACTGCCAACTAAAGAGCTGGAATCTGGGGCTGAACCCAGTTCCACCAGCATTCCGCACTGTGTACGAATGACCTTCCCAACAGTGGAATTGAGCTCCCTTAGGAGATTTTATTTTTAAATGCTGCCCTCTTTCTCATCAGTCCTTCGTGGGCCTCCAATCTGCTGTTGGAGCAGACTCCTCGCACGTGCCCTTACAGGCACAGATTATCTACCCTGAGTATTTAAATGCCTCCACCCCACAAATTTAGGACATGGTCTGTGTCACGTTTCAAGGGCTGACGGGAGTTCCGCTCCATCATAATTCGACCGGCGAAGCCAGACACCAGGGGGGAAAAATTCAGTTGCTTTGCGCCTCCCATTAGCGCCCTAAGAGGGCGCTAATGGGGTGCAAAGCAACTAGCGCCCGGGCGCGGCACCGCCAACGCCTCCCACGAAATTCAGCAGGAGGTTAGCGGCGGCGCTAACCGTTAGCACCCCGCGGCGCTGCGCCGATGGCGACAACGTCATCGCCATGCGCAGCGCCCCGCTCACGATCTTCAGTAGCGCCCCCTGACATACCGCCAGACGCTATGTCCGACGGGGTCAGGGGGGCCTACCTGCGGCCGGGGCGGCACTATTTAAAGGCGAGGTGCCGGGCAGCCATTTTTGTCACTGGCTGCCTGCCAGCACCTGTCTCCGCTCCCGTTTCCGGCCTCCTGACCCACCCCCCCCCCGTGGAGTGCCGGCTGCGCTCCATGAGCCCGGCACGTCTCTTGAGTGCCGGGCTCTTTTGCCGGCACTCCAATCCCCGGTGGTCCAGCTGGGCCCCGGGTCGCGCTGCGCAAGGCCCCTCCCCTTTAGGAAGGGGAGGAAGGCCTGCAATACCGCGGCGTGACGTGCCGCAATATTCCCTCGCAGCGCCCCAAGAGGGAGGCGGGGCGCTTCCAGTAGTGCCCCGCTTCCCCCTTGGGGCGCTACCACTCAATTTGGGCCGCAGGGGCACTAAAAGTAGCGCCACGGCGAAGATAGCGCCCCAAAGCGGGCGCAACTCAATTTCTCCCCCCAGGAACTTCCGATTCACAGTCTCAGCCATAAAAACCGGAAAGGCCCCAGACTCGATCCCCACCCTATTCTGAGGTAGTTGATTTCAGCCGGGGTGGTGGTAGCAGAACTACATTTAGCTTCAGTGCCTCTGGGTCAGGGAGGGGAATAGTAGCCAGTGTTCCTGTTCCTGACCCCCATACAAAAGAAAAACTCCAGCTGGATATATTTGTGTGTGGACGTTGGATGAGAACAAGATCAGGCTGTGATCTCCTTCGTAGTCAAGTAGCCCACCAGCACTCACTGTCAAGGCTTGCAGGTGAATAATGGCCAGTTGAGGAACTGTACTCCAGCAAGAAGTCAAAGCCTGCAGAGGAGGACAGGGAGGAAAGTCATTCCTGGTAGACGTTCTAGCTTCCTGTAGTCACCTGATGTCAAAAATGCAACTTACTCCTAGCACTCAAACCTGCAAACGTTTGTTCAGGTCACAGGGTCCTCCACCACTTGAGTTTCCGAGTTGTCCAGTCAATCTTCCTCTCTGTCACCTGGCCATTTAAAAAAAATAAAAAGACTTTGATAAAGAAAAACTGAATTGGCAATCTGCATATTGCCCAAGCCATTCAGTGATCAGTGAGTTAATGCTGCATGTGCTGCAGGGTATTATGGAAAGTTTTAGAACCGATTTCCTCTTGCTGTGTTTAATAACATATCCTGTATTTTTCAAGTGCTGACCACTCAAATATGTTTCCACAAGCTTGTGAGTGCCAAGAATTGTGTTTTACAGTGGCTCGTGCCCACAGTCTGTCGTGCTACATCTCTAAGCTCATGAGAAGAGAATTTTCCCCTGTCATGTTCTCGTAGAAAAACACTCAGTCATTAAAACGATTTATGATTTTACTCTTCATGCTTTGTCTTTGGACACATGATTAACTGCAACAGTATTAGTTTATATCCAATGACTCTGATATAGAGTAATGCAACAAGTTGGGAAGATTCCAGAAACTATAATTAACATAATGTAGTAGCTTTTTAGCAAGGAAAAATGCCCATTGCTATATATGTGTTGGGCACATGAAGGGCAGGATTTTCCCTGCGGAGGCGGGATGGCGACGGGAGAGCTGGTTGGCGGGCTCCGGTCCCGCTCCCATCTGCAGCCGCTCTCTGAAAATGATTTTCTGTAGATTGGGCTTGTTAAGCCCGCCCTGCGGGGTTCCAGGCCAATTAACAGGAAGCGGGTCTGATGATGTCACTTGATGACGCGTCATCAGCCGGTTTCCTTAAAGGGATCACGGCCACATTGATTTTGACAGTTGTGCTGTCAGTGTTCTGCAGCATTGAGGTGTTGCAAACACTGACAAGCACTGCACAAAGGTACACGTCTGCACCCAGGCTCACGCATGACTCCCTCCATATGGTATGGAGGGAGTCACAGCACGCAGGGAGATTCTGTTCCCTTCCCATGGGCGGAAGAGACCTACCCAGGAGATCAACGCAGTCTGGTTGCACATTGCACAGCAGGACACAAGCAGAGATGTCGTCAGGAGTCCCTGGCTGCAGTGGCGCCAACCTTTCAATGATCTCAGTAGATCACGAAACGTTACTGCAAAGCCACACTGAAACTCACCCTGGTGTGTCACTCATCACATCCCCATCACTCTGCCTTCCCTACCCTACTCCTGCACATCCTTACTCACACCAACTTACCTTGCAACTCCACCCATCCCTCTCTATCTACATTATCACTTCCCCATCTCACTAGCCACCCCTCACACTCACCCTCATTCTACTGCAAGCATACCAACTAACAACACACAAGGGTAGGCACTTGAGAGGTTTAGCCAATGTTCATGTGAAGTTTCTGTTAATGTGTTGTCATACATTGAAATCTATATTTTCAACGCTTCATCTTATTGGACAGATCTGTGCTAACCTTGAGAAGTGTCTTAGTGAGTTCCAGTGAATGTTGAGACATAACTTTCACCTCCCCCCCCCCCCCCACCCCGCTATTGTGATGAGTGTGAAAGGAATGGCTTGGACATTATAGGGATGTTTTATGGTGCTGGTGTGGGGTGGTGTCAACCTGGCGCATCATGTGGCAGCCAGGGTGTACAGCGTCAAGTGAAGGGCAGCAATGTTGTCAGGTGCTGATGCCCTGTGTCCTGTGCAGCATCAGCTGATGGCGGAGAAGGGTGGTGGTGGTGATGTTGTTGTTGTTGGTGATGTTGGTATACCTGGTGATGTTGGTGTTGGGGCTGATCGTGGAAGGATTCAGAGGACCAAGGTGTGTTTTTTTTCAAGGGCACCGATGTTGCTGGAATAGATGGCAGCTGCAGTTGAGATGACAGAAGTGATTTGTCAGTGGTGAGAGAGGATGTTCCAATGAGGTGGCACTGGATATAGACTTGGCTCTAAACACTTGGGGGGAAAATATTTGGTTGACTTGCACCTCCCGTTAGCATCCTAAGAGGGCGCTAATGGGGCACAAAGCAACTAGCGCCTGGGCGCGACACCGCTAACGTCGCCCGCGAAATTCAGCGGGAGGTTAGCGGTGGCGGTAACCGTTAGCGTCCCGCGGCACTGCACCTCTGACGATGACGTCATCGCCATGTGCATCGCACCCCGGCCACGATCATTGGTAGCGCCCCCTGACTTACCACCGGACGCTATATCCGACAGAGACAGGGGGGCTTACCTGCGACCGGTACAGCGCAAATTAAAGGGGAGGTGCCGGCAGCCATTTTTGTTGCTGGCCACCTGCCAGCACCTGCCCCCGTTGCCGTCCCCGGCCTCCTGTGCAGCCCCCCCGCGGGGTGCCGGCTGCGCTCCGTGAGCCCGGAACTTCTCTGGAGTGCCGGGCTCTTTTGCCGGTACTCCGATCCCTGGTGGCGCAGCTGGGACCCTGGCTTGTGCTGCGCTAGGCCCCTCCCCTTTAATAAGGGGAGGAAGGCCTGCAGTACCGCGGCGCGGCGTGCCGCAGAGCGTGGCGCTGTTGCACATAGCGCTGCGATATTCACTTGCAACGCCCCAAGAGGGAGGCAGGGCGCTTTCAGTAGCACCCCGCCTCCCTCTTGGGGCGCTACCAGTGAATTTCGGGCACGGGGACGCTAACCTCCCCGGCGAAGTTAGCGCCCCAAAGGGGGCGCGACCCAATTTTTCCCCCTTGCCAGCTAAAGAAATCTCTATATGTCTTACAAATGCAGTAAGCAACAGGTTCTGAGCTCTGAAACTGAACAGCTGCCACATGATATCCTTTATACCACTTCTGCAGCTGTCAGGTTATCAGATAAATCAGAGCAGACTCAACTCACGCAAGGGTGAGCTGGTGTGTTCCCTGAGCAGTGGGTAACCCATGGGGGAGCACGTAAAATTACAAGGTAGGCTCAAAATAGCATTAAATTGGATGCTAAAAAGCCATTTAATGATCTAAATTGTCTCCCCCCACCGCTTGGTGTCAGGTCAGTTCTGCGCAGAGAAACCCGACACCTGGGAGACTCGCGTGGAAGCAGGTTGACAGCGGGTTTCCTACCTGCTGTCAATCTTTGCTATTTTGACAGCGGATCCGCCTCCAAACCTGCCCTCTGAACACCGGCAAAATTCAACCCAAGTCTCCATCGCTAATACAGTAACGGTATTGTTGAATCCTGTTATGGTGGTTTTATAATGAGATCCTCTATGTCTGCCTGTCTTGCACTGGTATACCCAGCTAAATTTTCATTTGTTCCCTCTCATTAAAAATATATATATACCTTTGCCATCACCTGAAAAGGTGGTGGAAGCAGATTCAACAGTAACTTTCAAAAAGGAATTGGATATATACTTGAAAAGGTAAAATTTGCAGGCTATAGGGAAAGAGTGGGGGGTGTGGGACTAATTGGATAGAGCTTTCAAAAAACCAGCACAGGCACGATGGGCCGAATGGCCTCCTTCTGTGCTGTAAGATTCTTTAATCTCAGCCACCTTAATTAGGTTTGATATCCTTGGGCTGGGTAGGTAAAATTCAGCAAGAGAATCTTGCTCCTTATCACTGTCCACTGAGTCTAGCTGGAAACATGCTTGTGTGGATTGGCCTTGGCTGTGTACAGCATGGCCATCACTCTCCAGGGGAATGGTTGCTGCCCTCTTTGACGTTAAAAGATTTGTATTACTGGGTAGCTTGTAGAAAGTAAAATAGGAAAAACTGAAACATAAACTTCCGGGCTGAGAATTTCCATGGGCTTCTCCCGATCTCCCGCCGTGTCTTCAGGGGGACGGCGGAAATCCTAGAGAAACGGCATAAACATCTATTCTTAGTTGTCCGTGCCATTCCACCACCCCCCCCCCCAGGGTTTTGCCAAAGTTATGGCAGTCGATCAAGAATACCTCTAGCAGAAATTCCAGGCATAAATAAATAAAAGCAATTCGTAAAGGTCGACAGTGATGTCTCTCAGGTTCTGTTACGGGGAAATGTCAGAAATCCTCAAAACACCAATATTCAGTAAAGCGAGTCATATACTCTTGGAATAAATGAGAAGTAGATATCAGCAGCCCCGGGAGTGGAATTCCGCACGTGTCTCCTGGTAACCGTGTTTGCCTGGACGCTGATGCACAGCTCCTTTCTGGCTAGCATTATTGCAGTCTGGATCAGTGCACAGCTAGCAGTATGACTGTAGTCTGGGGCTGCGCATCACACTTCAGATATCGGGTCTGAGGTGGTTAGCTGAATTATGAGTGCAACAACCTAAGTTAAGGGAGGGAAAGGGTAAAAAGAAATGAGTGTTTAAAAATAACAGACCGACTCAGCAATCCTTCATAATCATAAATTGGCAGTAGCCAGAAGAATAAAGACATGGAAGTGTGAGGAACCAGTCAGAAATTCCCCGCTTGAGTGGTTGAAGTACTCATTTCAGATGATAAACATTGAATAACTCGAGTGAGAAACAACATGATACTTGGTGGGCAATAAGTACTGAATATTAACGATATGGTAGGAGTAACAGGGAATGGGCTAGTAGTGTGAGTGTAAACCTATCTGAATGAACGACACCAGAGGTGGCAGAGCTATTCCAAATATATCTGGAGGTTTACAGTCAACCATGAATGACTGAATACAGCAGGGTTCAGGAGAAGACTGAATACAGACCCAAGCACTGGTGGGGATGAGCCACAGAGTTGGGGAAGCTGCACCCAGTTGGAGAGATGCTTGACTCTAGAGTTGCTTCTGCAATGAGAAGAAGAGGTAGATGCAAGTCCCTAAAGTTCACTCCCGTCTGACCATCACTAGCATCGTCTAGCCAACAGCATTGATTCTGACCTGATCAGGAGGAGTCTAGGCCAGCAGAATCTAGATTTTGTTAACCATAATCGCCACACAAATTCCATATATTTATCTTTTTAAATGGCTGCTGTGGAATGACTGAGAGAGTTGCCTGCCTGAGACCAGTACCGTGACTGAGGCCAAATGTGGTGTTGTGGGCAACCCATGTGTTTCTGCCAACAAATCATGGACAGTTCCGTGCACAATAGTCACCCCATCAAGCAGCACAGCTGGCGATAAGATGTACAAACAGCAGAATTCACCACTTTTCTTGATCTGGAATTCTTTCCCCTGGGGAAGGGCAGGGAAAGGGAGAGCGGAGCTGCCCATGAGCTAAATTATGATTTTGAGTGGAGTGAGTTGCACAGCATCTCTGTGTATTATGCTGGGGTGGCCAGAAGCTGAGGGGAGGTTTAACTGTTGCCCCTGCCCCCACTTTTCCTGCAGCGGGACATTCTTTGAGGTGAGGAGTTGCTGCATTGATGCTTCAATGTGTTGTGCCACGGAGTGATAAGATAACGATTTATGCCTACGATCACCGCGCTGGGGATTCACAATTTACACCGTGCGCCATTGGAGAACAGAATGCAGCCCCTTCCCTGGTAGGGAGAAGTGACTCCCCTCGGGGTAGAACTCGCTAAGCAGCCTTGTATGCCACCATTTCAGTTGAGGGTTGGCTGCATGACGAGAAGAGGAGCGAAGAAAATTGAAATAACTTGAAAAAAATATCTGATCAAGAAATTCTTTGCGGAGATTGTAAGAAACACAGTGGAGTGTGACGCAGACAACACCAGAAACGGCCCGGGTTTTAGACAATATGGCAGAAGATCCCCCTTATTCACTGTTTCTAGCAAGGTCTCAAACGTGTTCTTTATACTCACACTTACCATTGGCTTCACAGAGTGAATGGGGGAAATCATCCAGCATTGTGTCAGCCACAATATCCTACATTGCTTGATCGAATATTTCATGTGCCTCTGTGGGAAAACACCTGAACAAAATCTCAATCTTCCTAATGCAGCTGTGCATGTGTATGCGCACAGATGTGTGGCATGTTTGTGAGGTGTGTTCTGAAAATACCGTCGTTCTCACTGGGATCCCCATGTACCAAGGCCTGTAAATTCCCGTGTGGCTGATGTGGCCGCTACGTGTGGCGGGGCCAGGCTTCTGCCTACCGAATTGGAGAATGCTGACCCCATCAGAAGCTCTGGGGTCAGCTAATTTAAATAATGCTTGAAATAATAATTGAAATAATCCACTGGCTGAAAGGGTGGTGGAAGCAGATTCAAGAACAACATTCAAAAGGGAATTGGATAAATACGTGAAGGGGAAAAATTTGCAGGGCTACGGGGAAAGGGCAGGGGAGTGGGACTAATTGGATAGCTCTTTCAAAGAGCCGGCACAGATACAATGGGCCGGATGGCCTCCTTCTGTGCTGTATCATTCTATGATTCTATGAACAAGGGCAAGAGTCCTGCCATAAGGGGGCCAAATAAGCCCGGGGTAGGGGGAACGGTGGGGGGGAGGGGGGTTGGAAAATTCACTCAGCATCCAACATTGTATAGCATGTGAAGCGGAAACAATGGCAATAATTGCCTTCAACTTTAGCCTGGCAAGATTGGGGGGGTGGAAATGTGGGTTCATGAGAGTGTAAATGGTTTCTTCCTCAATTTTTCTATGTATTCTGCAATTTATGTTAATAAATGCGGTTCAAATTGTAGCAGAACCATTTATGGAACATTAAGTTAAATGATGCATGTGGCCTCTGGGTTGGTGGCTTTTCCTCGCTGGTTGATGCTCCCATGAACGACCGATGACATTTTCATTGTGCCGTATTAACTGAGGATGCACACTACCACCAGAAACAGCAATATGAACCTGTTGCGTTTCAGATGTGAGCAGCAATACCATGTGCACTACCGCCAGCCAATCGAGTCCCACTTTGTTCCAGATCTCAGCACAGCTGCACATTGATCCCTGGGTTGAGAGGGTTGTCCTATGAGGAGAGATTGAGTAGATTGGGCCTATACTCTCTGGAGTTTAGAAGAATGAGAGGTGATCTCATTGAAACATATAAGATTCTGAGGGGGATTGACCAGGTAGATGCTGTGAGGTTGTTTCCCCTGGCTGGAGAGTCTAGAACTAGGGGGCATAGTCTCAGGATAAGGGGTAGGCCATTTAAAACTGAGATGAGGAATTTCTTCACTCAGAGGGTTGTGAATCTTTGGAATTCTCTGCCCCAGAGGGCTGTGGATGCTGAGTCGTTGAGTATATTCAAGGCTGAGATAGATAGATTTTTGGACTCTAGTGGAATCAACGGATATGGAGATTGGGCAGGAAAGTGGAGTTGAGGTCAAAGATCAGCTATGATCTTATTGAATGGCGGAGTAGGCTCGAGGGGCCATATGGCCTACTCCTGCTCCTAATTCTTATGTTCTTATATATCTTATGTTCTTACAACCTCTGCCGTCCGAGCTCCAGCTCAAACTGAGGCTACAGCTATGTAATAGCACTGTATCACCTGATCTTGCACTGATATCACTTGACATCCTGAACGGTCAAGTTCTCGCCATGTTTAGCTGCTGTCAACTATTTAAATAAGTATGAACCATATGCCATATGTATCCTGCAAATGGATTACATGTCAAGGCCACTTAGTTGACAGAAAATAAAACGCCCTTTTCACGCTGACAAAACCACTCAGGCAAGTGATGCACTGCCTCACGTAGAGGTTTATTTTTCTGCAAGTCAGCAGTCCCTGGAATGTATCTACTATTACTGAGCAGGAGGCATGTTGTGAAAAAGTGGCTGATGGAGTGAACAGCTATCAAACCCTGACCGGCTGTAGTGAAAATGGATAATCATTTACAGGAGGTCTCTCATTCAGCTGTACTTGTGCAGTCAGGCGATATTCCTTAATGCAATAGGCAGAGGGAGCAGTGCTACATGGGTGGCAAGGTGTGATCCAGTTGGGTTGACTTGGTTCTCGCAAACCTGCATAATGGTGGTCAGAAATCAATTGATAGAAATTGCATGTTGGTGCCGCACATAATTGATTTAACAGCTTCGGTCTGTATATAGATATTGGAGTAGGCCATTCAGCCTCTCGAGCCTGTTCCGCCATTAAATTAGATCATGGCTGATCTGTACCCTCCTTTGTTCCATATCCCTTGATACATTTACCCCCAAAAAAAAATCTTGTAAATTTCCGGCCATTTGGCAGAGTACTTCCAGATTTCCACTATCCTTTGTGTGAAAAAGTGCTTCCTGATTTCACTCCTGAATGGCCTAGCTCTAATTTTAATATTTTACCCTCTTGCTCTGGATTCCCCCACCAGAGGAAATAGTTTCTCTGTATCTACCCTATCGAATCCCCTTATCATTTTAAACACCTTAATAAGATCACCCTTCTACCTTGTAAACTCAAGGGAATACAAGCCAAGTTTATGCAACCTGTCCTCATAATTTAACTCTTTAAGCCCTGGTATCATTCTGGTGAATATGCGCTGTATCCCCTACAAGGCCAATATATTTTTCCTGACGTTCAGTGCCCAAAACTGAACACAGTGGTCTGACCAAGGCTCTCCACAACTGAATCACTTTTGAATTCCGACCCCTTTGAGATAAAGGTCAATATTCCATTAGCCTTTGTCATTACTTTTTGTACCTGTGCAATAGTTTTTAGTGATTTGTGTACCTGGACACCTAAATCCCTTTGCTTTTCCACAGCTCCCAGTCTCTCATCATTAAGAAAATAGTCAATTTGCAGATTGCGATTGTGGTATTGGTTTTGCCTTCCTTGGCTGATTTATTGATGCTGTGAATTTTATTCTCATTGATTTACTGACACTGGGGGAAAAATTCAGTCGCGCCCCCTTTGGGGCGCTAACTTCGCCGAAGCGCCCCGAAAAAATTAGTGCCCTCACGGCCGAAATTGAGTGGTAGCGCCCCAAGAGGGAAGCGGGGCGCTACTGGAAGCGCCCCACCTCCCTCTTGGGGCGCTGCGAGGGAATATCGCGGCGCTACGTGCCGCAGTATTGCAGGCCTTCCTCCCCTTCTTAAAGAGAAGGGGCCTTGCGCAGCGCGACCCGGGGCCCAGCTGGGCCACCAGGATCGGAGTGCCGGCAAAAGAGCTCGGCACTCGAGCGCAGCCGGCACTCCGCGGGAGGGGGTGGTGCTCAGGAGGCCAGGGACGGCAGCGGAGGCAGGTGCTGGCAGGTGGCCAGCAACAAAAATGGCCGCCCGGCACCTCGCCTTTAAATAGCGCCGCCCTGGCCGCAGGTAGGCCCCCCTGACCCCGTCGGACATAGTGTCCAGCGGTAAGTCAGGGGGCGCTACTGAAGATCGCGGCCGAGGCACGAGCGGGGCGCTGCGCACGGCGATGACGTCATTGCCGTGGGGCGCTAACGGTTACCGCCACCGCTAACCTCCCGCTGAATTTCGCGGGAGGCGTTGGCAGTGCTGCGCCCGGGCGCTAGTTGTTCTGTGCCCCGTTAGCGCAAAGCAACTGAATTTTTCCCCCACTGAATTTTATTCTCAATCAGAAGGTTGTGAATTTTAAGTTCTGGGTTTCATTCCATTTGCCCTGGTTGAATGAGTTTCTTTGGTTTGTGGCCAATGCAACTTAATTGAGCTAAAGGGATGTGTGGTTAAGAAAAGCCTGGAAGAGCCTGCTACACCCTTGCTTGGATTGTGGTTACCGCAGGCCAGTTCACAGAGTGGCACTGATGGTCAAGTGCTGGTGGGCTGTTCTGTTTGGCAGGACAGGCAGAAATCAACACTTCCCACTTGAAGCCATTAGAGATTGCAAAGTACCACTCGTAGTGGCAGTGGGGAAATCTGTCCAGACTATTTTGCCCTGGCCAAAGAGGGTTTTTGTGGGAAGAAGTGATAACTGAGGGAGAGCATGAGGTGAATTGGGGAATGAAAGTTCTAAATTTAAAAAATAGAATCATTTAGGGTGGATCCAGAAAAGGCAGATAATACTGTGTATTTATTCACCAGCTGCTACAGACTGCCTTTGGCATTGTTCCATTGTCCGTGGATTAAAGAAGGCACTGGATGGTTTCTTTGTTTGTGTGGAGTGTGTGTGGGCTGCAGGAGTTTCTCATCTGATAGCAATGTGTAGGGAACAAGCTTCAGATTAAATGATTTATTCATTGGCTGTGAACGAAAACTATGAATGAACTCTCAGCAGGAACATCAATACACTTCTGTTGGAATTCCATGTCATGTGAAATGCATTTAGCTAGGCTCCATTTTGCATTATTCCAAATCCTTATTTTCCTTCCCAATTTCTCACTTGCAGACAGTGATCTACCGGGGTTCCATCCCTAATGCCAATCCCTGCTGGAAAGTGCATGTGTGGATGTCGGGTGAAAACGAGATCAGGCTCAATTATGATGTCTCGCCTATTAACAAACGGCCTCCCAATACTTACTGTCCAAGCTCATATATGAAAATGGGCACTTGGGTGTGGTACTGGAGGGAGTGGTTGTTGGTGCCTTGGGAACCATTAGTGGTTAATGTTATCAGGTGGTGGAGCTGTCCAATGTGTGCGGCAGCTGCAGTCAATTTTTATTCTCTCACCAGTACTTTCTGTAACAGTGTGAAGCAGGATTCTGGCTTTAATTTCCAGATTGCATTCCTATTGCTTTATATTGCAGTTACCTCAGAAACATCAGCTAAAACATCAAAATGTGCAAGCAACAAATGGCCACACGGTGGGGTAATCTTGACTTTGTGCGATAGTGTAAAATGAGTGATAGCGAATCAGCTTTTAGTTTTAGATCTCTCCTGATTTTTTTATTTGCATTGAAGTCAATGGAAATAAAAATCGAGAGAGATGTCAAACAGGCTGCCGACTCACTATCACCTGTTTTACACTATCGCACAAAGTCAAGATCTTCCCCGGTTTGTGTTCGAGGGGTGGGATTGTCTTGGATTATCTTGACCTAACTTGTGTTGTACCAACTACATTTCCACAGTAGGAGACATCAACACGACTGCCAGGGCTGAATCTACATACATGTATGTCATTCTTTATCTGTATTAAACGTGGTTGTTGGCATTGTGCGAATTTATCTTCACATCCCACGAAAGCTGGGAGGTGCAGTCTGTACTTTAGAAATTCCAGATCACACAGCCTAATTCAATTGTTCAATTCCTGTAATTTTATTAAATTAAGTAGAACGGAGAATTTTATACCCTGTCTGTGCATTCCTGAACTCTTACACTTGGATTTCATAACTATGCCAGGGTTCTTCCCCGAAATGAACAAGTCACCTTTTATAAAATGTAATTTGGTTCCCACGAGAAGGGGAAATAAAGACAAAATATTTCTCTTCATTGAGTTGCTGTATTAGGGATAGAAGGCTATTCAAATATAATCTTACAAACTGCCATACAATTGTAAAAGAAAGAAAGATTATCATACTTCAGCTTTCTGTTTGTCAGGCCATTATGACAACAAATAGCTCTTGTGCTGCTTAATTACAATGCACAGATGCTAATTCACAAAGACTTTCTTTAAAAGTGGAAATAATCATTATTGTACTCCATTTAAGGAACGAACAATTGTACTTCCTCAGTACAAGTTTAAAACAGTGAGAATGTTTAAAATTAAATGGCACAACTTTGCCGCTGAGTTAAATTGGGAGCAGCTTTTCTGCTACTCCTTTAACTGATAGCTTCAAAAATGTGCTTCCATCAGGGGTCAGATTTCCCCCGTTTCATTAGCAACAGTGTCAGATAGTGGCCGTCATTAGGAATCATTTGGCATCTGGGATGAGCTAGCACATCCAGGGTTCCACTTCTGCTTACTGTGCTTTTATCAGCAGGGACAGCAGCAGTGAGGAGCTGGTTCTATCGCGGTAGTGGTAACTGGCTGCAGGAACTTGGGGGGGGCCGAGTGGATAATCCATATCGGCCTCCTCCTGAGGTCCCCACCATCACAGAAACCAGTCTTCAGCCAATTCGATTCACTCCACGTGATATCAATTAATGGTTGAGCTCACTGGATACAGCAAAGGCTCTGGGCCCCGACAACATCCTGGCTGTCGTGTTGAAGATTTGTGCTGCAGAACTAGACGCGCCTCTAGCCAAGCTGTTCCAGTACAGCTACAACATTGGCGTCTACCTGACAATGGGGAAAACTGCCCAGGTATGTGCTGTCCACAAAAAGCAGAGCAAATCCAATTCGGCCAATTACCACCCCATCCGCCTACTCTCAAATCATCAGCAAAGTGATGGAAGGTGTTGTCGACAGTGCTATCAAGCGGCACTTACTCACCAATAACCTGCTCACCGATGCTCAGTTTGGGTTCTGCCAGGACCACTCGGCTGCAGACCTCATTACAGCCTTGGTCCAAACATGGAACTGGAGCTGGAGCTGGATGAACTTCGGATCATTCGGGAGGCAGAGGAGGTCATAGATAGAAGCTTCAGGGATGTAATTACTCCAAAGCATGAAGATAGATGGGTGACGGTGAGAGGGGCTAGGAGAAAGCAGTCAGTGCAGGGATCCTCTGTGGTCGTTCCCCTCAGTAACAGGTATACCGCTTTGAATACTGTTGAGGGGGACGACTTACCAGTGGTAAGCCACGGTGACCGGATCTCCGGCGCTGGGTCGGTCCCTGTGGCTCAGAAGGGAAGGGGGGAGAGCAGGAGAGCAATAGTTATTGGGGACTCAGTAGTCAGAGGGACAGATAGGAGGTTCTGTGGCAGCAAAAGAGACTCACGGATGGTATGTTGCCTCCCGGGTGCCAGGGTCCGTGACGTCTCGGACCGTGTTTTCAGAATCCTCAAAGGGGAAGGGGAACAATCACAAGTCGTGGTACACATCGGTACCAACGACATAGGTAGGAGAAGGGACGGGGATTTAAAACAGGAATTTAGGGAGCTAGGTTGGAAGCTGAGAGCCAGTACAAACCATGTTGTAATTTCTGGTTTGTTGCCGGTGCCACGTGCTAGCGAGTTGAGGAACAGGGAGAGAGTGCAGATAAACACGTGGCTGCAGGGATGGTGTAGGGGGGAGGGTTTCAGTTATGTGGATAATTGGAGCACATTCTGGGGAAGGTGGGACCTGTACAAACAGGACGGTTTGCACCTGAACCAGAGGGGCACCAATATCCTGGGAGGGAAATTTGCTACGGCTCTTCGGGGGGGTTTAAACTAATTTGTCAGGGGGATGGGAAAAAGGGCTGTAGTCCACGAGCCAGTGGTGAGTGTAGGGAGGTACTGAGGAGGGTATCAAGGTCGCAGGAATGTACCGGCAGACAGGAAGATGGCTTGAAGTGTGTCTACTTCAATGCAAGGAGCATCCGGAATAAGGTAGGAGAACTTGGAGCGTGGATTGGTACTTGGGACTACGATGTGGTGGCCATTACGGAGACATGGTTAGAACAGGGACAGGAATGGTTGTTGGAAGTTCCGGGGTATAGATGTTTCAGTAAGAGTAGGGAAGTTGGTAAGAAAGGTGGAGGAGTAGCATTGTTAATCAAGGATAGTTTAACAGCGGCAGAAAGGCAGTTCGAGGGGGATCTGCCGTCTGAGGTAATATGGGCTGAAGTTAGAAATAGGAAAGGAGCGGTCACGTTGTTAGGAGTTTTCTACAGGCCCCCAAATAGTAATAAAGATGTGGAGGAAGAAATTTCAAAGCAGATTATGAATAGGTGTGGAGGTCACAGAGTAGTTGTCATGGGTGACTTCAACTTTCCAAATATTGATTGGAACCTTTATAGGTCAAACAGTTTGGATGGGATAGTTTTTGCACAGTGTGTGCAGGAGGGTTTCCTGACACAATATGTGGATAGGCCGACAAGAGGTGGGGCCACGTTGGATTTGGTACTGGGTAATGAACCGGGCCAAGTGTTTGATTTGTATGTGGGAGAGCACTTTGGAGATAGTGACCACAATTCGGTAACTTTCACTATTGCAATGGAGAGGGATAGGGCCATACGGCAGGGCAGGGTTTATAATTGGGGGAGGGGTAATTATGATGCGATTAGGCAAGAATTAGGGAGTATAAGATGGGAACAGAAACTATCAGGGAAAGGCACAAACGAAAAGTGGAGCTTTTTCATGGAGCAATTACTGCGTGTCCTTGATAGGTATGTCCCTGTCAGGCAGGGAGGAAATGGCCGAGTGAGAGAACCATGGTTCACAAAAGAGGTTGAATGTCTAGTCAAGAGGAAAAAGGAAGCGTATGTAAGGATGAGAAAACAAGGTTCAGTTGGGTCGATTGAGGGGTACAAGGTAGCAAGGAATGAGCTAAAAAAAGAGCTTAGGAGAGCTAGGAAGGGGCATGAGAAGTCCTTGGCGGGTCGGATCAAGAAAAACCCCAAGGCTTTTTACTCTTATGTGAGAAATAAAAGAATGACCAGGGTGAGGGTAGGGCCGGTCAAGGACAGTAGTGGGAACTTGTGCATGGAGTCAGAAGAGATAGGAGAGGTGATGAATGAATACTTTTCGTCAGTGTTCACCGAGGAGAGGGGCCATGTTCTTGAGGATGAGAGTGTGATAAAGGTGGATAGGCTGGAGGTGGTAGATGTTCTGAGGGAAGATGTTTTAGCAATTTTGAAGAACCTGAGGGTCGATAAGTCCCCTGGGCCAGATGGGATATATCCTAGGATTCTTTGGGAGGCAAGGGAGGAGATTGCAGAGCCTCTGGCTTTGATCTTTGGGTCCTCACTGTCCACGGGGATGGTGCCAGAGGACTGGAGAGTGGCGAATGTTGTTCCTCTCTTCAAGAAAGGAAATAGGAATGACCCTGGTAATTATAGGCCGGTTAGTCTTACTTCGGTGGTTGGTAAGATAATGGAAAAGGTCCTGAGGGATAGGATTTATGACCATTTGGAAAGGGGCAACTTAATCAGGGATAGTCAACACGGATTCGTGAAGGGTAAGTCTTGCCTAACAAATTTGATTGAATTCTTTGAGGAGGTAACTAAGTGTGTAGATGAAGGTAGAGCAGTTGATGTCGTATACATGGATTTTAGTAAGGCGTTTGATAAGGTTCCCCATGGTCGTCTCATGAAGAAAGTAAGGAGTTGTGGGATAGAGGGAAATTTGGCCGATTGGATAAGTAACTGGCTATCTCATAGAAGGCAGAGGGTGGTGGTGGATGGAACATTTTCGGACTGGAGACCAGTTACCAGCGGTGTGCCACAGGGGTCGGTGCTGGGTCCTCTGCTGTTTGTGATTTTTATCAATGACTTGGAGGAGGGGACTGAAGGGTGGATCAGTAAATTTGCTGATGACACCAAGATTGGTGGAGTAGTGGATGAGGTGGAGGGCAGTTGTAGGCTGCAAAGAGACATTGATAGGATGCAGAGCTGGGCCGAAAAATGGCAGATGGAATTTAACCCTGATAAGTGCGAGGTGATTCATTTTGGTAGGGCAAATTTGAATAAGGATTACAGGGTCAACGGCAGGGTTCTGAGGAACGTGGAGGAGCAGAGGGATCTGGGGGTTCATATCCACAGATCTCTGAAGGTTGCCACTCAAGTGGATAGAGCAGTAAAGAAGGCCTATGGTGTGTTGGCGTTTATTAACAGAGGGTTTGAGTTTAAGAACCGTGAGGTTATGCTGCAACTGTACAGGACCTTGGTGAGACCACATTTGGAATATTGTGTGCAGTTCTGGTCACCTCACTATAGGAAGGACGTGGAAGCATTGGAAAGAGTGCAAAGGAGATTTACCAGGATGCTGCCTGGTTTGGGGGGGAGGTCTTATGAGGAAAGATTGAGGGAGTTGGGGCTTTTCTCTTTAGAGTGGAGGAGGATGAGAGGCGACTTAATAGAGGTTTATAAGATGATGAGGGGGATAGATAGAGTGGATGTTCAGAGACTATTTCCTCGGGTAGAGGCAGCTGTTACAAGGGGGCATAACTATAAGGTGCATGGGGGGAGATATAGAAGGGATGTCCGAGGTAGATTCTTTACTCAGAGAGTGGTTGGGGTGTGGAATGGACTGCCTGCTGTGATAGTGGAGTCGGACACTTTAGGAACTTTCAAGCGGTTATTGGATAAGCACATGGAGCACACCAGAGTGATAGGGAGTGTGATAGCTTGATCTTGGTCTCGGACAATGCTCGGCACAACATCGAGGGCCGAAGGGCCTGTACTGTGCTGTACTGTTCTATGTTCTCTATGTTCTATGGACAGAAGAGCTGAATTCCAGAGGTGAGATGAGCGTGACTGCCCTTGACATCAAGGCAGTATTTGACCGAGTGTGGCATCAAGGAGCCCTGGTAAAATTGAAGTCAATGGGAATCAGGGGGAAAACTCTCCAGTGGCTGGAGTCATACCGAGCACAAAGGAAGATGGTTGTGGTTGTTGGAGGTCAATCATCTCAGCCCCAGGACATCGCTGCAGGAGTTCCTCTGGGCAGTGTCCAAGCCCAACCATCTTCAGCTGCTTCATCAATGACCTTCCCTCCAACATAAGGTCAGAAGTGTGTCACTGTGATGATTGCAGAGTGTTCAGTTCCATTCGCAACTCCTCAGATAATGACGCAGTCCATGCCCGCAGGCAGCAAGACCTGGACGACATGCAGGCTTGGGCTAATAAGTGGCAAGTAACATTCGCGCTACACAGGTGCCAGGCAATGACCATCTCCAACAAGAGAGAGTCTAGCCACCTCCCCTTGACATTCAAAGGGATTACCATTGCTGAATCGCCCACCATCAAAATCCTGGGGGGTCACATAAATACTGTGGCTACAAGAGCAGGTCAGAGGCTGGGTATTCTGCGGCGAGTGACTCACTTCCTTACTCCCCAAAGCCTCTCCACCATCTACAAGACACAGGTCAGGAGTGTGATGGAATACTCTCCGCTTGCCTGGATGAGTGCAGCTCCAACAACACTCAAGAAGCTCGATACCATCCAGGACAAAGCAGCCCCCTTGATTGGCACCCCATCCAACACCTTAAACATTCACTCCCTCCACCACCGGCGCACCGTGGCTGCAGTGTGTACCATCTACAAGATGCACTGCAGCAACTTGCCAAGGCTTCTTCAGCAGCACCTCCCAATCCCGCGACCTCTACCACCGAGAAGGACAAGGGCAGCAGGCACATGGGAATACCACCACCTGCCAGTTCCCCTCCAAGTCACACACCATCATGACTTGGAATTATATCGCCGTTCCTTCGTTGTCGCTGGGTCAAATCCTGGAACTCCCTCCCTAACAGCACTGTGGGAGTACCATCACCTCACTGACTGCAGCGGTTCAAGAAGGTGGCTCACCACCACCTTCTCAAGGGCAATTAGGGATGGGTAATAAATGCTGGCCTTGCCAGCGACGCCCACATCTCATGAAAGAATAACAAAAAACCTCGGAGATTCATGTTCCATGTGGCCCCTTCATTCTAGAAAAAAAATTTCTATGCGCAGGATAGGGGGGACGCTGACATGGTGTGAGCACATTGGTCAATGCTGCTTTAGTACTATACACTTGTCCCTTGGGATTTGGGGGACAAAACCCCATGTGTCCTCGTGCCCCCCTGATAACCCCATCGTGCCCCTCGCCAGTTTGAAAAACTATGCTGTAAGCCACAGAGAACCAGATGGATGATAAATTGTTTCTACAAAATCAAATTTGAACTCGGTCTTCGATGTTTGTCTTGTCAATGTTGGTATTCTGCCTTGTAATTATAAACTGGGTTCCTCTGTTTGATTGTCAAACAGATCTTATCAGGTCATATCTGATGTCAAGTTAACAATAGTTCTATTAAAGTTAAATGTTTACTGTCTTTACTGCTGTGAGTTAACCATTTTGGTGCCAGACTGCTCAAGTAACCTGGTTGAAGTGTAATAAAAGAAAGAACTTGCATTTATATAGTGCATTTCATGATGTCCCAAATCAGTTTACAGACAATTTTTAAAATTCATTCTTGGGATATGAGCGTCGCTGGCAAGGCCAGCATTTATTGCCCATCCCTAGTTGCCCTTGAGAAGGTGGTGGTGAGCCGCCTTCTTGAACCGTTGCAGTCCGTGTGGTGAAGGTTCGCCCACAGGAAATACTTTTAAAGTGTAGTTACTGTAAACTGCATTTAGTGAAACCCTTTTTCAAATTTTCTTCTGTGTTCCTTTTAGAGCTGAGATGAGGAGGTATTTCTTCTCTCAGAGGATCGTAAATCTGTGGAATTCTCTGCCCCAGAGAGCTGTGGAGGCTGGGTCATTAAATATATTTTAAGATGGAGATAGACAGATTTTTGCAAGATAAGGGAGTGAAGGGTTATGGGGAGCGGGCAGGGAAGTGGCTTTGAGCCCAAGATCAGCCATGATCTTATTGAATGGTGGAGCAGGCTCGAGAGGCCAAGTGGCCTATTTCTGCTCCTATTTCTTATGTTCTTATGTTCTGCCTGTTCATTTCTTTCCCCCTGTGGTATATTTTGAAATGAAAGTTTGACCAGCTCCTTTGTTGCCAGATGCAATGCATGGGTGGCCTCAGGATTGATCTCTGTTCTGTATGGTGTTTGCTGATCTCAACTGAGCTGGCAGTGGAATTGCTCAATGGCCTGTTCCCTGAGCTATGAAGGGGAGAAAATCAGCCAGGCTTCCTGCTCCTGATTGTTATCCAGCGGCCTGCATTAGAAAGTGGGCTAAGCTGCGATTCCCTTCATGGTAGAATAGCCTGCTAATACTAACTGTCTGGGGCGTGTATGAAGAATGGGTGAAGTACCAGAGGGTGACCAGCACCCTAGAAGCTGTAGCTCGGCTTCAGTCAGTATCTCCAGGGAGAAAAGGGGGGAAAAAAATCGGAATATATAAAAAAAAATCTTCCCTGGAAGGGAAACGTGAGTTATGGGGAGTACGTCTTATTCAAAATTCTTCCCCGTTTCATGTAGAAAAATAATGTACTGATTAAAATGTTTTTATGTTTTATTTCTCAGCTCGTACTAGACATGCAAATTTGGGTCGCTCTCCCTGCTAGGCCGCTCCATGGGGTCTCCCATGAGGACTGTCCCTGTGGTCTAGAACCGTTCCATTTTAAGCGGCAGGCACCATGATTAATATGGATCCTGGGGTTTCCCTGTAAAATAAGACTACTGGCTGCATAAAATCAAGGCCAACAAATGGTTGCAATTATTTCTGTCTAAAATGAGGGAGCGCTTTGAATAAAGAATGCTCCCCAGAATCTTGCCTTCCTCTTTAAGTATGGCCGAAGTGAAACCTTAGGGGAATTTCCTTTCATTAATTCCAGCCTCTTCCATCGAATGTGATCACAAGAAAGAAAGGCAGACAGCAACTCAGTCCTTGAGCCTAGTTTACAGTGGGTAGATCTAGAGAAAGGGTCACTCACCTATTCATACTCTCTCTCTTTCTCTCTCTCCGATTATGTACAGCTATTTACCACAAAAATGCAGTGCTGAGAATAATGAGGGAAAATCTGTTTATTGAATCAAGCTTCTGAAATGTACTAATCTCTAGTGCAGCAGAGACCTGTTGTTGCCCAGCAACAAAAGAAGCAGAGATCACAGACAGTTTAGTCTTAGAAGTTTCCAGCCAACTCGGTTTGCCGACTTCTCGTTAGACCTTTCTGTGTATTGGTTCAGAATTTAAATGAAAGTCAGGTCACTTTTCCTCTCAGGGTGGGGCTTCTACTAACGTAACATTTGCTCTCTCTCTCTTCCTTGTAGGTGTGTTTGTTTTTATAGATATGAACAAAGTTGTGGGCAGACCTTGGAACGTCCTCCAGTGAAATGTAACGTCATGTACCGGCCTGCACACTGATAAAGACACACAAACCCACTGAAACTTGGGCTCGGAGGAAGAATCAACCAGCACAGCACAGACTCGTAAGACTTACCAGTTGGCCGATGAACACAGTTGAAGCAATTTATGTGGCATTTGATTTCTCTCTGTGATGAAGTAAGGATTTACCTTCTCAGTGACGTCTCGACCTAACAAATATTACAGGACACCAACTTTCAACGCTGGCTGGGTTTTTTTTTTAAGCCTAAGCATTTTTACTTGGAGTTTATTCAGTGCGGGCTGAGCAGAAGGGCTTTGCACCAGTTTGGATTAAACCATGTGTCATGTGATTGTTACCTGTCGCTCGATGCTGTGGACCCTGCTAAGTATTGTGGTGGCCTTTGCCGAACTGATTGCCTTCATGAGCGCGGACTGGCTTGTGGGCAGACCAAAGGCTAACGGCACTCCTGCCCTCGTAAACCACTCCAGCACTTTGAAAGATCCCTACCACCCGACTCTGGGCATATATGGCCGCTGCATCAAACTGCCACACTTGCTGAACATAAAACGAGGGAATCTGTGCGGCCCGTACGCCGAAAGCTTTAACGAGATTGCCAGTGGATTCTGGCAAGCAACGGCTATTTTCCTGGCGACGGGGATTCTCGTTCTGTGTGCCGTGGCTTTTGTGTCGGTCTTTACCATGTGCGTGCAGAGTTTCCTGAAGAAAAGCATTTTTAACATTTGTGGATTACTACAGGGAATCGCAGGTAAGTTTGACTGTAAAGGGCTAGTTTCACAGACGTACTAGGGATTATTTATTGGGGGATGGATTTGTCGAAGGTTAAAGCTGGAATTAACACTTGAGTTTTAGGACAGGTAGCACCAGAATCCTGATACCAACTCTGCTGAGTCACTCAGTCAGAAGTTATTTTACAGTCGGGCGTTGCATATACCTGGACTGGCCACGGGTGTACTAACTGGGTCAGGAGCGAATTGCTACCAGATTTTCTTATATCCAGAATCATCTTCTAAATGATTTGTATGTAAGTGGGTCTTGCTGTAGCTTGTACTAAATATTAAAAGGGCTGTCAAAAATTCCTAAACACACAGTTTTTCCTTCAAGTGCAGCACTGTACTGATAAACTGACCTCGCATACAATGTGCATTGTTCCTGGTTCCTTCCTTGATAGAGAAAACAACCTCAAAACACAAAGTCTCTAATGTATTTCCAGCATGTCATGCCCTCTGCACGGCAATCAGACACCGTATCAGAGAGAGACTGGAGTATATACTAGGGTTTCTTTTCCCCCCACCCCACCCCCCCCCCCCTCTCCCAGTGCTGAGGAAACCACTTAAGTCTACAAAATATGTTGTGAATTTGATTTAATCTAATTGGATTTTCACATTTTTGCTGAGTCTCACCACACCTGCCCTGGCCCACACCTCCCATGCACACACATTTGAAAGCTAGTTGAAAAAAAGTTCTTTTCAACATCATGGGCTGGGGATAGTTCCATTAAGGTTGAGATGGCCTTAAGGTGAGGATGGAGGAATATATACAATATCAGTATAATGTAAACTCGCCCTGCTCTTTAGCTTGTTAGACAGGCCTTTAAACATCCACTCTTTATCAGAAGCTTTTTTTTTTAAGGATGTTACGTTGCCAACTATTAGTCCCTCTTCGAATTGTTCAGCATTCAATTCCTCAGTGGGTAAATTCAGCGCCAGATGTGGTACCTAGTCATGCAGACTAGGAGATCCCAAGGTGGCCATTAGTTATGTTAGTCTTGAAAGTGTGTTCAGCAGGCTGTTATCTGCCCCCCGACCGCCCCCCCCCCCCCCCAGACCGACAACATATGCCAGATCCAGTCCGCACCTTACATTCGCACATGAACACTTCCAACAGGGACCGCTGGATAGCAATGAGTAACAAGAACTCTGGCTTTCTCTTTCACAACCCGGGTCACTGAGGCCAATTGTAGCGCCCCCCCCCCACATCCCCAACACTCTGCCGGCTGAGAGCGAACACACCACAGAGCAGGATTAGGACCTGGGACTTTCCTTAATCTGTGCAGCTCAATTACTAAGTGGATATACTTCCTAAGCCATGGGGGGAGCTCTTGACAGAGTCATTCAGCAGAGGGAACAGAAACAGGCAGGGAACAGGTAGTATTACAACAGGTTGACCAGGGAGTGGCATTACATGGGATCGTCCAACCATTTCCTGAGGGAATAAAAGAGGGGGTGGGGGAGGGTGGAATTATAAAATAAGGAATCCACATATCTAATGAGTTTGATTGGTCTGGTGCACAAATAGTGGCATACTCTGAAACTGGTTTCATTTACCAGTGTCAGCTCAGAGGGAGTTGTTCCAAGAACACAGAAATGCACTTCGTAAACTGGGTGGATTAACTCCCCCACTGCCAGAACAGCAAGACTTAGACTAGGTATCAAGTTCCAGAAATTATTCTCATTGGTTTGATTTGGTGAGTGAACTAGTGGAAACCACCCTCTTCCTCTTCCTCACCCTAAAAAAATTGATTTCAGGTGGTTAAATCCTTTGTGTCTGTGTTGTCGTACCAGTTTACAAGGCTCATGGACGAATTCCGCAGTGCAATGATTGCGTTTTTTTAAGGGCGTACAAAATTCACAGAAAATTGAAACAGAAATCTACACAATTCATGCACAAAATACTGAGTTTGTATTTTGCATCCATCATTAGAATAGATTATACCCACAATCTGATTTTTGAGGGACTTTGGAAAGTTGCAGCCCTAGTATTTTTTATTACAGATATGGAATATTTTTATTTCCCTTCTGAATGCAAGCGGAGAGTAGAATGGCTATGAAATGTGCAACTTCCAGATAGGAGAAGTATCTCCATTATTAGTTTAAACACGCGGAGTCTAAAGTGAGATTTCCGTTTTGTGTCAGTAACACTTCAAATGATGGAGCTATAGCTTGTTAACCCTTTGACTCTTGGGCATTCTCAGTACAAACAGCGGACGGACAGAATGGGGCCACAATTATTCGGTATGGGGAAATGGTGTGGTGGGGCAGCAGAGAATCGTTTAACAATTTGCACTTCGTGAAAAGTAAAGTTAAAGTAAGCTTTAACAAAAGAAGTTTTGCAAACATTGCTGCTGAACATAGCAATGGAACTTGCATTGAAATGTATTAAGGCATCACAGAAACATCATGCGTTACTCACAGGTGATTTTGTGATGAAAGTGACACCAGGCTGTTTTGCAGAATGCATACAGTCTCTTGAGCAGTGTGACACTGTATTTTTCACTGAACGTTCAATTGTTACAAGTTTCACTACTGGACTGTGTAATCTCATTTGACGCTGGAAAATTCTTTCTGCTCTAGAGACTGAAGTAAACATGGATGAGTGGTTTATATATATTTAAAAAAACAGGTTTCTTCAAATTTTTCCCCTAATAGTCGAATCATATAAACACTTTACTTTCATTAAAGTTGCTTAAAAGAATACCTTATCCTGTGCTACAACCATACAATGCTACATCAGCAACAGTAAAAGGAAATGACCAAACTATAGATCCAGGCTCAAGACCCGTACTCCACAATAGGATCTACAGTTTCCACACACCAACTGACTCCATGGCAACCTACACACAGCTCTAATGTCTTTCCATGACTCAGTACATAAATATTGGCTAAGTCCATATGTTCGTTCATTTTTTCCTTAAATGAACCAAATTTTAAAACCTTTTCTTTTGAACTCTAGTCACTTACCCATTGTACAAAAGGTTTCTGGGGTGAAATGATGTTTTATAGCCTGTAGACTTGTGTAAATATTATATCCAGTACCTTGTCATCTGTTCTGTTTAGAATGCTCGATGTATCCTCAGGTATTGACTACTGAGGTACTGTAACTGTTTAAATAGAGAGGATCTAGAGGCACTTCTATTAAAATGTGCTGTGTGCAGACACACAGTTTCGAGTAATTTTCTGAATATGGGCTGCTTGAGGTTCCCCACCGCCAACACATACTTGGAACATTACCCCCAGTGGCAGTGGGGAACCTCAAGCAGTCTAGTTATATCCAGAATAACTTTGGAGTAGCAACATTTTAACTGTTAACCCTTCATTAGGAATGTCACCCAGTGCTTTGTCAGTGTTTGTCCACACAAACAGAAAACTGATTGGAATCATCCCGTAAAGAATCTAACATGACATGGAGCGAAGCTGTAATTTAATCGCGGGGTTCAGGTTACATGTTTTAAAATCACTTGAGTTTAGCTTTCATAGTTTATGACACTCTCTGATCTCTTTGATTGAATTGCTGCCTTGTAATCACTCCTATGTACTTGCGCTTTCTACCGCTTCCAGAAGTTTTATAAATCATGTTGTCATCTGAAAAGTCAGCAAGTTATCAGCTTCTCTCGCATGTGTCTGAGTGAAATATAATTAAGGGAGTCTCACTCCAGTTGCCACAGAATGGAGGCTCATAGGGCAAGTCTTTCACAATGAATAAAATTTATCAGCTCAAGATAAAATGAAACTTGTTTCATAGTATGAGGCAAGGGGCCAGTGAGGGGGTTGACAGATAAAGGTTTTATCTTGTGCAAGTCATTCATATGTTTTCTTATTATCTTGGCACAAAGTGGGTTTCCAAAATGTTCATGTACAATAATAGGAAGGCACTCACACGCTATAAGGTGATGGTAAGGAAAATTCAGATGTTAACTGGTGACTGTGAAAACTTTCACTGCAGTTCTGGAAAGACAGCACCTCTGGCCAAGCAAAAGACAAGCAGCTCAGAGATTTTTTACTTGTCGGTGTTATAAAAACAACAGAGTGGCTGGTTGATGAGTTAGCTTGGGGTGCTGTGAGAAATGGCACTATTTTTGCTTTAGCTCTTTGCACTTGGAGTTGCAGCGCTGTCTGGAGACGTACTCAAGCAAGCTGATGACCGAGAACATGCATGTGTGAGTCATAGCAGTTGTTTTGAATCTCTGTTCTGGCAAGTGCCAGGGTATCAGTTTGGTTGGCAGACTGGGGCATTGCCTACAGCTGCCACTGTGTCTGAAACTCCAACTCCCTGGAGTTTAAAAATATCTCCCTTTTCTTTCTGTGAACTGTAATTCAAACATCTGAGGATGGCCTTTTCCCAAGTTGGTCAGTGAATGGATACATTTAAAAGTCTGAGGGGTAGTTTACAAAACTTTAACATTGATATTCTGGGAATAGTGTTGCTACACCCTGTGAGTGGAGTATCAAATTCTGCTCTTCAAACATATTTTTTTTTGCATTTGAAATTTGGGACATGATTTTTGGGCAGGAGCTGATCATTTCGCAGATGATGTCACCAGCTTTGGCACACGAGTTATGTCTACAGTTACTGTATAGCAGCTATCGGGCCATAAGTCTTGCAAGTCTATTCCATCAATCCTCATAAAGACTCATAATTTTCTTTTAAAAATAATTCTGGTTATTTTAGTATACCTGATTGCACTGTGCTTCTTGTTTGTTGTTTTTGATTGTTCTTATAGGATCATAGAATTTTGCAGCACAGAAGGAGGCCATTCGGCCCGTTGTGCCTGTCCCAGCTCTCCGGAAGAATTATTCACTTAGGCTGACACTCCAATTCAGAAAGGAGAGAAATGTTAAACTGAGGCCCCATCAACTGCGGGGGTAGGGGGGCTCCCATGATCTCAAAAAGTAATCCAACAACATCCAGTTGCACAGATACTTAAGAGCAAGAAAGAAAGACTTGCATTTATATAGCACCTTTCACGACCATTGGACGTCTCAAAGCACTTTACAGTCAATTAAGTACTATTTGAAATGTAGTCACTGTTGAAATGTAGCAGCCAATTTGAGCACAGCAAGTTCCCACAAACAGCAATGTGATAATGACCAGATAATCTGTTTTAATGATGTTGATTGAGGGATAAATATTGGCCAGGACACCAGGGATAACTCCCCTGCTCTTCTTCGAAATAGTGCCATGGGATCTTTTACGTCCACCTGAGAGAGCAGACGGGGCCTCGGTTTAACATCTCATCCAAAAGACGGCATCTCCGACAGTGCAGCACTCCCTCAGCACTGCACTGGAGTGTCAGCCTAGCTTTATGTGCTCAAGTCCCTGGAGTGGGACTTGAACCCACAACCTTCTGCCTCAGAGGCGAGTGTGCTACCCACTGAGCCAACAGCTGACAGTCAGAAACAGATTAAAGGAGGGTGGCAGGCTCCATTGGGAGCTGTCAGTATTTAAGGTAAAATAAAGGACTGTGATCCACTTTTGAAACCTTGAACTGGCCTAAGACACCAGTGAAAACCAGGTAATATAAAAGGGGAATGGAAAAATTCAAATGGGAACACTAGGCTGAGGAAACTTTAGAAGAGGAGCATCTGAGAGAAATAAAGTTAAAAGTATTTGAGATAAGAAGAAAGAACTTGCATTTATATAGCACATTTCATGACCTCAGGATGTCCCAAAGCGCTTTACAGCCAATGAAGTTCTTTTGAAGTGTATTCACTGTTATAATATAGGGAAATGCGACAGCCAATTTGCGCACAGCAAGGTCCCACGTACAGCAATGAAATAAATGATGAGGTCACCTGTTTTAGAAGTTGGTTGAGGGACAAATGTTGGCTAGGACTATTCTAGTGCCGTGGGATCTTTTATGCCCACCTGAAAGGCAGACAGGGCCTGCGGTTTTTAACGCCTCATCCGAAAGATGGCACCTCTGACAGCGCAGCACTACCTCAGTACTGCACTGATAATGTGCTGAAGTCTCTGGAGTGGGTCTTGAACCCATGACCTCCTTCTGACTCTGAGACGAGAGTGCTACAACTGAGCCAAGGCTGACACCTAAAGGTTGAAGAGGGTCACCAAAAAGAAATAAGATTAAAGGTGGGGGGGGGTGGGGAGAACATCAGGGAAGTATTATTATGTTGTGTGTTTTCTGTGGGATATTTAGTCATGAGAAAGTCAGGTATACTGGGTGGGGAAAGATTTTTTGTGGTTCAAAAAAATTAAGGTAAGAGTTTTGGCCTTAAGGAGAAGGATACAGCAGACAAAAGCAATGGGGTTAGCAAGGGCAAGTGGAGAGTATCATTCTTATGAAGTGAGTTATCACAGGTCAGTGAAATAAGTAAGCTAGCACTGGACTTTGAGAGTAAGTCATTGGGCATCGGAGTTGGAGACGCGTTCAACACGGCTTTTGCCAAGAAATATGTTGAGGGGAAACCAAGAAAATGGAAAAATGTAATGGATTATGGTTTGAAAGAATAGCAGGGAAGATCAGAAAGCTATTGCATCTACTCAGTAGATTACAATAACAGATACTAGCCATTGTCATATAATGCAGAAGAGGTAGCTAGTAAACCTGAGAAGATAGCTGAGACAAAAATGCAGGTTGAAAGGCAGGTAACTTGTAGGGACTCTGATTAGCAAGGTGGACAGTATACCTGACTTTCTGGTACCTAAACATCCCACAGCAAACACACATTCTAATAAAATGCCTCTTATGCTTTCCTTCCATCCCCATTGATTTTACTTCTTTTCATTGCCCCTCTTTAACTTTTACTTAGGGTAGTGGAAGCAAAATCAAGGCTAACACTCCAGGTACTGAGGGAGTGCTGCACTGCCGGAGGTGTTGTCTTTCAGATGAGATGTTAAACTGAAGACCCATCTGCCCTCTCAGGTGGACATAAAAAATTCTATGGCACTATTTTAAAGAAGAGCAGGGGAGTTCTCCCCAGTGTCCTGGCCAATATTTGTCCCTCAACCAACAATCACTAAAACGGATTATCTGGTCATTACCACATTGCTGTTTGTGGGAGCTTGCTGTGCAGAAATTTGGCTGCTGTGTTTCCTATATTACAACAGTGACTACACTTCAAGAGTACTTCATTGGCTGTAACGCGCTTTGGGACATCCTGAGGTCATGGAAGGTGCTATACGAATGCAAGTCTTTCTTCCTTTTCAGATTCAATAGTAACTTTCAAAGGGAATTGGATTTATACTTGAAAAGGAAACATTTGCAGGGCTATGGGGAAAGAGCAGGGGAGTGGGACTAATTGGATAGCTCTTTCAGAGAGCCGGCACAGGCAAGATGGGCTGAATGTATGATTCTATGCTACTGATTTCAGAGTGGTGAACCTGTGGAATTCTCTACCACAGAAGGCAGTAGAGGCCAATTCATTAAATATATTCAAGAAGGAGTTAGATATATTTCTTAAAGCTAAAGGGATCAAGGGATAGGGCGAGAAGGCAGGGACAGGGTACTGAATTTGGATGATCAGCCATGATCTCATTGAATGGCGGAGCAGGCTCGAGGGGCTGAATGGCCTACTCCTGCTCCTATCTTCTATGTTTCTATGTTTCAGTTAGGTGGGTAGCCAAGTGTGTTACAAGGACAATATCTAAAGGATGGTGAACTGTTTACCTGGAGCTAGAGCAGTGCACTTTGAGGAATGGTTAGGAGGGAGGCCAAGTGGTGATAACCATGTAGGGGTGAATAATATAGGGCTTCAAAACTCATAGATAGGGGATGCAAAGTAACATTCTCTGGTATACTTCAGGTATTTCAGCTGTCGAGTTGTCAGCTGTGGCTCAGTGGGTAGCACACTCGCCTCCGAGGTTGTGGGTTCAAGTCTCACTCCAGGAACTTGAGCACATAAATCTAGGCTAACACTCTCAGTGCAGTGCTGAGGGAGTGCAGTGCTGAGGGAGTGCTGCACTGTCGGAGGTGCCGTCTTTCGGATGAGATGTTAAACCGAATCCCCGTCTGCTCTCTCAGGTGGACGTCAAAGATCCCATGGCATTATTTTGAAGAAGAGTAGGGGAGTTATCCTCGGTGTCCTGGCCAATATTTATCCCTCAACCAACATAACAAAAACAGATTATCTGGTCATTATCACATTGCTGTTTGTGGGCCTTGCTGTCCGCAAATTGGCTGCCGCGTATCCCACATTGCAACAGTGACTCCACTTCAAAAGTACTTCATTGGCTGTAAAGCGCTTTGAGACGTCCGGTGGTCGTGAAAGGTGCTGTAAAATGCAAGTCTTTCTTTATTTGGAAAGCAGGGGAGTTCGCCAAGAAAATATAAATAAATGGCTGGCAATCTGATACGAAAATAATAATAATTTCATAAATAACTGGAAATATTTTCAGAACCAAAAGGATAGGCACAGGAGGGATGGGCTGCATCTAAACAAAGCAGAAACAATGAGACTGGAAGGAACCGTGAGGCAAGTAGATAGATGGGGAGACGGAGGGTGGGGAAGAAATTAGATCCCAGACTAGACTGATTGTAGACTAGAAAGTAGTAAGCAGGCTGATAGGAACACAGTAACTCAGAGAGACATACAGGAACCAGACACCACAAACAGAAAGACACTGGGGCCAAGAAAGGAGACAAATCTGCAATAAGATGTATAGACATGAATACTTGAACTACAGGCTGTATCGCAGTCGGGAATTATGATGTAGTAGGAATATTGAAATCTAGCTGCCCCCAGAGGATGATAATGAATACAACATACAGGTGTATAGAATTTTCAAAAAAAAGGGATAGAGTAGACTGGAAAGGAGATAGTGCATATATGTCAGGGACACCTGGGAAGTTAAAGAAATTGATCCCATTGGAGGTGGAAAGTTATGTAATGTACTACTCTGGTTGGACATATTTAACGTGAACAGAACAAAGGTAACAGTAGGGGTATGCTCAGACCAATAGGTCAGAATAAGGAAGAAAGGCAGCTTTCTCTATGAGGAGATAAATGTATGTGAAAACAGTAAGGTTATTTTAATGGTAGACTTGAATAAATTGAGAATACTCAACTGGTTGGCAGTCCAAATTAGTAGCTTCATGACTCGGAGCATCAAGGAAGCCATGAGAGGCAGTGCACATCGTGGCCTGGTAATGGCAAGTGACCAGACGACACAAAGGAAGTGGAAGTCATTGGACCCTTGGGGGTGGAGCCATGGATGGAACTTTTACCCCACCTTACTGTTGAACTAAAAACATCCAGGGTTAGACTTTCATGCTGCCAGAACCAGGAGTAGTTACCAAGAGTGTTTTAGTTATCCTTAACCTGGTGAAGAGCGAACACTGACAAGTTACAAATTTCCTTCTTAAAGCTGTCAAATGCTGACAATTCATCTGTCAAAAAATTTTCGACAGATGAAACGTCATACGCTGACGTCATCTGTCACCGGCTTTCCCTTAATTGGCCGGTAAGCCCACAGGGCGGGCTTAACAAGGCCAATCAAGGGAAAATAGCATGGGTTCGTCAGACGTCGCTGGGGGCGGGACTAGAACCCGGAAGGCAGCAGTCCCACTCCCAACTCATCTCGGCTGGCAAAGTCCAGCCCTATGTGTTAGTAATGGAAAAAAATCAGCCGGGGTTCCCACTCCTGATCACTGTCAAGAGACCTGTGCTGAAAAGTCCAGGTGTGTGAACCTTAGCTGAGAACCGGATTGGGTTCAGCTGTGCTGCCCCCGATAGGCTAATAGGCTGTCAACACTCATTGCCTTGGTGAAGGATGGCCGCTTGGCTAAGGCATTGGGGGGCAGCTGCCATCCGTGTAACACAGCAAGAGTTAGGGGGTGAACTTCCTCAGGGTTTCTCCCGCTCCATCACCGAGAAACCCCATTTCTGCACGTCAAAAGGGGTTTCCATCAAAGATGCGGTGGCAAAACAGTGGAAGCCCTAAGGAAATCCCCCTCCCCCACCCTGCACTCACCCAGTGCCTTTAGGAGTGGTGGGGAAAGCGTTTGGGGGATGGAGGAAGTTCAATACCTGTTAGCAGCCCTTATTTCTCACTTCCTGTTACTGGTGCATTTATACATGTTCCAATATGCCCAGCTTATGCAAGCCATGATGCTCTTTGGACGGTGACGGGAGTTCTCTGTTGTGTAATTCCTTCCACACCTACTACAGTAAGTCTAAAATTACAGAGCTACAATTCAGCCAAGGGTCAATGCTGCAATGTTTACTGCTTGATTACATTTGCAAAGGGCAGATTTTACACTGCACTTTGACGTATTTGCAGATTTGTAACTATAGCTTGTTGCCTGTTAGAAATGTGGAAAACAAGGACAACAAGTGCAAACGTATTGTGTGAAAGAGCGAAGAGCCCTGGCACAGTAATTCTAGACTTGCTGTTGTTATCCTTAAATCGCCCACCCATTTAGAAAAATGGTTGAATCATTCTCAAAGCAGAATACCTAGCAACAGAGGCAATAAAAACTGGCATTAGACTGCTGTGACTGACGGGCAGTTTGGGACTGATGGAGATATTTTGTTCCTTCATTGTGTAATCTGTGATTTCACTTATTACTCGTCAACCGCCTGTGCTATATCTCAAGACCCACGCAGTCGTCAGGTGAAGAATAATTAGAGGGCAGGGGGTCATTGGACCAGAGTGTGGAGATATAAATAAATAAAATTATTACATGTACATTAATAATAAATCTGTACATTAATGATTTAGATATGAATGTAGGAGGTATGATCAGTAAGTTCACAGATGACACGAAAATTGGTGGAGTGGCAAATAGCAAGGAGGGAAGCCTCAGGCTGCAGGACGATATAGATGGGTTGGTTAGATGGGCAGAACAGTGGCAAATGGAATTTAACCCTGAAAAGTGTGAGGTGATGCATTTTGGGAGGACTAACAAGGCAAGGGAATACACAATGAATGGTAGGACCCTAGGAAGGACAGAGGATCAGAGGGACCTTGGTGTGCATGTACATAGATCCCTGAAGGCAGCAGGACAGGTAGATAAGGTGGTTAAAAAGGCATATGGGATACTTGCCTTCATTAGCCGAGACATAGAATATAAGAGCAGGGAGGTTATGATGGAGCTGTACAAAACGCTAGTTCGGCCACAGCTGGAATACTGTGTGCAGTTCTGGTCACCACACTATAGGAGGGATGTGATTGCATTGGAGAGGGTGCAGAGGAGATTCACCAGGATGTTACCTGGGCTGGAGCGCTTCAGCTAAGAGGAGAGACTGGACAGGCTGGGGTTGTTTTCCTTAGAGCAGAGAAGGCTGAGGGGGGACCTGATTGAGGTGTACAAAATTATGAGGGGCATAGCTAGAAAGGAACTTTTCCTCATAGTAGAGGGGTCAATAACCAGGGGCATAGTTTCACGGTAAGGGGCAGGAGGTTTAGAGGGGATTTGAGGAAAAACTTTTTCACCCAGAGGGTGGTTGGAATCTGGAACTCACTGCCTGAAAGGGTGGTAGAGGCAGGAACCCTCACAACATTCAAGAAGCATTTAGATGAGCACTTGAAATGCCATAGCATACAAGGCTACGGACCAAGTGCTGGAAAATGGGATTAGAATAGACAGGGCTTGATGGCCGGCGCAGACACGATGGGCTGAAGGGCCTCTTTCTGTGCTATATAACTCTATGACTCTATGGGCAGAATTTTCATTGACCCGTGGAGGCGGGTTTGGAGGCGTGTGGGGGGTTAAAATAGCAGATTCGGGGGTCCCGAACCCATCCCGCCCCCAACCCGCCTCCATGCCAGTTTCACAGGAGGCGGGTACCCGATCTGTGCTGGGACCCGCCTCCCCGAGGGGAAGGGGATTAGTGACAATTAACTGCCTGTTAACAGGTAGTTAACAGGCAGTTTTTTGCCTAATCCCTATTTTTAGCCCTGAAGTGTGGGCTTCCCGACAGGTCCGAACCACGCCGATTTAGCAAGGCGGACCGTCGGTCTGGAGGGCTTGGAGGGGTTGAGATGTCCAGTGTGCAGGTGAGTGATGGGTGCATGAGTGCAGAGGTAAGTGTGTTTGGTGTGTGTAAAGTGTTTTAAGAACTTGTACTTACCTTAACTTTGTCCTGCAGGCTTCCTTCCTTCAGTTTTCGGGAGTCCCTCAGCTCACCGGCACAGAAAGCAGAATGGCCGCGGAGCTGTCAAAAGCTGCAGTCTCTGCTTTCTGTGCTGGATTGATTTCTAACTGAGTCTAAGTACAGGGACTCAAGTTAGAAATCATATTGTCAGTGTTTGACAGCTTCACAGAGCTGTCAAACGCTGAAATTTCATCTGTCAAAAGCTCTTGACAGATGAAATTTCAATGGCTGACGTCACCTGTATCCAAGGGACCCTTGATTGGCCTGCTAAGCCCACTGGGAATCAAGGTCAATCAAGGGAAAATACAGTGGGTTGGCCACAAGTCGATGGAGGCGGGACTACAACCCAAAAAGTGGGAGTCCCACCTCCATCACGTCCCCATTGACAAAATCCAGTCCTATGACTCTAAAATCTATGTCTGTGCTTACGTCCTGTCAACTTTTTCCATTATAAATTCTTATTTCCTCATTTTTAATGGAAATTGCTCACATATACTTGTCACGCAGTAATTGCCATTGGCGAGAGTTTGTGATAAGTTTACATAGACAGTTTCCATTATAAATGTGGACATCGGAATTTATAATGGAAAAGCTTGACAGGAAGTGCGCACACTCATAAGATTTTGTTATATATTATTAGTCGATTTCTCGTGGCATTGCGTACTATAAATTGGAGAATATGGTCTCTGTCTTATCTGCCACTGTTGTCTTTGTGTTGTTGTTTCTCTCTCCTGCTTCTCTTCCATCAATTGTTTTTGCTGCTCTCTCTGTCTTTGAGTTTTCTCTTTCTCTTTGCGAGGTGGTGGGTACCTGGACATGCTGTGGTGTGTTGGGGAAAGGAGCCTTCAATGGCTGCAGGCTGAATTTGAGGTTGGATTTTAGTGGAAAATGTAACATTCATCCCCTCCCCAATCACTCGGGCTTTGCCCCACCCCCTCACTCCCATCATGTCACCATTCCCCTTCCTAACACACTACCTCTTCATCTTTGAACTACTTGCTCAACCACTTTATCCTTCCCTGCCCTTGAAAAAAGAAAGACTTGCACTTATATAGCACCTTTCACAACCACTGGACGTCCCAAAGCGCTTTACAGCCAATGAAGTATTTTTGAAGTGTGGTCACTGTTGTAATATAGAAAAAGCGGCAGCCAATTTGTGCACAGCAAGCTCCCACAAACAGCAGTGTGATAATGACCAGATAATCTGTTTTAGATGTTGATTGAGGGATAAATATTGGCCAGGACACTGGGGATAACTCCCCTGCTTTTCTTCAAAATAGTGCCATAGGATCTTTTACATCCACCTGAGAGCAGACAGGGCCTCGGTTTAACGCCTTACCCTCAATCTTCCATCCACTCAACCCCGATCCCATTCACCTACCCTCAGGGCAGCTGTTGCGAGGCCATCATTCTCATAGGCTCCCTTCTACCTGTTTCCTTCAAAAAGACTTTGCTGTCAAAATTCAATTTTCCTATTTAAAAAAGAAATCATATTAAAATGAGAAGAAAATGGCCGTTCTCTCTATTCGTGTCTCTATTTCTCCCTGTGTCTCATATGTGAAATCCATCAGCATTGACCTTTTTAATTGTCAACAAAATACAGGGAAAATAATTAGTTGGCTTCAGAATTCAACTGGCGTTTTTTTGGGGAAAATTGAAGTAAAATTAATTGAAAAATCACACACTTTGCCCCTCCCCTCACTAACTCTCTTTCTCTCTTTCACTTTCCAAAGTTTATAGAATTCAGAACAAAGTCTACAAAATGTGTGTAACCAGAACACTGTCATTTTTCACACACACGCTGTCTCTTTTTTTAACTAAGTACCTAAAGTGACTTTTTACCTCAGTAAAGCTTTTGCAAATAATTTTGATAAAGTTTTGAGTGAAAACTGCTGAAAGTTAAAGAAAGAAATATTTCTTCATATAGCTGACTGATCCTGATGCATCCTGGGAGATTAGGTATACTGCACATGCTCAGTCTACACAATCCAAATTCCATCCACGGTAACACAACCCGGGACAAAAATATTAACTCCAAGCCCAGATTGTTGCTGCTCCTCCTGGTCCCACAAAAAAAGTTTTTTTTAACTTATATTGGGGGAAAAATTCAGTTGGATTGCGCCTCCCGTTAGCGCCTTAAGTGGGCGCTAAGGGGGCGCAAAGCAATTAGCGCCCGTGCGCAGCGATCTTTGCGCCGCTCACGAAATTAACTAGACATTTTGCGGCGGCGCTAAACACTACTGCCACGAACTCTTGCGCCGACCGATCGTGACGTCAGTCGAGAGTGCAACGCCCCGGTAGCGCCCCAGACCGGATATTGAGTGGCGCCCCCTGTCTTACCACCTGCCGCTAGCAACGACAGGTTGAGGGGAGCATTTTGCAGTCAGGAAAGGACTGGGGGAGCGCTATGTCAAGGCAACCGCTTCCTGCCTTTTTTTGTCAGCGAAATTTTTGCGCCACGCATTCTGAGAGAGAGAGAGAGACTGCAGGAGATATTCAAAGCTGTGTTGAGGAGTTTTGGGTACTGAGCGGCACTTTGCAGGTTCTTTCTGGTTTGATCTTCCTTGCATCGATTTAAAAGAGAATATGGGGGCTGCAGTCTGAGCTCTTTCCCTGGGCCTCTCCATTGTTCTTTCCAACAGATTTGATGTACAGGTCTCTCCAGGCCGAGATTCAAGGCTGCAATGAGCAGGGTGTGGATGTAAAGCAAGATCGACCCTCCCCTTTAAGAACTGGCCGGCGCCAGTGTGTCTGTGTTCCATTGCTGACTGACATCACATGAGCTTCACCAGCGCTCTGAGGTAGCGCCTCGCTCCTCAGCCGTGCCTTGCTCCTCGGCCTTTGCGCCTTAAGACAGATGTGTAGCGCCTGATTTAGTGCTCCAATCACATCCAGGGGCGATAAAAGTCAAGTTTGCAGTCGGAGGTGATAATTAGCGCCAGGCGCTAAACTTTGCGCACGGCTGATAATGGCGCCCCAAACGGGGCGACACTGAATTTTTCCCCCATTATCTTTTGGAGCCATTGCTGGGTGTCCAGCAGGTATCACTGGTCAGAGCGACCAAAGTAGGCTATTAAAATTGCCTCAGTGACAAGACCCTGCTTAACATGTATTAATGAGGCATCTGCCTGGCTCAGGCGGACACCTCAACCGCCCAGCGTTAAAGTTGCTGCAAGGCTGTATGAAAGTGTGAAAAAGAGACGTTCAAGTTTTTAACTCCCGTTCCAATTGGTTTCCGCCATGCGGAAGGAGTTAAACACATTCCCCCATACCCCACCCCCCCCCTTCTTAAAAAGTGTGATAATAAGAAGTGGAGTGGTGCAGACAGGAAGTGCATGCAGATATAATAGTGGAGGAAACCTAAATACAATCAGTTCCTGGTAGTGCCTTCTTATGCCTGTAACAAGTGGTCCGCAGCTGCTTTGAAAAGCACTAATGGAGTGGGTTGCACTTTGGTTGCTTGGGTTCACTATAGTTAGTGTTCCCAGGGTTGTTGTGCCCTGAAGGCACCTTCACATTTGGAGCTTTTGTAGTTCATACATTGCAGGCCAGCAGCAACTGTGTGCTCGCTCGCCCTGTTTACATTGCTAAAACTGGTACACTGATGCCGCTCTCTCGCAATCCAAATTATAGAAACGCCAAATGAAAGTGAGTTGGAACAGTTCTGATGAAAGGCCATCGACCTGAAACACTGGCTCTGTTTCTCTCTCCACAGATGCTGCCTGACCTGCTGAGTATTTCCAGCATTTTCTGTTTTTATTTCAGATTTCCAGCACCCACAGTATTTTGCTTTTGTATTGTGTGAGTTGGAACTGTTGGTTACAGCTTTCCCAGGAATGAAATTGGCTTCGGACCCAGAGCTGGTCATTGATACCATTCGAATGAGCTATTTGATTCTGAAGTTGCAATAGGGAAGCTTAAATGTCAAATAACTGAAAACCTAATTATCAGCTTGTTTGGACATTGTTTCATTTTTCCCATTTTTGTCCTGCTCGCAGTCAGAGTTGCTGGGATTCTGTTCTTTGTGTCCACTAAGAGAGCACAGAAGGGAAGCGTGGGAGGTAATGTAAGTGAGCAGTGGAGTAGTTTGGTGCCATGACTAATAATGCTGATTCATTAGTGCTAAACCAGCCACCACTGCAACTGTTGTGTCCTGTGTGTCTCCATTAGTTCAGCCCCAGAGTAGTGCTATGTGATGGAGAGAGAAAGGTCTATAATTTATTGACCAGCAATATGTAATTTGGATTTATCAACAGACAGTATCCCTCTAAGCTTTACTTGAATTAAATTTAATTGTAAAGCATAACGCCATGGAGGTCAGATATGATGTAGGCGTTACCCTAGATTGATTTGTTCATAAAATTTCTCCCTAGATAATAGTTGCTAACCATGGAAAGTGCAAAGGTGTCAGTGCGTTCGTTACCAAGCAACGAGAAAGCCAGTGGTTCAACTCATTCAACGTAGTAATCACAAGTTATCACACTTTTTTTAACGACATGACATGAATTGCCGGATGTGCCCATGAATCACTGAACATATTTCTTGTGTTAATGTCCCAGTGGGATGTATAGTACTAACATCTCTATATCTTAATACCTGGATTTTCTGCACTGCAGCCTCGGCTATGCTGGATCTCATGTAACCTGGAATAATTTGAGCAGCCCAATTGTCCGACCTTGGGGCAAGGTGCACGACCCCCCAGGCTGACAGGATCTGCTTCACACCTGTGATTATCCAGGAGGCGAGTGTTGCTGGCGCTGGCAGGGGGAGGCAGCAAATGGAGGATATGGTTGGAAGGGAAAGCAAGGAAGAGAGGAAGAATTGATATAGCGCCTTTCACGACCTCAGGACGTCCAAAGCGCTTTACAGCCAATGAAGTACATCGAAGCGTGAATTGTCTCAGGATGCACTTTTCATATAAACTATTAAGGGCAGCATGGCAGAGGTCTGGGAACAACTGGTAATGATTTGTGAGATGGGGAATGAAAAGAAAAACTTGCATGTTTGGGGTAAAAATAAAGCTCAGACTTTTTAGTTTTATTTCATTGTAAATGGAACTTGTAAGGGGTTGAGTGAATTCTTGTATGACAACGCCAGTCAGCAGATCTGACATTGTTCCCTGACCAGGATCAGATTAATGTCAATCCCACCAGGCCAACTATTACGTCAATACCAGATCTGACAACTTACTGACATTGGAACAGGGTAGATGGCACAGCTTGGTTATGGAGAGGTGTCTGTAACCAGGACCACACTTTACTGCTGTTTAAAGGAGTACTCTCATTCAGGGACTAAGCGTGAAGAGGGGGAATAATGGATTAAAAATACATTGTTAAAAATAAATAGAGTGGAGTCTTTGATCCCAGTCCCAATCCCAATCTCTCATTGCATTATAGCATTATATGGATGGATCATTTACATTCGTTAAAGGCTTCAGACCTAATGGGGAAGATTTGAAGTAGTGCCCGAAACGAGAGCAAAGACAACAGAGTGGCTGCACCACCTGCCCATTCGTGCCAGTGTGAGGCGTGAGCTAGTTTGAGGCCTGGGCCTCATTAGCATGGCGCTGGTGAGCTCAGGGTGACCTGAGGGCGAGAAATTGGCCAGCTCTCGCGCTGATGAGCTCATACTGCAACCTCAGCATAGGATCAAAGGGCACTCCAGTGCTGGGCACGTCATCTAAGATCTACATTGACATTAATCACAGAAACTAGAGGTAACCCTGGTGTTCTTGTCAACATTCCCCGAAGAGAAGCTGCACAGTGCAATATTTCTTCCCAAGGCCCAGTGTAAACTAGATGTGCCTTCTGACTGAGCTGCCCTGGTTAATCTCCAAATTGCACTTGTTAGGACTGGGATAAGAATTTGGATCATGAGCTAATTCTAATGTTTCGCCAAGTGAAGCAGACATGTACAACCTTCATCAGATCCACAGGGAAAAACCATACTGGAAAACATAGGCCTTCTTTCCATTACCATAACAACTGAAGCAGACAGGGTTAAGATGTGACTGAATCACTCTTGAGTCAAATATAAAGTAAGTCGGAATGTCTGTACCACGTTCTCCATAGCTGCAGTGTCAAGTCACAGCAAAGTTCAACAGATCCGTGACTGTGAGGCTGATCATAGTCACAGAGAAAAGTTCAAAATATGAAGCTGTCTACATTTTTCACTAGACATCATATTGTATTGTTCTTTGTCTTCTAACGCAGTACCTTATGTACACAAGAGGGCACACAGTGTTAGCTGTGGCTTAGTTGCTAGCACACTCGCCTCTGAGTCAGAAGGTTGTGGGTTCAATTCCCACTCCATGGGACTTGAGCACATTAAGCTAGGCTGACACTCCAGTGCAGTGCTGAGGGAGTGCTGTACTGTCAAAGGTGGCATCTTTCGGATGAGATGTTAAACCGAGGCCCCGTCTGCTTTCTCAGGTGGACGTAAAAGATCCCATGGCACTATTTCGAAGAAGAGCAGGGGAGTTCTTCTCGGTGTCCTGGCCAATATTTATCAACATAACAAAAACGGATTATCTGGTCATTTTCACATTGCTGTTTGTGGGAGCTTGCTGTGTGCAAATTGGCTGCTGCGTTTCCCACATTACAACAACAGTGACTCCACTTCAAAAAGACTTCATTGGCTGTAAAGCGCTTTGGGACGTCCGGTGGTCGTGAAAGGCGCTATATAAATGCAAGGATTTCTTTCTTTCATTATAACCTATAGAGAGGCCCTGCAGTGTACTGGAAGTACCTTTGAGCGGCATGTTAGCATCCCACCACCCACTTCACTATGTACCCATAACAATAACATTTTTTTTAAATCAAGCAACTCTGAGCCAAATCACTAAACTGTGCCCTGAATCCTGGTCTTTTTCAGGCTTCCGTGTGTTCATGTAGGGTCGCCAATCCTCCAGGATCGTCCTGGAGTCTCCAGGAATTAAAGATTAATCTCTAGGTCATTGCTGCCAGCAACTCAGGAGAAAAATCATAAGAGCATTAGAATATTTCTTTTCATTATCTTTGCACATTTTCGTTTATTAGTTATAAAAATATTGGAGGTGGAGGAAAAACGGCTGTTTGACTAATGGTCGAGAATCATCAAGTTGGGTAAAGTCTCTTTTCACTTTCCAGTTGGCATGGGAAGGTGGTGCCTCGCAAGGACAGACATGGGCAACCAATGGCAGGAGCTTGGGGGTGGGACAGTTGGAGGAGGGAGGTCATGCGGTGAAACCTCCTAGAATACTTCCAACCAGATAAGCACATGGGCACTCAGGCCTCTTCAGACCAGCTACCTCAGTGCCACGGCCATGAGGACTTCTATCTCTTTGTCCACATGAATTTCATTGACTTTACGCTATATTGAGCTCCTCATTTTTTAATCCCACTCTCACACTGGACAACCTGTATTAAAGGTAATGGGCAATGTTTCACTTTGCCTCTTTTTCATACAGGATTGCTGCACTTTTATATTAAGAAAAAACTTATTTTTTTGAAGAGAGATGTTTATTGCCCTGACAGTAACGGTTGCTGAGTGATTTGGTCATTTTGTCTTTTTTTGTTGTTGTTGTGGCTCAATCCAGTTACCTTACTCTGTAAACTCTTAAGGGGCTTGACAGGGTTAATGCTGGGAAAATGTTCCCCCTGGCTGGGAATCTAGAACACTGGGTCACAGTCTCATAATAAGGGGTCGGCCATTTAGGACTGAGATGAGGAGAAATTTCTTCACTGAGAGGGTGGTGAATCTTTGGAATTCTCTACCCCAGAGAGCTGTGGATGCTCAGTCGTTGAGTATATTCAAGACAGAGGTCGATACATTTTTGGGAACGAAGGGAATTAAGGGATATGGGGATAGTGCAGGAAGGTGGAGTTGAGGTAGAAGATCAACCATGATCTAGTTGAATGGCGGAGCAGGCTCAAAGGGCCAAATGGCCTACTCCAGCTCCTATTTCTTATGTTCTTATGTAAACCTGAGGCTGAGGCTTTGCAAGTCTGCAAGTTTCAGACAAACATTCATCTGTTATACATGATATGAGTTTGAAAACAAGCGAGGCAGTACCAATAAGATTGCACTGATGGAGATGCTGAGATTTGTGAGTTACTGAGTGATGAACATTGGGAGTTGACCGAAGTTCGTGGAGCTGTTGGCTCTGATCTACAGGACAAGTGTGGCACTGCTGATCCCGCCAGAGTATCCGGGCCAGGATAGGGACAACTACTCTGCATTTGTGTGGTGAGTGCCCATGCCAGTTTGGTCACATCTAGGGTTGGGAAGTGCGATGCTGGATGACTATTTCAGGAGTGCTGCTGATGACCAATGTTCCCCCTAAGGTGCGCGGCCATAATCGCAAAGATCCCACAAAGGCCGCTCACTGGCTATTGCATTGTAAATACCGCGCATACGCAGAAATTTAAAGGGACCACGCATTGAAAGAAACAAGCCATGCAGAACAAAGCGCAGCTTACAGGGAACATTGCTGGTGACCCACCCCACTCACTCCCCAAGAAGTTCAGGCAGAAATGGATTAGCCCCCCCTTAAAGGACGGTTATTAATCTAAGCAGGCAAATGCAAGATTTCTAGGGTCTTCCAAGCCAGAACCCTGGCCTGGAGATCCCGTGGGCACCAGGCGCTCCCTTCGGCTAGCCTGTTCACTGAGTTCATTCCGGTTCCAGGTAGCTAGATGGTAGCGAGGCTGAGGTCAAAGAAGTTCCTTGTTGCAGAAATCCCTTTCCTCAGCCCAGCCACTCTGATATCATGGGCTCATTCCACCCCAAGAAGCCTAGTTTGGGGCCTGGCGTGCTTGGGTCCCTCAAGTCATCCTCAGGTTCCAAGGGACTGCCTAAGAAGAAGAAGCTTGGGTCCAACCCACATTTCCTTGGGTGACACTCCCGGCTGACTTAAACTGGGAGTGCAGCACTGGCCCCAAGGAAATTCAGGGCCATTGTTTTTATTTATTTATTTAAGCATCACAGTGAAACACATCAGTCACTGTTGCTATAAATAAGTAAGACTGGATCAGTTGAAAGGGTCCATCTGAATGTCCACTTAAAGTACCATTGGCTCAGTTGGTAACACACACTCCCCTTTGCGTTACCAGATCATGGATTCAAGCCCCATATAATCTGTACTGACATTCTATTGCAGTACTAGGGGAACTCTGCATTGCTAAAAATCTTGTTCTTCAGATGAGATGTTGATTCCATGGCACTATTTGAAGAAGTGCATAGGATTCTCCCTCAACAATCTTCTCACAACCAAAACCACCAAAAATAAGTTTACTGGTCATTCAACTCAAGTGCTGTCCGTGGCATTACTGTGTGCAAATAGCTTCCAAGTTTGCTTATGTAACAACAGTCATTGCCTTTCAAAATAACTCATTGAATGTGAAATGCTTTGAGACATTTCTCCCGATGTGCTCATATAAATTCCAAATGTGTTTGTTCATTGTTGGGGTTTTCAGGTGGAGAATTTGGGCTGCTGGGTAGCAAAACATCTATTGCAGCCACAGTCATTGTAATGTATTTTCATATTAATGAAATCACAGCCCCAGACCTTCCCCCCACACCCCCCTGTGCTCCTGGGGCCTTGCTCTCTTTCCCTCTTGAATGTTGGCAGAGCCAAGTCCTCCTATATGCCATTCCTGCACAAGCACTACCAGGTCTCAGCTCCCACCCTCTACCAGGTCCAGGCCCCTCAACTCACGACCATATGTGTGCCAAAAGCAGGGCCCATCCCCATCCCAGACTTTCTCCTTTGCTCCAGCTCTCTTCCTCAACTCTTCCTGGCCTGAAGAACCAACTCTCCACTTTTCCTCTCACTACCTTGTTCCAGCAGCTCCTTTCCAACCTGGTACATGTTGGCTACCAAGTTCCTGTGTATCTGGACTCTTGCCGGGGTGGGGGGGGGGGGGGGGGGGGGGAAGAAGGTAAGAGTACACCAGTAAAGGAAAATGTATCTGAGCCATTCAGAGGAGAGAGAAGATAGGGGAAAGGGGTTTCAAGGGAATAGGAAGAGTCAGGCAAATAGAGAGATAGACACAGCAATAAGAAAGGTAAGTTAGAGGCCTACACAAAGAGAGAGAGAAACAGAAAAACCAAGAGAGCGAATCACAGAAAGAATTTAGAATAAGAGACAATTGCTGGAAGAGAGAAACATTTTTTATCTCTGTGATCAACGCCATGGGAGATCACCTTGTATATTATTTTTAAAATGTAGGAATTTAAAAGTAAATGTTATGCACTACAAGTGCTGCTGTGTTCTGTGGAATAACATTCATTGACTAAATCTGCACTGCACACAGGACTACTTGGGCAACAGCATGTGGTTCCTTCCTCCTGTGTCCATGGAAACAAGTGCCTAGTAGAAGAATTACTATTAAAATTATTTACAAAAATTCCAAAACTACTGTGGTTTTGCAACTCTTGCACGGCAAAAAACAGATTTGTGGTGGATCACTGCTATTTATAGTTAATAGAACTCAACATTTACTCCAAGTGTAAATTTGTCCTGTATATTGTATGTTCAACCCTGTTGAGATAGCCATGTCTTGTGCACCTTAAACAGGCAGATACGTACAATTGATTTAAAAAATGTCTCTATAGCTATATAACAACTGAACTGTGGAAAGTTTCTTCATTCATGTCTGTCCAGTGTACAATTGGTGGGAGTGCCTACCAAACAGACCTTGTTAAATCAAAGTCTCATCTCCACAGTGAGGACCTCCTCTAACATGCAATGTGGCACTGCCATGTGCGAAGTGAAACAACAACAGCAACTTGTATTTATATAGCACCTTTAACATAGTAAAACAAGGAGGGAATTCCAGAGTTTAGGGCCTAGGCAGCTGAAGGCACGATGGAGCAAAGAAAATCGGGGATGCACAGGAGGCCTGAATTGAAAGAGCGCAGAGATCTTGGGAGTTTTCTAGGGCTGGAGAAGGTTACAGAGATAGGGAGGGGCAAGGCCATGGAGGGATTAAGGACAGATCTAGCAGCCTGTCAGACACTGTGGGCCATCAGCAGCAGCAGCAGGATTGTATACCACCACAATCTGTAACCTCATGGCCCGGCACATCCCTCACTTCTCAATCATCATCAATCCAGGAGACTAACCCTGGTTCAATGTGGAATGTAAAAGGTTACGCCAGGAAAGTGCTAGGCAACTCCCAAGGTCACCACTATTATAGATATGTGTTCAGCCAATTCAGTTCCCTTCACATGACATTAAGAAGTGGCTGGGTACAATGGACACAGCAAAGGCTATTGGGCCCTGACAGCATCCCAGTTGTAGTGCTGAAGACCTGCGTATCAGAGCTAGCTGCTCCCCTAGCTAAGCTGTGACACTGGCATCTGCCTGACAGTGTAAAAGATTACCCCAGTATGTCCTATCCACAAAAGCAGGATAAATCTAATCCAGCTGTTTACTGAACTATCATTCTCCTCCCAACCATCAGTAAAGTGGAAGGAGTGCAAGCGACACCTACTCATCAATAACATGCTTGCCGATGCTCCGTTTGGGTTTTTCTAGTACCACTTGGCTCCATACCTCATCACAGCCTTGATCAAGACATGGAGGCAAGAGCTGCATGTCAGGGGAGAGGCAACAGTCTTTGACAGCAAGACAGCATTTTGAGCAGGAGAAAACCCAACCAGCTCCCCCTGACTTTCAAAAGCACCACCATTGCCAAGTACATCATTGTCAATGGCCCGAAAATTAGACCTAATACGCGAGAGTACGCACTGTGTACTCTCGCGTTTTAGGTCTCCAATTGCCGGTTTCCAGCATGCACTGCGCATGCGCAGGAAACCGGCACTTCGTGAATTCAAAAGGGGGCGGTTCCTAGGTGAACCGCGTGCGCGCTACAGGCTGCGCGCACGCAGTGCACTTAGTGCTTTGAACGCGCAGGTAAGCATGGAAGATTTTACACATAAAGAAAGGAGGCGTAAGACCCTCTTTTAACAAGGTAAGTAGTTAATTAAGTATTATTTTTAATTTTTTTCAACAGGTTTATCTTTTTTAGAGACTTTAAAGAAAGGTAAGTTTATTTTTATAACTTTTAAAAAGATTTAAAATTTTTTCAAAAATTAAATTTTTTGTTTAAAGTGGTTAATTTATTTAACTATACTTATTTTATTAATGTGATGGCTTTTTTTTATTTAATTGAGGTTTAGCTGTTCTTTTGGGGGGTATATTATTCATAGCTTTGACAGGTCTTCCTGTTCAAAACTACGAATGAAAGATGGTGTGCTGCCATTGGCTCTAACTGAATCACGTGATCCCAGAGCTCGCACGAACTAATTGCGTCTCTGGGTCACGCAAGCACTGCACAGCTGCAGCCTTGAAACTAAAGTTCGTGTGGGCCCGGAGGAAAAAGGTAGGCGCGGAGTGAGATATCGCGGGGAAGCCTTACCCCCGCGTCAACACTCAGTCTTTAATTTCTGGGCCAATATCTTGGAGACGCCATTGACCAGAAGATTAACTGGATCAGCTACATCCACAGCATAGCTACAAGAGCAGGGCAGAAGCTGGGTACTCTATGATGAGTGGCTCACCTCCTGACCCCTAAAAGCCTTTTCATCATCTACAAGTTGAAGTCAGAAGTGTGATGGAATACTTAGCACTCACCTGGGTAGGGACAGCCGCAACAAAACTTGAAGCTCAACACCATCCAGGAAGGAACAGTTTGCTTAATTGGTGCTCCTTCCACTGAACTCAGTATCCACTCCCTCCACCACTGGTGCATCGTGGTTGCAGTACGTACGATCTACAGAATGCACTGCAGCAAATCACCAAGGTTACTTTGACAGCACCTCCCAGCCCTGTGGTCTCTACCACCAAGAAGGAAAAGAGCAGAAATGTTGTGGGAACATCATCACCTCCAAGTTCCACTTAAAATCACACATATCCTAGCTTGGATATTTACTGACATTCCTTCATTATCACTGGGTCAGTATCTTGGAATTCACAACCTAACACCATTGTGGCAGTACCATCTCCATAAGGGCTGCAGCAGTTCAAGAAGAAGGAAAACCAATATCTTCTCAGTGTAACTAGGGATGGACAATAAATATGGCCTTGTCACCTTCACCTACATACCAAGAACAATTTCTACTTTTTTTAAAACACCATGAGGTAGAGATTCTGCTAGTTGCGCTGTTATTTCCGGCGCAATTCGCTCAACATCGGCCAAACCAGCTCAAAAGATGGCGGAATTTCAAGTGCAAATTACGTCCAGCGCAAATCGAGCTTCTGCGATCTCTTGCGCTGGTTTAAAAAACGTGCTGGAAGCTGGCCCCGCCCACAAAACTGGCCATGCCCCCAGGGTGAATTAGTCACCATTGCGTTAGTTTCCGTTAATTGCGCCTGTTTGCGGACCTTCGAGGAGGCTCTTAAATAAAGCTGGTTCTTTTGGCCGCAAGGATACTAATGAGCACATTTTAAGAGCTTTTGAATATTATTTTGTTTTAATTTACTAAGAAACTGACTACTGCACACTAATAAACTAGTAAATGGTTCTGTATAGTTTTTTTTAAAGTCATTTTCAGTTATTTAAAGTTGGGTTATTCACAAGTGGTGGACTAGACACTCTGATTAAAATGCTTATTTTTTGTGCTAAACCCATTTTCAGCTGTATTCGTCAAACTGCACTAAGTTACCACTCTTAAATATATCACGGAATATATTTTTTTAAAGCAAAATTTTTTTTTTTTAAATACGTTCTAAATTGCTGCCCATTACACTGGTTCATGGCAGATTTTTTACGTTCGGTGATATGCAAATGAGTTTGAGTGGAAACTTGAGTGGAAAAAAACACTTCTCAAAACTAGCGCAATTTTGGGTGCAATTTGCGCCCAGATGGCTGATTGCAATTGCCCAAAGGGAAAACTCTACCCGCCTTGCCCTACATTCATTACAGTAGTGCATAAATGGCCCTTAAGAGGTTTAGTACTTTCAGCTAGTATTTTTCTCCTTTGCTCCGTGAAGGCAGTGACTCATGGTGGAGTATAGTTCCAGAGGCAGTGTCGTGAGTCTCGATGGTGAGTGTTGGCAGTTATCCACAAGTGCACTTTACAGCAGGAGTCACCTGCTGGTGATCAGGAAAACTTGGCCTAGCTCAAGGTAACTAGTGTCCCACTAATCAGCTAATTCAGCATAGATCAGCGTTTGAACCTGCGACTTTCTATGTCTTTGTGGCTCAGTATGATAGATTAAGAACCAAATCCAAGTAATGGGTCAGGCAGCATCGGTGGAGAGAGAAACAGAGTTAACGTTTCAGGTTCATGACCCTTCGTCAGAACTGGAAAAAGCTGGAGATGGAACATCGACCTGAAACGTTAACTCTGTTTCTCTCTCCACAGATGCTGCCTGACCTGCTGAGTATCTCCAGCATTTTCTGTTTTTATTTCAGATTTCCAGCATCCGCAGTATTTTGCTTTTGTCCAAGTAATGGGGTTGTTTTCTATGAGTAATTTCTTGACTTTGCACTCCCAATGGGGAACCTTGCCTGCTGGGAGCATATAGCAGAAATTCAGGCGTGCACAGAGCACACCCGAATTTCTGATATACATCCTGCTAACCAAGGTTAGCAACATTAGGAAGAGGAGTAGGCCATTCAGCTTCTCGAACCTGTTATGCCACTCAATTAGATCATGGCTGATCTGTACCTCAACTCCATTTACCCGCCTTTGCTCCATATTCCTTGACACCCTTACCCAACAAAAATCTATCACTCTCCGTCTTGAAAGTTCCAATTGTCCCAGCATCCACAGCCTTTTGGGGGAGCGAGTTCCCAATTTCTACTACCCTTTGTGTGAAAAAGTGCTTCCTGATTTCGCTCCTGAACGGCCTTTCTCTAATTTTAAGATTATTTCCCCTTGTTCTGCATTCCCCCACCAGAGGAGATAGTTTCTTCGTATCTACCCAAACAAATCACTTTAATATTTTAAACACTAAAATATGTGCCAGGTGCACAAAGTCAGAAAATTACCCCTTATTTTACTTTTGAAGTGTAATCATTATTGTTATGTAGTAAATACGGCAGACAATTTGTACACGGCAACAGATAGAAAATGAGATAAAATGATCAGGTAACTTTTTTTTTTCTGTGGTTATAATTGAGAAATAAATGTTGGCCAGAACATCGGGAGAACTCACTGCTCTCAAAATAGCAGCTTCTCAATGAAAGTTTACCGGATTAGTGAAAATGTTCTTTCCGCAGCATTTTGACCTGCCGGCTCTTAACTGAGTTTTTGATTAATACTAAACACACTTGGTCAGACAGAAGGTGCTCAGACAGAAGGTGCTTAGAATGATGGTTTAGATTGTAACTAAACATTCTTTCATAAACATTATTTGTTATGAATCAGTAAAAACTGCTCCTTTCGGATACTTGTGTTCATGTGGAAAGGTATTTTGTTCTAGAAGAGCATGGTGTAAGCACAAGTGCATTATTCTTGAGGGCGTGCAGCTCGCTGAGGTGAAGAGTCAATGGGCTGGAATTTGATACTGGGGCGGGTTGGGGTCGTGTTATCTGTTTTCCGTGTTGCCCACCCGAATCTAGATCGATGTGGATGAATGATGCGATTTTAACTTAATTGGCCAATTGAGTTCCAACGTGTGGGAACCCATGGCCAATGAGTTATTCCAGTGTGAAAGTCGCCTCCGATGACATCATCATTGCTGCTGCATTTAAGGTCTGCAACAAGCCTTGCTTCTTCTGCAGGCTGCCAAGCTTTTGGACCTCTATTCTAGAGGCACCCTCTAGAGGCACCTGCAGGAGGAATGGCCAGCCAACGACCCAGGTCTGCTCCCAGCTTCGATGACGTTGCCCTGCAAGCTTTGGTGGAGGGAGCAAGAGCCAACAGAGAGGTGCTCTTCCCCTCCTCAGGGAGGAAGAAGCCTCCCCAGCAGACCAAGGCTGTGTGGGTCCAGGTCGCCCAGGAGTTCAACTCCTTATCCATCACACGCAGAACCTGGCTCTAGTGCAGGAAGAGGTTTCATGACCTTCTGCGCACTGCAAAAGTGAGTATGATTTTCCCTTCACCCTCAATCTGATCCCCATTGCCTCTCCTCACCAGCACTCAGCTTTAGCAACCTCTTCCTCCATATCCCACTTGACACTGACATCCATGCACCCTTACCCATTCCCTCTCTCTCTATGGTCACATTCACCTTACTATTCGACTATGCAGCCCTCACAATCCCTATCACTGTCATGCTATGAAAACAACTTACAACACACAGGGAGGGCCCTTGGTCTTGCCACCTCACTCCATCTTTGTCTCCTTCTAAGCATCTATGCTATGGACTCTCTACACTCACTCCTTCAATCTCACTCAAACTCCACTTGTCTCCCTCATTGCAGGAAAAGAGAGCTCACAATAAAAGGGAAAGATCCAGGACAGGAGGAGGGCCACCTTCATTAGCCCAGCTCACCCCCTGGGAGGATGCGGTCCTGGAGATCGTGGGCGTAGAGGAGGATGTGCAAGTGGGAGACGGACAGACGGGTGCATCACAGCAAGCTGGCGACAGAATAGCGTTCCATCTCTCTCATTGACATTGCATGAGTCGCTGATAATGAATCTGAAGCTCTAACAGATGGATTTCTGATCATCTGCAATATGCAATGTGCATGTAACCTTGGCATCACATCTCTGACTCTTTCCTTTACTCCCCCACAGGACCATCGCAAGCACCCGTCCCCACTAGCCAGGAGGAAGAGCCTGAGCATCCAGACTCCTCAGAGGAAGCTGCAACCTCTGAGGGCGCAGCGTCAGCAGAATTCAGCGCACCCAGCACCAGCGCAGAGACTCACACCTCAGTGGGACCCTCGGGACATAGAGTAGTGTTGTCACCTGGTATATCACAGCTCACAAGTGAGCATCAGCAGATGGTGGAGACAGGGACAGCAGTGGAGAGTCCTGCGCCCTCCGACTAGGACTCTCCTAGCTTGGCTCAGCTGCATGTCGACCCTCTGCCTCTGGGGCCATCCATAAGATCAGTGGTGCTGGAACTCCGGAACAGATGCAGGAGTCTCTGACAGGTTTTGTCTCCAGGGTCGCTGCGAGTGTGGAGCGAATGGAGGAGTCCATAGCGAACATGAGCAGAGCCTTTGTGGAGTCATTGGCACATGAACGCATCACCATGGAAAGGATGGCAACCTCCATGGAGGTGATAAGTCGCCAGAGTGCAGAAAACATGGTGAGTGTTCTGAATAGAATGACATCTCTGGAGGAGCGATGGACATCTATTGAACAGAGAAACCAGACCTTCATGGAAGTCCTTCTGAGTAGGACTGCCAGTGCAGATACGGGTCCCCATGGCCCCCCTGATGTGCAGCAAGGTGCTCTCAATCCACTTGCAAGCGCTGAGGTGGACCTGACCCATGAGAGGGATGTTGGTGGCAGACAACAAGGATGTGGGGGCTCCTCTCCAAGCGCTCACACTTCCATGCCACTGACAAGTTCTCGGTCAGAGCCCCACCAGAGTCCACACCCAACTGAGATCGGCGTCTCAACCCCTGCCCAGCTGCAGGAGCAGCAGACTGTTGCCGAGCCCTCGCAGATTCGCAACCCCAGAGGACGCCCGCCAAAGGTGTCGAGACAGGAGCAGCAACAAGCTGAGCAGGGGGCCTCCACCTCTGCTGAAGCCACAGGGGAAGCACCACGTAGGAGCATGCGTAAGAGAAAGATACTGCACAAATAGTCATAAGGGTAGTCACTTGGGTGAAATTTGATGTTTAATGTAAAAAAGCCATCAGGTGTTAAGTGTAAATAAAAACTCTGATGGCTACAGCTGCAGTTGTGGCATCTGTCATTTCGCTAATGGGACTTCCACAATGAGGCCTTAGGATAACTTGCAATTGTCAGTATGGTGGTCAGAGTGATAGGAATCCGCAGGTTCCTGGCCATTGTCGATGGTCTGATAAGAAGGTGCGAGGCAAAAACGTTTGATTGTGCAGGCTAAGCAAATCTGGTCAAGTGCGTCCCTTGCAACTCGGGCAGCAATGTGGTCGCGCGCTGGCGCCTTCTGGCCTGTGCAGCTTCAGGTGGGTGAGCAGCAGCTTGGCGCGCCTGCTGTTGCTGCTGCTGTTGCTGCTGCTGTTGTTCATGGTTCTGCTGCTGCCACGGCTGGTGTTCGTCCTCATCGGATGCCCAGGAGGGAAGGAAATAAATGGCTCCCATGCCTCTGGTATATGCCTCAGTTGAGGAAGCGCTCAATGAGGGTGGCGAGAGGGGTTTCCCAGGAGGTCACACTGGAGATGGGTGTCAGGCTCCAAACTTCCAGAGCTGTGGTTATGCCTTCTAAAAGTTCCCCCAGACCTGTGACAACAAAGTTCTGCCATCTGCAAATGATGGCTGATCAAATCTCCTATTTAATGGTTGAGCTGCAGCTGATAGTCAGCAATCCACTTGTGCTCCCGCCAGGTTTCACTGGCGTGTTTCAGATCAGGCGTGCTTCACGTGGGAAAAGGGTTAAACTAGCAAAAAACTATCAAAATGGCATTACAGAGCCAATTTAGGGCTTGTTAAGGGCATTAATGGCCTCTCCTGCCTCTTGGAGGTGGGACGGAGACGGGACCAGCAGACATGATTTCATCAAAATTGTGTGGAGGCGGGATCAGGCCCGCCCGCCAGTTTCTGCAATTTTAACCCCCCCCACACGCCTCCAATCTCGCCTCAACGGCCCTATGAAAATCCAGCCCAATGAGAGAGTTCAGAGTGCGAGTGAGTTTGATGTTTAATGACTCATGCCTGGTTAAATGTTTATGATTCAGACTACAGCAGCTGCAGGTATTCTCCCACATAGAATTTGGTGCTTCCAGCTGACTCTGATAACTCTAATTGGAGTTTAGTCAGACAGGTCCAAAACTTTCTGCCTTAAATATTCAACTAATGAAGGGCTGAATTCTATTTCATTGTGTTGCATCACTTTTCTCTCTGTTACTCGAGCTATTTTCACCACTTTAGGTTCTCCTCTTTTGGTCTTCCAAGGCTTCAAGTTCTGGCAGCTGAGAGGGTAGGGGACTTGGTCTCAGGCCTCTGCAATGCTACCCATGAGTTGACCACTATGAGGTGAGCAAGAGTAGATGACCCTCCCTACCAAAGGGAAAGAGCCTTCTCTTAATATTGCACCACAGCAACATCTCTGAGATTGGAAACTCGGTGTAAGGGGCGATCAAACCTTTATTCCAATGCGGATGTGGGCCACACATTGGTACTGCAGCACACTGCACCATCCTGTCTCTACCAGCAAGTCAGTTTTATTGAAGTTAATGCAGCATTCCTACTCCCAGATCTTAAAACAAAATTAAACTTTTTGTAAAAAAACAGAAAACTTGTTAAAGTTGGAGATTCCTTGATAATTCTGTCGTACTCAGCCATACAGACCTGGTGGTCTAGGTCTGATCCCGAGTCTGTGCTGAGTTAGCTAACAGCACCTGGGGCACTGGATGGGAGCACCACAACTTGCCCTGTATCGCTGGACTAGGAATGGGGGATAATCAGCCAGGGCTCCGGCTCCTCCTGATTACTATCCGGTGACCCTTTCTGGAAAGTACATTTCTGTGGAAATTGGGCAAGGCCAGAATTAGTCTCAGCCAAGGTGTCTCTTGCACTCCCTAGTCGTGAATGGACTGCTGACACACACTGGCAGGGCTTAGACATGGCTAATGGCTATTTGGGTGAGTATTAGAGAGCTGCTGGTATTCCAGGCTTAGTCACCGCCTTTAGAAATTGAAAATGAATTCCAGCAACAGGGCAGTTAACATTGTATCACAGCATGCTGCACCATGGAGTGCTGGCACCAGGCTCATGCCCAATTCTCTACAAAGAAAACTCTCAAGGGGAAAAATTAGGTCGCGCCCCCTTTGGGGCGCTAACTTCGCCGGGACACTACTTTTAGCGCCCCGACAAACTTAGCTCCCCCGCTCCCGAAATTGAATGGTAGCGCCCCAAGCAGGAGGCGGGGCACTACTGGAAGCGCTCCCCCTCCCTCTTGGGGCGCTCCCATTGAATATCGCAGCGCTACGTGCAGCAGCACCACGTGCAGCAGCACCACGTGCGCCAGCACGTAGCACCGTGGTACTACAGGCCTTCCTCCCCTGATTAAAGGGAAGGGGCCTAGCGCAGCACCCACCGGAGCCCTGCTGGCCCACCAGGGAGCGGGGTGCCGGCAAAAGAGCCCGGCCAGCACCCTGCAGGAGGAGGCGAGAGGGGGCAGGTGCTGGCAGGCGGCCCAAAAAAATGGCCGCCCGGCACCTGCCCTTTAATTTGCGCCGCCCCGTCCACAAACACGGCACCCTGACCCTGTTGGACATAGCGTCTGGCAGTAGGTAAGGGGCTCGAGCCAAGTTTGCGGCCGGGACGCTGCGCACGGCGATGACGTAATCGCTGGAGGCGCAGGGCCCTACCGGCTACCACCGCCGCTAACCTCCTGCTGAATTTCGCAGGAGGCGTTAGCAGCACCGCACCCGGGCGCCAGGGGCTTTGCGCCCTGTTAGCGCCCCCTCGTGGTGCTAATGGGAGGCGCAAAGCAACCCAATTTTTCTCCCTTAGTCTTTGCTGGATTATAAGGAGAGGCGGTCACGTTCTTTCCACTGTGGTGGGTTTGAGCCCCAAGATGCTTCATGTTCCTACTTGTTAGCCAGAGCTTATGAATAGTTTGGTCAGTGCATAATCATGCCCCCCACCCCCAAGCAACAAATGACCTGGTAGAACCAGAGGAAAAACTGACATTCACAATCTGGTGAGGTGACAATCTTATAAACTGTTAGTGAATCAGGGAGTAGAATTAACACTGTTACACTGAGAGGGCAACAATATATCTGGGGTCAAAAGGAGAAGAAGAAAAGGGCTGAGGAAAACCCAGCTGTACAGTTTGAAAAGGCTCCCACTGATTTGGGTTTGAGGTCATTTTAAAGGATTATGAAACTTCTCGGTGACCTATAATCAGTGTATTCATGTGCTTAGAATAAGTCAGCTTTTCTTTAATGCTCACATCATGACGTCTGGCTCAGATCAGTTGGCTGAAGGAAACAAAGCGATAAAGTTCACCTGCACGCACTCAATTATAATTACATGTGTAGCTCAGTAGAGTGTTCACATGCAGTAATCAACATTTTACTCGACATCAGCGAGCCATAGTAATACTGCACTCCAAGATGGGAACATAAAGTATCTGAAAGGGAGCCTTTTCCACAGGTAGAAAGCAACCTCCTATCACTACCAGTCTTGGCTGGGTCTTCAAGAGAGGTGGGGTTCTTTCATAGGAGAAAGATTGGGGGTGGATAAAACTCAACACAGCATCTCTCCAGGCTGTCATTGCAGGAACATTATGGAAACCTGTCACTTAGTGTATGCTAATGAATATAATTATATTTTACTTTGAAAATATAAGAAATTATATGACACACATTTTTAGTTTTTTTTGTGCAGATTAAACCTGTTTCAAAACATCACTCTTACCTTGCAAGTTGTTCCCGAATTGCACTATTACCATATCCCGTGTGGTCAGTTGTCTGTCTACATGTTTAGGCTGCAAAACCATTTCTTCCAGCTCTCAGTTCAGAATCCAGCAGACAAAGTTCCCATTGTTCACTATCGCTTTGATCTTCAACCACTCTGTGAATCAACTAATGAACTCGTCTTAAAACAGGAAAAAAGTGCAGGGCTATGGGGAAAGAATAGGAGGATGGGGCTATTTGGATTGCTCTTTCAAAGAGCTGGCACAGGCACGACGGGCCAAATGGCCTCCTTCTGTGCTGTCTGATTCTATAATTCTACGAACCCTGTATGTGGTGTTAACCTTTCCATCACGCCTGTGTCAGTGTCTCAGAACTCTTTTTTGCCCTTCAGCCAACTTCTCTGACCGTGAATTGAAGAGGGTGCAGAGGCTTGGAAGCTGAACTTGCTCTTGCTGCATCTTTAAACATAATAGGAACATAGTTAAGCAGAATAAATGAAAACTTAATTATTGCTCTTTGTGATTGATAACTTACTGAATGTGGGAAATATTCGCGCAGACCATTTTGCTTTTAGTGGATGTGAATAATTGACAGAACAGCACTGTTCTTTGTGGTGAATATAATACATGAGGTTGTGTTTTCTGTTAGTGTGTTTACCATTTGCCTATTTTTCTGTTAGATTATAGTCCTTATTAAGATAACCACATCATAGTTACAGCAATTATGTGCAATAGAAAGCTGAGGCCCAATCCAAATTGCCAACAAAGTACTGACAGTTTTTAAAAAAATCTTTCTTGTGGGCATCACTGGCAAGATCAGTATTTATTACCCATCCTTAATACAACTGAGTGGTTTGCTAGACCACTTCAGAGGGCAGTTAGGAGTCAACCACATTGGTGTGGGACTGGAGTCACATACAGGCCAGACTGGGCAAAGACAGCAGGTTTCCTTCCCTAATGGACATTAGTGAATCAGCTGGGTCTTTATGACAATCTGACAGCTTTATGGTTATTTTTTACTGATACCCGTTTTTTATTTCCAGATTTTTTAAAACCGAATTCAAATTCTCACAATGCTGTGATGGGATTTGAACTCATGTTCTTGTGGATTATTAGTCCAAGCCCATGGTTACTAATCCAGTAACATAACCACTTACACTCATTAGTTTCAGTGGTAGTCCACCAAACAAGCTCAGCCAGTCAGTACCTTTGATGCTGCCCCAAGATGCCATTTGGTAATTTTCTTAATGACACTATCATGGGCTGCAAGTCCAAACGTTCCTAATGAACCTGGTGCGCTCTTTCTGTTGATAAAATGAAAACTCTCTGACAGCAAATTTCTTCAGGCAGAGGCTCCTGGGGAGTAAGAACTGACAGACTGTTGAAAAGAATTCCTGATTTTGTTGAATCAGCTGGTATTATTTTAGAATCTAACTACTTAAGAACCTTTCTTATTCTGGTCAGATAATACTGATAATGAAAGGAGTATTTCATTTATTGTCTCTATTGTATATTTATTTTTTTAAATCCATAGGGCGTCTTTACTATAGGTGAACCTGATTTGTGGTTTTGTGGGCAGTGTTATTAATGAAGGTAGCTCTTTCACAGAGTGTGATCACGTCCTATTCTTGATTTTTGCCCTTCTCTTGGTGCATAATCTTTTTTTACGCTTGCAGCACATTGGGTTATGTAGGACTAATGTCAATGCTCAAAGATGTACAATACCCAGTAAAATAGAGACTGTTGCAATGATTTATAATATATAATGTAATTTATATTATACTACATAGCTGGAGCAGTTTAAAGAAATCATTATTTGGCATCCATTGTGGTAGGACTGTCAGTACTGCAGCCTACAAAGTAAAAATATAGAGGCACCAAGAACCTATGTTATTTTCAGGGCATCTAGGGTGCAAACCCAACAGATGTAGATGAATTCCGGAGTGGGATCAATTTACACCGGGTCACTACTCTGTGTTAAGCAACACTGGGATTTTCTAGGGTGGGTGGGCAGGAGTTCCCATCGTCAATTGCCTTTGACATTGATGTCACGGATTAAGGTAGGACTGGCAGGATGTTGTCGCCCACCGGAATTGCCGTCAGTCTCACCTCAGCTGCCCCCCCAACATGCCTGCAGTAAGTAGGCATAGAGTATGTTGAAGGAGATTGAATTAGGACCCACAAAGCGATTGGCTGCTGTAAGGAAAGTGTCCATTATGGAATATGGCCAATCTGTGCTTCTCTCTGCTTTCTTCTGCTGGACCTGCCCCCGCTGCTCCACAGTGGCTGGCTAATGCCACAATTTTCATCATCCCCCACCTAATGGGTACCCCAGTTATATCAATACTAACGCGGGTGCCCACCCACCTACATATACTGTATGTACTGATTGACTTACTCTGGGAATTCCAACAGGGTTAGGCGCATAATTGAGTGATGTGGAAGAAGTTCCCCATCGTAGAATTTCAGCCCCCAGAATATTTTTTTACTATTTCAAATAGAGCAAGAGTCCAGTTCCCTGTTAAGTCTAAGATCTTAAGGGGCGTCACAGTGAGCATACTGCGGCTTTGCATTTCTACACTTGTAACCTAACGCCAAGCATCCAGTCACCCGGACCTAAAGAAGCAGGGTCGGATGGGGAGACTGAGTGATCCAGTGGGATAGATACTTTCTCTCTGGGACCTGGGTTCAAATAATAACATAATAGTCTCTTTTGTCTGCTGATTGTATGGGTCTTGCATGAAATGTGCTTGGATAATCTCAAGGAAGTTTCTAAAGGGCTTAGGCCAACTGCACAAAACTGCCCTTAGTTCGCTACTAAATTCACAATCTCATTCAAAAGAGGTGACTGAATGTAGGAAATGTAAAAATAAAAGTTACGTTGGTGCAGTAGGGAATGTACTTCTAAAGTTGGGGCTCATAAGAAATAGGAGCAGGAGTAGGCCATTTGGCCCTTCGAGCCTGCTCTGCCATTCAACTAGATCATGGTTGATCTTCTAGCCTCAACTGCACCTTCCTGCACTATCACCATATCCCTTAATTCCCTTCGTTCCCAAAAATTTATTGACCTCTGTCTTGAATATACTCAACGACTGAGCATCCACAGCTCTCTGGGGTAGAGAATTCCAAAGATTCACCACCCTCTCAGTGAAGAAATTCTCCTCATCTCAGTCCTAAATGGCCGACCCCTTATTCTGTGACTGTGATCCCAGTGTTCTAGATTCCCCAGCCAGGGGAAACATTTTCCCAGCATTAACCCTGTCAAGCCCCTTAAGAGTTTACAGAGTAAGGTAACTGGATTGAGCCACAATAACAACAAAAAAAGACAAAATGACCAAATCACTCAGCAACCGTTACTGTCAGGGCAATAAACATCTCTCTTCAAAAAAATACGTTTTTTCTTAATATAAAAGTGCAGCAATCCTGTATGAAAAAGAGGCAAAGTGAAACATTGCCCATTACCTTTAATACAGGTTGTCCAGTGTGAGAGTGGGATTAAAAAATGAGGAGCTCAGTATAGCGTAAAGTCAATGAAATTCATGTGGACAAAGAGATAGAAGTCCTCACGGCCGTGGCACTGAGGTAGCTGGTCTGAAGAGGCCTGAGTGCCCATGTGCTTATCTGGCTGGAAGTATTCTAGGAGGTTTCACCGCATGACCTCCCTCCTCCAACTGTCCCACCCCCAAGCTCCTGCCATTGGTTGCCCATGTCTGTCCTTGCGAGGCACCACCTTCCCATGCCAACTGGAAAGTGAAAAGAGACTTTACCCAACTTGATGATTCTCGACCATTAGTCAAACAGCCGTTTTTCCTCCACCTCCAATATTTTTATAACTAATAAATGAAAATGTGCAAAGAAAATGAAAAGAAATATTCTAATGCTCTTATGATTTTTCTCCTGAGTTGCTGGCAGCAATGACCTAGAGATTAATCTTTAATTCCTGGAGACTCCAGGACGATCCTGGAGGATTGGCGACCCTACATGAACACACGGAAGCCTGAAAAAGACCAGGATTCAGGGCACAGTTTAGTGATTTGGCTCAGAGTTGCTTGATTTAAAAAAAATGTGTGTATGTTTAAAATGTTATTGTTATGGGTACATAGTGAAGTGGGTGGTGGGATGCTAACATGCTGCTCAAAGGTACTTCCAGTACACTGCAGGGCCTCTCTATAGGTTATAATGAAAGAAAGAAAGACTTTCTTGAAGTGGAGTCACTGTTGTAATGTGGGAAACGCGGCAGCCAATTTGCGCACAGCAAGCTCCCACAAACAGCAATGTGATAATGACCAGATAATCTGTTTTTGTTATGTTGATTGAGGGATAAATATTGGCCAGGACACCGGGGAGAACTCCCCTGCTCTTCTTCGAAATAGTGCCATGGGATCTTTTACGTCCACCTGAGAAAGCAGACAGGGGCCTCAGTTTAACGTCTCATCCGAAAGACGCCACCTCCGACAGTGCAGCGCTCCCTCAGCCTAGCTTTATGTGCTGAAGTCCCTGAAGTGGGAATTGAAACCACAATCTTCATGACTGTGTGCCCTCTTGTGTACATAAGGTACTGCATTAGAAGACAAAGAACAATACAATGGGCCAAAAATTGATGCCGTGCGTACTCTCGCGTATTCTCTCTCCAATTGCCGGTTTTCTGCATGCACTGCGCATGCGCTGAAAACCGGCACTTGGTCTTTGGAAAAGGGGGCGGTTCCTCGGTGCACCGCGTGCGCGCTACAGGCTGCGCGCACGCTGTGCACTTAGTGCTTTGGACGCGCAGGTAAGGACGGAAGATTTTAGAAATGAAAAAAGGAGGAGTAAGACCCACTTTTAACAAGGTAAGTAGTGAATTAAGTATTATTTTGAATTTTTTTTAACAGGTATATCTTTTTTAGAGACTTTAAAGGCAGGTAAGTTTATTTTTATAACTTTTTAAAAGATTTAAAAAATTTTCAAAAATTTAATTTTTTATTTAAAATGGTTAATTTATTTAACTATACTTATTTTATTAATGTGATGGTTTTTAAAAAAAATTTAATTGAGGTTTAGCTGTTATTTTGGGGGTGTGTAAGATTCATAGCTTTCACAGCACGTATGTGAAACTTATGAATGGAAGATGGTGTGCTGCCATTGGCTCTAACTGAGTCACGTGATCCCACAGCTCGCACGAATTCACTACGCCGGTGGGATACGCAAGCACTGCCCAGCTGATGTCTAGAACATCAAGTTCGTGCGAGCTGGATCTGAAAAAGCCAACGCGGAGTGAGAGATCGCGTCTGCTCCTTACCCCCGTGGGAACAGAGCGAGATCAATTTCTGGGCCAATATGATGTCTAGTGAAAAATGTAGACAGCTTCATATTTTGAACTTTTCTCTGTGACTATGATCAGCCTCACAGTCACAGATCTGTTGAACTTTGCTGTGACTTGACACTGCAGCTATGGAGAACATGGTACAGACATTCCGACTTACTTTATATTTGACTCACTCAGGACATTGTTGAGGCAGAGTAGTTATATAAAGGCATCTTTTTTCCTAATTCTCCTCCTCAAAAAAAAACACCTTGACCCCTCTGTCCTTGCAAACTGCTGCCCCATCTCCAACCTCCCTTTCCTCTGCAAAGTCCTTGAACATGTTGGCGCCTCCCAAAACCATGTCCATCTTTCCTGCAATGCCATGTTTGAACCCCACCAATCAGGTTTCCACCCCTGCCACAGCACTGAAATGGCCCTTACCAAAGTCACAAATGACCTCCTTTATGACTGTGTCCATGGTAAAATATCCCTCCTCATCCTTCTTGACCTGTCTGCAGCCTTTGAGACAGTTGACCACACCATCCTCCTCCAGCTGGGTGGGACTGCCCTTGCCTGGTTCCATTATCTGTCCAGACGTAGCCAGAGAATGACCTGCAATGGCTCTTGAAGCCAGATCGTTTGCAACCTTGGTGTCGTATTCGACCCCGAGATGAGCTTCCAACCACATATCCACTCCGTCACCAACATCGCCCATCTCTGCCCCTGCCTCAGCTTATCTGCTGCTGAAACCGTCATCCATGCCTTTGTTACCTCTACACTTGACTATTCCAACGCTCTCCTGGCCGGTCTCCCATCCTCCACCCTCCAAAAACTTGAGCTCATCCAAAACTCTGCTGCCCGTAACCTAACTTGCACCAAGTCCCTGTTTACCCAGCACCCCTGTGCTCGCTGACCAACATTGGCTCTCGGTCCGGCAACGCCTCGATTTTAAAATTCTCATCCTTGTTTTCAAATCGCTCCATGGCCTCGCCCCCTCCCTATTTCTGTAACCTCCTCCAGCCCTACAACCCACCAAGATCTCTGCATTCCTCCAATTCTGGCAACTTGCGCATCCCCGGTTTTAATCACTCCACCATTGGCGGCTGTGCCTTCAGCTGCCTCAGCCCTACCCTCTGGAATTTCCTCCCTAAACCTCTCCACCTCCCTCTCCTCCTTTAAGACGCTGCTTAAAACCTACTTCTTTTTGTCCAAATATCTCATGTGGCTCGGTGTCAGATTTTGTTTGGTAACGCTCCTGTGAAGCGCCGCGGGACCTTTTACTACGTTAATGGCGCTGTATAAAGGCAAGTTGTTGTTGAATAAAACCAGTAAATCATCATATTTTATAACAAGTGGATCAGATTGTAAGCGTTATTTTTTCTTCAAACAAGTCATCAGTAATAATGTATGCATTTTAATTTATTCTTTTTTAAATGTATAGCAAAATAAAATTGACCTTTACCAGCCTATTTATAGTGGAGGCTGAATGTTAGAGAAGTACTTTGTTTCAGAGTACCTCAGTGATGTCTGAGAAAAATACAGTCAGGAGTATATTTTCTGCTTTCAAAAAGAAATCTTGCAGACCTGACCGACCACTTAATGTTTCCTTCTCTTCGGTTGTCACTGTCTATGCACCACTTTGTTGGAAGTTGTCAATTCCAACTAACCAGAGATCTAATCTGGAGCTACCTTGCCCTCGAAAAAGATCATAAATGGTGGGTCTACATAAGGGACTAAAAAAATAAATATTATTTTTTTAATGGTAGCAAGTATATTTGACTTTTTTTATACAGACACGGGGGGATTACATTGTGCACAGCACTCGCTAGAGACGTTCCTTCTCCTTGAAACATGTTGTAAGGTGTGGTGAACTAAACCACAGTCAATTGGCATAGATTCCTCTTTAGCAGATATTTGTAGTCACTTCTGAAGTGTGACTCATTAAAGGAAAACCTTGCACTACATATTTTACACAAGAATTTCAGATGTAATTACCTAAATTACAGCATTTGTTATAATTATCTACATGTATATCTACAAACTTATTGCAAACAGCAGCTAAAAATGAATCTAGTCAAAGAGCAACAGAAGGAAGCAAATGTGCTTTCAAAAAGGATTAGAAAATTGCCGTATACAGTAGACCCCTTTATAATGCCATCTCTGGGACTCTTATTAAAGGCTGCACTGTATACGTCTTCTCTGTTAGAGGGTGGTTGTGATGTATTTTGTAATAATTTGGAATCACAATTTTAGTTCAAATATATATAGAATAACTACATTAAATTTTTCTCATGGGATGCCAACATGCTAAAAAAGAGCAATATATTTTTGTATAAATTACTGTTTTCTACCTTTTTGAAGTAAAATATCTCCCATGTGTTTGCTCTACCAGAGAAGGAGAAACAAAGGAAATATAGCTGGCAGGATATACTTGAGAAATGTAAAGAGTGTGATTTATCAAAGATTGTGCATGAGGAGTGAGGAGGAAGATTCTATCAAATTCATACACTAAATCAGTGACCGAAAATGTATTAAAACAAAGTAATTGGACCCTTCTGACAATATTCCTAACATATTTATCTAGTTGCACTTTGAATTGAGCTGAGTAGAATTGTTTCATGCGTGATGTTTGACATTTTGGGGGCGCAAAGCACCTAGTGCTGGGCGCGGCAGCGCTAACACCTTCTGTGAAATTCAGCGGGAGGTTAGCGCCCTGCGGTCCTGCGCCTCCAGCGATGACACCATGGCCGTGTGCAGCACCCCGGCCGCAAACTTGGCTTGCGCCCCCTGACCTACTACCGGATGCTATGTCCGACAGGGTCAGGGTGCCGTGTTTACGGCTGGGGCGGCGCAAATTAAAGGGCAGCTGCCGGGTGGCCATTTTTTTTTGGGCCGCCTGCCAGCACCTGTCCCCTCTCGCCTCCTCCTGCGGGGTGCCGGCCGCGATCGGTCAGCCCGGCACTCCTCTTGAGTGCCGGGCTGTTTTCCCGGCACCTCGCTCCCCGGTGGTCCAGCAGGGCCCCAGTGCGCGCTGCGCAAGGCCCCTCCACTTTAATCAGGGGAGGGAGGCCTGTAGTACCGTGGCGCTATGTGCCGGCGCGTGTGGCACTGCTGCACGTAGCGCCGCGATATTGAATGGGAGCGCCCCAAGAGGGAGGGGGAGTGCTTCCAGTAGCGCCCCGCCTCCTGCTTGGGGCGCTACCATTCAATTTCTGGTGCGGGGGTGCTAACTTTTTCGGGGCACTAAAGTAGCACCCCAGCGAAGTTAGCACCCCAAAGGGGGCGCGACCCAATTTTTCCCCCTTTAATTGCTATTTACTTCTGACCCTTCCTGTAGAGCAGTAAACCTTTGTGTTCAAATTTAGAGGCGTAGTTTAAAGAGAAATCTAGATTTTATATGTGGTATGACTGGACTCCCCTGGTAGGTCAGTGGGTGCATACAGTGCTTGTTGTCGTGCTGAGCCATAGAGACCAGGAAGGACACCGATTGGACTCCTTGCGAGCTGGAGATACTGCAACTTACTTTCGTGTCCCTTGGCTGGGGAGGAGGAACAAGTGGAGGGAGAGAGAAAACAGGGAACTACAGGCCAGTTAGCCTAACATCAGTCATCGGGAAAATGCTGGAATCCATTGTTTAGGAAGTGGTATCAGGGCACTTAGAAAATGATAACATGATTAGGCAGAGTCAACACAGTTTTATGAAAGGGAAATCGTGTTTGACAAATTTATTAGTTTTTGAGGATGTAACTAGCAGGGTAGATAAAGAGGAACCAGTGGATGTAGTATATTTGATTTCCAAAAGGCATTCGATAAGGTGCCAGATAAAAGGTTATTACACAAGATAAGAGCTCATGGGGTTGGGGGTAATATAGTAGCATGGATAAAGGATTGGTTAACGGACAGAAAACAGAGAGTAGGGATAAATGGGTCTTTTTTAGGTTGGCAGGCTGTAACTAGTGGGGTGCCGCAAGAATCAGTGCTGGGGCCTCAGCTATTTACAATCTATATTAATGACCTAGATGAAGGGACCAAGTGTAATGTATCCAAGTTTGCTGATGATACAAAGCTAGGTGGGACAGTAAGCTGTGAGGAGAACACGAAGAGTCTGCAAAGGGATACAGATAGACTAAGTGAGTGGGCAGTAAGGTGGCAGATGGAGTATAATGTAGGGAAATGTGAGGTTATTCACTTTGGTAGGAAGAATAGAAAAACAGAATTTTTTTAAATGGTGAGAAACCTTTAAATGTTGGTGTTCAGAGAGATTTGGGTGTCCTCATGCAAGAAGCACAGAAAGCTAGCATGCAGGTACCGCAAGCAATAAGGAAGGCAAATGGCATGTGGCCTTTATTGCAAGGGGGTTGGAGTATAAGAGTAAGGAAGTCTTGCTACAATTGTACAAGGCCTTGGTGAGACCACACCTGGAGTACTGTGCACAGTTTTGGTCTCCTTATCTAAGGAAGGATATACTTGCCTTGGAGGCGGTTGATTCCTGGGATGAGAGGGTTTTCCTATAAGGAGAGATTGTGCAGAATGGGCCTATACTCTCTGGAGTTTAGAAGAATGAGAGATGATCTCATTGAAACATACATGATTCTGAAGGGGATTGACAGGGTAGATGCTGAGAGGTTGTTTCCCCTGGCTGGAGTGTCTGGAACTAGGGGCATAGTCTCAGGATAAGGGGTCGGCCATTTAAGACTGAGATGAGGAGGAATTTCTTCACTGAGAGGGTGGTGAATCTTTGGAATTCTCTGCCCCAGAGGGCTGTGAATGCTGAGTCTTTGAGTATGTTCAAGGCTGAGATAGATAGATTTTTGGACTCTAGGGGAATCAAGGGATATGGAGATCAGGCGGGAAAATTCAGGTTGATGATCAGCCATGATCTTATTGAATGGCGGAGCAGGCTTGAGGGGCCGTATGGTCTACTCCTGCTCCTATTTCTTATGTTTCCTGCTCTTGATCTCTATTCAGTGACCCTTTGTGGAAAGTGCAAGTGTGGACAATGGGCGAGCTCGGGATCGAGCTGAACTTTGATGCTCCCACCGTCAAAAAAAATGCCTGTTAGCATTCACCATCTAGCTTTAAACGCGAAGAATGGTCATTTGGGCAAGGTAGCTGAGGGCTGCCAGCTGCTGCAGCCCAGCATGAGTCAGCACCTTCAGGACAGCAAGATTAGTGAACATATTGGATAAATATATCATATTGCTGGCTGTAAGAGTTTTTCCCCATACAAATCAAAATGCTTGGATAACAAAATTATGTGGTCTTTTTGTATTTTAAATAATTCATTTGTTATTTCTTTCAGGCCTCTTCCTAATTCTTGGTCTGATCCTATATCCTGCTGGATGGGGTTCTCAGAAGGCGGTGGACTATTGTGGACCGGACGTTTCACCTTATCAGTTAGGCGCCTGTTCTCTGGGCTGGGCCTTTTACACAGCAGTTGGCGGTACTGTCCTTACATTCCTCTGTGCAGTGCTATCTGCACAAGCAGAAATTGCGACATCTAGTGATAAAGTACAGGAAGAGATTGAAGAAGGGAAAAATCTCATCTGCTTGCTGTGAGAAGATGTCTCGGGTCTATTTTTACTTCATGGCAGTCTTTCTCTTTTTTTTTTGTTTTTTTGAAACGGGGCGCCAGGAGTTTTGGCCCCTTACTACCTTCCCACGGAATTTAAAATTCATCTACATGCATATATGTGGCAGTGATTTGGGACTGAATTCCATCCCAAGACTGACAAAAACAGGAAGTGCCATACACCAACCTACAGCTGTGATGGAAAAAATTCTGAATGTTGTTCCTTCATTCTGGACTGTGGGTTTTCCTTCAAAAACTGTTCGCGTCGATGCTGCACAGTCTAGGACATTTAAAGAGTTGTCAAGAGACAAAGCCTTCTCCCATTACAGAGGAATAGAAGTTCTTTTATGTGCACACAATGTTGGATTATTAAAAACCATTTTTTAAATTTGTCAAGGGAAAGCATTTTCCACTGTAAAGTTTGATTTACTGTGAGATGCAGCCTGCACCTTCTAATATTACAGCCAAGATCTTTTTGAAATGTGTGTGCAGCATATATCTCATTTCCAATTTCACCAACACATTTCACCTGAAACAAGGTCCCAGCAAAAAAGGACAGTGCAGTTCATAGTTTTATTGAACGGGTGGTCTTGCTTCTTATTAAGGATACCACCCCAACCATTTAGATAAAATACGTGAATTGTACCACATTGTCGTTCGCTCTACATATATTGAGCGAGCTGGACTGGTTTGAGAGTTTTTCTAAAACATCGTTGAGGATGCAGGAGCATAAATACAACAAATGGTCCAAAGTTATGAGGAGGGTAAATTGACCTAGATATGAAAATCTTTATTAGTGCAAAGGAATTTTTTGTAAACTGGTTTTTATTATGACAACTTCATATTGAAACAATGGCATATGAACAGTAAGGCCTAGAACAGCAGCTTCAGTGCACAACACCTTCCTGTAATTGTTGTTGAGGCTGTCATGACTGCTGCAAGTACAACTGTGCAACTCAGTCATCTCAACAAATGTCCATGGTCAGCTGTTATATGTCAGCATGAAGCTAACATTCAGTGAACTGTGAATCTGTCCCATTTGAAGAAAGCCATATTGCTGTGTATACAACATAGAGACCAGCCGTCAGTGCCAATCACTCAACAGTGCTTGGCTGTTCTAATTGTATTTCCAGTTCTGATGCTATGTGTGATCTACTCATTTATGCCATTTGCCAAAGAAATTGCTTAATACCACTATGTGTGACCAAGAACCATTGTACCTTTAATATTATTAGGTATTGCCAATCATCAGTCATTTTTGAGTAATATTTACCATTTTACTAGCAATTTTCAATGCAAATAACCACTAGGAATACACAGTGCCGTTCCCTATCAAATTTAGCCTTATGGGACATTTCAATCTTAATCCAGTGCCCATCAGGTATGATACAGTGAGACGCAAGAGTTTCAGAAGGCAGTGGATTTGATTTTAAAAATCACCTCTAAATCATTTCATGTAAAGTAAAACCATGACCATTTCAGTAGAGCTAGAAATTACATTCCTCAAAAATGCCAGAATAATTTACTTTGTGAAAGCGCACGAATGACATACCTACCTGCTACACATTGAAGAATGATGAGCAGGGAGAACTGGATTTAGGAAACAAAAATAAAAATTGTGCCATTCTAAAAGCTGGTCAGCCTTGTTATCTGTGACATGCAAGCACTGATCGCAAAGTGCATCAAAGGCAAAGGTGCATCAAAAACCTGAAGGTGTCGCTACCACAGAACTGGACTGTTGTGGAAGTAAATAGGAGGGACAGTCTTCTCCGAAGATGCATAGTCTGCTTGTGAACAAGAAAAGTGAATGGGCTGCAGAAGCTGGCTTGCCAAATCTGATCTGTGCTGATAAACCTGTGTTTGATTAGTAGCTCTTTGTGATTATATAATGACCACATTTAAATAAGATCATAATTTCTGGCTGATGTTCACTATTCAGTAATCCCAATGTGTTTAATGTTACGTGCCATAGTCTTTTGTAAGATTTTAACCATTATTTAAAATTAATACACCATGTGTGAGATATGTGCAATAATTAATAAAGAAATTGAAATTGTTTATCATGCATGTGTGCATGTGAGGAGGAGGAGAAGGGGTTTTGATTAGGGCTGATGTGATGGGTTTTATCCATTTTAGTTCCCTTGTGCCAATATATAGAGCTGAAGTATCCCTTATCCAGCTATATGTTCGCCATTTCTTAATAAATGCAGTATTACTAAACTAGTGATCTCAGTGTACACTGGGTCATGTCAGAATGGAACAATCAAATAATAGATTTCCAAATTCCAGCCAAGGGCCCGCCCCCATCACCCTGGGTCACCTAAAGTCATTGCTGGGTTGAGCAGAAGTGCCAGAGTGCTGCTGGGTGGAGGGATGCAGATGTGAGCCTTGCACTGCTAAATTCCTGACCTCAGTTCCACTGTGCAGGGGGTGTCAGGTGGAGACACAGGAGAGGGCAAGGAGGGAAGAGTGGATGGGGCGCTTCTGCTATGGTGTGTCGTAGGACTTCTCGGGACCAGCAAGGAGCAGCAATGGTAATGGCCTTGGAACCTTTTAAGCTCTGTGCCTTTTATTGCAGACAACATACCCTCAGAAAATGGTGAAAGGAAAAAAAAAAATCACAGAAATTGATTGGCGCAATGTAATTTTATTTTGTTCCAAATTTAATACAAGTCTATAAAGAGTATTGGATAAAGGATACAACATTCAACCACTAGTCATCATGACCAATCATTTTTTTTTAATGAAACATTTCTGCTATATCTATATTAACCTCAATAGCAGAATTCAGCTTCTGCTGCCTTGTTGGATGCTGAGGTACGAATTGGGAAATCCAGTGTAATGAATTTACAGAAAAAGGTTTTATTCAGCCCTCTTTCAAAATTACTTGCACACTATTTACACTGTAATGATTGGATTCTACCATCATGATGAAATACTGTGATAGTTGATTGTTAAATGGCCAGTTGGAAGTTACGCTATGTAGTTAGGTCCCAGTCATGCATTGATTATCTTCATGCTCCAATGTAGTTTTCCTGGTTTTTAAAAAAAAAAAATATAGATTTATTGAACACAAACCCCCAAAGCTAAATTTCATCATACAGTATGAAAATTCTAGGAATATTAAAATCAATTATTGTGACACCAATAACCACTATTACTAAACTGCTGAGGTGATTGCAAATAGTTAACTGTAACCAAAGCTGTAATTTCTGGAAATCTGGTGTAGCTGTTCAGCTGAGCGGCCCAGGGAACACTCCCAGCTGGCCATTTACCCTATTGCTTATGTAATGAGAATTCAGCAGTGCTGTATGGATTTCTTCCATGTTTCCAAAAATGCTGAAAATTTGAGCGCAAAAATTGGATTATTAAAGTTGTTTGTGTTTCATACTACACCATGGCTTTCTGTTTCATATCAGAAGTGCTAAAATGTAGCCCTTTTTGTGTTGCAGATTCAATTATGTGCAACTGTTTTCTCTGCAAATAGCATTCTGTAACTAGCCAGGGTGACAACCACACAAAAAAAACCAGAAAATGTTGGAAATACACAGGTGGTCAGTCAGCATTCTGAAGGACACTAGAAAGGGCACTAAGCCAATTCTATTAGATACCAATAACATGGAGAATTTTGATTTTAAAATAAATAATCCCATTTTTTCCCCTCCATTCATTTGTGTGTGATTTTTCTGTCTATAATGAAAGTTTAAATGTGCAGGTTCCTGGAAAAGGATAGCAGAACAAGAGGTGCCGATGCAGTCGGCAGCCTTGTGTTTTCTGGAGTTAACCCCAATTACTGGCCTTTTATTGTCAAACATCAAGGACAATCCTGGGTCTTTGTTGATTTCCAATTTGCTTTACACTGCTTGTTGCAGTATTTCAGTCATGCAGTGCAGGTAGACTTGTCTTCAAGATCTGCTTGGATTCAGATAGCCTGAAAAATAGCCCAGGTGCAGCAAGATAAATTTCTTCTCTAATACCCTATTTGATGCCTGAGCTCTGTTGAACAGAACAGTCTTAATGCACCTCTGGCTGGTGGGAGGGGCACAGGAATGATTTTCTGTTCTATGTTCCTCACCTATTCCAGGTGGGGTTCGACTACCCTGGGATAATGCCTTTTGATGCTGGAGGGCGAAATGGTTACCTTCCTCTTTGTCCCCCCCCCCCCTTCTTCCCTTTCCTTTCCACCTGGATGACTAAATCAGGTTAATCACCAGAGTAAGGTAAAACCTATTGTAAAATATTTAATAGACCCTAATGGTCAAAAAGCACTATCGCAAACTGATTGAGTCTAGGTATCAGCGATCAATACACATACCTTCTTGTCAGGGTCCTAAGTGTACCAAGTTCCCATGGATTTTTTTTTACAAGGATTACCACTGTTCAGTTTAAAGCCATGTTCATGTGACTGGTTTTAAAATTGATAATGTAATTATTTTTCCTGAACTTGCATTCAAACAAGTTTTTAAAAAAAAAACTAAGTGCAAGAACCTGATAGGACAGCAGGTTCCTTGGCAAACAAAGGATATATTGAAATATCAAGTTCGAGCTTGTTAGAAGTTTGGCAAGACAGGAGATGGAGGCACCAGTTATTGATACGTAGTCACACTTTGAAGAATCTTAACTCCCCAAACTTGTTTATTCAGCATTCAACTGACTGAATGCATTATGACATTGTTATATCACTTAATCAAAAGTTAAGGATGCTGGTTTCTGCTTTCAGTGGTGGTGTGGCAATTACAGAAGGTGCACTCTTGCGAAGCCTGCAATCCTTGCGAATCATAGAAAAATCATAGAATGGTTACAGCACAGAAGGAGGCCATTCAACCCGTCGAGCCCATGCCGGCTCTCTGCAAGAGCACTTCAGCTAGTCCCACTCCCCCGCCCTTTCCCCGTAGCCCTGCAAATTTTTCTCCTTCAAGTACTTATTCAGTTCCCTTTTGAAAGCCACGATTGAATCTGCCCCTAATTCTTTTGTGTTGCCTCACTTACTCCATGAGGAAGGAGATGAAATTGTTCCTCCTGAAAGTCATGATATTCAGTTCAGATCACTATTGTTACACCCCGGGTTATCCTACTGTATAGTTAGATATTGGGCAGTACGCACACATCCCTAAACATAAGACACTAGCACTGCTTATGGGAATGACCCATAAGAGAATATTTAAGACAGACCCTGAACTTGTAACACTCAGCCTGATCTTGCCACCTTATTCTGCACCATGTTCACTTCCACCAAATAGGGGTTTGGTGTGTTGTGCCACCCCATTAATTGCCTACGGATCTGGTTTCCTGCCTCCACATTTATTGTGCCAGCTGGTGAATTGTGCCAGGCATCCTCGTTGCCCAAACATGCTGAAATATGAACCACTTACAGCCCTCTTCACATTAGAGTTACCAAACAAAGATCGAAATCTGACCAGGGGAAAAATGAACAACATTCTAAGCCAATGAGAAGAATCACAGAATCCCCACAGTGCAGATAGAGGCCATTTCGGCCCATCGAGTCTGCACCGACACACATCCCACCCTATCCCCGTAACCCCACGTATTTAATCCCCCTAACACTAAGGGTCAATTTATCATAGCCAAATCAACCTAACCCGCACATCTTTGGACTGTGGGAGGAAACGGGAGCACCCGGAGGAAACCCACGCAGACACGGGGAGAATGTGCAAACTCCACAGAGACAGTCACCTGAGGCCGGATTCAAACCCGGGTCCCTGGCACTATGAGGCAACAGTGCTAACCACTATGCCACCGTGTTGCCCTGACTGGCTACATTTTGATGTAACCTTTAAGATGAGGGCAAACATTTAATTGTTGAGAGATAAACAATTCAGCAATTTTTTTATATTCGTTCATGGGATATGGGTGTCGCTGGCACCCATCCCATCCCTAATTGCCCTTGAGAAGGTGGTGGTGAGCCACCTTCTTGAACCGCTGCAGTCCGTGTGGTGAAGGTACTCCCACAGTGCTGTTAGGGAGGGAGTTCCAGGATTTTTACCCAGCGACGATGAAGGAACGGCGATATACTTCCAAGTAAGTAGTGGTGTGTGGCTTGGAGGGGAACTTGGAGGTGGTGGTGTTCCCATGCGCCTGCTGCCCTTGTCCTTCTAGGTGGAAGAGGTCACAGGTTTGGGAGGTGCTGCCGAAGAAGCTTTGGCGAGTTGCTGCAGTGCATCTCGTAGATGGTACACACTGCAGCCACGGTACGCCAGTGGTGGAGGGAGTGAATGTTTAAGGTGGTGGATGGGGTGCCAATTAAGCGGGCGGCTTTGTCTTGGATGGCGTTGAGCTTCTTGAGTGTTGTTGGAGCTGTACTCATCCAGGCGAGTGGAGAGTATTCCATCACACTCCTTACTTGTGCCTTGTAGATGGTGGAAAGGCTTTGGGAAATTCGCTGCAGAATACCTAGCCTCTGACCTGCTCTTGTTGCCACAGTATTTATGCGGCTGGTCCAATTAAGTTTCTGGTCAATGGTGGCCCCCAGGATGTTGCACTTACAGTTAAAAGCTGTGGCCTGACCACCAAGGATCTAACAATTTAATTGAGTTTTAGCCAAGTGCAGGTTACAAAGGCAGCTTCCAGACTTAAAAATGCAGGCAGATGGCCAGGAGAGTATCATAATGCTGTATACAGATGACTGTTTGCTTTGGACACATGATATTTGACAACTGACATGCTAAGGCTGTGGGACTTATTTTCCAGACGCTTGAGTCATTAAATTAACTGATGGAAATTGAAGGGCCCCTCTGATTTCCGTATTATATTTCAGTAACATTTTTACAGACCTTATTCATGTTATCCTTTTTGGACAGTTCAGATCTTCATCTTCGTGATGTGCTTATTTAGTATCAGCAACATAAAGCGCTTTTAACATAGAAAAACATCCCAAGGCGCTTCACAGAAGTGTAATCAGACAAAAATCAACACTGTGCTAAAGGAGGAGATATTAGGAGGGGTGAATAAAAGCTTGGTTAGAGGAGGGTCTTAATGGAAGAGGGAGGTTATGAGCTTGTAGGGAGGGAATTCCAGAACTTAGGGCCTCGATAGCTGAAGGCACAGTCGCCAATGGTAGACCAAAGGGATTTTGGGAAACACAAATCGCTCGAGTTGGAGGAATGCAGAGTTCAAGGAGGGCTGGAGAAGATTACAGATATAGGAGTGAGACCATGAAGCGATTTGAACACGAGGATAAGAATTTTAAATGTGAGATGTTGAAAGACTGGGAGGCAAGGTAAGTCAGCAAGTACAAGAGTGACGGGTGAGTGGGATTTAGTGCAGTAATGGGATATGGGCTGCAGAGTTTTGGATGAGCTGAAGTTTACAGAAGGCGGAGGATGGGAGGCCAGCCAGGAGAGCATTGGAATAGTTGAGTCTGGAGGTGACAAAGGTACGAGTGTTTCAGCAGCAAAGGAGCCAAGCTGGGGTGGAGAGGGATGATATTACGGAGGTGGAAGTAGGCAGTCTTTTAGATGGAGAGACTATGGGGTTAGAACTCAGCTCGGGGTCAAATAGGAAGTTGATGTTGTGAACAGTATGATTCAACCTGAGACAGTGGCCGGGGAGGGGAATTGAATCTGGCAAGAGTACGGAGTTTGTGTGTGGGGGCTGAAGATAATGGCTTTGGTCTTCCCAGTAGTTAACTGGATCTAGGCACTGTTAAGATTATTTCTTTGGCACCCTTTTTTTGTTCCTACAATTTTCTCTCCTCCCGTTGGGGTACTGTTCCACAGTTGCCCACAGCCCTTTTATACCACACCAAAATGACTGTGAATCTACACTGCCTTGTGTCAGAAGGCTGTTTGATTGTGACTGGAGACAGTGGGAGAGAAGTGAGTGGGGACTCGCCACTGAATTCAGGCTGATCATGTCCTTACTGGTATTCACATGCACACACTTTCCAACAGTAGCAGCAGCACAGCGACCAGGAACAAGAATCCTGGCAGCTTTCTTTCCGCTCCAGCCCGGGGCACTGAAACTAACTCTAGTGCCTCTACCACCATTCCCAGCTGATAGTGACCAACACCACAGAGGAAGGATTAAACCTTGTATCTTTCTGGTCTTTTATGAATGAGCATCAGATTGGGCCTGAAAATTATGCTGTTTATTTTAAAATGGGTTAACATCTTCTCCAAGACAACAAATAAATGATATACAAATCCATTAAGCTTTTGTATGATATTGCAAGGTGTAATTTCCAGGCTATAGGAAGCAAATAAGGCAAACAAAAACAGGCATGAGCAAACAAGGTGTTAAGGCACAAATTGGTATTTTACACACAGCCCAGAAAGATTGCCTCAGCTGAACTGTGGTCCTATGATGTACCTTTCAATAGTGACCCTTGCAATATATTTTTGGGATCAAAACAAACTAAGTGGCTCCACAGTTATATCAGCTTTTGAACAATGCTTCCTCAAATTGTCAAACCAAAGCATAATAATCACTGAAAAACAGGACCCAAAACCATAATCCAAGCTTTGAATGGAGCCAAGTTTTGTTCCCTATTATTAGGGTTAGCTAACAAGGACAAATCAAGGATCCTCTTGTAGCTCCTGCCACCTCGTAATGATTTACCAGACATTCCATTCCCATCTGGGACCTGGGTGGGGGCTACCAGCAGGAATTTGTGGTTGTATAAGGAAGCATCACAATGGATGTATTGGTTCTACAAACTATCAGAGAGGGCTAGCCTCATCAACTCACCATAGAGTTGAGAGATTCCATGAGATGATCACACCTGTAGGGCCCGATCATGTAGCAGTGTCATCAGCCAAGTTAACAAATTTCAGTAGTGAATGAGTTCTACTCCCAGGTATTTTGTACTTCCCAAAAAGACAGGTATATTCCCCCCTACACTAGATCTTTAGGTTCCACATGTATTCTTAAAACAGCATAAATTTAAGATGGTTATACTAACAACAATTATCCAAGCAATGTGCCATGGGGACCATCTAACGATCATAAACCCAAAGGATGCATATTTGCATGTTGCCATACAGGAATACAACCAGCTGTTTCACAGGTTTAGTTTCAAGTGGCAAAATTACTAGTGCAAGTACTGTACTCCTCTTTGGCTGCTCCTCAGGATTTGGGGTTTTCACATAGTGCAGCAAATCTCTGGTTGTAGCATCTTCTAGGAATATTTATACCTGGAAGATGGATTGCTCCAGAATCCCAAGCCTAGGTCTGTCAGCACAACCATGCAGCAGATACTAAATACAATCGGTGCTTGGATTCACAACAACGTATTTATGTAACGCCGTTAAGTAACAACATTGCAAAACCATTTCACAGAGGTGAACCGTACACTGTGCAGGGTTTTGGGAGAAGATTTAGGGGAGGTGACCAAACAGGCAGACGTTTGAAACAGGGACAAGAAGCAGAGTGGTTTGGAGAGTACTCCAGTTTTTGGACAAACAGTTGAAGGCTCTGCGATGGAAGATGGAGCAGAGAGAAAGAGCAGAGTGCACAATCTGGTACATATGGCTGGGGGAGATTGCAGATTTAGATAGGAATGGAGCTGTGGAGGGACTTGTGGACAAGGCCAAGGATTTAGAGTTCAAATACGGCCCAGGCAGGAGTTAATAGACTTAGTGCCATTGTTGAAGACAGACAAGAAAACGGTTCTCCTGACTTCAGATAGATTTACAGTACTCAGGGATTAGATATCCCCTTTAAAGATCAGGAATTGCAGCAAAAAGGTTCTTTAAGAACATTAATTCAATTTGCAGTAGCTATCACACTGCTGAATTCTGAGAAAACCAAGGACAGTTAATACTAGAATTGTGGAAGGCTGATCAAATATTGGAAAGAGCAGAGAACAAAGAACTTTTGTAATTTGCAGCTATTTCCAATTAATAGCTGGAGCTAAGTAAACACAGGACTGTCAAGGCCACTGAAAAACTGGAACATGTTTTCTGGCCAGATAAGGAATATCTGAGGTTGTTGCTGCCTGAGAGTGTAGGCTATCTTAATAGAAAACAGAGAACAAGAGAGCTGAGCAACTTTCCCTACAGCCTGGTTATCAGTATTTGGCATGCGTCTGTTGTCAATGACACCTAAAAGAGATAAAGAAGTACCTTGGTTGGTGACATAAATAAGTGGGGAAGGTTGTGAAATTGTATATAAAGAACGGTATTCTTGATATCAACTAGAAAAAAGGATCTGGGAATAAACCCCAAAAGTTGGTTGGTTTGAAGGAATAGGCAGAAGTTGGAACATTAACGAAGTTTAACTTCACAGAGCCAAACATTTTGAAGTATATCATAATACTTAACAGTTTAAGTTTGAGAACCGAGTTAAAGTGACTGTATAACAGACATAGCATACATGCAAAGTTTGATACACCAGAATGCAAAACAGATGACCAAGAGGAAAGGAATATCATGTCTACAAATGAGGTTAACCATACAGGCATCCCCAGAGCTGATTAGTATTATAGAGGGAGGCAGATCTGTCCCACTCGACCACACCTGACCTCAGAAGGACAAGGTCATATATTACCAAGGGACCGTATTGTCTGAAGCTAGTAGCTTACCACAGCTACACAGAAATAGACTTTAAATGTAGCATTGAGAACCATACAGTAACCTTGGTCAGTGGTATTACTGTTCTACCGTTGTGAAGTCAGGTCTAGCTAATGCAGAGATACTGTGATAGACTTGAAGTATATTGGCAACTGTAATGTTTATAATACCCATGAACTGTGTCTGATTCTCTATTGCATGACTTTCACAGGAGATTGACGAGTTCTACTCTGTCCTCTGAGATGGTGGGTTTGGTTAGTCTAACTGTTAATATACTTTGAAGTGGGTAATGTAATACAGTTAAAAGGCAAGCCAAAATTTTAAGCGTTTTTAAAATCTAGAGGCCTGGACTAATGATCCAGAGACGTGAGTTCAAATCCCACCACGGCAGCTGAGGAATTTAAATTCAGTTAATTAAATAAATCTGGAATAAAAAGCTAGTATCAGTAATGGTAACAATGAAACTATCGGATTGTCGTAAAAACCCATCTGGTTCACTAATGCCCTTTAGGGAAGGAAATCTACCGCCCTTACCTGGTCTGGCCTATATGTGACTCCAGACCCACAGCAATGTGGTTGACTCTTAACTGCCCTCTGAAATGGCCTAGCAAGCCACTCAGTTGTAAAAAAAAACGCTACGAAACACAGTAAGAATAAAACCGGACAGACCACCCGGCATCAACCTCGGCACCGGCTACGGACACGACAACGGCACACCCAGCCCAGTCGACCCTGCAAAGTCTTCCTCACCAACATCTGGGGACTTGTGCCAAAATTGGGAGAGCTGTCCCACAGCCTAGTCAAGCAACAGCCTGACATAGTCATACTCACAGAATCATACCTTTCAGCCAATGTCCCAAACTCCTCCATCATCATCATCATCCCTGGGTATGTCCTGTCCCACCGGCAGGACAGACCCACCAGGGGTGGCAGCACAGTGGTATACAGTCAGGAAGGAGTGGCCCTGGGAGTCCTCAACATTGACTCCGGACCCCATGAAGTCTCATGGCTTCAGGTCAAGCATGGGCAAGGAAACCTCCTGCTGATTACCACCTACCGCCCTCCTTCAGTTGAACACCACTTGGAAGAAGCACTGAGAGTAGCAAGGGCACAGAATGTACTCTGGGTGGGGGACTTCAATGTCCATCGCTAAGAGTGGCTCGATAGCACCACTACTGACCGAGCTAGCCGAGTCCTGAAGGACATAGCTGCCAGTCTGGGCCTGCAACAGGTGGTGAGACAACCAACATCTGGGGATAGGTTATTGACTAACATTCACTACAAGCCCACCGACTCCCACAGCTACCTGGACTACACTTCCTCCCACCCCGCCTCCTGTAAGGACTCTATTCCATTCTCCCAGTTTCTCCGTCTCCGCCGCATCTGCTCTGACGATGCCACCTTCCATACCAGTGCTTCCGACATGTCTTCCTTTTTCCTCAACCGAGGATTCCCCTCTACCGTGGTCGACACGGCCCTCGACCGTGTCCGTTCTATCTCCCGCACATCTGCCCTCACCCCTGCCCCTCCCTCCCGGAACCACGATAGGGTTCCCCTTGTCCTCACCTTTCACCCCACCAGCCTCCACATTCATCGGATCATCCTCCGCCATTTCCGCCACCTCCAGCGTGATCCCACCACCAAACACATCTTCCCCTCACCTCCCCTTTCAGCATTCCGTAGGGACCGCTCCCTCCGCGACACCCTAGTCCACTCCTCTACCACCCCCAGCACCCCTTCCCCTTCGCCCGGCACCTTCCCGTGCACGCGCAGGAGATGCAACACATGCCCTTATACCTCCCCTCTTCCCACTGTCCAGGGCCCCAAACACCCCTTCCAGGTGAAACAGCGATTTACTTGTACTTCCTGCAATTTAGTATACTGTATTCGCTGCTCACGATGTGGACTCCTCTACATTGGGGAGACCAAACGCAGATTGGGTGACCGCTTTGCGGAACACCTCCGTTCAGTCCGTAAGGGGGACCCCGAGCTCCCGGTGGCCTGTCACTTTAATTCACCGCTTCACTCCCACTCTGACTTCACCGTCCTCGGCCTATTACACTGTTCCACGGAAGCTCAGCGTAAGCTCGAGGAACAGCACCTCATCTTTCGTTTAGGCACGCTACAGCCCTCTGGACTCAATATCGAGTTCAACAATTTTAGATCATAACCTCAGCTCCAATCACATTTATATTTTATTTTATCCACCCTTTTATTTGTCCCCCCCCACCTTTTTTTTTCCTCCTAGAAGCTGGCAGCTGTCCTTCATTCTGCCAGTGGATTTCACACTTCATTCAGCCTTAATCTGTCACATTAACACCACCTCTAGCCTTGCATATCTCTTAATGTCTCTTCATGTCTCTTCATCTCCTCCTTTGTTCCTTTATCCCCTCCCCCTTTTCCCAGCTTTACCCTGGCCTTAAATCTATTTGATTTCCGGCTCTTCCCAGTTCTGATGAAAGGTCATCGACCTGAAACGTCAACTCTCTTTCTCTCTCCATGGATGCTGCCTGGCCTGCTGAGTTTTTCCAGCGTTTTCTGTTGTTATTGAGGGAAAAACCTACTTGGTCTCGTCCTCACCAATCTACCTGTCGCAGATGCATCTGTCCATGACAGCATTGGTAGCAGTGACCACCGCACAGTCCTTGTGGAGACGAAGTCCTGTCTTCACACTGAGGACTCCCTCCATCGTGTTGTGTGGCACTACCACCGTGCTAAATGGGATAGATTCAGAACAGATCTAGCAGCTCAAAACTGGGCATCCATGAGGTGCTGTGGGCCATCAGCAGCAGCAGAATTGTATTCCACCACAAACTGTAACTCATGGCCCGGCATATCCCTCACACTACCATTACCATCAAGCCAGGTGACCAACCCTGGTTCAATAAGGAGTGTAGAAAAGCATGCCAGGAGCACCTAAAAATGCGGTGCCAACCTGGGGAAGCTGCAACACAGGACTACATGCATACTAAAAAGCAGAAGCACTCTGCTATAGACAGGGCTAAGCGATCCCACAATCAACAGATCAGATCAAAGCTCTGCAGTCCTGCCACATCCAGTTGTGAATGGTGGTGGACCATTAAACAACTAATGGGAGGAGGCTCCATGAATATCCCCATCCTCAATGATGGTGGAGCCTAGCACGCGAGTGCAAAAGACAAGGCTGAAGTGTTTGCAACCATCTTCAGTCAGAAGTGCCGAGTGGATGATCCATATTGGTCTCCTCCTGAGGTCCCCACCATCACAGAAGCCAGTCTTCAGCCAATTTGATTCACTCCACGTGATATCAAGGAACGGCTAAGCTCACTGGATACAGCAAAGGCTGTGGGCCCCGACAACATCCCAGCTGTCGTGCTGAAGACTTGTGATCCAGAACTAGCCGCACCTCTAGCCAAGCTGTTCCAGTACAGCTACAACACTGGCATCTATCCGACAATGTGGAAAACTGCCGAGGTTTGTCCTGTCCATAAAAAGCAGGACAAATCCAATCCGGCCAATTACCACCCCATCAGTCTACTCTCAATCATCAGCAAAGTGATGGAAGGTGTCGTCGATAGTGCTATCAAGCAGCACTTACTCACTAATAACCTGCTCACTGATGCCCAGTTTGGGTTCTGCCAGGACCACTCGGCTCCAGACCTCATTACAGCCTCGGTCAAACATTGATAAAGGAGCTGAATTGCAGAGGTGAGATGAGTGACTGCCCTTGACATCAAGGCAGCATTTGACCGAGTGTGGAATCAGGAGAAAACTCTCATGCCATGTGCTAGTGAGTACAGGAATAGGAGGATAGAACAGATGAATATGTGGCTAGAGAGATGGTGCAGGAGGGAGGGCTTTATATTCCTGAGGCATTGGGACCATTTCTGGGGAAGGTGGGACCTGTACAAGCCAGACGGGTTACACCTCAACAGAGCCGGGACCAATATTCTCGCAGGGAGCTTTTTTAGTACTGTTGGGGAGGGTTTAAACTAACTTGGCAGGGGGATGGGCACCAGCATATAGGAGTAGAAAAGAGGAATAAGGTGCATAAAAGAGTGAGTGTGTTGGATAGTACTAGAGAAGATAGTACTAGAGGCGGTAGTAGTACCATATTAGATAGGAGCAGACTAAGAAAGACTACGAAAAATTCAAAAATGGGTTTAGAATGCATGTACGTAAACGCACAAAGTGTGGTGAATAAGGTTGGTGAGCTACAAGCACAATTAGCTGTGTGGCAATATGATGTTGTGGCAATAACGGAAACGTGGCTTAAAAATGGTGAGGACTGGGCACTTAATATTCAAGGGTACAAGGTGTTCAGAAAAGATAGGAAAGGGAAAAAGGGAGGTGGGGTGGCAGTGCTGATTAAGGAAGACATTGTAGTGTTGGAAAGGGAGGGTGTTCTTGAGGGGACAAGGACAGAATCCATTTGGTTAGAGTTGAGGAACAACAAGGGTATGATCACACTATGGGGGTATTCTATAGGCCTCCAAATAGTAAGAGGGAGGTAGAGGAGCAAATTTGCAGGGAAATCGCAGAGATATACAAGAGCTATAGAGTGCTAATATTGGGGGACTTTAATTACCCAAATATCGATTGGGATAATGCTGGGATAAAAGGAAAGGAGGGGGAGGAATTTCTGAAATGTGTTCAGGAGAATTTCCTTGACCAATATGTTCTTGGCCCAACTAGGAAGGAAGCATTGCTGGATCTGGTGCTGGGGAATGAGGCGGGCCAGGTCAACCAAGCGTCTGTGGGAGAACACTTGGGTATGAGTGACCATCATATCATAAGATTTAGATTAGCAATGGAGAGGAGCAAGGAACAATCTAGAGTGGAACTTCTAAACTGGAATAGGGCTAACTTCAATGGGATGCGAAAGGATCTAGCCAGGGTAAAATGGAACCAAAGACTGACAGGAAAAACTGTAATGGAACAATGGGTGATCTTTAAGGAGATGATGTTCCAAGTACAGGCTAGGTACATTCCAACAAGAGGGAAGGGTAAGGGAACCAAAGCAAGGGCTCCTTGGATGACAAGGGAGATAGAGAAGATGATGAAACAAAAAAAGGGTGTATGATGCATGTCAGGTGAATTCTTCAAGGGAGAACCAGACCAAATACATTAAGTTGAGAGGGGATGTGAAGATGAAAATAAGATTGGTAAAGAGAGAATATGAGAGTAGAATGGCGGTTAACATAAAAGTGAACCCAAAAATCTTCTACCAGCATGTAAACAGTAAGCAGGTAGTAAGAGGCAGGGTGGGGCCTATTTGAGACAAAGAAGGTGTTATATGCTTAGAGGCGCAGGGCAAGGCTAGAATACTCAATATCGGTGTTTACTAAGGAGGTGGATGCTGACAAAATATCGGTAGAAGTGGAAAAGGTAGAAGCAATAGAAGGGGTGAAAATTTATTGACAGGATGTCCTAGAAAGGCTGGGTATGCTTAGAGTGGACAAGTCACCTGGTCCAGATGGCTTGCATCCCAGGTTGCTAAGGAAATTGGGGGAGGAGATAGCGGAAGGGCTTGACATAATTTTCCAATCTTCCCAGGATGCGGGGGAGGTGCCTGAGGATTGGAAAGTGGCAAATGTGACACCATTGTTCAAGAAAGGGTGCAACGACAATCCTAGTAACTACAAGCTGGTCAGTTTAACATCAGTAGTGGGTAAAGTTTTAGAAACAATAATCAAAGAAAAAATTAACGGGCATTTGGAGAGGTTTAAGCTAATTAAGGAAGGCCAACACGGGTTTGTAAAAGGAAGATCGTGTTTGACTAATCTAATTGAATTTTTTGATAAAGTAACAGAGGATTGATGAAGGGAATGCAATGGATGTTGTCTACATGGATTTTCGGAAGGCGTTTGACAAAGTACCACATAGAAGGCTGGTTAACAAAATTGAGGCTCATGGAATAGGTGGGTCAGTGGCATATTGGATAAGGAATTGGCTTAAGGACAGAAAACAGTGAGTTGTGTTAAATCGCTGTTTTTCAGACTGGAGGATGGTAGACAGTGGTGTTCCCCAAGGGTCAGTGCTGGGGCCACTGCTTTTTTGAGAGAGAGAGAGTGGTTAACAAAGCATATGGGATCTTGGGCTTCATAAATAGAGGTATTGAGTACAAAAGTAGAGAAGTTATGCTGAACCTTTAAAGAGCACTGGTTAGACCACAACTGGAGTATTGCGTCCAGTTCTGGTCACCACACTTCAGGAAGGATGTGAAGGCTCTTGAGAGGGTGTAGAGGAGATTTACCAGAATGGTTCTGGGGATGGGGTATCTTAGCTATAAGGATAGGTTGGAGAAGCTAGATTTGTTTTCATTAGAGCAAAGGAGGTTGAGGGGTAATTTGATAGAGGTGTACAAGATTATGATGGGTTTGGATAGGCTAGACGGGGAAAGGCTGTTCCCACTAGTTGATGGTACAAGGACTAGGGGACACAGATTTAAGATTTTGGGCAAGACATACAGGGGGATGTGAGGAAAAACTTTTTTTTTTAACACAGCAAGTGATGACGACCTGGAATTCGCTGCCTCTTGGCATCCTCCGAAGGATCCAGTGAGGCACTCGTCGCTGCCTCCTTATGAGCTGCAACCCCAACTGCCTCAGCCGACTCTTACCGGCCTCCCCCCACCAGCACGCCCTTTGGGAGCTAATTTTGCCAATCTCCTTCCCGTTCTACTCATCCCTCCCAATGCTGACCCTGAAGATTCTGCCAGCGGATCAGATCTTACCGCATCTCCCTCTATAATGTCTGTTCACTTGTGAACAAGGCCATTGCCATCCATGAGCTTATTGTGGATGATTGCACCGAAAACCTGGCTGATGGCACCTCCCCGCCTTGCTGTATCTTCCACGACCTGCCCTGCTCAGACCGCCATGGTGGCAGCGCGGCTCTCATCACCAAATAACACCTTGGTCTTGACCCCTCCACGGTCTCTAAATTGTCAGACTGCTTGTCCGACATACAGTTCTGGATGAGCAAAAATTTTCTCCAATTAAATATTGAGAAGACCGAAGCCATTGTTTTTCGGTCCCCGCCACAAACTCAGTTCCCTAGCCACTGACTCCATCCTTCTCCCCAACATCTGTCTGAGGTTGAACCACTCTGTTCGCAACCTTGGTGTCATATTTGACCCTGAAATTAGCTTCCGACCACATATCTGCAGCATAACAAAGACCACCTATTTCCACCTCTGTAACATCACCCGTCTCCGCCCTTGCCTCAGCTCATCCGCTGCTGAAACCCTCATCCATGCCTTTGTTACCTCTGGACTTGACTATTCCAACACACTCCTGGCTGGCCTCCCACATTCCACCCTACGTAAACTTGAGGTCATCCAAAACTCGCACCAAGTTCCGTTCACCCATCACCCCTGTGCTCGCGGACCTACATCGGCTCCCGGTTAAGCAGTGCCTCGATTTCAAAATTCTCATACTTGTTTTCAAATCCCTCCATGGCCTCACCCCTCCCTATCTCTAAACTTCTTCAGCCTCACAACCCCCCCACCCCCACCCAGAGATATCTGCGTTCCTCTAATTCTGCCCTCTTGAGCATCCCTGATTGTAAATCGCTCAACCATTGGTGGCTATGCCTTCTGTTGTCTAGGCCCTAAGCTCTGGAATTCCCTGCCTAAACCTCTCCGCCTCGCTACCTCTCTTTCCTCCTTTAAGACGCTCCTTAAAATCTACCTCTTTGACCAAGCTTTTGGTTACCTGCTCTAATTTATCCTTGTGGCTTGGTGTCAAATTTTTTGTCTTAAAATACTCCTGTGCAGCGCCTTGGGACGTTTTACAACATTAAAAAGTGCTATATTAATACAAGTTGTTGTTGGTCTGTCCCCCTACTCCTCTGGCACCTTCTCCTCCTTTGAACATCTCATCTTGTTGCACCCCTCTCACCTCCTTTAAAACCCTCGTTCTCTACCGCCCATCCAAGTTTCTCACCGAGATAGCTTCACTGCTTTTCCCCTCCTCAGCCTTTGCACTGAGCAGCTTCTCATTTTCTGTGATTTCAACTTCGATTTCCACATGCCCTCCTATCCTTCCTTAATCTCTTCCTCCATATAAACTCCCCTATCTTTTTGGCCCTCCAGTCACAACGACATTTCTGCAACTGCTCAATCACACCCTTGCCTCCACCTTTGATGCCCTTGACCCCATTAAAACCAGTGCATTCTCTCACTCTGGTTGTTCCCCCTGGTATGGCCCTCGCTTAAGTCCAAGGGACGCAGACTTGAATATTTATGGCCGACAACTGGTTTAGTCATTCATTGCTAGGTCTGGCTGGACCATAAAGCACCATCAGGTCCTGATTTCCTCTGTCAACACAGCTCAGTATTCCAGGATCATCCTAGAATGAAAATTTAACTTCTGGTTTCTCTTCACTACAGTCGTCTTAAATTCCTCTCCCCTGCCTTCTCCACCTTCAACTCCAACAAGTGCGAGCTCATGGACATCTAGATTGAGACCATTCGTTCAGCTGCCTCGGCCGCTTCCCTCCCTTCCCCTAACCCACCAAGCCAAATTTCCCCTAAAGTTCCCCTTGCCCTAGCCCTGGACCGCGTACCCAAAAATATTAGATGGAACATTGCACCCAGCTCTACCTCACAACTACGTCTCGACTGCTCCACTGTCTGTAGATGAGCAGAAATTGCCTCCAACTAAATATTGCAATGACCAAAGCCATTGGCCCAGAAATTGATCTCGCTCTGTTCCCGCGGGGGTAAGGCTTCCCCGCGATCTCTCACTCCGCTTGTGCTTTTTCAGATCCAGCTCGCACGAACTTGATGTTCCAGACATCAGCTGGGCAGTGCTTGCGTATCCCACCGGCGTAGTGAATTCGTGCGAGCTGTGGGATCACGTGACTCAGTTAGAGCCAATGGCAGCACACCATCTTCCATTCATAAGTTTCACATACGTGCTGTGAAATCTATGAATCTTACCCCCCCAAAATAACAGCTAAACCTTAATTAAATTTAAAAAAAACCCATCACATTAATAAAATAAGTATAGTTAAATAAACCATTTTAAATAAAAAATTAAATTTTTGAAAAAATTTAAAATCTTTTAAAAAGTTATAAAAATAAACTTACCTGTCTTTAAAGTCTCTAAAAAAGATATACCTGTTAAAAAAAATTCAAAAAAATACTTAATTCACTACTTACCTTGTTAAAAGTGGGTCTTACTCCTCCTTTTTCCATTTCTAAAATCTTCCGTACTTACCTGCGCGTCCAAAGCACGAAGTGCACAGCGTGCGCGCAGCCTGTAGTGCGCACGCGATGCACCGAGGAACCGCCCCCTTTTCAAAAGACCAAGTGCCGGTTTTCAGCGCATGCGCAGGGCATGCAGAAAACCGGCAATTGGAGAGAGAATACGCGAGAGTACGCAGTGCGTACTCTCGCGTCGCGGGATGAATTTTTGGCCCAATGTCTTCGGTCCCCGCCACAAATTCTGTTCCCTATCCGCCAACTCCACAACTCTCCCTGGCCATTGTCGGAGGCTGACCCAGATAGTTCGCAACCTCTGTCATATCGGACTTTGAGATGAGCTTCCAACCACATATCTGCTCTATCATCAAAACCACCTACTTCCACCTCCATAACATCGCCGTCTCTGCCCCTGCCTCAGCTCATCTGCTGCCGAAACTCTCATCCATGCCTTTATTACCTCGACTCACCTATTCGAATGCTCTTCCAGCAGGCCTCCCATCTTCCACTTAAAAATACTCATCCTTGTTGTCAAATTCCTGCATGACCCCCCACCACTTTCTTCAATGTACTTCATTGTCAGTAAAGTGCCTTGGGACATGCTGAGGTCGTGAAAGGCGCTATATAATTGCAAGTCTTTCTTCCCCCCAAATGGCAAGTATGTTTCAGTTTACAGCTTGCAGATTTAAGGTGATGAGGTAGCTGGTGTATCCATCTTTTTGATTTCTTCCTCAGATCCTATATGGTCTTGCCCCCAACCACTTCCTTTGGTACGAGAGTGGTGGAAAAACACCAACAGGCATCAATGTCACTCAGAAGCCAGGCTTGGGGAAGTTAGAATCTGAATTTGATGGGCACTCAAGTAAGGTTAGGAATAGTTTTATTTGCAGTGGCAGAAGATGGGAGTTAGGGGAAGGCAGGGGATGTGAGAGAGTGGAGCTAAGCAAGTGGTCAGAGAGCCTGTTCAACGATCGATAACTCTTAGGACTCAAGGCCAGGTGTGATCATGCAATCAAGGGGGTGGACCATATGTGTAGGCAGGAAAGTAGACATGGTAGGCAAGGTTAAGCAAAGCAAATCAGGTGTGGGAGGGTGAAAACTGGTGAGGGTTAAAGTCATCTAGGATTATTTGTCACATGGTACAGAGGATGAGCAGTTGCTTAGTGCAGAGGCAGAGATTGGACTAGGGGATTATGCAGTCTTGACAGTTTTCATTTCATATTATGCAACGAACCAAGGTGAACCAGCAACTAAGCAGCATTTAGCCAAATGGACCTTTGACCTCATCCTGCATTTATCATCTTGTATGGAGAAAGTCCAGTGGGAGTTAATGGCAATTCCATGACTGCTTGCTAGGCAATCTCAATCAGGTTTCTAATAATGGCATAGGCAAAACTGGTAGAGTAATTTTCATATTTATTAACTAATGACGTGTAGATTTAACTGCAGCACACACCTTTGGCAGATTAGTACTCCTATGGTACGTGGAGGATGTAAAGGAATAAAAAAATTAGAATAGCATCCTCTACAAACTACATTCCACACCTATTGTAGGTGTAGTTTTGGGGTTAATTTTAGGTGGTTAATTGTTGCAATGACTGGTGCTGAGACTTTATAAGCAGAGATTTTTTTTTTTTTTTAAAAAGGCAAATTGTTTTTTTAAAAAAGATTAAAGGGGAGTGAGCAAACTAGAGTGAGATAAGACAAGTGAAGAAAACCACCAACGTGTTTTCCATTATACCGCCAATACGGTAATGGACTGTAAATCTATCTGAAATAACAACAGAAAACGCTGGAAAAACTCAGCAGGCCAGGCAGCATCCGTGGAGAGAGAAAGAGAGTTGACGTTTCAGGTCGATGACCTTTCATCAGAACTGGGAAGAGCTGGAAATCAAATAGATTTAAGGCCAGGGTAAAGCTGGGAAAAGGGGGAGGGGATAAAGGAACAAAGGAGGAGATGAAGAGACATGAAGAGACATTAAGAGATATGCAAGGCTAGAGGTGGTGTTAATGTGACAGATTAAGGCTGAATGAAGTGTGAAATCTACTGGCAGAATGAAGGACAGCTGCCAGCTTCTAGGAGGAAAAAAAAAGGTGGGGGGGACAAATAAAAGGGTGGATAAAATAAAATATAAATGTGATTGGAGCTGAGGTTATGATCTAAAATTGTTGAACTCGATATTGAGTCCAGAGGGCTGTAGCGTGCCTAAACGAAAGATGAGGTGCTGTTCCTCGAGCTTACGCTGAGCTTCCGTGGAACAGTGTAATAGGCCGAGGACGGTGAGGTCAGAGTGGGAGTGAAGCGGTGAATTAAAGTGACAGGCCACCGGGAGCTCGGGGTCCCCCTTACAGACTGAACGGAGGTGTTCCGCAAAGCGGTCACCCAATCTGCGATAAATCTATCTGGTCTGGTCTGTTATCATTCATAAGGTACAGTATGGTGCAGTTTATCCACTAAGAGCCTTTGAATCACAATTTGGCAACTCATTAAAGAAGCTAATCTTCACAGATAATATTCCTGGCTCCATTCAGTTTATTTGTATAGATTTTATTGGTAGGTGGTCTCAGATTGCCATACCTTTTTGCATACTTGGAATTTGGCAAGCATCAACAAGAGAGAAATTTGCTGCATCAGCAGATATATCCAAATCTTACCCAGAGCATGGGCTGAAGTAGGAAGGAGAACACACCTATGAGATTCAAGAACAAAGGGCTTCTCTAGGATAGCAGTACCTGACCTCACCCAAAATACCGATTGGAGGACGAGGGACAACTTCAGACAATTAAAGCAGTCTGCTTTATATGAGCTTTGTTTATAGTCCCACAAGTACGAACACCCAAGTCTGGAGTGTAGGAGCTGCAGTTTCCTTAAGCATAGATAGAGATCAACCAGAAGTTCAACTGACCCAATTCTTATCATAAAAAATATAAAAAGGGCCACCTCTATACTCCTATTGAAGATGGCAGTTGGAACAATCTTTCCTGCATCCCTATTTAAAAAAAAAAATTTGCATTTCTATAGTGCCTTTCATAGCCTTAGGACGTCACAAAGCGCTTTACGGCCGATTAAGTACATTTTCAGGTGTAGTCACTGTTCTAATGTAGGAAACGTAGCAGCCAATTTGCACAAAGCAAGGTCCCACAAACAGCAATGTGATAATGACAAGATGATCTGTTTCTGTGATGTTGATTGAGGGACACCAGGGATAACGCCCCTGCTCTTCTTCAAAATAATGCCATGGGATCTTTTACGTCCACCCGAGAGCAGACGGGGTCTCAGTTTAAGGCGTTATCCAAAAGATGGCACCTCTGACAATGCAGCACTCTCCTGGTACTGCACTAGAGTGTCAGCCTAGAGTTGTGTGTTTATGTCTCTGGCAAGGGACATGAACCAAGAACCTTCTGACTCAGAGGTGAGTGCTACCAACAGACACAGCTGAACTGCAGAGATTTATTAAGAACTAAAGTCATGGCGGAGTGGGGTGCAAAGTCTCCAAAGTGCAGGCATTGTGATGGGATAAGCAACGGATGCATGTTTAATGTAATGAAGAGAGAATTATCGGGTCCTTTATTTAAAAAAGGGTAAAATTAACTTAGAAGACCGCCCAATAGGCCATTGGATTCCTAATTTAGTTCAGCACTTAGTTCAAAAATAGGATTCAAATGGAACAGTTTAGAAATAGAATCAATTCAGTGGGTGAAAGTACTGCATGGCATAGTAATTAACCATGCACCCAAGGTTTTAATCTCTGCTTCCAAACTCAGCTGGATCAACAATACAGAGCTCTAGCAAGCCTAGGTTAGGGAACGGAAGGGGGGGGCAAATCAGATTGGCTGGTGTTCCAACACCTGATTGTCCAGCACGTGTCTGGAGAACATGGTCAAGTTTGGCTGTGAAGCCACCTTATGGCTAAGAAGCCTCAGCATTGGCTGCCCATGTTCTTAAATGAATGTGAATTTGGGCAAATTACTATGGGATCTCTCCATGGTTGAACTATTACTTTTCTAAAGTGTCCATCAACTAATCACTGCAAGTTAGCATTGATCGGCTACTTTTTTCCTCCAGCTGAACTGGGGCACTGTTATGTTATAGCACTTTCGATGAAAGAAATCCCAACATTTACTTGATGAGGATAAGAATATTCAAAACTGATTTAAATTCCTGACAATGAAACTGGAAGTCCCAATATCACAAAATTGACCATCTTTATTTTAAATTTAAAAAAAAAGTAAACAGATGTTTCAAATCTGGAATTGTTCAGTTTTAGATGCCATAATTTAGAAATATCTCTGCCTTATAACATAAGCAGCCTTGCAGCATGAATAAAACAATGCAAGATGAAGAATTCTCTGTTATGAAGTTATATGAAATTGCAGCAAAATTAAATGGTGATGCTAAATACTTTTCCTTTCTGACATAGCCTCTTTTGCCATATCCTCCCAAGGACCATGTGGAGGAAGCATGAACAGAAACAAAAAAAAAAACTTAAAACTATTCTTGAGTGGGTTGTAATTTTTTTTATTGTAGGGCAGAAAGCGCATTTGTACAGTGTACGGCAAGTCAAAACAAATGGCAGAATGCAATTTACAAAATATACAAATAAATATCTCAGATTTTAATAAACCCAAGCCCTCGAATGCAAGGTGACCGAGGAAATCCACATTTTCAAGTAGAGTTCTAAATATTTAAAATATTCATATTAAAATTCTTAGTCCAAGAATGAAAATTGGGCTTTATCAGACTACCATAGAGGGGTAAACATGGTGTTGAATAAAAAGTGTTTTTTTAAAAAAAGCTACTGATGCAAAACTTTTTACAAATCATAATGCTACCAGTTAACTCAAACCAGGTAAAACAATACATTCTGAAGAGTAAAGCGACTGTGCAAAATTGATCTTTATACATTCTGCCCAATTAGAGCATACATACATCACACTGCAAAATTCCGTCGTCAGTTGCTGCCTCATTAAATTACTCTTAATTTTACTCCTTGTGTTTAAAAAACCCAAGGAGGTTACTGGTACTGCAGTACTAATTTGGAAAGAATTTCACAAGATCGGCTTGAATGAAAAACATCCTCTCGGTCCATTTGTTTTCACCCTTTCAGAACATGAATCCAGCTGTCTTCCCATTACATCATCTACCAGCTCCTTCAAAGAGCCCAGTTCTGCCTTTGAGCAGAACTGCATATGTATCAGTTTGCAAATTTCCAACCATCCTTTTTAAATATCAAATCCCAGCTACGAACAAATCAAGACTTGCTAGTATAATGTTCAGCTCTAAAAATCACTCAGGCCAGCATTAGGATCAGAATCCAAAAGTGAACATGTTCCTCAGCAATCCAGTTGCTTATTTAGTAGGAGGACCTTTTTAAATAGTTTTTTTTAAATCAGGTTGGCGGTGAAGGATCCAGGACTAAAGACATCTGGGTTGGGGGGGTGGAAAACTGGCAAAAAAGAAAGCTTCCCTTTCAAAAAGGTGGGCAATTTAGAATATCGTTTAGTTGGCTTTTTAAAAAAGATATAGGGTGAACTTTGCGGTTGTAATGACTGTGAAACTGTCAGCGTTCGCCGCCATTACTGTGAAACTGACAGCAACTTCTGACGTCCGCACATGCGCAGTTAAACACGGAAATCCAAAAGTTGCTGTTGCAAGGGTGTGAAGTCCCTGCAGATGGCAATCGTCAGAAATCACTGACCTGATGAAAACTTTCCCCTTTTACGCTGCAATATTGCAGTTAAAAACCCCTGAAAAAGTTATGCCTTTTGAACGAGGTGTAGCTGGGTTTTTAATGGCATACTAAGTCATAACTACTGCTGAACAACTTCTCTGGCACTGAAAAACGAATTTTATATTTGTGGAATGTCAAATTGTTCCATTAGGATAAAAATTACATAGGGTTTTAATAATTTTTTTTTTTTTTAAGTTTGATATTTCAGCTTCTACTTTAATCCCATGTGCATGTCCCAATCTTTATTTTGCTTGCTGTAAAATTTATTTAAAAAAAGGATAATCAGGGCATTTTACTTCCTGGTTTGCTGTCTGAGAATTCTTCAATACTGCTTAGCCTGCTTGATGAATACACACTTGCTGGAAGCTGGAGATCCCCTAGAATTGGCACCAGAATCAAACCAACGTCGGGAAAGGTGAAAAATCGACGCCATAGATTGCTAGATCTTTGTGGGCAGCTTTCTGAGGTCAGCGGTGAACACCACCACTTACCACAAAATCTGGGCTAATATATTGCTGGTTCTTCACATGCAGAAGAACACTGAATCATAACTACATAGTGCTCAACACATTAAGGAACGGAGATACTACACTCAAAAGAATTGTAACAGGACACTCATTCTGTAGCATACAAGGGTGCAGATGGAACAGAAGTTACATTAAAAATGATCAGAATTTTTTTTTGTAGTTTGCTCATACTTTCAACCAGATGTGGAAAGAAAAATCTTATGTATCAGTACTTTCGGCTTAATGTGGGACATGACAAAATGTCCACATTTTAAAATGCTTAATTCTGAAATACAACTTCTTCAGGCCAGATTTAAAAATACATTTCAGCTTTACGTTTTCCTTCATTTTACTCTTAAACATATTCTAAAAGGCTTCATGTGCTCCAGTTACTGTTGGGCTAAATCAATTTAGATATTAATTATAAAATGACAATTTAAAAATGTTGAGAGCTAAAAATGTTGACCAGCACAGTAACCGAAAGTTTATTTTGGTGTTTAACTGCGCAGTTGACCTTTGCTATAGCACACAAGAAAAGCTACCGCTCCTCAATGCTTCTTACATCCAACCAAACCTGGTATGACAGTGTCAACATGTTTCACAACTTAGAATTCTGTGTTATTAAATGAAAACTTGGTAATAAATTCTGTTAATTGTAAATGTTATAGTTTGATCAGACTACTTGTGTTCTAGTTTCTGCTTTTCACTTTTAAGATTCTGTAATTTCTCCAATTTCTTCTCTGCTGGAAGCACCCAGTCATGCTAAAGTGCAGTTTCCTGGGCACTAGAAGTTCCCTGCTACCTTGCCCAAGTGATCATTCTTCACGTGAACATAGACAGGCACAGAGAACGAAATTAAGCCTCATCCGGTCTTCACCAGATTTCCCACATGCACTTCCAAAGATCACTGATTGCAATCAGAAGCAAGATCCCGGACAGATTTCTCTCCATCAGTAGCCCAGGTACAGAGGTCAATTTTAGTAATCTCAACACTACCTGGTTGACTTCAGCTAACTCACAGATAAAGGATCGAACCTGGGGCCTTCCTGGTCTGTACGGCTCCATACCGCAGCAGATGGTGCAATTACTTAAGCCATCTGGGGAGCCTAACATGCAGCCATTTAAATTTCAGTTCTCCACTCACTCAAGTTACATCTTGTTCAAGATGCCTGCACAACCATAGTACTTTCAGCCTTCTGCAATGATCACACTGCTGCCAACAGGTAATTCTCTCTCCATTCTTTCATGCTTAGCTACATACTGTATCTGTTATGTTCAGTTACAGATTCTGCTATATTTTGTGTCTTCCTCAAATATTTTTCTACAACAGTCCCTTATTTATTTCCTGACATGCAAGGTAGAGAAAGTATTAGGGAATGCTTCTAGCTCTGAATCCAAGGTGATTTTAAAGTCTGAAGAAAGGAGTAGTGCCACATTTTTTGATGCACATTTCCATGTGCAAAAACTGCTCTCTTTCCACCCCAATCACCAAACACAAAAAAAGGTCAGATACCTGTGATTAATAACTATTGCTGCAGTTTCTCAGCATTCTCAGCTTTTTGAATCATGTGCCCCCTGCTATAATGTATTTGGATCAGTATGGCTGCATACCGCATTAGATGGTATAATTACTTGCAGCCTTCTGGGGAGCCAACATACAATTGGGCCTCAAGTAGATTATAAAGGAGGGTCTACTGTAAATCCAATTAAGCCTCCATCCCAGTTGAGTTTAGTTTAGTTTCGTTTCTCTTTGCACAATGTGCAGAAAGTTTCAAGTTCTACTTGTTATATGCATCCATTTCACCTCTTAAACTAGCTTGTATTTCAATCTACTTCATATTCAATTTAAAAAAAGTAGAATCAACTCAACCGTCAAAACAGGAAAATAGAAATGCTACTTCATAAATTGAGAATAGTCAGGTTTCTTCCTTCAACTCGACAGTTATACATAGTTCAAAAAAATAAATCGGCAAAGCTACAAATAAAACCACCAAAACAACCAACACCGAAAAGAAACAAGTCAGTATGCCACATTTAAGATTTAGAAAATAATCGATCTGCAAAGTTAGAACTTTTCAGTCAGTAACTTCACAGGACATTTACATAATCCACTGGTTAACAACTATCCTCCAACACCAATGTATTCACAACACCAGGAACCCAGAGGATACGTACACCTCGCCCTTCTTGCCACTAAAAACTATTTAAGAATCCTCATCTGCATTTAAGCATACATTCCACAATCATTTGCAGTGATGTGGGATAGCAATACTTGCTCAAATTACTCTTCAGTTCATTTCAAGGAAGGAATTACTGTTGAAATTTGAGTATTGTATACCCAAAAGTTAAAACATTTAACAAAAATTGCCATTTCTGCCAACTTATAATACTAATGTACTCAGTTTCACAATTTAGTTAAAAATATCACAGTACTTCACAACTGTGTGACTTAAAGAAGAACTAATTTTCTTAAAGTAGAAAATGTAGCAATATCACTAACTACATAAACTAACAAGCGACAACATTTCCTTCAGGGTCTCTTGTAACGTTGAAATATTTAGTGCCATATTTAACAAAAGTATAAAGTAACGGAGCAATTTGTTACTTACCATCTGAAGCTCATTGATTCACTCCAAACCTCTGGAGTATCTGGTCACATAACAACCCTATTAAAACAGCACTCCATTTACATTTTTGTAACTGCAACATTTTAAAATGGTGTATAAATCAAGATTTCATTCACTAGGTATTTAAAAAATATATTTTAATTGCAAGTTCATTCAAAACATGCCAGCAAGGAAATGCATCTTATTCATTACGACTGAACAAGTTCAGTATTGTTCAATGCTTGGGGGGGTATCAATTTTACGTTATTAAAGTCTTTGCCTGCCTACCTAGGTTTATCTTGACCCATTCATTCACTGCTGAACAGGACATCCAGACATGCCCTGACTGTAGCTGCTAGTTACAGGTAAACGGATGGCACCATGACTGCAGATGCAGAGTGGATTCCAGCTGCATCAAATGTCACCACAGCTATTGTGTAAAAGCTAAACCTACAGCTTTCCCTTGATCAGTCCAAAAGTACTATTTAATAGTCATAAGGTGATGGAACAGCAGTGGAAATTTTATGGGTGTTTGTACACACAACTTTGAAACATTACAAATTAAACATCAACATCTTAATTTTATCTTTCATTTAACTCTTAGCATTTTAGATACCGTTCATTTCAACATCCATGTACATCACGCCTAGAATTTCTGAAAAACATTACAACGGTCTTCAAAATAAAAGTAGAGCATACATTGTCCCCTCAAAACACAGCACATTTATACAATAAGGAATACAGAAAAAAATAATGCATGTACAAACAGGACAAAACAAAAACTTCAAAGAGTGTCTCCTGACCAACAGGTGTACCATCAGCTGTTACTGAAAGTCAAGCTCACACACAAAACACGGCACACTTCAACAGCTCTTCTGAATCAAATAAAATGGAAAATAAATCATCAAATGGAAGGGATTCAAGTAGGACCACTCCAGCAGTATAGAGAGATCTGACAGGCATGTGCACCGAGCAAGCACTCTTTTACACTATAACCACCAGAAATGCAGAAAACTGTCCAAAAAAGTGTTTATAATCGACACACATACCAGTATGTAATAAAGATTAACTGATTAAATCTGGAATCTGCTTTTGAAAACATCTGTATCTGATAAGCACGTTTGGATTAAAACTTAAAATCGGTGTTGGAGAATTATCTATATACAAAATAACTGTACAATTCCCTTTTCAGGAAGTATATTTACTTTACCAAATCAGGCCATATAGTATAGGATCCATTTTCAAAATTAAAACTTCTTCCTTCAGGCCCATCATAGAAGCAGCATTAACTTTTGTTCAGTGACATCACTGGTCTGGTTTTTAGGTAGCAGCAGGGAGGAAAAAATGACTAGGATACTAACAAAAAAATGTTTGCACCACTACTTCTAGGTCAGGCCTGTGAAAGGTTTATACACAAAATCAACAGTCAATCATAATAACTACCATCACAGCATGAGAAGATCTCACTGATCAAGACTGAAAGATTTAACAGCAGTACAATCAATTGGTTTACTTATTGACAACATCACATTTAAAAAAAAGTAAGCAGTTAATTCAACCATTCTTTACTCAGATAGTCTATTCATACAGCCTTCAGAAATCTAATTAAAGCAATATTTTACTGAGGGAAAAAAAAACAGAATATTCCCGGAACCAAACACATGATCCAATAAGTTTAGATGCCCAATGATAGCCTGAAATGCTATTATGCAGGCCAGTGTGGCAAACGGCTAGATTTTTTAAATCCCGTTAAAATGCGCAAGTGCAATCCTAAATTTTACATATGTGGGGTTAATTTCTCCAGGACTATAAAGGAGGAATTTGTTTTATACTGTCAATTTATACTATTAATAGGAAGGCACAACAGACATAATTATTGCAGTTCAATTTCCAAAAGACTTATTCCAAACAGTTCACTCCACCTGTACTTGGCAATACTGAGTTACACTATACCACAGCTCATACTTCAACAATTTAGGCTGCTTAGTTAAGATCGTGTATTCAGTTACAATACAAACAGTAAATCAACCATGTGATTATACCACTAAAAATTACACGATGACTCCATTCATTTTCAGTTAACAGACAATGTAGGAGAGCAATGAGAAAAAATTGCAAACAATTAAATACATTTAAAGTTACTTTGACATTGACTTGGAAGTGCTTTTTATAAAGGCTGTTACAGATGTTGCACAGGAAAAAAAAAAATTCAATCCAATGTACTCTGGCAGTACAAACAATTCTCCAAGATCACAAAGTTGCGTGCAAATCAGTCAGCAGTCCAGTGTAGCACAGAATACACAAGATTCTCCAGTAATTCTGGAGTACAATATTAAAGAAGCAGTGTCAGCATGCTATTTACAGTTAACAAAAAAGGCCAGTATGATCGATCCAAAACAGCTATGGAAAATAAAAAGCAATTCAAAAAGAGAATGTTTTTGTCAAGCAAGTATAAGAGTACTGTTTGTAAGATTTTAGCCCATGCGAAAACCTAATTCAAGGGCTACATGGAGGTTTATTTTTTTATATAAAGGTTCATGCTGTAGTTATGGTGAAATCATGTTTGTAGACATCAGTATGTGTGTAATGACTGGAGTGGTACATGGAAGATGATGGGTGATCGGGGGGGGGGGGGTGGGATTAGCTTCCCTTAAATTTGGTTGCCTTTGAAAGCACCACGAGCTGCAGTAGAGGCTGCATTTGCTGCAGCGGTCTGCACAGTTTTGTTCGACATGACTCCTGTTGCAAACTCTTGCTGAGCTTTCTCAAAGCTAGCTCCTGTAGTACGATACATTCCATGTACCTAAGGAAGAAACAAATCTTAGTTAATAAGTTCTTCTCTCCCAAGACTAAGTGTATATGGGGAATAAAGCACAGAAAGGAAGTTTTTTGTAGCATAGTTCAAGAAAATGCTCATTTGTTTACAGCAATCATAAACTAGAATGGAACACATGCAAAGACGTGTGAGAATGAACGAAAGGCTTCAGAAATGACAAAGGCATGGTCAGAATTTTTTTGACATCCAAGTTATCTGCACTATGTTTCTCTCAACTGTAATTTGCATACATCAATTCTTTGCAAAGATATTTCTGGGTTTCTCAAACTTGTTCAGAACTTGAGACCAGATCAAGTTTTCTATCACTTGCATATGAAATCACCAATTAGTGCTTTATAGAATGATTACTTTGTTAAAAGCTGCATTTTGTTTCTGATACACGCTAATGCACTTAAGCACAACATACATTGAGAAAATTTGTTGCACCCAAGATGGCACCTCTGGCATTCATTTGAAAAGATTAAATTTTAGATGGAAAATTACTACTTTTATAAGCAGTTTTCTTTATTTCTACTGAGCAGCTTTTCTGCCATCATCTGGACAAGAGTGTCATATCTAAATTTGCCATCATAATAAAGTAATTGTACTTAATAGCAGATCTCCCATGGTGCTGCACACGCGGAGTCGAACAATGTGCGGGTGCATAATCAGGGTAACAAAATGTGATGGGTAAAGTGTTACAGGAAATACAACACTAGGAGGTGTGCACTATACACAAGACTAGATCTCCCGTAGTATTGTTCATAGCGAGCCGTCTAAGTTTTGACTTTTGTCTGTGTCTCATGGTGTTAATTTAATGCATGTGTCTGTGCTGTGCCTTTCATCTCTGCAATATATACACACTGGATAAAACAATACGTGCATCCTGATGCTATTTGTGTTTTTCCAACTGCTGATAATGAGGAGTTTGTGATGGGTCTCGGGTATGTTCTGGTGAATGTGTGTTTGTTGAACCGTGGCCTGTATTTTTTTTTTTTTTTATTACTGACATACATGCTTCAATTTATATGCAATTTTAATGTGATTTAATTTTCAAACTTAAAAACATGTGACTAGCTTACAGTTGGAGGGACTCAGAGCAATGTTCCTTGTAATTTTTTTTGGGTGCGCGGCCCATTCACAGTTTTGCGCATGCATGAACTTTAACATTGCAAGTGCCGGTCCCAGGCTGCACGGGACCGGCAGAGAGTTGCGCAGCTTATTGGGAACATTGCTCAGCAGTATAATCTGCAATTTAATGTGCTAAAATCAAGGAGAATGCTCTTCTAAAGTATAGCACAGGTCAGTTTGTGGAAAATCTATGCAGCATTTTTAAAGTACTGCCCACAGCAACATTATAAATCCTACTCATTGCTCAAGTTATTGAATTGTAGGCCTAGAATTCTTGGGCAGTGTATGGCCGGTAACAGTCAAGAATTAGAAGTGCAGAAGAGGCCATGATGTGAAAAAAAATACAAATGGCGAGTACAACCCAAGAAAGGGGAGCAGAGCAGGGCACTGGATGGAAAGAGAGTAGGGCCTTGGGTGGAGCCAATAAAAAGAGAGAGGCCATGGAGACCAGTGGTGTAGAACAGGGGCAAGATAGACAACAAAAAAAAATCAAAAATGGAAGAAATAGATAAAATTAACACAAAAAGAGACTTACCTGTAGAAAGGGGAAAATGGGTTGAGAAATAAATTGACAAGTAAACCTGGGCAACTTGTGCAACCAGTAGTGGAAAAATTGAAATGCAATGAAAGGTAAGCGAGTGTAATAGGTTAAGCAGGCATTACAGCATTAAAACGAACATAAGCAGGTGTTCTCAAGTGTCAGAAGTCGTGACAAAAGCGTGACACAGGAAGTACAGATAGTTTCAAGGAAACTATTATTTAGATAGGTATCCCCATCAGTTAACCCCAGGGATCAACATTAGTAAAAATGCCCAATCAGCAAATCTTGCCATGAATTGAAAAATTGTAAGAATTGGCTGTACTCCAAGCAAAGATTGGACATTGAACCCACTGTACTTATTGCAACACTGCATCTCACTGGGTTTTTAATTAAAATTACTTGCTTACATTTACACACAAGGTTTTAATATAGGATCATAAAGACTTTAATAGCTTAGAAGTCCACCGCTAACTATTCTACATTTCAATGTGCCACTCACTGGGAAGATCTCAGCAGATATTGAACAGACTCAATACTCAAGTCTGGCTATTACACATAGCAATTTACTCATTAAATATATATGGCTATTCACAATAACCAGCTTTAATACATCCTAGTCGATGGCTACACACATAATTGACAGCTCCTTCAAACGAATTAAACAACCTCTATTGCTTGAAGATTATCTACTGTACATATTTTAACCCTTTTCTCAAAATGCCCCTGTGAAAATAATCTTTGCAGAATGGTTATTTTGGGTACTGTTGAAAAACAGAAATGCAAGAAAAATCTATACAATGTGCTCCAAATAAATATTTTTGCCTTTTAGGAAAAACACTATTCAATCAATTTTTCTTCTAATTACTTCAAGTTACTTATTGGAATGCCCTCTCTGATCCCCTCCCCCAAAATAAGATGGTATTTCTGTCTTCGAATGGTCTGCTTCCTCCTTCAGCTGAAAGAGCTGGATAAGTGTTTTTCTACAGCTATCTTAATAATCAACAGAAAGGATGGACTTGTGATAACTTGCACTTAAATAGCATTTTTAATGTAGGAAAAAAGAGAGAGTCCTATGGAGTTTCAGAGGTGCAAGGGAAAAAAAATTGATTACATGTCCTAAATTCTCATTTGGTTCAGCATTAAAGATTGGGTCAGAGAAGTGGATTTTAAGGAGGAAAGGGAGATAGAGGAATTCCAGAGTGTGGAGCCTAGATGGCTGAAGGCACAGCGGCCAGTGATGTAAGTGGGGGTGAAAGATGCCCAAGAGGTTGGAGTCATGAACAGAGCTTCCCACTGGAGTGAGGGGGATAGGTTGTATTGCTAAAAATGAGATGGGGGGGTGGGGGGGAGTGGCGAGGCCATAGAGAGTTTAAACAAGTGGATGAGAACTTTAACACGAGGGGCTGGAGAACTGGAAGTGAAATGTAGGTCAACAAGAACTTAATTCAGGATAGGTTATGCACGGCAGAGTTTTGGTCGAGCTGAAATTTATGATGGGTGGGAGGTCAGCCAGGAGAGCCTTGGAGTAAACAGAGCCTTCAAGTAACAGAGGCATGCATGAAGATTTCATCAATAGATGGGCTGAAACAAGAGTGGTGACAGGTGATGCGACTGGGGTGGAAGTAGGTGGTCAGTGTGATGGAGTGTATGTGGCATCAGAAGCTCAGCTCGGGGTCAAATAGGATGATGGGTTTGCGAACAGGCTGGTTCAGCCTGAGACAGTGGCTGGGGAGTGGAATTGAGCTGTTGGCAAGAGCTGAAAATAACATTAAGGCAAACAATCAGACAGCACAGAGGCATAAGATAGAGATAATATTTTGGGATACAGTATGAGTAATTTGAGACAAGAAATATGGTAAAAGTAGCATGCTTGGAAGCTATGGTTCGCAAAGCTTTCCATCACGAAGGGTTCTCATTGCCTCATGTTTGGGTCAGTTATAGACAAATTCATAGAGATTGAATACTCAACAACTCAATGATTGTTGCATCATGCGACTACTAGGATGGTAGAAGACAAACTAGATGGACCTTTGTCTTCTTTCGTCTAGCAATTCCTATGTTTTCAACAACCAGGATGGAAGACAGCAAAGTGTTTTGCTGGGGATAAAGGCATCAACAGGTGAGGGAGTGATTGATCAGCAGCCACAGAAGCTATTGCAATGAATGAAGGACCCAAGGCAAAACATTTGGGAGTTTGAAAGTGCTGTTGTAAATGACTTGAGCAAGAGTGCCAGACACAGAAAGTAGTGGGCGGAGATGGCCTTGTCAGCGACTGAAAGCATGGGAGATGGCAAGGTCAAAGGGGTGGCCATTAATATGGGTGGGAGAGTTTGTATGACAGTGGAAAGTATAGCCAGGCCAAGAGGCTTCAGTAAGGGTCAAAAGATTGCCATCCACGAGACAAGTTTTAGTCAAAGCCAGAATGTCAATATAAACATCCATAATAAGATTAGTAGGTGGCAAAGGCCTGGTTTGCATGTGAACAGATATTTTGGAACTCAATACGAAGAGGGGCAGCGATTGTTGATTCGCTGGCAGAGTCGAAGTCAGAACGTGCTGGGTGAGATGAGTGGAAGGATGTTGGCGAGGTTAAACCCCAGTGGGCACATCAAGGGGAAAGGTGGGGAGGGGGAAAGAAAGAGGCGGAGGAGGAGCAGTTGGGAACATAAAAAGTAAATGGACAATGACATGCCACAAAAGATTTCAACTTCAAAAATACCACAGCACATTGGTTATTTTCAAGCAACAAAATTCAGGTCACAGCTGCCTACTGCAGTGATCAGACTGCCACCTGTTGATAAATCTAGGTAAAACAATTCACAACAGCAAATAATTAGTACAACACAATGCAAATTTACATATACTTACAAATTACAATTGCAACTAATCAGCTATTCTTTGATACTATGAAATAAGGAATCATTTCACTGCATATTAAAAGTCTACTTCCAAAAGTATATTCCCATAACTAAGCTATCATTTATTCACAGAAAAACTTCTACAACTGGGGGAGTACTGACCGAATAAAAACAATTCCATGTATTTTATACTTCTGCAGAAAATATATTTTTCCCTATTTTCCCCTCTTATCTTCTCTGAAGGAATCAACTACCTGTACTTGCTTCTACAGGGGCCTTCTGGTACGAACCCAAGTGAGAATGGTTTTGACGAGAGCTTCAACAGCAAATATTGGTAGGTTATTCAACTGCATGGGGGAGTCACAATGGAGGTTGAACCCATTTTGACCCGATGGCCACGATGCACACTTTGGTAGGGTCTCTGGTCAGCAAATAAGAGCTAGAAACATGGGCAACTTGCCACTTGCTCAGGGCATGAACTCCAATGTAATCCATAACCACTACCTATGTGTCAGCCATGGCTCAGTGGCTGCACGCTCATCTCAAGTGTCAGAAGGTTGTGGGTTCAAGTCCCACTCCAGAAACTGGAGCAGATAATTCAGGCTGAAACTCCAGTGCAGTACTGAGGGAGCGTGTAGAGGGAAGGCACAGGCATCAATTGCACAAGATGGCAGAGCTGAAGGAAAAGCAATCTCTCAGAGCTGCAGAAGGTTACAGAGATGGGGAGGGGCGAGGCAATGAAGGGATTTAAAAACAAGGATGAGAATTTTAAATTTGAGGTGCTGGAGGACCAGAAGTCAGTGAGCAAAGTGATGGGTAAGCAGAGCCTGGTGCAGGATAGGATACAGGTAGCAGAGTGTGAGGAGGAGTTCAAGTTTACAAAAGGATGCAGGGCAGGAGGCTAGCAAGGAGAACATTGGAATAGTCACATAGGTGACAAAAGGTGTGGATGAGAGTTTCAGATGGGCTGAGGCAGGGGCAGAGGAATGGGATGTTAGAGATGGAAGGGGCCTTAATGATGGGAGAGTACATGGGGTTGAAAGTTCAGCTTGAATAGGATGCCAAGATTGCGAACAGTCTGGTTCAGCATGGAATCAGTGGCAAAAGATATGGAGTTTGCAGCAAGGGCCGAAGACAAAGTTACTGCCACAGAAAAATTATATTTAATAGTTCTGGAAAGAATGTAATTATTAGTGGAAATATTAGTGATCATTTCAAATAGATTCTGAGATTATCAAAACCTAGTTAACTTTATTGGAGCAGAAGTAGCTCTTGTAAACTACCAACAGAAGGTGTACCCTTCTTACTTTGGGTCAGAAGCAGGGGTTTGCATAACAAACTAAATACTGGCTCATCTTTTTAAAAAACAAATCAAATCTTTTAAAGAGGATCATTTGGATTTCAGTGAAATGACTATTCAAAGGGGTCCGCAACTCATGCCCTCCAGTTCCAAACAAACATTCTTGAAATTATTCTGCAAGAGGACCGAAAATCAGCTAATACCACTGTAGCCCAATTTATTATATATAGTAAAACCATGCAACCGTTTCAAGGTACTTATTTAATCTAAGTATTCAGATGACCATGATAATCCATAAAAAGTAACAGTCACTTAGTTTATAACGTCATCTGGAATCAAGAAATGCAAAACTCTGAATATTTGGATTTCAGATCCTTGGGTATTCAAAAACATGATTATTCTGATAAATGCCACCATTCATATCAATACAGTAAGTATTTTAAACATTTAAGTAAATATTTTCTCATAACCATTTTAAAAAAAGAGGTATAAATAAGAAAGCTGTTTTTCTGATAAATTGCTTTCAAGCTTAGTGTGGAAACTAATGCAAAAAGTGGTTCATTACAATGGATGGGTAAAAATTGGTATACCTTTTTGAACATAATTAGTGAGACGACGGATGAGCCAGTAAAAGCTGCTGCAACAATCATCATCAGAACTCCAACAGGAATGCTTTTATTAAGAGCTGTAAGTGCTGAAATCCAACCACTGAAATACAGAGATGACTTCAGTTCTACCTTTCAAAATGCAAGCTAAGGCAACTAGATAACAGAAACCCACAAACTCTATACATTTTCTACAGGTTTCAATACAATTCTTATAAATTAAAAGATTTGAAGCATTTTTCACATTACAGAATACATTTTCAAATGTTCCACACAATTTTCTTCTAATACTACATGAAATATCTGCACAAATGTCCCAACACCTCAATTATATAAAAGTAAAATAAGTCTGTAGGAAAATGTCGAGGCAAGAGGTAACTGCACTGCCTAGTGTACCAGTAAGCCACATAGACCAGGAAGGTCTCAGTTTTGATTTCTGGGCTGAGATCAGCTAAGTCAGCATAGACTGCCAGGCTGGGGACACAATAGGTCTCAGCAGCTGTGGGATGAGAAGAAACCAATTCCTCCATCTCGATCTTTGCCCAGTGACTCCTGCTCCAAAAGTAAGTTTAATTGATAGATTTTGAATATTAAGAGAATCAAGGGATATGGGGATAGTTCAGGAAAGTGGAGATGAGGTAGAAATCAGCCATGATCTTACTGAATGGTGGAGCAGGCTTGAAGGGCCAAATGGCCTACTCCTGCTCCTATTTCTCATGTTCTTATGTAGATGCTGATTGAGAAGTAAACCCAGCCTTGGCTATAATGCTCACCCAAGGAAAGAGAGAAAAAGCAGCACACAAGATTTACCTGATAATTCTGTATACTCATTAAATTCTATTTAACCTCATTTAAAGATTCCTTTGTGAACCCAAAAACTCCCCTTAAAAAGTGATTTAATTGAAACTATAAATCATCCAATGGAACAATTTATTCTAATTGTAATGAGAACAGTCAGATGACTAATGACATTGGAAGCCAGGAAGTAGTACTCACCAGTTTCCCCACTGTGGAATTCCTACTGATTGCAGTACATGGACAGCAAATTGACAGATAAATACGAAGAAGAATAGAAAGAAGCTGAAGGAACTGTCACTCCTGAAATATAATACACATTTATCAGTGGCATTCAAAATGTTAATCATTTCCATGAACCCTGCCTCTCTGTTTCTTGAGAACGAAAAAGAGTGGAATAAATTGGTCAGAGCCACAGAATTGCACAAGACCATGTTCACATCACATCTAGTCAAAATTAAAAATAAAGCTAATAAGAGTTTCTCTTGCCCCAACGAGGTAAAATTAAAAGTTGATATGTAATGTTGAACCCGTGTAAAACCTTAGTAAGACCAGTTGGGAGTACTGTGCAGCTTCACTAGGATGCTTCCTTGTATAAGAAAATACAAAGGAAGACTTGATAAACTGGGGCTGTTTTTATTAGAACAGCAGAGATTATGGGGTAATTTGATGTGGTGTTTAAAATTGTGAAGGGGAGAGACAGAGTAGATTAAGACAGAGTAGATTAAAACAGACTAATTCTCGCAGCGGAGGGATCTAGAACAGGGGGACATAGACACAAGAGTAGACCATTCAGCCCCTAGAGCCTGTTCAGTCATTGTATCAGATCATGGCTGATCTGTATCTCAACTACATTTACCCACATTAGCTCCATATCCCTCGATACCCTTATCTCAATCTTAAATGTTATTGCCCCAGCAGCCAAAGCCTTTCTTTTGTGGGGGGGGGGGGGGGGGGGGGGAGAGGAGGAGAAAGATGAAAGGGAAGAGCCTTTCAGATTTCCAATATCCTTTGAGAGGGGGGGGGGGGGGGGGGGGGGGGGGGTGGTTTCGGATTTCACTCCTAACTGGCCGAGCTCCAATTTTAAAGTCATGCCCCCTTGTTCTAGATCCCCCTGGGAGGAAATAATTTCTCTGTATCTATCCTATTGAATCTCAATAATTTTAATGACCAATTAGATCACCCCTCAACCTTCTAAATTCAAGGGAATACAAGGTAAGCAAATGCAACCTGTCCTCATAATTTAACCTTGTAAGCCTGGTATCATTCTGGTGAAACTGTGTTACAGCCCTTCCAAGGCCAAAATCTCTTTCCCAAAACTGAAAACAGTACTCCATAAGTGGTCTGACCATGGCTCTGTACAACTGAAGCATCACATCCTCACTTCTGAATTCCAACCACCTTGAGATAAAGCCCATATGCCTTTTTGATTATTTTTGTACCCGTGCACTAGCTTTTAGTGATCTGTGCACATGGGCACTAAAATCCATTTGCTCCTCCACAGTCCCTAGTTTCTTGCCATTCAGAAAATATTCTGATATGTCTTTCTTGGATCCAAATGGATGACCTCACACTTCACTCCATCTGCCACAGTTTTGCCCACTCACCTAATCTGCCGATGTCCCTTTGTAATTTCCTGTTCCCATCTGCACAACTTACTGTGGTTCCTAACAGTGTATATATACACACACACACAACTCTATTCCTTCACCCAAGTCATGAATATGTCATGAAAAGCTGAGACCCCAGTACAGATCCCTGGGGATCCACCACTGGTCACATCCTGCCAATCAGAACACTTCCTTTATCCCTGCTCTCGTCTCCTCCCTCCCAGCCAATTACCAATCCATCTGACAGCAGAAACTTTTTTTTTTTTTTTTTAAAACATACCCACAGGGTTGTGAGGATATGGAATACACTACCAGAATTAGGTATAAGAATCAGAAACCATGTCAACATTTAAGAATAGATTGGATAGGTGGTTGAAGGAAAAGGGATATGTAATTCTGTCTTGTGTACGAAGAAGCCATACAGATTTGACACTTTGATGTGACTCAAGTCAGTCATTCAAAAGGAATAGAAGGAAAACTAGAATCATTCTTAGCTGGTTGAACAGAGTAAACTTCAGGGATTTGTTTTCAGCACATACAGTTAAGTTGTTCTTACCAGGCCTACTGAATTGGAAAAGTCAACATTTCTTAAGTCATGAGAGCAATTATGTATTGGAACCCCATGCTCTCTTCATACACTCTCTTTGTATTAAGTGTATACTCATTTCTTGGATTTTTTACCTCTCCCAAAATGTTCTCAAACTTAGCCACATGAACTTGCAACTGCTACCTGTTTCCCCCATTGCACTAACCTGTCTTCCCAAAATCTTTAGTAAAAAAAGTCCTTCACACTATGCACCAAATCTCCCATTTTGTGACAAGAGCAAACATCAAGATTATGTTCCCTATATTCAAGTCCAAATCATCTGTATCTACACATACCAAGGACAAAAATGCATCTACTAACCCCTGGGATGCACCACTTCCAATTCTTCCAGTCTGAGCAACACCCATTTATCTTAACTTTTCATCTGCTTATCAATTTTCTATCCATTCTGCTACATTTCCTCTACTATGCCAGTATCTTCTTATAAGCCTCTTGGGGACCTTCTGAAAATCCACATACATTATATTTACCACATTCCCTTTATCCAGCCAGTCGTTGCATCAAGAAAAACTATTCAACAAATCCATACTGGTTGACCACTGTCGCCCAACCACAACCATCACTGTCCCATTCTAATAAGTTAAATGGATAGTTTGTGTGCCAAATGATGTGCAAAATTTAATACACCAACTTTCAAAATATCTTCTGTTTTCCCACAAAGGCAACCAGGAACTTTGGCACATCATGGCTTGCCCCTATTCAAATTGATCACAACTTACTATATAAACCAAGTATTGATAAATAGCTTGAAGGTCATCCATTTCAAACATTCTGGTATTCTGGTGAAAATAATCTGGAGTAGTAAAATTTCAGCAACACTTATTGCAATGAAGTTACAATTTCCAGAATTAATTTTTCTTAAACTACTTATGGAGGCGCAGTTCTTGCAAGCTAAAAACAGAACCTATTTTTAGGCTGCGTAAATTGTTGAGGTTACATGGATTACATTGGTCACCTTCTAAACATTATAAATATAAATATATAGTGAGTCAAAAGGGTCAGTTTACTAACCTGAAGGCCTTGTAGAGTGGTCTGTACCAACAAATAAATGAACAGGGGGTAAAAAGCAAGAACCAGAGAATGGCCAGGCCAAAGTCCACCCCTCGGTAGCTATCAACACAGAACCAGGCAAGGCAACCAAAAATATTTACCAGGAGTGTTACTGCGTGGACTGTGGAGGGGAAACAAAAAATTAAGTCTAAAAATTGAACTGTTTTAAAGCATTACATTTAGGAGGTGCAAGAACATAACTTTACAGTTGAAACTAACTTGTCACAAATCAGCTCCATTAATCATAATTTCCTTTGAAACAACATAAAATATAGCAAATTGCACCCATTTATGACATGTCGCCAACAAACAGAAAATCTCTTGCACCAATGCATAAGTTACAACTTACACCAAACTGTCATGGTACCTGATGTGAAGTTACAAGACCAATTGGAAGGTCAGCAGTTCCTAACAAATAGTATAAAGTCTACTTAGTTTGTCCATTCAATTCAATCATCTCAATGGTCTCAAACTGATGAGCATTGAACTAGATGGTATGTTTGAAGTTAACCCAACTAGAATTTCATGGAAATTTATACAGACAATAAAAGAATAAGGCGGGGGGGGGGGGGGAAACAAACATTTAAGCTTTATGCAGAGTTTCTAAACTAAAAACATTTTTAAAACGACATTTTCTTCTCACCTGGTTAATTTAAATGCTAATAAATTGATACCATTTCTTTATTCAAGCACTGTAACTTGTGGACTTGTTTTTACTGTTGATTCTGAAAATGCTTAAAATTAAATAGATGTGAATACCCATCAGGTAGTAACCCCAACTACTGTAATTAGTGGCAAACATTCTCAATGAATCAAACATTTATAATTCAACACACGACAAAATAATGCCTGTAAAAATTTAAATATTTTACATTCTACCATCCAATAGAATACTATAAACATTAAAAGCCAATAAAGTAGCCTGCAGAATTTACATACACATCCATAAGTAGTAGAGCATCTTGACTGTTTTTTGAAATTCAACAGGGATATCTACAGAGAGGTCCTGATAGAAACATGGTCCCACAGGGCATCGTTCAGGAAGCGGAGGCCAATTGTTCTTCCGAGCTGAAAAGAAAACAATTACTTACTGTGTACAGATCAACTGATAACAGACAAGAAAACTATTTCCATCCTGTCCAGAGACAAAAATTTAACATGTGAAAAAAAACACATTATTGCTGACTATAATGAAGTAAAGGCCACAGAAAGCAAAATTAATCCGTCAGTGTAAGTGGCAGTTTTATATCCCTCTATACAAGGATTTTGTTTTCTGTGGCCTTTACTTCATTATAGTCAACAATAATGTGGTTTCCCCCCCACCCCCCCTCCATGTTAAATTTTGTCTCTGGATAAGATGGAAATAAAGTTTTCTTGTCTGAAAATAAACTATGATTTACAAAAGCAGCTAATATCCTACAAATTGCTTTCTACTTCTGTAAGCAGTACCTTGGCCATCTATACATCACACATTCAGATTAACTTCAAACATGGGTGCATTCAGATGCTGTACAGGAATAACTGCAATTTTTGTGCACACTATATAGATTTATAATTAGACAAGATTGAACAACTAAAACTGATCTTAACTGTAATTATGTTAAATTGTGTTCAGCTTCTTTGGTAGACATCCAAGCTCATTTTAGAAGCAGAGAAAAATATAAAGCTTTAGCTTTAACACAAATATAGATGAAACACATGGCTAGTGTGAATGGTGGTTTGATAAACTGACAATCTGAAAAGAAATCCTACAGGGTGATTAGCAAAGATGGATGCTAAAGGTTTAACAACATTTACCTGAACTATGTCAACTACATTGGAGTAATGAATTATGAGCTATAAATGTCACATCCTACTAATATAGGAAATCTATGTCTAAATGCAAGGATTTTCTTTATAGGGAATGCGACTACATACGATCATAGCTGAGATTTTTCATCTCACGTTCCCGCCGATCGAGTTCTGCTGCCTTTTGCTCTAGTTCTTCCTGACGTCTCAGCAGCTCAGCCTGGGCTGCAGCAGTTTCCTAAAACACGGAAAACTCAAGCTCACTTTTCAATTTTAGGGAAGTGAAAGCTACAACTCAAAATGATTCAACAGCTTGATAGACACTTTAAAGTCTGTGCTCTAATGTTGTTACTGGGGTTTCGTAAAAGTATAATGCAAATCTGATTGTGTGTGGATGGTGGAGGGATAAAACGGAAAAGCAGTTTCAGTGTAAAGTACCTAGCCTATTACAAGTCCAGCAATGTTACTTACAAACTGCTTTACCTTTCAAGAGTAACCATGCTCCAAGGACTTCTCCAGAGAAGTGAGCCAACCCGTTCCAGCGGAAGTAGATATCCATGATAAGAAGCAGAGCAACCCCATGAAGCACACCCAACTGTGATGCATCAACGCTTACTGTGTAGTTGCAGACTGTAATGGATGCAGGCTCTATCATACGCAATGTTAAAATTTCTACATTACCGCAATTTAAAATGTAGCTGGGCCATGGTAGTGGGATTTAAAAAATGTAAGCAGTGACTGTTGCTCCTGTTAATCTGTCCTTTCGCTCAACAGTCTATAAACAGAGTGAATATACAATTATGCCCAGAGGCATTTAGTCGAATGTAGATAAACTTTCCCCAGTCTGTGACATTAGATGGCTTGCTATTGCATATTGTTTTATTGGCCAGGGAGGGGTTTTAAAAAGTGACTTGCTCAGATGTGCAACAAAGAGTTGCTTTTCACTTTCCATCCATCTAGGAGCGATAGAAAGAATTTACAATAAAAGGAGTTACCCGCCCACACCCCTGGAAAAGACATTTGCCTACTGTAACAGACCAGCTTTTGATCTGAAAGCGTCAGAAACTGCACAGATCATGTATAATTATCTTTATCATATTTTTAAACTCACTCAACTATTTAGCACATCAGGAGACAGAACTTTCCCAACACCCAGGTAAAAGAATCCCTACCCCACACCAAAAAAACTAAATTCTGATGCACTTTAAAAATGAAGTGATTTCAAGTGGTTGGTGAAGGTTAAGTACAGCTTGGATTCGGCTGATCTGAAAAGTCATGTTGTCAAGCAGTTACTGCGTTTGGATCTTGCTGCACATAAATAATTGCACATCAGAAAGATTTTTCCTTGGACATAGCATTTAAAATACTAACTCTCCACAAATTCCTACGAGAAATTAAAAATACAAATGAATTTTAAACTTGCCTGTGTACGGGGTGCATATGTGGGTGGCTCCTCTGTAGGTTTCATGATAGCTGGCTGCGTACTGGGTATAGGAGGCTTTTCGACATTTCCTGGTGGTGCCTGAGGAATACAGTTTAAAAAAATAAAAGTAGTGGAACACACAAGAATACACATCGATACAATCAGCAGCAACACCATGCCACTGCACCTTAACGTAACCGGCATTTATTTTATTCGCTTATGGGATCTGGGTATCGCTGACAAGGCCAGCATTTAGTGCCCATCCCTAATTGGTCAACAAAAAAACTTGCAACTCTTTAGGACTGGCAAAAAGGCCAGTGGAGGGAATCGAGGGTGTGGTTGAAAGGGATCTTCCACAATATTGGGGGGTGTGGGGTGGAAAAAGAGACATGAGGGAGAAACAAACAGGGTGTGGTAACATTGACAGAGAGGATGCACAACAGAATCAAGGCGGTGACCATTCCTTTACCCCTCACCACCAATATCTGCAATGTTTGAGACTCTGTTCCCAGCATTGAGCTGGGTACCATCCATCAGTTGATGTGTTTAGTGAACTTTTAACGTATTTGCCAAATGTATGGCAGAAAATTCCATGAAAACACAATAAACAGTCAATTCAACCAACAGCCAGTTCCTGGCTCAGAGCAGGGAATCAGGCACAATGTCAGTAGTCAAGGGAAGGGGAGGGAGGAAGAGCATCAGCTTTTATATAAACCTTTGATTTCTTCTGACTGTTTCAAAGCAATGGTCAGAGTAAGGAACAGAAGGAAACTTATCATACAGTTGCAAGCCAGCTACAAGTATCACAGCATTCAGCAAGGTGGCCATTTTTCCAGGCACACAGGAGGTGGGGCAAAGCCAGTTTGCCCATTTAGTGACCAATACATCACTTGATTTGGTTCTGTAACCACCTTATGGATCTAGGTCAGCTCTAAATCCAAGAGAGTTGTCCAGGATGCTTACTGCTCTAAATGAATACTGGATTCAGCTGGATTAATGAATCAGGCAGCTCTTTGCCACAATAAACAGCTTTCGCTTAGATTTATAATGTAGCTAGAATTGGAAGCCAGTAACTACAATATAGAATCCAGCCAGGCAGCACCTGTTTACACTATCTGACTCCAATTTGTGTGCTGTTCCCCTCCATTAAAATAGAAGTGTTTTATGTGCACACATGGGAGCATCCATACAGGGAATTTAACTAAGCTTTGGGCAAGTTCACACAGTGCCCGGAAGTCCAGTTTTGAAAACAAAACTCAGTGCTTCACTCTGGAGTCAGGTTGGGACCTGACTGGACTTAAAGCTACAATTCTTGAGCTTTTAACTACTCTCTGAATATCATACAAAAGCAAAATACTGCAGATGCTGGAAATCTGAAATTTAAAAAACCAGAAAATGCTGAAAATACTTAGCAGGTCAGACAGCTTCTGTGGAGAAGGAAACAGAGCTAACGTTTCAGGTCGACCTGACGAAAGGTCATCCACCCGAAACGTTAACTCGGTTTCTCTCTCTCCACAGATGCTGCCTGACCGGCTGAGTATTTCCAGCATTTTCTGTTTTTACTTTGAATATGTTAATTGCAAACAGGAGAAATCATCAGGACCAAATTAATAAATGAAAAAGTTGCATGATTGGATTTCTGCTTATGATGGCAAGTGAAATGCATTTTTTAGTACCTGGGGTCTGTAATGAGCTTTTAGAGGGTCCTTTAGGTAAACAGATTGGTGTCTGGAGCTGGGTATAACACGTGTTGCAAGCGGTTATAAAACTTGTGTTTTATATTTTTGGCATGCTATTTATGTTGTATGCCATGCATAATAAATGGTTTCTGGAATTATAATATAGTTTGGTTGGCTGTTCCGGTCTTGAGTTAGGACAGGAGATATTTGCTGAATGCCACACAAAGCTTGCAAAACTAATGTACAGAGGAGAACCAAAAAAAAGGAAATAAGAGGGGCAAAGAGTGCATGAGATAGATTAGTGGGCAACATAAAAGGGAACCCAAAAGTCTTCAATAGACAAATATTAAACGGGTAGTCAAAGGGTGGGCCTGATGAGGGTTGAAAAAGGAAATCTTGTGGAAACAGAGGGCATGGCTGAGGTACTAAATGAGTAGTTTGCATCTGTCTTCACTAAAGATGCTGCCAATGTCAAAATAAAGAAGGATATAGTAGAGAACATGGATATGATAAAAATAGATAAAGAAGTACTTAAAAGGTTAGCAGCACTCAAACGTAGAAGTCATCCAGTCCGGAAGGGATGCACCCTAGGTTGCTGAGGGAAGCAAGGGTGGAAATTGCAGAGACTCCGGCCACAATCTTCCAATCCTCTTTAGATATGATATGAGAGTAGTGCCAGAGGACTAAAGGACTAAAGCCTATCCAAACCAGTTATAATCTTGTACACCTCTTTCAAATCACCCCTCAACGGCCTTTGCTCTAATGAAAACAAATCCAGCTTCTCCAACCTGTCCTTGTAACTAAGATCCCCCATCCCCATTCTGGTAAATCTCCTCTGCACCCTCCCTAAAAAGTGTGACGACCAGACCTGGACGCAATACTCCAGTTGTGGCCTAACCAGCGCTTTATAAAGGTTCAGCATAACTTCTCTACTTTTGTACTTAATACCTCTATTTATGAAGCCCAAGATCCCATATGCTTTGTTAACCACTCTCTCAATATGTCCTGCCACCTTCAGGGACCTATGCACATTAACGCCCGGGTCCCTCTGTCCCTGCACACTCTTTAAAACTGTGCCATTAAGTGTATATTACCTCTTCCTGCTCCTTCTGCCAAAATGCATCACCTCACACTTCTCTGTATTAAATTCCATCTGCCACTTGTCTGCCCATTCTGCTAGCCTTTCTATGTCCTGTTGCAGTCAATTGGTATCATCCTCACTGTTCGCCACACCCCCAAGTTTGGTGTCATCGGCAAATTTAGAAATTCTACTCTGTATTCCAATATCCAGGTAATTTATATACATCAAAAAAAGCAGTGGCCCCAGCACTGACCCTTGGGGAACACCACTGTCTACCATCCTCCAGTCTGAAAAACAGCTATTTACCACAACTCGCTGTTCTGTCCTTAAGCCAATTCCTTATCCAAGCTGCCACTGACCCACCTATTCCATGAGCCTCAATTTTGTTAACCAGCCTTCTATGTGGTGCTTTGTCAAACACCTTCTGAAAAGCCATGTAGACAATATCCATTGCATTCCCTTCATCAATCCTCTCTGTTACTTCATCAAAAAATTCAATTAGATTAGTCAAACACGATCTGCCTTTTACAAATCCATGTTGGCTCTCCTTATAACATTATAAGTACCACACAATAGACACGTTAGCAAAATTGAAGCCCATGGGATTAAAGGGGCAGTAGCAACGTGGATGCAAAATTGGCCAAGAGACAGATAGCAAAGAGTAATGGTGAACGGTTGTTCTTCAGACTGGCGGGAAGTTTATAATGGTGTCGTCGTCCCCTCCACCCCACTCCAAAGGGTCGATATTCAGACACTGCTCTTTGATATATATTAATGATATGGATTTGAGTATACAGGGCATAATTTTAAAGTTTGCAGATGACACGACACTCGGAAATGTAGTAAACACTGAAGAGGATAGTAACAGACTTCAAGAGGACATAAGCAAAGAAGTGTGAAGTGATGCATTTTGGTAGGAAGAATGAGGAGAGGCAATATAAACTAAATGGTACAATTGTAAAGGGGGTGCAGGAACAGAGATCCCGGGGTGGGGGGGACATGTACACAAATCTTTGAAGATGGTAGGATAAGTTGAGAAGGCGGTTAAAAAAGCATATGGAATCCTTGGATTTATAAAGAGGCATAGAGTACAAAAGCAGGGAAGTTATGCGAAGCCTTTATAAATCACTAGTTAGGCCCCAGCTGGTGTATTGCGTCCAATTCTGGGCACCGCACTTTAGGAAGGCGTTAGAGCGTCCAGAGATTTACTAGAATGGTACCAGGGATGCAGGACTTCAGTTACTTGGAAAGACTAGAGAAGCTGTGGTTGTTCTCCTTACAGCTGGTTATGGGGAGATTTAATAGATGCGTTCAAAATCATGAATGGTTTTAATGGAATAAGGAGAAAATTCTTCTGTGTTGGTTACACCTCTGCAACATCATTTTTCTTCATTTTAATTCCTCTGTCTGATAGTGGAATAACGTGAGGCAATTACATTTACCATCAAGTAGATGCGTTGATACATGTTCTTGTCTTTGCACAACAGTACAAGAGTGAATTGAAATGCTCATACCGTTCGCCCATCTGTGAAAGGATTGTATTCCTCTAATGCTGGTGGAGGATTTCTCGTCACCTGCGTAACCGATGGATCCTAGGATGGAAAGCAGCAAGAATCAACAACTGCAGTATCTTTACATTATGAAAATTTAACTGCAAATCACAATCAATAGTTCAGGCAAAAGCATATGATGCCTTCCCATGAAGCCTCCTCTAATCTCATTGTATGAGCTGCGATGAAAACCTTGCTACACAATTGCTTATCCCCTGAAGATGAATGTGGGGATTGTTTACATTGTCACAATGGAGGACAGTTTTGCCATGCGTGCTCACAAGTAAAAGAAAAGTTGAGTTTTACAAGAAGTCATACTTCTGCTAAACCTGGTGCCTCAACTTAAAGCCCAGAAATAACTTAGTATTTCAAAATGTTCACATTTTTGTTACTGTTTTGAAGGGGGGGGGGGAAGAGAGGGGGGGGGAGAAGAGCGAGCGAGCGAGAGAGAGAGAGAGGGGGGGAAGAGCGAGCGAGCGAGAGAGGGGGGAAGGAGCGAGCGAGAGAGGGGGGAAGGAGCGCGAGAGAGAGGGGGGGGGGGGGGGAAGCGCGAGAGAGAGGGGGGGGGGGAAAAGCGCGAGAGAGAGGGGGGGGGGGGGAAGCGCGAGAGAGAGGGGGGGGGGGAAGAGCGAGAGCGAGAGAGCGAGGGGGGGGGGGAAAGAGCGAGAGAGCGAGGGGGGGGGAAAGAGCGAGAGAGCGAGGGGGGGGGGGAAGAGCGAGAGAGCGAGGGGGGGGAAGAGCGAGAGAGCGAGGGGGGGAAGAGCGAGAGAGCGAGGGGGGGAAGAGCGAGAGAGCGAGGGGGGGGAAGAGCGAGAGAGCGAGGGGGGGGAAGAGCGAGAGAGGAGGGGGGGGGGGGAAGAGCGAGAGAGCGAGGGGGGGGGGGGGGAAGAGCGAGAGAGCGAGGGGGGGGGGGGAAGAGCGAGAGAGCGAGGGGGGGGGGGAAGAGCGAGAGAGCGAGGGGGGGGGGGGGAAGAGCGAGAGAGCGAGGGGGGGGGGGGGAAGAGCGAGAGAGCGAGGGGGGAAGAGCGAGAGAGCGAGGGGGGAAGAGCGAGAGAGCGAGGGGGGGAAGAGCGAGAGAGCGAGGGGGGGAAGAGCGAGAGAGCGAGGGGGGGAAGAGCGAGAGAGCGAGGGGGGGGGGGAAGAGCGAGAGAGCGAGGGGGGGGGGAAGAGCGAGAGAGCGAGGGGGGGGAAGAGCGAGAGAGCGAGGGGGGGGAAGAGCGAGAGAGCGAGGGGGGGAAGAGCGAGAGAGGGGGAAGAGCGAGAGAGGGGGAAGAGCGAGAGAGCGAGGGGGGGGAAGAGCGAGAGAGGGGGAAGAGCGAGAGAGGGGGAAGAGCGAGAGAGCGAGGGGGGGGGAAGAGCGAGAGAGGGGGAAGAGCGAGAGAGGGGAAGAGCGAGAGAGAGGGGGGGGGAAGAGAGAGAGAGGGGGGGGGAAGAGAGAGAGAGGGGGGGGAAGAGAGAGAGAGGGGGGGAAGAGAGAGAGAGGGGGGGAAGAGAGAGAGAGAGCGAGGGGGGGAAGAGCGAGAGAGCGAGGGGGGGAAGAGCGAGAGGGGGGAAGAGCGAGAGAGAGGGGGGGGGAAGAGAGAGAGAGGGGGGGGGAAGAGAGAGAGAGGGGGGGGGAAGAGAGAGAGAGGGGGGGAAGAGAGAGAGAGGGGGGGAAGAGAGAGAGAGGGGGGGAAGAGAGAGAGAGGGGGGGAAGAGAGAGAGAGGGGGGGAAGAGAGAGAGAGGGGGGGAAGAGAGAGAGAGGGGGGGAAGAGAGAGAGAGGGGGGGGAAGAGAGAGAGAGGGGGGAAGAGAGAGAGAGGGGGGGAAGAGAGAGAGAGGGGGGGAAGGAGAGAGAGGGGGGGAAGGAGAGAGAGGGGGGGAAGAGAGAGAGAGAGGGGGGAAGAGAGAGAGAGAGGGGGGAAGAGAGAGAGAGAGGGGGGGAAGAGAGAGAGAGAGGGGGGGAAGAGAGAGAGAGAGGGGGGGAAGAGAGAGAGAGAGGGGGGAAGAGAGAGAGAGAGGGGGGGAAGAGAGAGAGAGAGGGGGGGAAGAGAGAGAGAGAGGGGGGAAGAGAGAGAGAGAGGGGGGGAAGAGAGAGAGAGAGGGGGGGAAGAGAGAGAGAGAGGGGGGGAAGAGAGAGAGAGAGGGGGGGAAGAGAGAGAGAGAGGGGGGGAAGAGAGAGAGAGGGGGGGGAAGAGAGAGAGAGGGGGGGAAGAGAGAGAGAGGGGGGAAGAGAGAGAGAGGGGGGGAAGAGAGAGAGAGGGGGGGAAGAGAGAGAGAGGGGGGGAAGAGAGAGAGAGGGGGGGAAGAGAGAGAGAGGGGGGGAAGAGAGAGAGAGGGGGGGAAGAGAGAGAGAGGGGGGGAAGAGAGAGAGAGGGGGGGAAGAGAGAGAGAGGGGGGGAAGAGAGAGAGAGGGGGGGAAGAGAGAGAGAGGGGGGGAAGAGAGAGAGAGGGGGGGAAGAGAGAGAGAGGGGGGAAGAGAGAGAGAGGGGGGGAAGAGAGAGAGAGGGGGGGAAGAGAGAGAGAGGGGGGGAAGAGAGAGAGAGGGGGGGAAGAGAGAGAGAGGGGGGGAAGAGAGAGAGAGGGGGGGAAGAGAGAGAGAGGGGGGGAAGAGAGAGAGAGGGGGGGAAGAGAGAGAGAGGGGGGGAAGAGAGAGAGAGGGGGGGAAGAGAGAGAGAGGGGGGAAGAGAGAGAGAGGGGGGGAAGAGAGAGAGAGGGGGGGAAGAGAGAGAGAGGGGGGAAGAGAGAGAGAGGGGGGGAAGAGAGAGAGAGGGGGGGAAGAGAGAGAGAGGGGGGAAGAGAGAGAGAGGGGGGGAAGAGAGAGAGAGGGGGGGAAGAGAGAGAGAGGGGGGGAAGAGAGAGAGA